>CM077468.1:42086858-44596693 GCA_039654755.1 Calcarius lapponicus | reverse complement strand
CCCGTCCCCCCCGGCTGCTTTTAACCCCTAGGTTGCTGAGGACAATTTAGCCAGCTACATCTGTTTGGACTCCCCCCTCTCCCCCGCTTTCAGCAGTGGGAACCGGGCGGGCGGCGCTGCCGGGGGATGTACGGGCTGCGGAGACCCCGATCCCCGCCCTGCCTCCCGCCGGGGGCCGCGCTGCGGGAGCGGAAGGAGCGCGCCCCGCGTCCTTGGCGGCGGGACTGCCCCGCGCCGCCGCGCCGGGGACTCTCCGAGCGCATCGGAGCGTGTCGGAGGGGAAGCCGGGAAGTGAGCTGAAAAACTCCCCGAGCGGCGCTCCTGGGAGATGCCCTCGCTAGCAATAATTACAGCCGCGCTCTCCACCAACATGGCGATATTCATGTGCAGCCGCCGCCAAGCCCGCCTCCCCCACCCCCTTCTTTTCCTCTCCTTCCTCCCTTGCGAACTTTCAGACACACAGCACCAGTATTCAACAAATATAACACAGAATAAAAGAATCTCCAGCCCTCAGGGAGGAGACGGACCCAGTCTAGTATTCTGTCTGATTTTCTTCATCAGCC
Source organism: Calcarius lapponicus (assembly GCA_039654755.1). Classification (NCBI taxonomy): domain Eukaryota; kingdom Metazoa; phylum Chordata; class Aves; order Passeriformes; family Fringillidae; genus Calcarius; species Calcarius lapponicus. The sequence goes on along the minus strand of CM077468.1, from coordinate 44,596,130 downwards.
ATAAAGACTTAAAAACCTCTGGAGAAACCGCCTTTTGCCCTAAAGCGGTAACAACACCCACTCCCTTCCACCCCCCTATTTCTCCTGTACACATTCAGTGTGTGTACATATGAGTGAGTGTGTGTGTGTGTGTGTGTGTGTGTGCCGGGCTGTCTGCGCTTGTTTCGGAGTAACCCTTCCCCGCCGTCCAGCTCCCTAGTAGGCTACTGCCCTGTCCTGGAAAGTCCACTTAAAGACCAGGCTTTTTAATTGCCTAGAAGCACTTGAGCGATAGGATACAGCCGTCAAGGTAGGACGTGGGGTGTGCGAAGAGAATTTGCCTCAAACTCCTACATTAGTAAAGAAAACGCACAGCACGGCTTTTGCTGCGAGTTACTTTAAGAACCGGCTGAGGAGGGATGGAGGAGAGGGAGCTGATCAATGCCATGTGTCGAGGAAACAGAAAAGGGAACCGAAATGCCTCGGGCTTGGCTTCCCCCTCACCCCTGGCTGCTCAGCGGTTCTATTTGCTCGGCCGTACCTCATAAGCTGAATCACTCGCTATTAGCTCCGCGCCTCCTTCGCCCTTCGCTTGGGGGGGCTAAACCACTCACGGCTTCAAAGGCTCAGTAAAGCCGTACCGAGGAGCCCGGCGAGGGTCAGCCCAGCGCCGTGCGCTCGGCGCAGCTCCTGCCCCCGCACTCGCCCTGCCCTCCACCTCCTGCCCTCCGAGGGGGCTCCGGAGAGTCCCCGCGTACGGACAGCCCGGAGCGCAGCGGAGCCGCCTGCTCGCTCGGAGAAGGACTTGTGCCCTCACCTACGCGGAGTGATGGGGGCGGGGAGCGAGCACGGACGGGGAGCGCAGGTAGCCAGCATTTCTCAGGGGACTCAGCAAGAGGAAGGGAGATAAGGAAGAGAGCCCGCTTTACGCCCCCAGGATGGAGGGGAGGCAGCCCGGGGCGCTCCGCCGGTCCAGCCGGCCGGCAAGAGGAGGGTGTGACACCGGTCAGCCCCTCGGTCAGAGCCAGCATCCCCGCCCCGGAGCAGGGGCTGCTCTGTGGTCGAAACTGCTCGCAGCTGCCAGCTGGTCCCGAGGGATGAAAGGATCAGGAGTCCTGTAGAGTACAAAGGCTAATGTGCTAGGTTTTTTGGTTTTTTTTTTTTTTTTTTTTTTTTTACTTTTTATGATCTTTCTTTCTTTCTTAGCCTCTGCATACTTTTCAGAGTTCTTATTTGAGCATGATTTATATTCCCTTCATGAAGCTGATGGACAACCAGCGTTTTCTGGCGAAAAAAAACCTCTCTCATGTGTTATCCACCTGTCCTTCTATTTTCCACGTCCCCGATACTAGCAACCTGTCGTCAGCACAGGAGGCAGAGCTGGCCATTGTCGATCACAAGTATTTCTGCCCTCTGTGCCCCTGATGAGGGAGGAAAGTGGGAATGTTAAAAACTTGTGCAAGGCTGCAGGCAGTTGTCCTGCTCCGCAGTCTCAGAGAGTTTAGGCGGAATTATTCCTGTTCCTCTCCCTGTCCCTGGACCCTCAACCAGCCTATACTTCAAATCAGTGAATGATACTCAGGACACGTTTTGGTCAAATCAAGATTGTGTCAATCCAGAAAGTGACTTAATCAGGCGTTACCTGCTCCTGCGGAAGTGGGTTCCTTCTCGGTAGGTCACCCAAAGCCCACCGGGTCCGGCAGGTTGAAAGGGGAGAAGGTGGCAGCACAGCTGGGCTCCAGCATGGTACTGTTTTAAGGATCACCACCGAGGTCTCTGTTTTCCATAGCTGCCAATGGTCACCAACACCCAAGGCTGCTCTCAAGGAAAGGAGGAAAGAAATTATCTTCCCAAACTGCTCTCCAGCCGGTCATTTGACCCTGACACCCACCGATGACACTGAAGAACACCCCGTTGAAGCGGCTAAACGCCTCGCAATTTCCTGTCTTCTCTTCCCCCAGGCGGCCCCGGCGCACCGCCGCCGAGCGATCTTATCGCCGTGCCGTCATCATTCACCGGTGACAAGCAGAGATGCGGCGCTCCTAAGTGAGGGTGACAGATTTCAAACGCGGGGCTGCAGCGGATCCAGCCTCAGACATATTCTTCCTCAAACTTTGCCTAGCAAGAAAGTCAGCGGCTTAACCCTTTGCAGCTCTTTCTCTCGCCCGGGGACCGAGACCCCAGCAGCGGGGAATGCTGGCTGGGGGAATGCAGGACAACGCGGCTACTTGGCTGGGCGTTCTTTTTTACCTGTCATTTTGTATTCTTGGTTATTTTCACTTGAAACAGATGAGAACTGCCAACGCTGGGGAGCAGATGGAGGGCTTTTCTGTGATTAGGGGCTGGAAAAATCCTCTTGGCAAAGCAGATCGCTGGGGACTCACCTGTGGTCCCTCTCTGTCACCGTGTCTGCAAACTCATCTGCATGGCACGAGTTCCTCTTATATGCACATATACAGAGCTTCTGCACTTTCCCCAGCGTGGTGTGGTTAAAAGCACAATTCCAAAAGTGCCATTTCACTCAGATCTCCAGAATCAGCTCTTTTACAGGTTATTAACTACAACAGAGAAAGCAGCAAGTGAGAAAGAAACATATTTTCAGGAAAGAAAGAAAGGAAAAAAAAAAAGCCTTTTTCACACATGCACTTTGTACTCAAAGGAAATATTTGCCACCACGAAGCTCCAGCATGTCAGAGCATGTTTCCTCCTAAGCACAAGAAACCTTAAAACTGAGAGAAAAGCATGTGCTATTCAAAGACGAAATGAAGTAATGAAGTGCTTGAAAGCTTTCCAAAGTGTGTACCACCAGCCCAGAGCCCGATGTCAAGACAACATAAGACAACAGGGAAGCAAGATTAAAAAAAAATCTATTGGTTGCCTGGTATTCATTTATATATATTTTCAGTGCATTATGATATTTCTGTCACCCTTCTCTGCCCGCATCACACCCCCCCCCCCCCCCAAAAAAAAAAAAAAAAAAAAAAAAAGGAGGGGGAAACACACGACCTCTGACTGCAGCTGGTATTCCGGGAGGTCCTTCCAGAGCCCCTGTGGCCATGCCGTAGGAAGGATGGAGAGGCAGGTAGATGTGTATGAATGGGAATTTCAGCGCTTTCTTCATTAGATGTGTAAGATAAGGCTGGACAAGGGAGGAGATGAATCCTTACAGTAAGCAAAAGGACTGGGAAAAAAAAATGTTCTCCTCCCATCCACATTTCCAATTTCCGATTTTAAGCGCAGCAGGCAAATGAACCTCATTTGAAGAACAACCCGCAGCCACACTCAACCCCCCCTTCCCAAAACTCCCCCCAGACCGACCCTTTAGACATCACAAATATCCTTGTCCACTTTGTGCCAGCAGGTGACGCGGGTGGGGCCGTGGGCAGCGCTGGCCGAGGGCGGTGTCGCCGGCGGGGGCAGGAGCGCGGCCGCAGGTGCGCAGCGGGAGCTCCGCGGGCGCGGAGCGGGGCCGCCTGCACGTCCCGCGGCGCGGCCAAGGTGGCAGCAGAGCACAGCGCTAGGACGGACGCTTCCCCCCTCGCCCCTTCCAACACGCTCGGCTTAAACTGCTGCACACACACCCCTTCCCCCTCTCCGCGTAATCCTCCGAATCGTCTGATCACTTGGACCTTAAAAAATTTTTGCCCTCACCATCACCAGACTATAAATGCGTCAAGGATGCATTTATTTATTTATTTGCTAGCAAACCGCTTTGCATGGTTGAAAAGCTGTAAACTAAAAAGACATTATAGAAATATATTCTCTTTAAATTATCTGTGATCATACAAGAGGGCTAGCCTGGAGTGATGGTCCACTGATCCATAATACAACCTCACTTATTTTATAGAAAACGTAAGATGGGATAAAATTAAGAAATGTTATAAAAATGAAAGTGTCTTTTTTAATATTTTTTTTCTTCCAGCTATATTGTTAGATTGATTTCTGCAGCTTGGAAGAAAGAGGGTAAAAGGAAATGGAAATAATTTTGTAACTGAGAGGTTGGTCTAAATCATACTGAATAATCTCAATTTTGTCTGTAATGTAAAATTTTACTTCAGGCCTTAAATTCCTGCAGCTGACAGAAGGGGGGGGGAAAACACTAAATATATTCTTCATCAAATTTTGGAAAATCAGCTTATTAAAAAAGGTTTTGAGGAAGGAAAGGAAAAGGAAAGGGGATGGGGCAGAAAGAGAAAGGAAAAGGATGGAAAAAGAAGGAAAGGGGCAGAAAACAAGGGGAAGGGAACCAGGCAGACATAGTTATAGAATATTGATGTTAATTACCATAGTTTTCAGGCTGATGACAGTTGCACAAATGTAGATCAATCCAACGAACATTTAGTTGAATTTGATAAAATTAAGGTAATTAAAGTGGCTAAATCATGACATAAGAATCCAGCAGTCATTCAACATTGTTATGGATTGTTTTTTGGTGTTTTATTTGTTTTTTTTTTTTTTTTTTCATGTATAGGCAATGCAAGGGAAAATAGAATAATGAGAAAAACTGAAATCAACACCTGTATGAAAAAAAGAATTGATTTATGATTGACCTAACTATCTACCATGGTGAGTGGAAGGCATAAGTAAAACCTTCTGAGTAACATACAAATAGCCAACATAAGTTTTTACTTTCACATTTTCAAAGCGTAATCATTTTCATTGTCATAGCAGCTTTTAAAATAGAGGAATATCTTCTATCTCTGGTTCTGTCACTGCACTTTTATGTTTCTGGAAAAAATAATCCACACCCTTCTATCAGACAAACTCTTGCTTCACTATATAAAGCTGAAACACCTCAGTGTTGACAGAAAGTCACACAGCATTCATAAATTGCCCCTTCTGCATTCAGTGCTCTTCTTTAATTCTAAGTGGAGAATCCTTGAAGGCAGACTATCAATCTACTGTAGAGAAAATATCCTTTTCTGATCACAAGGCTATCCTCCCAGTCTCCCATGGGAGTTCAAGAGCTCACTCATTCTAATTTCCTACTAATGAAAAAAATCAGATTTATTCATACTTTCTTATACACAGGTTTGGCAAGCTCAAATAATTCTTTCACTTTTGTCACTGTCAAGTCAATTTCTGTGAATTTTGTATTTTCTAGAGGATGGCTATAATTATGACAGAGTGCCTCTTAATGATCAAAGAGGAATGTCCTAGGGTGACTTTATGATGCTTGTATCCCCATTTGTCTGTTCTGTTTATGCTGGTTATTAAGTACTGCACCTTTAAGACTGGTTCCAAAAGCAAAGAGGGGAGAAGAAGCACAGAGTTTCAGAAAGTGAATTCCAGAATACTTTGCTTGTTAAATAAACTGGTTTTTTCCACTTTTCACCAAGGAAATCTTTTCCTGAACCAGTCGGGGGAAAGGTCGGTTGAATCTGCCTTCTAGAGGGACCTCTTTGAATGCTTCCTCCCAGATTTGCCCTAAACCAGGACAAGGAGCCAGTTTTCTCTCAGCCCCATAAACATGGATGAAAATTAGAATAACGAGAATATATAAAAGTTGGACAGGAGAACATAATTTTAAAAAGATTAACCTGATCAAAATGTCTCAATATTATTTAAAGAGAGAATATTTTAAAAATGCTACAGTTTATAATATAGACCCCAAGGCTCATGGCATAACTTTGGCTTTATATCTGCTTGATTTCCATGTGTCACTTTACACAAAGTTAGCAAACTTTTATCTACAGTATTGCAAAATATTTCAAGCTCTATCTGACAACTATTAACTCTCTTTCAATTCCAGTATCAGCTAATTATGTGTAATAGGATACAATAGAGAATGCAAGTTTTCTATTGAAATGTATTAATTTTTGCCTTTTCTGGATTAGTCCCTAGATTCTGATAAACTGGTAGCATCATTTAATAAAGCCTTTTCTAGTCTTTTCTGTTTATTTATTTAAGAACACATTGGTGCAAAAAGATTAGGTGAAAAGGAAAATTGGTTTCAATTACCTAAAGAAAAGGCTACAAAAATGTTACCCTGACCATCAGGGTCAAGAAGCAGAGGCTACATGATTTCATCTCCAAACTCAGAAATAAATGAGCAATAATCCTGGCATGCTGGTGCACAAGAGGTCCTCTTTCCAAGGACTATTACTAGAGGGCAGAAAAACATGTCACCTTGGTACAGACTGATTACCTGAAAGGAAAAAAAAAAGAATACTCGGCAGATGGTATCTGTTTTGAATCCTGATAAATTAGCAGTAAGCTTTCAGGTCTTCAAGAGGATTTTGAGGCAGTGAAAATATCTTGTGAAACCATTTGTCTTGCTCTTTAACACTGCAAAGCACCCACATCACAGATTTGTGGACTGAGGGGGATAGGAAGGTTGTCACAACAGTCAACAACTTCAACTCTTTTAAAACATAGGGCACCAGATTAATTTTGTTCAGACCAAAGACATTTTGTTAGAATTTAGTAAAAGAGATTCCATGTCACTTCAGTAATTTCTTTATGAACAGGAAGGCACTGCCTTTTAGACTTTAGGGAAATGTTAGGAGGAACAGGGATCTCTGATTATATCTACTGAGCCAGTGAAAGGTACCCATCCAGGTAACCATGGCCTGCTGAGAGGAAGAGAAGGGATGTGCACTTATGAGTGACACGTATTACATTGAAGTAGAAATGCAGTGCTAAAAGTTAGGCTGCTTACTAATGGATATTATGGAGGATATGGTGCCTAGTGCCAGTAAATTTTTTTATTTCATTCCCATAGTATAGCAGAACTATGAAAGTCTAAATTTGCTTCACTGATGGGATGCTGAAGGAACCTTCTGGCGAGAAAACCCATCTGCAGAATTGCACCAGGATTGCAAATTTAGGGTGAACTTAATTCAGCTAGGAGTCATTGTTAGGCAATTCCAGTCTTCTTGTGGAATTGTGTTTTCCATTCAGCAGTCTTTGCAATTCTCAAGACCTTGAACAATCCCCGAGGAAAGACCAATTTTGCCTTTTATGTATACCATATACATCCAACCTCTAAAAGAGTACTGACCATTTGATATAAAACCTCAGCTATATGCAAAGATAACAGCATATGGAAAATTCATTTTCTGAGTCATGTGTGTACATATATATTGGATTGTCTTGCAGAATTTATAACTAAGTAATTGAGGTCTGCTTCTTCTTTTCTTTTAACTCAAACAGACACTTCTTCAGCTCATGATGGGTTTTTTATTCAGTTAATTCTGCTTACTTGGTGGTGACAAATTGCACTTGAAATCTACCATGAGATTATTTAGTTAAACATACTACAATTAAAGTGTCCTAGGTGGAGTAGTTATGAAGAAGAGCCAGGAATATACCCCCAGGATAAACTGAACTTTTTACTTACATCATAAAATGATCCTCCTTTCTATGCCTCAGGCAAAAAGAATGCTAAGAAGTTAAGATATTCTTTTTGGTAGGGTTAGAAAAGAGAGTGAAATCCTCCCTGGAGAAAATGAAGCAGCTTGAGCATGTAATCATTAATTGGTGAACTTTAGTAAGTCCAAACAATGAGTTAGTGAGAGAAGAGTTTTCAGGTTTTGGCTCTTTCTTTTTGAATTTTGAAGCATATGCATATTTGTCAGAATTTGTTAATCAGAGGGATGGATTTCTAAAAGCTCAGAGAAGCTAGGGTTTTGCTATAGGAACATCTTTGGTGTTTGTTTCTTGCCTTTGTCAAACACAAATAGTCTTAGCAACCATTGAACAAAGTAGGCTAACTATATGCTCCTATTGCCTTTTTGTCCTTGGATTTCTCTGGTCTCAAAGGTTGTTGGCTATTGAACACTGGTATGGCCAGTCTTAACATTCTCATAATTTTCAGCTTATTCCTGGACTTGGTGTAGGGAACAGCAAGAAAGAGGAGGATGAGCTGGAAGTCAATGGTGATCCCAGAAAAAGGCAGTGCCCTCAGCCGGTCCTGCAGAAGGGAGACCGGATGGACAAAAAAGGGGGCTTGGTGCAGGGTTGATTAATATTCCCAGGCATGCCGGGATGGAGATTCAGGTTCAGTGTTCACAGAGGGCTGGAGACAGGACCAGAAAGATGGCTATCATGCCTGTCCAATGTCCATGCAGAAGAGAGGACTGGAGCGCTGCACATGTCCAGTAGTGACTGCCCAAGGTTACACAAAGCCCCTGCATCAGAGAAGAGTTGGAGAGAAGGAGTGAGGAGGGGGCTTCCCAGAGAAGGATGGATCTGGTCAGGGCCCATGGGCTCCCCCAGAGCTCTGGATTTATGACACTAGCCACCAGTAACTGCACACCTAACTTACTGAAAACATGTGGTACTTGATGAATATATAACATCAGTTCTCTGAAGGGCCAGTTCATAAAATAACAAACAAGATCAAGCTCTTTTCTCTGACAATAGTAAGTTTTACCAATCCATACTGGATAGTCTCTTGCACTACATATTTGAAAGACAGAATATTTCATCTACATCTAAGCAAGTTTTAAGCTCTTTTCAGATGCTGTCAGTGCTTCTCTTTTCTTAGTCTTTTCATTTTTGTGCATGAGATTGGACAGTCAGGGAGGAGATACACCATTACCATTTTGAGTGGTTGTCTTATGATAATGTGATGGAGATAATTCCAGGTAATACCCCAATAATAGGGTAAGGCTGTTGCTTGAGACACACAGATTTTACAGTCATCTGATCTGAGGAAACTCAAGCAATTATTGATCAAGACTTTCTGCTGTGCTCCTGCAAGTACATTTTTTGCAGCAGTTATTACTGAGATGTATTCTTGAACCTCTGCAGACGACAGCAAAATATGTACTAGCACTGACCAGGGTCAATTTCCAGCTTCCTTTGTTTTTGCTAGGCTGTAAACTGATAACTATCAGGGGATGCTGCCAGTCTAAAAAACCTCTTCCTGTTGAGGGAAAATGAGGAAAGGGATGGGTGGACAACTGGGGGAGGTAATAACTTTAACCAGTGTTTATCCCCCACTGCAAATGAGTCAATAGTCACAACTCTAATTTAAAGTTAAAAAAAAAGCCTCCAACTTTCAAGAATGCAAATCCTCAAACTAGAAAAACGTCAAAAAACCCCCCAAAAAAACAATTAACAAACCAAGAAAAAATAAGTGAATGAGATAATTATTGGAAGAAAGGAATTCCTAGTGTATATTTGATTAGAATTCCACCTCATGTCATAGATTGCTGTCATGATTTCCATTACAAATGCAGGCTTTAAATATCATGATTTTCAATTTTGTAACTAAGAAAAGATTGGAGTTAACAGTTCTGGTTTTATTTCACTTCTTGTTACTTCTAAAGTTGCATTTATTGGATTGTTTGTTTTGATTTCCCTTCCCTTTTTATTCTACATTTTAAACTGCCCAGAAATGCTGAATAATGTTTGTGCCATGTGATACCTGAGCTCAGGACTGTGTTGCAGTCAGTAACTGTGAACTCTTCGTTGCCTGTGGCCTCAGGCTGTTGTCTAATGTCACCTACCTTATCCTCTGATAGAATTATTTGGCTTAGCTAGGTTTATTTCACGTTTGCAGGGGATGATATTAAATTTATCATTTTCTAGGAAATCTTTTTTTGAGACACGCAAGTAGATCCTTTGGGAACATCTCTTCTGCAGTTGTACCAAGAGGCAGACCATTAAATTGCTTTCTACCCATTTGGTTACTATCACAAATCTGGAATTCTATACTTGGAGATAAAAGGAACAAAAATCTCTCCTGTTGTTGCAGAGCAAGCTCTATTGAGTCAGCTGAGTCAGATCACACTGACTGCACAACTTTTGATGCAATGAATCAGAGAATTGGTATAGCTGTGCCAACACCCTGCTACTTCTGGATATGCCGTTATTTGACACTTCAGAGAAATGTGCAAAAAATTCATAAACCACCTGGCCAATTGTTCAAGTTACATATCTTGATTAAAAAAGTTATGGATGAAGAAGCAGAAGTCAGGGAAACTGATGATCTTTTTCTAGTCGAGTGCTCAGTTAGACACCTTGTATTTAACAGAACATGAAGAAGCTCCCTTTTGTTTCTCATTTTTTTCTAAATGATCATATTTTATGAAGCATGCACGTACTAATCCAGAGACATAGACAATTGGACTATTAAGATTCATTAAATACATTGATTTGTCTTTTTCTTTCTGTTTCTTATCTCTTATTAATGATGCACAATGACTTGTCTCTCATTTTTTTCATCTGTTTTCATCTATATTCTTCATATTTTATCTCGAACAAAGAGTAGTCTTGTGTCACGAAGACTCATCAAAGTCATAATTGCGCTTCATTTATCTGCATTGAACTGTCTGTCATCCGTTAGCATTTTGAACGCTCTATACGTCTTTCTGCACTTGTCTGCATTCTTCCTCATTTACTTCTCCTGGACTATCCATTACTTCTTGCTAGCTGATTTCTGCTTTTAATTGTTTTTAATTACCAGGTGTTTTTTGTAATCTTCTGGCAGTTTCAACCCAGACATACTGGTAATGCTTTTTTTTCTGCATTTAGCAAGAGTTTATAGTCAACACTACCATTTATCTACAAGACTAACGTGCCCCAGCAAAGCAGAATAAATCTCAGTATTGAGGATCTGTTATACACCACAACAGCCTACACACCTTTTTCTAATCTATCTTTAATGCTCTGGACATTATCCTTGACATAGCCAAAAACTCAAAAGCACTTATTGCAAGTAATTTCTGTAAAATTGTCAACTGATAAATATTAGATTGGTGGCCAGAAGGGGATAAAGACTCTTACTCATGATTTTAATTTTTTCTTGGTTTTATCATCCATCATGTTTTATTTTTAGTTAATTAAAATATTCCCTTTTTTTTTTGCTATCATACAACTGCTTTTGCTTGTCCTTTTCCTCCTAGGTACCTGTCTCATCATCTTGACTATATCTTATTCCAAAAGACCTGGCAAAACTGTGTTATAGAAGGTTTTTTACAAATTAGATAAAGAACTCAGATTTCAGAGGCTGCTTTGAAAGAAGTAAATGTGGAAACATTAATTTTGGGCTGTACAGATACTGTGTTCTTGTCTGTAAGATGGGACAAATGAGCAACCTTTCCTTCACAAGGAAATCCTTTTCATAAGTAGGTGAAGGTTATCAGACAGAAGGTTACTGTAGAAGGATAAAATAGTATATACTTTATATTTCAGATTCTTAACTGAGGCACATTGGTATAATGGAATCAATGAAACGATGGTGCTTTATATAAAATGAAAACAAAGTGGATGGGTTTCTTTTTGCATTTAGCAGAGTCAGACAGATTAACAGTGGTAGCATTACCTCATGTAGGCAGGTTTCAGAGGCCTAGGAACTTTATTTAGTTGAGCTCAGGTGAACAAAACACTATTTCATGTTTGGTAATTATATAGACTAGAAATAATATCAGGTCACAAGAAATCTGCTGAAACTCAGTTTACATCAATATCTGTCTGTAATTAATTTTTCTGCTTTCACCAAAAGTGAAATTTCTAATAGTGTGTGCAAACTATTAAATAGTTTTAATAAAAAGAGCAGAAGCCAGGTCAAAAGGGACAGATACTTCACCAGCCTTCCTAACTTTTCATATGTTGTTTTAATTTCAATTAATTTTATAAATACTAGAAATATTTTATATACACTGTATTATGAAATTAAGCTAATTTTTAACAGGTGTCATTTTTTTTTAAATTAGCAATGGAATAATCTAAGGGCTCTATGAAACATTCCTAGAGTATGTTTAATTTGATTTTTAAATGTTTTTATTAAGCTAGTAAATTTTAACTGAAAAAGAACCCATAGCTTGGAAACATAACGAGATAAGCCATCATGATGACTAATTATATTCAATGCCAATTATACATTTGAGAATGTCTACCTTGAATTTTCATCTATTGTACCTTACTACAGATTATGATATATCAACCTTCTCATCGCAAACAAAATGGAATAATCTTAACTTCCTTTAGTAACAAAATATTTTTTCCTCTTCTCCACTCTTTTGTTGGTTACCGGTTCCTTGTCAACTACAGCATCACCCACCCACACATCCCAGCTGCTACTCTCTCATTTTCCTTCCAAAACACCAGAATACATCACCTGTTATCAATGCTGCCATTCATTCCTAAGAAACAATCAAGAAATAGGTACTTATCCAAGGCTCCTGGCAGCTACCCGTGTTTGAAAGATTGAGGAATTCTATTTCTAGTCTATTTCGTGATCTTCATGAGCATATAGTACAACATGGCTCTGGAAAAGCTTTTGAAATTCAACTAGAAACAGCTAGTAGCACAATGTGAATAGAGCAAGTTCGTAGTTTTTCCTGAGAAAGTGGTGAAAAACCAAATTCCAGCTGTAACAGATAGAAGGAACTATATTTTTCTGTTCCTCAGGGCCGCAGACAAGACTTGATCTCTGACTTCCCATATTCTCTGCTTCTCTGGTGTTCTGTGGAAAATTCTTTAAATTTTTTCTCAGCTTTCTTTTTCCTGCCATATAATTTGAGCAGCTAAATGCTATAGCACAGCCAGGCCTACTGACTGTCTCTTCATTGCTGTTTAATCTCCTTTGCTGCCTTATACCTCCTTTCTGCCAATAGATTGGCTGTGCCACTGCGGCCACCTGTGTCATTGAGGCTGTTGTTTTATTCATCTGTGCTGAAGTATACTGTGGATTAACTATTTCCATTACTTCCCAACTCGGACTTATTTATTGCTTCAAAGGACATAAGTCTTCTCATGTTGCCTGATTTTCTCTCCTTGTACTCCTCTTCCCTCCTTCATTCCCCCACCCTTTCATTTCTTAACTTCCTTTTATCTTAGCACAGAATCTCAAGCCCTAAATCACAAAGTGCAATGTAATAAGCACAAGTGGCTGTGCTGTTATAACTTACAAAAGAAAATGAAAAAGGGTCAGGGAAAATGCCCCCATTAATCTCTGCGTTTTATGCAGCTGTTTCTGCTCCTGTAGGACAGATAGCAAAAGATGCCAGCTTTAAACTCCATCCCAACCTGCCTATAGGCAGAGGCAATATGAAGTGGAAGATGAAATGACCCTACCCCACAGACATCTTCTAGAAATGACATATGCACGTTTTTGGTTTTTGTTTTAGTTTTCTTTTCTTTTTCCTCCCCAAAAGCTGTATCTCTTAAAATTTTCTCCTCATGTGTTACCACTAATTTTTTTTTTTATCTAAACACAGCACATGGTGTACCAGGGAAAACTACAATCCTCATTCTCAGGTCTGCTAAGTAATGGCAGGTGAAAGCAAAAACCCTCTTCTCTTGAATAACTGACAGCATCATTTTGAGCTACTGTCTGCTCACTGGTTATTGTTCAGCCTCTCCACCTAACACTAACTGCTCAAATACAGTGTTTTCTGGCTTTCCTACTCCTGCCACAAAACTGCCAGGAAAGTACATGAGTAACAGTCCTGGGAGAGCTGTAAGTTAAAGTATGGAGCCAGAGGGTGACTGGCTACATTTGGGACTTTGTGGCACAATTCCTGATCAAGAAGAGGGTCTACTGCTCTATGTAGTTGCCACTGAAAGTCTTCTTCATGAGTTAAATTGGGGTGAAAAAAAATTTAACTGTGTCCAGCAGTATTTCAGGCCACATGTCCAAAGTCCTTCCCTATCTTTTGGTAAACAATAGGTTTCTGCTGTCTCTGAAACTCAGCAGATACCTTCTGGTCATCTGCCAGAGCACAAAAGCATTTTGGAGAAAAAGAAGGTTGTGACTTGTTTTACATTATGGGAATGCAGTGGCAGAATTTTGGTCATGTTTTGAGGAAGAATTATGATGGCCCTCTAAAATTAATCACCTCCCACTTCTTTATCCAAATAATTAATCTGCCTTACGTTGTATTTTCTACATCTCTGTGACCTCTCACTTCTCATCAGCTCCTCTCTCCAGTGTAAAAGAGTGACTAGATGGATCGTGGCACCATACAGGATTTGAAAGATATTTACAAAAAGACCTCCCTAAAGAAAAAGATGCAGGGACCAGTATCCTTTACGCTATTTGTGCAGCCTTCAATGGAAGTGTGAGAAAAAGTCTGAAAAGAAAATAAAATTTATGAAAACTGAAAATGTGAGGTAGGAATTGAAGCAAGTTTGGGAGCAAGTGGCTATCTAAATGCTGTTTCCTATTAATTTAGATTCAATGTGCTGTTAACCAGCAGCCTGCCACTTTTTTTTTTTTTTTTTATTTTCACTTGGATGTATTTCTCAAACCATGAAAATCCGTGGCAAACAAATCACTTTTCAGTGTTAAATGCAAATTAAGGTTTTTTTGCTTTATTACCTTTTCCAGCACAGTATTTTGTGAAAATAATATTTCCTTAGTTCTTTCCAACACAGAGATTTTCATATATACAGTGTGTAGTGTACAAGTGCAATGTATACACAAATAAATATATTTACACAGCCAGGGATCTGTCTGTACTGATGCAATCTTTAAGCCAAATTCAACATTTATACAACTTGTCTCTCCATGTAATTCTAGTGTGTTTGGATTAAACAAGTCTGCAGCTTTCTAATTGTCATGGTTTAACCCCAGCTGCCAACTAAGCAAAACTGGCACACTAATAAAAGATCTGACTCTTCCTTCCAACCCTGCACAGAATACATCTGGGAGATGATTTTGGAAGTGTGAAGAAGACAAAACATCACTTCCTGGTGTGTGTTCTACTCCAGATGAACATGCCAGCATACTCTTTTTGACTGCTTACCTGCTGTTAGTGTTCTGTGAAGGGATCCTGTCACCGCAGGACTTTTTCCCACTCAGGTTAGTGGAAATTGTCAAATTGTGTGTCAGCCTTTTACAAATTCCAAATCTAGCTGGGCAGTAATGAAAGAGCAATGCCCTTATTAAGCCAGTGTAAGTCACAAAGCATCTACTCTGGATGTCTTGTCGGGTGGCTAATCACTGAATGCTGGGTGTGGAAGGAGCCTTTTGGTACTATCAGGACAGAACTTCCTCTTCTCTCTTCTCAGAAGAGTATAACTGGATAAAGGTAAATCCTCATGGACTCTAGTTTTTCGAAAGGATCCTAACAAGTCATCATGGCTGGCAGTAGGTGTCTTGCTGTGTTGAAACCCCAAACACTTTGTTTTCTTACAAGGTCTGAACTCTTAAGTCATAGAAGTAATATCAGTCAGACTGCCTGCTTGCTTTTGACATGTTTTGCTTCTAACTTAAGAGCAGTAGTTATTTTCAGAGCAGTTGATGATAACATCTCTTAGAAATTGAAAAAGCCTTGCAAATGATGTTGCAAAAGGTTTGATATTTTCTCAGGAATGGCCCTTCAGCCTTCCATTGTGGATTTCTGTTAAGAAAGAAGTTGTTCTCACTGATGTAATCCTTGGTTTTGGTTATGCCTATTGCAAAGTAGATGGCAGATTTTCTGCATCCTCCACATCTCAGTAAAGTGTTTGCATTGATAGCAGCTGTATTAGCTTTTAGATCTCAGAAAAACATGCAGATGATTTTTGGTACTGGTAAGAGAAAAGTTGAATTATGAGCAAGTTGCTGCAGTGATCTTTGCAGTTCCAGTGGTTAATTGTGTGCCTACTGGATGTTTGTGCACATATCCAAGTTTTTTAGTATTTATTTTCACACATATGCTGGACTTGTAGCTGAAAAGTAAACAGAACTCAAAAAACAGTTAAATATATAATGACAGAAGAATATTATTATGTGACTGGATATCTATTTACACAATGTAGAATAATGGTTCCAGAGCCTACTGGGTGAATAAAATGTATTTCTTAAAGCATTCAAAAATACTTTCATAGTATTAAGGGGTAAATGGGATAATTACAATTAAGGACATTTAAATGAGTTTCTTGTGTACATTCATGCGTGAGACTCATGCTGCTAGATAAGATTTTTCAGCAATTACTAGCTAGCCTCTTTAATAGTGTCCCCTTTGATTCTAAGGGAAAGGAAACAGGCTGAAGAGTCATAAGTAAGGCTTTAATTTAATTTTCTTACTTATCTAAAGGTAAATAAAATTTTAAGATAACTCCCACTTAAAATATAACAAAAGCAGAGAGAAAGCAGTATATTTAATGTGAATTCACTGGACTATATCTCTTGAGACCAGAGATCACAAGTATTTGTGAAATATGTTTCTGATGGACAGACATATTAAGAAGTGCATGGCCCATATGTACAGATTGACTGGCCCAAATGCCTTTGACATGGTCATTCCAAAATGTGCTGGGACTGGACTATTTTATTTTCCTTGGTGGGAAATAAGTATGAAAAGGAAGAGTTTACTCAGAATGATGTGTATCAATTCTAGTAGTATCTTGCACCAGTGCTAGAGAAAGAGATGGTCATTCTCAGAACAAGACGACTCGACACACAGAATATCTTTTCTTTTCCAGGGGTTTTCTTCTCGCTGTTACTACAGTACTGTTTAATGCTGGTTCAAGACATTGCTGAAATTAGGTTCAGCTCATTGTCAGATGAACCTTATCCTCTCAGAACTTCAAAACTTTCAAAGATGCAGACTGTACTCTTGGCAATCTATTTAGTCTTGACTTTTTTCTCTGGGAAGAAGTTTTTCCCTTATTATGAGAAGTCAAGGTGGTCAAGTAAAGCCTATGGTGACTGGAAAAAAGAGAACCACCACTATAATTTTTAAAAAATGTAAAAAGGAAGACCCTGGGAACTACAAAATGGCGAGCCTCACTGCCATGCCCAGGAGGCTGGTGATGAGTTGTGTCTTTCAGGGCTCATCGTGAGACCAGTGCTCTGTAATATCTTTGTCAATGACACAGGCAGTGTCATTGAGAGATTGAGAGCACCCTCAGCAAGTTTGCGGATGACAAGAAGCTGAGTGGTGGGTGTGACAGAACAAAAGGATGGAAAGTCATCCACAGGGACCTGGAAAAAGCTTGAGAAGTGGCCCACAAGGACATATTGAGGTTCAACAAGTTCATGTGCAGGGTGCTGCACCTAGATTGGGGCAATCCCAGACATGGCCACAGACTGGGAGATGAAGTTTTGGAGAACAGCCTGAGGAGAAAAACTTGGGGTTTCTGGTGGACATGAGCCTGCAGTGTGCGCTTACAGCCCCAAAAGGCAACCATATTCTGGGCTACATCAAAAGAGGAGTGTCTAGAAGGTTGAAGGAAGTGATTCTTCTCCTCTAGTCTGCTCTCATGAGACCCCACCTGCAGTGCTGCATCCATTTTTGGGGTCCTCAGCACAGAAAGACATGGACCTGTTGGAGCTGGTCCAGAGGAGTGCCACTAACCTGGTCAGAGGGGCTGAGCATCCCTCCTATGAAGCTCAGCTGAGACATCTGGGGTAGATTTCCCTGGAGAAAAGGAGTCTGTGGGGAGAACGTGATGTGGCCTTTAGGTACTTAAAGGGTGCTTATAAGATAGAGGGGATAGTGATAGGACAAGGGGATATGGTTTTAAACAAAAAGAGGACAGATTTAGGTTAGATGTCTAGAAGAAATTCTTTACTGTGAGGGTGGTGAGGTAAAGGAGAGGGTTGTGTTGAGAAGCTGTAGATGCCCCATACCTGGCAGTGTTCAAGGCCAGATTGGATGGGGCCCTGTGCAACCTGATATAGTGTGTGGCATCCCTGCCCACAGCAGGACTTGGAACTAGATGATATTCAGGGTCTCTTGCAAACCAAGGCATTCTATTATTTGATTATTCTATGATGCTCTTTATCAATGTCTTTACAGGATGCAGTTGGCAAAAACTGGACAAAGTAGCTTTATAGCATTCTAAAGAGTGACATGGAAATGGGAATAAGCAATTGTCTTGGTTTCCTGAATGTGCTCTCCTCTTGTTCCTACAGCTCAAAGGCAGTTAACCATTTCTGTTGTAGATGCACACTGATGGCTCATGTTCAGCTTGCTAACCACTGAAAACTCCAGGAATTTTCCAGCAGAACTGCCTGGAACCAATCCATCCCAGCCTGTAACTCTGCAAAACGCTCTGCTTCCCATGTATAGGACTTTACATTTGTCTTTGTTGAATTTGATAAGGCTCCTGTTCACCCCATTCCTTCAGCAAGTCTGGCCCCCTCCACCCTCAACTGCATTGACTGTTTCTCCCCTCCTGGTTGTCACCTGCAAACCTGAAGAAAGGGCACTTCATCTCCTCCTTCAGCTTATTGTTAGAGACACTATACAAGACAGATACATAATGCAACATTAGTGTTTCAAGAATTCAAGTAGTTCATTCTGTCTTTCTGGTTCTGACACTCACAAGTCTCCCTCCTAACTGTTCTTAACGCTGACCAGCTGAAACAAGGGTAAATTGATGGGCTCTACACCAGAAAATGTCTTTTATTTCACTGAAAATGGTGTCTGAATGAAGACCAAAAGATTGTGTCATTCATCATACTGGGCATTCTTTCAACAAAGGGATTTCAAGAAAATCTCTGGTTCAGCAAATGCATAAAAGAGAGTCTTGATTTTCATAGCTGTACAGTGCAGTACTATGAGGGTAACCTTGGTGTATAATTATCATTTCTGAGAATGAATTGAAATAAAAGATCTTTGTGATGAAATATGTACTCTAAAATGTGAGTGCTATATTCTATGGATTGTCATTATTTTGAAGTCTTAAAATAAATCAATGTTTCCAGAAGCAAACAGAGGCTATTTAGTTGCCAAATTCTTTTGTTTTCCTGAGTATCCCTTTGAATGCATAGAATCCAGCATTTAGCACTTGGCATCTAATTAACTTGTTATCAGGGAGGAAGTCACAGAGCAATGCCATTCTCCATTCTCATAAATGCCAGAATCTGTTTTAAAACTGTGGAGGCAGAGCACTAATAATAAAAGCTTTCTTAGCTTTACTCTTTCCCTTCCAGCTCTGCACCATACCTTAAAGAAATCCTCCCCCTGCCTCAGGGGAAAAAAAAGGCAACCAAAAGCAAATCCTAAAAAAACCCTCCATAGCAGCATATAACCTTCAGGATTTTTCCTATTATTAACGTACATTGTTCTTTTATTCTGCTTTGAGAAACCTCGTTCTTAGTACCTTTTAAAGTTAATAGAGATGAGATTCTGGGGAAGATGAACTAGGGAGTTTGCATATTTTCTACAACTAGACTTCCAGGAGACCAATTAATTTTAACTGGAATGATGGAAGGACAGATCAGTTATTCACCTTTTCAAAATGCAGAACAGGCTTTGCTTGTATTGAGTAGGCTCATCAAATTTACATCACCATTTAATTAAATGTTTGTAGCAATAATTGACCTCAGGAGTAAGTAATTTGGTAATAAATAGATTCCACTGTTTCTAAATACTATTTTACTGACTCTGAGATGCTATTCATAGCCTCACAGCTTTGCCACAAATCTCATTAGCAATTTACTTAAATGCATATTCCGTTGCAGAACTGACAGTGAATCAGAACGAAGTTTAACAATAGAGGTTTCAGAGCATGGCCCAAACAGAAAATAGCATGCATTTCTCTGAGAGATTTTAGGAACAGCTCAAAAGTGAGATATGGAAAAAACAAACCAAAAAACAAACCACCAACAGAAACCTAAGCTAAATCCTGATTTATTTAGTGTCTTCATGCCTTTCTATTTTAATTTTACCTGCTTGAATAGTTGTCTAAAGAATTTGGTGCATATCTAAATTTGAGTTTAATAGTGTTTCAAGCAAAAAGGTAGGACCTTTTTATGAGTTTTGATGAAATACAGTGATAACGTCGAGAAGCCAAAATGGACACACATTTCATGTCCTCCCTCCTCCAAACTATTGATTTATTACTCTGCTTTTGTTTAAAACCTATGAGCTAAGTTCAGAGGTGATGCATAAAATGTGTAATTTAGAGTCCTTTCTGCTCAGTTAGACACCTTAAGACCTACTTACACTCACTTACTAGAGTATAAGTCAGTGAAATGGAGTGTAAATTGATGTGATTTACATGTGGAGGAGCTGGCAGAGTGAGAAGGTATTACCTATAGGAAGGAATAGACTTTGTATGAGCACTTTCTAATGTTCAGCTGGTTTTCTTGCTACACCTCTGTACCCCTGAGTAAAGATGTCTGCGTTTGACTGCTTAAGTTTGACTGCTTAATCCTGCACATTCTGTGAGACTTGCTGGGCCAAAGGCACTGATGGGATGGAAGAAGCATGATAAAAGCTGTGTGCTGAGGAGTGAGTGTGGGGTTTATAAATAAGTAACTAAAGGCTACACTTCCCATCCCTCTTTGTAGTAAGCTGTAAACCCAGCAGATCTGTAGTTACTTGTAATGACTGCTCTCATCTATGGCTCTTGCTCTGCTTTCTATTGGAAAGATTTTTACATCCAGTGCACACTGCATGTTTTGTCCCGATGCCTTGTTTGACAAGCTGGCAGGTAAGAGGAAAGCTCTACCATATTTTCTGTGGGATAAGAACATGCACCTGGCAGTTACCACGCTGCTGTAATTTCACACTCATACCCTGCGGTAAGTTGCTCTTTTGCCAACTGAGCTATGTAAAACCTTGTCAGCTCCAGAATTATACCACTTGAAACATGTCTGTTGAAACACTACCAGTACAGAGGCAATTCCTGCAGGATAAAGAACCATAAGCCTATTAATCTCAGTTTCTGCTGCCTTAAAACCTCTCCTGATAGTACACCAATTTAATAATTAAAAAAACCCCAAAACCTGACCAAAATATTTAGCCTTAGATCATGATTATAACAAAAGTAAGACTCAAGTTTCAAGTTAATCTGAAGTACAAATAAAACAGTGGGATAAAACATAAAGAACAAAGGAAGAGGAGTAAAGGAGATATAAGCTATCTTAGTAAAGACTTTGGGAAGACTTTAACCTGGGCTCCTCTGGAAAGTTTTGGAACATATATAGATAAAGTGTGAAAAAACAAAACAAAACAAAGAAATGTATCCAGCTTTTGCTTTCCTGGCAAAACCAGATGTAATTGTTCTGGCCCAAAAATATTTCAAGTGTTCATTTTGCTCAAAAATCTACCACTAGCTTTTCTTTTCTTTTTATTTTTAAAATTTCTCTTATTTTGTTTTGTTTTCTTTTCTTTTCTTTAACTCCACATTTTGATAGAAAGCCTTTATCAACTCATTATTGTATTTACATATTTAATTACAGAGGAGGATAAAGGTATTCATATGGGTATGATCTGTATGTAAGCTTTTTACAGAGTATATTAGTATTAGATACTGGTAAAGTTACATTTTTTAGACAGAGAATTTAGCTGTTATATGAGCAATATTTTTCACGTATGATATACTTTTTTAATTCTATTTTGTTTCTCTTACAGCTAAACTGTAAATAGGTAGCTAACCACAATAAGTAAACCTACTCTAGGATTAAATTGCTATTTCAGTTTGCATTCAAATTTCAATTAATACTAAGAAGATTTTGCAGTGCAGCCAAAAGCTTTTTTGGTGCAGGACTGAATCCAACTAATGCTTTCTGAAACTGGAGTCAAGACAAAGAAAGTTATTTTTTATTACATATTAGAATGATCATGTGTTCCAGTATAATTTCAACTCATTTTCTATACAACTAGCTTCCTCTTGATTGAAATTATAATTTTCATCCTTCTTTTCACGTGTTTCTAAATAAAGTCTTGCAACGAACCTTGAATTAACACACGCACATCTCCCAGGTAGTAATAGTCATTCTAAAATGATGAACATTAATGTCACCTAACTTATCTATTAAGTCCTTCTTTCAATAATAAAGACATGAAGTCATCAAAAATTTTGTCTAATTGGTGGCTACAGTTAGGGTTCATTTTCAGCTCATTGTTAAACTGTACCCCCAAAACCCCCAAATATTTACCTAATTAATAATTAAAGGAATATACTACCTATTTCTGTTTCAAAATAGTTAACATTATATCTTAAAACAAGTGTTTTAAAAGAAGAAATATGTAACTGAGGCTAAATATGGCACTGAGTTTAAAAATAAAAACAAGAGCTTGGGTGATCCTGTAACTAAAGAGGAAATAAGGTTTTATCACATTGCTCTTTGTTAAAAAAGAAATATGAAGTACAAGGAATAAATTTAGAAGAAAGAGAAAATATGCAAGCTCACTTACATAGTACATCCCCAAAAAGGATAATGAATTTGAGGCCACTTGGACTTACTGCTGATGTTCATGTGAGCAAATCTTTATTATAAGGGAAACTGACTCAGCAAAGCAGATAGCAGATAGCTACAGCAAATGTCAGTAAGACAA
Source organism: Calcarius lapponicus (assembly GCA_039654755.1). Lineage (NCBI taxonomy): Eukaryota > Metazoa > Chordata > Aves > Passeriformes > Fringillidae > Calcarius > Calcarius lapponicus. The sequence goes on along the minus strand of CM077468.1, from coordinate 44,573,973 downwards.
TTTTCTGTGAACCAGCAAGGCATCAGAAAGAGTTTGTGTGTGTAAATGCAGTTAAAGGAGCCAGCAGTCTGCCCCCACAGGGGCTCTTTCAGTGGCTGTGATCAGCAGGATCTTTTGGGGCCAGGCACAGGGTAACCCTGGCTGACCTGAGAACTCGTCCTAGCACAGTCAGATGCGTGGAAGTGTTGATTTGCCAGCACCACTGTGACATTTGAAAAGTGTGGCCGTGGTTTTGGAATGAACTAAAAGGAATATAATTATCTATGATATTTATGTGCCTCCAGTTACTGTGCTATTTTGGTGCCAGCTGTAGAGCTGGGATAATGGCAGTGGCCCAAGGAGAACTCTTGCCATAGTTCTTCTGGGTACAGGAGACATTTTTACATTTCTTTATCTTCCTGCACTTTTGCTACTTACAGGAGACCTGAGGATACCACATTGTGTCCCTAAGATTCACAATTAACATAAAAAAAAGGCGGAAAATAAATAAGAATGATGGATTTTATTTCATACAGTCATTGGAAACATAGATCCACCCTGGCACATATTAACATAGGAGCTCAGCAGGTAGATTCAGACTATGAACTCTTGTAGGATGATGTCCTCAGAATAGTTAGTAAAGAATTCATTACCTAGATTTAGTAATTTTTATTTTTCTGTCTTCTGCTTCATTTAATCAATTTTCTAGGTAAGTTTTGACTAAAATTCTATCTGAATTGTAGGGTGCGGTTTTCGTTCATTTCCATTTGACAGACTTTGACCAGTTGAATTTGAAGATACAAGAAGTCACCAAACAAAATTAAAAGCTATTTGTGAACACCTTCATCTCCCTACAGTTTTAGCAATCCTCTTCAACAGTTTTTTACTAAATTCATCTGCACTGGTATCAGGCATGGGAAGAATTGTAAACCTGAATAACTGCCTTTAAGACGTTAACAACGTTATGTAATTTAAGAACAACAAGGTTTTGAGTGCATTAACTAATTTTCTGCTTTGTAGAAGCCTCATAGCTCTTGCATGGGTAAATTAGGCATTTTCTTCAAACATTATCCCTATATTTAAGAAGTTCCTAGATATGCAAAAACATGCAACATTAGCCAAATCCATCTACTAGGTTCAGCTAGGATTCTTTTTTATAAAGAGAGTGCACAGCTATTTGTAGATGTTTATCACATAGTTGCTTATTGACTGTGATTCTGAATTACTTGAAAACTGTTTTTAAAGAGCAGATTAATTACTACAGTATTTTCAAAGGTACCTCATCTTTCTAAGGTAGTTCTTCACTTTTAGGATTTGAAATATTTTATTAAATCTGATGCCTGAGATTTATACATTGGCATAATCCTATCCTTTTGTTCTTGTTGTTTGGTTTTAAAGGGCAGACTCGTGCATAAAGTTTTCGTTCAGGGGATGCATATTTTTAGGGTGAAGAAAAATACACCTTCAAAGGTACAAAGCTATACTGAAATCTAGGACCCACATTCTCTTATGACTGAACTACTGTATCTTCACTGAAGTAAAAAGAGGTGCTCCAGATTGTCATAAGTGTGAAATGAGAACAGGATCCTTCCCTAACATGCATCACTGTGAATTTTAACACCATACATATGTCTAAAATCCATAGAAATTCATATCTTTATTTGGCTTTGGAAGCACATGAAATTTGAGTGAGCAGTTTTCTCAACCAAGAATTAAAAATAGCAGATAGAGGTATCTAATGCAGAACAAAATTAAAAATGGCATATGAATCAGTGAACAATTCACACTACAACCTTGTTGATTGGTTCCCGAATAGTTTATGTTCTCTCAATCTTTATATTAAGCAGAGTTGTTCCTGATTTTATGATGTTACCTGCATTGAAAACGGCATATTCCCTGATCAATGACAAGTCTCTTTTGGGTCAAGTTTTTGCTATGTTTTTCATCAAATAAATTCATATTTGATTCTATAGAATAAGATAAGGTAATTCACGGTAGCAGTATTAATGTTATACCTCACCACCTGTTTTTGGCTTCAGCTCTAAAGGTCACTACTGGTACTATTAGAATGGAAATGTGTTGAAGTGTATTTACTTAGGAGATGCCTAGATCATAGTCACAGCAAGCCAGGAAGAGAGGAGCTTTTCTAAGGTCTAGTCTAATTGATTGAAAGTTATTAACTGTCCCACACAAAGGGTGAGCTCATGAAGATTTTTCAGAGTAGAAATATTCACTGAGATCTTTAATGAAAAGCAGAAAAAGTCTGTGTTTCAAAGGAAATGAAATAGTCAATGGGTCTCTCATATCCTGAGTTCCCTACTCTCCATCTTTTTCTGTGTCTAAAGACTGTATTTTGGGTTTGGGCCCATTCCACTTATGATCTTGCTGAACTTTTCTTCTTTTATCTGATATCTGAAGCAACAAAGGACAACCATACACTACTAAGAAGAACACTATTTTCTTCAGCTCCCTTTTCCTTGTGCCTGTAGTATTTGCTTGAAAGATGTGACATGGTTCTCAGGAAAGATCTATTTTCTACATGCATTAGCTAATCCCTTTAAAAACTCCATGGAATATTTTTCACTTAGGCACACAGAAGAGCAATTTTTCATTGTTTGGAGAGCTCCATCTGTATTGTTTTACTAAACAAAATGAAAAGGAACAATCAAGCTCGATCAAAGCACTTTCAACAAAAGATCTCACATGTATGGAACCACATATAAATCCCCCTTTATGCCAATCACTAATTCCCTACAGGAATGCTGATTTCACAGCAAGAATAGACTGGTGGACTCTGGATGTTCATTGTATCCCAAACTGTGGCATGATTCTAAGACCATATTTTGGTTTCATTTGATCCAGGTTATGGTGCCTAAGACTGCAGTTTGGACCTCTCTGTTACCGCTGGAAAAAAAAATATAGCCTTAAGAATAATTTCCTTAAATGAATCTTGTAACTTGCATGCTCAGGAATCAGTGTGTTAGTAAACGAAAAGAGTAGGTGACACCAATCTGCAAAACATAAAATAGGATGCATCACATTTCACCATTAAAACTCACCTTCTAGGCCTCAGAATTCCATGTAAAGACAATAGGTGGGCTAGTCAAGTAAAGCAGGTTTCAAGCCGTGGTTGAGAACCTCAGAAACCCCAGAGTACAGGCTGACTGTTGATGTAGCCTGGTATCCCACCCTGACAGCGCTGTGTAGAAGCCATCCAGTTGATATGCTGTCGCTGTGTTCAGGGTGTACCCTGGTCATCCACATTAAGGAGGGGAAAGAATAGAATATAAGGAGGTCCTTATTTTCTTTTCTCTTTCCTTTCTTGACTATTTGGATAAGATTAAATGGGATGATGTGAGTATCACTGGTGACATCTTTCCTTGTTTGTCCACTTTGGATAATCATTAGTTCAGAGTTTGGTGTGACTTGGATTTGAACTCTGAGTTTTGCTTTGGTATGTTTTCAGCTGCCTCAGAAAGATGACAGGATAAGTGTAAAATTCCCTTACCAAGGACACAAGTAGACAACAGCTAGCACAAGGCATATGCTGTGACAGGAGCAGCCACAGCAGTTTCAGGAGCACTGAAACTCACTTTGAGGTGAAGTTAATGAGAATTAACTTGGAGAAGGGGAAAAGAAAAATTAAAGAGATATTACACTGTTGCAGCAACTACTTTTCCAGTTGTGTTTTATAGACCAAATTACATTAGCCATTTCACCAGTGTTTGCATCTGTGAAAAATGGAGAAATAATTCATGAGTTCCAGGAAGAAGTTAGAAATACATTTATAAGCTTGTTCATTGAATTTTTCCAAAGAGAACTTGTAACTCCATTTTGAATACTTGACACATTTATAAAACTCCTGAAAGGGTAATAATGGGTAATAATCTCTGTGCCCAGTGTATTTTTCATATTTTTATTTCTGCTTTCTTAGTACAGTGTCTTTGTATTCTTGCTAAAGAAATTGTGGTTATGAATGCAAAGTTTTATTTTGCTGTTGTGTCTTTAAGCAATGCTTAGCATCTTTAAATATGTTAATTATGAGCACAGCAATACCAGTTTCTGGGTCTAGGGACAATTGAAAAGGGTATCAGTTGCAAGGGACACCATAGATAGATGGAAATAGGGATTCTAGTCACTATTCCTTACCCAAACAATGGCTTTGCTCTCATGTCACGTTCTTGTGACAGTAAGTACTGAAATAATGAAATAAGCTCCAAATTTCTGTCCAGCAAAAGCTGTCTCTTGAACTTTGCTCTGAACTTCTGATCCCATAGAGATAATGTTCTTCCTAGCATTGTTGTACTCCTAAGCTATAAGTAATATTCAAAGAACCATCTCAGCACTATCTTTTCTCTAGAGAAAATTTTCTACTTTGTGCCCATGAGTAAAAAAATGAGATCTGAATACTACTTTTGAACAAAGCTTAGGAATCAGCCACTCTGCCTCTCTACATATCTCTGACTATATTCTGAAGTAAGAAAGAGAAGAAAATTGCCTTAGTACCTTTGAGGATATTGCTATTAGACACTAATGTTTCTCCTTTTGGCACAGTGGCATAGATAAAGAGAGACAGCCAGAAAATATCAACTAATCAAACACCTCAGCAGAGTGAAACAATTATATAAAACATATTTATATAAATTATTTCACCTGCTTGCTTCATTTCCCTATTAAATAGCTCTTGTTACTCTTATCTCCCAGAGAGGGTCTTCTAGGAATCACCCTCATCAACTGTGCTAGCATGCATTCAACATTAGCTCAGCATTAGCTCAACATTTAGTAACTAATAACACTGTAATTTTGTAACTGGGATTGAAAAAAGTGGTGAGTTATGGCTCACAAAAGTACAGTAGAGAAAGATTTTATTGTTATTAAAAGGTATGACTTCTGAAAGTTCCCTGCTTTTTGTTGCTGTTTTATCTTTACATAGTGACAGATATCCTAGGAAGGTACCTGTTGCTCAGGGAGAGAGTTGTGTGATCTCATACTGCAAATATCCTTTCTCCTCCAAGCCAAGAAATTTTAACCAGTTTATACCTCAGGGCTTTTGCCTCACTGGACAGCTGGTTGTATGTTGTTATCTCAAGTCAGTGTTCTCTTTAATTTCCCTTCAAGCTCTCTCCCTTGGAATGGCTCATTAGTGAAATACTGGACAAAACCTGTTTGGTTTTACCTCCAATGGCCCTAATTCTTAACTCAATATGGTCAGAAATAAGGATTGACTTGCCTGAAATCATTCTGCAGGGGTACAGAATGATAAGGTTACAGGCACTTTGTGGCATATTTTTAGTTCAGTATACCATGGACTTTAATGGCAGCAAGGGCAAGATCATGCTTTCGTATCTTCTGAAGGAAAAATTATCTTAGTATATATAATCTTTACATAATTTTAAAAAAATCTGAGTTTGCATATCTAATTTATTTTTATTTTGCTATTTTTTCCTTGATTTCTCTTGCAAGTCTTCAGTAAAATATGTATCAGGATCTTTTAAGTGAAGACTGGGGGAGCAGAACTCCTGCAAAGTGTTAAATAGGTGTGCCACTGGTAGGAAACACTCAATGCTTTGGTGCTCTGGGTCCATGAAACAACAAGTTCCAGTGGTAATTAATGAGAATTCATGACTGATTTTTAGCTTCAATATTGTGGCTGTAAGTAGAGTCTTTGTACCTTAGTGATTTGGTAAATTAGGAGACTTCAGCTTCCTCTTTATAGGCTTTTTCTGTAGCCTTTTTAACAATTTGTGGGCATGTAATCTTCTGGATGCTACATATCCTTGTTTAAGAAACTTAAAATAGGTTTGGCTAAACATGAAGTGTGAACCACTGCACTATGGTGTTTCAGCCACCCTTGCTTCCTACTTCCAACATCCAGATCTACAGCCCTCCTTGACAGAGTTATCAAGGTTCTTTTCCCTTAAGAAAGTTAATTTATACATATCAGATTTCCTCTAAGGGTGAGGCTTCTAAATAGCACCCTGCTTTTTACATAACTAGGGCTCTGGGAGTGGCTTTCTTCTGTACTCTTTGATACTGGAGTACTGGCTTTCCTGGGCTGCCCTCTAATTTGTAGTGATTTTGGTGAGAAGAGATTAAGGTCTGTCATGCCAGAGATTTGCATGAGCGCTTCTTCATTCCATATGCAACTTTACTGTTTAACTTTTGATGGGAAAGTAGAGCTCAGAGTGTCTGACCTATTTATCCCTTTTCTGTTTCTTATTTTGAGATAAAATTGTCGTACAGATGAATTGCACACAACAGAGTATGTGTGTTTGGTTACTGTGTCACTTTTGGTAAATCAAAGAGAAAAATCTTTTGTAATCAGTTAGCCTTTAATTTAATAACACTGTTGATAAATTGCTTGTATACAATAGGTTATCAAACCCAAACATTAAAGATTTCAGTTTGACACTGCTGGAATGAATCATACAGATGGAAAAGGCCAGATTCACAGTTCTTTATCTGGAGTAAAGAAAAAAAATCTTATCAGTTTCAAGACTTGCACTAATGAATGAATAAAGAATTTAAAATCTGACCTAAGGAAGTTAGAGATATGCTTGAAACATAACTGTTCATTACATCAGCATTTACAATTCCTTTACCAGAGAGTTTTAGCACACTGTGGTTCATTGTTTATATCTTATTGTATACTAGCATTAAGAAATACCTTCTTATATCCTTTTTCTTTTCCTTTCTTTTCCTAATTTATGCCCTTTTCTTGTAAGTTGTTCAGCTTCCCACATACACAACCCCCATGCTGGATCTGCTGCTCTCCAGAGCATGTGAGTGACAACAGGCTTGACAGCCCTTGGGGTGGTGAAAGATCTGGCGAGGGCAAGCCTCCCCAGCATGCTCATCAGGTTAGTGAGGATACTGTCGTGGATGGCAGTGCCATGTATTCTTGTCAGCCATAAGTGTAAAGTGATTGCAGCCAAACCTTTCCTCACAACAAAAGGAGAAAAAGCTGAAAAAAAAACCTTCATGAGACAGTGAGCTGAAAGATTATGATGCTTCCCAGTAAAAGAAGGCTCCCTTCAAAGTAGTTTGCAGGCACACCTGCTCCTTGTTTCTATCACTTGCACACTGTAAAGAGGCCTTACACTGGCTGTAAATATAAACTATTTGAATTTTATAGTCTTTTATGCTGCTGCAACAGCATGCTGAGGCTATAGGATAAACACAAACTAAAGCCAGCTTGTTCCATTAAGACCTTGATTCACCTACTTTAGAGATTTCCCTCTCAGAAAGACCATGCTGGTAAAACATCTTTACTGGGTTACCCTGACTGTGCAAGGGAAATATCTACCAAGGGAAATAATCTACTTAATTCTCCCCAGAACTCAAACCCAGCCTGTCTTCAGCAGCTCAGTGTGTGTATGTGTGTGTGTGTGGACAACTCTGTCGTTCCTTTTAGGTGGCCAGCACAGCAGAGACCCCCTCCAAGGGGATGACAGCAGAGCAGGTGTGTCTGGCCCATTCATTGGAAAAAGGCCTGTGCATGCTGGCTGTGATATGGTGGAAGGAACAGGGAAACAGCTGTCAAGCCCAAAGTAAGCACCTCAGCAGCTGGAATCTACCAGCAATTTCAGTTTGTGCTACTATGTTAAAACAAAAATGCAGTCAGTCCCATTTCAGTTTGCATTAAAATGTGCTCTTTACTTGCTGCAGAGGTAATAATCATAATAACTATTGCAGATGAGCATTTACCATATTTGCTGTCCTTGTCATATCACATCACCATCCATGACTAAACATCCCGAGGCTGAAAGGAAACAATAGTACATCTCCATTTCCTTTGCACACCCTCATATTAGCCAGGTAAAACATGACTTCCACAAGCTCCTTTTGATAGAGGTAACAGCAATTGTTGTCTATTTAAATCTGGTAGGTGAAGGATTTAAAGTTAAGTGACATTTTCTAGGTCAGAAAGAGATTCAGCACCTGTATTTTTCAATGGCATGCCGGAGCCCTGACTTCTGCCTTGTGCTCCCACAGCTAAATTTTATCTCATAGAGCTGAACACTGGTGATGAATGTGCTGTGGAATTTACTTTGGAAAACAAATATTTAACTTTCTACAGATCACTGAAGAACTGATAAAACTCTTGAGTGTCACCTGCCTAATTTCTCTCTATTTTTAATTGAAAAATCTTCTTATTCTTTTCATCTAAATGTGTGGTTCAAATAAGAATGGAAAGGCGATTTGCAGTTCTTTTCAAATATCACTCATGCAAATAGGATTTACAAAGTCAAACTGTTCTGAGTGAGTCTTTGAAGGAAAAAAATCCTTTTAAAAGCATCAGTTATTTCAAAAAGAGGAGTCACATTTATGATTAATCAAGAGGGCCAATGCTTCCTTCTTGCTTTTGGGTGTGGAGAGGCAAATGGCCAGGAAGGCAGGGTTGGGCTGTGTGTGGGGGTGATGTGAGCAGCTTTGATATCCTGGGTGATGCTCCCCTGTGCACAGGCTGGTGGTGCAAATTCCACGGTGAGGAAGGGCAGAACAGGAGCCAAGAAAGCACTCCAGAGAGCCAGGCAGTGAGATAGATAGCTTGTTCCCAGCAAAGACATGGGAATGCTGGCACCAGCTAATTAATGTAGCTCCATTCTCCAAAATGGGAGATTGGAATCCACAAAAGGCTTTTGTTCTTGTTTATTGTTTACAGAAATTTCCTATGAGAACTGAAGGCTTAAGGCAAAAATTTAAACATCTCACAGTTGCTAAAAAATATATCCAAATACCATATTGATAGGAAAAGTCATCCTGAAAATGCCAATGTGAGGAAGGGATTCTGCGCAGGGCATTTTAGACAGTTGTTTTTCAACTCTTTTCAATAAATTAACTAAATATAGTGCTTATTTATTGTTTGCATTTATTTAGATCACTCAGTTTATAGCAAGATTCTAATTTGACAAAATTGGGTGTTTTTTTACTTCAACATCTTGTAGATTTCAATTTTAAATATTTTATGTTAAACTTTTTTCCCTCATCTCCTCCCTAGAAAGCAAAGGAGATATTTTATAAGTCTTGCCAGATTTAATCTTGTTAAGTTCTGATATTTAAAAAACCCAAAAAATGTATGTAAATCATTTGACTCTTAGGAAGTATTAGGATAGGGACTGAGTATGAAAAGGACAACATAATTGTATTACCGTATTACCATGTTGTTTAACTGCCCATACATTCAATATTTAATTAATTCCTGATCATTTAACCTAAAATGGGATATAGTAAAAAAGACAAAGTGTGTTGAAAGGAAAGAAGGTTGATTAGGGAAACAAATTGTTTCTATATTAAGTACATACAAATAGATTAAGATTATACAAGACAGAAAAACACAAACAAGGGAGGAATTACAGAGATCTGAAGCAGCATTATTTGCCTGGGGAAGACATGTTTATATGCAATGACTATTCACTGCTTCTCTGAATACAGGAAGCAATGGAAATCAAATTATGTATTCATATGGTAGGCTCAAACCAAACAGCATGTTTTGGTTTTCTCTTACATAAAAAAAAAAAAAGTATTAATTTGTGTAACTTGCTGCTAAAGTATTTGCCAATGCCAAAAATTTACATAAATTTTAAAACTCATTAAGGAGACTCAAAGAAGAATAATCTTTGGAAGGCTAATAAATATAAGTTAAAACCTGCTACTCAGGAAGACCTTGAACTCCAGATCAGAGGAAGCTGTTAGACTGTACTAGGAAAGTAGGTCTTTAATATATTTTGCTGTGTTTCTATGCTGTTCAGTAGAGGAACTACTCATCTTGTATTTCCCTTGATCAATCCTGAAAGCAAAAAACTACATGTAAGTTTTATTCTACCCAAAAAATTACCTTTTTCCTGGAGTTCAAAAATCCTGAGCAAACTTCCAAAATTTAGCAAAACTAAATATTTTTTGTTGTCAGAAAAAGGTTGGCCAGGTTTCAGTGAGTTAAAGTTAAAAAGAAACAGTAAAAAAACAAACTACCTATTTACAAAACAGAAAATCTCATTTTCCTCCCACATCTATTCATATCTATTTGCAGTCATTACAGGTAAGAACAAACTGCTGGTGAGGATACGTAAACATATAATTGCCCAAAAAAAATATAGCAGGTAAAGTAGTAAAACAGGCAGAATAAGATAATACAAAAGTTAAGCTTATTTTATATTGGACCATGTTTAAAATTTTATAATGAGTTTTTGACTCCACTGAAAAAATTAGAGAAACCCTTCCTATTATTTTATTGACATTTTACTTCGGGATTACTTTGTTGTTCTCCTTGCCTCTGTCAGTTTACCTAACTTTCATGATCCAGTCATCTAAAAGAACAATTTACAGGTTGTATATTTTAACAAAATAAAGTGAGTGAATTTTTCTTATGGTCAGGTCTGAAAAGAAATTGTCTCTTCTGCTCACTGTTTGCAGCTAATTATTTAATCTCCTTTAAATTCTTAGTAAGCATAAGCCTTCCTTTTCTGGTGCTTTATACAGAACTACCCTGATCTATTAAACTAGGGCACACCTAATCCTAATGTCACACCAAAAGGAGTTTAATAAGAAAAAAAAATTAAAGCACAAATCTTCAGCATGTGAGGAACAAAACTGACTTTATTGCCTCCAAAGATGGTGTTCTAATTCTGCAAATTTATTTCCACATTACATCTAGAAAGTCCTAGCTGCAATAGTTCATATTTATGGTATTATTAACACTTTTGTTTTGAGAAATCTGGATGTTATATAGGTGTGACCATCCATCCTTAAGGAGAAGCAATTTTGTTAAACTGTCTGAAGCTAAACCAACTGCAGTTGGAAAAAGCAGACAAGTGTTACACAGAAACTGGGGCTTTTTTTTTTTTTTCTTAAATAAATGCCTTTTCCTTTCTGTCTCAGAAATGTAGACTATCATTCATTTCAATGACAAATATTTCCTCTTCCTGTAAAATCTTGATTTTTCCTGGCCTTAAGCAATCCTGTCTGTGATCATGCTGCTGAAATAAGGAGATTCTGAAAGACTAGCAGACTGAGAGACTGAGAAGTTGGAGCCATGATTATTTGTCTAGGTAAGATATCCTTCTGTTAATAGTATGGAGAAGCAGTGATGATCTAGCACAGTTGGAACTGGATCTGCTTGCTCTGAACAGCTGGGAGAGCAAAGAGGAAGCGTCAGCTATTTAGTGTAATTCCGTGTGTTCTAAAATCCAGAATGTCATGGGAGTGATGCATTGCCTTGGCTTGTCAGACTGGTCCTTCTGTGGCACAGATTATGTCTGAGGCTGTCTGAGTTTGCTCAGTGTTTGAGATAAGGAAAGACTTTGAATCTTGCTAAAATCCCTTAAGAAACCAGACACCTGAACGGCAAACAGATGACATAAGCAGCAGCAGTCAATAATTTGGAAGTTAATCTCTCACATGTACAATTCAGTGGGTGTTTAAACATTGATTTTCTTGAAATTAGAATCAGGCTCCCAGGTTCTAAATTAATTTTTAACTAATGTACAGAAGGAAATGCTCCATTAAATTGCTGCTACTGTATTACTTGTCACAACACCAACACCACCTTCTGCTGTTGCAGAGGCCTCAGTTCAGCAGCCTCTCATCCTCCAAACTGCTTGAAATCAGTAACACTCTATTCAGTCTCCCAGCAAACAGTGAAAAGTCTGTTAGCCTAATCCGCACAGAGAAAAAAAGAGATGGAATTTTATGTGCTTGTTATTCACATTTAAGAGTAAAATAAGGGTTGAAAGGTATTCTTTTAAGGCTGATGTGTTAAAGTTTTGTCGTTTACCTAGGACTTTGCGTCAGAAATTTCCTTTGATTCATGGACTCTCTATGGACTCCAAGTGGGTAAAAAATTCTGACCTGCAGCCTGAGGTTGAAGTATGAACCTCTCCTTCCTGAAGTTTTCAACTTTGCATAGAGCTGCTGGACTGGAATGTATTCATATGATGTTCAGTTTGCCCTCATTTTCCTTTCATTAAGGGAAACGTGGACATTCAATAAAGTTGGCAATCAGCTGTGCTTGACATTACTGGACCAGGTCAGAAAGTTGCAAGTTTTTTAAGTGCCTTTTGTGCAGGAGCAATTAAATCAGATAGCTTTTTATTTCTCTTGTCACATGGAGGCTTTTTAAAATATAATAAGATAGAAACAAATGCAGTGGAGTGATTTTTATTATACCTAGCTCATCTAGCATTGCTGTCAAGTTATAGTTTTCAGAGAAAATCACCAAATGCCACATTTATGTTTTTATTATTGTAAATCACACCATCATTATTGAGATAAAAAATCTACAATAATTATACTATCATCTCTGTTTTTTTCTATAAATTCTGCTATATATCAGTGGGCAGAGAAATAACAGCTGATCAGTATCCAGTGCATATAAATGAGCTGCTACTCATTCCATTTAAAAGTAAAGCAGCTTCTGTACAATCTGTTGCACGTTCCCATAGATGTAAATGGGCCTGTGAAAGCAAACACAGTTGCATATCAACAGGTTAGGCCATCAGACTGCACTGACCCTTTGAGGTCAATGAAAAGAATGTTAATGAGTTCAGTGGGCTTTTCAGTTAGATTCTGGGTCTTATGTACCTATTCACCACAGATGTGGACTTCAACTGCAGAAGTAAACAAAAATATTTGCAGCTACAGGTATCATCCTTAAGGCATGACTACTTTGCCCTCACTTCCTAAGCAAAACTTGCTTAGTTTGGTTCAGGACACTTTTACACAGCTTTACTCTCATTGCTGTAAAATAGAAACAAAAATTTACTGAAAACTTTTTTGCCTCCTTGCATAGTTTCAAAAAAGAGTTTGGTGGCTCACAAATGGCTTCAATTAAGTAAAAATATGTTTAATTTGTGTAAGTCAATAATTTGAAACAATCATGTTTAGAAATTTAAATTAGCATAATGAACAGAAAAAAAAATGCCTCTTCTAATCTTGATATTGTTTTAGGTTGAATACATTTCATTGTTGACATTTGAATTTGTTACTGGTTGAAGTTTAAATTGCAACAATGAAGGCATATTTGTTTCAGGTTTAAATTTCTCTTTGTTTAATATAGCTGTCAAGTAATGAGAAAAAGTCAGATCATACAAATAACATTTTTAAATAGAAAAATATTTTATAAGGTGGTCAAATTTCATTTGGCTTAGCTTCAAAAAGGAATGGGTTATTTCAAATTTGCAAATCTATGAGCAACAAATTTTGTATCTGATTTGCTTCATTTGTAAAGGCAAGTTGAAGCAAACTATTCCCTGTTGATGCTCACAGTAAGCATATCTCCTGGTTTCCCAAACCATTGGAGGGGATAGGCTCTAAAAGCTAGTTTGAAGTCTATGAGGAAGAAAGAGATTTTCTTCTAGTTCTCTGTTTTGTCTTATAACCTTTCTAAATGCCCTGACAAAATGCAAGCTTAAATGTAAATTTTGTGTCTATTCACAATGATTCTCTTGAAAGAGCTAATAAATAGTCCAGGTCAAAAACATCTTGAGGGAATCATATTTGGCTGAAAGTAATGATTCTTCCTAAACTACATTTCTTATCTATGGGATTCAATTTGCAAAATTTCATTTTAAGGGGGAAAAACATCACCACAATGCTAAAAATTTTCATTTTACCATTTTCATAACAATTATGTTTTGCTGTTGATTTTACTACTTACATTTTCAGTTTCTATTGTAGGTTTTTTCCCACACTCTGTAAATTACAACACTATAAAAGTTTAACCAACCAGAGGAATTTTCCTTTCCTTCTGTCACTCTTGTTCAAACTTACCTTCATAGAGGGTTTGTAGTCTGGAAGATCTGTTATACATTGAATTTTTTCCCAAAATGGAACTACCAGTGCCTCCACAGCTCTAAGGGTTGATTTGCTAAAATCTCTTCATTGTTTGATACAGATTTCAAATAAAAGAGTGATAATTCTGCAAGGGGCTCTCTCAAAGTGTCCAATGCTTGGTGTACCTGCAGTAGAGGTGAACAGACCAACTGAGGAGATCATAGGTATAGATCTCAGGCAATTCAGTACAGACCAGGCTGTCCAAACTGAAAAGCTTACACTTCCATAGTGATGACCTGATTCTGTGGGTTATTTTTAAAGTAAAACATGAAATTTGCCCACCTCAGTGTAAAGAGAGTGTGGTTGTACCAGATGACCCCACCATGGTGCCTCCCAGCCTTACCCTTTCTGTGATTCAGAGAAAGCAGCAAACTGATTTTCCCTCCAGGAGGATGCTCAGGGCTGGAGGTGAGATATGGCAGGTACATATCTCAGCTACACTCACACTGGGTGTGAGCGACGTTTCTGGCATGTTCCTGACCACAGAGTCTCCCTCTTGGCTAATTATTATCCAGTGATTGCTGAGCCAGGGAGCACTGAGCGGTTCCAGCCCCCATGGTTGCCTTTTAGTGTGCTGTTTTGGGGGCTCTGGCTGTCTGCATGCTCCCTGCAAGGGAACCTGTGTGCCCATTGTTTAGTCACCTAAATCCTTTGTAGACACAGCCTTTGGTGAAAATAAAACTCCAATTGAGTTAGAGGACATTTAGGGCAGGACTATCAAAAATGAAGCTGTTTAACAATGATAATCTCCTGTTCACATATCACAGTGCACTATTTTGTAGTGAAACTGTTGAATTTTAATTACTTGAAGAATCTGAAGAAAAAAATTGCTGGTTTGATTTTGAAAGTTTTCTGTATTTAGTTTCAATTAACTTCACAGTTTATATACTATTGTTTATGTTAAGTATATTTCATAGCTATTAAATTTATATTTTTCACACAGTCTCAGGTTTTTTTCTTTGTTTGATGTTCTACAGGGATATATGGTCCCTTTAAGGAAAGAGTAAATTTTACGTTACTTCATATGGCTCATTGTTCCGACTGTTGCTGTGTATTTCCGACAACATATTCAGGCTTTTTTTGAAAGTTTTGTTGTAACTGGCTGCCAGTATCTGAAAGTGCATTTCAGGACTAGTGCTTGAAATGTATATACTTTTTCCAGGCCAGTTGAGTAATGAAAACATATTTAATTATTTCCATGCTCTCGAATGGTGTACAGTGCAATTAACTATGATGCGGATTTCCAGGCTAATTAGAACAAAGTGTGGTACCAAATTAATTGGACACAAAAGTACCTCTGAAGAGCAATGAAACAAGATTATGACTTGTGTTTCATAAAAGTAACATGAAAGTGGTATGAATGCAGCGTATAAAAAAAAAAAGATAGGAAAACTTAAGATGATCTTCAAGGCAAGACAAATTTTTGTCAGTTCATTTAAGAATCAAGTGGGTCTTTGCCTTATTTGATTCAAGCCTCCTTCCTTTGAAGTGTAGCTGCCCACCAACATGCTGGACCTCATATCACACAACTCCCTATACCATCTTCTCCTTAGGCAGGAAAATCTTTCCCTATAGCTACTTGGATTCTCGTGAATCCACTGACACATACTCTCAAGATTTTATGACATCTGCTATTTTTCCTAACGATTTCTAGAGTCATACTAAATTTTATGAATTGCAGCTTTCTTAGGAGGGGAAAAGCAGATACAGGAGAAGTCTGAGAATTCCGTCATGTCCGGGAAGGGAAGGGAAGGGAAGGGAAGGGAAGGGAAGGGAAGGGAAGGGAAGGGAAGGGAAGGGAATTTCCACAGAACTGAAAGGAGATTTCTATCTTGTTACTTTTTTCTTCATTGCTCTGTTCCTATTTTTTTTACGTCATTATAAACAGATAATTTTGTGTGAATAAAAGTAATGAAGATTTATGCTTACATTTCCTTCAAACTGCAGCCTAAATCTTTCTCTCTAATTCTGTGAAATATTTTTGGGGTTGACTTCTGAGTCATAGGGCACAGCAGAGGAAAAACTCAGATGGGTTTAATTTTTACAGGCCTGTTAGTCTCACCTCAGTGCCTGGTAAAGTTATGGAGAAGATTATTTTGGGGGGTATTGAAAAATGCCTGAAGGACAACACAGTCATCAGTCAGCACGGCTTCATGAGTGGAAAGTCCTGCTTAGGAAACCTGATTTCCTTTCATGACAAGGTAACACACCCAGTAGACCAAGGGAAGCCAGTTGATGCACTCTTGAATTTCAGCACAGTTTTTGATATTGTTTCTCATGATATCCTCCTGGACAAAATGTCCAGCCTTCAGCTGCTCAAAAACACCATGTGATGGGTGAGCAAGTGGCTCATGGGTCAGGTGCAGAGTTACACTGAATGGGTGCTGCTGCCATCCAGGCACTAGTGGGGTTCTGCTGCCTCCATCTTAGGCCCAGCTGTCTTCAATATCTTCATTAACAAATTGAAGGCAGGACTCAAAGGGATACCAAGCAAGTTTGTAGATTATATAAAATTAGGAGGAGCTGCTTACTTTCTTAAAGAGAGATCCTGCAAAGAGATTTCAACAAATCAGAGGTCTGAGCAATTGTCAACTGTATGGAGCTTAACAAAGACAAGTGACAGATTCTGCACCTGAAATGGGGCACCCTGGATGCATGACAGGCTGGGAGGACAGGCTGGAGAGCAGCACTGCAGAAAGGGACCTGAGGATCTGGTCAATGGAACGTTGAACATGAGTCTGCAATGTCCTGGCAGCCAGGAGGGCCAAGAGTATCCTGGGGGGCACCAGACACAGCACTGCCTGCCAGACAAGGGAGGGGATTGTCCCCCTCTGCTCTGCACTGGGGCAGCCTCCCCTTGAGTCCTGTGTGGAGTTTTGGGCATCACAATATAAGAAAGACATTGAACTGTTAGAGAGCGTTCAGAGGAGAACGAGGGTTTGGAGAAGCCTCATGAAGAGCAGCTGAGGTCACTCGGTCTGTTCAGCCTGGAGAAGAGGAGACCTCACTGCAGTTACAACTTCCTGACAAGGGGAAGAGGAGAGACAGGAACTGATCTCCTCTCTTTGGTGACCAGTGACAGGATGTGAGGGAATGGGCTGTACTTGTGTTGAGGAGGTTTAGTTTGGATATCAGAAAAAGGTATCTTCACCCCGAAGATACCCGAAAGATATCTTCACCCAGGTGGTGGCTGGGAACTGGAACAGGTTCTCCAGGGCAGTGGTCACAGCACCAAGACTGACAAAGCTTAAAAAACATTTGGACAATGTTCACATGGTGTGATTCTTTGGACTGTCCCATGCAGAAGTTGGGCTTCACCAATCCTTGTGAGTCCCTTTCCAGCTCAGAATATTCAGTGATTCTGTGATTCTTTAATGCCAGTGTGTAACTGGTTTTAACCGTGGAAGTGAGAAAGTGGCAGAAATTTTCTTGTTATTCAAAGAATGGCTGCAACAGAAGTGAATTTTTTATTTGTGTATGTCAAAATCTTCAAAGTAAAGATGGCAAATATAATTTTTGCTTTTTTTCTGCTTCAGCTTTCTTCCAAACAAGAAACTAGTTATAAAGAGGTGGCAGAGATGCCTGCCACCTCATGGATGGTGGCAGGCACCTTTATGATCTCTCCCTGGCAATCATTCTCTCTTACAGATCCATTGCTGGGGATCTGGCATCATTCAGCTGTTTTTCATGAAGAGGAGAACACAGTGCCATGCCAAGATCCCTCTTTTAAAAGGCACAATCATTGTATTTGTTTCTTTGTTTTCAAATATGGGTTATGGCCAGTATTTCTAATTTTATCTGGGCTATAAATGGAATGTTAGAAGAGGAAAACACACCAATACCAAAACACACCTGAAATGTCTTTTAAATCTTAGCACCTATGATAATATTTATCATCTTTACAGTATGAATTACGTGTTCTTTACGTGTTCTTCCAAGAATTCCCTGTAACAATGATGGTGCTGGAAAAATTAGTGGTGGCCTGAACTCATGCTTAAAAAACTGAAGCTATACAGTCCATAACTACAGTTAAACTGTAACCTGAGACTGCTCATACCCAGTCAGACATAAAATGAGACTGCAAGTTCCTGAACCCTTGATAACGATGTCATTCCCATTGATGTTATCACCAGTCAAACTATTCTCACTGGAAATTAATTGTCAAAAAATTCAAGTAGAGGAAAAGCTGCTGTGCATGCAGTTGTTATAAGGAGAAATTGAGAAATATTTTCTCCATACATGCCATTGAATCTGCACTTGTATAGACTAAATATAAAATGTTTTGACATTTTTGGACTTTTACTTAAAATGTTCCACAGCTAACTAAAGGACACAATTCTGTTCGCTTTGATATACAGCTGTTCAAATACTTTAGGCATTAGGGAGATGACCTGCAGGACTATTTTCATTTGAGCTTTTCTTTTTTAAAGGACTAAGTCTGTACTTTTCCTTTAATTTCTCTAAGAGCTGTAGACCTTGTGTCCTCAGCAAAGAGAAGATGAACAATAAAAAACTTTAAGCTGAAGAGGAAACAGACACAGAAATGAGGTTTTTGGGTTTATTCGTTGTTGTTTTTTTTTTTTTTTTTCCCAAAATCTTTCTCTTACCACTGCAGTAAGAGGCAGCAAGAATATCTTAAGAGTGGCAGAGTGCAGAACATGCTAATAGGCTTTACTGGCCCTGACCTGTCTCCTCTGAGGCAGTCACCCCTGAAATGGTCTCATTTAAGGTCAGGTTTGTGAATTTAGTCTTTTCCTGATGTGAACATATTAGTCTTGTTCCACCCCATCTGTAGGTGTGTTGTGCTGTCTCTAGCCCTCTCTCTGTCCCAAGAGTTTTTTGTCACTGACTGGGCTTTCTCCTTGTCATACCCGTGGTTCCTGTTGCCAGCACTGGTTCTGCCTGTTGTGTTGGGCTCCTGCTCCCCTTTGCACTCAGCTGCTAAGGGGACAGTGGTCCTCGCTGTTCCCTGAGGTGCAGCGCATGTATGTCATTTGATCCCCATGCAGTGCTCAGGAAAACAGGGACAATCTTGGCGCCTTTGCTGCTATGTTCTGGGAAATGTTTTCCTTCAGACCATTGTTTAGTGCATCACTTTTTTTCTTGAGCAGGAAAGGAAGAATGATTTTACTTAAATAATCAAGGATTACACAATAATTTATAATGCAGTGACCTAATTCTCAAGACACTTAGCAAAAGCTGTTTCTACCAGTTTCAGGGGCAAATGGGGTTCAGCTCTTCTGCAGGTCAACCCCATATATGTTAAGGCCCTGGACTACCACATGGAAAAGTTTCGATAATTCCAGTTTTTCTGTTGCTCTTTAGAATGGTTTGTATCTTTTGGAGGCAATTAAAGCATGGAGTAATTGGGCTGTACTCTTAACCAGTTCCTATAGCAGAGGCAAGAAACAGATGATTAAGAGTTATGTTTCATTTATGCCAGCCAGGGGACAAATTTTTTTTCTGGAGGTGCAGGATGGATTGACTTTAATCCAATTTCTGCCTGCACAGCAGTGAAAAGGGGGTGGAGAGAATAGGTATGTCTCAGAACAGTCTAACCTTGTTTGTGTCAGTCATGTTGTGTCTAAATCTCTATTACTACTGCATGAGCATTTGTGTCAATCACTAGAACACGTTGCATCTTAGTGCAGATAAAGCTAGGGATGGATTTAAGTCCTTTGAATTTTTCTGTGGTAGCTTGAAAAAGAGATTAATTTATCCACTTGATGCACTTGGTTGAAGTGAAATATGCTATACTAGTCCAACACAGATGAGGAAAATATTTGAGGTTTACTTATTAGTGCAGGTTTAAAACCACTAACAGATGCTGGTTTTCATTTTGCAAAAGCTATTCTGCATGTGAAAGAGGGAATATCTCAAGTTTTCATAGTTCACAGTGAACCACTTGTTCAGACTGGAATTAGACTGAAGGAAATGGTCTTTTTCTCTGGATTGTCAGCTGATGTTCAATCTCTGCTAACAATGTTTACAAGGAAAAATCTTTTGTACATTGTCCTCACCTGCCATCTGGGTTTTAACTAAGTCTGTGAAACAAATAAAATTATCAGGGGGAAACAACTTAGAATTCCTCTCTGTAATATGGCTCAGTTACATTCCCCTTGTCAGGTAAAGTAAGAGATTTATGTTTGAAGGAGCCTTAACATGAACACATACATGTGACATATATGCAATGCAGTTCAAGCATTTTTCACAGCTCCTTGATTTTAGTGTACACATATGGCTGAATGCAAGATTAGTATTATTATATCTACTTTGATTCTCATTCATCCCTCACCTCCCCATGTACATTGTGCATCACCCTCTCCTTCATTCATTTGTGCTTAGATTTCTTCTCCCCTCTTTTAAAAGTGTTTTTTTTTTCCAAAACAAGATTAAATAAATTACCACTTGTTTTGAACAATAGTGCTGCATTATATGTGAAATTTCTGATTAAAACTATTAGGTAAGCACATAACTTGTAGAAAACTCTTTACAGGCGAAATGTAAAGAGAACATGTAAGTGTTGACCAGTTTCCAGAAAATTAAAACTTCTGGTATGCTCTTTTCTAAGTTTTAAGAAGTATATAGAAGAACATACACTTGATTTGATAAACTAAAAATTTGCATATAATGAAATTATCTGGGGATATCTGTCATGGACTATTACCAAGGTCACAGTCACTAACAGGGGCTTATCAGGTGTATAATACATACTTTCCATGTATGTATTTATAAATGACAAGATTAAAAGGGGCACCAGGCAGTATGGCATCCATACCAACAGACACTTTTCTGTTCTCTGCAAAGGTAAAAATTTAACTGAAATGCTGAAAGTGAAAACTCTAAGAGTGATAAAAGTCATTATTTCTGTGCCTCTTCTTTGTATGGCAAATGACTTGAGTTTTGAAATATTAACCAAACAAATTTCTTGTGCAATGTCCTGGAGAGATAAGCAGCAGGACCAGGCTTCTCAACAGTCCAGACTCTAATTTAGGTAGGCACAGGGGAGAAAAAATAGATTATTTAGGAGAAAAAATAGATTATTATTAAGGTCTTATTGACCTTATTTAGTCAATAAGAAAAACAGAGCGAAACCTTCTGTTTGATTCTGCCTCTCTGCCTTTTCATTTCTATTTTCATTTCTAGGCTGAAGCCTCGACACTTTTCCATGTTTTATTCAATCTTTTCCTTTGAAATGGTGCTTTGGGTGTGGGATAGAGATGAAGTTCTTTATATTTATTGATCATTATGGAGAGACAGTCTGACTGACACTCTGAAATGGTAGACTGAAATCCCAGATCTTGTCAGTCTGCGGTTATCCCAATCAGCATTTTCCAACATACTATGAGAACAAACTGTTTAGAAAAGAGGTAGATTGTATCTTGTTGCTTTCAAGTCAGGTGCATATTTTACTGAAACTACATAATTGACATAGGCTCCCTGCAAATTGTAAGTAGTCAAAATCCTTAGATTATAGCATGCAGACAATCTAATACTCACCTCTGGCCTTAAAGTCTGTTGTCAAGAGTCTTTGACTTGTAGGTCAACTGCTAATCTTTATTAGAGTTTTCAATAGACTATGATTTCACTTTCACTGTTTGTTTATTTTTTCTCTCTCTCTGTGCACATTATATTGATAGATTGCTTTAAAGTATTTTCATGATTTTAAAATTTATAATTTCACAGAATAGATATAAGTGCTCTTGAGACTTACCATTGCACTTGGAATCCTTTTCTTATATTGATAACTTGTCTGCATAATGGTGATGGAAGGAGATTGTTTTCTGACCTTTTCTTTGATTTCAGTCCTGTTCATGGATTTTTTTTTTTCTTGCATCACAGTAATATCTGAATGCTGGTAGATATCCTTGAGCTTACTGGTTATAATTAATGTCTTAACAGACATCTTATTGTTTTTGTATTTATATAGTATTAGCATGTTTCTTCCCTTCCAGTTCATTACAGATCATATTTATACAAATACTGGATGGCTGCCTAGTCTTTTTTTTCTGTATGTACAGAAATAACAGAAAGATCTGTGTAGGTCTTTACAGATGGAAATGGTCAGATCATATGAAATCAATTGTGAAGACCATATTGGAAATCTAAGTCAGATGATTCTTCTTGCAATGGCAATATTTTGCTCACTAGAAAAGATCTTCAACTTCACTCTTATTAAAGTGCATTTGATTGTTTGGAAGGACTTCAAGAACTGTAGAGGCATTCATAATTATCAGCTGAACTTCAAGTACAGGCTTGAGGTCTGGTAATAGGCAGGAGAAAAGGCTGCAACAGGCAGTGCATTGCTGATTATGGGAATATTATGTACTACAGAACACCTCACATATTATTTGTTTATACCTATTTGTTTATACTTTACTACTAGATACAGCTAGGAAGACCACAGACAAAAAATCAGGCCAGAAGAAAATGGCATTTAAGGTCTCTGTATCTTTCTTTTCTCCCACCCATTATGCCCTACAATCAGAATGTAGTAAGGCATTTCTCTAGCAAAATAGGATGTCTCAAAAATAAAAAACAAACTCAAAACACCCAACCAACCCTGTGCAAAATTTCTGTGATCCTTTCTCTGTATTTATATCTCAAAGATTTCACTTTCCTATAAAATCTCAAGTTAGCTGTCCTCCCACTCTGCTGGGGAGTGAAGTGTGTCAAGTGAAGCATCTCTAAGCCCCAGAAGAGAAAGCTATCTTTGTAAGCTTCTCTGCAAGACATCCTCCTGATAGGATAGCTCCCTTTCATCCTCTCACTTAGTCTGCAGCAGCTTTCCCACCCAGTCTGCCCCTTTTCATGTTTTATTTTCTCAAGACTTTCCCATTTTCATCCTTAACCTATGAGCACTTTTTCCAGATGTGCGGCAAATGCTGCCTTTTCAGAACACAGTTTTGAAAACAAAAACATTCCAGTGGCTAATTTCTCTCAGAACATTGATGTCTTTGTGTGAGTAGATACCAGATGAGTTCAGAAGCTTGGGGGAGGCCTCTCCTTTCAGCCTTCCTGGTAATATGAGTCAAAACTCTATATACTCAGCATGAAAAGGAAACCTGCTTCCTCTAGCACCGGATGGGGCAGAAAAATATCTGCAGCTGAGCTGATATTATTCCTTATGGTGGTTTAGTTGTTTATTTTGAGATTTTGCTATTTCTTGATTTGGTAGAGTCATTCTGTAATTATTACAAGGTGTGCAATGCTTTGAATTCCTCTAAACAAAATGCTTGAAGCTGATTTCAGTGACAGATAACAAATTTGAAGACAGAGCTTGGTCCTTTGATTTGGCCTGTCTTTTCTGATGGGGTGACATGACCCCTAAAAATAAAGTAGTACCTGTTGAGGCTGCTGGACATCATGGCCCATGTTTATGGAGGTACAATGCTTTTTAAAAAGCTACTTTTTATCTATAGTGAAAGAGGTTGGGAAGATTAAGGCACTAAGAAGAATGGGTGAAGAGTAAGATGAGACCACAAGTTCAGAGATGCTTTGAGAAAAAAACTACTAACGAAAAGACTTGAATGTTAGAAATTCCTCCTGAAACTCTGAACATGCTGGAGAAAATGTAGTCTCAAATGAAATTAAATAATCCTAAATTATTGATTTTTTTTGCTATATGTGGACCTGCTTTTTAAGGTATTTTAGTTAACTTTTGCTTGGAGGCTGTTGACTTTCCCTGAAAGCAAATCTAAGCCCCTCTTTTATTCAAACAGCTCAAATTTTTTCAGATTACTTCTTAGAACATTTTGGGGGAGACTGAAATGGCTTTTGGCTGTGTTAACACACATCCAGGAAATATCTAATGGCTCAAACCAAGCCCAGTGCAGCTGCTGTAGAGGAGATATTCATAATCTTAAACATCTTGGAAAGATACATGCTGTATTAATGGATCATGACAGCTAAAAACAAGGTCCTTTCCGGTCTCTGTCATTACTCAGACTTAACACTACTTGAATAATGTCAAGAATTATTTGTGAGTAATTTAGTTCCCAACTGACTCAAATACTTGCTGAACACATTCTTTCTACTTGTGATCCATCCTAGCAGAGACATAAAGAAAATGTAGAGAACATTTCAAATAGGTTTTTCTAAATGCATATGAAAAGTGTCAGTTTCTAAGAAATGTTTTAAAAATAACAGGACAAACATATTAAGTAGCACATGTATCTTCACAGTTTTTTATCCCAAACTTAATATTTTGATAAAATGCAATCGACTTTCCCACCCATTCAATCCTTGATTGCAAGTCTGGCATTGTCACTAAATTGCAGCCTATTGTAAGTAGAGGAATAGGATGAAATCTAAGGAAAATACAGTGTTTTCCTGTAAGCTGTCAACTATTCATGAGAGAATAATTATCGTGAATCTTAATCCTCTTGGATCCAGAGAGAAGCATTAATTGTATTAATCCCATTGTTCTGTGTTATGCACAAACTTGTATAGTACTTGTTCATTTTAATTTAATTTGTATTATCTAAAAAGTTTTCCTTCACAGGTGCATAAGAAACAGGGTAATATTTTTTCTTTGATTATACACTTACATTTACGTAACAACATAAATGTGTACATGTCCTTTGGATTTTTAGTTTGAACCTGAGTCCTACATTTTATTCTCAGAGATTTTGGGGTGACTGTTAATACTGCTCATGAGTTAAATGCAGGAGATACTTCAACAGTGACAGTAAATGTGAGTGACATTTGATTAGGTAGATTGACTGAGTTAAACTACTCAAGTTTGTCTTGTCAATTATAAACTTTATTTCATTCTCTCTCCACAGAAGAGGGACAGATTTATAGTCTGTGTACCATCAGATCAATATGCATTAAAGACATTTAAAAAAAAGGTAAGAAAGAATTTGTGTAATTGGCTCACTAAGGACTACAATGAAATTATGGCAAGTTGAGGTTTCACTGGTGTAAATTATCCACTGTTTTACAGATTATTAAGCATAAATGGAAGGATAATCTAATGTCATTACGGGATCACTTGCAGAATTTTATTCTTTCCCAGAATGATTTTCCTGGCATCTATTTAAGAGATGTTCAAGTAGGGCTTGTTCTTTAAAAAATCCACCACTGGAGTTACTTAGGAAAAAAGGTTTCAATTAAGGATGTTTTCATTTCTAGTCATGTTTGTCATGTCTTGTCTGAGTAATTAAAACTGGTTTATTTTCCCCTTTTACTCAATTGAACTATTTATTGTCTTTTAAAAGATTAAAGTGTGGCTTTCTGGTTTAATATTCTTTAAAAGTGTTTCTTGAATAAAGTATGTATTTTATCAGTGTTTTCACATCCTAAAAGAAATCTATTCTGACTTCCTGGGATTTCCTCAAAGTCAACAGAAAGTCAAGCATTCCCCTTATTTTATCTCCATTTATGAGAAATGTGGTTAAACAGGGAAAAGAAGGATCAGTTTTTGGAAGAATTATTAGGAATGTGCTACAAGGTCGCCGACATTAATCTATGGGTTGATAGATTTCACCTGGATTTCCTCTTCAGATGAGTTGTCACCTGTGAAGTAGATAGAATGCTGCTTTTGCAAAAGGGTTTGTTAGAGTCTTATAGTTTATAATTATTTATGGTTTAATAGTTTTTAACCAGTAAGAAGCCTCCTTTCTTGTTGCATTTTCTAAGCAACAATTCCTCCTTCCTGAGAAATGAGAGTGATGCGACTGTGAATCAAAGTGACCTGGCAGGGCCATGTGAGCATTCTTTCTAGCAGGTTTTCTGAACAGTTCCTTTCCTTACACACCATCTTTCCATATGAGAACTGCAAAGCTGATTATGACCTTTCTGCACTAAAAACATAAACCCACCTAATGTGGTTGTGGGTTCTTTGGGATCCTGGAGTAATTGCCTGTTTCTCCAGTTTGGCCTTGATACTTTCTGCGCCTTTGCTTACTTTAATTTCATTCATTGCAAGCACAGTTGAACTTGTTTTAGAATAGGATATCTCTGGAGTTTTCAGCAGGCAGTCTGTTTTCTGAGGAAAAATTCAACAGAATTGCCTTCTCCAGTTCCCACGGTGGCTGATATTGGTTCAACCTAAAGATCAGGATTAGTAAAGTGGAGTTTGAGCATGTGTAGCAAGCACCCTGTCAGAACTGATTGGATCATTTTTACTTTTTCCATGCTGCAAGCCCAGATTCTATAGGGAATGTTCCATTGCTATAAAAATTAATTCTTTACTACCCCTACCACTAAACAGTTTCCTCTAAGGCCTAAAATATTTTATCTAACTATTATGCCAATTTAATCTTAAATTGACTTCTGAATTAAAGATGATGTGCTTTCTTTAGCTGTACTAATGAATATATTTTCACAGCAAGGATGATTGATTTCAAACATTGTCTGCTCCATTAACCTGTGACAGCACATAGCATTAAAACCAAACTTCTTCAATACCTGATTTTATAATTGAAAAATAAAAATGTTTGTCTTAAAGGAGAATTTTTTGGTCAGTTATTAAATATTTCAGATGTTGAGCCAAAACTCCATCTGGAATTATCTGAGAATTAATGTCTGTGATTTTTTTAAACGATTTTTTGGCATTTTTTTGGCAAGAACAGAAGTGATAATAGAATTGAAAGTGCCATAGCCAGATTGCACCTGGGGGAGGGGAGGAGTGATTTGGTTTCTATGTTGCTGCTGCTGTGAATGTTGACGTCCCTCAAATCTCATGAGGTAGTTCTGAGTTTGAGGGCTGCAATTAAGATTAAAATCTAGTTCATCAACACAATTTAGTCCTAAAGACAGTCTCTAAGCCAGAACAGACCCAAGGGATGTTTCATCTGAGCTGTGCTTTTATGACAGGGGAGGTAGAGAATAACTGTCTGGGCAATAAAAAATTTTGTAACAACTGACACTGTTATTACTGCTGAAAGTGGCTTAATGTAAAGGCAAGGTGGGTGTCACTGTCACTTGATACTTGCTCTGACTGAGGAGTGGATACCTGTAGTGACCAAGACCAGGTCCCTATTAAGAAACTGGGACCCAGATTAGAATTTTGTCTGTTCAATCTGGTTGGACAAGCCATATATACCAAGGGTTCCTTAATAATTTCTTTTTCTTTTCTTTTTTTTTTTTTTTTGTCAATCAATCAAATAATTTATACTTATTAAGTGATGGATTTAATTTTAGGAATTGTAAGAAAAACAGCAATTTCCAGTCTTCTGGAAAATACTTGGGTTTAGAAAGTAAGCTTCCTCTGACAATGTCTAAAACTTTTTTTTTAAACTGTTTTACATGGAAAAATCTAGGTGAAAACAATCAGCTGCTAAATATAAGATTGAAAACCTTTGGGCATGTGCAAGGTCAGCAGAAAAAGTAAATAATATAGATCACAAACTGAGTAAAAAGCACACATGCTGTTACTAAAAAGCAAGCATCCAATCTGACATATGAACAGAGCTGTAGTTTGGAAGGTGCAAGGGTAAACTGCAAGGATTAGGCTTTCAGCCATTAGTGCCTATGAGCTCATTGCTCAAGTGATTGCTAGCCTGACTGAGGGCAGCCAAGGAAGCAGTTCAGGGCATAATCTACAAAATTGGAATAATAAGGAGAGTGGAATAATAAGGAGTGTTATTTGTTTACATGGTGGGTGAAGCAAGAAGTAATGCATTTGAACAGCACAAAGAAATTCCTCCTCAGGTCTCTGTTAGCCCCTTTTGTCCATGATGATATCGTACTAAAAATACTCTAAGCTATATCAAAAGCAAATGCAAATGAAGTCTTCTTTTAGATAAATGTGAGAAAGCAAGGGGGCTAATTAACTACAAACAAACAAACAACACAAACAAACCCAAAACAACAAAAAAGCGCCTCAAAACCCCAACAACAAACAACCCATCCAAACATAGCACAGAACCACTAAAAGAGCAACACAAAAACCTCCTGGGGTATTGAAACTGTGTGGTCTGGGAGCTTTGAAAGACAATATTTTGAGAACAGAGGTTAATATATTTGTGGAGAAATCAGAGGACTCAAACAGATTCAGAGAAGCAGAAATTCAGGACTGTTCAGTGATGACCTTGCAGGAAGAGGATGAAGGCTTCTAAGATCCAGCTCAGAGACTTTGAGAAGTGATGAAGCTGTTGTTGGTTTTCTATGTTATGTTTGCAGGAGAAATTCCCTCCTTCATTTAAGAAGAGAATTCTACAATACTTTGGTACCTTAGTACTTTGACACAATCCTTTGTAATATATAAAATAAATAATAACATGTAAAAGATATTCCTTATTTATAATTATTCTGCTCAATAAGGATTATATCTTGATTATTAAGACATCCAGTAATTATTTTAGTGCTGAATTAGAGCTGGAAGAAATTTCCCAAAGCAAAACATTTCTGGGCCTGCGTTTCATTTGTGGTTTTTACTGACATACCATTATTAAATAGGTGTAGCACAGAACTACTGAGTGTACTCAGTATTTTCTTATCAAGGGAAGGTTTGGAAATGGTATCTAGAGGCTCTTGCTACTCATAAATATCATGTGTTTGAGGCACTTGATATGAATTTTTGGTCGCTAAGATACTTGGAGAAAAATATTTTTCTTTTAAATGAGGAAAATAATATAAATTGCATATAATAAATAAATATAGGAAAAACATACTTGACTTCTGATCAAAGAAAGGCCTGATTCACATTGCAGTTAATGTTCCAAATGTCCCCCAAGGTCAAGTTCTGAATGTTTATTTTTGCAACGTGTCTGTGGTCAGACTGATCCTAAATTAAATTTTTTGCTCCTTTGTCCTCTTTTTGTGTAAGGGTTATGTTAAAATCAAAGCATTGATAATGTAGTGTACTGCATAAATTGTATTAGATGTGTTATATTGGTTTACTTCTGTGTTTGAGAATAATCAAATCCCATGCTTCAAGATATTGCTTGATCACTTTTTATCACACAACAGTCATTGTAGCCTGGCTTCCTGGGAAGGATTTTACAAGTGTCTTTCGATTTCATCTATCTGGTAAACTTCATTCAGTAGAATAATGGATTAGAAAGCCTGTGTTTGTAAACTTTATTCAATATAAAAAACTACAACCCTCAGCAGATGAATGACTGGTCAGCGGCAGTCTTAGACATGGACAGACGGGGCTATCAATGTTATTTGGAAGGTTCTTAAAGAGATAAGGGAATGTATGGAATTAAAGTAGGAAATCTAACAGTGTTATTTTCAGTTGAAATACATTCAGTTCATTTCACAGGGCAAATAAATACACCAAAAATAAGCATTGTTTTTGATAAAAGAAACCCCACTTCAGATTCTTAACAAATATACAATTAATATTGACAGTGAGGTGCTTCCTATTTGAAATTCCTATGAGCAGCAGGATGACATGCAGGCTATAGACTGGGGAGCTGTATGTGAGAAAATCAAATGGTGAAGTTGTCAGTCTAGGATATACCATTTGTTAGTAACAGTATGTCTTAGATTTATATCACTCTTTTTATGATGACTATAACTGACTATGAAACTTACTTACCTTTTTATGAAGTATTTAATTTCTTTTTTTATAAGATTAGCAGTAAATTGGCAAGTCTATGAAAGATCCTGTAATACTGAATTATTTACTGAGAAGCACTGTAGTTTCGTTCCTGTATATATCTCTAAAGTTGATTTTTACATTAACAAATACATAGTCCATTTCAAGAATGTACCCTAGTAATTTTTTGGGACTGTGAATTCAACAGTTTAATTATATATTGTACTCATGCTGACATCTGTTGTAGAAGTTTTGTTGTTTTTGCTGCTTTAAATTTTCTCAGGAATAATGTTGTGAAGCAAATACTATTTGTGATACAGGAAAAAAAATAAAGTGGGAGAGACCAGTTACAAAAAGTTGCAGCACCAGCCTTAACATCTTGTCTCAGCTCAGTTTCAATATATTCTCCTTCTTGAAGTTGAAACTAAGAAGAGATTTCTCTTAAGGCTTGTACAAAGCCTGAAAGACCCCCTTATAAGACTGAGTACTGAAGAGAAATTTTGAAGCTTAGACGAAGACAGATCTATCTTCATAATATTGTAGAAATGGCTACTCCTAATCAGGTGAGAAATCCTATTTAGATTATTTTCTCTAGCTGTTGTTAGCTCTATCTTATTTAAAAACAGTCTTGCACAGATGCTTATCCAGAGCAGTTCTGATGGCCTCATGTGACTTTGATGCTGCAGCTGAGCTTGTTTGGCAAGGGAATGGTTCCAGCTGATTAATTCCTACCCATTGGTAGTTTTTGTCATCAGATGACACTCCTGATGTCCATTGACAAGTTTTACTGTAGAGCAATCCTATTCCTTACAGGAGGGCAAGTGAGCTGGGACTTCTTCCTCAAATATGTGCCTGTATTTAGTTGTACAAAATTGGACTTCAGATTTCAATGCCTCCTGGAGGAGTAGTTTGACTAGACCTCTGTTTCATTGCTCAGGAAATTCCCCCCCAATCCTTATGGACTTGCCAAATGAGCCAGTCTCAGCTGGTACACATAAATGGGGTCTCCCCACCTCCGCTCTCAGTGAGCGCCGTGTTGTTGCCCAGACACATGTGGATGGGAAACAATTGCTTGCTACTGTTGATGCAACGAAAGTGCAAATCATGCAACCGATGTTTGTTTTGTATATGCCCTGTGTGCATAGTAGGAGGAATTGGGAGTGCCTGACTCAAGTTTTGCCAGCAATCAGAAAATCTTCCCTATATCAGAAACAAGGCAATTTCAGTGTGTCAAGG
This sequence comes from Calcarius lapponicus, assembly GCA_039654755.1. NCBI lineage: Eukaryota > Metazoa > Chordata > Aves > Passeriformes > Fringillidae > Calcarius > Calcarius lapponicus. The sequence goes on along the minus strand of CM077468.1, from coordinate 44,543,432 downwards.
TCTGATCATGTCTTTCCCACTGATTGCAAAAATAGATTTTCACTGGCTCTATTTTTTCTGGCCTATTATATGGCTCTGAACCAAGTACTAGCAAAGGGCTACACTATTCTCCCTGTAAGACAAAAATAGATAATTTAGGTCCTGAATTGTAAAGTTGTTGTTGTTATCGCAATAACTCCCTTCAGTGGAGACAACATTCATTACACCATAACACTGTCATCCTTTTCAGATCATCCTTCCCGAAAATCTTCTAAATATAAAAGCATCTTTTCTTTCAGTCCCTTTGAAGGACTGATTTTTAATCTGCTGCTCTTGGCAATATTTTTCCTCAACTGTTATAGGAACCTCAGTCCTATGGTGAAGGATTACAATAAATTAATAGATACTTAATAGCTGCCTGTTAGTCATGAAACTATAATCAACAGTGATCATATTAACTTGTATTTAATTAGAACATATCTAAAGAAAATAAAGGTAGCTCGCTGCAGCACCCACTCCAAACCAAAAAAAAAAAACCAAAGAATACCCTATGTCTTATTACTACTTTCAGTGTGTATCTTCAAGTTTCAGTTAATAACTTGCTTTTTGCTTGTCAGTGATTATTCATTTAGTATTTTTATCTCAAAGTCTTTAAACACATATAATAAGACACTTTTTTTTGGTAAGGAAAAGAGATGAATCTCTCTATGCATTCCCTCATTGCATTTTTTTTAGCTTCTTCTCTTCTTTCTCAAAGTCTTGTATAAATAGTAGATCTTGTTGTAGTTTAAAATCAGTCTTCCTAATTCCATCATTGGGGGAAAATATTCAGTCTAACTTCCCTTGACTGTTCTGCTTACATTGTCCAGGGTTTTTTTACATCTTTTAGTAGCAGTATGATGATTTGAGATGTGTATCTACATCATTTGCTTGTCTAGACAACTGTGTGGAAAGCAGAAGAATCATAGAAACAGATATTGAGTCATGTACAGAGCTGGAAAGGATTAGGACTGTGCTTATGAATGTTGCTGTAATGAAAATAATGCTTAGTGAGTCTTCCACAATCTGCAACCTTGCAAAAAAAGTAGCAAGTTTTTGTTTGGTAATTTTCCACTTAATGAGCCCTTTCAGTGTCTCTTAAAGGTTTTTAATAGGTTAAAAATATTGTCAAGCTTTATTTCTCAAAACAGCCATTCTGCCTTTGTTTCCAATCCCAACCAGGCACCATGTATTGAAGTTATGATCTGCTTTCTTACCTGTTTTTTGTTCACTGGACTTCTTTTGACACAAGCAAGAAGGTAGAAAAAACCCTTCTCATCACTATTAAGCAGTTGAAAAGCACAAACTGTATTACAGAAAATTTCTGGATCTAAAAGTATTTTGGGAAACGTGTAAAAATGTTTGTGATTCAGGTAGCTGTCTGTGTCCTTCAAAGACATTAAAAACCCAGACTGACTAGCTAGTAGGTGTTGCTTAGTCACAAAATCCTACATGTAGTAATCATAGCTCTAGACTATTATTACACTTACATTTTCATTAGTGCTATAAACTCCCCTGCACAGCAGGATTTAGAGGCAAAATACATCTTGTAGAGAAATTAAAAAGAAAATTGTTCCTTCCACTGATGTGTCAAAGTTGAAGAGTTTATTATACCATGATCCTTAAAACATATAGAGTGAAATAGTCCAGAAAGAGGGTGGGATTGTTTTTGTATCTGGAGGTCCTATCTCATTTAAAATTGGGCATCATATTTGACTTTTGCCCTTCGTCTCCACAAATTCCGTGAGATTTTTCATCAGCACAGTCTAGGTGAGAATTATATTTCCTGATGAAATTAGCATGAACATTTCTATTCTGGCTTTCTAGAAGACTAATGATTCAAAAAGTATTATTCTCTACTAAAATATTTGAATTTTATTTTTATACAATTAACAACACTTTTCTGTGATCATGTGTATCATATACAGAGATGCTCAGGCCCAAACAAAGATATTTTGTGCCCTAAAATTATCTGAAGGAGGTCACAGAAAAATTATGGGTTTTATGGATTCCCAAACCTGAATAGTTCCATAGATGTATATGGCCTAATGTATTTCTGACAAGCAATACAGAAATTTACATATATTTCAAAATGATCTTATTTTAAATCAATATTTAAACTTATGAAATTCAAAATGCATGAAACATTGGTATTATCTTACAAGTCTGAGTCACTGGATTGAAATTAATTTAACAGATTGAGTAAGAAACACAAAAGTATCAGGGATGTGGTTCCATAAAAAGCTGAATCTCCTGAACCTTCTTTAAAATAGGTTTGATTTTCATCTTGTCATGATCTTGGTGGGCTCAATGCTCATCCTCAATATTGTTCAAAGTTGTTCAGACTTATGGAAAAAAGGTCTAACACCCAGGAAATGGTAGACATTTTCTTGAGGAGGAAATGAAACAACCAACATTTTCTTTCCAGCTGCGCTTTCCGAAACTTAATTTTATTTTCTATTCTGTATGAGCAATCAAAAAACCAAAAGGGTCTTGGCTCTCAAAAAGTGAGATAGAATCAAAATCATAAAATATCTTTGCCTGTTATTCAAAGTCCTAAGCTTTAGTTAGCATATGCTTGATTGAATTAAAGAACCTAAAATGGGGGAAAGCACAAGAATTGTGCTGGAATTGTGAAAGTTCTAGTTAAACAAATATTAGAAAACTGGAACTGTAATGGACATAGCAAATGTTAGGCCACAATTATTTTGAAGATTCCTAAAGCTCTGAGGTTAAAAGGGATTCAAACATAAATTAACAAGGAAAACACAGTGGTGAGTTGCTAATTGCTCCACTAACATGACAATGTGCAACTTTTGGGAAATTTTAGGACTTTGATCAGAATGGGAACAAAGACTGACACTAGGCCACAAAAAAGACCATGGGGTTCTTAACAGGATGTGGGATATTTTGTTTGAAAATTGCTGGATGAAATTCAGTATATGTCCTTTGTAACTGGCTGTCATATCATGGAGTGGTAGTTATAGTAACTACTGTGCGGGATATTAATTGCTGCCTTTCAATTAAAAACATTCCCAGTGAGTGGACAAATATAACTGGTGAGGTTTTTTTAGACCCTGCATCTTAGGACCTCCTGGCTCATTAAACCCAATCTCATATTTCTTTTTTTTTGGATGAACCAAAGAGGCACTATTATTGAAGACTAGCTGGACAGGGAGATCATGATGCAGGGTTTTTTGTCCCTGAGATCAGCTCAGGTGGTTAAAGCATGGTGCTAATAATACCCAGGTTCTGGGTTTTATCCTTGTATGGGCCATTCACTTAAACATTGGACTCAATGGTCCTTGTGGGTCCCTTTCAATTCTGAATATTCTGTGATCTTTTAGTCACATAAAAAATTAGTTCTGTTCATAAACCACTGCTTTCTATACCAGCTAAAATTTTTATTTCAATAACTCTTAAACCTGCATAACATTTAACTTGTTTGCTCTACTTATATATATTAAAATAATATTTTCCTCAAAACTCTTTTATTTTTGTATTTATCAAATTTTTTTTTATTTTTCTATAGTTTTTCATTTTTTCAATCATCCCAGGCATTTAGTTAGTCTTTCCAAAAACTGGTGATTGCCATCTTGTATTTCAGAGGAGATCTTAATATTTTATATTTCCTTATTGAAAATATTGTTTGATATAGAATTATTTTTTTTGAGCCCGACTTGGAAATGGCTTGCAGTCGGTCTCTAATTCACTGTTTTCACTGTTTTTCTTAAGTTTCTTATCATTTGGGATTTCAATTCTAACTTTCAGTTTTATTATAGACAGTCTTGAGAAAGCCTAGTACTGAATATTGGACGTTTATGCCTAAGTGACAATTTTTTTTGACAGAATGTTTTATTTCCCTAGGTTGGTGATTGGTGATCCTTCTTTCATTCATTCATATAATCCTTCATTATAAACTCATCCACAAAGCTATTTCAGTATCACAACCAATGTCTTTATCTAAGATGAATTCAGACATCATTATATATAGTGAGGCATATATATAACCATGTAAGTGAGTTTATATGAATATAAATTGTATATATAGTTGTCTTTCATCTACATTCTCAACTGTAAGCTCCCTCTTGTCATTTTATGGCTTTAGATTACATCTTGGTTAAACACTTTGCATGTAACTGTGGCTTTCCATCTACTGCACAATTTTAAGAGTAGTGTTGTAAGTTATTTAACTCATTTTCACAGTACATTTTGACTGATGAACTGGAAGAGCACAATGCCAGCTTTGTCACATGATAAAATATCTAATACTATATTTTAGACGTAAATATGTATAGGGATAATAAAGCTATGTTAATTGATATGATGATTTATCTTTCTGGCCATGATTGAGAGCATGTTAGCATAACCTATTAAAAGCTTTTCTCACTGAATTTGAAAATAAACTTTAATCCTATTTGGTGAAGAGAATGCCAAAACATCCATAGTGATAAATAGCGTAGGGGTTATAATAAAAGGATAAGTCTGTGACACAGTCTTGATCTACTGGTGACTTATATACTGAAAAATCATTATAAAGTTGTCAGATGTAGGATCCCTCTTATAGGAGCAAAATAAGCAGGTTACGGTTTCAGAATTCAGAATCTTTTATGGAAAAAATTGCTCAAGTGTAGGCAGAAAGGAAAATACTTGTACTGCAGTAAAACTTTCTATAACTTACAAGGTGTCTGTGTGATAGCTTCCTTGAATACCTGGAGATAAATCAAAAGAATTTGTTAGAAAAAACAGACAAGTAAGGCAAAGCAGTGATCCTGAAACTTCGTCTCCTCAAAGATGGTCTGGATAACTAATAGAAGAATTATATTATTATATGTGTAATAAGAATATATTAATAATAGTTCCTTTTTGTCCACCTTCTGTATGGAAAGCTTTTTTTGCCAAAGCTAATGGAATAGATTAGAAATCAGTGATTTACTAATTTCCAACAGGAAGACCAAAATGGAAATTCTAGGCTCCTCCATACTGGTATGGACTGAGACAGAATCTACATTCAGCGTACTGTCATTTTGTCATTAAGAATGCAGAAAATAACAAACTCAGTCAAACCTATTTTGTCGTGAACTAATGCTAATATATGAAGAAAAAAAATGACAGGACACACATACACATACACATACATATAATGAATATTGCTTAGTGTAGCAGAAACAAAAGAAAGTGCAATTCCGAAATAGTATTGCTTCTTAGTTAGTGAAACACTAACAAAGTATATTCAATAAAGGTATTAGGTGTGTGTATGTGCAACAGTAGGCAGGTGAAAGGAAACTCACTGTGTTTCTGGAAACTCAGTTAAAAGGTGATTGAACCGTGAGGTCTCATCTCCCCAAAACAGGGAGAACAGACTGATCATTTCAAGAATGTGGAAAAGCAAGCTGGAAGGTGGCACCTAGCCAGAGGCTGTAAAAGAATTTCTTGTAACCAATCAGCTGAACATGTGCTTAAGGCCAGAAAGGCAAAGAAAATCTGATGCTCAAAGTCTTATAGAGGAAAAAAAAAAGATATATTTTTGATAGGAAAGACAACATGCAGCTTGCTAATCACTACAGTAAGAAGAGAGTTGAGGTTCAGATTTTTTTTTCTTTTTTTTAGATCTCTATGGCTACTCTGTTCAAAACAAAAGATTCAATTTAATTTCATAAATAACCTCTTACTGACTAGTCAAGTGTTTGATATATCTGAAAATAATTCACTTATCTGAAGCAAAATATGAACTTTGTACCTCAATATCAGATTGCTTTTTGTAGCTGATGGGGCCCCTTTCAGTGCTCACATTATGTAGTCATTTACACTGTGATCAGCAGCACACTAAAACGATGGTTTGCTTTACATCCATACCACAATCAACATTTGTATGGATGACTGCTTAGAATTCAAGGGAAGTAAGAACTGGGGCACGAACCAGCCTTTTTGTTCTGCTCATCTGAATAAGTTTATTCCCTCAAGGCTACAGAAATGTTGAAGACGTTAAGTGTTCACTCAGAACAGAAGTTCTGTAGGCTGCATGGGGGCAGAAACTACCAAGGAATGTTTCGTATCAAATTTACACCCAACAGAGTGAGGATGAGTAATTGTTAGGTGAGAAGTTGCTATAGCTTTGTGTTAGCAGTTCTGAGTTCAGCTACAAGATATTATCTAAGACCCAATGGAGATCTGACTAGGTGACTCAGAAAATTAGTAATGGCTTATACAATCATTTCTAGGTCAACAGCTTGTATATACTGAACTTTATTCTGGTAAATCATCACTAGCTGATGACTCTTCTGTGGTCTCTGAATTGTTATTCTATATTTGTTTTTAGTGAATGGACTACTTAAAATAACTGCCATGGCAGGCCGCCTTTGGCATAGCTGCTCATTGCTGCAGTAGAAACAGAGACCTGACTGGAATGGAGGATAGAGCTGCTCTGTCAGCCCTAGAAGCAGCTCTTTCAAAGCAGAAATGAGATGCTGCAGTGTAATATGGAAAAGGTAGAACAGAGAAATTTAAAACTATCTGAGACAACTGAGCTGTCTGTTCTGATATTCCATAGGAAAATTTAAATTCACCAAGTTTCCCCTGAGCTGAACTTGGTATCTTGTGTAAGTGACATCCCTAAAGACACTGAGATAGAGAATCACCCTTGCAAGATGCCTTCTCCTCTCAATTGGCTACTGGAAGAATGAAGGCTTTTTTATGGTGATTCCATTATTAAAGGACTTGAACCTGGATGGAAAAAATTTGGGCCTGAATCTGAAGAATCACATCACTTCCTTTAGTTGCTTATTTCCAAATTTCTTCCAGTGCTTTTTCACTTTCTCTCCAGGAATTGCGTACTTCATTTCTAACCAAAATTCTCTTGTCTTCAGCTTGCAATCTTTAGCCAAGATAGTGTTTTCATAGAATTTGTAAAAGCCTTATTGTCAAGTATAGCCTCTGAAGGTTAATATATATCATAGGTCCACATATGAGAGTCACCCACTTCTTACACATTATAAATGGACAAGGCATTTTAGAAATTGTATTTCTGCTTCTTTATTTACACTTAAAATTTCCATGCAAATGCTTAAATTAAAGGAATCAAATAAACAATTTCTCTCATTTATATTACCTCTAGATGCATCTTTTGCTGACAAAACAGGCTCAGTCCAATATTTTCTGAAGACTAAGGGTTTTTTCATAGCATATTAATTGTACATACGTTAAATCATGTTTTGACATGACTGCAGGAAATCAGGTTTTCTACACTCTTTACAGTAGTATAGAAAATGTATTTTTCATTCCAGTGAGTTCTTTTCCATTTCAGTACGGCTCAAAGAGTACCTTTGCAATCTCATGAACACACCGAATCATTAATACAAAGGATGTTTCAAAAACAGAATAAGTTTTCCAAAGCACATTTTCAGAGGGGATAAGGAGACAGCATTTTCTTCAAAACTTGCTAGTAAGAAATTCAGGTGGTTCTGATTTGGAACAACTGCACAGGGCAAACAGATGTCAAAAATCAAGACTTTTATATGCTGCTTCAAAATAAATAAGGACCAATAACTTCATTCCCCATGTCCTTCCTCTTCATCCTCTTTTTTTCTGACAGAAGAATTCCTGCTGATTTCTTCCTTGTGGAGGTTCGTGTTGAGCCCACCCGTACCCCCACTCTCTTTGAAAATGAAGAAACTTTTGATTCTCAAGAAGAGCTCATTACAAAGCACTAATATGACTGATTAATTTGTCCAGATACAGGTGGAAAAGGGCAAAAAAAAAGCATTGGGGAAAACATGAAAACTCAAGAAACAGGTTGACAGTTCAGTTTGTAATAGGATAAATTGAAAGAGTAAGGAAAGTAAAGACAGTGCAAACCTGTTTCCCATATTTTACACCTGTGGAAGAGCTGCATTTATTTCCCTGATTTCACCTTGAGCTGTAAAATAGATTTGGGATAATTTTGAATAATGTTTTTCAGGGATTAGCTACTTTCAGCTGTATTAAATCACATAGAAAGTTGTAAAGACATTATTGCAGGGGGCCTTTTTTACTATTAGTGTTTAAGAAATTGTGTTTTTGAAGTTTTTGAGACACTTTACTGTATTTCTGTGATAAAAGGTGTTTGGGTCATCTTAGAGCAAAAGCTGTGTTTTGTACACATTACAGGGCATGTGTGTTGTAAATAAGCGTGTGTGTATTTTAATACTGATTACAAGCTTCAGTGTTTATTGAAGTGTTAGAAACGGAAATAACTTTTTAAAGGAATAGATAACATATAGGTAATACTATTTAATTGAATCAATGGAGTACAAAGTAATGGGAAAGTCTGATTTTCACTCCTTGGAGTATTTCTGATAATGGGTTTTCTCATACAGATAACTTAGGAAAAATGTCCAAAGACCACCACTTACCTTGGCAAAAACCCTCAACTAAACTAAAGTGTTCTAGATTTAAGTTCTGATGGCACTAGAAAGGGTCAGCTCAAAACCAGTTTATCACCAGACTCTTACTCCATAATTTACCATGATTTAGGTAATGGGTTCACGAGCAATTGCCAGAGGAATGAATTTGTTTAATCACTCCATCAACATTGGTGATCCAATTACTTTTCAGTGCTACTTACAGGAATTAGAAGACAGACTTTTGCCCACTTTTGAAATGTAATTCACAGTGGCCTTTGGGCAGTAATATGCTAGAATTGCATCTAAATACAGGAAGCTAAGCAAAACCACAGAGTTTGTAATTCCTCTGTCTCAGCAAAAGTACAAATTTAAATACGAATGTAAATGCATTCCTAAATAATGATGCCTTTGTTAATTTGAGCTGCAATGAAGATGACAAATTTTAATGAATGGGATGATTTTCCTCTTTCCAAATGTATTATTCAAACCACTTTATTTTTCATTGTTCACTAAGCAGTACTGGAATTAAAGAAACTATAAACATCTTCCAATTTTTTTTTACAAGCAGAATATTTGAAATTTGTTTGCTTTTTTCCAGTCTGCTTTTAAGAGTCTTAGTGCATAGAGATTAGGCAACTTTTCCCCAAAAACTATTTTATATTATCGTTGAAGCAACTTGGACATGTTTCTTTTGCTTTCTTCTCAATTTTGTCCTACTAATATTAGTTTTCCAGACATCAAACTGGTAAGTAGGGTAGACTATAAATTCTTTGACATAGGCTTAATAGTTGAAAGAGCTCTTCTCTCAGCATCCAGACCTTTAGCCTAATAGCCTACAGAAGTATGGAAGCACTGTAGAATGTCATATTTCAGTTTTCTTATGTTATCCCTTTGCCAATCTGTATAGTGGAAATTCCCTGTTAAAGAGCATTGTTAGTACAACACTTAAGAGATCACACTTTAAGTAAGAAGTGTTTATTACTACTTTTGTCATGTATTTTATTTTATTACTACTTTTTGTCATGTATTTTGTTGATTTTGTTAAGTGAACAGTTTCTTGCTTGCAACTCTGCTTCATCAGTTGTCTTTTGTTAGACCAGTTACTAAAATTGGAAGCATCTGAAAGCTTTGTGTTTGTATGAACCTATTTGACTACAATGTTAGACCATTAACTCAACAACAGTTTCCCTCCTAAAACTCATGGTCCACACTATACATGAGAACTCCCTGTGTCACTCTTTGTGGCTTCTGTTAACCCTTCTTCCCTGGAAATTTATCTACTATCTCTCACATAAAAAGTAGTATATGGAATACAATAGAAGCATACCTCCAGAAACAACAACAACAACAACAACAACAACAACAAAAGAAAAAAAACAAAAAAAACCCTCCAAATTCCAACAAAAAGGGGGGGAATATTTGGAATATATGCAAAATATATTTTTTTTCTCTTAGTATTTTACACACGCATGCTAAGGTATGGTTACATCAGTCAAATTCCTCAGGACTAAGCTAAGAAATTATTAGATAGGAAACTGTTACACTGCTGTAACAAGCATATTGTTCATATGTTTTTGTTTAGACAGCTCTTTTTTGTCCAGAGGTGCCAAAGTCATTGTCAAAATAGTCCATTCTACCCTTTTCCAATTATCATGTATAATTTGTGAGCAATGCTAAAATCCTTCATAGAATAATGAGATCTTTAATTTCACTGCACACCTGAAATGCAGGTCAGTGCAATAGGTGACTGGTTGAAATGTGTATACAAGGTATGAATAATGCTTTCTTCTGCACTTTTGTGAAGACAGCAAAACAATTTCAATCTGAAGAAAACCCAGAACCTAAACCAAACCACACCCACAGCTCTTTGACTTTTAAACCAAAATTGCACTTGCTATTTTGACTTCTTTATGAATCACTTAGTGTTTTTGAGGCTTTATGTGCTTCTGTCCATAGCACAGGCAAACTTTTCATGAAGTTGCCCATTTCATAGTAGCATTGCACTTATGGCCTTTTTCTGTTCTGGAGGAAAGGAAGATTATTGTTTCTAAATCTTTTAGTCCACAAGAGTCCAAATTTCATGTATTTTGACTGAAATATTGATATTTAGTGGAGTATTAAAAGTTTTCAATTTTTTTGAGACCCTTACAGGAAGTAATTTTGAGTTAAGGAGAAGGGGAGGAGCAGCCTGTCCTTCAGAAAAGACAGGCTCTTCATATGAGAGGCAGCTCTTACAAAGGGCTTGCTCCATTTGGCTTGTTTCCTAGGTAAGAGATGAAACAAGCTATGTTGCTTCAGGCAGATGAAAGCTGGGAAGGAGCTGGGGGTTGGTTCTGACCCCAGTTCCTACTTGTCAAAAATGTGTGATTTTTTTCTCTATTTAAATATATTATAAAGAGCAGAGGGGGGCGGGTGAAAAATGGAGGAAGAAAGCCAAAAAAAGTCAGCTATTTTCTGGCAGGTTAGCCATCAAGTCTCATCATGAGAATGACTATTATGGTATGACACCAACCCTGCAATGTGGAATACAAAAATGCCTTTTACTGAGACTGTCCCATTTGTTTTTAAGGGCCTGTGTGCCAAGAGGCTCTCCAGGAAACTGTTTAATACTGCAATCTTAAGGCAAAATATATTATTTTAACTGGAACTTTGTTCTTCAACTTAAACCTTTAACACCACCTTAAAGATCAGATTTTAAAAAGTAAAATGTGTTACATATATATATATACATATACATAGAATTGTATATATATACATACACACACGTGCACACACACACACATATATATATAATTTGAGCTTCATTTCTAATTAAATTTTAAGAAGCAAAGTGCTCAGACCTACCACAGGATGGACAGCACCTCTTTCTGAGAGAGGTCTGACAGAATGAAAAATGCAGGGTCAGATTCCAAGCCTCTCGGAGTACCATTGTTCTCTAGTCATATTCTATAGTCCTTCTTAAATGAGATGCAGCAATCTCAGCTGGTATCTGAACCACAAATCTAGCAAGTAACTGGGGAAGAATGTTATTTGCTCTGAGTATATTTTCCTCCTGGGAGAGATCCAGGTTAATGCTTGATAATCCTTTTGTATCCAGGGTTCAGGCTGTTTTTGCTTGAAGAAAACTTCCGCAGAAGTCACTAGCATTAATCTTGTAACGTAGGAATTAACATAGCTATGTTAACATTTATATCTTGAAAGCCTGTACAAATCGTCAAGCTAACAAGATGAACAAAACCTTTATTCTGAGAGATTTCCTTCTTAAAAAATCTCAGTGTTGCATGTCATCTTCGTCTCTTGTCAATTTATGTTCCATAGCTTATTCTTTGTATAAAAAGAAGCAGTCCCAGGGAAGTCATTAGGAAGTAGGAATATTATAAATGTTTGTCTAGAGCCAGAGTTTGCAATTTTATTGCTGCCTATTAGAGGTGTGAGAAATGGAAACTTTGCCCAAACTCGAGCACTGTTAGAAAATGTTGATAGCTGAGCATATCCATCTTTAGTTCCAGCATGTTTTGCTGTGTAATTTCTTACAAATTCTTCTTATATGTGCTTTGTTCTTTATCTACCTGCAAGTTGAAGAGAAAATGCAGGAATTTGGTGGAAAGTTATAGTAAGTATTAAATACTGGCAGTGAGAAAAGGAACTGTCAACTATTGCCAGAGTAGAATATCATCTACATATATATCAAGAATAAAGAAATATTTACTTTGTGACTCAAATTGTGTAATATGTCTCACAGAACTCAGTATCATCAATATTATTAAATTAAATCTTCATCAGGTGGATTATAACATCTTAGAGGTATCAATTGCTTTTGAGAGCTTAAGAAGCTTGTTCTACGCAAAGCCTCTCTAGCTATGCTAAGTCTTGGAAAAGTTGCAGTAATTTGCATTTGGTATGACTACTTCTTTTATTATAATTTATGAAAAATAATCAGTATCACAAAATTGATACTTTTAGCAACACACTTATTTGCTTTCTGAAACTCACATCAGAAAAACAGGTGGCTAATTATCAGAAAAAAATAGTTCAACTGGACATTTCCAAATTCTGCAATGAGTGCATCTAGTGCACTCATTAAAATTCTTGATACTGAAAATCTGTATAAACTTCTGAAGCTCAAACCGAATCTGAACTTCCAAACACTTGGGAAAGTAACAAACTAGATATGCTCACATATTAGTCAGAAGTGCTGTTTAATAAAAAGACAAACAAATTATAATAATAATAATATTAATAAGTAATATGCATCCAAATAAATGTGTGGATTTGAGTATTAGTTTAATAAGATGATAGAACAATAAGGAAGCAATTAACTGAAAACAAAATAAAAAGACCTCCTCCAAAGCCTGTGAAGAAAAAATACTCTTGTCAGAAACATTTTTCTTCTCCTATATTTTAAATAATCTCATTTTTTAATGCAAATATAGTTTTAATAATTTCTAGGAATACTTTTATGTATGGATTTCAGTTCAGATTTTTTAGTATTAATACTAATTAAATCATGCATGTTTTTTGAATCCATGTTCTCTGGAAAATTAAGAAATGCTCAAGTAGGATTAATCTTTCACAGAATTAATTTTTTTTTCAGATCCATACAAACATGACAGGGTTTTTTCCCACCTTAAAGTCTATCTTATCTATGTTATATGTACTGGCTAATAAAAACATCTCTGTGCCACATGTCTGGGGGACATGATACATCACAGCTTGTGTACTAGAGCCATGAGGAGATATCTTATCTGATAGAAAGAGGAATTCCAGGTTGCATGGTAAAAGCATGCAATAATTGGTCTGAAATCACACTACCTATTTTTTAATTATGGCTCCTCCACCTACCAGCTGCATATCATGGAATGACTTGACTCCAGACTTTAAAGGCCCTCCTAAAGCTCTGATACACAAGGCTGGGTGAATGTAAACACTAGAGGCTTCTCCAGCCCGTGTGTGATTGATATTTTACTGCTGTAAGCCAGCACAGAACAGCAAAGGTTCTCAAAGGGGCATGTCCTGGTAAGGCGCAGTTGGTCACTGGGGTGCCTGAGCAAGGACCAGAGGGGAGGCCAGAGAGGTCAGGTCTAGTCCAGAACTGGGTCAGACAGAGCAGCTGGATCTCTTGAATGCCAAAGAAGATGGTCAGGGTAGGAGCAAGGCAAAATCAGATGGCAGTGTTCACTCTGGAGAATGCAGCTGGGCAGGGGCAACTGGATGCAGTGCTTTGCATGTTTGTCTCCTCCACAAAAGAAGGACTTCAAATAGTTTAGGGATGGCTGTGCTGTACTTCTCCTTGAAAGTAATGCAGGGAAGTAGATTTGTTTTCTCACATAGTAAGGAAGTGATCTTCTGTATGCTTTCCCTCTGCATGAGAACAGTGTGCTGGTGCTTAAACTTTTTTATCTATCTGAAGAGAAGGGCTTCTACACTCCCATAGAATATATGGAAGATGCTGCCAAGAAATCATATTCTTGGCAGCATCTTCCATATATTCTATGGGAGTGTAGAAGCACTTTTTCCCCCTTAAAAAGAAGAAAGCAATACCTGTGATCTCTTTATTATCACATGAAGATCAATCATAATGACTGAGAAAAAGGATGATATCTAGAATTAGTTTTTGCTAAACTGCTAAAAACTTGACCTAGAAGATTGATTTATATAGTTGTGGGGTTATTAATTTTTTATTATTCAGTAAATATATTGCAATATGGTATCCCTGGACATATAAAGCAGTCTTAGTTAATTAATGGAGAATGCACACTTTTTTTTTTATGTGACATTTATCATAAAAGAAGATTAAATAGTTAAAGTTGTCTAGCTCTTTTCCAGTTGAAAGAAAAATGTAATTCTTCACTAGAATTACATATACAGGATATATGTTCAACTCTATGTGTGCAAGTCCATATTATGGAGAATTTCAAGCCAATAAAGTCTTGGAGTAGCACAATAAATTTTCAAATATATTGAGTCTCAATATATTCTTCCTTAGCTAAGAATGCATTTCTTTAATTTACTTTCCTTACATGCATCTGTCTCCATGGATGTGCAAGGCTGTCAGTATATTTGACTTCTGTTTTCCAAGGGAACCCAATGATTCCTATTTCATATACTGAAAACTATACACAGAGGTAGATATTCAACTACAACAATCAACAAACCAAGCACAATAAACCAGGCTTTCAATATTAATGTAGACAGCAAAGCAACATCCAAGGATCAAGTGTTCTCATTGCATGTTTCAGATGAAAGACTTGGAATATCTTATATATCAGAGACTGGGACAGAGCTCTTTGTAGATACCTGATACTTTGCCCACAGGGGTAATATCTGAGCCACCTGCATCTCACTTCTGTGTTTCAAGTCTTTGTTGGTCACAGGACAGCAAAGGAATAAGAGCAACTAGACTTGAAAGGAGAAGAGGGAGTCAGCTGCAAATGACAACATTATAATGAACTGTCTTAGCTATAGTAATTTATCAGCAAAATTAAGAGGTTTCAGCATCCTCGTCTCAATACCACCAGTTGTGTCTGAGCTGACAGTCTTTGCCATCAAGATCTTTGCAAAACACTGCTTACAGTGAAAGTGTGCGTGGGAGTGGGAAAACTGAGGGAACAAAAAAGAGTCTACTGCAATGATACAGTCGCCACAACTAATTCTGATCCTAGGTTGTACTTTCTCATCATGTACCTCAATCAGAAGCTGGACCAGGCAAAGGAAAAATGAATTATAAATTCTAAAGAGATGTCATCTTCTAGTGACTAAATATTTTTCTCTTAGTTTTTCAAAAACAAGATTTCCCAAAAGTTACTGTCATTTCTCTTCATATCTAGAAAAAAACTAAAGTTTATGCAGAAAGAACTAAAACTAAAAATTTTAGAGGATCATAAAGAACACAGTTGCAGTGCGTTGTATTTAGTATTTTCAGACAGAACTGAACGTATCAACTATGCCGTTGAGAAGAGATGGAAGGACATATCTTTTGCTATACATTTTTTAGGTAGAATGGTGTGCTTTTGAGAGGCTGGAAAATACTAGAGGCATTTCATACTGCTGTTAAATGGGTATTTCAGTGTTACTTTGCTTCCCTTGCATTTCCTTGGATCTCTTAGCTTGAACCCATACCAGGCTAGCCACAGCAAAAATTTCTCAAAGGTATTAAGTGAGCCTGGTGTCACTGCTACTCTCCAGCTTCTCAGATGTATTTCCAGCTGATCATCATGATACCCACGCCTATATGGTGCAGGGGCTTTTGTAACAGAGCAAAACTGCCTTTTTAAGTGTTGCTGCTGTACAGCCAGGTTCTAGTCCACAAAAATACACCTGGGGCTGCATTCCCTGCCCTGTGTGTCCTGTGCGATCTAGTGCTGGCAAAGACTGTCACTTTGCATGGCTAACTATAGGGCAGACAGCTACACTGTGTCTCATCTGTTCCTTCAGTCAATGTTGGAGATCTCTGTTCTAACTCTACAGAGTAAAAGTAGTTCTCTGTCCCAAAGTACACAAAATGTGCACTGGGGAAAGAGAACAAATATATGACATAAGTAGTGTACGCAAGTAAAAAAATAGTTAACAATACATAAAACAATGGCAAAATTTCTGGTAACCAAAATCAGAACCTGAAGATTGCTTTATATGTTGCCACTGGAGATCAATTAGAGTAGCATGTGAATATTCTGAAAAGCAGAATTCTGCTGAATGCAGTGGCTTTCCACTGCAGCTGCTTGAGTGTGATATTATAGTGTAGACACCATCAACTCTTAAAATGTTTAATGATGCATGATAAATGATGTGCTTGTGAATTTTGTTAGAGTTAAAAAGTCAATAAATATTAAGAGCACTGTAATTATTAACAAGACTTTTTTTTGCTTTCTTTTATATAAACACATCTAGTCATTCAATATTTTCAGATATCTAGTGGCTTGTTGGTGCTACAGTGGTGCAATTAATTTTTTGGCTGAAAGGAAAAAAAATCTCCAGAAATCTAAAAGCAATGGAAACTGAAACAATAAATGAGAATACTAAGTGCAAAGCAGTAGAAAGGAAAAGAGTAGCCTCCTGTTTTTCACTTTAGAAACAGTTGATTTAATAATTTTTTTTTCTTGTTGGTCTGGGTTTTTTTTCCCTGCATTTTGAAATACTAGTTCTATTAGTATCCTACTGAGCTAGAGGAAAAGTAGTCATGGACACAAAGCAGCTATGGGCTTGTCCATGTGAAGACATTCAAAATACTTCACAATGTGACTGAATCTGCATTGATCTTATCCCTGCATGCACCTTATACTTGCATTCAGAAATGAAAAGATTTCTGTGGGACTTGCTAGCACTTTGATTCTGAATGTTAACAAATGTAAGGGCTATTACACATTTTAACTTATGCACATGCCTTGATTTAGGCTTTAGTGAGCTTGAATTAGTGTTCCTAACAATTCTAATGCCAGCAACCATAAAACTGTTAGAAACCTTGCTTTTGGGGTACCAAATAATGGCATAAATAAATCCTACAAAGTTAGAAGATAATTTTAAATGCTTTAATGCAGATTGCAATCTCCTTTGGCAATAAAGGTCACTAAAGCAACTTCACACACTCATGTCAGTTTTTCTCACTGAGCCTAATTACAGTATTCCCATAGGAGGAAAACCCATCACCATCCCACTATGTTCTTGAGCTAGGGTTTGGATTAGGGCAACAGGATGAAGACTTAGGCAACTGAGATTTGCAGATGTTATAGATTTTATAATCTGTTTTCCTCTCTTTTGGAAAACCTATGCAACAAATTTAAATAGAACAAATGCAATAGAATCCTCTGACTTTGGAATGGAGTGTGTTCAGTGTCACTAAGGCCAAAGTTGTCTAAAAAACCAACACCATCTGTTTCCTCCCCTCCAGGATATTTTTTCACTTTGAATTGTTTGTTCATTCTTTAGAGATCACTTACTAATCCCTTCAGAAATTCTTTGTTATTTGTTGCTCAAAATGGTGTTATTGGGAAAAAACAATGTAAAAAACCACTTAATACTATTGTTTCTTGAATTCCAAATACCACTTCAGGAAAGTGCACCAAAAAGCATAGACAATAATAGGGCATACAAGGCTTTTCTAAACCACAACTATGGAAAGGATTTAATGCTTTTTGAACAATTATATGCTAATTCTAATCCCATAAGGTTTCCATAATCCCATAACATACTTCAGACATGGTTTACCAAGCAGTATCATCTTTTCATCTCAGGAAGGGATTTATAGAATAAGGAAATGAAAAATTTGATGTATCAAAATTATTTGTCTTATATCTGCTTATGTATTTTTCTGCCAGTTTTCCAATACTTTTGGAGCATCACTAAAATGATAGTCAAAAGTTAATTGTAGTGATGTCTTAGGAGCTAAGAAAACTGTCTACAGAGATAAGGAAGTATAGGTAATTTTCATTCATAGACAATAGGATCTTTTTCTTTCTTTCAAACTTCTAATGCATCTGAACAATTTTAGCATCAGAACACTAGATAACAGCAAAAAGATGGGCGATCTCACTTATTATGGCAAGTGTTGCTTCCTGTGCTGTTGTTTCTTCTTAAAATGGCAAAATTCTTTTACTCGATCTTCTTAAAGGAAAAGCTCAGCTGTGCCTGAGTTAAGAACTTCAGTATTTTAGTCTGTGCTCTAGAATTTTAAACCCTGGAGTTGAACCACTGGTGTGAGAGCTAAAGAAATGTCTTATGCTATCCCTAAACAATATTTTAACAAATATTTCAATGTAAGATCTACTGTTCTGAAGGTTCTATGACATAGGTTCAGGCCAAAGTAGTGAGCATGCCGAGGAAAAAGCTACGTGGTTTGTTTTTTTCCTTGTGAGGTGAAGATGTCTTTTGAACTTTCTTCAACTGGAAACAGGAGATTTGCATATATGCCAATATTAGAGCAATGAAACAATCTTGATCGTTGTGAGGAAGGCTTTGAAGGTGGCCACAAAGGTGGGACCAGTGAGTGTCTGTGGTTGTTACTAGTTCATATGGGTAAGTGGAGCTGAGCTTTGTGAACACATACAGCTACAAGTTTCTTTCAGCACCTCAGAGCTAATGTAAATGAAGAATTACATGCCTGAAGAGGACAATGCCCAATCTAGGCACTCTGTTCAGAGCTATGATCCAGAAGCACTCAATCCTGAAAACTGCAAATAGTCTACATATTAAAATTTAATTTTGAGCAAAGATTTTTAATACCCCTAGTGCCAAAGTGTCTGCCTCAGCTCTACTGACATAGAGAGGCTAACATACCTCATAAATTTTCCATGGTATCAGTGAGACTAAACATTATAAACACATATTTTAAACTATATCTTGCACTCACATGATTCATCATGATAGCCAAGATCACTCAAATGAAAATAATATTTAGAAAATCCCAGTATTATTGTGTTTCTTTTATAATTTTTTTCTGCAACTTGTTATTTATTACCCAGAAGCGGCAATAATTAAATAATTTAAGTTTTAGTTTTACTTACTGTGTTGGGATTTATACTAGAATCAAAAAAGTCTTCAAGCAGTGGCCTATGCTGACTAAAAGAAGGTTGTACTCTTCCCTTGTCTTGGTGTATTTGGACCATGTAGGAAGGAATTCCAAAGTTCCAATAGATTGGAGAGGTGGAGAATGATGTGCTGGATTGACCTTTTCTGGTTGTCAGGCGCCTATCAAACCACTCTGCCACTCTGTTCTCCATCAAAAACACAGGGGGAGAAAATTACAATGAAAAGCTCTTAGGTCAAGTTAAGAGCAAAGAGAGATGGCTCACTAATTACCTTTGTGGGAAAAAAAAAACTCTGAGGAAATTAATTTAATTGATTGCTAATCATATTCAGAGTAGGATAATGAGAAATAACAAGTCTAAAAGCACCTCCTTTCTTCTTGGGCTCAGCTTCGCTCCTGACTTCTCTTCAGGGTCCTGCCAGGGACCGTCCTGGTCACAGCTTCCTTCTGTGCACAGTCACATTCTCCAGGACTGTGGGGTCCTCCATGGGCTGCTGGGGAACCTCTGCTGTGGCACCTGGAGCATCCTCTCCCCGTCCTTTTGCACTGACCCTGGTGTCTGCAGAGTTGTTTCTTTCTCATACTCACTCCTCTCCCTATGCTGCTTTGCACAGAGTATTTTTACCCCTTCATGAACCTGTTCTCACAACTCTGTGTCTGTCTGAGGGGCTCAGCTTTGGACAGTGGTGGGTCCCTTTTGGGGCTGACCAGACTGGTTCTGTCAGACATGGGAAAAGCTGGGATTTTCTCATAGAAGCCACACTTGCAGCCTCAGTGCTATCAAAACCTTGCCAAATAAACCAAAGACAGTGAACCAGAATAAAAATAGGTAAAAAAAGGACCTAAATGTCAGATCAAGAGATCAATAAGGAGTTAAGAAGTGTCAGTTGAATTACTTCATGCCTTAAAGTACAAATGTTCAAAATTTGGGTTATTTTCCTTGGTTTTTAAATGATGCACGATGGTTCTATAAATGAAACATGGGGTTTTAGGATAAAATATCTTTTATTCAGAAAATAATTAGAGTAAATATACTTGAAAATAATCTTAATATTAGATTTTAGTTTTACTCTTAAAAAAAAAAGTAATATTATTGCTCTAATGAGTCATAGATTTGTAGGCTGGATAAAGAATACATTACAGCAAGATTGGCAGGATGTTAGAAACCATTCAGGAGAAAGGAATAATACTAGAATAAATTTTAGCTGGAATATTCTGTAGTTTTGTAACCTGAAGCCCTAATCTAGTGGTTTAGGTAGAAGGTCACAGAAGTTCTCAAATATTAAAGATATTACTTATAAGATTCCCAAATAAAATTTGTGAACTTATGTAGGAGGCTTACATCATGGAAAAGATGTTTTCCACACATGTGATAGAATAATTTATCAGAGTTAAAGAAGATTTTAAATAAACTGAAGTAAAATATTTTGACCAGAGCATTGACTACATTTTTTTTTTTTGTTGGGGGGGGGGGGAATTTGGGCTGTGCTTTTTGGTTTGTTCATTTCAGGGTTTTTTGTTTGTTTGTGTTTTTGGGGAGTTTTTTTTTTTAAGAAAATGCAATCAGTGACTCTGAAACATGTTTTGAACTTGGCTTCATCACATAATGTGTTCAGGGAAATTGGAAAATTTAGAATATTTACTTTTAACACTTTTTATTGAAATATTTTGCCTTTTTATTAGACTTTAGGAAAAATAAATTTAAAAAATAGTTCTCTCTTGTAAGCTCCTAGTAGTTATTTGGACTGTTAAAAACTGTCCAAGCATAAGTAATGTTTTGGTTTCACCGCTGAACAAAGCCTTCTTTTTCACTGTTCTAGAGCTGCCCCCAGAGCAAAAGCAGTTGTTACAGCTACAGCTGTGCTTGTAGTAGTGGAAAATGGTTCTGTGCATTTTGGTTTAGATCAAAGCACAATCCTATCAGGTATTGTAGGAGGGGGTTAGAATCCATTGCATGCCACTTGAAAATGGATAGCTGTTACTTCAGTGTTTTTTTCTATGAAGGCAGTCCTTTATTATCTAATGCTTTGTCTGCACTTGCATATTTTATGGACTTACAGGGGATAAGACAAGAAAGAAGTAGACTTTAAGTCTCAAGGCTATTGAGGCTGCAAAATTCAGCCTAACTATTAGCTCTGAGCTGGAGCTGTGCCTTTGCTAACAGAAAAGCAGCAGCATAAGTCACTGAGGTGAAGGTTTATTAATTCTTCCCTGCCTTCACTGGGTTTACATGGTAAAGATAAGGTCTCTACATTTTGTAGAGCTTTGTAAGATAAGAGTAAGTGATACCTTATAGGCTGTTACATGTATGACTTTTGGTACGTGCTACAAATTACTGCTTGAGCTAAGGAGCAGTCACCTATTAACCTGCTGCTGGTTACATGGGCTCCAGATTGATTGCTGACAAGATTTTGCTGTTTGGAGGGGAAAAAAATAAAGTGGGAGACTACCCTTCTTTTCTAGTTCTGAAGAACCACAAGAACACAAAACAAATCCTACAGCTATGCTAAAAAAAGCTGAAACTTGCCTGTAATACAGACTTCAAGTGTATTTTGCTGGGGGTTATGAACATTTGTAATCACTAATTAACTTAGCTATGAAGATAAAAACTGTTTTGTCAACACTGAGAGTTTCACTGAGGAGTGGGGAAAATTTAGGGTGGGTCATAACATGCAGCTCTCAAAAAAGTTTTTGCTTGTGTGGGATAAAGTTCTACTTGTCTATGCTGGCAAAATGCTTTTATTATAGACATCTGATAAATCATGCATGAAAGAAAATGATAAGAGGGAATGTTTGTGTGCACACACTACAGAGCTGTGCATGTTGCAGTGCAGAGCTGTGAATGTTGCATTTCAAGTTAGTATTTATATTTTTTGGATGAGTAACAAAGTGAAAGGGTTTATGGGGAGTGGATAAAAAATATTGACTTAGCTTTTTCTTAGAGGTAATTCAGGGTATTACAAAATTATATGCTTTCGGAACATTTATGATATTTCACATGTACAGTTAAATATCTTTCTGACTCTGAATATACTAAGTACCCCCTCTTTACATACTGACTGGGAAGTGTGAGAATTATGTAAGCTTTGCAGTTGTTAACACTCAAGTTTTACACTGTGAAATAGTTTCAAAGAAACTAATAGTTAAACTGAGCTTCTAGAGAAAGGGTAGGGTTATATTAGAATTATGCACACTTTTTCATCCACGTAAATTTTTCTCACTATATTTACAGTGTTTCAAAATGGATGTGACAGGCAACAAACCAAAAGGGGACAATGCAGTTAATATTTCCATACTGGTTGTTAGGTTGTGAGAGGGTAGGCTGGAATAATTTATGGGCTGAGAGAGTGACAGAAGATGTAACTTGCATCACTTTATTCTCCTTTAAACTTATTTATGCATCAGATCTCAGCTCTGGAACAAAGACTAATTTGTTAGGTAAAATCTGTCCTGCAGAATTCTATCTCAACACTACCATCAATAATTTTGCTTTTGTTGTTTGTTTTCTGATTTGAGCCTTTTTTAGGCTGTTACATATAAACTTACTTGCCTCTATGTTATTCACGCTCTTAATATGGCCTAGGTATATAGAAGAAATGTGAGAACATAATGTTACTTACTGGAAAGAGCATTGATGTTCTTATTTATATCACTGCTTGGGAAGAAAAAGTTCAGTTAAAGAAATAAATACTTTGCAGTTTAACATCTCAGTGACCCCAAATTATGCGCAACAATGTTTTATGGGTGAACCTGTAAAGAAATTGTGGGGGAGAGGGAGAAGATAGATAGATGTAAATTTATAATTTGCCATAAGATATTATAGTATATTGAAATAGGAGGGTATACATGAATATTTAACTCTTCTTTTGTAACTACTCTGATTATAGAGATGACTTTGTTGCACATTCTGTCTCTGGGAATGGGTTAGTGATGAGTGATCTGTTAGAAAAAGATTAAATGTGTTTTTAAATAATTTTATCTGAAACAGCTGATCAGAAATGCTTTTGGATTTGGGTTCATTTGAGATGTGCTGATCCCATTGGCTTATAGGAAATATTTACTAGAGGAATCAGTTTCCTCTCTGTGATGTGTGTTTCAAGCTTTATGAATTGAGTCGTTAGGGAACAGCGAATTGACTAGGGGGATATGGGAAAAGGAGTTATAGGATTGATGTGCTGCAAATAATTGCACCCTTCTTGTTGTCTATTAAGATACCTAATTACATACATGAAAGAATGACAAGGTTTTCTTTCCCATCCACTTTTTCAGCTTCTGCTAGGACATGAAATTCAATTGGTACCTTTTCTGAGGCAATGGACAGGTTCACTAAAGTGAACACTTAAGAATAGGTGTAGTCTGAACTCTGATACAAGGCCTTGTAAAATAAATTCCACTTTCTACATTAAGTGGAGTTTGGATTAGGTTTAAAGGTACTGTAGGTTTGAGAAATGTCATACAAACTGTTCTTAAAAGTCTTTGTGAAGCTATAATTCACTTTCTTGGCTCCCAAGTTCTACTTCTGCCATGGAATTGTGGGCTGCTATATCCTGTGGCTGCACAGCTTCTTGTCACAGTTTCAGGGACACATACAAGAGGACACAAGGGGCTGCCCTACATGGTCGTCACAGTGCTTTGGGATAGTGACAGCTCAAATTTCATTGCTGTGGGTTTCTGGAATATATTAGTGTAGCTTGTAATACCACAGTGTTATGGACTGTATCAAGCTTCAAAGAAACCAAGAAAGTTATTTTATCTACAAAATTATCACCTTTATTTTAAAGATAATACATCTCTTTTCAATTTGTTTATAGGGTTTAACTCACCTTATAAAGGGGAGATATTAAACGAATGTTGTTACAATACTAATGTTACGATCAAAATAGAAATTATTAATGTCTCATCTCTAATCAGCTTCAGACTTTGATTTATATATTTTAACCTATTTCTGTGTCCAGCTATTGGATTTGAAATAGCACACCTGTTGTTTATTTCTCTTCCTTTATGGTAATTTCTGAAAAAATGGTACTATATATATTCCTTTCACTGAATCTGTGTAAAAAAGAATATGTTTAAAAAAAAAGATCAAATGGGCTTTTTAGAATAGTGATGATGAACATTATTGGCCTGCCATCTCCCTTTTCAGTGTATACTACTTCAGCAGAGTCCAGAGGAAGAGACTGGGGGAAACTCCAGTCTGAGCCGTGTTTTGTCCTGCTGCAGGGTCCACATCAGCCACTGTTCTCTGGATGATCTCACACCTTCCCAGGGCCCCTTCCCTTCTCTGGATCCAAGGAAGGAGGCTGCCCTGGGAGGCCTCCAACTCCCCATCACCAGCTCTGCTCCCACCCCATCTCTGGAATGAGGTGATACTCTTCTGGCAACTCTTTAATAGCTTTACCAGAAGTGAAACAGAATGGAAAGTACCTGAAATTTCTGAGCAAAGAGTGCTACTTATTTTAACAGAGTTCTATAAATATTTCATTAAATCTGGGTTCTCTATTATGTTGTGAACCCTGGGAAGAAAGCTCCTACAGAAGTGAGGTTATTAGAAGCAAGAGCTACACCTGTCTAAACTGAAGACATACAAAGCATAAGATTTTTTTCTGCTGCTCTCATTTCTGACTAATAAAGAAGTATGGACAGCTTTTAATTTCATTTTTATATGGCTGTATTTGGAGTAGGTTTGATTTCCATTGATCAGTTTTGAGACTGACTTAATCTCCATCATTTTTCTATTTCACTTAGCTCTTCCAGATCCTAGCAAATTAGGCAATAGAAATTTTAGTGCCAGGGCTGCTTAGAGGATAGCAGAAGAAGAGGTCTTGTATATTGAAACTCTGCATAAGTATGAGGAAGTAACTCATGACATCTACACAAAAGCATTTGTTAGGAAAGTCTTTAGACACCTGGAGCAACTATCCTACCTAACTGTAGGCATTAAAGAACAAATGGGGGTTTTAGCTTCCTAACATCACATAAAAGTGGAGATGAGCTCTCTCTGTCTGTTATCTTGCTGAGGGTCTGAATTGCCTTTTATCAGTTACTGAAATACCCTCACAGAGGGAGCAGAGGGTGAATAGGCTTCTGACTAGACTCCTGAGGTTTATAGGGATGAATTTTCATTTATATATGCTGCAAATTTGTAAGTTAAGAATGCAGTCATCCTGCCAGAGCTGGATGTCACTGTGTTAAAGCTGTCTTAGAGCAGGTCTCTGGCTTACTCTTGGGCATGTTCTGACAGGTTTGGTTGGTTTTGACACATGTATGTCACATAACATTGAACATAGATCCAGGCTGTGAATCCAGAGGTGTTTAATGCTGCCTGTCATCAGAAACCCAAAGCAAGGGAAAAGTCCAGGTCTCCTTTTGTTAGCATTACTCACTGCTTCCTACCCTGCTCAACAAGGTGGCTATTGTTAATTTCATTTTAATGATCCAAAATTTGAAAGCTTACAGGAGGTGGAAGCAAGGACAGGTAGCACAACAGGAATACAGAGAGATTATCTAAATAGCCAGGGATCAGGTTAGGAAAGCTAAAGCTCTGATAGAATTAAATCAGGTCTGGCAAAATTAAATCAAAGGCAATAAGAAAAGGTTCTATAGGTATGCTGGTGATATAAAGAAGACCAGAAGAATGTAGGCCCTCTCAAAAGAAAATGGGAGACCTGGTTACCCAGAAGAAGGAAAAGTCTGGGGTGCTCAACAACATTTTTTTGCCTCAGTCTTCCCCAGCAAGTATCCCTGCCACACCCACCAAGTTGCAGAGGGCAAAGACAAGGACTGAGACAATGAAGGACCATCTGTTGTAGGACAGGATCAGTTCTGAGACCATCCAAGGAACCTGGAGATGTAAAAGTCCTTGTGACTTGATAAGATGCATCTGAGGGTTCTGAGAGAGCTGGTGGAGGAAGTGGCAAAGACACTATCTGCATATTTGAGAAATCTTGCAGTCTGGTGAAGTTTCCATTGACTGGAAAAAGGGAAGCATAACTCACACTTTTGAAAAAGGAAATAAGGAAGGCCTAAGAAATTACAGGCCAGTCAGTCTCACCTCAGTGTCTGACAAGACCATGGAATAGATCATCCTTGTGTGTAGAAAATCAGGTGAATAGTGACAGCCAACATGGCTTCACCAGGGACCTTATCAGGCTTGACAGGTGGGCCTGTGTGAACCTCATAAAGTTCAACAAGGCCAAGTGCAAGATTCTGCAGCTTGTGTCAGGGTGATCCCAAGCACAAATACAGGGTGGTCAGAGAATAGATTGAGAACATCTTGAGGAGGGCTTGAGTGTGCTGGTGAACCTCACCTTGACTCAGCAATGTGTGCTCACAGCCCAGAAAGACAATTGTGTCCCCGGCTGTGCCCAAAGCAGCAGAGCCAGCAGGAAGGGAGAGGGGATTCTGTGCCTCTACTCTGCTCTGGTGAGACCCCACCTGCAGTGCTGCATTCAGCTCTGGGGCCTCATACATGAGAAGGTCATGGATATGTTGAAGCAAATCCACAAGAGGGCTATGAAGATGATCAGAGAGCTGGAGTGCCTCTCATGAGGACAGGCTGAGAGAGCTAGGGTTGTTCAGCCTGAAGAAAAGTCTCCAGGGCGACCTTATATCAGCCTTTGGAGCTAAAGGGGACTGATAAGAAAGCTGGAGAGGGGCATTTTACAAGGGCATATAGTAATAGGACAAAGGGGAATAGCTTCAAACTGAAAGATAGTAGGTTTAGATTAGACATTAGAAATAATTCTTAACTCTGAGGGTGGTGAGGCACAGGCGTAGGTTTCCCAGAGAAGCCGTGGATGCCCCATCCTGGAAGTGTTCAAGGCCGAGTTGGATGATGGGGCACTGAGCAACCTGGTCTAGTGGAAATTGTGCCTGCTCACGGTAGAGAAGGTGGAACTAGATGATCTTTAAGGTTCTTTCCAAAACAAACCATTTTATGATTCTCTGAAAAATACATAAACATCTGATCTACTGTTTGCAGATACATAATTAAGCCTTGTAAATTCAAACAAGTTTGGAAGTTGAAGGTTTGGAAAATCCACATTAAGCTCTTCCTCAGTCTGAGCTAAAGTCACCTTGCAACATCAGAAAAAGGTTATAAAAGGGCATGGCTCTAAACCAGAGTGTCTTTTATATATCCATTGGATCATATTTCCTCTCTTTTTACATAGTAAATTTTTAGTAAAGGACCTGTGCATCAGGGACATCTGGACTGCATTTTTGTTTAGACAGTAGAAACATGGAAAAGCTGGTATAATTATCTAGAGTTTATTTCTGATGATACCTTGAAGAACTAAATGGTTTACTTGCAGATCTGCATGAATGTTGACAATAAAATCTCTCCCCCAACACCAACCAACCAATCAAATGAAGAAAATTGGTTCCATAAATTGCCCTTGATTTAGAGCTGCATGTAGCAGCTCCTTTTCTGAAGACAAAGTCTAATCTTTTTTGTTATACTTGCACACAGTTTGTTCAGCTTATTTAACTAAGAAGAAATTATTAGAAGGCAAACAGAAAATTCATTCAATTCAGAAGTTTTATCCATGTATAATTGAACTACCAACTTATTGAAACATACAGTGCTATAAAGGCCCTTATTGTAAGTTAGACATAAATATTGCCAATAAATACTGGCTCCTGAATAATACACTTTCTTAAAGTTCAAAGACATGCTCTATTATAAACTGCAGTAATACCAATGTTGCTTCAGTTGCAAACATCTGTTCAGAACATTTCTTTAGTCAGAACAGCTTGTTTTAAAAGCAGAAACCTGAAGAAAACATCAAACTATAGCCATTACATAAGTTGAAGGCTTTTCACACCTCTGTGAGGTACAAGTTTATGCAAGCTTTCATAAATCAATAAACTTTAAATGAAAGCCTTACACCATTTTGTGTGTAGAAGCCTTTGGAAAATTCACTCAGTGACATGTATAAACAAAAATAATATCCTTGGCTAAGAATGGGTCTTTTAGTTGTGTATAGAAATAAAGTATTTCTTCAATCACTTCATGACTAAGATTTGATCTCTACTCAAAGATATTATCATGGGCAATATTTTCAGAAAGCTGTTGGTAGAAGTCATAAAAATTTTCAGAACATCCCTGGCAAAAAATCTTATGAAACCTATGGAATTTAAACCTTTAGAGGAAACATGTAAGATTTATCACTATCTTACTTCAATTTCTCTGGCAGAACTACAGAATAATTGTGGAGGACCCTGCAAAAGAACTTCTGTAAGGACAGAGATGCATATATAAGTCATAGCCTGAGCTTATTTGCAATAGGAAATAAAGGAATAGTAAAGTTTTTATCTCTGTTAAATGACATTCACACTCCTGGTCTAATAGTATGCCTTTACAGCAATGACAGATGGATTCAGAGGGTTGAGGAGCAGCATTAAGCAGCATTAAAATGTACATGTGTATATCTATTATATTTACATTGAAAAGTAATCCTTTTTTGTCATTCTGAAATATTGCCACCATAATATCTAAACATGTATTATGGATCCTTTTGGCTTCTTCATATGACTGGAATGTTTCCTATATATGTTTTACTTTATTTGGGTAATTGAATTCAGTAAGATTTTCACATTTTATCTTTAAATCATTTCAGATGAAAATTCTCAGCAGAGGTGTTTTCCTCTTCCTAGTGTGTTCATAAGCTTTGACTAGATCAGCTAAAACTTAACTAAGAAGCTAAATTCCTTCCACTTAAATCTGAGCCATTTGTGAATAATTACTCACTACTTTTTTCCCCAGTGTGATGCTTCTGTGTGATGTTTAAATTCCTATTGTCTAGACCTATGTCCCTCATGCAGATTTCTATCACCCATTTTCAATAAATCTTTTAGGTGTATATCTTAATATCTTCTAGGAGCAGAAATACAAGTTTCTACAGAGGCAAAAAGGATAATCCTCTAACATAGTCTCTGAAAAACACACTCAGAAACCTCTCTCCAGCTTGCAAAAGGAAACATCTTTCATGCAGGTTATTGAGCAAAAATATGCATTATTTTCACATTGATGATGTTGATAATGGAAATTCATTTCAACCAGGGCAGCTAATAAGTTAATGGCACAAGTTGAATTTATTTTGTTCTTCTAAAAATTCAAAACTATTTGCTTAAAGACTAGTTTAATTTTATATGTTCCAATTATCAGCTTAGTTTTCAAATGCCATTTTTAATCAGAGCTAGTCATTGCAATACTATTATCATAACAAATAATTTCATACATTGACTCAGAACCTGAAGGGATTGTTTGATTGAAGGCATGAACTAGAAGAAGTCACTGTTTGTAACACTTTGTGTGGGAGTTAAAAAACTAAACTAACCCAGCCCTTTATCTTATTGCATTCAGAAAATAAAATTTTCTTCAAAGTTCACATTTCTAGATTTTGGATTAAAAAATTATTAATTCTCTTTTTTTAAATGAAGATCTGAAGTCCTATTCAGAATACTTCTGAATCAAGATTAGATCAACTTTCAGATACCTTTTCACTTGCAAATGATTTATTTTATGCAAACAAATGCTCACATTTTCAAGCATTACTTAATTGGAAGATTTCACAGGTGTTATTAATCTCCTAACAAAAAAGAGATCTCATCAGTTGAAAGATTGTTATTCAGTACAATAAAAATTATTTTTATAACACTGAAATTGTTTATTGCATTTGTGACTATTTTTCTTCCCAGCAAATCTTACTTTTCTAGCAGAGCAAATTTCCCATTGTAAGTACTGACAGTGAAATATTTTTCCCAGAACCAGAATGATTACTGCTTTGGTACTAGAAGAACTTTACATAAAAGAGCAACACTGGGATACAGCAAGTCACTTCTAAAACTTCTAAAATATTTTTCCTCTTATTTTTTCTGTCCTTTTTTGTATCTCATCTCAAAAATATTCTTCAGGTGATATTAGTAGCGTATCATAATAGCTGAAGAAAGATAAAAATGGCAAAACCACTTTCAAAACACTCTAAATATTTTTAATAGATTTTATAAAATAGGTACAGAATATCTGATGTTTTATTAGTTCTTTGACGAAAGTATTGCTATAATTAATTTGTAGTAAGGAATTAATGTATCCCAAATATCCTTGGGTATATTGCTTATTCAATACTATAACATCCCTGTAGTAGAATGCACTAATAAATAATCCCTTACTGTAAATCTATATAGGATAAGCATATAAATATATATTTACCTAGTTAAAAAGAAATAAAAAGCCAATGGTGTGTTCATTATGACCTTGCTGTTACTCACCATTCATCGCATAAAGACAGAACGAAAAACACAAGTTCAAAACATTTGAAGATTCTTAATTTTATCAAGAAAAATAAGATATTTCCTGGGGTTTTTCCTCCTCACTGAAGCTAAAGTTTACAAGCTGGACATTAGTTCATTGTGTGTGAGATGTCCCTAAAAAGAAGAGCTACAATTGGATGCAGATCCAGAATAACAAGTTTGGGTCTTCATAGTCCTTGATATAATGAATGCAGGTGAAGCTTATACTATTTAAATGGTGCTGTAGCTATTTCCTTGTCAGCAACTGGTGCATATAAGATAGTAATTAAAGTAAAATTTTCATTTGTTAGGTACTCACCCTTGATTACTGCCGATTGAATTCTTGTTGTGTAGACATATAATCAATCACTGGTGGGACTTTACTCTTCATGATGTGCTAAAGCACACAGTTGATATTTCAGGTTGATTACCAACCCCCAGAATTCTATTTTTCTATTCTATACAATAATTAATGAAAGCTACATGTGCAGACCCACTTATTTTATTGAAATTCAAATTACTGTGCAGTAAAGTTCCTGAAATATATGGCATAAATTGTGGAGGCCAACATGATTATAAATAAAATTATTCATATCTATGCAGTATTTACTTAACTTCCACATTTAGAAGTCTCCTGTCATGTTTTCTTTTTGAAATGATACCCTAAGGAGATATTCCTGGGGTATAAATGCAAAAAACATTATGAAAGCCAGTTCCCTTAGTTGTAGGCAAATCTTACTATAATGAAGACTTCTCTAACAAAATCATTGCTTTTAAACAAGATTCTCTCAGGCTTGAATTCTGAGTGTCCCAGAAAGAAAACGTCTTTACATTTGCTTTATTTCAGACTGGCCTTTTCTAAGGGCACTCTGAGGTCAGCTCAAGTCTCAACCCATTCATTGGAAGGACACCAGATTTTTCAAAAATCAGAGGTGCAGTATAGCTGTCTGAATCATAGGTGTTCTGCGATGAATATCTCAACAGCTTCCTTTGAGACTTACCAGCATTAGAATGAGTTCAAAATCTGATTTAGGTTAAACACAAAATTTATGCTTCTCTTCAAGGTGAATTTTGTAGTAACTGTTTTTTGAAATAAGGTGCAGATGTCTTAATTTTAATTGACTTTCCTCATTTTTGAAGCCTTTGATAGAGTATCGAACAGGGAGTGTAAGTCAGAACTCATAAATTCTGACTGGTACTTAAAGAAATTGAGGAAAGGAGTCACTTGTGTTCTCTTGAAACTTCCAGGCTTTATCTGTATATGTTTTATTCATATCCATATATTAATATTTTTTAACAACCCCAAGTTCTATGAACCTAAAAATAACTAAATTCTCTTCATGGAGGTAGTTTGTGTTAGAGGTCTAATAAATAAAAGCCAAACAATGAATCAAAAACTGGTGGTCCAGAAAAGGAATAGTATGGGAGTTTGGGATTCTATAAAATAGCACGAACCAATCTTTACAAAAACTGGAGTAGAGGAGGAGGTTGACTGATCACTCAAAAACATATGTTTTCCTGTGGAAAAACTAGCCTCTGTTTGTCTTTCTGATCTTTGGTATTTTTTTCTCAACAAGAGGGGTATTGTTTTATATTTATCCTACACTGATGAGAGTGAGTCTTTGCAATTCAAAGAATAGAGAAATGAGTCATTTATTCACTTATTTAAGTGAAGCATTTTGAATTTGAAATTAGCATGCTTTTAAAGTATATAAAAAAGTGTAGAGGGGGGGAAAGCAAGAGGACTGATTCAAATGAAGTAGAAATGTAAGGTTGTCATTTAATGGCTTGAATGAATACTTTCTTGGCTAAGAGTTGTTTGAAAAAAAAATCAAAATTAAACCTAAGCAGGGCACAGAGCATTGCAATCTCCACTCCAGTGCAAAGGAGTACTTTTAAAATAAATTTATCTACATGGTTTTCTGGTGACTATTAATGACTTGAGTAGAAGGCAAATACAATGCCCTGCTGCCAAGAGGGCCACATGATTTGCTTTGAACTGGGGAAGAAATCCACACTCTCTTTCAAATCCTAGAATATTTAGAGAAGTTGGTAAGAGATATTTATATATATCACACAAAAACATACATGTATACATGTACTTATACATGTAAACACAATATCTTTTTTTTTCCAGTGAGTGAATCTGATATTTACGTGTGATATACACACACAGAAGATGTTCTATTATTGACATTTTCTGCAGAGTCAAATATTCAGAGCATGATACGTGCCCTTAATGTTATGATGATGTGTAATATAGCATACCCCACGACTTACTGGTAGTTTCCTGCTAGTGACAATGCTTTTACAAAGGGATTTGCTATAAATGTTAAATAGCATACCTAATGAAAAAAATTGTTTGATACAATTTAGAATAATTTTTCTGTTTTGTATGGAAATATTGTGGTGGGAAATTTCTTTTGGGACTGGAAGCTTTAGGACAAATCATGCATAAACTCAAGAAGCTTATGGGTAGCAAGAGGAATTTCTGGGTCTTAGGATGCAGTGCAATAGTAATGGCAAATTACAACATTTCCTGACCCGAGTCGACTGCACCACATAACGTGAGAGAGAGAAGCACTGCCTATTTCCTCCTCACATAAATCTTATCTTTTTTCTTAGGGAGACAAATGCATAGTGACAAAGAGGGGAGTAATTGCATCTATCAGGGGTCTGGGATCTAATTTAGGATTCAGAAATATTTGTGGATAGATAGAAGCAGTGAATCTTTCCTCTCACATAAGTTATTTAGCCAAACACCTTCTTCCCATAGTTTATTGTATCCCATGCATCACTGTATTTATTTAACCAGTGAGTAAATCTTCACATCAGATCTTAAACTGGTGAGTAAGGTGCTGCCTAAGGGTTTAATCACCACTTATCTGGGTAGAGAATTTAGGAGTTATGCTTTTTAATTAGTCACCTTGGCTGAAATGCCTGTGGATTAGGGAGGCACAATGAGTAGTTATGGCTATGTAACCATCTGTGAGAATATTCTGGTGCCATGATTTAATGATTTTTTTTTCTTTAGGTATGTTACACTACAAACCATATAAAAAGCCTATAGATTACTGTATATAGCATCCAATAATGTAGCTTCACTTCTTCCCCTCTGAGTTTTTCTCTCATTGTTACCATTACTATTTGTGGAATGGGAGATATGAGAAAGCCATACTTTGACATTTTGTCTTCCATCTACAAGGGTAAAAACCTTGTAGGAATTGCTGTGTGAGGAGGACACTCCATTTGGGAGCTACAAACAGGGTTCATCTCAGTACAGCTGAGCAGCACGTGGGTACAGTTCTGACTTGTGGTCATTCTCTAAGATCAAATGGCAAACAGTGAGAAGAAAATCCAGAAAAAATATGCTGAGATCACGTCAGCCAGTTTACCCAGTGACCACTCTAGCTTCTCTCAGATCAATTTTTATTTCTCTTTCAATTCAAAATCTTTTTCTATTTGTTGAGAAAAGAAGGAGGGAACAGTTACATCCTAGTTTAGGTCCTATAACTATTTCTGGGAATTTTGATGCATTTATAAAGACTATACTGCATTTATTACAGTGAAGAAAGCAACACTTGAAAGTGGAAAAAAAAGATATTAGGTATTTAAACATATAAATACATGGTAAATTAATTTTAAACTTTGATTATTTAATGGAAATTTTAGAGATGATGTCACTGTCATCAGGAAAAGCAAATTTCAGACAAGTCATGAATGGGGCTTTTGTGGATTACTGTTGTTACTGTCAGGAAATAAAGGCCCTAAAATATTTTTAAGCCACTATTTCAACAGTCTATATTTTATAGTGCATTAAGATTCGTGTGGGGACATTGTAACTAGGTTGTTCTTTAGGCCTTGTCCCAGGTGAAAAGTTAAAGATAGGCAGGAACCAAAATGAAGAGAGAAATTGCAAAGAAGTCACGAGCTGGCTTTATGCATTACTCATGGGGAATGGATGATAGAATCATTGCTAATCCATGAAGATACTTTTGTCAGTTACCTAAAATATTAATCTCTTCTGAATAAGATGGTTCCTGTGTGATATGAATCTCCAGTTACCCTTCACAGAGTGTCAGTGTCTGAAGAGGTGCCAGGTTAATGAAGAATGCCAAGTGCCAACTCTCAGAGAAAATGTAAATATAGGATCCCTTTGCACATAAGGCTAGAAAAGCAGTCACTGATGACTGTACCTAGAAGAAGAGACTTTTATTGTAATTTTTTATTAAGAAATCTGATGGGAGCTGTTTATTTGCTTCCCCTCCGAGCCACCCAGCTGTTCCTTCTATTTGTGGTCTTAGAGCTAATTACATAATGTCCTTAATTTATACTCACTGGTAAATCAGATCAGAGCATTACCTGGAGGGCAAGCTCTAATTAGAGGAATTTCAGAACAAATTGTCTAAAGAGCTTGTTTAGTGTGATTAAATGCGAGTGATGGGACTGTCTCTCTCTCTCCCCACTCCTTTTTTTAAAAACATGAATATTTACCTTGCCCAAAACCTTGCAGATTAAAAAAAGAATTGCAGCAATGACAGTTTTAATTAAAGGGGTACAAAACAAATGGCAGTGCTACCCAAGAGAGCAAACTGAATATGTGCAGATTAATGCTCTGCTCTCTTACTACATTTTTAATATCTTAGAAATAACAAAGTGGACAGTAAGTGCCTTACGTCATGGATGAATGGAAGAAAAATGTGAATTCCCAGATTATATTGTGTCCTCAGCATGTTGCCTAGGAACACAGAAAAACAAAGAAGAAATGTATGCAGTCATTTGTCCTATATAGCCCTGGAAAATATATGGTCTCATCTTTAAAATTACACATATTTGTCAAGACATGTTATCAAAGGCCTTGCTGAGCAGTGGAAAGGACAAGGTAGAAATGATCCTCTGCACTTTGCCTGGGGAAGGATTAAACCTCAACAGTTTATATCACCAGTAGTTAAATATCCTGAAAGTAGAGGGATCCTAATCTTTTTCAAACTGTCTCAAACAGCTGTCTGGAGTTTATGAGTAGAACAGTGGGCAGCAAAGAAAACTGTGTAGTCAAACTAAAGAAGAGATGTGACTTTTATGTTTGGCAGGTGGTGCAAATTCCGGTGGGGACACTGGAATCAGATTAATCCATTAAGATCCACCAACAGAGGAAAGAGAAGTGAATGGAGATTTCAGAAATGAATACTGAAATTTTTATACTTTATCCTGTACTGTGCTTATGGAAATGTAAATTATCTGTTTTACAAGACAATGAAAAGGCTAATATATCACCATGCTCTGCCCTTTTCCTGATACCTTTGAATTCCTACTGTACTGTGTGGTGGTCTGGAATTCTGTAATTAAATTTCTTGTCCTTGGTAGACCTTGAATAGCTTGACTGCATTATTCCACAGTAACTAAGGTAATGTCAACCTCTTCTTCCTGAAGTGAAATACTTCTTGTGTGCAAGGACCTCATGTAAATTTTTTTCCTGAAGAAGATACCACGAACTCATTTTTAGCAACCTTCTTGTATAAAAATAGCAAGAACTTGAAACAAGTGCTACAAAGGTTATTTTAATATGAACCCACTTCTTGGGCACATTAGGATAATGTAGCAATTATCAGCTGAAATAATAGCTTCTCTTCCCTGCCTGTTGATTAGAAACCAAAAGAAATAAATCATGTAAGCAGCATATGAAGCCTGCTGAATGAGTCTTGAAACACTTTGATTTGCTCTCCAACTGATCTTTACAGCATTTAGGAACAAGTACTTTTCTAGTCTCCCTAGATAAACAACTCTTGAGAAAGTATTAACCAGCTGAAAGTGGTATCCCTTAGGAAAAATCCCTTATTACAGAGCAGCAAAAGCTGCTAGAAGTAGGTGACTGCCAAGATTCTGTAATAAAAGCAGTAGTTAATAACACAGGCAAAGTGAAATGAAGGAAAACAAAACCCTCATGGGCTACAAGTTAGTACATGGTGCCAATCTCCCAGAAGGCTTAAAAAAAATATCTTAAATTCTTAGAAGGAAAAGAATACTTGAAACTTCTTTTTTTTTTTTTTTTCCTTAAGAAAAACACAATGTTTTTCCTTTTATAAGATCGGCTAATTCTCCAGATCTAAGCATTGCTAGATATATCCTGATGCATATTATTTTGACAGGTGAAGTTTACAGTCAAGAACTCCTGTGAATGCACATAAGGACTAAGAAATTTCCCCAAAATTTATCTTGAAACTTGAAAGAGATGAAGTATAATAATGTTCAATCTTCAGTTATTTTTAATAAGTGTACTTGAAACCCTCTATCCAGATTTGTTTAGTGGGTTAGAGTAGAAATGCACAGTTTCTATCAGTTTTAGGATGCACAGAAGTATCTCCTGGAGGGATGTAAAGAAACTGTCTTAGGTGTGTACTGTACTGCAAGAAATGTGTACCTCTTATAACTTTTCTTATTTCCTTCATATTGTGCTCCCTTTATGACTGGCCAGCTCTAAAGTTTCTAAAAATGGTTTGTACAAGTGTCTGAGAATTTTTGACCTACTTTGACACAGGGAATTATGATAATACCATGGGGAACTTGGAGAGAGTGAATGATAAGAAGAAGAAATCTCTCCTCAAATTTTATGCTTTCTTTTAATTGTTTTTAGAGTTCAATACAGGAGTGTCCAGTATATTGAATCTCATCATATGATGATGAATCTCATCCTGCTATCAGAGCACCATATTGTAACTACTGAATGTCCACCATTTCTGAAATAACTGATCAGAAAAACAATTTTAAATTTGAAGTGTTATGAAAATAAAAATAATTTTTACTGTTGTATAATTCATTAAATTTGCTTCAGTTATTTGGCTACTGGAAGAAATGTGAAGAAAGGTGGTACTGAAATGTCACACTGTAGGATACTGGTGTGCTGGAGTTGGTAGCTGTCTGTGCAAAAAAGTTTCATCTCCTAATTGCTTCTTTCAGAATAAGTAGTTGTGCTTCCAGCAATGCTGTGCCAGAGAAAGGCAGGACCATGATGCAACCTGTCCCCAGAGGCAATGTGACTTGAAGGCACCACCTGCCTTGGAGCATAACCCATGGCTGAAGGGTGAGGGAAACTCAACCATTTCCTACATAGTAAAGATGGATCTACTTTTGTATATGCTAGGTAAAAGCTGCTATCATCAGTACACCAGTACCTTTGTCTTCTGCAAGTGGTTTGATAGCTGCCTTCAGGACTAAACTTGAGACCCAGTCAGAGAGAGAGGTCCTACACAAGTCTGTCCCCCTTGGCTTGAGGGTAACAAGAACTAAAGATCCTACCATGTGGTTTGCTTTAAATTTAGAAATAATAAAATAGATTAGGAGAACCTGGATGATTTCTGAAGACTGCAAAGGTTTGTATTTCATTCTTCTGGTGTGATCTGCAAAAAATCCTTTTATTCTTCCCCAAATATGATAATATTACCTTTTTCTTCAACATTTATTTCTCTAATCAGTGAAAATTTCTAGTAAAGGAACTCTTGTTTATTGGTGCTTGTGGAGAATATGAGGCTGTGAAGCCCATATCTTGATTCATGCTCCAGGCAGCACTTTAACATATGTAATAATAATATTGATATACTTTTGAGGAGTGCAAATAAGGAAACTCCTTGGGGAGAAATAGATGATAGAATTATAGTGAATGAAGATTTAAGACTGACATCATAGAGGAAGGTATTACAGGTATTTTAAAGTGATATTTTAAAGTAGTGATTTCAAAGATATAAATAGGAGTTATGCTGCATACTGTCCTTTCCTTTATGTGGTAATTAGTTATTATTAGATATTTTTGCCTTTGAAAGGCTCCTGACTAAAATGAATATGTGAGGAACATTGCTGCTCAATGGAATGCAAGACAAAAATTTTCTAAAATAACTTGAGATCCCTAATTTATAATTACTGATAATAACTATTTGTGCTATTGATAGTTGGTCTAGATGCCAACAATTGCCAAACAAATGACAGTTTTAAAGTCACACACTAGTCAAAATCAGGTCAAACTTATTTTTTTAGAATTCTTTATCCATTAGCCAATTCAACACACACAGTCAGTAGCTAAAGTCTGGCTTCATACACCAGAGATTCTGAGTGATGGAGATGGGCAGGAAGAAAATTTTAAGTGGTTCACATTCTTTCTGCCAATTACTCTATTAGGACGAGTAAAGTTTAAATTGCTTGATTGAAAACTTATTTTATTTGCTCAACCTTGAAGTTAAAGCTGTCCTCTTCCTTGACTTCTGTGCCCATGAAATGGACAAAGTTGATAGCCCATAAAATAGACTAACTTTTCACTGGCATGCTATTAATATTTTGTCATCTAAAAATATCAAGAGAACTAGAATTATATGGGTTTATTTCTCCTTGGAAAAACATTTAAAAAAACCCCTTAAGTCTGAAAGGAAGTGGGTTGCTTTATTTTTTAATTCAAAATGAAAAATGTGATCTTTTCAGAGGGAAAATACTACTAATGTTTTTGATTTACCAAAATTTTCAAAAACAGCTGAGAAGTTTGCCTGCAAGACCTGTAAATTTTTGGAGACACCCCAATATTTAAAGGATCTCTAATAATCAAGCTTGTTGTAAATATTTATCACTAAAATATATATTGTATTGAATAGAAATTTAATATTCTATTGCCCCATAGTATACATAATATACAATTTAATCCATATTTTCACTCTACCTTAAACTTTTGTTGAGTATTCTAATAAATGATTGTATCTGAATGAGT
Organism: Calcarius lapponicus; assembly: GCA_039654755.1. Taxonomy (NCBI): domain Eukaryota; kingdom Metazoa; phylum Chordata; class Aves; order Passeriformes; family Fringillidae; genus Calcarius; species Calcarius lapponicus. The sequence goes on along the minus strand of CM077468.1, from coordinate 44,504,479 downwards.
TGGATCTTTACTGTGATGGTGGTTCAGAGCTTTAAACCTGTTGTTACATATAATATAGCATTCTTTTTCTTTTTGTTTCTCTATGATTTCCTAAGGTTTTTAAATGGATATTAGAAAGAAGGTGTCTTTTAGAGTGTCAAATCTGGCAAACTGGGAGCCAGATACCAACAATTCATAAGTTAAATCCTTGTCAGTAGTCTTGAAAAAAAGTCTTGAGGGAGTACCAGTTTTCCAAATAGCAATTTCAGAATATCTTTAATATGTCTGTTGGAAAAAATAATCTGATTTTCTTAAAAGTAGCAGTCTGTCAAACACTAAACACAGCTAATGATCTTACTGTTTTAGCAAGTAAAACTACATTATTGTGCAGGCTCAGCTTTTTTCTTTTTGGATATAATAACAAAGAATCTTTACATGCCACTAGGTTTGAAGAAAGTTTTTTGCTGATTTTCCCATCTGCTTTCAGAGAGGTGGCATAAGGGAACTCCTGGCCCAATTACTACCACTTGGAGCTGAACCACAGAATGATTTGGGCTGGTAGGGCCCTCCAGAGATCCCTAGTCCATGCCCTGTTGAGGGGCATAAAACTAACTTAGAAGTTAGACCTGGATGTTCTGGGTCTTATCGAGTTTTGAATATATTCAGGGTTGAAGACACTACATCATTTCTGGGCATCCTTCTTGGGATTTTTTTTCCCCACTTGTACCTGATCAGAATTTCCCTTGTTTCAATACACAGCTTGCAGAAGAAATTGCCGGTCTCAACCTCTCCTGCAATCCCCCTCTATGTAGTTGAATACTCCAACGAGATCCCCTTTAATCAAGCCAGCTTCACTCATTCACACTGTCCTTATGGATCATAAAGCCATATCCCTGTTGGGCTTGAACCAGTGGCTCAATGTGTATTACATGTTGGGAACCCAAACCCCTGGCTTTATGCAGGACTCTGCCGAGGGTTCTCACTTGTCCTTTCTTCTTCGTGGCACTGCATCCACCCCTGCTCAGGCATGACTTAACCAGAAGCCTCTGAGCAACATCTACCCTGCTTCACATTTTGCCAGCTGCCTCTGCAGGCTCTGCAAGCAGTCCTTTATAAATAAAAGGGATTTATTGTCCTTCAGCCTCTACCATGCCTGAGACCTCAGAATCTTTCTCAGAGCCCACGTTGCTGCAGTACAAGGGGTGATTGCTGCAGGCTGTTCCCAGGTTTGTGCTCCTTAGCACATCTTCACCTGTCTCCTTGGGCAGGCACCCTCCATCCCACACCACTGGACTCAACCGACAACCTCACTTTATCATCTGTATTGTTCTCTGTGGTGTTGTGGAGATAAAGTCAAATAAAATCTAGTCTTTATTTTTAGATTCTTCTGCATCCAGGAATAAATAAGGAAATACGTAATAGGCAGTAATAAAATAGAACTTAAAAAAAGTAAACAAAACTATATAGTTGAATTTTTTTATACATCTGGTTGAATTGTCTCACATTGAAGGAATAAAAAATGTACCCAATGATTTCAGTGGAGTGGATTTATCTCTGTTATTTACAGAGACTCCCTTTTCTGGTGAGCATCTGGGACTTGAAATAGCGAGTAGCTTCTGACAGACAAAGTAGCAGTTCATCCTTATTCAAATTTTTATGAAATCAATGTATCAAAACCAGATCAAACATCAAACTCCACCCCCTGCCCTGAGGAAATGCACCTTAAGTAACTGAATAACAATCAGAATATATACAAGACATGCTCTGATTAATATGAGTGGCAAATTTATTCAGTTGGCTATTGAACATAATTTTAATAAAATTGATTATTAAAGAAATTTCCATTTCATTATCATTTAATATTCATAGCTCTTACATACTTCTTTTAATTGTTCTGAAATGTAATTAATCAAGTTAACTTAAGTTGTTTTGTAATCAATAATGTGTTACTCTGCCACACAAGTGTCAAGAAATGTTCATGAAATAGGGAGCACAAAATGATTGTAAATACATTTGGAAGAGACAAGACAAAAGATACAAACACACGGGAAAGACTACTTGAGGTATTTTCTTAATACCTTTCTTTTACAGAGCATAAGGGATTTGTGGTAATACAATTTTTTGAAAATAAAATACAAAATGGCATAAATCACACTATTGCTGTTCACTTCCATGCCATGGCAAAATTTGTGCAAATGTGCCTTAGTATGATTCAGATAAAGATTAGATTCACGTTAGTAAGAATGTAAAAGAAGGTAGATATCTGAATTTTTTCTTTCTCAGAAGGTGGCTAAAAAGGCTATTTATTAATTGATTTGGTAATTAACTAAACTTACCCTTGATCAGAAAAGAAACCACAGCTATTGGGATGAATTTCATAAACTATTAGTCATTGTGTACTATACCTTTCTTTAAATATCACCCCTGCTTGAACAAATGGTGGTGCACTGAGCTTTTCAGATAATGATAAAACTTGTGAGACTTTTTTGTTGCTAACCTAAAAAACATAGAATATGATGTCTGTGGATGCTCCCCTTTTTGAAGAGAGGTAAGATATCAGCCTGTGGGCTATCTAGTGGTATGCATATATCAGCTACTTGGTCTTCCTTCAGTTATAGCAGTCATCTGTGGTAACTTCAGTCAGTTTAAAAGCCAAAATTTCCTTTCCATGGAAAACATGCAGGAACAGAAGTGATCTCAGAGCTGATCTCATCCCAGGACCAGGCTGGGACATGATTAGGAATGATTTAGGACTCAAACCCTGGAGCTGAGGAGCACTCCTGAGTCCTGTAGATAAATACTATTTTACCTAAAGCTGTGTAAGGCAAATGTGTCTCTCTGTTTGTCTGAGATTAATATCACAGATGTGCAGTTTTAATGTTTTCAGATGAGTCTATTAAAATTGCAAAAGTGCCTTGTTCCCTTTTACTTTTTTTTTTTGACAGTATAATCTGGCTTGCTAGAACCTGGCCTTGCAGACCACTGTGTTCATGCATGACCATGTTACAGCTAATCTTTAAAGAATTTAACAGTCATCTTTTCTATGCCAGTATCTGCACCAAATTGAAATATATTAATAATTTACAGTAATAGTCCAGACTGTTGCTGTAAAACCCTTAGAAAACAACCAGAAAAGCAAGCATAATGAAAGCCCTACAGGTTATAATGTCAGGAAAATATTTTGTGTCTTGAATAAATATAATGTAATTCAAAAAGAAAAAAAAAAAGCTGCATTTTTGAAATAAATGGTAACAGATAAAGCAGTCTCTGTTTGGTGGAATGACCTACCAAGTCACCAAATATCCATCCAATTTCCACGTTTCCCCTTGATGCATTGCAGCCTGTGAGACAAGCCAGTGCTTGAATGACAAATGCTTCATAAGTGGATGCTATTTTCTAGGAGACCTTGGTAAATTGAATCCTGTTTCAAAAAGCAAAATTCCAGTTAACCTGTATCTGGAGCATTCTAGTTTTGGAACTTGGCAAGTGTGTATGTGTTTCTGTTTTCAGCAATACCATGATATATTTAGAAAGTTTTTTGTGTGATTTTAATACAGTCACTTTGTTAGAAAACCTCTTCTGAAACCAGTGAACCCTTGAGGGATATTAATCAATAGAAATGAAAACATTGATAAGGAAAAGGGATTTAATTCTCCAAATACTTGTTCAGGTTGGCCCATGCAAGGAAACTGGATCTGACCAGAGAAATTTCATTTTTATTTATGATTGTGTTTTTTGAAGCTTTCTATTCTATTCTATTCTATTCTATTCTATTCTATTCTATTCTATTCTATTTCTATTTCTATTTCTATTTCTGTTTCACTATCTAAATCAGCTATTGCCAACCATTTTCCATGATCGTTTAAGTGCCAACAATGGAACAAAGAAAACAATACAAGATTTTATGAATTTCCTAAGATAAATGGTTTGCTTGAGAGTAACATTAACTATGTGAATCTCTACAGAAGATATTTAGTTTATTAAAAACAAACATTATTGGAACAGTTTTAACATTTACTGTCATCATAAAAAAAAGTTCTGTCATGAAAACTGTTTGGAACTTCAAGCTTGACTGAACTTGAAAAATGCAGAGCGAAATTTTGCCAGATTTCATCTGAATCCTTCTCTGGCATATAAAACTTGGATGAAGTTTTGATACTTCTGGAGCAGATTGAGAAAATAGGTTCAAGCTTCAGATGTGTGAGAAAACCCTCTTGTGTTCTTTTTCAAGGATTTTCTTTCCTAATCTTTCACTGGCTTTATACGACTTTCAACTACATAAATCACTTCAAAATATTGTGTGCTTAATTTTTCCTAAATATAGGAATTATGTACTGCATTAGTAGGGTTGTTATGGCTTTAATTTATTTATTTTATTTTTGGAAGCTCATTTTTAAAACAAAGCAGTAACTGAATGTTATAACTTTACAATTGTAACAATTTCACCATGAGAAATTGAGGTAGAACTGTATCTCTTCAGATATGCTTTCCCATTTTAAAGTCAGTTTACATGAACCAAGCTTATGCTCCCTTTATAGTCTTTATATAAACCCACCACAATTCTCTAAATGTTCATTCTGTGCAGTAGTTTTTTTGAATAGGTTTAGCTGCCTGGACTGTTTGTGAAAATTGCATTTAACATCCATGCAAAATGAACATTCACTTCTGGCACTGTTATCACAGTCAGCCAATCAGAGATTGATAACAATTTTGTGCAAATTAATTGACCAGTCGCATCTAACAGTTAAATAGAAAATACAACATGGGACAGATTTTGACATGTTTGAATAGTTCTTTTGTTCATTGCACTTAGGCTCCCACAGAAAGCCAGTATTCAGGGTGAGCAAGACTACTGACTGATGGCTAATCTGCATTTGCTACAAGATGAGAGATTCTCATGACCGAGATATAAAAATTAAGGAGTAATAATTAATTGGAGCATTTAGAATAGATATCTAATAAAAATATTAGTAATGGTAAGAAGTCTCTCATGAGCAGAAAAAATTAGATCATTGCAGAATGATTCGTTGTGAATTATTCACACAGCTGTAGAAATTTTTCAGGCTGACAGATTGATGGGTGGAACATGCCCATAAAGACAGATATTCCCCACTCTTTGTTATCCTTTCTGTGCTGCACATTCTACAGCTTTGACTGTGATTCTACAAGTTCGTGCAAAGCAAGGAAAGTTACCAAGCAGGATGATCTCTGATTTTACTACAAGCATGAAATTAAAGGATAGAACCCAACAGAAGCAATTGGCTGAAGAAGGAAATGGAAATTACATTCTCAATTAACAGAGGAGTTATCAACTAAAATGCATATTATGCCCTCTTTGGTCTCAATTTTATAAGAGATGTGTGGAAAAGGTTGGAGTAAGCTGACTGATTTTGAATCTGGTCAAGTAAAACTCTTGTTAGTAATAAACAAAGTAGCAATCATAGGAAAATAGTATTTTTTTTTTACAGCAATCCAAAGCAAACTTCCAGGAGTTAAATTACTGTGATGAAATATGTTGTGAAACCTCACTGACAAGGACATAATATTTTTCTGAAATAATATGTTTTCAAACCAACATCTTCCTGTTTCTTCAAGTAACAATAATATTTCTGTAGTTTTGAATAGATTTTTCCTGTTGAAGTTACAATAATACTGAATTTGATCAAGTTTAACCTGATCAATCTATGAATAGTTAATTTTAATTTTTAGCATGAAGAACTTTAGATAAAGGTAGCTTCTGTATTGGCAATTTAACAGCTTAGTAACTGTAAAACATTTACAATAAATGGAACACAGTCTTTAAAAAGATAGAAAATAACTCTGTCGTCTTACTTAAATATGGAGCTGCTATTTTAAATACCACAGCTGGTACCCTTTGATTAAATAATGCCTATTAAGTGGATTACTTTAAATGGAAATTTTGTAGTGATTGAATTTGGATAGGAGAAGCTAAGTTTGTAGACACATGTGCACTGTTTCAGCTGTACAGTGCAATGAAGTTTTAATCAAAGAAATAGCATAAAATTTTTGACCTTTTGGATTCTATTTGTACTATTCTGAAACTATCCCTGAAAGATTTTATATTGAACATGAAATCATAAAATATTTTGACCTTTATTTTTTATGTGTTTTGGTGTGCTAGGTACCTTTTACTAAAATATTAAAAATAAAAAAAAAAAGAAAAATAAAAAGGTCTAGTCTCATTCATCAAAAAACTGTGCTGTGAACCCTGCTCTAGCCTTTGGGGTTGATTATTGACTAGGATGATTTTGCTTATATAGGGCTCCTAAAAAGTTTACTTCTTTTACAGATAAAAATGCAAGAATGAGTCCTACATAAAATATCTTGTGGTTTCTTACCACCAGTCTAAGAGTCTTTGGGCCTTGGAATACGTATGTTTACTATGTATGTTCAGTAGATAATCAAATGCATAAATGTCATATAATACTTTTCTCTGAGAAATATAGGAGGCCAGAGACATTTTATATGCAATTTAGGTGCTCAGCTCTAACAGTTATTTACAACCTTGTTTAATTGTTCAGGAGTCTTGAGATGCATAGATATTTTGTTCATAAATTTGCCATCCCTGCACAGCCTAATCCAGCATGCATTTACACATATGGAAAATTCATTAAAAAATTGCTGTCCATAAGTAGACCAAGATCTATTGGATAATGCAATTACAACAGCAGAGGTTATATGGAAAGTACTAAACTTGGGTTGCCTTCTCACAATTAAAAAGCTGAAACCCATGTTTTCCACTTCAGTCACTGCATTTTCTTCCAGAGTGGTTTTCAAAAGAGTTTTCTGAACACACTTTCCAATTCCCTTGTCAAGCTAGCTCCTTTCATGGCAAGGAATACAGCATTCACAGGGCCAGAAAGAAAAAAAAAATAAAAAAGGAAAAAAATTACCTTGCCTTTATATTAGAATAAAAAGGGATTGCTTCTTGGTTTTTCAGTACAATAATATCCATAAACATGACTTTGCATCAGAATGAGAATCCAGAGAAATCTTCTCTATGGATTCTTTCAAAATATAATTTTAATTCCCTGCAAAATTCAGTGGTAAATGAGGTTAAAACTTTGAAGTCTTTTGGAAAATGAACACTTAGTCCGGAGAAAAAGAGGAATTCACTTCCCTTGCAGTGCTTAGGAAAGCAGCACACACACTGAATAATGTAACAGGCGGAGTGGGTGGGTGTGCATGTGCAGGCAGAACATCTCACTGCCACTGTTGCTTCACAATGAAAATTCATTCCCAGACATGTCTTTTCCACACAATCATTTTAACACATTCTTTCTAACCTGAACATGTTGGGCACAAAGGAGCTGCATGCATCATGCTGTTTATCCTTGACCTTTCCTGTTGGGTTCAGAGAGGTACACATCTTCTATTTTATCTTGGAAAATTCTAATTAAAAGAGAAGGGAGAGATTTAAACGTGTGAAATTTTAATAGACTTTCCCAGTGTAGCAATTGTACATTATGTCATCTTGGATAAATTTTGACTGAATTAGCTTTTGCAGAATGCCCACCAGACCTGCTTTCACAGGCTGTTTTGCCATCTGCACTATTAAAACATCCCCATTAGCTATGCCTAGGGTTTAATCTTTTGCAACTGATTACAAATTGTCCATAATTCACAGCCCAAAATAGAATCACAGGAATTAATTTTTAAACGTTAGACTTGCAAATTCATTATACCAGAAACAAAAGGATTTATCTACTTATATTATTTTTAACCTGGAAAGGATGAAGATTATGTTGGTCACAGATGCTAATAAAGATCAGATACTAATAAAGTATTAGTCAATGTACAATTATTAGACTCATGGGTGTTCAGAAAAGTTTTAGTATGTTTATATTGCAAGCCTGACAGAAGTTCTGGTATTTCTCATGAAGTCTGGTTGGAAGAATCCCACTGTATGTGAGTCACTGCCCTCTCACTGTGGTTAAATGATACATACTCAAAAGTAAACAAGAATTGCCAGAAATTCTGCTCTGTAAACCAAATATCTGTTCTTTTAGACATCTTGAAAGGAGAAGGTTTTTTTTCTTTTCCTAAGACTTCCTTAACGATTGTCTTCCTTATTTTTGACATTTAGGAAGGAAAAAAAAAGGTAAGGGAGAGTACAGAAGGTACTGCCTGAAAGCTGGAACTTCAAATCTTGCTCTATGACTGTCATCTCCCTGTTCAGACAAAATGTGTATGCTGTCCTGCACTCTAGTTTCTTCCTCAGTAGTCCTTACCTAATTTACCTGTGGTTCCTGTATCAAGACAGAGGGTGATAAATGTCACCTAAATCTAACTCATGGTCATCTTTGAAGCAGTTAGATGTAAGTAAAGTAACAGGTCTCCAGAATGTGTGTTTGCTTTTCTACCACTAACAGTGTATTTCTGGTTTAGAAGTCTCTTTTACAATGACCAAAAATAAGGTGGGGATTCTGCTTAGAATCTATGTTCCTAAAATCAGAATTCTGATTCTTGTTGCATACTTATTTAGAAGTAAGCAATATGGATGGGAAAGGCAAAAAAAGTAAGGAGTAGTTAAGGAATTTTTAAAGATCAGAGCTGTGTACAACCACAAAGGGTATTGTTAAGTCCTGGTTGAATTTGTATTCCCATGATTTCCAGAGTTTTTGACAAAATGGAAACTGAAATCCTATGACCATCCTCTCCTTTGAACTCCTAGTCCTATCAAACTCGAGGTTTTCTCTGCATAGCAATTTACATCATGAGAGTGCATTAAGCCACAGCAGCTGGGAGCCCTAACCACTCTGGAAGAAAATGGGCATTTGTTGTCATGGTTTGACAACAGGCTTTCAGAACTATAATGCTTCACTGGAATTCAAACATTCAATATAATGCCTACAAATTATGATTTTGGATGCAGAATATATTTTGAAAATTACTGATTCCATTTCCAGCATGCTGAAGGAAATGGAGGAAATGGCATTTTCTGATGACAGCTCTAGTACCTACCCTGTGGAGCTGTATGAGGTAAGCAGTTGTTTTCTGCCTTTTAGTCCCCTCTATGTCCTTCCTTGTTCCTGAAAATATATCAAAAATATATCAAAAGCTTGAACATTTATTTATGTAGGAAAAAATTATTTACTTAGGAAAAAAATTAGAGAAAACACTTTTTTAAAGGTGGGAAATCTGATACTAAAGCTATTCTGAGCAAAGAGAAAACAGATCCCTCTCAATACTGAAACAGCACCATTGCATTCCTCTGAAGAAACCATCTACATTTCTTGGGATGTCTCTATTCCCTGGGAAGGGTGACTGCCGCAGCAAGCAGGGCTTAGCATCTTGACTCTTGGTTCAGAAATCCAGACTGCATTTCCTTTCATGACTGGTGACCTAGGAGCAGTCATGAAGAATGATTTGGAGACAGATAAATCTGCCTTCATCCAACCCTCAGATGCCTGTCACCAGTCTATAGCAGATGAATAGTGCATTGATCAGCATGTGCCTTCTTACCTTGTGCATATGAAGACATTGGGGTGGCATGCTTCCTCTTTTGCACTTTGCACACCACATCTATCAAGAAAAAATGTAGGCTAGGCAGCTCAAAGGTAAAAGAAGCTGTCTCAGCAACAGGGGAATGACTCAACAAGGAAATGACACAGGAAGAATTAAATGTTTATCTCTTCAAAAGGGTTCAAGACATCTAACTATTCATTCAGAAGCACTAGGTGTGGCAGTTTGTTTCTCTCTCTCAATGATCCTGTATCCAGTCCAAACAGCAGCTCATGGCAAAGGTCCCAAATAATGTAATGCATTTAAAAAGTCCAAATGAGCATTTGCAGCATGTAGCTGCCTATCCTTCAACATAGGATAAATACCAGGTCTAAATATCAGGCAGGGAGCTTGCTCAATATTAAACTTGAAATAACTGGACTTTAACATGTTTGAAATTACTTAAAAGGGTAGAGAAAGAATCCAGCTCAGGCTATTGCAAGGCAGAGCATTTTTTTCAGAAATGTCTATTAGGTCTGATTCATTCCCACTACATTACTATCCACAAGGCAGAAAGATCATATGTATTCCAAGCCACATCAGCAGCTAGAGCACAGGGGAAAGAGGATTCTGGAGTTTAGGGTAAGGCCAGTCTGTGTGCAATGCTTAGGATAGCTGCTGATCTCTTTAGACTCTCTAATACCAGTCCTTTCTGAGTCTCTCAGGAGAGGGTTTGCTTGTACTAGAACTGATATTTCGATCATCAGCAGAGGAAAGCTGAAAAGAAGCAGAGGAAAGCAAGCAAGTGGATGCCACAACATGCTGATTCATACTTTAAAAATTCTATGGTGGCCTGGTAAATTCAGCTCCACCAGCAGCAGGGGTTTTCCATGGATTCTCTGAAGAGAAGGGAAATAAAACCTTCTTTTGCAGCTATTGCCTGGACATGCCTCATATCTGGGCCTTTCACAGGGTTGCTGAAAGTCATCTAATCCTTGTTTCCACCTGCTCCAGCACATCACATTTTGCAGCTCAGTAAGGCTCTATCTTTAGCCTCTCAGCAGTGGGACACTTGAGGCAGAAGAGGATTAAGCAGGCACACACAGGTTTAAATGCAGCCTGCAACTAGTCACAAATGTGTTATCTGCATAAGCTGTCATTACTGGCAAGAATATAAAACAATATTGTTGCATTGCACTATTTCTGATTAATTGGTTTAAGGAATGAAGGAAGAGTGTTTCTACATAAATAATAGTGATATTCATTGCAATAAAACTTCATTATGCCATGTCTGTATAATTTAGCATTTTTTTAACCAAGGGGAACTGATCTTTATAAAGAAACCTGAGGGAAAACATGGCTGAAGAAAATCTGTCACACCAAACATTAGTACTACAATGTCAGAGGGACATAAGCCTGACAAATCTAGTTGGCTAAATCAAAGTGTGGCCATTTAATACTGATGTGGGTGTTGCCTATGCAGATTTTAGAGTATTAAATAGTTTATCTCTAAAACCATAGTGTTTTATTTAATGAGATATTGCTGAACAATTTCTTTAGTATAGAAACAAGAATGACAACAGGAACATGATTTTCTCTCATTTCTTTTTTTTCCCCTTAAAAACCTGAAGTGGTGTAAAGATTTAGAAATTATTTACGTGGATCCTCAAAAGCAGGTGGTTTTAATTGGAAAGACTTATTACTGTAACTAATCATATGCAAGCATCTTTGTTTTTGTAAAGATGAAGTTCCTCATATGTAATACTCTCCTCCGTGGAAATGTTCCTCTTCTTTGGAAACTGAGATGTGTCCTCGCTCTGAACTTGGATTTGGCAGAGTATTTCCCTGTACCTGGGATCTCTGCCAGAAAAATGTGAAGACATGGGGTGGGACAAGGGAAAGAATGGGCTAGCTTGAGGGAGAGGTTAGCAGCCTGTGGTCAAGGGTTACAGAAACTCAAAATATGAAAACTTCACTGAAACTGAGTTGAGAAAAATGAAGAATATTTAGGGGACAATTCTTCCAATACATAAGAATGTTCAGATGGAGATGCACTGATCTGGACTCCTAATTTCTGCCCATAGCAGAACTCCACTGACAGTAAACGGAGTCTTACATGTTTACAACGGTAGAAATTGAATTCTAATTAGAACTCATTATTTCTTCTTTTTTTCTTCACACTTTCAGGGTGAAAATCAATTATTGTTTGGGTTGACATTTTGAGATTAGATATTTTTAGACATGTTCGAGATTAATTTTTTTTCTTGTAAAGTCAAAATATAATCCATGCAAACCAGATGATTTTAAACAAATGCTCTGTAAGAAGGAGGCAGCTTTTGCGCATCTGAAGAGAGATAGTTTTGAAACAATATATGAACATCTATTTAAAAATCATAATTCATTAGTATGAAGAGTGATAACTGTGTTTTTTAAGCAGTTATGAGAAAGGAAGTTATCTTTAATTATCAGAAAAGAGATAAAAATGAGGGAAACCACTCAAAAATATTGTATTATTTTTGTCCTTTCAAATAACTGACCGTTTGAACCTTCAGGACTGAACCCTTAGGGCTTCAACATTTCTAACTTGCATTTGGCCCTCTTATGTTGGTAAATAACAAAACCTTTTATTGTCTGCTTGTGTTCATAATATAATAATAATAAAAAAAGATTATTGTAGCAGAGGCAAATTGTTAAATTGTGAACTGTAAGTTATCCAGGAGGACAGACTAGGACGGCTAAAATGCCTTTCTGCTTGTAAATCTAAAAAATGTTAAGATAGCTCATTTACTGTCCCAATCCTGTCAAAGTAATCTTGACTTTTAAGAGTAAGTGCTCAGATCTGCATTCACTTGGAATTTGATGTGCAGCTATCACTGTGGTGAATGGACTTAAAGCTATGTAATTATATGTGCACTTGTCCCCTGGCTACACATAAACGATCATGACGCCTAGGAGAAGGATTTTAACTGAAATAAACCTTGCCTGTGGAGCAACCAAGAATTGTATGCAGACATCACATTACCACATCATCTTTGCCTAGAGGAGTGGTGAGTGCCGGAAAATAGGGTGTGACTCCAACTGTTTGGCTTCTACTTGCAAATGATGTTGCCCAGCCCTCATGATTCACTATGTGCATGGTTCAGACTTAATGCAATTTGAATTGTTGCTTGAAGCAGTGTGTTTTGTGTAGTAGGACCTTCGGGCAAGTAATTCAGAGTAAACTCTATATAGGGCTGTCCTATCCCCTTGCACTGTTCAACTCTGTCCCCACCCTATGCTGGAAGACTTGTCAGAATTGTTTGATTTATTAGTTGCTGCAATTGTTGGTGTGACAAAGCAGCTCCTTCTACTCTGCAGTGCAAATTTTGTTCCTCTGTTAAAAAATTTAGGGAATCACTATTTAGGGAAGTTCAGGGGGATCTGGAGGTCTGGAAATATGCTTAACAAGACATAATTTATCAGTCTGCATAAATTTTCCTCATGTCATGTGCACTGCCAGTATTGATTCAGTCTCTTGAAGACTATATATCTATGGGAATGCTGTTGGCATAGTGATATTTTTCTTAATATAAGATGACCTTGGTTAAGTCACAGATGTAGTGGATGACTCACATAGTACTAACATTCTTCACATCCCTATAAAGATTCCTTTTTCTAACGCTAAGACTTCCACTTAGCTCCTCATCAGTTTCTTTGTATGAGTTTCACAATTGAGCTAAAGCAGGAAACCTGTGTTGATGGGTACTAGTTTCTGCATATGCAGAAAGTGAGAGAGAGTCAATCTTTATTAAAGGAAATGAGGACTCTTCTTTCTAGCTGTTTATGCTTCTTCCTCTGACACAAGTTGTCAGCTTTTTTTATAATTTTAGTTGATGATTTTAAAAGCAAAACCCAAATTCTCCTTTCAGATTCATCCATCCATCAATCCAGCCCTCAAAAATTATTTTACTACATCAATTATCAATCAACAAAATGCATATCTTATACATTGATCGTATTTATGAAATCTTCAGTAAGGAAGATATTGATATATACAGCAGAGACAAAGAACCTGGCTATCCATTAAAATCTTTCTCCAAATAAAACTTTAAAAAATTGTTGAAAAATTAATAATGCAAATGGGAGCTATAGATTAGACTGTAGTTGTCTTTCAGCTGCAGCTGAAATTAGACTACAGAATGGTCTTCCAAACTGAATGTCTCCCACTAAAAAAAATTAAGAACTATGTGCAGACAGTTTTGGATTAATTATTTGGTCATAATTCTTGAAACCTCAGGAGAAAGTAGAATAATTTATACATCAATCTCTACCCTGCTGGAAGCAAATGTGAAAAGAGCTAAATTAGAACTTTGAAGCATATTCTTGGATATATGCTTTTGAAGATTTTTTCTCCTCAAGGAAAGACATCTTAAACAACCAGTGAAATGTAAAGGATTTTTTTTTTTGTTTATTTTAATATAGGATCTTTTTCATGCACATGCAGTCTTGAAACTGCTCACAAAACCAAAAACTGCTCACAAACACTGAGAGAAAACTATAAGCAAGTAAATATTATCTAAATATTATCATTTGAGAGGTCAAAGCAAGCAGATGAAGACTTCTGGGTTTGTGGTTCATATAAAATCACATCATACTCTGAGAGGTAAATGAAAGAGAAATATATCTGAAATTATGTGCTATTTTTCAAGTTTTCAGTGAAATTACTGTATTTTATATATATATATATATGAGAATATAGATATGCAGATGCATAAAAATATATGTGTATTTTATATACATATATATATATGGTGTATCTGTGTGCATATGCATACCTGAAATGAAAATACCGAATTTAAAAATAAACCTATGAGGAAAATTCTGTGAAAATTTTCATTGATGTTAATGGACTTCAATTTTGATGTATCACTGAAGAATATAGTCTGTATAAATGATTAAGGCAAACTTTCTGTATTGCTGCATTCAGGAAGACAGTTAATCATATATTCAATTATATCAAGGTTAATATAAGAAAGCTATTGAACTGGAACCCATCAGAAATGTACATTCAGTGTTCCAAATTTACAGCTGCAAAACAACATATAACAAGATAACAAAAGCTAATCCTTATTGTTTTCTTAAATTGCTGAACTTGGAATTCAAACATTTTGTCATCCAAAGCTGAATTTCAGAGAAAACCAGCAAGAGTCAATAGGAGTATGTGTCATAGGATGATGTTTTTAATGAGCAATGGAGCACAGAGCAAAAATCCCTCAGGTTTGCATTCACATCCCATAATTGACATAGACATGACATCAGGAGACTAATAAGATATCAACTTTGTGTATTTTCCAGCTGAACTTCCAACAGGTTCGGGATATATCCTGAAAACATATAAAAAACCTCCTCTTAGGATTTATTGGAGTTTGCCTTAAAAATATATATGTGATGGAAAAATTTCTTTGCTTTAATGTGAACTGTGTTACATCTGGAATTGTATTGCAAAAAACAGAATATATCACAGGATCACAGGTAATATTTTATTCAAGCTAACACAGAATGGAAATGGAAACTCAAAAAATTGTATTACAATTCTCAATATGCCCTGGGACAGCATATTTATAAATATTTCTACTTTTACTGAAGTGTTCTAGTGTTGCAAAATTCAAAGAACTAACACAAAAATTAATTAGGGGTTTAATCAATAGAATAAAACAAATCCATAAGTCTCATATATTTGAAACATTTTCAGTTTGTTATCAGTATTCCCCTTAAAAATGTTAGAAAAAGTATGATCAGCCTTCATACCTTTTTTTTTCTATACACTGTCTCAAATTTGGTTTCCGATCCTTCGACTGACTAAGGCAACAGCAACAGCTATGTAGCTCAGAAAGGGGTCCATGCATAACTTTGGTCACTTTAACTGAGTGCAAATGCCATAAAACTACAGTTATTTTAGAGAAATGGACACTCTAAATCTGTAATTCAATTTTGGGCTGAATTGTCTACTGTATTAGACTGACTGCAAAAGGAATTTGAGTTCTTAGGTACTCAAATCAGGGTTTTATAAGTCTCAACACAAGGCTAACAATTTACAGGAATGAAGGGACACACTCTGTCTTGTACTTAATATTTCAGTGGTATTGCAGAAGTGTAAATGAACTCTGAATTCTGGTCCTTTCCAGCTTGTAATGAAAGGTCTTGTGGTACTGAAATGCCTCACTTTTAGCTGAAGTTATTTGTCATTCACAGCTTCACTTGCCCTTTTTAATGATCTTAGGGAGTTTATTTTTTTATTAGCAAAACCTTTGCCACTCTCCTTCAAATCTTCAATCAAGTACCAATAGCTTACGTACATTAAGAACATGTACAGTTATCCACCAAAGAAGACAAATGATCGTTTTAACATATCAAAACAAACAAATAAGTACTTGTTTGACAAAACCACCCCAAAACTTTGCTGGAAACTAACACATGATATGACAAGAGGTTTATTTTTCAAACCAGTCTCTTTTTTTTATTACATATTCAAGTTATGGCACTTGATATCAAATTGCACACACTGTCTAAAACACATAGCTCTGTGGGCTAAAATGATCTGTCCCTGCTTTGGCCAGACTGAAGTAAACATCATACATGTGGTACTCATTTCACATAAATTTCAGTTTCTGATCGGTGGTTACTGTCACTCGTTCAAGATAACAAACAGAAAATTATGGGAGAGCAATGTGGTGCAAAGTAGCCTGGAAGTTATCCACAGAGCACGTCTTTTATATCTCAAGTTGTAATCCAGCTCACAAGAATGCCTTTCATGTATGAAGAAAGAGGTTATTATCCTATCAGTATACAATCTGTTAATAACAAACATCAGGGGAGAGCGATTCATTTGCCCTGACAGCTTTGTGAACAGGCTTAGAAACTGTTCTGAATAGTGAAATACATTAAGAAAAAGATGTTATTTATGGCAGAAGACAGGAAAGGGAGCTTTCCTTCTGGAATTTAGGGAAGTTCAGCCAGCCAAAACATAGAGAAAGATCCAAAATATATTTGCAAAATTAATGAAAGACAGACCTCCTTATTTTCACCTCAGATTTAAAGGTGAAAAGACATGTCACTCAGTGACACATTTTCAGGATACAATATTGAAAAGCTATCATTTTTGCTCATTGAAAAGCATAGGTAGATCTGACTTCTTATGAAAGCTGGTCCTTTTATTGGTCTGACCTCTGATTTGATTTTATTTCTACATTGTTAACCTTAATAAATCATTTCATTCAGCCTGCAATTGTGCATGCTCTCATCCTTTCTGGCCTTTCTTGAGAAACATTATGGAATAGAAGATGGAGGCAATTTGCTCATGTCTACATGGACCTTGAGGCACAGTCTGCTGATGTATTGAACCTTCAGACTTAATGTGATTGTCATGTTTTATAATTATTTGTATTTCCATTAAACTTATTTTCATATCAATTAGATATATATAGATATATAGATATATATATAGGCACACACTACTAAGTTAAAAATATTTTTCTTACTGACTATCCTTCTCTCTGATTATGAACGTGGCATTGACAAAACATTATACCTACAGCTGATAAAAAAGAAGAAAAAATGGAAAAAAAAGGTTAAAAACATTTAAGAATATCATTATTTTGTGCTACCTTAAGATATAGTTGTATGAACAATGAGACATAAGTAAAAAATTCAGAAATTCTGATTTTCTAATTGGATGCATTTTACATACATATTGCACAGTATTGGCAAAATATGGTAGATTAGCAATAGATTTTTATTAGTTGTTACAAAAAATTCTGAAAGAATTCTGCAATTGACAGTCTGTGCTCCTTCAACCAAAAGAAGTTCTTGTTTTAAGTGCTTATGCATTTGATAAACAGTAGAAGTGGAAACCAAGCTAAAGAATTCCTTCCTTACTCTCCCTCCACATGGGTGCTAAATTTGAGGATAAAAACCCAGGTTTTCTGCCACCCTAGTGCCTTCATTCCTTTTCTTTGCAGTGAGCTGTTGCCACAGCAGGCGTGACGCCGTTCCAGGTGGAGATGCTGCTCTGGAGATGCTGCTCGGCTCAGCAGGACCTGGGCCAGCCACACGAGGCCACTGGGCTCCAGCAGCCGCTCAGGAGATCCGTGTATCAAAGCCAGGGAGCATCATCTGCCCTTTAGCAAGCTCTGTAAGCACTTCAAACAATAGCACAAAACAGCTCCTGCTTCATGCGACTTTCCTTGGTTCCCTCTTACATTCTTGTCCAGGTCTCCCATAATATTTGGAATGATCTTTTGTTTTTCTACTACGAATATGTAGGTCCCACTTGCTTTTCTACAAGCATGAAACAATAACATCTGTAACCTACCTATAGTGGAAAGGGACCTAACATTTTTTTTGCTATTATGTAATAAAACACATTTATAGTTCCTGCCCCCATTATTTGTATTTTAAACTTGCATACTATATTTCAAAGAAATAAAGTGAGAGATTTGAAGAAAAACTTCATATGTAACAGTTTAGTTTCCCATTTATTTAGGAAAGGTTAGTGTCTTTAGTATAAAAGATAATTCAGCAATCCAATTAAACTCTTATTGACTTGCTATGGCATTACACAGTGGAAAGATTGACTATGGGCTATTTTCATTTGAATGATTTATTCACGTCACGTTGTTGTTTGGGAGTTTTTTTAAATTAACTTGTCAGCTGATGAAAAGCTAATGAACTTGCAGGCTGAAGACCACTGTAAAAAAAACCCAAAAAACCAGGTAAGAGCAGAAATCAGTTTTCTGATTTGTTAAGAAGAAACATTTTCTGTAGGGATCCAATACTTCGTCTTTGTATGTCTAACAGGGGCAATCCATGTAAGGTAACTCACTGAAAAAAATCCAACAAACTGTATCTTTGGTTTTTGTGAAGAGCACAGACGCCTGAAATCACAATAAAGTTAATTACTACTGGGTCGGGCATTCTAACTCATCAGTCAAATGATGAGCATCTTTACTGTGTATTGCATGTGTTAGCTTAGATGAAAATCCTAGGTAAAGAATGTGTTATCTGTGAAGTGTTGGCCAAGCAGGTATGCACTAAATTACAGAGACTGAGCTATCTGGGAAAAATCCATTTTACATCTGTTGCCATCTGATAAATGGGAAAAGGAGTAGGTAAAATATTTTTTTTCCCCAATGGTATTTTTTATTATCAGTCTTGTATCTTCAGGATTAACAGTTCATTAATCATGGACATAAGGATACATTATGGTCCAAATTTCTATCAGATCTCCCACACCAGATGAAGTGAAATTCACATGTGCATTCAAAAATTCACATTTTCATTACCAACTGTTGTCTAAAAAACATTGTTATCCAAATCACATTTGCAGTAAATTTTAAAGTTGCAAAGGTCTAAGGATCAAAAGGCCTTTGTCCACAGAGACATTTTTAAGCTCAAGTGACTTATGATAATAGCAGTGTTTATTCTAGTGAGATCAGAGAAAAAAATTATAGCAAAATAGCTGTAACAGATATTGTGATTCTGATGAATAATAGATTAAAAATGCCTA
The DNA here is from genome assembly GCA_039654755.1 of Calcarius lapponicus. NCBI lineage: Eukaryota > Metazoa > Chordata > Aves > Passeriformes > Fringillidae > Calcarius > Calcarius lapponicus. The sequence goes on along the minus strand of CM077468.1, from coordinate 44,485,491 downwards.
GCATGAACTGAAATATTATCCACCAAATATTTTGAAAATAGTAGAAATAAAAACTTTTGCTTTGCATGTTGGAATTGTTTCTCAAGAAATAAAGTTAGACTACAATTATTTTAATCAGAATTTTTTTTTAAATGTCATCTACTGAATTAGTTACAGCTATTTGAAAGATTTTACTTCAATGATGTGCTGTTTGTTATTTATACAATGTCAGCAGTAAACAAAATGTTTGAGTTCTTCACCTCATGGGATGAGGGCATAGTAAAAAATATTTTTTTTAATTCAAGATAAATTATGTTGCCTAAATTAGCTTTCTATCCATCAAGAACTTTAGAGATTATGTTGAGATAGTCTCTAAACAAAAAACTGTTTTTAAATGCTCTTAATATTTTCTGGCTTCCTTTCATTTCACAGCTTCAATATAACAAATAAGATTTCTGGGTTTCTGTCCATTGCAGCTTTTGTCTGTAGATGATCATTAGGCAGCTTGACACTTGTACTATAAGCAAGTGACCAAATCAAGGCAATATAATGAGGCTGGATCACTCAAACCTTCCCAAGAAGTCAAATCAGTTTTCTCTTTTGAAGTGAAAAAGACATATGTTTTTAACTAGTATTGTAAGCATCAGAAAATATTGTGAATACAATTCTCATAAGACCTCAGCACCAGTGAATTCAATGAGGAAAAATCCACCAACTAAATTAAGCATGTCTGGACTCTAACACAACTTTCTTGAGATTCATATAGCTATGAAACTGTTGATGAGGTGGCAGGTCTACATTTTCCTTCTATGTACACATATTTATTTTACTGACTCTAGGGGATTTGTGAGCCAGATTTCATTCAGCATGTTCCAAAGAACGATGCACTGTCTTCCCTAATAGAGACATTATCTTTGTTCTTATTTCCATTTGTATTTTTCCCTTATAAAAAACTAATCATTCAAACTGAAATGTATCTCTGGGTTTCAGAGGTTTTTACTTGGCTGGTTGTCACTGGTTTTGGTTTCAGTGTGTTTACAGCTATTACGTTTTATAAGAACAAATAGATGCAAGATCTTTCACAAGAGAGTTTTTATCACATTATGTTCCCAGTTCAGTTCCCAATACAGATAGCTGAGTCATGAATATATATCCAGTGAAAAAATAAACTTCCAAATATGTCAGAGTTCAACAGAAAGTGCCAGGGCATTTCATACACATCGCCTTGATATCTTTAAGATGGTATTATGTTAAATCCCCTCAGAAGTGACTTAAACTAGGGTTTTCCAAAGAGCCTCAGGGTACAGGGAACTGTTGCCTGTTTTCTTTAGTTTCTCCTAGATTTTTGGCTTAGCTTCAGAAGACCTTCTTTTTCTCTTTAGAAGTCCCATGACCATAAATGTTATGTCAAAGGGTATTCTTTTGGTTTTTTAATCTTACAATTACTAGCTAAAATTTCAAAACATCTTAAAATGAAATCACTTTTGGATTCCTGATTTGTGAGAAGTGTTTGAAGTATTTCTAAGATAAGTGCACATTAAAACATATCACTTGTCAATGTAGCATTAAAGTAAATATATATTTTATGTATTTTTTAAATTCTGATAATTTTGTCTTATATTGGCTGTTACTATTATTATTATTATTATTATTATTATTATTTTAAAATAGGAACTTCAGTATATCTTGAAAATGTCCAGGCTGATCCTATAACAGATTATAAAGATGTGAAAGTTTAAAACCTTTGCATGTTTTATGAATTATATACTAATACAAGTTGGTGGATTGAAAGTGTTAAGGAAGACAGGCACAGGGTAGCCCTCAGCCTCCCACACACTGCTTTGTCAGTGTGATCCATCAGGGCTATTTCTGTGGCAGAATAGAGGCTCTTTCTTTGATTCTAAAATCGTACCACTAATGCATCGGTTAAATATTATCAAAGCATTTAAACCTTTCATATATTTTTATCATTGCATTGCAACATTTTCCTTCAGGCACTATACAATAAAGCGCATACAGTACCTACCCTGAGGAAACTGATATACATAATAGCAATTTTGTCTAATGTACTTGCTTTTTCTTTTTTTTTTTTTTTTAGGTTGTTTTGTTTTGTTTTGTTTTTGTTTGTTTGTTTGGTTGGTTGGTTTTGTTTGTTTTTCTTTTGATTTGAGCAACATTTTTTTGCCTCTACATTTAATAAAAATCCTAAGGATAGAAAAAAGTGACATTTAATTTTCTTGGCTTTGGCTACTACATTGTTGTGTCTACATAGGCATGCACTCATTGAGAGCTGCTCACACCCACACTTCCACCCACCCACAAAGCTAATCCCAGTGTTTTTAAAATAAAATAATTTCTTACTGCCTAACCACAATGGCAATACTTCCAGCTCATTTGGTTCACCATGAATAAAATACTCCAGTAGGGAATTTTTTGGTTAAAATGAACATTATTTAAAACCACACTATTTAAGCTTCTGGTAATGGAGTTATGTTGCCTTCATTGTGATTCTGTGGCAGTGTTAGCAGAATTTGAGTTCACTGAGTTCATAAGTCAAGATCATGAAGCACTGCAGACCAAATGTGCTAATCTGCTCTGGAATGTTGCCTCATCCCATCTGAAAAGTCTGTATTTGTGTTGAAGACATAACAAACAGACTTTCTACTTTCAGACTCACTGAAAGTATTTTAAATACTCATCATGCTAGGGATCTCATTTATCATCTATGCATTTAGATATTAAGTTTATGCATGTGCAATTCTATATAGCATTTAGAAACCAGAGATTTTCATCTCTTGCCTCTCTACTCAAGAGTTCACAGAAATCAAACAATCCACGTTCTTTTTTTTCTATTTATTTTATTTTTATTTTATTTCCTTCCTGCAGGGCTAGCGCTTTCACTTTAAAACTGAGAATCAGAGTGTATGAGCTAAAGCCAAATCCCACAGTTGGAGTGCTTTTAAGACCTGGAACAAGTTAAGATATATGTTTTCTAATTTATGAAAGAGGCAAAGAATGACAGACAAAGAAAGGCCAGGATAAAGAGGAAATAAAGAGAAACTGCCTTTATGTAATCATGATGTAAGTGTGTAGTTACAAACTGAGAGGTCTTTGCAGAGATTGTGTGATATTTGCCATTCCCACAAAAGAAGAAAAGATAGCACTTTAATTAATATCTCTAATAACCCATTTTCAACAATGATGTTTAGCTATAATCTTTAGCAGCTTTCATTACTAATACCGCCAGGGGTATATATATTAATTCAGGAGCATATACAAACATATTTCTATGTTTAGATTCTGCTAAAAGCTGATTATAAAAGCTTTTGTAAACGCAAGGGATCTAAAATAAGAAAATGCAATTTTAATTCCACCTACTTAGGCATATACATTCTGACCAGTTTTGGATTTCATGATCCCATACTGCCTGTCACTGCCAAGGATGAATAATGTACTATAATGAGCAATTTTTTCTTTATATTTAATTCATACCAATATAACTGAATTACTGCAGCACCCCCTGTGGGGCCACACCAGGGCAGAGCAGAGGGGGACAATCCCCACCTTCCACCTGCAGGATAGGGTTCTTTTGATGCAGCCCAGGATACAGTTGCCTTTCTGTGCTACAAATGCACTTTGCTGAATCATGTGCAGCTTTTTATTCCCCAACACCCCCAAGTCCTTTTCTCAAGGCTGACCATCATTCCACTCATCACCCAGTCAGTGTTTATGTTTAGGATTGCTCTGACCCAGGTGCAGAACCTTGCACTTGGCCACAGTGAACTTCATGAACTTCCCACAGGTCACTGTCTCAAGCCTCTGGGTGGCATCTCTTCACTCCAGCAAGTCAACTGCCACACAGATCAGTGTCATTAGGGTTGAAGATGCACATGATAGCATTGTCCATGTCACTGACAAAAGGGGTTGAAATGTGCCAGGGCCAATACCAGCCCCTGAGGAATGGTCCTTGTCACTGCTTTCCGTCTGGACATCAAAATATTGATCACAGCTCTGGCTACAACCACACAGCCAATTTCTAATCCACTGTGCAGTCTACCTGTCAAATACATTCCAAAATCCATTTTGAGGAAAAGAATGTGTGGTACCATGGCAAATGTTTTATACAAGTTCAGGTAGATGACACCATTCCCTTATCCACCAACATTATGCCTGTTTTAGAAAACTACCAAATTGGTCAGCTATGATATGCCCTTAGTGAAGCCATATTTGCTTTCACAAATTACCTCCTGATTTTCCATGCGCATTTGCACAGTTCCCAGGAGGATCTGCTCTGTGATCTTGTTGACGACCAAGGTGAGACTGATCAGCTTGTAATTTGCAGGGTCTTCCTTTTCTACTTTTTTAAAATTGGGGTTTATATTTTCTGTTTTCCAGTCAGTGGGAACTTCACCAGTCTACCATTACTTTTATAACAAGATGGTCTGTGGATTAGCAACTTAAGGTATTGGTTCCCTCAGGATCTTCTGTTGCATTACACCAGATCCCATGGACTTGTTCCCATTCAGGTTCTTTAGATGATCTTGAACTGTATTTTCTGCTGTGCAATCATTAATTTTCATAGCCCCTGCCATTCAATTCTATTTTTTTTTCTTTATTTTTTTTCAGTCCTATGGGCTATGGGAAAGGACCTATTAATGTCAAAGAATGGGTTTAGATTTTTAGGTATAAGAATGGAAATAAAAATCTTAGTTCTTTTGTGATTCTTGGAAGAATTTTTGCTATCTTTCCCTCCTTAATTTGTAATTTTAATTGTTTCATTTTGGGTCTTGGTCAAAATTTTTTGTTGCACTTGGGAAATGGAAAATTTGTTGGTGTGGCTAAATGTTCTTTTGGGAGAAGAAGAAGCATTTATCTAGTGTAATGCTCACCAACCTTTGCATCCTTCTGGTTCCTGACGGTGGCCATGATATTTTCAATATTCTGGGTCTTAAGATTTACTCTTAACTGAAGTGGACAGTTTATTGTTTTCAAATTAAATAAAATCCCCAACCAGTGTTTACTAATTTTTGGAGATCTTCCCCATAAATATTATGATTAGTATTAAGACTCTGAAAGTTATTATAATATTGCTTCTGATGTGGAAGTAGTAATACTTGTAATGCCCTTTTTTAACTGAGTTTTTAAGTTGACATGAGCTTCTTCTTTGACAGACCTGATTAGCTCAGAGGAAGGCATGAAAAGGGATGTAAAAGATGGAGACAGAGGGAATCCTTGCCAGCACTGCTGGGGAGAGAGGAGACAGTGTCTATCAAAAATGCTCCCTTGCTGTTTGGGAAACATATGAGTAAACACAACAGCAGTCACAAAACTCGTGGGAAAGAAAATAAAATGTTTGAAACCCCAGCACTTGTCAGTGTGAGATCCATTGATTCCAGCAGAGGTGGGGGATACAGTGGTTAGGAAGTGAGAAGCACAGAGCTGTGCACTGTACTAAGAAAAATCATGACTACAGAAGAACCACGAATTCAAAGCCATTACTGTGGTTCTTCATTACTTAAGGACTCATCTTTCTTCTAATTAAAAAAAATGCAAGAAATATAGCAAGAAAAGCTGCAGAAAATATTTTGCATCTACGATGCAATTGTATTATAGTGCTAGACTTTAGAAACTTACCATGCAATTATTACTCTAATGTATTTTTATTTTGGTGTAATAGTCTTTATTCAGTGTGAAGCCACAAAATTGCTGCTCTTCAGTAATCTGATTTCAAAACAGGCATTATTTTGAAATTTTATGTAAAATCTTAGTAAGGAATCCACTCTTTTCTGGACTAAGACTTAGTTCTTTGGAAAAACACCATATCTAATAAAAGAAAAAGAAGATGAGGTTTTATGGCATGCAATAGTGATTATTTTTTTCAGTCTTTTTTTGAGCAGAATATTTAGACAGAATTCACAAATGTATTTTATTTAAAAAAGAATTTTTGATGTCCTTAAAAAAATCTTTCTAACCTTTTTAATCTTGACTTCCTAACAAGATTTTAATATGGGATTTCAGAAATTTGCTGGTGATGGTGCACCTTATGCTGTAAAGATAAAATCTCTGACAGCAATAATCCTTCATGTATAAAATCTAATGTAGAAGCTCTGAAGTGAGAGCTTTAGCATAGTTAAGATCTCAAACAAAATGTCTTAAAGTTGAAATTTCCTAGCTTTACCTAATGAATGTTTTTGTTCTTGACAGAGGAATTATGTTTAGTTGTGAATCTGGCCCCAAGCAGAGAAAGTTTTATTGTATTCATTCTCTCTGTATAGTACTGATACATTCACATCAATGTATCTGTCTGACTTGCCATTTTACTTGGCTGCATAGTAAATGACAAGAAGTTTTCAGCATTTGAATGAGGTTTTCAACACCAGACATTTTGTCTGAAGATATGAGCAGTAATGATCTCACAGGTGTAAAATAATAAGACATCTTATGGCATTCAGTCTTAAATTTTGTAAGAATTTGTTTTTTAAATTATGTTATGGCATAACAATAAAATAACATGCTGAAATTCAGTTGTATGCGCATCGAGAACAACTTTACAAAAGGGGTTTCTGAATTTCCATGCATCACATTTCAGATACATTTTTATCTCTGTTGTCTGATGTTAAATATCAAAAGATAAAGGAATGTTTGTTTTATTTTTAGATATTTTTTGCGATAGTGAATAGCTTGGGACATTTCTCTGCAAAGTTTAAGAAAAAGACTGACACCATCAAGATCCTCATCTTAAAATGGTGAAGAACAATTTAAAATGAAGTCCTAGTCTAACAGAGGACTTGATTCTATTCATCATCAAATATATTTTTTGAGATGAACATTTAGCATATATGTTCACAAAGACATGTGAACATCAGTGTATGTCCACACATGTCCACATGTGAAAAGTCCTAAAAGACCCCTAATAAATCATTTTGTACACTGTTAAATCACCAAAATACCTGATTTTGCTATGAATATTCCAATAATGGTTTGTTTTGATATCTCCTACTCTGCACGAGAGCTCAACTCTGATGAACATGTGAATCTCTGTAGTGAATGGCTAGACAAACCTAGATAAAAGGTTTCTAGAATGTGCAAAACTATAATAAATATACTTACAGAACAGTGTTTCCATCATTATATGAATTAAAATATTTTTGCCTTCCAGTTCATCTATCCAACATCTCTGTACCACTTCTGCTTAAAGTGTAGTACCTCTAAGGATGAAAGACTGAAGTGTTGATCACATTTAAGTGTTTTGGAAATATCTGAATTTACCCTTCAAACACCTTCACAATGCTACAACACACATGGTTACACCCACGTTATCACCTTGCATAAGACTGTAACAGGTTATTTTTTGGTTTTGTTTTTAATATTTCTCCATTTACATTTAGAAAATAGAATTTCAGAGTTTATACAAACGTCTTCTACCCACCCATATTAAAATTTGAATTAAAGTGGGTAGAGATCCAGTCAGATTATTTACAAAATATTGAGCTCATGAGATATGCACAGATCAAACACTTCTCTTACATTACACAATCAACAGAGACAACAAGAAATGAAAAAAAATTCTAATATGCTTCCAAATCACAGGCCTGCAGTTATTAAATATGACATTACTTGTACAGTAATTAACATTCTTAATTTATTCACAACTGTTCAAGATTTGCAAATAGGACTAATGTCTGACTAAAAGTGGAACCCCAGAGGCAAAATGAAATAATGAGAGGCTAAGAAAAAATAATAGATGTACACAAAAATATTCCAAACCTTCTAGATAATATGCATGACGTGTTCCAGTAGGAGGTTAGAGTTCAATGTTCTCACTGTTTTCTCCAGACAGTGCTAATTTGTTTCCAATTAGTAGAAAATGGCCTGCAACTGATTTACTGGAGTAAAGTGGTCACAGGAATATTGTCTCTGCCTGTAATCTTGCCACAGAAATATGTTGTCTTTTTTGCTACCTAGTTCTGAAAAAATATGCCCAGTCACTTTTCTGCTTGCCATGTATTCAGCTTTTTTTTTTTTTTAATAGGATATAATTTGTGAGAACACACATTAATTTAGACATCCTCCCAACCACGTTAGATGTCACTAGAGAAGAGAGGATTTGTAGCTGCTCTGGTGGAAATAATGGAGTAATTGAAACTGATTATAATACTTAATCCACTTGCAACAGTCCGCAAGTATCATGCATAGGATACTGAGAAAAGATTAATGGATTAATGAACTGTTCTGAATGTGTTGTTGCTTTTGTTTTGTTGTGGTTTTTTTCCCAGGCTGTTGTTAATGTCTTAATTTTTAATAAGAAAATGGTTCTGCACTGTTTTAGCAGTAGGTAATTGTTCCCTTATGATCTGATCTTTCTGATGCCTTTGCAGTGACGTGTGAGTCACCCTTGGTACTGTTTCAAAAGGACAATAATGGACTTCTACTTTGAGATGAAACCATTGCTTTACTTTCCAAATAAAAGTTGGTATTATAATATTTTCTCTTTTCCTTTTTCTAAGCTACAGGTAAAAGATCAGGAAGTTGAAGAAATGGTAACATCTCAAAAGAGAAGTCAGTTCAAGAAAAATAGCAAGTTTTTACTGAGAAGATCCTTCTCTGCATGCAACTCCCCAGCCCTCCTGCACAAAACTTCTCTTCAGTAAGGCAAGGATGCCCCTAACTAGAGAGGTGCATGGAGAAACTCCTAAACCAAGAACCTGGTCCATCTGGGCAGGAAATTCATTACCAACAAACTTTGTGAAATCCAGTAGGTAACAGAAGGGACAAATGTCAGATACTGGGAAATGAAGGGCCACACAAAGAATCATTAGAAAGCTGGGAGCTATGAGTGTATAAGGAAAGAGACAAAGACTAAATGTCTTGCCACTTCATGCTAAATTACAGGTAATGGTATTTTTTGTTATGTGCCAAAATGATCAAGTCATATGACAATGGTCTGACAGTGAGATATCCTAAGCTTTGCCATTGATCAACTCTGAGTCATGTTATAGACAGGTCACTTCAAATTCTGCAGCTAAGATTCATCAGCCGTAAATAAAGTTTAAAATATTCTCTCCTTTTATTTTCATAAGGTTTAAAATACAATAGACACTGAGTCATCCTGATAATTCCTTTTTTTTCCCCTTAATTCCCATCTGGAATTGCCTGGCAGAAATGAATAAATCATAAACTTAACCAAAGATATCAGATTTTAGAAAATGTATTATTTTTGTAATAAAAAAATCTGTATTACTATATTTTTATTTTAAAAAATACTACTGTTTCCTTAATTTATTATTTTCACTGAGTGATGGCATTAGATTTTACTTTTTCATAGCTACAGAGTTTGCAACTTCTTCCATAACTGTTAGCCCAATATTGTCCTGCACTGTCAAAAATGCTCCAATCAAATGAACAAGACAACTCTAGCCTCTATTAAGGCTTGTTTTGAATTTTTTGGTGAAGTACTTTGAAATTCTTCTGTCTCTCTCAAATCTTTTCAAATTTACAACAGTTTCTTTAATGTTAATAACCTATATTAATGCCTCAGATCACTACTTGCTAAAAAAGCAGATTCCTGCAAAGTTTTTCTGTTTATAAATCATCACAATTAATTAAAAACAATTTATTCACAAAATTCCTAATCATTTCTAGCTAGCATATTACCCTCAGAGATAAAATATATTTCCTGCAGACACATAAATAATATATAAATTATTTTTCAACTTGGTGTGCTTATAGCTATAGGCCAAATAAAGAAAAGCAATTTATGTTAGCCGCCAGCATCAGTTTACATTTTTACAGTTGTTTAGAGAACTGACAAAAATATCATAGCTGAAAATCAGTCTTTTTATCAGATTGTGTGCTCATTGGGTTTGTTTTTCATGTCTTCATTTTCCAACTCTTGCTACCGCCAGGCACAGCAGGAAATTCAGCTGAAGTCAAAAGACTAAGTAAATAAACAAAGCCGCTGCTTTAGAATGCTTCAAACAGGTCCAAGTTCTGAATTACAGGGCTAGCTAAAATAAGGAAAGTAAAATCTTAAACCATTTTAAAAATGCTGATATCTTTCCTATCATAAAGGACATTTCATTCAGTTTTTAATAATTCAGGTTTTTGGGGTTTTTTTAAATGAAGGAAGTGTGAAGGCAGATTGAACATTGGAGTCTAAGGGTTTACCTGCATCTGGATTTGGGTGCACACTTGTGGTTCTTATTTGACTCAGAAGAGGCCTGAGGCCACAGTTTTGCCCTGAGTGATTTGTGACAGATGGTGAATAACAAATAAACTTGCTAAGCAGAGATCAAGGGCTTTGGGTAAGCATCTCAGATTCTTGCCTGGGAATAGGCAAAAGCTTTGCCATAACTTGTATTTCAGCAACATTTACCTGTCAGTAAACCTTACACAAACAAGGAAGGCAGCAGGATGGGAGAAATGCATTAACTAAATGTGGTCACAGATGCTCAAAGTTTGTTGCTTTTGACTGCTGATCATTGTCACCTTCTTTAACAAGACATGTAACCTCATCTGACACATGGGCAGGGTAAAAAAGAGAGACAGCTGACAGTTAATGCATTTTGCCAACTCAATGGACAACAGGGAAAGGCTATGCTGAGAAAGCCTTTCATCATGCCATCACCTTAGGATGACATTATCAATCTACTGTCCTGTGCCAAGATGCTTCATGTGCCTTCATGAAAGGAGTTTACAATAAAATAAATGTGTTTTGGAATTGAGAACCTCTTAAAAGTAATAGGTGCAGTATCCAGTTTTGAGCCTGGTTTTAGGCAGAAGCTGCTAAAGAAGAGGGTTTATATTATAGAGAAATGTGTTTTTATAAACATTGACTGGAAACAGGTACAAAGATTTTTAAGGGAATGCTGTTTAGTGCAATTTTGATGCAAACACGCGAATCAACATCCTAGTTAATGTTCCACTGGACTTTATTTGACAAAAATATCACTGATTCAGTAAAAGAGTAGTTTGGCAGTTTGCAGTGTAACATTCTCATGTTAACTCCAAAAAAGGTAGTGCTGAATTGATGTTCCAGTTTCATGCTGTAGCTACAGTATTAGTTTTGACACTGTCTGCATGCAGGTGGTTTATAATGCATAATATTGATCTGGAGGATTCTTTATCCCTCCCTGCCTTCAGCTGTATATTAACTTCTAGCCTTGATCTTAAAAGTTAAGATGGATGTTCAGTATTATTACCTAGCAGAAAGGGTAAAAAATCAATTTTGTCTCCTCTTGCTTTATTCCCTCATCTTCCAGTGCTTGAGCAGTGGGGTTGTAACAAACGTCAGCATAAAATAATTTATTCACTGATGTTGTGACAACCTCTGTCAGATGAATATATTACTATAGGTACATTGATCCTCCTGAAATCATCTTTCTGGTTAAGAATAAGAAAAGAGTATAGCAAGCAATCAACTGCTTTTAATGGAGCAATACCTTCATAAAGCACTGCATTGCAGAAGGAGAGTAGTAAGATCTAGCTAAGAAAAACCTAAGTGCAGATAATGCCTTTTCAACACTGGTGCTCATAGATGATAGCTGCTCATTACAGTTTATGGGTTTTAAAGTTGACCTGTACAGATAAAAGAGAAGGGTTTCAAAAATTTTGACTTTCTGTTTCCAAAAATTAAATCAAACAAAGGAAAGATTGTCATATTTACTAGTCCTCTGCTAAGTAACCAGAAAAAGCTTTCATTAATCTTCAGTTTGAATTCTTGATATAGATAATTTTATATTAAAATGTATTGATGAGTACTCTAAATTTCATTTTGTGACTTTGTCTTGCAGCATGCTTTGGAATCAGGAAATAAAAACCTGCCTTCCCTCCCTGCCTTCAGGGCAGTACACAGCCATAGACAAGGATTTGTACCACTATAGCCTAGTCTTTCCTAACCTTTTAAATCACTCTGCTACCCTGTCATCTATAACTCAGTTTGCTAAAGGCAGGCCTCACTCAGCCCTTCATTATCTTTTCTATGTTTCAGTATTTTGCACAGATGTAATGTAGATTAAAATCTGAGTGAAATCTTCACTACTGAAAAGAACATTGAGCTCCCAGACTTTCCTCATGTTGATGGATCTGTGCTCATGCACAACAATTCCTTGTACAATATTGTCCACATGATAGAGATAAAAATGTAACAGAACAAGTTATCAAGATACACAAGGAAAAATTATGTAATTAACTTGTTCTTTTAAGATATAATATGCAGACTGCTGATGTACCAAAACATCTGAGATCAGATTGTTATGTTCTTCCGATCTCCCTTAAAATGATGTGTTAAGGGGCACTTCTGTTGAAAAGTGCAGAATCTTTTACCTATTTAAACTTACTGAATGTCTCTGTAAATGACTTCATATAAAGAAATCCTCTTTGGATTAGTCTTTAGATATTTTATAAGATGGTATTAAAATCCTTTTAGGACACCTCCTATCTTTCTTAACCTTCAAATAGAACCAAATCTACTTCTGACAAATACAATATTCCTATTTAAAAATTAAGCCAAAAATCATCTGAAAAGATTAAACACTATAGAAAGTAAAATAAATGCTATATATTCACTTTTATGTTTATTTATTTCTTTTTTAGCATTTGAGATTATTAAATTGAGAATTGAAAGATATTTTTGTCTTTTAAACACTTGAGATATTATAGACAAATGATAGCAAGGACAATGCTAGCATACAATGACCTGAAAAAATTATGTGAAAATTATGGTTTTAAATATCCTGACACATTGCTGTCACTTTTTCTCCTTTGTAGGTTTTGTTTTTGGTTTTTATTTTTTTTTTTTTACAATTCAGCTTGTATTTATGGAGGTTAGACTCTCATTTTCTGCTTATAGTCAACACATATTTAAGTTTTTTGAAAACGCAGACATATGACCATGCAATGTTAAATATAACTTTTGAAAGCAATGCCTTAGATGCGTATGGATCTGCATAAAATTTAGGCCCATTTTTTTTATCTTCTAGGGACTTTCATAAATCCTAAAATTTTAAAGCATGTAAGATTTTTATTTAAAAAGAAAATACATTACTTCTGTGTTTGATAAGTCAAGATAAACCTAAGAGACACTTTTACAGAAAAGGAGAATTAATTATGATTTTTTGCTATATTTCACATTAACTAATATAAACCAAGATCAGAAATATAAACTCATGAGAAGTTACTTCTTCTTTCTACTATGAGAACAAATATTTTTCTTTTTTTTAATTTTAAAGCAATTTATTTTTATTCTATCAGGCTATTCTGAATAACATACACCTTAACAATAATTCTGTTAGCAATTATTAAAGTGTAGGGAGATTAAACTTTTATTGAATTGTCTGCACATCTTAAGCCAACTAACCATTTATTTCTGTACCCCAAGATATAAAGTGAGTCCTTTTTTCTTTAAAAAATAAACCCCTGATTTAAGAGCATAGAGTAGATTACTGCAGTGCATGGAAATAAATACAACATAATAAACCCACTCATTTTAATGATGTTTACATATGTAACAGCATATCTATGAAAATTATTCAGATGTGAGCTGTAAATATACAGATGGGCACAGAAGCCAATTGAAATCTTCATTGAAGGTAATTCTGTACGTGGGAAAATAGTAATTTTGTTGTGCAACAAATTCTGTGGTTTTGGTAAAAACAGCACCAAGTAACAAACTGCTAAGGTGTAATTCTTTACCTCCCTCTATGCTATTGCCATGCTGTTTCTCTCTGCCTCAAGAGATAAATCAGCCATTTACACAAAGGCTATTCTTGGAATGGTTGGATTATTTAGACTCCTTTAGGGCTGTTTTATACAGGAATTGTGCTGATCTGGTGGCACCTTGCTCTTCTCATCTGTCTGGTGTGCTCTACTACATACCTATGCACAATGAATAGTGAATTTAGTGGCTTTCTATTTCTGCATCTTCTTTAAGGAATTAACTGAGAAGTTTGATTGTAACAGAACATATTGCTGTTTTGCCCTTGTGCAAACATGTCCCAGTGTTTCCCCTATATAAGTAAATAAATCCAAGTATTTAGCAGAGGAATATCATCCTGAAAAGTAGCTTGCTTTATCAGGTCTCACTCCCAAAGCAGCAGATGGTACAGTAGAAATAATTCTGCTGCAAAAAGCATTCAATTAAGAAATTAGCTTGGTTTCCAACCAAATAAATTTCATACTTATACAATCAAAGAAAACAGAATAATAGTAGTAATAGGTAACTGTAGTAATAGGTTTCAATTCATTCCCTACATATCTAAATATTAACATGGAGTGATTATCAAAGGAAAAGTGGCTGACCTATACTAGCAATAACTTTTCTAGATTCAGGTCTGTGGAGTTGTTTGTCTTTGGTCAAACTGCAAATTTTGTTTCTAACAGTTGCCCATGAGGTAGAAAAAAACTTCTAGATGACCAAATAGAAATTAAGTATAATATAAATTTATCATATTCACATAATTGTGTGTGTTTTAAGGGGTGGGTGTCTGAAGAGCATAGTTTAAGGTGGTACTTTGAAGCAGCACTGAACTGTTGTCATGAAGCTGAAAAAAATTATTGTCAATAGAAAAATCAAGGAAGAAACAGAAATTACAGTATATCAGAAGTTCAGAAAGAAGAAGATGATATTTTTATGTGTTCCTGAGTGGACTCTGTGGGGCATATATTTCTGAAATGCATGATTTTTTATCTGAAAGCATACTTTTTCCACTTAGGAAAGCAATTCTTGTCTTAAAGAAAATTGCTTTGTCTGAACTCTTTTAATTAGAGGTTATTTTTTAAATATTTTATTAAATTCAGATGAAATATATAGATATATAAAGAACTGACTATTTAAAAAAATTTTCTTTAAATGGAAGGCTAGGGTTGACCTGCGCTTTAGCAAAATTACCTCTTAATCTACATTCCTACAAACTCAAGAGAAAAGAATTATTTTTCAAGGATTTTGTAATTCATATATCAATTTACTTTAAATCATGTTAAAGACAACCAAAATATATTAATAAAAACATAATGAAAAGAAATCTTACAATAGCATGAAGTTCTAATAACTATTGTGATCAGAATTGTCAGGGGAATGTTACCTTATTTCATCCACTAAGGGCTTAAGCTCTACTTTCAAACAGTACATAGACATTTAGAGGGAAAGTCTATTGCAAAAGGTCAAAGCCTGAGAAGGTGCATTGCAGGTGTACCCCAGGTCTCCTCTCCTTGTGTGGAATTGCACCCCCTGAATCCTAAAACTGTTCTGAAAACACCTGTTTGTACATTATATTTTCAGTTCATGTCTGAGTGGTTTCATTTCTATGATAGCCTCATGAGGATGGAACAAAATTAAACCAAGGCACCATAGGTAAAATTTGTAAGTTATGTAAATGTCACGTGTAGGGCAAAATGTTGTTTCTGAGTAGAGGAATGCTGTTGTCAAGAATTCCACTGGGAATATCTACATGTGCTCAGAGCACCATGGCTCTTTTCACATTGTTCTGACTGAATAGAGCTGACACTTCACATCCACCTCCTGGGATAGGTCCTGGCATTAACGTTCAGAAGCTCAAAGCTTCACTTTTAAATACAAGAAAAAGACTACACATAATCACAAGAATCACTCTCCCCATCTATTACACCTTTGGCTAGGCATCTAAATGAAAAAAAAAACCAAAAAACTGAGTGAAGCAATTAGGGAACCAATTTCATGTCAGTTTCCCCACAGACCTTTCAGTATCTCCCCACATAAATTGTTTAGAGTACTTGTATGTATAAAATAATACAAATGGAGACATAATTTACAATAAAAGTAGGGTTTAAAATACAATTTTTAAATATCCCCAAACAATCTATTCTTCCTAACTGGGAATTTTACCTCAACAATCCTATTTAGAATCACATGGACAGTTCCCTAAACTTACTGAGGTTCTGTGTGCGTGGGGATATGCATGTGCACAAATAAACTGCCCACTTACTCATTAGTAGTTCCATGTATTCAAGGGGGAAGCATAGGTGAAGTATGGGGCTTATAAATGTAAATACTATTAAGTGACAGAAAATTTTAACAGCAAAAATGTCTTAAATTCTTGTCTGTCTTTTAGCTTAGCTTAAAAGCTTCAGGATAATATTAAAAAAAACCAAAACCCTACTTCTGGTTTTCCTCTCAACCTTCTAAAGAATTTTGACAAATCCTTTCTCTCTATGTAGTTATTATACATTTTTGCTGAGGTGTGATAATGAAATTTGTGTTTAAGCACTGAGGTTGCTTTTTACACCACAGGGATCAACTCCTCAATATGACACATATTTCTTTTCCTCTCTTAAGGAAAATGATAAAGTACTAGGCCATCTGAAGAGATGACAAGTAGCTCTGCTGAAGATATAGGGAAATAAAAAACAGTAATAAATACTTTTAAGATTTGTTTTTGGAGTGTGAACTAATTAAAAATGTGGCAAAGCACAGTGGAAATTGAAACTGAAATAAAATTCCTGGTTTTCATTCCCATTACTTCTTATTTATTCTCCCTTCACCATGACACATCTTATGGAAGAAAGATCCCAATATTTTCAGCCGAGAATGTTGTTGGAACTTTATTCACAGAAATTATAAGTCATGTAATGGAACATAGAATTGGTGACTACATGAACAGTTTAATAAAATTAATTCAAAATCAAACTACAGCACTCATTTTCTGCTTTGTTAAAATCTGGAGTAAATAATATCTTGTCTTCCCTCAGGGTACTGACACTTCTCAGCACTGTAGGGTACTCATAGAAACTTCCATTCCCTTTCATTTTATGATTTCTTCTCTTTTTTTTTTTTTTTTTTTTTTTTTTTTTTCCCTTTGGTGTCCTATTCAGATTTTTCTAGGGAAAAGATACTCATATTTGAAATTTGGCCTCTGAGTGTTATTAATGAGGGATGTAAAAAACATCACAGGTGGGCTCCCAGACATATTAAACCACAAAAGTGGCTCACAGAAGTTCTTTGTATGTGTTGCAGATCACTGTTAGGGAAATATCTTTTAACTCAGTTGTAAACTTCAATTAGCAGATATCTTTGGACAATTAATCCCTTTTGAACTACGCTGAATTTGCTTCATATATATAATCAGTCTATTTCAAATCTCAGCTTCTCATCATACAGTGATGTAGAACACACATAACCAAAGGTTTCAAAATTCTATGTTGCCACTCATTACTTCTAATTCAATTAATTTAAAATGCCAAAGAAATGTCTATTCATTTGAAAAAATGTTCAAGAATATTTTTATCAGAATTACAACTATCCCATTTGAATCCCTGATTTTTTTGGTTTCTTTTCCTTGAGAAGAAATATTGACTTTTTAGCAAAAGTAAAATAACCCAGCAAATGCAGTTTAATATGAGGATCAGAATCCATCTCTATCTAGGTTATTAGAGTTCTAAAGCTTTTCTCTGGCTGTGTACCCATATAAATAAGAAAATAAGAAAAATTATTTCTTTTTGTCATTGTCCATTTACTTTAGGTTTACTTCTGATGGTTTTTATCAGAATTCAAACTTACAAAGTATGTATAATAGAAAAAAAATCACTCTGATAATCTGACTATAAACATTTTGGTTATATAAAAACCTCAACGTTTGAAAATAGCTAGCAGAGAGTTGATCAAACCAATATGATTCACTATGGAGTCAGGTGGACAAAGCTTTTTTTTGCCTTTTGTGTCTTTAGGGTTTTTTTCTCAAACACATAACCATATCTATGGCATATTGTACAGCAGAGTCTCCCATAGCTAAATAATATCCTGGAGATCTGCAGCAAAGCACCAGGTATATTTAGGAACTCTTTTACCAAGATATCATTATCTTCAAACATGTATTCTGTCACTCCTTCCATCCCCATTTAGTTTTTAGTTATTGGTGCATTACTAATGTACGATGCCATCCTAAACCCTTTTTTTAAACTACTTATTAAATATCCATATTCCAGTTACTATCATCATTGCCATATTCAATACAGCATTTTTGTTTTCAAGGGGTATTAATGCCAGAGACACCAATCATGAGAATGGCAGTAGGTTCATCCTTATACTATTACAGGATCAAAAAGTCTTCTGTTGTTAAATCAAATTACTGAAAACAAGAAATGGAATTTTTTTAAAAGAGTAAAATAAGCAACGACCAGTATGCTGATCTGCAGCTGGATGGGCAGAGCAAGAGTTTAGGTCACAATCCATAACAATGCACCGTTTCCTATTCAAGGTGACTGCAAATTCAATTCTTCCTGGCAGCACAAATTATTCACCTCTCAAGTCATCCTTCTGACACTGAATTCGGTTGCACAAGAAAATGTGTCTGGCAGCCTTGAAATGGAAACAGACAAATTGCAAAGAAGGGTAGCAAGGCATCTGAGCACTTGTGCTGCATCTTGCTGACAGATGGGAGACGTAGCACCAGTCACCAGTGCTTGCATCTCCAGTGCAGTTAAAGAAAAGGAAGCATTCATCAGGCCCTTCATTTCTCATTCCTCAAACAGAAGGCTGTTTACATCATGTCAGCAAATGATTACCCTCTGCTGCTGTTGTTGTGCTACCTATTGGAAAAGGTGAAGAGGTTATGTTTTGAAATTCCATGGAGATGTTGATTAAGGAAACAAAGGAAGCTGGTTCTTAACACCCAATGCCCCCCCTCCCTTCTCCTCCACTCCCCCACCTCCCCCCACCCCCCAAAAAAAAAAATAGGAAGTAAGCATCATCACACTCACATTTTTGACATGAGAAATGAGTGTTTTTTTTGAGAGGACAATGAATTCAAAGCTCAAACTGCTTACATATGTCAAAGGAGAACCGCAGAATCTAAGCTCTTTCCCTTTCAACTGACTCATGTCTTTTGGTTGTTGCCGTGGTTTTCAGCCTTTATCTCGTTCTTATCTGACAGCTGACCTGGGGTAGCATGGATCTCAGATTTCCTTGGCTTCTTTTTAGGTCTTCATTAACTATGCCTGAAAAACCAAATTTATTCCATCTGTGAGGAAGTCTGCAAAATTATAACTTTGTGAATGACTATATATCGGACTATCATTGGAAAAAAATGATACATAAACTGAAAAAGATGGGGAACTACTGTTTTAGCCATTGAATGTGCTCAGAACCACAAGAAATCATACAATCTTTTCAGGGTCTTTGTCAAGAGCATGACTCAGTTAAACAGCTCATGATTTTTTGAAACATGAAGACAGAGTGTTTGATTCTCAAAGACAAATGAAAGGTAGAATTTGCCTTATATGAAAATAACTGAGCACAAAATTATTGTGGTGATTTCCATGCTTTATTTCAGACCAGGCTGTCACCAGACCTTTTTATTTCTTTTTCTTTGGTTGTGTGCATTTTACAGCTCCTGAAGAACATATTTTTCTTCCTGGTTTAGTCTGGTATCTGGACCTAGATAATTGTTTAAAGAACTATTTCACGTGTATGTAATATAGGAAATTACATTCAGTTTAGGCAGGTCTTTCCTTCCTGTTCAAAACTGCTGTGTAAACAACTCAAACCTTCCATCTGTGTGATAGTTTTATTTCTCTTTCCTCAAGCTCTTTAATTCTGGTAGACCTTTAGTGCCTTTTCTGTCTTGGAAGATAATTTCTTGCTTTCTTTTCATTCATATCTATCTCTAGTACACCAGAGATATCATCCTTTCTCAGAGTGATAAACCTCCACCAAGTACATTACATTGGATTTCCTTTATTTCTGCCATGCACATCTTAATTGATACTGCTTTTTTTTTTCCCTTTTTCCGTGCAGACATGAAGTGTGGCTGCCTTTCCTTCTTATCCTGTGCAAGGTGTAAAGTACCTGACATACTCTGAGTTCTGCCTCAATATCTGTTTCCTCTGTGGGCCACTTGAGTCTCTTCTACAAAGGTATATACCTGCACAGAAAATCCCTTAGCTTTAGCTGTGCCTTACAGAAGAATATCTGGTTCTGTAGTGTTTCTGTTTCCAGACAGCCTCTCTAAAGAGGCTAATTTTAACATGAAAGAGCCAATGTAATGAATAAATAAAAATTTATCTTTGTGAATATTTGACGAGGAATGCAGCAGAATGTTTATATCTATGAAACTGTCCCAGTTCTACCTTCAGAGAAAAAGAACCGTCACATCTATGTGGTCAACCCAAAATTTATATTTTCATTTCAAAAAAGATAAAACTTCATCTATTATTTTTTTTCTCTTTATTTTGTCAAATTTGTGTTTTATTTAAAAGCACAATCAACATTTTCAAGCTTTTTGGAGTACAGTGTCTCTAATTACTCTGTCTATATCTGACATGCCTTCTCTATATATATCTAAAATGTTTTCATTCAGAGATTACAACTATGAAATACTATGTATATATGAGCAAGGTTTTCTATTGATAAAAGAGAGGCAGTTCTTGAAAATATTAAGTATTTAAGACCTTATAGAAATACGGAGAGTAAGGCTTCCATATTTATGCCCAAGGCAGAAAAGAGAAAAAAGAGAGATGAAAGGACTCACTTGGTCCTCTTGCTCTTGGTATTGCAGATAATTCTGTTTTGCCTATTTGGCAGAGCAGCTTTCCTGGACCACCACTAGAGTCACCCCTAGTAATTCTGGAGGTTTGAAAAATTGACAGGTTCCTTATCTAGTAATTACACTGTCAAAAATTTAAATGATCCCACTGAAAAATCCAAGGAGCTTGAATGGAATACCTAATTTCAAAGGCATACCTTTAAATTGATAATTATCAACAATATGAACAAAAAAATTATGAATCCTTGTTGATGAATTAGCTGCTTGTTATACAAATCTTTCATATTTGAATTTGTTATATAATGTATATATTTTATTCAGGATAACATAGTAACCCAAACAGTGTGTAAAACATCCTAACCCCCTAACAGCCTATCTGAAATACCTGTAAGTACTCTGAACACGATCTGGCACACAGAACAGAACTGGCATGTTAAACATGAAACTACTTTTACAGCAATACTCCTGTTAGCCATAAGGAATTTGAACAAATGAGAATTGTGTACTACAGACGTTTGGTTTGTCATTAGTACAATACAACAGTACTTTTCTTATTTCTAACAAGTGTTCATATGCTATTCATTTTGCAGTTTGGCTACGCTTTGCTCTGTTTCTGATTCTAGACTTCAGGTGCATGGTAACTTATGGCTAAGGCTCTAACTTCTGCATAGGACTCTGCTAGGTTTTATGATCCCACATTAGGTAATTCACACCACTGCTGATGATGTTATGAATAGCCAGCATAAAATGAACACATGATTAAGTCACAGACATTGACAATAAAAAGAAAATCGTAATTTGCTCTAGACATGTCTAGATAGTTAGAGCAGACCCTATTGAAAACAGGACCATTTGGAGAGTATTTTAAATTTTTAACTTCTGACAGGTAAGTATTTAAAGGCAAAGACATTTGCATGGATATATAAATCAGCAAGTGCAAATGCATGATCTCTATAAATATGTGTATATAGGTGGTGGGACTGTTCAACAGCCAGACTTCAGAAGTATCAGTGGGGAAACACTATATGCCAATAGCAAAAGTTAAGTGTCTTAACAAGCACATAGTATATTTCTACATCTGGAATCAGTATACAACCTGAATTAAGCCTGGGTTAGGTAGTTTAGGATTTCTGATGACATTTTTTCTTCATGTTTAAGCTGGATTTTCAACCTCCTCAAAGAAGCATGATCAGACTTTGAAACAATGTGGAGCTCTCCAATCCCTTTCAGAAGCCATTTTAGAAGTCATTCACACTACATAGCAAATCACAAAGAAGTGCAGATTATTCCATACCAACACATGGAGACTTTCTTCCTTACACCTGAGAAATTCAGAGATGGAATTGGTTTGTGCACTACTTCAGAACTTAGATGTAGATTCAGAGTACTGATGTGACTTTTTTAGAGACTGTTGTCTAAGTCAGAATGACAACCTCCTTTCAATATTTGCAAATAAAATAAAGATAAAATAAAAATAACCGTGTTAAAATATGTAAGCAAAGGAACACAATATGCCCTACCAATATAAGTAGGTAACTATGTCAGTATATCCCCAGAAGAACAAAAGGAAAACAAACATTTTAGTGATCAGGTAACCTACAAGACCATTATTGCTGAAAGATTGTTAATACATAAAGAATATTAATATATCCTGTGTTAGGACTTAAATCAATTAGTATAATGGTAAGAGAGGCATCAGAATAAGATAAAGAATGGACGTGCAAGGGCTTTGAGGAGATGATCTAGATAATTCATTCTTCCAGGATGTAAGTGCTACATTTTTGACTTTCTTAACCCAAAAATTGTATAAAAGTTAATAGCTAGGAGCACTGCAAATCAAAACAAAGATGTATCAGCATGTTTCTGGCAAGGAGTAAGACAAAGATAAAAGTGAAAACATGTGGTGAACAGCTTCAGGGGCTGGTTCTGGCCTCTTGCCTGAACAGGGCCAAAACAGACAGCATGCCACAGTGCTCAGTTTGTCTTAATTAAATAATAATGGATAATAAGAGTATGATCTTCTTTCTCTCTTTCTGTCTCCCTGATCACATATTCATACCTATCTCCATTTTCTCTCCAAATGATGCTGCTACACTTAGGGCAAAATCTTCCTACTCTACTGCTTCTGTCTTTTAGAATAGTATCCCTGAATTTCTTTGCCTCATTAAGTCATAATATCACCTGAAAATCTCTTTTTTGAGGCCAGTTAGTTTGAGCCTTTCTCTCTATTGACCTACTAACACCTTATTTCCCTTTCTGTACTGCTTATATCAAGATATGTGGATCTCACCACCACATTTTCACAGGCTTAGTGCCTCTAAACCTAAAATTGTGGTTTTTTTTGAAGAACAGAGTGAAAAATAGTGTATAAAAAGTGTATTGAATGCACCTTTACAGCTATCAGCCCATAAAATTGTTTCCATTTTTTTTATCATGCAGAGAAGCATTTTATCATATAAATTATGGTAAATTAGTAACCAGAGATTTGAAAGATGTTGCATAAATGAAGCTGGATTTTATGATCAGAATCACCGACTATTTGAGGACATCTTCAGCACATGCTTCTAAACTGGCTCATTATCAGAATTTATAGCTTGATTTTCAAAGTGGTACAGTCCTGTAAAATAGCAAATATCTCAGTTATCTGTGCACTTATCTGTTTAGATAGATAAATAACTTTCTAGCTCATTTGCACGCAGATTATTTTGCATCAGTACTTCCATGCATTTATATCTTGGTTGCCAAATTCTCTTTGGTATCGATGAACATTAATCATGTAATCATTTGAGCTGGAAAGGGCCATAAAGATCACCTGGTTCCAATACCCCTGTCACTGGCAGGGACAGTTTCCACTAGAGCAGGCTGCTCAGAGTCCCATCCACCTTGGCCTTGAACACCTGTAGGGATGAGGCATCCACAACTTCTTTGGGCAACCTGTTTCAGTGCCTCACCGCCCTCAAAGTAAAGAATTTATTTCAAATATCTAATCTAAACATACCCTCTTTCAGATTAAATCCATTTTCCATTGTTCTATTACTACACACCCTTGTCAAAAGTCCCTCTCCAGCCTTCTTATAGGCCCCTTTAGGTACTGGAAGGCTACAATAACTCCCTGGATCCTTCTCTTCTCTAGGCTGAACAACCCAAACCTTCTCAGCCTATGCTCACATAGGAGAGGTGCTCCAGCTTTCTGGTCATCTTCATGGCTCTCCTCTGGACTCGCTCCATCAGGTCAGCATCTCTCCAATGTTTGATGTCTCAGAGCTGGATGCAGCACTCACAGTAAGATAGCAGAGGGGGAGAATCACTGTCCTTGACCTGATGGCCATACTTCTTTTGGAGTAGCCCAGGATACACCTGGATTTCTGAGATGCACAGATTTCCAGGTCACGTTGAGCTTGTCAAAAAATAATAAGGGTTTCAGTTAATTAGGAAAATCTATTTGCCTCTCTTTCTCTAAATTTCTTCTTGCAGGGAAACTTCAATTTGTGTTTGTGTCTTGGGTGCTAGACTGTGTACTTTCTGATTATGGCACTGAACTTCGTGCTCTTTTTTTTTTTTTTTAAATGTAAGGAAAGGAATACAACATTCTTACAATCTTCCCTCATAACAACTCCCAGGGTTTGGAGTTAATGGGTCACTGGTGTTGTTTAGAGTATTGAACAGTTCACTGATGCAAAGAAATATATTTTTTTCTTTCAGACATGGCAAAAGTAGCTGAATAGAAAAGCTCTTGTTCACTGACACTTAACCACACTGTCTTCTACCAGTCATGCAATAAATATATTTAATATTTTTTCAAAAGGAATCAACAGAAAAATACTACTAGACAAACCAACATTTAATGCTGATTTCCCTTCCATTCCTGGATCTGTCAAGTGAGTTATTGCTTAGCCCTGTAGATGCAGTTCATTTAGCCAATGTACGCTGAGATTTATTGAGGCATTTAAAGTTTTGATAACACAATTTGCTTAAATGTTTATGCAACATGTTGTGCTTTGATGTTATAAACTATATAAGAACATATTGTACTTAATGGTAGGGCAAGCAGCAGAATGTTAAGAAAGCTGTTTTGAATAATATTTTGCCAAATGTTAAAACTTTCATTTTCACCTCTTTTTGTTCTTTTCTTTTTCCTTTTGAATTTGTGATGAAACATAGCTATTAAAATCTGGAATAGCCAAATTATATATTTATGTCTGTGAGAGCCATGTATCAGTGAAACACTTTAGTGGTGTGCTGTGCATTAGTCTAAGAGAACATATTCATTCCAATGAAAAAGAGATATCAGAAAAGTAAAATCACTGAACATTCTTACATCTTTACATAATGCCACAATCCTGACAATTTCCAGTTTGTGATTATCTTGATGTCTAGTGGATTGAATACATATTACTCAAATATGTAAAATTATTCAGAGGCTTATTTTGTTCAGCAGCAGACTCTCAATCTTAAACACTGTTAAAATTATGCAACTTCAAAAGTCTTGTTTGATGTTCTCTCTTTTGTAGGAAGTCTATCTCTATTCAGGTTAAGGGATGAAAATTGGAAAATTGTTATTGCCTGAATGGAATAACATTCCTGTTCTCAGACTTTCGCACAACGTGCTGACCCAAACTGTGGTCAGGATGTGACCTTGTTTTGATAAAGCCCATTTTCTTTGGACCCTATAAACAGTGGTCCAAAGTGAGACCCTTTGAGCTCTCCTGGACTGCAGAGGGCTGCATCCAGCAACCTCCTTCTGAGGGGCAGGCACACCTCTCAGAGCTAGCAAACCTTCAGGTCACCTCTCAGAGCTAGCAAACCCTCAGGTCTGCTGTACCTGCAGGTATGAATCCTGGGCTGGTACCCTGACTCCTTGAGGCCTTCAGCCATCTGGAGATGCAAAAGCATCCAAAGTGAATATTCCACTGACATATGAGGGGAATTTCTCACAGGTACTTTTCTTGAACTGACTCTTTTTATCTGGATGCATAAACGTGTGCATATGCTATAGCAAATCTGGGAGAAATACTGCTTTCTTAAACATTGAAATAATTTGGATATTGATGTAAGTTGGACCTGTAAGTATGCTTGTGACTTATGACTTAAATGCTGCTAAGTGTTGTTCTTTCGCTAAGAGGTTAAGTTCAACCTAAGTTATAAGCTAAGTGTTGCTAAGTGCTGTTCTTTTGCTAAGTTGCTAAATTTAACTTTGAAGTTATGTTAGGTTAAATGCTGTTAAGTATTACTCCATTGTTAAATAGTTTAAGTTGAGTTATAAATTAAGTTTAAGGTATAAATTAAGTTAGATATAAATTAGTTTGGTTATAAATTAAGTGTTGTTCATTTGTTAAATTGTTAGGTTTAAGATATAAGTTAATGTACTGTTGAGTGCTCACTATCCTTTGTCACAGGCACTTAAACACACACCCATGCCCACACCCGCACGCATACACCCCTAGACAGCCCTCGGTTAATTTCTGTTTTGATTGTTTAGATTTTGTTTGGTTTTGCTGGGGCTTGTTTTCTCTTGGTGTGCCCTAACTCTCCTTTAAGTAGCAGAGTGAATCTTGTCAATGAATTTTGTCGTGCAGTCACTAAATATTAAATCTGCCTTTTGCTGATATCCTTGCTGATGATTTTTTAAGCAACTTCAAATACTCACTTTATACAAATGCTGACATGCATTTGATCTAATATGAGCATCAAGGTACTCTGTAAATGAGAAAAAGGAAGCAGACACTGGTTTTCCCAAGAAAAAGAGCAGTGGTTTACTTTTGTAACCCAACTGAAACAACAGTAAGAAAATAGTTCAGGACAGAAATTTTATCTTCTCTGCAAGATAAGGAGGTAAGGAAACACAAAAAAGAAGTCACAGACATCTGAAGGTGAATTTACAAAATAAATATGAGTCTACATCTTAGTTTTGGTAATTGTCCAGGCTGTATCCCACTGTTTTGATCAGGATTTATTTCCAGTCACCTCTGTCATTTGGTTCACAATGTAAACACTAACTAGATGAGGTTATGGGGTAATTTCTAAATTATAAAATATATTTATACTATTTTCTTGTTGACATGTAAAGATCTAATCTTAAGAAAGGCCTTATTAGCCTATTTGTTTTAGGGATAATGGGCTTTCAAATTTCTGAACACCAAAAATATTTGAGCACAAGCAATGAAAAAAAGAATGCAGTTCAGACAAAATTTTCAAGTTCCAAAATTATAATTATCAGAAAAGCAATCACATTTAAAATCTGATTTTTAAAATTATTTTTTCAGTAATATTATATTTCCCAAATAGAATTTTTTGCTTAGTAAGGTGAAAGCAGTTTACACGTTGCTCTGTTTATAAGCAAATTTGTGTCAATTTTTTATAAGACAGTGTGCAAATCAGCTTCATTTTAAGATTAGACTACAGCTCTCCAATTCTTGGTATTTATGTTCAACCATCTTGAACTTCATTATCTGAGAATTTTCAATCACAAGCAGGACAAATTGGGAGTGACTGCTTTAGAATATTTGTGCAGCAGGTGTTTCTATTTAATATCAGTACTCATATAGTCTTTTGAATAGTCAGGAACTTTAATGGCCTTCTGTAGCATCTGCAAAAGAATACTTAATGTAACATATTGTTGCATTGTTTAGAAGTTAATCATCAGATAATACTAGTGATCATATGGAATAACATCTGTTAACATCAATCACTATAATTTTAAGCTCTTGAAAAGCTTATGAAAAATTGGAAATCCTTCAAAACAAAGTGGTTTTTGATAATTTTTCTAACCAACAAATTTTTTAAAGAACCCAACAAGTAGCCCAGGTAGCACTGTTTATTTTTTATCTAATTAATATTTATGTCTGAAATATATATATGACTAGCATGAAGATCATACAGAAAGGAGTAAAGTTTAACTGATGTGGAACACTTTAGATGCCAATAGAGAATCTTATTATTCAAAAGGCACAAGAAGTATTTTGATACATATTAGAGTGACTCTTAAGCTGTGTGTCTCAGGGTGATCACAAAGGTGCCTGGTTATCTGTGGTGCAAATATTCTTGGCTACTGACTTTGCATCAGTGAATAATACTACACTGTAGTGGATCCTACTTGTTGCAAATATATGACCACTTTATAGGTTGCTCTTAGTCAAATGTTAGATCAATGTGAGCAGATATTTTGTATAATAAGCAATAAGATCTGCGTGAGAGAATGTAGGAGTCCTTCACATGTGTAAAAGAGAATATTCCAATTAATGTTTCTGGCCAATGGCCTCTGAGTAAAAAAGCTTAATATAGATTCAGGAACCCTTCTCTCTGCAAGGTAAGATAGTCTTCACAAACAGACCAAAGTATCTGGGCTATCTTGCTAAGAAACATCTGCAACCAAGGCATGCCTGCCTTGATCACGGGTAGTAGTCTTTGTAGAGAGTGGTTTAAATCTCTGCATATATTAACCAAATATTTATGTAGGATCACAAGCTGATTTCCAAAGTAAACAGAGAGCAAAATCGTTGTATCTACCACAAACACTCAGTTCTGCTGTTGCCTTCAGCTCTCAATAGTGCCCAAATACATAGGGCAAAAAGTGCACAGCCAACCAGAGCTAGTTGGAAGGAATATCAGATTGAGAGATTTCAGCTAAATGTGCAGTTTAATTTGGCGAGAACACTGTAATTAACGCAATTGAATCCTCTGAAAGATATTTTGCAATCTTGAAAAAATGTAAGCAGTTGAGATTTGTTTCTTATCCAAAAATAGTGTGCCTCTAACACCACAAAGTTTCCTGAAATCATAAGGGAAAATATATAGACTATTATCTTAGAAGCTACAGCAGGTACATAGCTGCAAAATGACTTAAATGATATTACCCCTAATTTATGCATATGTGAGAGACAAAAATTAGGTCTTGGGTTTCCTTGCTTTCCTCCTTGAGAGGGGCAATAACCTCATTATATCCTAGATCACTTTTTAGGCATTCCAAGGCAAAGTAAAAGTTGTATCAAATGTTGCAATTCACATGTGGTCTGAACTCAGAGACCTTAAGATTATTCTATTTACAAGGATATCAAATTTAATATAACTTGAATCATGATCCCCAGGGACAGACCTGATTCTCTATTCCCCATATTCTGAACCTTATTGATACTGCCTTAAATACTTAAGGATTTTGGTATTGTTTTGTTTTGCTTTGTTTTGTTGGGGGTTGTTTTGGTTCGGCTATTTGTAATGAAGTTGAAAGTTAAATGTATAGGAAAAAAGAGCATCTGCTTACTCTGCACTTGGCCAGTAAGACACAGATCTCTTTTTTTGTTCTCCACTAGCTATAAGAAATAAGATTACAATAATTTAAATAAGATCATAATAGTTCTGTTCATTTATTCCTGGTTCTTCAATGGTTAGGTATTTTTAATCTGGAAAGCATAATAAATATATATATTTCATACAGATTTTAGAAGATGAAAATATATTTCATTTGAATGAGAACATGATCTTAGGTGCTGGAATGGCACAGTTTCAGAAAAGCAGCTCTTTGCATGAGTGAATTGGATTTACTCATTTCTGTGTGCCCTACATATGAGTATAAAGAAGTGAAAGTGACAAAATTACAAAACCATGAGAATTCTCAGGGACTGTTAAAGAGACTTCGTCAGTCTTCTCTCAGAATTCTCTTTTTTAGCGGCAATGTTTCAGATACTTCATTTGTGGCATCAAACAAACAACTTTGTTAAGGTTTCTCATGTCTATTCTGTTATGCAATACTTCTAGCTCAAAATAGAGGGTGGACTACCACATGCACTTCAATAGCAATGAGAGTTTCCTCTTCTTATTTAAGCTTATTTGAATGCATTGCCAAACTTCGAATATGGCATGGAAATTTACATTCCCACTCTATTAGGTCTAGATAGTTTTACCTTGCTTTCCTTTAAAAGTTTCTGTTTCAACAAAATAAAACTCAAAGTGCCCACATTTCAGTTATTAGACATGCAGCTGGGGAGGGAGGAGTAAAAAACTAATCAGCAAATCTTATTTGTTTGATTCCTTTGTAAGAACAAATTAAAACACACTTTTGATTTTGTTCATTTTGTACACAGCTGTTTGAAATTGTGCAACATTATATTAATTAGAACACAATTTGCCCAAACCTGCTGTTATTGCAACAATTCATTAAAAAGTCCAGGTGTAAAATATGAGGGATTTGATTGCTCAAGGGACTAGTAAGGGCATATGGAGTTTTTCTGCACTAAGTTGTTGGTGTGAATCCAATGTAGGCCAATAGTTAGAAGCTTTTGAGTTACTCTCTAATGACTGTTTTGTACCTCTGGAGATATGCCTAGGTACTTGCACTCTTATTCCCAAGTTTATAGCTCACAACATTTCTGAACACTATCCTGGTATTTACAGATAATGGGATGAGCAGTAAAAACAGAAATAAAGACTGATTTCTTTTCAGTGATCCATTTTTGAGGTATATTGGGAAGCATGCAGAGATGATGCTCTAAACTTATTCTTTCAGTAGCAGAATGTGAAAGGGATTATTTTATAATGCTTTTATTCTACCATCTTCAACATTGCTTTCAGTACTAAACTGTATTACACATCACCATTATTCTCGCTGTCACTCTGCTTTAAGGCAGTAAAAAAACATTTCAAGGCACAAAACCTTACATCAAGAAAGGCACAATTTCTGCTTGTCATCAAGACTTTTATATTTTCTTTTCCTTTGTAAGGATTTTTTTTTCTTGAAGAAGTAGGGTGAATTGCCTCATTTTCCAATGGCCTGAGAGAATCTGGTCTTTAATTTAATTCTAGTTAATCTGATCTTTAGTTTGGAGGTTGATGAAGGCATGATATATAAGTGAAAGAAATCATCATAAACAAATGATGAACAGCAGGCAAGACCAATTATAAACTCATTTTGTTTCATGAAAAATATTTACACCTCTCTGGAGAATCCTTGAAAGGGTTTTTTACATCTAGTCTGCAGGTCTCTTTTTAAATTTTTCTAACTTACCAAACAAATGCTGTGGTTAGAAGTTCTGCTGCCATCTGATTGGGATTGGGCCATCATTGCTGCTTTGATGTAACATGAGTTTCTGTGTAGCAGGTGGTCTTTCCTGCTGTTTATAGTGCAGCCTAGGGAGGTCTGTCAGATGTAACAGCTCTTCTTTATCTGCGTGGAATTTGGGTAAATCACAATGGAACAGATGGGAAAATGCTCACATACCCCCACAGTCCCACCTCTTAGTAGCAGCCTGTAAAATTTCACAAACCATCCTGACTCCCCAAAAGAGAAAAAAAAGCCTGATGGGTGTGTTTCTGAACTGCTGGAGGATACTCACTTTGTTTATACACAAACATAAACCTAGGCACTAAGAAAAGCAAACAACCTGAATTACCACAGCTGATCTGTACATATATTTTACAGTTACATTCTAGATTTCTGCAGAAAAATATTATGAAATTAATTTTTTTTACTAATATCCTGTGCTAATTCAGAATTCATTATTTTCTCCTTTCTTATTTTCTTCCTCTTTTTTTTCCTTATTTTCATTCATTTTCCTTTTATATCCTCTCATCCCCTTTACTTAAGATGTCATACATTTCTCTATTTAATTTTATAAGAAAATTATTTAGTGAAACCAAATATTGTTAAGATTTTTTCCTAAATTTTTTTTACTACAATGAGCAGGTTGATGAACATTTGCAAAAAATCTTTTACAAGGTTTCAAAGATCTCCTTTGTTTTTCAAAAGATGACAAAAATTACAAACATATAACAAATACTTAAATATTACTCACTAAAAATGAGAAGAAAAATTAACTTAAGGAGAAAACTTCTAATGAAGTGAACTACTTTAGAACAAACATTCTTAATGCTGATGGTTCAGATTTTCAAAGAAAATATTTTCTTTTCCCATACCAAAACAGTGGATTATTTAAACTAGTAACATTCTTAGTACACTACGTACCAAATTTCCACTGAATACCTGCCTGTTCTCTGGTTGGTAAACAGGGAAGTGACTTATATCTTAAATATGGCATAGACACTCTTTTGGACTGACCCTGACTGAATGCCAGGTGCCCACCAAAGCTGCTCTATCGCTCTTCTCCTCAGCTGCACAGTGGAGAAAAAATATAAGGAAAGACTCATGTGTAGAGCTAAGGGTGGAGAAAGATCCCTCACCAATTAGCATAACAGACAAAACACTTGACTTGGGGAAATTAATTTATTAAAAACCAAATCTGGGTATGGTAATGAGAATTAAAAACTAAATCTTAAAACACCTTCCTCCCACACCTCCCCTTTTCTTGAACTCAACTTCACTCCTGATTTCCTCTATTTCCTCTCCTCCCAGCATCAGAGATGGATGTGAAATAGGTTTGTGGCCAGCTCATCAAATATTATTTCTTCTACTTCCTTCACTCTTCCTCCTGCTCCAGTGTGGGTCACTTCCAGGATGCCCAGTCCTTCAGGAGCAGGGTGCCCAGCACAGGTCCCCCATGGGGTTACAGGTCCTGCCAGAAAATCTGTTCCAGTGCAGATATCACACAGGGTGCCAAGGGGACAGCTTCCTCACCATGATCTTCACCCTGGGCTACAGGAGAATCTCTGCTCTGGCACTTGGAGCTCCTCCTCCCTGTCTGCCTTCACTGATTTTGATGTCGGCAGAGTCGTTTCTCTCATATTCTCGCTGCTTTCTCCCACTGCAATTGCTGCTCTGCATTTTTTCTCCCTGGTCTAAACATGTCACCCCAGAGACGCTACCACTGCTGCTGATGGGCTCAGCCCTGACCCAGAGGTGGATCTGTCTTGCAGCCAACTGGCATTGACCCTGTCACAGATGCAGGAAGCTTCTGACAGCTCCTTGCAGAAACCACCCTTATAGACCTCTGGCTACCAAATCCTTGCCACACAAAGCCATACAGACACATATATACATTTAACAATGAATGTTTCTTTCAAACTGATTTTTTTTTCAATTTTTTCAAGATTCTTTTCAACTCCCATTTGCTTATAAAATGACAATGAAAAGTCTCAGAAAACTGATGTCTCAGAGAAATGTCCATTTATCAGTAGTATAATATATATCACAGTAGTATATTCATCAGATAAAATTCAGGAGAATATATTTTATAAATGTATGACAACTGTAGATGGGAAAGATGATCGGCCCTACAGGAATTTAACTCAGCTAGCCATTGCCCAGATTCTGTTGATTTTAATTTTACTTATGAAAGGGGTAAATGAAAATTCCTTGTATAAGAGCAGTGCAGTATGAGGTGCTCCGATGATTTGAAATTAAGTAGCATGTAAAGGTATTTGTGCATTAATATTTGACTGAGTGTTACATTAACCTCTAAGTTTATATGTCTATGTAGTAATTCTGCCCATCTGCTTCACTCAGCAGAGTCACATGTTTTGCAAGCTGGTCAGACCACTTGTAAAAGCATAGGTCAGAATTAAATATTAAGGCAGACTTATTTATCTGCAATAATGCATAAACCAATTATACATGATGTGTTTTGTTATAAGGGATGGAGATTATATGCTGTATCCTGAAGCTCCCTCACATAGAGAAGATTTCTGTTATTGTTAACTGATTCTTCTATCCACTTCTTTCCAACAATTCTTTTAAAAAGGGAAGATTTTATTTATTTTGTCAAATCAATTGACAGGACACTCGATTTTGTTACAGGTATGTATAGAATTAGCACAATGACATCCTGATACATCGTTTAAGTCTCATAGTAGGAAAAATAACATTATGAAGAGAGAAATTTACCTTCTATGCAAAGCTAGTGCAGCAATTAATTCTGCTTATTATATTTGCAGAAAACTTTTCAGTAGATGTATATGTTCTAGAACTGAAGTTTTTCATTTTCTGGTACCACTGGAAAACAAAATCCTTTGTCAGGTCCTTGCAATGCAAAGTCCTTTCTAGAAAGTAAACCCTTCCCTGAAGGCATTTTCTCCCTCTGAAATGTTTTCCATTAATTAAAGGTAGCACAGAAAAAGCTCTGTGTTGTCTGAGTAAAGATAAAAAAGCAACAAACAAAAAGAGTGAGTGTGAAAGAAATGGAAAAATGGAAGTGTCTTAGCAATTTCCACTTAGTCTTTGGAAAGTTGCTTTTGTCTCCTTTTTACACTACTTGCTTCTGCCAAGAAGAAAGGAAATGAGTAAAGGGGTGCCCCATCAAGCACCCTGTGTGTAAAAATATACTGTAAATTTCAGAGTTAATGCCAGTGAAAACACACACCTCAAAGAAAAGCAGACTTAATCAGCACTTTTCCTCTAAAAATTATGATTCTTCATTTCCATCCAAAAAACCACAACTGCTAAGTGCTGATGCAGGTTTATATTTGAAGTGATTTCCAATGTAATGTTTTCTGACATGTTTAAGACTAATACTATCTTAGGTGGATAAATAATAACAGCTTTCAAAGGCAGTTAATATTTTGATTTAAGATAACCAGTCTGTGCTGTCTTGCATGGCAACAATTGCGTTTCTTCCCCTGTAGACCCCATGTATGCAAGTATGCCCAGTGTATGCCCAATATATCAGATTTTTGTCACAATTTGAAGAAAAACCTGTTAATAGAGTGTACGGGTCACTGTGAAAATCTGGTGATACTACTTAATTGATCTGGCCCTGAGTCAGGAAAATTTTAAGTACGTTTTTAGTTTTTAACTGTGCTTGACCCCTGGTGATTTCTGCTATTTACATATTTATTTTTAGATTGTTGTCTTGAGTGAGGGTACTCCCACATAGTAAATCACTCTATTACAGTATTTCCATCTTTATTGTGGTTACGATTATTTTGTTTCTAAAGTGTTTTGAAATCTTGGTGCAAATTTTGAAACACAATTTTAATATAGAATTAAAAAGATAAATTATAATTTTATAGAGAAAATGGCCTGTATGTTCATGTTGCAAAAGTGAATTTTCTGGTTTGCATAAGCACTTGAATTGCACTGGGAAGGAACACATTCTGTTAGAAATTTTCAAAATCAACCACCATGCACTTGAACATGACCTGTTCTACTGCACCGAAAATTATACTTCATGTTAAGTGATTAGTTTAACATTATCCACCTCTGTGCACCAAAAATCAACTTTTTTACCTTGTGATATTTTTTAGGTATCTTGCAGAGCCAAAATAGATTGAGAGCTGAAAGACTTTCTGAGCAAGACAGGTAGAAAGAGTTTTAAAAGAAGAACAAACATACCTTATGCATCCTATTCTGTTGAATATAACTTCTTAAACATATTCCACCTCTGAACCTTGTTTTAAAAGTCTGTCTTTGATAAAAAAGGTCAATTAGAATAGCAGCTACAGCTGAAGTAAACAGTCATCAGGGATGTAATGCCACTCTCTGTTCATCCAGCTTGAAAATACTGTTGTGTCTGCACTTCAGCATTTCAGTCTGATGTATAATGACTTTTGTTCTCAGTTTCAGGGCTTCTAAAATACTGCTGAAAGCTGAAATCTTTCCTTTGTTTGAACTGCTAATTAGTTTTGTGTATATGGGATTTATGAAGTACAGGGTGTTTAAATCATATCTCAGATTAAATCTGCCTGGAAATGTTCTGCATTGCAAAATAGATAAATAAAAGCAGCATCCTAACAAACTCAAACTTTGTGAATTACATGCATCCACATGCTACAGATAAAATGAATCTGCAAATCTTTTACCAAACAATTGCTGATTACCCCAGTCCTCTTGTTTTAATTGTATTTTCCTCGATTAAATCCTTTGTCCAACCATGAATGCAGTCTCAGTTCTCACCAAGAAATAATGAAAACAGCATGTAATGCCAGGTTTCCCCATTTGCTTGCCTGTTTTCCTGACAGAGAAAGGTTTGTACAAATCTCACACAGCTTCTGTCACCTGATATCTGAGTTCATTGTCTAAACAAGGGAGAAAAATTATCTACTTAACAATAAAGCTTATATTTTCATCTTCCTTAGATTTTGTAGACATTGTCTTATTAGGAATCCAGTCTGTCAGGAAAAGCAAAGTCTATGCAAAGAAATTTTTATTGGTTCTGTGTTATGTTACAGCACTTTTATTAGACGGTGACATTCCTAAGACAGCACCTGCTGCGTGGATTTGGGCTGTTAGCCAGAAAAGAAATAAAAAAGAAATGTGGGGTTTAAATCCAAGTAGCAATGGGCTTGCACTACTGTAACAAATACCCACATGCCTGAACAGTTGGAAAGTTAGAGTGAATCACAGTTGTAAGCACTGGGGATAAATATATGTATAAGTGGCACTGTTATCACCATAACTTTCAGAGCAAAAAAGATATAAAATGTCTCTTCTACATCTGTTCTCTTTTCCCCTGTGAATATAACTATTGAATGATATTTTCTACCCAATATGCATGGAAAGAGTGAACTTTTCCTTTCTTTTGTCTGTGGATTTGTTAGCACACTATGGCCTATTCTCCTGCCAAAGCAACAGAATCCATAATGAGAAAAAAAATAAAGTTCAATTTTTCTCTGTAAATCTGGAACAGGTCTAGATTTAATGTTGTATGAATGTGTCTGGAGGCAGAATTATGCCTAGAAACATTTGTGGGCTTCCAGGGTTGCTAAAAGTCTTCCCCATGTATAAAAATTCACTTCCCAGAGCCAAAGGAGATCACAAACCCAAAGAAAATGTAGTTCTCAGACATGATACAAAAGATCATTTCTCATTTTTGAGTTCTGCATTTGATATTCTGGAAGTGAGTTCTGGATATATGATAAAATCTGAAAAGTTAGCAATAAAAAAAAATGCTGAAGAAAAAAAGACACTAAACTAGAGAATGGAAAGCTTTTTTTGCATTTTTGTTTTTTTCCTACATTATTTCTGGATGTAGAATTTTCTTTCTGAATTTATATTGTGTGTTGATATATAGGACAGTTGTCATAGAATTGCTTTTCATTGATCACAAGCAGGTTATTTCACAAGGAATATTAGACTGATCTGGTCCCTCATGCAGAGAGAACTTCTGCTTTAGAAACTAATGTCTAGCAGCAAGATTGTATTTGAAAAAGAGAGTAAGTAATATTCTGTCATTTTCTGGCATTTATCTCTTTCTCAAAAGAGCAATATTTTGGCCTTTCAGACATCTGTCTGTTTAAGTTCATGGGTGTTGATTTTATGGGATTAGTCCAGACGAGCATAACTTGTTCTGAAGCAAATACAAGTAATTCCTCAGACTTTTAATGGGAAATGGGTAAGATGCAGATCACATATTCTCTGTGTTATAGTCATACTCCTGTGGCAGATACGAGACAAAAGCAAAAATTTCATGGTTTGACTAATAGTGCTTATTGGAAGCCTATTATTATTGATGCAATTAGTTTACCAGCTGTCTCAGTGGTTTGGTCCTGTGCCTGGGTCAGGGCAATCCCACACACAAGTACAGGCAGGGAGGAGAATGGATCAAAATTAGCCCTGGGATGAAAGACATGGTGTTTGTGGATGAAAAACTCAATATGATTCAGTAATGGGGATTTGCAGCTCAGAAAGTCAGGCACATCCTGGGCTGTGTCCAATGCAACATGGACAACAGGTTGAGAGATTAATTCTGCCCTTCTGCTCTGCTCTGGTGAGACCCTGCCTGAAGTGCTGCAAGCAGCTCTGGGGCCTCCAAGATAAGAAAGATGGAGACCTGTTGGATTGAGTCCAGAGGAGAGCCACTGACTTGATCACAGGACTGAAACACCTCTCCTGTTAACACAGAATGAAAGAATTGGAGTGGTTGGGTTTTTTTCCTTATTTGCCCACAGAGATTGTGAACTTCCTATTCCCAGAAATTCCTATTCCTTGATTATTGTTTGTTTTTTTTTCCTTTCTAGATTAATTATTATATTACTATATAATTTTATAAAATATTGCTGGTAGTTTTAATACATTTGAGAAAAATCCTGAAAAAATGTTTCATTACTAATTCAAATACTTAAAATGTTGAAAGAAAGTTCTGCTGAACCATCGCTGACATGGTCTTTATTTTTGAGGTAATCCTGTTAGGATCAATTCTCTTGTTAAGAGCAATGCTGCTCTCATCGCTCAGTGTTGCTTGATGTATTTTCCCTGTCAACTGTAGGGGGATTGGAACTAACTAGATGATCTTTATAGATCCTTTCCAACCCGAAAAAGCCTGCACCAATATGTAGTAATTCATCAAGTTTTCTTTTTGCCTCCATTTCCTCCCTAGGCTGAGATTTTCTTTTTGACCACTTTACTGACAGGTATTTACATTTTTACAAGTTGCATCACCTGAAGACCTTGCCTTCAGTCGTCCTTTTTACCCCAATTTCAAATGAGAAGCAGTCTGTTCACTACTTTGGGAAAAGAAAGCACTGCATGTGCTCATAAGCCTGTGCTTCTTTAAAAGGCAATACATTCACTGTAAACACGTATTTCTCCTGTTTGACGCATTCCTAGTCTTTATGCTTAGTGCTGCATATTGTTAACCTCAAAAACAATGCATATTTATATGCAGATTGGAAGAAAATGAATGCTTAGAAATGTTGCATTCATCAACTCTCTTTGGATTTTGAGGCCTGTCTTTTGTTCTGGTCTTTAAGGCAAATTCTGCGTGCAGTGTTAAGTCATAGATCTCAGGGTACAGCTCCGATGGGTTAATTGTCATGAAAAGGTTGAGAAATGGTACTGGAGGTCCTAGAGGCAAGGGCTGCTAAGACTCCTGGGGAGAATATGCTTTCAGGGCAGAACATGAAGTGTTATGAGTGTAAGCTCACAGCTGCTCTCAAACACCTCTAGAGAAACCATAAAAGCATGATATTTAGACAACACACAGTATTGATAAAGGTTAATTTCCCAGAAGAGATCTGGGTCAAAAAAAACCCTGAGTCCTAAGAGAAGCACAAAGAAATCTTGTCAGTATACCAGTAGGGAGATTCCATCAATATATAAGCTCTTATGAATTAATTCTTCTGCAGTGGTGCTCAAAATTAACTAAATCTCATACCAGACCTTGACTGCTCTGAAATTTTGTGATTTTGAAGCATTTTTGAAGGCAAGATTCTAATCTTTCTTCAAGGAATGTAACTTTAAAATAAAAATTAAATAGATGTGTGGCTTTAGATGTGGGCAGGGAGTGGAGAGCTGATTTTTTGATGTGAAGTGTACAGGAATTCTATTGTCTTCATAAAGCACAACAGTCACACAGCATTTATAGAAATTAAAAAACTGTATCATGCATACATTCTTGTTCTGTTTCTTATCTCTTGTCCCCCTACAGTAGATTTTTTTTCTTTTATGAATATGTAAAAACTAAAGATTTAAAAGAGAGGATTTTTTTCTTAAATAATGTTTTTCTTAAAGAAATGGTTCTCTTTCTCATTTTAAAAACTGCTCAGGATAAAATGTCAGTCATAATTTTTTTTCTGCTGCAGATCAGGAGTAATTGAACTAATATTAATGAAAATGTCACAGTAGCAATACAAAAATACAGTCTATGAAAGAAGTTTCTTCTGTCACTCTCTTTCTCTGACTTCTCCCACAGTCCTGTTCTGCAAAGAGGAGCAGGAGGGATCTGTGGAGAACATCTTCCAACAGCCATTATCCCTCCCTGTTCATCTCCAGTGATCTGTCACATGTCACATTTTCCATCCTTAAAGGCATATGGTGGGCATTAGAGATGATTGCTGCAGCATGCTGATCCTGGCCCTACATATCCTTGTTTGACACACTAGATTGTTGAATGACATTTACTTTGACAAAAAGAGTTGCATGTGCCTTTCATTTTCTGCCTTTTTTTTTTTAACACATCAACCACTTTCCTAAATACAATTGAGAAACACAGTTTCTCTTTCGTTTGTACTAGATTTACACACTATTGAAAAATGAGATTATTTTTGTCTTTAAGATAAATGGAAAAGGTTGAGCAGGTGTCATCAAAACAACTGAATGGATTGCTTTTCTGTAAAGAGAATATGATTTCATCTGACCTCTCTAGTCTAGAATATTTAATAAATCAGTAATTATATTTTGGGCACATTGACTTATATTTCAGTGAAACATTTCTATGCAGAAGACAAGCACAGAGTAGGACAAAAAGTAGGATAGGCTGTACATCATGAATTGGGCAGAGAGGAATAGAATATGTGCATATGGGAGAATTTAATGTTTCAAATGAAGATCAGCTTTACTTTGGATTCAGTCTGTGTTCTGTCACTGGCTTGACACACACTAGGTCAGAAAAGGGTGTAAGAGCAGACATGAGATAACAATTACTTATTTAAGATTCTGACACTGATTTCTGTTTGGTTTTGTTTGCTATTTATTTAATCTATGTCTGTTAATAAAGAATAAAATATCTGAAAAATTTCTGTAATTAAAAAAACACCCACAAGATAATTAGGGCTGAAAAGCTGTAGTGCCTTGATATCTCTCTCTGTATAGAGAGATATATAGGTGTGTATGTATATATATATATACATAGATATATATGTGTATATATACACCTATATTCACCCTAGAAACGCTCTTCTTCAATAACAAGGGCTAGGGATAATCAGAATGGATTATAAAGTAAAGTTCTGTCTTGAATTTGTATAGAATATTTTTTCTTAATGTATTCAGTAATGTTTTTATCAGTCCAGTCCTAAATTGCATAAGCTGTGGAGTTTTGATCCTTTGCTGGGGGATCATTAGGAAACCTTTTGCACTGTTTCATCACTGGAAAACATTAATAGTCATTACTTCAGTTTGTTTCTCTTTTCTACTCTTTTTTTCTATGTTAAACAAATTTGTACAGAACTTTAGGACAAATTATAGCTCTCAAATTCTTGGGGTCTCTGTAGTACTAAGCTTCATACTGCTGCATCATTCTTTTCTCAAAAACCTCAAAACACCATCTACTATATTTTTCTTTACAGGTTGCAAAAAATTGTGGAAAAATGAATGTTAGTTTCCATTAAAGTTTTTCATTACTTACAGTTCAAATTTCTCAATTCATTATTGAATCTTTGTCAAAGGAGAAAAAGGGGGAGAAAAAACCCTAGACTGGGTTTCTACTCTTGCTCATGCAAATACCATTTTCTCACACAATTCCATTTATTTCAGTCATTTTGGTTGCATAATATAGGTCAGGTACAGTCTTTGATTTGTGTGTTTTATTTGAATGGTACTGATAAATATCACCTAAAAATGACTTGAGAATGTATGTGTGCATGCGGACAAACTTCAGTTTCACATCCAGTACAATGTGCCCTGTACTGCCTTCCTCAGTGTTTGGGAGTTTTGGATCTTGCAGGTACATTCAGCTGACAGAACCCCAGTGCCTGTAGGTGTCATTCATCTTTCTGGAGTTCCTCCTACTCAGTAAACAGAGTTCAAATGGGGCTTACAACTAAGAGAGCGAGTTTTGCAGGATTAATGTTCCCGTATACTGACAAGGTAACTGAGTTTGCACAAAACACTGTTGCCCACTTTTAAAAATAATAGTAAACATTTCTGCTTTTATTAAAATTTTTCCTCACTCTGACACTTTTTAAGAATAGAGTTAGTCTTATCTCAATTAGGACTTCATAGACATTTTTCTTTTTTTTTTTCCACAAGAAGGGCATTTACCTCCTCCTTCTTTCCACCACAAAACAAAGGCATCTTTGTAGGTGAATTTTTAAGTTTTAGACAACATGCAATTCTGTTGTGATAACTGCCTTGATACCTAATGACTTAATTAGATAATCACATAATTGCAATAGGTAAAAAAACCCTGTGAAAAATGGAATAAATAATTGAAATTAATTTTTCCTGGAAAAGAAGGAGTAAATTTTAAATTTCATAGACTTAGCTTATCAGTGACACTAATTAGACCTTGCATTTTAATAATCTTCCATTAAAAAGCTGCTGAGATATCAACCAGATATGTTTTTTACTCTGTAGAGCCATTGTGTATGAACAGAAATATAATAATTTGAGAGGTGAGCATAGATTTCTATTTTCAGTCCTATTTTTCATATCAAAAGAGCTGACTCCTAAAACCTTTGCAGAGCCTTCATTATTCGACTGTTACATTTCAAATAGTAAGTTTTGATGGCAAAAGGGTTTTATATTTGGCCTATGCAAGACACATTCCAAATATTTGCTTTGCCCCAAATTTTCATTAGCTATGACATAACCAAGGGGGCTATCTGATAGTTAGTTAAGCAATTTATTATTTAGGATTACTCAATAGGTTCATTGTTATCACTGCATTAAGCACCTGAGTCATAGTTGTTGAGAAGGATTTTTAATCTATTAATCTAGGTTTTTATACTCTATCATTTAAATGATCAGAACCAAAAAAAGTATATAGGACTTAAAGGAATTTTGAATATCTGAGGGATCATTTGTTTACTCTGCATTGATTTCAGAAAGTGGCTTTCTGTAGTTCATCATGTGCCCTAAATATACGATCACACTTTTGAATCATCTCGTTTTTATAAGTATCAGAGATGAAATAATGAATGGCATAAATTTCTGAAGCTCTTCTCTGCCTTTGTTTTTCTTTTATTTTTCTGTGTGGCCAACAGTGTTAGGTCTGCTTGCCTGCACTGGACTCCTCCAAATAATGTTTGAATTTCATAGATTTTGACAATTCAATCCAATCAAAAACTCTATATCCTCCAAGGAAAAAGCTAGTTCTCTATTGTGAAAAGAGAAACCATCCTTCCCCAAGGCACCAACACTGCTTCAGATGTGTGTGAACCAGCAGGCTGGATAGTAGCTGTGGCAGCACTGAGCAGAGCCAGGCTGTGAAATCTGTCTGGGAAAATGAATAAATATTAAGATGCTTAGTCAATGCTGATATCTGAGGTTATATTGATATGTACAATGACTACCATGCCGTATGTCACACAATCTGGACTTAATTTCTTGCTTGCTTTCTTCTGAGGGTTACCTCCATGCTCCATTTGCTCTTATCCAAGAGCAACAATATGCTAATAAGTAAAGAGACTTCTCTTGAAGCTATTATTAACAAGAAATAAAATTTACAATATATGTTACATATTTAAACAGAAACTTACATTTGCCTTTACAGATGTGGATTTGCCAGCTCTACAGAAAGAAGCTGTTTTTTGAGGTCTTGTAGTGTAATATTTATTTTCATGCTTACCTTACCAACATCTAAGAGCAGGTTTTTGAAAGGGTTAATTACACAAAAAAAAAAGGAAACTAAAAAAATCCCTCTTTAGTTATTATACTTAGTTATAATAAGGTCTAACTGGTCTGGAAGGCAGTTAGGACCTGTACACCTTTTTAAGAGGTATCTAGTCCTAGCAGAGCAAGCCTATGGTTATATATTTCAACTTTATTTTTTTTTTTCTGCTTTAACCCATCCCTCGCTGCTTCAGAAACACTAACATTAAAAAATAAAAATCTGATATCAAAGGAAATAGTAATCAACATTATTTTAAATGTATGCATTTAAACCCAGGCTTTACAGGTTTACTCAAGATCCATGTGATTCAAGGATTCCAGCCTTTACTGTCTTGCTGAAGTACAGAAGGGAGTAATGGAAGGCAATGGAAAATGTTTCATCATTTTCCAAGCAAGTCCACACACCCTCTAAACTAGTGGCAATAAATCTTCTGTATCTCACAGGACTATAATAACTGTAATAACACATTAGGTTCAGCATGAGTATCCTGGTTTGAGGATTGATACTTCCCCAGAGATGGAATGTCCTCATATTTATCAGGTACTTACAAATCACTCTAAACATGAAGCTAAAATGAAGAACTGAAGTCTAGCTACTAGCCTATAATTAAATACTGTTAAAAATATATAAATTAAATAAAACAATAGTAAAAATTTATTTTGTCCTTAGATTTAGTCTAAGAGATATCAGCTGCAGTTTATTGAAAATAAGAAAGGGTACTGAAATAATGCAAAATGCACACAGAAGTGTTTTATAATGCTGATTGCAGTAAAAATCAAAATTTGGTACTATGGGTTATGGTCTGCTTTAAATAAACCATAGCATAAATTAGTTTGACATATAGATGGACTTATAGTCTTCAAAATCAAGTATATAATTTTGAAATAACTTTATCTTTTTGGTTTGGTGCTTTAAGATTTAATATTCTACAGAAATGAACCACTGCTATTTTCAAATAATGTCTGAGTCTACTTTAAGCTGCTGTTCATTGCTCTTTTCTATTAATTGCATAGTAAACAATGATTTTTTGTTATGAAATTTTAAATCTTTCTATATCATTACAATTTTGGAAAAAGCAAAACCAAGTATTTGGCATGCATATATGTTTGTGGGTAGC
This sequence comes from Calcarius lapponicus, assembly GCA_039654755.1. NCBI lineage: Eukaryota > Metazoa > Chordata > Aves > Passeriformes > Fringillidae > Calcarius > Calcarius lapponicus. Next base: position 44,441,728 of record CM077468.1, on the reverse strand, counting down.
ACTAATAAGTAGTTACTTTTGAATCATCCAGTCTAGTGTCTTGCATTGTTTTGTGCAACTTTTAAAATTTTTGCTGAATTGCTTTCATAATTAGATTCTATCACAAGAGATAAAGTCCATAAATTATTCTGGATTAAATTAATTTACTTAGAAATAAACGTTTGATTTTTTTGTCTTTGCAGTAAATCAAATGACTAATTTTGAAAAAAAGCATTCCAAAGAAATCAAAATAACTATTCATGCAGTTCAGACCCTAATTCTTAGTTTGGTCATACTCATTTTAGAAAGTAATGGACCAATTCAGCTTTCTCTATTCCTGTTAATTGGCAACAAGTGTTGACAAAATATGAATATAAATACTTGCTCAGGACTTCAATATTTTTAGATTACAGCAAGGTTATTTACACATATTTTCTTCTTCTATATTGTAAAATTCTTGCGAGGATTTTTTGGTGACTTTTAATTGGGAAAAGAAAAAAACCATAGTAATCATGGGAAGATTTTTCTATTTGTTATTTTTCTATTTGTTATTTTTCTATTTTTATTTTCTAATCATGGGAAGATTTTTTTCTATTTAAATTATTCAGAAAACTTTTACCCTTTTAAGTCTTCCTTGCAGATATAGTCTGACAGATAGGTAGACAGATGGACAAATAGAATTGGCAGATAGGGATCACAGTTTATTTTCCTAGTGAATAAGTTGATTACTTTAGGAAAGCTGACTATACAAACACAAGGAATGGAAGAAAACAGATGGTATGCGTTCCAATGCCTGGTGGCTGTTTGAGCATTAAACATTTGTCTGAACCAACTCCTTGTAAGTTAAGAATTTGTATTTTTTAATATTTTCCAATGAATAAAGGCCCAGTGAGTGGGGAAATAATGAAAGGAGAATGAGCTTGTAATGTTTTTTCAAAGATTTAAGCATTCTTTATGCTTTAAACCCAGTAAACTATCATGGAAAAGTCTTTGTTTAAAATGAGGAAAATAAAAATACCTAAAAGTAGAAATAGGAAAAGGTAAAACTCTTAAGAAAGTATGCAAAACCACTTTCAAAACAGTTTATTCTTTCATGAAGATATTTTACACTAGTCATTTCTAAGATCTTCCATTCCTGGTGACTCGATAGAAACATTAAATTGAAAGTCTGCTTGCAGATGAATGGTGGAGTGCAAGCTCCTGTTTTATGCAACTGCTATCCTAATAGCAGAATCAATGACATTACACAAACCTGGCTCACACCCATCACCTGCGTTTACAATGAGTTGCTGTTCATTGCATATGTGGTTGTTGTTTTTAAGTCACTGAGGATTAAGAAAGAGAGAAAAATGTACTACAGTCCAAAGCCATGAAGGGGAAAGTGTGTTAGAGCCACATACACTGTATATTTATTTACTTATGATGAGCCCCAGCCACGAGTCATCAGCTTACAGTTTCTCTTACAATCACCCTCATTGGCTATTCATGAACAGGTCATGAATAGCAGGATTATATCACTTTGTTTTTCCTTCCTTAATAGGAGCTATTAAAGAGTCACTTTTCAGATTGGTATTATTAACTGTTTGTTAGGCTATATTATATGAATAGTGCTTTCCTTATTCAGAAGAGGTGAACAGCATAGAGAACTGGAAATGGTTGGAGAAGTAATATGAACATCAAATTATTTGTAAGACAGGAAATAATTGGTACACATTGGCAAATGTAGTTTGAATAAAAGAGCTGAATACTGGCCTATTGCAGGAAATAGTTCAGACTGTTATTCTGAAGAGATCTGCGCCACTACTCTCCAAATTGCTTGTATTGCTTTTCAGATTGGTATATTTTAAGGCCAAAAAAGGGCATTTACATCTTAACCTAATGACTAACAGACTACAGGACAATCAATTTCACTAAGTGATCCAGAGTGACAACCACAATTTTGTAACATAGGAAGAGGTAACCAAACATACCCAAACTTCATTTTAAGTGTTGATACCCCCTCATTCCATGGCATAAAGGATTTACTGCAGCTCTGTCTAAGATGTCCCAAAGGTTTAATACCTTCTTCATTAAACATGTGTAGCATGATCTCAGTCTGAATTTTGTAGCTCTGTGTCATCACTTTTGGGGAGAATTTTAGTTAACTAAGGACTGTGGACAAGTAGAAAACCTTAAATAACATAGGACAAAATTCTTTTACTAAGGTAAACATCGTGTCTTATCTTGACAATAAACAACAATTGTGCATTTTCTTGCTCTCACTTGTTCAAGAACTGAAGTTCAGAGCCTCTTATCCAGATATGTGTCATTTGAATGATACAAAGTGAAATAAATTGCTTATTTGTTGTTTAGTGTTCCAAATGTCAGCATTGCACTTCCAAAGATGCACAAGTGATATTAATTAATTTGTGCCAAGATGATTTTGATGGAAATATTCAGATCTTTTTTCAAAGTTCTTCAAACTCAAAATAATATTTCCATTTCTTTTCCATGTGATCTTTCTATGTAAAATGCAGGAGTCACACATGCAAATTCAAAAAGAGAAATTTTAATCTTGCTTTTTTTCTTCACAGTACAATTTTATTGGAGTTTATTAATTTTTATCTTCCTTCTGTTCCAGAACAGTAAATGCATTATTAAAATGTCAGCATTTTTTTTCAAGCTGAAGATCAGGTGTTAGCCATGCATGTAGTACTCTCGAAATCTAAAATTTATCACTACTAGGAGAAAGAAGAAATAAGAGCTAAACAAGTGAAGAGTTTAGCCGAACATGATGGATTTCAGCAGTCATTTAATAAAAGGCTTAATATTTATTTTAATACTTCATTTTAATTAAATATGAAACCAACATTCAAATTGAAATAAACATTACATCAATCAACCATTCTCCAGATTATATCTAAGAAACCTCTCACAGAACAAATAGCATGGCTGTATGTCTGCCACAGAAAGCTAAAAGGCAAGAGGAAGCACGCTAGGATTTTATTATAGATGTGTTTGTTTTTGTGGTAGTTAACATTGATTTTAACAAAAAACCTCAGCTATTCAGTTGCTCAGGTTTCTTTGGGTTTACATATTATTATGTTGTTCAAGCTTTAAAAATAAGAGAGGTTTACCTAAAATTAAGAGATCAGAACTCTTTTGTCTTCTTTATTAATGTATGCTTGAAATATCAACATCTAAGTCACATTCAGTAGTGATAACGAGATCTTGATATAATAAAAGCTGTGAGGGAGCTCAGCTGATCCCTAGGCCAAGCCCCTGCTCAAAGCAGTGGATATGAAAGTAGCACTTGCATCTAGTTTGATCTTGAGAGCTTCCAAGCATAAATACTGCTTAACTTTAATGAATGGTAACTACTTCCAACACTTGTTTGTCCTCACAAAGAAAAAATTACTCTTAGAGATAGTTTTAACCATTCTTTCAATTTAGGCATATCTTTCATCTTGCTATCACATACCCTGGTTTAGAGTCTGGTTCCATCTTCTCAATATCCTTCAAGTATTAAGTTCCCTCAAAGCTGCCTCTTCTACTGAAGAGGCAGCTTTGACTGAATATGCCCTCGACACTCGGTCTCTCTTCACTGGATAAGTGCTCCTAATAAGCTCTTTCAGTCATCTTGGGAGGATTTGATGATCTGTTTATTGACATCTTACTCATAATGAGGCACTTCAGATTGGATACATTATTTCTGGTGTTGCTCTTATCCTAGGAACTGACAGGTAGAGGTGACCAGAAGGATGAATTATAAAAAATATGTGACGATGGAGTTTTGCCTTTTGGAGGGGGAAGAGTGTCTGTATCTACAGGTATTAAATATTTGTCAGCAAATATCTCTGTGATATTATGGAGTGGGCACAAATGTGTTTGAAAGAGTGATATATGTATGTGTAATCAAATGGACTCTTAGCATTCTCCACAAGAGGGAACAACACAAAGCTTCAAGAATGTGGATGGACATTCTTTTTCCATAAGATGCCATTACAGAAAAAACTTCAATAACGATGATGCTTCTCCATTCCAGATAGTAATAGGCAAGATTGCCAGCAGGATGATTTGCACAGCATGATCAATAGGAAACTGATATATATCACAAAGTTAAAAATCTGCTCTTTAAAACCATTTTAAAAATGGTTTCTCTTTAAAACTATTGTTTAAAAAGTACAGAGCTCTTTGATAAACTTTTTCTTTTTTGTTATATTTTTAATTCCCTGAAGGCAGCAGGGTGGTTGTGGAAATATTTCACCATATTACAGAGGCAGGTACACATATACACATATAACTCTATAGCTATATTTTCTTTATATTTGCAATGCTATTGGTATGGTTTCAAGTCATGTCATGTTTCTATGAAAAAGAGGAATATGACAGGGAGGAAACACACCCACAATAGAGTAACACACTAGTGCAAAGAGATTATCGTATCTTTCCATGAAAATTTGCTTTCAAATCTGCACATATTTTTAAAATTGTAGAATCTCAATGCTGAATTCAACACCTTTAACTTGCTGAAGCATCTAAGACAAGGTGTTTTTCCCTTGTCTCTTTAATTCAAACTCATGTCCAGATTTATATTGCCCACAGAAGTAGCTGCAAGGGCAAACTAACACAGTGACTATTTAAAGAGAACAGAAATTGTGCCAGGGGGTATTCATTCTAGGATTTTCTTGTGCACTTTGCCATTAGCATCTGCAGTTTGCATTGGTGAAATTGCTTCAATTATATGATATTTCTATCAGAAAACGGGTTACTAATTTCTTTTATTTTGGCTGTTTTAATAAAGAATAGGACCTCAAATTTTAACTTGTATCTCCATCTATGAAATCTAGTCTTTTGAGATTTTGTTTTGGTGGGGTTTGTTTTGTTTGTTTGTTTGTTTGTTTGTTTTAATTTTATTATTTTAGAATCATTTTCTGCAATGGGGAAAAAAAGTTACCATATTCACACAAGCATGAAACTAGTATCTTCTCAAGTATAAATTTAAATAGACTTGTCACTGCTTATAAAGAAAGGACACAATAATTTTTTGTTACAGATTTCATTGGTAGCATCAAAGTTAGGTTTTTTGACAATGCTTAATTTTCCTTGTTCTTATTAATTATACCTGTACTATATGTCAGTCACTGTCAAATTTTCTTCTTTGAGAAGGTCTTCCAGCCCTGTGGTGGCATGAAAATGTACCTGTCTTTTCAACCAGTCTCTGCCAGTACCTTGTAAATGGATATCTGTTTTAATAGCCTTGGTGCAACAGTCTTTTGTGGTGAAGTTATGTGCCCCCTCCTAATTCTAATGAATAGACTCGTTATTGAAAATGTGGTGGTTAGACATTTACTAATCTTGATTGTCTGCAGAGATGCAGAAATATGTTGGCTAGTCAGACGGGTGGCTCCTTTTCATGGGCATTACAATACAGATAACTTTTATGAGCTTCTGTTTGTGTGCCAGACTCAGTACACACCCATCCCAGTCTTTTTCCTGTGTCTTAGGGCTCTGTGTGTGCATGCCTGGAAGTCTGATTGCTGAGCAAGTTTAACATGATCTCAAGGGAAGAAAAAGGTGAATTTATTTAAAATAAGTAGTGGGTAAGTATGGCAGAGTGGTTTTCTGCTGACTAAAAGGGCTAATTTTCAACTACAAAAATGTCCTTAATGAAGAAGTAAGGCCACCTGAACCAATAAGATCCAATATTTGCATTTGGAGGCTATAGAAAAAAAAGTTGTGAAGCAAGTGAACTTTTTATTAAAACTGAGAATTGGAAAAAACTCAAATCAGTAAAATCAAACCCAAATCACCATATCTTGTATTTTAGTGTGATTGTTTTGTTTCGGTTTTTCAAAACCTTTTCCTTTGTCTCTTTTCCCTTAATTGTTCTCATCCCTAAAATAAATCTACTACTCTTGATATGGGTTCATGTTATGTGTGGGACGGTAGAACCCTTAAACATTCTTTTATCCATGAAGTACAGCCATGCCTGCATGGAACCTGACAACTTTTTAGCAGCACCCAGCAGCTTGTCACAGTAACCAATGACAAGAAATGGTGAATCAAGCTGAGCATCTCCTGGATAGCTCTGAAAATATTCACTAACAGAACATGTGGGATGCATTCAGTGTTCTTCCAGTTTAACAAATTTTCTCTATGAAAAGCCATGTAAAATTTATCTTTCTTTTGTGCTATTGTGTAACTGTTTTCTGCCACACCTCTTCTACATCTTCAGAAATGTATTATGCTTCTGGTTAGTTTTAAACTACCTATGATAGGGAAGAGTAACTTTTTTTTTCAACTACTTGGTAGGAATAAACAGGGAATTTCAGAAAAGCAGATTTCTAAGGTGATACCAGCTTTTTCTCAAGTGAGTGTCACAGTTTTTGGAACTCTCTGACCACTGCCCACTTTCATTGAAGTCAATTAGTTTTGTAATACTTAATAGCTATTGATCTGACTTTTCATTCTGAGCTTGGTTGCATTGCAGTAAGTGGGGATAAGCTTTAGAAAAGTCAGTTCTCAGACTGTGTGAATGATAGTCCTACTCTAGAATTCGTTTTTTATATCTCTGCTTATTTAGTATAGTACATAAAATATAGTGATGGTCCGTCCTGAAATATAAACAAACCCAGATGGAAGAGCAGAAGACCTGAGAAAGAAGGGCTTAAAATTATTTCTCATTCTGTCCTACCTGAATGCAACCAGATCAGTCTAAATTTATCATTCTCACTTTCTCTCTGCAGCCTGAGATGCATTCTGACCCTCCTGGTGTTACTGGGTTTGGGAACTGTTGGCACGAATGGTTTGTGGGTAGGCAGTAAAGAGGAAAACATCAATGATATGTCTATACAGTGGAGGCTAAATGTGTTACACAGCTGTTGTTTTCTCTGTAAGGTATAAGTAATCCTTAGAGGGTGAGACCTATGAAATACAACAGCCATGGTCTGAATGGCCTGGTGCCACCAGAGCAATTTCCTTCAAATGATTCTATTCAGTGTTAACCAATAGCACATGAATCATCAGGCCAAATTCGTTTCAGATGTACAACTCTCTTCATTCTATACATTTGATCACTGGCTGGGATTAGGTAAAACATGTAGAGTAGCAGCGTACACTTCCCATAAAAAGCTGCATATGGGCTTTTGCTGGAGAGAATGACTGTAAATATTCAAGAGCAAAGAGAAGCAATGGAAATTTTGTGGCTGTGACTTTGAGTTGATACTACAAAAAAAGTTTCATCATAAAGTGGAACAGTTCAGATATTCAGTTCTCTGACAAAATGACATACACCTCCTATTAAGAATAGTCACATGAAAAGAAAATAAATACTATTTTACTTGTGGTTCTTTCTGCATATGTTTTCTAAGAGATTGTTCTGAAATGGCATTTTTTATGTAACGATCGTGTCTTAAGTTTTCTTCTTTTTATCCTGTATAAGTGAAATTGAGTGATTACTTTTCAATCCCTCTGCCAGTTTTTTACAAGGCCTTAATCTTATTTAAGAGGTAATAGACTAAGAAATATATTGAATACACTGGGTAATTAACTGAAATTGAAGTCATTAAACAACTAGAATAAGTGGCAGTTCCTACAGGCAGAATTTGAAAAAATAATAGTAGCGTGAATGATTATAAAGAACTCTTTCAGAAGCATGAACAGGAGAGACAGAAGATTACGGATGTGCTGTGGCTTTTTCTAAGTTCTAAAGAACATCTTTCCTGTGTGTATGTTCCAGGTCTGCACATAAATGTTTTTTGCTAGCATAAGGAAATCTCGATCAATTCTGTGTGTAGGCAACTAAATTCTACTCATAATTATCTATCTGTTAAAATGAACTTTTGTTTATATAGGTTCCACTGAAAATGGTTAAGTTTCCAAAGCTATCAAAATGTTTTTAAAATTATTTCTATTTTGACATTAGGAGCCTGAATTTTATATTTGGATACTGAGCACTATACACTAGCCATCCCAGAGAACAAGAAAGCCAACAGTATCCTGTTTGACTTGTTGCTTGAATGGAAAAGGACTTTTCTGATTGTGTTTCTGTTACAGTTGGATACAGTTGCTGTTGAAGACCTCATGGTTTCCAACATGGTATCAACAAACAAGGAGGGCATGTATGAGACCCTCTAAACTGAGGAGTTTGTCTATACAAACCTGTAAATATATAACAGGAATTGGAAATCATAGCATCATAGAATAGCTTGGGTAGGCAGGGACATTAAAGATCATTTCATTCCAAACCCCCTTCTGTGGCCAGGGGCATTTCTCTCAACTTTTCTGGGCAACCTCCTTCAGTGCCTTACCACCTTGCAAATAAATAATTTCATGTTAATATTTAAAGAAATCCCGCCCTCCTTCAGTTTGAATCCACTATCCATGTCCTGTCAGTACATACCCTTATAAAAACTCCCCCTCTATCTTTCTTGTATGCTCCTTGAGGCACTGGAAGACTGCTACAAGGTCCCCTTGGAACCTTCTCTTCTGAACAACCAGACTGAGCAACCCCAGCTCTCTCAGCCTGTCATAATAGATGTGCTCCAGCCACCTGATCACATTTGTTGCCTCCTTTGGACTCATTTCAATAGTTTCTCTTTTGGGGCCCCAGAGCTGAATGCAATATAGGTTCTCATGAGAGCTGAGTAGACTATCAGAGTATCAAGATACATAAAATAGATGCATTGACTTTAATCCTCTTGGCAGAAAAAATATTACTTGGCCAAATCTTTTTGCTCTTCTTGGTCAGGTAAGGTGGGGGGCAAACACTTGAATCACATAGTAAGATTCCTTTGAAATAGCACGCCTAAAATTCTCAAAATCCACTTCAAAAGTACACAAGGACTGTTTCTGTTATAGTCAGATACACTTGCTGTTGAAGACCTCATGGTTTCCATAACTGGGCATCTCAGAGCTCTTTGTGTCTACCTGAGCTCACTGTTCTTTCTGAAATGGTAGATGAAAGTGAATTTAAATGTGTCTAAATTTCTACCCACGCTATATGAATTTACACTGGTTTCAGAGAACACTTCTCTTCTGCAGAATATGCACACTGTCTGCCTCAGTCTAACTGCTATTACCCTTTCTAGTGGCTGGTCTGAAGTTAGACATTCAGAGGGCAAATCAGGAGAGAAGAGATGAAGATGTAGGAATTGATGAGACTTTAACTGTAAAGAGAATCTTTTAGTACCCACATCACCAATTCACTGGAACAAGAACTATGACCTTGCATCACTATAAAGCTGAAATTTAATTCTTTCTCTGTCTGAGACTGGAGTTTGTATATATCTAAAGTGATCAAGCTGATTGCAAGTTGCACATGTTTCAGATTTTAAGTAACGATGGTTATCACAAAACTAGAGTTGGATTTAAAAAAAAAGGTCCTGCTTCCTATAAAACCCAGACTTTATAAACAATTACAGCAATACATAATTATATAGAGTAATTAAAATGGTGATTGCAATCTCTTATTTGCTCCCTACATTTTTCTTCTGTACATTTTTTTTAATAACCCTTTTAACAATGGGGAATCCTTTGAGAAAGATTTCTGGGGGATATGAATGGCAGTAATTCTATTTGCTAAGGTTGGTTAATATAATAGACAGTATTTTAAAATTAACTTTGATGAGTACTTCTGTCTACAGCTGTTAATCCCTTCTTAAGAGATTAATGCAACTCCCATGGAAAATCTCTAGGCAGGGATAGATTTGATTCCTAAATAAATTAAAGCTAAATCTAAATACAATTAACACATGATTTGAATATGAACATTTGGTAAATTTCTCATACCACACCAGCAAGGTATCTTGTGTCTTGGTATGGCTCAGAGAATAAAGTACTCTCTCTGTTGCTGCGTGATTGTTCTTTTACACTGTGTGCTGGTGTGAACTTCTAGTAAAAATAAAACCAGCAGCTAATATTCTTAAAAAGGAAGGCTGAGGATATGATGACAGGTTTACAAAGGTACTTGGTTTACAATATATACAGATATATTGTTAGCAGAATTTTAAATGAAGTAAATAACAACTTTTTCAAAAATTACTGGTGTTCAGGGTCCAGCATGAAAGCTTAGTTTTCAAATACCTGAAGTTGCGCTTTGAAAATTTCTATGTTCAAATCCTGTTGTGAAGCACAATGATTCTTTACAGATTTACAGCCAAGTGAAGAATAGAACACTTTTTAAATCACTTGTAAATTTTTGAAGTATTACTAGAAAATATGGCACAGATACATACAGTGCTAAGTTTTTAAGATGGACCTGATTTTTATTTTTTTGCAAATAGAGGAGTTGTATCATTTATGGATGAAAGTGCTGTGTGGGATTTAAGTTAAACACATTTTAGGGTATTACCTGATCTTTATGAAGTAAATCTCCTTCCTCAGTGCAGTAGAGCAGAACTGATTGGATCCATTACAGTAATTTGTTACTTTCTCTAGAAGATACTTCATGAACTTTCCATAGATTACAGTAAGGAGAAATTCTCTCTGAACATAAAATGCACACTTGGCAGCTGAGATAAATTGAACATGGCTCCTGCTGACTTAGTCAAAACAACATCTCTCTGGTAGAATTTTAAGTATTCCACATGAACTGTGTTCAAAGTTTAATTCTTACTAAGCTGAGGGAATTGCCCTCTTTTGTCCTATTAGTTCAACTATAAGACAGCTTTGCTATTTCAAAACCATGGGTGTGCATTACTATTTTCGCAGAACAAATATGATTGTAGTAAGAACTTTCATACCTTCTAATACACACATTGTTTTTCCTCAAGGCCTTTTCTTACTGAAAAAAAATTTGATAAGGTCTATAACTGATGACGCTGTTATTAACCCTCCCCACCCCCCCTCTTTTCCTTATATTGGTTTGGGAACTTATTTTTTCTTATTTCTTATGCATTTACTCTAACTTTTCAGAAGACACTCTGAAAGAAAATAGAAAATAATGAAAATCAAAATGTGAAAAAAAAATTCCTATGCAGATGATACAAATTTACATTAGCTTTTTTTAAAAAAGGTATCTGTTCCTATTTTCAAAACCTCTAAAAGTAACTATAAAATTCTTTATTTTCTTGATTTTTTCTACAGAATTGAACTTTCAGAATTTATATATTTCTGACTTTTTCTTTTGCTAGCTTTATAGAAATATAACATGATTGAAATCTTATAAAATCAAGTATAAAAGTATACTGTATACTGTGTCTATTAAATTTATGTTATTTTTGTTTGCTTTTTTAAATTTATTACATTTTTTTTCTGTAAGATTTTTTTTCCACATTTAAAATAGAATTCAAATTATGCCACAGCAGTTGTCCTCTGCTCCTTGCCAATAGGCAGTGCACTGCTCATGCATTGTTCATGAAAGTCTTTACTGTCATCTATGCTTCTTGTTTAAAGACAAGAAAAATTTAACACTAATTCAAAAAATAGAGGCAAGTGTGAAATGCTCTGGAATTTATTTAACATTGCGGCCTATTAAATTAGAGCTTGGTTTTTAGTGCATGATAATTTGTTTTGATTTTATCCATCAGACAGTGGCTAAAACTGGATTCTCCTTAACAGTAATATTCTGCCCACTTTACATTCTGGGCTCTGCAGCTGACTTGTACTTTGACTAAAGTTTTATTTTCACTACTGATATATCTGGCTTTAGTGTGAGACTCTGTGGCGTGAGTGGTGGTGGCTTAGGTTAGATTGACTGACCATTAAGTTTTCTTTGAAATTACTTAGTTTATAGTTGTTTAGAAATATGTCTGATCATGCTATTCATACTTTTCTGGCCTAGTTTTAGCATGCAATCTTGATTTCTCAATTTTCTTGATTGAGACATCAAGAGTGGCCAATAGTTTTTTATACTCTGATAATTATAAGAAATTTTATTTAAAAAAAAAAGGATTAGGAGACAGAAATTAGTAGGAATATTATCATAAACTATTATCATGCTTTAAATAATGCCAAGATGAGCTGCATGATGCATATCCTGTTAATTCCAGTTATGTATATTTACAGAGAATTTAATAGAATTATTTGCTTCTTCTAATCTGTGCTGGTTTTGGCTGTGGTAAAGTTCATTTTCTTCACAATGGCTGTTATGGAGCAGTGTTTAGGATTTGTGCCGAGCACAGGGTTGATAATAGAGAAATGTTTTTGTTATTGCTGAGCAGGGCTTGCACACAGCCAAGGCTTTTGCTCCTTCCCGCACTGCCACACTGGTGAGGAAGCTGAAGACGCATGGGAGGTTGGGAAGAGACCCAGCTGGGACAGGTGACCCAAAATGACCAAAGAGATATTCCAAAACATGTAACATCATGCTCAGCATATAGAGTGGAGGGAAGCAGGAGGAAAGGGGGAGGCATTTAGAGTGACGGTGTTTGTCTTCCCAAGTCACCGCTACTTGTGACAGGGCCCTGCTCTCCTGGAGATGGGTGAACACTTGCCTGCCATGGGAAGCAGGGAATTAATTTCTGGTTTTGCTTTGCTTGTTATCATGGTTTTTTCTTTCCCTATTAAACTGTTTTTATCTCAAACCATGAATTTTCTTATTTTCATCCTTCTGACTCTGTTGGTAGGGGGTGAGTGAGTGTCTGTGTGGGGCATGGCTGGGGTTAAACCATGACATAGTCCAATATATTATTGGTCAGAAAAATCGGTGGTTCAGCGGGGTAATGTAGCAGGAGGATTTCCTTTTTCACCCAAGAATTTTATTTTTACTTTCAGCCTGCTCCTCTTCATCCCCCCCCCCCAAAAAAAAAAAAGAAAAAAAAAATAAAGCATTCTACTGCTGAGAATTCAGAAGGCACAATACTAATTTCTGTGAAAAAAATCTCATCTGAAGATCTTCTAAGAAGGCTTGACTTTAACTCCAGCATTTGAAGAGCATATAATGAATAGCTGGTGACCTATTTTTTTGCTCTTTAAAGCTTTATGAATTGTGCCCTAAATCTCAGAGTCATCTACAACATGCTTTCTAAGAGAATTTTAAAATACAGAATTGGAATGGAGTCAAGACTGTAGTGTCACATCATTCAAAAAAAATACTGTATTTTATAAATTTCTAGGATAATAGTAATACCTTTTCTTGGCTTTGAAATAAAGGGTCCAGTGATGATTTAATGTTCAAATGTCAAATAAAGAGTATCTGAAATCCCCTAAGTTTCATCTCCACATTTTTATTTCATAGGCTGATGAAAAGTCACATGAAAGCAGATAAGGTTTTACAGATGATACAGAGATATTTTAACTACAGACATAGCTAGAGGCTGTGAAGAGTAATGCAGTGTCCATGGTGTATCACACACAGGGAAAGACAACATAATCTATAGAAAGTCTGAGTCTGTTTTATTAATTTCCTGATGGAATTTCAACAAACCAATGTGATTAACAGATTGAGATAGGCTTTCCCAATGCTTATCATCACTTTTAGCAGTACATCAGTTGGCTAACTCAACTGTGACAAACAATCAAGCGCTGTTGCATTTAAGTAAGAAAAGTAAGAAAATGAAAGATTGTCTTTCTTTACAACTCTTTTCAGCTGTCCAACTCTATCATTCAAAGCTTTTAAACCCACCCTGTCCTTCAAAATGCAAATGTAATACGACTGAAACAACTACTTGTGAGGGAGGACATGGTTAGTTTTTCAGCACATAGATACACTTAAAATACTTTACTGAAAGGGAACTTGTTATGTAGCCATGTCACAACAGCCAGAGAGCTAATGTAGAGCATTAAAGAGATAAGAAAAATTGCAGCTAAATTGGATGTTTTAAAAAAGTGAAGAAATAAATTATAAAACAAGAGTAGGGTCCTTTTTTATCTATTTTAAGGAAAATGGTTAATTTAGCACTTGAGTGTAAATATGCCTTCTCCATATGCCAAGAAATGTCAAATGAGTGTGGTATAATTACTCTGACACTATCTAAGTATTATTCTGTGCAATCTAAACACATATTGTGTTTTCATGAGATAGTGGTAGACAGAATTAAAAAAAATCTTCCTAGACTGAAATAGCCAATGTTTTTATGTATTGCATTATTATAAGGTGTGTTTGCCCGTGTAATTAAAATAAAAGAAAAAAAATCAACATTAGTAAAGAATGTAAGACTGACAGTTTAAAACGATAAATTTTCCCTTCTGGATCAGGTAGAAATTGAGTTATAATGGTGATTACATTTTTTAGTGCATTTTATCCTCTGCTGTATCATTCTTCAGTGGTCCCAATATTATAGATCAACTTTAAGACTACTGTAAAGAAGAAAGAGCATGAAAAGAAGTTAATTTTCCAAAAGTTGTTGCATTCTCAATACTGAGGATATTAACAATGCAGGAAGTATGCATGATAGTGATAAATCTGCAATGTAGGTAACTGCCACCTTCATCAACACATTACATATCAAGTAAACAGTACAAAATAGTTCATATAGTCTCCAGATTCTCTTACATACAGCTTTTTCAAATATAACTGGTGTGAGATGGGTTGGTAGCTGCATCTTTACATTAGTTATGTATTCCTCCCTAAAAATATGACTGAGCACTTTGGAAAGGCATATTTGTATCTCATGATAGTGAGTCAGCATCAAAAGGAAAATATATGGGCTTTTCATGTTAGTTTTCTTTATCTGAATACTATCAAGATAGTTTGCCATTAGGACACCCATTAATATTTTTTCCTATCTTGTGTTCAGCCATACATTTAGAAAAAAAGAAATAAAAAGGTCTTAGGTTGTCCTAACAAAGGTAGTCGGAAAACTGGGTGTACCAGTGCACACAAAATCATAGAATTGTAAAATGGTGTGGACTGGGAGGGATCTTAAAGATGTTTTGCTTCCACTTATCCTTCCATGAGCAGGGACACCTTTCACTAGATCAGGTTTCTTAAAGCCTCATCTAATCTAGCCTTGAAACTTTCAGGGATCTTCCACAACTTCCCCAGGCAACCACTTCCTTATATGTCCACCAGCAAATGTATATTATAAATAGAGAATAAGGTATGAAATAAAAGGTACTAGATAGATATAAAACATGGTGGTGATGACAACATCTTTGTTCATTTCAAAACAGTGATGGACACGTTTCTCCTGCATCCAGATTTCTTATTTGATGGATGTGCCATTCTGCAATTTGGTGGATCAACATTAGCTTTAATGGAAAGAGACAACACACTGTGCCTCACTTTTAAAAGAATTACCATTGCTGCCTATATCAGCACTTAAATTGGACTGGAGGAAGTGCCATATCCATCCATCATTGCCAAATGATAGATTTTCATCAGTTCTTAACAAAATTGAATTGCTTGGACAGTCTGCTGAGATAAATTTAATGCTCTTTGTGAAAAAGAATATTGTTGGCCTGGGCAGCTGAATATCAACAACTCAAGACGAGTTCATAGAACAGTAATACACTGCAGAAGGAAAATCTTATACCAAATGACATTGTTCTATCCTTACAGGTTTTTAGTTGCTTATTATGTATCTCTTATATTAGCTAGGAATATATTATTTTCCCATGGGTTTAAATTTGATTTGATTGATTTTGTAAAATCAACCTTAAGAGAAAGTGTGAACAGGAAATCTTATCCTAGTTATCTCCTTAATGAATAGATGTTCATTCCTGAATCTGAAGTTAATATAGAAAGAATACCAAATAATAAATATAAATTTATGGTCTTAGAACTGAGTAGAGTGAACAGGAAAGGGAACAATGTTATGTCTCTGCTATGAATTTAATATATTTAAATTAAAACCCACCTATACACATAAAACCAAGCTTGAACCAATTCCAAGACCCAAAATTAAGCACTGAATCCTCACATAACTGTTGCAATAAACTGTTAAATACAGAAACAGAATGGTTTGGGTTGGAAGGGACCTTAAAAATCATCTTGTTCCAACTCCCCCACCATCAGCAGGAAAACCTTTGACTAGACCTGGTTACTCAGAGCCCCATCCATCCTGTCCTAGAGCCCTTCCAGGGATAAGGTATCCACAACTTCTCTGGGTAGCTTGTTCCAGTGTCTCACATCCTCACAGCAAAGAATTTCAGCTTCAGTTGTCAACTTAAATGCATTTCATCCTTGTAAAAAGTCCCTCTCCAGCCCTCTAGTAGGCCCCTCCAGGTGCTGGAAAGTCTCCCTGAAGCCTTCTCTTCTCCAGGATGAGCAACCGCAACTCTCAGCCTATCTTAGTAGGAGAGGTGCTCCAGCTCTTTAGTGGCACCTCCTCATTTCAACAGTTCTATGTCTTCCTAGTGTGCTTCTGTATTTGAAATAATTATTGGAATTTAATATTCCATTTAGGTTTAAAGATGTTGTCCCAAAGTACCACAAATCCTAATAAGAAAAGGAACTAATGATGCGTTGCATACCTGGCAAGGTAGATGGTCTGTCTCTGGAACACCCAGAACAAGTGGTCAAGTTTAATTTATTCCATTATAACACTGTCTTAGACCAGGAGTTAACTCAGTGCTCAGACTTCAGACCATGCAGAAGAGGGTATCCAGGATACAGTGGCATATAGGAGGAATATCCTAAGGAGTTTAATGATTAGCTGTAAAAGTGAGGAAGGACAAAAATAGGGAAAGAACTTATTCTAAACATTTAAACATTAGATTATCCATCCAATGGAGCTGAAAAAGGAGAGGTTTTCAAGAAAATATACCAAAGAGGGAAATAGTAATAGGGTTTTTTTGTCAAAAGATCAGGGTTATTTTTCTACTTTGTTTTCAAAAACTTAAAAGCAAAATGCAATATTTTTAAAATAATATTTAATATATTACTATTGCCAATTATTAACTTCAATATCTTTTTATATGTGTAAATACTATTGAAAAAAAAAACAAAAACCCCAAATTAAATTAAAGCACGGACAAGAGGAGACAAGTCCCCTTCAAATACCAGAATTTATGCCAACAAACTGTGCTTTATTAGGTGCTATGACTGAGATTTATTGTATAGATATGCAGGACTTCAGTATTTACACATGCTAGTGTGACCTTGTTAATTTTAAAGCTGGAAAAGCTTTTTTAAAAAAAATTCTTTCTTTTCAATTCCCTCTTCTTTTCTGGGATATACTTTTCTCATGTTGTGTCGTATCCCACGTTAAAGTCCTGGAAGGTTTAGAGGCTTACAAAAGAAAAATAATTTAGTAACATAAGCAAGATACATATACATATAAGACAATTCAATGAGGAATAAGTTCTGAAAATGAGTTTGAGTTATTCAAAAATGTCCTACTTTATTATTTCACATATATTTTCTGATAACTCAAACTCCTTTGCAGAACCCATTCCTCATTGAGATATCTGTCTTCTCTAAGAAGTTTTGTCAAGAAAATCTTCCAAGCATGTTTCTTTATTGGTAAATTTGATAGTCTAAATTTCTGCATTAAAGGCAGTTATATGCCTGATGAAACTTGTCTGAATCAAGATTCTTTCCAGTAAATATTGAGTGTATCTTATTGGACATCAGTGGAAAAATAATGCTTCTACTGAAGTACCAAATATACCAGGATTATCCATAAAAAGTTCTGTCCTCATTAATTCCATACAAGTTAAAAAAAATATTTTATTGCTAAGTAAAGCATGCAAATTTCATATAGTCTAACCAATTGGGAAAACATTTGCTTCCCTCTGAACATTAATTCCCATGTCTACCATTATTTCAATTTAAATAAAAAATATTATTAGTACCAGTAGTTGAATAAAGAAGCTTGTACCAAGCCTGTAGTCTACTAGATTCATATAATATAGAATATCCATAGTCAAATACACCTCCTGATATAGGCATCTTTTGAAACACATCTTCAATGCTACCAGGCATTACGAATGCTTCACTGAATGTTGGCAAATGTTACTGTAACAGTTAAGACATAAGGTGAACAAATAATTTAAGCAACAGTCAGATTTATACCAGGTTTTCCTGACGTAAGAAATGCCTGTGAAAGCCACTTGATAGGAATTTTAATTATCATTTCTACAGATTTGATGTAGAAATGCAAAATTAAATGTACTCAGGTACATGATAGTGATGACATTAAAAATGTGACAAAGCTTGTCAATTGACATCTGTACCAAACGTGTCCAAAATGGTTTCAATTTTATGTCTGACTGTGGAGGAATTGGATAAGAACAACTAATTATTATAAATGTACACGTTTTAGTAAACATCTCAGAGTTTTCATTTCTCAGTGCTCTTATCTGTTAGCAAAATCGATTTACGACTTCAAATCACATCTATAAACTGTAATATATAGATTTCAATACTTCTTTTTGAATCAAGGATCTGCAAAGAGTCAGCAGTTTACTCTTTGTTTATGATTATGGAAACTTTCATAATCCACTGATTATGGCATACATCAACTAAGGAGCAAACTGAACCTCTAAGCAGCATGTTTGTTAGTATTCCCAAAAGCGAGGTAGTGTGCTTATAAATTGTGAGTCATGTGTGAAGAGGGACTCAGCAACACCACACTGCTGTGAGCAGCTGACTGTTTACGAACACAGTGGCACAGCAACCAGATATATATAGACTATATTACAGTAGCCATGAGCATCTTTCAGAATGGAAGCTGAGTATGCAGAGTTGAAAAGTTCATGAGTGACCTATAAAACAATAACACAGAAGGCCCTCAAAAATGCTCTGTGTGAGATAAGGAAACACTAGGAATAATTTCAGCATAAAATTAAAAAGATATATTAAAAATCTGATATATTTTCAGTCCCAGGAAGGTTCTTTTTATATTTTCATTCAAAATTATGATTAAAAGATTTCTATATTAAAAAAAAATTCCAGTGGGTCCATTTAATAATATACTGTGAAAATATTAACAAAAGTTCTTTATGAAACACCTAAACATCATATATTTTGTTTTAAATGTTATGTATTTCTTGTGAAGTTTGTAAGATCATTTCTGTTCACTACTTTTTACCATTCAGAGTATTCCTTTAGACCCACACTGATATGATATGTTCTGAGAATGACAAGACATTGGGTTAAAATCTTTAATTTCTTTTTTAAATATATACCTTCAATTAAAATATACATCTTTTTTGCACAAATTTGCAACATTGTGATTTTTATTGTAAAAATACAAAATATCTGCTGACTTGCCCTACTGTTCTAACTATTATTAAAACAGATGAGAGTAACCATTAATTTGATATTTCCTCCAATAAATAGGGATTGAGGTCATTATAGGACAAGTTAACTGGTATTTTGAAAAACAATACACGTCTACTGTGTTTGGAATAAAGATGAAGCTTCAAAGTTAATGTGATAGAAAATGACCAGTTTCTGTCACAGGTCAGAAATGCCTCAATTCACTTTACAGATATTGTTGTTCTTGCTGAAGTAATTCTGGCTTTTGTATTATTTGGCATAATGTCAGACTATCCCTTTTAATACCTTCCAGGGCATTTTACTTCTTTTACATTGGTTATGTAGACAGAGACATAAGAACTAATAAGCCAAGAAAACACCAGATACATGCTACAACTTGCATGTGTGGCTGTGGGAGGGGAGTATAATTGAGAAAAAACAACATTTTTTATTTAAATGAATCACCTATTCTTCATTTAAAGGGGAAAATATAAAATTTCTTTACCAAATGAACAAAGAACTTTTTGTCCTGCAAAAAAGATCAAATCAGATGATGTGGTTTTATATAGATAAAGACTGTGAGACAACACACATACAAGTATTACACACCTCTAACACACCTGATGCACTTAAAACCTCAATAATAAAAAGGGAGCATTACTAGCTAAGAAATTAGAGATATAAAGACATGAAATACACTATCATCATTTATAGTTGACATAATAATCTATGGTTTGCTGCTTCTTTCCATTTGTCCTGCTGTTTCAACCATGGTAAAGTCAGTGTAAAAACCAATGTACATCCAAAATAGAAATGCAAAAAGAATGCTACATATTTACATACATATACATAACACTCTTTAGGTTGTTTCTTCACTTTAGAGGCAGCACTTTTATTAAAAATAATAGAAATAGAAAGACAAAACATCTATCTGTGATGTCAGATCATAGCTGACATCCAATAGTTGATGGAACTAACATTACATTATTCCATTAATTCCATTGCGTATTATATCACAAAATTAAAAATTGTATGTTTCTTTAATACTAATCACATGGATTTCTTTCTGTGATTTTTTTTTTCTGTGCTTTTAATGATTTGACATCTTAGATGTCTTCAATATCTGACAAAGTGGTAGAATTTAGAAAAGGCATGAAATATAGGAGTGGATTTTAAAAATAAATGAGAACATTTACCTTGCTTTGAGATGACATTTTTGCATTAAAAACAACTTAGCTCATCTTATGTGTGAATTGGTGTGTGTCAAGCAGTGAGAATAGCAGTGAGTGGCAGAATTGCTTTAAATAAATGCGTAACCTCTGAAGCTAACTCTCTCCAGCATGTCTTTAGTGTGAAGTCAACTAAGTGTATACACCTATGTGCTTTTACAATCCAAACAAAATAAGTATGAATGCTTGTAAATAATTTACACAACTTTTTTATTGAGAGAACAATTTCATGGAGAGTTTCACTGGAAATTCATTAGCAGGGCTGTACTGATGTTTAAATGTCTTATCTCAATTGTGCAAAGAAAACTACAAGTATCCCAGAAAACAGAGAAACACCATGAAGTTAGCAGTGGAATGCATTAATAAAAATTGATGATCATCTGCTCTAGACAGTCCGTACATGATGGGCATCATATCTTCATTTTTATAACTTTATTTATAAATGAAGGTGGGTAGTGTTTTACCTAATCACATTTTCCAGGTAAGAATAAAGACTGCATAATTGGTGCCAGACTAAAAATTTATGTGGGGAACACCCATCAGTTACAGCAAGGGATGAAAATATGTTTAAATTATATGTACAGGGACATATATATGACCCTTTTCCTGTTTTTTCCCCTGTTCTTCTTTTTTTAATATTTGAATTTTAACCATGGGCCTATTTAGGCATTTTGCTTACAGTACAAATAAAATAATACTTAAAATTCCTCCCCCATGCCATATGCATATACTTATATTTGCTTTGAAACTGACAGCCTTGGTAGATTTTGCACATATCTTCTACATTCTGAAGCATAAACCTTTCTTGGAAGAGAAATTATAAAAGTTTATGACATGGTTTAACTTTTCTGTGCGTTCCTTTCTCAAAGCAGTTTGCAGGGACAACTGAAGCAGCCTGAAATCAGGCCACTCAGAAACTGCAGCCCAACGCCTCCATAGAGAATCCCACCTTTTCCAGAGCACTTCAGTTTCTGCTTTTCAACATAAAAGCTATTAAAGACATCAATTTTGCAACAGGTGAGCTGAACAAACTCTCCTAATAAATCGATGCAGGATTTAATTTCATTTCGGCTCTAATCAACAACTCTCAACAAGATCTTTCAATGTGAGGTACTACTTGGAGCAAATCAATGAAACTCTCAAAACTGAGCTTCATATAATTTCTAGGAATTGCTTTGGATCTTTTCAAATAAGGACAAAACAAACACAGGATGATCACATTCTTAACATCAAGCTAAAACATTTCCAAAAAGAGAAGAAGGCAAAAAACCTGAACTATAAATAATTTAAGAGTACCATGAATGAAAAAAGAAAGGGAATTTAAGGAGACATCAAGATCCTGCAGTGCCACATATTCTGAAAAATATTTGAAGTGTCCAGATGTTATACTGTGAAAAACCTGGTAATTACAAGTCTCTGTCATCCAACCTTGTCAAAATCTTTTCTCCAAATGCTGTGATCAGCTCCTTTTGAAAACAAAGTTGAGATAGGATTGGTGCTTTATCATGTTATAGGATGTTCATAAGACCGAATCAAATAATGAGTCTTTCAACAAAGACAGGAATTTAATGATTTTCCATATATCATATGTGACTGGAGGAAAAAATTATAAAAGCATTTATATGTAAAAGGACTCAGAAAAGCAGGCATTTCAAGAACAGCTAAGGAGAAGATATTCCATCTAGATTTCTGTATCTAAATGTCTTTCATTTTCTATTTGCATATTCTTCAGAATTACCCAGAATTTAGAAAAACAACATTAATAATGTAATGTAAATACATGTCTTTCTGATTTTGGCTCTGCCTAAAATATTTCAAAGACTGTGAGTGAAAGAGCAGGTCAGAGTGTAATGAACATCGCCCTTTGCTTTAACACTGCAAGGAGTTCATTGTGTTCAGATTAGTTGCGTATGGCTCCTGCTGAAACCTGTGAGAAATTACACTGTTCTTTTCTTCTGGGGACCCTTACTGGTTTTAGGTTACAGGTTACTTAGTGCAAGTCGAGATGAGATGGTGGGTGGGCTTGTTTATGTTGTGGGTAGGGATACCCTCCAGTGTCTAGTGAACCACAGCAGGCTGTTCCATGCCCCTTTGTCTTGTTTTCTCTAAGACAAATAAGTCCAAGAGAAGGTTAGTCATAAGTTTGGACAAAAATCCAGTATGGCCAGTTTATCTCAGAGCAAGAACTGTTCCTGGCCTTCTTTAATTGAGTAGCATAGGCATAGCCTGTTAGTTTTAATTGTCTTTCCCTGCCATTCCTTCCCCCTTAAGTTGGAAACACAGATGGAAAAGCAGTGAGTGTATAAAATAATTTGCATCTCATTTGCCTATTACTAAATGATTAAGCAAAGCAGCACATAGAAAGTTCTTTGGAAGAAGGAAAAAAGAGCCTGAAATGGAAGAGTGGAGCCAATGAAGCACCTATTGTTGGACTGAAAATTTCTTTATGACCCCCAAGAAATGTCACATTTGTGAAATTATATCAGTACTTGACCTTTTAGTCCTGAAGAGCAGAATGGAGGGGAAAGAGGAGAAAATAAGAGAGAAACAGTAACTTCTCTGAGCTTGTCAGTATTTTTCTGGGTCTTCCATTTACAAAGACTCTATGATACCACTCAAGAATGCAAACCTCTCAGTGACGTATATGCTGGGAAGGTGCAAGAGAAAATTGAGGCTGAAGAACTGATTCAGAACATTATAGGGAACACAGAGCAAATGAAATAAAAATATCAAGATTCTTCCAGGTGCCTCTAATGCCATTAAAATTCAAATAGGGACTGAAAATTCACTCTATTTGGAAACTGGTGCAATTTCCTGTGTCCTCTGTCCTATGATGTATTCTGCTTTTTGACCCAAAAATGTTAGAGATTTGCAAGCTGGGGATAAGTTCATGAAGGTATTTGTCAAGATTTGATAACTGTATATCAGCTGAGATCACAAGAGCATTGCAGATCAGAAAATCTGGGAATTTAATATCTTTATATTTTGAAAAAATATTATACATCAAGTTTATATGATGTGAATATACAAAATATTGTACTGTAGCTATTAATATCCAAATTATTTAACTCCAGTTGGGATATTTCTACTCTAGACAGTATTTGTAACAAGTAGGAAAAAAATACAAGACAATCTCAGGCCATGTGTTATGCAAGAGGACAGACTAAACACTGCCCATAAATGCTACTGCCTTCTGGCTTTCAAACCCGTGAATCTTCAATCTGAGATTCTTTTTAATTGACTCAGCTCATTGCAAGGGAGAACATGGGGGTTCAGTCTGTACTATCTGAATACTGACACAGTGCAGAAGTTATCAATGATGTTCATAGTTTACACGCTTCACTATTGTGTTTCCTAGCCTTAATTTAATAAACTCTGAGTTGCCATGGATTCAGATGATAAACATACAGATTTTTCAATATAAACTGAAAATATGACATTCATATGTCATGGCTTGTAATGAACACAGAATGAAAATTTATGGTCTTTCAGCCAGACAAGGATTATCAGAGTCAGATGATGCCAGAAATCTAAGGTATGGGCAGGTGGAATAGGAATTAAGAGGGGAGTTTCTGTGGTTCACCTATCTTCACTCAATAAAAATTTCTTTTTATGATTAAAATTCCATATAGAGTATATAAATGGGTGAAATATCAAACTTTAAATCACTTTCTAAAGCAGCTAAAGAATTCAGTACTTAGACTGTAATTTGTAAAATGGTTATTCAATGTCTTTGGAGCAGAAACTAAGGAGGGTGTGTTTAGACTGATGTTTATGATTTTTCTTATCCACATATGAATAAGACTGCTAAGCATTTTATATTACATTGAAATATCCCATCCCATATTATTTCTCAGGCAAGTCCAGTACTCTTATTCAGTAGAGAGTAGGTCAGCATAGAGACTTACATATTGTTTTAGTAGCTTATTGTGGGTGTATTTCATTACTTTTCAGGGAATATTACTTGAAATGCCAGAGCAGGTGCCTTAAAATACCTCATATTTTGTACAAAACTCCTCACCCATAAAAACCCTGCTATGTGTGTTAAATCTTAATAGCTGGAATATATGATATCAACACACCACAAGCTACATTGCAGCAACATTATGAAACTGAAACTTATACCTAGAAAAACTCAGGGTATTCAGTGTAAGTGATTTAATTTGAGCTTTACATCTTTTTGCACTGCCTGAGTGACATGACAGTGTGAAATCAATTTGTAATGTTGAATATTTGAAGGCTGAGACCACAATGTAAATGAAAGCAGGCAAGGAAAGCATAGCCATTACCAACTGATTGCTAACTAGAAGGAATGCAGGGGAATTAAAAGCATATCTTTTTCTCAAAACTACGTTTATGGATGAATATAAGCCAAATTAATTAAAGGGTTAAGATTGCCAGGAACAGGGAATACCTTGCGTAATTCTCCTATTCTATATATACTGTTGATAGTTTCAAGTGACCCTGAAAGTACAGTTGCCTAGAGAGAGGAGGTTACTTATATTCTTGGCATTAGTTTTATTCAAAGCTTTTATACTCTGGACAAAAACAGAAAAAGGAATAAAAATCCTTAATTGTTGGGACCGCTCACCACCTGTCCCAACAATTGTTGGGACAGGTGGTGAGCTAGGCATTATCATTGACTATAAAAACACTTATAAGAACGATTTAAACAAATGCAACTGCAGCACTTTAATTCAGTAAAGTTAATTAGTGAGACATGTAGAAAGCTTTCCATGGAACTCCTTTTATCTACCTCATTCCTTCTAAGTCTTCATCACAGATAGAGTAAATTCCACATAATTCTATATGTTGCTGAGATACAATCCATCTGGGGGTTATTCAACAAAGGCACATGCTTCCAAGATGTACGCGTCTTAAGTAGGTCTATAATAACCACTTTTATTTCATAGAAAAATGTGCAGTAGTAAGATGTGGGAATGGTGTGTTTTGATCTGGGCAGTGTTAAGGGAAAGCACAAACAGGAATAGTTCAATACATAACAGACAAATAAATTGTAGGCTCAGTGTTAGACACCATTTCATAAGGCTGAAGTTTAAGGAACTTTAAGTAGTCTCCCTAGAATAGCAGCGGCAATTTCATCTGTTGAACAGTATTCAAATATATTCAAAGCTTTAAAGAATGATGAGTTGAGGAGCTTTCAGTGTTATGGGCAAAGTCTTTGGTTCTCTTATGATTTTTAGTCTGATTAGTGAATGTTTTTTGAGACTATTTATTTAAACTATCAGCTAAAATCTCAGTCTTGATTTAAATAATAAAGGTACATGGCACATGAAGCTGTCAAGACATTTATATTTCTTGGTAACAATACCTTTGCCCAACAACTCTGTCTTTTGAATAATCAGTTGAGATATATCCACTTGCAATGTCTCAACAACATTTTCATGGTCCTTTCAAATCTATTTTCACATTGTATATTTATTTTAATGATCTATCATTTTTACTCATTTCCAAACACTTTCAGTCATCAGTACTTAAGATCTTGATGAGCGGTCTTCTACAAAGGCAAATACACAGATTCTTTCCTAATCTCCACAGATTTCAGTATCCCAACTACCTTTCTATAAGGAGGCTAGAATCAAATTCAAAGTCAAGAAATAGAAAAGGGCATTGCAAATACCTGGAAGACACTAGGTGTGTGACCTTCAACAGAGGAAAACAACACACTATGCTTTGGATTAGCCCTTTTTCTTGCTTTTTCCATCCAAACTGTTTGCCCAATAATTCTTTAAGTGAGTTCAGTTAAACTATTTAACTGAATCAGGATCTGCTTCTAGTAGTGATTTATGTTTCTGCACCATGTGGTTTTTTACGACTGAGTTATTGCCCCTGATGGGAATAGAGCAGGTTTTTACAATGGAAATAGTGACAGACAGACCCTTAGCTATTGTAATGTTAGTAGTTAAACTGTTCAAATACAAAGAAGTTCTTGAGGGAATTACAATTACATGATACATATTTTTTTTTTTTCCTGATTAAAACCTGCCATCAGTGTTTTAATGGGAAAGTCTGGGAGCATATGAATCCTTTTGCCAAGAGGCTTTTAAATAGTCTGGATTATTGAGACCAATCCTAATATTCATGGCTGAAGATGCCTCAGGTGTTAATATAAATTGGGTCTTCGGAGTCATGCACTACTGACTGAAAAAAGGGTAAATGGCTGGGTCCAGAACCAAACGTAAAATCAATTAAAGAAAGAATGACCAAAATTGCATCAAGTTTCAAAGATGTCAAAAATGAGGCCTGCATCTCAAGACAAAGCCTGTTCATGTTAGAAAAAATACCAACTTCAGGATTCAGAACTAAGAAACTCAGATTTATATGGATCTAATTAATTTTAATATTAACCCAATTAATAGATGTAATTATTACTAATTTAAAATTAGCTAGCACAATGACCCTGACTTCTAGAAACTTAAAAAGTTATCTGAATTCAGGTGACTAGATGCATTTTTGTAGGAGGACCTTAAAGAATAACTAATATTCCTGGAGTATAGAGTATAAGCTACAGAACTTTTGAAACCTTTATATGGCGTTTAAAGAGAATAATAGAAACCATTATGAAAACCGGAATGATGTTTATTCAGACATAGGAATATTGAGAAACATTATTTCTTGTATCAGAGGAAGCCTATAAGATTTATATAAGAATATAGAAATCCTTAGTTATTTAGTCGCTTTCCTATAGATAGGCTTAGTATGTGTAAGATCTTCCCAACTAATGCACTTTTTCCTTCCAAACTAGGCAGTGAGGGTAGTGGAGCTGGAGAAAGTGTGCTCTGATACATCTGGGTCCTTGCACAGGACTTCCATCTCCTGGTACAGTCTGTTCTGTACTTTTCAGCCAACACTTCTGCACAACTACAGAATACAAATGCCTTCTTTCAAGTCACATATAGAAATTTTATTCTCAGTTTTCAAGGGCCTTAGAACACCAACAGAACCTGCCTGCCTTGACTGGCCTCACAGGATGCTTACCCCTGCACACCTTCTACCCTGGATCTGGATCTCCATGTCAGCTCAGGCCTGGACACCCAGGGTATTCTGAGCAGTGTCATAGGTCAACCTGAGTCTAGTCCTACTTCTGCTGCTGTAGATTACTGACATTTTTTCCTGGATGGACTCTGAGCCTACATACTAGATTTGTTGTCTGTAGTTCCACCTATCTTTCAGTGAACCTTGGGTCCTTTTCTTGTCTTGACTTGTGGAACAGCCACCCTCTTACTCCTCTGCAACAACAGCTTTCATTTTCTTTCCTTTTTCCCCTCTTTTTCTTCATATTTATATCATAGCTGATCCAGCTTGGAGTGGAGCACTTATTTTTCACTTAACAATGTGAAGTCTTCAGGCTACAGTTTAATGGGAGGCCAAAGGGCTGCTAATAATACTTGAAGTCAGTAGTTCAGAAGTCAAGTGTTTTTAGGCTGCCATCTGGGTTTCAGAGAGTAAGAAAATTCAAGAAATTCTACCTACTTTCTCTTTTCACCTTTACAGGTCAGCCTGCAATGTTATGATAATAGTACTACTTACTTTTAACCTAAGATCCTTCAACTGAGGGATATAACTCAGTTCATTTCTCTAGAGAGGCTTCGATTTGAAGGTGATTGGCTTAAAGTCATAGATCAACAGAACTGAAAAGGAAGTTGTTATGCTCAGTATGTCCCACATTATGTAGCCCCCAGTTTGTTCTCAAACTTCCAACTATTATCCAGTGTTGATTCAGAATATTAGACTGGAAATCTTTTGTCTTTCCTGCTCGGCCTTCATCTATACTTGAGAGAAGGAATGAAATTCTTTCAGAGATTTACATATTTTTTAGTAGCTTATTGTCTGGGCGCTCAAGTTTCTTACTTTTTGCAAAATATGAAGCGTTTTCTCTGATCTCAGAAACATTAAAGCTCTAAATTCTAGAATGCTCCCCTGTTATCAAGAGTACGAGACCTACACAGTCTGCTTTGTCACGTAGCACAGAAAGGGGCTTTAGAATTACTCCCCATAAAGAAAGGAGTGTACAGCAGGCAGGGGACAGCCTTGAGACCTGTTCATTAATGTTTGTGTTATCCTCGGAGAAAAGGCTGCAAAGGCAGAGATGCTATTACTCTGACTATCTCTAATTGACAAAGGTTCACCTGGGGGAAATATTAGCAAAATAGAAGGAAGAGGCAAACTAAAATAGGTCTTTCTACTTCTTCTTTTTTCTGCTGTGAGGTCTCAAATAGCAAGATGAGCAGAATTCATTGAATTAGTTTCCATAGTTCTTGAGATTATTTATTTTTAATCTCAAAATAGTGCTTCATTCCAGTTACTTTCTTTGCAAAGGAAGTATACACTGAAATTAAACATGGAGACCAACATTTATGCGCAGCATGGAAAGAGAGGGATTGGTTTATTGCTTGAATGACAGATCCTATTTATAGATTTCTCTCTTTGTCTCTCCCTGAAGTCTTGAATCATAATCGTATAATTGGTTAGGTCAGAAATGACCTTTAAGCTCATCAAGTGCAACCATTAACCCAACACTGCCAAATCCACCACTAAACCGTGTCCCCATGCGCTATGTCTGTATGTCTTTTATGAGAAACATCACCTTCAGAGATGGCGGCCCCACCACTTTATGGGGAAGCCCTTTCCAATGCTTGACAACCCTTAGAGTGTAGAAATTTTTCCCAATATGCAATCTAAATGTCCTCAAGTGCAACTTTGAAACCTTATCCCCTCATCTTATTACTTGTTTCCTAAGAAATTGATGCCCATATCATTAAAACCTCCTTTCAGATAGCTGTAGAGAGCTGTAAGCTCTCCCCTAAGACTTCTTCCAGCTAAACACCAGCGCCCTCAGATGTTAATTACAAGACTTGTTCTTTAAACTCTTCACTAGCTTCATGGCACCTCCTGGACACAGTCCAGCCCCTCAATGTCTTCCTTGTAAGGAGAACCCTCAAAATGAACATATTATTCAAGGTGTGACCTCACCAATGCTGAGTTCAGGGGATCAATCACTCTTGCTGACCACATAATTTCTGATACAAACAGAAGACCATTGGCCTTCTTGGCCACCTGGACACACTTTTCCAGTTTGGAGTCAGGTGATCCAGCTATTGAAAGGAATCATACAATTTGCTGTTGCCACCATACTCTTTTCTACTAAAACTGTAAATTCAGGGGAAATATTAAAATAAACCCTAAACATATTGAAGTAAATTAATTTCCAACTTTTGAATGTCAAATTTGAAAAGAGGGAAGGAAAAAAATAGAGAAGGGTGGCAGCAGGGTTCTTTCCATTCTTTTTATGTTCAAAAGTTAACAGGCTTAAAATCTTCCTTTGCAGATATGAGACCTGCTTGACATGCTGTTATTATAAAAAATTTGTAGCTGAAGAGACTGTTACCTAGGGAAATTTGCATATGTAAATTAGCATAAATTGAACATGTCATTGCTGGAGTTTTCTGCTTTCTTTGGTAGTTATTCAGTGCAAGAGTTATCTGTGTACCAATTTACACAATTTTCTCTGTGGTTCTCATTTTATGAAGGTTTATTAATTTACTAACTAGTCACTCACTATATGGAGTTGGCTGGATCCCATAAAATATTATGCCTATAATTTTAGTTTTAAGTAGAGCTCTTATTTAAAATACCTGAAGACTAAATTAAAAGTCAGGTTTGTATTTTCTGTTTGGGGAAGATTATATAGATGTGACACACAAAGCATTTTAAAAATTATCATAAAATGAAATGAAATTAAATTCATTTGAATGAGATAAATCAGTTTTACAATGCTACTATGCAGGCATGTTGTTTGAATGATTCAATATATTTCTATACAAGTTAGTTTGGGTTAGTTTTTAATTCTTGGGGGATTTGGTTTTGCTTGGTTTAGTTTGGTTTTGTTTGGTTTTACTTTGTTTGTTTTGGGGGGTTGTTTGCTTGGTTTTTTAGGGTTTTTTGGTTGTTGGTTTTGGTGGTTTTTTGGGTTTGTTTTCTGGGTTCTTTTTTTGGGGGGGAGGTTATTTAATCTCTAATAACTAATATAAGAATGGCAATTCCTCTGGATTTTTACCAGAATTTAAATCAAAGGCAGTATAGATAAGGTAAAGCAAGAAGCCAATCTTGGATTAAGATGGGAATTGTCTTTCTTACAGGTATAAATAAGTCATGTCTTGCTGTGTGTGTTTCTCCATTTTTTCAGATATTGAAGCATTCTCAGTCAGGGATTTTCTCATCCCACTAAAACCACCTCAGGACATGTGAAAGACAACATCAATAAACATCCTATGGAGTCAGACTATGAACCATAGCATTGGTAACTGTGGTAGGAATTTTAGAGTCTGACTTGAACAAATGACAAGAGAAATTGTTCGTTGGTCCAAATGATCTTTTAGTGAAAAGGAAATAAATCACTGGAGTGAAATTCAGAGCAGGCAAGCTTTAATAGCTCTTTCAGGAGTTAACCACAATCTGAACAACTCATTCTATTGAATTTATCTCCCTGGTAATCAAAATGTGCTCATAAGCAAAATCATTATTGTGCTGCATGAACTTTACTGTGGGGAAGAATAAGGAGCTATCCCACATGATATAAAGCAATGTGTGTATACTGAAGCAATAGGGACATTCTCAAAGGATTTCCAGAATTGCTGTATGCCACATGCAATTCCCTCTAAAATGAACTTTCTTAATTCCTGACAACAATTAATTTAGGTAGGTAGATTCAAATGGAAGGTAGATTCAAATAATCACCTAAAGAATTGTTTGAAATTGTCAGCTGAATATAGTGTGGTTGTTACCACATGTGAACATATATTGCTAAATTCTTAGGTGGTCTAAGTCGTTCAGTTTTACAATGTTTTTTAATGAGAATATTATAATAATGATAGGAAAAAGTGTGATAAAATTAAAATCCTGCCCTCCCATTGAAAGAAAAAGTAAAACTTTGAAATTGAGTAAACTGGTCTTAAACAGCTAAGGAAGAGGATTGCCTAGAAGAAGATGACTTCCTTCCACATCCCATGGCACCAAAAGGCTACATTAGTTTCACATTGAAGCCATTTGAGTCAATTGCATTTCCAGACTTTAACATCCCATGGAATTGCCTTGTCATTGTGACAACCAAGAGAAAATAGGATAGGAAAAGGGAGGAAATTGCAAAGCTGAGAGGAAATTAGATCAACTTTGCTTGTCAGAACTATAACTCGTTGCACCCTGGATCAATTACCAACATTAACTGGGGTTGCTTCTCAACAGATTAAGCCAGATTCTTTGGAGGTGAAGCAGGAGTTGGAAACCAGGGCTACACTGACTGATCCAGCTCCCAAATTATCAAGTCTTTCTTTCTGTCTTTCTGTTATTCAGTGAATACTTTACAGAAAAACAATAAAAAAAAAGTCTTGAAGGGAAACAGAGAGACTTATGCACCGGGACAGATAATAATCAGGAGTTGTGCACACAGCTCTGAGAGATGAGAGATACATTCAATAGAAAATGCCATTTTTGAGTAGCATTCTTATATCTTGTTCAATGTTCTGTATGCTTGAGTACTGGCTACAAAAAATTTCTTTCTTCCTTTTTGAATTAATCAGAGAAAACCTGTCATGTATGCCTTCCAAGTTAAGCTTCCTGGAAGTACTCAGTAAACCTAAATATATCTTCATTGAAATAGCCTTTTCCAAAATGCCTGATAAGTCTGGTGCTAAATTGCTTAGGCTTATAAAGACTTAGGTAATTTAAACATAGCAGTGATTAGAAATGTAAACTCCAAGGAAGGAACCTAATAATGTTATTTGGTAATTGAGTGGGGGATTTCAAGCATTTCTTCAATCTAAATATGGACTTAGCTGCTTAAGAGGTGGTTAGGACCTCTTTGTCCATCTAATCTTTTCTCACTGCCACACTGACATCAATAAGACAAATTCACAACAGTTACTCAATATAACTATCCTTAATTTCAGTAATGTGAAGTGAAGAAATTAAGCTTTTTCAATTAGAGGGACATTCTCAAGCATTATTGTGACATTTGCAGTACAAATGCAGTGTGTACTTAAAAATATTCTGAAAGCAGCTGGAGAGCATGTTTTTAAGATTTTGGCTTGATTTATATTCTTATGTTGTTATTTTACATTAATTTCTCCTTCAAGCAAGTAATATTTTGCTGTTTTCTCTAATTTCAATGAATTCTAATTTCATTTATCTAATTTCACTGATGTTTCAAGTATTTTCTTTATACTTGTTCTAGTAAGCACATTAGAAGACTGATATTTTCCAAAATATTTGATGCATATTATTCAAAACAGAATTTACTGCTGTTATGCTCCCTAACTTTTTTCCATTTAATTTATACAGACTTTCTTGAGAACAAGTTGTAGCTATTTTAATTATGAAGAGAATGGTTTCTAGCATTTCTTGTATGAATATTGATGAAAATAACTTTTAATTAAAACATACAAATGGTCCCTTTAGAAGGGCATACACCATTATTTAATCAGACCTACAAAAAAAAAAAAAAACTCCAAAATGCCACGTGAATTATATATCCCACAAAGATTAGCTAGCAAAGATTGAGTGTCATATATTTTCAATCATTAAGCAACACATAAAGGAACTCAAAGTAGCTCAATAATGACAACTGTAAAAATGTCAATAAAATTTCTGATTTTTCATTCTTTAATGAGAAAAAATGCAAATGTCCTTACACCATTGGCATTTTGCATATTATTTTTGCTATTATATGATGTATTTTTGTCAGGCAAAAGATGTGTAAGATGGTGCTTTTTTGGTGTTAAAAAAACAAGTGAAATGATCTTTAATTTTTGCTTAACATGTCATTGGCTACAATATAGTTTCTAGTAAAAGCTTGAGTTGTTTTTCTTTATAGTTCTGTTTTTATTGTGTGCTTTCCAAAACTCCAGCAATGGGCTTACTCTGCTTCCTGTAGAACTATGTCAGCCCAGATTAAGAATACCAGAAAGATTAGATTTAGATATTTCCTTCTCAGTTGCCATCCTGTTGTTCTGCAGTGAACAGGGTCAAAACTGATTCTGCAAAAATGATGGGAAAGTTCAAACATATTTTCAGAAAGCACTTAGGGCAGCCTACTCTAATGACAGATTTTCACTGGATATCATATAAATAGTCTCCTACAATCAGAACTATACTTGGCCATTAGTTCTACTGCAGCTGAGAAAAGGCACTAATGTCAGAAAATGTCAGAGAAAGTAAATGACAGATCACAGCTGAGAATTTTTTAATCTGATAAAATAGCTGCCCAAATGAATGGGAGGAAATATATGTACTGTTATTCATTTTCAAACAGAAAATAAAGTTCTAGTGATACCAGTTATATGTTAACTTGACATTTTAAAACAGTGGATATTTGCTTAAGCAGATTTTATTAGTTGCCACTAGAAATTTCAGATTTTTTTAAAATTTAAGTATGGTCTGGATAATACAGAGTACAGAAGGGAAAAAAATTAAAACTTGGGACTGTGAGCCAGTGCCAGCTTTCATTTTCTTAGTTTATTTTTTCTTGGTTTTCTCTCTAGCCTTATTTTCTTTCCCAGATTGCTTATGCTGAAGAATAAGTCATGGGCTTGCATGCTATCCTTCAGCATCTCTCCAGGTGCTCACAAAACAATTACATACAGATCAACACTCTTTATTTCTTGTTGCCCTAATAGCAATAATAATTATAATAATGACATTAAGCCAAAGAGTGAGGCACATGATGTTAGTTTTTGATAGATGGTATCCTCCCTGTGATCATCCAGAGATCTTACTAACTTATTTCAATTAGCAAGTCAAGCATAAATTTGAAATATTGCCAAGACAGAGACAGGGAAAATGCAAAACCAAAGTTTTCTTTCTTAGATGGGATTAGATTGAGACCATAATGAAGCTGCCAAAGTAATCTGAGTGCTGCAGTCAGAAAAGGTGATGCCCTTCCTGGCTGACTGATTTTCTATTGGTGGCCTGTCATAATTTATAAAACATAATCCATACATCTGTGAGAACAAAAGAAGGTCTGGAGGGGCCAAAATAGATAAGAGAACGCAGGAAGACTTCTGCTAAGTATGAATACTGTTGTGAGGTCGTTCAACACCACTGGGTTTTGGATGTCTCAAATTCTTTCATAACTTAAGCAAGTCTGATCTATTTAAGGAGGAAGCAGGGGACTAATAAGGTTGTACTAACAACAATGGTTAAGTACTGTTAGTTATATCTAGAAATGCCACATCTTCTGCAAAACAGTAGAACAAGTGTAATTGTATTTGTTTTCTGATAAAATAGCCAAGTACACAAGACCATTTCAGATTTTTGTCTGGTTTTTTTTATCCTGGTTTTCTCATACACATTAGTACTATTCTGTCCTGGGGATTTAAGGTGAAGTAAAGTAGAGTGAGATGCTCTCACCTTTTCTTTCTAAGTACACATGTGATAGAACATAAAATACTATGAGACACAACTTTCTTTTTAGAAATTTTTGGTCATGTTAATGGTTTGTGTTTTACATGGGTAGTAAAAATACCACAGGGGGAAAAAATACAAACACAAATAGGTTTTATCTTAGATGCACTGTAAATTTTCACTAATGCTAGAGAAATTTTTGTGATGTCAGCTGAAATCAGTGAAGCTGAAAGCACAATTTCCCTTGCACTCAGCTACACTACCACTAACCTGGCAAGCCTGAATTGCACACCTAGTTCTCATGTGACTCATATTTTCTGTTTTTATACATGGTTTTTATCTGGTTGGCAGAGAAATGTGTCACTGAATAGATAACAAATAATAAATATTATGACTTGTGCATTTCTTTGTGGGAGAAATCAGTTTGTAGGAGGAGAGGAGAATTTTTTTATCATTTTTTGTCTCTATTAATTTTATATATTCCAGACATTTTGCTCTGCAAAGGGAAAATAAAACATTGAAAAAACCTGTAAGACTTGCGTTCCTGGAGTTTCTTTCTATGGTCTTAGATTTATGTCTGATTTGCTCTATATTTATGGTCAAATTCATAAAATTCAAAGCAGTAAAATATTGAAATATGAGATAATGTACAATAGGTCTTTGGGTTAGAACTATATTAAAACCATAACTTACAGTTACCAGCAAGACCTTCTCCAGGAAAAAATCTTGACCCAAGTAATATGGATTTTTACTGCAGAGAATCTAACTGGGTTTTTTTTGTTTGTTTTTGGTTTGTGTTTTTTTTTTTTTCTTGTTTTGTTGTTTTTTTTTTTTTTTTAATGAATATCTCTTATGATCTTAAAAATAAGCCATAAGTAATTCTCAATCTGGACATTCAACCACTGGTAAAAAATGTGTGCTTATTACACATCTGTCAGATAAGCTGTCATCTAGAACCACTAAATTTATAATAAAATATTGGTGTTCTATACCTTAGTCTGATATTAATAGACTGTGAAATCTCAGACAAATCCCTTCACTATTTGTGCTTTGTTTTCACAGCAAACCTTTGCCTTTGGTCTCTAATTAGAGAGGATTTCTGACACGGGGATGGCCAACTACTTCCTTTCTATAGAACCTAGCAAACCCAAAGATATGAGAAAGAATTAACTGGGACTGGATGTACTTTTAGAAAGCATCTGGGTTCTAAGCAGATGTATGTTTGGCCATATTTGGTCATGTGTACGTTGTGTACATGTTTTATCTTGATTGCTCTCAAAAGTTTACAAGACAGTTATTACTGCTACTTCAGTATTGTCCTGCCCCATGATTTACAGAGAAGTAAATAGCCAATCTTGTAGAGCTTTTTCAATGCTGCTAGATGGTGAGAAGATAGGTGTCTACTGAACATCTCCTTAACTGTTTGCTTTTTAAATGCTTTATCTGGATATTGACACATGGACACTGAAAGAGTCATCTGAGAAACAGGAGCAGTATAAAAAGGCACAATGTTTAGAAGGATATAGGAACAAAAACTGGTATACACCTATTTAAATAGACCTCCAGCTTTTAACTGGACATCCTCAGCATAGTGAAGGGCTTCCAGGATGTCTACATGAAAATATGCAACTTGCTGAAAGGGATCTTTCAGTCGTGGAAAACCTATCAAATATCCACTAAAATCAGCTTGAATCTACTGTACCAAATAAAACAAACTTTCTCTTTGCGTTCCTCAGCTTTTTTTCAAATTCAAGTTCACGGATGCACATCAGGAGTCAACATTGAAAACAGCAATAATAAAATAAACCCAAGTAGTTTACAGAAGATTTACATCTTAAATACACATTTGGAAGACAGGAAAAAGCTAGGCCAAGGATTTACTTCCATGAGGAAGAGTTCGAAGGAAGCCATTGATCAGTCAGAAGAAAAATGTACATGTGTACAGAATTTTTTCAAAACTGTCATACTAAGTTGAATTATATTTTTCAATGACTTTTTTTTCCCCAAAGAAAGTGACAAATTGGATGCTGTGCTTCTTTCTATAGGATTTTAGAAATCTTTGCACAAGAGGAGCTGTGGACTCATGCTTCTAAGGCACATTTGAGTCTTCTTTGCATACAAATACATGAGAGAGAAACTGACACCCATTTTCTTTGTGTTTTCTGTTCAGTCCCATCATAATGAGAAACAAAGGCTTCATAATGCCCTGTCATAAGGAAATACAGAACTTGGAAGACTTTTTTGGCTTTACCAGAACTTTGTTTAAGGATGAGTACAAAGAGTGGAGAGGCTGGTGACACCAGAACATCATCTAATTCAGTGATAATGTTCTCTTTCACATTGTTTTCTTTCCCATGTTGTCAAGGTAAGACTTTACCAGGAGATTTTTTTTACTCAGTCATTTATCTTTTCTATGCAGCAAGACAGTTGAGTGACAGCATTATTTAGACGTGTGACAAGATGGCATGTGGTATTACCAGTGTCTTGCTAACACAGAAGTAGTCCATAATGTCTTGCAATTTCTTCCACAAGGCTGTGCAGTGTACTGAGTAGGAGAATATGAAGAAAAGGGAAAACAGAAATCTTCATTTGGCTCCAGAAAGGCAAGATTTTAAGCAGAGAAAAATGTTCCTTAAATTCTCAGGAAAAAAAATAGAAAAACGCTCTCAGTAAGACTGCAGTTAAAGTTATATTTGAGATAGTAGGTAGAGCTTCATACATATTTTCATTTTAGTGTAAACTAAACTATCTCTTCATTAACACAGTTACTTATATAGCACATACATATGCATGTGTGGCCATGCATATACACTTATTAGCTCTTTATTTCTATCTTCCTTCTTATTAGAATGGACTGGCACTGCAGGAATTTGCTCAATAAAATGTTAAGAATAGTAGATATAAGTTCTTTCCTGGCTCTTCTCAATATTTAAATTTTGTCTTTGTAGTATCTTCTTCATGATATTTAACTTCACCTGTTATTTAATACTCAGCTTTCATATTTCACCTCAGTATTAAAGGTGATTTTTTCAACACAAATTTCAGTTAATGAAAAAAATCTCAGCAGAAACTTTTCTTTTTACATTTTGTATTTTTCAGTAACTATTTGATAAAACAATTTGTCCTTTTTTAAAGTTTTCTATAAGTCCTTCTGCATTATGACCCTCTTTTTTGCTGGATATACCATTTGCAGAGCTTCTATCTGCAAAAAAAAAAAAAAAAAAAGACCAAATTATAAGATATTTTGCCTCTATAAGCTTTGATCTGCAGACCTGGTAGATTCCCTCTGTTTATCTTAAGAGCTCAAACAGGAACATGTGCTTCGCATTTGCAATAGCATAGAGTAGTAAGAGTGCTCATCTCTACAAAGAAACACAAAAATAAAAAGTATTTAAAACTGGGACATTGAAAATTCAAATCGTTGTAGGAGGTTTACTGAATCACAAAGAAGGGAAAAGATGCAACAGAGGATTTAGAATTGAATCAATTGATTAAATATATGGCAAACAGATTCTGCTGTGAAGAAATGTTGACTTGTTAATCTCTCTTGCTATCAGAATGCTGAGGAGGCTGAGGAAAGGCCAGGTGTGCTTTAATTCCCAGCCTCCTCAGGGAAATGCTCTCAATGTGTTTATTAAGCTGTGTGGGTAACAGCATTTAATAAACTGTTTTCAAACATTAAAGCTGTTTGCTTATCTGAGACTGAAAGGGGGAGAGATAAGTAGCCTTCCTCTCATTTTAATGGCTTTATGGAAGGAAATTACTTATGATGGGGTCAGAACAGGGACACTGCTGAAATGCGTCACTGTTCATCAAACACAGGTTGGGGTCTATGGGCTGTGGTTACCACACTGTCACAGTCTTGGAATACTGTTGCAATAATTAGGAACAAATTTCATTTCACAGGAAGCACGGGACAGGGTAAGCTGTCTATGTCTTATTACTTCAAATGTGCCCCTTTCACTTGCAGCCTTTGGTCTCTGTGCCAGGACTCCCAGTGAGGTGCTACCTATGCTTTCTGGTGTTCTAGTGCATTTCTCGTGTGATGTGAGCACTGGCTTATTGGGAGTTGGGATCAGCAGCTGTGGCATTCATTTATTTCCTGCAAACTAACAAATAGTTAATAACTGCTAGCTGGCACCATCTGGACTGACTTTAGATCAGTGCTATAAAGAAGGTAACCTATTCTACAGTGACATTTCCAAATGTTTCGGGATAAGGAAGAGGTCAGGACAGAAAGTTAAAAATTATCAGATGTTGTGCAATAAGTAAGTAGTAACATAATACCACTCACTTGTGATGATGACATTAATAAGGGGATTCAGTATTTGAGCTGAGTTTTAGTCTTACGTGAAAACTAATTTGGCCACTGGGATAAGTTGTCACAGCTGCACTGAGATCACTGGAGGTTTAGAAGCCAGCAGCAAAAGTGAATCCATTTCTTTTCTTTGGTGACTTTGGTCTTAGGTCATAACACATGCTTTCTAAAACTAATAACATCTGGCAGACTAGGCATGTTAATGGCCACAGTTTTGGTGGAGTTCTTGTGCATGCAATTAGCTAAATAGTCACTCAGCTGAGTATGGACATGGGAACACCACAGGCACACCAGGATCAGCTAAGCTGTGCAGATTTGCATGCCCAAGTATTTGCATTATAGTTCTCCTAATGTCCATCTACCCAAATCCCTCAGGAGATTCAGTAAAAGAGGGAAGCCTATTTGCACAGCTGAAGGTATTTACTTTGCTTGGGGAAACAACTCTTTTGTTTCTCCCTGCACTGCTAAATGAAAGTCTTCTATGCAATTTAAAATAATTTCAAGAAGAGAACCAGATTTTTTTAATTACTCCTTCTTTTCAGTGTATCAGACTATCTGATTTAAACTAGATTCAATCCTACATCATTCACAACTTATTTATTTATGTTTTGTAAGCGCCATCTCAAAGAGATTCTGTTCAGCTAGCATTTGACATGAATATGATTTGATGGGTTGGTATAAATATTGAAAGGCTTGTAAACCCAAATGGGCCATATGTTTGACATATTGGACCCCATACCCAGCCCTAATACATGAGTATGCCATGGGCAAGTATTAATTCTGTCCTGCTCTGGTGAGAACAGCTCCAGGTAAATGTATAAAGTTCTTTATCTGTATTTTTTCTGAAATGCTAAAGGATCTTGTTCATAAATTAGGAAAAAAATCCATGAGAGCAGTAGAAGGAATAATAATAATTTACTAATGCTCCTATAGTCACTTCACTATGACACAAAAGCTTGCCATCACATTTAATTAATACATGGATAGGACTTCCACATTCTTTCTGTGCTTGAAGTAAATGCAAACTTGAGTAGATTTCTTTCAGAGTTGATTTTTAGTTGAACACTGTAAGGAAGGCAATTGCAGAAATCCGTTAAAGCCTCAGGCTACACTCCACATTTGATCATACTGGATGCTTCTAAACTGAAGATTATTCCCTTTTGACAAGAGAAATACAACCATTGTCAATAAACATTGTTTCCTGCTGTTTTGAAAATATTCTTACTGTGTGTCTTCTTGATGTCTGAATATTTATGAAGAAATTTACCATAATCTGTCATGTATAATTTTTAATATTGACACATGAGTTTCTCATATGAAATATATCTATGTTATCTTGCATCAACTATTTAGAAGTGAAGTGCTTTGTCTGAACTAATAGAATAGAATCTACATCCTCAGGTGCTGATTCATTCTAGTTAGTACAGACAATAGTTGAAGTGGACAAAATATATTTTAGCTTATGTATTTCTCAGTTTTCTCTAGTTCTATGTTTAATAATTTTAAATTGAGCTGAACTAGTATTAAGGGGTTCCTCACAGATCTTGTGAATCAACCCTGGTAGGCAACTAACCCAGTGTGGCATCTTGTTCAATCCCCCTAGCTGGATGGAGGAGAGTATCAGAAGAGTAAAAGTGAAAAATATATATTAAGAAAAATGACTTTGAAACTGTCAAGTGGAAAGTTTTCAATTTTGAGAATTTTTTTTTTTTATTCTGGATACTTAAAACCAAAACTTTGCATTAGATTCAGATACTTGCAGCAAATTAAGCAAAAAAACATTGGTAAAAATAATCCTTTTCCTTAAAACAATTTATTGTTGTACTTCTTTTAACCTTGGATTATTTCATCCATAGACAATACACTCTATAGATATATTTGGGAAATTACAATGCAAATGTGGATCCTCCAGTTTCTAACACATAATTGCATTTTATTTAGATACAGCTTGATTTTGTGGTTGAGGCACTTTGTGATGTCCCTTGGTGCCTAGATCCATGAATAATTCAAATTATTCAGGCTGCATGTGCAGTCATAATGTGCTTCAGCTAGGCAAACCAGGTGATGGAAACAGTGGCAGGTTGTAATATAGGCAAAAAAACACAGATCCTGCAGGACCTGGGAAGTTCCCATGATGCCTTATTTTTTTCCTATTTTATCTTATTTTTCTCTATCTTCTAAGAGAAACCAACCTGGATGGAGGAAGGAAACACTACGTCCTTGTGCTTTAGATTGTGCATTCTCCCTTATTAATAGTGAAATGGAAAGGATTCTCAGTTGATCAGTAATGGTTTATCCATGTTTTTGCAGGAATCATGTAGCACAAAATTGGCTGGTTTTTCAAACATTACTTATTTTAATATTTCCCACAATTTGCTTTACATGAATGTGGAACTTTGTGTGGCAGCACAGCTGGCACATAAAGTAGAAGACCTGGAAGAGCTGGTTGAATGAGTTTATATTTATTTTATTTTATTTATTAACTTTGTGTTCATATAATATAAAACCTATAAAGTAAACTAACAAGTAAAATATACTTATTAGTCTTTTACTACTTTTATTTTCCTACAAAAAACACTGAAACGCTTTTCTTTGAGAAGTTAACCAGGTACCAAAAAAAACAAAAGTAAACACTATACAGAAAGGAAAATAGAGAAAGAAAAGACAGAAAATGTCTCTCACAGAAGCTGCATCTATAATTTGTTAGTAAATTGTTTCTTTTCATAGCATGCCCTACAGAAAGAAACTTACCCCCAGAAAAAAAAAGCTTGCAGAAGCATCTATTATTTTGAACTAATGTTGCTTGCCTCCTCCCTTGCAGTCTTCCTCAGCAGCATATTAAAGGTCACATGGTATATAATGAAATACTTGTGACCTAGTCTTCTTCATATTGTTTTATATCTCCTTTCCTTTCCTTTCCTGTCCTGTCCTGTCCTGTCCTGTCCTCTTTTGAAGAAATGAATTGAGAATTTCACTGCTGGAACTGGGTTATATCATAAGTGGCTAGTCTATCTGATTCCTATAATATATATTAATGGGAATAAACATATTTTTTCTTAGAATTATGAAGCTGAAATGACACAAAACCCCATGGCTGGTCTTCTATTAGCAGAGCTGTTAGCCATGTTCTGTAGCAATATCATTACTGTCAGGAGTGAAGGAGTATTCAGATTCCTCAGAAGTCTTTTTCCACCTGGAGGAAGAATGTTCTCTCGTAACAAGATAATGCCCTTCAGCCTTGAATTTCCCTGGGAATTGCAGGTATTCTCTCTGACATATTCTAATAGTTATAGGAATGTGATATATTTGTCACATCAATATCTTTATTGTTTATGCAATAGTAGTTTTTTAATATGTATGTACTTCCTTATATATTTACATATATGTTAAGGCTAAATACTGTTGTCATGGAAGAAGGGTTTTTTTGAGTATTCGGTACATGAATTTTTGTCTTTTAGACTCCTTCTCCCTTTTCCTCTGTCCACTTGACATTTTAATAGTGATTGTGCTTGTTTTGGCTGTCATAAAGTTAATTTTCTTCATAGTAGCTAGTATGGGCCGTGGTTTGGATTTTTGTTGAAAACAGCGTTGACAACACAGGGGTATTTTAGTCACTGCTGATCAGCACTTACAAGGCATCAAGGCCTTTCCTGCTTCTCACAACATCTGACCAGGAAGGGGGAAGTAGAGGGAAGAGGGGAATGTTCAGGGCAATGATGCTTGTCTTCCAAAACCACCATTACAAGTGATGGAGTCTTGCTCTGCTAGGGATGGCTGAACACCTGACAATGGGGAGAGGCGAAGAAATTCCTTGTTTTGCTTTGTTTACTTTGTTGTTACTTTGCTCATGTGGTTTTTGCTTTATTTATCAAATTGTCTTTATCTCAAGCCATGAGTTTTCTAACTTTTACTCTTCTGATTCTCTTTTCCATCCCATCTGGACAGAGATTAAGCCAGCAGCTCTGGTGCTTATTGGCCAGCTGGGGTTTTGTACCACTGTCCTGTAGCCTTTATGGTCACTGTGTTCTAAATTTCTACTGTGGTTCTAAATTTCTACTGTGGTTTCTTTTGTGCATTTTATGACATTAAACCTCATCCTCCACATATTTCATGAAGAGTCCATATTTTTTCTTTGATCTCAAAAATTAACTATGATTTTCTCACCAAGCCTGTTTTCATTCAGATTTTATTCTCTTCCTCAAAGTGTTTTTCCCCAATATTAGAATTTTTGTTCATGGGAAATTTTAATATTCATGGGTATATTCAAATTACATCTACTGAAACATCCTTCCCCATTTAAATGTCAAAAGAACACCTGAAGAACTCGCTTAGCTCTCCATTATGGAGACAGTTGTCATTAAGCTTTCTGTTCTCTCCATTCCATTACTCTTTTAACCATTCCATCTTTTTAGAGGAGAATTTTGAGTACTTATGGAGATTTATGTGAAAAACCAAAGACAAACCAAAAAACTCTTGATCAGCTAGATGGAAAAACTTATCAGATTTCCAGCTTCTTTTTCAAACAGCTTTTCTTAACAATGTTTGCAAATTGATAGTTCTCTCTTCTAGAGATATTTGAGTCTTGTACCTCAGAAATTGTTCTGGATTTTACTTTTTTTTTTTTTTTAATTAATTGATGCTTCTTTTTCTGCATGAAACAAAGCAACTCATTCTGGATATGTAGACACCTATGTGATTTCAAAAACACTGATAAACTTTTATTTATAAGTACTTAGAAAGAGTTGGACTACTTAGAATTCAAGACTTTTTAGACTGCAAACCATTATTATACCATTCCCATATAATCTTGTATCTGCTTCTAAGAGGATATAACCACCTGTTATGAAATTTCCAAGGGTGAAAGATCTTATAATGAGTAAAAAAAAAATCATATTTCCTCACTGCACAGCTGTTAAAATTCTTAGAATGTTACTTTGCCCCAGTCTATCTTAATCCAGTTTTCTCTGAATTTTCCAATCCCAAGAAATCAAGACCAGGTGGCAAATACATGACCAAAGATACTTTGAGTTCCGTCATGTAATTAGAGATGTTTTAATACACATTTTAAAAGATTATTTACAACAGCATAGAACACAATTTAGCAGTGTTTGTTATTTACAGCTTCAGAAGTTAACCAAGTTTTAAGATTTCTTTCAGAAAGTTACATGACTTCATCCTTCCAAGATGTCAAAATAAATTTGAAACTGAAAGTTTCTCTTTCATGCAGAAAAAAAAAACCCTAGGTTATTAAGAGGTCATAATCTGTTCTAATTTGTTATTTTGGGTTTGCATGGCCAAGCTTTGGTAGTGGAAGTTGGCTACAGGGTTGGCTTCTGGAAGAAGTTGCTGGAAGCTTCTTCCATGTCCAGCAGAACCTAATGGTTCCAAGGACAGACATGCCAGTGGTCAAAGCTGGGCCAATTAG
Source organism: Calcarius lapponicus (assembly GCA_039654755.1). Taxonomy (NCBI): domain Eukaryota; kingdom Metazoa; phylum Chordata; class Aves; order Passeriformes; family Fringillidae; genus Calcarius; species Calcarius lapponicus. The sequence goes on along the minus strand of CM077468.1, from coordinate 44,397,290 downwards.
AAACTGTGGTAAAACCTCTGTGATAACAGGCTTAAGAATAAAATTAAGTTAGTATGCAGTTTTAATTGTGGCCAGAGAACAGTGGGGTGAGAACATGTGAGAAGAAAATTCTACAGACACCAAGGCCAGTCCAGGAGGGGCAGGAGGGGCTCCAGGGGCTGGAGCTGGGATTCCCCTGCAGCCCATGGTGCCGACCATGGTGAGCCAGCTGTGCCTGACAGCCCATGGGGGTCCATGGGGGATGCAGAGATCCACCTGCAGCCCAGGGAGGAGCCCACACTGGAGCAGGTGGGTGCCTGAGAGGAGGCTGTGAGCCTGTGGGAGCCCTGTGGAGAGAGGAGCCCAGGCTGTGAGCCTGTGGGAGCCCTGTGGAGAGAGGAGCCCAGGCTGGAGCAGCCTGTCCTTGAAGGATTGCACCCTGTGCAAGAGTGACCCACGCTGCAGCAGTCTGGGGAGAACTCTTGCCCATGGGATGGACTCACATTGGAGAAGTTCATGGAGAACTGTCTCCTGTGGGAGGGACCCTAACGTGGAGCAGGGGAAGGAATCCTCCCTCAGTAGCAGGAGAAACCACAGGTGATGAACTGACCTATTCCCCATTCCCTGTCTCTCTGCCCTGCTGGGAGAGGAGGTAGAGATGGGAAGGAGTGAGGGGTGAGAGGAAGATGTTTTAATGTCTTACTTTACTTCTCGTTATCCTGCTCTGATTTTGTTAGCAATAAATTCAATTAATGTATTTAATTTGAGCTTGTTTTTCTATGACAGTATTTGATGAGTGATTTCTCTCTGTCCTTTTCTTAATTTATATGCCTGGTCTGGAAAAAGGGAGGCTTTGGGGGGATCTTGTTACTCTCTGTATCTGCTTGAAAGGAGGGTGTAGTGAGGTGCTGGTTGGCTTCTTCTCCCAAGTGATAGGACAAGAGAAAATGGCCTCAGGTAATGCCAGGGGAGGTTTAGATTGGAATTAGGTAAAATTTCTTTGCTGAGTGATCAGGCATTGGAACAGGTTGCTTAGGGAAGCAGAGGAGTCATCACACCTGGAAGTGCTCAAAGATCTCGTGCATGTGGTCCTTAGGGGCAAGGGTGGATCTGGCAGAGTTGGACTTGATTCAGGGTTGGACTTGATGTGTTTAGAGAGCTTTTCCAACCTTAATGGTTCTACGATTCTTTCCGTCGTTATTATGGGTGGCTTTTTATTAGCTTTGTTAATCTAGTAAATACTTTGAGTCATATATTTAATACTGCTCTGCTGTCATTACCAGCTTTATGAATATTTTAAAAATTTCTACTTAGTTTTAAGTCATATAACTGATTTTAAATAAAAAAATGTTTCATTTTTTGCATCTTTCAATTTGATGATTAGCAAACATTATATTGTAGTTGTGTGAATTAGATATAATATTAAACATTTCAGTTGTCTAAATATGTTTGTATACAAATCACATATAATATGTAGCAAGGCATGAATCAAGAAAGGAGTGAAAAGGGAATTCTGAAACTTATGATAACAATAGTATTAATAAGCACACAATTTCCTGGATTTTTTTTTCTAAATTGTAAACATAATCTTTGAAAGTTCTAGATTTGAAATTTGAAAAAATACTTTCAACAACACTTCTTATTTAACACTTGATGAAAATGACAAGAAAATGAGGAAGAGAATATTAAAAAAATAATAATAAATACTATAGAAGCATAGATAAAAAAACAGAGAAATTAGATACAAAAATGGGAAATATTAACAGGCAATATTAAATTAACACAGTTGTGAAACAGTGATCTCTTTTTAAAAAAAATCTCTGATTGGTGCACATGAGAGCCATGTCAAAACATCTTTTTATTTTTCAAAGAACTGTTATTCTTTTGAAGTGCAAACCTCTGAAATTTATTTTGTTTTGATGTTTTGTTTTGTTGTTGTTGCTGTTGTTGTTTTTGTTAGTTTGTTCTTTTTTGTGCTTGTTTTTTCATCATGGGGAAACCCATGATGTCTATGAGTTAATTTGAAAGGCTATTTAAATCTTGTGCTTTGTTTTGGAAGGTCGAGTTTTGAGAAGCAAGTTGTGGCAGTTCTTTGTAGAGTGAGTCTGCTCAATGGAGCAGTGCTCATGTTGTAACTAGCACAGGTGGCAGTGTTTGGGGTTGAAGTGTCCTGTTGAACATGACAGCTTTGTGGAATTCATTAAGCTACTGGGATATAGTGCATGGACTGTTAAATAAACAGATAATTTTTTTCTTAGCAAGAACATAAGGAACTTGAAAATCTGAATCTGTAAAATATAAAAAATAACAAAACAATAGTCAATTAATTGTATCTATTAATACTAAAAATAGAAATTGATGATCTGTTAATGGACTATGTAAGTAAACTCATGTATAATGGAATATTCAAAGCCAAAGAGGTTAGAGGACAAAGAGGTTTTTATCTCTTACAAGTCATAAAAAGCCAGAAAAAAGCATGATTATTTCCCACTTAGCTAAATAAAGAAAGCCTAGAGACATTAAGGCTGTTCATGTTCATAATATTTTCATTAGCAGTGGGGAATTTGTTTCATTTGATTTCTCAAAAAATGCAATTTGAGACCATTTCTTTTATGTACATGTCACATGCTGACTTCAAAGGGAAAGGAACAAAGAGATCCAGACATGTACTTTTCTTTAAATTTTATTCATTTTGCTTCTTTTTCTTCTCTGGCCACAGATATTTTTATACATAGTTATTTTCATTCCTATATTTTTGTTATCTGATTGTTTTTTTTTTATTTTTATATCACTTTTTGAGGTCAGTATCAAACATACAATTTAAAATGTACAGGTATTGAAGGTTAGAAACCGTTTTAAACGTCCTATATGGGATATGGTTGCATGTTATGAGTTTTTTCAGGCCTCTGGGCTATTTTGAAAGGATGTAAAAGCCATACAATAGCCATTTCCTGTGAGTTTTGTCAGAGAATGAGTCCCTGAGACAAGCAAATGTCCAGAGTTCAAGAGATTAATTAGCACTGGTGACTTAGAGGTGGATCAGACAGTAAGTACTATACAGGAGTTAATTACACACAGCCTGGCTTAGGTGAGCTCATCAGCTTGAAGGAGATGGAAGGTTCCCTTGAAAGCCACTGAATTGTACTGAAACATAAGCTAATGCAGCTATTTCAGGGAAGTTCTACTCCTGGATCTAATTGTGCCCAGGCCTCCCAAAGCTGTCTCCTTAAGAACTAAAATGAGCAAAGGTCTGCTGAGTAGGAGCCGATATGAGTGATGAGGAAGAGAACAACGTGAAAACAGAATGGTTGCTTTGTTTCCTGTTGCCTGTTGTTTACAGATTAAAAAGTTTCAGAATGGGATGGTGGCCAGAAAACACAGTGGTTTGAGTTGCTTTTCTTGAACTGGAAAACAAGCAAATAGTTCCCAAAATGCTGAACCTGGAGAGGAATTTAAGATTTCTTCTGTATTTACATCCAGATGCATGTTTAGTCTAGTTTCTAAAAGGGCAATATCAAAAACCTAAATTATGCATAATAATATGTTTAGGGTTGTAAAATTGCAAAAATATTTGGATAGATGCATGCAAAGAAACCTGAATAAAATACTCAAGCAAGACCAAAGAAAATGTAAACTAGTAAATGAGACTACAAAAAAAGTGTATATTGGAAATATTATGATGCCTCTCATCCAGAGAAGATCTTATGGTACATAAGATATCCAGTAGTTTAAAAGCAAAAATATTCTCATGTCAAGAATATTTTGAAGTATTTTTTAATTATAAAGCAAATGTCCACAAGAGGCTTAAGATATTTCAGTTTGATCAAACAGTATTTTTAACAACATGATCCTATTTTCAAACCAGGACACTTTCTCATATTTTTCCCCTATCTACACTTCCAACAGGTATGTGCAAGTTGTTTATCATCATTGTTGTTGTTGTTATCACAATTACTATTATTGAAATATTGTTTTATAGACAGTGGCTCTGCCTGCATCTATTTTTTTCTTAATAGTAGTAAACTATTTTCAGTAACAGTTTTTGGAAGAGTTGAGATATTTCTCCTATTACATACACATACTAGAGCTTCACAGCCCAAAGAAAGAAAGACTTTTTAGAGCACAGTAAGTCGTTTCAAGGAGTGTTGAGACAATTATTTAATTCCCCTAGAAGTATTGAATTGGAATAAGATTTTCTCATTTAAGAACTTTCATCAATGTTAAGGATGACTAACATTGTTACATCCCCAGTTTCAAGGGTGATTTTTAACAGAATGTATATTTCTGAGACTATTTATAAATAGATATAGATAAATCAGAGTATATATATAGCTACACAGAGCTTCAGGGGAATCAGATAGCAGTTTGAATTGTTGTATAAGAAGAAAAGAAGCAATAAGAAAGGTAGGATTCTTGTGTTGGTTTTACGATTTTTTGGGGTGTGTGGGTTTTTTTATCAGCTCACCAGTTGCTAACCTGAGCTTTTGTGCTGTTGGAGCATTCAACTTACCATTGAATGACAGATGGTATTACAGAATAATTTCAAAACAAAATAAAGTTTGATTTAGAGGCCTTAGTGAAGGTATTCTTTAATGTTAGCATACAATAAAGACATTTTAAAAATTGAGAAGACAGGCAAGATCCAGGAACAAACTATTTTTTCTTCCAGAAGTATATGATTTCTTGATCAAGGTAAGATGTACTTTATTGATATTCATTGATTATATTGTAGTTGAAATCTCCAGATTGTGAATTATCTCTCTGCTTCCAGAGTTACAGGCTCAGCAAAGGAAAGGAGTTGTCATGACTGGAACATTTTTACTCTTCCCAGAAAGTGGAATTAAAAAGGCCAGTAATTGCTAGTTTGTCTTGATATATTTTAGGCAGTTACCCATGAACTGAATTGTCATTCAAAATAACAATATTTGCTAATTTTAGAGGTCTATGGTTTTAAAAGATGAGCAATTTCTATGGAAAAGGATACCAGGACCTGAAATAGAAATGCTTTATGCATTGCCAGCCCTTTCTTGATTTTTTGCTCCCAGTTAATTCAGTGACATTAAGTCACATCTATCGAACTCCTTTTCTTTATTCCTTTTTGTTTAATCTTCTTCCAAATGTAGCAATTATGTGAAAACAGCCATGAGCACATTGCTTATAGAGCTGGATTTACCAGAGAGGCTCCTGAGGGTTTTCCATCATCTTGCCCTCCAGATCCCATTAAAGAGGAGCTGCGCAGCATATGTCCCTCAAACCTTCCCAAAATGTGTCTGGGCTTGTATCCTTTGATTTCAAGGCTGTTGTGAATGTTATCATAAGAAATCAGATAAATAGAGCTCAAGATTCTTGTCTTTTGGCAAAGCTTTTAGATCTCTCTGGTGCTCTATATTTAGGGTGGGGGTGAAAACGAAGGAAAGGAAAGCCAGAGCATGAGAAGTCTTACCAGCTGTTCCAGGGGGTGGAGGTGGGGAGGGCTGGGTTTGTGTGAGGTGCTGAATCCTTTGCTGACCCCACAGGCAATTAGCTTACAATAGTTAGTCAGGCACTTAGTTTCTCTCTGCTAGACAATTTTGCTGCCTTCTCAACAAGCCCACACACCATGTGTTCTAATTAGCTAATTACTACTATATTTCTATCTTATCCTATTCCACAAATGATATTAGAAAGTAGATAATGCCGCAAATCTTCAAACCAACTTTCACAATCAAATGGTCTGTTCAAATACTGCTTTGGTCTTCATAAAAGCACAAAGGCCCCTTATTAATTCCTATATTTTTTCTGACAAGTACCTCGTTATGCAGAGACATTTCAGTTGGTAATTTTGACACAGGTGATTAACAGGCTTTTTTAGAAACTGAAACTGAAATTCTTAAATCTCCAGGGCAAGGTGGATCAGGGTGATGAGAAGGGCAGCTCAGCCACTATTTTCTCCCCATTTCATTCCTCAGGATGCAGTTTAGACAGTTCTCAAGAATCTGTTTTGGATGCTGCTATGTAAAAATTTGTGAATTTGGGTTTGTGTTTATTTTGGTGTATTGTAGTCCCAGTTTTCATACTGTGGACTGGCATATTGTTTAGTTTCAGCTACAGAATGCTTAAGTTTTTGGTGTTTCTTTTAATGGGACATTTTGACACATTGCAACCAATGTAAAATTTTGTATTTCAGACAATTTATTTTTACTCAAACAGTAGAGAAAATTGAACATTTTTTGTCATTCAGGAACTTCTACAAGCATTTCTTTTGCTTCTATACTTACCTTTTAATGTTTAACAATTCTTCCTCCCTGATTTCAGTTAAATATACATTGGCACATTACTTCTTTTTGCACTTCAGGAAGTATTCTGATTAAGATCAGTTCATGCTAGTGAAGGATAAATCTCAAAAGGTTAAAAACAGATCACTCGTGCATTTTTGAATGCTTACACAAATATTAGCTATTCAAAAATAAAACTTGACTGGCAGTTTCAGAAGTAAAAATTTTCTCATGGTAATATTTGGTATTTCAAACTCAATTTGCAGCCAAAAATGCTGCAAATTCTCACTTTTAGTTAACTTTTACTTGCAATCCCTGGTATGTTACACCCTGGCATTTTAGAAATTCTAAAAAGGAAGTTGACAAAAAATTGCTTACATATGTGAAAGCTCTCTTCGAAATCAAAGTAGCTGTTCTAAGTTTGGTGGGTTTCTTCTTTGTTGTTGTTTTTTTTCCCTATGGTGATATTTTCCAGGATCAATTTTGCTTCAAATGTAACATTACTGGTTTTCTATCCTGTTGTCTTTACAATCAACTTGGTCTACTGAACGCACCCTGACAGAGATTCCTGGTCTATAGTAGAATTAATTCTTACTATTTTTTAAAAAGAAATATGCAGCTATTTTTAGTGATTAATAACATTGGAATTACATTAGTTCAGAAACATAATCTTTGAAATTTTGAATTTGATTTTTCTTCATTCAAACATAATACAGATCAAGGCTATAACTACAGCAAACCAAAATATCTAGGCTGTCTACATATGAATCAAAAAGGCAGCCTTATATCTCATGCAGCATGTTTCCTGTGAATGTATTTGCTCTGAAAAACTCAGAGATCCTATTCTCTAGACACATAAAGAGATTTCATCTTTGATCAGAATGTGATTAAAAGACTTGCATAGCCTGTTTAATTAACTTCTTTCACCATTGGCCATGACTTCAATTTAGAGCAGCTTAAATTTCACAGGTGTGCTTGTTTGTTTGTTTTTCACCCAATATAAAACAGCAACACACAGTCTTCCTGGCTAATTAGCATTCTGCCATCTCATCAGATTACTGTCCTTCTGGGGGGGAAAGGCTGAGGGGCTGTTTGAGAAGCCCAGGGCAGGGAGAAGGAACACTGCCACCTGCTGAGGTACCTCTCCCCAGCCCAGCCCCAAACTCTGCTCTCGGAGTCACAACCTGAAGCTGCTCACGCCGAGAGCTGCCCGCCAGTGTAATCACACATAGAACTGTCAAAGGCCACGAAGTTACTCCTATTTACATTATGAAAATTCATGAACATCAGCAAACTCCTTGCTTTCCCTTTCGTTGGGCTTTTGTTGCTGGTTGGGTGGTTCACCTAAATATGTGTGGCAAAGCTGAAAGGAAAAGGCATATGTAGTGATAACTTCTCAGTGCTACTTCCTTTAGAAGATATGGCATGCAAGTGTGAGAAATTTTCTTGGCACTTACATCCAAAGACATGTGTCTGACCAATATGTTAGCAGGCATCAGGCCATTTGGCAGATCAACATGAGCATACTTAGCCAAAAAAATATGTTCATCCACTATATTTTGAAGGCATAATGTTCACCTGGGGAATTAAAAATGGAGCTCAGGCAATGAGAGTTTCCAGACCCATGATAAAGATAGATAAATAACTCAAAGGCCAGTTATTTAAAAGATACAGTTTCAAATACATTTCAAGCCAAAATGATATTTTTGCTGCCCAATTTGACTTGGACTCTTGAAAGTGGGTCTTTGAGGAATATGTTATCTCTTCTAATTCTGATATTTTCTTACACTTTCTAATAAAAAATCACAAGCAACATCATTCTGTATGTAGCCTGCTTGCAAATAATATTTACTGTTAGTTTAGGTAAATATTCAATAATACGAAAAAAATCAGATTGACATCCTCAAAAAAAATTGACTAAAGTGCCTCTTCTGTAGAGTATGTGACAATGCTTTCCATTTTTTTGTTCAGAAGACCAGGTCTTCAAAGTAAATGATACAATGCTCACTGACTTTAAAAAGTTCTAGAAGCACAGGGTACAAATTCCACCTAGATTTTTATTTCTGTAATTAATAAACAATCTCTCACATTTCCATATTCATCTTTGAATAGTGTTTTGGCTAAAAACTTGAATTGTTTTGTTTGACATTACACTGTACTCTGGGAAAGCTCTTCATCATCCTTACTTAGTATTGTCTCTCTATAGCAAATGAATTCTTTCTTTTTTTGTCACTCATGATGTTGTTGTGTATCTAACTATCCAATTTCATGATCCTAATTTATTTTTTACGATATTGCTTTCTTTATGGAAACTCTTTGTATAACTTCCACACTTGTATTTGTATTTTTTAATATATAATACAATTCTGAGCTCAGTAATAACTTCACAGAATTTAAAGTCTGTTTGCTATGATTGACAAGACTGTGACTTGCTGTTTAGAATATCTTTTTGTCTAGGTAACTTATATATTTCTGTATATATTTGCTTTTAGAATGATTGTGTCATTTGAATGAACATGATAAATTCAATAACAGAGCAGATGCACTGAGAGTTTAGCAGACATGCATACATTTTCATAGATGAGGTAAACCATATCCATTTTATTACTGGAATATTGTCCAGAAAAGAAAAAAAAACCAAAAAAAAAAAAACAGAGGAAAGAACAAAAAGACAATACCCTTTATGTTAGACAACTTTTATAGTACTTTGCTTTGAGGAGCTGCAATTAATTACTGAAAAAAAGTCTTTAATTCTGACAGGGCATGGTTTTGTGTATTACAATTACTGTTATTGGGTGAATTTGACTAAGTCATTCTTAATCATATAATAAAATTGAGAGAGATCATGATTTAACTTTAAAGTCTGAGCATGCTAATGTATCTATCATTTCGCATCTTCAAGAGAAACAACAATCGGTGCTACATATGTAAATAACATTCACTTTGTCTTCTGATAGCAGCGCTCATAGAAGTAATCTGGGTCATTCATGGATTAAAATGGCAAGAACAGTAGATCACAGCAGTGCTCATTTTGAAAGTATCAGATCTGGGAAAACTAGAAATATGTACTGTAACAACTCAGGGACTTTAGCTTTTCCACAGGATGTATGAGTCACAAACACCAGCAGAGCAAGTGAGGCTCTGTAGCATGCAACTGGTGTGGCAAAGCAGCGCTGTCTCACTCCCTGCCCGTCTCAGGGCATGCTGTGGAACACTGGGTTCTGCCAGGGACCATTGAATGAGCTCTGAGGAAGCTGGGCTTTTCTCACGCAGTAAAGTGATGCCCCACTGAAAGATAATCATTTGGCTCAGGGAAGCAGTACAAACACACCAGTTAATTAGCTCTGCTCTCAGTTTACACAGCTGCACTGCTCCAGGTTGAGTATGATGATGTGCTGTGTGGTGTAGGTGTGCTCTTGGGACTCTCCTCAGAAGACACCTGACTTCCTCTTTCAAGAGAATCACCTAAGCAATTCTTCAAAAACTTTACAGTTATCATTCCTTTAAAAAAAACCTGGAGCGGTTGTTGCAGGTTGAAAACCCCCACTGCTATGCACAGATCAGTAGTTAACATCATATTAAAAAGAAAACTGGGAGAATGTAACTTCAGTACCTACCTAGCTCATATTAAAGCACATTAAATGGAGAAATTTCAGCAATAGGAACTAACTATAACTTCAGACTACTTGTGGATAGGGCTTACTTTCTTCCCATCATTGAAATTTTTTCAAGTTTTATGAAAAAGTTAATTTACACCAGCACAGATTTCCCAAGCAGACTCTGCCTTCCTCCAGGAGAATGCCATTACCATTCAGGCAGAAGGCAAAACTAGAGACAAGAATAGGAGACAACCAAATTTCCAGGATGTTAAACAAAATAAATCCTTATGAAATTTTGTTTTTGTTAACTGTAAACTTTATCACAATGGATACAGTGGTATTCAATGGAATTATCCTTGCAAAATCCCATGTAAGTTCTTTTGTTACTCACATGAGACCCATGAGGCAGTTTCAGGTCCTGCTGTGGTCAAATCTATGTTAAACACTTCAACCTAATCATCAGAACAAAAAATGTTATATGCTGTTTGAATGCCTGACATTTGCACTGAAGCTCTTCAGACATTTCTATGCAAAATGTAAAAATCTGGGGGAGATCTCAGTTTTCACTGTGCTTGTCTATGAAACTGTGTCCCTGCTTTTTTATGTTCTCCCCAGTGTGATTGCTTAAAAGTTCCTAGAGACACACAGCTTTACAATTACTTCCTACAGCATTTAATGATATTAGGTGCTTAGAGTAGGAAAGTGTTCTCAGTGTGCCTTCTGCATTGGCGCCATCAAACTTTCCTGTGAAACACAAACTAGGCTTTTAAAGGAAGAGAAAGAGAGGAAGAGGGAGAGGAAGAAGCCTGGGAATAGATAAAACATAATTTATGGAATCAGTCTAGATTTTGGAAAAAAATAGGGCTGGAGAATGGACAAAACCTATGTGAAATTTCAAGGTGTTTTTCTGTCTGTTCCTCTATGACACTCTTATAAAACTGACTAATTTTCATGGAGAGTATGTGCATGAGGAGTGTGAGGACTTGAGGTTCTCCATAGATTTCAGCTGCAGAAGAAGAGCCCAGCTGCTTGTTCTTGGCTTGGTTTGTATTCTCTCCTTCTTGTTTATATTTCCAGGGCCCTTCCTAGTAGGAATGTCTGGGTCTCCTCCCCAGCCCTTCACTCCCATCCCATCCCCTTCCATCCCACCCACTTCCCTCTATGGCAGGGGAGAGGATATATTTTATGCTTCTTTGTCATAACTTCAGAGCACTGTTTGTTGTCCACACTGATTTCATTAAAAGTCTAAGTTATTGATTTATCAGCTTATGTCTTCTTTCAAAAATAGAGAATTCTCTGAGCTATAAGTTTATTATCCGAAAAGACTGTATTTATTTACAGTAGAAGCATCATTTTTAGAATCATAATTTTTAATTTGGTAAAAAAATAAAAAGTATTCTTTTTAACTATAAAATACCTGCCAGTCACCTGGGACAGAATTCTTAAATTTTCGTTCAAGTTTCAGGACAAATTTATCATGACACGTGATGGAATGCTGTTTTCTAATAAAATAGCTACTTGTTCACCTGGAAGAGATGTGTTTCTTGATTCTAAATGAAATTGTCATATGGTTTGTCCAAGAATGAAATACAGTACCAGAATTCATGTAGTGGAAAAGCTGTTAACAGTATTCAAATAATTTAGCTTTGCAGACCCAAGAGGATCACTTTTCAACATCAAGGAGCCCAGTATAAGCTATGTTGTATAGAGCAGTAATTAGACAAGAGCGTAGAATCCCCTGATGTAAAACATATTGGAATCTTAGCCTCCAAATATAGCAACAGTTTCCAAATGTTTGGCTAAGGACTAAAGTTAACAGCGTGGTTTTCTCCCCCCTGTCCCTTTTCCTTGCCAAGTAAACATTCTTATCTATGGCAACATTCAGATTTTAACCATACTTGCTTATTTTGTACTACAACTATTTTCATTTATAGTAATAGAAGAGAAGGTACCAGTACTGGAGCTAGTATAAATCAGCGCAGCTTTCTTCCTTCAGTGGTTTTGGTGGAACTTGTGGTGGATTAACCCTGGTTGGCTGCCAGACCCTCACTCAGCCACTCTATCACTCCCCCTCCTCGACAGGACAGGGGGAGAAAAACAGGATGGAAAAGCTTGTGGTTGAGATAAAGGCAGGGATATCACTTGGCAGTTACTAGCACAGGCAGAACAGACTCAACTTGGGAAATAATAATTTATTGTCATTTAAATGGTGTAGGACGGTGAGAAAGAAAACCAAAAACACTTCCTCCCCCATCCCCTTTTCTCCCCAGGTTTTACTTCAGTCTTTCATTCCTGACTCTTTCATTCTTTCCTTAAAAAATGTCCTAGGAGGGTGGGAATGGTGGCTTGTAGTCAATTCATATCACAGTCTAGTCTCTGATTCTCTTTTGCCCTCACACATTTTTTTTCTACTCCAACATGTGTTTCATGTATTCCAACGACTGTTCCATGAGGAACAGTCCCTTAAGAACAGACTTCTTCTGCATGGATTTCTCTCCCTAGGCTACAGTTCCACCCATAAAACCTTCTCTTGTGTGGACTCTTCACAGACTACAGGGAAATAACCTGCATCACTGTAGTCTAGGGACTACAGGGTATTTCTGCTCCAGCACCTGCAGCATATTTTATCTTCCTTGTTCTCTGATCTGGATGTCTGAAGGGTTTTTTCTCTCACATGTTCATTGCTCCTGTCTCTCAGAATGGCTGCACAGTGTTTTCCACACTTTTTAACCACATTTTCACAGACGCACCACCAGATCGTCTGACAGGCTCAGCTGTTCCCTGCAGCAGGTCCATTGGAGCCAGCTGGGACAGGCTGTACCTGGCAAATGGCAGAACCTGGCCCTTCTCACAGTGGCCACCCCTGCAGACCTCTGCTCTAACATCTTGGTACATCAAACAAATACAGAAGCATTCTTGAGAACATCAGCTAAGAGTTTTGAACAAAATGTATTTTTGAAGAGCTTCTTCACATCCCATTAAGTGTTATAATTCCATTCATTTAGGTAGGCAAGGTTCAATTTTTACTCTCACTAATGTGAAAATAAGAGTTCAGCTCCAAATTGCCACTTCCTCAATTTCCCTTATTTTCTTTTCTGCTACTTTTTAATTGTAAACTTGGTGTTTCTTCCTCATCTTGTGCAGGTGAAACTTACACAGGCACAGGCATAAGAAGAAAAAGAAAATGCTGTGAATACCTGATTTATTAGCCATAAAACTAAGAAATATTGCATGTACACAAAAGCTCTTTGGAGCTTCTGGTAGCCGCCATAGCACTGCCTTCAAGTTGCAAATACAGGACATTTCACGTGATAGGGTGAGTCATCCATTTCAGTGGCACTTCCCGAACTTGTAGGGATTTATTCAAGAGGAAAATACCAAAATCAATAAACTTCTTTTTGTCTGTAAAATAAAGCACACTTTTCTGATTTTAGCTTTGTCATCGTTGCCTTTGCTGCTGAGACAGATGTTAACTCTTCCAAAAAAAGGTTTGAATTTTAAACATTTCTAATGTCTGTCCCTAAACAGAAGAGCCTACCAAAAAGTTAATGGGTCTAGACTTAAGCACATACATTAATATTTGGATTGATACAAGTGATCATATCTGGGATTTTTTTTTCTTTCAGTTACAGATAAATAGCAACTTCAGGGGAAACTCTGTTTTCACTTACTTTGATGGTCTTTGCACTTAATTTCCTATTGCTTCCCTTTGTTACTCCAGATTTATCTCAACGTATCTAAAAGCAGCATTTGATTCTTAGAAATTGACACAGAAATAAAAGAAAACAAAATTTAGTTGCCAGTCCACAAAGCCCCTGCCAAATATTTATTGAAGAGTTAATTTTTCTAATCTTACTTCTTATTTTTTCTAGAAAAGGGAATAGGTAGTAATGGGAAATATGGCATTGTTCATAAAGACAAACATTTCAACAACATGGGGATTAACATTAATTTTCCTTGCAGAAACAGACCCACTTATAGTCTCCTGGAGTTTTGTGGATACATTTAGGTAGCATAAAAACTAAAGAAAGGTAAATGAAACTACCATTTCAGTGAGAAGGTATTGAGGTTCTGGCAGAATTTATTAAAACATGTTTGAAACTTCCAATTTTTCTACAGCATTACAGATAAATAACCACTTAATGGGAGAAGGGATTCTGACAAAAGTTGGTAACTAAAATCAAATCAGCAGTATCAATACATTTAGTTGATGAAAAAGCTGAAAGAAATTTGGTATTTTTTTCTGTTTTCAGATTTCAATGGTCTTATATTTGTTTTGGTTTATTGTTTCTTTTGGGTTTGGTTATGTGCGTGTGTGTGTGTATGCATGTGTGTGTGGATGCTTGTAAAGATAATTGCCTTTTCCCATACCATTTATTTTTAATGAGCCCCTCAAAATGGAACATAAATACTGTAAAATCACAAAGGTAATTGCTCTCATTTACTTATACTGAACAGAAAAAACCAAACAGGACACTGGTTAATTTAGGGCTTAACTGAAGCTTGATAAATGATTTGAAACACTCCTTAATATCACAAATCTGGGGTGCAGACTTGGGTGTGACTTCTATAAAAAATATTAAAAAATAGCATCTTGAGACAGCAGATACAATTTCTAAACACTTCTAGTTCCACTCCTGTTGGAATTTGAAAGCCATAGTGCATACTAAGAGCCTCCATACCTGAGAAGCCACCCAGACAACCTTGGAGTCAGGTTGTACATCCCTATTATAATACAAGTTCAACTCTACAAAAAAGGACCAACTATACCATATAGTGAGCTGTTGCTGCAGCTATATTACTGCTTCTGTAAGAAGCTATTTGTGCTTATTTGAGAGCTATGTGTGCTTATTTGAAGGTTCTCAGAGTATAACCATAGAGTGTAAAGCAGCCCAGAGAGTGAGGTGCGCGAGCTCCTATACCAGCACTGAGGCGGCAGTATAGAGGTTAAGGACAAGGAAATTGCAGGAAAGCCCTTGAGATTGTCAGCATAGGTTTATGCTGTTAAACAAAGCATCAGCAGGGAATGCCTCCAGACACTCAATCACTGCATATTAGTAGAACAGCTGAAAGCCTGTTTTGCATATAATACTCCCAAACAATGTCCAGGTGCAAATCAGGATTTACTACAAAGGAGTGAGCAGTGCCAGTAGGTAAAACACATTCAGACAAAATATATTGGTGACAAGGAAAATTTGATAGCACAGATGTGGAGCATTGCTCCTGGCTGGTCTCAAGGGCAAAGAATGGTGCACTAAATCTACTGGTACAGCCATAGATCACTTAAAAACAATTAAGTAATTACATAATAAATTCCATATATAAGAAAGATTTATGCAATTTCTTACATTTTATTTAAAGTTACTAGGTCAATGGAAGCTAGAGTTGTAGATTTGGGGCCAATTTCAAGTCTCTATACCTTGTCATTCACCACTACCTTTACTGTATCATTAGCATTGTGCTTCCCAGAGACATAGGTAAAGTATTTTAAGTGTTATAGCTTTATAGCAAGAGTTACATAAATAGTATATCTGCATAAAATAAATATATATAGGGAGGTATAATCCTGTATATATTCATATATATCAAATGTAAAGTCGTATTTATAAATACATAAATACATAATTCCATAGCTATGTGAAATTAGTCTCAAGAAGTTAACCATTAGTTCTTGGATCTTTGCTCAGATCCAGTCTACAAACACTGTATTATGGAGGTTATAGGGGAAATATTTTGTTCTATTAATTCTTGAAAGTAGTAGCTACAGCACGCTGATAACCTCTGTACTCTCCTTCAAAGAAGGGGCGTTAATTGCTCTCTTCTAAGGACCCAACATTCACATCTTGCTTTCTATGATATAGCAGAGGAAGGTAGAGAGCTCTCCTCATAACAGTGTACTGCTGGGAAGGGAAAGGATCTGTTCCCAGATCTGAACATTGAATAATCACTTTCCGTGCTCAAGAACCATAAAAACCTTTCCTTTATACCCATCCCTCTGTTGTCTTGTACTTTCCATTTATAATTCAGCATGCCTTCCTGTGAGTTACTTTCCCCTATGGAGGAGAGTTCAATGAGTGCTAATTCTCCAAAGCTTTTTTAATATGTGTGTGCTGGGCTGTCAGGAATCCCCAGAGTGCACACTGTACCTGGTTAGTGCCTTTCCATCTCCCTGCCTTGGCACATTGTCTTGAAATCACAGTGCACCAGCTGCAGGCTCCTGCAGAGTGCTTTGTTAAGATGTTGAGTGCTGCTCTGTGCCGATTCCTCTGACAGCTCTGCCTCACAGGGCCAGATTTCCCATTGCTTCCCTTGCTTTTGTGCTGTGCAGTGAAGAGGGTGTGCAGATTTCTAAATGTGCATACATTATGCATAAATTTTTGTTTAGCTCAGGATATTAAGAGGAAAGGCACTAATTCTTATGGGGAGAACTTGACTCTGATATCAGAGCTCATCCTCCACTAATGTTCATTTCTAACTCGAAAGACTCTCTTTCCAGAGCTCTCCACAGGGCTATGACATTTCCTTTGTTTCCTGGGTAGTGAGTTTGAAAATTGCTGTGGATGATAGCTCTCAATAAATATTTTCCTCCCAGAACTACAGCAAATGACATAACAATATTTCCTCACACCAGAGCAATTAATTCATGAACTTATTGCATGCTAACTTAAATCCTTGTCTCATCATTTAACAATATTTCAAACTTATTCCAGTGTTTATTTGCATTGTTTTGGCACATGAGGCTTCTGTGAAATCAGAGTACAGAGACAAATAAAAGACGAGTTTGCTCTATGGGAGCAGTAGCTCTGTAGCAAGAGCTCACACCTTTTGCAGGACCATTTTACATTGGCTACACGGGTGCACTGCCTCTAAACACCAAGTCAGAGCCACATTTCTTTATGACAGCCTTCATTTCTGTTCCTTCTTTATCCGTACTTACTTGGAAGATAAAACATTAATAAAGTTCATGTTGATGACAATACAACAACGGAATTCTAAAACATGAAAAATATGAAAAGAAAGTAAAAAGGTCAGGCACAACAGAAATGTGAACCAAAAAACCATAAAATAGCATGGAACATAGAACAAAAAGATTTAATTTCTCCTACAGGTAAACAACAGAAAGACTTAATTACTGCTTCAAGACGATCTGATTTCATGCTCCCAATTAATTGCATCCTGTCAGGACAGTTATTTCAGAGCTATTATAAACCTGCACTGACACATATGACATGATCCAGGTCTCATGTCTGATCTCCTGCACTGTTCAGGTTCATGATTTAAAAAGAAAAGAAAAACAAAACCCACCACTAACAAATTGTCTTTAATTTCACAGTAGAAAATTATAGCAGAATATCTGTGTTTTAATTGTTTGGTTTAACCTCTACCCAAGGAAGATCCAGCTACTATAAAAACAAATATTTTTTTCAGAAACAAACAAACATTTGTTTCAGAAATCTTATAGCTGAAGTAGAAAAGTTTTGACAGGAGTATTCTGGAGTAAAGGTGCATATTAAGTCCATAAAACATTTTTTGGAATAATAATCTGGAAAAAGTTCAATCAATTTAATTAAATTCTGTACTTTTGTGGAAGACAGTCAGCTTAGTAGGAAAAGCTCAGTTGACCATCAAAGGTTTCATAAACAAAAAAGGCCCCACACATGACCATGTTGATCTAAGAAAGCATCAACTATAGTGAAATTTTGTTTATCATGGAATTTTCAAAATTTGGATCAAAACAGATGTATTCCCTGTAGTCACTAATGCTGGCAATAACATCCTATTGCTTATGAATGCATCTTGCACCGTTTGCAATTACTGTTCAAGCCATAGAATTATCAAGGGAGTTCCTATTATGTGTAGAAAGCTCAGCAATCTTGTTTTCTAAAACAGTAGCTGATTGAGCTTTTATGTGCTCTACTTCTGTAAAATTATATCTAAATCACATTTTATTTTGTTTTCCATTTCAATACCTTTTTATTCCATTTCTATTTGTATAAGGGACCAGAATGTACTCTTCTGAGGCAGAAACTAAGTTTAGTATTTCAATAGGGATGAGAGTACAGATGTTAATCAGACCTGTTAATTAGTATTTACCATTTCATCACAGACTCAGGTATTGATCCAAACACAAGTAGCAAGTTCAGAGCTTCCTTGGAGTTTAGGGGGAGGTTTGCTTATCTTTATGTTTTATTATTATGGTGATTTTCACTCCATTCTCTACTGTAATGTAAAGTAACAGAGTAATATACTATCTCCTCATTTTCCACCAGTACATCTCATTCCATTCCTATGACATCTAGACATGCTAGATATATCCACAATTTTTAAAGGATGCAGGAGATCCCCTCCATCTATTCTCCAACTGCATACATTTAAGTTTACTGCTAAAATGCACCTGTTTAGCAATCAGATATACCAGAAATAGTGAAACCCTTTATTCTTAATTTTCACTAAGTCTTCATTTTCTAAACTTTCATGGTGGGTAAAAGTGATAGAGTCAATTTTGATATTAAGTAATGTTTCTTAAAATGCATCTTAAAGAGACTAAACAAAGGTTTTTCTTCCTCTAGCACAGGAAAATTCCAGATCTAAAAACAGAACATGGAACATGGAAATTTCTTATGTCCATATTTTTTTTATCTTTTCCTCTATATTTCTTTTCAACCACTCTTTCTGCTAGAGCTGCTAAACACTGGTTTCAAATAAAAAAAAAATGGAGACAGCTGTAGACTTGATGGTTCATTGACATCTTTGAAGGCTTTTGTTTTATGGACATCTCTAATCAGTTTCTATTTAGACCTTGTTTGCCTTGCACCAACATTGTTCCCAATATTGTATTATTCCCATCTTTTATTCAGGTGTATTCTAAATAAAGGTACCCTATGTTTTCTTTTGTGATCTGTTGCTGATTTCCACATCTCTGTGCACCTACAAACAGTTTGGAACTGATTACATACAAAATATAATTGAGCTGTAAGTCATTTCAGTTGAGACTGATTATGTTTATACAAGAGAAGAAAAAAATATTTCAATAACAGTCACATATTTCACCAGAAGAAAAGCTGCTTTTTATGTTTGACAGACTCACATCTTGACATTTTTACACTCTTCTATGTTCTAAATAGGGTATTGGATATAAATCACTTTTATTATAACATGGATTCTTTTTTTTATAATAAACTTTTAAACACTGTATTGTGTTACCTAAGGAAAACCTGTACATTTTGGATAACAGCAATAGTTTCTCCCATGAAAAGTAATGACTTTAATAAAAGACAAGGAATACTCCAAGAAATCCTTACAGTACCCATTGATTGATGTTATTCCCACTCAGAGGAATTTGTTACACACTACTGCCTAATTCTGTCCTTTCTCTGAAGATGTCCTATTGTTTCCTATCAGCAGTAGAAAGTAATTTCTATTGTATGAAGAGCAAATAACTACACAAGCAATCAGACACGCGTAGAACAAAAGAAGACAACTGAGCAACACCACATCCCTTTGATTCTCACAATATCAAACACCAAAGTAATTTTTCCATGACTAACAGACTCTATGGAGACCATTTAATCTCTCTGTCAGTTAGACTTTGGAGGCCCCATTTGACAAATTTTGCTACCAGCACTTCACACAGGATTGATAACTCTAATAGTGCTTCAGTGATATGAAAGATAACAGAATTCTCTTAAACCATCCACCATGGGATTGTGGGATAAGCGTTCAAACAATGAGATGAGCTTGGAGCAGAGGGATTTGTTGTTTCTATACAATTAAGTTTCTAAGAGTTCTTCTCAAGCTGCGAATTTAAAATACAAATTCCAACAGACTTCATGCCTCTCCCTCTTGGAGACTTCAGGATACAGGTTCCTTTTATTAGAATAGCTTTTAACAGATAGCACTGATCTTCTTACTCTACTATTTGTAGATTTGATTGGAATACACTGATACCATTTATTGCCTTTAAGAGTTTATCCAAATAAGACGAGGAAAAACAAAAGTCTACTTTTGTCTAAATGTATTGCTTTATCATCATAATATCTGTCCTGCTGTTTTACTGATGCATTAGGATAGTAAGTGGTGTCATCAATGACAAGTGGCACTTAAAATTTGTTCTGAATCTTGTTTTTTGAGTTGAGAGTGAGATCCTTTGAGAGATAGTATAGAGGGAGGGCATTGATTATACTCTGACCATAAAAAAACTCCAAAAGCTACAGACTTTGACTTCAAGGGTTTTCAGGTCAAGATCCTTTATGACATTCACATTCAATATTCTCAAAAAAACCCATAAATACATATACAAATACACATGGGCAGTTATCCTCAGCAGCTTCAGAGGACCTATTTTTCTTAACACATGGATAAAAAAACATCCTTAATTGAACTCCCACAACTTCTTCAACTCCTTTCAGATATTGTTGACTTCTTACCAGCAACTTTCTCAACTTTGAGTAATCAAGTTGACATTTCTTCCATTATACAGGACTCTTTCTGTGTCTCCTGCCATCCAACATAACCTAGTTATAAATCCTATTAACTTGGTATTTGTAGGTAGGTGAACAACTTTTGCAGAGATTTCTGTTTATCTTGAGAAGCAATCCCATTTTATTCATATATCTTCACTCTTTTCTCAAAGATTCATTTAACACTTGTTAGAATTAATTTAAATTCCATAAAACTGTTAAGGCAAAAGCCACTATGGATCTCTAATTTGACCTTCTACATTACTTTGGCCAAACATTTTCACTGTGACTTCAGGAAAATGGCAATTTGTAGTTTTATAGACGATTTTAAGTATGACTCAAGTGTTTATTATTATGGTCTTTATTATGATAAAGACCACAAAGGCAGCTTCTGCATATTGTAAACCCAAAACATTTATATAAGTAATCATTATTAATCATTGCTATGAATACTACATGGGATTTTCAATTATTCAACAGAGTTATGGGTACAGAACTTAACTAAATGATTGAAAGAAGCTTGGTCAGTGAATCCAGGCAGTTATTCCACTGCTCCATCAATATTATTATATGAATAGGAAAATATCATATGTTACTTAAAAAGCAAACATATGAGTTGTTTCCATTGATTTAAAAAAAACCCCAGTTTTTCTTTCCTAACTGCAGTGCTCCCAAAATCTATTTCACCATATAAAAAGAAATTATTTTGTCTGGAAATTAAGTTAGTAAGTCTGTTTTTCACTAGTACATGATTTAACTGCAGGTTAAGTCACATAGCTATCTCTGCTCACATGTTAGCTAAATAAGAGCTAATGAATAAAGTCAAAACAGCTTTGGCAGCCATTCAGCTTATCCTACAGTTTGTCAGCAGAAAAAGTATTTTAGGCTGCACTGATGATATTGGCTTTCTCTTTGTTAACTGTAGTTAGTGGTAGGTCTGTCACCTCCCTCGCGTGTAGACACAGACCTTTAGGCACCTAATCTCAGTTGTCTCCAAAAAATTCAACCCGCCTGGATGTAGTCCTTCATGTTTTAGTGTAGTCCCTCCTGTGACTGCAATGGAAAACATTAAAAAAAATGTAATGCTGTTAGGACTCCTCTTGTTATGAAGAAAAAAGAAAAAGGAAAAGAAGAATAAGATCACTAAGAGTATGCAGCAATTAATACACGTAATGAAAACAAATAGGAAATCACTCAGTGTTGTGAATTTTAGTAAAAGTTATATCTGCCTTTGAATACGAAAGAAGCCACCACAGTCATGAAGAAAGATATTTTTAAAACAATATTTTTCCATCACTATCTGAGCATATAAGGATAATATACAGGAAGTAGATACTTCTTACAATTTAGATACCCTTTACAGAGTCTTAAGTTTCTGTTCTGCAGTACGTAAAAAGGTACATTGTCTCCAAATGTGCAGTATCAGTAATTTTAAAGAATCCCACAATCCATGTAAACTATATGTACATTTAGGCGAAGATGCATTCCTTTACTTTTAAAAGTAATAAATCTTGGCCAGGTATAAAATAAACCAAAGGCAAGACTATTTAACACCCTGGATATTCCTTAAGAATGAGAAAAAGTAATGTTCCAAGCAAATACAGTGTTTCAATTTAAAATTTACAAGTCAATTTTCCAAAATGTCTTATTACTCAAATATTTTACATATAACCATTCAGTATATGAATTTTTAATACTCACGCAAAAGGGATAAACATCTTTGTGCATATATAGCTACTGACCCCATAATAAAGTATCAAGCATATAAAAAAGCTGAGTAAAAGCTGCATGT
The DNA here is from genome assembly GCA_039654755.1 of Calcarius lapponicus. Taxonomy (NCBI): domain Eukaryota; kingdom Metazoa; phylum Chordata; class Aves; order Passeriformes; family Fringillidae; genus Calcarius; species Calcarius lapponicus. The sequence continues at coordinate 44,375,206 of CM077468.1, read as the reverse complement.
CCCAATTTTCCTAAAGCCTTTGCATGACTTTTCTTAAAGTCATGCTTGAATTTAGAAACAAAGACACAAGAATGTCAGATCTGCATGTGTCACATCTTAATAACTTTAGATGTTGTTCAAATGTTCTTTGAGCCTTTCCCATGGTTTAGCCAGAAACATCAGCCACACACAGCAAAAACAGAAACAAGATTCTACTGTCACCTCAGACATCACAGTGTGTCTTTTATATTTATATTGGTAGACCTTCAATACTTGTCACATTGTAGGAGTAAGTCCCCATTAAATCACATTATTGGACTTGAGGAAGAGAAGAAGAGCCACACAGCATGAAGAAACTGATTTACAGAATTCGTTTTAATATCTAATGTGAATTAGAAATAATCTGTTCATATTTTGGATATTTAGAGAACATTTTAAGAGAAAATTATGTCTGAACCTTCTCAGTTAAGACAATTGCTGATCTATAACTTTAAGCTAAATTCAAGCTAAGCTGAACTAAAGGGTTTACCATTACTTAGTACCAATGAAATGTGTAGGACTCTTTACCTGCATACTTCACCTCCCCATTTCTTAAACTTTTCTTAGCAGTCACTTCAGGAGAGCCCCACAGAACTTGAAAACTCTGGGGTAATCTGTGAGTTTGTCTTCTAGTTTAATGGTCTTCATATGATAATAAGTGAGAACTAGGACTGGGAGATGGATTATGTGAATGGAAACAGACATTTCTAGGATGAAATTTATGTTTACCTATGACACGTAAAGTTGGCTGTTCTGTTCAACTGGGGTTCTTCTGTAGGCATCTGAACACCTAACAGATACGTTTCTCATTAATTCCACCAACTATATGAAAGGTTATGCAAATCTCTGTTGGCAATGACACACTAATGGGGAAGGAAAAAGAAAGGGTAAATACATGGTAGTCTAAGATGACCAGACAAAAAAGTTGCTAGCCTGATTCAGTCACTAAAGTATGTGAACAGGAACTTAAAAATAGTGTTCTTTCAGTTGCATATACACCCCAGGTACCAAAAAAATCTAGACTTCAGATATTTACTGCTTCCTGTAATTCAGAGGGATGGGAGGGTGTTGGTTGGGTTTTTGTTGTTTGGAGTTTTGGGTTTTTTTATTTGGTTGATTAATTGGTTGGGTTTATTAAGTTAGGTGAGGGTGTACTTTTTTCCTGCTCATATTGTGATTTTAATTCTTCCAGAAATTGACTTTCAAATAATTACATTTACTGAAGGTTATTTTGGATTTATTAATTAGTACTAGTAACTACAGAATAATTTTTTTTTTCTTAAAGCTTCAAGTTTGAATTAACTGGTAAAGAATTTTATAATATACATGACTCTGTGGCTAGTTAAAGAGAGAAATAAATTGGGGAAAAAAACCAAAAAGAAAAACAAACAAAAAAAACCCAGAAAAAACTTATACATGCATGTAAAGCGATGCACTATTCAGACTGAAGAGAATAATCAGCTGCTCCCTGCAATGGTAAGAAAAGCCTTGACAGCTGTGAACCAATTATGGCCTCTAAAACCTTCACTGAGACCTAATCAAGAAAAGTGTTTGTTACTGTGCCCCAGACATTGCAAAGTAAACAAAATGACTGAATGCCTTGGAGGCAAGTAGGAAGTTTCTTAGGCATAAAACCTCAGAACTGTCTTTGGGTAAGTTTGTATTTCTTTCAGAAGATGTAGAATTTTCTGAAATAATAAATTAAGTACATTCCCCAAAGATATCTCCTTAAGAAATAATTCTGACATAAATTTTTCAGCTCCCTATCTTTCTGTTACTGAACCTTTAATTCTTTTCTCCATGGAAAACTTTCATCATGTCCCATTTTACCCATGTGAGCCTACCCCACCCCTTCCAAATTCCTAAGTGAAACCATACCCAGAGCCAGAAGTATTCATAGCACTTGTCTAGAATACTTAAACTTATGGAGGAAAAGGCTCTCATTGATCAAACCTGACTAGTTCACTGCTGCAAATGTTTGCAGTGAGCTTCATTTAAAACTTGGATTAAGCAGCTGCTGCATTGGCTCCAAATATCCTATCCAAAAAGGGTGAGATCAGGGACTCTGTGTGAGCATGGGAAGTTAGAGAGGGCTGGGAGTTTTGAATTCAATATATGTGAAGAACAAAAGCACCTCAAATCTTGGTGCAGGGGTTATTTTCTGTTGGTAAAACATAGATACATAAGAAAAAAAGTAAGTGACTAATTCACAGTACTGAGCCCAGGTCCCTGACTAAAAGCTCATGTGAGATTTAGTTCACAAGAAGCCCTAGTACTGTTTTCCCTCTGTGGACATGGCATGTGTGTTTGATTCTTATAGAGTTCTAATACAATTCAAATTTATCACTTCAGGGCAGTAAATTAAGTGTATCTTAGCATATAGGGTTAAATACCTTTTTGGCACAACTAAGCAAAGCAAAGTCGGAACGAGAGAAGGAAAAAAAGTCATTAATAAATAAATATTGCAATAAACTAAAATAAATTATCAAAGGTACCCAGTTGTTAGTGAGAAATTTGGGTAGTTTTTTAAATAGAAGATTGCACCATTTTTTGATTCAAAGTGAAAGCAGAAGTCTGGATGATTGTAGTAGTTTTCTTTAAAATGTTACAAAAGGGTATGTTCATCTCTCTGTCTAGCCCCCACTTCTAAGTTTCAAGATCAGTCAAATTCAAAAATTAAAAAGAAAGCTCTAGACAGAACATTTGAGTCTGATCAGATTTTGATAGGGAACCACAAATCATACCCAAATTCATTCCAGTCTGGGCCTGGCTTTCATTCAAAGATTACAAAAGCCTCAGTAATTCTCCTGATAAATCTAGGCTCTGGGCAGGAGATTCAATAATAAAGCTCCAGGCCAAGTTGTGGTTCTTCCTGAATTTGTAACAGAAGGGCTACAAATTCTAGAAATCAAATACCTCAAATACCTTATAGTATTTCTCATTTGTCCTTGGAAATTATCTTGCTGTTTGTGTTGTGTGGGTATTAAAACTTTTCAAAATTTAAACAGAAGAATAATAAATTCATGTGTGTTTATCAGCTTCAAGATCTCCTAAACTGCTTTACTATTACAAATGCTTGGCACATACATGGGACAACTCTAAAAACGTTCCTGTCCAGAAAGATGATGAGAAAGCTGGTTTGACAGTAAGTGCTACTAAGGAAGTTGCCCAAAGCTGGGAATGCCAGAAATAGAGCCAAGATAATCCAGAGGACCAGCAACTTTAATCAAGTGCCTTTTGTGGCATGCCCGGAGCCACTCATTCCCCACTCATAGAGACGAGGGATCTGTTGGGATGCTCCGTGGTGATCCAGCTCCAGATTGTCATTACCATGAAAACATTGTTGAGGAGGAATGAAGGGAACACTAAAGAAAGGGGAATATTGCAATATATCTAGGCCTGCCAATGGGGATAGAAGCATCCAGAGGAAATTGAATCTGGCATCATAGGACCCCATGATATTTCATGAAAGCTCTTACTTCACTCCTATTTTAGGTATCTCTATAGATCCAGTTTACAAGGCAGTATTAATTGATGTTGCTTAAATAAGAAAAATGTTGTTTGCATGGATTTAGAAGATAGAAATCTCATTTCTGTGTTACTGTATGAGTCAAAAATGTGTTTGAAGAAGATACTGAGTACTCATTCAGCAAGGACCAACACCTGATTCCAGAGAGATCAAATATGTGGACTTTATGAAATTTGCTGACAGTTCATATAGATCATGTCATCTGTCTTGTTTTCTTGTTCCATAACTTCTATAGGAGTAATTTTTGCACCTTACTGGAAAGCATATAGCTGCCAGAATATTTCACTAGACATTCCTAGCCATAATCCAAGCAAATATTTCATTTTAACCACAGTAGAAGGAAACAGAAATGGCCACATAGGTCTAGAAAAATGGGAATTATGGTTTCAGACATGCTCTTTGCATTCTGAACAAAGATGGGGAGAGGAGAAATGTTTTTTTGAACCTGTGTTTGTGGATTTCTTAGTCTTGAAATTTCACCTCCTGAGGCTCAGTGGAACAATGTTTGATTCCTTTATAAGTGTATGATGAATAGGATCTTCCATTCTTTGTGCCCCTTTACTAGCTTGAATCAAATGTGAAATACTTCAAATTTGCTCTGGGAATATTTTTATTGTATTCTTCATGTTTACCTTACTAGAGCTAATCAAAAAGGTTCTCACCAGTACTTGCTTTAGCAGATGCTCTGAGGATGAGTGATTGTTGTAGACATTTCAACTCTTAAATTTTCTCTCTTACAACCAGTTTGCAACTAGTTTGAATTATAATGGTTTGTGGTATATTGTTAAAAATCTTGGTTTTGAATATGTCAGCATGGACAGGTGACAATGTAATTTGGTTCAGATTAACACAATTTAAAATAACAATAACCCATACCTGCAAAATGTATATATATTGCACAGAGGGAAAACAATAAACAAGTAAAGGCTAACCAATGTTGCCAATACATGTGTGATGGAATACCATTTTGTAACTGGTTCAGTTTTACAATCCCTCTGAATTTTATCTCTCAAGCGCTGATATCAAGAGGCACTGATGGATTGTTCAGGAGAAATACCTGCTGTTGTGCAATTTAAAATATACCTTATTTAAAACATATCCCAGAATCAAAAATCTTCATGTTTCAATAATAAATATGATATTTTTCTCATACTTTGTCTGCTGCCTTAGGTTAAAACAACAATGCCAAATATTTTTATTTGTACTCAAAGCATTTTTTCTCTAAAAACTAGTTTCAACTTTAAAAATGTTTTAATTTCCTGATGTATTTATTTTGTTAGCATTAATATATTTCCTCCCTAACACAGATGTAAGCTGGCATGATGGCTGTTTTGTGTAAGAGTTATAAGAATTTTCTTTTTTCTAGCATCTTAGCAAGTCAGTGGTTTTTTTTTCAAGCTCATCTGTTGATTATTATGATCTATTTTTGATATGTGCCCATTTCAATAGAAACTCTGGTCTGAGTCAGGTGCCTGTTGTACTTTACAAAGAACTTACTGTACAAATACAATGAAAAAGGTAGAGTATTCCCAATAGAGTGATGAAACCAACAACAGTGGGCTCCTGAAGGTCAGACTTAACTGCTTTGTTAATTGATTTGATACAGAGGATTGATGGTTTAATTTTCTTGATTTTTCTCTCTTATTTCTAAACAGTGGAGGGGAAAAGCTCATTTAGAAATGAAATGATTCATTTATTATTCATGGTAACCAGTGTGATTGTCCTTGTGCCAGACATCTAGATATATTCTTATTGATTTGAGAATTTCACTTTTATTTTTCTGTGCTAGAGTAGGGTTATGCACATGTTTTGAATGAACCTTCTACAACCTAGCGAGGTACACATAAGTTTGGATTTAGATTATAAAACTATATTAAGCAACCACGACATTCTACATTGTTTTCAACATGCTGCTCGATCAAAAAAGATAACAATTAGCTGCTCTTCTCCATAGAAAACTTTTAGTTATTCTCTAACAAAATTCCTGTTGAAATATTTACTACATACTTTCAGAAGCCAAAAATGATTGTGCAAAATTATTTTATATTTATCAAATCTCCAAAACACTCCCTTGTTTTTTCTTTTGTTTTATATTTCTACCATGTGTAGCAGGTTAAAATGAGAACTTCCTTTATTGCGTTTTTCATAAGTTTTAAATATTTTCCTAGAAGCACATGACTTTTTTGATCTGCATTTGAGGAAAAAAAAGTAAAAAAGTAATGAATCAAGAAGTTTGATTTTATATCATAAAAGAGAAAGAAGTTTTTTATCACTTTTTTAAAGTATTATCTGGTCCACATAAGGTAACATGAACCAAAATGAAAAATTGTGAAGGGTTGTTTTTGTTTGGGTTATTATTATTATTATTATTATTATTATTATTATTATTATTATTATTATTATTTTGTTTGGGTTTGTTTTATTTTTGCATAATTATTATTTCTTAGAGATGTATTCAATAGCTAGATGCTTGTTCTCCCTGTTCAACATTTAATCCCTCTAGAATCACAACCAAATCATAACCTATGGCTGGAAGAGGTCGACAGAATAGGAAGTTATTTGGATGGTACAATGGATATTCAGGAAGAAGAAAGCAATTCTCTTCTGCTTACTTGTCTCCAGAACAAAGAGTTTATGGAGGGATGATGGAAAGAGAAGATATAGACTACCTGGTAAGAATCAGGATGCAAGTAGCTAATATAACTTATTAGCAGCATAAAACTGGCACAAAGGAAGTTCTAAGCCAAGAGCAAATTATTTTTTAAGCCAAGAGGAAGGAGAAAGTGATTTTCCCTAATATTAAGAATACTGAGATGTGAATTTATATGGCATTTTCTCTTGGCAGTGATTTCTGCCAATAGTAAATTTGGGCTTTGAGTATTACTAAGACTCTGATTCAGCACTCAGACAATAGAAGAATGTGATAAGAGACAAGTGTTTTTGTAAATAATGTTTAAGAGATTCTTCTGTCTTTTCTAAGTTCCACTTTGTTCTTTTCATGAGTTTAGGAGAATTACAACTTTGAAAGTAAAAAAGATAAATCAGAAACTTCTATGACTACAGTAACCTGCTGCAAAGAAGTGATCAGTAAATTCATAACTTTGTATTTCCTTCATCCAGTAGAGGTACCTTTACTAACGTAAGATTAATTCCATTAACTTGACTTATATAAAGGAATCTAGTCTAAACTAGTTATCTAGGCTTGCTTTCTCTAGTCAAGGAATAAATAGCATTAGAAAGTGGTTTATCTGACTGCAAACTCACAATAAAAAAAGGATCCCTTGTTGGAAATGCCATTGACTCTGAAATTGAAGTAATTTGAAAGTGGTGACCAATTTTTAATATTAAAAGTAGTAGTTGTAGCAGAAGAAATAGACTTAGTATGGAAACAATCATGACAATAGTAATCAGGAATAAGGGGTAAGAATGATTGCAGTACTCATAGTAATAGCACTGGCAGTCAGTCATTTTGCAGCAAAAGTATCCTAATAATTGCAGTAGTTTTGACTGTTTCATAATGTTGAATTTCCAGGGGTTTAGCATAGTTGTTTAAGGTAGACATCACCAAATCTCATTTCATAAGCAGCTACAGTAGCAATCAAGAAAAATATTAATTTCACAATCAGTACAAGGAGTTCTCTTTTTTAGAGGAACACAAAAGAAGTTTTATATAAGGGAAACATGGTCCATTTCCCTGCCTGCGCATCTGCCAATCTGTTGTATGAAAGCAAAAAACCCAAACCAATCCAAACCAAAGAAAACCAAAAAAGAAAGAAACAAACAAAACAAAGCAAGAAAAAGAACACTTCAAGTATCTTGCTTAGATTCAACACCTTTTTTTTTCCCAATTCAAATATATTGCTAATTAAAGATTAATTTATTAAAACAAAACAGCTTCAAGAATGAAAATATGGGTTGCAGTGATGAAATCATAAATGGTAACAGATGCAGACTAACATGTGCTTAGCATTCTAAACAACTTTTCCTCTTTTAAACTATACTTTCCACCTCTTCAGTAGCCCCTCTCTTTCCAACACTCCCTGCCACACATACAGGTTAAGCATCAAAGTGATTCTATCCAGTTAGCCACTGAAAATTCAGAGTGGAACATTGCCATACCTGCCAGCCTTGAAGGGAAACTGAGAGAGCTGGCAGTGTGTTACGCGTCTCAAGCTGCATGGTGAGGAATAGTTCAACTTTGGCTGTTGCCAAAAAAAATCAAAACCAAAACCTGAAATGTAGAATAGAAATGTCAATAATGATGTTCTATAGTAAGGCTAAAGTTTCACATAAACAGAATGCTCTTCAAGTGAGAGATTTTATTTTAAAAAAATCAAGAGGTACCTTATTTGAGAAGATATTTAAAGACTGAAATCTGTTTATTGAAACCTTGTCAGTTTTAATGTTGAAAAATATAGCACAAGATGTTGCACTTTGCATATCTTCTGTATTGGATAACTTTCTAAATACAGAGCTTTTTTCATATTAAAATAGTGTTTATGATCTTTACAAACCCTAGCTTAAGTTCAAGTTATATGAAAATACATGAATCTGACTAGATTCTAATACATTCTGATGTAGATGCAGATGTGGTCCTCTTAGCAAAGTACTTTCCCATTTTTTTCCTTCACACATTATAGGCCAGTAAGAATCAAAAGTCTTAAAGTTGAAGTTAATTTTAACACATAATTATTAACTTATTATAAATCCATTTTAAAATTGCTGTCTTGTGTGAGTCTAAGGACAAATAAAGATCTCTGATGATAATATTTTTAAAATATGACATTAAATATATTCTGCCTTTTAACGCATGCCTCAATTTTAGCTGCAAACCTTTTAAAATTAGTTTTTACCTACTATTTAAATCCTGTAGATTGAGGAAAACAAGAGAAAGGAAAGATGTTTATAAGTTTTGAGAGAGGCATATTTGGAGGTTCTGCAGTTGTATCCAAAACTAAGAAAGGTTAGATATTTATTTTGATGGATGTTTCATAGACAAAACCCAAGATTTTGCAGAAAGTAGAAATAATATATTAGAAGGGGTTAGTAGAACTTGCAAAGATTTCTCAGCATAGGAAATCAATATTCTTCAGTGGCAGATGTACCATAAGGCTGTCCCATTAACACTCACATCTAGAGTGTGTTTGCAAAAGATGTGTATTTTAACATACCTTGAATGTTACCTGAAGCTGTCACATACAGATGAACGGTTCTCTTTATCAAGAGCTGATACCACTTTGGGCACATGGCATTTTGTTATCTAACACACGGTATATCAAACACAGCTTACTGCTGAGTTCACACTCAAGCTTCCCTAACAGTACACAGAACTAAGTTAAAAACAAAAATTAGGCAAACTTACAAAATATATATTTCTTTGTGATATATTGGAAGGAGCATTCAATCAGAAGAGTGTTTAAAAAAATTGTACACGAGATGTAACTTATTCAAATAGGATTCATGGCATGATGACCTTTAAGAGATACTTGGATTCCACTTGTTTCTTTATTTCCGTGTTCCTGAAACACTGTCCTTTTTTAGCCACAAAATATTGTATCAAGTCACATATAAGCATGTATGTTAAAATGAGTGACCTGTCTAGATTTAGTTGTTTATATTTTCCCTTACTAGCATTCTTGTTTTATCTATCATAAAATATAAAATTCTCTTTCCTGTTTTGTTTCCATTAAATTTTGTTTAATGCATCAGATATTTAAAGCCTAGTATTTCATATGTAGATGATTGGGATGAAAAAGAAAACAAAAATGAAAACTGGTTTAATGTAAAAAACAAAAAAAAGCACATATATTGCATGACAGAGCTGAAAATGTAAGAGGTTAACCTTTGAACATAATTCCACACACACTCACATATACATTCCCACACAATCACAGACAAGCCATAAATAAAAACGTCTCAAATTACCTAGAAATAAAAGAGCCTTTCACGGATCACTTGATTGTCCCAAACTGTGTTATATAGTTTGGAGTAATAGTTGTTTCACATCACAAAGCCATCAGGTGTTTCAAGACAAACGAAATATAAAAGCCATGTTTGGAGGAGGAGGAAGGTTGTCAAAGTCTGAATGTACCTATTGAATCTCAGTAATTGCCACTTAGTGTTTGATTTAATGAAAGCCACTGAATAAAGGCAACTATTTTCTTTGTCACGGCTTGTGTTCCCATTTGTATATACCCTTCTCTGTCTCCCAAAGTCAAAGCCACAGTCCTCCACTTCCATCAAAGCACCACTGCCCTCCCTTCTCCATTCATCCTCATCTGCATGTCTTTCCCACACACTAAACAGCTGTTTTAAAAATTAGTTTTCAATTATTTTCTCTGAAGCTAACAAGCTTTCTTTGACTGAGCCCTTAGACGCACTGAAAAGACCCAACCACAAATGCACTCAAATCTGCGTTCCTGCCTGTGTGTTCTAGTAGAAATATTTGGCCTTCACTATAGAGGTTTTTGTCATCCAAGTTGGTATTGGTCCTATCAGAAGGAACTGTTCAAATTGCTTACGTATTGCTCTGATGGTGGCATTGGTAAAAAATCAAAAGGAGAAAATTTTAAGAAAACTCTTCAGATGATATTTTACTGCTAACTGCTATAACGTCTGTATGGCTAAGGTTTATTTACAGAAGAAATGGTCTTCCTATTGTTTCTAGGGATAATTTTTAGAATTTAGAATCTTTTTAACTCAGTTAATTTCTATCCTGATCATTATATTAAATTTAAATGGAAAGATTCCTTAAAAAATAAGATTTGGATATTGGATATGAAACAGGTTTGATGCAACATCATGAGAATGACCTTTAAGTCTGTTTCTTAACTGGAATTCCTCTATTGTTGAAAATTCCTGACCTGAATTTAGGATTTAATTAGGGTTTATTCCAAAAACCTTTGAGGTCTGTACCCCAAAGATGGGGTACAAATTGCAACATATAGAGGACACAAAATTCTTCATTGTTTTTATTTTCCTTGAGAAATAAAAGAAAAATAAGGAATGAATTTTGGAAGAGGCAAAATGGGCAAGGCAGCAGAATTTAACAAATGGTATTGCATGTGTATGCAAAATAAAAATATATATGTATGTCTGTGTATGTATATATATCTGTATATATATGTAAAATTGTGTATTTAGGATGATGTTGACATGGAATTATTCTTACTTTACCAGCACACTGGTAACTATGGATCTGACTCTCAGAGTACTTAAATTCTACCTATGTTTTCTCTGAGGTTCCAGAATGTAATTTAGTACTTTCCTTATAAACAAGGGATTAGGCTCACCATGATACTTAAACCTTGTCTGTAAGGAGAAAAGTTGTCTGGCATCATAATTTCACTATAAAGGCCCTGTCCTGATCAGAAAAATTACTCTGAAAATATATATATCTCTTTGCAAATAAAGCATTCATAGGAGAGCTGTTCTAGTCTATACAAGAAAAGATATTGGGCTCCTAAAATAATTCCTACATCTGAAAATGCAGTAATACTCTAAAGTCAATGGGTGTTTTGTGAGGGCAAAGCCCAACCCAAATCAAACCAGAACACCCAATGAGCTCATTGTGAATAGATAGAAATACCAAACAGCAAAAATTGCATCAGCTTTTGAATATCTATGTATATTTTTACTTTACAGGCATAATAAAACTTATCCTTCTGTCTTCATTTCTATTTCTTAAATTCAGCTTTGAAAAAAAATTACAAATGTTTTCAGTGAAATTGGAATGGATTTTTATAATTGTTTCTGAGGTTTGCTGAATCTTTTCAGTCTGCTTTTTCTTCCTCTGTCCAGGTTCCATTTGATTGGAAACCAGTATTTGGTCTAGCCTTGTCCTTCTAGTCTGTTTATTTAAAATTGGAAGAGCAAGCTGTAAGCTTGGAAGAAACTTGACAAAAAAGATAGACATTTCTACACTTATTTTAACCACTTGGTTGCTTCTAAACCCTCCATGTAGGTCCAGGTAGAGTGATGGTGATGCAGATCCAGAGCCAGAGCTCTGGCTGTGCTGCTGAGCAAACACCATCTGTGTCAGAGCGTGTGCCAAAAGCATCCATGTAGAATATGTCTGCTGGCAAGTATATCCTGTACGGCATATCCTGGTAAACCACATCTGCTGCAAAGCTGCTTTTTTTTTTTTGCTTTTTTTTTTACCCTTTGTTTTTCCCCCTCAGGAAAAGTAGGGAATGTCCAAGCAAAACGAGATTGTTTTGCTGAAAAAATCATAAGTGTTCGAAAGCATGGAATTCTAACAGCTCCTCCCAATTATCTGGACATTTCAAAGCAACAGTATCTTACCAATGTTTCAGAACATCCAGCAGCAGGAATGTGGCTGTACAACTCAGTAATTTGCATATACATATAATAAAACAGCCATGAAATGCTGTCAGGGTCCCAATGCTCCTTTCAGACACGAACATCTCTACTCAAATGGCTAAAAATTACTAACCAAAATGACCTCAGTATTATGTAGAATTTCATATAGAAAACAGTAAAATAGGAAGCAAAATCTGAGTTTCACAGTAGTATGCAGCTTATACCAAGACCCTCATTACATGTGTGCAATTATACTTTCATTCATCCAGCTAAATTAATGCACTGAAACCCATCATTTTGCTTTTCATAGCCATTCATCCTCATTGCTTCCTATTTGTAATTAAACTAGAAGCCAGGGCAGGATCTTATTTTAATATATGTAAAATAAATACTGTGTAGAATTTTTTTGTCATATTAGAATGCATTTTGGTAATGCCTATTTAGGGGGGATGATATCCACATAGGATGTGGAAGGATACGAAGCATGACACAGTCATACATATGAAGATATCAGCAAGAAGAATCATGTCTGGGACAGCAAACCTGAATTATATGTGCATTTCAGTGGTTTTATTCCCTTTTTATTCCCCCCCCCCCCGCCCTTCTTTTCTGTGTGTGTATTCTATGTATTATATCTCTGACCTTCTAGGAAACTTATTTGTCTGTAATACAGCAGACAATGTAGTAAACTTTTCATATGCTTGGACAAAAATAAAAATACTTCTATGCTTATCCAAAATTTTTGTTCTCATTTCTTTTTATTCTCCATAATCTAAAATCTACACCCTGCATATTTTAAAATTGAAAGTCACTGTTATCAATTTGTGTGACAAAAACCAGACAACTTCACAGATTTCTGTTTTTAAAAGCAAGAAAATTCCGTAGTGTTTTTTTTTTTTGGGGGGGGGGTGGTATTTGGTATGATATTTTTAAGGTTTTTTTTTTCCTTTAAGAAGAGGTAATTGAGCAACACATGCTGTCTGTATGCCTACGTGATATGACAATCTAATTGAGTGGTTGGAAGGCTAAAGAAAGCAGAGTGGGAGGGAAATCCAGGTGAGCAATTCAGAACAGCTCATTTCACTATTGGGCTGCAAGAAACAAAAGCAAATACACATGGAGGGAAAGGAAAAATAGGTGTATAAAATATCTTAGAAAATTTAACTGAGAATAACATAAGATAAATGCTTGGTTTTAGTAGAGATTATAGATTTAACATTGTGGGGTTTTTTATGTTAATGTTCATTAGCACCTGAAAGAGGCTACCAGAAGAAGAAGAGAATAAAATAGACCAAGATTCTCTTTTAGGTAGGTGGAACAGGGAAATACTTATTTTTTTCACATGTGAAATCTAAGTTTCCTAGAGCAGACAACTAAGAAAAACTCTTACAGACTGAGCAGAATCTTTGATTTGAAGTTTGCAGCTGCAGTCACTGAAAGATTCTGCAAGCATCTCCTTTTTTCCTCCCGGTAAGAGAAATTGCAATGTTAGAGTGGTAAAACAGATATTTTATTAGATTAATGAAAGAAGAGGAGTTACAAGAGTATGTTTTGTTACAAGTATAAAACATATCAGAATTTTTTTTCTCTGTATCTTGTCCTGGCATTATTAGCTTAATATATACTTTGTGAAAAATGCCATCGAAACATAAATCTTTTATTTTTATAATAGTATGCTGACAGATCTTACAGTGCCCCATAACATTATCATGTCTATTTCTGTAGCAACGGTATGGAGGGAAGATTGTAGAAACCTGTAATAACCTAAGCTGTTTAAAGTTTTATTATCCTTTATACAACACTCAACACTGTGCAACAGGTAAACTATAGTTACTCACAAAGACTTAATCCTAAGAAGAAAATGAGGATAAAGGTAAAAAAAGGAAGCTATTCATGGATGTGGCATTTCTTTATAAATCCTAAACCTCTTTTTTTTCTTATTATAAGAAATAATATGAAAGTTTAAAAATAGTTTAAATTTTGCCTATTTATTGATATTTTAGTTCTGAAAATTCCCTTACAATTTAACATTCTCAAAAGTAGAGGTCTCATATAGCATTAAAAACATATACATACATATACAGGTATATAAATTATATATATATATATATATATATATATATATATATATATACACACACACAGATATAAAGTGTGCATATATATACATTTATATATATACACACAACTTATATATGTGTGTTTAGTTCTACAAAGGCTCTTTCCATTCTTCTCTTACCATGGATTTTGGATTAAATTCAAGAGAATGAATGAGAAAAAATATACAACTTTTCAAGGAAAATCAACATTGTTTTTTCACACATTATGTGATATTGAAGGAAATATTTTATCTTGATTATATTAAGAAATAAGCATGCTATCTGACTTCAAGTACAATAAATTTATCTGAAAAGTATTTTTTGGTGTAGAGGATAACACACAAGAAATATCAAAGTCGATATAACTAATGATTTGCATATATTTAGATTAATCTCATTCTTTATAATCACTTTTGTCGCTTTTTGCTTTGTCATTAGCTTTTGATATTTCATAGCTTGTTACATTATCTCAACATTCTTTATTAACAGTGCTTGTTCTTAATGTTAAGCAAAGCAAAGCCAAAACAAATTTAGGTCTAAACTGCAAGTGGTTGCTGCTTTGGAGAGTTAAAATAAAATGCAGCCATGCTCTATGGCTGTGCCAGGTATAAATACTTGTTTGTAGGTGCTCTGGGATCAAAGAAATTCAAATGCAAAGTGAGGCACTGAAGTCTGAACGGGAGGGGAAACGACACGTCTTGTGGCAGTGCAGTTGTCTGGAGCAGGCAGCACTTGAAATATTAATCACAAGAGATGTATAACCCAACTTCTTCTCCTTTAATATGTACATTCAGCTGTGAATGTTTGCAAAATATTTTTAGGGCAAAAAAAATTTTGTACATAGAAACAAAAGGAAATCTCTTGGGCCTGAGTATCTAAATCCATAAAACACAACCTGCACCCCTCCATGCCTTCTCTAAACCAGAGCAGAAACTGGAAGCAAAGAGATATTTATGCTTAATGTTTTCTTTTGAATGATCCCATATACATTTCTACTCTGGGCATCCGAAACTGAACGACAACATAGATTAATAAATATTTATATTTTGGAAGTGTTTTCTCTAAATAGAACCACTTTCGTTCTTCCTCCAATTACACATTTTATCTGATTGTTGGACAAATATCTCCAGGTTATAAGGTTTGTTTTACATTATTCAGCTCCAGGTTTTAAGATTTATTTTTAATTATTCTACTTTCATTGTGGAGTATGTCATAATTCCTGTTCCTCCCGATAACTTATTCTATATTTCCGGTGAAACTGTTTTGACTGCCTGAAACACAACTGCTAATAATGGATGTTCTAGCAGTGTAGCCCTTACCTGCTGCTGTTCAGCTGTCTGTCTGAGCCAAAGGTCTAACAAGTCTTAGGGAACAGTCTGAGCCCTGACAGTGTTGTTAGTCCAGGTACAAAATTGTTTCCAGCTATTTCATGCCCTTTGAGATGAAATTCCTTCTACACACCAGGCACCTCACTAATAATGATACTGACCTCTTAAAAAAATCCATCTCTGTGTGGATTTCAAGTTGCTTTATATAACATTGTTCCATTTAACCCAGGAAAGCTGAGATATGCTCAGATCCTGTGGCTTCTATGCCTCAGTGTCTTATCACCCATGAAAACCATCATCAAACTTGGGAAAATTGTAGGACTGGCTTTCTAGAAGAGTTCTGTTTTCAGGAAAAGCATTGGAACATGGAAACTTGTTTGTCCTTCCCTAAAGTAAACCCAAGGCCCAAAGCATCAGGCAATGCTTACTTTAATGTTGTCTTTAAATATGCTAATATTTTCTGACACATCAAAATGTCCTATACTGGCCTACTCAATAGCCATTTCACTCTACTACTTTTTCCCAGCTTTGGCATGTATTCTTTGGCTCTCAGGTGCACAAATAGTATAAAATATCTTGTGCTGGAGGGTTCCAGCACCATGCACCAGAAAATAATTGCAAAAAATTTGGTGAGGTGTTAATTGTTTAGTGCAAGAAAAAGATTTCCCATCCCATGTCTTTTTGCTAAGCATTTATCCAATCTAAATTACCTGCAGCAGTAAAAATCATAAATTTTGTGAAGACCAGATCTTGAATATAGCTCTGAATTACAGATTGGATATAATAGACAGCTTGGTAATTTTTCTCCGTACACGACACAGAAAGAGGTGACAGTAAGCATCTATAAAAATTCCTTATACAACAAAAACACAATTTCTTACCAGTCATAAGAATAAAGCCTGCCACATGGAATGTTGTTTCAGTGTATCTTAATTCCCTATTCAACATTTAAACTGCATAACCTCTTATTTTTTAATGTTAAAAATAATTTTAAAAACTTGGGAGTCTCAGTTTAGACAGTACTTAAAGTCTCATTTTTCTGGCTATTGGTTCTTTCTGAATATCTCTATCTCTTTGAGTTTCCTTACAAATGATACAATCGGTTTAGCCTAGAAACATGCTCAGGTCAAGGAGTCAAATAAAGCTTTATCTTTTAGTTGACAGCATGAATACATTCATGTTTGTACTGTGATGCAATTTGCAGTTGTCTATGTAATCAGAAAATTTTTCTATTATATAAACAAAGAATAAGAAAGACACTGTGCTGTAACAAGAACTTTCTAAGTATGAGTTTGAGATCACTGCACTCATAAATGGCAAAACTTTGAGAGAATTATGCAGGTTGTCCCAGTAGGGCATTAACACACTTATAATACAATCCCACACTACAGCTTTCTGCATGTGCCATGTATATTACAGGAAAGAAAAGTGAACTATTTTATAAATGTGCTTTAAAGAAGTTTGAAAAAAATGGAAACCATGTCTTTATCCTCCACCTGTGAAACCAGGTGCTTTATTTATTGCAAGAAACTGAAAGAGGCATATATAATACTAATAACACCTTAAAAAGTCTAAAGTGTCTTAAAAAGACCTTTCTGTGTATTTGGAACCCAAACTTGTGAAAAACCAGAATTTTGTGCAGGGATAATGTCCCCATCAGGAATAAGTATTACAACTTTCCACAGAATAAAGAAATTGTTCTCAAGCTTATTGATTTATAACAGGCTGAGCAATAAAATCTAAAAGTGATTCAAGATTGTGCTGACTTGTCTGTCCTTTTAGAGACATGTTAGCATGCCACACTTGTTAAATAAAATATGAATCCTTTCTGGAGCAGAAGTACTCAGTACAGACTGTCATGTGTACCAATGGTGATTAAGTTTTTGTGGGTTTATATATGTGATAATTTAGCATATATGTATTTTAGCATAGATAAACTGCCCATATTTTGCTGCACACTTGTAGTCATTTCCTGTCATCTTCGTACTCGCATATGCTTCTCTCATGTCTTTGTGATATATATCATTAGTCTGACTTTTTCCTTCATTAATTTAGACACAATAATTATATAATTCCCAATGAAAATTATTATCTTTATTTATGCCCTCCATCTCTGTGATAATGATGTTGCAAAAAAACCAACCCAAAACCAAAACAAACAAACAAATACCCAAAACAACAAAAACCATCCAAACAAAAACAAACAGAAAAATTTTTTAAAAATCTTGCAGTACTGTTAAAATAGTAAGATAAAACCCAGATCTTTAATGAAAGCTTCCAGGTGCCCCCATGGTTATGGGCACACCCAGCATCAAATTTCTACAATTTTCATAAATTTGAAAAATTAGCATATATAAAAAATACTGTCCAATTAGAAAAGCAGTTGGTTAGGTAATTTCCCCCTGGGTTCTGTCCCAATGGAGTGTGTCTCTTGATATTTTACCCCTACATTTTGTTATGTCTACAATCTATGATGCAAATCAAATTGTCTTTGCTAGACTAGAAGCAAGATTAAATGGGATTCTAAGAAGGTAACATAATATGTAAGAAAATTATGTAAGAAAGTGCAACTACTATGCTAAAGTGACAAAGTGTTAGAAACTATGCAGCTATATATTAAAATCTATAAAAGTACAGATATATAAAAAGCAAACATCTTTAGGCATCAATTTCACTGATTTTATATTCAAGACTTTGACTCAGCATGTCTTTGCAAGAAATGGAGATTAGCCTGCTCCTCATCCTTTCCATGTGTTTTAAATGATTATATAAAGTGGCTTTGAGTAGTATGTTTGCTAACACATGCACCATGAAGAACGAAGCTATGTTTTGTCAGTGATAAATATTTTTCAATTCTATAAGATTCTAGTATTTCATAATGAATCCTAGAATTTTATTCTAAAAAAGGCAAGAAGAGGGCATAGTTGGCTGACTAAGGCCCTTGAAAAAATCAGTGGAATATATCTTGGGTTTGCAGCCACACATTAGGGTAGTATCAACAGTTATATGGCCTATATCTACACTTGTTTATAGGGAGATGCTTCTTTCATTTTAGTCATTATGGTTTTGTCTTCCAGAGACTTCAATTCTTCAAGCTCTTCCAGAGTTTCACTTCTTTTTGTCTTCTGTGTGATATGGTGATTCAGAAACTAGGCTTGAAATATGGCAGAATTCTATTTCAGTGCACTTTAGGGTCTCAACTTCACTGTGAGGAAGAGAAGAGGGACAGACTTCTGTGGGGTTTTTAATGCTAAAGGTCAAACTTAACAACTTAGCAGCGTGATCAAAACAAACAGAAATTTTTTGGACATGTACAAGAGTGCTTACCAGAACCTTGAAGTAGTGTTCAGTATACACTTGGGAACACTAGCAGATTTGGAACAGCATAAGGAATTGGCCATCTAGACGAAGTTAGATTTTTTTTTTCTTTCTTTGTCCCTAAAATAATTTTGAAAGTGTACATAAGTGCAAGCTTAGGGAGATGACATCTTGCCTATTGAAATTTTTGATGAGAGAATCAGTCAAGATTTTACACTGAGGATCTTCTGTACCATATTACCAAAAGATAAGCAAACAATATTTTCAGGATTGTATGTACAATCAAAGTCCTACAGAGACCTAAGGAAATCTTCAGGGTTGACAAGATGAGTTCCTCTGGTCAGGTCATACGTGATTACGTAAGGATTTTTTTATTCCATTCCTCAAAACTTTCTTTCATCTATTCAGCTGCATAAATCATATAAGCTGAATTTAATTTAACACATAAGCTGAATTGATATACAAGAGGGTTTTCTTTCTTTTTTCACCATTACCACCTCAACTGCCTACTTTCCTGGAAAGGTTTTTTTCAGGAAACAGAGAGAAGCTAGTCTAATCAACAGGTCCAGAATCAAGCTAGTCTAGCATTTATCACAGCATGACTGCGATATCACATGGCTGTGACAACGATGTTAGCAAACTTGAACTCCCAGATCATTATCTCCTTATTTAATCCCCTCTTGGGGTGGTGAGCACTATAAAATGGTAAGAATAACATTAGGCCCTATTTCTTTGATCAGAAACCAGTGTAATCCCATAATGAGACTAAAAGTAGCTGTTTTATCTGGCCAGTTCCTAAGCAGAACTGAAAAAGTATGAAATAGTTGGCATACAATCAGTTTAACAGATGAAATTATCTGCATTAGTATTGCACAATTTCATCTTAACAGAACGTGGGCATCTTCATCAAAGAGGGGCAAAATGCCACTGATTGTAGGGAACAGAACCTTTTT
Source organism: Calcarius lapponicus (assembly GCA_039654755.1). Taxonomy (NCBI): domain Eukaryota; kingdom Metazoa; phylum Chordata; class Aves; order Passeriformes; family Fringillidae; genus Calcarius; species Calcarius lapponicus. The sequence goes on along the minus strand of CM077468.1, from coordinate 44,355,639 downwards.
GAATGGTGTGACCTTTTCTGTGTCTGCAGCTTGTTGAAACTTCCCACCTCTATTACCCACCTATGTAATTATTGACTTGAAGTTTTGGTTGTTACTTATTTGTCTGTAAGATAAGCAGCTTTCCCCTTCAACTTTTTTTGTTTTGCTTTGTTTTTTATAAGCTTTAAAATACATAGCATGCATAAAAGTTAATACTGATTAGATTAATCTATTAGATTAATAGACACACCATTTTTATCTGTGATGGTTTGACCCGGATACAGGATTTCTGGGATGCTGGGGATGCTATGGCTAGGGCCAATGAGTCTTTAGATTTTAATATTGTCACCTGGCTTAGCCAGTGGTCATTCGATTCACCTCTGAGAACACCAGCTAAAAGCAGGGCGCTCCCCCTGGCACTTCCTCTTGGGACTCGGCGGGAGAGAGACCAGAGCCCTCCCTCGCCCAGTGCTGTTACTGGGCAGGGGAGGGGCAGCCATGCGGTAGGCCTGGCCCCCCAAGGGTGGAAGGATGGAAGCAAGAGAGACCCCAGGAGCCGCTGGGAAGTTTCTCCCCCCCTTGGGAGACAGACAGAGAGAGAGAGCGAGACCGAGAGAGAATCGCTGCTTGGGGCTGGACGGTTACCTTGAAATTTGATATGGGCTGCCCGCATGCCCGGTCTGTGGAGAGGAAGTGGGGGGAAGAATGCACTGAGGAGTCCGGCTGCTTTTAGGAGTTGTTAACCCTTTTTTGGACAATGAAAACTTTATAGAACATTAACCTTTCCCAGAAAAGAGTTAGAGTGGAAGAGGGAAAAATGAGCAAGTGAGAGAGATGGTGGATAGAGAGAAGAATTTTGGTGGGAAGAGATGATGGAGTGACTTTTGCCGGACTCTTTTTGTATAGCCATGGACAGAGCCATGCTTCCTTGTGAGACAGAGACTGCATCCAGGGGGGCGCAATGCCCTGGAACCAAGAGGGCTCAGTGGCAGTACCCCTCGGCCCCAGGGGGTGAAATATGGGGGGACAGGTGTCCTAAAGTTGAGGCTGCACTCTCTTTGGAATGGGACAGAGCATCCTTAAAAGACAACCCTGGAAACAGCCCTGGTCCGAGTTCAGGCTGTGAGAGCTCCTGGAAAATGGAAAAGGCCACCATGGCACAAGAAGGACTCCTCTCCTCTTGATGAATTGAGAATTGATTCATTCTCACTCACAGAGTGGTGGTGGACTGGGAGTTGGTGATTTGGGAGGTGTATAGATGTATTGGAATTTGGTGGGGGGGAGGAAATGTTTTGTAAGGTTTTCATTTTCCTTGTGTGTTTTTTTTCTTTTGTGTGTAGTTTAGTTATTGTTTTTTGTAGTTTAGTTAATAAATGTTTTTTTTCCTTTTTAAGTAAGAGTCTGCTTTTTCTTATTTCCTGGTCAAAATCTCACAGCAGACACCAGGGACAGTGTATTTTCATGGGGCATTGGCATGGTGCCAGTGTCAAACCATGACATTATCAAATCAAGTTTAATTATAGCATTCGGCAAAAGTAAAACCCCTTGTGAGTCTCTTCATAGACACCTCCTCTTGTTAGCAATTTTTGATTTGATTTTCTAATCTATGCATAGTGAACTGAATGTTAGCTCTAGTCCCCCAGCTTTGCTGCTCATTGGTTGTATTATCTACTATGGTTCCACAGAAAAATACAATGGAGGTCCACCTGAATGTGTCTGATAGCTACAGTATATGGGACTAATATCAGCACTCCCTTACCTCCATTCCTCTCCAGGTGCATATATTTGCTGAGGGGGGAGGGTTGTTTTGTTTGTTTTTTTTCTTCTCAGAGAAAGTCATTTGAGAACATGAAATGAAATGAAATACAGTAAACTTTATTGCTCTTTATGCATCTTACCTGTAGCTTCATTGGTTAGTGTGAAGCTGTGGTCAATTCCATAACTCTCTGTGCTTCATGCCAGGTCCAGCCATAGTGAAATACTGTGAAAGATACAATCCACTCTCTAAAACTTTTGTTTGTGAGTGTATTTCTTGGATGGCCAATGATGAATATATTGGATACACTGGGAACCCTTTCTTTAAGATGGTCTTGAGAAAAGTCATTACATTTTCTCCATCAAAGACTGCTTCTACCAACAGAAGGAAATGCCTCTAGAACTGGCTTGCTGTGAGCCCAGAGGTTAATTATGGAGCAGGAAAAAATTTTGACCATCTGCTTAACATCATTAAACATTAATGATCCATATAACATCTTGACTGTAGAGATTGTGGCAAATAAATTGTAAAAGCAACCAGATCAATGAGGCAAGAACTCTGTGAAGAATGTAGGCAAAGGGTAGATTGGGTGTCCTAGAAGTCCCTTCCTCTACAGTAAAGCAAGTTCTATCCTTGCATTGCAGATATAAAGGTTAAGAGGGAACATTATCAATATGGGATGTCTGTAACTGAGAATAAATACAATGCACAAAACCTAGGCTTCATAGAAACTTTGAAAACTGAGTGTGGGAACATCAGGGAGGGGCAAGAGGAGGGGCTGGGGCAATCATATTAAAGAGCAGGATTTGATTTATACATATTCTTATATTTCTTTATTAAGAGGTATGTGAGAGGAGCAGGACAGAAACCAAATGCAGCTTTGCTCCCTCCTAATCACCACCCAAGCACCTAATGTTTACCATAAAGATGCTTGGTACATGTGAGGCTGGATTTTAGCTTGGAATTAGAATTCAAGCTCAAGTTGAGGAGGCTAAATGAATCCAACTACTTTAAGTTCACAATTTAATTTGTTTTCCTTTTCTTTCTTTTTTTAATAAAAAATACTTAACCACCAAAAGGAAAACTACCTCTACACTTGATTTAATATATTCTTTTCTCTCTCATTCTCCATCCAGGAAGGAGGAGGAGCAGAAAGACACCAGCACACATGGAATGGAAGATGAAAGCAATTATAATGCATGATGTAGGAGGAAGAAAATTATGGGGAAATTATCTTTAGCAGTTCACTGATAACTACTTTCATAGATTATAAAAGAATCACTGAAAATATATATGTAAATTACCTGAATTTTCTATTGGAGTTTTCTTCTGCTGTCTAGATTGCGATCCTTAGTGAAATTTTGTAAATTAAGAAAAATTATAAAATAAAAGCCAATATGTTTTATTTTAAATTCTTTCTGATGCCAGCCAGATGCAATTATTATAAAAAAAAAAAAAAAAAAAAAACATACATGTGATGATGAGTTACTTAATGTAGTCCTGAAAGCAAATTCATTTTGGTAACACTACAATTTGGAGTTACAACGTAAAGCTAAATGCTTCCAACCTGGATTTTAACCTTTCTCCTTTCTCCTTCCCCCTTCCTTCCAAGAGACCATTCCATTCAACTTCTGTATGGTGGAAAGATAATTCAGCTAGTCATCAGTATTAACTTACTGGTTATTTTGGAAATCATGTAATTTCACAATGTTTTATATGCATGCAAAATAATTTTCTACTGCATAATTAGATATCAGAGTTTAGATAGCCTATTTATTTCATGTACTGTTCAAGACAAATATGGAGAGCAAAGAAATGTCTCAATTTTTTAATATTTATTTCATTTTTTTACACAAATATTATTTCAGCTATTTCACAGGATGATTAACAGTTATGGATAATAATTTGGTGTACATGTACATGAAAGAGAAGGATGAAAGATCTGAGTTTTTTATTACAATGTAAGCTTCAAAAATAGTGATCATAAAGAATGTCCAGTTAAAAGGTTTTGAGCTCAGATTCAGTTACGCAGATATAAACCGGAGAAAGCCTTTCAAAAACAAAGACCATTTTTTAATAATAAAATCCATCAATTCTGAATCCATGAGATCTGCAGCTTTGTGTTCTCTTGATTTTTGATCAAACTGTATAAGAAGCTAAAATTTTCACTCTTTATTTTACCCATTTCGGTTGGTTGGTTAGTTGGTTGGTTGGTTGGTGCTTTTTAGCTCTATATTTCAACTTCATTCCATGTATGCAACTGCTGTGTTATTTTGGGGAAAGATTTTCTTTACATTTAGTCAGACCTATATTCCTGGCTGACAGCTGCATAAGTTACTGGTGACAAAAGGTTTCTTCTTTTTGGCCTCTTTCTTACTTGTTATGCTCTAATTCCTGTTAAACACTAAACTGATACACACCATTAACTACCCACTGGTAAGAAAAGGGACATCAGAGTCAATCTTTTGACATAGGGTAAGCTGTTAGTGCTTTACATTGGCTGGGCATCTCCATGTCTTGAAACAGGAGTTAGCATCTATTCATAGAGACAAGAGATGGGACAGGAGGTACAGGTCTTTCACACTGTTTTCTGTTCTCATTCTTCCCATATTTCTCCCCTGTTCATCACTGGGAGTGACAATCTGACTCAGACTTGAGCAGCAGCTATCTCAAGAGTACACAGGCTTCTTGGACAAAAATATTGTTTTCACTACACAACTTTTCCTTTTCTAGGTAATCTCTATTAATTTCAACAGCCCTCGTGGTCTCCATAGCAAACTGAAAGAAAGCAGGCTTTGATCAGATGGCACTATCCAAAACCCAAGTCTGAATTTCCCTCACTTTCCTTCTGAACTTGTTTTGGGTAGCCTGCAGCAGTGGATATGTTTGGCCTGTCTACAACCATTATTCTTTCACAAGAAACCATCCTGAAAGGTATTTTGAGATCACAGTTCATGTATCAATGAGCTTTATGGTTTTTCTTTAAGATATTCTTAGTCAGGATGTAAATATCAAAAGTTGGATGAAAAATTAATCACTAGTAAGATTTTCTCTGATTCTGTTTCTTCATTATATTGAAGGTTTTAGTACCAGGTCAGAAGATTCTGTTTCCTTTAAAGCTTCTCTTCAGTATTTACTGATTTGTTTCCTATATCACAAAATTTTGCAACTCAGATGCATTGTGTTTGGTTCTTTCCCTTTTGGAAATAAATGAAAAACATTATTAAATATTTTACTGGTTAGTTATCACCCCAGAGAGATTTTATCAATGGTTCATTTTGGATTGCCATCTATCAATTCAGGGATTTTTTTATTTATCAAAAGAGAATTTAAACCACCATAGTATTATATACAAGAATTTCTCTAGACATTTGCTTGAAGTTTTTTCTCAATGTGGAGGCAAGTCTGTCAATTGCATGTCATCCACAAAAATTCCACAAGACAAGCACAGGTAGTGCCAAGGATTTTTCAATACTAAACATAGTGAATAACCTGCAACACAGCTGCAACCTGCAATACAGGCACAGCTGCAAATGTGTGTGTAAATAAACCATCAAAGGTGGGTTCCACCCCTTTTTGAAGAAAAACTTTAGAAGAGTTATCTTGCATTTTTGTCTGCATCTGATTTTTAATGTGATGTACAGAATATAGATAATCTTCACTGAAAGGGAGAAAGGTGAAGGTGATCTAAAACCATACTAGACTAATTAAATGGGAAACTTTGCAGCAGTAATAAAATAGAGTAACAAAAGCCAAATCAAATTTTCTGCCTTTGTAATCAGTGAGTTGTGTTTCAAAGAACTGAAGCTCTTTCAGAATTCAAGAAAATTGATAAGTTATATCCCATTTTGTTCCATAATTTGTGAAGTAAAGCTCTTTATTGAAAGTAAGAATCCCACTCTTTATTGAAAGTAAGAACACCCTGCAACCTGTAAGAGAAAAAGGAAGGTGATAACAAATGCTTCCTTGAAAGTCTGTCTTGAGAAAAAAAATTGTAAATTAATCCAAAAGAGAGCATTTCTAGTAAAATCTTCAGCAATGTGTTCAAGAAAAAGGAAGAATGCATGAAACTCTGGAGCTAGTTGCCTATTTCTGTACTTTTTTGAATAATTTGTATTTGAAATACTCAGACTAATATATATATTTTTTTTGTAAATAGCATGTGTTATGTCTGTTTTACTTATAATTTCACATTTTGACTGGAAGAACTTATCTCCAACGTTCTGTCTTCTGGCAACTGTAAGCAAACTGTACTAGACCACAAATAGTTAAATCCTGAGACAAGCGATAAGCAGATTGCAATGAAGTAATTCAGCTTATGAGATCGTGGAGTTTCTTCCTGCATTCTTTTCTGTGTAGCAAATTTTCCTGATTTATGTTTGTAGATAGGCAAGGAAAATACACATTACTCATTCTTGATTTAAAACGTGGCTTGTAAATGGCTAAGAGATAAGTAGCTTTGTCTCTCCAGTGAAAGGAGTCATCTCATACAAAACTTAACCTTAATAAGTTCAACTCTGTGCTATCTCCAGATAGCCTCCCTTCTGAGTGTAGTACATACCTGTTCATTACGTAATCTCCAAATATAAAATATGACATATTTGAGAGGATTTGGTTAAAGAAGATATTTCCAGAATTTACTTCCAATGGTTTGAATATCCTGACACTTTTTCAATACTTTCCAGCTTCTGGAGAATAAGATCTTAACTCCTAATCCTCACATAATCACAGAATCAATTACCTTGGAATAAACCTCTGAGATCATTGAGTTCCACCTATGATCAAGCACCACCATTTCAACTAGACCATGGTACTGAGTGCCGCATCTAGTCCTTCTTCAAACACCTCCAGGGACTGGCACTCCACCACTTCCTTGGGCAGTCCATTCCAATGCCCAATCAACCTTCTGTGAAGAAATTCCTCATATTATCCAACCTAAACCTCCCCTGGTGCAGCTTGACACTGTGTCCTCTTGTCCTGTTACTGGTTGCCTGGGAGAAGAGACTGACCCCCACCTGGCTACAGACGCCTTCAGGTTTTTGTAGAGAGTGATAAGGTCACCCCTGAGACTCCCTTTCTCCAGGTTAAACATCCCCAGTTCCCCCAGCTGCTCCTCATCAGAATTGTGCTTCAGACCCTTCACCAGCTTCATCACCCTTCTCTGGAAACATCCCAGCACCTCAATATCTTTCCTGAATTCAGGGGCCCAGAACTAGAAAAGTACAGCCCCAAAAAATACTAAGAAATTAAGACTGTTTGCAGTCTTAATTTCATAGATTTTCTGGAACCACCTCTAGCTACTGAAGTTGACACCAAAGTCACCAATAACATCCTGGCCTAAGATCATCACACTAGTTCCTAGTAGTCAAGTTCTGCCTAGCTCTTCATCTGATGCTGCAGGGAAGCAAAGTTCTCACTATCACAGGGAGTAGTGACAGAGAAGCTGCCAACTGGTCTCTCTCACAGCCCCTCTTGCAATCTTCAATAGTGTCTAGCACCAAGTTACTTAACCGAGACTTGAGGAATTTTTGGGGTGAAGTTTTGCAAAGTGCATTACAGTATATTGCATTTGAAAGAGATTTTATTCCTATATGATAGAAGATTTTTGGTTTCAAGTAGAAGAAAAAGAAACCTCAGGTATATCCATGTGTGTTAGCAAAAGAAACCGTATCAGAGCCCACTCTTTGGTTTTTTGACCAACTAGAAGGATTTAGCTGTGCCATGCTATTAAGTTCTTTCCTTTGAAATCAGCCTTTTCAGATATGCTTAGTAGGAGATGCTGATGATTTATGTTGACAACCAAGATGCACCCAAAACTTGTCTTGAAGTTTTCTAGCCAGAGTAGAGAAGTGACATGAGCTGATTTAACTTAGCGATTAAATGATAAAAATGACACAGCTTCGCTGGCAGGAGAGAGGATAGTATCTGTTTAATCCACAAATACAAACTGAGCACTGAAAATTTTAAGGGAATTAAAAAATTTCTTTAAAGGTAGGAGATGAAATCATAAATAATTGAATTACCTACAGAGAGAATTTAGAAAAAATATGTAAGATTCTCTACAATTCTGATCAGAAGATGCCTTTTCAACCATGACTTTTATCTAATTTAATGGGGATTCTGGTAATAATCTGAGTTGTGTTTATTTTTATTTTAAGAAGGGAAAAGTGACAGTGAAAGAAGGAGTTTTGGTTTGTGTGTGAGGGGGTAACATTTATAGATTAATTATGATCTTTCTTGTTGCAGTGTTAGAGCTGTAATCAAATATATTTACCACAAGTATAAAAGCCAGATAATGTAGTATATTATCTACCAACTGTGCAGATTTTATTCTTAAAGAGTACATGAGGGTTGTGGGACAAGCTATTGTGTATTTGTTTCCAGCTCTTTAGTTTTCAGCAGTGCATTTTTCGGACATGCATAAGTGATATAAGACTATTACAGTGCAACAAAAAAAGATATAAATTTACAAAATGGGGGGAGGGATTTTATTTTATTTATGAATATTAGCAGTACTGTATTTTCTGATTTTTTTGAAGAAAACGGGAAATCTATACATAATGCTTTATGCATTTCTCTCTCCATGTCTATAGATGGACCAGCTGAGAATTTACAGGTATATTCATGATCCAGAGACAAAAATCTTTGTAGAATCATTGACGAAAAACCATTTGGTATGTCTTGGGTTTTAATAGTTATTTAGACATCATGATCAGTGGGGTGTGTTGCTAAAGAAACTCCAGTATGTTCAGTTTCTAAGTGTTTATTTTGAATAGGATAAAAAGTTTGAAATTTTCTGGGGTGGTTTGTAAGTTAGAAATTGTTTTTTGGTTTGTGATTTTTTGTTATTGATTTGGGGGTTTTTTTAGGTTTTTTTTTTTCTGTCAGGAAATGAATAATTTCTGTGAATAACACTATCCTGTACAATGTCACTTATGTGAGTTAAAAGAAAATTTTTTACCAAAATATCTTAAGCTAACTATTTCCTCATGTTCCTAAACTCTACTGGCTGTACTAATTCAGGCAATGTCAGAAGGTTTAACAACATTCCTACTTGTACCATCCAGAGATTTTGAGCATTGTGAATGTCTTTTCAAGACTTGTAGCAGGCTTAATTTGTCAGTAACAGTGTTAGTGTGGTTGGAACACAGCAGAATGTCTAACAGAACATCTTTTGCAGAGGTCAGTGTATTGTCTCGACCCTACACTCAGTGTGTTGGCCCTATGTAGAGGAACACCCTGATCCTGCACTAGTTTTCTGAATGCCACTAATGACACAGGATTGATTCATGTAATGTTCATTGCATCTTTGATTCTTTAACAACAAGAGTCATTGTCTTAAATATCTCCTACTGGTTTATGAAACTCTCAAAGACTTTTGCTGACTCCCTGTGATAGGGAAGGCTGCAGCTTTGGAGGGAAAAAGATTTGTTTAAAGTGTCCATGAGGTTTGACCTCGTTCAGCAGCCAAACACCCATCTATGTCTTGATCAATCCCCTCTCCCTTGGGATGGGGAGAAAATAGAAGGAAGGCAGAAACTATGCACAGTAGCAAGTAAAAAAGAGGAATTTATTCACTACCTGCAGTGGATGAGAGTCTCCTAGAGACTGAGGCCCCAGCATGAGTAACAGTGTCTTGAGAAGACAAACACCACAGCCATGAATGCCCCTCTTTCCCTCTCTTTTCTCTAAGCTTTTCTTGCTGAGCATGACATCACACAGTATGAAATCTCCCTTTGTTCCCTCTTGGTCAGCTGGCCCACCCCCAGCCTATTTACTTACAAATATAGTTCCTTCAGGATATTTATAGAAAAACTAATACAGTTCTCACTTTTGTGGATTTAGAAGAGGTATTTAACAGTAAAGCAAAATTTATTCATTAATTATTTTATTCCAGTTGATTTGTGTTTTTCTTTATCTTCCACTTGTCCATTTCTCTGACAGCCACATACTCCTTCCTTCTTCTGTCTCCTTTTCAAACCCTGAATACTTTTAAGGAGTCTCTAAAGGAGCGAGAAATACAGATAGTGGCTTCTCTTTGAAGGAGAAAGCAAAGCACATATTTTAAAGGAGATTGACTTGGAAACATGCAGAATTGCTGCTAACACCTGTCAGGAATGTAATGTTCAGCACCATTACATATCAGCCTATAAAAAAGGCTGCTTTTTTCTTTTTGGTTTTTGTGTGTGTGTGTGTGTGTGTGTGAATTGAATCGCCAAAGAAAAGCAAAGCAAAGCAAATAAGTAACTCCTAAAGAAAAAATAAAATCCTTTAGAACTTGCAAAATTTGGGAGGTCAGTAATGAAAACTGTAAAATCCAGAAGTCAAAATCTGGCATGCTTAACAATAAGATTGTCTGTGCAATCTTTAATATGACTCCTATGCACACATTTTTTTACAGAATTGTATGTTGATCTGTAAAACTGAGAAAGTTGCCTGTCACAGTACAGTTGGCTGAATTTGTTTGTCATTACTATTCAAACTGGATGGTGCCTTTTTTCTGCAAGATTTTGAACACATTCTGCAGACAGGATTATTTATTTTCTACAATACATAAGCACTTTTGCATAAATTAATTTTCTTCTACAATATTCTCTTTATTCAAATGATTTGAGGGACAGGATAATTTGACATCCTATTTCATGTATGAGGGTTGTGAATTGTGCTGTCCTTGAGTCTCTATTACCACCAGATATGTTCAAAAGACACATCTTCACAATTTAATTTGCATGAATGCAGATTATGTGAAACCCACGGACAACAAATATATGGCTAAGGCCCTAAAAGTTTTGATGTTAAAAATGGGACATTTTAATAGCCTGACAAAGGAATTCATTTGCAGAAGCAGGAATTCTCATGCTTTATTCAAATATTTTACTTACTCTACTGGTATCTGTATGCTGTTTTCCAAATTGTTATATCCAAGATCCAAGTCCTATGTCAGGAGTCTGCTTTTCTACATGAACTGGCTCAGTTGAGTCTGATATACAAAAAAAATATTTGCAAATGGTAACTATTTAGTTCACTGTTCCTCTCAAGGAACTTTCATCCATTACGTTTCTCTCTACACTGCCATATGTGATGGAGATCTGCTCTGCCTGGCAGTGTGCCCTTTCTGTCATTGATCCTTCTTTTCTAGTCCCTTGCAGTCACTGACATATCAGGTTATGCAACTGGTTCTGGCAAAGCTTGAAAGGAAAATTAAAAACTCTTACCAGAACATCTGCATATAATTGAAAAAAAGAAAACCCAACAAAAAAAAAACAGGCAAAGTTTGAAGAATTCAAGTCCTTCTTGAAGTCTGGAATAAGAGCAGCAAGCTTCAAGATATGTATAGAGCAACACTAATGCCAGTTTACTAGATGAGTTGAGAGGAAAACGTAGTTGGCAGCTGTAGAGCAGAGGAGGTAGAGAGGAAGAAAATCTCTGGTCACTGTGGGACAGAGAGATATTTATGTTGCATGGTTGGCTCTTGGCAGAGGAGTGTCTTACTTCATTCTCCTAGGAGAAGGTGACTGAGCATTGAAGGCACAGTGTGGCTGCCTGTGAGCTGGAGCCAAATTAACCCCTGTACTGATGTCCCTTTTATTTTAGGGGGAAATCCTAACTGTACATCTATTAGAGATAAAGAAGATATTTGATATTATTCTAGAAATTACATGATTTTTGCTAGTTTCTGAATCATAATAACCAATCTTGAAATATGCTTGAAATTTTCCCAAATCATAAAGCAGAAAGGAGTCAAGCTCATTTGAACTATGGGACACTAAACACTGCTTTTATGTCTTAAGTTTTTCAAATCCAAATCTATATATGATCAGATTCACCCTTCCAGCAACATATATGCAGGGCCAAAACAACACAAATTACATCACCAAAGGATTTGGAATGCTCTGTAGAAGCAAACGAGGATGTATTTCTTTCCTATATGTGTCACGATGATGCTTCCATTGTGATTCAACTCAGATCTTTCTTCAGACTCCCAGTTCTCTAGAAGAGTTAAGCGTTTTAGAATTTTTCAGAAAAGTATCCACTATACCAAATGCTCTGCTATCTCCTTTAATTTCTTCTATCTCAGCTGCCACAAATTTCCCTTACAAAGCTGTAAACTTGGTAGTTTGAGACTTTTTTATTCTAATTTTTTGGCTAAATCTCAATTTTTTCAAACCATGAAATCAAATTTTCAAGGTTGCAAATTTGCTGCCAATTTGGAATGAATAAGTCACAAAGAGATACTGCCTTTCTCATTGTTTTGTCATTTCTCTATGACTACTACTGCTATTGTTATTTATATATGTGCTCCTATTTATGTTTCAAAACATATTGTTAATTATTATCCATGTTTGTCTCCAAGAATTCAATGAGTTATTTGATGCATCAAGACTGAACAGACTGCATGAGATAACCTTAGCTTTGGTTATAGATTTCTTAGTTCCCTGGTACGACAGGCTTCTGCCACCAAACTGAAAACCTGAAGAGCAACACATATCCTATTGCTTCCTTTTAGGCACCAAGACACAAAACAATGGCTTACACATAAAAGGGCACAGAATAAGTTTTGTGCCCTGATACCATTACAGATTTCTGAAGTGACATGCAATCCATATAAACATTCCTTTTATAGCTTTTCATGAGTTCAGTGTAGGTTTTCTGTCACTCTGAAAAGAACAAGTGTGGGCAGGTGCTGTGCACTTTTCTTTTCATGGCTCTGCAGATGCTTTAAAGCTTTCCTTTAATGGAACTGCACAACAGTACGTAGCAGTGCTGTGAACACCTGGCGAGTAATTAAAGCCACGAGGTTCTGTTCTTGACATAAACCAGTCTCATGCTAAGCCCTGCAGAACTGAAAGCCCACATGCTGCATTATTGCCTGCACAGTCTCTGCCAACGACAGTGCAATCATAGCCCTTCAGACAGACTGACGTTTTTCATCTCAGTGAGTGATGGGAAAACTCACCCTCATCTCAGGGTTTGTCATGTTTATATATTCATCCAAGAAGGCCATGAACTGTGGATAGAGGTCTCTTGATTCTGTTTTTAGACAGATTTTAGGCTCATTACTAGCAAATATAACTCAAATTCTTCACATTCCATTCTGTATCGCTGGCAGTTAAAGTCTTTACCTTACAGTTAGTAATGAATCAAACAATAATTTTATATAAGAAAGGGCACTGGTTATCTTAATACCTACTTCCATGACAGTAATGTTTTTCCTAATGTACTTGGACGGCACAATCACCATTACATATCTTGTTAATATGTTAATATTGAACTTCCTTTTTTGATTAATACATATACATTATTAGTTCATTTTGAGGATAAGAGATGAACATTCTAAAAAGCATTTGCAGAATAATAATTATAATTTTATATTTGACTAATCTCTGCATTTTGAAATTTGGACACATACAAATATTTTCTTTACAAAGAAATTTTCAAGACAGGAATGGTTTTGGTATATTCCTAAGATATTTTGTTTCCTTTTTTTTTCTTTTTTTTAATGAGCTTTATTGCTCTTTGGCACTGTGAGTGTTAGTAATGAAAATTAAATTATGCTTGACAAAATACATAGATAAATTGCTTTTAATGACCCCTTACATTTAAAATTTTACACTTTGTTGATATAACTGTGTTGGTTTGCTTATCTACTAATATGCAGCATTAAGCAATTTCCTTTGTTTATTTCTGTCATTAGTGAGTTAGCAACAGTGCCTCATAATGCTGTATAAGACAAAAACATTGGTGCACGCATCTGATTCTCTTTCAAGCAAATGTTCTAGAACAGTGTAAAGTGGCTTATTGTTTGCTTTGTTTGTTGGCTGCAAAGAATTTTGGGAATCCAGCTAGTCATACCATCATTACAATTTGAAGATATTTTGGTAGATAATATTATGCAAAAAAATAAAGGATTTGCAACCTTTCTTAAAAGGAAAATACATTTTTCTGACATTTTCAGAAATTTAAGCAGGGAAGCTTAGTCTTCCAGAATTTATCAATATGCAAATCTGAGGAGGATTTAAGAAATATGCATCTGATAAGCTTAGGATAAGAGCTCATCTATTTGACTGTGTTACTTCCTTTAATTTATGTGTAACTGAAAAGATGTTAAAAAAAAGAAAAGCAACAAAAGTTCCTGTGTACTCTCAAGTTCACAGGAACTTTATTAGCATGTAGATTTCCTCAGTCTCAGTCAGAATCACTGCTGATCTCTCTGAAATGTTACAGGTCCACTGATCACCAGTTCCCAGGTGACCGATCTGCAATTTATTCATTTCAGAAACCATTTTTCCTCTGGCCACTCTGATTCTAATGTGGGCTGTATATCATCGGGCAATGACAAGAACAGAGGGATTGATCTCTCCTGGCCTAATAAGCTTATTTTTATCTTCAACTTTGCCTTTGTATTGGAGGAGATATTATAAGCTGTCTGACACTTATTTGGAGATGTATACACAGAAGAAACTCCCAGCAGCTTCAGGGAGTGAGTTATACATGCTCAAGCAAAATTGATGAAAACACTTCATAATAATTTTTTCAAAAAAACAAACTTTTAATAGGAGAAATTTTCTGTTCCTAACCCAGAAACTTTCAACAAATGCTCCTCTCCACACACGAGGTACTCAGGTAAATTGGCACACGCTGACCTGGATTCAGGGACAATGGCTGTAATCTGTCTGCAAAAAGCCCAGTAGGCTGTACAGAGGCTTCATGTCAATCAGAGAAAGAAATGGAAGTTAAACAGCACTGCTAGATTTTTGTGCTTTTTTTTTCCTCATGCTCTGTTTGTTTAACCAGCAGGGTGTCACCAGGTGGATGTTAGTGTTCGTGTACAAGGCTTTCACAGAGATTGATGTTCACAGCAACAGCTGAGTTCATTTACAATGCTATTCTCTGAAAGCCTTGCTGAATAGATTCCTAAAGACAGTGATTTACTGTCTGTCTTTTCCTCTTTTATTATATTCCACCACCAGTGATGCCTATTCTTATTTGATGACTTCAGTATCCTTGCTCAAAAGTGCTCATACATTTTCAAATTCTGTTACTGTTAGAAAAGGGAGAGAAGGAAGAGGAATGATTGAGCTGTCTTTGAAGAGTTGCTGGGCTCTTGCTGTCCTGTAACTATTGTAGCATGCATTGTCTTAGGGTTACAGGGAGGTGTGAACAGCAAAAAACTTGAAAGAAAAGAGTGCAGCTTCCGGAGAGGTCCTTCTACCATGCAGTCTTTATTATCTCCTTTCCTATTTAATATGGGTAAGTATAACATGACAAGTGAGGAACAACACTGGATAGAATTTAAATCACTGAAGAGTTTAAAAGTTTCAACACTTATTAGGAACTTAAAATTGTTTGTCCCAAGATAATGTCCTAACAGCCTTTATTTCTGAACATTTTATTATAATCAGCCCTAGATATGATGTATATTCCTTCATTCAGATTGCAGATGGTGGATGAAACTGGCAGAGTTGAGCAAAATTTTCTGTTTGTAACATTCAGCATTTAAATTCTTAAACCCTGGGAAAGCAAACAAACAAACAAACAAACAAAGCCCCACACAATCCCAACAAGAAGCCTTCCATTAAACTACAGTTTGTTTGGGTTTTTTTTTCCTGGTAATTTTCCCATTTGATGAGATGGCTGGTGGTTTTGATGCTAGGGTATGGGATCAAAAACAAACTAGAAAATAAAGATAATTAATACATGAGCATATGGAAATAAAGATACTTGAAAGTAAAGATGCTTCTAGATCTCAAGGGTCCCATATGAAAAAAAAACATATATTCACCAAGGAACTGAACCAAAAATCTGTTGAAATCACCAAGAGTTTTTATACTAATGTCTTGGATTTTGGAGAAAGCTTTGAAAAGCTCTCTTGATTTAGCAGCAATGCCATGACCCCATTAAATACCTAAATTACAAAGTACTTCCTAAGACTGTACATACTAATTTCAGTGATAAAAAATATAATCTTGTTCACATCTTTATTTCAACTTCTTGTATTTTAATTTCACTCATTTAAATGTAATAAAATTTTAAAAAAAGATATATAACTGAAGAGAGATACAGGAAAAATGTAGAACACACTGCTGCTTATAGGCTAGAAAGCTCCACCCTGTAACTGAGATTTGCCAAATATAATGCATATTAAGTCATTTTTGTCTGTATTCCAGAAGGAGATATATGCTCATTTTAGTTTTCTCGGATAGAAATTGCAGTGAACTGTTGTGAGAAACTTTGGCAAGTATCAAGAATCTGGATGAATTTCCAAACAAAGAGAATTAAAATCTTCACTTTAGATGGATCTGCCACTTAATTGAACTTCCTTCCTTTTTAAAACATGAAGAAAAACATATAGAAAGGGCGGGAAACATCTCTGTATCAAAAGATGATGCTGTTAAGAAGGGAATCGTCAAAGTCTAATGATCTGTTGTCAGAACTCTACCCTGTGTGAGCCTTTATTTTACTACCACCTCCAGTTTTAGCTTTCTATGAAAGTAGAAATATGACCAGAAAGGATACAGTTTTGGCACTGTGTAATTTCCCTGACTTTCTTTTTAGGATAACTTGCATGCTTTTTTTTTCCCCCTTTGCATTCAAGAGCTTGGCTTCCTTTTTCTCCTTCCCAACTCAAGCTGAGGCATGGATATTAATAACAGGATGAAGTTTGCATTGCTTCTTCTTGTGCATATATAGAAGAGGTTAGTCTTATAAGCAGCTGTCACCTTTAGCTGTTGTCAATGCCTCCTCCAGAAAAAATCTAACACTAAGATTACTGAAGACAAAATCAACTAATTTCAGATCATAAACAGTAGAAAAAATTTATGAAAAAAGAACACAGTACTTAGCAGTTTCAAAAAAATCCAGTGTTCTAATCCTGGTAACACAGATTCATATCCTAAATAGTCAGAAAATCAAATATTGTTCCTGTTAATGTTTTGCTAGCAATTCTGACAACACACATTTGGCCAACTCACAAATAAAGCATGCCTTGTCCTTTGAATTGTGGATGATTTGTACTATGCTAAGAATGACAACAATTACAGAATTTGCATGTGTCTGCCAACAGAACAGATGGCTTTGTAGGTGGAGGACAATGGAGAAGAAAGGAAAAGAAAGGAAATATTCAAATGAAATACAAAATAAAAAAGAATTTTTAACCGGATCCTGATATGCAGTATAGTAAAGAACTTGATTTGAAAGTATTGCAGTAGCAGGGGAAGTAAGGAGATTGTAATAAATTTGAGATGATTTTTGAGAAAATATTGGAAGTGGGTGGCCATGTTTCTACCACATTAAATTATGAATATTCCTTAGTCCTCTCCTCCATACAACTGCTCAGATTTGTATTGGTGTAGCTCATTCCATCATAATGTCTATGCTGCAGTCCAGGTTTTGACCATGAAGGCATATGAAGGTACAATATGGAAAGCTAACTTGTAGAAACTGGTCTTATAATGTAATGCCAAAGTGATCAAAAAATGATTGAAATAGTTACTATAGTCATGATTTTGAATAGCTAAAAAAGCTAAGGCATATTCATTGTCCCATTTCTTTTATCCTTATACTTCAGTGGCCACCTACTCAATCAATGGCACAGAGCAAATGTACACTGGTACTGACATTTTCCTGCAGCAGAAACTGTTTTTCTCTTACATCTTTGATAGACACTTTGCAATATACTGAGCAAAAATATATCTGTGTCCCATGCATTTCACAGTCTATGAAACAAACAGATTTCTGTGTGTAAATGAAGAACAAGACACAGGGAAGTATATGATGTGATATGATACTGAGTAAATGTAGTAGAAAACAGATACCACAGCACATCAGCAGCTGAAATGCTACCTTTTATTTTATTTTATTTTATTTTTAAACTACTGGAACAAAAAGAAATTTCAAAAAAAAGATTTTAGTGGTAGAATGAAATAGATCTGCAGAAATCCAGAGTGACCTCTCTCCACGTATGACAGAATTGGAATAAGTGAACAAAGATCAATGAATTGAATATAGAAGTATAGCCAATTAGAACTGTGACTTGACCTCAATACTGAACAAAAGACAAAAAGAAAGGTGAATATCAGCTAAGAAATACTATGAAAGAAGCTGTGGTAAGAAAGTAAAAAAAGAAAACCACATTCTTATTTATCCACTAAGCACACAACTGATCGACAGAATGTCCCTTTAATTCAAAATACTGTTAAAAAATGACAGTAGGGCAAACCATATGCTAATAAAACCAAGACTTTTCAATAGGGTGATTTGCCCTTTTGTGACAAAATCATAGCTAACATAATTTGGGACAAATTCTACATGCTTGATGACTTCTGAACTTCTTATCCTCACTGAATCAAGTTCATATTTGGTCCAAATTATTTTACTTTTATTAGTATTTATTGTAAGTTATATTTTCCCCTTGTTTTATTGCCTCCTGTAAGCATCTGTAGATCCAGTTTGCTCTCCTTGACAGCATTCTTTAAAGTCTAGTCACTCTGTATGCCCACACTATCTCATCTCATTTCACCTTGCCAGGCGCTTCTATGTGACTGCAAAGGGTTTTTATTGAAGAGGGAGGATTTCACACTGAAGATTGCTTCTTGTGAATTCATCCATGAAGTGTTTTTTCCTTATAGAGCTATATATTCACATTCAAATTAGTCATTTTGCTGGGGCACCAAAAAACACAGAAGCTAAAAATAAATTCCCATTGTCCCACAATGTCCCAGGTACTAGGACTTACTAGGACAGATTTCATTTGCTTAATTTTCTATTTTTCATTGTATTTCTTTTTTCTTTTTTTGTTTCTTAGTATCTTTGCTTTCAGCTCTTTTGTTTTATTTTATACTGGAAAATTTATATATGAGACCCTTCAACCAGAAGAAATTGTTCTTTCAAATTTTGTTGAAAATTTTGACTATTTTTGTGGACATTTCTGTCTCCAATCAGATGTGATTTACAACAACTTGCCATTATTTTTCAAGTTCTGTTTCCAGCCTTCATGATGGCTATCTTTGAGGCAAACAACATACATCAAATATCCTTCAAGAAATAGCCCTTAAGGAGAAAAGACAAGAGAGAGAAATTGACTAAATTAGCTCTCACATTACTGAACAAATGTGTTGTTTCTGTTCCTCATCAAACTGTTCATGAGTTACAACACTGGTCAGAAAAATCAGATTCAAAGCCATAGGAGGTGCCAAAATACTAGGTGACATCACAGCCTTTTGTGCCAAGACCAAAGGCAAGAAGTGAGATGAACTTAGGAAGAGATCAAATAGCTGAAAAGACAGACCTTCTATGTCTCAAGTTTGTACTATATTACCAAAGAGGCTTTCAGCTTTTCCCTTGAAATCAAGTAATGAATGGTTAAATGCTGACAGTCAAGGAGTTATGCATACTTCTTCTACTAACAGAAGGTGTGCTCAATACAGAAAGGAATCAGATTAAATCCACAGTTCAATATGAATTTAAAGGTTTCTATACTTCGGCAAAAAAACAGTGGATATGTATTGCTACAGATACAAATATAAAATCCCAGTAACTGCCACTTTTCTTTCCAGTAAAAACCATCATTGAGTGGGTTACTGGTCCTCTAATGATTAAAAAAATGTGTTGAAGAACAACTGTTGAAAATAACTCTGCATAGTGAGATCACGTTCAGACAAACGTGTATCCATGTTTGTGTAATATTTTTATTTAATTTGGATCTTGCAGAAAGATATTATTGCCAAAGATATTTTAAATCTGAAAACTGTTCAGCCATGTGAACTGGATTACTGGATAAAATAAATAATTGGAAATATAAGAATATTATCATATTGATGTGAGGATAAAATTCTTACTGAAGGTATTTTTAACATTTCTTTTGTTTCATATTGTGCTTATTTTTTGCATTTAAAACAAAAAAGACACTGAATTAATTCTTAAGAGATGCAACCAGAAGTGTTTGTAGAATAATTTGGAGACTGTAAGCATGGTTAGTCACAATCTGATCTCTAGTACATATGTGAAATATTGGAGAATTTCAGTGAAGTTGAATTAGTAGTAGAATCTGTCTCTTGGAATTTTTTTTAGGATTGTTTCCAAAGATCAAAAAAACATAACAATTACATTTTTTTAAATCATTGTCTCCTCCCAATTAGATAAGGTGAATAAGATCATTCCCATATCTTCAATTTTCAGATCCTAAGGCATAGGATCCATCTACCATTTTCCATCTACCTTTGTTGCCATAAAAAAATGGATATCCCGCATGCTTCCCACTGGCCACATGATATCCCCAAAAGGCCCCTGTAAATATTTGAGGTTACATTCATGGTTAGAGTACCACAAGAACGATGTGCTTACACCTGTGACTCAAGCAGCAAAAATATACTTGAGCCCAAATCAAAAGATCATACCCCTTACCTATTTGTTTGCCTTTAATTCCTCATATGTTCAAAAGCAATCTTGAAGCTTCTTCAGGTCACTACAAATGCTTTTGATTGATTTTGGATTTAGCACTTGCATATATACATATATACATACATATGTGTGTGTGTATCTATATATATATATAAACTAAGACTGTATTTATCCTATTATTAATATGCTTCCATACATTTTACCCATTATAGGTCTTTATCTCTCTCCGTGATTCTAAACACATACTGACATGTGTATTTCATAGATATTACATATTACATGTTTTCATTCTTTTTTCTGGGCACTTGCACAAACTTCAGGACATTTAAAAGTATAATTTGTTTAATGAAAATAGTCTTATATTTGAAAAAGCACTCATTTGAAAGTATATCCATTGTCTACCAGAGTTTCAAGAATGTGTCCTTATTTACTTTAAGGAAAGTCTCTCTCTCTTTAAAGGTCAAGTGTTAAATGGCTAATGGTATTGATTTATAGCTAATAGTCACTTCATTTCTGTTATGGGAACTCTGAGGACAGGTTTGGTCTCCTAGCTGTGATAAAATGTAGGTTAAGCATGTAATTTATTATTTGTCCCTCTGTGATTAATTGATAATTTACAATGCTGATTATTTAATCATCCAAAATATTAACCAGCAGCCAGCTAAACAATAGCACTGGTTTAAATGGTTTTAATATCAATGATCAAGTGGTCATTGAAAGGAAGAAATCCTCTCAATTAAAGAGCTGACTTTAGATTTTGCTGTCAAATGCTCCCTGTTAACCTCACCTTCCTACTTGCTGCTGAAAACTCAGAACTGATCTGGCATTTCACCAAAATCAGCCCTTTAAAATGCTGGAATCAGGACTTTAGTTCAGCAAATGCCTGTATTGTTTCAAAATTCGTGGGAAATTCCACATGGCCTGGAAAATGTTTTGTAACACTGTCAAAAGATCTTCTGTATGCAAACAAATAAGACTGCAGCTCACTGTGTACTAGTCAATCAATGCAACAATTCAAAATAATACTGCAATGATAGCCATACTTACTGTCTGCTATATAAGGAAATTCATTATCATTCAAATATGTGTCCAAAAAGTTCCACTTGTATCATCTATAGTATCCATGGTGAAAAAAAAATTCCCTCCTTCAAACTGTGTATTGACTTTTCACTTTCTTAGTGAATATTGGGGAAATTGTCCTCTTACTGTGGAGTCAGCATAACTCAGAAAAGTGTTTTGCTCATTTGCTCTGTGGATTGAAGATTTAATGTCATTTAATGAACAATGAGTTGCTGTTGTGGTAACCGTTTTCTCATGTTTATGAAAAAATAGCATTCAATTTCTGTATATCTCTGTTTACTGAATAAAGATTATTTTTTTAATGATGTTACCGATGCAGTTTTTGCAATGTCATTTTACTGAGCTAAGAAATATGTCTTGAACTTACTTAATTATTGTATTGTGAAACACAATAGAACTTATGATCATATGTTCTGTGCTTTAGTTGGTTGTATTGTGTACATCAAACTGAACGTACTGCACTATTTAAAAGCACCTTAAGAAGAGATAAGTACTCTTAAGAAAAGAGCAGAGTGAGCAGTCAGACCACAGGGAGCTGATACCTTGCGTTTCACTTTGGTTTTCCTAATGAGGTTAGCTCAGCTGGTTGGAACATGGTGCTAATACTGCCAAGGTTGTGGTTTACATCCTGGCATAATCCATTCACTAAAGAGCTGGACTCAGCGATCCTTGTAAGTCACTTCCAGATCAGAATATTCTGTGTTTCTGTGATAGTCTAAAGTGACAATGCCACCAGACAGATCTGATCAGTCCAGAGCTGCAGTAAAAACCTGGCAATGCAGAGGTGAAATTGCTGAGTAAAGCAGCAAACATCTATAAATCCTCATTATAAGTCCTCATCCTCAGTAGCTAAATTGTTTCAATCAAACCCAGTCATGTAATAGTTAACAACACTGCATGGGGAAAACTTGACTAACGCTTGTTTCTACTCTTCAATCACAAATGATTGCTACTCATTCAATGTCATCAGCAACTAAATGTAAAAAAAAAAAAAAAAAAAAAAAAAAAAAAAAAAAAAAAAAAACCAAAACAAATAAAACCAGAATTTTAGAACATTTATACGTTATATAACACAAGTTTGGAAACTATTGCTGCACTTTATGAAATCAAATAGTATGTTCATTATGTTAAAATGCTAAAAAAATCAGTATGATACCCTCAGCCAAGGTAACTAGCAATTGCAATCCATACTACATTACTTATCTGAATATCTTCCATTTAGAAATGTCCTCAATCAAGCACTTAAACAGCATTTCTTCATGACCATTTTGCTTGGTTTGTGAGGAAAACTTAAAAGCTGGAAAAAAACACCCAATATCAGGTCAAAGCCAAGTTCATAACATCATATTTATTGAATAGATCCATGAAAAGATGTCTCTTTCTCAAATATTTGGAGCGATAACTTGGCCATTCATCTTCTTAAGTGAACTCTGGTTAATTTTTTAGCATATCCTAAATCATAGGAAATGTCTGTTTAGTGTTAGGAAATAAAATTTCAGCACATTGTAATACTGCAGGTAGAACAATAGCTATTCTTCAATATTGAAGAAATCTAGTCATGAAATAAAAAAATGCTACCTCAGAAAGCATCAAACATTATTTCTCTTTGGGACTGATATTTAAGGTACTATATTCTGTATGGTAATATTTTACTACGTCCAACTACTTTTAAGTTTTTCCACTTGGAGAGGTTCATTTATTAACATAACCTGTTCAGTTGCTCAATTTTGTTATAACTAGTTTTGTTATAAATATTAAATCAAATTATTTTTTCTTAAGCTATGTTAAGTTCCTGGCCATGCATAAAGATGTAGGAGACAAGAAAAGACCTAAATAAGTCTGTAGAAAACCTACATTAAATAGACTTTGAACATAATTTCCCACTGAAATATTGTTAACATTATGTAGAGATACAAGTGTATACAAATAGTGTATTGGTCAGAGCCCATGGAAAACTTACTACTTCTGAATATTGTCCTTCTACAACTCTCAACTCATTTGATTTCCATGCAGCTCTAAATAATTTATAAGCAATTTTAAAAGAAGCAAGGAAAAGGTCATATGTTGCTAAAACACCCTTTTATTTCATTTTTTAAAATATTACCATGATAATATTTATCCATATGGAAAAATTAAAAAAAAAAGTATCCAAAAAAACCAAACATTGGGTTCATTATGATGCTAGTTCATTTTTTCTCTTGTTGCTTTGAAACAGGAATGGTAAAAGATGCTGAAAAGATTTAATGGTGTATATACAAACCAAAATGTGACATGAGTGTCAACATTGACTTTTGGGTTTGATCTGCTGGTGACCATCTGTCCATCTTTGTGCTTGGAGAAATAGAGGACTTAACTGCAGCAGTTGATACACCCTGTATCCTGTTGGCTTACTGCTTTCATTAAATCTGTGATTAAGTGATTAATCTATATTCAGGTAAACAGAACTCACTCACTCTGTTCTTCATTGTTTTGTTTTTGTATAACCTCAAACTTACTTTCCACCCCCATATGTCACTAGAACTGCTTTGTAAACTCCTACAATCTTGAATTTTTTTTTTTCCAGGGGGAAGTTTGAGCTAAGAGGGGCTTTTCCACCATATTGTCTTTGTCTTCTGGTCCATCAGTCTGCTACAGCTTTTGGTTTCAGTGGAAAAATGTGGAAAAAAACTTGGTTGCATTATGATTATAATTAATTACATCAATTAATAAGAAGAGAAATAAAAGTCCTTATCATTTTCAAACATTTCCGCATGACACGTTGGCTGACTAAATGATAATGTCTGAGATCAGATACAGAGAGGCACAAAGACTCATTTGTTATAGCTCTGTTATTATCCAGTAAATGACATTGTGGTGTGAGTATACTTTGAAATTAAATGGTGATATGGTCAGTTGCTGGAACATAGGCGGACAGGACACTGATTCCACAGAAGATTGTAAAAAAGATCATTTTCATCAAGTGAAATAGGATTACTTGCCATTACCCTTTTCAAATTGAGGAGAGCAAGTGCTGTAATAGCTCAGGATTCTAAAATGCAGTAGTCAGTGATGTGCAGATGGCCTTCTGTCTTCTATAAACTGTAACATCTCCCTGCAGACAGCTCTGAATATGGACTTCAGGCCTCTTCTGATTCTTTCAGATAATGATGTCTAAATATTACTGTCATAAAGCAATAAATGAAATTCAATATTAAACAATCTTCCACTCGTGTGTCTTCAAGTTCTATTAATACTCCATCAGAGGAAATTTTCTGTAAATAATAAAAAGAAAAATAAAGTAATTGGATAATAAAATCAATAATTGGCATTTGGAATAAATTGAGATTAAAATGGGAATTAAAATCATATATAAAACAAAATTGTTTGGGTTGGAAGTGACCTAAAAAATCATCTAATCTACCATGGCCAGGAATACCTCCCACTGTACCAGGTTGCTCAAAACTCCATCCAACCTGGCCTTGAACACTTCCAGGGATGGGGCATCTATAACTTCTTGCAACCTGTTCCAGTGTCTCACCACCCTCACAGTAAAAAAAAATGATATTTGTATTCAAAATATATTCAGAAAGTAGATAGGTACAATTGGCATAATGATGATCAATATCATGTTACAGAGTTTAAGGAATATTTGTTTGAATATACTCAATAGCAATAATAATAAAAATAACAATTATTGAACTCTCATTCTTTTATTACCTTTGTGAAGTGTTTCATCTTGACTAAGTTTTTCAGGTTGGATGTAAAAATAGAAAACAAAATAAAAATTAAAAGAAAAAAAAGAAAGAAATTGGATTAATCAGATTAAAAGAATAGAAGAGCTCCCTTGGCCTACTCCTAGTAACTAATATGGCAGGTAAGAAATAGAAAAGGTTTTAACCAGGAAAAATGTTGAGTTGTTGAGACCACGATGCTCAAAAGAACTACAGAAAAGTTTTATATGTATAAAGTAGAGAGGTGATGAATTAATAGCAAAACAAAGCCAAGTCTCAAGAAAATGGAAAGCTAAAAGAAGCAGAAAAAGCAATATCTATATTCAACTGAAGTGCAGCAGAAGGGAGCCTGCAAAATTAGAAGCTTAGCTCTTGGTCACCTACTGTGAGGAACTGACCCAGGAAACTGCTGATTCTAGACGTGATCAAGTAGCCAGTAACACATGCCCTGTGAAAAAAAATCTGCCTTGAGAGGTGGATTATATTTTTGTCTCTCTTCATCTTGAAGGATTATATCTGAACTTCTAGATGAGGACCTTAGAAAGCTCCATAATTTTCATTTTCTAGAGGAAGATAAATGTGTATGTTCAACAAAAACAGAGGGATATTAAAAAGTAGTGATGATCCACTGGGCTGAATGCTAGAGGAGAGACAATTTAACTGCTGCTACCACTCAGTAAAAGCAAGAATAATCCTTAATGCAGAAACATTAGAGCATCAAACTGAAACATTCTGCAAATGCATATAACACTCATTTGGTACAGGGATTCAGTGCCCCATACAGAAAGGAACCTGAGCAAGCAATGGACCATAAAAAGTGATCAAGAATCTGTATTAACATCTAAAGTGCCAATATACAAATACTCAGAAAGTAGGAATGAATATGCTCAGATACTACAGATCACTAAACAGAATAGCTTCTGGATTGCATCACTACAGAGCAATGTGCAAAATTTAAGTAAACCCTGTGACTAATGAACTCATGCCTAAATCCAAAAATGAACAACTGTGTAATCAATGTGACAACAATGAGTCAACAGGAGTGAAGCTTTCCATGCCAGTATGCCAAATAATAGATGATTCAGAAAAAGATTTTTTTAAATTGAAATAAATTATATAATACTTATATCTTCTTATATTTATATATTAATTTGCTGCATCCTTTAAAATCAATTAGGAATTGCCATTCCTCACCTTAAGATATGAGAAAATAATATCTGAGTTGTAGTGAATATCCATTGGAGTATAAACTGGAATTTAACAGTGAACTGGTCTCCCTCAGAGTTACTCCCTGATCTCTTGGCAAGCCACTTATTCCTTCAAAGCCACAGTAAAATGAGAATAATAGAACTTCTATGATCTGTTTGTAGTTTTCTGATAACAGATCTGTTATTCACATACAGGCATGAAAATATTTAATGTTCTGAAAAACTAGCCTCAACCATGGTACCTGACACTTAAGGCAAAAGTAATGTAATTAGAGGAGAAATATGTTGATATTTGGTAGCACAGAAGGGCATTCTTGGAGCACATTTGCATATGTTGTGCATGTTTAAGAGAGACTGACGTTAAAGAGTAAACTATACCTTTGACTAGAGATAAGGTTGTAGTTTTCAACCTACATAGAAATTTAGGCTGGGTCTGCCTAAATGTTTCTAAGGTGAGTATGTTATTAACCAAAACCAATGGCTTTTAGCATTATGCTAAAAAGCTCAAACCCAAAATCAGAAATGAGAAACCTATTGCAATCATGTCCTGTAATTGGAGATTTAAGAAAGAGTTGAAACTCGGGTGAGCTGAGCAACTTTTTACTTCAGCATGTGATGCACCCTTCCTTGTACAGGAGCTGAAATAACAAAATCTGTAGGCAGGTCTGTGGGAGTTATTTTCACTGTCTTTTTGTGGCAGGCATGGGAAGAGGGACAGGTGCGTGGACTGAGGAGAAGCTTGAAAAAGCAATTTATAGTACCGTATCACATCAACTTAATTCAGATCTCAGTACCAACAAAACTTAAAAATATGAGTGGCGAAAGGCTATTGTGAGAGGAGAAAAGTAACCATCTGTCATTGCTGTGGCTTTCTGGAGATGGAGATTATAAATAGGGCTTGTTCCATTGTTGAAATTAGGTGTTCTTTTCTATTAACTTTCTAATTAGTGCTTTTCTCTACCAGTTAAATCAATATTGTTTAACAAACTGCTTGGATCTTCCTGACAAAGAGGAAAATTAGTTCTACGGGAGCCTGAATTTTAATATCATTGCCCAAAATTCAGAGAATTTTGCCAGAACTTTGAGCCAGGACTTTTTATGATGACATTTAATTTCAGCCCAGACCTCATTCTTGTCTATCAAGTCAGAAAGGAACAAAGCCTTATCTGAATACCACTGCAGTAGGAAAAATCACAGTGTGCCAAAATGTGCATAACAACATCTGTATTTGTTTGGTAATGCCCCACCCTGCAGATCCTCATGAATCTTCACTTCCTCCACACAGATGAAACACTTGGAATGAATTTGGTGGAATAATACAGCTGAAAAGACCAGGGAGGTCAGGCTGACTGTGTGAGCCTTGAATGTGCTGCTGGGCACAGTTAGCAGTATGAGAAGAATCAGGGAAAGCAAGCTTTCTGCGAAGGTATTTGGAGTGACATTGAATTTTCTCTGAACTGCTTTGTTTCTGAGCACTTAACAAATATGAGAGATCCATCTATTCAGTGGGCTTTCCAATTAGTAAAATAAATAACTCAGGAGTACTGGAAATCAAATTTGCATCCTTTGATAAGTAGCGAGAAAAAGTGCTACAATTTATTGGTGATCTGGTTAAAAGCTTTCTCTCTGTCCCTGGTACATAATAGAGACACATACTTAAAAAACACTGTCTGGGAAACTTATTTCAAAATGAGGAAGATAGCTGTTGGCAACATAAAATATCTTTTCTTGTATAGAGATTCACTGCTTCCATTCTTTCCAGGGGCAATATAAAAGAAACCAAGAGCACCATCTTCTAGAAAAGGAGGAGTCCAGCAAATTGTCACACTGCTTGATGTATTTCTCCTCTCACCTCAGGACTATCTACTACATAATTGGCAATAAATTATTGTTACTTCTTACTATGGCAAATCCCTTTGTGACTTTTATATAGTTGGATAGACAGAGGTATAGAGAGAATAAAAAACCCAACAAGCATAGTGCTTAAGTACTATCAATAAAAAGAGAATATTAGTGAAAAAATCTTCCAAAAGCTAAAAAAAAAAAAAAAAGGCAGGAAAAAAAACTTCGAATAAAAACCGTGTCTATGCATCTGTGTTCATTTTCTGTCCTCTTGTTAAAAAGGGAAAAAAGATCTGGAAAAACGGACTGAGAATTTTCTCATCTTTCCTCAGGAACCTGGAATTTTATCCATTGGATACCTACGAACACACACCTTGCTCAGGTCTCTGATACAAGATCTTAATTATTCAATCAAGAACAAAGTAGTTTGTGCACAGGAATTCCAACACAATTTCTTGATTGCTTTTTTTTATTTGCGTGTTATTTCTTTCTCAGGGAGGTTCCCTGGACACAGTCCAATTAACTTAAAGAAACAAAACTGACCAATTTTTTTCTTTCATCTCAATATAGGGTTTAGATATGTACTGAAATGTTCTCATAGCAGAAAAGCCAATAGCTTTTGCAGCAATATATTTCTTCTATTCATGGCACATCTTATTTTACCTTAGCATGAGAGTAAGAAGAGAATTTGCTAGCTTTCAGATATTGTTAATGACAAAAAACAGTTTAGGAGACTTATATTTAAAATCTAGTAAAGGTGCAGATTTATCTTTCAGGACCAATTTTTTCTAGCCCTGATTCTACTTCTGTTTTAAAGGTCAAAGTAAAAATAAAACACTGTTCTTATCTAAATATTGTGGAAATTATATACAGTGGCTACTCTGGTTTTGCTGGAGAGCACATAAAGGTTTTCATTACTATGTATTTGCCAAAAACAACTCAAAGAATTTTATGATATTTGAATCCATGCTGTATCATACTGCATAGAATTAATTCCAAAGAACCACCTTCACATCAGCTATGGTCATCTTCTAGAAGAAAGCCACAAAATTTGGATGTAGTTTTCTATTTTTTTATCAATGTATTCTAATAGTTAAACTGTGGGTGAATAATGAATTTTTTTTCAAATTGTTTTTGTATAAAACATGTCTATTGTAGAAGTGCATCTGTGGTAATTTTTACATGAAGTGTGCATTGTATCTCCATATAGATACAGACATATAGATAATACCTATTCTAAAAAGTCAGTGATAAGAGACAGAGGCAATTCTGACGTTGTTCACATTTTTCTCAGTGAGGGACTCCACTGAATACAGTATAAAATAGATAAGATTTTAATAGCTTTCTCCTCTCTTCCTTTCTTTGGACCACTAGAAAATGCTGCCTCTGAAATAAATTTGCCTCTTTGACATAATGTTGAATGCAATTATTTTCTTTTATGGAACAGTTCCTGCTAGGAGTGCAAATAGCAAAAATACAACTCAGTTTGACCAGAATTAGCTAGCTTGTGCAAAAACGAGGATCATTCAAATTCATTTTGCAGTCAGTAAAGTTCCCACTGGCTTCAATACCTATATACCTAGGGTTTAAAATTCAGCACAAATGTCATATGACGGAACCTTGTAATTTTTCTTTTTTTTTCTTTCTTTTGTTTTTTGAATAATATAAATTATAGTCTTTTGTATTTCTTCACAACTTAGTCCTGTTCCAGTATTGCATATGAGTGGAATTTTCAAAAGGCCTCAGGATTAGTGTAATGCAGTTTCTGCTGAAGTCTTTGATAGTTTTGTCAGTAACCCACTGGCATTATGGGAACTAATGGGATTTTAAGGAATCCACAAAACCCTCCTCCCCTCACCCCCATTCCCCCACTAAATGTTAGGGTTAGCTTCTTTCTAAAAAAAATAGCCAATTTATTATTTTTTGTACTACTATTGTACTATTATTTTACCTAATAAATCAAAGATCTGTCTTTTAGTTTTGTAGCTTATTTATTTTTCTACTGTTTATAAACATTATAGGCTTGTATTTCTAAGAAAAACAGGTTTACAAAAATATATTTTAAAAATACCAGATTTATAAAAAACAGGTTTATAAAAGTAAATGATCTCTAGTTACCAAGTACAAACAGCATTAGATTAAATTTTAACTGCTGACTGTATTCAGGAGACTTTTGTAATTGACTTATTTTCATTGGAAAACTTTTTGTTGCTTAGACAATAAACAGAGTGAGTGACACAGTCATTTCTTGATTCCATTTTCCTAGACTTCCATGAATTGTCATAGTTTTGCAGCTCAGTATTTCTCAATATGTCAGCATTTCACAATATGCAATTGTAGAACTTGATGGGTTTATGTTGACACTCTTTTCAAATAAAGCAAGAGTCATGTAAACAAATGCTTAGCCTGTGGCAAAGCTCAACTGTTAGCCAGGGAGCAATGTGAACTGCTGAAGAACCAGGCTTTAGAGAATATTAGTGGTTTGTTGTTGTTTTGCAATGCTATCAAAAACCCCTTTGCTGAAGGGTCATATTGGGGAAATAATGCCAATTAGCAGCTCTGCAGAGTTCCTTTTTTATAGTTCCATACATGTCAATGTAATACACCACAGAAGCCAGTGAGAAGTGGAGGAAATGGGGCAAATTCTAGTTTTCTTGCTTTTTCTGGTTTCTTTTTTTCTTTCTTTTTCTGTTTTTCTCTTTTTTTTTTGGGGGGGGGAGCATGAAATTGCAAAAGGACCATAATAATTTAAGGTTCTACCACAGCTGAGTGACTATGTGGTACTCTTACAGTACTTGAACCACTCCTCCAGTTTTTCTGATCTAGGAGATGAGGAGAAAGGGGGAAGAGTGCCAGAAAACATCTTCTTATTTTAAATATGTTCTGATGAGAAATCCTGCTGGAAATTGCTGCTTGCTAAATTTGCCTTTCTACTGCTTCTTCCTGTGGATGTATACCAGAAAGAAAAATGGTAGGGGCTTTTGGGTTCTTTTTTTTTTTTGGACTTGAGAAGCAAAAGTAGAAAATAGCTTGTTCAAACATTTCTATTTATTTTTTTAATTAACCCTCTAAGATTTTTCAGTATAATCAGGTTTTGGTGATTGGGATTTTTTGAATTTCATTAAGGCATCATCCTGATTTTGCTCAGACTGACTCCTCTATCCTTGATGAAAAGTTCAGTAATAATACAACCTAAAAGTCTAGAGCATAAAAAAATATGTATAGTAGTCATGTTAAAGGTCTGATACCTACTTCTGGTTCAAAGCTTAAAGCATTTTATACTGGTTCAAGTGCTACTCAAGTACACATGCCAGAAAGCAAGTTGTGCCAAAGATTCTCCCTTCTTTTATTAAGCACTGAGAAATAACATCTAATTCAGGTAAAACAACTGGTTTCTATTAGCTGAATATTCAGTGGATCTCTCTTCCAAAAAACATATTTGTATACTTTTACATTCAATTCTGTATGCAGAAAAATGATAAGTACTGTTCCCAAATCCAGATTCTACAACACTCTGTGTCATCTGTATGAATCTCTTAGTAAATTGATTGAGATACTTAATTAACTTCTGTCAATGCTAAACTGGTATGCACTTTCATTTTCTCCCTGATCATTTGGGCAGATCTGGCATATAAATACATTTCAGGTAGCTCTGGGCCAGGTGCTGTTTACCATTCAAAGAACAGTAAAAATGAAATAAGGATGAAAAGCTGTGAAACCACACTCTGAAAGCAGTTCTCCAGTCAAGATCCAATTTATCAGTCAGAGCGCTTTTATCTATGTAACTCCCTGAGAAGCCAGAAGATATTGCCATCTCATTGAGGACCTTTTATTTTGTCATCTGCATGTCCAGTTGTGCACACTAGTACTGGTACTTAAGTATGTGGCTGAATCTTTCTGTGCCCTTTTTATATTGAAATACATAGATGTATTTTCTATTTTTTTTAAACTAAGATGAGTCATCCTTTTTACTTATAATTATGTCTGGAAACATGTCTTAGTGAACTTATGGTAGAAAGATACAGTAAAAATACTTTAAAAGATTCAATTAATTTTCATCATTAATTAATGCATTGAAATTTAAAATTAAGTGATTATTCCATAGAGGTAAGTATAAAAATAAATATCTGGAGGGACTTTGCAATAACCAAATAATTGATTGATCAATTAATCATTCTGCATACATTTAATTAAATCAGAAGCATCAGAGAACAAACAGAGCCTTTATATAAATGGAGCTAGAATTCTAGTAATTAAAAATAACTAGCTGTTCTTTTGTTACATTTTGTTAGATAAGCTTTTACTATAGATACAAACATGTTCTTTTTCTCTGTTTTGATAAATCAACAGGAGAATTCAGGTCTAAACACATATCCTGTTAGAGAGAGATGACTTTAGCTGATTTTCCACTTATACTATTTCTTTTTAATGAGAAATATGTGAGCCTTGGGTTATATTATTACAGTGTAATGCAGTAATAATCAATAATTACTTGCAAAGAACCCGCGTTAAGATGTTCATCTGGCTAAATTTCTCTCAACTAATACATTTGCAAGTAAGTAAATTCCAAGAAGGGCACTGAATCGACTTCATTTGGTTCAGACTTATTATCCAGATGCTTACCTAGAAGACTTGGCTGGTTTCTTTTTCTTCCCTGCTTGATTCTTTTTCTTCCCTTCTCTTCTTTGTCTCCCCTTATCTCATCTTGCTTCCTGATGGCTTGCTAGCATTGTAATAACTTTTCATAAGTAAGTCAGAATTTCCTACTAAAATTTAAGATAATTCTAATATTCAATGTGCTCATCACTACTTTATGAACTTATGAGGAATTTCTACCTTTCCAATTTGCAAAGTGGCATATATTGGAAGTAGTTACCAGTGGCTATTTAAGTGAACTATTAATGATTCTGCAGCATGAATGGTTTAACACTCTTGTCTCTATTCCTCAATCTTTGCCCCTACCACTCTCTCTGTGAGGCAGTTCTATATATTGCACCACTCTGACCTGTAAATCCTAGATAGGAAAATTTCTTTTTTCTATAAACTGTTTCACATAGATATTATTTGGTTCTTTGTCAGTCAGATTTATTATAATGAAAATATATTTTATTACAAGTTTTCTCTATGAGGGAGATTGTACTTTTTTCTGCCACTGCTATTTTCTCCCCTTCCTGCTGTTCATTTCCTCCCTGTGATTCAGGAATCTTATTCACAAAATCATTTTCCATGGTAGAGAATTACTGCCATTAGAGAAGTCCCACAAGATGTTACACTGACATTTGTATTTTTTTCGGACCCATTCTGAGAAAATTTGTTAAGATTTTGAATTATTCATTCAAGTGGCTTGTCTTAAAAAAAAAAAAAATCCTCCTAAATGGTCATATTTCCTGTTGTTTTGACAACATGTCAGATAAACACTCTTGAATTTTAGGAGAAGGCCGTGGGAATCAATGCTGGCACATAAGTATATAGTATAGCATGGCCCCTAAATTGAAATATCAAACCTTAGGGCAGGATACAGACAAGGCATTCCATTCATAAGCAGTCAGAGGCAGTTACTGAGTTCAGTCTGGGCTCTCTTGTGAAGCTTTGTACCTATTAATGCAATCTCTACATACATATTATGTTATATTTTTATTTTGCCAAGATAACAAAAAGCACTCTAAATAAAAAGAAGAAAATATTTTATAAAGAAACAGACTTTTAAAGCATAATGAAAAAAAGTTTATTGTTAACGCAAACAATTCATTTGTCTCTTTTTTTTGTTACGGATTCAGAATACATAACACTCCAAGAATTCCATCAAGATCACAGATGATTTCCAAAGATACATCCTGTAAGTTAGTTTTGCCCATCTGGGAGGCCTGTAGCTGGTATTGTTGCTTGGGATTTCTTTAAGGTTTTTTACAGATTTGGAAATCTTCAAAGCAGATTTTGAGAATTAAAAACTTTATTTGAAAATTATATATATTTTTAGTAGATGTTTTAATTTAAAAATGAAAATGTCACAGAGCATTCAAGCCTTTCCTTCTAAATTTGAAATGAAATTAAAACATGCTGAGCATTTTAAATCATGTCTGTAATACTTATATTGACTTCCTTCTCCCAAAAAGTAAATATTTGAATTTTCAATTTTTATGTCCTCTGTCATTCCTGTTCTCATTTCTTTGTCTCAATTGTGCCTGGTGAGGTCTTATGGCCTATATCTATACCTTTCCTTAGAAGTAGAAGTTGAAGATACTAATATATAAATAAAATTCCCACCATGATGACCTTTATGTATTAATTACTTTAAGATCCTGGAAAGCTTCAGAGTCAGAGGTGAAACTCGGAGTTCTGAAACTCAGAACATATATTTCAGATATCTGTTCTGAAATAAATCTTTTATTTCTGAAAGGAAGTGTGATCCAAGATGTGGTGATAAAATTTGACATTCCATTTCAACAGCATATTGGAGCAGAAATATTTTGGTAATGCACTTTATTTACACACTTAGTTTTAATTTACAGGTCTAGGTGTGTTTCACAACATCATTGATCACTTCTTTCATATTTTTCTCCTCCTGACACATAACAGCTGTTCGGAAAAAAAGAAAACAAGATCAGTCAACAAATATAAATCAAAGAACAAAATGTAAGTCTTCAGATGAAAAACAGAGACTTTCTTATATTCTGTCTGAAATGGTACAAACCAGCAACTAGAAAGTATCTGAGATTTTCCTATTTAAGACCAACTTCACAGAACTTTTCCTATTATTCATTACAAAAATACCCACCAACCAAAAGGACAAATTTTTAAGTTTGGAAGTAATACTTGCAATAGTCCTTCAATATTCAGTATATACTGTACATTGTTTTTACAATTGTTGCTTTGAGCATCATTTAACATCTGTTCCTGCTAATTTGCTGCCCATTTCTGCACCTTTGCTTCTGAGATTTATTGAGGATTTGACTGCTTAAAAATTACTTAATGTTTCTTACTTGGAAAGCTAAGAGTCTCTGGAATGTTCTTAAATTAATAAAAATATAGTTGCAGGGAAAGCCTGTAGGTAAATACTCAGAGACGAGACCTGCAGAAGCAAATAAAAATTGAATATTGAGAGGACAGTAGATTAGTTAGCTACAGCTTAGAAACGCAAGGTCCACCAGTTAATAGTTTTTCTCTGAAGTAGGGACTAGAGAGCCACAGTAAATTTACCTAGATAAACAGACAATCATACAACATAAGCTCAACTCTGTGTGCTGTGGGATAGGACATTCTTTTATTAAGTCTGTTTGTGAGATGTGTTAAATTACGCTTGAAATTGCATGAGAAGTTTGGCTGAGAGAAATTTTGAAGTGTTAGGGAAACAGGATGGTGGTAGAAAATACTGCAGCTTGGCATGCCAAATGGTTTGGATCAGCACAATTTTACCACGTGTGTAGCAAGAACATATTTATTCAAAAAACAAAAAGATTTTAACTCTATCGACCTTTGTGCTGTTTTGCCACTCTGAATGCTAATGTCTAAGATAGAATTGAGCTACTTAACTTATTTCTTAAAAGTTCTTGGCATGTTCCCATTCTTTTTTGCTCCTGGGATAAGTTGTTTGTAAGGCGTGTTTGATGGTGAAATGGAGAGGCTCTGTTGGTCTTCTCTGTTCAACTGCATGTGATTGCAAGGCACTAATAGCACTTCTGAGATCCTGGATGCAGCAGAATTTATGATTGGCAAATTCCACATACCCAGGAATTCTGGAGCACTGAAAATAGCACACACACTGAATAGACTGTGCTTTAACAATAGACCTGGTAAGGATGCAAATGGGATCTTTGGCACATCTGGAAATATTGAAAAACGGTAGGGAAGGATGGACTGCTGAACAGGTATTTAAAGAGTTTGTGCATTGTACCCTAGATTTCCATTACTGACTGACTGAGGAATGACTTCTATGGTATGCTCACATTAAAGAAAAGGGGAAAAAAAGAATAGATATTTTTGAAAATTTTATTTCATTGGCTAAATAAATAAAAAGAATGTATTTTAAAATCAACTCGTTATCTAATTTTCCAGTTTTCCAAGTAACTTAAAAATTAATAAATTAATATAACTCCACTGTTGGATGATGTTTTACTTCTGAAAAGGAATTTTGGATATATGTTTTTATTGAAATAATGTTTTCAAGAACAACTCTAAAAGAAACACTTTTTTAAAAAGCCAAATGAAACTTTAACCTTTAAGCATGTGTAAGCGTAGCATGCTGGAAAAAAAATAATACACTTTAGCGTGAAAACCTTAATCAATTCCCTCACATCTCTTCAAGAAAATAATTCTCAAATACCAAGCCAAAGAGAAACAATTTCTGCCTGAAATTTCAAGATGTTGAGAAGAATGAAAATTACTATGATTTTTAAAGAAAAGACACTGTCTATTTCCTGTGTTTGAGAATGAAAAATAACCATTGCTCTGATCTGAAGAGAACACAAAGCAAAGTGATTAATACCCAGTATATTCTTGTTCCAATATGTATCTTGCCTATCTCTGTACCGTCTGTTAACGTCTTCCTCCTCAGATTTAAGTTTATGACTACTATAACCATTCAGATAATATTTCAAGAGGCTGTGAAGATGTATTAAAAAACCTTCAACTTATTGAAGCTTTCAAATACTTGTCCAAATAAGGACCAAGTCCCTGGACATTCACTTCAGTGTTTTGATACAGATCTTTTCCTTGCTTAATGGCAACAGGCGGCCTGTCTAGAAGTGCTGGCCAGATACCAAAACCTAAGACTGCAGGTAAATTGCAGATGAATTTTAACAGAGAAGGAGCAGAGAGTGTTGTAACAAAGTATTTACCACATTTATGGCATGTATGGAATCAAAATCTGAACTATTGGGTCTTGAATTCAGGCTATTCAGTTCTGATAAGAGGATTTATTTTTGTTGGTTTTTTTTTTAATTAAAAGAAAGGTAATTCATGGAGGTATCCATGCTCATCTAGTCCTTTTGACTATTAGTCCTACAGCTAAGAGGACTCCCTATAGCTATGAAAGAGAACCCCTTTGATTTCTCCCTTAACAATCTGAACAAAAGAATTAGTCCTTGTTGCCATGGTAGGAAAAGCCAGACTATCTTTTTTTCTCTTTTCTTATTTCTCCTGTTATTTTCTCTTCTAGACAATGCTTTTCAAGGAAATGTGTTGTGAATAAGCATTTATCACATTATTAAATACTTTCCAACAATAATGGGGTTATCTTTAAAGACTACCTGTGAAGATGCTGGCTTCATCACTTTAAAATAGACTGAGAGGAAGAAAATGAAGTAGTTATTGCCTGATTTCCTGTTAGAATTCTTATAATCATTGTCTTTATGAACCTACATGTCTTTTTTAACTTGATCCTATGTTTTCATAGATTTCTTTATAGCCTGATTCTCAGCAAAATGGAGAGTCCATGAGGTTTCTTCATATACTTAACATCCATAAAAAATATTTCTGACTTGTTATTTCAAAATTCATATTAACTTCTTAACCCAAAATTTAGTCACAAATACATTTATACAATCTCTTGCAAACTTCTCAAATATGAATGTATATTAGTGTATATGTTGTTTTTCTGTGACTTCAGTGAACGTAGTCTTTTCATGTTTATAAGTCATGAAGTGTGACAAAATCATCTAAATAAAATACTTTTTAATTTTTTGAAAAAAAATATTAGCTGAATTTTACAGTAAAATCTCATAGAAGAGTTAATGAAACAATTTGATTTCATGTATGAATAAATAGTGTCTAAAACAATTCATCTTGTATTTTTATTAACTAGGAAACCTGGGCTATTTCTTTGCTGACATATTTTTTCAGGGTAAATAATGTATTTCAACATATTGACTAAATCAAAATTCTGACCAGTAGTAAGTTTATAGATTTTATTTCATCTTGAACTACATGGCTCATTCTCATGTATTAGATCCCAGCTTATTGGAAAGTGGAACTTCAGGTGGCTGTGGGCCAACTGAACTGAATCCAGAGTAAAGTGTTAAGCTTTGACATGTTACCCTTGAAAACAATGGTTGAAAGAAAATTAAAATTCTTCTACTGGGAGTTGAGTATTTTACACTACTTGGGAGCTTATTACTAAGGGCATGTCTGACACCCAGGCCAGTCTCTTTCCAGACCACTTGATATAAACTGCTGAGTGTGGATTTAAAAAAAATTAATAAGAAGGCTTCATACAGACCAATTTTCTAGCTCCACTTGTTTTGATTAAGAAACACAAGGTAATAAACAATAGGGCTGCTAAAGTCATTGTTTTGCTTTGTGACAGTCTTTAGTCAAATGAATGTGCACGTACAAACACACCCACACATCTATAGTTTCTCTCTACTGATATTGAGTGTTTGTATCTTCTTATCATTTCTTATCAGGTTTAGCCAAATTTATTATCTTTTTTTTTTACAAATGCAGTTCCAATAAATGGCTTATGATGAGACTTTATAAATACTACAACTATATGTATAATAAAAAAGTACACAATATAAAGCTCAGTTGGAAAAAGTTTTGATTTTTCATTATGCGACTCAAGAACTGCAGCATAAGTCTGGAGCTACACTGCATGATAATCCAATCCTAGTCTGCATTCAATCTGTCACTCTTCCTACCAGATGCAGACACTACTCCAGTGCCAACCTTGAGTAAAACACACAGCACTGAGGAAAAAATTTAAAAGACGAAAGAAGGAAAGATAGTTATTAAGACATTTGAATTATATTGCTTATCATTGATGATAAAAATAAGAATATATGGTGCATAAGTTAGGTTTTAAGAAGAAAATCATGGTGGTTTTGAATAAGAAATACTCACATATTTTTACAGTATAATACTGTCTAGATGCAAGAAACTAGTAAGCAACTTCTGTAAGTACAAAAACGAAGAGATTTTTTTTGTACCTCCTCAAGTGCCTTCTAGCTTACCAGTTACTATGCAGTATCCTCCTAAACAGAAGGGGTATTGGAAAGAGCATCCTTAGGAGTCTGACACTAACATTAAATGATTAGGGTGTCACTTTGCCAATAACAGTTTTCAAAAGTTCAGTAACCCAGGACATAGGCTTCCTTTCTACAATGTACAATAGCACTGTCCTGAGCTTTACAGTTGGATGGACAACCTGAATTATGGGAAATCAGTTAAAAATAGCTGTACCTGTTTGATCAGATTGTAAATTGTCAATATTTTGGTTGTTTTTTTTCTGTGAATAAGCAAGTGTAAATTCTCTGCAATGCATGGAGGAAGAGTGAAACACAAACCCTTCCATTTATTCAGCCTCATCTTCTCAGTCATTGAATATGTGCTCTCCACCTTTCCCTTCTGACATCCTTAATGTGTTCAGGTGTTCAGACAAGTTGAAGTACACACTGTGAGTCTGAATAGTAAATTTACATCATTTTGTAACAAGATTAAAAAAAAAAAGGTGACCATAGCTATGATCACAAAACTTGTAATGGAGGTTGTATCACCCAGTTTTAAATGTTTATAGTGAGGGGGTTTATGAACAAGCACAGGTTTTTATCCTCCACTCCCTGCACTATCTAAAATCAGAGGTAAAATTGTTGCAAATAGCTATATTTTTAATAAATAATAATTCTAATTCCTAATGAAGGATACTTGAACTTGCAGTGAATAAAAGTAGGATCTCCTTATAAAAAAAAAAAATTTTAAAATTTAATAAAATTTATTGCTTGCATTCTGAAGATACTATGCTGATGGTCTTAATGATCTGTTTGGCCCTTTACTCAGTTTTTCTGTACTTGGTGCAACATATACTTGAGACAAGAGAATAAGTTGGAGAAAATGCAATTTTAGGATTCTGCTAGTTGGTGATTACTAGAAAGAAAATTTTAACAATCAAAATAGGTTTCCTCACTTTCTTCATAAGTCCCTTTTTGATTTAAAATTATTTGAATTATAAAGAAGATGATATTCATAGTGATGATCAAACTAGAAAAGTAAGATTATAATGAAATGAAAAAAAAAAATCAAGAATCATAATTCTTATGACAAATGAGCAAAACAGACAGCTTTTTGTTAAAAGAAGGAGAACTAGTATTTATGAGCATGTCTGATGAGAAGATTAAGATAAGTAAAAGATTAGATAACAGAAGTACCTATACTTAATTTAAGCAGGTGTATTTTCCAAACATTATGCATTGTATCTCCATTCACATCAAATTCAGTGGTACTTGTGCAATTTTAAACTTCATACCTGACATTCTCCCCGAGGCAATATATCACTACCTTTGAAAGTTTGTAATATAGAATTGCAAAATACCTGGTTTGTAACTTTTTAATTTATAATCTCTGTAATCTCCTTTCACTAGTCTCTCGATATACACTGGCATGTAAGCGAATGCTTTAGCATAACTGTGAGCTACACATTGTATTTTACTTGTTTCTTCTACAGACTACATTTATTGTGCTTATCTGTAAAGCATTTTTTATGTAAGTTTTATAGAAAGGATTGCATAAAATTGTTTTCTTTTCTAACAGGGGACAGAACTTGGTGCCAAGGAGGTCTCTGGCAGTCATATATCCATATAATGGTATTGGAATTCTTTATGCAGGGTGAGCACTGCATGAGAGCTACGATTTACAATAGTTTACACATCACACAAACTGTGCTATGACTTAATCATTTCAGATTCCTAGTGAGCTATCTCTGTGTATACAGTCCATAATTTCATGTACTGGCCATAAACTGGCTTCTCATTTGAAATAATGAAGATTCTCTGGATATGGGTGGAGCATATCTGTGGAGTACAAGGAGCAACTCTCAGAGATCATACATTAGGTAAGATAAAAGGTCTGTCTTAATAATACTGTCTTAATAAGACTCTTCAAAGCTTTGTTTAAACCTTATACTTGCAAAAAGATGATCTCAGTTATTACTTGTGTGGCAGGGTAGGTAAAAAATGAGGGAGAAGAGGGGACAGAGGAAAATAGGAGAGAATACAGAGATAATAGCTCTCTCGATGGAAACAAGAAGACAAAGTTATCTTAGTCATGATCTAAAGTGTTTACTGATGTTTTCCTGCTAATATGGAGTTACCAGAATAGGACATTAGCAGGGCCAAAGAAGACTGTAGTGCAACAGTTTCATTTAAACTCTTATACTGAGTGCCGATCTGCTCCACTTAAGAACCATCCCCAAAATGAAGCAGATAGAAAGTCTCTGTAGCAGAAGAAGCTGATTTCCTTCACTCTGACACTTGCGTATCAAAACTTTTACATAATAAAATAATAATAAAAAAGAGATACATATTGCACTCCTTGGAGAGACCTGAGTGCTACACTACAGAGGAAACTGAAGGTGGTGGTTCTATAGGGATTCTGAGACTCCAGGGCTTGCTTTTGGCTAAATTTCAGAAAAGCTTCCCATGCCTGTCATCAGCAATCTTGTTTACTCCCACACCCAGGTATGTAGGTCTAGAAGAGAGTCTGTATTTGAATTAGATATGCATTCCATGTGACTGGAGAGCCAGTAGCTGGCCTCAGTTTCATATAGTCAGCCCTGTGAATGGGAGTTTCAATCAGAAAATAAAGCAAGGGGAAACATGCATGACATCTAAACCTTCTGCATGATTTAGTAGGCAGGCTCCTATTCCATTCTGTCATAAGGATTGGATGCAATAACCTACCCAAGAGTTTAGTGCTTGTTGCTAGTCTTAAACTTGCAGTACAGATATGTCCTTGTTTGATGTTGCAGATTTGAGAACCCAAATTGAGATAATAATAACTGATTTAACTATAAACATATATGCCACAAATCTGGAGTAATCTTGCAAGAAGAAACGGTCAACTGACTTCTGCACTTTACAAAACAACTCTCTAGGTAAAAAACAATGAGAGTGCATTGAAGTGCCTACCCTCTACCTTCCCCATACCGTACTGACTGATGTAAAATCGCTGCATTAAAAAATTTTAACAAAACTGGCATGAAATGAGGCACTGCAGGAACAGCAAAGGGATACACAAAGTGTGCGGCACAAAAGTATGATAATATC
This sequence comes from Calcarius lapponicus, assembly GCA_039654755.1. Taxonomy (NCBI): domain Eukaryota; kingdom Metazoa; phylum Chordata; class Aves; order Passeriformes; family Fringillidae; genus Calcarius; species Calcarius lapponicus. Next base: position 44,313,632 of record CM077468.1, on the reverse strand, counting down.
AGAAAAATTTATCTAACAGAGTAAGCCTGAGTTCCCACCTGATCTAGATGATAGTGGATCATGGGAATATTTCTAAGCTCAGGTGAATATGAAGTCAGAATTTCAGCATGTAAGCAATAGGAAGAAAATGTAGGTACTTTGCAAGTCTTTAATAGGGAAACAGATATATTAGCATGAAGAACCTTGAAAGAGAAGGAAGGAACTTTATGTTTTGCTGACTCTCAAAGCTAACAACATAGTGGGAGCTGATCTATACTAGATGTCCTTTTAAAGTTGGCAGGAAAATGAACCCATGCTCTAAAGGGCCAAAACATAAGATAGAGGGGAGACAGCTTTCCTTCACTTTGTAATACATTCTCCTTGATGTTTTGCAGGAAAAAAAAAAAAAAAAACCCAATTAAAAAACCTTAGGTCACATTGCATATATTCTAGTAATTCAAGGACTCTGCCTTAGTTGGGAGTTATCAATCTGCTTCAAAAATCTGGAGTGAAAATTTTTAACCCAAGGTACAGTGAGTCTTAATGTTTTAATAGAGTAATCATCAACACCATATTCTGTATTATCTGATGAGCTAACTTTCATGTTTTCATTTTCTTTAAAGAAGGCCAAGTAGCAATGATGCAGTGCATATGCTGAATATAAAAGCATATGCAAAAGGACTATCCTGAAAAGGACTGTCAGATACTGGGGGCTTTCACTTAATACCAACAGGCATGAGAAGACTAACTAGCTAATAGCAATGCCAGAAGTGTTAGTGAATCGTTGGAGGTCTGGGCAGGATGGTGACTGGAGTTACTGGTGTCTTGGACAAGAGCAGACTCTATAAATGGGTTTGACTGCTACAACAGTTTCTGCTATTCAATGCCACTTAAAAGGTGCATTATGCCTAAGCAAACAAAATGAGTGATACCACTCCTGTCTCCACTGACCCACATAATAAAATGTACACTGACAGTGTTCCAATCAATTACTTTTCTAACCCAGCTGGCTCTTCTATTCTCAATCAATGAGATCACAGATGAAGCACTCATTCCCCATTTCCTTCATCTTAATTAATATGGATTTGCTCATGAACTTAACACAATTACTGCTATATGGACATAGTAAAGAAAAGGGTGTTTCTTGACTTAGAAGGCGGGTGACAGAGTGCTAAAGGAACTACCCCTTTTCAAGTGAAGACAGCAGAAACTATTCTATTTATTTTATTTAACACATCACTAGGCATTTGTCTGAGATAAAGACTGAAGATACAGATTATTATGAAGGTCTCAAATTTCAGACAATTAATGATTTTCTGTGCATAATGAAGACAGAGCACTGCTGGAAAATAAAGAAAAGGCAAGGGCTAATATTTATGATATCAAGAAAGAAAAAAAAATAGATATTAAAAAGATGTTGACAATGTTATGTCTTGATAGTAACTTTCACATGTCCTTTACTGAGCTAAAAAAAATGTTCACATTTTCCCCCTTACAACTGGGACCATTAAAAGAGCATTTTCCTCCTAATCAGCTGGAGCCCAAGGCTGCCTTTACGCCCTAGAGTTAGGGTTAGGGTTTTGAAATTCACAAAGCCCAGAGCTCCAGGCACACTGCTGCCAAAAAAGCCGTCCCAAGGGGAATGCAAAACTGCCAAAAACATGGCTTCCTCCACAGCTTTTTCCTTGGAACCAGCCAAAACCCAAGGCTACCTTTACCGCCTAGGGTTGCGCCTAGGGTTAGGGTTTTGAAATTCACAAAGCCCAGAGCTCCAGGAATACTGCTGCTGCAAAAGCCATCCCAAAGTGAACGCAAAACTGCCACAACATGGCTTCCTCCACAGATTTTTCCTCGGAACCAATCTCGAATTTCCTGGCAGTAAATTTCAATAGTAAATATATTTTTGTGAGGCTCAGCTAACAACCATCATTACTCGAGTGTAGCCACATTGAAGGATTTCAATATGCCTGACCTGGTTTTCAGAAATTCTGAGCATCATCAAGTCTCAGTGTCATCAGTGTTTGTAAACAGCTGAAAGGCAAGTATATAAATACACAGGTTGAGTTTAACTACACTGAGGAATTAAATGCCACACAGCTGCTCATACAGCCTTCTCACAGTTGGATGGGGGCTAGAGCATTGGAAATGAGAATATCCATGGGTTAAGAACTTTTTAATAATTAAAATTTAGACATCATCACCACCACCACAATTGTAACATTGATGAAAAAAGAAATTTTATGAAAGGGAAAGTAACACCAAGAAATAAATAAAGCCAAAGAAAAACAGACAATGCAAATGTAAACAATTCCTCACCACTAACCGACTGATTCCCAGACAATTCCTGAGCAGCAGCTCCATGGAAAACCTTCCCCTCAGTTTTATTGGTGAATTTGACATATAGTCTGGAATATCCCTTTGTCCATTTGGGATCACCTGTCCTTGTTGTGTCCCCTTTCAAAATCTTATTCACTCAAAGCCCCTTTGGTGGTGGGGTGGGGAGCAGAAAAGGCCTTGAGACTCTGTAAGCACTGCCCAGCAGTAACTAAAAAGTCCCTGTGTTACCAACACTGTTTTCAGCACAAATCCAAAATGTAGGCCCATACTAGCTACTATGAGGAAAATTAAGGCTACCTCATCCAAAATCAGCACAACTTAACACCCAAAAAAACCCCAGTCCCCACCCCAAGCAATGCTTTAAGTGCTTATACAAAACATTGTGTCCTTAGCAACCATTCTCTGGAAAGTATGGAAGGTTCTCTTTTACTTAAACATTTCTCTATTTCTGTGAGACTCCAGTAAGTTTAGAGAAGTGAAATGTTACTTTCTCAGTGAGAAGGTGGCTAACTAAATGTAAACAAAAGAACAAAAGAAAAGCTGGATCCTAGTACTGAAAACACAATAGGAAATTTGAACACTATTTGTTACATCCAGTGGTTAAGAGCCTAACCATTTAGGATAACATTATAGTAGCACTGAGACAGAATCTAAAATACTGGACGCAATTTGGTAAGTATTACATACTTTCAACATGGAAATTACATCAGCAATAACCACTTCTAATCAGACTTTCTTTAAAACAGGGAGGGAAATTGGATTTTGGCTCTGTTCATCAGTCTTGAATACAAGAAATCCATAAATGTAGTCAGACAACATTCAGAAAGACATAAAATAACTTGAATCAACTCAATGATATTCCACTGTGGGCTGTTTTTGCTATCCATTTTAAGCCAAAATAATGTCATCATTATTTCGCTTATAAGTTTGCCTTTATAAAGGCTTTAGGATATCCTATATAACTCACTAATTAGATTTTCCTTTTTTTTATTTAACAGAAACAGATATGGAAGTCAGAAGACATTCACGGGGTACAAAGTCATTGCACATATTTAAGTGTGAAAACTCAAAGGAAACACTAGAGTAGCTACATGGATTGTGAGAAGTCATCAAGCAAATATAAAGTTTTCCCTGGCACTGTTTTTAAACTGCATCCCAAATTCTAATCAATACAAACATATTGGGATTATATGAAAAATGGTAGTTATGTAGGCATAGGAAGTTGTTTCTATTTTTGTTACGCTTCAAAAAAATCTTTGTTTCACATGACCTAAATTTCAGGCTTCAATTTATAAGTATCCATTAAGGCTCTTAGAAATTACCTAAATTAATAGTTATAGATTCCAGAGAACCATCTTCTCCATTTGAAAAGCAAAATGCTTCTTTTCTGATGCCTAAATATACCAGATTTTTAGCTGAAAAAGAGAGACAAATATAGGGGTAGCAAAGAAAAATAACTAGTAATCAGATGAAGAGGGCAAATGGATGAATTCCAATTTTACATATTTATATTTTATTTTTTTATATTTATAGCATGTATGCCTTTTAAAATGTGCCCAAGGCTTATGAATGAGAAAAAGACATAAGAACAGGTTTCCAAAGCAAAGAAACTGAAAACACCCACAGGTAAATCACAGCACAAAAATTACCTTCTTTGCCCAGACATTTCTAGTACAACACCTCATGATAAAGAAAATACTCCCCAGGAACAATTCTCCAAGACAAAAAAGACTAGGTATTTCTGATAGTCACTGAAATCTGACTAACTCTTCAACTGCCTGTAGTGTATCTGGGTCAGTCACCAGGATAAGTATGTGAAAAACTTCAGATAGAAGGAATAAGTAAAATGAAGGTAAAGAATTGGCGTTTCAATGATATTGTAACTCAGCTGTGCTTCTGAACTGGAATGTTAGGGAGGTGAAAGACTTCTTTAGGCACTTGACCTGTCTTAAGTGTAGACAGATCAGGAAGTCTTTCTGCTGTGGTCTATAACCAAATACAGAGTAGATGTAATCCTAACTGATGGCCATGGGATGTTACTGTGCTTATTCCAAGCACATGCTGGAAAAAGGAATGTCACACTCAAGAATTTCTAGGTGTGGTTAGTAACGCTTTAGAAGGAGTTCAAAATATTTGTAAGACACACAGCTTATCTGTGGTGGTAAGAAATTACCTCAGTGATCTGCCTTAAAGCACTTCATAGAACAGAAAATGCTTAGCATGATAAAAGAAATTTTATATGTGATTTAATATACTACTGCAGTAGAAACTTCACAGATAATTTCAGGTGATTTGTTTTTATTTTCTTCTGACCTTATAACTGTTAGTACAAACATCTAATCAGTCAGTTTTTAAAACTAAACCAGACTTTTCATCTGGGTCAGCTCTTTGAACTCACATTCTGTTTTGTTGTGGTTGTCTGTATTTGTAGTGTTTCTCTGATCTGTGCTTATTATCCACCATCTCAGCAGCTGAATAAGCATTTTGCAAATCTAAGTAACAGTTTCCTATAAGATAATAATTTTTACTGACTGCCTATTTCAGTCAACTAATCATTTATAATTTGTTAATGATTGTCCTCTATCTTTTTATAGAGAGCACAGCACAGAATGAATCTGAAATGTGTAAATATCAGATAAGAAGGTTTAAATGTAAGATGAGATTTTTCCACAAGAATCAAGGAAACCACAAAGCCACAATCAACGTCATGTAAAAGGTACAAATTAACATTAAGCTCTATAATTACTTTACAATTTAGAGGCTTCACATATATGCAGAAAATATCCTTTTGTAATGTGGTTGAAATTATATTTCTGAAAACAGATGCTTTCTCCTGCCATCTGTCATAAGCCCGTTTGTACCCTAGCCTTCTTACTTGTTTAGAAGCCAAAATAAATAAAACAAAAATATGTCCTGAAAAGCACTCGTAAAATAATGTCAGTTCATTAATTTTTCATACCACGTCACTTTCTTGTGTTACTACATAGCATATTTTTCTCTCCTTTACTGTGAACAATAAACTTATCATAATTTTATTTATCAGCATTTTTTTGAAAGTTAAAAAAAAAAGTTTTCTAGTCCATTCTAGAGAGAATAAACAGACTGAGGATCCCCTCAGCAAAAAGCTGTGAAAATGCTGTAGTCATTTTATAGTCTTGTGAACCCAACCAAACCTGTGATCAAGGAAGTCTTGAGAAGAACATACCCTGGTCATGACCCTTGCACCTTGCACTAACAGCCAAAAAAGGCTGCTCTGGGGAAAAGGTAGAGCTGTAGAATCTGTGCACTCGCTCTAAAGTTTGGTCTTAAAGTCAGATTTTTTCATTTATTATTAGATTTTGTACTACAAAGTATTTTAAAATCTATCTATATGAAGTACACTGATCAGATACTTATAAATAGGTAACAGTAAAAAAACTCTAGAAGGTCATCAGAGGATATATAAACACACACACACACACACACACATATATATCTATATAAAAGTAAATATATATATATTTATATATACATGCTGATAATCCCTATATCTATCTCAGTCTATCACACCTCCAATGACTTCATGTGTATTGAGTGGGTTTGACAAATATTGGCTGATAGTTCACTTTATTAAACCAGATTTTACATACTGGATAGCAAATTTAAGAAGCTTTGATGTGTAATAGATCACAGTTGGTGGATATGTCAGCTCTGCATGAAAGTGGGTTTTTTTTCTTTTTTCTTCTGCATCCTTTGCTTTTTTACAATGTTATCTTACTTGAAAAGCAGGCAAAAGAAGCAATAAAAGGGGTAACAACAAACTTGTGCCTCAACTAGAGATAAACAGACATTTCAAAGAGAAAATAAGAGAATTTGCCCATGAGTTAAATGGTTCAGAACACTGAGATTAATATAAAGTTTATTTTTGTTCTTCCAATTTCTGTCTGCAGACTGATGAGAATGGCACTGTAATGTGTTCTGATTTAGCTGTTATTTTATGGCTAGGACCTTACAGCGCACTCGAGTCTTTTTATGACCAGGGAACCAGTGTGTGCCTTCGTCTTCACCTTGTAATAAAGAGAAATAATTGCTCTAAGAGAAGACAGTAAGAAGTCTATCAGAGCTTCAAAATATAGAGGCTGGAAAATATTTTATTTCTTTCAAAACTACTGTCTTCCCACTGAACTTTACAGCAATTGACAAAAAGGTACCATACAATCCTGTGGGTCTGTGAAAATATTGGTAGGTTGCTAATATTTGTAAAACATTTTAGAATGTTATTACTGAATGGTAACACTAAATCTCTTACCATTTAGCTATAGTTTAAATGTTTCATTTTTTTTCCTTCAAGCATGTTTATTTTGGACTCAGAAGCATACATTCAAATCACTTTCTCAAGGGCAGTTTAGCTCCACAGTAAGACAGATAGTACAATTAAAAATTATTTTCTTTGAGAAACTTATACAACTGAAGTCTTTAGTGCCTGTTTATGGCATATCATAAACTTGTTTTTGTGCAAGCTTGAAAAGTAACACTGTGTAAACAGTAAAGATTAAATAAGAAAAACAGTGCCTGCAACTTTCACATATAAATTCCAAATTAAGGTTTTCTCAATAAAAACAGATTAAATGTAGAAAGCTTAAATACAGATTGCCAGCACAACAACAACCGCAGACTCCTCTACAAGGCGTCATGCCAATTGCAGAAATAAAAAGTATTTGTAATAAAAGCATTTGTATACTTGTTATAAAAAATTGCTTTGGGACAATGTAGTATCATTTTTAGACAGTTAGTGGTCAATAGAAATAAAAATATTTACAGTGTCATTCTCAGAAACTTGAATCCAAATCTGGGGCAACAGAACTAAGCAACTGTTTAGAACAAATATTTTAATCAAAGTCTGTAAAGATCTATGATAAATGATTTGGTAAATCATTCTCAACTTTGACTTCAGGACACTAAACACCATCCAGATTTTGGCATAACAGAGAAGCAAACATTTAATATTAATATGACCAGACTACCAAGACTGACACTTTTATTTATTTACTGATTCTCCTATAGTCAACAAGATAGAATAGACAGAAGAATGGGCATTCTTTCTTAACAACATGAAACGGTGGCCTGCTTTGGTCAGATATATAAGATATACACATGAAAAACATGTCCATAAGTACTCTAATACAGTATCTAAGCTGTCAGACTTTGTTCTTAAAATACACAAAACAGGAAAAAAAATGGTTTTAAAAATATTTGCATTATACTCTAAATTATATTTGCTTAATTCATTCTTTTCTACATAAGAATACTGATATGAACATTTAGGAATCCTGGCATAAAACTCAGAAAAATCTAGTTTTGCTTATATTCCCTCCCTGTGTGGAAAAGTTTATTTCTCAAATCAGTGACTTTAGTCACGGATTGGCACACATGGATCCATTCTGGCAATAGAATATCTGCAGGTATGTGTGAGTGTTTGCGTGCGAGACTACATATGCATATTATTATGTATACATGCACACATGCACTTGTGTGTGTATAGATATTTACATACACACATATATCCATGCTTGATCATTTCAGTTGCAAAAGACAAAATTTAGTCTTCTGTTTTTAAAATCTTTCAACAGTTTATAAGATATACCATTCAAATTTCAAAATAATTGTTGGATCTTTTTTTTTGGCAAGAAGCATGGAATGTAAGTAAAGGGCGTTTACCGTTATATATCTAGAGCTCTCTATTTTCTTATGTATTTTCATTTTATGCTTTTAATGTTTAATTAACCTTAAAATTTTTACTGTCCAAGGATGAAATAGGAAAAAATCAGTTTTAAATTCTACTTATGTCATCCAGTTTTAAGGGTGGAGGGAGAGCAAAAGAAAAACAAAATAGCAGTCGGTTCTGGGTGGGTATATTTTAATGACAAAATGATGACAGAAGAATTATGGCAAGCTTGGAATCTTATTAAATAAGATCCAGCTGAATTTATTGGACAGAAAGAAGGAGAACAATGTCCAAACAAAAGAAAAAGGATTTATGATCAAAAATTGATTCAATTTTTCTAGAAACATATGGAGGTTTTTTAATAAAAATATGCATATGTGTATCTGTATTTTTTTAGATAGAGTATATATATAAGGTAGAGAAAAATATCCCAACAAATTCTAAGTTATTTTCTCTCTATCTAACCACACTTGGCTCAGTATAAAACAATATTCATACGAATATTGTGAGAAAAATGTTCTCCTATAATATACAATGCTTTCAGGATGGAGAAATGACATAAAGTCTGCAGGAGGTATAATTTCTATTCCCAGCTTGGACTGATTACTGAATCAAAGCAATTCAGAAAAGTATACCTTCATAGGTATTGCCATAAACAAGTTTACATGAAAGCTGGCCATTCCCTAGGCACTTAAGGGAAGATATGTTGACACTCAATGAGATTTAACTGGCATATAGTCAGAAAGACAGCATATGAAGAGTGTATAAAGAGCATATAAATAGTTACAGTGGTTGCAGTAAATTAAAACAGGGTAGACATTCCTGTACCAAAACAAGGATGACTAAATTGCTTCTCAATATTAAAGAAAATAAAAAGGAAGTGGGAATTATATTAATTTGAGGAGGATGAAGGAGCTGGATCATCCTGTGCATGCCCGTGCTGTGGCTGCTGGGTAAGTACAGACAGCTATAGAGGGAAGGATTTTCAGAGTCCTGGAGAGCAGGTTCACCAGCCAACACTGCCTTAGCATATGTAGGTGCAGGGCTGCAGTCCTGTCTCCCTTATTAATGCGTTTTGTGTGCACACAAATATTCATGGAACCTAATACATTTTAGGAGAAAAAAAAAATCTGAGTTTTACACAATAATAGAATCATTACTTGAGCCCTTTGTAAGGAGAAGTTGACAAATCCCACTGGGAAAATAGAGACATCATTGTGATCTTATCATTTTAATTCTCCCAGCTGTCTTCTACATTTTTACATATTCATTTATTATCAATCACACTTTTATAGCTAGGAATTATTTTTTTAATAGGGCTGTATCATGAAATATTTGACCCATGTTTTTTTCTCTAGTGTTGGTAGGAGATTTTATGTACAACATATTGCAGGATAGAAGAGTGACCTGAAGCAAGCTTGAAATTCAGAATTCTATCTTAAATTTCCTACCTATGCCTGTGCACAACAGTGTGTGATCTTCTGTGTGTATGGCCATGTTTTCATGTCTGCATCTTTGTGCTTAACAGGTTTCAGCTTGCCATGCCTGTACTCTGACCTAATAAGCAAGCTCCAGCCTAATTGCATGTCTATCATGCCCAAGCCAGTTAAGCTCCATCTCAGTTGTTCTTATTGTCTCAGGAATAGCACTCATCTACAATGGCTGAGCAGCATCTGGCTGGTGTAATGTGGGCACATACCTATGCACACATTTTTGTAGACACTAAAAACTCAATAAGTCTAAAAAAATTACCCTCAAAAAAAGATTAGTTTGGTTTCTTCCACTTGTTTTTATGGTGAACCGTACATCATACAAACTTACTTTTTTGTCACAGTCAAGAAGCTCCTTGGACCTTATAAATGTATTGCTGAGTGGCTTAGACTTTGCTGTTTCCTCTTGGTAGTATCCAGAGAGTTTTTAGAAGTCTTGTTTTTTTCAGGTGAACTTTTACTTTGTATTATTTAATTCCATCCTCTTTCTACTGTCATTTATACACTCTACAAGTGTTAGTCAGAAAACAGTATGATCCTTGAAAGTCCATTTAGTAATCTTGTCACACTCATTAATACTTCCTAGTGACTGTTATTCAATTACCTTTTCTCTAATTACTTAAATGCTCTGTGTTCACTGATATGGATTAAATCCTCTGATAGGCTAGCATCTGAAAGACTTTTTTCATCAATATTTTATATGTCATTCATAGATGTAGCCAGTTAGTCTTATCTAAGAGCCAAATGTCCACACAACAGCTCATACACCCTTCCTCCTCAATAGAACATGGGGAGAAAACAGGATTAGAAAGCTGGGTCGAGATAAAGACAAGATTGATGCAATTCTCTGTCACAGGTGAAACATAGTCACTGGGTGAAAAAATTAATTTAATTTATTGCCAACTTGGGTAGTAAGAAACAAGTAGAAAAAGTTTAAATGAACATATTTTCCCAATTTTTCTCAGGTCCTTCTCTTCACACTGACCTCACCACCCTGAGGAGCACAGTGAGGCTTTGCATTTGGTGTCTGTGTTACAGTCTGTACATGGCAGTTCCTTTCTGCCCCTCTTCCTTCATAGCCTGTTCCTGTGCTTTTGCATTGTCTTTCCATCAGATATTGTTCCTTCATGAAAACCCAACTGCTCCAGCATGAATCCTCCCCAGGCTGCAGTAGATATCCATTCCACCATACAGTTTTTTCATTCTCCTTCCCTGACCTCTGTATTTTCCTTATTGTTTGTCATACTCTTTGTATCCTGCTCCTCTCTCTTTTCTGAAACATGTTTCCCCAGAGATGGCACCTTGTGTCTCCTGTGCTAGGAGGCAGATGGAACTGGCTGTGTCTGCCACAGGCCAGACACTGACCTCTTCCCACAGAGGCCACCCCTGCAGGCCCATCCTCTGCTGCCTCTGCCTCTCTGCTACCAAAATTTTGCCAACTGCACCCAATGCATTAGTTTTAAACTTTCAGAAATACAATTTCAATACTTAGCATATAACATTATTTTTATTTCAACTATATGCTTTTGGGACATTTTTTCCATATCAGATAATGAGGTCTTGGATGAAAAAGGGAAGAGTTTTACCAGTACTTTGTGAGAGGCATTCTTCATAATCTATAGATTTTGTGTCAAAGAGGTGACTAAATTCCTATGTTCTAATATACTATATAATGCAGACTGCGTAGTTCCAGCCCTTGTAATTTATCCTGTTCTGGTCCTAATAAATGATATTTGACTAAAATATATGTGTTTAATCTTAACCTCCATAGTGACTGTCTTCAGTTTGAGGTGACTGTAAGGAATGACCAGGTCCCTTCAGTGATACCCAGACATGTGAGAAATCTTAGGTAGTAGTTGCACTGTATGTTTGAAGGCATTCCATGAAACTTCATGCAAAATGCTTGTGCTGTATACATAGATAAATAAAATAAATTTATAAAAAGAAGTAAAAGCTCACAAAAATATAAAAATTAAAAAAAAATCCAGCAAGTACAACCAGGAAAACTTTAACAATGTCTGAAAGATAAACAAATGAGAAAAATTTTGCATGATGTGGGAAGAAGAACAAAGAAAATAGTTTGTTTTCCTCACAGAAAATCCCCCATGCATTCTTTGTAAGTAAAACTTGATGCATCAAATAAATACTAGATTCTTTTATGCATTTTTCTTTTTATTCTTGTAAACAACTTGCGGATGAAAGAAATTACTTAGGGAAAAACAAACAAACAAACCAACCAGTTATCCATCCAGCCATATAGTCTTAATTTATAGATTAAAAAAAATATAGAGAATACAAGGCTTTTCAGGTTTTGAAAATTCATTGTACTCAGGTCTGTACATCATAGCGCCACCTATTTTTTTTTCTACACAATGCATTCTATGTCCAAAACATAATCCATTCCAGTAAAATAAACAGTTTTCTATTGACGTCCTTGACAGAGATCTTCCAGTTCAGCAAACAAGTAGGACAGTAACACTACCACTCAAGTAAACTCATGCAAGGGAGTTATGATGATTTACCAAATCTCTGACATCATACTGACAATGTCTGTAAGTTATATTCAGCCTCAGTGGCACTGTTCAGTCTGAAGTTAAATCCTGGGATAGCTGTCTACCAGGCTGTAGTCAGGAATCTGAAGAGCTACTGCATGAAGAACCAGTGTGAAATGACTGTTGTCAGGTATATATATTTCCCTCAGAATAATCTCAGGGGTCAAGACTGGTTAGTGAATAATCAGGCTTCTTAGTGAAGTTGCAATAAATCTGTATCTGGATCACCTGATCAGATAGAACACGAGTAATTCTATTGTTGTTATCAAATGAAGTATTTGCATAAAGGACAGCAGATTCATCCCCAAGTGCCTTTTTGCAAACTACTGTGCTGTATTTTCTAACATTACTAGAAACATTTTGCGTCACTCTCCAATAGTAGGACTAGCTCAAAAGATGAGCAATCAAATGTAGCTTAACTGCAGGCTGAAAAGGCAAAAGTCAATAAAGACAAAGGGCAAAGCTGTTAGCAGAAATTTAATGATGTCCTTCATTGCCTTGTCCAAGCTTTGCTCTGTTTTGCTCTACCTCTACTCTTGCAGGAAGGAAAAACTCAAGTCCACATAGAGAAAATAAGCAGAGCACTTACTGCTGAAATCTCGCTATTTCCCTCATATCACCAGTTGCTTTTTGGAACATGTTGTTTTTATCAAGTGAGGCAGTGGTTTAATTCCAGAGGCTTTCCTGTAAATGAAGAGAGCACAGCCAAAGCCACCAGCAGTCTGATTCAACTTTCAACAGGCCGGACAGAGTTAATCCTCAGGAATTGTCACCCACTAAAGGAAGATGAAAGCCCAGGCAAGGGAGATTGTGTGTACTTGCACCATTGAACAGGCATGGATACAATGAAAAGGCAGTCTGCTCTCTCATTCATGTTACATAGTATTGCTCTGATTAATGACCGCAAAGAGCTAACCACAAAGGGAAAAGGAAACAAGAAAATGGGGGGATCCATAAAAATCAGAGATGGAGAAACACTGGTTTATTGTGACAAGTATTAAAAAAATATGCATAATAAAGAGCAAGAAACATGCCTGCTACACAAATCACTCTTGCAAGCCAAGGTATTCCATAGGATCACAAGATCTGTATGTTTTTGTTTGTTTGTTTGTTTGTTTTTCCCCTGGAGGTTTTGGTAATTTATATGGTTCTGTTTTGGTTATCATTAAAATGAAAGTGAGACATTCTTTTTAATACAATAAAACATTCCTACTGGGAATTTGCACTCAGAAGAAAGATGCAATATTCTGTTCAAACACAAGGTCTAGACACTGAAATGTGCGCTTCTTTAATTCACCCTGTAGTTTGATAAGAATGCAAAAGTTGAGGGACTTTTCAAGAAGTCTAAAAGTACCTCAATGACTTTTAATATAATTTTATTTCAACAACCTCAGCATCTTTTGACAATCTTCACATAGAAGATGAGGAGAATTTGGAATGTCTCTAGGACTTCGCTTATTTATGTTTTGTTACTTTTTATTGCTTGTGTTCATTTTTTCTTTCTTGTGTTTTTTTTTTTTTTTGGTGTGGAAATAGGATTATTGAGGTGGAGATAGGAAAGGAAGGAGGAACAACTTCCTCCATTAGATTTATGCAAAGAAGTAGGGCCAATGTTATAGGATGGGGAGAAATTTTAGAAGATATTTATATTGCTGCATTACCAAAAATATTTAAACACATAGTAAATTACATACTTATCTTCTGTACACATTGCATATGTTAATGCCTGGCAATTATGAGATAGTTACATTGTTTAATCTAAAAGAGTTTACTGAAAAATTTTGAAAAGATTCATCCTGCTTTGTTAATTTGCAGTGACTGTTCCTTATTTGGTGTGATTTATTTACAGAAAATAATTTCATAAGTAGAAACATGATTATGAAGACAAGGGAATGGTGATTTTATTGACCATTCAGATTAAGTTAATTTATGTATGTATTAATGTATTTTTTATTATTATTATTTATTATCTGGCATAAATCTGATTGTCAAATTTGTTTTTCAGGCTGCTTTAAGATTCTTTTCCTCTGAGTGACCATGATGTATCCAGCCTTCATGTTACTCTACTCTCTTAATTTTTAAAGCTTTTGATACTTTATATCCTGCCAACACTCAGCAGGGGAAATTCTGAGGATGTCTTCCACACACATATCTGACTTTTTAAAAATGTTTGTGTTTAATAAGAATGTAAAGTCTTCTGTCTCTGGGTGATGGATTCTATATGCACACATGTGTCAAATGGCTTTTTCATTTGAAACCACTGATGCAGATATATATGCACTCAATTAGTGATGTACCTGAGCATAAATTCTTTCTTGTTAAAGATAGTTGAGAGAAAGGTGATAATGGATCAAAGAAATATATGTTCTCTGTGTTTCATGAAGCTTCAGAGACTTTTAAGAAATCTGGTATTTTAACTAGTCATAGAATCAAAAATGCAAATCCTAACAAATATTACCAGGTTCTCTGAAGTTAGGACAGGGAACCAATATTTTTGATTATTAATTTGAACAGGAACTCAAAAGGGGTGGTTTTAATTATTTCTTTTTACATTATTTATATTGTTGTTGTTGTTTCTTTCTTTATTTCATTTCTTACTTGAAGATGGTGGTGGAACCACCTGATTTATCTGATGTAAATCCAAAGCGTTTGAATTAATACAGATGTTTGGAATTAAAACTCAACTTTATCCATTCTTCATTTTTTTTCTCTCATTTTCTTTATTTATTGAAAGACAAAGTTCCAGTGGAACATTTCTTGGTTAGAAATTTAGCAGATCCATCATGAACTTTCCTGTATATCTTTTTCAACCCATCAGAATATTAAGACAGTTGGAACATTCAGGTGGTTGAAAACTAGTTCTCTGTTCCTAGTTTCCCAAAAAACTTAGGAGTTTGAAGATGAATGTAATTTCATGATGGAGAATCTTAGATAAAAGAAGTTTCTTTGTCTGCTCCAGTGAATTAAATCTTGGAAAAATTAGATCTTGCCTAATGACTTAAGAGTTGGAAAATTTAATCCTGGATGGAATTGCTAGATGGACAAAATACATTTTACACCACAATGCACTGAGGTTATCAAAGGAAAGGGAAAGAAAAAGGAAAAGGGAAGGCAAAAGAGAAGGAAAAAGGGAAAGGAAAAGAGAAGAAAGCAGAAAGGGAGGAAGAAAAAAAAAGAGAAGATGAAAGGAGAAAATGAAGAGAAAATAAGGAAAGTGAAAGGAACCAAAGGTTTTATTTTTGTTTTTATTGAGTAGCAAACTTACTACAGCTCAAGAACAAAAAGTTCTAAATAAAGGAACATTCATTTAAGCACATTACACTTAGTACCAATATGCAGCATCAATCATTTGAAGACAGATGAATTAGAGGGATTTTAAAAAATCTCCATGAAAATTCATCTTCTCCTAGTGAGGTTAGGAGAGAACATGCTTATGAGGGCAAAGGACAAAAAAAAAATTCATCCTAATGTCTTCCTTTCTCCTTCAAACCTGAGAAAAAAAGCTTTGATTGTGAGAAAGGATAAACAAAATAACCTGTATCTACTTTGGTTTTGAAGTAAAATATAGACTTCAGCACTTCACATTTCCTCATAGCCTCAGATCTCAGATCTCATTGTCAGCATCATAAGATATTCTGCACATCTTTCTTGCAGTTTGCCCTTACCTTCACCTGAGATAAAGCCCCTTTCATGGCATTACCAACAGGGTTTTGTGAAGCTCATATCTTCCAAACCCCTTTAAGATAGAATTTCGTGGTGTACAGGATCTGTCAAACAGATTAGTGAAGAAAGATAGAGTGGGTCCATTTGGGAAAGATAGGTCTTTGAGAACACAGAGCAACTGTGAGCATGTTCAGTTCTTTGTCCAAGATGACTTTTCAAAGTCTGAGAAAAGTTTCCTTGAGGGATATGAATTTTACATGAGCTACCCTATTGTCACTGTATTTGCTTCTTTGACAGTGTCACTTTTTTAGCTCTTTAATTCTATTTTCAATTAAGTGATTTAATCACTAATATATAGGAGAGATTTTGTTTCCTCTATGTTAGGTATGGCTCAATAATGGCTCATTTCTTAAAACTGAATGCCAGCTTTGATTCAGACATGATCCCAAGTGTATCAAAATAGTGTTTAGATACAGTGCATTCTTTGTAATGTGCTTTTACTCACTTTTCAGCTTATGTCAGGAGCAAAAGATATGAAAGATACTGGCCCCAGCTGTCTTCTGTTCTAGCTTTAGCTATAATTTGCTAAATCAGCTTGGAGACAATATTGTACTATCTAGTAAAATTTTAGTATGTAGCAGATCAGCTAAGAACATGATGCGTGAGCGTGAATTGCTGATGTAGATCAGCAAATTTTGCTGCTGCAGTTCTGAAAATATGTTCAATAAATACAATTTTTCTATATTTTGGTTTTTTTCATTTTGGACTTTTATTATATAGAAGTATAAAAAATGAGCCATTTCTCATTCATATCAGCATGCTTTTCAGATCCAATTACAAAATATTTTATATTCTGTTCTGGACTATTTATTTTTCTGGCTTTTTAAAATTTATGTCACCATTTTTCCCGGTAAACAGTTAATTGATGTTCCTATATATTGTCAAATCAAAAGAATGAATGTATCTCCTGTGCTGCTTTTATGATTTCTGTCTCTGATCTTTCAAAGTAAGCCAGCTCAGTTTGTGAAATAGTCTAGGTGATGAGTGTTTTCTTCCACATTTTCTAATAAGAAGTTCCTAGGACATAATGTGCTGATATTTGAGAAGAGAAAGAATTCATGACAGAAATCAGATAGCAGAAACTAGATTGAAGAGATCTCCACAAGTAATAGGTTTACGTTGCTACCCCCTCTCATCCTGGCATTAAATCTTTAAGTGTTTTATTTTAGTATTGTTCTGGTAGTAAGAGCTTGAACTTCAGTCTTTCCCCTGGGTAACAGTTCTAAGAGTCCAACTAATGAATAATTCATGTATATTCTTTTCTTCTCTCTCCCCTAAATACTTGGTAATTGCATGAAAACAGAATAAAATATAGCAGGGGGAAATGAAAATTGCCTACTTTATGAAATTATATCACATTTAATATTTTCCCATGGAAGTGAAGTCAAATCCTCTTGTACTGAAGGAATTTTCACTCCTTGGAGCAAGAAATAAATGAAATAATGAATATTGGACATCACATTTCCATTGTGTTTGGCACTTACCCTGTGAACAGGCAGATGTCTCTGTATTGCATTTGGGGAATAAGAACCTTCTTATAGCAATGAACAAGATACAATAGTCTTCAAAGCAGTTGAGATTGATGCATCCTTTTCTGGCGTTACTCCTTAAACTTTTATTTGAATCCTACTGAATTACTATACTACCTTTCCTGTCTCCATCACCCATATGATTAATTCATTCAAGACAAGCTAAGAAGGAAGCATCTCAGTCAAGAACACAGATGATGGGAATTTAAGAAACTGGGTGCTGCAAAAATGACTTGAAGTACTTTGTTCTTTTCAGAATGTATTTCTCAAATTCTTTGTGACTTAATAGACAAAATAGTTCTTCCCTACTTTTCAGGAAAAATATCTGCAAGACATCCTCATCCACCATATAAACATCTTATCTCACACCTACTTAGAAGGACAATATTAAACCAAATAGAACTTCACAATTTTGGACAGGGAACTTACTTGCTAATACATTGAAAAGGCATCTAGCTCACATTCTGTTCATTAGTGTTCAGAAACTTAACAAGGAACACAAAATAAAGGGGTGGGCTTCCCAGCCTGGGGCGTTAGACATCAGCAATTCTTCAAATAAGGTGATAAAGAATTTAAATGGCATGCACTGTCTAAAAAGGAAATTATATTTCTTTATAAATGGATTTAGGTAGTTACAATATATTAGTAAAAATATCCATGGTGCTTATATGGTGTCACTCTTATTGCTATTGTTGCTACTTATGCTCCTATCACTGTTCTAGTACTACTAGTACTAGTACTAGTATCGATAGTGGTATTATTACTGTTACTATAATTGGAATTTCTATTTTCTCTCCTTCCAGTCATGAACACAGGTTTTATTGTTCTATTTTCTTTTTCTAGTTTAAGGCTCAGACTTCTTTTTGTTAGTGTCAGTGTCAGAAATTCCCTTACTCCCAGTCTACGAAGCCATGAGAATTGCCAGATTTGGCACACAATCTTTCAATCTCTAAGAATAGAGAAGGAAGCCTTCTAAGGAAGTCTTCTAAACAACTGCCTCTCCCTCTCGTTCTCATGCACATGTTCATTCATACATACACATATAACTGGAAATGAAAATGACACTCAAAGAATGTTTAGGTGGCTACAGAAAACAAGGAATGAAAGGAAATGTTAGTCAAGGGTGAAGAGTACCATATGTCTTCAAAAGCCTTGGCACAATGGGGAACCACCTAAATAGTTTTCTCAATGCACCCTGTTGTGCCTAGGTATTGATGGACATATGGTACATTTCACCCTGAACTGTGAATTTCCTGAAACATCTGTAATGCTCTTTAAATGTTTTTCTGGATAATGACACATTCACAGCATACATTATATAACCATTCCTCCCTGACCCTTCAGGTGGCCCATGTACTATAGAAAACAGGATATTAGTGGATCGTTTATCTTCTGGTTGCATAAATATGTCTTATTCACTGACATATTCTACAGAGGCTTAAAGTTTTCAGTGACTGCACCATGAGAAGGCCAGCAAGGTATTCAAGACTGCTGTCCTCTGGTAAGATCACAAACAAGCTCAAGATACAGACACATAAAGAACAAAGATAAGCATGAGAGTAGCTCTTTGCTTTAATAATTTTATGGTTCATTTCCTTACTCTTGTTTTTGCAAGACAAATTGGAAAAAATGCATGGGTGTATATGGAAGAATCAAGATGGACACAATTTTTAACATGTAATGAGATACTATGATATTTATTCTCCCCATAGACCTAATTCCCCTGTGCAACACATCCTGTGACTCATTCTTTATACATGACACAGAATCATTCATTTTTCATTTCACTGCTGACTGGTAAAATATAATTTCTTTATTTTTATGATCAGTTATTGGCAGTGTGAGATCTAACTTATAAATCTGCTTGGGTAAATAGATTGGTTTGTTTAGAAGAGAAATTATGTTATCTGTAAAAGTCTCTCCTTCTTGTTATTAAAAAAACCCAACAGATGTAAAATTTTCAGATTTAAAAACTTTTAAAAAATAATCATTTGGTCTAATAATACTGATTTTCTTACATCAGAAACATTATTTGAATACTTTTCTTACAATTCTTTAGGGGAATTACTGACTGATGAAAGAGTTAAGGTTAATAAAGTTTTAAAAACTGTTGTTCCTTTTTTATTGTTACTGCCCTTTCCTTTTGTTATCAACTCCTTTACATAAAATGGACAGCATATTTTACAAGTCATCCATCTCTTCATCACTTCTGTGAAGCAACACGCTGCTCAACCAGAATTTGTGTGTCAGACAACCAATCAGGCAGCTGAATGGATTAGAGATTGGTACTATAGCTTTACATTAACCCAATCTCTTTCCTGAAACTTTAGTTAACATTTTCAAGCACAGCAACTAAAAACATGCATGAAAAAAAGTAAATAACCAGTTTCCCCATGATGTATTTTATAGAAGCTTTATAGACTTCATTATCTAATCATTGATTCCAGGGCTACATGCCAGATTATCATGTTAAAGGACTCTCATATGTAGAATCAAACTGTTCCTTTATTAAAATAACTGTTTCCAGAAATACTGGGCTCAATGAAAATACATATAAATTTTCTATTTTTTTACCCCCAGAAGTAAAGACTCCTGAATAATGAAAACCTATTTGGTTGCTGGATTTTTTGTTTGGATTTTTTTCCCTGCAGAGATTATATTTAAGGGTTTTTGTGTGTGCCTAAGCTATACTCAATGTGATGCTCTGAAAACGGATGTTGCTGTTTTCCCCAGATTTTTAAATTAAGATAAACCTGTCTCTTTCATAGGCCTTACTGATGCAAATACTCATTTCTTGTTCAGAGAGTACTTCTACCCACCCAAATTTCAAATAAATCATATCCTGTCAGATGGTGCATCAGTTCTGCCCCAACTCCCTATTTTCACATGACAGTGGCAAAGCAGATCCTCCCCCTCATTTAATTTTACCTTTATATTCTGTCCTCCTGATTCTTCTGGCATGCTTCAGCATTTTCTTGATGCCTGAGTAGTGAAGTTGCAAGGTCCTCCCACCTTTTCAGGAGGAGGAATTGCACTGAGGAGGAATAAGTGATGGAGGGAACAGAATAAAATACAGCAGAGTTTTCCTGAAGCAGAACTGACAGTTCTTGTCTTCCAGAGGAATGCAAATGTGGCAGGCAGCTGGTTAAACAAGTTTCCTCTCCCTCTCTCAAGAATAAAATTTGTGAAAATATTGGAATTATTGCTTTTGTATGAAAAGAATAAAAAAATATACTTGCCTAATCTCATTGAAAACAGAAAATACAAGCTATATTCCGACAAGGAGATGTGTTTGTCTTCTGCAGAATCATCAGTGTAAAGATTCTGATGGCTACAAAGTGGTTAGATTTATATCCAATAGGATATATTTTAATTATAAAACATTCCTATCTTTCATTGTTTCAGAAAGCAAAGAACTGAAAATGTTATAAAAGAAAGTCATGATCCTTAAATGATCTGATTTTCAAATATTGAATTCAAGATTTTGTAATATTTATGGTTAAAAATGACACTAATAATACAAAATCAGGCTATGATTACTCAAACAAAAGTAAAAATCACAAGTAAGCATCACTCTGATAATTTTTTTTACATTGAATTATTTCAGGGTCTTCATGCTGGCATAGAAGAACACATCTAACAAGACAATAGTGAGCTACTTTCTCTGGTTTGGATATAAAAAACTTGTAATTACAGAGAGGGCTGAATCTCACTGTATTACACCCTGAGTCTCATTAGTAACTTAAATTTGTGCTTATATTTTAATAGAAATGGGCTTGTTAATTTCAAACTCAAAAAATTCTGGAAAACATGCTTCAAGCTCAGGTTGTTTGATTTTCAATATATTTAAATGGCTTGGATTACATTGTCTGCTTCCATATTTTATATATAAAATCTGCAATCAATATAAAAAACTGGCAACAAAAACTTAACATTTCATTTCTCTCCACTTGTCCACAATTTGCCAACTTTCCAACACAGCACTTCCTAATTGTATACTCAAACACCAGCTGTCACACATAAAAGTATTGATGGAAATGAAAACTTCTGGAATTTAGCAGCAAACAAATACTGAAATGAAAGATTTATGAACACAAGTTAATTTTTGACATTGTTAATGTTAGAAAGTAGCTCCATCTAAACTTCCTGTTGTACTCCAAAGAGCTAACCTAAGACCCCAATTGCTGTGCACATGTGCAGATTAAAACTGCTATTAAATTAGTTTCAACTACACCTATCCACAAATTCTTTTTCGGGTTTACATGCTATCTAAAAATCAGCCTTGGAAGATATTGAATTTTAAAGATTGTTGTAGATCATATGAAGACTTTCCCCCCACCCCCCAGGAAATATTAAGATTTACTGTAGATAGTAATAGTCTAATAGAAATACAACTTGCAGATTCACAAAGGTCTCACAAGGTGCTGATTTTACAGATCCTGAGGCTTTAGACAGCAATAATTTTTAGTCAAAATAATCACAGTTATGAAAAGAGAGAACAAAAAAATTAGACAGCAAATGTGTCCTCTCATTACCAGAAACACACCCTCTAGTAGGAAAAGATTGCTTGTTCCTTTGTAAACAGAGAGACAATGGAGAGCATCATTATTGTCCCATAAAACCAAATCTAGACAACTTAGAGGCCCACAACTCATTCTATTGAAGTAACATTGGTCAGGAAATGGTTCAATTCTTTAAAGGTTCACACCTAGATTCATAAACTCTTTTAAAAAATCATTTCAAAAAAAGCTTAATGTATTTTATAGGTTCACTCTTGTATACATTTTTCCATTGCAAAATGGAAAATGAACTCTGTGCCAACATGAATTTTAATATTCTAGATCAGTAGCTACTAGCAAATAATATTCTTTGATGTAAAACTCAGTGCATTATACATCTCCTGCAGATACTTGCTCAAGAAATAAAATGTCTAAAAAGTAAGTGAGACCAGATGAAGCTCAGATATACTTCTGCATTCCTTGCTGGCAAGAAACTGGTTATTCTTTCATAAAAGAGCTTCAAAATTTTGGAAGATTTTTATTCATCCCCAATTTGTTGCTAAAATCAGGAAAATTTAACTAGCTTTCCATTGACTTGGAAATGCACATATTTTTACACCTATTAGAAAAAATTTGACAAAATATCAAAATTAATGAAAAAATAGATACGTCTAGGTGCTAAAAATGGACTATCCACAAATTCCTACTGCCATCTATTTGTAGTAGCTTGGAATTGCAATTCATTATAATTTGCATAACATTAAATAATTCAATGCTTGAGTTATGGCAACCTACCAGCAGAGAGGCTTAAAAAGGAAATAGAGTATTACTGGAATCACTTGCAAGACACTAATTATGGAAGAATATCTTCAGGGAGAGATGTGGGTATGTTTGGAGGTGTTCTTGTCTATTTTTCTATATTGAGAGTATATTCTATATTTTCAATAAAAGACATTAAGAACCTAATAATCCCTAACCACGCTAAATGGTAATTTTTGCACTATCCAGTTAAGGACTCAGGTGCCTAACAGTTCTTCACAGGAACACAAATTTTCCACCTGTTTGAACACAGCCCAGTCCTGTATTTGACTAAGGTCCTGTGAGCACATTGGCAGAGGTGAATGACTTCTGGATGGACCTCTAAAGAGTGGCACCTCTGAGCATGAAACTGCTTAACTTTTCCAGGCAGCTGTTTAGGCAAGCACTGGGCTGTATTTGAAATCTCTCTGGACCTGATGCATTCACATTAGGGTTACAGGAGAAGAGCTTCTCTCTGAACCTTGGCTTACAGCTTGAAGACATCCCTCCAGTGTCTAAACTCTGTCACTAGCATGAATAAGGTCACTTTCATGTGACAGCCCAAATAACTTACTCATACAGAAAGCAGGAAGCTCATGGTTAGCTTGGCTGGGCTTGCACTCCCAGATGTCCTCCCAGGAGTCTATTTTTCCCACTCAATATTATTTGTTCTCAGAGCAAGAGGTGGGTGTTCATCTACTGCTCTCACTGAGGATGAAAGGCAATAAATCAAGATTGGGGAACTCAAGAGAGGCCATGACTAGTACTGTTGGGCAATTGGCTACAAGATGAGATCCCTTGTGTGCAGTTTTTTTCAGGAGTCTTTCTTCTTTTTGCAGGAATCCGCCTTAATATCAAGATGGTTTAGCTCCCATGGATGCACAGGTCTTCCCTGCCCTGGGCAAGTGCTTTGACCAAAAGTGTGTTCACTGTCAAAGCCAGAAACAATACTGAGCACCAGCATAGGTCAGAAGTGTAGAAGCTGATGCCTCTGAAGTGTATTGTGACAAAATAGCTTAGGACACTCAAGAACTGGGGACCTATTACATGTGTAAATGCTTCCTTGGTAACAGACCTTCACCCCTAACAAACTATCCTGAAGATGTTCCTTAAGGGCACATTTTCAACAGTATAAACATCCAGTCCAGGGTTATTATTTTTTCTCATCAAGAAATTACACAGAATTCACGGCAAATGAATGGTGAAAACTATTTTTTCTTAGTCACCAACATTGCCTTTTGGTTATTCTATTTTCATTGTTATGCCTGATTTGCTGAGAGATAACCCTTTTATATAATGTAAATATTTTTTAAATGAAGAATGTCAGCTTTGAAACCAGCGACCATAAGTAATGGCTGCTCAATTAAAACAATGGATTAATGTTCTGTTTCAAAATAAAGCAAACGCTAAGAAATGCATCATATTAATGAAACAGATCAATTTAGGCAGAAATTACCCAGAAATTACACTTCTTCCTTAATATAGAGATGACTTTTCCTTTTTTTTTTTTACACATACAGAAAAAAAGTTTTGCCTGTTTTTTAGCTGGTGAGGAGAGATTAAAATGAAAATTTCCTGACATATTAATAACACTGGACATTGTATTTACTGACATATGCCACATCTTCATGCTCCTTTCTCAAAATCGAGGTTCTTACTCTGTGCTCAACCTATTTTCACTCTTCTCACTGGTTTTATTTTCCAAATCTCAAAAGGTGCTTTAGGGAGAATTTACCCCCCAAAAAAATCAGTGTTCTGAGATAGATAAAGCACAACAGCCCCCGAAATGAGTACGTGCCTGTGTCTCCAGCTTCTGTGCTTTGCTGAGAAATAACAGCATCTCTGGTCTTAGGGAGGTAGACAGAGGAGCAGAGGGCCATACTGTAATCCGTCTGCTGAGGTAAACTTATATTTAAATGGATTTTTTCCCCAACAAGAGTGCTTTAAGGGTGATAAAAGGATAAGGTTGGATGTGTAAAACCAGGGACTGTAGCCAAGGACTGCTGAGGCAGAACATTGCAATTCTTGGGAGGCTGCTGTCTGTAGAAGCTCTGCCACTTCTGCAATTTTGCCATCAAAATCTCATCATGCTGTTGCCCCAGGAAACTTCTTGCTTCGCCTAAGGACATCCCTAGTGCCTAACAGCACAAAAGCCAGATTTCAAACTGGCGCTGTTCCCATTTCTGACACCTCTGTTGCATCCCAGCATCATCATCCCTTTGAAATGGTTCGGAAATTACTAGCAGTGAACACTATAGTGGATGGGTCTCTTCTGCCTAAAAAGTATGTCCTGCAAAAGGTATAACTGCCTAGTCATCTAATAAAATTTGGCTTAATTCCATCTGGTTAATTCATGTTAGCTGAATCTGATCTAAACAACTTCTTACTGTAATAAAAAGGTATAGCAGGAGATGTGAGTGACAGTCTTTATAGTTCTTAAGGTGAAAATGTTTTCAATTAAGAAGTATTTGCCTTAGGAAAATGTCACAGATTTCCTCCTGCCCTTTAGATTACTATTGTTTGTTGAAGGCAGCTTTTGCAAGACTGTATAAAATGCTTATTTGTTTGGCAATATTTGTGCAATGTTGTGAGTCAGAAATGTTATGTCTTTGATACAGAAAGACAAATTTTTGAGCAGAGAAAAAATGTAAAAAGCTTGAAACACATTATGCTCTCTTCCTTTTTCTCTTGTGCCTACTCCTAAAACAATTTTCAAAGTACTTCACTGTATTTCAGAGAGCCAGTTACAATTTCCATCATGCAAATTGTCCAAGCAGTCATTTAACAGCAACACTTTTTGTGCTTGTCAGACTGAGGGACACAGAAAATGTGCAATTTTCCCATCCCATGGATGATATTGGAGGGGGTGGGGAATTCACCCAACTGTTAAAATCTTAGCAGATTCTAAATGAGTCATATTTCTCTTTTTTTATCTCCCTCTTTTATTTTTTTTCAATACAGAACTCCTTCATCAAAGGTCTCTAACTATAACCATAATTGCTGTACTCCTAGTTAGCAAACAAACACAATTCTTGCAATGCAGAAACTCATAGTTGTTACTGCCTCTGAATTTAAAAGGGGTTGAAAAAAATAGTTTTGTATTTCCTGTCTTTCACTGATAACTTTGAGATAGTACTGCGAAAATTATGTTGTAACTAGGGGTAACTTCATAGAGCTATGCTGAGAAGGCAACCTTCAAAATAGACATGCTTTATTCTGAAAATATTTGATTTTTGGAGAGTTATCAAAAGAAAAATGTGGGGTGTTTTTGGGAAACAGTGGCAAAAATTCATTATTGTTACCAAAAAGAAGACTGGTACTACTCTTGTGGGATAAATTGGTAAGGCTGTTTTACCTTTTTTTAATTTTTTTTAATATATGATGCATTATTGCAAAGATAAAATGTGTGTATATTGACAAAAAAAAAAACACACATGGCAAATATAATTTCATTCTGTCTAAACCTTTGTGCTTGTGCTCCCTTCTTCTGGCATGGGACTAGCGCTGCAAGCACAGGTACACCAGGGAGGTCCCCTGAGAGATTTGTTGCCTCATGACTGTGTGCTCTGGGATTTTCCGTCTCATAGGGCATCCTGAGGCTGCACACTGCAAAGTTACAGCTGCAACCCTGTCAGCGTAGCAGAGTGAGCTTTCACCTGACCCTGTCTGGTATCAAACACAGAGTGGAAATCTGCTGAAGCAAAGGGTTTAACCAACACAAATTTCTCAGGCTGGACTGAGCTTCCTGCTACAAAAGCGATGTGAATTCTGGTATTTTAACACTCGTGTTTTTTCTAATTGCAGTATAGTGACACTGATGTCTCTTTGTTCTTGCTAAAAGTCCTTATTATCATCAATATTTCCCCATCATACTGAATCCCAGGATGAGAATTCCACAGTCAATAGTTTACTCAATCAATAATTTTGATCATTCTGTTTTTAACTTGAGTTTTTTTAAAAAAATTGTTTTGGGAGGTGAGTTTCTTACATCTGAAGGGAGATGGGAAAATTACATGGTGATTAATCTAATTAGTAAATGTCCAATAATAATATTGTGGGATGCCATTAAAGACACTGTTTGGAAGCTCATGCTTAGAGAAAATACAATGGCTTAATTCCCTTATTTTTAGCTTTCTATTTGGACATTTTAAATCAAGCTACTCCATTTGCCAGAAATGATTTTTTTTTAATGCAGTATGAGGTAACACATTTTAAAGAAGAAATTGAGTATGGTGACTGGAAGGATGAGATAGCAGTTCTGTCCTCATTTACTTGGTTATGGCAAAATTCCCAGAGCCCATTCCATACAGGTATTTATTGTACACAGCATATAGAGTACAAATAGAAAACTGCAGCTTAAGAAAAATGAGTGTCAGAAGCTTAGAAATAAAGCTAAAGCTGCTGTTGGAAGGAATATAAATCAAAAGAACACTTTGGTTTCTTCTATTTAAAAATAAAATAAAAATGAAAATCAATAAACAAATGGCAATAGCAGTTGATATGCTGAATAAGCAAGTGAAGAGATACAAATACACTGTAGATTTTCTGCTTATCTTCATCCTCAATTTATTGCGCTACATGATGCACTACGGAAAAAAGTGACCAAAATTCATTGTTTTACTGTATGCCAAGCTACGTACAATACAAATCCATTCACTAGCTGCCAATTTAACTCATCCCAAAGCTGCAATACCCCAGTATTATTTCAGTTTTCCTACCCTCTTTGGGGCAGACACGTTTTTTTACATTTATGCAGCTTTTTCTTGAGGTAGACTTGAGGTAGGCAAACTGTGGTCAAGATAGTAGACCCATATTAATTTGTTTCTTGACCAAAATCATAATTCTGAAGACAAGATCACTATAAATAATTCCTTGAAACATATATATATTTTTGTGAAATCTCCACCAAATCACAGCTGTGTAGAATATGCCTGGATATTTTCCCAAGGATACCATGTATTAATCCATTACAGCAGCAAGAGAATCACACTGTGTGTGTTATTCAAGTTTTTTCTGAAGGCAAATGAGATTCAGCAATTTGATGAAATATGTCACAGTGGAAGTGTATTGCAAAGCCCACACACAGTAAATATACAGTGACTAGAAGGCAAATATTTCGTGTTTCTTGTAATACTATGTTATGCATGAAGGAGTTGACTTGTGAAAAGCCTTGTAATAAGTATTGGTATCTGGAGGTGGAGTAGAAAGCAAAACTATCTGAGATGCAAGAAGCTGAATTAATTCAAGAATATTTTTGCTTTGATGGGGAACAGATATAACTGTCAATACGTAAATAACTCAGATACTCCTTCACTTCTGTATTAAGGTCAAAGCCTACATAAAATATGCTTAAAATTGGCTGAAATTTTAAAAATAACAGTAGGTTGTTTTCAAATTTCAGCTCTTGGGGGTTTTTCCCCACAGGATCAGAGACTTTCTTCTCCCTTTTTCTTTCTTTTGCACATTCAGTTCTTCAGTACAGTGAAAATCTTAAAACCATGAATATGAACCGATACAAACTGATTATTTAGACTTCTAATAACATCATGGTGTTTATTTTTAGCACTTAAAAAATGAATTTGAAAACTTAAAATAAGGACCAATAATGGTGCTTTATTTTTATATTTATTCAATTTCTGGTAATAAACTCTGGTTTCCCAGAGCTGTTATACTACTGCTTGAGGAGGAAGGAAAGGCAGAGACAATGTATGATGAACTGACTTCAACCCCCATTCCCCATCCCCCTGCACTAACTGGAGGGAGAAGGTAGAGAAAATCTGATATGAAATTGAGCCTTGGAAGAAGGGATGGGCAGAAGAGTAAAAGATATACATTTATTTCTTACTAGCCTACACTGATTTGATTGGTAATTTAAATTAATTTCCCCAAGTCAAGTGTGTTTTGCCTCTGATGGTAATTTGAGTGCTCTTTCCCTGTCACTTTCTCAATCCATGAGCCTTTCACAGGAGTGATGGAGAGATTTTGATGTGTAACCAGACAGTCCAAATCACCAAAGTGATTCAGACTCTTA
Source organism: Calcarius lapponicus (assembly GCA_039654755.1). NCBI lineage: Eukaryota > Metazoa > Chordata > Aves > Passeriformes > Fringillidae > Calcarius > Calcarius lapponicus. The sequence continues at coordinate 44,284,990 of CM077468.1, read as the reverse complement.
TATGACTATTTTTTTTGTGCTCTCTAAGTTTTAGTGACTGATGCTTTGGAAATGTGGTACTAAAATGTTCCATGTCCCTAGTTATTTTGACTACCCACCATACCATATTTTCAGATATAAATTTATCTGGTTACCTATTCATATCTGACCCTCGATTCTCATGACACTATTCAAGCATTCAGGGATGCTAAAACGCGATGTACTCTGTCCGTGTCTCTCCTAATGTAGTGAGATAATGGTTTATCTACCTTGATGAATGCTCAAACAGAGAATGTTTTCTATTATACTTTCAAGACTTCTGGTGATAGCAAGTGATGAATAATGAAAGAGTCTTTCCTTCAGTAATGGCTTTATATAACAAAATCACTTGATAAAGCAAAGAATTTCAAAAGGTGATGGGAGCCCTTAGATTTAAAACTAAAACTCCAGACATGAATATCTCAAGTACATAAATGCTTCATTGCTCTGACAGGGCAGAATGGCTAGTAATTGACTGTCTTAGTAGGATGCAGTATTGAAAGATGATTACATAAGCAGAAAGAGCCATTTGCAGGAAGTCTACACATTGTAATAACAGAAGAAGGGTTTTTAACAAGACAGTTGCTGGAGTGTTAATAACAGAGATGAAAAGCTGGTGATTCTTCCAAGCATGCAAATCACTGAAAGTTTCACATATGTATAGAAGTCAGAGAACTGTCCAAGGAAAACCTGTTCCAGATTTTTCTATAGAATTGGGACTGCAGTGAATTTTTAGATTGAAAATAATGCTTCCAGTATGTTTCAAAACCCAAAATATCTTAATACTCTTGGAATAACTCTTTTGATATGTTCTTCTCTGCTCTTTCCCCTTCTTTTTCATTCTAAGGAGAAAACAAGTGTTTTGAATTAAATTTTATGGAATTTCCAGAAAGCAAGTTTCAGCCTTGGAGCAAACCCTGATAAATGATTCAAACACAAAGCCATTCTGATACCTGCATTTGAATTGCTAATAATAACAAAATTTGCTGCTCATGCTGCCACTGCTGTTGCTCACTCTGCCAGTCCAGATGTCTGCTACCCATCCTTCTGCATGCAAATATAATTTCTATCTCTTAGAAAAACTTTTTAATCTTGCATGACCATGGCTTTTAACATCCATGACATCACATCTGATGCAAACTCTGGGGAAGACAATATTTTTTATACTAGGAATGATTCTGATTTATAACATGAACACAGATTTTGTCACTATCTGCTTTAACATAAAGCTACCTTGTGTTTTGTATTTTTTTAGAAACTTTTCAGTACTTAAAAATGTAATGTCAAAGGTGGTGTGAATCAATAAGAAACTTTTAAACCTTTTCTCCAGCCCTACTCCCCTTTATGCTGTAATACTCAGATTCAGAACCATTCTCAGAAATAGCATCATGCTGCACTGCTGTGACTCTGCTTTTTAAACTCTGTCTCGTGTCTGTTTATCTACATAAGATTTCTCTGACGGTGTCTGTCATTATGTTACATATGTATTTTTTTAAATAAAGACTACACTATTTAAAATGCTAAATGGAGCACACGTAGGGTGTTAGCATGATAGTACAGGCAAATAACTGCAAAAGTATTTTCTCCAGAAATCTCACAGAACAGTTACTCCACTAGTTTTCTTAAGCCTAAAAAAGGCTCTCCATTTTATTATTTTACTTGATAATGGACAAACTACTTTGATAATGTATAAACAGCACAACAGAACTCTTACTCACCCAAGTCTTCACAGTCCATAAGTAGCATAATCAAGGATACTTTGTTCCATTGTCATGACTGGAAAACAAAACAGTAGAAAGAAAAATCTTCTTAATTTTAAAGGGATTAGGATTTCAATTCACAATTTGGGACTTACTTGTCCCCCTCTCTTTCAAACTGTCAGCTAAATGTAGTAGTCACAACATGGTGGGATACCTAAGTATTTTGTCAGATCTGCAAAGTAGTTGTCTTTTCAAAAATTAAGCAAGCCTCTAGACTAAAAGAAGGTCCCTATTCAGCATCTCCTGAAAGTAATGGAACATTATGTAACTCCAAAAGCCTCCTCAGAGACCAGAATTGTGCTGCTGCTTGCAGTCACTTACACACTCTTGATAGACTGCACTATGAGTGAAGACCACCTTCCACTGGGATAACTTGGATGGACAACAAAGTGTCCTGAATTCCTGCTTTTTGCCTAAAGATAGATCCACCATCTCTCTCTGTGACTGATAGGTACATTTCTAGTACAAAGACCAGATAGATGATAGTAGGAATTATTCCTAGTGAAGTAAATGGGATGATATAATACTTTTAGGTAAAAGATAAAAAAGGAGTTCTTCCTCCCTGCACGCTGGCAACAAAGATGGATAAACTAAGATCAGCACTGGCTTATGATTTGCATTTACTTATTTAATGCCCCTTAACTGTTTAAAGTAGTCTTGTAGTTTACTCTTCTTCAGAAAAAGATTGATGGATGCTTTGTTTTGATTTAAAGTCTCATTGCACAGTTGGGAACTTCTTGCATCACTGTAGGGATTCTCAATGCATGGCTGGTGTGATTAGTGGGAAAGGATTTGGCTGTTGCAATGGACTGGACTCTGAAAAGTCTGCACAACTTTTGAATACTGTACTTGAATCAGTGAGTTTACTAAAAGGAGAGCACATAAATCATGAATCAGAAAACCTCAGATGAAGTTTGGTTCCCCTTTCTGCTTGTCAATCAGATCTCTTGAGGTGAGTTGTTGAGTCCATTGAATATTTGACATCAACACAAAATTGATACATGACTGTCACTCACAAGAACTCTAGGACCACATAAACTCTCCACAGCATATCAAACTTCTGTAGTAACATTTTTATCTGTTCTGTTCTAATGTACTATCTCTAGAGACCACTGTCAAAAATGAAAATATTATCAGATAATGTTTCTAGGAGTCACACAGTTGTAGCTTTCCTGGAAGTACCAAAGGATTTAAATAGCTTTGCTGTGTAACTAATATGTCCTACATAGTCTTACCCTACTTGTATTCCTGGCCATTAAAAACATCACTTGATGGGACATCAGTTTATGTCCTTGTTATTTTGAATCTTGTTAGATTGTAAGTTGGTGGCCTGGTTAACAGTCTATATGTGATTTTTCTTCTTTTCGCAAATAATATTTTACAGTAATTAACCCATTTCCCAAGCTCAGCTCAGCTTGCTTTTTTTAAGGAAAATAATTACTTTATTCACTCTGAGACAATTTCAGCATGTTTCATATCAAGGTACAGATAATATTTGGCATGCACAGTTCTGATGATAGTTTTCTAAACACAGGAATGTTTTTAATATTTAGGGAACAGAGGCATTGGAAGGGTAATGTCCTGATTTTAGAACAATGCATTGTGGAACACCTAATAGTGACACAAACAAGAGTTTGGTTAGGGTAGGATCTGAAGGGTGGTTTTGATCCAGATTCAGCTGTGTTAGCAAAAGTATAACAATCCATGGTAAATTACTACTTTGGGAACTCAAAGTACATAGCCATCACAACCTTCTACATGTGCCAACATGCATCAGGGAGATCTTTTGAGAAGCAAGGGACAATACGTCCTGATGCTGTGCTTTCTCTATATATAATATGTAATAAAAGAAGCTTTCCTTTCTCCACTGCCCAAGACTGACTCCCCATTTATCACTGAACAAGTCCTGCAAAACAAACAATAGAATGTCAAAAAAGAGCTAAAACACCTTAAAATTCTTGATGTTTCTATTTTCAAGCAGTCATTGTTAGAAATAAAAATCATCTATCACAAAAATATCTTTTATAAGCTTGCTCTGCTGTAATGAGGTTACAGTTCATATTCAAGATGTCGATAGAACAGTCTAAACTTATCTACAGTGCCACTTCAAAAAGCAACTTTAAAGCATTGGAATCAAGTGTTACCACGGCTCATTGTTTCTGGGGGAACCATGGCCTGGTGCAATGAAGCAAATGCAAAATCTCCCATTGACGTTGTTAAGGTTTTGATAATTCACTAAGAACAGAAGCCCAACCTAAATTCCTATCTTGAAGTAAGCCTTGTTTAACATGAAGTGAAAAAAAATTGATTAGGCATTTCTGTGTCATATCTAATTAAGAGGAATTAATCTTTCTTAAATTAATAGCTTTTTGTTTACATGTCTATTAATTTAAACAAGATTAATTATCAACCTGGGCACTTATTCAGAAACAGAGGTCAAGTGTCATCTCAAATTGCTTGCTTCATTTTCTCTTCTTATTATAATTTAATAAGGAATAGACCAAATTTAAAAAATCTTAGACTACATTAGAAATTAAATGATGAATACTTATTTACATTGTTACCCAACTCAGTTTCTGGAAACTGGCTTGATTGTGAAATACCTGCTGCTTTACAGATTGTGACAGAAGAAAACTACTTCCCTCATGACTTTTGAGGAGCAAAACAAAAGATAGACCTAGTTGCATAAACATCAAATAAAGTTATAATAATTAGTGATGTTGAACTTTGTGGTTTTTGGTTGGTTCCCAAGTCACAGTTAAGGGATCAATTTGGAAAACAAAATGTAAATAATTAAGTATTTTTTAATAAAATATTGTTGGAGTAAAAATACCCGCTGTATTAAGACCTTTTGCTGAAGGGTGCTTTTTTATGGGTATGTGATTCATGATCTTTGTTTCCTAAGTTCTTTGACTGGAGGTATTGTATCATTACATACCCATAATGTGGAGATTGAAGGTCAATGTCAGATTGCCATCCTTAAGGTAGCAGATAAATTTTCTCAAGAACACTTTGCATTATTTTCAGGTTATGTCTGGCAGTGACAAGCTCAGGATCACAATATAAGTGTGTTGGATGTACATATATTATGCAGCTGGTCTGCAGGTACACAGCAAGTCCAACACCTGAAAATTATTCTGTTCTTGTACAGTGACTTTATGCTACATGCACTGTGAAATCAGATATACCAGAGCTGTTCTGCCCAAGCCCTTGCAGTCCCCAGTAGGCTTGTAAAGCTGCACTGTGCAAATGTAGACTTCTCCTGTTTTGCAAATACGACACAGATATGTGGTTACATAGGAATCCTTCAGAAAATTCTTCAGAAAATTCAGTCATTGAACTTAAAAGTTTTGACTTTTTTTTACTGTCCATAATCATTGGACTGCCAAGGATATGAATTTCCTGAGGGATGGCATGTGCACACTTAAAATTTGAGATTAAATATTTCTGTGTGTATAACTTTTTTCTTCCAACTTGCTAAAACGGGGTAAACTTAACCTTTTTAATTGTTGTACTTGTTTTCTGCCATGAAACTGTACTGTTGTAACACTGCTAATGGACTTCAGTTCTGAAATTTAGTGCTCTATTTTTTTCCATTGTCCCTTCTGTTTGGAGTAAAAATTGTCATTTAGGACATTACTCTGGTATTTTTCCAATATGAACATTAACATGAGGTATTCAAACACTTTCAGTTAAGAGATAAATGTGTTTTGAATCTAGTTTCTTGGGCTGCTTCACTAAGACATTGTTCCATTTTCCTCCCTTCGTAGGAAAAAATATTTCTTTAAAACAAACCCTTTCTGTTAAATGTCTATGGCACTCTGCTTGGCAGCTGTAGACACAATTTGGGTCACTGTGTTGGAATTTGAGTATATATGTGTATATTCTGTGCCACCTCTGACACTATTATGTCATGAATTGAATGCACAAGTGAATGGATGATGATGGTGATTTATTCTGATAAAAGCGACAGAATGACCTGAAGGTAATTCTTTACACTAAGGACACAATATATAATTAAGAACATTTATGAGCTTAAGACCTTTTCCTACACTGCTTTCTGTATTTTCTCAAAACTCTACCCTTAATGACCTCTCTCTTAATTGAAAAAATGGAAAGTCCCCATAGATGTTGGTTAAACTAACTCACCAGTACAGAAGACATTCAGACAGTATATAACAAAGAAAGAATGGAATTACTGTGAGATACTCTCAGCTGGTATAAATCAGTGTTGCTGTGATGATTTACGCCATCAGAGGAGGTGGACCAATATTACTTTTTTGTTTTCTAAGGAACACCAAAATACAAGTACAGCTCAAAAACTCACTTTCCTGTTTAGAATTTTATAAAACTTAAATACAGCATGCCATAGGTAACTAGGGCCATAAACAAGCAAAACTGATGAAGTAAGAAAAGTTTTTAAGAAGGTAGAGATAACAGCACACTTCCTCAATTCATGTGTAGCCATTGACATTACCTGATCTAATGAAGCAACAATGGGGTTAAGCTAGATGATCTTTAAAAGGTTCCTTTAAAACAAAACTCCATGATTCTATAGGTTAAGAAGAAAGAGGATGATAAGACCCATACCTGAGTTTCTTTGATGTTTCAGAATAGAAGTAGTTCTACAAATATAATTACTGTTCTCACTAATCATTGTTATTTAATTCAGTTTCTTGCCCACACCAAGTTTGACATACTTTTAATAACTCAGTAACCAGATTTCTGACGTTTTAAAGTTTTGATTCCATCAGATTTAGATTCCCCTAGTACTACTCTAGGAATAATTGAAAAAAAAAAATCAGAGTAAAATTAAAATGAAACTGCTGTTTTTCTAGAAAGTGGTTAGAAGGAAACTTAAGCACAACATCAAGGGCTTACATTTTCATGCCTAACACAAAGAGATTATAAATTTGTGAATAATTTTTAATTCATTAGACAGGAGGGATTTTTAAGTTTAGGAAAGATACAGATACAGTGCAGATTTCCTTCTTTTGCCTTTTACAATTTATCACTGAACTTGGGTGAACTGCTCTGGGGTGAAAGGACTGAATGGAGGTCATTTAGGGCCACATTTGATGAAAGGCAGAAGATTGTGATCAAGAGCATATGGGATTAGATTTGGAAGAGAGGTTGACATTTTTATGGAATAATGATGATTAGCAAAACTGGGCGTCTCAAAATTGTCTAAGAACTGTTCTGCAGCTAAGTCTTCTTGGTGTTCACAGATTTATAATCTATGGACAGAAAAAAAGCAGAAACTTTCATGTCTAAGGTATCTTATTTCAAGAAATCTTTGCCATACACTTATAAAATGAACACATCCTATGAGCAGAAGTGAAACAGGCTTCTCAGTCATTTTTATTCTTCATGCTGTTCCGTGAACAACCTGAAGGCTCGTGAGATCATATATTTGGAAGAACTAGTAACTGCACTAGCAAAAGAATATATATAATTTAGACTCCTTTGCATTTGTTCTTGTTTGTTACCAAAACCTTAAAGCCTATTGGTAGTAGGAATGAAATACATGTAACCCTAGGTCACATATTCTTGGAATGCAGTTCTTTGAAGCTCAACTGTTCCACTATGTGAACCAAAGACACGTGAAGAGAACTGTGAGATTTGCTTTGAAAGTGCACTCCTGAGAACAGTGAGAATAGATGCACTACCTCTAGAAATCTACCTATGCAGACATCTGTTGTACTTACTGAAAGAGAAATATGAGGGATAACTGAGAGGAAAGATGACAATAAAACTGTGATAACTAGCATGAAAAGAAAACAAATCAAAGAATTATAGTCTGGAGTCTAATGGGGTTATGATAAAAAAGATTGTACATCAGAAAAAATTTGATATGTCTATTTTTTAAATAAATTTAAAAGTGCTATACATACTCATGAAAATATGTGTGTGTATATATATATATATATATATGTATACATGTGTAAACCCTTCATGAGAAACACTTTGGCTTAGATTCCTTTACTGCATGGACTAGGAAGAGCTTCCTCTTTGTGTACATCCTTAATGCAATTTCTTTTCCCCCACTTTTTTCTACAGATTATCTGACACATTTTACTGTGTTCCCATTAGTTTCCCAGTTACATTTCTGTAATTTCTTTCAGACCCAGATGTTTCTTTTGATTCAGAGTCATTCAGCATCTGGATCTGAAATAGTCTCCAACCCATATCTGTTCATTATATTTTTAAATACTCTAACTACAGCAAAATCTACACTGGGAGAATTGTGTGGGCTTTTTTTGGGGGGGAGATGGGGTGGTTAGTGATTTTTTAGACAGTAGTTTGCGATGCATTCCAACAATAAGGTTTTGAGTGTTTAGCATTGTTCTGCTCAGTTCTCAGGAGAATGTGCTGGCATTGGTTTTAACAAGCAGTGTCAATATTTCTGAGTTTATGACAAAATTCCATATAAGACTCTCTCTTCCCTCTGCTGTGTTATTATCCCACTTCCAAAGCATAATCCTATATGAGAACGCTAGAGCCTGAGTCATTGTTCAGCATGTAAGACACACAGCAGAGCAATGAAGATAATGAGTGTATATTTGGACAGGATATGCCAGTTCAAAAGGTCTCAATTCTTTATGTCAGCTTCCCACACATTGTCATAGAGTGTTATGCAGCTATTTTTTTGGGTGATTTGGTTCACCTTCTTTGGTATTACTGCAGTGCTACATGTCAATTGCAGTACTTATTTAATACTACTTCTTAGCAGTTTTAGTATTTTTTAATAATCTATGAACCAAAGTATTTTACAGTGGCACACATAGGAGTTCTGAAATTCTGTCTCCAGTTTGAAGCCCTGAATGCATATAAGAGAGATGTTTAATGTTACCATCTAAATGAGAGTTCAACCATGTAGCATCACCATTTTGCTAATTTTCTTTGAACATTACGTCCTTATTCACAAGGAAATATCTGAACCTTTCCCAAAACATCTTTTTCACTATTCTAGCATTCCAATTTTTTCACCAACACTCTGCAACACTGATATTGACATCTGGCAGGAAAAGGGAGATGAAAAACACAGAGGAAATTCTATATTTATGTTAGTGATATTAAAGAAGCAAAGTATGCTTTAATTTTGTATCATGAATTTTCTTTGGCAAAACATTAAAAGTTATGGAGGATCACTGAAAAAGATGGTCTTTGGCAGCCTGAAGTCTGGTGTAAGTTTACTTTGTCTGAGTTAGATACTTGAGAGCAGGTTTTCTTTACAGTGATTTCGCTGTATCCCTTGTACTTGATGTTTTCTTCCGTTCATTGCCCTAATTAGGTAAGAAAGTGCTATTGTACACATTTTAAAAGCAAGAGGCAAAGGGGCAGAATGTGTATGGGCTACAAAGGATTTAGGTATTCAGGGTGTGACGTATCAGTGTACAGTCTCCTTTATAGCTGTCTGTGAATATAATCCACTGGCTGGGCTCCCTGTACTTTGAACAGACAGACAAAATATTGGAAAATTTAGAAGTCTGGGTGCTAAAAGGCAACAAATTAAAACCAGCAAATAGGAAATATGAGAGAAGGCTTTGGATAGATATGTCATCCATTCCTGTTTGCCCTAAATCCTTTCCTTCTAAGGGGGTTCAAGGATGTCTTAGAACACAGAGACAGAAGAAATAGCAGAAGTACCTTTTTCTAGAGTGTTTCTACCGCAGCCTAAGACATTCTTTTCCCTGTATTTTTTAATTATTCTCATAGCCAGAAAATTCACATTCCTAAGTCTCCTAACATCAATTGCTTTTTATGGCACAGCTGTAGGGGGCCTTATTATCTACATATAAATGCCTAAAATAGTAGCAGTCATTAGCAAATTCTCTGGTCCTAAAAGATCCATTTGCATTAGTCATAAATGGACTTGGATTTCTACCAGTTTGCTACAACCTAGTTGATCCACCTCCAGAACCATTCTTTCTTTACACTGTTAGAAAAATAGAGAAAAAATATATGATAAACACTAAAGAATAAAATTCCTTACAACTCAATTTCTTGCAAAGATTTTACAATATATGTTGCTTTAAAACACTTGCTATTTCCTGGTTACTGCCTTTTTTGTCCTTGTACAGAATCTTGACAGTTTAGGTTTTGTGCTTTAGACCAATCACAACTGCACTAAACAATACAACCAATCCTCATAATTTCTGGAAGCTAAAAAGACAATGAATATGGACAATTCAGCAATCTAACAGAAAAACAGAATAAAATCATCTTCAGTACAAAGGCTGTAATAAGACAGTGATGCCCTCCCTATCTGTCATTGCAGTGCATATTTGCCATTTGCTTATCAAACAATAGATAATACCTTTCACAACCCTTCCTCCCCCCCCATATTAGTACAGTTTTAAGCCAACTTGCCACTGCTATTTTTTTATTTCTCTGATATTCAGTAACTGTGTTGACTCAGTCTTACTATTAAATGTAATGTTGCACATGGGGAGGTCAAAGCTGATGCACATTGTAGGTCAGCAGACTGGAGTCCAAAAATCGCTCTGTCGCCTCAGCAGAACTTGAGTGTGGCATTGCCATTTGTTTTCCTTACCTTAATTTGCTTATCTAATGGGTGAAAATTTGCTACATAAGTAAAAAGTAGCATTATTTATTATCTGTGATATTGGGACAAGATATGTGCAAAAAATTTACATCCCTACAGTTAAAAATTACTACATATGTATAACTATTGTGGCAGCTTTCTACCAAGTACCACTTAAAGGACCCCAAAGTTCAAGAGCACACACTCAGAACTTTCTGTAAGCATAAAGGGAAAGTGAAAAAAAAACAGTTAATTATAAATACTAAACAGTGTTTAAATACACACTTTGTATCACTCCTGTTGTTCTGATACTTATGGTGTATTAATGATAAGCAAACAGAAGCTTCTCTAAGAGTGATATGTGTAAGCCATAAATCTTCCTCCTTTGGTATCTCAAAGTAGACATAATTTTTTTTATCAAATGTTAAAGGCCTAGCTCCTAAGATAATGAAAATCAAAAATACTAGAATATACATGCACATACAGAAGAAGCGAATTTAAAGTATAATGAATTACAGTATTTATGGAAAATTAATTTCAAATATTCATTTACAACCTATGCTAACAGATTGCATAAACATGTTTTGTGACATCTATGTGCATTTTTAGACTTCTTCCTTTGAATGTCAATTTTGAACAAAACATTTATAGAATGATTTGCAATCAGCTTTTGGGAAGCAACTTCTTCTGAGACAAAATGTCTGCAAAAAAGAAGATGGGAAATGGACTAATAGATTAATTACTTTTTTTTTTTTCCCTAGCCTAGTCTTATATCATTGTGACTGCCCTAATGGCATTTAGCAAGACAGCAAGTACCTTCTCCCATCTTGTGAATACCACTTTATGTTGCACTTTCTTCCAATCAGCCTTGAAGAAACTTTCAGAAATGCCTCTCTCCAAAAAAAAAAAACAAACCAAAAACCCAATTCTCTCTTTTTCTAAGGATGATTTACCATCTGTTCTCAGATAGAGCTAAAGAAGAGCTATATTATTTCTATATATTTAACAGCCTGACCTTTTCAGATTAAAGTCAGAGGTACAGGCATAAATTCCTGACAGCATAGTGAAGAACAGATACCAATACTCCAGAAGAGGCAACATTGCATGTACGTGCTTTCCAGTACCATGCACAAACATGTGAGGAATGCATAGGAAAAAATTGAATTTTTTCTACTTATCCTAAGGGAATACAGCCAGTCTGGCTTTTGCTTTTGAAAAATAATGATGTTAAGATCTTAAACAACAAGAATATGAGAAAATCTTCATCAAGGGTAGACTAACTTTGCTTGTTTGCAATATTCAAAAATGTGAAGAAAATAAAAAGAATATTGCATAACACTGCCAAGAAAGAGCAAAATGATTCTGCATGTGGTTTTAAAACAGATGTAAAAATTGACATCTTTAAAAAGAGGAGGGAAATCTTAGCAATAACATACTCTCTTTGCTATACATTGCACTGTAAAGAAGGAATGTTAATTATTTTTCCCCTTTCAATAACAGGAAAGTCCTAATTTCATCTACACTGAAAATATGGCCAGACCACAAGTATGTGAAAGCAAGGGAACACCTGCAAGTCAAGCAAGAATGAAATGGAGACTGCCAAAGGGTGTAATTTTCTTTTCTGGGTTCTTTGCTGTGAAATGCATCAGGGGTATTATCAGATCATTCACTGACATGAAAAAGAGGTACTCACAGATTTCCCTGTCACAAACATAGTTCCTGATCCGAAATCTACTGTGGCCAAGAGAAAGATTATCACTTACTTCAGTGGCAAACTATTTGAGGTCTAAAATGTTTTTAGTCTTAGTACAGTAAATTCAATATATTTAATCAGAAAAGTTAAAACTCTTAAATTTATATACATAAATATAAATTAATGTAAACTTTGTTGCATTTGCACCTACCTATTCTATTTCATGACAAGTTTTAAGCACCACTTATTTTTCTAATTTAGTACCTTTAGACATATTATGAAAATTACTACCATCGTGAAATTAATATTTTATAATGTAAAATACCTTCTCACTTTAAATTTCTGCTTATTTTCTTTTTAAAAAAATTAAATTAATATAAAAATTATTATATTTAGTGTGACAATACAAATTGAATATATTTTCCAGTTGAAAATTTAAGAAAAAAATGTGGGTTTTAATGACTTCTGTTGATTTGGATAAAACAACAGACTTTGATCAATCTGCCTCTGTTTTACTATTGCTGAAAATATTCTGTCCAGGTTTAATTATGTTGACTTGCTAAGGATATATTTATAGCACTAGAAGTGCAATATTTCTATATGTCTCTATAGCTGAATAAATTAAACACAAGGAAAGTTGTTTTTCTGCTACTGCTATGCATAGTCAAAATTTATGCTATGTGTGGTTCAATTTTCAACCTGCTTAACACTACATATGGGACACAAGCACATGATTTACTCATGCTGGGAAATTCCATCAAAATAGTCATGAGTGCCCATGAACTTTTCAGTAAATTCCTTAAATTAGACACTTAAATATGTTATAGATCTTCATCTATTTTTCATTTTGTATTTGTAAGGTTGGAGGAACCTGAAATTTCTTATGTAGTGACATATCTCAGCAATACAAATTTTATTTTTTTGTCTTTAGAAATATTGCTGAAATTTGGAAAAATTAATTTTACAAGTGGGGCTAGAAAGAGGAAATAAAGTGGATACCCAGAAAGTCGTTTTAGCCTTAAAAACCTGGTCTTACTAGGTGACTGCTACAGTTTCTGTAGGGAAAAATGTCCTGTGCTTTGAGGAATATTCAGAATGTGAAAGATGAAACATTTCTGTTGAAAAAGGAGTTATCATCCCATAACTACAGCTGACCTTCTAAATATCCAAACATTTATCTGTTTTGCCAGGATGTTACACTGGAAATCTGAAGCTAAGACTCAAATCGCCTTCAACAGTCATATTTCCTCTCCAGAAGTTAAATTGACAAAACGTTCTGAGAATTAGACCTCATATATTCTACATATTTTTTTAATTTATGTTCAGAAAGAAAATATCTTTTAACTGTATCTGAGTATCTACATGACCAAATGGGAAGATCACAAATCAAGTAGCTGAGTGACCCTACACTAGACAGCATTCTCTAATATTATTATCCTACACAGACCCCTGAAATTATTTTTCATTGAGCTGAGTAGTCAATTATGTTTGAAACTCAGTTCAAGTATTTGTATTCACAATTTGGACCTCACCATGTCACTCACCCTGAGGCAAGGAAATTTAAGATATCTTGAAAAAACTCTGACACTTGTCCCCAGATGGCCACACTTGAATGGGCATATGTGTATATTCACCAAAACTGCAACAGGAGAATATCTTGTGGTGAAACCAGAATGCTATACTCATTTTTTTCACCAGTACAGCTGATTCCCACATCAAATATTTTATGCATTTTTAAATTTTATGCATATTTAGATTTGCTTATAATGAAAATTGATAGAACACAATAATAAATAAAGTCCAGGCAGCTGTGGTATTTATTCCCAACAAGAAAAGCACATTTTGAGATAGTGAGAGGAAATTATTAATTTGGAAGCATGTCACAGACCCTTTTTAGTCTCAATTATTATTTTTTTTCTTATTATGTACTCCTAGCCTAGAAAGCATACAAAAAGGAAAAATAACACCACACACATACAGAAACCTGCTCATGCACACACACACAGACTGGAGATAAGGTATCCATTGAAGAGATAAGGTACAAACTAACTAAACAGGAACAGTTAGAAATGTTTTAATAAAAACTCCAGAAGGGTGCAAACTTCATAGAGTCCTGGTGAGATAAAGGAATAAGATTGTTATAAAAGAAAGTTTACAATACCAAACATAATTAGGAAAAATCTCTGCAATTTTAGTAATGCAGTTCGGGAAGATTATACTTAGGAAAACATGACAGATAATGAAGGTGACAGCTTTTGCCAGGTATCTGTGATTTACCTTTGTCAGAAGTGTAATTAATCCCAGCCCCTATATTCCTACATCTACACTGATACAGTTTGCAGCTTTGAAAACTGAAACTGTGGAAGAACTGACTGCAGGAATTTATGAGGTATTTTATTTCTCAGAGTAATTAGTGCTCTTGGAAAACCTAATCTTACTGAATCCCATGTGGAGTAGTCTTTTTTAAGCTGAAATATGGCCTTCATTGGTATTCTAATAGAACAGAAAATTGATCTATTTATTTATTTATTTACTCTGGTCAAAATTATTTTTTTGTTGTTAATTTTTGTGGCCTACTGAAGGTTTCTCTGACGGAAGAAAAGTTTTGTGTGTCAGGGGATCTTTCTGCAGCGTCAACATTTTTTGTCCATTAGAACTGACTGATGATGGGTTTGTTTATTTCTTCACTGCAACATAGAATTTCTTCTGCCTTTTTGGTTTTTCTGAGTGTCTGCTGACATAGAAGCAGACCTATGTTAAAAATAGGTATTTTTATGTGTTCATGTGGCTTTCAGTGATGATCATATTGCTCATGTGCAGCTCCAGAGATGCAGATGGGTGCCGTGCAGACTGCAGCTAGGGGCACAGAACATCCTGCTCAGTAGCAGTTACACCCTTGCAAAATGTGTTTCAGATCATTGTCAACTGCATTATAGGCATTTTATTAAGGGGAATTTTAGTCTGTATCACTAAAACTTTCTCGTCATGCATGAGAATAATGTCTAGAAATAATATTCCTAAGCATTAAGGATTAATTTCATTTTTGTAATGAATAGACTTAACACTGGCATTACAAAGAGTGTCAAAACAGCATGAGGATTACATACACAAATATAATCTCTTTGCAGAATAATTTGGTGATTATAGTGATAAAAGAGCACCTTACATTCTAACATCCACATTTTATATCCTATGCTGTGTTCCTAGGTCACATTGCACAATTTCCTAATGCTCCTGCTGTGAGAGTTTTGACACTGGGAAGTGTTGTGTGGGAAGTGTTCTTGTCAGAGAGACACCCTCTGAGATGCTCTTTATTTGAAACCAGCCTGCCTTGTCATGTGTTTGGTATAGACCCACGCTGGTTTGAAGAAGCAAGCAAGGAATCTGTGTTATCTCTCTACTGTTCTGCTTCAAGAGTGTGCTTCTTTAGATGAAACTGCAGCTGTGCTAAGAAGATTACATCTGTGCTGAATTCAGTTCTGTCCCCTCAGAAGAGTTCACAGAATGAAAGAGGGTGATAAATTTCATAGGCCTGGGAAGCTATTTCTCAAGTTATCAGCTTTCTAATAATCTGAATGATATGAAGATCACACAAATCTCTCTTTTGATAACCCAATCTCTCTTGTACCACTGCCTGAAGTACCCATGTATCTGGATAATTATAGGATACACAGACCACTGGAAGGTTTTGTTAGCTGAACTGGAACTTGCTGAAAATGTGCAGAACTGGGGCTTGCTGAAAAGCAATTGCTAATTTATCAAGCAACATGATTTATTCAAGCAATTAGGGGTGTTTTCAGAATTGCCATCAAAGTCCATGTTCTGCCTGATCAGAACAGGTGATGGTAAAAGCATAAAGACTGTTCAGAACAGTCTTTATTGTTCTTTCTTCTATACTGTCCTTGCCCTATTGTGGTCACCCCTTTTCAAATATATTAAAAATTCTGGCCTCAGAGATTTTTTACAGTGTTTGTGTCTAGTATTTCACACACACACACACACACACACACACATATATATATATATATATATATAGATATATGCATTTGAATCCAACCACACTTTTGCAGACTAAAGCAGCAGTAGCAGGCCATGGGGACTAGGTGAAATACATAATGTTTGAAGCACAATTTTCTTCTCTCTTCTCTAGGCAGGTGTGAGTCATGACACAAACTAGTATAAAATTTCCTCCCAGAGAATCAAATGCCATGCTTTTTATCCTCAGGTGGTAAAAACAGCATAAATCAATATAGTAGTGCCAATTTACATAAATTTCTACACAGAATTTGGCTAAATGACAACTCATAAGGATATGATAACATTCTGCAAGTATTTGAAGGCCATAAACACTAAGCAGGGGGACAAATGATTTAGGGTGGCGTAAGGTGTAATTAGGAGCAAGGGAGGAAATTAAGGGAGGAAAAAATTAGGCTGAATATCAGAAACAATTTTCTGACAGTGAGATGTATTAGACTATGGAAAATAAGTCTCCCAATGGACATTCCATTGCCCAAGATGTTTAGACTGGACAAAGTACTAATGCATATCCAACGGGGACTAATTTTGCAATGTATGGTGCATAGACAAGAAACTAGAGACCTTTAATGGGGTAAAAAGAATCCTGTGCAAAGAAAAACAAACAAATAAATCTCTCTTTTTAATCACTTTCAACAAATGTAGTAATATTTTTGTATCTTTTACATATGTGCATTTATACATGGAAACATCATTTTTCTTTTTTGTCTAAAAATGATTTTTTTTAATGTATAACTTCAGTTTAATGGCAAATTTTATAATGGCAAATTTCTCGTCCTCTGCTATCTATCAAATTCAGAAGCATTCCATTTTTTGTGTTTCTTTTAACAGAGGAAAAAATCCTATATATTAATTTTTTTGTTAGACAAAACCTCAATTCTCTTGTGCATTGCAAAACTGGATATCCTTCTGGAACTGCATTGTTTTTTTTGTAAAAGTTGATTGCAGTATAATATGTATTATGAAAATCATTGAACAATGTTCTCGAATCATTAAAATGTCTAATTTTAATAATTTTACAACAAATGGCTAAGATAAGTTATTGTTTTTTCTGCATCTAGTTGGACTTTAATCACTGGAAGAAACGTTTCCAAATGAAGGTTTGCAAAGCTGATTACAGAAACACATTTCAAAACTCTATATCTTTACAGTTTTTAGAAAAATCAGAGACTAATATTGGGATATATCTCATTTTACCTTGGACTGATGTCATCTGAGAATGTGCTCTCAAAGTTATGAGGTTACATGTGTCTCCATGAAATGCAAATATGAAGTATACTCTGGAATCCCAGACAGATTTGGCTGCTTAGTATCTAGAAGACAAACTACAAAAGTAAAATATGCAAAATAGCTACATCTAACAAAGGAATGTGTGAGATGTCAGTAAGCAAACAATTCCAGGACCCACATATACAATAAACTGAGCACTGTATTGATGCAAGTGACAGAAGAGAGAAAGATTAATGGATTGAGCTCGCCAAAGAGAAGTGAAATTACCTGAGTCAGAAAGTTATAAGACTTTAAATAAGAACAATTATGATGACAACAACAACAACAACAACAACAACAACAACAATAATAATAATAATAATAATAATAATAGTAGTAGAGTAGTAGTAGTAGTAGTAGTAGTAGTAGTAGAATAGCAGTAATAGCAGTAATATGTTTCGGAAATATTTTGGTAACAAATAATTTATTGTTACTGAGGAGCATCCATGGCCCCCCAGCTCGTCAAAAGTTGTCAGTTACTTGCTTTTTATTATCTATCCTGTTTCCTCCCTTATTTCCTTGACAAATTCCATGAAACACAGTCAGATGCTTAATATAGCTGAAAGTTATAAATTTTCTTATCCTCTTTTTTCATCATTTCTCCAAACCTTAAGTAGACCCACATAACTGACATGATAGTTCAAAGGGAAGTACAGAGAACACAGAAACTTTTTAGCCATTTGTTCAGTCTACTATTGCTTTTATTTTTCTGTAAAGAAAAATGTCCAGGGAAAATTGTGTCGTGGCCAGATGACTCATCTCTGTTTTGGAAAACACTTTCAGTATTGTCAAGAAAAAAATCACTTCACCAGGAGTTGTGTGAGAAATACAATCTTGAGCATGTCTCTCAAAAAAGGAAAAAACAAAGAAGAAAAAAGCCTGGTTCAGTTTTGAATTACAAGAGGATAAATAGCTTCAACATGTTAAAACTGCAGTATAGTCAAAAGCATGGTTTGCAGTATAAAAAGATCAGTTCACACTGTCACAGTCCAAATTTCACCAAAATCCACCCTTGCTCATGTTGAAAGTATCTTCATAACTCTAGAAAATGTGCATTTGGGAATTTGCATAGACATCAGTCTAAATCCTTGAGATTCAGAAGCAGCAACCAGCTAACTTCCAAATGAATGAAATGAGTGTTTCACTCTTTTAAACTGCATTTTGATAACACTGTGGAGTGTCTACATATTTGTGGGTTTTGCCTGACTGACTTTAAATGTTCAAGTTGTCATTACTAAGCAGTAGTAATAACAAAAATCATTGTGCCTCAAATATTGTAACATAAGGAATCCAGTTTTACACCATGGGAATGATAGACAGTCTTGGTTATATTAACACTAATTCTCAAGTGATGACACCTTCAAGTTTATATCTTGCAGTCTTTATTTAGGAAGTCAAAGCATGCTGAGAAAGAGAGAATCCCACCAATGCATTTATTTTCTTATTTTAACACCACTTAGGGTTGAAAGCTCTGTGATTTTTTTACAGTATAATTGCTTTCCTAGGTAGAAACACTATTTATTTACCTTCAGAGGACGCTGAATATACAGCGCATGAAATGTACTAGATTTAATTGGAAAGTAGAGAAACATGCTTTTTACTAGTGCTCCATATCATAAGTCATCATGTCTAGGCATTACATATGAGGTTGTCTACACAGACACTTCTCAAAATTTTATTTCTGGGTATTACATTTGTTTCTCTTTCTTTGTTGGAATTACCTCAGAGAATTTAGATAATTTTAAAACCAAGCCTATTTCAAAGCAATAAAGTATAATTTTTAACAGAACAACATTTTTTGCTTGTTCTCATGCTAAATTGTAACGTTATTTAAAAAAAATGTGCTTATAATTTATTAATTTAAACACTTGAAAGCAGATTGAAATTATACAAGAACTATCTTTTGATTTGATTGCTGGAAGTATATAAGATAAATATTTGCAGACTCATGAGAAAGGCTTGAATGACAGCTAATAAACAGTCACTGCATTCAGAACCCATTGAGGGGACAACCCCATAGTATGATATCATCACGGTTAATGCAATGCCAGTTGATTAAGCAAAACCAAATTCATTATTGTCTTTGTTCTACAGGAGATTGATACCCATTCTTTAATTTTGTTTCTGGTCTTGCTTAGACCTCTCAGAATTCAGGAGCTCGATTTGCAGAAAAGGGGATGCAACTGAATAATCCTTTGAGGTGACAGCACAAAATACCTTTAAAGCTGGTAAGACTCCCTTAACCTCGATAGCTGTAGGCTGATGATGACTTTCTGTTATCCTAAGAAGGCTCTCATAGGTGTCATTACTACACTAAAGACTGGTGTGTGCCACTGATTTCCATTTCTACAGATGGATCTCCTGGATCTCCTGATCATACTCCAAAATATGTTCACTCTAGAGATGAAGTGGGCAAAATTTCTTCATCCTGAAGAAATGTGTTCTTAACATGCTTGCCTCAGACCATTTAAAGTTAATATACCAGTAAAGACAGCAATTTTAATTGCTCCAGCTGAGCTATGGGCTCTCTTTGAACCAAAACTGGAGGAGGAAATAAACTTTGCAGACATCCATCAGGTTGCAAACTGTCATTTGTTGTACAGAGTCATTGCAGGTGTTGGAAAGTTTCAAGGGCTTAACCCAACCAAAGATTGAGATAACTTGTCTCACTGCTGCATTAGACTGATTTTATTTACTTGGGTTAGTGACGCTGAGTTAGGAAAACATTCTTTTTCCTACAGACATGCCCTTTCTCTGTTTTTCTAAGTGAAGTATTTTCAAAGGTTTCCAGAGTTCAGAAAAGAGTTTGAATGTGCAAACAATAAAACCTTTTAAAGAACTCTGTGAAAAATAAATCCCTGCAGCTGCTACAGTGCAGGATGTTCTGAATCTAATGAGTCTGAATAAGTTAGTTCTTGACAAGCTGCAGTCTATCATGCAGCTTTTCAGTCCCACTTAGTGACCAACATTTTGGCAGGCCTTGAGCTGTTCTGACAGCAAAGGGTTTGCTTCAATAACCAATAAACCACGGAAATATTTGCATTTTCCTCTTTTCTTTTTTTTTTTTTTTAATTGTTTTATATTTAAAATTTTCAGAAGACTTCTAGAGCATAAAAAATATTTTAAATGTCATAAATGACTGGACTCCTTCGATAATGTATAATAAACATAATATAATATCAATTTAGTACATAAAGCATCTCATTTAAATGCTGCAATTGTTCAAGGGTTTGGGATCTCTTTATGTTGAGACAGTATCTATAGAAAAGGCATTGCCTAAATGCACTGTGAATTTTGTAATTTCAAACACAGCACACAATAACTAAAGAATTCATACATACTTTACAGTGAATAAAACTATACTAATACTTACTCTCTAACTTCTACTACAATTGTTTTAGGATTCTGCACATTCTTGAGCTGTCATAGAATTTTCTACAGAACTTATCCTTTCTGGAGAAACTTCTGCCCTCGGTTCTTTGGATGCTTTTTTCCTTTTCCCTTTCCCTTTCCCTTTCCTTTTCCCTTTCCCTTTCCCATCTTCCTTTGACACTTAACCTGTAAAACCTGAGCCCAGTGTGGAGTATCATCCTGAATTTCCAGATAGAGACTGTAGGAATAGTTTTAGGAAGCATGATTTTCTAAGATCATGCCACTCAAAATGCCACTAAATCTTTAATAACATAGTCACAGAATCTGGCATCTTTCCAATGTATTATAGAATTCAAGACTTTGGAGAGGGAAGCAACCATTTTGCATCTAGAAGAGATCTGACACTATAAGTTTTCTTTGTCTACTGGGAAATTCCTGCAAATGTTTTTTCTTATACATAATTACACGCTGCTGACAAGGTGGTGGCAGTTACAAATGCTGTAGTAACCCACTCCATTTTCCCTCGGGAAGACAAGAAATTTCTATTTAAAGAGCACAAACTCTTGAAACAATCAAATGTCTCCCCCTGAGATTTGAAATGGTTGTATCTGCCAGAACATGGCAGGTTGCTTCCCCCAAGGGCACACACAGCCTGGAGGCTGCTATTGTCAGCTCAGAGGAATCTGCTAACACAGGAATCAAGGGGAGCAGTCTGGCTTGTGCCTGGTTGAATTCACCTACAGCACTAAGCCTAGACTTGGTTAACATATCCAGTTGGGATGCCATGCATCTCCAAAAACAGTGGATATTGAGCTATGCTTTGCTTAAAAGGCTTCTCTTTTTTTTTTTTCCTTTTCAATATAACATCTTTACTGCAGAGACCTAGTTTTTTAACTTTCTTCTCCTAGTTATTCCCTTATTTATCTTTCTTCTGGAGATATCTGAGACTCACATTATGAATTATTAACTTTAATGCTTTTTTCCTCTAGAGCTTTTGATAGGTTTTGTACCTTTAAAAACCAGCACAGAGTGGGAAACCATCATATTTATTTTTCCAAGGATTCTCCTTCAAAAATAGCAGGAGATACTTTAACATCTTTCTCTTTTCTGCTGAACTGGAGTAAATTTGGTGGCAGCAGTGAGAGAGTTAATGGAAGAAAATTCTGTTTATTTCTGTGTTACTAGAAGAGTTAATTTATTACTTATTAATATTAATTCACTGTGGATTTGAAACAATTCCATATGCCATAGATAATGAATGCAAATTATTATTTTTAAAATTATTAATTTCTTTCATCCTACATAACTTACAGAATGAATAATTCTTAACTGTTTATTGTTATTACAGTACAGGTTCATTGCACCTAAATTTGCCACTTTTGTAACACATAAAAATTATGACAGGGACTGCAGAAAACAGTGCTTTTGATTGCCCTTTAATGCATAGGTAGCACTGAAGGCAAAGCTTTGATTTCAATATCTTAAAAATGAGGAAATGAAAATTCATGTTCTAAGGATCTAATATTCTTCAGTTATATCTATTTGTATTTCTCATTTTACAGTCTAAATTCGTGAGTGGAACCTGCTCAATACTGAGTCCCTTTGGTTTGTGTGAATTTTATACTGATATTTATTTCAATAAAGTTATCAAAGTTTGATATTAAAATATTAAGAGACTTCAAAGGGATTTAGGAATGCATCCTTACTTTTTAATATAATCAGGTTAAAATTGTGTTCAACAAAACCTAAAAGTTTATTTCAGATTTGAAATATTTACCTGTATGGTCTAACTTACAACTGGACCTGCAAAATAAATAGCCTGATTTTCCCCACAGGGCTTTAGACTATGAGGCCTTGTTCACCTCTTGATCTACAGCTGTATTTGATGCTCTTTACAGGGTACATGGTCCTTGGAGTGAATATTTTGTAAGAGTGTGTTTCTGTTTCCTTCATCATACATTGAAGAGATACTATATGTCCCAGTGGTTTCTTGGCTATATGAACGGCTTATAAATGAAAAATATGATAGATTAGAAATGCTAGTTCTTCTTTCAGCTTCATTTGAATACCTTGGCACAGTGTCTTTGAAACCACTAAAATAAGCCTTTAAACAAAACTAAATACAACCCCAAATATATTGTTTAAATTTTATATTCATTTAAAAATAAATATGTTAAATATTTGAGTTTTTCTCTCGGTATCTACTAGATTTGTGCAATCAAGCTGTGGAAGCAAATGTAAATTCCTTGCAATAAAGACAAGAGATCATAAAATTTTTTAAGGTAAATTCAAGTCCTGAAGGACCGTACAAGTCTCTTCATTTTATACAAGACATTTAATCTCTTCTAATTAGTCTGCCATTCCCAGTAAATATGAATTTATCAGTCTGCATTGTTTATTCAAATTTCTTCCCTAATCACAGAAAGTAGGTGATTACAGTCACAGGAGCACAGGCTGTGCCTGCCCAGGGCACAGGTAAGTGGTGACTCCAGTGAGACTACTTACATTGGAGCTGGCGCTCCAGCACCACTCAGTTATTGAACTCATGCAGAAGCACTGGGGTGTATGTATAGGAAACATCTCTCACTTCTACCGTGCTTTTTATTTTTTATCTGTGCAATCACTGTCTAACACCCAGAGTTTGGTGTAGAAGGGATTTTAACTCTGTCACATTCTGCACAAATCCAGAACGGTGTCATCCAAAGCAAGGCAGATCAGAGGGAACAAACATGGGGATGCTGGAAAGCAAAATGACATTGCTTAGCATGAAATGCCATGCCCTCCAGGAAGCAAATCATAAATTTTTATTTAAAGCACCACAGCAACCAAAGTACTAAAGAAGCCATTTGAAGGATAAGTAGCCTTTTTGGAGTATTTACTCTGTGAGAGACAAGAAAAGATATATTCTATTAAGTGTCCTGCTTGGACCTATAAGCATGTCTACTTAACCCAGTAATTTTATCATTACTTATCTTTTAATGTTCTTTTGCACTTTTTATTGTGCTAAATAACTTTTTAACAGAAAGCTGATTGGTATTACACAACTTAATGATCAACAATAAAATGTTTGCCACAATAATATATTTCTATTAATATATTTTATTAGATTAATGTATATTAATATATTTTGAAATGCACAAACATTCATTTTCTTCTTTTTTTTTTTTTTTTCCAAACTACCAACAGAAACTATGTAAAATCACCCTCACAGAAATTACGGAGTGGAAAGCAAAAGCCAAAACTTCTACTGAGCCCTGTGGGTCATGAAGAGACATTTTTATTGATAAATTCAAATTCTAAGACTTCATTTGCCATCCTTAATTCATTTACAGGGAAATAAAATGTGAAACCTCACTAGTTTCTTGTAGATGAAGTCTGTTTGTTCAAGAGCATCATTACACAACTGACAAGGCTATGCATTTTCTTAATAAGGGATAAGAAATTTAAACCAGATATACAGCAACATTCTTTTATATTTTATTAAGGTGGGTGTCCATGGCTCTTTGAACTTTGATTTTTCAGAAATAACAATACCATTAAGGCAGTTATAATATGCAGCTCTTTGTGAGATTTCAGTTCTTATTGTTGCAAAGTTACTAAGAAAAGGAGCAGTAAAAGTACCGTTTAAAAAACAAACAAAATTCTAATGTTACAATACCTTCTCTTTGTTATCTCCCTTGTATGCAAAGACACAGAACCCTGCTTTTTGCTGTATGGAAACAGAAATATTATCCTGTGGGCTCTTTAAAATAGTGATGGAGTAGATGCTGCTTTATCTCCTCTCAGAAGTATCTTAAATCATATGAGCAGAATTTCATTAGTAGTTGATCAAAATTTGGCATTTTGGATCTGCTTTAGGTTCTGAGTCTCCATGAATGAAGTAGGTGACGGCTGATCTAATAAAGATACAAAGAGAAACATCCAGTCATTTTTCTCAATCTTAGCTCTTGTTGTAAACTAAACCAAACATAATCTAAAATAATCTTGGAGCTGTTGGTTATTTTGAAAGAATGCATTTCAGGGTTTTTTTTCTAGGGTTGAAGCCCAGTTTACAAATAAAATTAAAAATCCATGAAAAACAAAAATTATTTGGAACATGTTCCAAGTCCGAAGATTCTGAATGAGTTGATGTGCATCCAATACTGATCAAAATGCTTCCTCCCTTCTGGGGACCTTGTCATGATCTACAACTTCCTCATGTGGGTTAGGGTTGTGTCTTCATTAGTTTAGCAAATCAAATGTACAATGGCATTTTCTCTGACACTGTGTAGAGTACTAAAGATGTGGGTTTAGTTGGGGTTTTTTCCATGACTATTTCAACACAAAAGACAATAAATTAGACAGTTGCATCTGTCTATGTAGTTATGTAGAGCTACTTTTATTAAGGAATTTTCATGGATCTCTTTTAAGTTATTTTTTTTAGCAAAGGGGAAGGATCAAAATCTCTGTGTGGGAGAATGAAGTTGCAGATCCCAAAGATTAAATTATAGCACTATTCCATTTTATGTGAGGAATTTTTTTCTTATCCATAGTGATTGTTTTGTGTGATAGAAACTTGATCACAATAAAAAGTAAAAACTGAATACAAATACCTCAAATTTCAATTCAGTACTCTTAAGTTCAAGATGATCTTTCTCCTGTTGGGAGACTTGATGTGATATTTTTTGTTTAAATTACTCTATTTGCACAGAGTAATACAGATATCCCATTTCTGTAAAGGTCTAGACTTGAGTCTTTTTTTCTGAGAGTCTAATTAATTTGAATACATCTGCATTAATTAGAAGTAGAAAACATTATTGATATCACATTAGTCAGAGCAGCAATTCATTACATCTTGATTATCAAACCTTCTATCTGACCTAAACACAGTCCAGTTTCTCTCTGGCATCCAAAATATTTGTCTCAGTATCTTCATGTCACACATATTCACATATTTCTTTGAATTAATTTTAATAAAAAGTACTCTAGTTATGCTTAAATGTAAATATGAAATCACATTTGAGGGATGAGGTATCAAGTTAGTGCTTGTGTTATCTGTTAGATCTTGTTAGATTGTGCTATCTCTTTACATTAATTTCATTTAATATCCTTAAACATACAGCACAAACCAAGACTAAACAGGCAACAAATATATCTACAGGTTTGTGATGCAAAAGAAAAACTATATTGCATTAAACTCCTATGCTCCCTGTGGCTCAGTATAAGCAAATCCTTTGTGTTTGCATTCTCCCTTCAAATTATATATGTCATTGTAGATCCTTCAGTTCACATCTTCTTTGCTGGTGCAAATTAGCATTGAAACATCCAAGCAATGTTGTTTATATAAACTGAAGAACTGACACTAACTTTTAGTTCCTGAACTGAGCACAGATTTGACAACGTATTTGTTGTGCACATGAACATGACAGATAAAAAAGGGAACATTTTGTTGCTTCCAGTGTTACATTGTACTGCTATACTGCACAATTGAATATAGAATTTTATTTGAAGTTCAACTTCAATGAATAAATTATGAAGAAAAATCATAAGTAGATTAAACTTCTGAGATATTTTCATGCATATGTTTTTAAAAATTACATGCAGTTTTGTTTAAAAATTAAAGACACATCCATTTTTAATACATGGAATAATATGGAATGATACATGGACAATGGAATTATATGGTTTTGGAAGGTTTTTCTTTAATTGTAGTAGCCCTGTCTCACAGATGAAGCATATGAGACTGTAGGGTCATCTCATAGTTTTAAATTGCACTAATATCTTGGTGATGAGCTCTCAGCAATGAGGAACTTCTCCTTGTTTTACCTTTTCTTTTGGGGATCAAAGGAAAACAACAATTATTAAAAATGATTCATTTAATCAGGGAACTCTGATTAAATCCTTTAGTGTTGTAGTGTTCCTTCAGGTTTAAATAAATTATTGGATTTATGCCAAAGAAATGGGGTCCACACTAACGCTAAGGAACTTGTTTGGACCATTACACAATTGGAGACATACAGTAATCAAAAGAAAATAAATGAATAAACAAAAAATCACACAAACTTTTTTCTGAGATTTATATTAAAAACAAAAGAAATCCTTAATTACAGAAATACCTGTAATTTGTAGTAATTCACAGTTGTACGACTAAGACAAGAACATGGGTTATTTCAGGTCTTATTATTGCTAGTTTTTATTAGGACAGCACCTAGAGACTAATAAACAATGAAACTTGATTATGCTAGACAATGGAAGATTATTTCCTTTCATAGAGTATTGATCACATATTAACTTTAAGTGCACAGAATGTGGGACATCCTAAATATCACCAAGATAAAAAATGGCAGAAAGAATAAAGAATTCTCTCTTTTTTTTTTTTACTTTTTTTAAAGAAATACTTGTTAATGTAAGCTAAAATTCATGGAGAAAGGAGGGAAGGTGTAGAGCAGGGTTGTAGGTATGTAACAGATAAAAAGGCAATATGGAGAGAAAACCAACGTGTCGCAGATAAAAAGGAAGAGATTTTAGGAAGCACATCCAAGCCCTGATCAGAAAATGCCTTTCATTACTGCAGGAATGGGGCGGTCTCTGACCACCCAGCCAACATTAAAATTGCTCCTCATGCAGGAACTCCTCACAGAGGCCTGTCTGTCCCACTATCCACAGCTGTAAAAGATAGTCATGAATAATGTCACCCATGCAATGTGATATCATAGGCATATTTGTGGCTTTAGAAAGAACCATGTTGTATAAATGAATAACACTGACATTTATTCCTTCTCTAGTTTATTATGTTGGGTCAGCTATTTCAGTTTTGGTTTATTTTTTTTCTTTGACTTTTTTATGCATCAGAGCTACTTTTTTCATAGAACTGTGCTAAGGAGATTTCTGTGTATATTGCTATAGTTATAAGTTAAGGAGAAAATACTTGTTTATGACACTATAGATATTCCCTTTTTCAGAAAAAAGACCATTTCTCCTTTCACTTCTGAGGTTTTGAGTAAAAGAAAAGTCTTCCAATGTTTCTTATTCAAGATAAAAACAATGCACTTTTATTTATCTCCAAGGCATGATCAAGCAATCCTTCTTCAAGTCCATTCTTCTTTCTCTTCCTATCTAATTACTAGCACTAAAATGTATCTTCATTTGTGTTTCTTCTGTTAAGTAATACTAGAAGTGAAATCAAATTGAGGATTCATTTAAAGTAATCCCATAAGCATATCAGTCCTTAAGCTCATAAAGTCTGGGATAATTCAGGAAATCTTTGATATAATTTTTTATGTAATATAGACTGTCTTCAAGGTTCACTTTTTTGCTCTCTTAAGAAAGAAAGAATTGAAATTTTTGTATCATGGTGCAAGATTTAAAACCTCATGTTATGTCTTGCATATATATAATGTTTTCTCTAATAAATACAAATTAGAATTAGACTCTTTGAAGTAAATCTAATAAATCACCTGAATGACATCACGAGTGTTATGTCTTAGAGTCATTATGTATAATTGGTTAATGGTATATTTACTCTTGTGCTATTGGATCACCCTCAGGGATAATTCCAGTTAGTCTTGAGTCTCAAGAAGGATTTCTTTGTAGAGGTAAATGATCTGGTTTTTTTTTCCCTTTAGTAAAGAATGCTAGCTAATTACTTTTATTTAAATTCGTTTGTAAAGCAATAAATCTGTCTTGAGGTCTCACTGCATTTCAAGTGATGAATTTGA
The DNA here is from genome assembly GCA_039654755.1 of Calcarius lapponicus. Classification (NCBI taxonomy): domain Eukaryota; kingdom Metazoa; phylum Chordata; class Aves; order Passeriformes; family Fringillidae; genus Calcarius; species Calcarius lapponicus. Next base: position 44,256,598 of record CM077468.1, on the reverse strand, counting down.
TGCTCTCCGATGCCTTGAATTTCCCCCTTGAGCCAAAAAAGGTGATGAGAAAAGGAAATGAAGCCCCAAAATCCAGAGTTCATGAAATGCAGTATTAAAACCATATGTAGCATAAGCAGAGAGGATCTCAGTCAGATCCTCAGTCAGAGGACCTCGCCTAGTTGAGAATTGCTATAAAAGACTAAAATTTTTGTTTAAAAGCAGAAGCATAAACCTAACATACTCAAGGCATAGAAGACTTCTCTGGAAGGGTGGAAGGCAGCCGATACTGAGATTCTATTGTCTAATATATGGTGATTCTCAGAAAAGGAGTACAGAAGCTATAAAAAATTATCCTTAATGCCATCTTGTAGGAAGACAAACACATATTACATACTCAAAATTATTTTTTCTTCTCTCTGAATAGCTCTATATCTCACCTATTGATTTGCAGATGTACCTTTAAATGTGTTTCTTATAGCTTATTGAAAATGACAAAATTTTTTTAAAGTTTACGCAATAGGAAATTTGGCAGCTCATAAACTCACATTTACCGTGCAATAGACAAATAAACTGAAGAAAAATCAGGAAAACCCTAAAAATTCTTGTTTTTAAGGCAAAAGGAAAGGGAAAAGAAAAACAAAATGCGTTTACTTTTTAAAGATATTTTGCAAAAGTAGGCGCTTCAAAATTATTCTGCAACTTGTTTCAAAGTAATAATTAATAATATAAAGACATTTAAATTAAACCAAATTTAATGAATAAATAAAACAAAATAAATATTTAGGACCATGACGTTAAGATTCAGAATTACTAGTTTCTATTAATTAGTTTCCTTCAGCTGCTGGCTTTAGAGTGTTTTATTGGAAATGTGTGATTTTTAATTAAGACACAAGACCTGTCTGGAGATATTATTCCTAGGTAAGCAGTAAAATTTCTGGTATGTGGACCACACATTCCAAATTGATTTGAGGATGTCATTACCTTTGAACGTTATTTTCTTTCTTCGTCCTAAAGGCTAACAAATTCACCTTGGAAATAAATTATCAATTTAATAAAACAAGTTGCTGTAATTTTATTGCCATAAAATTGTTATTCAGTAAAATATGGGGTTTATTGTAAAGAGCCTTTTGCTTTCTATTCAGTTCCACATTGACAATTATCCATCTTTTCCATTTTGTTTCTCTCTCTGGGCGGTTTGAAGCAGTAGCGTGATGTAAAAAACCTGAGTTATTGGAATATCACTTGATTTCAGTGGACCTGGTAGAGCTTTTGGTTTTCAGGTGAAAGTTGGAATGTAATCATCAGCTGGAGTGGAAGAACAGAAACTGAAAAGGTAAAATTGCATTATTATGGGCAAAAGTCTTTCAGCCTCAGCTGCAAAGATAAATCAAAGCTTTTAACTTAAAGAAAAAAAAAATCCTGTGTGCCTCAGAAAAATAAGGCTGATGTGAAGAGGACAGGAACCAACTTTTTTAAAGGAGCTGTTCTTTGGACTGTAACAAGGTAAACAGTGTGATTATGAGAAACTATGTTGAAGTGGCAAGATGTCTGATGGAACATGAAAAAGTATTTACCATTAATTTCTCTGAGTCATCTTTGGTACTAAGTGTGCAATAACTTGTAAGCGTGGTTTGGGAAATTTTAAACTACTAGTTTATAGAGAATCAAGTTGGCAAAAGAGCAGCATATAAAGCTGTCCTTAACTTCTAACAACTTACCTCAGTAATAGTTCTGGGTGACTGCAGGGCCAGATAAATAAGAAGTACTAATGATAATGTTTAACCAGATGTTCTTTTGAGAAAATTATGCTAGTTGAGTTTGGTGCACAAATTTGGTTTTGCTCTTGTTGATATATGGAATTATTCTGTTGCTGAGATATATCTTTGTGACTCCCACAGTGCTAGCCTTTCTATACTCTTTTTTTGTCAGGCTGAAAGTTTAAAACTGTTTAAAACTGATGGCAAGGATTTTTAAAGGCTGAGAGGAGGTGGCTGCTCCTTTGAAACTAATGGTACTGGGATACATGCCTTTCTTAGGTTCCTGGTATATTGCCCTTGTCTTGCTGTGAAATGTTCTGTCACAATTCCTTGTCACTTGATCTAGGAAGGACAGGTTTGTCTTAGATGGATATATATATATGTATACATATATATATGAGCTGGACTGGGATGTTGGCAGCTAATGGAACTGTCCTGTGGTGGGTGTGGTCAGGTAACACGCCACTCAATTTGATGCCATTGACACAAGATCACAGAGAAGTTGATCTTGGGTAACTTTGCCTAAAGAGAGTAACTCTTCTCTGTTTAGTGGCACTTTGAATAATCCATGCATGCTTTTGTGTAATGTTACATGTTATATGGGTGTCTTCAGAACTGTTTTGTCATTGATTCCAGAAACTAAAAATGCCATAAGGAAGCTGATACATTACACTTTGTTAGGATGAAAAACATCAGACACCATTAAGTTCTTCTAGCCCAAAATTAATGAAAATCCTTTCTTCTTGGTCAAATTCAAGGTGCGTTTCTCTAGTTTGTTTGGGTTTTTCTTGTCTTCATTGGTAGAATTTTCTGACTAACAGAACATCATTGTCTATTGAAAGTACAGATAATTGCAGTAGTTGCAGTGCATAAAACATATTTCTATATAATTCAAGAAAGTGTTTAAAATTTTTTCAGTACATTAAAAGTGGCAAAAATATTCCAGGCTAATTACTAATGTAGTAACTTATATATCTTTATATTTTGGTTTGTTTTAATGATGTAGAACTCTGTAGGTCAATTCCTATTCTGATATACACTACAGATATACACTACACAACTGTTCATATAGACTGTCTATTTCTTATATCTAGGAACTAAGGAAATCATCACTGAGAGCAACTTTCAAGAAATGTGAGATGAAAGAGAAGATTTACATATTTGAAACATCTCTTCTGTTTTTTCTTTACAGTCTATCTTAAACACACTAGAGGAATATGAATAAAATACATTTTAAATGTCTAACCAACCCTGATTTCTTCTGTTTCCAATATATTTCCTTGTACTACCAAATAACAAACAAAACATTAGAATCCTGATTCACTCATTTGTAGGTGATCTATGATGCAATCTGTAAGTCCTTACAATTGTTTTTCTCAATCAGCACTATAAACAACTCAATTTTTTGAATATACTTCACAGATAACATATTCAGGTTTGATTTATTTTATGAAGGCTTCATAGAAGCAAAGCATACCTAGGAGGTACAAGAAAAAGTAGGACTGACACAAAAGAAACAAAATCATCACTTTTTACACCACTCTAATTTCATACTTTAATAAAGAAGTGAAATTACAGCAGAATTGATTGTATTGTTCTTTACAGTTCAGCTAACTGAATTTTCTACTGATATATAGATAGTATTGCAACCATGAGGACAAAAATCCCATTGTAATATCTATTATTTATCAAAAGTTAGACCTTGTGAAAGGCCTTATATTTTGTTAGCTGTCCTTCCATGTCCAGGCACGAAATCTAGGCATAACTTGGATGCTTCTATCTGCTAAACATACAAATGTTTCATAGCAGAAAACAGCCATAAAATAATTCAAAGTACACTTACACTGCTTCTGCCAAGATTGCAGGTTTTATACACTAACTTCAATAATTTCCCAGTACTCCTTCCTTTGCCAAATAAAGTCTGTGGTTCTGTTGTTCTCACTTTAGGGAGAGGTGGGACCATTGTATTTGGATATGCTTATGTTTGAATTGAGGAATAAAATAAAATAATGGTATTGTCATTCAAAAAATTAAGTTATGGAAAAGACCTCTTTGTATTATTTTGTTGGAAGCAATGGACTGGGCCAGTGGCATTTCAGTCCTTGGTGTGAGATGTAGCTGATATCACTGAGGTGCAAATAAAAGCTCAGAAAAATGCCAGGATATAATACTATAAGCTAACAGGCATATTTGGGGATTTAACTCAAAATTTAATTTGTCTCATGAAGAAAAACACTCTGCCCTCTGACATAGTGAACTTAGATGCTGCTCAGCAAGTCAGTAAATGCTTATTGTGTTCAGAAAGTTCTCCAAGGAATGACTCTTACCCAGTGAATTATTCCAACTTCCTGTATCTACATCAGATCCATTCCTAAATTGTTCCTAGATTTGTGTTGCCTACTTAAAGTAGTAGCAGTAGAAGGAACCAAAAATCCTTGAAACTGTTGAGAGGGAAGGGAAAAGGGAAGAGAAGATAAACTCACCAATTCAAATGCAAAATGACTGAGAGATAATAAGCACTGAAGCCTTAAAATGGATTTTTTTTTCATTCCTGTTCTTATTTATGTTGAAATCAGTAATGTCAGATGCCAGATGGATGCATCGCTCTTTGTCTATAAAGTTGTAATTAGTGCAGGCAGATTGTTCTTATCCTCTTATTCAAACTTTGTCTTAAAATTTCTCAAGTTCAAAGATGCTGTCTTATTCTTGTAACCAAAGAAAGAAGCAAAGTCATTTGTAAGAGGAACAGCTTTTAAATTCCCAAGGAATTGCTGGGCATCATAATATTATCAAGGAATTAGTGTAAGTCAACTTTGGCACTCAGTCAGATGCTTTTTACTTTGAGAGTTGGCTTCACATAAGCCTTTGGGAATCACAAATGTCAAAACTGGGTTACAGTATAGCTTTCTTGCCTTTTTAAACAGTGTCCTGTGTTAACCTGTCTGGCACATCTGGTAAATTTCAAAAGCAGAAGTAAAAAGGAAACTATATGTAGGAAAAACGCGAGAAAGAAATTCAGAAGCACCATCCTTCTTTTTACAGACAGAGAATATCACCAGAGCACAGTTGTTATTTTTCATTATTGAGAACATGCAGCAGCTTAGTTTCACCAAGTCTAATTGATTTTCACAGCTGATGCATGAAAGGCTAAAGATGATACAAAATTTGAAAAGGACCCTTGTCTAGACCCTGAAGCTTCTGGCATCTGTGGAGACAACAGAAAATCTTTGGAACTGGAATTACTAATATATCTAACAATTATGCCAGGTCTCTGGGATATTTAAGGTACTCATTGATCTCTCCATACTGCAGGTAGTTACATGTCCTTTCTCTTACGAAAATCTCACACATCTCTCACTTATTTAATTTCATGTTACTACCAAAAGGTTAATAGGCTTATGTCACATGTGATGTAATTATCTATAGAAGGCAACATCTTACTAAATAAGCATGTTTTATTATTTGTTACAGGCAAAAGAGATCATGCAGCTGAGAGAAGTCTTCTATAGCTGATCAAGGGAAGGGTTTGCCTGAAAAAAAGTCCACTGTGGGAGGAATTAATCAAGTGCTGCTGTAAAAGTCATTCTTTCATAGCACCTAATCTTATCCAGGATATCAAATTTCTTCATGTGTAGTCAATCTTCCTTACCACTGACAAACAATTCCATGGTATGCACACATTTAGACTGTTGAGATTTAAGCATGTACCCCAACATCTTCCTGAATGCTGAAGCTTTTTGGTTGCCTTTAGATGCTTAAAAGCAACTCTTGATCTATGTGATATCAGCATTCAATTCTAATAAGAATAAAGGTCTTGTACCTGTTAACTTGTAAAAAAGGAAGGGCAGATCTCAAACTGCCAAAATGTCTCCAAATTGTAGCTATGCCTGGCTTAGCTTGAGGAGCATAATTTAACAAAGTCTCACCTGCTCTATTTGATTGATTAATAAATAAATCATAATGAATCTTACCCTTTCCCTCTCAGTAATTCATTACTATGTTTCAACATGAAGCATTTCCTATTTTGAAAATTACTTTCAATAACAATTTAATATATTAATTAATACACATATTTCATGAAAACATCTAAGTCAACGAAATTCTTATAGTTGTTACAAGCTGCTTATTGAAATAATGCATAATGGCAATTGATGATTTTGGATGACCACAGATTTTAGAAAGACTTGTTAAGAAGACTTTTCTGTGAAATCCGTTCCTGTATTAGTGTGCACCCCCTCCACTCCACCCCATTCTAGTACCATAACTTAAATTTTGAAGTCAGTGAGAAGGCTCTGCAAGGTATAATATTAGGACATTGATATTTTGACACAGTAAAAGACACAAAGGGTCCTGTGAATTTAGGAGCAGTTTAGAATACAAAATATGTAAAACTCCTAAATGTAATGTGAATGAGATCTTAATAAAGTCACATTGTGACATAAAAAATATCTCTATCAATAGATATCGATGTTTAGACAAAAGTTTATAAAATGTCCAGTAACCAAAATGTACCATTTATTTTTTCATAGAAGGATAATATGAATTTGCCATACAGGAACTTTCTAGATATTTTGCCTATGAGTTACAGAAATCCAGATGGTTAGTTTTTGACTAATCACTTCTTTCTTTCACTTTTTAGGCAAATATGGCAAAACCTCACCTGTGAGAGGCACTTCACAGTAGGCTTTTCCTCCTTCTAGACAAAAATATCAGATATAGTTTCATGGTGGCAGTGTCAGGAATTTTGAGCATGACATTAGAATTTAGCCTGGATCACACCTGCCGGGACCCAGCCTAAATACATGAGATCAACTTTGTGCCATCTGCGGAGTCATCGGCTCCAGTACTAAAAGGTGTTCTAGATGAAATTGAGGAGCCTAATTATTATACCTAAGATACAATCTACAATAAAAATGGCTTGAGGGAATTTGATCTGATAATTTGGCTGGCACCTTTGTAATAAGGAATCCTGTATTCAGCTGGTTCTTCCCCGAGTTCACTTGACTCACAGCAAGTCTGATGTCTAGCAAAGACCAGCAACATACTGATGTATTGTATCAGGGATTAAAAAAAAATTCTCCTATGGGTGTTGAGGGGAAAGCCTCAGACACTCATTTTGATTAATGGGAATGGGATAGAGAGCGAATAACCTTGTTGGAGGCAATTTTTTTTATTTTTGTATTAGAAAATAAATGAAATAATTTCTTCTTTCTCTGAGACACAGTGTCAGGTTGAGAAGCTGGGTAAAACCTCATATGTAAAGCAACAGAGGAGTTGCATTTTTAAAAAGGTTTCTAAGGTTGGATTGGGTGGGAAAGGTGAATTTGAGATTGCAAACTTTCTGAGACTGTAAGACTTGGAATAATAAATGACTGACTTCCTCTTTCCAATAAAGCTTTGCTTTTTTCTCATACTCCATTTCCTTGCAGCTAATAAACTCTAATAAAATAACAGTGTCTTTAAATTTCTGTGTTGTACAAATGTCCTTTCTCCCTTTGTCTCCTCTTGAGGCTAATTTATCTCTCTGATTATAGGTTTATAAGAAAATTACACTCACACATCTCTTTCATTTCTCTATTTCCCTCTGTCTATGATGAGAACACTTTTTAATTGACACTTAAGCAAAGATATCACAGAGACATTATAAAAAAGGGTTAGATGACTTTAGACTTTGTCTCAGCTGAAATGCCAGATAGACAAGTTAATTACAACACAAAATGAAAGACTTTTGACCCTCTGAGGCCTAGTAAATAGTTACATACTTTTGATTCTTTGCTTCTCCCTTCCATCCCCTAAAGAGACTGCAGTTAGAGATGGTTGCTTGAAAGCATATGATGGCTGCCTAATGAGACAGTTTCTCCTATTAGACTAATCCATGTACACTAAGCAGATTTAGAAGGATAATAATGCCTGCAGAATGAAAAATCCTTTTAACATTATTTTTAAATATGGAGAGGAAAAAGGTGACACACAATAGACTCATTCTGTCATTAGAATCTACAAATGGTGGCAGTTTTCCACCTGCAGCTAATGTGCAGCTGAGTTTGGCCATATGTGATCTCACATGAATGCACACATCAATATGGAAACAGGACTTTGTTTAAGAGAATCAGTATAACTGAGACAGGCCTTTTTGACACTATAAATCTGAAACACACTGCAGTTATGTATATTCAATATATGAGGGCTAAAGGTCTGAGTTTATTATATAAATAGAGCCAGAGGAAGACCCAAGAGATCCAAATTGTGAGATATAAATGAAATGTTGCATGATACTATGACATACTTTCAATGCCTGAACTTTTATTTTTTGGACTGACTTACTGACTGAAAACCTCTTTTCCAATCAGTGCTCCTTGAATTAACCTACTATGCTATTAAAACAGAGAAAAAATATTGATTCTCTTTCTCAGAACTACAATTTCTCCAAATCTGGCACAATTTCTTTTGCTTAGACTTCGAGACAAAGTTAATACTACATTGAAAGAGCAATTCCATAACAAACATTAACTGGGGACTCTCTTTTTCTTTCCCATATTATATCAACATGTCTATCTCACAAGTATCCTGTAGATGGTCAGTGTGTGTCTGGCAATTCATAAAAATGTTGGAAATCTCAAATGTGGGGCTCCATAGGCTCTAAGGAGTAGTCTTTATCTATGTTCCATCTATATCAGAAGCCATGCTCATACCTCTGCAGTGCGAAAGGAAGGGTGAGCTTAAAGTCATTAATGGGTCTGTCATTAAAAAATAACTAATAGTTAGTAATTCTGGGACAATTTCTGACTCCAATGGTATAACTCTCTTAGAATCAGGTCAGAATGGAAGAGGTTTCAGAGAGGTACCAGCGCTGCCAATTGGCAGAAATGGCAAAGTAGACATTGAAGGAAAGTTCCCAGAAAGTTCCTATGACATGTATTTTCTAAGCAGGTAATTAGTTCTCAAGTGTGTTTTCCTGTCTCTCTCAGCTCTCTCTGTCTGAGAACATGGAATATGCTGAAGCAAAAAAAAATTAGGAACAGAAAGCTTTACCAAAGTGAGTGAAATTCTCCAACATGCCACCTTCTATTTTGTATTTGCTAAATTACATGCAAGCCCCTCATTTTAGCTCATCATAACTGACAATGGAATAATGAATCTTCAATAAATTCAAACCGCATGGATTTAATGAAAGAGAGAAAGGTGTCATTGAGCTCATGGACCTGTAGTTCATGTGTGGACATCCTTATTGTAGATGTCCAGTCACCCTAAAATCCCTTTATAGCCACAGAAAATATGGATGTAAGTGTGCAAATTAGGGGATACCACCCATATGAATAACATTTCAGAAGTGCAAAATTCCCCTATGGATTATATGTGTTGTTTTGATGCTTCCCTTAAACATCATAATTTCTGTTCTCTGCAATTCTACAGTTCATATTTTCTTTCTTTACATGTGATCTGAGAATACTAAACTACCTTGGTTGTTTTTTTAGTGACTCAAATTTACAAATGGGTCACCAACTCAGGTAGAACAAGGACATTGAAGAAAACAATTTGGTTCATTGCTTCAAACACATATTTCCCCTATACTCCATTTATTCAACAGCATCCAAACTGCGTTTAAGACAGTGAAATTTTTCACATAATTTATTCGGTGGAGAAGAAGACCACTACCATTCTGGTGTGCACTCATGCAAGAAATGAAAAACTACACTCTTTAAGCACTCATGAAATTGGATTGATTTAAGGGAATCTAATGTGATGTCATTTACATGGTGAAGCAGTTAGTGAGAAGATTGCAGTAAGAAAATCAAACAGCATAAAAGCATAGACAGAGCTAATCCTTGCTGCTGTAATTAAGAGAGCAATATATTACAATCATAAACATCTCTTTAAATAGTTATGTCAGGTCATTAAGAGAGCACCTGAGTTTGTTGCAACTTGTCCTCACAAAGCAGATGGGACCCTGTCAATTTGGCAAAAAACCAATAAAATCTGCTGGTAGGCATAATTGCAGCCTCCATGTTGTTACTGTTAGCTCACCTTCAGCTGGGAAGATAGTATTAGACAGATGGTAATTAATTCTGGACAGGTCAAAAGGAATTACTGTGAAGAGAAGAGGGAAGTGGTCTGGACATCATGGTTCCTGGGTTAAGTTTCTCAGTACCACTGAATCATAGCAGGGATTAGCCATACATAAGCCATAATGTGTATAACCCACTTGAGGCTCTATACTTTCACAGTAGCAATAATTATTGATACACCAATATTGCAGTTTATTAAAAATAATGCTTTGAAATCTTTGAAAAGTAAAAAAAAAATCTGAACATATTTAATACTACTTAGTAGCACAGGGTTGTTTGGTTATAGCTTCTTGTGGGTTTATTTTTGGTTGGTTGGTGAGTTTTGTTGTTTCGGGTTTTTTTCTGAAATATGCTTGATTTTTGTTTTACTTTCGCTTCAGCTTTAAATCTCAGCTAAACCTCTTCTGAAAGCCTACTGTCCTCCACGTCTCCTTATTAAAACGTGTCTCTTTGACTGTAACTATCACTGGGACATGAGAAAAGGACTTGACATGTCAGTTATGAACTTTAAGTATCTTTTGATTAAAATACAAAGAAGGTGTTTTGGTTGTTTTTTTTTTTTTCCCATCTTCTTACTGAAATCTACCTGGCCTACTTATTTCTCCATCATGTGGAACAAGACACTAGCTAGTTTTAAATAGTGAAATAGGATTTTATGTTACTACATGTAAGCTGCTAGAGATTTTATAATTAAGGTAGAAAAATACAGAAATGTAGCTCCCAAACAGTGCCTATAAACTAATTGCAAACTTTTCTTTAGTAATGGGACTGTTGACATATTAAGAATAATTATCAAAATTATCACCCTAACTCTCAATTCTTCATAAAATTCCATTTGTTACAATCAAATGCATCCTTGGACTTCAGAAAGAAAGCAAGTAGGGATATATTTTATAACTTTTCCTTTTTAGAATGGTTTTATCATCATAAAGATATAAGCTAGTGCTTTTATCAGCAAGAGAAATTGTGGAAGATGATAAAAGCAAGCAAAAGAACTGAAAAGTTCCTTTTATCCATCTCCTTACTAAATAGAGATCCAGTTTGCACATGTCATTAAAAAAGGCAAAAAATGTATCTGTGAAACTCTGATCTAAAGACTGTCATGTTCACACTCTCTTAGCCACTTGAAGCATCTCTAGAGTGGTATTGATTTTTTTCTTGCAGTTTTGTGTTTTTAACAGAGAATTCTTTAGTGTTTCAAAACTTATATTCTGATACTATACAACATTCGGTAAGCCATACAACCTGTGTGCTCATGACCCTTCATTAAGTTTGAAATATCAAGTGTTTGTTAATAGATTTTCTATCCTTCATTTTTCTATTTTTCCTTTAAATAAAAAGCCATCAAAATATATTAATTGAAGAGATAAAAACACCTCAAAACCTCAGAGTACACTAGTATATGCCAAACTGACTTTGCCACAGAGAAATTAAATAAATACAAATACTTTAGAGAAAATAAGAAAAAAATATTACCAAACAATAATTAAAAAAAAGGAAAGAAAACCCCACAGCATAATAATACAATAGAAAGAAAGTAAAATCCTGGAATGTTTTGGAAAAGAAAAAAAATTATCCAATTATCTTCATGCACAATGTGTTACTGAAGATCTGAGAAGTCAAATTTCATTCCTTAGATTGAAAAAAACTTACCTTTGAAAAGTAGCTTTAAAAATAAAACAAACCCCTATTGAGATCAAATTCTTACATGTATAATACACTAATAAATTTAAATAATACAGTATAAATTTAAACTAAAATAATTAAGATGGAAACTATTCCAGTGACTCTGAAAATTTACTTGGAATAATTTGGCATATGATCTTCATCAAATGTGTGAATCACCATAAAAATATAGCCAACCTACTACAAACCACTGGTAAAACGTGAGTTAATTGACACCATGTTCTGTCATAAAGGAGCCTCTTGATTTAAAAAGTAAAAAAATACTATGGCCTGTTTGAATAAAGCAGAAGAAAATAGCCAAAATAAGAATCTTATTTTGCTTAAACACTGACAATCCTTAAGAAAATTCCTGAAGTGTAACTGCAAAACTGTCATGAGATCTGGGTATGTTTGTTTCTACTTGGGATTACACACAAACCTGGCATAGTGACTCAGTCACTAGATGGTGTGGCACAATCTGCTATTCCAGATCTCTAACTCCTAGGGTCTTTGTTGACTCTCTGTAAACCTTTGAGTTGACCTCATACATTCCATTTTCCCACTCATTGCACTCTTTTAATCAGAAAACAGTAATCACAACAAATTGCCCTCTAGCTTTGCTTTACATTAGTAACAGCTAGCAAAAAAATATGAACAGTGCCATCAAATTACTACAGTTTATAATTTGCACAATAACCCAAACTGTGGAAAGGGACATACATGGGTTTCCACTTAATTTGGGAAGTTTACCTTACCTAAATCTATCCAGCTGCGTTGTCTGTGAGAAAGAAAAAAGTGCATTCTCAACAAGAGTTATACACAATGTCAAATTTTACTAAAGACCAGGAAAATGTAATTCTTACAAGATTCATATGCTCAGTTAAGGACTAGGGGGAAGTTTTCTATTTTTCTTGACCTGATTGCATTTTTGTAGTGAAAACTATAAACTCTTTAGTCTGCACTGGGATTTTATTTCAAACTAACCAATTCAAGAATACACATTTTTAGAACTGATGGCAAGGCTTTTGATTGCATAAAGTACAAGAAAGTGTTGCAAATGTTTCCATCAAGAAGGTGATTTTTGGAGTCAGGTCTTTGGCAAATCAAAAGTATGTAAAACCATAGTGAGAACGCTGCAGATAGATCAGAGTTATATTACATTGCAAAACATAAAACATTTTCAATTACAATTATTCACTAAAACATGCATTGAAACTTAGACTTCACACTCACCCATAAAACAATAACATGATAAAAAAGTGGTCTCATCTGGCATTGTAATTTCTAACAATAATCTTATCATGAACTTACACATATAATGATAAGCTAAGGGAAATCATTTATTCCAATTTTATTGTTCTACTAGTTACTATGGGACCAGACTGATTAGATCTACAGATAACACTACTACTTATTTAGACAAATAAGAGCCTAATTTGAAACTAGTAAGAAAATAGGAAAGCAAATTAGAGAAGGAAAAATCAGATCAGTGTAAACAAAAATGTCAAAGTTTGATGAGTTAGGACATTCTTTTAAGAAGTCACACAGTCTATATGACTAAATGCATGATTGTTAACAGCAGGCATTCAGGCTAGCTTTAGCACAAACTCTCAGGGTTACCTAGACTGCAAAACTGCAAAGCTCAGCAAAGCTGTGCATTTAGGGCATAGAAATGAGTGTTCCTTCCCTTGGGACACCAACTCCTGGCCCTATAGCAAGAAAGACAAAAGCCTGACAAGTTCATATGTGACAACTGCAATACATCAGCGATCATATTTGGCAGCCTGAAGTGGGAACATTTGAGTTATTTTAACTGTTAGCAGGATTTCAAGCAAATTATACCAAGCTGCTTTGCCTAAACAAAGAAAATTGCTGACAATAGTAGGAAGAGTAGGAACATGCCCCTTTATCTTCCCCCAACATATACTGTTCCTAAAACCACTGTATTTCTTTCTTGCCACTTTACTAAAATGAGATTAAAAAAACAAAACAAAAGAAGAAAACAACAAACAGACACAAAAATAATCTGTATAGTCCATAGTATCTTTTTCAGACAAAAATCTGAACCTTTCTCCATTCTTTTTTATGCTATCAAGAAATACTGCATAATAGTAACTCTTGACTGTTCAGTCAGCCTTTAAAGTGACATCAATCAGTTTATACTTGCTCCTCCAAGGCTTGATCAAAGAGCATAATTATGCTATTTCTGAGCATTTTGAAGTTTCCCTTTGCTTAAGTATGTTCAACAGCATAAAAGTTGATCTAGATATATTAAAACATGATAAAGTCATCTGCAATTATACTATAGGTCTAGTCTTTATTATCTTTCTGCATATGCTTGAGTGATTACATTTAACAAACTGTATGAATGTACATATATATGTGTCTAATTGTATATATAATAATCATATTATGATCATATATATGTATATATGTATAATCACGTTGAAACTTAAACACATAAAAAATTCACTTAAATTATTCAATATCACAGTAGCACATGGAAATTCCAGATGAACTGTAGGATCTTATAAGGTCACTCTTCAGTGAATATTTTCCTTACAATCAGAATAAATAGTATTATTCTTCATGTGTGTTTTAGAATGCTGACTTGTAGAGATATTAAAAAACATGTCTGAGATCAAACAATGTACATGCAATGTAGACTGGAGGATTCAAGCATGTAATTTAAGATTATCTGCCTTTCCACAAAGTGGACAGAGAATGGTTTACAACACTTGCTTTTTTAGCTTTCATATATGAGATCACTTAGAAATTTCCCAGTATAAATTGCCTGTGTTGGAATTTAGGGATGGCATTTATAATGTTAGTTAGTAAGTGGGAAAGAGATGGCTTCTTCTCCATAATGTCATGACAAAATATTCATGGAGTTTGATGGTTTTTTATCTATCTGAAGTTCATAGAACAGTTCTGGAGAAGCAGAAGGTTTTTTTTCTTTTGTTTTTCTTTGCATGTGAATCATAATGGCATATGAAATATATGTCATGAAGACTGTTCTGTATTAAGTCATTATTACAACCATGGGAAAGAGGGCAAGTTGACCTTGGTTATACTATAGAGAATTATATTCCTGATTTGATCCATGTTTGGTTTCAGCTAATTCATCTGTTCCCCACATTTGTTTCAAGTAATCAAAGCTATGCTTCTTCATTTTTGTTTTGTACTATATTCCTCTATTCTTCTATTGTAGCAGTAATGGAATGCAGATCTCAAGAGGTGTGGATGGACCAAAATGTCACAAAGGATTTGCAGTGTAAGTACTATTGTTACTTAGTACAGGTGAGCCTCGATGTGGTGTTTTCAAGAGTGATGTTTCCAGAAGAAAAATATGGCAGTATTAGTATATGGCAGTATTCAAATTAAGAAACCATGGAAGAATTTAAACAGACACATTTTTATTGCTCTTGGAGTTCAAAACACTTCATGCAGCATTCTGCTGCAGCTTAGATTGAGTGAGCAGGTTTCTTTACATGCTGTCAGTAGTATTTTTAGCAAATATTCTTTTCAGATTTTTTTTAAGAAGATGAGACTATAATTTCTCTTATTTCTTATTTCTCTTATTTAAATGCTCTGTCTCCCTATTCCACTTGAATCTATGCTCCTTTCTTTCTTCTTATCTTTTGATCTTAATGAACAAGTCTTGGAAAACACTTTGTGAAAAGCGTTTTCCAAGACTTGTTCATTAAGATCAAGTGTTAGAGGTCCAACAAGATGTATCTGAAACTTGTAGTACAATCAGAGCAGCACAGAGCAAGCCTCAGGTAAGCAGAAGAGCATGGTTTTGTTAATGAAAACAGTAGGAGAGTTCAAGTGACAAAACTGATGTAAGCAAGACATCATATCCTACTAAAGCAACAGGTAGAAAATATGGCCACCATTTTCTCTGCTTTTGTTTTATGATTTTTTCTCTTGCTGAACAGAACACCTGAAGCTGATTTCAGTATGTCTGCTCTGAGAATTCACTTTTGCAAATGTGCATCTGTGTAGATGCATGTATCTCTTAGGAAAAAAGTGATTTTTATAGCTATATTTCCAACCCTGAATAGAAATCATTTAGGCATTTTTGAATTATCAATTTTAAATGCACATCTGAAACACAAAATGAGGTAAAATGGGGCCTATATTGAGTACTGATCTTGAGCGTCTCTTTACAATGCCATATTAGCCAGTCTGATATCTTGCTGCTAAACTAGCTATGCTCTTAAGCAAGCATTATTCAGACTTCTGGATTTATATTTCCATTTTAAATACACTCAACTACAGTCACATTCTGTTAATAAGTTAAGGCATGAAAACATTCAATGCACATGATGTTACTTGTGCTGCAGTGACAGAAGGATAAAATGAGTCAAATCACCTCAACATTCCTTAATCATGCTACCAAAGCTGCATAAATTCTATTGGGGTTTCTTCCCAAGGATACAAACATACAGAGTTTTTCGGTGACAAAAGAAGCCGTCAAATTTCAAGACATTGCATCATACTTCCCCCCCACCCAAAAAAAACCAACCAACCAAACAAAAAAGTTATGATTTATGACCAGTTTTCCACTTTTTTGAGCTGAACTTGCAATCTGAAAGAATGCCACAGCCACAAGATTAACCTCCCATAACTGGCAATCAAATCTATTAATTTCTCAAGCTAAAGAATACATATTAAACAAATGTGAACTCAATTATATAAGAAGAATTTCCCCATGGTGGCTGCTATTAGATAGCGAAACAGTTTCTGAGAGGAAACAGTGGAATCCTAATGGCTGGCGATAGTTTAAACCATGGGGAAAGAAACCTTTGCTGTTTGAGAAGGCTGAAAAATCATTTTAAACATTGTTTCTGGACTCTATATGTAGTAAGGGGGGAGACATTCTATGTCCTACTGCTGTGACAAATTGACTCATAAGCTTAAAAATTCAATCTGCAAAAGGGGAGTATACTTGGTAAACAGCAGCAAAGGCAAATTTGGATATTTAATAGTGCATGTTTATTTAGCATAAATGTTTCATAGCAGATAGCTGCAGACAGAAAAAAAATCAAAGTCTGTATTAGGTTAAACACTGAGGGTGCAAAATCTCCTAAAGTAGAACAACAGTGATCTTTGACAATCCTACTTCACTCAACAAAGCATTCAGGGTTTTTCTCTTTCTTCTTCTTCCCTTTTCCCCCTTCTTTATATTCCCTGGATATTAAATGCCTTACATAGTGGCTGGCCGAGCATATGTTCTTGGTTAAGGACAATTGTTTATGAATTTTTTTCAGGTTTCAGATTTCTTTGTGGCAAGCAGAACACCCAGGCCCCTGGCTGGTAGCAAATGGAGCCATTCAGAAGTATGTAAACATTAGAGTGAGGAATTTATGAGTCTATAGTTCAGCTGTATGGAACATTTCTCAAGGTAGATTTCTTTCCTTTTGTGTGTGTAAATAGATTCCTTGACTTCAAACACAGCTGAGCAGTACCTTGGTGTAGATAGAAAGGAACAACATCTGGAAATAATAACTACTTAGCCATTAGTCTAATGCCCATCGAAGCGCTAAGATAATATTCACATTTGAATTCAGAAAGTTTTTTTCGAATTAATCACCCACATGATCCTGGACTAAGAAAATAAATAGGATAAAGGTGGAAAGAGATATAATTAGGGGACTGTAATAGAACTTTCCAGTTGCTGACTGAATCTGTAAAAAGATAAGTTATCTGTAAAAGATACCTGATCACTTAAAGATTCTCTGAAAATTAAGGCTGGCAATTGAAATTATATTAAGAAGATAATGCCTTTATTTTGCCATGCAATTTAGCCTCTAGTCTTGCAGAAGAATACAGATAATTTTACCATGACTATTTGGTCATGGTTGTTTATTTATGAAAGATGTCTTATTCTGAATGGTGGGGGGAAAAGGCCATGATCAAAGTTCCTTTCAGCCTGCCCTACCACTTCCCTGTTGCTGAATGTCCTGAATGTTTTAAACTCATCTAAATGGCTTAATGACACAGAAAATAGCATTTGTGAGGATGCATAAATATTACCTAGTGGATAGATGTTTTGTCATCACCCCTGAGAGAAAAATAATTCTTGAAGCTGCACATGTAAACCAATGGTGATTTCAGAGAATGAGGCAGTCAGCTTCATCATTTTATTCCTCAGTGATAAGATAAAAATTGTGAAAAGGACAATCACTGATTTCAGTGATTTTAGTCTCAATTTGAAAAGTACACAGGAGTACTTTGACTCATATGTCTTTGGACCCTTAGAATTTAATTATGACATTCTGGTATAGCCCTGGGATAAAGACAATATCTCTCATATAGTATTTAATGTGCTTATTGCTGCAATTCTTTCATTCTACAGTTTCCTGTAGACTAAAGCCTTTCCTGTTCTTCATTTTTTTTCCTGAAAAGTGTACTGAGAAATAAAGAGGGGAAAAAACCATTGTACGTACTTAACACATATTCCTCAAAATCATAGGATAATGGGTTCAAGGTGTTGTCGTACTTGCATGTGCAATGTGCATGAAAAAGTCAAAACATGGCGTTACTTATTTCCTTAATATTCCAATGCAGACCAAAGGCTAATATACATAATAAAATTTCTCATTGCAAAAAAATAATAACAGTGCATGAAAAGGACATTTGTTTTTCTGTAAAAATCAATCCAAAGTTTTAAATTCTAAATTCTGAACAAGATAAAAAGATAACTTTTTTGTCAAGATGTTGTTTGTCTTCAGGCTAACATTTTAGGAAAGTCTCAAACCAGTGCCAAATAATTTACAGGTGCTCATTGGGTAACATTTGATTTATAATTAAAACAAATAGTATGTTGCTAATGAGAGTTCATTGTGGTTATATTTTAAACCAAGACAGAACTGAAAAAAGAAAAAAAAAACAAACAAAGAAGAAAACATATGTTCTCAGAGATTTACAATTCTGAAAACAAAGTTATAAGCATCCCCTTCCATTTGTGAAGATAGGGGCAATATCCATGAAATGTCTCTTTGCCAGTAGTAGGTCTGCTGGAAATTTTCACTTTGGCAGTAGAGATTCATGTGATGATGAATTTCCAAAACTGTCTAAAGGTCTCCGTCTGTTCTTTCCTAATGTGGGGTTTAGTGGAAATTTGTTGAGATATACATATATGACGCTATGAAATTTTTGTAGCAGAAAGGCTTGGAAACTGTCATCCTCCATTAATTCATTTGATTATTTACCTGCCTAACTACAGCAGGGATGTGCTGAAAGGCCTGTCTATGTGTGTCCATGCCATCTAAGACTGCAGCATACTAGCTTGCTCTAGGCTGAAATTTGGCATGGGATTTAAGGTGCACTTTTCTTTTTTCTCAAGTTTTGAAAAGTCCTTAGTGTCTGTTGGCATTTTTTTCTTCTTTCTTTCCCCTAAAGAAGCAGGCAAATAAACAAAAAAATCTAAACCAAACCCCACAGAACTAAAAAGTCAATTACTCCAGATGCTTGTTGGGGCAGTTTGCACCAAAAGAAAGTGTTTTGGTTTGGTTTTTTCTTTTTGTAATCTTACGGATTTATTTATCTTTGGGAAATTGTAGAAGCATGTGAGCAACATCGATTAAATTCTGTTAATATTTTAATTTTCATTTTAATTATAAATTTACAAGAGATAATTCCATGCAAGGGAACCTGAGATATGCCACAGCTTAGCTCAATGAATTAGAATTTGGAAAATGTTTCCTAATATGTGGGTGGAAAATAATTTGAAATGTCTATATTTTAACCCATGGACACAGACAAGAGATGTTTGTCTAAGTTAACCCTTCCTCTATACTACTCTCACAAACTATTAATATACTGTTAGCATCTTCTGGTCCTGAACAATTGACCAAAATGTTCAAAGTGTCACTGACCACTTATGCTTTTGAAACTCTTTTATGAGTTTATTCATTTATCCTATTTTTATTTCCTATTTCCTATTTATCCTATTTATTTATCCTATTTATTTTTCACGTGTAGTCTCAGAAGCGTGTTAAAATACAATACAAAAAAATTCAGTGCTTTGGCTATTTTAAGCAAAAAAAGCTATTCAATCACCCGGACCCTCCTCCATATTTGAAAATACTCCTGGTTTAAAAATATATCATCTAAGCACAATGGAATTTTATGACAAATGCAGGAAGGCACAGTATCAGTAGTCTCAGTAGCAATTCATAGGGAAAAAAGGGAACATTTTCTTTCTTGTATGGCCTGCCTTACTTTAGTGTGAAAGAAATATTCCATAAACACATTAAAGAACACAAATAACGATGTTTACAAAATATGTATGTATTTGGGAGTTGCTACTTATATTTCTGAAAGCAGACTCTGTAAAACCTTTCCACACAATTTAGAAACAAATGCAGCAACATATTTATTTGTGTTTCCTTATTAATTTTGGGATGGAGAAGGAGAAATGTCTATGTTATTCATAAGATGAAGGAAGGATAACCAAAGTATGCCAGAAGAATTGGTCTGATTAACAAATTCCTAATCATTGGAACAATACTATTATAGGAAAATCATAAATTCATTCACTGACTCTACAATAGAACTTCCTGAACTTAAAGGTTCATGGAAACTTTATCCTCAATCAAGAAGCCTTAGCTTTGCCTGAGTTGATCTGTTTGGTTCTAGGTTGTTTTGTGACATGAAACTGAGGAAATATATCAATATGCTATTTAATTTGTATGTTTCTCATTCCCTCCAAACTCAGCCTAAATCACACTCAAGCAATTTGCTTGGCATTGGCATCCCTGAAAACAGTAAAATATATTTCTCTCCATTAAATAAGGATAAAATATGTAATTGTCCCAATTTCTAAGTGGAAATCAATTGAAATAGTTCTTCATCATAACTACAGACAGATGCATGCTTATATGTATCTTTATAAGTCTCTAAGGCATAATTATGATGAGTTTATTATCTGTCGATATGAATATTTAAGAGAACAAAGTACTATTAGATTCTCTCTTCTCAAGAACTTAACCTAATGGACCAGAAAATTATCTGACCTAGAGCACTATTAATGGGCATATCCTTTCTCTGCGCTCCGGAGCTCCTGAGGCCAAACCAAAAGATCCTTGTTGAGTTTATATTTGTCTCTTATGAAGGCATGACCTTCATTTACTTTAATGGGAGTTTTACCTGATCTGATTCCCTGGCACTTCTGTGATGCAGAGGAGTAGATTGCAAAGGAGGTGTTAGTAATGGCCTTTAAAACTGTCAAGAGCCCAAAGAACAGTGATGCTATCTCAAGGAGGACTTTTGTGCAGGAGTCATTTTATTTAGAGTTCTGTGTGACTGTGAGTGCATGAACTCTCTCTCTTTCCAGTGTGCACTCAAAGGAAACTCCTCAAAATGGTCTGCCCTTTCCTCCCTTTCGCTGTGGGGTTTGCAACTATCTTCCCACTTTGTGTTTCTCCTTATGATAGAAAACAAAATGACGTCAGATGAATCAAAAGGCCTCACTACAACTGTAAAATTAGCCTAGTAGCTTTAAGTAGGGACTTTTCCTTCTTGTGTAATCCCATAATGTTGATCATACGTTCAGATTACAATTCAATGGTAAGTAATGTTCAGAGCTATTCAATTGTTACAGTCCTTCTAACCCTCAAGAACTAATATTGCATTCCCGAATACAAGACGGTAAATTCCGGTTGGTAGCTACCTGCAAATTCTCTATAAATTATCTAACTTAGTTATTCTTATATTCACAGCCATATGTACCCAAAAAAATATAAATTTCAATGTGACTTGATTTGAGGGTGATGGAACCAATGTGAGGTGCAGGAAGGAACTTTTTTTTTCCTCCACGTTCTGTCAGCATCCATGGAATTGAACATTTTTTTGTCTTAGACAGAGGACTGCTGAGATAATAAAATTCTATTTCCCTAAGGTTTAATTATGTGTCACTGGATTAAGTGGTTTTTGGATTTCAGTCCCTGTAATTGTATGTTGGCATTCCATTAAAATATTCATGCTTCCAGGAGTTGGAATATTTTTTTTACAAATTATTTTTTCTTTTATTTATCTTTTATACTTTGAGTGTATTTGCCATTTTGTCTTTGTCATAAGATAGACAACAGGGACTAATGAGTCAAAAATTTGAAAAAGTTGTATTTGCAATGAAAAGTAATTTTAAAAAATAAAAAACCCAAACTTCACAAGTTACAAAAAATCCAAACACACCTGTTAGAGACAGCATTCTTTCTTTGTCAGCAATGTATTCTCCTAAGTGCTTGAAGCCTCTTTTACTTCAAACAGAGAAAGCAGTGAAGTACTCCAAGCTGTGTAGTCCATCATTACAGAAAGTATAACAGGTTGTGACATAAGAGGTCTCTTCTTGATCCTATTTTCTCTAAAAATACAGTAGATTCTCTACATATGTCCCTGCTGTCTTCAAACCACCTGGATGAAAATTAGGAAACTGATGTCTTTTTTTTGTCTTTTAATTTTTTCTAGTACGGGAACTTTAGTCAATACTTGGGAAGGGCTGCAGTGAAGTTTCAGTGTGAGGCTGGGCTTCAACTGGCATTGTAAATTACCTGGATTTTTTTTTTTTTTGAGCAATGGCTTAAGTATATTTTTGCCAACTGCACTGTTTAAACCTATTCCTCTTCAGATTCACCTGAGTTTTCTTTGAAGCATTTAAACCTCTTCATGTGGGCTAGGAAATCACTGTCATCACTGTTTTATTACTCTCTTTTGGACAAAAGTGAATCAAGAAGTGTGTGCAGATTAGCTAAAGGAATGGAAAGTTGATTTCTGCTAATGCAAGAAGCCTGTACAGCCCATATATAAAATTTCCAGTGAAGCATTGAAGGTGGCCATATTTCAAACCCTTTAGTTGCCATATAGAGATCTAAATTAAAACAAAAAAGTAGAGAATGTGCTTTATAACAGTATTGTAATGGTATGTCTAAAAGGAAAATGAAAGAGGATTATTTTATTATTGAAAAGAACAAAGGCAACATCATTCAGGTGGAAACCATTGATGTCTTTCAAGTATAATGGTGAAGGAGGCAATGCCATACTAGTAAAAGAAAACCTTTTCAGAGCTCTGCTTGGCTTCAGGGATTTTATCTGTTCTGACATCTTTTATAATTTGACAGCTGCCTTCATTATTAAAAATGTCTAGCATGTGTAATTTTAAGCTGTATCTTGTATGCAAAATGAGCAGTACATTTCCTTACCCTGATTCCACTACAATGACAAACCTGAAATTTTGTAATCTACTGACACACTCAAGTATATCTGTTTCAATGGCTACTGCTTTTTCAAAATGTAAAATAATAAAATAAATAAGAGGCACACAATACTCCTTGCCTTAACTTACACATTTTTGGCTTTGGGTTTGGATTTTATGTTTCTTCCCCCTTGACATTGGTCTGTAGGAGGCCAAATTAATCAGAATTTATGATTAAAGATCAATATGCAGCATGGTACAACAGTAGTGTCTCAGTTTCTCAGCATATCAATGCTGATATTGTAAACAAGAAAGGACTAGGTCGTTTTGTGTTGGGTCCATTTTCCACCAAAAATGGAATATGAATTTGTTATGGAATTTCCACCAAAATGTATATCTGTGGAAAAAAGCAAGCAAATAAACAAAAAAACCCCAAAAGAATCAAAAACCCCCAAAAGATGAAGGTAAAATTAAGGTGAAAAAGAAGCTATACCTTGTTTTAAATATGAGGATGGCTCACATACAAGGACAACAGGGAACCCAGCATGCCTCCTGTGTCTATAAATACAAGATAATTTCTTGTTTACATCAAGTATCTGGCAGTCCAAATGAAGACTTTTGACAAAATCATGGGAGAGCCCAGGGGGTAATGATTGCAGCAAGTGTGTACCCAGGCCTCATCAAATCTACTTTCATCTGTAAATTTATTTCAGATGAAACTGAAGGATTTTTAAACTTTCTGTCACTCCTGAACTGCTGTTATCCTAATTAAAGCTACTTTTCAGCAGGTTGTCAGAATTCTGAAAGCCTGGACAAGGGGGTATCATTTCCTCAATAAATATATGTTAAACCCGTGTTTTCTGTAAATGTCAATCTAACTTTCAGGCACAAGGCAAAGCATAGACCTATAGTATTTTCTGAGAGATGCCGAACAGTGGGAAGATATCAGAGGTATGACTCTCCTTGTGGGTGGTCCTGTGCAGAGACCAGATGGCAGAAACTTGGGCAGATATTGCAGGAATTCACAGAGGAATTTTTAGGTGATCAGAAGAGGGTCACATGCATTAATTAAAAACACAAGGATATATGATGTCAAACCAACAGCCCATCCAGCCCAGAACCAATCATCGACCCAGGCAGAAGGAGATGTTTAGAGAGGAAACACCAATCTAGCAGCTTTTTGCAGTCCAAACTCAGTCAATTGCCACAGGCTGTCATTTAATGGTACACTCCTATTTAGACATTTTAGTAAATGAATATCTAATTATGTTTCAGCTTACTGCGCGCCTCCACCTACAATGTCATAGAGCAGTAAGCTCTGTAAATTTGCTACTTGCTGTTTTAAGAAGGACTCTGTTTTATCTGCTTGAAAAGAAACTCTTTCTTTAATTTGTAGAAATTAGTTGAATTTGAAGAACCTTTATTTTGAATATTGGAGTCTGGTCAACAACTTCTTATTAATTTCCAGAATTAATAATATCCCAATTTAGTGTTCTTCATCACAAAGATTAGTAGCAATCACAGATTTGCAGATTCATTGTTCCTTTCTTCTCCAAGTCTCCAAAATCATGGAAAGAGCTGGTCCCAGCACCTTCCCTATGGGACCACATTGCATATGCTTCCCCATCTCAGAAAGAAACCATTAAATCAAATTCTATGCTATTCTGTGTTAGGCTATGCTATCCTACCCTACCCCTTTCATCATTTAGCCAACTTTCAGTGCTCAAAGGAAGACTTACGCAACTCGTTTTCTTTAGTAGTCTTTGGTGAACCTTTAAAAACTCCAAATACATTGGTTCCACCATCTCCTCTTCATACTCGTGCTTACAATCAAGAACTACAACAGGTCAGTGAGGAAGAATTGCCCTTTACAGAAGATGTGCTGACTCTTTCCCAAAAGGTTCTGTTTATTGCTATGTTAAAGATCTTATTTTTCTATTATAGACTCAGACTCATTGTTCCCGTAATTCCCACAATCCTAGCTGGATAGGTAATCTTGACAGTCTTCCTGTTCTATGTGTGTGATGGACTCATCATGACATGTTATACACCATGGAGGAAATATCACTTGGTACTGCTGACTTATGAACAACTAATTTATCTATTTTGTCTAATATCTCCTGTATATTTTTACAAGTGATTTAATTTCTTTGACCTATATGCTGCAAAAGGGTTTTAGGTATCTATTCAATGTCTTCAGTATCAACCAATTTGCAGAATTCATTGTGTTTATGTACCATAACCCTGTCACACTTGAGTTTTCTTTCAGAATTTTGTCACATGTTCTTGCCAATTCCCTATCAGAAGTGCTTTAATGTGCTTGTAACAGATGTATTGCTGGTCTAAGCATACTTTTGAAAGTGTTATTAAAATTATTTTTGAGGTTTTTTTTTAATTTCCTGGTCATGTATATTCTGCATTTTTTATGGTTCATTTTTTAATCCATATTTAGTATGTTTTTAATTTTTTCAACATGGAGTTTTTATCTCTGTTAGCATTGTTAACTTGTATTCTGAGCTCCTGACCTAACATAAGAAGTTTAGGTCTATTTTGATTTCTTTTAATTTCATATTTTTTTTTACTTGGACTTCTACTGTAATAATTTTTAGACAGAATTCAATATTAAAAGAGTGTTTTAGGTGTTTGTTTGGAGCTTTTTGGTTACATTTTGGTTGGTCCGTTGGTTGGTTGGTTGGTTAGTTGATTTGTTGGTTGATTGGTTGGTTTGGTTTGGGTTTTTTTCCCAGAGTTTGTTCTCCCATTTGTCCATAAATCTTTCTTCCTTTCTGAAAAATGAAAACTCATATTCTGGGGTTTTTTTACCTGTTTCCTGTTTTTAAACCTTCTTCTTGTGTGGCCACTATCACATAACAAATCTCCCAATAATATCTCTTGAAATGGTTCCTCCTGCATGGCTCAAGACCAAATTTTTAACAGAATCTTTTCCTGTGAGTATTAAGACTTTTTTATTGTTCTAGAAATAAAGCATTCATCATAGCAAAAAAAGTAAGTTTGCACCTCATTTCATTCAATCCTATCAGATTTCTAGATAGATCACACTTAGTACTTCTCCCAAATTTGAATTTTTTTCTGTCTCACTCAGCATTTTATAGTTTTCTGATAAGGATAGGCATAGTTTCGTGCTAGTTCTACATTTTTATTAATAACATGAAATTTCCATCCAAAATGAATAATGCTTTTAAATTATGATCATAATAATTGAATGTTCTCTAAGTTTCATACATTCATTCTTTCTCCGTTATGTCCTAGTCTAGAATCCCGGGAAGCTGGAAGCCGGGCAACACAACATTCCATGTCTTATCCTCTTTCCACCAAGTCTCTGAGTTACCTGTTATGTCAGGGCAATTGTTTAGATTCCAAGAATTGTAATAATTCCTTATGTTATTTTACAGGCTCCCAGCACAACTAAGTTTTTCCCCATTTCACTGATTAATGTTGCATATTCTCTGCATAAAGCATGTTGCTTCCCTTGTGAATTTCCTTCCTCTTTTGAGAGACATGCTTAACATTAGTTTTGCTGTCACTTCTGCAGACTACATCAGCCTGAACTACCTGTTGTACCTTCTGCAACAACAGACTTTCTATTAACTTTTGATTTAAACAATCCTTTTGAGCATTTTGGTTTTGGGGTAACGTTACCATTATGAGTATGCCACAGCTGGTTTCTTTCTATTCAAGTCCCTCTGTCCATAAAGTTCTACAGTTGCTAATGTGTCTAAAACCCTACTGTTTATTTAGTCTTCCTATTGGCTCCTCCACGTATTGAAACTCTAGACTTCTATCTATATGCAGAATTAAATAGAATTTCAAAGCTGAAGATTTCTCTTACTAGAAATACAAGCAGGGAAAAGGAAAGAAAGTGGTTGAGGTTCAAAGTGGACAAAGCAAAAGATTGTCATCTCAATAAAAGTGCAATTTTCTTGAGGCATTGAACTCTCATAGTGACCTTCAATGCAGTGAGTCGGAGAAATACCCGTGACAAAGTGATATTATACACAGTATGGCAAACCTAACTAGATTATTATAAACCCATGACTTTTAAGAATATCCAGGATGAGAACAATGGTTATGGATCTTTTCAATGGTGATTCTTTTTTTTTAATCATTCCTTTGAAGTCTATATTTACAATCTTTTCTTAGTAGTGTCCTTAATTCCCAAACTATGAAATGTGGTAAAAATTCTCCTGGAAATATCAAAAAATTATTTTTCCAACTTCCTACTTTTTATAGCCAACTGTACATTTTCTTTTCCAGCCATTAGGGTATATAGTTTTATGAAACAAATTTACTTTAAATCATTCGCTGTTTCAAAACTCAATGTTAAAGGCATTTTTAAGTAGAAAATTATGAAAAAGAAGATTAATATCATAACGCATTCTTGTTTGTTCTGTGAAAAAATAAAAAATCAATTGGCTTTTCAACATTGCATGGGCAAAGGTACAAAGGGAAGAAAAAATGTTTTTTAAACTTGGGAATTATTTTACTTGCTTGACACGTAAAATACAGTCTAAGTTCTGAGAAAAGTAATAGGCTACAAGTGCACAGAATTGATTTCTGTGTTCTGAAACATTTCTAGAAAAAACTCATGTTCCTTCTCATAGAAACAGGAAGCTGAAGAAAGCAGTTCTCTAAAGAAATTGGAAAACAATGATCCAGTTATTTCATTGGAGGTGGTGATTTTACTATAATTTGTTAGTAGAAAGAAAATTCATCATCATACTGTCCCCATATCAAAGTGTACATTGTAGTTGTTCTTGAGACAGTCAGTATAAATCTTACAGTTGTTTATCATTTCCCCCAAAAGTGGGTTAATGCACTTTTTCTTTTCCAGCTACCATCAGCTGCAAATTAACAATTTGTTCCTTCTCTTTCAAAACGAAAAACCATTTATATTAGCGTATTATAAATTTTATCTATTCCAGAATCACACATTTTGAAAACTATTTTGTGAGTCTATATTAACCCTTTCATATCTTATTCCTTGATCATTTTGAGACACCTTTGTCCAAATTGCCAGAGAGGAAGTATTAGGTTTCTGAGTGAATTGGTGAGATGATTTCTTAGTATTAGATAATTTCTTAAGATAATTAACATGTTCTTTTTAACTACACAATAAAAAGAGCTTTGTCTACAATCAGTTTAGTCCTGAAACAATCAACATCAAATCCCTCAAAAAATGTTCAAGTAAAGGTTCCATTTAGGACATGGCCCTGAAAAAAACCCCATATTTTTGTGGCTGAATATTTTCAACTTTTAGGGCAAGCAGTGAGTTTTGAACACTTTGAATAAACCATTAGGTTCTATCAGATATATTCATCTCATTTATCCAAATTGCATATGTCTTGAGATTTATGGCAATGGAAACCAAGCTTTTAGGCTTTTTAATCAGAAGGTGATGGTATTTCATTTCTGTTACAAAGGCTTTTTCTGATTTGAGGAGATGGTTTCACTTTCACACCATGAATGAAACTGAATGCAAAAGCTTATGTGAAGGCTGAACTATTCAGGAAAGATTTCTGTTGCTTTTAAGACAGCATCACCATGGGATCTATATCAGATTGAAAGTCAATGCAGTCTTATCTAAAGAAATATTTAAACTCTCTTTTTCTGTCTAGCATTGAGAATGCTGAACAAAGCATAACAGACCATATAGTATAATTCTATGCTGGTGACAATGAATGGTGTCCCAGACAAAGTACACCAAAAGCTACCAGTTTTCTTTTGTATTTTAAATACTGATTAAGCTTAGGGTAATGCTCATTACACTCTGATCTTGCCACCCTAAAGAGTGAAGGATGGAAAACAGTGCAGATAATTGCACTTAGAGGCTTAAGTATGTATGACCCATCAGCCCAACTGAGACAGGAGTTGCAACATGCTATCCTGAACCACAGATGAGAAGTCTAGAGAAGAAGGGCTTTTGATGTATGAAATTTAATTGACTCCATTTAATGGAGTGATCTATTTTAAAAATAATTGCATGCAAAATCAAGACAAGTAACATTTAGGTGTGATGACCCACCCTTAAGGGGAAGCGAAGAAATTTGAATTTCATTGTTTGTTTTTAAAGATGAGTTTTAGATGACAACACAACATGCCTCACAACTTTGCTCCATTAGGTTTTTTTCCCTTGATGAAGGTAGAATCTCCTCCTAGTCTTTCAGGCGCGTCAAAAACAATATGAATCAAGATTCTCAATGTTTGCATCCTTGTGAGATAGCAAGGATACTGAGAAGATCAAGGTGTTCCCCCAATAATGACCCCAGACTCTCCCGCCCTTAATCAGGCTGATCAGTATTTTACCACAAACAATATAAGTAACAAAGTAATTCAGAGCCAACAAGTAACAGATAACAGCTTTCTTACAATTTTTCTCATCTCATATTCACATTAGTTTCCATTTCTGATAGGTTGCAAGCTGACTAGGACCAATGTGTCTACATGTCATTCAGGTGGAAAGACAGGAAATCAAAGCACCATTTTTACTGCTATTATTTTTATAATTATTATGTATAAAACAAAACAAAACAAAACAAAACACTTGCCTTTGCAGAGACTCCAATAAACCCATCACTGATTGCTGCCACCCTTCACTCTTCAGCCAACAATGATTTGATTTCCTGGTCTCCTTAATTTTGCAGACTGTTGTGTCCAAACTCTTTAATTTTTTTATATAGAAGTTGTTTCCTGAGAAACATCAGCCCACATATGTCACACAGTTTAATGTCTGTTCTACAAATTGAGAAAAAAATGCAAACAAGGACTATTTAATGATTGGTTAATATTTATTTATATATAATTATTTGAGTAGGTTTTTCTTTTCTATTTATATACCATAATCTGCATTTTTAGGAACCATTTGAAAGACAAGTATGAAGAAGAGATATAGTCAAAAATCAGGCTAGCCAGGTTTATTTGCAGAAAATGTATCCCTGAAATCAATATTACGAGATTCATATTTACTGCTGGGATCTTCAATATAGTTTAACATTGAGTTAGTCTGTGGGTGTTCAGGGAACATGAGATGTAGAGAAGTTTAAGAGCTGTTATCCATTACTTTCTCCCACAAGAAAATTCTTGTCCCAGAAATAATATTTGTAATTAATTTAACTATTAGAAAACATCTGGGGTGCCCTAGATGTTGATTTATCATTGCAAAACCTCTCTTGATGGTTTTTGAGAAGTCCTGGGAATCTGAAGAGGTCTCAAATGACTGGAAGTTGGCAAACATTGTCCCAGTTTTCAAGAAGGGCAAGAATGATGACCCTAGAGACTACAGACCCGTCAGCCTCACTTCAGTGCCTGGCAAAGTTATGGAGAAGATTATTCTGGGGGAGAGGTTATGTTCTTGAAGATATTTAAAATTCAACTTGTCACGGCCCTGAAAAACATTGTGTAGCTGACGCTGCTTTGAGTACGGTGGGTTGAGTAGAAAACCCCACCTGAAAGATGAGGCAGTCATTGGTGACAGCCAGCATGGCTTCATGAGAGGAAACTCCTGCTTATCAAGCCTGATCTCACTTCCACCGATCTCTGTGGCACCCAGTGACAGGACGTGAGGGAATGGCCTGAAGCTGTGTCAGGGGAGGTTTAGGTTGGGTATCAGGAAAACCCAGAGGGTGGCTGGGCACAAGTGGTCACAGCAGCAGCTTGACAGAGTTCAGGTGTTTGGAGAATGCTCTTGGGCACATGGTGTGACTCCTGAGATGGTGCTGTGCAGGGACAGGAGCTGCACTCGATGATCCTTGTCGGTCCCTTCCATGTCAGCTTATTCTGTGATTCCAGATTATCCTCTGATTCTGCGATTGATTATAAATTAAGTACAAATACCGGGAGTACCAAACTACACTGTATATTTTAGTTTTTATGGCCAAGTGAACTTCAACTATGCTCTTGGATATTTTTAGTGTTTCTCTTTTTCTGCATGAGACATTTTAAAAGGGATGTGAACATTACAAATAACAAGTGCCATTATTTCATTCTTCCATGTTCCTATTGTGGTACAAAGATTGAACAGCTTCCTTCTCATTGGCCTGCTGTAGAATCATTTCAATCAGTTTACATGTTAACTGAATGAAAAAGTTAACATTTTAATTTTAAGGTCATTTAATTTTAGTGTCATTCTCCTATGTCTATTTATTTTGGGTGATGTTGTCATCCCCTTGCCTCCTGGACCCTTTTTCCTTTTTCCCTCCAAATTTTATAATTTTCAAGAACAAAAAACATATATGCCTTCTTTCCCAAAACTGTTGTCCCAAACAACAAAGCTGCAGTAGAAGGACAGCACCATAGCTCATGACTAGGAATCTGAATCTAGGTCTGGGGGAGCAATTCTATGCCATATGCAAAATGTGTCTGGATAAGCAAACAAAAGGTAGATTTGCTTTAAATGTATAAAGGGCATTTGCTCAATAAACATTATTTCTTTCTGTAATCCAAAACTTTTTCTGAATATTTATAAAGTCCTTCCTTCATATGTTTTACTCTGCCTGCCTTGAATACTTCCTCTAGATTTTGAAATAGTACATAACTTCCCCACTGAAAATAACCTGATAAAAAAAACACTTTTGTCAACCAAAATATCCTCTGCCAGATCCTAGAATTGAAAGACAGAAGACAATGCAAATCCAATATATCAGTTGAATTTCTTTCTAATTTTCTTTTTCTTTCAGAATGAAGGCTATCTTTTATGTTTCCTCTTAATACTAGTAAGTGTTAATCTAGCAGTAACCCACTTTCAGGATCCATGCTTTAAATTTTAAAAGCTTGGTGACAGCCAAAAAAGGAGTGTTGGAATGATGATAAAAGGAACTCACCCTAATAATAATGGAATATGGAGCATTTTATTACATATCATGGGTCACTGTTTCACTTCCAGTCCAGGGTAGTAGTGACCTCAGACTGTTACCTTGTGAGAGCTGTTTTATGATCTCTATAAAATGAGTTGCTAAGTTCACTACATTTTCCTGTTGCCAAATATATAAATGTACACTTTGATGTAATCTAGTACCACTTTGACTAGTCTTACCTGAGAATCTAAAAAAAGAACGTGACACAGCTTGTGTCCTGCTTTCAGCTGGGATAGAGTTAATTTTCATCCTGGTAGCTGGTAGGTTGCTATGTTTTGGATTCAGTATGAGAGTAATGTTAACACTATTATTTAATTTGTTGATGTGCAGTGCTGTTGGGCAATGTTCTTGTGCATCACTATTTTTTTTCCTTGAATTTTCTTCTTCTTTCTCTCTTTTCATTATCTATCTCCCTTTTCATCACTATTATTACCAGGAGTATTAGTAGCAGTGTATTTCATTATATTTAATTTGTTAAACTGTTCTTATCTCAGTAATGGGCTTAACTTTTTTTCTGTTTCTCCTCTCCTAGGTGGAGCAGAGATAAAGAAGTTGTGGAAGAATGTATGTTCCAGATTAGCTCCGAAGCAAACAGTCAAAGAATCTTGAGTGTGGAGACTCTATAATGATGTTTTTCACTAACAACTTTACTCTTCATAACTCTCTAGAAGTCTTCATATCAAATTTCTCACTAAATATAATCTAGTTTAAAAGTAACTTCTGGACAATTTATTTTTTTCTCAGAAAGTGATTTCATTTTATTTTTTGAGAAGAGGGAAGGCCTGGGATGGGAGACATTTTCAATCAAATTTTAAAACATTTGTCTGTCCATCTGAGCAGCCAGGCACCCAGATGATACCTATTTCGTCATGGTGAAAATTAATTAGTGGACAGAAGTAAAATACTGAATGCTTTTGCGCCTTCAGCACTCAAAATTAAATATCCATTCTTAAGTACAGATTTTGTCTAAAACACTCAATAGGGCAGTGCAATTTTTAACAATTAATTAAGCCTTTATTTGCATGAACATTCCAGTGCTAATGATGCCAATTTAAGATGATTCCAGAGATAGAAAAACTCAAAGCTCTGTGGCTGGATCATAACTTCCATAATATTGTTTAATGTTACAGTAATCTTAGGGGCAATTTTCCAAGCAATATGTAAGGAAGATAAAATCTTGTCCCTGAAGAACCTGCAGCATTTTTCTTCATTTGAAAGCACAGGTGCATAAGATTTTATACAAAAATCCCTGCCAGCACAATTAAATTTAGGCTTTTGGTGAGAAACAGCTCTCCCTTTTCAAACCTGGGAAGAGTAAACTTCTTATCACACAGCTATGTACTCTTGAGTTGCATTGTGGCATGGCAAAAGGAGAGATCCAACCACACAAGACTCTTTTATTTGCTCTCTGGCTAAAAACAAAATTTCAGAGGGGCCAAATCCCAAAATATACTGCAATTCACACAGCAATAAACAACAGTTTAGCTTCACAAGGCTCAAATTATTTAAAATAAAACAAAAGTGTGACAAAAGAATAGTTCGATCCTGTAAATCTCTGTATTTTTTCATGTCAGAGTCTACATCTAGAATATTTGAGACTCCAGCCAAGGACTGTGAAGATGGCTGGAGACCTGAAGCAGCCCAAATATGAGGCAAGGCTGAAAGAGTTGGGGCTGTTCATATTTAGAAAAAAAAATAAATCAGCTGTTTGAACCTTTTTGTTTGTTTCTGCAAGGCTTAAACACTGGTACAAGTCAATCTGAGAGGTTATGCTCTTGACGATATTCAAAATTCAGCTTGGCATGGCCCTGAAATGAAATAAGTTCTGTAGCTGACTCTGCTTTGACTAAGGTGGGTTGAGTAGACAATCTCCAGAGATTTCTTCTAACTTCAGTCAATTTCTGATTTTGTGAATTTTTGTGTGGTACTTCTAACCACTGTATTAATGTACCAAAGCAATAAGATAAGGAAAGATAAAGTATTATCTTTTTCCCAGCAGTGGTAGATACAATAACGCTGCAGAAATTGATATTATGCAAATTAGTTAGCCTCGCTGTAGTCTTGCTTTAAATGGTAAAATACCTATTTTACCTATGCTGAGGTCTTAGCTGGGGAAGTAACCTAGTCCTGTTTGAAAAAAGGTACTTGTTCATTGAAACAGAAATAGTGCTTTAGACAACTGGAAAATTTCTGGCAGAAACTAAGTATCAATAATTTTAGAGTTAGATGGTGCATATAGGAGAGGGATTCCAGAATCCTACTAAATGTGGAATATATGCTGTTAAAGCATAAGCACTCAAATTCTGTCTAGGTGGCAATTTCTCAGTCCTTTCAGGAAGCTGATATTAAGACACTTGAAAGCAGGTTCCTTTCAGTAGTCTGACCTTTAGAATGTACATACTCCCATATGTACATACTCACTATTCTCCTGGGCAACCTAACCAAAGGGCTTTGCCTCTGTTTTTCTGTCCCACTAAAGGGGTAGTTCCTACACAGAAGTTAGGACAAGTCCTAACTCCCACCATCCTGCTCAAGCCCATATGCAAAAGCTCATAATCTTGTTCTAACTATAGTACACACATGTGCTATGTCAAAACTGTGCCTGAATAAATCCATATATACATGTGCACAGTGTGCACTTAAAATAGCTACAGTAATTACAGGACAAAAAAAATCTTGTGTAGGTGTGCGCATGCAAATGTAGTTTCTCAGTCACATATGATACCAGCTTTATATACCCAGGGAAAAAAAAAAAAGGATAAAGTCCCTGAAGTTGTCATTCATTTACCAAATTATGTGAAATGCCAGGCTCTCTTAATGAATACCGCATGCCAGACTGAGGGAAAAGTGTCAGCTAGCCAGAATAAATGAAAAAGTAGATTATAATATTTTCTCATAGCCCTGCTAAGTTCTAACACTGCAAGAATACTTTTGCATTTTATGAACCTTGGCTCTGGAATTTTCAAGTGTGACAACCTTTAGGTGTGTGGTTTAAACTCAAATACAAACCTTGACCATTTCCTTACCCTATCCTTTTTCAGTGCTGCTCTCACATACATCTGAATAGCCTGATCAGGCAAATGAAGAGTGACCTGTTAATTCTCTGTCCATCATTTTGGTTTAGATTTTGGATTTTACACTTTATTTTTGAGAGATTAAAAGAATGCAATGTGCTTTTGTGGATACAGAAAGAAAAAGATTGAATGAACAAAGAGAAAAGGGAAGTCTCATAATGTTTTCACTTGTGACCCAATGGCAATTGTCTTTAGGCTTCAGGATTTCTGTTTGAAATTGCCAGGTGGAATTTTCAGAAGAGAAGCTGGACTGACACACAGGAAAGAGACACATTTATTTTCCCTTTGGAATCAAACCAAGCCAAATCGAAAAACAAGAGGGATATCACTTTAATATATTTCCCTTCAAAAGAATAAAAGAGAATTTGAATGTTTCAATAAAATTACATGGTAGTCACAAATGTAATGTCATGAACTTCTCATAATTGGATCATGAAAAGTGCTAGAGTGAGGGAAGAAGGAATAGTAGATATAAACCATGTCTTTACTACAAAATATTTTCATCTCTGATCAGTTGGGCAGTATGCTCTCAAAAGGGTTTTTTTTCCTTTTATTTTTTTCTTCTGGCTCTGAATACTCAGAAACTCGCATGACATCCAGATGGAAAGCAAAATCACTGAGGTAGCTGGAGAAAAGACCAGTGCCAAGCTTGCATAAATGGTGTGATTCCAGTTTAGTTTCAAATTCTGCTAATCCATCTGTAAGAAGATGAAGGAAATAGTAAAGACACCTGTTATTAGAATATCTAAACACCTCAAAGAAAGATGGTTATGAATAGTATAATAATGTCCTGCCTAATACGGGTAAAGGTGTGGTGACAGTAACTCCAGGTCTGCCAGTAGTCTCTCATATCTCATGTCTTACTTTGCTCCTCTTGTTCATACTCGACTGCCATGTCAAACTCATGAAAACATTTTGAATCCAGGCTTTGGAATTTGAAAGCTAATTTTCATAATGCTTAAGGATTTAGATGTATATTGTTCAAACATTCAGATTATATTGAGTGAGCCAGTCTGTGTATCCACCAGAAGAAATGAATGTTACTACTGCTATTCATATTTATTTTCATGCAGTTTGAAGTGTCTGCCTCTGGCTTGAGGCATTTTTCAAAGTAATTAAAATGTGCAGTCATGAACATGGAAGTTCACACAAAATACAGAGACAGTTAAAGCTGTCCAGTTAAAATGAAACTATTTCTGTGTACTGAAACCTCCCATTTGAATATCTGAGATGCTCAATGCCACATTGCACGTCTAATTCTCCTGGGAAATCAAGAAAAGTATCCAACGGGTTTCAAAAGACTTTGAATTGTATTCCACAAGTGCAAAAACTACGTTTATGTGTTCTGCCATGTAATGTAAATAGTCTGGGCTGAATCAGATCAACAGGAGAACAAAAAACTTGTTACAGTATGCACCATCAAAGCCTCTTAATTTAAAGCTGTTTCTTATATGAAACATTTCCAGTGATCATATCTTCCTTTGTGTTACACAGAAGTGATGATTTACAAAACTGTGTCCCAAGATTTCAGAACTTTAAAAAGTAAGTCAAACCAAACTAAAATTACCTGTCATATTTTTCAAAAGCTTTTATATTGCAGAAACCTGACTATTATGGAGGTGCTGTGCTTGTGTAAGCACAAAGGCTTTGATTCAGTTTCATTTCTGTTATTATACAAGTGACATCTTAGATGCTTCAGGATCTGTGAGACATTCATGTGCATTGACTGATATTAGGCATAACTTCTGTTTACCCAAGGCTTTCCCTTGTGGCTGCTGGGGTTCCAGCTGGATACTCCTCAATTTCTTCCCAATAAACCCCAGCAACTGGATGTCCAGGAAACTGAATCAAGCCTGTAATATGAATGGAGAGTTTATCTTGGCTGCCTTTATTCGAGCAACTTAAATGTGACATGGACTTTTCTCTGACCTGAGGCACAGAGCGGCCATGCTGAGCTAGTATCAATTTTATAATGTCCTCTCCTACCTCAGAAAAAGGTAGAAACAGCCTAACTGTCTGCTGGTAATGGCTAACATCCCAGACTAGGATGTTTAGAGCATCACTAGCTGCCTTGGAGAAACCAAAACTTGGGCATGGAACATCCTAGCTGACTTTCAGTGTTTGAGTTTACTCCATGCTTCCTCCCAGTTGTCTCACAGAGATGTTGACCGTGTGTTCAGGGCCTGTAAATGTCACCAGCTGTCATAGGAATATGAACCTTTATCATAGGGATTCTTTCCAAGAGAACAGGGCAGGGACTGACAGCCAGGGCCCAGCCCGTGGTCCCAGCCAGGAGCAGAGCAGGTGAGCCAGCAGGGTCAGCCCAGCCCCAGGCATCAGACACCTCCATGGAGGAGGAAATTGCCAGGGACACGATGGGTTGTGGGTCTACAGATGAGCCAGGCAGGACAGGATTGTGGAGAGCTGCAGACCAGTCTGGCCATGCTGTTGCTGGACAAGGGCTGATGGCTGTGGGAAGCTGACATTTACTCCTAGGTTGTATACAGGATGCAGAAGCCCCGGGAGAGGTCAGGCAAGGGCAGACAGGACTGTGTAGGGGCCTGAGAGCAGCCTTGTCATCTTCACAGACTTATAGAGGCACCAGAGCAGTCTCCTAGAGGGGCTGTGACTGCACCAGCTCTAATTGATGGGAGATGGCTGAGCAGCTAATGAATAAGGAGGAACAATAAGTTTACCAAGACAAAGGGGAGTACATAAAATCAAGTCTTTAATGTAAATAGGTCTGTCAGAGGGCCTCTACAAGGCTATTATATGCATGATTAAATGGTGAAGAATGAGAAAGTTAAGAATTCAGCTGATCTGACTTCATGGTGAAGCTTGAATTCAGGACAAGACAGTCCTGGAGGTGAGGAATCATGGCAGTCAGAAGAGCCCTTCTAATGGGCTTGCACACAACTCTGCCTTCATGAAGTCAGCACTAATTTGATGTCACTATCAGAGCCAAAAATATTTGATATACTAATATTAAAAAGAACATTCCACCACACCAGAAAACCGTTTGCTTTCAGGGCTAGCTCTGATAAATTTACTGTGAAACATCCACAGCATAATGCTTAGTACAGTATGCTGCTTGGTTTCCAAAGGCCTGCCTAATGGGGACACGTGCCTCGTCTTGCACCCAGCTGTACAGAGGCAGAAATTTAAAATTAAAAATAACCTTTCAGCTGATTCCTTGCATAATTGCTATCTTGTTTTGTTAATACTGTGGTTAAATTATAACTTGCTGAAGCCCTGGAGATTTGTGTGCTGGTTTATCAGCCCGAATTTGCATTGACATGCTTTTCAGTCAAGTAAGTAACTAAATCCAGTGGCCTTGAGTGAGCCTGGCAGTATTTGCACAGAAAATTAATAATAGATTAGGGAGAATGAATATATGTTGTCTACATAAATAGATGGTACGATGAAAATTTTGTGCATCTCAAAATACTACTGAATTTCATTGGAGGACTGTAGCTGACATACTAACAAATCTTTGAAAAAGCAATATAATAAAAATAAGTGCAAAAAGCCTCTGCTGCAATACTAGGCATCCTTTCACTATGGTTATCAGAAATAGTCATGTCTCTCTTGACTATCATACATGCATGAATCCAAGCAGACTAAAACAGGAATTTCAACTGAAAAAGCTGGTCATCATTTCCCATTTACAACTTAGTGAAATTAGAACTTGACATTTTTGTGGAGCAGATCTGTACACAGAGTAAAGTACTTAATTTCCTTGGGCTATGGGGTATTTATTAATTACTTTTTTCCCCCCATAAAAAAGAGTAGTAAATTTTGTAAATGTTTCATCCTGGTTATTACAAAGGCTGTTGATGCCAGAATATTCTCTTAGGAATTTTTCTCCCGCTTCTTAGGAAAGATTAGGAAAAAAAAATCAAATTAAGGATGCTTTTATTAATCTCATTGTTAATTATCTTCTGAATGAGGCTTGTCATCACCAGACAGAAATGGATATGTTCCATATGGTTTCAGCCAGTATTCGATGCTTTAAAAGAAATTGCAAGAAGCCTCATTCCCCTTAAGGTAAGTATCTGGTGACAGGTTTAGGCTTTTTTTTTCCCTCATGCTCAAACCCATCAGGTTTTATTGAACCCTTAATTTTGTTTAATGTAACTGCGGGTATTTTGAAGTCTGAAAACCATTTACGATCGTTATATCCATATATCTGGGGCTCTTCAATGAAAAGGAGGATTGTCCTCAGAGCCCCTGAGTGCTTTTACAATAATATTTCTGTTTAAGTTCTGATTAAACCAACGCTTCATGTTCCTTGAGCTTCTGAGAGTTTCTCTTACTTGACTAGAGTGGGAGCAGATGGCTTTGATTAGATCACCCAGGACTTTATCTTTTAATCACCTGCCTCACCCGTTCTGAGAGGGGAAAAGGGCAGACATATGAGTAATCTCATCCTTTCTGCTTCTCTGTCTTGCCAGTTCTCTGCAAGGCATCTGCTAAAACCTCATTCATCACTGTGAAAGCTGCGAATGGATAGCTGTGCAATACCCCGAGGCTCTGCTGTGGCGGTGGAGTGCCTAACCTCTCCCCTCTAGAAGGAAAGGCTACATGTACTTTTGTCAACCTGTCAGCAAGCACTTCTCTCTCTATACCCTTTGCTCAACCCTCTCCCCCCATCCCGACCATGTCAGGTTTCTGAAAATGTTTCATTTTGAAGAAAACCCCAGAGGTAGTTCTCAT
The DNA here is from genome assembly GCA_039654755.1 of Calcarius lapponicus. Classification (NCBI taxonomy): domain Eukaryota; kingdom Metazoa; phylum Chordata; class Aves; order Passeriformes; family Fringillidae; genus Calcarius; species Calcarius lapponicus. Next base: position 44,217,268 of record CM077468.1, on the reverse strand, counting down.
GAGCATGAGAACTACCTTTATTTCATTCCTCAGGGCACAGCCATATGTAAAAGATGTGTTTGTCTGCATGTGTGTGTGTGTATTTGTGTATATATGTATTTTGTGAACATATCTATGTCTCAAAAATGTGAAAAAGGAGTGGGTATTGTGTGTCCTTTAGCTATTAAAAATACCAATGATGGCCATTAAGTTTGATTTTTTGGTCTCAGTTTTAAGTGAGCCTGTCATAAAACCACAATATTTCTTCTCTGTTTTTTGCTTCAAAGAAAAGTAGTCCACAGAATTCTCCAGAACTAAGATATAATATTCTCCTTGGACTGCTGAAGAGTGGCAAGTTAATTCTTTCCAGAAGAGTTTTCCAATATTCTACTACCGTTTCCTGCTGAATGTTAATTTAGAATTCTTATACTAACTCACATTTAACATTAATCACAGTTTTTCAGGGTAAAAACACCAGGACTGATGGCTGATTAAAATAAAGGTCTGAAAGTTTCTTTGATTTGAGGCCAAACTACAGCTTCCTTACTTTTAGCTGGTTTTTATTCAGACAAGTTTATGTTTAAGTCAAGGAATTTTTTAAATTCTGTAAAGCCAGTATTATTCTCATGAGAATTTAGATCAGCTGTGAAAGAATCAACTCTTGAAAAATTTAAATGCTTACATAAAAACATTTATAAATAAGAAAATCTCCAAAATTATCAATTTCATAAGATGAGATATTTGAATATAAATAGCACTTAAGAATAAATAATTAACTTTGAAAAGGCCTAAGCATTGCTCAGATGTTCAATTGTATTGGCTGTAAGGCTTGTATTTGACATATATCAATGTTGTATAAAGAGATGTGTTCTTTGTTTTAAGAGATATAAAATAAAAAAAGGTAAGGAGACATGCAAAATTAAATCCCAAATGCTTCTTAATTTCATGAAAACATGAAATTTCTCTTCTACATTGTACTGACTTGTTCCAGAATTCACCAAAATGACACTAAATTTGGGTAGAAAAGGTATTAAATTCACAGTGTGAGCATAAATTCTTGTTTTTCCCCCCTGCAATATGAAGCACAACTTTAAAGGGAACAAAGTACCATGACAGCATGACAAAGTTATATTTAATATCAAAAGGATAGATGCAATATTTGATTCATACAATGAGAAAGAATACTTGCCTCCGAGATACAGTTTACTCCTCAAGCTATCAATGAGCCTTTTTATATAAATACATATATACATCTGCCAGAGCAGCTTCTTTGTAGACACACTCCCAAGATGACACATTTATATCCCACAGGTATTAATAAAATCATGGATTCATTGAATGGTTAGTGTTGGGAGGGACCTAAAGATCATCTTGTTCTAACACCCCTGATACAGGCACTAGTCCAGGTTTTTCAAAGGCACATCCAAGCAGGCCTTGAATGCTTCCAGAAGGGTGCATCCTGGTGGTATACATACTCAGCAGAGATTCACAGGTTTTTTACAAGGAGCTTCACCAAACTTGTCTGAGAGTTCATAGCCCACAGTGACCCTGTTACCCTCATCACCACTTAGGAGGCAAAGAACCCAAAGGTGAAATTGAAGTGACTTAAACTGAAGTATTTTAAAAATATAGCAATCATACTTTGCACATAGCCATTGAAAAACATGAAGAAGTTTGATATTAACAGTAACACCTCAGCCTAAGTATCTCTGACATGTATTTGATTCCTGTGTAATATGGCAGTGATTTCATGTTAAATAAGTACTGACACATAATTTAACTCACAGAATAACAGCTATGTATGGGTTATCTGATGAGTATCTTAAGAAATAAAATGTCACTAAATATCTTTTTATCAGACTTTTAGCATTAGTATCACCTTTAACTAAAGGGATTTAACATTAGAATTCCCAATAATATTTTTTTTTTGGTACACAGTCCTGATTTCATCTGGGATAGAGCTATTTTTGTTCCAAGTAGCTGGTATAGACTTGTTTTGCATTTAGGATGAGATAATGTTCATAACACACTAATATTTTAGTTGTTGCTGGTCAGCGTTTAGACTAAGTCGAAGTTTATTCAGTTTTTTGAACCACTCCACAAGTGAATAGGCTTAGAGGAGCACAAGAATTTGGGAGGGAACACGGAGGAACAGTTGATCCAAACTGCTCAAAGGGATATTCCATTCCATATGGTGTCATGCCTAGCATAAAAAACTAGAGGATAGTTGGCTAAGGGGTGGCTGGGCATCAGTCAGCAGCTGGTGAGCATGTAAAAGTACTTTGTGCATCACATACTTTGTATAGCCTAAAAATTTGTACCATTGTTGTTAATAGTATCAACATTATTTTTTCTTCTATTTCTGTCCTGTTAAACATTTATCTTAGAAGTTTGGGGTTTTTTCCCACTTCCCTCCTCACACACTATGGGGACAGTTGTGAGCAAGGGTCTGTGCGGTGTTTAGCTGCCTTGTCATCTTAAACTATGACATACAGAACACCATGCATATTAAGTAAGGCAAATTTCCCATTAATTTCAATACACTAAAAAGAGAACATTTATGGTCCACTTAACTTCTGTCTTATGTATGATGGTGATATTTATGTGATAGTTTGCATTTTTTATGTTGCCTGGACCACTATATTTCACTCTATGGTGTCTTTTTTGAGATTGCTTCTGACATTTCAAATAGAAGAATGTCTTCAATATATGTTGATAAGAATGTCCACTTTTCATTTTTCCCATCTCAAAACATTTTGTGTGAATTAAGGTAAATTAATTTAGCTTAAACTCTAATTTTCCACCAGCCCACATATTTAGCCAGCTTTGAAAAAATTAGGACAAAAACTCATCAAAGTTCTCCTCAAGACCAAAGAACTAATTGGTTAGAGTTCAATAAACAGAAAGTAAGTCCTTTATCTCTATACTTCAGCATGTTTACTGCCCTTTTTTTACAAATTAGTAAATTTAAAGAGGTATTCATTGACCGTATGGACCAAGTTTATCTCGTAAAAATTTAAGTCAGAGCTGTGGATTCAACTGTACAAGGGTTTTCAGAGTACAGAATTAATCTTTATGTATTTTGACCCTCTCAGGTGCTTGCATATTGTTCTCCACTTACCTACCCATCCAGAAAAAGCAAGGCTAAAATCTCCCAGGTAACACAGTGAACTAACAAAATATTCTCAAGGAAAACAGGGTTGCTGCATATACTTTCCTCATTACCCTCCCTTGGAGGGTATTGAACTTTGAAATTGATTTAAAACTCTTTTATGCTTCAATTGAAAACAACCCCCATGTTCTCCCAGTTCCGTCCTCAGAACACTTGTGCTTCTGTAATGATTTTGCTTTTATAAGAATTGAATTTTCAAGATACGGTGCAAGATGAATACTTTCGTCTTGCCAGGGAGTTTTTTCTGGATGTCTTTTGCTCTCTGTTCAAACAGCTATTATTTGTCAATGTTATCAATTGAAGGGATGGTCAAATTGCTGCTAAAGAGTTTAACTGCAAAGTCAAACTGGTGACCAAAGTGCAAACAGACACATATGGTCAGTTTTTGGGGTTTTAGTTTAATGGTATTTTGAAGGAAGAAAGGGAAAAATAATCTCTCCTTGTAAACTGAGAAAGGGATTCAAAAGCACTTACCTTTTCTTCCTACAGCTCCTGCCAGGTTGCTAGGCAATTGAGGGCAAGTGATTTTAATCTTAGTTTCTCACTCAAAAACAGACCTGCTGATTCTAGTAATTCTGCAGTAATTTATAATTATCTAAATATGATAAATAATATTTAATTACAGCGATAGTAACTACTTTTCATATTTGCATAAGATTTATGCATATTATAATATTTCTGAGTAAAAATTGAATGAAAACAATACCTTTGCCAAAAGTTGGCTTTATGTGATTTCCATCTTCACTTGTTTTTCATAGAATGTGTAGGAAGTGTGGTCTGAATTGACATGAGCATAAAATCCTTATGAGAATAGATAGGAAAACAACAGTGATATTTCACCTTCTGATGGGTAATAATAATAAATGGATGACAAGATCATCACCATGCAAGGAAGGCAGACATTTGTCAGGTTGTTGTGGTTTTCTCTTCTGCTTGAAGACGAGTGGACAGATATCAGCATCCTATAGGATACCTAAAGCAGCAGCCCCTAACAAAATAATAGCAGTGCACCCACAACTTTCCAAAAAGCTTGAGCAAACAGATGACCCTATGTTTATATTTTGTGTGAAATACCTGAACTCTGACTACACAAAATTAATAATGTATGGAATGACTGGGGTGTAGCCAGATCCTGTGTCACTTTTCAGAATGCCAGATTTTCCCACTGTGAACCCCCCCTGAAAATTTTTTATTTAGCTTTGGTGGCTCACAAAAAAATGCTGCACTATGAATTTGAGCTACAGTGTCAGAATCCAGCTTTTGCTCATATGTGTCTGCAGGGTTTTATCCAAACAGGACTTTCACCATTTCCACACAGATCTCATCTCTGACAAATAAGTTTTTTATTTTGAAGCTAACCTGACTTCTATGTTTTACTAAGAAATATTCAGTGTTCTGAGAGCAGATGAAAACTCCTGACTATTTCACATCCTCTCCAACTCAAGGTATTGCCAATGGTGTTGAAAATGACAGCACATGGTCTGTGACTGAATTTTCAACAGCCTGTTCTTAATTCTACATAATTGGGTCTGGTTTAGATAGAAACTTTCAAGTATCCCTTTTGAGATATGGAAATAGATAAATAGCTAGTGTAAAAAACAGAAAGCAGATAATTCTAGTAAGAAAAACCATGTCCACTCCAGGGGAAGCATTAAGGGCATCCCACATGAATTAAGACAGATCTCTGCTGCCTTTTTTCCATATAACTGATCAGGACAGAAGGATCAAGTTTAAGTGGTTACATTTGCTGATGCTCATGTGAGAGCAGCAAATATAGATAGCTGCCAGAAGTACACAGGAGGTAGAAAATCACTTTGCTTCTGACATACTGTATTTACTTGTTTCAATCTGCCTGATTCTGAACTCACTCTAGAGTTTTGCTTTAACACAATGCCACTAACTCATTAGAATAACTTCTGAGTTTGCCTTATCTTTTCCTAATACTGACAAGAAAGGCTTGTAAGTTTAGCATGAAATTACATCTTTGTGGAAAAAAGGGAAAAAGAACTTTAAATGAAAAATAAGATATCTAGTTTAGAGTTTGGTGAAGTTAAGGAATATCTTAACTGAGAGTAGGACTCTGGGACTCAAAGAAACAGCAGCATGCAAAACTGGATATGCTGCCATGCTTTTATTTTCCCATTTCTTCCATATCTATCTGGTCACAGGACCAGTAAGTCTCGAAAAAATAATAGTGTAAAATGCTATCAGGTACTCCTTGACACATTACAACTACTCATATGAGCTCTGCATGTACATGGCATTTTTTATGTGAGTAAGGATATCAAGATAAAATAGAAAGAGTGCTGGAGCTGGAAGTTTTGGTGACCCTCGACACTGAATTTCCCCATGCTGGAATAGAGATTTTTGAATCTGTTATACCATTGGAGCTCCATAAACAAAAGTAATTGCATCAGGGTCTTCTATTGCATTAAGAAAAAGAAAATCCTGGAAAAAAACACCAACAAAACAAACCAACAGCTAAATGATAAATGTTCTATAGAATGGAAATGGTAGTTGAACCAAAATTAAATTCATTTAAAAGTAGGCATGATATCTCCTAGAGTCAGTGTCATAATAGTGGAAGTTTCAAAATAAGAGCTGAATTAATATTTTCTGCATACCATGAAACAGAAAATTTTTTAACAGGTCTGGGAAACGGACATTATTTAGGGTTTAAAAATTTATTTCTACTAGATAATGGAAGATGAGTAAATTCCCTACCCATCCATTAAAAAAAAAATCAAACCAGTTACCAGAATATCATTAATTTATGATATAAAAATAATATAATATATATTTCACCATTTTCATGTAAACTGAAAACAACAGTTATCATTATAAATCTGGGATGACATTTCTTGGATTTAAAAAAAACCTACATTTATAACTAACAAAAAAACATGAATGCCTTTCAAGAAGACTCTTTATATATAAAATGAATGTACATGACTGCTACTTCTAATACTGAGTAATAATTAACAATAACAGCAACAAAAAACCCAACAACAATAATAATGCAGATTTCAAGACTAATCCTTATTAATATATGATTTCTTCATTCAGAGTTCAAGATTCAAGTCCACATGGGGAAAAAAAAATCCTTAGCAATAAGGTGTGGAGGCTAAACTGTCTAAACCAGCAATCAAATTTTGAGCCATTTGTGATGAGTGAATGTTTGTGAAGTACATCTGTTAACATACTTAATTCCCGAAGAATTTAATATCTAATACTTTGTTTCAGTGGTTTTGGTTTTGGTTTTTTTTAATGGAAGTGGGTTAATGCAAGTAATTATTGCATAGGAACATACATTAGTACAAAAAATTATGAAGTTTTAGTTAGTATTACTCAAATGTTGACTTGTTCTTCCTGTTGATCAGTTGTTCTTTTATCTTACTATTTCCCAGCTACCTGGGGCTCGAAGCTAAACAAGATGATTCTAGATAACTACTTGCATTGAATGAAGACTTTTCCCCACAACATTCTAACCCATTCTGTACTTTTTCACTACTATTTTAAGGTAGTCTTCATGTTTCATTGAAGTAACTGTATCATATTGTGACAATACAGATTGTTTTCTGGTTCTGCTTTGGTTTTGTTTGTTTGCTTTTTGTTTTAGTTCTTAAAATTATTGATTTCTTTCACTGTCTTTGAGATTCCTTACATTTTTAAGAATATATGAAAATAAGTGTCTCAGACCTGGACACTATATTGGCCAGGAGTGGGAAATTCAAAGCAAATTAGTAGCATTTTTGCTTGAATTGCTTTATATATGTGATACTGAGATTGTGTTCTTGCATGCATTCTTACCATGAAATTATTACTTATTCTACTGGGTAATGCACAACATTGCTTTATTAATATATGATTTCTTCATTCAGTGCTCAAGATGCAAGGCCATAAACCCCTCAATATCTTTAAACCTAAGTACATTTCTTTGTTTTCACACTTCCACAGAGTTCCCTAATCAAAAAATGTCTCTCAAGAATTTTGCCAGTTGTTTTTCATAAATTTATTTCTCATGTTGAACCTAGAGATAATGTATCCTATCCTATTGAAAACCTTATGCATTCACCTTTAGAAAAAAAAAAAGGAAAGCCAAAACCACCTAGTACATGAAGAGGTTAAAAAAGCATCTTTGATAAGATTGCAAATTCAGTATTTTCAAAAACTTTAATATTTCTTTAATTAGTTGTCCTTCTAGAGTCATATAAGCCATAATTTTTTTTTTTTTTTGTGTAATGGACTTTATTAATTTCCTTGGTTTATAGTATCAAAATATTGGAGTTTATTTTCTTATACTTGTTTGAACAATGGCATTCAGGTATCTTACTAGCCTTTAAACACTTTTCCTAACTGTCCAGCTTCAAATTCATTAGGGAAATTTGATGATTGTGCTAGTAGTAAAATGGGCAAATTCCCTTGAGATGTCTAGTTGCAGTATCCATAGTTGTCCTAGGCTTGATTCCAGAGTCTCTGTAGGAAATAAGTAGACATGGATAGCTTACATTTAATAATGCTGTCACTGCAGCATTCTCAGACCTCTTTTATTACAGTAATAATTTTTCATTCATATAAATAAAGTTCCTCATATATAACTAATCACAATTACAATTTTAAAGGTTTTAAAATAAGCACGTCCTAAATTCGAAGCCAAATCACTTAGTCTTCAGTTTACTACATTGATGGACAACTTTTGAAAACTTGAGGATTATTTTGGAGGAGGAGATGCTGCATTTTAAAGTTGATTTAGAACTGGGTGACTCTTTTGGAATTTTCCTGTAGTGTTGAAATTTTTGAAATTATATATAAAAATATCCCCTAGATATTTTGTTATTTTTCTTTATATGGGAGCAAAAATTATTCTGATTGTTTCCACTGAGAAAAAATTGCTTTTTTTTAAGGCATGCCTGTGAATCTTTCTTGGGAATATAATTACATTTTAAGGATTAGTACATTCCTTTGTTATCTGACTCAAACACTAAAGGACAAGACAAGGGAAGGCATTTCTCTCTTACACTGAATGAAATAAATTGTGGGCTGCAGTTTTATATGTATCAGTTTCATAAGGATATAACAAAAAGGAAAATATTGGCTAAACAACTATAATGGATTTTTGTATGGCCTCAGTCAGTAGAAAAGAAGTGAACTTACATATATATAAGCACCAGGGCAAATATGTCAAGGGGAGATAGCTCACCACATTCTTCTAGCCAATTTACAGCAACCCTAACAGGGAGAGTGAACTGTAAACAGATGAGGACATTCCCACTGCCTGCTGTAGCGAGACAGGGGTGTCATTCCACATCTCTTCCAGACTCTGTCACTTGCTTGAACTGTAGCCTAATGCAGACAAGGAATCATTTTCTTCTGTGTTTCCTTAGAGAGTTTCTCTTTTTTTGCCCCTGTGCTGGTTTGTTTGCAGCAGCAGTGGAACACAGATCATTTTTTATGTTTGGACATCTTTTCCTAAGTGAGAGAGAAATGACAATCTTTTGCTCCTTTATTCTCTTTGCCAAGGAGTGAGAAATGAAAGTCTCTCCACACACAGTGAGAACAGTTTGGTCTCTGAAAAGGATGGAAAAAGATACAAAACATTATATGAGTCCATGGATTGCGCCATACACCAACACATCTTTGGAAATTGCCACTGCCTTTTTGCACTTGAAAATTGTGATTCATTTTCACAGTTGATTATGAAAACTGTCACTCATTATTAGTATTAGTACTAGTTTTGCATTTGTTGCCTTTGGGAGTACTATACCCTATTAAAGCAAGAAAATGTAAACATCCTGCTGTCTCTACCAGGAAAACATAAAATAGTGGAACAAATATGAATAACAGTTAAGAAGTCACCAGAAATCACAAGTTATTTGACAGATTCTCTCACCAAGGGAAAAGAAAAAAGGTCCATTTTAAAGTCAACTCTAAGAATTCCTACCTTACTTTTTAAGTGGAAACTCTTTCAGGGGGTATATAAACACTACTTGAAACTCCTAATTTAAAATTCTACTGCTATTTTTTTTTTTGAGTGAGAGTCAGTAAAACCTTGAGAGTTTTATCCACGGAAATCTGATAACAATATCTTAGAAGTACTGAAATACTAAGAAATTGTATGCTATTATATGTATTTGGTGCAAAAGTACTGTAGCTATCTTTAAATCAACACTCATTTTCACGAGGAATATATTGGCTTTGAGTGGTTTCTGCTTTCAGGGAAAGACATCTTTCAGATTGTTTTCTCTAACATTTCTAATACTAAAATATAAGAAGTACTTTGTGGAATATTTAGTGAATATTCAGTACTAGAAAGCACAGACTATTACAAGGACAGACGAGAGAGGAGAAAAGAAGAGAAGGAAAAGGAAAGCTGAGACAGGTCAATCTCTTTCTAGAAAGGGTTGGAAACATTGCAATCTCATGTCAGCAGGTGTAATGCTTTTTTTTTGCTTTCAGTGGAATGTTGTTTCAAAAAGTCCTCTTTGTCCAAAAGAAAATAGTTCTTTCTAGCAAAACCATGTAGAACATCTTGAAAAAAAGCAATGGAAAACAGACCAAAAATTAAACAAAATTAAATAAACAAACCAACTTTTGATCAAATATCACAGTACCATAATAATGATTAATGTTTTGGAGACTGCACAAGCATTTGTTCTGGATATGTAGAGATAATATAACAGTTGAGTTTCAAAACTAAGTCTCAATTATTTTTGTTTTTTTTTTCTTGATAATTGTTGTTTTAATAACTATTTTCAAACTTCACTGATTCTTTCACCTTAAGTTATTCAATATGATTTTCCACTATCTTACATTTTTCCTTATATTGGGTTAAATTACCCAAGGCAAATGTTTCAAGACAAACTCAACAAGATTTCTGTTTGAAGACTAGCATAGGATATATATCTTTTCATCTCCCAGACTAACAAACTCTGACCTGTCTCTGGCATTTTGTAGCTTGTCCAGGAATGTGTGATTGACAAAAAAAAAACACACAAAAAAAACCCCCAACAAAAACACAAAAAAACCCCCAAAAAAACCACAAAACAAAAGCAAACAAAAAAAAAAACCCAAACAAGTATCATCAAAATACCCATAACTGCATTAGAAATCAAGTAGGTTTTTGTCATCTAGTATACTCAATTTTTAAAAAGAAGAATTGTATTTTCATAAGAGCAGAATGTTCCTAGCTGTTTTGTTGGATTCCTTTCTTGCAATGTTGCAATTTTTAGTCAAATTGATACATTACATTTGATCCCAGAAATCTGGTGACAGAGACATTTAAGCAGTGCACTTTAATGCAAAAGCAATTATTAGTGATGCACGAAGGGTAAGAAAGAGCTTCTGTTTTCATGTCAATAGTTCATTTGTATTAATTATGTCTGCCTGTATAAGAGAGGTGGGTATTATTGGCCTAACTTCTGAAGCGATTTCTGAAGAAAATGTACTTCTGGATTGGAATAAGGTCTTTGTGATTTCCCTTAGCACATATTTTACAGGGAGTCCTGAGCCATGTATTCTAATGTGTTCAAGAGCCACAGCTGACATCAAAAATAAAAAATTCTATTTATTTATATAATAGTAGCTATGGTTTCAAAATTAGACAGCTCTCAGCAGCTACTATAAGGAACAGGCTACATGAGACCATGTATAATGTTCATTTGAAAACCTGTTCATGAGTGGGATGACTTTTTAAAAAAACAAGGTCTATACAACTTGGTTGTCTGCCACTTGTGACTATAAGTGAACATTGCTTTCCTAAGTTGCAAAAGTTTTGTTTCAAAATATTTGGAAAGTGGTTTTGCACCTAATTATCAGAAGATAGCATAAATATCAACTATTGTTACTTTGCTGGACAAGAAGGAGCAAAAACAAGCATGCAGGATCCATTAGTCAAGTATGAATTTCCCCTACAGTTCATTAAAAAAAATCAAGACTATTTAGACATACAAAGCAACAGAATTAATCATGTCACACAACTGGAGAACAAAGAATCTCTTTTGAAAAGAAAATTCATAATGAAAGCATTTTCATCTGCCAAAGCAAACTGATAGAAATATTTTTTTGGATTCATTACTGAATTTGACTTGTTTGAATTTTTTAAGGAATTTTGCACTGTAGTCACAGTAGGATCCTTGCTATCAGCTATAGTCTCGCTTCTCCTTCCCTTGAACTTGAAATAAAATGTAAAAAAAAAAAGAAATTAAAGAAGGGGAAGGGGAGGGGAAGACACTGATATTTGAGGGATACGTATACATTTTATTTCCAAAAAAGAAAAATTTGGTACAGAATCTCTAAATATATCAAAGTGGGGTTTTTCATAACCTTAGTGCTGTAAAAAACACCTCACATAAGCATTCCCTGAACCGAGGACCTAGAAGAGGATACTATTATACCCATATCCAATGTGATTTGCCTGACATTAAGCACAAATCAGGCTGATCTAGGACCCCAGCAGAGTGACCGTAGGCATATGTGCTTACATATGTGTTTGCAGACAATCCTGCAAAAGCCTTGCCTAATTTTGGCATTCTGTACTCTAAACAAGCAAACAGAAAAAAAGAGTTGATTCCTTTTTAAGCAAACTTGAAAGACAACCCCTAGAGGGGTCCAAAAGAAAAAGGGAAATCTGAGCAGTGAAATAACATGAATTATGTGAGCTCAAATGCAAGGAATTAATGAAAAGCCACTATTGCCATTTAAGCAATTGCATATTGAGCCTCCAGAAGGAATCTGAGAAGTCAGAATTAGCCTGGAAAGTAATAGCCAAATCTTAGTGGTGGGTGCTATGCAGAGGGTCTTCACTGAGATATGTGTCAAGAAATCCTGAGACAGAAAAACTCTGTCTGAATTCAGACCCAAGGAAATGGAGAAAGTGCCTGGGGATATGATGGCTGGAACATCTGACAGCACTCTGGTAAAAGGCCAAGGGGGGCACTAGGCCAGCTGCCATCACAGCTAAGTTCACCACCTAAGGAGACAGAAATTCTTCTCTGCCTGTCATCAGAGAACTGCATCTGTTTCTCTAAATGATATACAAGACCTTATGTACGTAGCAGGAACCTTTGCCTCGGAAACTGAATGTAGCACAAGGGAGTTGGGGAGAACGAGCTGTCCCTGAGGAACAAGGCCATTCACACGAGCACAGAGACAGCAGCTGAGATTGACAGAATTGGTTCTATCTGGAGAGAAGAATCAGCTGAGAGTGCTTTTCTGTTATTTTTTTAATGTTCTTTATCCCTACACCTTTTTATGTTTGTCTTCAGTCACGTCAGTACAAAGGATTTTCTTTCTATCTGATTTATGCTCTAGCCAGGGTCTGTCTTACTCTAAGCAGGGTCAAGAAAACGGAAGAACCAACATGGGTGACTTCTTTCCTATCTCATTTAGAAGACATGCATGATGGCTTTAAAATGTACTGCTTAATTCAAAAAGCCTCTCAATAAAAGTTTAAAGAAAGAAACAAATATACAAACGAACAAAATCTCCAACCAACCAGGCGAACAAAACCCCTACAGCTTTCTCATTTCTTTCTAGGACAGGAAATGAATATAAAGTAAATTATATATCCTTCACTAGGGTGATGATCCCATCTGTGTTTCTCAAACTACTTATGTAAGGCTGTCTTGCTTATGTATAGGGATAATGAATATGAATATTTCTTTATCATGGAGGATGATTAATCACTAATCATTCTGCCCAGAATAAAGCTATAAAGCTGTTTCCAGTTTTCTTAGGAATGTCTGCAGAGAAGATCCTCATCAGCAGTTTGTAATGGTGATGATTCACTTCCTCACCACTCCCAAACTCTTGCCTTCCCCTATGAAAACATTCAGTCTTGCAAACTCAGTGGTTTAATTTTTATTAGATAAAATATAAATAGATTTGTCTCAGCATGAAAAGAGTAATTTTTAAACCAGGGTCTTGACTAATGTGTTTAATACTGACAGGGAAAAGAGAAGTACATGCATAAAACCTAGTTAACCGTAAGTTAACACCTTTGGGTTTTTTATCCTCTTCAGTTAACACCTTAGGTTTTCCATCCTCTTCATAATGTTCTTAGCTAATGTGTTATTAGCTGGACAGCCAAACTCTGTTGTGACTCAGATAATCATTTATTTACCTCAAATGCTCTAAATGGATCATTTCAGTCAATAATTTATCTTGTTTTCTATTGCTATAGGTGCATTTCACATTGGAGGGTCTTAAAAATGTCTGAAAGTAATTCAAGGTATTTTACTGAAACCTGTGTAACCTCATCATGGTCTGGGTACTACAGGTTTGATTATAACATGCCATTGATCCTCAACATGTAAGGAAGTATATTGAACCACAGTAAAACCTATTAAATCAAGTAACTAATAACACTTTTATTGTGAGTCTTATCAAATTACTTTTCTCCCTTTTTCCATCTTTTAAAAGACCCTCAGATGTTTCTCCAACTTGCAGAAATTCAAGTTTCCCACCCATAAACATCCTACATTTAAAGCATTTTCTTGTGTACTTTGTATTTTTTTCCATAAATAAACTATATAACGAAGATATAATTTCTCACAGTGAACCTTGCCTTGGTTTTAGCCAGAAGAGATGTTTTTTGCACTAGACTTGAGGGGTGAAGGCTGGAGCCACGTGGGCGTGTCTAGGTTGCTGTTCTGTACTCCCTCACTCATCACTGGGAATGGAAGTGAAGGACTCACTTTCTGGGAAGGAGGTGCATCAGGTGATTCCACCAGATGCTCTGTTCAATACCTCTTTCCCTACCTCAAAACAGGTAACCATTATATTAAAATCTTTATAAAACATTTCAAAAGCCCCAAGTGCAAAGATCTACACATATGCATGTGTTTAGCAAGATATCGTATTTTTATTTTTATAATAACAAAAATTAATGTACCATCTTTAAGCACAGGCTTGTATCTGCTTTGCTTTTTTTCCCCCCTCTTTAATTCCATAAACAGGATCCTGTGCATCCCATCATCCTTCCATTTGCCTTGCCCAGACCATACCTTGAATGAATCAACAAAATCTGTCTTGGGACCAGAAAAAATGTAGTGTTCATATGCTACAGATGAAACATTAAGTGTGAGAAAACTTTGTTCTTCCTAGGCACATGTTCATACTGTCATTGCCATTTTTTACTGCATTGAAAGAGCTACCAAACAGCCCTGACATTTATTAGATCATACCCTAATACAGGAGGTCAAATTCTTTCCCAGGTAGAGTCCAAGTTGTTAAATATGCATTAAAATCGTGTAATATAGGGAAAAAGCAAAAAAGTCAGATCATGGCTGAATTTTGAGAGCATACTACCTGCATAGCAAGGTCATGCTTTTAACACTCGCCTGGCGCTTTGCTGGACATGAAATGCTTTGATCAGCATCAGGGACTTTAAAAGCCTTCAAAATGTCTGCATGTAAGAGAAATATATTATTTTACTGACAAAGCTGTTTACCTCTGCGCTGTTTTTCAGGTCATGCACTGTTTAACTGCGTCTCATACCAGAATGACCAAATAATTCTCTTAATATTCTGTCATGAGTTTGATAATGTTGTTATCTATCATAAGAAGGACAGACCAGTTTGCAAAGGTCATGAGACCTTTCCCCCTTACAGTGATAAAGACTAATCAAACTCTACCACCCCTAACCTGGATGAGTGGGTTGCCTATTGGAGTGCAAGGTATTTCATACGGAAGTTATCTTTGTCACTACTGAAGCCAGGTGGGTTCTTGAAACCAAGTTTCACTGAGACAGACTGATAGCACAGAGAATATGACTTGCAAGAGACACATTTAAACACTCAGTAGTCAAATTACGAAAGAATGAGGTTGAGGCTATATGTCAAAAAATGCTTATATCATAAAACATGATGAATTTTATGTTCATATAAGATACTCAGTATGCTACATCATCACCTAATACTGTGCCAAAACTTTCAATTTTACTGCAGTTTTAGTACAGTGCATTCAATATTCAAGATATTCAAAGAAAATTTTTCAGCATGTAATTAGTGTTTAACATTAGCAATAAAAATATTTTCCTTATTTTTCTAAATCATCTTAAATTAATCTGGTTTTATTTAGCTACAAAACATACAGATTATAACAATATCAATGTACTGACTGGAAATCAGGTACGATTTACAACAATTGCATGTGAATATAGAGCTTTCTGCTAGTTAATTGAAATTCCAGAGATATAAACATCCAAAAAATTTTAAAGAGATCTATGTACTTTGTCCCTCTTTGAACCACCGGCTACTGTGTTTATGTACTTTATTTCCTCTTGATAATGTTATTTCATCTTGATATGTTAAAGGATTGTACTTAGGAAGATAAATAATTAGTCTGCAAGAGAGTCACAGTGTGTCATTGGCTTTGAACAGCTCTATGAATGTCACAGAAAGTTGTGCTTTAGGTAATATTGATTTGTTTTGTGACATATAAAAAAATATATGAATGTTCAAACACACACACACACAGACACACCCCCCTTCTTTTTGAATCTCCTATGTTTTCAGTCATTCATGTTTTATTTATTATCTATGTGCTGAGAAAGAAATAAATAATTTGAATGAATTATATAACAGTACTTTGGTGAAGACTGCAGAAACATAAAAGGATGCTATAAAGAAGAAAGAGATTAATTGTACTTCATAGTCAAAGAAGACTGAGCAAGAAATAATTGCCTCAAGCTTCAGTGGGAAAAATGTAGGCTAAATATTAGGACAAAAGATTTACTGCTGAAAGAATAGTTAAACAATGCAATGGAATAGGCTGTCAAGCAAAGTTTTGTAACTGCCATAATTGGGATTATTAATGTCTAGAACAGTTAACTAAATAGAAAAGATAGGTTACTGATAACAACAGCTAGTTCTGCCATGATGTAGATGGATCTCTCGGTGTCTAACAGATAGATTGTGCAGCTGAAATATTGGCACTCTCGTGGTGAAGCAGATCTCTTCTACCCAGGAAGTTTTGGAACCTATCAAATTTCACACAAAAACGTTCAGGACATAAATGAACAAGTCCGCTAGTTAAGATTTGGTTCCCAAACTTCTGAGTTTTCTCTAAGTATCAACACTTGCTTTATTCTGTGACACACATTTGTATCTGTATCATTTCTAGGCATTCTCTATCTCTTCTGCAGTGATATCATACTAGTTGCGAAAATTTACAAGAGATAGGTACATAGTTCTGTAGCAATTAAACATAACAGAAAATGTCTAAAAAAACATACACTCAGCCCAAATTCCATATCAGTTGAATATACTGCAAAATATTACTAGTCTTTTTATTTCTAGTAAAAGATATGCTGATAGAATTAGTTTAAGATGTTTTGTTTCGTTGGTGTTTTTTTACAAAATATTTGGAAATAGAACCTAGGTCAGGAATTTGGTGGTTAAAACCCCAGGTATTCTGGCTTTCCAAGTTAATTAGTATTTTATATTTTATATATCCTGCAGAACAATATGAAGGAATAAATTAATGGTAGTGAATTTATTAGAAAATTGTTTTCAGAACACCACAGAACACCAATTGTGATACCAAATCACCAATTATATGTTCAAACCATTGTCAATAATGTCTCTTAATTGCATGCTGGGATATTAAATTCAATCCAAATGGTAAAATGTGCATTTGAGATTGATTCATTTATTGCATAAATGCATTAGCTGGTTACTTAAAATTGATTAACAAGGTTTCAGTTCAGTGCAGGAAATTGCTGTTACTCCCAGCACTTCTCTCTTTATTCTCCAATTACATCAAATACATGACATGCAACTGGTAGAAAAAAATTGCACTGGTCTTCTTCAGAAATTCTACCCATAAATCACAGGACACCAAAGACAGGATGTTTCATGAAGAAGTTTGGCTCTTTGACTTACAGGACATAAGCATGCTGGGAGAGAGCACATCTTTGCAGCCCTGCTTATTTACTGGGAGTGTCATCCAAAGCACTTAAGCAGAATGGTGAATTTGTTACCCATCCTGAAAAATACAACCTTGACAAAAAGCCCTGTTTGGCATAGCGGTTCAAAGCCACAGGATTTGGATAATAAATTCCCAAGGTGTTCATTGCTGGGTATTTCAGCATGTGTGGAAGTGTCTGATTTGTCAGTCTGAGCAAATTTCGCTTAAATAGTGACTTAGCCTGATCAAGGTAGAGGAACCAGATATTGCTTCAATGAAGAGTCTGTAAGCTGGTGGATCTTAATGCACATTCTTAGTATTGGGCTCTCCATGAAGTAACATCAGTATCTGATATTTTCCCTTAAAACTGTGCTGGTGCCAATGCACACATTCTAATGAACTAGTTTGAGATGCTTGAAGAAATTAATCAAAGTTCAAAAGTCTGGGCTTTCCTTAGTCTGAGCTGATGCAATTTCAACATGAAGAGGAACTAATAAGGGAAATGGAGAGACTACAGACTAGTAATCGCTTACCATGATGAAGCCTGCATACTTATGCTTTGTCCTAGTTCTTTTGGTATTGTTATTGCTCTATTTTTAGAAAACACTACAAGAAATATATGCTGCAACCAATTAGTCTTTCTGGAATGAGATTTTAAGAAACAGGAATAAACTTTATTCATCTTTTTAAAATGAAATAAAATCTTTACAATTAGGGGTGAATTCTGAATCTCAAATAGGATGTTCCTTTAAACTTAAGCTTCTCACTGAAACAGTGTTTCAAGTACATATCTGTCTTCACTCTATTTTTAATGACTGCTTGCTTGCCATCAGGTTTTAGATGCCATTTTGATGTGCCAAACTTTTCCATATAGTTTTAAGCCAGTGTGATGTTCTCTGTTCCTGTAGAGATGTCAAATATATTATAACAACTTATTTTCAAACATGAAAATACTTTAAAGTTATTAACTAATTAATCTAACTCAGAACTTTGAACTGATTGTAAATCTCAAATCTAATTTTCAGTGGACATAAGGACAGATTCCTTTGGCAACGTCACTTAGACTGATATAGGAAATATCTGAACTTAACTGCTTTTAACTGGTTTCTAAAATTCCTCTTAAAAATTGTTAATGGACTCAAAGTATCCACTAGTCACATAAAAAATTTGTTGTGGTTAATGAGTCAAAAAAAATTATGACTTCCCCACTTGCTGTTTGTTTCCTGATGCATACTTAGTTATTCCACTAGATGTATGAACATTTCTAATAAGAAAAATATTTGTAAATAACCTTGGTAAACGGTTACTATTAATAGTCCTATAAAGGGTCTACAAATCTGGCATTTTTTAACCTCATCATTCTCATGGTATACTAAATAAATATAGTTGCAAATTTCTTTAGACAAAGTCCACCCCAACAAACTTCAACATCTGTGTTGAGAAAGGGAAGCATTCTATTAAAGAACAGCAAATTTCATGGAAGAAAGAACAGTCCTAAGAATAAGAGCATCTCTGAAAACCTACCACAGATGTATAAGCATAGTAGCCACTTCCTTTGATGCTCAGCTCCTCAAGGTACATTAGAAATGCCTTGGATAATGATCTGCAAAGGAAGATACTGGATCATTTACCATCTGGCTAGTTGAGTTTTTTATAAGATCCAGGAAATTAGACAGGACCAATACTAATGCTGATTCTTTGTTTTGGAAGAGAAACTGATTTGAAAAATATTCCTCATATATGTACCTCATATACATATACATATATATATATATATATATATAGCTAAATTCTTAAACAATTTCCTTTTCTAATTTCCTTTGCTTAGGAATACTCCAGAAAATGACCCTGCTGCCTGAAATATTTTGGTAAACAAATTTTTGTAATGAATACTGCCAAGTAGTTGATGAAAACAAATTTGAATTATTTTGGATCATCGTTAACACAAATATCAACAACCTGATTCCAGTATTTTACTCACTTATAACAAAAGCCAAGAGGTAATACCATATATGTTACTCTGATATTATAGTAGTATTAATATTAAATCCCTTAACTACTATTTCATCATTTAGTAACTTGGAAACAACAATTCATTAATTCAATCCAAGAAAAGGTGAGGGTTTTTTTAATGGCAACAAATGATTAAATCAAATCACAAACAAGCAAAAACCATATTAACAAAAATGAGACAAGATGAGTTGGTTAAATTGCTACTTACAAAGCTTTTATCATCAGCAGGTCAGAGTTCATTAACCTCTGCAGAACCAGAAGAAACAATGCATAGCAAACTGAATAACATGGATTTGTTTATCACTTTTAGTGGAAAAAATTTGAAAGCACTTAGTAAATATTCTCATGTGAACACTTGGGGAATGATGAACTTTTAGACTTCATTTTATTTTAAATGGAAAGAAACCATCTAGCTCTAATGGAAGATGAAAAAGTTTAAAATCACCTATTTCATCTGTGTAGCTTTAAAACATATTCTTATTGATCTATTCCATCTTTGAAAAATAAATTCCCCTTAGGTTCTTTCTGAGTGTTTAAATGTTTAAAGTTATGGGAAAATGTGTGAAAAGGGGTTGATTTCTATATGAGTGTTGCTCTCCTAAATTATTTGAAATAAAGTCCAGTACTTTTTCTTTTTCTATAATATTTTGTATTTGTTGTATGCTGCAGGACCTTCTCTGTTCCTCAAGGTCACTGTCTGTGAATCAGTGTATATTTAACCCTTCTGACTGAGATTCAATAGATTCCCGCATTGAATCACAGAAAATAACCACAAGCAAAACTTTATGGAACTTTAAAACATAACTTTATTAACACTAAGTACCTTTTAAAATGTGGAAATATCATGATTAAAACTAATCAGTAGTTTTTTTCAAAAAAATCTAAAATCAAACATTTGGTACTTTCTAATAGATATTTGTTGCTATTTCTGTACTGGTTGTCTGCTTTTCATTTGTAGGACCATAATTGATGAACCAGTTGATTCCAACTGGCTTAGAAATCCTAGATAATCTAAATGTGTTTGCAAATTAATGCAAATTAATAATTTCAATTTCATGGATTTAAAAGTTGTTCATCTTGAGTTTTCATTACGAGTCCCAACTTTGTAACCTGTTATTGTTAGACTGCATTCATAAGCAAATTCCTGAATGCTAATAATTGCCTATTTTGCAAAGTACACAGAAGAATTCAAACTATGCTGGCTAATGAATATAAAGGAGAGGCTCAGATCCCACCCAGATCAGTTTTTCTTCTTTTACCTATACACTATAAGCTTATTATGCAGCTCACAATTTAGCATATTCTCTAAATTTCATTAGATCATATTTAACTAAGAAGACAAAACTATTGTTTGAGGATCTTGCTTTTGGGTAGGAAAACAGCAATTAATACACATATATGTAAATTATCATTCATTCAGAATGAACCCATGAAGAAGTTATTGTGTTATAATTAATTTATACTTTGGAATTCAATTATTTGATTAATCCAAGTGTTACCTGAATACTTGTGAGTGCAAACAATACAGCCTAATGATCATAGTTAATACTAGATTGGCAGCAGTATGCACAAAAATGTAAGCATAAATACAAATATAAATACTTATACATATTTTATATGTTTATAGAATTAAATATGATCCTTAGGAGTTGTTGAAGTGATGCTTGTTTTCATGTGTTTATCCTGTAATATATGTTGGTGATTTTTTTTGCTAACCAAGTATGTTTGCAAATCATGGCTCTTAGATTCTGTAAAACATGCTGATAAAAATCTTGTATTGAGTTCATCAATGTGTCACAAAAATTTTTATAGGCTTATTGCTGGTAATGCACAGCAGGATTTTAATCTATCTTTTCCTTCCTTTTCACAATGTCATTATGAAATCCTTCTGGAAACTTTCCATATAGACTGTATTGCTTTCAATTTTGTCTGAAAAAGATTCAATTTTTTTTCTATGTTAAATATTTTTGTGTTTCATGAGTGTATGCTTTATAGATCCATAATCAAGATATTACAAAAGGATGGCTAAATCAGTCCCAATAGGCTTGCAGGTGCTGCAGCTATGCTGCTTTAATCCAACCGAGCTGATTTAATTCAAAGACAACCAACCCACATGTCTTTACATGATTCTCAATTACTTTGTTCATATAACCTAGTGACCCACACAACAAAGCAAAGATTCTATTTTAAAATTTCTTCTGGAAGAAAAAACACAAAAATTTTTCTGCGTTGTTTAAATTCCTAGAAAGTCATTCTCATACATTGTTTTCTTCAATGTTGGCTTAAAATAAAAGTTAACAACTCAGTCTTATCTGTCGTGCTAAAAAGGTTTCTAGACAATGTATGCAATTAAATATCTATCCACACAATACCACAAAATTATTTTTTCACCAGAACACATTTAAATGCTGAGTACTCAATGAAATTTCTTACTTTACATGAACATAATTTCCTTGATAATCTATAATAAAACACATTCTCTTTGTTGAACCTTCTCTGATTTGTCAATATTTTTTCAATAATGTACACTAAAGCAAAACACACATTATAATAAAACCTCAACAGGACTCAAATGATAAAATAAATATAATCATCCTAGTTCTACTCAATTATCCCTTATTTATTCCTGAGGATCACATTTGACCATAATACTATACTCGGAACTTTCATTCTGGTGTTGGCCAGCTTTTTCTACAATGTTATCAGCCATGTCCCTGAAACATTAATTTGAAATCTGTGTCATCCAGACAGCCCTGTCATCACTTGATAGTCTCTGGGATATTTTAAATATATTATAATTATATGTTTTTTCCTGTTTGAATAGACTTTTCCATTTTTTTCAAAATTAACTAAAAAAAATCATCAGCCAAGCTCTTCTTGGATCAAAGATATAAATATATGATTATTCAGGATCAGTATATAAAGTGATGTAGCCTTGCACCACTCTTTCATGTAAGATTAAAAACTCTATACTTATAACGTGAATATGAATATATGATCTCAAAACACAGAATAACTTAAATGTGATTTGTTTCAAAAGACTGATAATAGCCTTATTTCCCACTGGTATGTGACCAAACCAATCAAAGGAAACCAAAGGAAACTCTTGTTTGTTATGTGATTTTCTGTGATGGTTTGACCCGGAAACAGGATTCCTGGGATGTTGAAGGAAAGGCCAATGAGTGCTCAGATTTGAATATTGCCACCTGGCCTAACCACTAGACATTGGATCCACCTCTGAGAACACAGGGTAAAAGCAGGGCTCTCTCCCTGGCAGTTCCTCTTTGGATTTCCAGCGGGAAGGAGTTCGATCTCTCCCCCGGCCCTGCTGCTGGCTGGGCAGGGGAAGGGAAAAGCCATGCGGCCCTGCCCGGGAGAGGTAGGCCTGGCCCCCCAAGGGTGGGAGGAAGAAGTAAAGAAATGCTGGGAAGCAATGGGCAGCCTGTTCCCCCCCCTTGGAGACAGACAGAGTGCAGCCCGTGTTTGTGGCTGTTACCTTGAAATTTAGTAAACATGTGCTGGCAGCAGGCAGCCCGGCTGAGGAGATGGGGGGGGTGCAGCCGGGAGTCCGGCTGCTTGGAGTTTTTTTAACCCTTCTTGGACAATGAAACTTTACAGAACATTAACCCTTCCTAGACGAGAGATAAGGGTAGAAGGTGAAGAAGGAAATGGCTGAGGGATGAAGGTCTGGACCAGAGAGAGAGAGTGAGACATGTTGGAGGAATGGAGAAGATGGAGTGGCATTTTATGCTGGACTCTTTTGTGTAGCCATGGACAGAGCCATGTTTCCGTGCGATACAGAGACTGAGTCCAGGGGGAGAAATGTCCTGGAGCCAAGAAGATTCAGTGTGGGTACCCCTCGACCCCAAGGGGTATATAAAATATGGGGGGGACAGATGTCCCAAAGGTGAGAGACTGTGCCTTTTTGGAGTGGGACGAGGCATCCTTAAAAGGAAAACCCTGGAAGCAGCCCTGGTCTGTGTTCAGGTGGTGAAAGCACCTGGACAAGATGGAAAAGGCCACCACGACACATGGAAGGACTCCCTCTCCTCTTGAGGAACTGAAAGTTGAGCATTCTAAAGGGTGGTGCTGGACCCAGAATTGGTGATTTTGGAAGATGTATTGTATTGGGAATTTAGGGGGGGGGGAGGAAGAGGAGAGTGTTTTTGTGAAGTTTTCATTTTTCTTTGTGTGTTCCCTTTTCTTGTGTGTGTAGTTTAGTTATTGTTTTTGTAGTTTAGTTAATAAATGTTGTTTTTTTCTTTTGTTAAATAAGAGCCTGCTTGCGTTCTTATTCCTGGTCAAAATCTCACAGCAGACACCAGGGGAAGTGATTTTCATGGGGCATTGGCAAAAATGCCAGTGTCAAACCATGACATTTTCAAACTAAATTTTGCATTGTTTCTTCTGATAACATAGAGAATGGCAGAAACTCTAAAGCTGGTAGGAGCCTCCTGAGACCAACTAATTCAACTTTCCCACTCAAAGCATGGTCAGTAATAGCAGGATGCTAATGGCTATGTCAAGTCAAGATTTAAATATCTCACAGACAGACAGTCAAAAAAGCTCTCCAGGCAATGGATTTCAGTGTTTGACTACCCCAATGAATTAAAACAACAACAACAACAAAAAAGTGGATTTGCCTGTATTTACATATGTGCCTTCCTGCTTTTTTCATGTCAATGAATGACAGTGAGAATAAATGCTCTGCAGTCTTCCTCTACCTCACATGGTTTTTTAATACATATCTTTCCTGGTGCTTTATTAGTTACCTTATCTCCTGTCTCTAGCATCCAGTCTAATGATTTCTTTATTAGCTATTGACAGCTCTCCCTGCCCTCCATCACTCTCTGTGTATTTGTGTCTGTCTTTATCTGTATTATAGCTATATGAAGTGTGTCTAATGGTCTGCTCTAACCTAGCTGATATTTTATTATCAATTCTTTTCTTCCTTTCTCTGTTTCAAACCATAAAATACACAAATTCCCCAGTCCTCCAAATGAAACAAGGCATTCTGTGTGTGTGTGTTTTGATGTGTGTTTTGTCAATAACAAGACTGTGGCTTCCGTGGACCTTCAGGACCTATCCATTCGGTATTTAAAACTTTTCCCAGATGATCTGTCCTGCTTATCCTCTTGGTTTTGGTGAATGAATTTAAGTCTTTTAAAACATGAAACGACAAACATTTCTACCTTCATTCTGGTGTCCTAAGAGATACTGTTTATCCATCAATACCATTTAGCTAACTTTTGCAATTGCTTTGAAGATACCAGATTAAGAAAATTTGTCCTGAACCTGGACTTGTTAGAAATCAAAAATTCTTTTGAAAGGTAAGGATCGATTTTTTTCTGAAAGAATCGATTGATGCATGAAAATCCTTCCTAATGAGTTTTAGTAAGGTGGATGTTTAAACACTCCTGAATCATCCTGTTTTATTTTGTCTTTTTTTCTAAGGAGAGGATCAGTGTAGTGTTTTCACTTTTGATCCTGTATCAACAAGTGTGATCCAAAATTTTATCCAAACCTGATTTGAATGTCTTTGTTCATTAGATATTTAGGTGTTTAGGTATTATGGAGATTTCAGTGATCAGTCTTTAATATTTTTCTTGGTGATAGAATACACAAATTTACTTTGATTGGGTGTTTTGACATATACATAATGGATAGCTCATGCTATGTCTTCATTTAAAGTATGAGCATGAAAAGCAAAAGAGTAAAGAAATTCTGCCTCAGTTGGCTGATATGAGTGTCATATCAACATCATCTAGACAAAAGCCTGCTACTGATGCTCTTGGGATTTGAGATTGAAGAGAAGGTTATCAAGACAATGAGATGGATCCTCTTTGAGTAGTAAAAGTAGCACAATATTCCTTGTGTACCAAAAATACAAAGAAAGAGAAGTAAGGAGGAGAAAAAGAGAAGACAGAAAGAGAAGGTTGAATGTTTATCAGGTTGTATGCATATCTGAGATGAAACGTGTAAGCCTTTAGAAGAATTAATATGGGGCAGAATGTTATCAGCTAGTTCTTATTGTCTAAGGTATTTTGATTTTGACTAGTGTTCTGAATCCAGTATAAATAAACCCTCATCTTTCAAAATCAATACTACAAATGACATCGTGCTTCATTTTTGGAATAGCTGATAATGCTATCAAGTAAAGACAATTAACAATAACAATAACTTGAACTTGTTCTGTACCACCTAGATGTTGTCTGAAACACATTGTCATTGGTTCCAAATATTAAGGAAAACTTTACTCTTATTTTTCTTTTATCTTTTCCACTGCATGATAATCTCAATTAGCAGTCTAGTGTGTTTCACAGTTACCATATTTAGTTTGGAAAAGGAGAGGAGTACTTTTAGATGATGAAAAAAATGACTGTAAGTTTTTACAAGATGCAAAAATTGAAAGCTAAGGAACAGTAGCCTTATATCAGAGAAAACAAAGTTTAGAATAAAGACCCCTATAGAGTATATCATTTTTACTGCCTTAGTTTAGGTAAATAAATGAGAGATTTCTTTCTAAATTGTGAAAGACGTGAATATTTTAAATAAACACAAGTGTAATGCTGTTAAGGAGAAGGAGAGGCAGTTTGCCAAGAAAATGAAAACTTTGAACTACTCACTGTAGAAAAGCAATGTGGGTTTTAATTCCTTCATATTTGAATCAAGATGTGTGTTGTCCCGTGTAACTCACACTATACCTGTTGAAGGCATCCTTTATCTGGCTGCTTTTTAAAGTGCTATGTGGTCTTGGACAACCTCTAATGCTACTTTTGCAGTAAAAGAAAACATTATAATGGCAAAAGGAAACTAAAACCCAAGAGCTTAGTTTATCCTGTGATCAAATTTGTTTGCTGCTATTCAAGTTGAATAGTTCCTTATGCTTAAATTAATCCCACTAGAATCCCAGGATGAAATTTTGTCTACTTTGAAATCAGTGATAAAACTCTGCTGGATTTTAATGACTGCTGAATTTCATGAGCATAAACTATCTAGAGCAAAAAGAAAGTCTTAAAAGCATAATGGAAAATGTTGACTTCATGATAGCTGAAAATCTGATTGTTGTTTTATAAGTCTGCGCAATCATTTTTTATTTTAAAATGTTATTTTAAAAATTAATTTCTTAGCAATTTTGAACAGATAGTTTCTAAAAGATTCATATCTATATGCTCAAAATGGTATTGGTAGAGGCAAAATCAAATACCTATTTCCACAACTGATCTGTACATAAGGTATTGCAACCCATATTGACTCCAGGTTTGAACATTTATCAAGATGTCTCTTCAATGAGATTCGAACATCTTTTCTTGCTATTTTCTGCACCAAGCACAGAAGGACAAATAAGAGGAATTCTAAAACTGTATTGAAGAGCCTATGCTGTCTCTAAACGAAGCATGATCTCTAGACAATTCTGCAGCACAGGAAATTATTTTGTAAAGACAGTGTTTATAAAGTTGGTCAAAAAGTGAAGGAGGACACTTTTTTATTTTTTTTTTTAATTAGAAAAGGCTCCACACAACAGGAATTACATCCAGATGATTTCAGCTTCTTGGCAGGAAGGAATTTTTTTAGGGAAAACAGTGACAGTTGAACTTTAGTTTTATGTAGCTGTTCACACATGGTAAAATAACATGTCTCACCCTTGTCTTCATTATGAAATTGAACATGGTTTACCGCACTAGAATCAGGTTTAGCCAATTAGACCAATGAACTTTTGTCTCTATGTTTAGCAAATACTGAGGTATCATTAGAACAAAATAGATGTGGAATGTTGTTTATATAAGGAGGTTTCTCTTAATTTGAGCTGCTCCGGGAGGAAAACAGGCTGTGCCAACAGCTTCTTCAAAACAGTGAATTTAATTGTAATTTCAGAAACCCTAAAAACACAGGGGCATGGTAAAGACACAGGAGCATGGTGAAGACAGAAAATAAAAAATAAAAAGCTTGGTTTCTAATACTGTACGTATATTAGAACAGATATTTGTTAACGTACTTTAGTAGATGAGGTACAACTATTGGATAACTTCTAAATAACACTTTATGAATTCACAGGTCAATCTAGAGAAAATAAATAAATAAATAAATAAAATAGATAACAATCAATATAAAACCATCATTCTAAGCAATAATCTGAGCATAAAGCCAATTAAAATTCTACATTCTTAACATGAGAATATTTTAGTAGCCTAAATCACAGAACTGTTTGTTGGTTCCTACAGAGGTAAGAAAGAGCTGAGACCATAAAATCTGAAGGATTCTAAGTGTAGGCTTATATATGTGCACTGTTTCCCTTCCTCTCAGAGCTGACTTAAGAAATCGGTTACTAGGTAGTGGATATCAGCAATCCATAACAGAAAACCAAGAAATCAAAATGAACATGCCAACACCACAGCCTAGGAACTTAGTCATGACTAACTACAGATAAGTTGTGACATTTCTATGACTTTAACATGGAATTCTCCATAAGAAAACTTTGTTCACTTAAAGACCACCACAACATCATAAACAGCTAACAGCACCATGTTTCTACGCAAAAATCCATGGTTTTCCTAGAGAAAGGAAAATCTATTTACTACTTTTATTAGAAAGTCAAATGGTATCTTAACCATGTTTTCCATGCAATCACAGGAAGATAGATTCAATCATCTCTTTCCAATCAAATAAACTCCCTTTTAAAAATATGGATGCCCTCATTTTAGCAAATGCCATAATAACAGGGCTATCCATTCTGCATGGATCAGTATATGCAAGCTTTTACTAAGGTTTTTTTTTTCATCCTTATCGATATAGCAATATTCCAGTAATAGGAGAAAAAATAGCCTCTAACTAAAGGAATTTTTTTCTGCTGTTGTATCACTTTTTCCATATCAACCTCATGAAAGAGAATCAGTATCTGAGTTCAGAGTGTGTTGGAAGCAGAACATTTAATGACCTGATAGCAAAAAGTATTACATACATTTGCACTAGTGAACCCAGTGGTGCTAAGCTCTATGATGAGCTAGGGGAAATAATAATGAAATATAATACTGTTTTTCTAGGCCTCTGTTAAGTGATTATCTTCTTGCATTACATAAATTATGTTTTCCTGAGGTGAAGTCAATGAACTCAGTGGAGCAGGAGGAGGTCCATTTCTCATTGTCTTTCCATCTTTCCTACTTCTTAAAGGAATATCCTATCCTTCTTCAAATAAAGTATGGATTAATGTAACATAATCCCATAGAAATGATTATATGTATCTATACATTCTGAATCCAATAAAAAATTGGTTTTATTCTATACATTTTTATATTCTCCTCTATTTTGTAACACTATAAAATGAGCATTATTTCTGTTTGTCTGCTTGCTCTAAATGATGTAAAATTATCTCCAGAGACTCTGCAAAAGAAGGGTATTAGTAAGGAGCAGGTGTAGGGAACAGAACAACACGCAGTATTGCAAAACTTGGAAACATTCCAGTTGATATTAGGTCTCTGTAACAATCATGGGTTTGATGAACATTGGACAGTGAGCTACTTATGCTCCATCCCTCTTCTGATAGTACCGCTGAGGACTGTTGAGCAGATTTGGGTTTTTTTCCTAAGGAAGATTCTCTGTAAGAGTAAAGAGGAAAACAGACTTTCTAAGAGGTAAAAGACCTTTACAAGTTTTTTAAAATCAGTCTTTGAGATACAGAGGAAAATATAAAAAAATCAGAAACTCAAGCAAAAGCGTTTCCTAGATCATTGAAAAAATGAGCATAGTTACTGCATTGATAGTGTTATGATAAAGAGCAGGTAGATCATAAAGACAGATGGGCTTGAAACATGGAACAAGAAACAGATGGAGATAAAGATTTGCACATGGAAGGGAACTTTCCTTTTTTTAATGTTTAAGCAGAACAAGGGTCTGTGTTAGCAAGTTTTTTTGAGGTGAGAGGACTGGTAGATTTGGGAAAAAAAAAAAATCAGTGAGGAATAGAATGTCCAGCTTTGAACTGATTCTGTCTTTTCATGACATCAACCCCAGTATCTTAAAGTTAATGTCTTTCTGATGTTTGTTTCT
The DNA here is from genome assembly GCA_039654755.1 of Calcarius lapponicus. NCBI lineage: Eukaryota > Metazoa > Chordata > Aves > Passeriformes > Fringillidae > Calcarius > Calcarius lapponicus. Next base: position 44,188,152 of record CM077468.1, on the reverse strand, counting down.
TATTATGAGTGACCTTAGAGATGGAAATAGATAGTCTTAGAGTGGGAAATATTTCATTCAGACTGAAGAAAATGTGGACAGTGTGAGTATCCACTGACTTTTGCTGGTTTTTTACTGTCACTGACAGGAAATAAAGTCCTAAAACAACAGGTGGAGATTTCCGTTTCCATGGTCCATACACTGTCCTGAGAAATTGTCAGCTAGCTCCCATCACACAGGTAAACTTTAAGATCTAAGCACCTCTTTATATTTACATTCTAAATATTGGCACTGAACTATCTAATATCAAAACCACTATTACAGTAACCATTGGCAGGGCTGGAGACTCAGATACACTTTATAAATCTATTACATCTGGTAGTAGATCATCTCATCTGGTGAGAAAAGCTGCAGTGCCATTTAATCCAATCTTCAGCTGCAGGTTATTTTTCATACTTTTTAATGAAACACAAGGATCTATATTAGAAAAGACAGTAGAGAATTAATAGTCTATTTTTCAATAAGGATTAACAATCCCACTGTTACAGAGTAAGAAATAGAAAGAAATCACTGGACGTAACCTTGAAGTATCTGGGATGAGTTATAACTCGTGTTTCAAATATTCAATTGCTCATAAAAGAATTATGTTATCAACACTTTGACATAATTAGCAAAACTAGAATTTTAGCTGGATCACTGTGACTGTGACACTTTTTCTTGCAAAAATGTCAGCTATGATTAGCACAATGCACTGAATATAGGAGACTATCTTGAATTAGATATACTCTTCAAAAAGCCTGGAAATTACCTCAGAAATCTTGAGCAAGCTATTAGGAACTCATGAAGTTAACAAGAGATGTCAGTCTAAGAGATAAAAGACAAGTACAAACCCTCAAGAGAAGAAACATTGGAGTGCCTCACTGTGAAAAAAGACCAAATAGGCAGAACACAAACAGGTAATAGTAAATACACAAGCATTGGTCCCAACATTGATGAAATGAGGATAATCTGAATGCCAAAGACTCACCAGAGCCAGAAGAGTCAGAGTTCAGCCCACAAACCCTACTTCCAGATGATTTCATCTTCATGGTTTTCTTATTTTTCTTTCCAAACTACAGGAAAAAAATGTAAGAGCTTTTGCATTTCAGCTTTTGTAACATAAGTTTGTCTCACTCTTCACTGGTGTGACACTGACACATCAAACAAAAGAGACAAGAGGAACTCTTCCATCTCACTTAACTGGGGCTGTGAACTTTAAGAGCTAATCTCACAAGTGAAGTTAGAATTTGATATTCAAATATGCTATCTTTCCAACCTTCTCAAAAAACTCCAGTGAAAACGTTCACATACAAATTTTTTTCCACCAAGTCCTTAGCAATCATGTGCTATCAGCCAGCTGAGCTCCACATTGACCTAATATTTCCACAGGAAGAGCAGTGGCTGATCTCACCTTGTAACAGAAACCACAGAAATTCCCTCATCTGGAATAAGAAATTATTAGTTATTCCAAATACTTACAGGCATAGAGAAGCCTCTGGAAGTTTTTTCCAGAGAGGAACTCAGAGAGAGTACTGTCATAAATTCTTTTAATCCTTCGTGGAAATGCAATAGCTTTCCTTCTGTTTTCCTTCCATATATGTAGCTAAATTAAGTGTGTCAACTATCTGACCATCTGTTATTCCCAAATACTCAGAGTATGAAACTGCAATATTGTAACTCTAGTTAATGTCATATGCTGGATGAAGTATATGTCCTCTTGTTGTGGAGATAATTTAGATAGAGAAGATGTGGAATCCTTCCCCTAAAATGCATTGTTTATAAACACTCAGAGCCCCTCTCATATTCCTTATACAAAATTTAGGTACTAACAGATTTTCTTATGCAAAAGTAGATTGTTACATATTGCAATTTTATAACATTAGGTCAAGATCAAAATAGACACAGTAAAAATGCTCAAGAGTAAAACGGATTTCAACACTTCGAGGCATCAATGACAGCATTTCCTCACAATTATTTCATACCAGTTAAGAGGTTGAGAATCCCTCTGAAAGCTCTATAACCAGTATAAATGAAGGAATTGTCTTCATACTTCTACAGAGAAAATGCCTGTCAAGTAAGCCACTGACATATCCAACAGTAGACAATGTTAGATTTTCATCATTTAAAGTTACTGCATTTGTTCTGATTTCATCAGTCAGCAAGGACTCTACATGTAGCAGAGAACATTATTAAAGCTTGAGTATTTTCTTCAGATACATAATCTGAATATAGAATTAAGAGCAAATATAATGGACAGAACCATCTGTTACTCTGAAACTTACTCAGAAGGTCTTACTGTGTGAAAAACGACACAAAAACTGGTTTAGGGTGACGCTATGTTGTAGGGTTTTTTTCCTTTCCAAAGAATTTATTATTCTGCCAGAGACAGACTTAGTCTTTAAGGAATTGCTTCATAAACTTAATTAAACACATTAATCCTTTAAAAGACAAATTAATGTTCTAAGTGATTGGTACAGCCAAGAGAGTTGAACTATAAATTCTGCTAAGCAGGTGTATTCCATCTTTCTTTTCCTTTTTCGTTTTTTTCTCCCTTTTTAATTATCTTGCTTTGATTAGTGTTTTCTATGTCATTCAAAACACATGACATTTCTATAAATTGGGAAAACTAGCTTTGATTATAGCTTGTGGAATTTAAAATAAAAGAATCTATTTTTAGGACAACTGTAATTATGAGACATATTTGAAATATTAGTTGCTTCATTTAGTTATTTCATCTTTTTATAATGAAATAGGATAGACAGTGGAAAGGCCTAGATATTTTCATATTAAGAAGATGTATTTGACAAATTTCAGCTGGGATTCAGATTTTTCTGACTTTAAAAAGTGAGAGAAAAAAACAGAAGGAGAGAGAAAGAGACTAAGAGATGGAGGAGGAGGAAGGGAGGAAGGAATGGAATGAAAAGAAAGGAAAGTTAAAGAAAATAAGCAAAGAAAACAAGAAAAAAGGAAAACAAACAAGAAAGCAAGAAAAAAAATTGGGTACAAAACTATATAACAAATCTGTGACAAACAGGCAGAACAGCTTGAAAAACAATGATACACAATTCTATAGCTTTACAAGAAATTAGGATTTCCAGTGAGACTGAATGACTTGATGAATGTGTATCTTGTTATGTTCTAAGCATCCTCTACAGTGATGCCTACCTTAACCCAATTGTTTTAATTTTTCAAAATTACCAAATTCAGGCAGCTAAACACTAAAAATATGTTAAAATCTACAAACTGAAAAGATTTTGAAATATGGTCTTCCACCTTTGGACAGGTAAATCAGAGGCTGTTGTTGCCTGAAACCATCAAAATCAAATCAAAAGCTGTTGTCTAGCCTGATGAGCCATCTGCAACTACTGAACTTCCACTATTTTCTGTGGCATTTAGCTTTTCATCTTTCCATTTTCTGTATGGATTGAAACCTAAATTTTCAGCTAGTAAGGAGAAGATAATGAAAGATTCTTGATTCTTGTAGCACAAATAGCTACAGTATTTCAGAAGTATTTCTAGCAGCAGGTTGTCTGATGTGTTGCTGCAATAATGAAAATTGAGACAACTGTGAAGAAACTATGCTGGTTTTGTTGGGAACAGATCATTATCTGTGTTATTGGAGATCACACAGTAAAAGCAAATTATACTGCAAGGGTTTTTTTTTTTTAATAAAATGTTAGGTGAAATTTCAAAAATTCATCATTTCATGTTTTAGAGAATTTTCAAGGTATGAAGACTAAAATAAGCATTCTTTTCATTTTAAGACCATTTCCAAAGTCAAACACTGGAAAATCCCCCAAAAAACCCTAAAGCAGACCTTGAAAATTGTGATATTGCACATTAGCAAAGTAATAAAAATGGTTACATATTTTCTCATTGACTAGACCCTTCAGGAGATCCTGAAATCATGAAGAATATAAACTACCATTTTGTGTATACCTGGAACAAGCCTCACTTTTTATTTAGCAAATACTGGTCAAAAGAATACTTGAATATGACATCAATCAGTTTTTATATCCTGGACAAATGGTCAGAGTCCTTTGTTACCATACACATATGTCCTTGGAGTAGTCTAAAGGAAATTCTGTAGGAAATCTACTCCTTTTTTTGAAGGGATCACAGTAGTTAAGATTCTTACAACCAAACTAAGAACAAATATAATTCTAAATCCAGGAAATCTGCTCCACCCAGAAACTGTAGGTATGAAATGTCATTGTCTTATAAAGCATATTTTATGCCTGTTTTTTAGTATTTGCATGCAGAAATACATATGCTCATGAAAAAGTTGATAATTTTGCAGCTTTTAGATGAAGATAGTCAATTAAGATTTTTTTTTTAAACAAACCACAAAAACTGTCTTTGAAAATACTATACTAGTTATAAGATACTTCCATTTTCCATGAAGGTAGAGATTTAAAGGAAGTTTGCATTTTTCCCTCAGCCTCCATCAATAAGAATAGTAGTACAAATGTTTTAACATCTTAATAATTGCCAGGCTAAATTAATAGTGTGATAGTGTTTTGATATATGATTTGGAGGCCCCTTCTCTGTGCTGGCCTTCAGGAAGATTGAGCTGTCTCCCATATTCCCTGAAAGTGAGTCAATGACTGTTTATTCATCCCCTTGATTAGAAGGCTGCCCTGAAGCCAAACACAAGGGGCTGCTATAATAAATGCAAGACTCATATGCTTTGTTTTGCTTTCTGGATTTAGTGCTAAACATTAAAAGGAATTGGAGATTGATTTTTGTGCATGGACAAGTGCCAAATAAAACATCAAGCAAGTGAACGGCCTTCTTCATAGAAACAAGCCCTGTTAGTATGAGATGCCAGGGACATGGTTGAGGTTTAACTGCTGCTATTGAGCTACTTGGAGGGGGAGTTTTTAATGTCTCATCAACTGTTGACATCTGCTCACCTGAGTAGCCATTTTTGTCAAAAATAGCAAGCGGTTAAGTTACCTTTCTGCACTAATAATCACGCTCTCTTTTTCAGACACTGAGAGAATACTTGAACATCCCAGTCGTGTTTGGCTCCTGTGCCATAAAAGTGTTAAGGAAACTTCCCAGCCTGACCATTCACACTCTGGCTGTCACACTCCCAACACCAGAGACTTTGAGTGCTGGGACCAAAGCCCCTTCACCTCAAGGGCAGCTCCCGTGGTCCAGTGGATCCCTGTTTGACCCCCTGCACACCCACTCACACATTCCCACCAGGCTTCCTCACTGCTCCTTTCACAGCACAGTAACACAAAATCAGCCCAAGCTGGTACCTCCTCGAGGAGCCCAGACAAAGGGCCCGCAGACTTTTATCCCCTCACAGTCAAATACTGCACAAATCTTGATCACTCCTCCTCCCAAGCTTTCTGCTCCTGCTGTGTTTCCCAGTGTCCATTCACCTGGATGGCCATTTGTTATGCAAAGGTTGGCAGTTCAGGGCCTCTTGTCTCAGGCTCACTCAGAGCTCAATCTGCACCTCAATCTGCATCAGTTTGCAAACTGAGCCACCTGCAGCAGATTATTCAACAAAAGAACACAGATGCATATCCAGGAGGTGGGAGAATGAAAGAAATAAATAGTTAATGCATTAAGTCTTTGATATTACTTTCTTCCTGTCCCTTTTTTGTCTCATCATTTGGTGCTGTAGAGGTACTTCACAAACTGATTTTTCAGAGCCTACCTTGTCTCTACTCTTCTCTGGCAGAGCAAGCAAGAGGTTTCAGCAGCAGCTGACAAATTGGCCAATAATGTGGGTAATAGATGCAGTTAGTAGTCATTTCTCTACACTGTAATTTACATGTCAAGTTTGAAGAGACTCTTCTTCCATGTTCTGAGACTTAGAAACACATCAAGTAACTTTTGCTAGTGGAGTCTCTGCTAAAATGAATCCAAAACTGATCAATCAATTGGTAAGCAAAACTATTGCCTTCTGAATGCAAGCCTGAGGAGGATGCATACCATTCAAAAAGTGTAAGGAATTGCAGGGGGGAAGGAATTGCAAGGAAACAAAGGAATTATTCTCTATGTTAAAAGACTGGACCTTCACCAGAAAGTCTCTAGCATTATATATTCAGGAGACCTCATTCTGCTGAAGTAACTAGAATACCTGGAGGCTTAGTGACAGAGTGTTTTTGAGAATTACAGGACTCCAACTTTACCTGAAAAAATAAGGGCAGAAGCCAACCAGCTAAAAAAAAGGATTTTTTTTAAGTGAGAAAAAACAACCAATTAAAAATGGTTTATGGAATATCAGGACTTTGAGGTAGAGAAAAACAGGAGTGACTTGCACTGAGCTTTCAAAAAACAGGCATGTGTTAAATGCAAATTAGCAGCGTGCAGTTACAAACCAGGACTGTGCTCTCTGTAGAGCTACATACATACAGAGATCCCATCTGGGCCTTGGAGTTTACCTGGTCAGTAGTGAAATTCTTGGTATAACTCATTCAGATGGAATCTCTTTGATTAGTCCTCTCTTCTGAATTTCCCTAGCTGTATTTATTCCTTTACTTATTGATATGACACTCCTTTAGAGCTATTGACCACTTTCTTTGAGCACTCCTCATACAACACACTGTTTCTCATATTTTCCAAATCAAATGGCCTTTTTATTTTTATTTTAATGTATAAATGCACTAATAGACTGACAATTTTCATGGATGGAAAGTCTTGCTCTCTTACATTTTTATTCCTTCTTGGGCTGCAGACACAGCATTTTTTACAAAGTAATGGATCCAAAAAGAACTAATCACATCCATTACATCAGATGTATAAAGAAATCCAAGAAAATAGAACTTCAAATTAATATTTTACAGAAATTGGTTTAACAGAAGATTTTGAGGAATATATTTCCACATCTTACTATTAGAGTTCTCCTTTCACAATTACAGAATTAAAGATTTTCTATTAAATTGGAAATAAACATATTATAATTGTTCACAATTAAAGATATTAGATTTTTTATTCAAGTTAAGTACCATCTTTGTTTAGATAGAAAGACCTGTAAGGTTTAATCATACATTCTTTAACTTGCTACAATGTTTCCAGCCTAATGTTACTAAAGTAAGTAAGTTAGTTAGTTAGTTAGTTAGTTAGTTAAAATGTCCTGGTATCAATTAGGAGCTGTAATATTGCCTAACAAGTTTTTGGTCAATCATTCAATCATAGCACAACAAGGGCAGAATGAGCGAGTATTACCTGTAAAGTTTTGGTATTTGTGTCCATCATTGTACCCAAGGTTTTGTGGACATCTTCTTTACAAACAGATTGGAAACATTATATTGCACTGTCACTGAATGCTTGATGTATTCTTAGCAGTTTCTAGAAAGCACTACCTTCAATGAAAGCATATATTCTCCAAAATATCTGTCTAGTCTACCAGTTTGTTTCAACTTTTCAGAGGAAAATAACTTAAGGGAACCTAGAACAGATGTCAAAGACAGATAAAAGAGCTGATGCTGTACCCCACACCACCAGTTGTGGATGTGCACATGGTACAAAGAAAGCAAGGATTATGCAAGGAAATGAGATGGATAGTAACCACAGGGAAACATAGAAGAGTATGGTTTTCAGAGAGTTTTAGAAGGTAAGGAGGCACCTCTGTGCTGCAACTTAGAGATCCTTCAGTTAGTGGAATCTACTAATAAAATTACATTTTGAATTTCTATTTTCAGATCATTGCTTCTGATAGCATTGAAATGAAAGCCCATGAACATTTTCTAGTATAAACAATAATTTGTACTAAAAAAATTAAATCACAGGTCCAGTCTATGCTAGGTTTGGTCTGCAATGATTTAGCTTTTGTGCCTTACGGCATACATTTTTGTAAATTAGTTCCTTTCTTCATGAACTTAGAGGGGCTTACTAGTATCTATGCACTAGATAAGCAGGGCCATGCCTGACATTCTGGAATGTTTTCTTTTTGTTCTCCCTATAAAGCTATATTTCTTTAAAATTTCAATATTTCTTTAAAATCCTTTCATGTTGTAGAGAAAGATATGAACCCTGTTGGAGGCAATGATACTATCACTATTCCTCTCAAGAAAAGCAACTTTCCAGTTCATGAGATATTGTTGATATGCCTGATCACTGGTTCATTGAACTCTTGGCTTCTAAATTAAAAATAGAGCAAGACTAACAATTAGAAACAATTTATGCCTTAGTTTCGGCACTAGTATTTTTTTCTCTGCTTTATTTCAGTTAAGGAAAAATTATTTCAGTAGTTTTCCACTTACATAAAAGTAATACTAAAACAGTGTCAAAGGCCAAGGAACATATGATAATCTTTTGTTGACATTGTCAGGAAGACTTCAAGGATTTATAGTCTTTTTCTGACTCCATAGGAAATTGGTGATAAAACTAAGTTGCATGAATGGAGCAGTATCAGATAATTATTTTTTTCTTTTTTTTTTGTTGCTATTCATTAGTACATGGAAGGGACTTGGTTCCCACAGTCGATTTAACACCTTCATGCTCATTAAATACAAGAACTCTATATTCAGGATTTCATCATTATTTTAATCACTATTAAGTTCAAGTCAATTAAAAAAACCCTGCAAAATATAATTTTGCCAGCTTTTCAAACCCATCTCAAAGAAGCACCATCTCACAATGCTTCTTGTTGATTCTTTCAGGGGAATAAATATGTGTCTTCATATCCTTGTTTGAACAGCTGCTGATAACAAGATAAAAGTCTGCTAAATTACCAGGGAGAGGAAAAGGATATACAAGTCAAAGCCTTTGACCCTAAAGATGCTGCTTCAAATTCAGTCTCAAAGAGTACTGGCTGAAAGTCATTATCTCCTAATGACTGCTCAGCTTATGTAAACTTGGTTGTATGCATCTCACTCTGAGTTCCTGGTAAGTAAACACCCGCAGCAGAATTAAACCCCAATGAATCTTCTACAAAGGTCAAATGTATAACAAATCATGGAGATAAAAACCCACTGTCAGCCATAAGCCCACATTTTTAGGCAATGATTTGAAACCATGTTGAAGAAAATGAGGTAAAACTGACCAGGAATGATAAAACATGGTCTGTAGTTAAACAGGTCATAGTAAAAACAACACTACTGATTCAGCGTCTAGATCACCCATGCAGTATCTTACATTAAGACAATGCATGGGTAATCTCACTAAGATTTTTTTATATTTAAAAGATCTAATGAGTTACTTACCTCAGCTTGTTTTCCCTTATATTTACGTGAGACAAATATATCAATATATCATCATGTGTGATAAATACTATTCAAAATAATCTCCTGGATTTCTGATAGAGAATTTTTTAGTCTGTTCTATTTCTCCTCAGTGAAACATGGGAGTTTTTTCATCAGTCCTGCTAAACGTTGAGCAACCCACTCTTAACAATCCCTTAATCATAGTTTTCAAACCATGTGATAACAAACATGAAATTTCAGGGGGCTATATCTACAAAAATCATGTGGTTCACTCAAGGTGAGAGGGACTAATTTCATAGTACTTTTTGTCTTCACATATCAACTTATATCTGGACTTGAGGACTACAAATAACTATTGGTCTGTCTGAGAAAATTTGAAGGTAACAGTTACAGAGCCAAAAGGATGAGCTGTTCTCTCCTGCAGTGCTGTGTTTATTGTCTTATTTGCATCTCAAAGCTATATTGAACAGTGGGGAAGAAATTCATAAACTCAGTCATGCTAAATCTCACACTTCTTCAGAAAAGCCTAAGTACAAATTTTATCCAGCACTTTTAAAACTTTGCAGAGTTAGTGGCTCATATGGCTTTGATGATAACCAGTGAAAGTTGTTGCATGATTTCTGAGTGTTCTTTCAATTCTTTTCTTTTATTCCTTAATGATGTTTCACACCTCTTGTCAAGATTCATCTTAACTTGGGTACTGTGTTATTTTCTGTGAAGACAAAGAAACGACAAATGCCTATGTTGTTTTCATTTTATCCCTTCTTTCTTCCCATCCCCGCCCCCTTTCTTTTTTTCTCTTCAATAATCTAAATATACAATGTTATATAGAGAATAGTATCCTGAGAAAGAAGCTCTTAGCTATAGAAAATAGAGTTTTATAAGAAACAAGGGAGATGAGAAGAGCATTTTTTGATTGCTGGCATTACAGCTTGGACTGTTAAGAGCAAATTGATGTTTTTGAGCTCTTAACTAAAACAACTTTATAATCTTAGAACATCTTTCTTTTTGGAACTGTAGTCATTCAACACATCCAGTAGCAAGACCTCTTAAGTCCATTGCATGCCAATAAGTGGAAAGACTTTTTTTTGACTGACTTATAAATCAATGTGAATGCAAGAACAGCTCTGAAATCCTGAATGAACTCTTTGTCCTAATTACTAAACTGTTTTATTTCCCAACTGTAGAGAAAGAGCAAGACATTGAAAAGTGCTAACTTTGTGCATCATACAGGGAATTACTACCCCTGGGACTTAGCTAGTCTATTGACTGGTGACATTTACACTGTTTCAAAAATATTTCATGTTATTTCTTGTTTCTCAAATGCTTGCACTTGTTTCTTCACTAGCACACTTCGGAATCCTTTGGAAATAACTGGGATTATCTGTGACAGATATTTTTATAGAGTATGATACAGTCCCCTTAACCAGCTGAGCGATGGATGATATAAAGAAAAAGCATGTTTGTATATCCAGCTTCAAAAGGAGATCCGGGTCTTAGAAAAGCAGAAGGAGACAGGTATGATATAACACAACAGGCTATAAATTTCCACTTCGTATTGCTAAACGTGCTAATAATTTCAGGAATGAAGAAGTTAATGACACTGCTGAATGCCATGAAGGAATCCATAGGAAATACCAAAGACAGACATACTAATTATACAGTTAGTACTTCCGAACCGTAGGCATTAAAGGCAGCCTAGGGCTTCAGCTAGTTCCAAGGAGAAAGCTGGGGAGGAAGTCATGTTGTGGTAGCTTTGCATTCCACTTGGGATGGCTTTTGTGGCTGCAGTGTGCCTGGAGCTCAGGGCTTTGTGGCTTTCAAAACCATAACCCTAAGCCTAAAAAATAAAGGCAGCCTTGGGCTGCGGCTGTCTACAAGGAAAAAGCTGTGGTGGCAGCCATGTTGTGGCAGTTTTGCGCTCCGCTTGGGAGCCTTTTGCAGATGCAGTGTGCCTGGAGCTTGGGGCTTTGTAGTCGCCGAGTCGCTAACCCTTGGTGAAACCCTAACCTTATCCCAAGGCAGGTAAATCAGCCACAGGTTAGGGATGGTCCCAAGGAAAAGCTGTGGTGGCAGCCATGTTGTGGCAGTTTTGTGCTCCGCTGGGGGTACCTTTCGCAGCTGCACTGTGCCTGGAGCTCAGGGCTTCCTGCTTTAAAAACCCCTAACTCTAGGCAAAACCCTAACCCTAACCCTAGGCAGGTAAATCAGCCTAGAGATAGGGATGGTCCCAAGGAAAAAGCTGTGGAGAGAGCCATGTTGTGGCAGTTTTGCACTCCGCTTGGGATGGCTTTTGCAGCCATAGAGTTCCTGGAGCTCAGGGCTTTGTTGGTTTCAAAACCCTAACCTTAGGGGCAACCCTAACTTTTGTCGCCAGTCTGCATTTCATTGTATTCTGTGTTCTGTTCATCACCAAGCCTGGCTGGTTTTGAAAAATGCAATGGTATGGTTTGCAGGTTTTACCCTTGTGTATTTTAAATATGCCTGCAGATATATCAATGTCTTTGCCAGTCTGTTTCATCCCATAACTGAAGAATCAGCTTCCTGAAAATCTTTGCTGATGTCACACATATCAATTTTTTTTCTTGTTTCTTTTTTTTTTTTTTTTCTTTCTTATGCAGCTCGGATAAGAGCACTAAGGAGGTGACATGATATTCAGCTTGAAATGTACAATATATTTATTGCTACCTTCCATTCTTCATCCAAATTAGTGTGCCTTCCACCAGCACTTAAGACACCTGCTCTCTTATTTTCTGGGTTGTAACAGAACAAAACGACAGTACTAACTTTAGATCTATGAGTAATGTCTCTTTAGCTCTCTTAAAAAGAGGGAGGTCATATTTAATTTTTTTTTTTTTAATTTTAAGTTGTGAGAGATCTTTTTGTAGTAGGTGGGAACACCATCTTTCCAGTATAGAGGTTTTTGACAGGTATCACACAGGGTAAGAAATATTCAATAAGGGAGGTAGTGAAAGAGATATCCGTTTCTACTAAAATTAATTCTAATGTGGTGTCACTTGCACACGGGGTTTTCTCTCGAGCTTTTGGAGGGGGCAGCCTCCTTTTATCCCAGACTCCTGGCTGCACATTGCCCTTTCCCTTTCCCCATTCCTGAGGTGACAGAAGGTACAGCCTTCTCAAACTGCCTACCACTCGAACTTACTTTTTTACCTCAAAGTTCAGACACTCAAGATTGTGCAGACCCCCTTCTCTGTTTCTGGGGCCAGACTCTGTGAACTCTGTAACAAAACTGCTGCTTGGAGTTCGTATAGACATTAGGACCCATTTCAAAGATGTAAACACCCGTATCTCCACCAATAGAGCTGCTTGTAAACATGTTAGGACACATCTTCTCTATCAGAGATGAAAGAGATACTGAACTTCAATACCAATCATTTGCTTCGGTCGGTCTTGAGTTGAAGAAGCTTGCAGTATAATGACTTACTGATTTGATAGTCACCTTACACCAAATTCAGAAGGCCTCTGTTTATATTCTAGCCTCTTAATCTTATCCTTCCACCCAGTTTTGGAAAGCCAACACAGCGTTCTTAACAGCTAATTAGGGGCCTTGACCTGAAATAAGAGAAGAAGGGTTTTGGGTCAAGAAGGTGATAAGGAAGAACTGAAAGACACAGTATCCTTTTCTATCCTGTGCCTTCCTCACCCTCCCCATCCCTACTGCATTCTTGGAAAGGAAGAAGAATGACCATTTTTGTGATTTTTCCCCTATCATGAGCTCCCTCACCACACTGACTCCGCTATCACCTTTCATCCTAAGTCCATTTGTTTTCTTCTACATAAATTTGCAAAGGAAACAAGCACCACTTTATTCAGATTTATTAAATGTATGTGGGAATTGACAAAAGTTTCTCACAGATCCTTATTATTTGTAAATTCATAAATCCTACAAGATTAACAGCATTTTTTTCATTAATTGGTTGATATCACTATTGCAAATGTAAATCAGAAAGTGAGAGCAAAAGGAGTTATAGATACTATTTTAGATCACTTGTACATATGCTTTGTAATAAAATGTAATTTTTAGAGCTATATAAAACCCTCTCAGCTGTTCCTTTCAAACTAGATGTCTACAATTTTTTATCTAAATTTTGCATACTGAACATTCCCCAAACTTTTGAGTCATGGGTATGAATACAGATAGTTTCTCAATGCAATAGTTTCTCAATGTTTTGTAGCAAAGTCACAGTGCACCTGATTACCAGTTTATCCTAACTCCAGCTAGATGTATTTTTCAGGATCCAAAGGAAGAATCTCCTAGGTTTACTTTAATCCTTTACCCTAGATCTCCTTTATAGACTTCAGTTTTCATTATTGCAAAGCTTCTCTAGAATGGAATTGCATAAATTTAAAAATCTTATCAGAAGTAATAAATTATTAAAAAAAAGAAAAGTAATCAACTGAAACACTATGTTTCTTTTGCCCACTCTGATCAGTGTTAAAATTGTTAATCTGTGTGAGGGGAAAAGACTATGTAACTTTGTGAACAAGATAAAATTGGGGTTACCTTGCTTAAGAACAAGAAGGAACTGAAAAGGTTTTATTCAGGACAAGATCTGGTTTCCAGAAAAATTAGTGTTTTCAAAGTGTGAGTTTAACTACAGTACTTGCAAGTCTTTAGAGCGCGTGGGAAACCTGTACTGATTCTTTAAGGCACAGACAAGAGCAGACAGGTCTATCTGGGCCAGTTTTTCCATGCTGGAAAACAACAGAATTATGTAGATTTATTTATTTGTTCAATGAAAGATAATAATCACTTACAGAAGAGCTAATAAGATAACTGATGTGGAACATTCAATGCCACAATAAGTGCTAAGCACAAGAATTTAAATCTTTCTGTGTCTTTAAAAACATGTCTAATTAGTACATGATTACTAATGCTTTTGCTTATTCATTTCCCCAAAATATCTTGTAAATTCACATTGTTAATATCTAGAACTGATGCAACCCTAGCTTAAACTCCAGACACATGTTCATATCTCTGAAATAAAACAGCACCTTGTAAAAGAATATACACTAGAAAAACATACAATTTTAGATCCAAGACTTATGAAGAAAAATATTTAATTGTTGGTAAAGGTAAATAAAGCTACATTTTTTGTATGACCTGAAATTTTCCACTGAAGTGAAGATGGACCACAGAAAAGAACACAAATCTCCAAGTCAGCCTAATTCTTCTACTTTCTAATGAATTTCATGCTTAACTTCACACGTCAAATGTTAAAAAAAACTGTGTGGGTGTTACTTAGAACTATATTTATACATATGAAAATTAAGCTAATACAATACACGTTGCACTGCATATAAATCCTTCTTCATAGGCAGTCAGTACATACTTAAAGATGAATTCAGTAGGATTGTTCTTTCCTTTGAATCTGCAAAGGAAGTGTTTTGGGAAGTTTCTATATTCCTTTTAGGAATATAAATTACTCAGAGTATAAACATATACAAATGTGTATTTTGAGTGTAAAAAAAAAATGTGGACAAAACAAAGAACAATTTTCAGTGATTCCACAGCGAATAAGAGTCTTTCATTCACGAGTTTGAAACTGACTAGAGCAAAGAATAGAGACCCAGTATTTTTAGATGGAAAGGGAAAAGTAGTAAACTGCTTTGTTTCTAAAATGCAATGTTATTTTAAATTCCAAGTTCAGTCGTGTGTCTCTATAATTTATGTTCATTTTCAAATGCTGTTGTTAATAAAACAATTGTATGAGTCTATTGTTCAGCTACATTGAAATATTGGAATGACAAGTGTAAGTTTTGCATTTTTTCATACAGTAGAAAATTATTATTTGTGAGTAAGGATATTTAATTATATTTTAATTCCATATGAAGCTGTAGTCTGACAGTCTATTTACTTTGTCACAAATCCTAGTGATGAAAATTTTACTAGAGATATTACAATATGTATTTGGGAATAAAAGAGCAGTTGTCAAAGTTGGTACTTAGGGGCAGTTAGCTTGTATACAATACTCTTAAAAACAAGTACAGACCAATATTTCTGGTTGCCAATTTCCCCTTCTTCAAGGTGATTCCAAGACTGAGGTAACAGTCAAGTGTTAAACCTTTGCTAGTTTTTTTTTTTTTTTTTGTATTATTATTTTTAAATGGAAAATGAAGCCTAACTTAAAATTTTATTGTTTTCATGTCTGCTTCCTACATGCATTTGGTCAGGAAGTGATAAAGCTCCAGCAATTACCTATGGCCTTTTCAGTGACTAACACCAAGTGATTTCCTGAGTACTTATAGACAATGGCTCAGGAAATCAGCCTCGTGACCAGGAAACTTTTAATTATTTTTGCATTTTTTCTTAAAGCTGAGAGGCCTAAAACAATAGATGCAATGAAGCACTGTTCAGTTCATGGTCGCAATGCCTGTAAGCAGTGATGGGCAAACAGATTAATGTTTGAAGCATCGATTTTAACTCCAACTCTTTTGTCTGATATTGGTACTTCTGGTCTCAATTATTTTTTATCATTGCTACTTGCACAAAAACTTTAATATTTTGTTCAAGGTACACCAATATATTTGAATGTCATACAAAATTCACCACATAGTAATAATAGGCAGAGTAATAAACATAAATTTCTATATGCACCACACCACCAATTTTAACAACAAAATAGAAATTTTCTAGCAAAAATTTTTGTTGTTGTTGCTGTCATTCTTGAAGTCAAACAATTATTTTCTCCTTCACTTTACTTTGAAAATTTTGAATAATGTCCCCATCAAAATTTAAGAAAGCTCCCAATGTTTTCAATGGGGTTTGATGACAGTGGGCCTGGAATATCAGCTCATGTCTCTTAAGGTTCAAATGACATTTTAGCTACTTCTGATCATAACAGAAATGAGGAAAACAGACCTGGGAGAGAGTTTTTAAAACATTCTAAGCCTTGTGATGCACACATCACAATTTATTAGTAGCAATTTAATTTTTTTTTTAATTTTAAAGAAGGAGAAAAAAAACTTTATAAATACATAAGATCAAACCTTTCATTTAAGCTAATAAAAATAATTTGCTGAGAATTAAAATGGGAAGATGATTCTAGGGGAAGTCATCTGTGAAAATGTAAACTACAAGAAGAATTAGTAAAACTTCAAGACTGACTCCCACAGGACTTAAAGAATAAATTATAACTGGGACCAGACAGCAAAGAACCATGCAATAAAATGAGTTAACAGAAAGAAACTCTATTTCCACAACATGAAATAAAAAGATGACTAATGGGAAATTGTCAAACTCCTTTGCCTCAGTTTCCCTAAGAAAAGTTTTAATGACATAGAATGAGTTTAAACTCATTGTTCGAAAAATACTTTGAAGTATCTTTCTTGGTTGATTCTGTAAGAAGTGCAAGTTGGTGTAAACTTTGGACAGGTGTGTTATTTGCACAACCACATGGATAATTATTTTTTTGAGCAGACTAATCTGGAGCTTTGTTTGTTCATGCAATATTGTGGTCAATCTAACTTGGCATTGCTGCTGCCTGACTCACTGGTCTCTGTTGGAGTTTTTGAAGATATGATGGAGAGGGTAATGGCAGAAAAGAGAATGTATAAACACCTTGACTATTCTTGTAACTCCCCCTCCCTGCCAAACAAAAAAGAAAAAATAGGATATTATCAGTACAGAAGTTGTAGTTTTCCTAGTTTTAGGCTTAGAACTTCAAAAAGGAAGAAAAAAAATCATCATTTTCTTCACAGTGAACTCAGTCCTCAGATCAAGATGTGTTTTCTATGTTTTTTTTTTACTTTCAGTAAACAGATCTTTACCTTTACAACTGTTTTTTTGAACTGTTACTTTGGATACTTACTTAACACATAGGATTTCTGTAAAATTAAATTAATTTCATTTTCCCATAGAAAATATATTTTTATATGTATTATAGATATGTATTCAATATTTTATTTATTGAAACTATAATATATTTTGTGGAATATATTACTGCTTGTAGACAAATAGCTTGTAAAGAACCAAATTTAGATCATTAAAATTTAACAAATATCTCATGCACTAAATTTACAATCCTTCCTGTATACTCATGTTAAATATTAATATTTTTATTTGCTGAGAGCCTGAAAACTGAAAAGTTTCAGTCTGAAATAAAAATTAAAGAAAACTGAAAGCTCCAGAAAAGACCAACTGTTTCAAAAGGTATGACTCCAGTTGTTGACACCACAAAGAAATGATGGAAACATTTGAAACAGCAGTGTACGTCTAGAATTTTTCATGGATAGGATGATAATTAAATATGGTCTCAGAGAAAGACAGGGCAAGGGATGGCTCAATAAAATTGTGATAAAAACTGTGAGGATCAGGATACATTAAGGACTTTATAGACAACTAAGACTATATAGCAGTAGAAGAGACTATTTCATTTCACTTTCCCTGTAGCACACATGAAGTTTAAACTAAAATGAATATTAAATAATGGAATTTCCTACCTGTGTAGTAACCAGAAATATAACAAATAACACCATAAACAGTAGAATCATTGAAGTCTGGTGTCTTGTATTTGCACTATATTGGTACCTGGTATAGAACAAGATCCACTCAATGCTTATTCCATGCTTCCAAAATTCCAGGTGATGTTTCCCAGTTTAAACTCTGTACTATTTCATCAAAATTAAGCTATGTCACAAAGCATTTTTTTTTCTGTTTTGACTATAATTTCTGTGAAATAAATATGTGAAGGACCTCTGCCGCTGTCAAAGTAGTCCATGTGGCCAGTAGACAAACTCTGTCATAGAGGTGAGAGCTGACGGACAAATAAAGAAAAGGGAACAAACTATGATTTCATTTCCTTCAGAGAACAGACCGTAAATGACAAAAGCTTTTATAAACACAATCTCAACTTGCCTGAGCCTAAAAGAAGGTTCTGATCAAAATCTAGGCTAATGCCTGGAATGTATTTATTTTGAATTACTCCACTCATTTTCAATATTGTTTTGAAGCAAAAGTTGATATGAGAAACCCCCTGTAGTAATTCCCATGGCTAAGCTTCCCAGGGGTTAAAGTTTCACAATCTTGAGCAAAACATTTAAATGTTCGGTATTGCTGTCAGCACAATGCATCAATTGAAGTTCCAAGCAGTGTCAGTTGCACTTGCTTATTTCATATATTATATTTATCTTTTCCTGGATTTCAAGTACCTTCTGACCAGCTTTCTTATCCTTTTAAAACATCTGTACATAATTGTTTCAAATGAACAGAAACTTACTGCAATATCTATTCAGTTGTCAGACAATCAAGGTCATACAAGGTGCAAAAATGCTTATCTATATGAGAACAGGCTGAAATCACCCCTTACATAACCCCAGTGACTCCAATTACAACTTTGTTTTCAGCAGGGAAAATACTTGGAACTTGTAGTGGACTTTTTAATGTCACCTTTTCCAAGACCCTTGGCTATTGTGCAGACAGGAATGCACAATTTAGAAGAGACCACAGGAGAGCTGTGATTCCTTAGTTTGGAGGTTTATGCATTTTTCAGGGGGTTTGGTACTTCCTTATGGTCTAAGGACTGAATCCAGTTGTATCCATCAGGTGCGCTGTAAATTGATAATCAGTTCTGGGATCACAAATCAGAACCAGAGACTTGACCCTTCCTTTCCCTTGCTTTCCCCCTCTCCTCCCCCAAAGGCTTCCAAAATAATTCAGAGTTCTGTTCAAATCTACACGATATACCACGTCATGTATAGTATAAACATTGCAATATTTGATGGCTTTTAACTTATTCGCAGCATTTAACTCGCAAATAGATTTTAGCATCTAAAGTAATTTACTATGTTCTAAAATTGTACTTGAAGCAAATATTTCTGTATTCTCTCCATTTTATGAATAAAAACAGAGTTATAAAACAATAAAGATCTCATGCTGGGACATCGTGCCCTAGTATTTTATAAAGAGTATTTGTTATTCATTATATTAAATGAATTATATTAATTTTTTAAAAAGCAAAATGAATTATATGTTATAAAGAGTATTTGCTATTATTCATGGAAGTCTGGAATGTGTATTGTAGGTGCATGAAACCCACATGTAAATTAGAGAAATTTTCCAAAGGACAGGACCATGGAACTTTGTGTTGGATCACTGCCTGTTCTATATGTGCTGTGTAGACAATAACATCTCATTAAGAGCTATTTCAGAGAATTAAGAGGATACATGAGTTTGCCTCATTTTTCTTTCCACCTGTCCAAATAAATGTAGGAGTTGCTATAAGCTCAGCTGCCAAGAGCACAAAAAGAGAAGAAAGGTAATAGAGACAACACCCATCTGTACTTTCTATTTTCATTGTGTCAGCTTTGAGGCAGGACAAGTCAGTGCATTCGCAGAGCTAAGGACTGGTTACCCCTATCTCTGCTCTGGATCCACTGGTGATTTTTTTGAGAATAATTTCTACATGTGCTGAGAAGAGATGTGAAAGCCATCCAATGTGGGGAAACAAAAATTCACCCTCTAGCAAAAGGCTGCTGGGTAGGGTTGATCAGGGCACTGCATGGTCAACATGTGAAAGTCTGTCTCCTCTGAAAGGCTGAGAGTGCTGGGGGATGATTACAACTGCTCCACTCCTTCAGGACTCTTCAGCTCAGCACAAGCAGCACAGAGTTATTGCAAGAATGAAGGCATATCTTCCTTTGGCACACCAGTGATTAAACCTGAACCTGTGTAAAGAGTAATAGAACAGGCAGTATGTTCTTATCTAAATAGTCAAAATACAAAGTCAAACCTGTGTGCTGAGGTTTGGGGTTTATAATGCTAAGGTCTTTGCAGCTTTGTGCTCAAAGCAGAGTGTCCTCTCATTTGCAGATTCGTCTGTGAGCACACAGAGCAGGGAGCTCTGCAGGCACAAGGGATTACACACCTTGCACAGTCCAGCCTCACAGCGTTTTTCAGCCTGGGCTGGCTGTTGAGTGGAAAGAGGGGATGACCCTGCCAGGCTACAGCTGGGTTAAATAACTGCTGGAAATTGTGGGACTGTACAAGCAAACACAACAGAACACTCCTGACTGCCGTCCCTCTGTAACATCCAGCTGCGAGGATCAAGCAGCCCTTGCTCACTGCCCACCTGCAACACCAGGGAAAGGGAATATGGCAAAGCCCTCAGCTGAATAAGGGACAGATAGAAATGAAGGGGACTGTGAAAATGAAGCCGCTTTAGGTAAATGAATTTCATCCTCAGAATAGGAGGCTTAACAAGTCAAGCTAGGAAATTAGAGTAATTACCCCTGAATGTTTAATTACATAAATGCATCTGCAAATGCATGCCAGACCTGAGCTTTCCAGCCTGTAGTAAATGCATGAATGGGCCGATCTGTGCATCAAATAAATCACAGCATTTAGGAATACACACTGACAGAACTGTATCTATTGAGCTAGAGGAGGAGGGAAGACATGTAGGAAAATGCCTGCAAGCAGCAGCATTGCCCCAGTGGAAAGGGACCTTGGCAGCCAGGGTGGTCAATGGGAGTAGAAGAGACATAGACCAAAGCTTGCCCAACTGATCCCAATTGAAATCGCAAGATTTTGATTCCCTGCCCGAAAGGAAATAAAATTTCCATTCAGGCAGGGAAATGAAATCTTGCAAAACAGAAAACCAAGACTTATAAACACTCTGGAAAGGAGATAAGATCCAACGAAATGCAACTGAAAAATCCCAAAAAACACAGAAAATTAGGACATTTAGTGACTATAAGAAAATGGTCTGGGAGGAAATGAGGTGCAGCAATTTCAAGAACATAGACCAAAGTTTACCTATTGATCCCCACTGAAACTGCAAGATTTCATTTCCCTTTCCAAAAGGAAATCCTTGTCCCTGCATTTGATGGCATCCCATGCCTTTTGATGTCTTTAAATTTGGAAAAGATTTTTTTTTTAAGTATCCATGCCATGACCCTGATCTCTTCCCCTCAGAGTTGTGCCTTCCTCCTTGATTGTTTTCACCTGCTTTTGCAACATCTGTCAGATTAGTTTTGGCATGTTTTGGTCCTTTGCACTGCACCCCATTTTCTCCCAGACAACTTTCTTGTTATCACTAAATCTCCTGATTTTCTTTTTTATTTTCCTTCAATTGCATTTCATTTCGAGATACCTCCTTTTTAGAGTGTTTGTAAGTCCTTTTTTTCTCTTTCTGGGATTTGAATGCATCAATTTTGGCAAGTTTTGGTCCATGTCCCTGCATTTGATAGCATCCCATGCTTTTTAATGGATCTCACTTTGGTGAAGATTGATTTTTGATTTTTCTTTTTCTTTTTTTTTTTAAGTACCCATGCCATGTCCCTTTTATATTCCCCTCAAAGTCTCTTCCTCCTTGATTTTTTTCACCTCCTTTTGGAACATATGAGAGGTTAGTTTAGGCATACTTTTGTCCTTTACACTGCACCTCTTCTTCTCCCAGACCACTTTATTGTAGTCACAAAAACTCCTGATATTCTGGGTTTTTTGGGTTTTTTTCAATTGCATTTCATTTGATCATATCTATTTTCCAGAGTGTTTGTAAGTCTTTCTTTTCAGGGTCACAAGGTTTCATTTCCCTTCCCACAAGGAAATGTTATTTCCTTTCGAGAAGGGAAATAAAATCAGGAGATTTCAATCGGGATGAATGCGGCAAGCTTTGGTGCATGTCCCTGTGCTTGATGGCATGGCATGCCTTTTGAAGGCTTTCACTTTGGCCCAGATTGATTTCTGATTTTTCATTCTTTTTTTTTTTTCTTAAGTATCCACGCCATGTCCCTCATATCTTCCCATCCAAGTTGCATCTTCCTCCTTGACTTTTTCCCTGCTTTTGCAACTGCTGTGAGCTTAGTTTTCGCCTCTTTTGGTGCTTTCCACTGCACCTGATAGAATCCTGGTCCATTTCCTTGTAGTCACCAAATTTCCAACTTTTTTTTTTTTTTTTTCTCCTCCAATTGCAATTCCTTTGATGGTATCTCCATTCCAGAGTGTTTGTAAGTCCTTCTTTTGTGTTTTGGCCTTCAGCGGGGATCAATTTGGGCAAGCTTTGGTGCATGTCCCTGCACTTGATGGCATATGGCCTGCCTTTGGATGGCTTTGACTTTGGGAAAGATTTTTTTCCTTTTTTAATTTTTTTTATTTTTAGGTATCCATGCTATGTCCCTGATATCTTCCTCTCAATGTTCTGTCTTCCTCCTTGATTGTTTTCACCTGCTTTTCAACATCTGAGATGTTATTTTTGGCATGTATTGGTCCTTTGCACTGCACTTCATTTCTCCCTGACCACTCTCTTATAGTCAGTAAAAGTCCTGATTTTCTTTTTGATTTTCCTTCCGTTGCATTTCCTTTGTTGATATCTTTTTTTTCAGAGTGTTTGTAAGTCCTTCTTTTCTCTTTCTGGGATTTGAATGGATCAAAAGCTTTGGCAAGCTTTGGTCCGTGTCCCTGCATTTGATAGCATCCCATGCCTTTTCATGGGTCTCACTTTGGTGAAGATTG
Source organism: Calcarius lapponicus (assembly GCA_039654755.1). Taxonomy (NCBI): domain Eukaryota; kingdom Metazoa; phylum Chordata; class Aves; order Passeriformes; family Fringillidae; genus Calcarius; species Calcarius lapponicus. Next base: position 44,165,490 of record CM077468.1, on the reverse strand, counting down.
ATTTTTGATTTTTTTTTTTTTTTAGGTATTAATGCCATGTCCCTCATATCTTCCTATCAAAGTTGTGTCTTCCTTCTTGATTGTTTTCCCCTACTTTTGCAACATCTGAGATGTTAGTTTTGGCATGTTTAGTCCTTTGCGCTGCACCTCATTTTCTCCTAGACCATTTTCTTGTGGTCACTAAAACTCCCAATTTTCTGGGTTTTTTTTTTTTTTTTCAAATGCATTTCATTTGATCATATTTCTTTTCACTTTTACAAAGTGTTTGCAAGTCTTTCTTTTCAGGGTCGCAAGATTTTGTTTCCCTTTCTGAAAGGAAATGTTATTTCCTTTCGGGAAGGGAAACAAAATCTTGCTATTTCAATGGGGATGAATTTTACAAAATGGCATCAAAACCAGCAGCAAAATGTGCTTTTAAAGATCTTTCCTACTGTCCTTCTGAATTATGTAGAGCCTTGGTTTCATCTAGCCAATTTTCAAGACATTCATTCTTTCTGTTTTTCTTTTAAAAATTAAATATCCGTTTAGTAGTTGATACTTTAATAAGTAACATTGAGGTAGTTATAGAAGATAATATAATCACATCTTAGTCTTCTTTTTGATTAGAAATGAAATCCTTATGTCTTTCATTCCCAAAAAATTTTTACAACTCTCAGAGAAGCTGCTTCCTACACTTTAGCAAATCTTTAAATTCAGTCCAAAATAAGTCAAGATATCTGTGAAGGTCACCCATAAAGTCAGAATTGTGATGAAAATCCATAGTTAGGCTTCAGCCACCCAGATGGGAGTTTCATTACAGAAGAATTACTTTGTTTGAGTCATAATTACTATGAAAACTCCAAATGAATTGGCAACTTGAGAAAATGGGTATTCCTGTCCTATGCCTTGCCTATACTCCTCATCTTGGTATGCATGAGATCAAGGTAAAACACACTGAAAAGTTTATCTCTCTCTTCTAGGCAGTTTTGTCACTGCAGCTTCTTTATTTACACACTTTTCATCCTGACATCTTCAGATACTCAATCTCATTTAAGGCCTTCTGCTCTTCCAAAGGAAGAAACATCTCTAAGTCCAGCATGCATTAAATCCCAACCCCTTGGCTTGAATTAATACAGAACTTAAAGACTTATTAGACCTGCCAGAAATAGATTTAGATATATTGAGAAAAGGGAGAAAGGGAGAAGTTATAAAAAGTGTTGTTCTTGGTTAAATTTTTATGCATTCAGTATTCATCACAATCCAGTATGATAAAATATGGGACTATGATCTGTTTCTTAGTTTAGAGTACTTTGCATGAGAATTTAGTGATCCAATTGGAAAACTGCACAGGATAAACAACTTGTAAAAACTTCAAACTTGTTTGAATAATTTTGTGATATTTATTATTTCACAACAAACATCGTAGCTCTGCATGACTTTCTGATACAGGGTAGTAGCACAATGAAAGTGGAAAACAGCTATCAGAATTAGGCAGCAATGACTGCAATACCAGTAGCTCTTCCATTGTCATAAGGCAAGTTCTATCATTTAAGCTCATTAGGAGCTCAAAACGTAACTTTGGTCTATTTTAAATCTAGTTGCTCTGCCCTTACTGCATAGACAGCTGGTAGCAGATATTTGTGCATAGAAATAGGAGCCTTCCTTTTATTTTAGATCCGAGAAGAATTACTAAGAAAGTTATTTTGCTGAAGAGAACTATGTGGGTGTTTGCACATTCATCAGAAAAAGAGAAGATGCGATGAAAGACGTGAATTTATGTGAAAGCTTGTGCAGGGGAAATGTCTAAAATGAAGTTGTGAGGTAGTTAAATCTCTTACTAAATTTAGCAAATATTAAAAAGAAAAAATTATGGTTGAACTGAATAACTGAATGCAAGAGAAATAAGTCACAACTTCACATTAACATTGTATTCTGTTTTTTACCCCATGTACTTTTTGCATGTAAGCAGAGTTTCATCTTGTCATGGTTGTCCAAATATGTACACTGAAAATAAATTAAAAAGAAAAAAAAACATGTAAAGAAACCATTTATAAACAATTCTGGTGTATGTGTTCATTAAATAGGCATGTGCGTGGTTTCTCTGAAAGAGTTTTTTTCCTGGAGTAACCTAAGAAAACAACCATTTTGTTAAGCAGTATCTTAAATTAGTTAGGGAAACATATGGTGTGCCCTCCTATAGAGGCTATATTTGACTATAGCTTTCTGATCTAGGTTTTGGCTTGAAATATATGCCCAAGGACATACAAGGTCTTTACTTGAAATACAACTTGCAATATGCTATCAATAATGATTTACATCTGTGAATGTTTAGATATTAGGTTTATCAGGGTAGGGTTTTTTATAATTTGGAGAAATATTTCTCTTATGTAAAACTCAAAGTAGAATAACATCTGTTTTGGGGGAAGGACACATTTTTCTGAGTCAGCGTTGGTGGGAGATGTAGTACATAGGTGAGGTAAGTGAAGTGGAGAGAACCCAAGGCGTTCTAAAAAATATTCACACTTTATTTATTATGCTCTTTCATGTGAGCATATTTACTTGACTTTTCTTACAGCTGTAAGTTGGTTGCAATGGCTTTCTCTAACAAAACGGCTGCATTTGGGAAGCATAGGTGCAGGCACTTAAATAAAGATGCTTCATTTCTTACAAAAAACCAATACTATAGTTCCAGTTTACAATATTATATTGTACAGCCATTTCTTTCTTTAAAGGAAATTCCAGTGCCTGTACATATTTTTTGCTATGCCAAAGCAATTAAATATCATAAGTGAGTTACCTTTTTTTAAGTTTTTTTCCTAGTTGACATGGTGGTAATCAGTCAAAGATTAGACTCAATCATCTTAGAGGTCTTTTCCAGCCTGGATGACTTTGATTCTGTGATATGCAACTTGCTCCACCCATTCTTTATGAAGGCATGAGGCATCAACATAATTTTCTGCTCAATTTCCAATCAGCCAGAGTGAGTACATAACTCCTGCTGATTTCTACGAACTGGAACACGTGCCAGAGTCAGTATTGCTTGCTTCTATGCTGATTTGTCAATGTCTCACGGTGCAGGTTAATTAAAACCTCCACATTTTCAATACATCTATCAGAAAAGGGTATGGCTAAATATGCACATTCCACAATGGGGTTCAGCATTTTGTACACTAACATTAATCTTAACAAAACCTTTACAGTGGCATTATTGCAGATGCTAAAATGGACTATTAGGTGCTCCAGGATTTATTGTGCAACAACTTTGCATCATGGTAGAGACTGCACCTGTAGCCAAAACATTATTTTAGCAGTGCTTTAAAAGCAGCCATGGCAAAAGCATTTGAGAAACTGGAGAAAGAGGAAACAAGTGCTCTAGATTTGATTTGGAAGTACTAACCTGACATTTTCATGACTTTCTTATCATGACAAGAAGCAAAACTTGTCTTTTCTAGAAAGACAGAGAACAAAGTCTCAACTACTGGTAACAGTCAAGTATTCTGAGCTAAAAATCAACTTTAACTATAGGGTGATAATATCTGTTTACATGAACATTAGGATGATCCTGTTTAATATTTCAGTGCTATCTTAGTTTGTCAATGCTTATGTACCATGCAAAAACCATTTCCAGCTAAAATTAAAAGGGAAATTTATATCTTCTGCTGTTTGGATGATGGATAAGCATATAATTATACACACCTCCACATCTATACTAAATTGTTGCTGCTAAATTTTTTCTGCCATTTTTCTTAAATTTGTGTGAAGTTTGCTATAGTTTACATTGAGATAACAGTCTGTTGGTTGAGAGATCTCATACACTGAAATTGCTATTTGGGTTATATACTTGGCAGTTCTGTAATGCAATAATGCATTAAATCTCTTCAGCATTCCACCTTGGGGCTTAATCCAGTTGAATTGCATGCAGAGCACTAATTGACATTGTCTGGTTTCATGACCCTGGTCAAATGTTTTACAATAATTACAGCAAACAACAGAAACTTGCTGAATAAGCATAATCTGTGTTGGCATCACGAAGACTGGCTGGTGCCTTTTAGAGACTTCTAAGACAATAGTGACAGATATTTTTGTTCAGTAACTGTTTTTCTCTTGCAGCTGACCATCTTCCAGTGGTGTTAAAGCACTTTGTCCCTGCTTGATTTTGTTTTCTTTGGCGTACCATAACTAATGATATTTCTACACTCATTTAGCATATACAAATGAAAATGCGTGTCTGAAAGTTGTTTGTAGTGACTGCTACTATGCAGATAATTTCTGCACAAAATTGATATGTTTAATGTACATCCATGGCAGTCAGAACAGAGTTGCTTAGCAGCAGGCACTGAACAGGATTCTTTCAGGCAGTTTCTTAAACAATAGCTTTAAGTATTGTGGTTTACACAGAATAAACTTAAAGTTTGAAAGAGGCAGTTTGAAGTAATTTAATCAGGTTTTGGCAGAAGGAGTAGATACCTTTTTCAACTATCTCAAATTAATGCCAAGGCATTTTCTTTAGGTTTAAGAGCAGAAATCCAACGGTGATGATGAGTTCTTCATTAACTTTGTGAGACTTTTCTCAGCAGGTAACAAGGACCATGAAACAGATCTATGTTTATCTTGAAAATCTACTGAACTGTGTTTTATAGCTGGGTTCTCAAACTTCTGGTTTGAGTTCTTTTAGTATTTTGACTTTAAAGTTAGTAGCAAATATTTCAAAGCTCTTCAGAAATGAGAATCTAAGTGTTTATAGAGTTCTACTTTATTAGGCATTTAATCAATTATTCATTATCCAAATAATTATACTAATTATATATTTATTCTGATACTAATCATAATAAATATTAAAGAGCATTTCAGAAGGAAAGTCTGCTCTACATCAGGACTGAACACTAGTCTTGTAAAAATATCCTGGTTTAAAATTGTCTTTTCTGTCCATAATGAAATTAAGCATGTGCATGATAGAGGATTTAAGAACTGCTGTTGTCAGTTAGCTTATTTTGACTCTACTACTACTAATAATAGAACATTCTATATAATAGTACATTCTACATATGCTTGTTTATTTTCATATAAGTTGTCCATTGAACTAATGAAGTTCTGCAATACTATAGTGTTGCAGTTCTTATAAGGTGTATCAGGCCTACCTTGTAATGTGCTTGGACATAACTTGTACTATAATAAATGAATGTTTACTTAGATTACCATTTCAAATTACTGGTGAAAATCAGTGCTCTCTCTGGCCTTGGGCAGGTATGGTGCTGGCAACCTGTCTCTACCCCCTGAAACTTGCTATTGGAGCATATGCAGCAGAAACAGCAGTTAGATCGAGCTCTGAAGTAATGAAACATATCAGCAGCTGTTTTCCTGCTTATTTCATGCAGTGTTTAACTCTTCCTTAGCAGGAATTTAGAAGTCTGAAGAGACTGGAACGCAACTAACCAGTTCTACTAGACAAGTTTTACTAGACAAACTCATGCCAATGCAATGCTGCATTTCCCATCAAGACTTTGTATCAAGTACACTCTAAGAGAAAAATTTGCATAATGGGCAAGTAAAATTGCATAATGATCTAAGTTTCCAGATTAAAGCAGTTGCCCTAAAAGAAGATTTTCTCCTCTCAGACATTTAACTCATAAGCATTATTACAAATGATGAAACAACTTCCTTTCCACAGTAAAGCTCCAGTCACTTGCAGAATATCTCCTCATCATGGCATAATAAATTAGAAAATGTTTCCTTACTTCTATGGAAATCACTGATAGATACATACTATGGAGCACTACACAAATAGTTAATCTAATTACATTAGCAGTTAGATAAGAGGTAAAAATAACCAAGTTTTACCATAACTGGGAGGACTACAGAACAGGTAGGTAGCAGATGAAAGGCAGCTATTCTCTTCTGTCTCAGTCTGCTTCCTTCAGTCTCCCATTCTTCCCCCAACAAATATCACTTCTAGGCTATTTTTCCATTAACTTCGGTAACATTTTACAGAAGTTAAACCAACATTGTTGGCTTAACACATATATGCCCCAATATGCACACATTCATAGATAAAGAATGTTTGTCTTCTGTTAGATAATTAAACTTAGGCAAAGATACCACATGTGAGGTAGTGCACATAATTTGCTGAAGTCTACAGATGAAATAAGAGGTACTGGCCTAGGGGAACCCAATCAGAATTGTTTAGGCACTAATTTATGTTGATATGGATGGAAATTAGGGAGTAAAACTGGCTTTATAGGGGCATGAAATTTGTTATAGAAGAGAAGAAAAATAAAGATTCAGACCCCCCTCGTCCATATCAAATATGTTACATGCACATTCATCATAATGCTTGCATATGTCTCTACAAGTAATTTTCTTGGCACTCCACAGCTTCTCCACTCCATAGTCACACAGCTCTTCTTCTTTCAAATCAGGCTTTTATCTGCCCCTAATACTTGCATTGTCCAATTGTCCTGTGTGGACTTCAGCACTATGATTGGTTGCTGTCTTTTTCTTCATTGCCTCATATTTCCCTTTCCTAAGGAAACAATTCAACTTGAGAGAACGAAAGTTACAGGATCACTAATGTCTATCCAACAGCAACAAGCTTAGGTTAACTCATCTCCTTAATAGTAATAATGGAGAAAAGAAGCAAATGTCCTGGATTGAGTCACCCAGTGAGAATCTTCAAGAACAGAGTAGAGTGGGCTTGTAGATGGTGTTATTGCTTCTTTTCAAGGTTTCAGACCTGCACAACACCTAGCCTTATTAAGAACTGAGATGGGGTTTTGGGAGGGGGTTGTGTTGGGGTATATTCTTTGTTTGCTTTTGGGTTTTTTGGTTTTTTTTTGGTTTTTTTTTTTTAACAGAAACCTTAGACAAATCATACAGTAGAGATCTAAGTATTTTTGAACTGCACAAATTGAGCCAAATATTTTTCTATGTGGATCTTACCTAAGAACTGGGGTTTTGGAAGGTACAACAGGTTTGTATGTCTTATGTTTATAGGGTTGCAGATACTGTTTGCAAGATGACACATGGCAAGACTACCCTTATTTGCCCTAGGTCCTTGCCATAGGTGATTTATAAACTAAACCCAAGCATACTCAGTCACGAGACAAAGTTTGACAAAAGGAAGAAAAGTACAAACAAGATTTACCATTTCTTGCTGGTTCCCATAGATGACAAACTGACCCCTGTGACTTTGAAGTGTTAAGTTAGCTAAGCAGCTGTTATCTATTCTTTGTTCTTGACTCCAGGATTTTTATTTTAAATCCAGTTTCACACCTCATCTTTCTGCCACTGACCCATTAACAAGATAACTTTGGTCGGGATAGTGCACTACTGTCAATGCACCTCTATTTATCATTCAAGAAAAAAGCAGGGACAACAGACACACAGTCACACAGTGTATCAACAGATTTGGAACTGCTTTTGCCTTCCAAGAATAAACCTATCCTGTTTCTCATCTGAGGCACTCAAATGCTGATCACCTCATGGCTTATGTTTCAGTCAGTAAATGTACCTTGGAGCAAGTTGCACTTCAGTATTCATTTGGTAAACATAATTCAATAATAATACAATTAAGACAGCCACAGACATATTTCTTCTTGTCGTTTTGCTGGAAAAAATGCAGTATGTTTCCTATTCCTTCAACAGTACAGTTTATATCTTAGAACAGGTATAGGTTTCCTTACAATCTTCCACAATCTCTCAAAGGGAAAGTAATCCTCCTAAAAAAAAAGGAAGGAATGTTTTCTGGTTTTTTGTTGTTTTGGTTTTTATTTGTTTTTGTTGTTTGTTTATTTGTTTAATATTGTTTGTTTGTTAATGTAATTCAAAATAGAAATGCTCCAATGTAATAAAAGAAGTATGACAAACACCATTTGCAGGTTTTTTCAGTACAGTTCAATTTAATACTGAAAGGTACATTTCAAAGTGGAATTAAAATACATGTGCTGGTATAGCAGATTGTTCTTGAAGTGAAGGCAGACCAGGAATTAATAGCATCAACATCAGAGCAGCAGAGGCATGAATACTAGGGCTGCAGCCTTACCATACATGAACAAGATGAGGAGAACAGGCCCAGTGACAAGAGAAAGGAGCAGTCAGTCCAAAAGCACCAGGCACAGCCACACTCACCAGGCAGCAAGGCAAACCAGAGCACAGCTACAGCACAGCTCAGGCACAGGAAAAACTCTGAACCTAAATGTAGCTTTTGGGTCAAGAGACAAATTGTGTGTGCATGGGGACCCAAGATGGGGCTAGACAGGGCAGTTGGGGCCTGCTTGCGTATGAAAGACCTTGAAATTACATGAATAAGAGATGTAAGCAGTTAGGAAATACATTTAAAAGAACGTTGTACAGCTGACTCTGCTCCACCCTTTTTGAGTGGAAGAATGTAAAGGAAAGGAGATATAGGTTTATGTAGCTGCAATCTATTAGCTAAACAGGCAATCCACATACTTAGTTACTATGAAGGGGGTGGTATGGTTTTTGGTAAACAGAATTCACAATGCCATATACATCAAAGAATTTTACAGAACACCAGCAACCCAAACTTAGTATATTACATCTGTGTTTAGAAATACACCTTATAAATTAAATTATTGCCAAAATACAGATATATTCAAATTCAATTTCTTAAATGTCAAAATTCAGACTCATATGTCCACAGAGAATATATTTGCCAAATATTGATCTACCAATATTCCTTGCATACACCTATACATCCCATAAAACACTTGTCTACTACAGAAGCAAATACCCAAAGGCCAAACAAATCAATAAATTTTGTGCAATAAAAACTAAAATGTGTATGTACATACATACAACTCAGTAAATTTATTGTACAAAACTCCTTTTTCCTTTTTTTTTAATACCGTATACAGCAATGTATTTGCAAGATTTATGTTAATTATTATGGGGGTTTTGTTGATGTAGTTTGCAAACCTTGCTAATTCAGTAAGGTATCCTTCATACTTAGCAGCTACCAACTCAAGTCTGGCCAATGTTACCATGCAGTGGTAAAAATATCCATTAATTCTCATGAGAATCTAATAATGGACCTACGCAGGAGTCATAGATTCACCGTGTTGCTAAAGCTCTTTAAACTTTGGTGACTTACCTTAACAATCTGCTCCCATTTTCTTATCGGAAGCACTTTCATCCTCCAAACAGTATTACTTGTGCAATACTGTAGGACGTTTAACCCAGAGGGTGCTTGGTATATAACGAAATGGTACCCTGAAATCAGGTTGTAGCTATTGGGTCAAGTTATTAGCGAGTTTAATTATTTCATAAAGTCAGAGTGCACCCTCCCACTCTAAGAAAACAAAGCAACCCAAACGACACAACCAATATAACCTGACGTCTAATTGTCAATTCACTTGACTAGCTTTGGAAAAGCCAAGGATCAAGCATGTGGTGCCAAACAAATATGTGACAAGCAAATAAAATAATCCGTCCACATGAAGAACAATGATTATTGCCTGATACTGCACATAGGATATTTTCCTGCTCAACTTCTATGGCTGAGTTTGTATAGTTGTCAGTTCAAAATTTTCACTCAGGTAAATTCATTAATCATAAGTTATGAAGAACCTCTGTGATATGAAACCTTCCTTTTTTCCCCCCATTCTAGCAGACGTGCATTTTTAGAGAAAAAAATGTAAATATTAGCATAAGTTTGGAAATTATACATTGAATTATTATACAACAATATATACATATATTTCAATTTTATGTTCTGTTTAATTCTGTGTAGTCTACTGCTGATATCTTTGTTTCATCAATGCTAACCTGAGTGCAGTAAGGCTGGTTTTGCTGCTCCTGTAACAAGGCTTCGAAATTCCTCCTCACAAGATAAGCTCAGCTTTGACAGGTGTATTTGGTACTCCCTGGTGGTTGTCAGACTAATAAATTCTTCAGGTTTCAGATGCTACCTTCCCTTTGGTCTGTTTACAGAACTAGTCAACCATAAAAAGTGACATTAACCTTTATTTTAATTTCCCCTTGATGATACTTCATGAGGCTTTCAGGAATTTACTGAAAAGACCTGGAGTTAGTGTAAGACTGCTCTGAGCTGATTTAGTGTTGGCATCAGGATGACAGATGTGGTCAGTTGCTAGTAACAGAAGCAAAGTTGAATGGAATTAATTCTAGTGCAAATTTCACAACACAAATCTACTTAAATGAAATTTGATGTTTTATTATAATGTTTGACTGTAATTGTGTACAGAGAGTGATTTCATCACTAGACAGCTATCCTTGAAGTAGCTCTGGAGAGGCAGGCATAGCACCAGAAATGTTATCCAGAAGTATTAGTTCACTCCTTGCACATTATAGCTGTTTTAGAATAAAGCCATACTGTGGCTTTTATGTATCATTATGGGTCTGAAAGCTGAAAGGTCTGAAATCTTTTAGTTAAGTCAGCCTTCACTGTACCCTGACAGTTGATAAATATATATTTCAGACCTTTACTGTTTTTCAATAGGCAGATATGTGACAACAGAAATAACTGAATTTTAATAAAAATAATCTTATGGTAAACACTGAGACTGCAGGTCTGTGTAGAGAGAGACCTTACAAGACAAGGGTCTGTCACCTGAAATTGCTCTGCACTTCACAATTCTACCTTACTATCTCCCTTCCCACTTATTAGGACTGTTATATTTTCTGTAGTTGTCAAAGATTTGGAGCTCTGGATGTGACACTTGCACAATACAATAAAAACTCCATGGTTTATATTAAAATTTCTTTTAAAAACTATACACAAATGCTAAAAGCATGATGATACATAGTTTGTGGGTTTGAATTTTTCACAATCAAGTATTAAGTCAAATTATGTACAAAAATATCAATGTGTGATGTTGGAAGAATGGTTTTTGTAAAATATGAAAAAAATAGTTATGATGACAGTGGTAAAATTAGAGCTGAAATGTATGGATTTAGAAACAACGTTGGGGTTAGATATAGGTACTCAAAGGTTTTCTTTGAAATCCTTTTCAATTTTTCAAGTGACAGCATATAAACAAAAAGGAATAAAACCACAAAAATAATAGTAGCAGTATCTAAGCCTTAACATACCAGAGCTTTATTCTGAGTTTCATGCTTTAGCTCATTTCTGCTTCCATTCTGCTTCTGTGTTTAGGCTGTCCAGTAATTTTTCTGCTCTGCCTACAGATATACAGCAACCCAAGCCATGGGCCACTGATTTTGCTCTTTCTGAAACTAAGGAACCTGCCTTAAGCCTTGATCAAATGCTGCTTAAGGCTTGTCTTCTGTCTGCACTTACGGTTATTACTTCTGTTCCACCTACATCATTTCTGAATAAAGAGCGCTGGCTAGGCCTGCAAAATTCCCATAATGGTTTCTGAATATGAAGGTGTATTTTCATGTAAAATAGAGATGAGTTCACATTGATAGATTAACAAAATCCCTCAGCAAACACCAAGAAAATGGTGGTTTCTTATTAAAAAGAAAGTGATTGAAGGAAAATAACACCCTCAAATAAAACTCTAATTGAATTATAATTATTTTAAATGTCCATGTAATAAAGCAACAGAATAAAATGCTATTTTATTTGATCCTGTGTTTCTCATTTATGTTTCTCATCTTCCAGAGAAAAATAAGTGAAGGATTCTGTGTCTACAGAAGCCCTAGTACTCAACTAGCCATTGCAAGATTAAGGACACTGATAAATGAAATTCCCAGTTCTGCCTGGATATACAATCCTACCCAGATTTAGTAGGATTTCAATAAACATTTCCAAAGATGCCTAAATTCTATCATATCTATTTGCTCTTAACCTTTTTAATGAAATCTTTCTAACTTTCCAAAACTCAGCTCGCCAGATATAATGAAGTTGTCTAGGACAATAGGAAATTAACATATCCACATTTGCTTTGTACTTAGTGAGAAAAGGATCAAGTTCCTTAGCTTTTCAATTAATCTCTTACTCCCTTTCCTACCTTCAAATCAAAGTAAACTACTTTGAAAGTTGTTTTGTGGTATTCCTGTGTAGAATATGATTTGAGACATGAGTTACTCATAATGGCTTTATGAGGATTTGAGACATGAGTTACTCATAATGGCTTTATGAGTCTTAATCAGGTATCAGTTGATAACATAATAAAAATTACTCTTCCCAGAATTCTCTGAAGAACACCTGCTGTTTTGGTTTGGTTTTTTTTCCAGCAAGTCATAAGTCATTCCTTCAGAAAATTGTCTCATGACCAATCAAATTAAACGTGTTTTATGCCAACAACACCTACCAAGTGATGAATTCAGTGGGTCATGCCTGCTATAATACAGTAGCTGTTGTTCTTGAAAGGATGGCTGTAGGAGCAGCTGAGCACAGATATGTTTGCAGTGGTGCACAGCTCTTAACTACATGGGCTGGTTTAGGCAATCTGCAAATTGATTACAGAAATACTGGCAGGTGGTTTGCCTGGTTAGGCTGAGAGGTGTCATGGACTTCATAAAACTGCCAGACACTGGGAACAGAAATACCTTCAAAGCTGAGATTAGCAGAGGTAACAAATCTTGTGCTGTTGGAACTAAGCATTATATCTGGAAAGTAATGTTGTGATCATCTGGAGATTTGCACTGCTGTAATGCAGTCCTTTAGAGAAAGCGACCATGTTTGTGATTAAACCACCTCTTATTCCATGTTATTTTTTAGAGGCTGAAATCTTGAGCCATCTACCAAAGTCACAGAGCTGTCTTAGATGACCATTAGCTATTAGATGACCTGATGCTGCCTTCCAGGTAAATTGAATGTGTGCTTTGATCTTATTACCTGCTGATTCCAAAAGAGTTTTTTGTTCATGGATTCGGAGGTCTTGACATTTTATATTGAATTTAATGTTAATATGTTTTCTTTGAAAATACATGCAACTTCTGAAAACACATCCAGTGGATAGAAGTACTAATTGTTAAGGAAATAAGTTTTCTTTCATTAAGGTGAGACTTTAAGAGTGCTTTTGAATTAAATCTCAACACTGTGATTCATACTTTTTGAAAAAGGTAAATGAGAAGGATAAAGATTCCTATGAAAAGATTATTTCATTAGATTCTACAGACAATGATGCACACAGTTAGAAGAAATTTAATAAATGCTATGAGAATAGAAGAGAAAGAAAAAAATTAACTTCATCTATTTCAGACTACGCAAAACTTTTGAGTATAGATAACTGTGCTCTTCTTGAAGATAAACTTCATTTGCACTAATAGTATTTGCTATCTATTTTTTAGTTTCAAAAAACTAATTAATTAACAAAAGATATTAGGTCTGAAAGGTCTAAATAGGTTAGGTGTAGTTTATAAAGACTTTTATAAAATCTGGGTCAACTTTGAGTTAAATACTTGCTTAGAGAAGGCTGTTACATATACTTGTTTCCCTTGAAATGAAGACTGTGCTTCCACAATAAACATTTTACGTTTCCTCACTTTTTTGTTTTGTTATTAATAGTTTCTTAAAGAAAGAATTTGAGGTTATTTTATATTTTAATTCCTTTCACTGTGAAGCCTTCATAAGGTATTCTTAGGCTGAGTAGTTGGGACATTTAATTAGTCCAAAATATGTAATATTACAAGACTACTAAACCAGGCAATCAAGAATGAAACAAAATTAAGTAATTTGGTATTGTGTAAGTAGTTAATCCTTTGTCAGAGTATGTGTGTGAGCAAGATCCAGTAGTTAATAACATACTTCTGGTTTTGCTATCCAACCCCTAACACATCTCTTTCCTTGTAGGTTATTTTTTTTCTATTTTAATGATGAAGTTTGACATAATAGAAAGTGTTCAAATCTTCCTAAATTTCTTAAAAACTGCGACAGCTCACCGCTTAAATTTTTTGTGTGCCAAGTTTCTGCAAGCCAAGATGAATAAGAATACATGATCCTTGGCAGTAGACAGAAAGGTTTGAGTTTTCTGTGAAGCTCTCTGAATGAGAGGTGAAACTATGTAACAATCCATTGTAGAATCATGTTAAATCAACCTGAGCATTTGGATTGCATCAGTATGACCATGAACAGTATTTATGGATGAAATTTTCAAGGCTCTGCATTACATACTATGGGGTGTCATCCTTCAAGTTTAGTTTATATAGCATGAAGATAAAACTAGAGGTGAAAAGAGAATAGTTGAGTGTTCTCTTCTAGCATGTAAAGTGAGAAGCATCAAAAACAAGCTTAAAACAAAGAAAGTGGAGCAACGTATCAATTTAGCATTCTACTAAAATGTAAAAAAAAAGTTAATAAAAGACTGACAAACTCAGAAGAAAAATCTCATGTAGCATTTTTAAATACAGTGGTATGATTCCTGTTATAGGACAGAATAGTGGGAAATAAATATGAGAAGAACAGTAAATACTCTACTGTAAATATTCACAAATTGTCACACAGCTCTCAGTATCAAGGACTTTTGTTATGGTCACATTTGCTATGTGCAGGACAAGCACAAGCATGTGTTTTAAAATTTGTATGTATGTATTACATATCTGCTTGGTTATATGCTATGCAATATCAATATCAATCTAAAATAATTCAATATTGAAAATAAAGAAAACTAGAAACATCTCATGAAAGCACTTCCTGTTTCTGCTAACTACTATCTGGTGTGGCAGAGTGGACAACACTTGTTGATCTTCCTCCTGAAAGAAAAAAAGAGCAAAAACCACAGAATTTCACCCCTCCCCCCCTCCAAATTATGTTTAAGTTGATCTCCTGGTACAAGAGGAAAATTGCATGCTGAGGCCTGAATGGTTTAGATGAGGAGTCTGAATTAAAAAACAAAAAATAAATCAATAAAGGAAAGAAAACATAGTGATTTTGTTCTGGTGTTTTGTGGTTTTTTGTTTTGTTTTGTTCTGTTTTTTATTTTTCCTGAGATCATAAGCATATGAATGCTACATATCTAACATGTAAATTCAAAATTATAAAGCATTGTCCTGTGCACTGATTTGATTTCAGGCAAGTTTATTTATTTATTGTTTTAACAGCTGCTTTACAAACTCTTAGGGAACCTAAGACTTAGGTGGTTTAAACTCTGTTTTGTAAATCTGGGCTAAATATCCCGAAGCAGACAGCACATGTTCTCAATATTCCGGATGTTTTTGTTACTGTCTGCTTTATTTGTATATACTTTTTTTTTTTGAAAAAATTATGACAAGTTGATCATATGAAGGTTTTGAAGGCTGACAAAGTAACTCAGCCTAAATAAATTCTGTGCACTTATATAATTAACAAATTAAATCTATTAATAAAGGTGTTCCTGTCATGACATTTTTCCGCATTATTCTATGCTAATGAAATTCCATTAAAAATTCTTGTGCTATACTTGGGCAGGTATCTTGATGATTGAAAGACTGCTGTTTGGCTGTATTACATACGTTATTTGTCATTTATATTGGACTCCATTTTCACTATGGTCTATTCTAAAGGTTTTTCTTTATTACAACCACTTTGCTTTGATGGGTCTTAAAAAAACCAGGACAATATTTTAGAACGTCCAATTCACAGTGCAGAGTGCAGTCACAACTGGATAGATTAAGGAGGCAATGGGAAGCTCTGTAGTACAGGTGAGTAGCATGCTAGTGAGTGGCATTCAGTTTAGCCTTTGCTATCTTCAAATCTTTATTTTAGCTAAATGAGAATCAGGAGTTCATAAATATACAGGTTGAAAACTGATTGTGATTGGACGTAACATCTAGGCTTAATTTTTACAACATATATCTGGTGTCCTGGAAACCTATGTTGTTGTTTTCAAAAATGCCACAAAGAACTCACTAAACAGTCCATTTTATCGTTTTTCTTACACATAAGGGAAGTAAGCTCCCTGTGCTTTATCATGCATAAATACAACTAAAAGTACATTCAGAGTCTCGTTGCATTATTCATATTTGTCCCTTCAACTGTAGAACTTCAGGCTGAAGTGGTGGACGCAAGTGACAGATGTACAGTAGTGCAAAAGGTACCATTTACAAAATGTATCCATCAGGCAGCAGGGAAGAGACATGTTTTTAATGCCGGGTTTGTCTGCATTATTTACATACCCTAACAATGTGCAGGACAGCTGGGGGCAACAGGAAACAGAGGTTTGAGAGTGCACTGCTCACATTGCTTCCTTCAGCACATTCCACTCGGGAAGAACAATGACAGCCTTTTGCAAGATTTAGTAACGGACTTGCAAAAGAAAAATATCAAAACATGATAGCAGTATGAGAAGACAGGCCTTGAAGGGGAAAGAGCAAAAATGCCTTTTATGTATTGTCTTGCTGGACAGTGGAGGCTCAGCACTCTGGCGTGTTCATGGAGGGACCTGGTATTTCTCTTAGCAGATCAAAAGATTCAGATTGCTGCAAAATGTTTCATGTCCAGCTTGATGCAAGTTACTCCCTTGACAGGTCCAGTTGTAGTTCATGTAATGTATTCATCAATGTGGAATGAATTCTTTAAATGAAGGTTTAAATAAAGAAGGGGGGCTTGATCTTGTGTGGCTTTTAATAGCAATAATTCATTCAGCTTCAGTGGTGCCTCCTCTAGTAGGTGTGCCAGTACTCAAGGCAGCAGAAACAAGTCCTTTGTCTTACGTATGGATCAGATAGAAGATGGTTGATTGAAAACAATGCTTTTGAATAATTTTTCTTGCAACGAGATAGAACTAGACGTTTAATTTCTTTAATGACTATGTATACTTAAGGAATCTTTTTTTCAAAGCACTCAATTTACCTGAACCTACTCTAATTATTAGTTTAGCCTGGTAATTCTGGGCTAGAAGGGATTAACTATTTTATGGGTATTATCAGTAGATATTAAGGATAAGAAGTTATTTTTCTGGATTTAAAAATAAGACTGCTGCAATATGTCGAATTGCATAGAGTCCTGAGTTATCATAAAATTAGAGTGACCTGTGAAATATAAAAATATAAATCTACCTACCTAACTCTAAGTAGGAGATTTGGATTAGGGCAGCTTTTTTAAAAATGCTTCTTCCTTTGATTATGGTTGTGGTTAATGTTTAATATGTACATTCAGGTTATGTAGCTATTTGAGCACTGACATATGTATATGCTGTGGCATTGCTTTAAAGATTCAAACCTGAGAAGGAATTCAGAATTATCTAAACTTGTCTTAAGTACTGTCAGGCTTAAAGGTGGGTAAGCTTTTCCCGATATCTAACCTAAACCTTCACTAACACAGGCCATTCCCTCGAGCCTGTCACTGGTCACCACAGAGAAGAGATCAGTGCCTCCCCCTCCTCTATGTTTTCTATTATAGTTACAGAGAGGGAAGCATGTAAAAGATAAATGGACAAAGTATTAAAATTTGCAATATAGAATATCTTTAGTTGCAATTTAAAATTTTTTTTAGTAATTGTGCCAGTAATTTTGACTTACACATCTTCAGCAGAGTTGCAGTGATCACATCTTTTTTCTTCTCTTGCAGTGTTTAAATAAACTCTGAAATCTTAAGGCTGACTTAAGGAAGTCAAATATTATGTTCTGGACCTGACTGGAAGCATATACTCTGACTCTTAGCCTCCACTCTAAGTGATTAAAAGCTTTAATTAGATTTGTTTCCTCGATGAATTAAGTCAACAAGATAAAGTAAAAAAAACCGCAAATGATCTTCCTCTTCTACCTTTTCCTACTTGATGCTCTCACTGTGGCTGCCTTTGCATTTTTAATTTATATATTTTTGTAAATTAGGTAACATGTTTTTCCTCCCCCTTGTTTTTTCCTCTCTACAGGCATAGCCAAACAAATTTATCAATATATAAAATGCATAACTCAAAAATCACATACTTTGTCTGTATTTTATTCATTAGATTTTCATGTAAACATGTAATATATTGTTTTTCTAAATACAAAAGAATTTAAATACAACATAATGTTCTGCATAAAACATTTTTAGGAATCTTATTTCTTACAAAGATTCTGTAGAAATCTATGTAATCCACAACAGAATTATAATCAAACCTGACCTTGCTTAATCAAGTGGGAAGCTGTTTTCAGAGATCTAAATCCTTTACTGATCATCAGATTTTATTTATAATAATGGATCCCTGGTCTGAATTTTTCTCTTGAGCTTTGCTATAATATACTGATGTAGACAGAGATGTGATTTCTACAGTTAAAATGGATAGGCCACACAAGATGTCTTTGGGAGATATTTTTGCGTGTCAAATAGGCCAGCTGTTCCACAGTCCATAAAAAAGGGAGAATATGGAACTGATATATCAGTGAAAATAGGATTCTGAAAAATATTTATGAAATTAAAAAGTAACAGGTGAACCAGGTCATATGAGTTCCCTATTATAAGAGAGTGGTCTTTCCTCATTCTCAAAACTACTCATCGTTGTTCTTCAATCTCATCAGAGTTCATGAGAATTATAATAGTTAATGGATAGCTCACTAATATTTAAGACAGAAAATAATTTGAATTCTATGGAAATAAACGCCTAACCTTTTCAAACTACCTCAAATCAATAAACTGGAGATGTGCAGAAAACTGAAAATCACAGAAAGGCACTGCATTTTTTCACACCTTTTACTAAAGAGAAATTTATAATTTTGCACTGTTCAAATAGTCTAAATAAATATCACAGAACCACAGAATATTCTGAATTGCACAGGACCCATAAGGATCATCAAGTCCAACTCTTAAGTGTATGGTCCATATCGGGATCAAACCTGCAGCCTTGAGATTATCAGCATCATGCTCTAAGCAACCCAGCTAATGTCAAGATTGTTTTCCCACAGGTTCATGCTTGTCAGTTACTGAGCTTTGTGATAAGGAGGTTAAGTCATGACTCAAAGCAGGTTAAATATTCTAACTTGTACTAACTTTTAATCAGAATCAGCAATTTGAAGATTAAAGATTTTAGTTTTGTATTTTCCAAGTCTATATTTCTGTGAGATATAGACAGATATATTTTTGTATAGAGATATAAAAATATATCTTTATGTATTTTAGCACCCTCACCTTTGCAAAGGAATGCGGTTAAAAAAGATATTTCAAATACACATTTAAATTTTTCTTTCAAACACCCTACTATGCAATTTGGATTTTGGATACTGCATTTCCTCACTATACATAGTGAATATACAGAGCAAAGGAAGTGCAGCAGAAGCAGTCTGTGCCTATTGGATATTTAACAAAATTGAGTGTCTCTGTGTTCATAACATAAAGCGTCTTTTTGTTGAATTTTCTTTGATACATTTGCACTAATTGGAGACAAATGAGAATTGTGATTCAGTTTCAACAGTGCTTTAATGCACTTTTCCTTTCACAAGAGCAAGTGCAGAATTGTTATGGAATGTGAAATTCCCATGTCTTCTGCAAAGCCACAATACTTGCTCTTTTTATTTTTTTCTTGTAATTTTTTTGTCGTTACTTTTATCCTTGCATTTATAGTGTATTGTGCAGTTTTTTCTAAAAGAACTCTTTCTAAATCATGACTAGCTTTTCCAATCAGACACCAATGATGAATTCTAAATAATTAAAATAAAGTCAAGATGAAACTGAGCTGTATTCATACTTTATATACTACAAGATATGTATAATAAATATTTTCTGTAAGAATACAAAATAAAAATTTCAAAAGACAATATTTGTCTTCTACATTTTTGCTGCAATATATTCCAGTACGTGCTTCAATTTCCAAACAGCTGGAAAGTTGAGGTCTACCACATTTAAGGTATTTGCCCTGTTCTTTTTTATCTTGATATAGGTATGTGCTATATACACAGAGTAGATGTAGAAGTTTAGAAGACATGAGCATATTTGAACAGATATTGTTAATACAAAGTGCAGAGCAACTGCTTGACTTCATTTTTAAATCCTCCAAACAATTCATATGACTTAAAAGACTCAGAAGGTGTGACATTTAAAAGATTTGATTTAGCCATCTCCTAAAGGCTTTGACTATAGAGTTGCTAAGATCTCTTTTTATGCATAATGTGCTAAGGATCTGTAACATGCATGAAAATGGGACATTTAAAAATAATTTTATACCGTTGAGCAACATTTGCTCCTGAATAACTGGGTGTCTTTCTTCAATAGCATGGGGGAAAGAGAGGAAATCAGACTCAAAGTATTAAAAACTTTTAATTATGTACCTATTATTCTTTTTGGACAAATTTGTCATGCATGTGGGTACCTGGTAGGTCAATGGAGGCTCAGTAAGCTCTTTCCTTTGTGTTTTTTCCTTAAAAGCATCTTTGTTTTAAATTTTTCATTTGCCTGTGATAAAAAAACTATGA
This sequence comes from Calcarius lapponicus, assembly GCA_039654755.1. NCBI lineage: Eukaryota > Metazoa > Chordata > Aves > Passeriformes > Fringillidae > Calcarius > Calcarius lapponicus. The sequence goes on along the minus strand of CM077468.1, from coordinate 44,145,258 downwards.
GATGTACCATAGGAAAAACTTACCTTTGAGACAAAAAATTATGCTTTTGCCAAATCCATATCAAAATATTTCTTAATTTGTCAAATGTTGTCTCACTTTTTTAAAGCAGCAACTTATAGCAATCACAATGACCCTCACACAGAAAAGCAAGGATAACCAAATTAAACATCTTAGAGAATGAATATTTATTCTTCCTTTTGACAAATTCAGAGCTTGTACAATTATTTTATACTATTTACTGTCCTAACCTTTTGGGTTCAAATGAGAATGGATCATGAAAACAACTTCAGCGATATTGAAATTGACTCCCAGTCTTTACAGATCTATGCTTTTTGCAAAGATTCATTCAATTAACCATTCTATCTATAAAGAGACAAACATTGGAATTGGAAAGGACATTTCTTTTGTATTATGCAAGCACTAGTGTTAACTGGAAGTCACTGTGAAATATATAAATAATCCAAAGAGTGCAGTTTCTTTTTCTTAATATTCAGTTCAACTTAGACCTAAGAATTGCTTTTCCATTCTTCCTCTTGTTTACTATTTACATTCAAAATAGAAGTTTGTGATAGGTTACTGGTAAGATGTTATTGATTTAAACATATGGCATAGCTGTTAATAAGTACATGAAGCACAAAGAAAGATGTGAATTGTACTGCAAAGCCATAAAAGAGCACTGCTGTTTGGCTGCTTCTTTTTCTTATACCTTAGTATCCATATTATTCTACTGAGATTAATTAGTTTCATAAACCATAAAGAAGACACATATACATTGAAATAAATGCATTCTATATATCAGTCAGCTTCATGACAGTCCTTAAAAAAAAAAAGACACAAACATACAAAAACAAACGACAAAAAAAGACCCTCAGCCAAACACGAAAACCCTGCTAAAACCAAACCAATCAACAAAACATTTTTGTGATTCTTTTAATGTAGGTGACTTTGTGCATAGTAGTTTTCTCAAGACAGAAAACTGTTCTCAGATTTTGAAAATTTAGCACTTTATAGTTAAACTAAGTGGTTGCAGGCAACAGGAAGATTCTTCATTTTCTCACCTTCACTTTGAGGACTTCAGTGTTGAAAATGGTGCACAATTTAATAGACACAAACACACTAGCTCTTGGGCAGAGAAGGTCTAAAATCCTTTGAGATAACTAGTCTAACTCTTCAGCCTAATTAAGATGTCACCCTTGCCAAAAACATTATGTGTCTGCCTTTTTTCAGCCTTCAGACTACTGTACTAAAATAAAATAAAAAAAAAAAAGGAAAGAAAATCAAACATGAAAATTCAAATTCAAATTCAACAGTTAATACGCCCTGGGCCAAAAAACCCTCTTGGCAAAATGTTCTTGACATCAAAACAAGCTTGGAACAAACTTTCTACCAGACAAATAGATGCACACTTTTTTAGCTGTTCAGTGACATGTGCCTTAGCTGAGCCTTTGGCTTTACTCTCACCTGTATCACCCATTATTTAAGAGGTCATACATGTCAACTTAATAATAAAAATAACTTAGTAGTAAAATCTTACAGCTGACCCCCCAGAATTCTGCCACTGAAGATCTGCTACTACGTGAGTTCTAAATCAGCCATTATAACACAAAAGTCTTTTTGGCAACATTCCTATGGCCATACCTATCCATGACATAGGTAAGGGTTTGTTTCTTCCCAATCTTTAATTCAAACATCTCTTAAGTGAATTTTATGCAAATTGGGAATCCAGTCTTTTATTGTCAAAATCTCTTATATGTTATATATGAAAAAATTATTCCTTGTAAACTGGATGTTTATAGATTCTGATGCTATAAATTTCATAATCTGTATAGTATCATGTGGAAATAAAATCCACAAGTTCTTTACTCATTATATGAAAATCAGTTTCAAAGTAAATTAAAAGATATTTATGTTCTTTGGGCTCTTCACAGATTTTTTCCCTTTCTCTCCCTTAATTAAATCCCCTTTTGAGTAAACAAAATTTATCATTTGTTTGGATCATTGAGAAGTTATATTTCAAACTATTTTCCTAACATGTTGTGGTGGTTTCACCCGGAAACAGGATTTCTGGGATGCTGGGGATGCTGTGGCTAGGGCCAATGAGTCTTTAGATTTTAATATTGTCACCTGGCTTAGCCAGTGGGCATTCGATTCACCTCTGAGAACACCAGCTAAAAGCAGGGCGCTCCCCCGGCACTTCCTCTTGGGACTCGGCGGGAGAGAGAGAGGAGGCCTCCCTCGCCCAGTGCTGCTGCTGGGCAGGGGACGGGCAGCCATGCGGTAGGCCTGGCCCCCCTAAGGGTGGAAGGATGGAAGCAAGAGAGACCCCAGGAGCCGCTGGGAAGTTTCTTCCCCGCCTTGGGAGACAGAGAGAGAGAGTGAGACTGAGAGAGAATCGCTGCTTGGGGCTGGACTGTTACCTTGAAATTTGATATGGGCTGCCCGCATGCCCGGTCTGTGGAGAAGAAGGGGGGGGAAGAATGCACTGAGGAGTCCGGCTGCTTTTAGGAGCTGTTAACCCCTTTTTTCGACAATGAAAACTTTATAGGACATTAACCTTTCCCAGAAAGGAGTTAGAGTGGAAGAGAGAGAATGGAAATGGGCAAGTGAGAGAGATGTTGGATGAAAGAGAAGAATTTTGGTGGGAAGAGATGATTGGAGTGGCTTTTGCTGGACTCTTTTTGTATAGCCATGGACAGAGCCATGTTCCCTTGTGATACAGGGACTGAGTCCAGGGGGAGAAATGCCCCAGACCCAAGAAGATTCAGTGGTGTTGCCCCTCGGCCCCAGGGGGTGAAATATAGGGGGAACAGATGTCCCAAAGTGGAGACTGTGCCTTTTTGGAATGGGACAGAGCATCCTTAAAAGACAACCCTGGAAACAGCCCTGGTCCATGTTCAGGCGGTGAGAGCGCCTGGAAAATGGAAAAGGCCACCATGGCACAAGAAGGACTCCTCTCCTCTTGACGAATTGAGAATTGATTATGTACAGAGTGGTGATGGACTGAGAGTTGGTGATTTGGGAAGTGCATTGTATTGGGCATTTGAGGGGAGGAGGAGGGAAATGTTTTGTAAGGTTTTCATTTTCCTTGTGTGTTTCTTTTTCTCTTGTGTGTAGTTTAGCTATTGTTTTTGTAGTTTAGTTAATAAATGTTTTTTTTTTCCCTTTTTAAGTAAGAGCCTGTTTTTTTTTATTCCTGGTCAAAATCTCACAGCAGACACCAGGGACAGTGCACTTTCATGGGGCATTGGCATGGTGCCAGTGTCAAACCATGACACGTCATCAGAAATCTACCTGCTTCTTCCTTTCATTTTATCATATGATAAAATTAAATACATGTCAATTTGATGTAATGACCTACCATATGCTTCTATACCTGAAGTAAAACACAGCAACAATCAAAGATTTCTTTGCTCCTTCCCTAATCCTTAACATTCCTTCTTTTTGGTCTTCCCTTACAACTTTCTATGCTGAGCACAATTTTATTGAACTCTCACCCTGAACCCTGAATCTGATTTTTTTTTCTGTATTGTCACAATAGCAAGAGATGTTCACCTTTTTCAATCTATACCTGGAAAGCAATAATAAAATTACCTAAAAACATGATGAATGTTTGAGCATTATGTATGAAAGGCCAAAGTTAATAAACAGGAGTTCTTTTTGCTATCAGCTTTGACAAACATGTTCAGGCTGACTGAAACTCCTAAGGTAGTTGCACAGTTCATTAGTCTCAGAAAGAAATGCTATATCAAAACTGAGATGAGTTAATTAAGATTTGGCCCATTAATATTTCCAAATACTGAAAATTTAAAAGTGGACATTGAAAATTCAAAATTTAATTGCACCGATCTAAAGAAACTTGGAGAAAGAATTTCTTTTCTCTCAACTAAAAGAAAAAGGTGGGATTTTTTTTTTTCAAAACATTTTTTCTTTTTCATTAGGTTTTGTATAGTAACAGCATAATTGTTTCTGAGCTGGAGGTACTATGTCTGTGGCAAAGTTTGCAAGCAGAAAGCCAATAGACAGATTCCAAATAAAGCCATTACTTTTGGCTTCTTTACTGGACTGTTTCTCTTAATGACTGTGCTCTCTGCTCAGCAATACCTAGCACCAGTTTTATCTTATTTATAGTAAAAGTAGTTAGCTTGGTGCACTCTATAAACTACACCGCTTAAAGGAAAGAAAGACAATGTAAAATCTGTTATAGTAAACAAAATGTCTGAGGATTAAAGAGAGGGAGTGAGGAAGAATTAGAGGGACTTCAAGTTTGTTTTTTTGAAGATGATATGTGGAAATATATTTTCAGCTTGAAGACAGTTCATTAGTTTTCCATTTATTGTTAACTTCCAGGCCTGAATAAGAATAAAATCTGAAAGCTAGACATTTCCAACAGCCAAAACTAAAGCAAACCTCTAACTAAAATTGATGTAAGGTTTGACCTTATGAAGCTGAAAAAGTCTGTCCCGAAATAACTGATGAATAATCTTCTATCATATAGCTTTTTGCTTATCTTAAGTTCTTAATATTTTCTTATTGTATTAATCTTTGTTCTGGTGATACCAAATAGATGCTGCACATGCCTCATTTGCTGAAATCTACAAAGGTCTTAAAAATAATACCATCACTATAAACTTATTTAATGCGTGGGCCAGAGACAGTAAGATAAAACAATTTAATAAAAACATCTAGTTCAGAACTTTGGATTCTTTGTCCAGCTGCACCAATAAATCACTGTAAAAGTTACAAAAGTTATTTAGGTTACAATCTTCCTTGACAAATTTTAAGTAATTAATATTTAGGAATTAAACTTCTACTCCAAGTGAGTCTGTAGCCTTTTCTTATAGTCAGTAGGGATATATGGGCATATCCTAAAGACAATTCATTAAGCTTCTTTGAAATATATTTATTTATTTAGGATTTACTATGAAATCCTAACTGTAGTTTCCTAATTTTCTACCTTAACTGTAGAATGAGCTTATCCACCTATAAGTTATGCAACACTAATTCTCTCCATATTCATGCAGTACCGCTATCTTCATCCACTTAAAAGGAGGGAAAATTACAAAGAAGCAAACTTATTATTCACTGCAGAAATATTTGGATGTGCCAATATAAAAGTGCACTATGAATTCCAAAGCCTTCAGCTTTTCTGTGTGGAAGAGGAACAGAGGTGTATATCTATGCTGGAATCTGCCCTATGATCTAACCTCCACTTTATATCTGTACTTCAGATGTGTAAGTACTTCAGAATCTAATTACCAAAACTTCTAATAAACAGGGCCTGGGGCACCCATGGATGATGACAAATTTACTGCTGTGTCCAGATACTGTTTGGAAACCCTGTATCTTTGCATTTGTTTAAGTTTCTTTTCTGCTAAAACATGCTACTGTATGTTTTCAGACTTTCTCTTTTCTTGAACAGAACAGAACAGAACAGAACACATGCATTTTGCAGGTAATTGTAGTTTAAAGGCATGAGCAGTATATTATTTACTGTAAGTGCTGGGACTTATGTCCACGTCTGTAACCAAAATCAATACTCATGCTTATCTATTCCTCTTTCCAAAGACCTCTTTATTTATAGGTGATAAAATTCGGCACTAGGTTTAAAAGGCTCTGAATCTCAGACTTAATTAAAGCACCGGTTTATCACCAAACATAACAAGCCATAAATTATATAATGTTTCAGTTTATTTTGCACTACAAACATGTCACTTTGATCGATATGGATTTGGCTTCTCTTGTGTACAGGAACAGTCTTGAAAGTGACAGCTCACTTTTTTTTTCAGTACAACAGTAGGAAAACTTGATGAATAATTGTCAAACATGATTGACTGGGGGGAAATTTTCAAAGGCACAGGTGCCTGATGCCTATTAGCTATCAGTGGAATGTAGGTGCCTGGCTCCTGTTTGTCTTTGAAAGTCTCCTTCCTAGATATATCAAAAGCCTTAGACAGAGTTATTTATCTGAATTGGAAATGACCTTCCTTACATTTAAAAGGGGCTTAAATTTATAGAAAATTAAAAAGAACTGTGTAGTAGCTTTATCAGTTAGGAAAGTTGGAACTTCTGCTAGAGATGCAGAAAGCCTTCTTGCTGGGAATTCCTACTGAAATCCCAAAAAGGATATAATACATTAGAGTTGGAAGATATGATTTACACGGAAAAGATTCAGGGTCTAAATCAGTATAGAGGAAAACTAATTAAAGGAGTTGATTCACTTTTGCTAACCTGGAAATTGACCTTAAGAAAATTGAATAAGCTACATACAAAGAGAGAATAACAATATCTTGGAAAGGGAAGCAGTAAATTTCAGTTCCTTCAGGATCATCTTAATAATTTTTTAATGTGGGGAGAGTAGAATATTATTCTGGAATAATAGAAGTTCCTTCTTCAGTGAGTGTAGAGTAAATAGATTGTACTTTAAAAATTTAAGGAATTAATACCATATGCCTATAGAGTGACAGAAAAAAAACCTTTACCTAAACGATTACAGTGCAAGGTCTAGAAAGCCCACTTTAAAATTCAAATTGCTTTTTTTCTTTTATTTACCACCTTATGACTGCAAAAATGAAGGACCTTTGTTTTGTATAGATGGTTTCAAGAGATTTCATCTAGAACCTTTGCAGTGTTTTTAGTACAACTAAGAGGTTTTGATCAGGCTTCCTATTTGGTAAATGCTCCCTTTTGAGACTGCACAACCCTGTTGGAAATCTCACCAAACTAACTGTGAATCCAACAGATTAGGACCTGATGATGAGGTGGAAATGTAAGAGCACTTCATAAATCTGGTTAGTTGAATGCTGTTCTCGCTGCATTTAAATTCCAGGAGATTTGGTCCTTTCTCTTCATCTCTGTTTACCTTTCATCAATAGATCTTTATGGACATAACATCTGAGTTGATTTTTCTTTATAAAATATATTGAGAAATGATTAATTAAGTGATTAAGTAAGCATTAAGTAGGTATTGCTTTTTTAAACCATATTTTTCTCTCAATTAAGGAAATTTTAGCCTATCAAAAAAATAAAAACAGTTCTATGTGATTTAGCTCCCCATCCATTCTTTGTGAGTAGAGCAGACTGTAGTGTAGAAATAATCCATTTGGTGGTAATTATTTGAAAGTTATTAAATTTGAAATTATTTATAAACATTAAGATTAAAGAGATATTTACATAATTTTGGTCATATTCTTAAATAATAAACAAAAAGGGAAACATAGTGCTTAACTGACTGATTCACTTTGTTAATTATGACTCACATGCTAGTTTTGAGCTTTGTGGGCAAATTGAGAGGGAAGGTTTAGTTGAGATACTATGACAAGAACTACTATACTTTGAGGATTATTTCAGAAACTTCTAAATTTGTACTTTTTTCCTACTTAGAAAAGACGTTGTAAGTCTTCTTATATCAGATGTCATTAAAAGTAACCTCTAAGGAATAAGAGTGAAAGTGTTCAATATATTTCAATGTATTATGTAAATTTACTATCTAAATATTTTTCAACATAATAACATTCAAATGCTTAGGGTGCTTTCAATGATATACTTAAATAAAGACTACTTACACTAAAATAAGATAAAAAAAAATCTTGCTTGTCGTACTAGTAACTGTAATTCTGCTTGAAAGCTTTTTGAATTCTTACTGCTACAATTTTGGGTGGTTTTTCTTCCTCTGTAATGTGATCATGAAATACTTTTTCCCTTCTAGTCCAGCTGGATAGTGAGCTAGTAGAAGTTAGCAGAGACATGGAATTGTTTTTGAGTTTTTGAGTGGGTTCAGTGTCAGACAAAGGTTTTAGGAAGCTGGATATTTGATCCAATGTTGAGTTGAGAAAACTGTTTTCTGTGACTTCAGAGTTCCAAAGATGGCAAAAGCTATTTTGTGAGCTGTTCGTACAAGAGAGAGTTTCAGTCTCTTCCTAATAAGACAAGGTATGTCATAAACTTTTAAAAAATTTTTTTCAATATTCATTCAATCAATAGCTGAGTGATCCACAAGTTGCTATTCAGTAGCATAAATTTCTTACATTTATTTTTTCATGAAAATAATATCAAGACTCTGAGTTCTGAACGCTATCATAGTAGCTACTATATATGCATAAAATCTAGACAATTTCTATCCTATTGGTCTTACACTGTAGCCACTGTATATGCATAAAATCTAGACAATTTCAATACTATTGGTCTTACAATGAGGAAGCAGAGTATAGAACTTTGAAGAGATAAATGAGAAAGCAAAACATGAGATCAATCTATTTTAAGTACCACACCAATGTCTTCACTGCTAAACCACGTGGTCTCTCTTGTCTCTCAGCCAAAACATTTACTCAAAATTGAAACCATATTTATTTAGAACTGCTTTGACATGCTGTCATTTCTAAATTCATTTTTCAAATATTTTAAACTTAGCTACATGGAGGTGAGAGGAGAAGAAGAATGAAAAATGAAAAACAAAACAAGAGCAAGCAACTGATAGGTCTAACGTGGGCCAAAGAATGGTGATGGGGTGTGAAAGAGCAGTTTATCCTGAGGAGTTTTATAGTGTCTTTTTGTTCAACTACTTAAAGTGTTTTAAGTGCAGGACCTTATGTTAAGAAGCTGGCAGTTGTAACACTTCATTTTTGTTGTTAAATAGTAGACAATCACTTAGTGTAAGCAATTGTCTGAGGCTTGCAAAAGATAAAGTCTTGTTAGGATAGATGTGCAGATTGTGCAGATCTTTTATACAGCTAATCAAACTTCATCTTTAAATTGTTTGTTTGTTATAGTTTTGCTGAGGCTAAAATCCCATAGTAAAAATTCTTATGTTTATGAGATAACACAGCTGCTAGGCAAAAGGCAAAGATTTAAAATTGCTGTTGAGCTGAAATGAGGAAATCAGTTCATAAAACAATGGTTTCTCATGCTCACTCCACTGTGAAGTGTAATCCAAATATCAAGTTAAAACTTTTAGAGACAGAGAGGGGGGAAAACATCACCAAACAAACAAAACCTCTTCACTTTAATTTCCTTTTGTTATCTCAAGAATATCATCGCATTTCTGTAAGTCTGAAAGATGAGGTAAAGCTCTAGAAAAGGTTTCTTTTCAACTAAGCACAACAAGATTATCTAGAAATTATTGAGCTATATGAACATAACAAAGATTTCTTATTAATTTACTGGAGTTTAGCAGAGGAATAGGACTCACATCAAGTAGGAAGTTATTTCCTCACAGGAATATAAAGCTGACAGATAAGCCAAGCCATTTGAACATTTTATTCCTCTATACCTACATAAAGACCTGAATAATGGCTGCTCCTCATTTGACTTTTTCTTCTCATCCTCATTTATATTATACTCTGTTGCAATAGCCTTTGTTTTCAATTTCCTAGTAGAATTTAACAATTTTTGTTTTCATTTCTGTATTCTTTGCCCAGTAAACATCTGCGGGTTTTGATTTGTTGGTTGTTTTTTTTTTTTTTAATTATTCTCTTCCCCGTGTTACAGAAGGCTTAGAGGAGATGGCCATAGACAATGTAATTATGAAATTTGGGAAGGATGTGCAGAGTGACTGATCATGGCTGTTTTAAAGGACTCATTGCAAAGGAGGCCAGAGGGGAGCCTTCACTCTCTATGAATGGCTATAAACTGTTAATCCCTTCGTTAATGAAAAATATATGTGACATAGAGAAGTTAAACTGAGAAACAAACAAAAGACCTGTGAGGAGAGCAACAGTCTTGATGTAATTTCAATACCTGTATCCTTTGATGTGCTGGGTATGTCTGGTGTTTTGATGACGAGCTCAGGAAATTTTTGCTTTATTGTGATTCAAATGAATGCTAGCATTACTTCAGTCTGGTAAGCACAATTTGTGCTTGCAGTCTGATTCAAATCCATTCTTGCAGTTGTCTGTTAAATCAAAATCCCATGTGATTAAAATAACTTAAAGAAGCAAATTCTGTATCAAACATTAATGCTCCATGTGTGGAATATCTAAAAGAAACTGGTCAGAATCCTGAACTCTGGCACCATCAACAGTGCAGAACATCCTCCCTGACCTTCAGATTCCCAGAATACATCTGTTCTTGTCAATGACTACACTCATCAGAAAACACTGAATTTCTTTTTGGCCCTATGTGAAGAAATAGTAGAGTGCTTTTCATGTGAAGTTCCTCACAAAACACACTTTTGTTATCTCAGATGACATCACAAAAGAAGTGATAGGTTGTGTATGCTAAGGAAGAAAGGCTCAGTATTGCAAGCAGATTGTTGCTACATGAAGTGCTTCCAAACCTGTATGTGAAATCTTTTTAGCTCTTTTCATTTTCTATGACCCATAATGATGAGTTTTAAGTCAGCCTCTTATAAGTGTCCATGAAATCAAGGAAAGGTGCTGAACAAGTTTAATATCTGCATCTTGATGCTTTCATGCAGCATTTACATAGTGAAAAAGAAAAAATCTTTTAGAAGTAATAGGGTAAAATTAAAATCTGGCCAAACTTTAACTGAAAAAATTGCTAACACTGCCATTGAATGACAATGAACAGCATACAATAGTAGCACAAGCTCTGAGGGCCTTTCCAGAATTTACTTCCTTTGACATTCTGAAGAAGATAAGCATTTGAATACTCAAGAGGTTTCAGCTTTAGGTGATAAATCTGCTCTTTGCTCTGATCACATGTGTTTTCTAGATCCTGCTGAGAAACCAGCCAAAGGAGATTTTTTCTTTATGCAACATATGGCTAAAAGTGAAGCATTCTGCCTTAGGAGGTTATGGGGAAAAAGTTCACAGTGGTTCTAAACCTCATTGGTTAAAGTGGTAGAATTCAAAGGAGAGCAACTGAATTAAAGATGAAACCACACCTTGCTCTGAGAGTTCTTTAACCACAGATTGTTGTCATGTGGTGCAGCACTGTGGGAAGTAATGGTATATCCTTCTCCTGTTTTTCCAGAGTGACAAAAACATCTTCTATTGTCCATTTTAAGAGACAAATCTCAGATTATCTTTGCCCTTACTGGTTGACTCATTAATCTGCTCTAATGTTTTTTTACAAGGCACAGGAAAAAAGTACACTTAACTATTGCAAAGATGTCACCTTTGACATATAGTAGTGGAGGGGGCAGGGGGGTCAGGCAAACTGCCTGAACTTACAGGATGAAACCTGCAGACTCAGCAGGCTTTTATTCCTTCCCTCCCACTCTGTTTCCTCTATATCTACTAATAAGAGTATAAAAAAGTCTTCAAACAACACTGCATAAACTCTGATTTATCTGCCCTGTGGGCAGGGTAGATGTGTACTTAATTCCTGGAAATCTATAGATGGCCTGCTACCATTAAAAAGAGGCCATGAAGAAGTGGGAAAGTGGATGGCAAAGACTTGCCTCCAATCACTTTTTCATCCAGTTCTTCTAAATGTTTTGACTTTGCAAAAAAATATTTGATTATAAATCTGTGGTATTTATATGCAGAAACTAAACATGCCAGTAACAAATAGCTGTCTGTGAAAACAGTAGATGACCCCTTAATACAAATACCATGTGAAGGGTACTTAGTTTTATAGATGATTTGTTAGGTGAGAGGATAAAAGCGCTGCATGAAATTCCTCAGTGATTTGAATTTGCAACAATATGTAGAAAGCCATATGGATGTTATTGTAGGGGGAGGTGGAAGAGTTGGTATCCTTTTGAATTCCTAATGGCTCTGAGCATAAACTAGCCCTGGGTCTACTGAAAAAATACTACATTTACCAATAGGTATGTGACCCAAAAGTTGATTACTGCTTTTTACTTGGCATTTGTCTGATCTATATTATCACTTCCACCACCATAATCACTACAAGGTGGTTCACTAAAAAAAGTATTTCTGTTTTTTGATATATTTCCAGCTCCTGAATAACTTATTCAGGTGTAAAAGTCTTAAACAATTATTTATGCTGGCCTGGAACATAAACTGATTCCAAACACTCATTCTCTGCATTTGCTTGCTGTCCTTTGCTGTTTAATGGTTCTCAGAATGCCACTGCCAAGAGAAACCTAGAAAACCATTGAATGTTGAGATTGAGACAATAACGGTGCCAACTATACAATCTGTTTTCTGGATTTTCCTAGCCTTTACCATGCAGTTTACAACTACTCAAACACAACAATTCCTTTTTTAGAGAAAATAAGACACATATTTAAAAGTCTGTTGTTGGTGGAGGTTTTTAAAAGTGACCAGTGGTGATTCCAAAGCTGATTGTACTTCCAAAGCACGTATTAATACTGGGAACAATTCCAGTATGAGATTAGTGTAGGAAAGACAGATAAAGATTAAAATGAATAGTTCCACTTTCAAATACTATTTAACAGGAAGTATGTCCCTTTAAAAATCTCAGTCTTAGTGAACACTGTTGACAAAAAATTATAAAGTTATTCTATTGCTGTGCAAGATGTTTTCTTCATGTCTGGCACACAATATGTTGAATTCCCTTAGTGCATGTAAACATTCTACTCAATAAACAACCTTAGTATATATGATGTTACATATTTGGATAGAACATTTAATATTTTATATTGTGAAGAATTTTCAGTTCATTTGTAAGGAAAATAAACCAAATTCAACTGCATCTGAAAATTGCTACAAAAGAATTAGCAGACACAGTGAATGGCAACAAGCAATTGCACAGCAACTCTACAGATTTGGAGAGACTACACTGATTAAGATGAACAGGGAAAATTATACACCCTCACAAAAGGGAAAAGCAGGGATCACAAACTGATGTTACTTGACAGCAAATGAAAAGTAAAACAAAGGAAGGTGGGCTTTTTTTATACATACATACTTAGCTAAACTGTGGAACTCATTGGGAAAATATTGTGGATTTCTTGTATTATAAAAAAGCAATAATTAAAATTTGGATAAATTAATTAAAGGCAAACCCACCCTTGGATATACTAAATAAAATGAACCAGTTGAAACTTTCCTATAAGCAACTCTCTAACAGTAAAATTTCTGCAGTATGGGATTTTGTGCCATGGAAGTAGTACTTTATTCTTGCCCTATTTTTAATATTTTTCCTGGGCACACATGCCTAGTTCAAGTGGACATCATGTGTTCTAGACCGAATTGATCTTTGAGATGATTAATCTTCTGTTCTTCTGTTCTAAAGGCAAAGATTTGAATCCCAGCTCTTCAGGAGAACCTGCAGGAGGACAGATATACATGCAATGTGGTTTGTATTTTAAGTTCAGACAGCACAGTAGGTTGGGTTGTATTGGACTCAATTTGTCTGAGAGACACATTTTTAAAAAAAAAAAAAAAAGTGAGAATTTAAGTCTTTGAGATTTTAAAACATTGTCTTCAATATCTTTAGGTTAGAGAGAAAAAAGAGGAAGCTATTGATTTAAGGAAGGTTGTAGACCTCTAGGAAGGCTAAATTCAAATTACTGGCAAGTACAGATTCATATCCCTCTCAAGTGAATAAATCAAATAGGGATTTTGACTTCTGTTTTGGCTTTGGCGTTCTGAGGTACCATAAAGTGGCAGAGAAAATATTTCAAAGAATAACAGTAATAATTTAATAAATTTGTATCCATGGAAGGGGGCAATTTAGTGAAACTCCACAGCTGTTAGAATTTTATCACTTAAAAATCTTATTTTGTTGGCTATATTCAGTTGCTATAACTTCTCTTCTAGTTCATGTATTGATCATCTATGCTTTTAAATGCCTTAAAACAATGAGAAAGATCTTTTTACCCATATTAGGTGGAAATCCTGAATTAAAAGATTTTATTTATTTAAGTGGTTCAGTTGCGCAGTAACTGTAAATTCTTGAGTGTACTTGTAGCAGTTATAGGTAAAGCTGGTTTGTTACAAGAAACTAAACCAATAGCTTTACATGAAAGAGTTTGGCTATCACACAAATCAGGGAAAGAACTGACAGATTTCATCAGCTTTCACCTCACTTATGAAATATTCATAAATAACAAGAACATCCAGGAGAAAATATTTACAGTTTTTTGTTAATCCCGGATGCCTTCATTTCTTTGTATTCTGGCTAAGTTTACAAATATTACCATCTGATTTTCAGTAATGTTTGGTGCTTCAAAACCATCTAAGATAAAAATTGGGTTTCCAGGCTCCTGAAGAGATACATCATTTGCATTCAGAGGTTGAAATGAGTATGTCTGGAATTCTTTTGGACACAGATTTTTAAAAATATTTTGTCTGGTAGCAAAAGTTTTCAGAGCCAAAATATATGAGAGAAAAGTCAAACTCGGGAGGAACCTGATAGTCTATACCCATAAAGGTAGGAGTCTTTACCCCACCATGCAGATGGACTCTTATACTCTCTACATTTGCACAAAATGCTGGTCATTCATGGCTAGCACTTTCTGTTTTGCAGTGAACTGCTGCCACTGGTTGAACTTGACAAATCAGTTCCTAAAAAGGATAATCCTTTTAATGCACAGGGTGTCCTGGGTCTGGCATTGTCAGGCATTCATTATTTGCACAGAAACACCTAAAATATTTTCTTGAGAGGGAAAACACCCTCTACTGCAGGTCCAGTAAAACAGGCTAATCAGGGGCAGGGTTCATGTCTGTCTGCCAAGTTAGAAACAGAGCCAGTGAATATACCACATACCTCTGATGCATTCAAGTGTGCACCTGGTGTTAGTTAATTGGGTGAAGACTTTTTGCCTGTGGGTGGAAAGGATTTAGTGACAGAAGGTTTTTCTATTCTCCCACTACCTACCCACAATGAGAATGTTTGACTGGCTTATTTTTCAAGACTGTCTGGTTCAGGACTGGGGATTGTTCAAGGTTAAAAGGAGAGGTATTTGACTTACAAAAAATAAATAAGCAGGTTTTAGGATACATAAGACAAATAGAATTCTTCTCTCAAATAAACCTTAAATTCTCACTGACATGGAAATTGAGAGAAGTAAGAAGATTCATTACAGTGATTTTATTGCTGATTTTTCCAGCAAGGTGTTTGGAAGTGGGTAAAACACAGCTGGTTTCTTTTTCCACTGCATGTGTCTACACAGAGCATAGGGGCATGGCTACTGGAAAACAGCACACTGGTTTCTGACAAGGATAATAAATAAATGACGGTGTAAAAACTTACCCAGATTTAAAGCATGCTAGAAATATTTTAAAAATTCAGATTCACAGCAGCCATCTATTTTGGTGCTCTTTTACAAGAGAGGGAATGGAACCACAGAGCTTTGAGTGCCAGATCCTGTACACTGCTCTGGGCTACAGAAGACCCATTGTGACTTACAGGTCAAAGACATGAAGTCACATGGTAGGCAGCACAAATGTGCTGCTGCTCCTACTGTACTGGAAGGAAAGCTGTGATCAAGCTAAGGAACAAAATAATGTAACTTGTGAATGTAAGGGGTATTCCTGCTTCATGACACTTTTCCAAGCATATTTATTCATGCTCATAAATAGTGGGAAGCAATCATTCTGAGTCCTCTTGCTGAAACCAAACTGCAAAGCAGTAAATGATTCAACACACTGACAAAATATGAAAACCTACTATTCCACCAGAAAAGGTGGGAAAGTTTAGTGTTAGCAATGTAATTGCAATTTTGCTAAATCCTTATTAACTGTCTATCCCACCTGTATACTAACACATCAAGGAATATTGTGAGATGAGCCCATGGAGAATTTCAGACTTTAAAAAAAATTATTTTTTAATATATTATGAGCAGGTGAAATTACAAATGAAAGAGCTTGCTAATAGGTAACTGGAGGGCTGTAGGGGAGATTTATAAGTAAACTGTAATGATTGATGATACTGAATTAGGAGAATCTGTGGACTCCCTCAAATGTAGAGAGGATTATTGGGAAATCTGGAAAGCCTAGAAATCACAGGCTACATGAAATTTAACAGACAGTGCTGCATTCTTCACCCAGGATAGAGTAATCTTGCTAATACATACAAAGAAGGTGAGAAAACGCTGGAAAGCAGAGAAAGAGAGCTGTGGTTTTGGGCTGATGGCAAGTTGAACAAGAATGTAACAGAGTGCATCAGGAACAGCATCACCTGCCAGTCGAGGTAGGTGATTGTCCCACCCTGCACTGCACTTGTGTGGACTCATCTCAAGTCCTGTATGCAGAACACCAAACCATTAATGTGCTCACAGCAACCAAGACTGTGAAATGTCTGAGGTCACTTGGCTTGCTCAGACCGGAGGAGGCAGAAGGGTGATCTCACGGCACCTTAGTGCTTCCTCAAGGGGGGCTGTGGAGGGGAAGATGCTGCAGTGACCAGTGACAGGACCTGAAAGAACTGAAAGAATCCGCAAGGTTCACTGCAAAGGGGAGGTTTAGATTAGACATGGGAGAAGGTCCTTCACTGACAGAGGGGTCTGTCACTGAACAGTCTTCACAGGAAGTACTGGAGAAATCAAGGAGCATCTGAACAGCAGTGTTAGTCACATGGTTTAGTTTTAGGTAGAACTAAATGAGCAGGGAGTTGGACTTGATGATACTTATGGGTCCCTCTCAACCTGAGGTATTCCAGGGTTCCATGATTTCTGAAAATGTGGAGCCAATTTCAGTAATTTTAACTGATTGCCAAGAGGTTCTAATTGGTCTGTGTTACTATGAATTTCAAGTAAAAAACTTTTTTTGTCTTTTTTAAGAGGAAAATAAGTCAGGCTCTACTGAAGGCAGCCCTGTTTGGAAAAACTACATTTATTTATTGAAGGAGGCACATAGATCAAGTGTTAATTGAATAAAATAAGAAATTCAATTCCCTTTGAAAATGATATATGTTTCTCCACTGTGAAAATTTGATACAGAAAGCCTTGTACAAGTGAAGTTTGTCATATTTCTATTTTTTTCCATTTCCTTTGTTTGTTTTTTTTTTTACAAGAAGGTGGAAAAAGTATTAAACTTTTCAAAAAGAAAGCTGTCAGGATCTTGTCAGTATGCTAAGGTGTGAAGGTTGTAACCATGCATGCTGTGATTTTACACTGTGGCTTAGGAAAGCGGTTAAAGAGCAGCCTAAGTGAGTATCTGAGTCACCTCTTTGGAGTGACACATTTGAAAGAACTGTCTTCTACTTAATGTATCCTTGTCATTGTACATATTATTCATCATCTAAAATGAATCAACTTAAACTCTGTCCCCCTTCCTAACCATCTGTTTTTCAGCATGAGAGAGAACTGGAATTTGTGTTGACTATCTGAAATATTTATTTTTCTAGTATGTGAAAAATAATAATTATTATCAGAAGAAATTTTATGAATTTTAATTCAAGGAGATGTCTCAGGATCATTAAGATAGCTAATAAAGGGTGAAACCCAGAAAAGCCTACACATTTATGAGCGTCAGAACATTGCACTTCTCTGCAGTCTTCTGTAAACTTCAATTGAGTAGGTTTAGGAGAACACAAAAACGTCACACTGTCCTGGTCACTGTCACCCTTTTAGCATTTTCTCTCCCCAAAGTGCCAGGCTGTAGGGACTCAGATTCAAACTTGAAAGAAGAAGCTTTTTACTCAACTGCTTATTTCTGGTTTTGCTTGCTCATTCTGCTCCCAGTCTCCCTATTTAAATATTAGATCGGGAATGAAGTTTAACTTACTGTCCCTTCTGAAATAGTTGGCAATATCCTTTTCCTGAGGAGAATCAGATTATTAGGAAAGTCATATATATCTGTGTTAGCAGCATTCAGCAACAGGGAAAAGTGTCAGGGGTTAAGGTATTAGAGCCACTGTTGGGAGATTTTGAAATGAATTCCCAATCACATGTGTTTTCAGTCTTTGCAGGTTGAAAATCAGATGAAGAAAGCTGCACTCTTATATCTCAGCCTGATGGGAGCCCAGAGGTCTCTGCAATGTCTTGCAGCGCTAGCAACTCTAAGAATTTCATTACAGATTCCTAACTTTTTTTTGATCTTTCAGAGGTGACTGGGATAGTGAATAGTTTTAGCCGTGGTATAAAGACACTGAAAATCCTTGTAGAAGAATAGAAAAGGAAAAAACAAATTTGAGGTAAGAGAAGACCTGACACGTTGCCACGTCCCACACTTAAGGATGAAGTATTATCAGTAGTTTGGGTGACTGTCATGATGCTTAGATAACAGGGTTTGAAGGATCACCTGCACTTTTTACATTTCAAGAATGAAGAAAGTTTTCAGGTTCCACTGGAGCCGCATCTGCTTTGAACTTAGTCATTCACTACAACAACAAAAAAAAATCTAGCACAGGAAAGGTAGATTCAATTAAATATTTTCATCTAATAAAAAAAATAAGAAGGTTGAATCAGGAATCCGAAAATAGGCCATGAGGCTATGAGGGCAAGTTACAGTGCTGAGATACTGAATTATAACTATAGTAATTTGAATGGTGGATTACAGGATACATCAGTCCTTAAGTCATGGATGTATTTGTGAAAATGGACAGTCTGCAAAAAGGAAGGGAGATAGATATTGAAAATTATTTTCTAGTGTCCGTGACTCACCTTTTTTATTAGATTTTTTTTTTCAGTTAAAAACCTAAATTTGGATTTTTTGGGGTGGTTATTTGCATGAAAAATAAGTTTATTGTTTCTGTAAAAGTTGTGGTCTATGTTCATGCACAACCCCAGTGATCTTAAAGTCTTCTTGTAAACCTTTTTCAAGTGCAGTGAAGCAGAAGACTGGACTGAAAATTTAAAGTGGCATCTAGAGTTTGTGAGGATGCATACTAATAACACTTGATAAAATAAGAAATATTAAAAATGTCACCAATTAGAATTGTGAATTGGCCTTAGGAATGTTAGTATTCATATATAGAAATTATTACAAATTAGTATGGCTAGCCGAAAAAGTCCATTACACACAGTTTGATTGTCTCTAGTAAATACTTAAAGTCAATTTGCTACTTTAGATCAAAAGGAGAAAAAGCAATAACTTGAGAATAAAAACAATATTATCTTTCCATCTTAAGCAGGTTAAAAGCTATTTTTAATACCAGACATACTGCATGTGCCCCAGTGGACTTTCTCCCTTTATTCAAATAAAGTTGCAGGACTCCTCTCTCTCCTTTTTGGACACTGACTTTTCATAGCATGATTTTCTTTACATCTCTAATTCAAAAAGCAAACATATACTTTATATATACTTTATATATAACACACTTTGAGAAGCAGATCTGATCCTTTGCTTTCAGTGAGTAGCAACTTATTCCATAGCAATTCCACAAAATATTGTGTAGCTGGTCTCTTTGGAGCAGTGTTTTATAGAGTGAGAAAAGGAGGAAGAGAATATGGTTTTTGATAATTGCCACCATTCTCAGGATGTTCATAAACACATACTTAAACATTTATACAGGAAGATAAGCTTTGAAAATGCAGCAGTATAAAATAGTCTTCCAGATGCATTATAGAAAATTATAAAGGAAAACAACTGTTCCTTGATAAGCTGACATAAATAATTTCAGTTTTACACCGGAGAACAAAAACTGAAAGCAAATGTTGCAGCTATAGGGGTTCTGCCAAAGCAAAGCCGCCACATACATTAAAAGTAAGTCTCAATATAAGGGAAAATAATTTCTCATACCTGTGTAAAATTATGGCTCAGTCTTTAATTGCAAGGAATTTCTGAATTGAAATTATTGAAATTGAAAGAGAAAAATACTCCAGATTAATGTTGCATGCTGGTTACTGGTGTTTAGATTACACCTTGCTGACCACATTTGTCTAATGTAATTCACGTGAACTAAAATACAGAATGTGGCTGAAGTCTGAAATGATACAACAAACAAAAGGTAGGACTTTATATCCATTTTGGCTTTTTTCTGCAATACTTGAAATCATTGAAAGCTTTGAAAGGGGATTTTTTTAAAAAATACAATAAAGTTTATAAAGGTAAATTGAAGTGAATAGACTGAGCATGGCAAGCTATTTGACCTGTATGTGTTTTTTTCATATTAATCTACCTTTTTCAGTTTTCAACCTCAAGCATAAGCTCTAGGAAGGAGCTTCAGTATTTCATCATCAAGGTCATTACACTGTGAGCAGTGACATTATTGGTGTGAAATGCAACCAAAGAGTTTTTCAATCATAATCTTGTGTTTCCATTGGCATATTAAGACCACTAACAATTGTAAACTTCAACAACCAAAGGACTCAACACTCAGCACCTTAATTGTCTCACTTCCTCTCAGGTAATTCCCAATTCATTGTTTTCTGTTATCCTCCTTTCTGAATAATTTTTTGGATTTTTTCTATTCATTTCTGTGGCTGTCAAAAAACCACCAGTCATTTTTCTAAGCTGACGATACCGGAGTGTATGTATACACTTCAATTTGGCCAAAGAATTCTGATAGCATTCACAATTCATATGGAACTTAATCAAGACATTTGCAATGGAAATTTTCAAATGCCCAAACAATTAAAATGAATAATTAAGCCATCTAAAAAATCTAGATATTTTTCCCCCATTAATAGTTAGCTTGGGGATAAATACAATGAATGATAAAATAAGCTTCTGTAAAATAGTTTTAAATAATTGTTTATAAAAATCTTTCACCAAGGCTTCAGTTATTGTAAAGGAACTCAAACATAATTCTGTTCCAGTAAACTTCATTGCACCTAGATGAAATAAGAAGCAGTTACAACTTGGGTTAAAATATTTGACGCACTACAACGGGTCATATGCTTCCTTATTTCTCACATCCTTCCTTTCTACTACCGTCTTCACTTATTACTTTTATCAGAAGCTAATTAGGATGATCACAAGAGGAAATGGCCGGATTTTCCAAAGTGATCGCTTTTCCTTTTTCTTTTATGAGAGACTTCAGCTTTCTATCAGATCAATTAGTTAATTGGGCATCACTCCTCTAACACAGCTCACTTACTAAAAAGCTCTCATCTTAAACAAACTGTCACAATCCTTCAGTTTAGATTGAAAGCTGGAGGCTCATAATTGGCCTCTGATTCTGTTTCTTTGAACATTCTTATCTGGGGATCAAACTCCATGTAATGCAATCTCCTTCCACATGAACAAGAATATTACCAAAATAAACCTGCTCTGCTGTCCCTCTCCTTCCTCACTTTCCTTTCCATAGTGGTAGCTGAAAAAGTATATTATTTAAAACAAAGTAAGAAAAAGAGAGCAGGAGAAGCCTTCAATTAGGTTGAGCAAGATTGAAAGGGAATTTTAGATTCATATGGTATTTTAACTTCTGTGTTGTTATTGAATCCTACATTTGATTACATTGTAGTTGTGCTATCCATAATCCCCTATATAAATATACAATATTGTACTAGCAGAGACATATAAAGGTGATTATAAAGAGGTGACACAGTTTAAAACAAAACAAAGCATACGTGATGTAGCTTAGTGCCTTTTAGAACTGGTCACCTATATAATTTTACAAGCATATTTTGACTTGAACGTGTCTCTTAGTGTCCTATTTCATAGAAAGACTCCCAATAACAAAGTAATCTAAAATGAAGTAAGGGCTGAATAGTTAAATATCGAGTCATTTTATGTTGGAGTATTAGTGCAGCTGTGTTAAATATACTTTATTTACTTACAGACAGTACACATTTTCACATGTACTTTTCTAGGTATTTTCTTTTCTTGTGTGCATGATATTAGGTCTGCTAAGCAGGGCTACTCCATAGATTATAAGAATGGCATTTTCTAAACATGAACAAGGCAAATAAGTGACATTATTATGAAGCACAGGCATTGCACAAGAGAGTGACATTTCTCTCCATAACAATGGAGTAGCTATGTAGTGGTCTGCTTTAAAATTACGATCAAATTTTACATTTTCAGAGCAAGAACTTCATTAAACACAAAATTAGGAGTCTCCAATGCTCAGGCAGACACTCAGCCCCAAGATCTTTATTAATAGTAATGACTGAAAAATATCCATGCAGGAACCTTTTCACTCATCATTGAAACAGAACTGTGTCCAAAATCAAATTTGGCAGCTGTTTAGCAGTACACGTTTTCTTTAGCAGCACACTAAACAATTGTTTAGACAAGGGGAATCAAAAATATACCAAAAATTACACTTTGGTAAGATCTGTTTAGAGAAAGGGATGCTGGAAAGTATTGTTTCTAAATGTTTAACATACTTTTTCAGACATCAGGCTTCAGCTGCTGAAATATACCACCTTTTCACTGATTAATAATATGTTGGACTTCATTAATTGGCTGTATTGTTAACTACATCCTTAATTTATCAATAGCAAATGGAGAATTTTTTCTGAACCAAATACACCAATACAATAAGAATTGTCTCCAAAGCCCTTACACCAGTGAGAAATGCTTTCCACTGTGTTCAGGATATCAGGTTTGTCATTGCAGTCAACTGCTGTTTGGCCATTAGTTTGAACAGAGGGTAAGCAAAAGTGTTGCAGCAGTCTACAGCTATGTCAGCAATTATATTTCTGGTCTTCAAGGGCTGTGCCTTTGGACTGTCAAAAATATGGATTTAGGAAGGAACTGGGACACAATATTGTTTCTTATTTTACTTGTGGTTGTTGTTGTCAGGAAAGAAAAAGAAAAGAAGAGAGGGAGGAAAAAATTAAGTAACTGAATTCTATGTTTCAGAGTGTAAAATGACCTCTACTGGGGATAAGGAAGGAATGATGATGTTTTTAACTGACAAGGTGGTTCAGAAGCAGCCAGTGTTTGTAGGGGAAAGGTTTAATTTTATATAGCTAGATTTAGATTTGTTTAGTTAATCAAGATGTGAATTTAGTTGCTGATAAAGTATACAGACTGTTAAAATATCAAGAGTTGTAAGTGACACTGCAGGAGAATGAAATGCATTTAAGGAAGTAAGCCTAAAGTATTGAAGGATGAAGGTTTTAATAGTGAAAACAGAAACTCTAGGGAAGGAATTTGTATGAGTAGACCTCAACATAGCACTTCTCTCTTCATGTTTAGTCATGTAGAACTTTCATTTACTTTTGACAAAGTGAGAAGGTAAGAACAAAGTGATGTCACAGGTATCAACATTCACATTTCACACAAGCAAACACAAGTAAATGGTAACATGGATATTTATGCTGCGGAATGAGACAATAGGAAGTAATTTTAATTAAGATTTTCAACATTTCAATAGTATAATGATACATAATATGCTGTTCAAGCAGACAAAAAACCCCAAAGTTTAGGGAGAAGGTGGAACATAAAACAAAAAGAAGTTTTTAGGGAGGTTTATAGCAAGTAATGGTCAGTCTTCGCTAATCTTTTTCCTAAAATTCAGTAGACACCCCTAGTTTTATTAATTAATCAATTAATTAATTATTTTCTTTGAATTTTTTTCCTCCATAGTGATTAAGGAAGAATCAGATTCCAGGAGACTTAGTTCGGCTGTTGAGCACTTAGCAGCAATATTTTCTGTTGTCGTGTAGGCCCTAAGTACAATTTCTTGCACGGTTTATGTCTAATCTATTATACTGAAATTCCCTAACTGAAGTTTTTCTAAGTAACAAACAATGATCTCCTACGTCTAAGAATAGTTCTTTCCTATAGTATAGTAGTTTGAAATCAAGAAAACCGTGGAAGTTTCTTTGATGACCTGACTAGACTTTTTAACTAATTCTCTTTAAAAAAATAATTGATTTTACGTCTGAACAAATGAAGTTGAGGTGACATTTTACCAGTGTCTAAGTAGGGGAAGGAGGAGGTGAAGGCAAATATAGAAAGAAGAGCATTGATCAAGTAGGCAAACACAAAGAATATTTTTTAAGAGTATGAAAACATAAACAACCTTTCCACCATTGACTGCATAATTTCTGAACATTATCCTGTCAGACTAGACACTGTTTCCATCTCATGCACACATACACACAGATACAAAGAGTTGTCTCTAGACAGGTACAAGATTCAATTGTACTTGGGCCTGACTGGTTTCTCTATTCCTTGAGTGTCCTTTTCACTTTTTTTTTTTAATTAATTAGGAAACTGAACTTAAATGTTGTCTTAGCAAAATAAGGCATTTGACCAGATGATTTCCAGAAGATTAACAAGTTGTAATGCTCTCTGACTTTGTCATGTGACAGTAAATGGTCAGTAAGCAGTCCCTTGAATTTCTCAAAACCTCATTTCCAAAGCCTTTTTTTGTGACTTACTTGCAAAGAACAGACCTGAGTATCTTCTTTGTTTGAGAGAGTGCTGTAGATCAAGGCTGTCTTATCCACCTGCATTACTGTAAAATTTTAATTTCAAAAATTGGTCTAATAGGCCACATTGAAAATGTGAAGGGTAGTCTGCCCAGTATGTTTCTAGAAGATACTTCCAATAATAACAGAGATCATAGCACAGCAAAAGGTCCATTGCTAGAGGAGATTCCAAAGAAGAAGGAAAACCTTTTATTTCCTAAAAGTGTATTTTGCCCTATCTCACCCTTGTTAAAAGTTGATCCATGAAACTCCATTAAACAAGGACTCAACAGACTTTAGCAGAATCTTGTAAGGAAAAATAATTATCATTTGTTATTAAATGTACCTACACTGGGAAACTGCATGAGCTTCTACCAAAATTTATATTTTAAGTAACTATATCACATGTAACTATAATGTAATCTGAAAATGTGAAGACTAAAAGTGGAGAAAAGGGGAAAGGAAGAAGAATGTAGGCTAAGAGTTCTCCTCTATTAGTAGCACAGATGAAGAGACTGGATGAGAGCAATAAGAACAACTTCTCTTCTGAGAGATGATCCTGATGAGCATTCAATACTTGCAAATCTAGTTATTTGCAAATCTGTGTCTTGGCAAGAGCTAATGTTCTGTTACTCCACTAAAGGTAAATAAGAGTTGTAGTCAATATACAGCTGGTCCTCCCAACATACATGGGAAAAGGAAGAAAGGAAATTTAGATAGGTAAATGTAATTTTCTTCCATAATCCTTTTTCTATGCAAGAGATGTAAAAAAGGGAAAATGTGCCATTCCTTAATTTGTAATGGGCACAAGATTTTGTGAAAAAAATAAACTATTATGGCTGTGAGACTTAAGATATTCTAATTTACAGAATTTGACCTCTGATGACTCCAGAGCTGAGAAACCACTAACTGTAAATAATGCTTTTTGCCACCCCTCTGCACTGACTGCTGTGGTGTTCTAAGTGGGGAAGAATAACTATGTTATTTTGAGCTTTTGTTTTGCCAATGCAATCTCCTGACCACATAGAAAATAACTCATTCTAACATTTGTTAGCAAATCCACTTCAAAATATTGCTGAAACCTTCATAAAGTACATTTAAGGTGTCTTAAAATTTCTGAACTTTTTCCTACAGCTGTGAAATATCCTTTTATTCTAGTCTCATTTTGATTCAGGAAGGGAACTGCTTCTGTGAATGCTTTGAACATGAGGGTATTCAATTACTCAAAGATGGATATATCTAGTACATTTGTGACAAACTACTCTGTAGTGTGCTTTTAAATACTGAAAAACAGTCCTGTTGTGGCAGACAATTCAGCTGTAAGCCAGCTTGCATCTATAAAAATAAAAAAAATAAATTCTCACATACTGTAAATATTCATTTATTGAAATGATCTATAAAAACATTTGCAATGGATGCAGTATTATTAATTATTCTATATCATAATGGACTACTCTTTAAAAATTTCATAATATTGTTATCAGCTTAATCAGTTTGTATTGCTAACAATCTCAAAAGATCTTACTTTGTAAAGCAATTTTGGAAAATGAACATAAGAGTACATGAACTATTCCAAAATAAAACAAGTCTATGTGGATGCAATAATTTTAATTTTTCCCTCTCATTAAATTACAAATTACAAATACCTCCCATGCTACTGCAGCATTTCAATAGTAATATTATCATTTTGCCTAGACAATAATAAAACACCCCAAAGATTTATGCTAATGACAGAAATTATGTATGAAATAAGCATATGGCAATAGTATATAGTATTTGGGTTTACTGGGATACATGTCAGGAAAGCAGCGGATTTTGTATGAACTTAATTGAGATGAACACGACTCATCCGTTTTTTGGATTACATTTTTCAGAGCTGTTCAGTATATGTGTTTATTTTCCTAGTCTTTTTGACAAAATTCTGTTCATGACACACAATGGTTTAGAATAACTCACTAGGCATAACTCACTCACTAGGTCTCATAAATGATTGATTCTACTGAGGATTGCTTTATGATTGTGGTTTCTGTCTTGGCCAATGCACAAGGCACCATCAGAGCAGTTGTGACTTGACTTGAGTGCCCAGGTGGAGATAAGGCTGTAACAGAACCATGTTTTCATCATCCTTGGACTTGGAAGTCGGATCTTGTCCAACAGTATAATACTTTCAACCACTGCCAACTCCAAGTGACATAGTAAGCCTGGAGCAAATCACAGGAGAGAAATATTATTTTCTGGCCTTTAGTTTTGGCACTCTTTTCCCCCAGTTTGCATTTTTCTTCAAACCTGAATTCTCTCCCACCCTACAAATGTTATTACATGGACAAAATACACGTAGCCACTCTAACATAATGAGGAGTTCATTCTAGTCATTTAATAGAAGGATGCATGCTTGTTAAATCAAATATTCACATATCCAAATGTTTCGGGGGTGTAATAGAGAGGAACCGATATGGTTTTGTTAGAGATGGCAGGATTTGTTCTGGTCTCAAAAGCTGGGCAACACTGCTTACAGTTCAGGCATAGACAGAAATTAATTAAAATATGCATTTTCCAGTAGTCTGCAAACTCTGTGCTTCTTAGGCTAGTACATATGATGGTTGTAGGCAGCAGATATTTTGGGTAAACAATGGCAGGACATGACTGTTTTACTATCAAAAGAATTATTTACTGCTTTAAGTTTTCTGAGCAGAACACACATGCAGTGTTAAAGAGCATAACAGTGAGTTTCCAAAAGTTGCTGCTCCATAAAAATTAAAAAAAAATTAAAAATTAAATTTACTCTTGAATTAACAGGTTGTATTTTATTAGTATATTTTTTACCTTGCATAAATAACCATAAAATTGTTCAAAACTCAACAGTGAATATAAATGTCTCCCCTTATCTCATTTTAGCTTTTAGGCATAGTTAAAATGGCTGCAGTTTTAACCTTCTTTCTTTAAATTTCAAGTTTTTTTTCTTTAAATTTCTAAATTATTTTTCTAAATTTTAAGCAAAATACAAGCCACAATATTTTTGTGAAAATCAATTGGGTTTTTTTGAGAAATTTTAAATTACTTAATTTTTCTTAAAGAAGAAAATCTCAAGGTCGAGCATGAAAATAATAAAGAATACTTACTTATGCTGCTGCTGCTTAGTCCTCATTAATTTTCAATACCTTTTAAACTATAAATATTTTTAAATAGAGTGCTTAATGGAAAGCTAAATTTTTGTTGAGTATCTAAACTGCTTTCAGGTAGGAAGGGGCAATTTTGTGTGGTTTGTTTAACTTTCTTCATGAGAAGACATTAATTCATAGAGTCTCTCTCCATTATTTAAATGGTTGTTTTTCCTTATTCTTTTATGTAGAAGCATTAGTCTTGAAGGTACTTGTCTACATTTACAAACTATAGAATTAAAATTGACATAAATATGTTAGAGATGTAGAACCAAAGTTGAGAAACTAATTGGCTTCCCAAGTTCATACAGACTTTGGGTAGAATTGCTCAAGTCCAAGATTAATGCTCTATCCCCCAAAGGTGTTCTGAGCTTTGTAAAAGCATTTAACAGAGAAAATCTGTCCTACTATGAGCTATATGGTAGGTGAAAGGAAAAAAAAAAAACAGCATGTCCAGACTGGAAAGTGTGAAGCTGATAAATTCTTGCTGTATTAACAAAATTTAAAATATTTAAGTCAATATTCTTGTATTAGCCTTCAACTACAACACGGATTTGAAATCAATACAATGAAGAATGTATGTTGTGGTTCCCATTGGACCAAACTACATTTATATATCTCATGGAATTTTAGCTGCTAAAATCTGTAAAGACCTAGGATGTGTGGAATAATTTGTAAGCCTGCAGTAATCCAAACTTCAAAGTATGGAGGAACAGATAACAAAGACAAAGGGTGGGGATGTATTGACCAGAGTGATATTAAAATGGTAGAATTTTTTAAAACATCTATTTCATTAAATAAATTTGGAAATTTCAATTAATTTGATACTTTTAGAGTTCCATTTTATTAAAAAATATTATTTTTCTTCTGTGAAGAAGAAAAAAGTTAGTTTAGATATGAAGATGCAAACCCCACAATCATGCAAGAAAAATTCTCAAAGAAAACACAACCATAGCAAATAGCTACTACTTTTGTACAGTTCACCTGCCAGAGCTTTGACAAAGCTAAAACAGCAGTTTTAAACCTTCAAAGCACTTCTTCCTTTAATATGCTTATTATGCTCTAGCCAAGGACCACGCAGCTAATCAGGGTACCAGGTAGTTGTTATTTCCATTACTTTTTTGAAATTGTAGACAGAAATTTCATTTTGGAGAAAAAAAAAATCTCCTCTGGATCTGAGCACGATTAAATCACAGTTCTATACCTGGAGTTAGATCATGACCTAGCCACTGGGGTGAAGAAATGACAAGAACATCACAGAGATCCCCAAGATGCAAAGGATCCAAGAACCACAAAAGTGAATAGGTTGAAAATAGACTTTTTCTGCTACCCTTTCCACTTTCCAACATTTTTTTTCTGCTACACTTTCTGCTGCCTACACTTGTCCTTTTGTCCACAATCATTGTGCAGTACTAAATAAAGAGTGTTGCCTGGACTGGTTTCCTTCTCTAAATGACAAATTTGTAAACCCTTTCCAGAAGCCTACATATTTCATTTTTGATTCCCTTACAGTCCGCAGCTGAATTATGTAGAGAAGAAAAATATAGCTTGGAATTATTCATGAATACAAAATAGATCTTGAAAAGAAAATTCCTTGACTTCTTTTTTTTTAAATTTTTCTTATAGATACCTCATCTTCTTTTTTCTCTCATATATATTTTTTTTGCTACAGTCCAAATAATACAAGGATAAACTGGATTGTACCATGGTTCTTTCATCATCAACAGAATAATAATTTGCATTCTAATTACAACTGTTTTATTATTCATGACCAATCAGAAAGAACACAAAGTATTTTCAAAACCTCAATTAAATTTCAAGGCTCACAGTGTGAAAGGGGTGGGTGTGGGAGTGTGGAACAGTCATGATTTGTCTCTAAAAACCATGAGCAAATTTGATTGCGCAGACAGAAAGAATCCCCACAGGACCATTTTATAAAAGCATTTTTCCAGATTCTTTTGTGCTGTCAGTCTCTGGATTAGAGAAATAACCTTACTGCTCTCTACCACAAAACTCAGATCAAAGCTGAATTAAAAGTTAACTTTTCATGAAACTTCAGAGAATGTAAGTGCAAGCTGTATAGTCTTAGTAAGCGTGACTTCTTATCAGATATTCCTTGTGATGCACATCACATTCAGATTTAAATACATGTATGTATAAACATTTCTTCATATTTGAAGGGAGAAATGTCTAATCCATTTTCTTTCTGGGATTTCCACTGACTGATACCATTAGCGGGGGCAAAACTGGTCAACCCAAAAGATCCCTGCTGAACTCAGTCAACAAGTTAAACGTGACCTTGGCAGCTGCTTCTGTTTTCAAGGTCACTACAAACCTTACAAGCTGTTTTCCTTTCCATCCCTCATAGGATTAAACAGCAATATGGTAAAAAACAACTAACTTAAATATAAGTCTCAAGAGAAAGTTAAAAGACAATAAATACATAAGACAGGGACATATAAGGTTCATAAAAAGGTCCATTCAGGGTCATGTCCAAGGACTGTGGCTCTTTTTCTGTTTTCTACACCTCTAGCTGAAGGCAGGCTGTTACACTGCACATTTAGAATCTCTACCGAACCACCTCCTGACTTTCTTTTTAGCAGAACTTACTTCTTATAAGATTAAATGAATAAGATAGTAAGAAGTCATTATTCTATTAACATTCTGAACTAGAGGTACTCAGCTTGCAGCCTATGAATTAAGACTGTGAGAGAGAAAGGATTAAATAATTAATTAATTCCTTTCTTCCTTCAAGGGTCTAGAAACCCCAGTCCGAGCATGACGAATAGCTAAAGAACAAGAAAAGCTATAAATAAATGTTTTCTTCACTGGTCACTCAGGGCACACTAGAAATCAAGATAAGAAAATTAGAAACTGTGACTCAAGTATATGTTTGTCCCTACCTAGGTTCAAGCAAATTGGGAATTTTGTTCTCTAGCAGTGATTGGCAAGCAATCTCTGGAAAAGAGTAAAGAAAATGTGCCATTTTTTCACTCCCCACAGCCATTTAATATCTTGTACTCAAGGAAAAAAGAATCAGGGCTACCACACAGCAGGGAATCCCTAAAAGTAATTTATGAGAGGTTTCTGCCTACTTTAACAAAGTATACAGTTCAAGTTGAGCCAAGCTGCTGAGGGAGCCTTAAGCATGAGTCTAACCCTGAGCAGAGCAGTAAAAGCAGCCTTTTGCTGAGGTGCCCAGCACATGGGTGTTGAGTAGAAAGGTGTGGAAGGAGCAAGGCTGGGACAGTTCCATGGCAGGCCTTTTGTGGCTATAATGTCCCTGGAACTCTCAGCTTTGCGCTTTTCTTAACTTGTTAAGAATTGGTTTAACAGTGGTGACCAAAGGACACCAAGCATCTGTGAATAAAATGCATCAAACCCAGAAATGTTCAAAATCTACCCCAAAAAACATTAATAAAACTAAACTACATTAAATGTTGATGCCAATATACTGCTAAATTCTATTGAATACTAAAAGAAGCAAAGATAATTAAATGGAAAAGAAGAAAGAAAGAAAAAATAGAAAAAGCTTTTCATGGTGGGGATGGGGGCATGGAGGGAGAGTGACAGGAGTTCTGTATAAACCTATCACCTTTCTGGGGTCCCAACAACAGCTGGTTTTTCCCTTCTTTCTGGTCTTCTGGGTGGTGAGGGTCCCCTGGTGCCTGCTGCCTCTGCTGGGCCAAAAGGTGTAGGCTCCCATGGATTAGAATACATTTGGGCCAGGAGAGAACACCCAGGTGCCTCCCTTGCAGGGGACCAGTTTAACACTGTCCATGGCAGCACTGTGGATCTGTTGCATCATTTGCAGAGCTCTAGTTCAGGCTCTGGGGACCCCTCTGCAGGAGACCTCCAATGGGCTATGACTCTGCTGAGCTTCACAGGCATTCAGCTTTCCCTGGGGTGAAGGGGCCCCACAGCTGGGCTCCTCTGCACAGCAGAGGATGAGAATTCACAGTCTCAAACCAGAGGCTTCTTCACTACACACCCAAAACCTTCCATCTCCCCCAGCCTTTGGTGTGAGGGCCTGTGCCAGCCTGGCAGCTGGCAGCCCTGTGGTCTGTGGGGCTGTGGTCTGCACCTCGAAGGTGCTAAGCTGTTGAAGTGTGTTATGTTGGTTTGTCCTGTTGCTCCCTCATTTTGTATAATGGTTCTGTCCTCAGTTGTTTTTCCCTGTCTGTTTCGTATCAGTTATGTAGTTGCTATGGTTACTCCCGCCTTAGGTCTTGTCAATCCCCTGCTTTTGTTATGTCACTCCCGGTTCTCCTCCCCCTGTCTCCCCTATATGGGAGCATGTTCCTCCTTTATCCCACCCCTGGTCTCAGTCAATCACTCCCAGCTCCACCATTTTCTTCAGAAAGTTCTCCACTCTGGGAGCTAAGATTGGCTGTGAGGCTGGGGTCCCTCCCTCATTTTGTATTTATTGGGTTTCCCCTCATGTCTGTTATTCTAAGTTTATTCCCTTGCCTTCCTTGATTAGTCCTATTGTAAACCCCTCCCTTTGGTTCCACCCCCTTTATAACCCCCCTGCTCCGGGGGGTCTTTGTCACTCTCTGGCTGACTGGGGCCACTCTCTGGCTGACTCCAGTAAAACCTCATTGTCCCCAGAGTGTCCATCTCCTGCCTCGTCCTTCCTAGCAGCCGGATTATTATTTCTCCGATCTCGTCCCCACAGACACAGCCCAAAGCCTTTGGACGCTGAGGGGTGTCTGTAGGAGCAGTGCTGGGGCCCTGCCACCGGGACTGACTCCCCCCTGCTGCAGTGGCCTGCTGGTCGCCCCTGCTAGCTGGACATTTAACATCTAAAGACCGCTGGCCGCTGCACTAAGCTTGATCCCCCTGTGAATACATTCTTCTCCCCTGGCCCAGACCTGAGTCACAATGTTACCTCCATCAGGCAGCAGTCCAGGACCTCAGTCAGAAAGCCTGTTCAGGGTGCAGTGGTCTTCTCTGAAGCTTTTATAATACAGGTTTTCTTTAATAGGCAAAGGTCCTTCATGAAGATATTTAAGCAATAAATTATAATATTCAGTCTCTGACAAACAGGATGGAAGCATGGATTTTAAAACAACTTTGAACTGCCAGAATGTCTCTAAGCAGTTGTAGGAAGGTTAAGAAAGTTTGGAACAGTTACGGAAAATCATCCCAAATTTCCTATGCTGTTCCAGCTCATGTTGCCAAAGGAATAGCATCCTCTGCTTTGGTGCTGTGCAGTGTAGCTGTGTGACTATTCAAAAGTACATTTGAAAACTACAACATCAGCAGGCTTCATTTGTATGTGGTTCTGGATTCTCGAGTAGGTCTAATTTAGTAAATACCCCACAGGAATAGGAAACACTTTAAACATATTATATACACTCATAGACTCATATACACTAATCATTATTTCTCTCACTTATTCCAATTTGTTTTGCCTTTTTTTGCCTAATTTTTCCTTTTTGTCTACTCTATTAACCAATGAAACAATTGTTATGAGACACAATTAAAAATAACTTATTACATCTATTTTAATACAGAGTTTTTTAAATAAAGAGTTTATTTTAATAAAGAGTTATGTAATGATGCTATATATTGGTGGCATTTTCAATTACACAATAGGTTGAAGCCCATAAGGATTATGAATCTTCCTATTTTAACACTATTGTTACGTGCCATTAGGAAAGAAATTCTCTCTATAGAAAATACTGTATAGCACATTTAGGTTTGTAAAAAGATTTTCATGCCTCTGCCTGAAACATTGAGATGATATTTATTCATTTATTCATCAATTCATAATGCTTCAAGAGCACAATCAGTGGAACTATTGTACTAGGCCCTGGACAAATGAAATCCCAGAACTCCCTGATTTAGAATATTTATAATGAATGATGCAACTGTAGAATTAAACGTTTTCTTTCCATTCAGTATCCAAACAGACAATTAAGCTTTTCCCAGCATGGTAATTCTGAAAACTTGCCTCAGGTCAGTGAAGTAACAGTAAAGGAAAAGATGAAGTGCAATAATAAGATCAGCTTGTAAATTGTTGGAATTCTTTTTATAATAGATTCTAAAATTTCCACAGTAACTATGAAAGAAATATGGCCCCTACATAGTCACCTACTACTTGACATGCTCTGCTCAGCATTGCATGTTGAATAATACAGTGAGATTTCAAAATATCAGTTCTGGCACCTAATACATGTGAAGAAGAATGTCCATCAAGTGGTCATGCAATTCTATTGGTCACACATATTCAAGCAATGCCCACTTCTGTGTGGAAAAGAGAGTTGTTCTATGAAAAAAATTCTTTGAATTTTCTTTGCATCCTATTATTCTCAGAACTGATTTGATTATCTCAGTCTTCTCACTTCCTGGGTGCACACTATTAGCTGGTATTGTGGCCCTAGCAATTCTTCTCTCTGAAAGAGAGCCTAAGATTTCAAGGCACAAGGAAATCCACATTACTCATTTCTTCTTCTATGCACATCACGCCTGGAGATGTTGAGAAAGAAGGAAGAACTATTGAATGCAAATGAAATTTTCTAAATTTCCTAAACTTCTAGAAAACCCTGGATAAATCTAGTAGTTCCATTGTTGCAATAAATTCCCTTTCTGACCAAAAAACAAAAAAACCCAAACAAGCAACAAAAGCCACAAAAAAACCAAACCAAACCAAACCAAACAAACAAATAAACAAAACCAGGAAAAAAAAAAAAACAAAACCCAAACCAAATCTTCCCATACATTTAATTAGAAACTCGACTTATTTTTGCATAGCCATACCACAGCATTGCTCAGTTTGCCCACGTCTTTTGTCTCCATGTTTCCTCTGTCTTTTTGTTTAGACAGTACTATATTCCCTAAAAACTTAATTTCATATCTTTTCAAGACCTTAACTTAAAACTGTTTTTCTATATTTTGACAGATCACTCTAAAGCACACAAAAAGGTGGAATAGGTTAGCAATACAATAATCAGTGAAGGGCTGGAGGGGGAGAAGAGATTGGAAAAAAATATGTTTCCTAGTCAGCAGAAAATAAGTCTGTTTTTTATGGTTTTTCAATGAAAACCTTACTCTAAAATATTTGTGAACAGAGAAAGCAGAAAAATAGTAGATAAAGGATTAATGTATGGTAGGTTCATATATCAAAAATATATATGTATAAAATGTGAGCAAAGAAACAGAATATGATTGGGTTTTTGTGTGTGTGTGTTTTGGTTTCTGTTTTGTGTTTTTTAGGATTTTTTGTTGGGTTTTATTTTTTTTTTCCTTTTTTTTCTTTTTTTTTTCTTTTTTCCCGGCTGAAAGCTCTTGCCTGGGTCCATTTCCAAAGAACTAAACATATAATTATATAACATGTAATTACTCAGCTTTCCAGTTATATACAGCAGGGTCAGAAACTCCCTGCATTTTCATGGAAGGGCTAATAAAATGGGGCTCAACACCTGGTACTTGCCTGATGAAAATAAATTGATTGAATGCAATCCAAGGGTAGGGAAACAAAGCATTAGTGCTTTGTATTCTCATTTTTTGCCAACTATTTTTCTATCTTAATAAAACTGAGGATGCTACTGTAGAATTAGGCTGAAAGTCTCAGAAATCCTCAGTGCCATTATCCTCCTAAGAACAGGTAAGATACTTAAGGAAACAAAGAATTAGAATTATTTTTCTGATTCTCTGAAGACACCAATACAGCCTAGCATATTCCATTATGGAAGTCCATTGCAGGGTACATCCTGAACAGAAAAATAGATGACTTATTTCCCAAAGAAGGTCGTTTAATTCTAACAATTTATTCCCTATTAGGATCGGCACTTTTCTTTGGCAAAAAAGTTGGTAACAGTCCATCAGAAATTCTGGAGCAAAGACAGGTCTTTTAGATTCTTTAATGAAGGGATTAATAGAATTCTTCAGTATTCTCAGTATGTTCATGTTTCCACCTAAGTTCTTTCTCAGCTTTTGTCAACCAGGTTTCAGTAATTTTTATGAGGTTAAGAGAAGTAAAATAGCCATTTGTTGCTTTTAAAACACTGACATTTTTCTGTGGAGTGGCCAGTCATAATTCTATTAATGTAGAATATCAAACATATCTATTTAGTGCACTGTCAGCTTCCATCAGGAAAAAATACATCACCTAAAGGCAAAAAATCCTTTTTCCTTTTGTTTATCAGTAATATAAGCCAGTTAAGAGTTGAAAAAGCGAAAATTCATCATATGTCCCACAAATTCAAAGCCATTTGTAGGAGATGGGAATGGCATATAATTTAATTTTAATGGCATATAATTTTAAGAGCCTTAATTTCTTCAATCCAAATAAACTTCATGAGGCTTCAAATGAGGATGTACATATTTGTCTCCATGATTTCAACAGCACCCTCTAAATACAGAAGTAGATGTCTCTGCCTTTTGTTTTTCTCTTTATGTCTTGTATTGAGCTAAATTGGAAATAGCATCTCAGGTTCTTATAGATCAAATGGAAAAGGAAATATAACATATGTACTTTAAAGAACATTCTTATCCTTGATTATTTAATGGAGACTCAGCCTCCTCTCTCCTTTTCTCAACAATGGTGTGATAATCACCTAATATCTGTCTTCAGTCACAAAGGTGTAATTACAGAAATAACCTAATAAAACCCAATAGTGTGCTATTTTTTATTATGAGCATATAAGGTATCTTTTTAGATGACTATGGAATGGGTATAGGTATTAGTCTTTAAGATTTAAAACTCTATTGGTGAAAGGAACTAACACAAAGAAAAAAATACTATTCTATTTTACTCTTGTCTAATAAAGAAACATTTAGAAGAGTGAAAAAACTTTTCCTTCTCTATTTTACTTGAAAACATAAGCTGATACCTGATCTGCTATTGCATTTTAAGGATGAGGCAGAAAGGAGAGAGAAAAATAATTTCCATTTGGAAGATATTTAAATAGCTTTTTCATGGTCTGTCCTGAGCTGCTATTTCAAAACATATCTGAAGTGATTTATAATTTCATTTTCTCACCATCTAAGATTTATCTCCTCCAATCTCAGTATGAAACTGATTATAATTCTAGCAGGACTCCATCATCCCCTGATACTGGCTAGCATTTAGAAATTCCTAGTCAGTGAGGGTATCTAGCCTCGTATTACCCAGATCCTTCAACCATAGATTTGATTCTAGTCACTGTTTTCAAAAAGATCCCAGTATAAGTGTAGCCTTTTAGCACTGGCTGTTTAAATCACATCATAGTCCACATTGGTAAGGAGTTATGTTTAAGAACTCTGTTCAGGGGCTGCTCTCCTGCAAGCACGGGTCAAAGTTTCTACTTGGCATCAAACATTCCCAGCTAGTCTTGTTTAAGAAAGAGAGAAATCGAATATTCACAGTTCCTTCCCTCCTTGTAAAATAATTCTGGGGTTGTTACATTTAGTGGGAACATCTGGATCCATGGATAAAAGAACACAGCTGTCTTCTATGATTTATGATTCCATTTTCCTGTCTTTACCCAGGGCCAATTTCAGTCTTTTTTTTTACTCTCACCCCCCATCCTTTAACTCATATAACTGTCATTCTTTAAGTATTTTAAGATGGTTCTCACTTTCTGACTGTCCCAATAAATCCACCTTGAATTTCTTATGCTTGTTACTGCAGTATTGGTTCAACTGACAGATATATTAATCTTTGAACAGACACATTCTAAGCAGAGTTTTTTAATAAAAAAAAGAAAAACCAAAAGGATGAGGGTTAAAATTGAATAAAAATTTTACTTTTTAATGTTAAAATTTTGCACTGTAGTATGCTTCATGCTCCTGTTAATTTAGCTGAGTAATGTCAAAAAGAAAAACCCTATTTTATCCTATTGACAATTATGCCTCTTAATGATTCATATTTACGGTTGGACTTGGTGCTTTCAAAGGTCTTTTCCAACCCAAATAATGCTAGCAAATGATTCTATGATAATACTTAGGTAAGTAATATGAAAAGCTACTTCTGTTACCATTTTTCTTTTTTTTTTATGAAAACTAAACTAATTGCATTCTCCTTAAAAATTATTTGCCATGGGTTCTTCAGCATATTACTAGCAGAATGTGAAAAAAGTATTTCAGAATGCAATTTTCTGACTTTTTTTTTTTTGTCTCAGGTACATTAAAATTTGTGCTAATTTAATACTATGACTTTTGCCTGTGCATTTTTTTAAAATGAAGCAATGTTGCTGAGGTAAAACACAACCCGGAGCACAGTTTCCTTATCTGAGGACATTACAAGGCGCTTCAAAATCAGCAGAATGCTGTTTATATTAGACGTTACATCAGTGTAACTGTATAGTGCCTGTGTATAATACTGGGACAAAAAAAGATGTCTGATCGTAAGATCAGACATTGATAATAGGATAAAGATGGCTTAAATAGCTTCAAGTCTTTGAGCCATGGGTTTAAATCTAGGCTGCTGAAAGGTATTGTAAGTTACAACAGCCTCCTCCTCTGAGTTATTCAGCATTGAGAGACCTGTAGAGAATCATGCCTGTGAGGAAAGCAATGCGTTTCAATTCACCAAGACTTTTCCATTGTTTACAACGTGCACAAGGAGAAATGTGTCATGCTCAGAATTAATTTCTCACACTATTTTGTAGGAAGAAAACAACACATTTAAGTAAATTAGACTATTCTTGATGTGCAACCAGGGAAAAACTGGATCCAGAAGGGCTTGTTACAAAAGCAAGCAAGCTTGGTTATCTTTCAAAGATGTGTAGCTATGAATGTATCTATAGAAATTTCTTGAGTTTTACTATGAGTATTTATTTCTAAATCACTATGCCAGTACATTGAAATTCCACAATCTATGCTTCATGATTCGGAGGAAAAATAAATATTGAATCAAACAAAAATTACAAACAATTCTAAAAATACTCCAGTAAAAATGTTCTTATGCTGATAGAAAATCTTGTACTGGCTCAGATTTCATTAATTTAATTTAATACAGATCCAAAAATTATAACTATAAGTATTTCTATAGGAAAATTGTTTTTTCTTGCTAGACTTGAATCCTGTTTCTAATAAGTCAGTGATGAAACTTCTACAATTCCACCCAAACCATGAGTTAGTTTCTCATGGGAATTTTCTACTTTGTAAAAACTGGAGAAAAAACAGTCTTCTTATTTTTATGGTAGATGAGAGGAAACTACTTTTTCCTATTTTCGTGTCCAAGGAATAGCTCTTCATTTTGTATTTATTGTTATCTCTATATGAAAAAACACTTCCTTGAACTTTCTACCTAAAACCTCCTGATTTCTTGAGACTCTTTAAATTCCAAAGGTAATTTAATGATCTTAAAAGTCAGCAAAGAGCAAATTGTGTTTTCTCTCAAACTGACTGGATTTTTTTAGTCACAAAGACCTAGAAGTATACCTTGTAATAATGAAAACCTGCAAAAAGCTCTTTTAGAGTTCAAACAGGAAAGTTCATTCTCAACAGCTCTATACAAAAATACTTGGCCAATATCATCTGTTTAACAGACATTATAAAACTACTACCAGATTTTAGTTATTGGTAACTCTTCACCAGAAGTGAAGCCTGTGGAGATGCTTAAGGTATTATAGCACCTCACTTTTTATTGGATATCTGTTTTCCTTGCTTCTTGCATTGTCAAGCTTTTAATGGGAGGCTTAAATCAGCATGAGAATTCAAAACCTGTATTGATAAAACAAAGGTCTTCTTTGAAACAAAAAGGTAATTTTGCTTAACAAAGATCCTGCTCTTTAACACAGGGGGAAAAGATTGGCAGAGGCAAGTTGTCAGTTTACCAGCACTGACTACCAGCACGCCAAGAATATTGTGTAATAAACTGGTGAAACAGATCACAAGGGTTTAGGTTCCTGTACTGGTTAAAATTATCTATAGCCTGCTATTTTTTACAATGCCAATCTGTTTCATTTTTTTTCTAAAATGATGGACTGAATGACCCTACTGTTATAAACAGTGTTGAATTTGATACCTTTAAAATTGCTTAAAATTGCTGAGGACTCAAAATGAAGATGGAAAAATCAAGGAGTGTAATGGTGTTTCTGTTATAATTAAGCTTAATGCAGGCAATATTGTTCATAATAAGCAACAGCCTGTTTAGAAACTTACCAGATAGTCAAATATGGCCTATAAAGTGTAAATTAAAAATATTGTTATTTTTTCATGTGTGGAAGCTTGATTTGAATTTCTGTTCTTTTTATCAGGGACAAAAGAATGCATTTTTTTCTTCCCCACCAAAGAAAAAAAATGCATACTACTGAGAAAGAAATATCTTAAAGAGAGAAGTCTCTAGGGGATGTAATATGGGAATGAAAGGGCTTCCCCTGCTTGCAAAGGTACAGAGAAGTAATGTGCAAACTGGTTCAGGTAAGTCTAAAATGTACTTCTCTCCTTATGCTACCAAACCCTTCATAATTCACTACTCAGAAAGCTGCACCAAAAGGTAAATCAATATTTTATGAGTTATTATATACTTATTAAATAATGAATTTAACTATTTTTAATGCTGTCTTCTTCACAACTTTTCTATTTAGCTATGATGGGAATGGGAAGTAATAAAACACAAACAGAAACATTACAGATATTGTGGAGGCTCTGTCAGAGGGTGCCAATAATGCCAGTAATGAATACAGATCAGCAGAATCCTTGCTGCATTCCAAAAGGTTTATACACAAGACTTGCCTTGTTATGACTATATCAAAAGATTTATGTAGTGCAATTTCTTAAGTGTGGTTTTGATTACTGGCTTACTGATATGAAATTGTGTTCACTAGTAGTTTATTTCTTCTTCTCCAAGAAGTAGAACTGATATAAATAAGTGCATAATTGCATATATCTCAGTATAAAGAGAAAAAATAACCAAGCCAAGAGCATTTTACCAGTTAAAAAAACTATGTTCAGACCAGACTTCATCTTCCAACAGCAACAGTTTTCACACATAAAGAATTCAGTATTTATTAAGAATGCAGTATCTTATTTCTGCTCTGACCAGAACTCAGTACAGAGTAGGCAGTGTACTAGAGTATTTTTAATTTTTTTTTTTTTGCTGCTTGGACTTCTGTTTCTATAGCTTAGCTGTGTGCAAAAGAGAGCATTGATAATTCTCCCAAGCTAGCAAACAGGACACAATTTTTATTCTCTTTACTGCTGTTAGTACAGTAGGTTGGTAGCAGAGTCGTCAAAAGCATTGTAGACGATTTATGAAGTGGACCCTCCCCTCTTGCTGCTCCCAGGGAAGAAGAACACTCAGCTTAGATGGAGAAACAAAAGAGTGAGATATTTTCAGAGAACTCCTATGAATATTGTTTCATAAAGACATATTCTGGAGATTGGCTAGTAGTGAGGAAATTATTTCCTTCAATGTCTATCACTTATTCAAATAATAGACCTTTGCACATATATTAATATGACTTTGACTTGTGATGTTGGTAAAATTAAGTACCTAAGACACATTTTGCTTTTC
Source organism: Calcarius lapponicus (assembly GCA_039654755.1). Classification (NCBI taxonomy): domain Eukaryota; kingdom Metazoa; phylum Chordata; class Aves; order Passeriformes; family Fringillidae; genus Calcarius; species Calcarius lapponicus. The sequence goes on along the minus strand of CM077468.1, from coordinate 44,104,562 downwards.
AGCAGAGTTTGACTAACCTTCCTACTGCTATTGTTCTGCCTTACATCCTTTAGGTGATTCCTGCTAGCAGTCAGTGCAAAGAATGAGTCTGTTAGGAAAAAGAAAATGAGCTGATGAATTCCTTTACATGTTATATGTGCATTGAATTTGGTCATATAGCAAAGTGTAAATAACTGTCTTATACTCGCAAATATACTTTTGTTTCTGTGAATACCTTAATGCGTTTCTTCTGAAACAGATGCATTATATCTGTTGAGAAGGAAAGGCGATAATATATATTGATTTAATTATTTATTGATTCATTTCAAAAACTGGCATATTTTACTAGAAGAGTTTTAATTTCACTGTTCTTTTATGCAAGGCAAACTTTAAGATACATATTCAACTAATTACTTTTGCTGACACTGAGACAGTCAGAAAGTGAAAAGCTAAAGACACTGGGATTTTTTTCCCCTTCTTAAAACATCTGTTTTGACACATTTTTCTTTCTTTCTTTTCTTTCTTTTTTTTTTTTTTTTTTAATTTTGGGATTGTTTTGGTTTAGATCCCATGCAGAATGAAAACAAATGCCATACACTGAGAGTTTTCATGCGTTGAATCTTTATTCTCCAGACAATTACAGCTATGGTGTGAGTATGCCATGTGTAAATAAATCACAAAGGGAATGAGATATTACTTCAAATACCTTCACCTATGACATAGCTAAATAAAAAGTGAAAAAACACACATTGTAAAAATTAAGAAACTGGATGAGGAGACCTACATTTGACATGAAAAGGAGAAAGATGCAAACAACTCCCAAACTCCAGGTGCAAGGAATCAAACCAATGTTGTCTTGCATTCCAGTCACATCTTTTTTTGCACATAAAATATAAAAGACCTGTCTCCCTAACACTTGGCAACAAGTGCCTGCTCATTACTTATTCCTCTGGTATTCAATGGAGGGTGATAATGATCATGATGACCTAACTTGGTTTTACATGTGGGATTATCTACTCTTTCAACCTAGGCCTAGACACTGGATTCAGAATATGCAGTAGCATTGGCAGTGTTTTGTTCTGCACAAAGGGATTTTTGAGGTAAGACAGTGCTCTGGCTGTTTCTTTCCATGGCAGAAAAACATTCAGTGGGGTACAAATGGGGACTGGTGTTCAGGGATTTATTTCAGTCTCTGAGGCTGGCAGAGGCAACAAGACTATGGCCACTGAGGTTCCATCAACTGCCTCTGTTGCCTGGGAGAAAGCCAGGCTTGGTACATTTGTGTAAAATACATAGACCAGCTACAGGGACAGGTGTCATTTGAATTGCCATGGCCTGTCATAGGCAATTCCAGTGTCATTTCCCACTTGACCTTGGCTACCACTTAAGAAGTGTGTGGGCCTTTGATAAGTCTTTAGTGATGTCATTCAAGAAAAGTTTTAAGGCTGCAGCTTCTGGCCATTAACCAATCAGAAGGCACTGCTCTGTAATATTAAGAGAATCAGCTGCTTCAGTTAGCTGTCCACAATCTATGAAAGAAAATTTTTATTATAGAAAATTGAAAAGTATTTGAAAAGTCAATTCAAAGTCATGACTCCTTTGGGTTTTTTTCTATTCTGGTATCAAAATTTCTTCAAAAGTTGGAGCAAAGAAGCATTGGGAGTTGGACTTGATAATCATTATGGGTCCCTTACAACTGGAGATATTCTATGATTCTATGAAGCATCTGCGTGTTACAGGGTTAACACAAGACGCTCTTTTTTTTTTTTTTTTTTTTTTTTGTTCTCTTTATTTTGATGCAGTTTAGCTGCAGCCTGGTCATATAACCTGTGGTCACAAAAACACTGAAGTGCAGAAATTCACATCAAAGAACTTGGTGCAAATATTAATTAATTTTGGTGAGTCATGTTTCTTCCAGATGAGTTTTGTGTAAAAAAAGATATCAAATGCCTTCTGTGCCCTCACTGCTTTCTTATTTTTAATTTTTTTTCCCCTCCAAGGCTCAAATAGTACAGAATATCACAAAATAGTTATAAATTACTTTCAAGTGGCAAAATGTTGGTGTGGTCACAGAAGCCTGAAACACTTTATCTAGTTTAGACCTTGTAGAGACCATTGAAAGATCCCCTTTTTCTTGCTGTAACTGTAAAAACAAAAGAAGAATTAAAAGTTAAAAGAATATGCAAATAAAGAAACAAAGTTTTGGGTGAACAAGAGAAATGAGCCCAGTTTATATTTTAGCTCACTGCTTTGGTAAGAGTAAAAGAGTTTTAAGAGAGGTGTAATTATAACTTACATATTCTTCCAGGAGTTTTGGGGTATGTTTTTTGAAAGTCTTATATAGATATTTAAAAAACTTGAGGCCTAATCCAAACCAGGGGCCTGGAAGCTGGCATTTGAAATGCCTGAAGCCATCAGCAGAATCAGTGCCCAATCAACACTTGTTTTCATCTATGTCTCTGTATTTTTCTGCTATGAAAGGGATCATTTATTTTCTGTATGCATTACCTTTTTATTTTGGCATACACAATCAAATTGAGACATTAACTTCAACATAAAGGACTCAGTAAACTTGTCTGGATCCTGCTGCACTGTAAATGAAAAACAATAGTACCACATTTTAATATTTATTTATGAAAGCATTCTAGGACTCATGATAAACTCAAAGCTATAGTTGGTGCTAAAGAATCTCAGTAGAAATAAAGGAAGTTAAAAAAAAAGAGTCACATTTCAAAGTACTTAACAGAATAATTATATAAGTAATACCTTGTCTGACAGTATTCCTAAAAGAATTGTATTATACAATAAATTGCATGACCAAAATAAAAAAATCTACTGAGGAAATTAAAGTTTTGACCATTGAAACCCTAAAGTCTATCTGCTTCAAATTAGACACAATAAAATCTATTTTACTTATTAAATCCTTTCATAAAAAGCTTAATAGGTATAAAGACTTTAGGGTGCAACCAACGCTAATTATTAATCATAACTGGCACGTAGTTAAATAAGGAAACAATTTCAATGCAAAATTGCAGGCACACTGTTTTATCACTGTAACAAATGCAGTTCAGAAATCCTTGCAGGTTTGTGAAGAGTTTTTGGTTTGTTTCCTTTCTCTTTTCCAGAGTACAAGCACAGTGGTGTTGTACTATACCACTTTATTATAAAGTGGTATAGTACAACAATAAAGTTTGCCTTCTAGACTCACAGAGATGATAATCTGCCTTTGCCTATGAGAGACTCATTTCAAGTTTTATTTTTTTCTCTCTAGTAACACAGAACATATGGAAAAATAAAGGTTGATGAGAAGTTCAATCATTTCCCCTAAACCCCACATTTCTGTCCTCACATTGGCAGAGGTATATTTTAGAGGACAGGGTAAGGAAGAGATGGAAACATTACAGCAGTTCCACAGAATATCTGAGAGAATTTTTGCAACAGAACTTTCAAAATATACAAACTAAACAGTCCAATTGTGAATAAAACATTCTGAAAAAAGAAAGTAAAAACAGAAGAGAAACGTCAACTAAAAATCATGCTAAAACATGAAATATTCTTAATTTATGCATGTTTTAGGAATCATAGTCAATTATATATAACTCAAAGTTACTTCATGCTTTTCCATGCTTCTTTAAAATTAAATTACTTCATATTATCAAAATATTTTGGTAATAAAAAAATCCTTATCAGTTTGAGAATTTTTGAAGAAATAATTACATACTTCTGAGCATTATATTTTTCAATATCCAATAACTGTAGGCTGTATAAATTGGCTGCATTGACTTTCCTTGAATTAAAATCTTGACTGCAGGAAATGTAAAATTTCAACCCAAACTAAGCAAGTTATGTCAGTAGAGTCTGTCATTATTATTAAACTCTTTCTCCTTTCAAGTCACTATGCAGGTTCTAGGAACTAATGAGGGTACTAGACAGTGCACAGTCTATCATCAGCAGCCAGATTTTATTTAATAGCTTCTTTCCAGTTGGCTAAGTGGAGGACAGATGGCAGGTAATATGTAATTTCTGTGTAGTATTATAAGAGCTAGTCACTTAACATGGGATTTCATCTATTTGGAAAACATAAGAGTTGCATATTATCCAAAGGGACTGCTGCCATTGTACGGAAATTAACAGTGAATGTTCTTTTTCTCCAGGGCATTGCTTTACTCTTCACTAATCCAAATAGAATTTGTGTGGCAAAAAGCCATAAATATAATCTCTTAGGTGTGACCTTGAAGAAGTAACTCAGTTAAATCAATTTGGTATTTATTCAGCCCCGACATTCTTGTAGCATCATTTGTTATGTGCGCCTTTCTGACTTCTCAGCCAACTTAATCCATTTCATTCTAATGCTTTTCTCCTGTCCTTATTTCCATACATCTTCATTACCAGTGCTCCAGCTCAAGCTGCTGCTGAAGAGTTAAGATATTTATTAAATGTAAACTCAAACAAATGTTAACATGGAGCAGCTACTGAAAGTACAGAGATAAAAGGCCATTTTCTGGCTTAATTAAAATTAATCAGAAATAATGGACTGCGTTGAGGAGTAATAATATAAACACAATAATGCTAATCTCACAAGCTCAATTTAAAAAAATATATGAGGTCCTAGTCTCATTGATATAATATAATATTTAGGAATAGAAGAAGGTTTAGAAGAGATCAGAATAAGTTCTCTTCATGATAAAATTAATAACTTTTTGATTCAAAGTCCTATTATAATGTTTTAAAACAATTCATTATTAAGAGTTTCTTCCTGACATTGATAACAGCTTTTGTAATGTGATCTTAATAGGCTATTAATACCAGGACAAGATTAAGGGATTTGTTCTGTCCTTCAGTAGTGCATGTAGCTGCTTCAAAGATGAATGGAAAGTATCTATTTGTATTGATCACTGCAGGAGATGTTCTATGAGGTTCATGCAATCTTTCCATACACTCTTTGGGAAAAACTAGCTGCCTAAGAAAGACTGACAATATTTAGCTGGCCAAAAGCTTTTGTCAGCTTTTTCTCATAAATAGCTGGTTTTCATTTTGTGACTGCTCTGGAATCTAATGTGCCTTTCCCACTCTCTTTTCTACCTCAGTTTTCAAATAGCTATATTAAAAGAAATGAGGAAGAAAGCCCAAAGCAAACCGTGTGTTAGCTAGAATATTTCAGCCCTGGTCTGTTTTGCCTTTGTTGAAGCACTGAGTCTCATATACTGAGTACAGCATAGATGCTTTGAGAGATTGTTGGCAAGAAAAGTAGAGTTGCACTTCTTGCAAAACATACCCAGTTCTTAGGATTTTTTTATCAGTGTAATTCAGAAAATGAATCCTAAGTAACTAGATTGCCTCTACCTCATTATATGGCTGTACAAACACCTCATTTCAGAATTAAAATAGTCCTAGTTCATTTTACCTTACTTTGCCTTGGAAGCTGATTATGTTAAATCAGATTTAGATCCCTTTAATATATAGGGAAGGTATTCACATAATTGTTTTTGTGGTTTAATGAATGTAATATAAATCCACATTTTTAAACCATTTAATTTATTTCCCCGAGTCCTTATGACCCTTCTCCTTCTTCCAAGGCTGTTCTTTTAAAGTTTTGTCTGTTGTAGGATTGGGCAGAGCTCACTACATTTCTGACAGGCTATTTTGCAAACTATCTTTTCCTGTTTTCTCTTTTGTATCATGCAACATATAACTGATCTAAGTACAAGATCTCTCTTCCTGCTGGATTATTCTTTTCCTTTTGGGAAGCTTTATTTTCACTAGGGCATTTATAAAGAACTGTCACAGCCCTTAGGGTATTACAGGCTGTCAGAAAGTGTTGTGTTCTTTTAAGATTTTGAACCTCTTTAAGATTGACCAAAAGAAAGTTCATTGCTGATATTATCCCTTTGTAATTGATGCTGCATTTGCTGACAGCAATCATACTAATTTGGGTATACTGTGCTTTCATCATAAACAAAAGCTGTATAAAACATATGTATGAAGCATATAAAAACATGGATATACTGGCCAAAACATGGTCTCTTTAACACAGAGCACAGGCAGGAATCTCCCACACCATCCTGTTCACCCACAATATCACAGGCATTAAAGTCAGATGAATTGTTTGTTAGCACTGTATCTAGTAGCAGACTGTTACTCTGATTGACAGAGACCTCCTAATATCCTGTCTACAGATACTGGTGAACAGATAATGTGCTTTTATGTTGTTCTTTGAATACTATACATCTTTTTAACCCAGGATCATTCATAAAGAATCATCCTTGATTAACCTACATTTCACTGCACTAAGCCAGAATCATAAACTTCCCTGAGATCATGATTGCAGTGGCCATTCTAAGCATCTCTTAAATTTTTAATTATTTTTCTTTTTCTATTAATTCAAAAATTATATTTTTGATCGGATACTTCAAAAAATTTTTGTCTACCTTGTCTCTGCTTATACACAGCATCTGGCTAGCTCTAGGATCACAGATTTTTTCAGAGTTTGTGAGGCATAAACCTCTTCATAAAAGAAGCTGAATCTAATTTTATCTTACATTTATTAGGTTTGTGATGGCTTGATGCTCAATCCAGAGAAAAGAAATTAGAAACTTCTTTATATTGCTAACTGCAAAGTCATTGGTTACAGTCTAATCCTAAGTATTTTCTAAATTCAAGTCAGGCATGGAACTATCTCCAAACATTTGTATTGAGATGCGAGATGTAATACATTAAGTCAGTCTAACAATGAAGAAAGGAAAATAATTAGTTAAATCCCTTTTACCTATATATATTTTGGGTTACTGATAAGTGAGTATAAATGAAAATAATTCTCATTAAACACATTTCAAAAGTAGCTATCTAATTAAAAACCTTCTATCTTTAAAAAAACCAAACAGGGGTAAGTTTACATTACTATCTCATATTGAGAATAGACATTTGCAATGTCTTTTTATTCTTATTTTAAAGAAGCACCGCGAAAACTTAGTGGTCTAAAATTCTATGTAAATGTAATGAAAGCCTTATTTAAACCTTTTGCATCCATACAATTAACACTGATATTAATAAATATTATTTCTAATACTTATATTAATTAATATCAATTATAATTATATAAGTAATACCTGAATGAAAATCTGAATCTTTCAGCTACAGAAGTTAAATGGTGTAGAAAGAAATATATGTCCAGTGCTGAATATCCTAGGATGCCATTGGAGTCTAATATCTCTTGTATTGCCTAACAGTAATGTTATGAAATTAGGAGCATTTATTCTTACTCAGTCTTAGTTTTGAACTGTTTTGCTGTCCACTAATAAGAAAATCTTTTTTTCTCCTCTGAAACACAACACACTCATTATTCTTGTCTACACGTTCTTAATATTCTTGTTCTTAAGTAGGTATTGCTAAACTCTGCGCATATCTTAAAAGTGTTTATAAAGCAAACCTTTTGATTTTACTGTTCATGGTGTGTTCCAAATTCCATATTTTCAGAAAAGTTTGTTTGGGTTTTTTTTCAGACATCAGTAAAACTTCCTAATTTGTTGTATATCCTAGATATGATACCTCATTGTTTCTGCAGAAAAAATAGTTTTCCCTAAAAGGATAGTACTTTTGCATTGGCACATTCATAATAAGAATATGTCAATGCTTCTTGTACAAAAAATGTACAAGAATATGTGTGTGTGGCTGGCATTCTTGCTAAAGTGTCAGTTTCTTGCTTGGTCAGGTTTTTTTGGAATATGCAAGACAGAAGAGCTGCATGAAATAGTATGATGTAGAGGATAATAAAGTGGTATAGAATTTCAGCACCTTTGAGAGCCACAAACCTACAGCAATCTTGCACCTGGAGAAGTTGTCTCAGGAGATCCATTTAATGAAAATGCACTCTAATTGGGAGAACAGGAATTGCTTAGCAAAGCTTTATTGCATCTTTTGGGCTGTCTTCGATTTTAGCTGGAAGATTGCACGTGGGAGTCTCTATGCATCTTTCAGAAAGCAAACAGCAAAGTGAAACCAAGGAAAACAGGAGAATGATCTCCAGTAACATAATTTGCAAGTCCAGATAGAATCTATCTAAACTGATGGGGTTTATATTTGAAACACTGCTGTGAAGAGCAAGGGCATCTGTTCATACACAAAATAGGCAAGTATTACACAACAAGAAAACGTGATTAATGCTGTGTTTCACTCCTTCTATTACAGTCCCATTTCTCCTGTTGCCATTAATCTGTTTCTAATTTTTCAACCCTCTTTTCCTTTCTTGGGCCATATGCAACCTTGTCAATTTTTTTAAATTATTATTTAATTTTTAACATTATTGCTTTTTTAGCATCTAAGTTAAGTTGTTTTAGAAAATTTGACAGAATAAGAAAGGAGTGGAGAAAAGCAAGACTGGAATGGAAAGCAGAGCTGAATTTTGAACAGAAGCTGCCCAAGACTTCACATGGCATCTTCTTCTTTGCCATATGTTCCACATGCTAAGTTTAGCAGAAGTAAGCCCAACAATACTGCAGCTAACTGACTTTAAGAAAAAGTAACAGTTTGTGGAAAATGCAGTGTGGTACAACAAAAATTTCAGGGAAGATCAGCATATACATGTATTCTAAAATAACCTGCTCTTCAAGTAGTGGAGAGGCAAAGGATATTGTCCCAGAAAATGTACACACTCTCTGTCTCCAGCTGAATACAGATAAAAGTATGATGGAGATTAATATCTGACTTGAAGCATCTGGGTTGTTCTGGGTAGAAAAAAGTCCTCTGCAAAACTGTAATTAAATTGGTATTATCTATACTGGATGTACAAATTGTAACTTGGAGAGGAGAAAAGAGTACTTTCAAAATTTCTTTATAGTACTGTTAACATTTTTAGTAACAAATCTGTGAATGAATATGCCTACTCTTTAAAAATAAGGTGGAACTTGTGGAAAAGCTCAAGATTTTGTGGAAGTCTCAAGAAATACGCCTTTGCTATACATTGGAAAAATGAGGTAACACCTTCATCTAAATGTTAAATTCCTGCTCACCTGATTGGATGTACCACAAAGTATTGTTATGGAATTTGAGGTGTATTTTCAGAAAAGCGGAATCAAATTTGTACTAGTGGTTTCTGACAGCTTTTCATTGAAGACATAGCAAGGAAAATGTTGGTATCTTCAACATTAGGAAAAAGTAACGGACAAAGTAATAAGGCAATTACAGATTAAATTGGAATCACAGTACTGAGCTTTTAGGGGGTTTTGGGGCTTTTGTTGGGTTTTTTGTTTGTTTGTTTTTTGTTTGGTTTGTTTTGGGTTTTTGTTTTTTTTTTTTTTTTTTTGTTGGTTGTTTTGGGTTTTTTTTGTTGTTGTTGTTTTTAGCTGTTTAATGTACATATTAGCTTACAGGCATCTTTCTGTTTTGAAGCATAAAAACCTATCTCCCCAGGAATTCAGTTTCTTGAAGAAGGGCAAAAATATAAATTCTAGATAGGTGTTTCCATAGCTCATGCAGACAAGGTCCTCTAGTAGTCTATCCAAGCTCTTAATCAAAATATGGAAAGTCTCATGTTTCCGTCCAGAATACAAAGCAGACAGTCAGGTTCAGATTCACTGCTATGTCAAGAATTAGCAGGTACCAGTAAAAACTATTACAGTTATTTGAATATAACATAGATGAGATTATCTTCTACTGAATTCCCTGGTTTTAAGTACAAAATTATGTTTTATATAATCTGTGCTTTCCCCTTTTCACTCTCTTTTAAAAACCTTAAACAGTACGTTCATATATGCATAAATTTGGTTTTCTCTGTTTTCACTACCCAGTTTATCCACTAATTGGGTAAATGGCATGACACAGTTTTGAACAAGGGGAATAATCACATTTTTCTCCTCCACTTTATTCTTGTAAATTTTACCAAGCAGATAAAAAAATCTGCTGCTTAAGACAATTATTTTTACTTCTTACTAAATTATTTGTGACCTTCAGAACTGTTCAGTAATGAGTACAGGAAGTCAATAGTTCATGTAATGAAGTTAATTCCAAATTCATACAAACCTTATAAATAAAGTTTGAGTTGATACACAAATTAATTTTTGAGGCATTCAAATTATGAATGCTTATTAGACTATAATATTTCTAATTAGCAGCACGCCATCTGCTAAAATTAATTTTAAATATTCCTGTGATTTTTTTTTTGTTATCATTTTTTGCTAAAGATACACCTGGTGTAATGAATGCAAAAGAAAATGAAAAAAAATGGTTTTTATTTCACCTTTTTTCATGATGAAAAAAGATTTAAAGTTAAATTGCTGCCACAAAAAAAATTAAGTTCTTGTATATTAAAATGTATTATATTATTTCTTGACACGAGTGGTAAAGATTGAACAGAAAATGTTCACAAAAGCTCCGAAATAAAGAGTCTTTCCAAAATCAAACCAAAACATTTTCACATTTTTCCCAGAATTTTCTTCCTTTTCCTTCTTCCTCTATTCTCTCTCTACTTTGTGTTTTGTGTGAAAACTTTTTGTTTCAGTTCAGTATAGCACTGCCACACAGTTCTTACAAATAATTTTCCTAAGTGTTCATACTGGGACTTTTGCAATGGGCTGTAAGACTGAATTTGGAGAAGCACTTGGAGGAGGAGAAGGGAAGAGAGATGCAGCACTCCTGCTGCCCGTGTAGCACACAATGAAGTGTGCATTCCATGAATGCCGCTACACTGACCCTGCTCTGTGAGGACGAGGATGTGACCCACCTTACCTTGGGTCTACAGCAAAATTCCCACTGATGTTAATTGTAATATGATAAAAACTACTGAGAGGACAAGATATGTCATTATGTCTTGCAGACCGATAATGTGAGATTCTGAGTTTTGTTTTTGAAGTACACAGGTGAAGTTAGTACCAAGAATATCCAGCCCACCTTACAGCTTTTTCATCCTTGTGTTTCCTTTCACACATATGATGAGAATGCTGACATTTTAGAATGGACAAGATGAAGAGGGGAGTGTGTGACACCCTAATGTCACAAATCAATAGACTCCTTGAGAACCTGTCAAACTTTAAAGACATAAAAAGCCTCAGCACTACTGCTTCAGCATGTCTGATTTACTGTGATAACACTCATTTTCACCCTCGAGAGCAGAGGTTCATAGTCAAACAGCAGAGAGTTCCTACTGATCTTTCTATTGAAATAGTCAATGCCTTGAAAAGTCTGTCACAGATTTATAAAAGTTGTTTGCCACAAAATCAGTAGTATGTCTGGATATTAGCAGGAGGTAAGCCTTACTTTTGTCAGCCATGAAGAATGAAAGTAACAAAATCTGCTACTGAAAACATTGGTGAAACAGGTCTTTATCTGATTTTTTCATGTATTTCAGGGAAGGCAAAGGAAGTTTGGATATAGAAAAATTATATTTTCTTAGAAAGGATGAGAACAGATTTATGCCCTATCTGAGGTTATATAGCAAGGTCTTTGAAAATATTAAAAAATCTACATAAAAAATGTATTGAATTTTCTAGATGTTTGTCCCTGTGTTCCAGTCACATCTTGCTCATCCAAATTAGCTGCATGAGAAGTACTTATACTTCTACCCCTTATACAAAGATATATCTTAGTTTGCTTCTTTCACAGATTTTGTGTGTAAGTATGTATGTGGTTTAGAGATGGAACATCTGTGTATAACACTGTTCTCAGGGTGATAAATACCAAGAGACAATAATGTTTTCAGCAGACAGAAGAATATATGGAAAGTAATAGAGTTGAAGTTAAAGATTCAGAATACTTTTTTAATGTTTTGACAGTGAAGGAGGGAAAGAAAAGTATTCAAAAGCCAGCATCTGAAAACTGTTATGAGATTATTTGTAGTTTAGTGAAATGCAATTAAAAGATCAATATGACATCTGTTGACAAGTGAATAGAATTTAGTTTTAAAAAGAAAGTTAAAAATAGATTTGAAGATCACTGCTGAGTAAAAAATCATGTCAGGTAACTAAAAAAGAAATTGTGTTTATGTGATATTATCCTAGAGAAAAAATGTTCACAAATGTGTGAAAAGCAATCCATTGTCTGATACTGAGAATACAGATGTTTGCCTGGAGATTACTATCAAAGACATGGGCATTACACTATAAACAGAATGTGCAAAGGAAGGTTTCTTTAGGATTTATTAGGTGTTAGCCAAAGTAGACTGATGGGCTGTGAGGAGAGGCAAGTGTATCTGCAGCAGATGTGTGAGGTACAGTAGGATCCTGTTCACTGCTCCTTTGAAGAGTCACTTGTGTTCATTTCTGTGGCACGGGAAAGCTTGCACTAAGTACCCACCTCAAATGTGTGGAGTTTGGAGTACATTCACTAAAAATAGACAGAGCAATCATTCTGCTTTGGACTCTGGGCCCCAGAATCAGTCCTTGGAGACTGAAAACAACTTGGTGATGAACTAATTTGCTAGCATAAACTGGCACCAAAGGCCATTTTTATTCATAGTCCCGGAAGGAATATGACCTAGGGAAGACCATAATTCTGGACTTTCAACCTCCTACAGCTGTTACTAAGCTGACACTGCTGATTTATAGCTCTCTCAGGCTCAGTCCTGAAGTCACAAAGCAACAATATATTTCCAGCTGGTGTTTTACTGAGGCCTTAGTCCTACTGGAGAGTAGAGATTTCTGATACTTCATTAATGTCCTTACGGCAAAGCAAGAGAGACAGCATCTCTTAAAATTATTAAAAACTGTGCACTCCTTGACACTGGCCAACATTCAGGCTTGATAGAATTCCTTACTTCAGGTTTGATATAATTCCTTATTCAGGTTCGATATAATTCACAGAATTTCTAGGCTGGAAGTGACCTTTAAGATCATCGAGTCCAACCCATGCTCTGACACCTCAACTAAATCATGACACCAAGTGCCACATCCAGTCTTTTTTTAAACACAGCGAGGGATGGTGACTCCACCACCTCCCTGGGTAGATGATTCCAGTATTTGACCACTCTTTCTGTGAAAAACTTCCTCCTTAATTATAGCCTGTATCTCCCTTGGCACAGCTTGAGACTGTGTCCTTTTGTTCTGTCTGTTGTTGCCCGGAGAAAGAGACCGACCCCCAGCTCACCTTCAGGAAGCTGAAGAGAGTGGTAAGGTCACCCCTGAGTCTCCTTTTCTCCAGGCTGAACAACCCCAGCTCCCTCAGTCGTTCTTCATACGGCTTGTGCCCCAAGCCCTTCACCAGCCTCGTTGCTCTCCTTTGGACACGCTCAAGCATCTCAACGTCCCTCCTAAAGTGAGGGGCCCAGAACTTGATGCAATACTCCAGGTGTGGCCTCACCAGTGCTGAGTACAGGGGAAGAATGACCTCCCTGCTCCTGCTGGCCACACTGTTCCTGATGCTGGCCAGGATGCCATTGGCCTTCTTGGCCACCTGAGCACACTGCTGGCTCATGTTCAGCCGACTGTCAGCCAGCACCCCCAGGTCCCTTTCCACCTGAACACTGTCCAGCCACCGTCCCCAGCCTATAACATTGCAGGGGGTTATTGTGGCCAAAGTGCAGGACTCAGCACTTGGACTTACTGGACTTCATCCCATTAGATTCTGCCCATCCATCCAACTGTTCCAAGTTTGTCTAGGAGTATGCTGTGGGAGACAGTGTCAAAGGCCTTGCTGAAATCCAGGTAAACAACATCAACAGCCTTCCCTGCATCCACTAGGCGGGTTACCTGGTCATAAAAGGTGACCAGGTTGGTCAAACATGACCTACCTACCCCTCCCAAACCCATGCTGTCTGGGTCTGATACCCTGCTCATCCTGTAAATTCTGTGTGATGGCGCTTAATATAAACTGTTCCATTATTTTGCCAGGTACTGAGGTCAGGCTGACTGGTCTATAATTACCAGGATCCTTCTTTGCACCCTTTTTGTGAATGGGTATCACATTGGCCAGCTTCCAGTCACCTGGAACCTCACCAGTGAGCCAGGACTGCTGGTAAATGATGGAGAGTGGCTTTGCAAGCTCATTTGCCAGTTCTCTCATTAGCCTGGGGTGGATCCCGTCTAGTCCCATAGATTTATGAACATCCAAGCATTTCAGTAGTTCTATGACTGCCTCCTCTTGGATAATGTGGGGACCATTCTGCTCCCTGTCACCGTCAACCAGCCCAGGCGGGCAGGTGTCTTGAGGGCAAGTCATCTTCCCATTAAAACCTGAGGCAAAGTAGGCATTAAGCACTTCTGCCTTCTCCTCATCTGCAGATACTAAGTTCCCTCCCTTGTCTAATAAAGAGCAAAGGCTGGTCTTACCCTTCCTTCTAGCATTATTGTATTTGTAAAACCCTTTTTTTTTTTTTATTCCTTGCAATACTAAGCAGCGAATTGGTGCATGCTGGAGATCTGGAACACCTCAAAGAGCCTGAGAGCTCTTGGTGCAAGTGACAGAAAATAATCAATAAAATCTCAAGCTACAGACAAAAAGACAGAAAAATTCATCAAAGTATGCATGTCTTTCAGTAAAGACAGACTGTGCAGAAAGAACTATGTGGCTAAATTTGCACCTGCAAGCATGTTTAAACAGGATTGATGTGCTGACTTAATGTCCAGCTGCTTTCAGAAGAGTCTCTCAACTGCAGAGAACACCCTAGCTCCTGGCCATCAATTCCCACAAGCTCAAACTCTCCTCTGGCTTCTCACTAAGCAGACACTACTCCATGATTTGGCATAAAAACATGAAAAATCAATATTTTCTGAGAGTTGAATTGTCCTGGCAGAGATCTTAATTGTCCTGGCAGTGGGAATCAAACAATCCTATCAGCCTAGCCATATCAGCTTCACAGGTTTTTATATCCAAGCCCCATTCCTCCAATGAATTTCCAGAAATATATGCTAACCACAAAGTACTCCTGTTTTGAAACTTGGGATCTAATTATTGGTGGATTTCTTTTTGTTTTGTTTATAGGATTTCCTTTGACTTGCAAAGGTCATTTGATACAAACAGATATCTTTATTCTTTGTGTCGCTAAATATATTGGCATGAATTCTCCAATCAGATAATTCAGAAATGAATGGTATCATGCACAAAATTGTTGATTACCCAATATTTTCAAATCTGTTACTATGTTCTCTTATACTCTAGTTTCTCATAGCACTACAGAAAAAAGGAAAGAAAAAAAGAAAAAAGAAAAATAAGAAAAAAAGAAAAAAAGGGAAAAAAAGAAAAAAAAAAAGAAAAAAGAAGAAAAGAAAAAAGAAAAAAAAACCCAAGTAAAATAGATTTTCAAATACTTGTATCTTATGCCTTTCTGTTCCCTGCAATACTTTAAATGAGGAATTAGAGACAAATAGAGATACATGGACTTGCAGGTCATCCAGGTTTCCAAAGATCCACACCAATCTGTGATAGAGCTAACCTTTGTATACTTTACATGGTATTATAAGGTTGGCTGCTTTTTAATCAGTTTGGCTCTCCTGAGCCATATGTACCTGTGTTAGGTAGAATTTGTAGGATTTTTTCCCCCTTGTAGTTGCTGTCCTAGATTCAAACCTGGAGACAAAGTCTGAGACAGTAACTACAGTTGCGGAAGTTCTCAACACCACAGAAAAGGAATAATGGGTTTGTGAGAATTACAGATTATTTTAAGGCCTCCATCTGAAGCTACGTGTATGTTGTATGCAGTGAGAAGAGTTTCAGAAGTTACCATTTCTCTTGGTTCCTCAGGTGATGTTCTCTCACTTGAGGTAGCCTTGCACTGAGACTCAGTGATCCACATGCTGTTTGCACAGCCGCAGACTGCAATGTACTTGGTGAATGAATCATGTGGGTAGAAAAAACAGCTGCTTGCAGTGATATAAGTCCCAGAGCTTTCTAGCCCTTTCAATAGATTCTTTCTGTTGTTAAGCCTCTGTCCTCCAAGCTTTGTCATCTTAGATCATCGCTGATAGACAGCAATGCATTTTATGGTGCTCTAGGAAATAACTTCCATAAGTACTTCCTCAAAGTATTGGTCATTGTCATAAATGAAAGACTCTTGGTGGAATTTACTAGTTTGGAAGGTATTAGCATTGCTAGTTGGCTAAAATATATTTCAGGTTCTTTTACTTATGACTTCAATATGGGGGAAAAAAAAGATGCTGTATTTTTTTTGTCCAGATGTCAGAGAATTGTTCACTAAGTGCATAACCTTGACACTGTTTATTTATAAAGTTTTTAATTAAAGTTGGTATTCAGAACTTCCTGCCAGCAGCTGTTGAGCAGTGATTTCACTAGTGGCACTGACAGTTTGAGGGCCTAAATCTGAGAAACAGGAAATCAGTCTGCTGCTGTATGCAGATTTTTAGTAGAGGGTTTGTTAAAAACATATACACACATCCTAACTAATTTTTCAAAAATACTTCAATGTTCTAAATTAAGAAGTAAGTTATTTACAGGCTTGGAGGATAAGAATTAAAACCTTGATGCAATCCCAGATGACTTTAGCAAAATTCTCTCGACAGCTTTAGAGGTGCTTTAGATATGGATAAAAATCAGCCGAAGGAGGTGAGAGTAAAAATATTATGCTGCAAATATTTTAGCATATAAGTTGTTCACTTAAGAATTTGCCTTCTTTTTCCTTTTTTGTTTCAGTTTTCAGTAGGTATATGTGCAGTCAAGTTCAACTTGCATGAATTATAAAATATTAAAAAGAAATAACTTTCAAATTACATCCAAGTTGAAAATCCTAAAATGAAATATCCTTTAGTATTTACTACAGAGCAACAATATGATATAGTATACATAGAAAAAAAAAGCATATCCGATAATAAAATTGTGTTTTTGTGCTTTTAAACACAAATCTTTACTCATCTGCCATTATCCTCCAACTGTCTGTTCTTGTGATATCCTCATCTGCCAAAATGCCACAGACTCTTTCACAAAATCTGTTGCTTTTTATATTAATCTGACGCCATATCCTTGTGGTCAGTTTAAGACAGTCAGCAAGTCAGCACTTTACATGTGCATACATATCCTTTGACGACTAAAGGGGCGACTAAACAGTCTGTTAATTTGTGAGATTATGTTAGCACTTTAGAAATCAACCTCCTTCCTTGGTCTAATGCAAATAAATAAGTTATAGTCATTTCAGTGCAGATGAAAGAACAGTACCTTTGACTGTTCCCTTCTGTCCCTCAGGAAGGCTGCACAAACCACAGCACCTGTATATTTATTCTGCCTGAGGAATATAAACCAAGCAGCAAATGGAAGGACACATCTCTGCTTACATTCCACACATACACATGCCAGGATAAGACTTGCTTTCAGTGTAGTTCTGTGAAGCCACACATTTCAGAACAGTCACCTGAGTTTCACAAAGATACAATTCATACCTGCCCTTGGGGGGGCATATGAAGCCAGTGCTCTTCCTGAAAAGGCTGCAGCAACATTTCATCTATTTGAAGTTCTTGACATCCTTTTAAGGTCAAGAGAAGGAGATGGGTTTGGCAGTTCCATGTGGCTCCCACGCTGTAGGGTCTTGTTTGTGCTAAAACATTCCTGCTGCCTGTCTAAATGCTGCACTTTAGATGTGGTCGAGAGCACAGTCAGAAAACAGTGGTGTCTCCTATCAGAGGATTTCTAGGGATCAAAGAAACAGGATCACTTTGAGACAGAGAACTTTTGAGAAACAGAAACTGAGGCAAGAAAGCAACAATAATTTTCTTAAATGTATTTTTTTTCCAGAAGGAGCTTCACATACTATTGTTTAACTCACATCCACCCGTGACCTCTGCAATATTTTTCTTCTTCAATTGCAAATAAAAGCAGATCAGTCCTTCAATATTTAGATTACAGATGAATATTCAGTAGTGGGTGAAACCTGAAAATATGCAATTTGCAGATTAGCTCCAAGACTTTCAAAACATATCACCACCCAGTGAACTCATCCCTAAAACTATGCTTCAATTCAGTACACCTTTGCATCCTTAACAAGTTATCTGTCTATAAAAGTTGCCTGTATGCCCAATACATACATGAACTTTAGTCTTCTAGTGCTTGTGAAAGCCTACAGAGACTCATTCATCAGAGGTTGCTCCCTGACCTAGAGCTGACTACAGCTTTACTTCCCATTACTTTTTCATGAAAGTTCTCACTTAACACTATGTGGATAGAATGAAATGTTTCCATTAAAAGTCTTTGAAAACATATGTTTAACAGGACCTGCTGTTCCTGTCTTATTGCATTGTATAAGTCAGGAGAAGAGCAAAGATCTTGACGAATGTTTCCTATGTATTTTTGAAGCATTTTGGAAGGTGTTTTATTTTGTTGCCACCATTGATTGAAGGCTCTCTGTCTCTCCATCTCCAGTTATGTCCTGCTCATGTTCTGAATAAGGGTTTCAAAGAATAAAGTCTTGTAATGGGAAATTAAGATCCAGAGAATAGGAGGGTCTCTGATTGCTGTTATTCTCATGGAGAAAAAGAAGTTTGGCCTACTCTTTCTGATCAAGGGAAAATGCTCTATTCAATGAATACATAGATTAAGGAAATGCCAGTCTCTGTAGGACTGATTATGGTTTCACCTCTGTGTTAGAGCAACAGGATGAAGTTTCATGAGGCTTACAGCGGGGAGCTAATATTATATCATCTAACTGGCAAACTGTATTCCTTAGGTAAGTTTTACAATATCTGCAGGCCAAAGATGGACTAAAGGTTTTGGGTTTTTTTCCCCTCAGCATTTGAAATAGTTTCCAGCCAAAATCAGGCAGCAGAGTAGAGATGAGGTGATGAGAGCTGTACAATGTTGAGGAATTAATTTAGTGAGATAGGCTTACATAACTGAACCATGAGGTGTCTTGAAGTGGGGGATGAAAAGGTCAACGTGTCTAGGAGAATGGGGACAAAGGTACTCGGGGAAAATGGGGGGATCTTTTTCTGAATGATTCCAAATCTGCCAGTCTTTGGGATCTTGCCCAAAATGTGTGCTGGAAACACCACCAACTGCTAATTTCTTAACAGTCTCTGCTTACATCTGGCCTCTGCTATAGGACAAACCATGCAGCCCTCAGTAGACCTAGGTAAGTGACAGCTAGGTATTTCATTTTGAGCTGGGGAACACTCCCAGAGAGTTCAAAAACAACTTTCAAACTTAATAAAGATTAATACAAAGAATTTAAATACAAAAATATTTAAGAACTACTCCAGCCTCCAAGTTGAACTTGAAAAATAACAGATTAAATTGTTAATTACATTATAAGTGGGGAAACTTATACAGGTGGCAATACTGCAAAAAAGAATTTGTTTCAGAATTAAAACAATTAGAAAATCATTCCACTTTTATATGTATGTATACATCTGTATATGTAGATATATATATAAAACACTGATGTGCTACCAATGTAGAGCAATACAAATAAAGTACAAAAATAGTCGTCTGCGACAAATTTTATTGATTTTTTTTCACTTTGACAGACACAGATAGACATAGATATTTATAAATGTGTGTCGATATTTATAAATTTTAAATATAAACAAAAATATTATACTTTCCTCAAAGGGCATTTTTTACTTCTTGAGGAAACCTTTTCTAAGGAGCTAGAAAACTGATACTTAAGAAACAATGGAGACAGAATAAACACATGCAGGATGACGATGGGGTGGAGCAATATCTTGGAGATATATTTAACTAATCTTTCCTTTTTTTGATGTTTTGCCTTATTGTGGGTTTAAGGTTTTTTTTCCCTAAGATATCTACTAGGCAAAGACAATTCCTGTTATCTCCATTGACATCAAATAAATAACTAAAAATAGGATTTCTGAATAGAGAAAATGATGTCATACTTGGAAGCAATACTGTTGTTGACTTTAGCTGGGAGAGGCAGTATTCAGGGTGAGTGGTAGATAGTGATTTGGAACTAGATCAAGTCAGCAAACTTTCCATTAGAGCCCTTGAACACTCTTGTTCTGCTTTATCTTTAATCTCAGCAGGCAAGTAGCTCCTCCACAATCACTAAAGGGCTTACTCTGTGTTCAGATCGTCTCTATGAGGTAACTGTCCTTTCCAGATCTGGATTCTATTTCACTGCTCTCACATGATTCTAACTATTCCATTACCATGTTCAAAGGTGAAACAAAACAACTTTGATGAGTAATTTCTACAGTTTAAACTTCAGCATATGCTGCTTCAGCAACATGATTTTTAAAAAACCGGAAGTTAATATTCCACAAGGAATCCTCAGACATTATAATTTTTCCATTTATTTTTCCCAGAACATGCATAATAAGAAACCCTAAATAAAAAATAAAAAAGATCCAATTATAGTTAATCAAAGTGTCATTAAAATTGATAATGCCATTAGCTTAAGTTCATAAAATGCAAGGGAACAAATTCTCTCAGAAATTTGCCAGTCTTTTCAATTTATGATAAGCTCCATTCCTGTTCTTTTTCTGTCTCAGACTTTCATTCCCATTGCCCCTTCAAGTAGGTAACAGAGAGCCAAGCCCAGATTCCAGCATCTGGAGCTGATGTCACATCTTTTTAATAATCAGACCAAGGCTTTTCAGGCCTAAGAAGTGATGGAAGCATTAAAATGTATTTATAGTTTTTAAATTATCATCTTACATAATGAGAATTACTATGGGAAGATGATCCTATCAAACTAATACAACACTGTAAAAATTTGCCAGATGAACCCACTTTAGACTAATGATTTTTTATTTTCATATACATACACCCATCCCCTCTGTACATTTGGGTGTATTTGTGTATGTTCCAAGTAAATGCCATTCTTTTCAAGGCACCATTTTTTTTACTGTGAAGACACCTAAAACTTCAAGCATCCCTTTTAAGTGTGCATCGCCAGATCTCCAGCACCTTGTGAGTAACCATGCTGTTTCTTAGAGCCCCTCATTCAGGTACCCATGCTGCCCACTGCTGTATTGGGCTGTATATTCCAGGAGCCAGGAGTGCTCCAAGGGCTTGTTTTATCTGGGGGAGTGCCAATGACCTTAGTTCTAACCACCCATCTGAGATGTATGATAGTCCAGCACTTTTCTAGACTAATTAGCAATGTTTTGGAGAGTGGTCGATAACTTCCTTTGCAGATGATTAAAAAGTTCTCAGGTAATGTCAGGGAGGGGAGTTCATTTGGCTGAGAAATAGATTTTGGCCCATTATTTTAGATTTGAAGCACCTCATCATAAATTTCTCCTCTAGGCTGACATTTTAAATTGCACCAATTATTCTTGATAGCTGAAGTTATCTATATTAAATTGTTACAAGCAGTCATGGGTAGCAATATATTCTTTTATCACATAAAACAAAAATAAGAATAGTGTTTTTCTAGTAGTAAACAAATCATTGGGAGACTGGAGACAGTATTTGGACTTCATAGCCTCAAATTTGCTTCAAAGCTCTTCATTAAAAAAAAAAAGTTTTGAAACACTTCAGCAGAATTATTCAGATGAATTACCTTTATTCCCGCTCCTTCAATTTTAAAATTTTATTAAATTGGGAAAAAATAAAATGAGTTTTCAAAATGAATGTTGCTATAAGCCATTGTAAACTGCATTGTTTTTTGCCTGTAGGTCAAAAAAGATAGAAAATCCAATTGTCTTTGAAATGCCAGACTTTTTTCAGTGCTGGATCTCATTACTATTGTGCTTCCATGACTTAGTTTTTCTCAAGTTTTGAGGCTGTATACCTTATAATTTTAACAAATGTATTCAAAATACAATTAAGTTTCCCAACAGATAATTATAAAAAGTGACTCTGACCTTTTATTCATGACTCATATCATCAAGCTGTCCATTGTGACATAGTTTAAAATAAAGTTTATTTTCCAGTTTGATCTAGTGTTTAAAAACAACATGACTTATGAGACCTGACCTCTTACTATCTTTGTTCTATTCTAGTTTGTAACTTTAGATTCATACCCTTTCTTTTCACATGTGCCATGAGAAGCTGCAGAAATTAAGGGGAACATTCACACAAAGCAAAGATAAGATATAAATTGTTCTCTCCTGGACTACTGCTTTCTTCTGACTCCATTTTGCATCCTGTAAAATGTGCAGTTAGCATTAATCTAATAGCAGGGCTTGAATGATTACTACCTTAGAGTTATGAGACTTTGAAAAAAGCTCTACAGTAGAAAAGTAAATCACATTTTTCCTCAGTTCAGAGTGAGACAAGCAGCATGACTTAAGATAATAATTTTATGAAACATGTTAAAGGTTAAAATAAAATTACTTATACCATTGGCCTCTCAATGGGTTTTACAGTCCAGCTAAAATTACTGGAGACCTAAAAATCAACTCATTTTGCATTGAACTGAAATAACTGAGGATTTATACAAAGTGAAAAGAACTTAACAAACAAGTATTTTGGGAAGTTTTATGTTCTTTCAAATGGGAAAAAATATTTGAAATGGAATGATGAATTTTGCTCAACAAAAATGTATTTTTTTTTAATTTCAGGCTAATTAATGCTTTTTTCTAGCCTTCTTTGTAATTTCAGTCAAATTGAAATGAAAAGTACACCTGTGTAAAAAAAGGTTGAAATGCTTCATTTAAAAACTGTCAAAACAACATTTCTACATCTCCTTTTTTACCCTAACAGAAAATATACATAAATGTCACTCAAATAATTGTTTTTCAATACTATCTTTAGTAAAGGTGCTAAACAGTGATGAAGATATTTTGCTCAACCCAGAAGGATAAATAAAAGTGTAAATCTAAACAGAAGAAGAAATAATTGTTCAGATTATCCTACTTTAACCCTCAGTCATGGTAATAAACAATTTCTTACTAATTTCACCTAGAGATGACTATTAATCAGAACTTTGGTTGACTTCAGTAACAAAGAGAGGGATGAGAAGAATTAAGTATCTGTTTTCTCTAGTCAAAGTGCATTATCATTTTACATAGAAACAGATGTTTTTTTGAATGTAGATCAGACCCTTCAAATTGTGGACTTATCATAGAAAGAGCCAGCAGTGAGGATTTCCTTGTCCTTTTGTTTCAGAATGAACTATACAGAATATTTGAAACTTATTTTCTTAAACTTCACTACACTGAAAACACACTAATCCTAATGTTAATAATACTTTGCTAGCAGCCACAATCAGAATCTGTCATTAGCATATTTTAATTTAATTTGTTTCCTATAAAAGTAGGCAAATACTCATCATCTGAGTCATTTCATATTTCACTGGCAATACAAAATACATTATAAAGAACAATCATACTCTGATGGCATCGGGTTACATAGTTTATTGGGTCTATTCCATCTATAATTTTCATGATGGCTACTTGAGTGACTTATGCTGCACTAATCTGCTACTACACAGTTGAAATGGATTTAGAGCAAATCTTTCTCCACAGGTGGCATTTCCCAGTAATGAATCCTGCCATTCAATTATATAATCAGAGTAATTTCTTCATGTTAAAAAAAGACCCCTTCTTGAGTGGCACATAAATTACCACCGGATTAAATTAGTGCTACTGCCAGGGCTTTGAGATTTCTCCCGTTGACAGACAGCACAGTACTGCTAATGATGAAGAGAAAACATGTCAAATCAGACATTTTTCAACTTTATTTTTCCATCTCTTCACATTGGTTTCTTTGTACTTGCTTTTACAATATTGTGGGCTTTGGGTGTCTTTGAAATTATTGTACCCAGGGTGCACCCAGAGTCACCACAGGAGACTTTCAGTGCTTCTGTTTAGAAATGTTCATCTTTGCTGAGGAATGACCAGTTGAGTCGAATAAGAGGAAAGAATAAATTAAAAAAAATAAATTTTAACACTAATAATATACTTGGTTTACAAATGGTAATAAACTTCTGCTGAGTATGTCAGTTTGATTTACCATTCTACATCAAAGCTAGCACAGCATTAAAGAATTTACAAAATCAGAGCTGTCTCCTGAGTGCAATAGGGTATCATATTTTGCATACACAGGCAGTGGCGAGAATACTAAAAACTACTAATTTGTTAACCTTAGACTTAGTCCCACGGTAAGCCCTCAAATAAAACAAACAAAAGATCTGTATGGCTTGCAGAGTTACTGCTGATTGATTTCTAGCTACTTTGTGCCTGTTATGCCAATCTTTCAGTGAAAAAAAATCCAGTTTGACAAATAAATAGTAAATAAATTAATTGAAAGCGTAGTTTTTATTCCTTTAAGTAGAAGTGAAGGGAGGGAACACAAAGTAACACAAGCAAAAATAGCTAGTTGAAAGGGAGAAAAGGGGGCAAATATTTCACTGATTTCTATTGCAGTTGTGAAGCATATTTGCTTTCATTTTACCACAGACTTAACCACAGCAGATTAAAAGTATGCAGGGCATCTGTATAAAGTTAAGAAACTTTGCTGTTATTCCTGCAGAAAGCATTTTAAACTGTATTAGCACTCTTGGTGATAGAGTTGGTGTTACAGCTCACCTTTCACAGAGAGCTGAGCACACTTCAGCCTGACCTGGCCACATCCAGGTGCACCTGTAGTGTGCACATTCTCTTACCAGTAGAGTAACACCACCTCTCTACACAGGCTCACTGGGAGCACTGGCTCATTCCTCTACTACCTGCTCCTAAGTTTCAACTCAAAGAAGAAAAACAGAGTAAGGAAGTCTTTCCTAGTAACATTTCCATCAGAGCTTCCACTTTGAAATAGTTTTTTAAAGCACAGAGAGCTAAGTCTTAGGTACATCTCTCCATTACACAAAGAGTGTTACAGAGTCCACCCCACTGATCTTCCTTTCAGCTACTTAAAACAATTATCTATGTGCTTAATTACTGGATGAATTGCTAGTGGATAAAAAAAAAACAAACAAGCCCAAAACAACCACCAAAACCTGAAAACTAACAAAATAAACAAAACAAACCACACATCTGAAACACTGCTCTTTTGTTCTTGGTCCCATACCAACCAGTATCTGTTAGGACCCCTTAGAAACTTCCGAGAGAAACAAAGGACTATTCTTTGAGCTCAAATGTTTCCTTTAAGAACATTTGCACTTGACAGACTTTTTCAGAATCTGTCCTGTTCCCTAGGGTCAATGCATCAGACAACTTCTTTGAGACACCTTTGACCCTAATTCTGAGACATATTCAGTGGGTAACTGCCTAGAGACTAGGACATAATGCTTCACAGAACTGAGATCCAAACTTTTACCCTTCAATACACAGCCCCACAAGAATGGCAGTGTCATTGTAGAAAAGCAGTCAGCTTTGATTCATACCTTTTCTTTAGGTACCAGATACTCCACAGAAAAAATCTTCCCAGCAGACATTTAAGAAAAACTTCATTCACACAGAAAATCGCTTCCTGGACTTAGGAGACTGTACATGACCATGAAGGAGAACAACAGTAAATATAGACCATGGAGGATAGCTATTCATTAAAAAGTTAAAAGAAATTAAAAAAAAAAAAAGCTAGAGCACCTAACAAAATAGAGAGATTATCACTGTTCCAGTAAGTCCTGGACAAATACCAAGTCACCGGGGATTTGCAAATTTCTGAGAGTAACAGAAAGCAAGTGTACACACACAAAAATTGTGAAAGTGATCAGACTCAAAGGGTATAAATTTTTGTAGCTGTAAGCTTTTCTTTACACCATTTTCAAAATCTATCTACTAACTTTTACAAACATAAGTGGAAGGAAAGCTTTAGAGTATAATTTTGTTAATTAATAATTTATTAATTAACAACAAAATTATACTCTAAAGCTCTCAAATTTATTAATAATTTGTTGTTCAAATTACTTTTTAAAATAATTTATAGTTTCTTCAATGCTACTTAGTAAAAACATCTATGCACTTCATATATATGTCTGCTTGACATATAAAAATGTGAAATTTAGTTAAATAATCTGTTAGAGGTTGTCACCCATGTATTACTGAGCATATAAAATATATGCCAATTTTTATATCTCTTCAGTATCATAGCCATGAATAAATTATCATTTATAGAATCATAGAATGGTTTGAGGCAAAAAGCCGTTGAGTACCTGAGATTTCTCCCTCCCCTGACTAATCATG
Organism: Calcarius lapponicus; assembly: GCA_039654755.1. Lineage (NCBI taxonomy): Eukaryota > Metazoa > Chordata > Aves > Passeriformes > Fringillidae > Calcarius > Calcarius lapponicus. The sequence goes on along the minus strand of CM077468.1, from coordinate 44,078,628 downwards.
ACTTCTCTCTCCAGGACCCACATTTTCCCTATTCTTTCTCTTCTCATTGATTTACATAAGGAATATTATTATGTTACCCTTGATGTCCTTGGCTGGATTTACTTCCGCCATTGTTTTAGCTTTCCTAACCTGCTCTCCGGCTGCTCAGACAATTTCTGTGTATTCCTCTCAGGATACCTTTCACCACTTCCACCATCTTTAAACTACCTGCTTGTGTTTAACTTTGTTCAAGAGCTCTATCACCAATTTTCTGTCTGTAGGGATGCATTGCTGTTGACTCTGGAGGAGAGAATCCTTGACTATCACCCAGCTCTCTTGGGCCCCTCTTCTCTCCAGGGCTCCATCCCATGGCAGTCTATCAAAGACATCTGCTGACGTCTGCTCTCCTGAAATTCAGGATAATGGGCTTTTTTTTGTTGCCTGACAGATCTCAAACTTCACTGCTGAATTGTCACAGCAGCCCGAGCTACCCTTTGTCTTCACATTCCCCACTTTCTCCTCCTTGCTGCAGAGAACAAGGTCCAGCGCAACCTTTCCTCGTTGGATCCTCAGTAACTTTGGGAAGAAAGTTGTTATCAATGCACTCTAGGAATATCCTGGATTGCCTGTGTCCTGCCCTGAGGTCCCTTCAAAAGATGCTGGTGTGGTTGGAGTCACCCATGAGGGCCCGGTCTTGACAGCACAAGGCTGTGCCTCTCTGTCTGTAGGGGGCTTCATTGTCTTGATCTTCTGGGCCACACGATAAAATCACCTGCCTCTGTCCTCTCTTTAATCCTGACCAGAATCTGAATACCTTTGTTTGTAAAGCTCAGTACTGGTGGTATTTCAGACATTTTCATGAGTAAAATTTTTGTTGAAAACGAACTAACACAGTGGAATGGCAGAGCCATTGATAGTAGGATTTCTTGTTTATCAACTCTGGCTCACATTGTGTGAATAAACTATTATAAATCCTTGTGCATATCCAAAGTCTTTCTTCCCCTTCCTCCCCACTTCCAGCCAGGACCAGTCACTTGAGCACACACTCAGAACACACACATTTCTCAACAATTCTCTAAGATTTTATTATTATGCGGTTTGTATAAGAATTTTAATTAGAATACAAGAAGTCTGACATTCACACAGACTTTTGAAATATCTCCTGCCATTTTTTGAAATACACAGTGTACAATGACATTAAAGCAGAACTTCAGTTTCTCTTTTTCTTAATTGATTGCATTACTCCAAATAAATGCCCAAATATCAAAACTATGAGAACATTTGTAATATGACAAAACCAGGCTTTTGTCCCACTTCCCTCCTGCAATAAAACATGAATAAACAATGTAAAATAACTGCTTTGCTCTATGAACATCCATTAGCCATATCTTATTCACCTTATCTACTTTTCTCATTGCATTAATAATTGAAGTTAATATCACATCTTTCTTGGCCTTTCAACTGCCTGACTGAAAGAAGGAACATAGAATTTTCAGTTTGGTGTGGAAGTCTCCTTATTTAACCATGAAGACAAAAAATTGTCAGGAGGCTTATTTTTTTTATTGTTGGGTCTTAGTGGCTTTTTTTTTTTTTTTTTTTTTGCATTTTGTTTGGGGCTTTTGGGAAGGGGTATGGTTGTTGTTGCTTTGGTTTGTTTGTTTTGGTTTGGTTTTTGAGGGGTTATGAGCGAGGCTCCTGTTTTATACTCCCTTTTTTTTTAATACAGTGTGTCAGGAAATGGAACATGTAACAGCACTCCAGGACAGTTTTCTCATCAGGAAAATGTTTCCAGTTAGTTTTAAAGCAGCATTAATTCATGATTCTGCATAACATTTGATGCAAAGTAGTCTTGCACTATGTAAATTCTCAAACCGTTGGCAGAGTTTTCTGATACCTAAATAAGATAAAGGTAATGACTGAAAAAACCTGCATAAAAATGAGGGTGAAATGCTTACACCAGAATATAACTAATGATAAAATAACCAGGAGGAATTCATTTTTGATCTTTCTCCCTCTCAAAACTGGCATAGAATGTGGTCTTTATGGACTCTGAACTTCCCATAGCATAAAATAACAGTAATTCAGTAGGAAAAGGAAATATGTAAATTTTAAGAAAGAAAGAATGAAGATAAGCTATAAAAAAATATAGCATAACCAATTGAGGAAATGACAAGGTAAGTAAGCAGGAGACAACACTACATTTGTCTCCTTTTTTAACACTCTCAAGACCAGTGGTTTATGAAACCAAATTCAAGGCATAACCCTGCCTCTTTTCTAATGGAAGCATAATTCTACATCTAGATCAGGATTTTGTACTACCATTGTCTTGGTTCGCAGTTTTTACTCCATTAAGTTTTGCCTGGGATTAGCAGAAATTGGTATATTTAGGGTTGAAATCATTGTTGAGGATAGCTGGTGATTTAATGCTTAAGTAAAGTCCCGCAAATCTGCCTGTACTTAAGTTTTATATTCACTATAACTGCTTGGTAAAGTACAAACATAGGACAGGAAGGAAGTATTATGTAAGAGGAAATGTGAAGCTGGATTGAAAATGTGATTCAAATATGAGTCCGGAAAGAGCAGTAAAAAATGATTGAGTTTTAGATAATGCTTCTGCTCTGAAGATTTTCCTTGTCTGAAAGAAAACACAGGGCTAGTTTCAGTGAATTTGGCAGCATTAGGATTCTTTTCAGAATAAGTTGTAAGACAACTGTATGGAGCTTTGAAGACTAAACATAGCTGAGCTGGTTATAGAACAAAATCATTGAAATGTGTATGCCATTGAGTTAGGCCTTGCTTAAGGTCCAGATCTGACCCCTGGGCTGGCATACCTGGACTAACTCTGGGGTTTGCAGATGCTAGTTAACCCATCATCATCTGATTCAAGTAGAGGTTGCTTGGTTTATTGAGAACTATCAAATTAAATTCAAAGAAGATTTAAAATAAAGCACTCAATTTAGCATAAATTCTTTTTGCATCTAGCTTTATTCATACTCCTCTTTTTGGGGGGAAAATAAGAATGGTACTCACACACTAGTTTTCACTTATTTAGTATTTTTTATTTTGATTCTACCTTCTTTTCAAACAATAACATTCTTAAATTGACTTTTTACTACATGCTGTGAATTTCTGATAAAATGCTCTTACAGAAAAACCATTTTGTTTTTAGTTTGCCACTGAAAATTTTCAAGAAAATGACAGAGGCAAAAAAAAGTCCCAGAACCTTGAACCATAACTCAATAGTAAACTTCAGCTACTGCATTTCCTTCATATCTATTTTCTGAGTACTGCTACCACAGCTCTGTTGCCATGGTCTTGTTTTTCTCTCAGCTGAGTTCATTCCCAACCATTGTAAACAAATTAACATAAATTATTAGTTTTCTCATTTTTGCACAATGACAGAGTGTTGTCTTACTCCCAGTCACATGAATGAAACACGTTCTCTCCAGCATTTAACACTTGACAAAGCTTATCTTCCTTGAACTTTACTGAATGCATATGGTGTAGTCATTCTGGATACACTGGAGAAGCCCTTACTCATTTTCAACAACACTTACTCGTGCCTCTAGTGCCAGAGAACTAATCTGGCTTCAAAAGAGGGCCAGCTGTATGTGTGCATTGCGTCAAGCTGATACAGTAGATTGAGGAATGTTTTATATTATGTTTTCAGATTTTTACAGCTTTGCAGCCAGGAGTGTATATATTTTACATAAATATTGCAAAAAGAAACCAATAGCCTTGATTTTTGAAAGAAGCAGTAAATTAAACAATGAACAGATGGAAGACATTTTTTTCCTTCTTCAACAGAATTAGGTGACATTTAAAATATTCTAGACACTGAATCTTATCCTTTTCTCTGATAATTGGCATTACTCTTATCCTTTCATTTTGCTCCTTTAATAAAAAATATAGTTATACTAAGAGCATTTCTTGCTTTATGTTTTCATTGATCTTTTTCTGAGTTTATTTCTGTGAAAATTCCTGAGTGAAAGGAAGCTCTGTTAACCTGTGTCTTCAACACATACACACCCAGCCCTTTCACTACATTTCAAAGCTTGATTTTTCTTCTACTGAAATCAAGGCTATTATACACTCACATTTTTTCATCAAACCCTATCATAAATTCAGTGAGCCATGCCGTCTGAAGAGGTCTCTTTCTTTCTACTGACTATTAAGTTACTAGCCACAAATATCTTCATTAAAATAAATATGAATTCCATCTTCAGTAATACAGCCAAAATAAAGGGATGACCGATGTACATTTCAAATCCTTTCTTACTTTTTGCCCTGAAGAGTCAGCTTCAAGAAATGCATGAACACGCTGCCCTATGAACTCCTTCCATTAATGCTCATCTCTTGCAGCTGGGAACCAGGACATCCCAGCACGGCATGTAATAGAAAGGTAGTTGAAATTATGATTTGAAGTTTGATTACTTATTTCCTCTCTTTGACTTCTGGTTTTTACTTATTCTTTGGAAACATATTTGTGTAGGGGTCAACAAACAAATGTCCCTGTGTTTACGCACAAACACAGCCATCTTAATTTCATTGACCTGAAGATAGGAAACCTCATATGAATTTGGCAGCACTCAACACAGAAGGAAGTGGTGAGGCAAACACATGCCTAACTCCCAAACTGAGATAGAGCTGTCCATAGAACAGATCAGCTCTCCTTTACCTTTCAGTGTATTGCATGTCAAAGGATACATAATCAGATTACTGATATTACAAACCAAATTGATAATAAAATTCTACTTTCTGCAATAATATCTTCCTGTTTTGCCAAGGTCTTTTGTCTCCATGTTGATAATGGCATTTATTTTAATGAGAAAGAAGAGAATCTAGTTCTCTGTGAAAATCTAGTTTCTTTAATTACTTCCCATTAATTCCACTCCTTGCTAACACATGCTCTGTTATGTTATCCTTTAGGAAAACTGCTTCATGCCCCTGTAAATCACCCAGGAAAAATCTTTTATCCTCTTTGACTGAAAGGTGTAAAAGATTTTACCCAAAGTACTAAGAAATGTGAATGGTTCACATCCGCAGGTAATCTTGTTTTTTCAGCCTCTCTTTGTTTCTAGTTATTATATAAGTGCACTAAGCCATTCTTCCCTCTGTATTTCTTACAACCTCACAACAGAACACAACTAAAAATAGTCTTAAGTTCTCATCATCGGCTTCCAAACTAATAAGCAGGCAATGGTATCTGAAATTCTTGCACCATATGATGCAGAGAGAGAGAAGCACATGATTAGAAGCATCTCTCCCTTGGAAACAGTTGTCTACACCTAGTTCCCTAATTAATGTCTTTAATTGCACTGGAGTAAAGTTTCTGTTGAAAGCATTTGTTAACAGTGGCACTAATTTAATTTTTGCATGACCCTCTGTGACTTAAATTTTAGCTATACAAATGGTCCTTTAATGTTTATACTATTGGTCTGGCTTGAGAGAAAGAGCCTCAGGCTAAAAGACATACCACAATAGCAAGTCAATTTAAATCACTAGAAACAATAAATGAAAAGAAAATTTTCCACCTCTTTTTTTCTCAAAATGCCTGATTTAGATATATAGTTTTCAATATCTGTTCTTTTGAAAAAGTGGGGTTTAGTTTGTGCCTTTTTAATGAAAAGAGCTATATTGTAAGCATACAAAGCAGATGTTCATAGAAGTAGATACCTACATTATATAAATATAGCCAACTGCCCAGCCTTCAGTAGATCTCTGTTAATCCATATACTGGTATCAGGATTTTGCTTGATGCATAAACAATGCTAATGCAGCTATAAATTGCAGTCTATTTTAATAAGTACTACACTACTAATCCTTACTTGCAATTTAATATGTGTATTCAGACTCCTTTTGAGTGTTATTTCTATATATTATGAATTAGACCCAAATAACTGCTTTTAAAATAGTACTTTTCCTAAGAAAAGTGTTATTTAAGAATTAAAGTAAAAACAGTAATGAGAACACTGCTTTACAGTGATAAAAATACACTAAAGATGATAAATGTGAAATTTTGTGAATAGTTATGTCACGACTTCTCTGTTTCACATAAAAAATAAAGTCTTTCTCTCTTCAATCAGTAAAAAAAATTCCCATTACCTCAATGGTACAGCATCAGATCTGTCAAAAATCACAATCCTCCTGCATAATATGTCTGCTCAGAGTATATTTCATGGGCTGTAAATCATCCTCAGCATTTCTCTGAGAAACAGCTATGTTAACAAGCCTCTTCCATTGGTTAAGCAGCAGGAAGCCCCTGCAAACTCTGTCATCAACAGAGCAGGAGTACACCCACATTGTAGAAAGAGCATCTGAAAGTGAAGCTGAGGCATGGCTCACTTTAGCACAACTAGGAAGGAGGAAAGAAAAAAAAAAACAATAATAGTAATAATAAAAAAGAAGTAAAATACTTCCTTAGAAATATATCACTGCTGTTATTCCATAGCCTCACTGACACAACAGAACTATGAACAGCCAGAGCATATATAGAAAAGAAATAAAGTGCCACACAAAAATTGTGATGTATTTTATTTTTTTCTTTTTCTCCTAGAGGACTTTACTGACTCTGAAAGGGAAAGAAATGCTGTACTGAAGTTTAAATATATTTCATCCTTCTTAAATGTACACTCACCCGCAGAACATCACTTCAGGAATTACCTCAGATTGATGCAGGCATGAACAGTCAGCAGCCCGGAAAAACAGCTTACAAGTAAGAAAAATGTAGTACACCAAGCAAAACACAGCACAACATTGTGTTCTATGTGGAAGTGAAAAAACTTGGCCCTTGTATTTATCACCCCATTCCATTACCTGCAGCAGTTTATGCGAGCGCTTGTATGAGTGGGCATCAGAGGTGAATATTAAACACACAGGGAAGCATTATAAATACCATATGAAAATCTGCCCTGGTTCCTTGGCCCTGGAGGCTCCAGGCATGCCAAAGAGCCCTCTGCCTGTAACCAGCCCCACCACCCCCTCCCCTGCAGAAGGGGGCTCTGTCCCATCCTCCTCATTCCCTGAGGACAGGGATATTTTGCTGCTCTCCAGGAGGCACATCATTCACACACTCACATCCCTCCCAGAGCCAGACACTTCTCGGAGTGGGGGATCCACAGTGTCAGTCCCTTAAATGCCCACCCTCCCGTGCAAGTTGCCTCCTCCCTGCCAAGCATCCAAGCACAGCGGCCTGATGTGAAGTACTAAATCATAAACAAAAAAAACCAAACCACAAAAAAACAAGGAGCTCACACAAAGGGGTTTATAGTAAGCAAGAATTGCTTACTTTATCTGACTTCATCTGAAGAGGAAAACTTCAGGCTGAATGATTGTTTGCTCAAATAATCATATCCTAAAAGCTGAATAATCTTTTCCCTCTATAGTCATAGGGCCCTGTAGATACTGAAGCCACCATGTCTTTTAATAAAACATGAGGAAATACAGGCAGGAGCTGCCCAACTGATTACTTTTCATAAGGGTGAAAATCCCTGAGAAAAAATATTGGAATAAAAAATTACAACTTTTTATTTTTTTCAGACAAACAATTTCAGGGAGAAATCCTTATGGAGATAGTCAAACTAATTAAAAAGTTTTTCTTGTTTGACTCCTGGTCAAGATAATAGGTCTTGGACGGTGATGATGATTATTACTGTTCTTGTTGAAAATAGAGGCTTAAAGGGAAAAATATGTCTCTTTTCATAAAGTGGATAAGCTCCTCTGTCCAAAATATTTTCCAATTTGAGAGGAACGGTTAGGTAAAATAAGGAAAAGAAATTTTATTATGCTCATTTATAGGGAAGGAAATTATTCACAAAGAAATCGAACTCCTTTCTTATAGTTAAAACAGAAGTTTATGTTAAAGAAACAAATTAATTGAAATCAACTGAATTGAAATCAACTCAAAGTCATCTTCTTTTTACAATAAATGGTATGGCCAGATAAAATAGGAAAAAAACCCCTCTCTATAGCATGCATCCAGTCAAATTCTACAGCCCATATAGCTTTCCCTAACCACAAGAACAAAGTAAAATTTTCAGAATATTAAGATGCCAAGTTTTGTAATGTTTCTTTACTTTTATTTATTTTATTAAGCTAAATTGTTACTAAAATTTCCTACCAGTGTTTCCAGAGAACACACAACTCTAAAAATAGATGCATGCTGAACCAGCCTCAGGGTTTGCTCCCAAATGGAGGAAAAATTTTCCTTTCCATTTTCAGTATTTTTAGGGGCTTTGCTTGAAAAAGATTCAGTAAAAAATTTGCAGTAATAGCCCAAACTGCAGACAATCATCTGTGTTTCAGGCTCTTGTGAGCTTATCAGAAGCCCTTGAAAGGCAGATTAGAAGATTACTAGTGCCCATTATGACTATTTGAACTAGCAAAGTTACAGCACTGTATTCTCCAGCTCACAGGATTTCACAACTAGATGTGTAGGATGGATGCACTTCCATCAGTAGAAATGATAGATAAGCACCCCAGGTTTTAACTCACTCCTAACTTACTCAAAATTTTCTTTAGACTTCAGCCTGGACCTTCAAATTAAAGAATGTATCTAAATATCACTCAGTCTTTATCAGCAAGAAATACAACAAGAAATCTTGTTCTATTTTGGGCAATTTTGATCACTGTTCCTGAAAAATACACAAGAGAAGTGTGAAAATGAAAAATAAAAACCAAAACACTGTACCGAAGATTTTTTGAACAGCGAAAGTCATCCTTACTTTCAGTACTTTTGGAGGACTAGGCTTAACTTTATTTATTCCAGATTATTAAAGCATCTTTTATTTATTATTTTTACATTGTACAATCCAATATTTGTACTGCAATAAAGAATAATTTCCATAACTGACCACCAACAATATATGAGGAAATTTTATAACTGAATTTTATTTATAAATAGAAAGGTGTAGGCAAATTATCCATCTGCATTATTATTTTTCAGAAATACCTCTTTTTTCCATAATATTTTAGTAACATTAAACAGTAAAAATCACATAATGCAAAAAAAAAAGGTGATATTATTTCATGAGAGAAATACCTCTGACTTTATAAATTGTTTTACTGCCCTGAGCTTTCACAGTAATCAAGGTATTTACTAACATGATTTAATTTGTCCTTCTGCTAAAAGAGCAAAGCTGATAGATTGGTGATGAGATCATTAGCTTACTTTTTCTTCAGCTGTGATAAATTTTGGTGGAGAAATTACAATAATCTGAGAGCTTAATTTTCCTCAGCCAATAGTTTCAATTTCAAAATGATTTGGTGTTGGTATACTTGGATTTTTCTAGTCATTCAGGGTAAAAGAATTTCTTTGCCAGATGAAGAAGAATTATTGCTGGACTACTGATATTCAAAATTACCAAAATAATTAGTAGTCTTTTGGTTTTGCAGTAGGTTCTGTTGTTTTTCACTTTTATATCTTTATGACTTTAAATCTTTACATGAATTGCTGATAAAATGGATAGCTAAAATTGAAACAGAAGCCAATATGATGCCACTCATTCATTCTGCAATATTCAGGTGGTGTGCACTAAAAAACAATATCACATGAAGATGATTTACTGCTCTTAATACCAGAAAATTTTTGGAGCACAAGTATAGACAGCACTTGAACAGATTTGTCCCAGTCTGACTGGGTGAATGGGTTGGCTGATCCAGCTACAGGATAAAGATGAGCACTATAGATAAGCAGGATAGAGAGACGATTCCTAAGTCAGGATGAGTCATGTTTCTAAGTTTCATTCAATTTGCCACCATTTAATGGGATGTAGCTATGATATTTCTGACCTATCTGCCTCCTGTCAAAAATAACATGTTCAGGGCATTGTTTTTATGTTTTTAAAAAATCAAATATTAATTCTGAATGTATGCTGGAGATTTGGCTGCTTAAGTTCATGATCCAGTTAGGTAATGGCACAAGTGTCCAGCTTTGGAGAAACCTACTTGAGAAACTTTTGCTGGGAAATCTTACAGGGATTTTCCATGCCAGCAGATATAGGAGACTCCCTGTGTCTGTGTATTAAGCACAGGTTGTGTTTGCTTTTATATATTTTAAACAAATAAACACAAGGTCCTGTTCTATCTGTTGCTTGTCAAATGTCTGTATCATTCTCTACCTGCTTGTCCTGTACATAAATATCTAGACTTCAGTTTTGGCTCTGCAAGGCATTGTGGCATAGTTGTAATTTGAAGTGCTTAAAGTGCATAAACATGGACTTCATTAATACCTTTCATATGTTTGAAATTATACATATGCACAAGCAGCTGACTAAGAGATGGCACTATAAATTACATTTTTGCATTCAAATGTAATCCCAGAAATGCCAAATTTAAAATCTTTAGGAAAAAATTTAAATCTTCATAATTACTATGTCAGATCAACAACCTTCATAAACACTGTGGTCTAGCAGCCCGAGGTTCATGGTTTTGCAAGAAAAATGTCAAGCTCATGGAAAATTGCCTAATTAGTCATCTTAAAAAAGAAGGATAAAATGTAATAACAAGGGCTTCCTGATCCCTCTTCTATATATTTATATTTTAGGGCTTTTAAGCTATATAAACAATAACAAAACATTTGGGCAATGTATACCTAACTACCCATATATTTGACTGAAAACACATATAATGTATGTATGGAATTACAGAGGTCTAAAAATTCTGGAAGTAGCCATCTGGTAATAGAAAATGTATTTTTTATAAAGCAATATCATTGAACTGTGGCAAGACATGGATGTAGACAAATTCTAACATTGCAGGTCTGATTCAGAGTTCTGCTATGCTGAGCTGATAGTCTGAAGGAAATAGGATAGATGGAATCAGATAACTTCCAGCTTTGCATGGGCTTTCTTTCTCCTCTGGGATATAGGCAATCCTTTTGCTCATATTCTGTGGCAGACACCTAAAGGACTGAAGCAATCTCACTGTGAGGAAGCAAGCAACTCAGATGAATTTAATAAATTGAATTGGTTTATAGCAGGATAGTAGAACCTCTTCTGGAGGGTCTTTCCAAGGACAAAGCCAGCAATTCACATTTGGTTCAATAACATTCACTTACATAGCAGGAAAGAATAATTACCCCATTGCAGGAATGAAAGGTGAAACTTAATAGCTTAAGATATTTTGTGGGTCAAATAAGATAATCATGGTAGGTTTTTTTGACCTTAAAATCCATGGATCTGTACATTAAGCTGTAGAGACTTGTCTAGATTTTTATATACAGGCAAAAAATTGAATACTGTTTGGAAAGATTAGAAACTTTCTTTCCTCCTGGTTAAGGACATGACAGGAGGCAAATACTGATTTTACCTATACTTTTAAAAATCTCCAACATTTTTTTCATCGCCTCAGACTAATTATGATTTTAGCAGCTTTTGTCATCTTTGACTGGATTGTTTTACATTGGATTTAAAAGTCCCAAGCAATGAATATATGTATCTTTCATTGACTTTTTCAACACAGAGTGCATGGCAAATAATAATGAATATGAGACACTATTTCATAGGTTCACATCTAGTTAGTACGATAACAAAGACATGCTGAATTACACAATTTGATTGCTTAAAAATTGGGTGAAAGGAATTATTTCCGTTTCTGTGATAATACTTTAAAGCTAATCAATAAATGGTGAAGAGCTGATTGTTGTATTACTTCAAGCCTCTGAAAATACTTAACATCTCCCATTTCCTGTGAACAGCAAAGGAAAAATCAGAGACAATGACCAGATTGTGTTTATTTTCATGAATTATTTTTCCAACTCAAACTGTCTGCTGCATTCCAAAAGAGTGCAATTTGCTAGAAATATTTCCACAAAATAAAAGTATCAAATGCAAAAATAGTGGCACCCAGTGGTCAAGACATACCTTATTTTTATTCTTAAAATAGCAAATTATTTTTTGAGAAATGTCACTCTTCTTTCAGCTGGAATAGTTTGTCCTGTTTCAATGAAAAGATCAATTCCTACTTAAGCAGCATTCCTTGCCATAGCCTTTGTTTTCTCATGTTCAATAAGTTCCACAATCATTTTGGGATAATCTGTTTCTGTGAGCAAAGTGGGTCTGAGTAATCAGTACAAGTTGTTGATTGCCTATAAGGTAATTAATTCCTGAGAGGACACGTCTGAAGAAAAGATTGTATGCAAAGATAAATTCAAAATTTCTTCTTATCAAATTTCACATTTTCTTTTCCTTTGCTGAAATGTGATTTTTGGAAATTTAGAAAGCAAAATCAAATAATTCAGTGGTTTACAATGATGTTGTAGCTTCACTTCAGTTTAGTTCAGTTTCCTGCTTAACTGTTGTACAGTGCTTCCTCTACCTTACCAATGTATATTAGTCTATACATGTAAAAGCCTCATCAAAGTCTTGTGATTCTTCTGGTCAAAACTGCTAACACACCTTAAGCTGCTTATCAGCTCTGGGTGAAGATAAACTACCAGCTCTCCAGTGTCATCCAAATCAACGTTACATAACCAAATATTGTGCTTTTTTGCAGTGAATGGTGCTTTCACCATTCACTGCAAAATAATTATGGAGCAACTGAATGTAGAGGCCTTAAAACCATCCACCAACAATAGCTGCTGAAAACAGCTCACCTGTAGGTGAAATTCGAAAATCAAAACCAAAGAATTTATCAGGAAGACAGGATCAAACAAATAAAAATAAAAGAAAAGAATGGTGGTTTTTATTTTTTTAAAAATAATTGTCTTGTGCTATACATGGTAACAACTACCTCCAATATTGAGGTAGCATCTATTATCTCACAACATTATCATTATAACTATTACTATGTACAAAAGTCAGCAATCAAAATATTTCTGGGAATATCTGGCTCCACAAAAAGTGTTGTCATTGGATGTTTTGCATTTTTATTTTACAAACACAACGAGGATTTTTTTCCAGTTGGCAGTAGTTGCACATGACATTTCTTTAAGTAAAAATGCCATAGCCGCTACAGGTGTTGTCTTCTCCGCTGCAATGAAATTCTGCTGGTTTTTTTGTTGCATCTTGCCTTTAGGTCAATTCTCTTCCTATTTGATCAGCATAACAACCAATGTCAAGTGCAAAACTAATAATATTTAAAAGACTTCTAGTAAACATTCTGAGCCATACTGAATCAGAAAAAAAAATAAAAAAAAAAAAACAAAAAAGCCCAAAATATATAATTAATTATTTTTATTCAAAATCTAAAAGTATTTACTGAAAATTTCCACATATCCTCAAATTTAATGTATGACTTAGAATATTTACATTTTTCACTGTAGATTGTACAAATATAAAAAAGTAATTTTAGGGGATTGTTTGAATTAAAATCAAGGTGAACTTAATTTATTTGAATTACAATTATACTACCAATATTAAGTAGCTAATTACTTCCTATTTCACTCTACATTGATCAGTTTGCTAACAAGTATGCTTAGCAGTTCCTATTAGAATAAAGTCATATATCTCAATTAAAAAGAAGCAGAATAGCCTAATTCATCTGAAAGTACAGTGAAAATCAGATGAAAACTGTAGGTATTTTATATTAATGTATTTACAGATATAATTAAGAAGCCTAAAAATAAGATAGGATAAAAAGAATTATTTTACTTTCTGTTCAGATTTGACTTACAAAGTCACAAAACAGATATTAACACAGATTCATTTTTAGCTTCATCAGAAGACCTCAGCCCCACTACAACTAGATCATGAAGGCAAATTCAGTATCTGTAGAATATAAATAGATTTTCTACTTTGCATTTTTCTGCTAAAATCTTCTGTCTCATGAGGGCAAAATCTGGCTTCTTATCCTGTTAATTATGATAGAAAGCATAATTTTGCCACAAGTATAAATAACTGCAAATGTCTGTTAAGTCCTTATTTAGCTCTACTTCAGGAGATACACTGTGTCTTTCCAGCAGAGCTGTCTGCCTTTGGGACTGAATCAGCTCTGAATTACCTTCTTTCCTACTTCCCTTCCCTTTCCTCAAGTGTCAGTGCGCCAATGACTTTTTTTAGTATCTTCCTTTGTGGATTTACCTCTTTAAATCATATTATTTTATTGTTCAATCACATAATTTAAAGCATGTAGAAGACCCTAGACTGTATTTGGTTTTGAACTTTGAATTTCCTTAGTAAACAAACTGTATTTCTTAAACAAGGATCAAAAGTGATGACCAATATCCAAGTATTCTCATCTTTTTTACTGAGGTGACCCTGGACGCCTTTTGATTACATTTTCTGTGTTTGAGTAGAAAGTTATTCTGGAGACCATTTTACTGAAATTAACACCAAAACAAAACAGGCATTTGAAAATCCTGTACAACTCAAGCAGATGAGCTTCCGAAGAAAGGACACGAATTAAAGCTGAAAAATATATTTAGCCTGTTTTCAATGAGCTGAACTACTTATAACTCTTGAAAAAAAGGTCTTGAAGCTATCTGAACATGCATAAGAAGTGTGCTGCATCCATCCCACAGCATAGTCTACTAGAATGTGAGTTCACTGCTTAATTCCAGAATAAGGTTGCTACTTATTAGAACGACTGCTTTTTTAAATTATTTTTTATCTTCTGCAGAACAAAATCCAGAGTTTTGGGGGGAAAAAAAGTCTATAGAAATAAATTCTATTTTAAAATAAATAAGTTGAGATCAAATTTAATACACATGAGAAAATAATATGAGGATTTTTAGCACTTGCCAATGTCATGCATCTTGCTATTGAAATAACATTATTCTTGATCATAATATAAAATTTCCATTTCAGAGATCTTTGTCTTCTTGGTTTTCAGAGTTTGTGGAAAAAATGTTAAGGGTTGGAGCAGCATTTTGCGAGATAGCTGTTCCTGGAACATATCTTAATTGAGTTCAGATTCTTGAGCAAATAACAGAACCAGTCACAGTCTTCACAGTCTTTCTTGCTTAGCTGGGTAGTAAGTGAATTCTTTTTTTTTTAATGAATAAAAAAGTGGAATTGAATATGAACAGGATGAGTTGCATCAAATATGTACTGCACTGTTCTCTGAATCTGAGTTCAAGCAAAGTTCAGTGGCTTACTGCTTCACTGAAGAAAAACATGGGCATGGAATCAAGCTTGCATTAGCAGAAACCTATCAGAGGTATCTTTTGGCTCCTAAACTAATGTGATTTAATATATGTATCATACTAAAAACACAGGCAGTGGATATGAGTTCTACATCTTTCTGAGTACATTCAACTCCTCCACAGTAATTTAAGACATGTGAAGATAATTCTAAGAATGATTTTCAGGCCAGAATGTGTTCAGGAATGAAGACAAAAAAACCTTTTGTTCATAGTATAAACAGTAGCTTCAGGTTGCTGTAATTAAAATCCACACCACATGCTAATCTCTGCTGAGTATGTCTATATATTAATTACATTTATGAAAATGTTTTGAGAAAACTCAATTTTTTCGGGCTAGTATATTTAAATGTTGTTTTGAGGTGACAAGGGAAAAATACCATTTTTTTATAAGGTTTATCTCACTTTGGAGAATTAGCCTTCAACATCTCAAGGTTCTAACAGTACAAAGAGCTATTCTGAGCCTCAGGATGATCTGAGAACCACCTATAAATCTGCGACTGAGATGTTGTTGCAGATAAGCTGACATATATTTGATACTTACAATCATAATTACTCTCTCCCCTTGTGTCCCATAAAATAAAATAAAAATACACATATTCAGCAGATTTTAATGTACCACAAAACTTCACTGCTTTACACTTTCATGATATTTTAAAATAGGCTCTTCTTCATTCCATCACAAGTTAAATCTGATTAATCCAAATTCCCTGCAGTAGCTTTACGAAGGGAAAATCACAAGCCTGTGTTAAAGGAGTAGAATTGCCCTTCACCAAAGCAAGCACTCATCATCTATGCTAATTAATGAACATTTATCTCATTCAGGGCTGCCAGAGGGATTTTCTTTAGAGGACAAAAACAACAAAACCAAACAAACAGAACCCCCAAAACCCAATTTTTTCCGGTCTCTTTATCCTCTCTTCTGGCTGCCAATTCCTCTTCTCAGCAGTGCCTGGTTCACTCTTTTTTTATTGTTTTGTGAATACATATTGATGATGGCTCCAAGTGAAGCCTTTGAGATGAAGGTGAGCCGCAATTTCTATCTCTCTTCAGTGTATCAAAAAGGCTGCTAGCAAGATGAAGTCAAGTAGATATAATATTAGGAAGAAACACAATGGAATCTGTGGTGAAAACTGTCAGTAAGTAACAAGGAATGGTAGCTGACTGAGGGAAGAAAGAGATCAGGAGATCAAGACTGAAAGAAAAAGATATTTTGATCTGATACAGTAAAACAAGTAGGAGGATTCTGCTAAACTTTCATCACGAGTCCTGGCAAAACTTCCAATGACAAATATATTCCAGATAATACAATAAAAGTTCAAATTTCCCCATAATGTAGACATAGTTATATAACCATGAAAAATGATCCAATTAATTTTTCCTAAAGTATTCATCTGTCAGTTGTATGCATGCTTGTGCCATGTGCATGTATTTAACACTTAAGGCCTATTGTTACTCTTTTTAGTAATATTTTCTTTAAAGGTGACACCTTGCAGTGCTTTATATGAGTAAATTTCTGGAATCCCAGTGTAAGGTTAGACTGGATCCTGTTCAAATAACTAGAATCAGTTAGATTTGGAAAAGAAATTTGATAAGAAAAAGAAAAAAAGTGAGAGAAAAACATAAGGTTGACTTTTTTTTAACTACAAATTTATTTCAAGTTTTGCTTTCAAAAATCTTGATTTTGTTTGAGTCAGTCTAATTCTCAGAAAGATGACAAAAAAAGGATTGTAAAGAACTTTGTTGCTTATCTTTTTTTAGTTTTGAAAAATTAAATGAAGACAAAATGTGCTATGAGCAGAGGAATAAATTAAATCTTATTTTCTAGGCATCTGTGTGTCTCAACATAACTTCAAGAGTTGACTTGATATTTTTACTTGCCTTTAACTGTTCTACAGTAATTTCTCTGATTCTTTCCATCACAGCTCCATTAACCCTGCCTGCAAATCCCAAAGTTAGCTTTTGTATCACCAGATCCTCATCTGGGAAAGAGGTAGGCCATACTGTTGTTGCTTTTGGTGACCCAAAATTCCAAGCAGAACTTGATAACTTAGACTACATTTTTCTCAAATAATAGAGTTCGTTCATATTCTGTAAATATCCTAATATTTTTGTATGAAAAAGAACAGAATATCCATGACACTGGAACCCTTTATGTACTTTTTGTTGAGGACTGAGTAAAAGTTTCAAAACTTAATTTCAAAAATTAAGGTGAGAATGATAGATGGAAAAATATGCTCTGGAACTACCAAAATAATCACCTTCAAGTTATCTCTTCCCCACAAATGGAATATTGTGCTAAATAATATGATCTCTGTAATTTTAAGGAAAAACTTTTTTTCTCCAAAATGATTGTATTCCTGACAGAAGAAAACACATGGTCTTCAAAACTACGTTTGGAACTGAACTCTTTCAAAAGTTGATAGATGCTTGAACTTGGCTTTTTGTGAAAACTTTGCATAACGTAACTACTAGAAAAAATTATATAAAGTATAAATAGTCATTGATGCATTTAGGGCGGAAAAAGGAAAATAACATTTGCAAAAGAAGTTGCCTGGGTCTGGTTTTTTCTTCACATTCTCTGTTCCTCAAAGGAGAGAATCACTGAGAGTATACGAAATAAAAGTAATTGTGAGGGCCTTCAATTTAAACTGGCTTATTCTCCTTTTTCTCTTGCAGGCTGGGTCAATATATTTATGCCTGAGAACTTAGTTCTACTGTTTGGGGACAAGGTATTCACTTTGTGGTGAAGCCATCTGGCCATCCATCATTATGTCAGCCTTCAGCTTTACTCAGCTGGTGACTATTTTCCAGCCTTGTTCAGGAGAGTGAGTTGACCTGTTCTAATAAGGTTTCAAGGGAATCCATCAGCTGTTTTCTCTCTTATATTATTAATGAGTTCTGTAAGATGTTTTTGCTGAAGACCTGAGTCTTCACCTACTAAAAAGTCATACATTCACAGGAATTTCTGCATATAAGTGTGACTTTTCCTTATTTTCCTGTGTTTAGGTTTTGTTGGGTGTTTTTTGATTATCCATCCATACTCTTTATTGTGATAGTGGCAACAAAAATATTCTCATAATGGAGGATTCCTCTTATAAAGAGGAAGACATTTTTTGTTACTATTTTCATCTACTGAATCAAATAAAGTAAGCTGTCTTTTTTACTAATTTACTATTTTTACTTGCTTTAAGTCAAAACAAAAAGATTTGCAGATTTGATACATTTGTTATAGAATTGTCTGGGGAAATGCTGTAAAAATTTCTTTTCTTTTAAAAATTATTTTTCAAAATTATTTCTGCTGTCACACTTCTATATCTTTCTATCTACTGTCAGTTCATCGTACAAATAAAACTGAGACCATATAGATATAGCACCAAAATAGCCTATATTTTCAGAATGAAAGTTCCCTTTTGTTTTAATTAATATAATATTTTTAATCTCAGAATTTGGCTTCAATCTTTCATCTTTAAACTAACTCAAAAGCAATATGTTAAGTTCCATGTAAGGTTTCCTCTATAAAAATAAAAATATTAAGCTTACAGTTTTTCCTTGGGGGAGAGAAATTATATTCTTATGGCATAAATCGATCATGTTAACTTCACCGTTGATGCTGAAATGGAAATTTCTGCCTAACTTAATTCCAAGCAAGGAAAGTAGATATAGGGTGGGAATTTAGACAAAATCTTATGCCTGAATTTCACTATCATTTTACATAAACCACTAATAATTTTTCATAATTCCACTACCATTTTCCATGCTTCACACTACATGACTAGGTTTAAATACTCCAGACTTGGAAAAAATGTAATTTCACCATTTTGTAATTCTAACCTGTTTTCCAACTACACTGTACATCAGCTACTAATGAAAATGGATACTGAAACTTAACATATATATCATATTTTGCCAGTTCTTTTCCAAACACTTCCACAGAGTTTTACTGGAAGTAAATTTTACATATGAAGAAGAGATTAAATTGATTTTGAAGTAGTTAAAAATCTGAGACAATCAGAACAAAAATTGTTCTGCCACTGAAGCATAGTGACATTCATTATGTAATCATGCTGCACATTTATTGTATATTGTTCTTCAGTGCACATCAAACTGCTTTTTAATAAGAAAACATGAGCCTTAATTAATATGACATTTTTTAGAATTGATAATTATGCTGTTCAAAGACTGAGGAAATGATAGTTATCCTTGCTTCTTGTTTTAACTATCATACCTTGTTTTGTCTCTCTCTATCTTGGCAGTATTTTGCTAGCAGACCAAACACAGATAATTTGTTCTTTTCTTTTCCTCAGTTCTCAACCTCTGTATTATCTCTCATTCAGGACTAGGTTGCTTGCCTCTGTGTGTTTCTTTTAGCATTCCAGCATCACTATGGAAGATTTTCATCCTGTATTTTTGGACTTAGGCTCTTGAGGTTCCTTTATAGATGAGAGAATATTGTAAAAAGACATCCAGCCATATTATTATTATTGAGTCCCTCCAGAGAACTTCTTTAGCAGTTGCTGTGCTAATCCAGCAGTCTGTCAGCAAGACTGGTGCTAATATTTGTGCCATCTCATGATAATCACCTTAGTAGCACACTTTGGCGAGCGAATTTCATGGATCAACATTTGGATTTTTTAAAATGCTTGTCAACTTAATGGAAATTCCAAGTCCATATAGAGAACACTATGATACAGATATATGAGTGATAATAGTCACTTTAGAATCAGTGAGGAAACATCCAGTCAATATTAAAGTTGCTAAATTGCTGACCCAATTTGAAATCTTTAAGTGGCAGTGATTTATCTTAGTAAATCTCAGACTTAGGGACTAACACAAATGTTTGTTCTGATCTAGTATGATTTTTTTTTTTCTAATTGCTGCAGGACATAATGGCAAACATCAAATGCTTCTAAAGCCTGACTCAAAATCCTCTCTATGGTCAATAGCATCTGTATTTTTGTAAAGAAAAAAAAATTGTTTTGCGTCTTTCTCTAATAAGTGCTTTGGGCTAATGTGCATGAGACTTTTATTTAGTATTTGTCTAAGCAATGTGGCTGCTCTTATACCTGCACTTAATGTGTAGGAATGAGATTGATTGTTATTAGCTGTGAGTTTATCATTATCTTTGTCTCTGCCTGTACAAATCACTTAACTTCTTGATATCTCTACATGCCATTGACAAAAAAAGTAATGGAATCTAACAAATTTAACAGAAAGTAAATAGACTTCAAGGCATAGTTGTCAGTTATTAGGCCATGAAACTGCTCACTCTCTCTTCCTCCAAAAACTTTTGTGCATTCTCTGAAAAAAAAAAAAAAGTAATATCAGGAGAGGTCAACTCTCAGTTCTGGAATATGTAATCCCAAATTAAAGATCATCTTAATAAAGGGAAATTAACCTCTGAACCAAAGGGGAGATTTCAGCCTACCCCCCATGTCTTAAATGGATTTTCAGGCAGGAAAAGGGCTCATTCCTCCAGCTGGTATGTGAATATTTCTTTTGCTTGTCCCTGTTTGTCTTGAAAAGACTCTAAAAATATTATGTTTCAAAAAGGCCAGTACAGTTTGTTGCATAAATGCCAAAATGAACTGGTTTTACATTTCTCTAACAAAAATATTTGGATTCAGACAAAAGTAATTACAAATTCAATCAAAAATTATAGCTATCCTGCAAGAGGTGCATTGTGCAATTCCACTTGTGACTTTCATGTTTTTATCAGCTTTTATAAAAGTTTCTTTTGAAATTTTGATGAAGTCTGTAGCCATATAGAAACTGAATTTATGATTGTTGTTAGCCTCATTATTAGTTAATGAAGTTTTCATGATTCCTAAACATCTGTACATAAAGTTTTCCCTTTGTTAAGTGCCTCAAAAATTCATAATCTGTGGACTGCCTAAGTCTTGTGGAGATGTATTTATCACCAAAGTGTTTATTCTCTACTTCTTTTTTTTTTTAAATAATGTTTGTTAGTGCATCTGGATAAGTTTTTTGAAAAACATCTGTGTTTACAGTTTTATTGTTTTTTTACTTTACTCAAACTAGTATGCATCTATATGAATAGGTATGTCTTTATGCATTATGCATAAGCCTTATGGAACAATACATAATGCATAAGAACAAACACATTGAGTACTATTCACTCCTTACTGTAGAAAACTTGTCTTTAAACCATATCATTAAAGTTTTGGTGATGTTTCTTTCATAATGGAATCAGACACCACTTTGTAGGAAATTTTTTATAATGGCACTTCAGAGAAGCTTTGGGGCAATTCTGCAGCTGTCCTTATGATTATGTATAAAACTTAATTCTGTTTCTGTAAGAGACTGTAATGGAAACCAGAGGATTAATCACTTACTGTTACAAGAACATTTCCTGTAATTCTAAGAATCAAACACATCTTCATTGTCATATATTGTAAATTAGGATTTTGTGAAGATGATGTGCTCTATTCCTCGGAGCGTGTCCACCTAGATAAAAAGAGAAAGAAAGCTGATGGTGCTAACCTTTATTTTAATCAAAAAAGAAGATTGTGAGAGGAGGTAGTCAATATTCTTCTAACTCACTTTAGCCTCTCTGAATAAGAAATATCTCCAATATTTAAGCTCTAGTGGGATGAACAATGGCATATGAAATAGTTGCATTACTATTTTATTTTTCCATTACCTTAATTCTCAATACCATTCAGAAGTTTCATTAGCTGAATATGTGAAAGAAATTATAGAATTGTGACAACCCTACAATTCAGTGATGGAGCTCATAAATATTACAATTTAATATTCAAAAGTTAATGACAATGAAGTCCACTGTATGAGAGGTTTGAGATTGTAAACTAGGGATGGAGGTGTAAATTGCCCAGCCACTAAAGCAGAGTAAACAGACAGAAATAATCAGAGTTATCCTGAAATATGCATTGAGAAAGTGGTCATTTGTCATTATTATGCCTCTATTGCTGTCACTAAGTGGTTTTAGCTCTGTATTTATAGACAGTTACTCTACAAAAATGTGTGTGTATATATATATGTGTGTGTGTGTGTGTGTATACAAATATACACAAATGCTAAATCAGAATTCATACTTCAGAGATTTGTTGTCCACAGTCCAGATCATGCTGTGAACTTGGTATAATAAATCATGGTGAATCAGTATGCATTTTCAATTAAATGAAAAAGGGATTCATCCACATAAAGATATGAGCCTTTGTGGAATCCCAACACAAACAGGCCTGTGGCCCTGATCATAGGACATCTAAAATGCACCTGTATCTCTCTGCTGTATTTGGTGATTTTGAATAAATCTTGTGTGTTTGTATGTTCAAGTGCAATAACTGGAAACAAATGACATATGGCACTTTAGAGGACACTGGGAGGTCAAGTAAATCATCAGACTAATTTTTACACAACTTGAAACTGAATTATTTCAATCACTTTCATTTATCAAACCTAATGGTGAAAAAAAGTAAGTAAGTCTCTACAGAAGGCTGCAATTCAAATGAGGCAGTCTCAGGCCAGAAGGACTCAATCTGAAAATGAAAATATATACTGGCTGGAAGTGGTGAAACACATGGAGAAAAAGATCTAATAATACTTTTAGAAGTCAGAGAAAAAAATATAAGAAACTTACTTTTTCTTGAAGCTTGTTCATATTTTTGAAAACATTTTTGGTCTTGTTTATTTATTAAACTGTTGCATACAGGTCTTTTTGTTTTTCATAAAATACTATTTTGTAATTTTTCACTTTTGTGAACATTAATAGAATGTATGAATCATTTAAGACAAATAACAAGGCAAAGAATGATAATAAATAAAATAATATAAAATAAAATAATAAAATAAAATAAAATAAAATAAAATAAAATAAAATAAAATAAAATAAAATAAAATAATTTGCCTTTCAACAGTTAACACTGAACTAAAATGTTGAGGATCTGGGTTTGGCTGACTACCATAAAAGGGATTGTGAGACTTTTCCTTTCTCTGCAGTATGCAAAATTGAATGCCCAGCTTTTAAGATTAATT
This sequence comes from Calcarius lapponicus, assembly GCA_039654755.1. Taxonomy (NCBI): domain Eukaryota; kingdom Metazoa; phylum Chordata; class Aves; order Passeriformes; family Fringillidae; genus Calcarius; species Calcarius lapponicus. Next base: position 44,055,554 of record CM077468.1, on the reverse strand, counting down.
TCCCTCATTTTGCCATATGATAAACAAGCTTCAGAATCCAGTGTACAGAGATAACAGTAGATGGAGATATTAATTTTTCTCTGTATGTGGGATCATTTTGTCATGTGTTGTTTCTTTCTTAGCTGTCATGTTTCCGGATTTCGTGCAAGCACCTGAGCTACTTAGGGAAGTTTAATTTCTAAGACCTGGGCAGCCTGCCTACCTTTTCACACACTTAATAAAATCAGACAGAAAGAATTACAGACTTAAAAGGGGAAAGGGAAAAAAATGCTTATGGAAAAAGTAACATAAGGTTGTTATTCTAAAGAGGGTTCACATTTGTTTTCAATATGAAACTTGAATATAGCATGGAAAATTGAAATAGGATTTTTTCAGGGCTGGATGAACACAAGAAAATCAATAGAAAGTGTGATTCAGGATTGTAGGGAATACCTGGCATACAGCAATATAAATATGAATTGTTTCTAAGCAATTAGTTCTCTCTAATTGTTTGAATTTTCTTGGGGTAAAATAATTGTATTTGCATTGTTTACCCATTTACTTTTTTTTTAATTAATTATAGGTGGAGGTTTTTTTATCCCCATATAAGAGGAAATGCCACTTCTATTTTATAAACTGCCTGGTTTTAAATGTTATCCAGAGTGCTGAAGTAATCAGTAATGACAGGAGATAAATGGAATATATGACATTTTTAGCTTAGGAAAAAAAGAACTCTGTGAAATGAGTCTTACAAAGAATTTGGAATTTTAATTATTTCCACTTAGATTTGCCTGAGTAAGGTACAATAGCACACAGATTTAACTAAATGACAGATGAATCTCTCTCAGAAATCATATGACAACTTCCACTAGTTCAATACTTAACAAGCAATGACTTTTGCTTTCTCCTGTACTTCTTGCCCTCTCTGGTGTACTGCACACTAAAATGGCTAATCCCTTGCTCATTAGCTTGATGCTGCATCCCTGAAATTTGCAAACTCTCCCCTGTCCTCAAGATCTGGCATTTGGTTCTCAAGACTTCCTTGGAAATACTTCAATTATTTTCAATACCTATGATGAATTATATAAGCAATGTCTAAGTTGCAAATGACATAACTGAAAAAATAGACATAAGGATTCTTTTAGCAATCCTTATGGCTACATATCAACCCAGATGTCCTGTGTCCAAGGAAGCCAACGTCAAATATCATGGAACAAGTAGAAACAGACTGTTTAGCTGTTATGTCACAAATTAAAAATTAGCTTTTAACATCTTGTTTTCCTTTATTCTCAAAAAGACTGGTTCTACTTAAATTCAGCTTCACACAATTTTCTAGTGACGTAAATTTGGGCTTTTTTGGATGTTCTTGATATTGAGTATGAAGAAGATACATTCAGTTCTACTGAAAGGACAAGTTTTCAGCAGAGGGAATTGCTCCTGTTGCTACTGGAAACTCCTATATTCTTCAGTTCTTGCTCAAAAGACATGCATATCTGGATCTATGGTAGAGAAAACAAGTTTTATTATACACACACACACACACACATACATATACACATATATATATACACATAAATATACATACATAGATACATACATACATATAAACTTGTCGTGAAATATCAAAGATGACGCATCAAAACACTGTCACTGAACTGATGCACTGAAGATAACAATTTTTAAAACTGTTTGAAAAGGTGAAAACTGCTTGGAAAGACTGGTCCTCTACATTCTTGGTCATTTGGCTACTTGTGCAACTTAAAACCAATAGAATAAAGATCTAAGGAGAGAGAAAATAAACAGTATTTCTGATTAAATATTCTTTCAGCAAGATCATTATAGCTTGTTCACTTTTTTCAACCTTTATTTTTTTATCTGCCAGAAAAAACCCACAACCAAACATTCTGGAATGGTTGCCTGGGGAGGTGGTGGAGACACCATCCCTGGATGTGTTTAAGAAAAGATTGGATGTGGCCCTCAATGCCATGGTTTAGTTGAGGTGCTAGGGCATGGGTTGGGCTCAATGATCTTAAAGGTCTCTTCTAACCCAGTCATTCTGGGTGTGAAACAAACCTTTTTTCCTCAAATGTTAACTTTCTTCCCCTTAAGCCATTACACTGTAATGACCCCATGAAGCTAGAAATAAAAACCCATAGTAAGTCTCCATTAATAGGTAAAATGTAAAGTCCTCAATACCATCAATAATAATGAAGGAAAGTGCTGATCACTTTATATTTAAACCTGTCAGAGCAAGATTTCTCTCTATCACAAAGTAGAACTGGAAATATGCTTGCAAAAGCGTTAGCAAAATCATGACAGATTAGTAAGCCACTTTTACTAAATATTTGAAATTTATTGAAATTCTGTTTCTGAGTTAACTAATAGCATACCACAAATATATTTCCTACTTAAACATTTTTGGTTTAAGTAGGAAATATATTTGATATGCAATTTAATATTCAATATTTAATTCAATGTTCAGTTCAATATTCAGTTATTAGTGTAACAGTTTGTCTGCAAGAAATTTATGTAATTGCTTTTGAAATGATGCTTTTTTGTTTAAATATTTTCATATGTCCATCTACTGTCTGGATTTCTCTGTCTATTTCTCATCTGAATAAACATATATATATATATATATATATATATATATATATATATATATATATATATATATATATTTGTTATCTTTAGTCCTCTATGTATTGTTTTTGCCAGGATGATAGTCACCATTTCTCCCACTCTTTAATCAGGCACAGGTGATTTTAATATATCACCCATATAATATGCTGGAGAACTAACCCAAAATCAGATTTAATAACATTTACACCTCTCTCTACATATATAAAAGAATCAGAGAGAGTGTATTCTTGTTAAAAGATTGTTGAAAAAACACTTGCTTAGAGACAAACATAAATTACTAGCAGAAATGTGTTTCTTATCATGTACATATGATCAGGATGGCATCACTTCAGGGATCTTTGCAGCACGGTCTATTATGCTGCATAGGAGTAATTATCCAAGTAGGCATTGTCCTGTGATAGGAACATTGAGAACTTCTTTAGATCCTGTAATGAACAGCAATATTGATTTTATTGCTACCTACCTGCTCTATCTTAGTAGCTTATATAAAACTTGTTTGACTTCTCATAGGGGTGAATTCCTTGTTAGTCAAGTTGGCAGAATTTATCTTTAAATCAGTGGTGGTCAATGAAAAATAAAACTTAATCCTGTGACATTAAAGTAAATGGTAACTTTTTCTTTATATGTAGTAGACACAGGACCATATTAATCATATTTTTTCTGAACATAATTTTGTTCACATTCACAAGAGCTTAAAATTATGAGATATATTCTTTTCTTTAAGTAGGCGATTCTTAAAACTAAACAAAAATAACATTTATGTCATCTCTTTCAGACTGAATTTAAACTTTAATCAGGTATTTCCTTCTATTTTTCTCTTTCAAGACAAAAGTTGGCTGGAAACTCTGGGACGATGACAGGTCCTTGAGAGTAAGCCAGTGAGTTATGGTGACAAGAACCATTCTAAAGTGCTTTAATAGCAGATCATCCACGGGGAAAAAAGATTAGGGCAGTAATCTCTAGTGGGTACTTCGATTCACATCTGGCCTACTTGATGCTAGTAAAGGTAGGTTATCATTGTTTAGAAGGCTGGACAAACCCTCTCCAAACAATTAAAGTACTATTAGTGGGTCATGACAGTGAGAGAGAAATCATCTGCTCTTTGAAGAGGTGAAACCTTTACCTCTTTTTGTGTTGGTTTTTTTTATCTTTTCTTTTTCAAGCAATTTTAAAGGTGGATGACATACTTATTCGACTAATATTGCAATGAGAGAAGGCAGCTGAAAAAAGTTGCAAAAACATTGTAAAGCTGCAGTTTGAAACATAATCTCAAACATTTAGACAAATAAATAAAATATCCAGCTGTATGTCAGCAGCTTAAAGCCTTGGCAGAAGAATAATGAAATGGTCAGCTGAGGAGATGTGTGGGTAATAGTTACATAAATCTTTGTATTGCATCCCTCCCCACATCTGGCTAAATCTGAATCCCCCTCCTTTATTTCATTTCTACACTGCTATTTAGCATGGATTTTGGTCCCTGTGCACAAGACACAAAGGACCATTGCAACAAGAGTGGGATTAAGCAAACAAGAGGAAAGATTTCCCTTATTGCTTAGTATGATTGTTGCAAACTGTTTTCTAAACACATTGAAGAAAGATGCAGTAGTAACATCTTGTTTTGATGGCATATTGACAATGCAAATTAGGCTTTTCCAAAAATTATAGCTCTTTCTAAACAGCAGTCCCACCTAACAGAGCTGACATTAATATGGCACATTTAGATTACAACATTGACAGCTCAATAAATTTGCCTCCAAACTATGCACAAAACAGAACTCACCCATGACTGCAGTGCAGATATAATGCCTACAATCATAGTATCAGAAGTGCAAGTGCTACTGACTGATCTGCCAAAGAACTGATTGGTAGCTGTCTGTGGTGACAGCCTGTCACATTTGGTCTAGGAAGCCACTACACATAGACTAGTCACAACAGAGTTAAATATAATTGGTTGGTTACACATATAAATTATAAAATAAAATGTCAAAATAAATCAAAGCCCACTAAAGTTATCTGTTTCACTGTGGTTTTGCTCAGTAGCTGCGACACAGATCTCCACAAACAATTAAAGGAAACTCCAGGAAGCCTGTGCACTGATCCCTTAAGCAAAGCAGTTTCAGGAAACAGAATCTAGCACAAAAATTTTCCTATGAGTCTCTGCCCCTTCAAAGGATGCCACCACTGAATGCATGCCAAGTTGTTAGTGAAACTGGTGTGTAGGAGACAGTGTATACTGGAAACCTGTGAATTATTGTCAGCCAATCTAGTTCTGGTTGGGCTTTTGTCCAAAAAGGATATCTGGTTTGATTCCCTCTATCAGAACACAATAGACTACAAAATAGTTTATGGAAAGTCAGCGTAATTTGGTGCTTCAACTTAAAATTCACAGCTGTGCAGCTCTTATGCATAAACAGAAAATCCTACAAGTGTGTAAAAACTTTGCACCAGAGTTTTTAGGAGTATGTTACTTTATCATTTCTTCAGTGGATGAAAATGTAGAATGTCTCTGGAAGACAGAGGTGGTATAGGTGGTGATTTCCAAATACATCTTCCATTTTCAGTTAAAAACTTAAAATCAAAACGCTTTGGTAAACCCTGTTCTCTTATCTAAATCAAAAAAAAATTTGAGCCGGCATTGGTTTTTTTAGCTGAAAACTTGAGAGTTTTGGATATTTTGTTCCAAAGATTCTCTTTGAACTGGATAAAATATATCCTGTAGAAAATGTTAACATTTCTCAGAACAGGGAAAGAAAGCTGATTATAACCTCAGTTTCATACACTGAAATAGTTCTGGCAGTTAATTTCAAACACCAGAAGGACTCTAGCTCTCTAATGAAACTGTATTTATTCTTGTGGATTCTGTAAACTGGACTGAGTTGCTAAGAAGGCTATTGAGATGCAGTGTAATCTTCAAGCACAGATTCTTAAATATGTTGTAAAATAAAATTGTTACATATTAAAGCTATATATGTTAGGAATTTAGAGAGTATACGCTGTTAGGAAGAAAAGAAAAAAGTGATTGTGGGGTTTTTTTTCCATATTTTTTTACTTCTGGGACAAAGACACTTCCAAAATACTGCAATCATCATCTTCACCTCTGACCTTCAAGATGTAATTCCTCATACAGGAGCTCTAAACCCATAGCTCTGACAGCTGAGACACTGAGCTGTAGTGCATTTAGATCTGTTCTCAGTGTCTCTGCATGCTGCTGGGCTATAGACTAGCAAAGCATTTTTCTGTATATTTCCCTCTTCCTGCTAGTCCCATTTACTCTGCTAGGTTCTGGCTGTGTCTGCATTTATTTAAATGCCACTCCTAAGATACCAGTACACACAGCAAGATTTTCCCTGGAAAAAGGCTTAAAGTGCTGCAGATTTTCCATCTTTAGACAGGCCTGAATCCAGTGTCCCTGTGACTGGCAGCGCCCTACAGGGGTCAAAAGTATGCTGATCTGCCCTAGAAATCAAAACCTTAAAGTATATTTGTAAGAAAATGAGAATATTTTTGACAGATAAATCTGTGGAAATGCAGTTCTACTATTCCAGACAGCCATGGCATGGGGATTCTGTCCAAGCCACTATTTCATAGATGTGCATTAGAGGTTTGTGCTCTGTATCCTATATAGCAGCTATGAAATGCAGCTCCTGCTTTGAACTTAGACAAAAGCAACGTTGATAATGTGTAGCACATGTTAACTCCTACATCCAATATATTTTTTCTGGGCTGGAGTGTCGGACTATTACCTTTCTCCCATTCACGTTTTTTTTTCTGAACTCCCTTGTTGCAGCATTCATAGGAAATTAGTTAATGAGTGGGTATTTAAAAAAAATTACTGTATGGTGCAATATTCAAGTTAAATAAGAGCTATATTTCTGTAAATACATTCCATTCTGAAACAAAAAAAAATGTATTAAATAATGAACTCCAAAATGACAAGTGGTTTTGAAAGCATATTTTCTATATTACTCCCTTGTGAAGTCTTCTTTTTTAATGAATAAATGACGAAAATAAATATATTTTTGTCTGTATGTGTGTAAACATATATATTCTTATATATCTGTCTGTCAAAGTTCTCATACATATTCCTAGCTCTGTTATAGATGCTATAAAACCCCACCTCTCCCTGAAGAGAGAACTGAATGCATGGCAAGTGTGTAGAGAATGGCAGTGTTTTATGGAACCTGGCAAATGTAGGTGTAATAACAATAGATGTGCCAACATCCATATGTCAACATCCAAAATTTTTTGGCCAGACATTAAATCTTTTATAAGCTGGAGATAGTTACTACTCTTTAAAAAGACCCCTCAGAGAACTATGAACAGATGCATTGTATTTATACATGTTTATTTGAGTTATAGATATGAATGGCATTATTTATAAATTAATCAATAGTAAAAAGAAGATGCATTAAATATTGAAAAAGAGACAGAAAAGACAGAGAAAATATCTCTCACATGAAATTATCTTCCTATTTCATAATAAAATACAGCTGTTTGTATTCACATCATAGCTCCACTCCCTCTTCCACAATAGTCTGAAGAGACAGTGACATCATTGTCTTATTACAGGCACTGATTCTGGGCTGATGTTTGTCATCCTGTCAACAGCAAGTGTGACCATTTGTGTGGCAAGGACATGTTAGGACACCTGGGACACATTTGTATATACAGCCTTTTCCTGCCGGCTGCCTGCCGGCTGCCTGAACTCAATCCCACCCACATTCCACTCTAAAGACCACAGTGGGAGAAGGACAAGAGAAAGAGGAAGGACATGGGGGTGGGGATAAGAGGGAAAAGTGTTGATAAGAGATTACAGTGACTGGAATGTATAAATTGGATGTGGGGGACGGGAGAAATTGAGTTAAGATATGATGTATGGGACAATCCTGATTTTATCTATGATTGTCTATGTTATTTTAAATTTAATAATAAAAATATTATAAAATATTATCTATTCTTTATGTTGCTGTGTTTTTGTATATACATACATGTATGTGTATACATTTACAAAGAGCAGAAAAGAGATTTAATTGTTTCCAGAATGCGCCATGTATAAATGTACTTGTAACAATATGAATTGCATTCAAATGCTTGGGGAAAATAAGGATAGTAACCATCATTGCTTGTTTGCAATAATTTGTACATATGCACTCTACATTTCTCTCCCTGTTCATATGGAAAAGCTGCAACATAATATTTGACTTTCAGTTTTCAAGAGCTGTCAGAAGGTTAGACTGACCTCTTTTTAAAAACATCTCCAGCAGTGCTCCCTTCAAAACCACACAGTGCAATATCAGCTTCAGGATTCATGATACAAGTTCAACATTACTAATTCTTTCAGATTCATAGGCTTCCTATAAGTTGTTCAATTCAAACCAACCATTTACCTGTGAATTCTAGTACAGCTAATGCTGTGTGTTAGAGTGGGATGTCACAAATCAGCCTATGTCAATCTACCCTGATAGTAAAGAGGACAGAAAAGGAAACACAGACCTTGCATAAGAGTGTGACAAGATTTAGAATAAATAATGTATTGATGTTTAGAAATGGAGAACATTAGAGCAAAATGTGCAGTAATTCTTTTTATTTATGAATAAGCCACTCATGTAAAATCTACACCCTGTGGAGTAACTGTAGGTGCCTAATTGACTGCCTGTAAGCAAACCATTACAACTCTATTACTCCATCAACTGCAGGGAGGACACAGTGGGGAAAAAAAACAACTTCTAAGTAAAGTTTTCACACCCCTGCCTTGTGGTGAACTCCTCAGCTGGTTTTCACATTCTAAATCCAGAGCATGTTTCTTCTCACAAACTCCCTATCTATGTAATGCTGGTATGCACAGCATGCTCTGCTATGGCAATTGTGCCAGATAATTAGAAACAAATTTACCCCTGGTGCAAGCATGAACACAGTTTTCAACAAAACCACTGCCTTTATTAAGAAAAATGTCACAGTAAGAAAGAAGTTCTGTGACACTTATATGTGTGAATGTGTCATCATACAACATCAACAGATCTCCAGCTCCTCTGGTTTATCTTTTTCTCTCTCTAGATGTAACCTAAGAGTGATGTGTGCAACAGAAGGTGGAAAAATCTGAAAAGAAATAGGGTGGAATGATTAACTATAGTATTTAAAGGTATATTTTTTCTTGGCAATGAATATTTGTAGACAAAGAATCATATACATGCTAATTTTTTTTTTAGAAATATGGGAAGAAGACCAAAGATAAAATCCTCTTAGAAGAGTTACTCTATTTCTTGACATGAAAATTTAGACTGCTTCCTTCAGTTTTCCTCGGCTTAGCTACAGTTTCCTATCTTCAAGCTACAGAAATGGATATATGTATTGTAATAGAAAACAAAATATGGTTCACTCCCATCTTCTAATCTTATGGATATCTAAAAATATCTCTAAACAAGACTCAATATAAAGTTTACTGATAGTCTGTGCAGGAAGTGCAGTGCCCTGTATGGAATGTCCTCCTGTGACCCAAGCAGTATTCCAGAGACCCAAAAGATCACAGTGACGATGCTCAGGAAATGCAGTGACAGCTGGCTTTTCTGAAAACTTTTTGAAACTTCCTTCTACTGTTTGTATAAGATATACCAAGAAAAAGGCCAGTTGGAACTCAAAAATGCAAAAATAAAAGCGGGTATGAATATGTATTTATTCACATGAATATAAATTTCTCTCTATATATAATTTTTTAACAGTTAAAAACTGTCTTTAAAACTCCAGGAAAATTTGGGACTGGCTTTACTTCAAGACTGAGGTAGTTTAAACAAGTTCTTGTTTCATCAAAAGGAGTCCATCTACACCACCATCTCTGTAGATTAATAGATTGTTTTCCACAAGCTACAAATTTGACCAGACAACAGTAGAGGCATGAAAAAGAACCTCACCAAAAATGGGGTCAGACTTCATTCTTGTCTTTACCATGTGTCTAAACCAAGGAACAAGGAGAACAGGCCTGATAGTGATCAGACTTTTATTTTCTTCATGTATCTGCATGGTTAGTATTAAACACCATTATGATGGAGGCAGAGAATCACAACTACTGCTTCTGGGAACTCATTTAACAGGGATAACTCAATTGCTTGCAATCACATATTCTTGCCCTTTTTGTCTCAACATCTGCTGTATTCTGTCCGCTGGACATCATGCCTATGAACTCAGGGACCTGAGAGGATTGAAGTCTTTGAAATCTACACACTTGAGGGTTCTGCACGACAAACCACCCAAGGCACTCTAATTGCACTTAATGAAATTCCATGTCTTCAGCTTAGTCTTAAGAACTGTGTAAAGAAAAAATAAAATAAAAAAAGGAAAAAGGAAAAAGAAAAATATGTCTGAGATTTTACGTATTGAATGAGAGAGTTCAGTTTTTTGGGAAACAATTAGACTGAGGCAGTGGAGAGAATAAGTTGTTTCTTTTGCTGGTAAGAAGGTTTACAAGTTCATCTGCATCTTTTTTACTACCTCAGTATCCATCTAGTTCGCCTTTAAGGATTTACTCTTTGTACTTACAGGATTTTAAAAAGTTATAAAGATATTAATAAGAACCTATGTAAGACCATTCTTAAGCCATGGGGAAAGACAGACATATTTCTATCCTTTTTCCATACACTCTTTTGTCTCTTAAAGGCTTTCTTCTTGTCAATATATTTCTGTGAAATAGAAAAATAAAATTATACCATTTATCCCTTTAGACAGTGACAGACAGTAAGAGAATGATGTACAAAATCTGAAAAAAAAAACAAGCAACAAAAAAAAAGAGCCACAAACAAAACAAAGAAGCAAACAAGAAACTCTGTGAGTTGTACAGAAACATCTCAAAATTGAATAGGCAGAACTTTTGGAGCTCAGTAAAAAAATTATGAGTTTTTTTTCTTAAATTTTCTGTATATCTTGCTATTTGGGGTAAAATATAAGCTTATTTAAAACTTTTATCATCTTCCAGAAGACAGAGAAAAAATAATTTCCTTAAATCAGACTTTTTTATTGCTTCTCAGCTACACCACATTGTTACACAGTGCTAGTTAGATGCTCAAAAAGAAAAATTACCAAAACTCTCGTACAGAGACAACGTCCAAAAAATCCAAGGTAAAATCCAAACAGTACTTAAGCACCTACCACACACTCAAACAGTAATTTAAACATATCCAGAAGGGAGATCTAAAGAACTCTATGTACTCACATGTCTAAGGCACCTAAGTTTTCTAACTTGGTGTGTGTCTGCACACATCAAAATATGTCACTTCTCAGCTGAATGAAGTGCACATCCTCCACACCTAGTCCATCTGGGATGCAAAGGAGTGTGTCGTGCTCAGTTTGCCAAGTGGCCCGGCTCCGTAGGTGTGCTCCGAGCTCGCTTCACGCACAGTGACAGCAGCAGTGGCAGCACATTGCAGAGCTCCCACAGCCACTTCCATTCAAAAATAGGTCAGGAGAAGGCGGAAAGTACTTGCATAGCAAAACTGTTATGCAAAACCCCTTTAGTAATATCACCTCCTCCTCCTACTCCTCCATCTTCTCGCTGGCTATCTTCTGAAAGAGAAGCGGGAGAGCTGTCTGCTGACACCTCATATGACTTACATCTAGAACCACAGGCAAAAAAGCATTTGCAAATCCTAGCTCCACAGAACCTAATTTGAAATATGGATAAGTGCCTAAATTCAGAAGAAACAAAATTTTAGATGCTTCCCTCCCTGACATTTTCAAATGTGTAGATTAGACATCCACCATCAAATGTATTGGCTGATATGAACTATGCTTGAGGATTATACTGGGAAGTTTAGATGTCCTATGTTGCACTATGAATTTCACTCCTCAGGCTTGCATCTAATTTTGAGGCACTGAGTCAGTGAGCAATCCTCCAGTACTTTTCTTAAGATTTGAACCCTTGACCACATTTCTGAAAATTCAAGATAAAGTGTATTGAACCTTGCCTTATGGATCAGGGTCTGCACGGTGTCTTTCTCTTCTGCATACCTAAAAAAAGGAAGTTAGATCCTGGTGTTGTCAAATAGTCACCAAATGATTTGAAAAATGTAGAAACTGCTTTTCCACAGTGTTTTCAATGAACTCCTAGTCAGAAATTAAAGAATATTAGTAGTCCTAGAAAGAGTTCTATTTAGCAGTTGAAATGGAGAAATAAAGGATCAGGCCTCTTCTATTCTAAACTCTGTGAGAGTGCTTTTCCTCTATCAGCTTCATTGGGAACAGAAAAGTAAAAGCACAAATAGTCTGTTTTGTTAATTTTATTCACAAAGATGACCATGAGCTTGACATCTTTGATAAAGATTTTTTTGCAAAGCTACCAGCAAATGAAGTATAGGATGAACTGATAAGACAAACAGTCATTTAATTTGTACAGATAGTTCAGAAAGTAACAGATGCATATAACAAAAAAAAAAAAAAAAAGAAGAAATCTGTAATTAATACAATTTTCTTGGTATCTAACACAATGTCTGCTTTCTCTCACTTCCTTATAACCCTACAGGCTTGCATTCATATTGCAATTTTTATTGTAGTCTAACTTGGACTACTGTCACAGTCATGCAGATGCCCAAATCTGTGCTCTTTGAATATTGTTTTTGAAATGCAGGCAGTTGTAGTATTGTGACATTTTTTGAATGGGTTGGATTAATTTAATTTCATCCATGAAATTTAGATTCTCCCAACTTTCTCTTTTAGATTTTCCCTGTGAATTATCTATCAATAAGTATCAAGCCAGAATTACTGGGCTATGAAAATGAGTTCTAGACTACTCCACTAATCCTACACAGATCCCTTTCAAAATACTATGTGCTATTTTCCCATTTTAAGTTCTCTTCATAAATAAGATATTTGCATTTTATTGATTAAAACTCTTGATAAAGATTGGCACCCATGTCTCAATTTTGTTGCCCTGTGTTAAGAGTGCTGCAACAGTGAGGTGGGACAACTACTCATATGATCACTGAGTGAGTTAGAAGTTAAATCCAACACAAAATTTCCTTTTATGACCCTCAGACTAAACTTTTCTGCTCCTAAGAGTGCCCTGTATTTCCAAGATCTATTCTTGTAATATTCAAGGGACGGACTTTACAACTTTATTTTTAATGAACAACCAATGCGGTCAGTAGGTATTAACTTGTACAAAAATATTTGTCAAGGTCCATGCTAAAGATACAAAAACCTTACTGATTTGTGGGTTGGGTTTGCTGGATTCTTTTTACTGCTAGATCTGTTTCTGCCCCTAAAGACATTGAGCAGGACTCCCTGGAGTCTTTTTAAAAGTATTTTGTGTGGATAAATGCATATCATGTAAGTGCTGATAAACGAGGCCAGGTATATTTTAATAACCTTCAACGTGGAAGGTATTTGTGTACCACTCTTACACACAGTCAGTCACTGTGTATCTTGGCAAAGCAAGATCCGTTTCTGAGGAAAGAGAACTATTTCCATCCTTAATAAGTCATTCCAAGTTTCCTGTGATGTTATAAATAATTGGGCAAGCAGCCGGTTTTATTCTCCCTAATTTGATATGGCAGACTTAGAGAGCAGAAAAGTTCAGCTTCAACATAAGCTCTAGAGTTGGACTTTGACCAAAATTTCCCCCTTCCCTCCCATAATGAGATAAAGTTTATCATAAAACATGCTTAGCAAGGCAGCTAAGACAGGGCTCAGGCTTCACATCTATTTCCTAGGAGCCCCTAGTCAGTCCTGCGTGCTGCACGCATGAGGTCACAGCCTGCTGGGCTTGCTTGGGGAGCTGGCAGCTAGGCTGACAGTCTTAGCTAATACACTTGTCATTTGGGAAAATAAAAAAGTGCTTGCAAAACACAGCTTAAATTAGATTGTGAGTAACTGGAAAAGGAAATATAAAGTCACACTGTTTTATATGTGTGTCGGGAAGGCAGTGAGGTGATGCATTGAGTACCTGGGTTACTGGCAAAGGTCAAGCGCCCTCATGACAGATGTCTTTTAAAAATTTTGAGGAGATATAACAATCGTCACAGAACTTTCTGCACAATACAGAGACATGAGAACATAGCAGAGTTTATTGTTATATGTAAAAGAAGGTCAGTTGAAAGGACATATTCCTTCATAATTATAAAAGTGACAAGAGGAATTTATGATTATATTAGAACCTGAGAATTTCTTTTTTTTGAATCTGCCTCTACAAATGATGTTTGACAATATTTTGGGAAAGTCATTCAAGCTGTTTCTACTTGTCATCCAATTGCAAAAGAAGTTAAAGAAATAACATTATCTGCATCTCAGAAACTCAGGAAGATTAATTAGATAATGTTATTGAAATTGCTTATAGGTACTGAGTGACTTAATAACACACCAAAGCACTTCATTGATTACTTACAAATATGAGGGAAAAAGAATTTTTTTTGTTTTTTAAAAGCTTCAGGTCATATTTACATATCAACTTCATTTCCAAAATGCAATCCAGATGTATTGTCATGGATTTTAAAATAAAATTATAGCTTTAAGGTAAAACATGTTAATAGGAAAATTAACTTGTTCTGATGAGTCATAACATAAAGTAATTTCCCTTTCAAAACAAAGCTAAAACCTTACTGTGGTCCATTAACCCAGACGGTATTCCTTCAGAAGAGGTAGCTTGGATTCAACTTGGATCTTTTATGCTTCCTAAAACACTCTGCATCCTTAAAAAAAATACTATGTGGGAATTAAGGATATTTTTTTAAAGAGATCTACTCCCAATTGTAAATCCTCTATTAGAAAATAAAGAAACTGTTAGCTGAGTTACACTTCCCTATCGTTTATATGAAAAAGAGTACCCAAGTACCTAATCTGCTCTCTTTCCTCTCTCTGACTTTCTATTCTGCAAAATCAAAAGAAGTCTCTCAAAGACTGAAAAGGTCTTCCTGGATAGTGATGTAATTTTCTCAAGTAGAATGAACACTGGAAAGACGCAGAGAGTCTGAACAATTTGTTTGGATAGTGAGGCAAACCTGTTGCCCGGTTGCCAACTGGAGCAGAACACTTTCTGCTTCTGCAGCAGGTCTGAACAACACAACCTGGCTGCTTTCTGGAATGTGTAGACCTGAATCTGATTTCAACAAAGGTTGCTTCACACCACTCAGGTGGTGGAAATTAGTCTTAAAGTGAGTATAAATCATATTTATACCTACTATAAGGCTTCTTTATACAGCTAAGTCAGTGGAAAGTTGCTTTGGTGTAAATGCACTTTAGGCCCTCATACTTTTAATTTGGCATAAAAAAGGAAAGAAAAGAGAAAGAAAACCCTTTCAATGTCCCAAGTTGAGGTTGGATAACAGCCATGCTGTAACATAAGCTAAGATTTCAAAAGTGGCTCAGGAAACAGGTCTCCAACGACCATTCACTTTTCAAGGAGGCTGAGTGACTCACTTCCTGAGACCTGTTTGAAACCCTATCCAGAACCATTATTCTGTCTGCATACAACTAGATTGTTTTCTAATGACTGACTAGTCTGACTGACCCACTACCACAAAGAGTCTACTTTGGGTCAAGCAATAGAGTTCTTTGTTATCAGCATTGGAAGACTTTACCTAGCAGTACATGTGGTCAAGTTATAGCTGACAAAGGTATTGGTTTTGCCTATGGCGTCACCATAGTGCCACCTCGGAGGAGTTAATCAGAATAAGGTTTGGCCTATGCTCAAATACTTAAATGGCAGGTTCCCAAACAAAACACCAGGTGTTAGCCATCCTTCAGGTCTCACTACTCCTTTTGAGTCAACAGTGAACCATTGCCCCAAAATTTCAAAACCAGTCTGTAGCAGAATTATTTTGTGACCCATTGTTGACTTCAGGGTCAAGGATTTTTTGATCCAGATTTACCATTGTTGTTTTCCTGAAATGCCAGCAGCACTCACAAAAGTTGGATCCCATTCTATTGAAGTATATGCCCATGTTTCTGTTCTGAGTAAATAGACTGAGACGTCAGAAGGCAGCTCAAAAAGAAAAGCACAACAAAGACTTAGTGTTGCTAGTTGCTAATTAAGAATCAAGTACATCAGCTAAACTAACTTCAGGAAGTTTTTTTGTTTCTCTCTACAGTCAGTGGAAAGAGACAGGTACTTGGAGAAGATGATCCCTCTCCTCCCTGATATTATAGAAACAGAAGGGATTACTCATGCCAGGAAGTTAAATTTTTATGTTCTTTGAAAAAAGAGATGTCTTTAACAATGAATTTATGTTAAACGACTCCAGTCTCTGACCTTAAGTGCAATAAATATCATTAAGAGCTTAAGAGCTTCAAGTGCAATATCATCAAATTTATACTTAATCTTAACATTGAGAGAATTGTTTAACAGCTTATATTATGGTCTGTACCTTTAAGAATATTTTTAAATTCATGATCCAGTCAACACATTGTGAAATTCATATATAGAGAGATGCAGGCCCATACATACACATGCATACATGTTTTATATTGAAACAGTAACTGAAATGGTCACCAACACATAACAGCCAAATGTGCTCTCTGGAAAGCAGAAAGCCAAAAGCACAAGGTGATTAATGACAATGGATTTTATTGATTTTATTAGAAAGCATGTCCTCAAAGAACTGTTCTATGTTCTATGGATGCAAACATCCCATCTAAGTATTTTCCAACTTGTGATATGAGAAGCAAGGTCACTAAATGTGCTGGATTTCTTACCCTTCAGTAAGTGATATTAAAAAATATCTCCAGACTCAGCCGTCTCAGCCCCTGCCAGACTTTTGCAATATTAAATATTAAATTCTTGTTATGTACAGGTTGATGTGTAACATCTAAACTGCAATTCACCCACTTGATTTTAATTTTTGTTTTGAAACCAGCCCACGATACTACTAAATTACAGACATTTTCCACACTTACTGCATACTTTTATCTATATCTTTATTAAGCTGTCATGGCTTTGATTTGGATTTAATACAGCCTTTGCAACTAAAAATCTCTAATATGTAAGAGACCCAATATAAATATCCAGGAAAAAACTTTTGGACTGTAAGATGCAAATCTTCTTACTTTCCTGTAACCACCTAAGGTTTAAGCTTCAGTTATAAGCTGCCTGCAATGGGTCTCTATACTGGAAAAGAGAGACAGGGTCCTGAAGAAGGTGATTAATTAGTCAGGACCTTAAGAAAGAGAAGAAAGAATCTGGAGGTGTCTAAATTTATTCAGTGACTATAAATGGAGTCTTGGTAAATAGCTTACATCTTTAGATGGCTAAATTTAGGAACGATTACTCTCACTCCTACTGACTGTTCATAACTTCTCAGTAAATATGAGTCAAGTCAAGAGTAAAGATTTTGTGCCTTAAAATGGAACATGAGCCAAAAGCCTACAGTAGAAGTTGATTTTGCATATATAGAATCCTAGAATTATTGAATTATTTCAGAATTATAGAATTATTACAGAATTATAGAACTGTAGTTTGGTTGAAACTGTTGCTCAGAGCCTTGTCCAAATTCACCTTAAATGGTTCTGGGGATGGAGCATTTACCGCCTATGGGGGCTCTCGCTCTCTCTCCTCCCATATTGCATCTATTGCAAATTGCATACATTGCAAGATTCAGGAGAATGCACCAGGACTGTCCATTCCACTCATACTTAAAGGTATAATAGAAGGTTACTTTGACCTCCATATTCTTCTGTGTGAATGCTTTTCAAATTAAACAAACATTTTAGGGCAAGCTGTTGTATTCTGGATGTTCTCAATCTAAAGTATTTTAATATGTCCAAATGTCTTCTTTGTAATGACTCCAGAAAATATATTGAGCAAAATTAAGATTCAAATGCATAATCTTGACTTAAATGTCAAATCAGTGTTTTTCAGACAGCAATGAGTGATTGGAATTTTATTATTTTTGTTGGCGATATATTTCTATACAGAAAGAAATGTCCCAATACAAAACTCTATTACTTTGAGGTTAACTGATCATCTGGTGCTCTATTCTGTTAAAATGTAAATTACTGGCTTCTCCAAGCTAGAATCTTGATTCTATTATTGTGGCCATAAACTACCACAGCATTGACAATACAAAGGGAATCTAGCTAGTTATTCCTACCCTTCAGTGCCTTGCCAGTAATAGATGATACCAAATTTGGCAACTAGAAATAGGGCTCTGTCTGAAACAGGGACTAGGATGTATGTCGGTGGTTTTTAATCTGGCAGATGAGTGGTCTGAACTCCTGAAATCCCCTGTTTTGTACTCAGAGATACAAATAAAATCCATAAATGAACCCATGGATGAATTGCACCATTGCTCTGATAAAGCCCAACTCTGTGGGATTCTCTGCTGTTCTTGTAATATTTGTTCTTTAAAGCCATCACACCATTAAAACAAATAAACAAACATAACTAAAAGCCAAGCAAATAAATAAAAAAAAAAGTCTATCCAAAGGAATGGACTTAATTACAATACTCGGAGCAGGAACCATATCCAGTTTTTTAAAAGTTAGATGCCTTGGCCTGTGATTTGAGACTAAGTTCAATGTCCGTTAAGAACACAAACCAGAAGACACTTTTAAAAGTCCCCAGACACAATGTAGACAGCACTGCACTGCTAACCACAGCCAGGCACGTGGCTCCAGCCGGCAGGTCTAATGAACGAGATTAGTGCCTGTTTTATGAATTAAAATTTGAAGTAAAAAAATAGTGTTTCATTTTCTCAGCAACCTCAGTCTAATTATTAACAGCAGGTTCAGTTGGCAAATTTCAGTATTTTTCCTCCTTTCATTTGTAAGTGAAAGACTTTAGCCTCTTATTTATTTTCCTTTTCCTCTAATGCTCCTGTAGTTCTATGCCAGCTGTTTCTACTACTTTTTTTTTTCTCCTCTTTTATAAGGTTTCATTTTCCAGTAAAAGAAATATATAATGTATGAATTTCTGTAAAAGCTCACACTTCCACATTTGTTTATCCCCATTGTTAGCAATCCAAAGCAGCCACATGTTCACAGCATGTTCTGTCTGGCAGGATCACCCGTTGCTTAATTTCCTACTACCACCCTCACAATCCTGGCAGGCTCTGGTCAGTCTGATGCATTTGTTTTCCCTAATTGCCTGATTGCATTTTCAGAAATCCTTTTCATTGAGAAATAAGTGATCACAGGAGACTTCTGCAGACATAAGACTGATAGTAGGCTGAAGGAGGTCAAAGAGTATTGTTTGCTGGAATGGAATGAGCTAAAAGATGTCTTATTGTTATTAACTGTTATTTAAACATAATATTAATCTAATATATTTTCTCCATCAGTTCTCTAAGACAGTGTTGCTCTTCACAGTGAGATCTGCTGCTCAAAGGACATTGAACCGTTTGTAGCTTCAGGGATTACTGACTTAATAAGTCAACATACTCATTATTTGGAAGTTATGATTGCTAAGAGATGTAAAATAGAACACCTTTCAGAATTCAATAATTCCAATAATGCAATAAAGCATTACATACTAGAAACTTATTGCAGAAAATGTCTCCAGGGAAAAATAATTTCAGAGAACCATAAACTGGTTAATCTTGCAAAAGGCCTTTAACATCCTCTCATCCAGCTGTTCACCCAGAAGCTCCAAGTCCCTAAACTATGTCCCCAAGTGCCACATCTACATGTCTGTTCAATACCTCCAGGGATGGTGACTCCACGTCCCTGGAAGCCTATTCCAGTGCATGATCCTCCCCTTTTTTGAAGCAACTTTTCCTAATATCGAATTTTAACTCCTCTTGTGCCACTTGAGATAATTTCTCTTGTTCCATCACTTGTTACTTGAGACGCCAATTCTCACCCCCAGGGATGGTACACCACCACCTCCCTGGGCAGCCTGCTTCAATACCTACACGCCCTTTCTGTGAAGAGCTTCTTTGTGAAGAACTTCTTCCTAATGGCCAAAACTGAGGCTTCCCTGGTACAGCCTGGTATATTTCCTCCTGCGCTGTCACTGGTTGCCTGGGAGAAGAGGCCAACCCTCATCTGGCTACAGCCTCCTTTCAGGCAGTTGTAGAGAGCAAAAAAATCCCCTCTGAGCCTCCAGGCTCCGAGCCTTTTTTCTCCAGGCTAAACACCTCCAGCTCCCTCAGCTGTCCCTCATAAGACTTGTGCTCCAGACCCTTCCTCATCCCCGCTGACCTTCTCTGGGCACACCCCAGCACCTCAATGTCCTTGTGGAGAGGGGCCCAAAACTGAACACAGAATATGAGTGGTGGCCTCACCAGTGCTGAGCACAGCAGGCAATCTCCTTTCATTTTATATTATCTCCCCCAAATTTCAATGGGAATCTACGTGTCAGAAGTGATTCAACTAATATTACAACAGGGGCAATTATCAGTCCTTTTTCTAGAAATAATCTCTGTGTTGTCACCATAGAATTTAGCGACTGAAAAACCTCTAGTGCTATAGATTCAGTTTTATTTTGGTAAGCAGATTCTTTCATTTTAATGCAAGATTTCATTTGTCTGTTACAGAATTGTTTCATAAGAGAAGATTTGCACAGTGTAGAGATTTTTTTTTAATGGGGACACAATAGAAAAGAGAACCAAACCCATCCCTTCCAGTGTGGGTTTGTTAACTGATTCTATCCTGTCTTGAATAAAGCCATCTCCACTTGTATAAATATACTCCTCTAAGAATGCCAAAATCTAATTAATTGATACTCCAAGATTTACCACAATGTTTTTCTTATTGTCCACTTGCCAGTGGACACCTAAATTGCACATAAACTTTTTCCTTTTCTTCCTTGGAGCCCTTGCCTTTTGTGCTTAGATGAACAGAATAGAATAAAATCTGAACTGATTCTTCAGGAGACCAAGAATGATTCTTTCCATCAGCTTCAGTATTTTGTATTTCTTTTTTTTTAATCTTGGAATAGGTAAAATAGTATATTTTGCAAACTGTAAAGCAGACAGTTCATTTCAAAATAAATGTGTTGCTTATAAAAGCTTTTCCAATTCAACACATTTTTCTAAAATTATTTTTGTTTCACTACAAAATGAATAAAAAACTCACACTCAATTATTGTACATGGGTACAGGCAAACAGTCATTTAGAAGCATGGTGATATTAAACATATGGAAATTGATTCTATCTACTTCTACTACAAGTTGCTATCTTGTGTTCATATCTAAAATTTTAATTTCTTCACTTCAATCTTTATCATGACATTATTATGGCAGTATTTTTCTCTCTGGTCTAACCTACACATTATGATTCTCAGCCTCCACCAGCTTACACTATTCCCTCCCACATCCTAGTTTTATATCACCTTCTGCAAACTTTGTGACAATTACCCAAAATAGCTACACAATATTATAGAGTAAAAAATAGAGAGACATTAGAATGCATTATATGTTGGGGGCTGGACTTTAAATTGCTTCAATTTTTTCCCTTCATAAATATTGACACAGTCATGCACAAACAGAGTCAGGGCTTAAGCTTTAGCAGTGAGCAAGTGCAACCTAACACTGATGACTAGTTTTTACAGACAGTCATGCTTTTCAATGTCTAACTTGAGCTACAGCCCTTTCACTACTATGAATCCCTATGTTGCTATAAAATCATGTGTGGTGTCTGTGTTGCTTTATGGTGTGCCCACCTGCCCTTAAGATGGGTCCATCAAATGTGAAACAAACAGAAAAAAGTCTAAATATTTTACATGTGATACAGAAGAACATGGAGGACTTCTCTGAGTATGATGGTTCATACTTAGTAATCTTTCAGCCATTGGTTATTTGAAATTATATTAGGAATTGTATAGACTTTTGGTTCCAGCCAGAGCACAAGATACAAATCTCCTTAAAGACTATCGAGTTCCTTGCTCAGACTCACATACCATACAAAAATAAAATATTAAAATGAGTAAGAAAAACCAAAAGAAAACCAAAAAAAAAGGCCAAAACCATGATGAAAGCAGGTTTTTGGATGAAAGCAGGTCACATCTTGAGCCATTTCTGTATACTCTTTAGGTCCAAATCCCAGTACTCTTTTTATGAATTTAAATTTATTTAGTACTTTAATATTTTATAGATATGGTTTGTGACTAGGTGGGATTAGGAGTGTTGTTTAAAACCGCTTGGGTTTTTTTTAATGGAAACTTCATATTTTCTTTATTCTGCTAGGATATCAAGAGACTCTGAGGTCTGGACACCTATAAATTAGAATTTGTTGAGATTATTATGATGACTAAAAATATTGTGTTAAGCCTCAGGTCATGGCTGTAATATGATGTTTGAGTAGAAAGGAAATCAATCTTTTATACTGCCATTATGTGCAATATAGCAGGTATGAACATACCTTTTCATGTACAGAAAGAAAAGTAATATTTTGCCCTTAAACAAATTTTCCAGTCTGGTTATCTCAAAGCATATCATTATCATGAAATAAACAATTTGGAAAAGATCTTCAAGTCTTGATCCAGATCTTGATCTAGAGTCAAATTTTTGTTTAATCCTCCAAAATGAATTGTGAGTAGTATTTAAAAAGTAGAGGTTTTATGAGGTTTATTTAATGTTTTATTTGCCTCTTACTTTCTCTGTTGTTTTATAATAAACAAATGTCCCCTTTTTCCACCTGGAAGAAAGTCAACAGGAAACACTGGAAATTAAAGAAAACTATAAAGAATATAATTGTGAATAACAAGAAAGTGCTTTGTGGAAGGAGTGTTTTGTCGATGAATAAAAAAAAATGAGTTTTCTCATTAAGTTTACCTAACATATGTAATTATTATGATTGGTAACACATGGTATTCACAAATCAATTCAGTCTTGAAAGTGTGTTTGTTTTTACAGTGGGTGGCTTTTTTTTTTGTGCATGTGTAAAGGATTTTATTCTTAACTGTATTCAAAACTCTGTCGATAATACAGCTGGGCTTTCCCTATTGTTCTCAGGAACTATAACGCCAGCTCATACAATATTGTATTGCTCCAGTGACTTTACAGAGCCATGCCAAATTACTCCAGCTGGGTGCTGGGACCCTCTTAAAGAAAGGAAATCATTGTCATTACAAATCTGTAGTCTCAGCACTGAGGAAGACTTCATAACCATTTTGGTTTTTAGATTAAGAGCTACAGACATTGTTACAAAGAATTCTCACCTAGGAAAGGTACTCTGTAATTCATCTGATAATTTAACACGTAACAATTGTTCTAGAATGACTAGTGGTGCATAGTTTGTTATTAAGAAATAAGAATGCTCTATTCATTTAGATTTTACATCATTCCTGTACATTTACAGGACAGAGGCCAAAAACGTTGTGCATGTTCAACATGCTTGAGTCGCTGCAATTCATATCTGAATTTACTCAAGACAAATGGAGCTTTCTATTGTGGGAGTAGGAATACAAATTTAGCGCTGGAGAAAAGAAGCTACATATTTGAACATTGAAATGGTAGTCATTTATTCCAAATTATGTAGCTCAAGTTATACTCATGTTTGCTTGCCATGCACACTTTGAAGCGCAGAATGAACAGGCACACAGAATTTTTTTCAGTCTCTATGTCAGGGACCAGTGCTTTTACTGCTGGGATCTTATATAAAGAAGAAAATATCTCCCACATTATTATAACATAAAATAAGTAAATAAAAGTCACACATTTATTAGTAAAAACCGTCATGACTATATATAGGATACATCTGAGTACTCCTAGCAGTCTTGGCTCTCTGTGTTTAGGTAGGAGAATGAGTCGTGGGGTTGCAAAACAGTTGCTGCAAGCTGAGCTGGAGTGAGCTACTTCTGTGGAATTTATCTCAGACACAATTTTATTCCATGAAATGTATGAATATGCTTCCTGTACTTTAATTGGAAGTTAGACTTTCTCCTGCTTATTGCAGAATCGGAGTATAAATATTCAGCTCTAGGAGGAAAACACAATCCAACTCCCTAACATTTTAAAGCAGGATGCACAAGTAAGTAGAACCCTCTTACTTTTCCTCTTTTCAATCTGCAATCTCTAACACTCTGTTTTCCTCTTCACCAGTTTATTGCAGGTGTCTTGACTTTTAGCCTTTTTTTCCTCTCAGCTTCTTTAGAAAGACAAAAAGTGCGTGTTCACACTCCATTTCCACTAATGTCTGTCTTTGTTAATTGTGTTAACATAGATATGGCTGGCAGCAGTCAGGCTGAGATGCATCTTGTAAACGTGTGCATACTCCCATCAGCTCAGAAAATATAACCAGGAAAAAAATCCATTTAATTAAAGTACCAATAAAAATAAATGGACATCTTAAAGCTGAACTGTGAAAGTGTTTAGCCTTTACCTTTTTCTCTTCCACTTTTTTGAACTGGGGATTGCTGAGGGTAGGAGAAGAAAGGAAGTTTGCCAAAAATAGTTTAATAGTATATAAAACTATATAAAAGGACTGGTAATTAATCAAGAGCCATTGTCTGAGCTTGTCAGCATATCCTTCAGCCTACACACATCCTTTGTGCAAATAATATTCAGGAACATGGGGAACCCTACCTGTCAAACTAACCTGGCACCATTTTAGTTCCTACAGGCTTTCCTCTCAGAAAAATAATTGTAGGATCATTAATCCTAAATGATAGGATGATTCAGGTCTGAAAAGACTTCAGCAGGCCTCAAGTCCAGCTGTGGCTCAGAGCAGAGTCAGCTTAAAGGATAGAGCAAGTTGCCAAGGCTTTGTCCAGTCAGGTCTTGAAAACTTCTGAGGAAAGAGGTCAGTCAGCCTCTCTGGGTAACCTGCTGCAGAGCCTGACAGTCTTCCTGGTGAAACAGATTCTCCTTTAATGTTAAGGGAACTGAATCCATTGGATATTAAAACTCAGAGTATTTCTACTCCAGAATTTCTAAACACACAGACACAACCACAGACACAAAGCCACAGAAAATCACACAAAGTGTACATATGGCCAGCTGTAAGACTAGCACAAGCATACACACACACAGGACCTCATCACAGTCTTGTGTAATTTTCACAATTACATAATCTCCCTCAAATGTTCCATAAGACATTTGTCAATTCACATGAGAGCCATGGTTGTCTTGTCTCATTTTACCAGTTATAAAGTGCCATTTGAACCTCCTCAAGCCTTTCAATAGTTTCATCAGTATTTTGAGAGCTCTGGATCTTTCTGGTTTTGCTGTTATTTACTCCTCCTGAGAAGATATGTTGGGATGTTTAATGTATTACCTCCCCTGTCTCTAGTCCCGAACTGAAAGCCCTTAAATTCCACATATCCTTACATTTATATCCAGGCACAAGCTTATTTTCAGTTATGCTGTGTCACACCTTCCTGTCTCACTGCCTTGTATGTTTCCACTTTCTTGATATATATTTCTCATAGACACTGGGATCTGCTTTTGAGTCCTGCCAAAGACAGTTTCTCCTCCAGGCTGAGTCTTGAACCTTCAGCTTCTTCTCACAGGGCAATTCCTCTGGTCATCTTGATGGCCTCTGATCTATTTCCTGAAACTTCTCAATGTCTTCCTTGTGTCTGGGATACCCAAAAATGTGCACAGTATTTTCAGCATGGTCTGACAAGTGCTGAGTGGACAGAAAAA
Source organism: Calcarius lapponicus (assembly GCA_039654755.1). Classification (NCBI taxonomy): domain Eukaryota; kingdom Metazoa; phylum Chordata; class Aves; order Passeriformes; family Fringillidae; genus Calcarius; species Calcarius lapponicus. The sequence continues at coordinate 44,030,430 of CM077468.1, read as the reverse complement.
ATCCCTTTGCTCAGTCAACTGACTGTGCTTCTGGCCAAGGGTGTTGTTGGCCATCTTTGTTGCCAGGGTGCACTGCTGGCTCATACTCACACACACTGTCAAGAGACTTACAAATCCTTTTAGCCCAGCTTCTACCTCAGACAAACTTCAGCGTGTATCATTGCTCCTTCATATGGCCAGGGTTTTGCCTTTGACCTTGTTTAACTTCATAAGGTTCCTCTCAGCTCTTTTCTTGATTGTTGCTTGTCCCTCTGGACGGCAGTCTTTCATTTACACTTCATCAACTGGCTCCCCATTCATGGTCTCATGATCTTAAAATTGGGATCTACTAGCTGCAGCAGATTTAAAAGGACAGTAATGTGGGGCTTTTAAAGAACATCACTTTTTTCAAATGACTCTATCATCCTCTTCCTTTCTAGATTGTAAGTAGGAAATACACACATGGTGAGTTAGCTGATGAGATCATGGTTCCTGAGGTGCACTGCTCTTTCACTGCCTGGTATAAGAACTTCCATGGTGTTTGAAAAAAACCAAACCAAATTAAGACAAAACAAAATCACACTCCCAGAAAAAACAAATAAACAAACAAACGAGTGAGTAAATTATTCTAGAAATGCAGTTTCCTAACCATGTTCACTGAATTAATTCCCTTCTCTTTCTTTTCTACTTTAAATGTTCTGAAGGTTATTTTTCTGGAGGGTTTCTTTAAAAATGTGGCCTATAACCTGGCAATCAAGGTTACACTGTATTAGCTTTCTAAAAATATGCTAATAAATTTATAATCATTGGGAAATCAATGAAAAATTATATTTCATTATATTGACAATCTCTGTCGTAATCTATTAAAGCTTTTACTGCAAGGTAAGGAGGAAGGAAGTATATAACAGACAGTAAAGAAACTTAGCAATCACTAAATTATTAAGAATTTTTAAATAACTATTCAGAAGAAATTGTGATTTAGATATTCTCAAACAGTAATTCTGATTCGCAGATGGACAAAACTCTCAGTGACTTCATGTGAAACTTGAAGACATAATCCTTAGAACATTTAGTTTTGATGAAATAATCAAATAGAAAATATGTTTAAAAGTACTATGTGTGCTGGCATGGAAACCAGAATGATTAATCACAAAAAAGTGAGGATGAGACAGCACAAGTGTCAGCTTCTCCTAAAATATACCATCAGAAAATAAGGCAAAACTTATACCAAAAATTATTAAAAAATACTGAATATGCAATAAAAATACCTCCAGAATTGTTAGTATATGTGTAGATATGGAGATCTGAAATCTTAGAGCAATTCTACCTCTTGGGATCATCATTATAGTCATATTGACTCATTTTATCTGGGTGGATATTTTGGGGAAATTACCCTAGAGATCCTTAAAAAAAAATGTTTTTCTCTAACCAATAATTTTGGCTGTGTGAGAGACAAGTCATAAGGGGATGTCCATGGAGTATTGCTACTAATTCTCTGGGAGATAAAAGGCTTTGTGAGTGAGTATTTAGTAAGGGTTCCTCTTGGTTTTCTATTGATGTTGAATAATCCCTTGGTTATTTTAAAGTAATCTCGGGAATTTGAGGTTTAAGGAATTTGACAGGAATGTTGAAGGCCGAGTTCCCTTCTTCCCATGCAGCTGATAGACAATATAAAAGCCAAAGAATGCCTGGGTTAGAGAGCACATGGACTCCTTCTGCCTTCATCCCAGAGATAAGGATGTGGCTTGGCTCTGCAGAGAAGGCTGTGTGCTGTGAAACACAGCCCTGTGCTGGGAGGACTCTCTCACTGCACCAGCCCTTCCATCACGAGTGTCATCTCCCACATCTCCTAGTAAATGCCAGGGCTGGTATAATGCATGGCTCAATGGATTTGTTGTCTAAAATCATTTCTACTGACTTCAGGAGCTGTCCATCTAGGCTGATCTCCTGCTTTCTTTTGGCCTACTCAACCTCATTTCTATTCCTTCCCTTCTGGTGAGTCCAATTTGATTGTGATACTCTCATGTATTGCAGGTTTAATCAGATTCAAACCCAAATTTCTCAAGTGAGGAAGTGCAATAAATGGTGGAAGCAGGGAAAATGATGGCATTACTCTGGCAGTGTTGGATTAGAATCTTATACTAAAAGATTTAGTCAATTTTGCCTGAATTGAACACAAATATTTAATTGAGTTTTGTTTGCCTGATTTTTTCCTAATACAAGATTTTTTAGGGTTTGGAGTTCTGTTTTGTTGTTTGGCTGGTTAGTTTGGTTGGTTGTTTTATGGGGTTTTTTTAAAGTCTAAATAGCTAGTGACTGCAGACTTCATCTAGAGTCTTTTTACACATATATGGCCTGTAATATTTTCTTTTTCCCAGTAAAGATGAAGATGAATGTCAATTCATTAAGTTTTGATAGGAATCCTGTGAAATTGCATCTGAATCTTCAGATATTTAGATGAAATTCAGGGTTTTCAGTCACATGACTCCTGTGATCAAGCAGCAGACTCTACAGGAAACAGGAGAAAAGAAAACAAACAAAAATATCTCTTAAAAAGAAATGCCACAATTTCCTTAATTATTTTTTGTGTCTTGATGTGCAATCAATACTAAATTACTTTGTTTCTTAGATTATCTAAGAAACTGAGAAGTCTCCCTAAATGCCCTTGTCTGTGTATAAAGTTTTATTGGTTTAAAAAAAAATTTCTTTGAAGCATCTACACTCCATAGATACTATGCATTACTTTTTCCGGAGTTTTTTTCCCACCTTTTTTTTTTTTTTTTTTTTTTGTTATGGTTTAGGTTGGGTTTTGTTGGTTTTAGTTTTGCAAAGAACATGCTTGCCTTTGCAGCTATGTGCCAGGATTATCTTTGTGGTGCAGAAACTGCATGCACTTTCCTTTTGACATTCTGTATCAGCACAGCAAATTGTTTCATTAAGTGCCACTTGTTCAGTAAGTGCAACAAAATTAAAGCTGAAGAAGATGAATCATATATGAGGGCAGGGATCAAGGAGCTGTTTATTTTACAAATGTCTCTAATAGGCATATTTCTTCTTTAAATCAAGGCAATACTTGACTCATATCAATGGAAGCATCAGTATCATAAAAGGGCATCTGTACTTTTCAAGGCTTTGTGTGTATAATTAATTTTCAAAGAAATTTCATCACTTCTTCCTGCATTACTTCTGCATTAAAATATTTTCTAAGTTGAAGTGATTTGTAACTCTAATTGTGAAGGGTATGATTCAAAATTGTGAATTATTTTACAGGCAAAAAGATATAAAGAAGGGTCAAGGAACTGCTTATCTGCAGTTCAAGAAAACTTGTTAGGACTTTTAAATTATCCAGCGAGGCTTATAATTTTAGCAGAAGTCTTCAAGTTAAATTTGAAAAGGGATTAAATAAATCACTAAGTGCTATCTCTTTTATATATTTATTTGAATTCACAGACTGTTAATATGGTCATCATTCTGTGAATTCACAGGTACAAAGGTACACTATACAAGAAATCTGTAAGAGTGCATTCATAATGACTCTAAATGGCCACAATTGTGTATTTACAGGTCACACCTATCTTGGTTGATGTAGTAAAATGAGTCAAGGTAATGACTGCTGAGTCATAATCGTCTGCTTTGAAAGCCATTCTGGCCACTTCAGCACACCTCATATGTTAGAAGTTAAATTTGCATGAGAAATATATTATGGCTCAAGAAGCTGGAAGAAGGACATTTTTTGTTAAGTTTTACACTTTGTATAGGCTTGCAGCATCAGTGGCCACTTGTCTTTCAAGTTAAAGATTTTTTTGGCTTATCTTACCCTAAGTTTTTCCTACATTGGTGCAGGTAGGAATTAATTTCTGAATATATCAAACGGTCAAAATTCCTTGAAAGTTTTAGGGAATATTTATTATTTTGCTCTTTACTTTGTAAAAGAGTACAATAGGCACTTCTTTAATACTGTTCACTGTTGGAATCAGAGAAAGCTCCCATAAATGTTTCCCTCATAGTAAGATGCTTCCTTTGGATGCATTTTGTCTAGGTGCTTGGAGTGATGACTCAGCTGCAGAGCAAGTGTTTTTCATACAAACCTCACTGACCTGACTGGTCACTGAATTGTCCATTGTGGTAGATCTCCTTGGAGTTTATCAGAGAATGATTTTGATAGTAAGGAACATCTTGCTGTACCTGCTCTTTTTCAAAACAGGAACAACAGGGACATGGATTTGCCTTTAGAGACAGATCCTGGTCCATAGACACCTTAACATGCATTCCAGAGGAAGCTATGGTACAGGGATGCACACTCAGGTCTCACAAATGCACAGATGAGTTGTGGGTATACAGGCATTAAGAAGAGGATAGAGACATTGTTCAACTCAGTGGATTGTGGTATAAATTAATGTTTTATGCTCTTACTGAGCCACAGTTTCACATTACTCACAAGAATATGATATATAGTAAAATGCACTGACTGCTTCTGAACTGAAGTGTGTGGTTGGCATTATCAGGGTGAAGAAACGTAAAGGAGAGCTTGTCACTAACTTTAGAGAATTTATCAGACAAAACTTAAATAGCTTATAAAATTCATTCTTAATTTATAACAATACAAATAAATGAGGGGAAAAAAGTGAAGAGAAGACTGAATGAGAGTATCTAGGACGATGTTTAGTACAGCCAGTTCTAAGACATGACATTTCTTTCATTCCACTGCATCTGCACTACTAGGAGTTTAATATCTGTGTGCAGCTCCAATGAACAAAAACTATTGCAATTAACCACAATGGTAACTGGATCAATAAAAGAAAAATGCCAGAAAAACTGCGCTGAGTATAAACTCAGTAATAAGGAGCTGAATAATAATAAGCTCAGTAATAATGAATATTGATAATTCTGCCTATAATGGTTTGGTAATAACAATTCCCACCTGTAAACTTAAAACCAGGAAAAAGGTCTTTGGAATATATCTCTACCAAAGATTTACTGGCTTAAAGCTAAAGCAGGGTAAAAATATCTAAGGCAATAAAATTTCTTTTAAGGAAATATAATTTCTTTCTTAATTCTTTTTCCTGTCCTTCTGCTAACCCAGGATGAAACCCTCTGTATTTAAGCACTGTTTTAGAAAGGCATAGTTTCAGAATATTGCCAACAGAAAAACTGTAGTTTTGGGGAAGGCAGAAAACTACGTCTGAAAAAGATCTTGATTCCAACCAGATGACAGTAATAAAAGAGAAGTGAAATGGAAAGAATCCTGCGGCAGAGGCAAGAAGGTGTTACCAAGTTCAAAGTATTTTTAAAAGTATTTCACTGCAGCTACATTTCTGAGGGTAATCAGACCATAACCTGAAAGTCTGCAAGATCTGTAGAAGTGATTCACCACAGCTGCTCTTCAGTTTATTGCGTCTGAAAGTAAAGACTTCTGTCAAAATAAAATAAAAAATTAAAAATTGAATTTTAAGAAAAGAGAGAAAGGAAGAGTAATGAGGAAGATCCAGCACCTCAGGAAAACAGCCTGGACAGGAAGGCAAAAGGGAATCTGTTATATTACTCAGGCAGCTGATCAGGCTGCTGAACTCTGGCCCAGCGATGGTGAATGTCAGAAGTCTGCCACACACATTTCCTGTTTTGCATTGTTTCATGAGTCCCAAACAGCTGCTGTGCCACTGAAGTCAGGAAAAGCCTCACCCAGCTCATTGTTTTGGACAAGATGACAAAAAATACTAATGACGCAAAATTAGAATTTTTCATGCCAGGACCACCAGTCTGTCCCCTGGACTTTGACATGACCAGGGATTTATGCTGATTTTTTGGTTTACTTCTTGCAACTTTAACCCTTGAGATTCCAGAGAAAATTTTGTGTTATATCTACTGTGGTATACTATAATATTTATTGCAATTTAGTTTAATGTACCAGAGCAAACAACATTAAGGACAGTATGAGTTGGTATCTAAAGAGATATCATGATGGAAACAGAAAAACTGAAAGGCAATTTAATTTCTGGGACAGGAATCTTTCAAAGAAAACTGAACATTCACCTTGAAAATCTAGTGTCACTAGAGAGTTTCAAATTATATTTATTTGGGTTTTTTTTTCCTCAATATGATCATGTCAACTTTTTGTTAAAGTTTAAGGATTACAGTTTGTAGACATTTTCCTGAAAAAAAAATTTAGGTCTTACACACGAATTTCTCCACCTGTTGAATTAATACAAGAATTCCCGCTGATCTTAAAAGAAGTTGCATTAAAAGAAGTCACATTAAATTATGCACTATTTGAATGAAGTGACTAAAGAGGTTAGTGGGATTTTTCATCTATGCTTATTTTTGAGCAAATCAAAAATTCTTACATATTGTCACTTGTTTTTACAGAATAGCAGAATATTTGAGATTGGAAAGCATTTGTGGAAATCATTCAGTCTTATCATCCTGCTTAATGACAGTTTATCAAAGCAGATTTAAAAGATCAGTTGTTTATCCTTTAATGCAAATTATTTCAGTTGAAAATGTTCTTTCAAGAGAGTATGTATAGATGGATTCTTTAAAAACTGATGCCAACTAAAGATTTTAACTGTAAAGATACAATACCTATCTTTTTACTAACATGTAATTTTCTCAGGCATCCCCTAGGACAAAATCACTTTTTAAATTTATTTATTTTTATGAATATATGCAAACTTCTCTCCTCCAAGAAAAAAATGTATAGGTATCAATTACAGCTAATGAGCATATTTCTCTGAAGCTGTGAGAAACAGAAGATATTAAAATGCGCTGTAAATAAGTACCAATTTGTAATGTCTTAGTGACAGACATTGCAAAAAGCTTGTCACACTGTATGAAGCAATTTCTTGGCCAGAGAAAAAGTCGTCCAAAGATTTTCTTTCCTTTATTCATCAACTTTGAGACTTCAGTCATTATGAGCTTTGTATTATTCTTGTCCATTTGGCAGACTGTCAGGAAAGAGTCAATACTATTAATAGCCAAAGCTACAACAAAAGTTCAAAAGTGAACAAATTTTTAATAGACTGAGACTGCTTTGTTTATAATTGGCTCAAAACCTTTCAGAAAGAACTCACACTACTGCAGTACTGGATATTAAATCTTTAATGTCACCGTGGAAATCACCAAAGGAAAGAGAAAATGAGGAATAGGGGTGATGAAAATACTGAAAATAATGGCCATCGGGTTATCGAAGTTATCAAAGTACCTAGTATCAGATTTTATAAACATGTACAGAAATTTATAGGATTCCAGCATTTGTGCACACTCACTGCTGCAAAACATTAGAATTTATCCTTTGTAGCCCTGCAAAAGGAAAACAACAGCCAACAAAAGATGTTCAGAAGACAAAATTAAAAGGATCAACTTTTTCCTGATTTTTTGTCAGTTAAAAGAAGGAGCAAACTATCAGTAAAATATATCTGCAGCTCTTCTGGAGAATTTACTCAAATATTCAATAAGCAGTCAAATTTGCATTTTGGGAGTCTTTGTATTAATAGCATATCTTTAACCTTGTCAGAAACTTCCAGTCCAAACAGGAACCAAACAAACTAAAGACTTCATAACCACCACTCTTTCAAGACTTGCAGCATTTCCTAATGGATCAAGCTCCACAAAATATCTAAATTCTTTCCTGAATTAACTTTGATTTCATTTTTTTGCAAATTTGTCTTCTAAAAGGAAGGATGTGGATTTGCTTTACAGATGTAAGTAAGGCAGCCATCCTGAAAGAAATCACAGAGGAATTACCAAGAAATTACTACCCTGTGGATGGGTTAGATATCTTTATGACTTTTATTATGCATGAGGTCAGCCAAAGTAATCATTCTAGTCCTTTTGATATTAATAGCTACTGTTCTACTTCCTTTCCTTTGTTATTTTATTACTTTTAAAAGAACTTGAAGCCAGATCTTAAAATCCCCATTTCTGAATGTTGGATAGTTACTCACCTGGAACAGACTGAGACTGCCTTCTAAAGGTGGAAGGCTCTGCATGGCAGGCTTGTTTTAGCAGTGTACCTCACTTGTACATCAGGGAAGTGCTAGCTCAACAGATCTCCAAACAATATGTAGAAACAATTGCAGGTGCTACAAATGTTTACTTTCATGAGCTTCTGATATCATGCTCTGGATTATATTTCCTCTCTGCTCTTTAAAGGACTGCTGTTCAGTCCTTTAAAGGCTTAGTGGGTTCACAGCCCTTAATTTTTATTTCTTCCTTTCTCTCTCTTCAGAGCATGGGAAGGCGTCACAGTACTCTTTCATTCAGCCTCCTGCTCCAGAACTGTACTGATTTGGAGAAAGGAACTACATTTTATTTTCCTCTCTTCCAGGGAACATGGGGAATTTCCCTAGATTTGAAATTCTATGTAGTTGGGCATCTAATTTAATGCTATGCCATCAATTTCAGTAGATGTTTTGACCTCTAGAATACCTAGGACCAAAAAGAGTTCTCTACAAAATGCTGTTAGAGATTTTTCAAATGAATAGGAGGCAAGGCCACAAACAACATTACCTAACATTCACAGTGGGAATAGTAAGAGTAGAAATTTGATTTACGTACAATTATGTGTTGCATGTAAACTGTATTGTATTGTATTAACTGTATTGTATTGTATTTAACTGAAACTTAATATCAGTTTAAGTCTCAGTTCTTGCAAAGCTGAATATCAGTGCTGTCATTGGGCCTGTAAATTCCTAAAGACTGAAAGTGCCAAGATACATCAGACAATATTATTATTTCATTTTAGAGGTTTGTGCTTTAGGCATATCCAGATGGACTGTGGTCATTTAAAATTCACACCTTTCTGTTAAAAAACGATCATAGGACTCCACTGCATACCTGGCATCATCGTATTTTATTTATTTTGAATAATGGAATGGCTGACTTGACTTTAAAAATAATTGTGGATTTTTCAGGTTGATTCTTTCCTTTTAACTCTCCTGTCTTTCTCTTCTTCAATACCACAAGCCCTGGAATTGCCAAACTAGACCTTCGACCCATATTATAAAAACAAGAGTAGGGATTTCCTCTAAGGTAGATGTCAGCAACTAAATGTAAATCAGCCTGCCATTCAGGAGTACTTGAGAAGGCAGCTTTCCCTCAAAGGCAGAGAGATATCATCTTAGCAATGTGACTCAAGGACAACAGCACATGGCAAATGCAATAACTCCAAATATAATCTACCAGCAGTCTAAAATCTTTTAATGGTTCAAAGTTGCTCCTTATTCTGAGGAAGCTTTTTTTTCTTTTTCTAGCTGGGAAAATCTGTTAATAAGGCAGTCAGCTTTGCTATCACAATTTCAAGCTAACCAAAAAAATTGCAATAAAAGAGAATGTTAAAATATTTCTTTGGGCTTATTTGACTGTGTGTGACTGTGAATAGTGCATCATGATGTGTGTCCTTTTTTTTCCATCCCCTGAAGGGAGAACAGGATAGTATTCCATTCACATAGATCACTGATTAACGTTCACAGCTCTCGGCATTCACTGGCTTCAGGAGTTGTTTATTGAAAATATGTAGCTGAGTCTCAAAGCCAACAACATTCCCCCAGGGTGCCCATTAAGCAGAAGGGCAGCACAGTTGTAAACAATCTACTTTGTAAAGTCAAGAATTTGATAGAAAAGACAGCTAAGTATTATTTAGTAAATATTTCATATTTTCCAATGTGCAGCTTGCAGGAAGCAAGGAAAGACAAAAATGTAACAAGTTATTAGAGAGAAAAAAACCTAATTGTAATCTAAAAATATCTCTCTAATAGAAATCTGATAACATTTTTTCTCTAAATGCATACATCTTAAAATCCCCATCAGTGCCAGTGGATGAGAATGGGCTCTAAAGGTAAGCAAGGAGAAATAGAGCCCAGTAACAACAGGCTAAAAGAGTAAAAGTGTGTGTTGGGAAGGTATTGTGTAAGAGCCTCCCAAGGAGTGATAAAACTGTGCTGAACCCAGTAGAACTGGTAACATCAGGACAAGAAGAACATGGTGACTTCATGGAAAATCCCAAGCACACATGGGCGCCCACTGCGGCTCTGTGCCATATGGCCAGGGGCTGCTGTGCACATACAAAGTCTTCAGGAGAGATTCTGTAGCCACAGGGCCCCAAGGGCCTCTCCTAAACCTCCCTAGAAGGTCCTGGCACACCTCAGCCAGCCGCACTGCTTTAGGGGCAGCACCCAAAAGGCATCGCCCACTGGGGCTGACCTCCCTGCTGTTTCTTCATTCTGGTAGCTGGGAAGGAGTAGGAGAAGACGAAAATGAGCTGTGATTGTACATAAGTGTGCTGTGGTATTGTCTGTTAAAAGTAACATCTTGATTCTATTATTAAAAATAGCTTAATGCATAAAAGGTGTTCCAAGAAATACTGGATGTAATCTGGGCCTCCCTTCTCCTCCAATTCCTCATTAGACCGAGGGATTTACAAATGATATGTGGTAAAAGAAATAGAGTAAGGAGGAAACACAACAACATTGTATCACTTAGAGATGCTACAGGGTTCAATAAACAAATTGCAGGTCTTTAAATTTAAGCAAGAAAAGATATTTCGAGAAGCAAGCATGGCTTTACTTGTAAGAACAGTAAGTTCTCTGAACTGCTATATTTCTTTCATATTTTGTATAATTGCAACAAGATACCCAAACGCATTTTTCTCCTTCACCCTTGGCACAACATTCTCTTAAAAAATTCTTGAGCAGAGAGCTCGTCTTTCCAAGTGCTTGCAAAGAATTTATCTCCACAGTGTAAAATAAAGCTGGTCATTAAATTAAATAAATAATAAGAACAACTGATTGAAACAGATGAAAATGGAAAGTTTTAAACAGAAATGTGTGAGCATCTAGCCTCAATTTTGCATCTTCTTGAAGTATTAAAATTGAATTTTATAGAACAACTGTTCTCTCTATTTGTTTTAACACTCTTATCATACACAGAGATCATCAATATATGCTTAATGTTAATTAAGGAGAACAATTTTTCAGAACAACAGTAGCTTTGGAAATATCTCTTTCTAAGAGTAATAATTACATCATAGAGACATTGTTTTTTCTCTATTTGTTTTTAAATGCCTCAGCAACAAATTCTGATTTGGTGAAATATACCAAGACAAAACTCTCATTTTATTAAAAGTACATTTGATTAATTTTTTTATTGCTGTTGTTCCATATTGCATTTCTTCTAAGCTTAAAAATAATGCATTGAGTTTGTAAAAAATCTGACATTCTTAAACTTTTAATAATACATTAGCAAACTTTCAACATCCATAGTACTAATTGTTTTAATTATTAGATCTGATAAGAATTAACACGAATCCACTGACCTTAGCTTTGCGTAATTGTTTGCTAAAATGTGCATGCAGCTTCTCTTTTACTCTTAGAGGTTTTTTCATAATGTTCATCTAAAGAGTTTTATTTCATCAAATTAAAAAAAAATTAAACCCCTCAAACAGCAAAAACAACTACAAAAAACTTTAGCAGCAGAAAAAAGTGAAAATTTTCTGTATGTTAATTGCCAAATTTATGATAAAGTCTGAGAATTAGTTTATTTTAAATCTTGTATTGAAATCCAAAATCAGTGTAGTTTCTCAAAGCTTCAAATGTCATTGTAAATCCCTGATAACTCAAAATGTAATTCATATTAAAAATGAACACTTGTTTTGAGGCTTCTACTAAACATTAATTATGTATCTGAAATTTATATACAGTTCTTGGAGTGTACGTATTTAACCTGACAAGATTTTCACTCCAACAATGTCATTGAAGCAGCCTATATTGAATTATTGTGAGGAAAATGTTCATCTCCAGCCACCCACTGCTGATGGTGATGTCACTCAGGAAATAATACAAATTTGCCGAAACAGGGACATGAAATTTCATGTCCCAAATGTGTGTCAAATATGGCCTAGACCTTGTCTCAGACCAGTATTTTCATCATGAACATGAAACTCTATTTCTGTATGTCTGAGGTAAAGATCTCAATCCTAAAGGATAATCTCAAGGTCTCTCTACTCTACTAATCCAAAGAGCCAAGTCAGGGGGTCAGACATTGGCACCTGCTCTTTTTTCACATCTTCTGTATGATTATATTTCATGTGAACTTGGACAATCCTGGGAAATTCCTGAACACCAGGAAGTGTTTTCATAAAAACTACAGATGAGGCAAGTGTGTCCAGGAGGCTGCTATCTGTGACATTCACTTTTTAGAAGTGACATAAACCAAGACCTGGAACATTTAATCTGCCCCCACAGACATAGCCGATGTGATACAAATTTGGTCCAGATCATCAGGGCATTTCTAGCAAATTACTGAGAGAGAGCTGAACAGAGCTTATGCCAGATTTCTGATTTTGTGCCAGTTTTCTCTAACAGCTGGGGGAGGACATACAATAACTTATCCCATATGGGCTGTAAGTGAAAATGTCCTTAAAAAATGTAAAAAATGTTTGAAATGCAATCAAAAAGGCTAGTTTGTACCAGTGAATATTGTCTGACATGGAAAGATCACTCCTTATCCAGTAACAAATGTCCTAAATTGAGGAGACTGTTTTGTTTTGTAAACTCATAGCCTGAAAACTTTTTTCTAAGTCAATATTTTATGTGCATAAATTCTATGTTTTGTTTGTTCTCTTCCAGTCCTATTTCTAGATTTTGTCCTACAGCCCAAAAAAGAATTTTCCAGCATGAAAGATAAATGTCCTGTGGAAATTATAATGTATTTCAACTTGTACAGTTTAAAAAAATTGTGGCAAACCAGGGTACTAGGAATATTTTTTATAAATGAAACTTTCCTACACATAAAGATCTATTCTTAATTCATCACTATTCAGAAAACCAATTCGTATCTAATATAGACAGCTTTTGTTTATATTTTCTTATTCCAATTTACCCTCAAATAAATAACAATGTATTAATCTAGGGGACTTGAGGAGAGACTCCCCACCACTTCAAATTACAGTCACTGTGTCTTTTAGTCTCTAAATATATATTTTATTATAACATTCTAATAATAAACTGAAAAGGAAATAATTATTTCAGCTGAGAAAAGCCAACTCTATTAAGCATTAAGAGTAAGAGCAAGTTCCCTCCTCTTCGCCTCTGTCTTCCAAAAAAGCGTTCTTTTCTCAAACTTGGAAGGGCATCCAGGCTTAAAACAGAATGTTTCTTGAGGAAGCAAGTGGGTTTCATCTGATCACTTACCCAGTTTTTCATGCAAAGCTCTATATAGACCATTAATGTTTTACTTTGAAGGTAGCAATGTGATAAATAGCACTGGGAAACCTCACACCTTTTGAGTTATTCTTCTTTCGTGAATTCATGGGTCTCAAGGGTATGACTAATAGCCAAACATGCAAAGAATTCTCCAGGTGACTATGGCTGATAACTTTATGTTTAGAAATTGACAATGCTTCTCTTCAATCTACTGATAAATATGCTGAAGTGTCAAAGAGAAAGCATATGACAGATTTAGTATCATAATTATTATTTCAAACGATATTAACTCAGCTTTCAATATGTCTTCATCCAAGACAACATATCTTCTATCTTGTTAGATGAAAATCCACACTGCAACATATACTAATAAACTAAATGTAAATTTTTTACATGAAATTAAATTAATCACAGAAGATATAAGACACCTAGAAATTATTAGAAGCTATTATATAGGAAGAAGCTACCACAGAACCCTTATTGCAAGGTGCAGTAAAGATGAGAAATACTTGCTAGTACGTTTGGACCTGTGAATGATAGTTGGGCCAATTCTTGTGTCAATTTCTATAAGAATCTGTTTGTTTTTTCTGCTGCTTCTCAGTAAGGGCAACAACCAGCCTGATCCTCTAGTGCTTGTTGACAGAAGTGTCAGGGTTCCATGAAAAGGTACAGTTGCCTTAGATACTGATACACTGAAAAGATTTTAAGAGAGGCAGTATAGCAGATCAGAGTGGAGGAAAAAATGTGCATAATTTCTGGTATGTTTGTTCATGAGAATTGTTTGTCCTCTTAGTTAAGTAGGAATATAATTACCAGAGGTATAAATCTCTTTTGTTAATCTCTACATTTAGTTTAGGCAATTAGTGAAAGATTTAGTTCCTTGGATTAATTTTTTTTGGGGGGGCTTAACTTCATTCAATTCAATAGTTATTTGTCATTGCATATTTTTCCTTCTCAGTTTTTCAGTATTTTAGTCATTAACTCTCTCTGAAAAAAAAAAATGTTGCAAAACTACACAGTTGTAGATATGACTAACACCTGTCTTGACTGTGTTTTCAGTTTAAAGTTCCTAGCATCATAGTAATAAGAAATCATAGAAGCAAAAGTGCATATGTCATGGCTTACCCCAGCTGGCAGACAATCCCCACACAGCTGCTTGCTCACTCCCCCTCCAGTGGAACTGGGGAAAGAATCAGAAGGATAAAAGCTGGAAAACTCGTGGGATGTGATAAAGACAATTTAAAAGGGAAAGCAAAAGCTGCACAGGGTAGAAAAAACTGCACACACAGGCAAAACAAAGTCCTCTTTTTCAGGTACTCAGCTACCTCCAGGAGAGCAGAGCCCCATCTCATGTAATGGTGACTTAGCAAGAGAAATTGTTTCATTCCAAAGGTGCCCCCCCTTCCTCCTTCTTCCCCCACTTTGAGCATGATGCCAAGTGGTCTGGAACATCCCTTTGGTCAGTTTGGGTCACCTGTCCCAGCTGTGTCTCCTCCCAGCATCCCCTGCAATCCCAGCTTCCTCACCAGCATGGCAGTAGGAAGAGCAGAAAAAGCCTTGGCTCTGTGAAAGCTCTGCTCAGCAGTAACAGAAACATTTCTCTGTTATCAGCCCCATGTTCAGCACAAATCCTAAACACAGCCCCATACCAGCTGCTGTAAAGAAAATCACCTAAACTCCAGCCAAAGCCAGCACAATATACCATACCATACCTAAAATGTACAGAGATCTGTTCTTGAAACTTGTTATTTGAACTGGGAAAAGAAAAAAGATTTAATGGGCTGACAACCATGGGAAAAGAAAAAAGATTTAATGGGCTGACAACCATTAAAACCTGAGTGTGTTTGATAAAAACAAAGAGATTTGACTATGGGCAGGATGAATATGACTAAGGATGGGCAAAACTAGCTACTAAGATAAAATAAAACAAGGAGCCACTGAAAATCAAAATACAACATAACAAATCTTAAGAGTTGCTTATAACAAATCTAAAGAGTTACTCAATGGACAAACGTTGCTATTGTTCTGCCTCATATATGCATTTCACATGTGGCATGCAAATTTATTTTTACCTTGCTTAGATTGGAAATGTAAAAACTGCCATTGAAGAGAAAAATAAAAAGTAAAAGAATTTTTTAAGACTGTTTATTCAAAAGCTGAGAGAAAACAGAGTGGATGAATCTGTTGTATCTTCTATATTCTAACTGATATTTCCTTTAATGTGTATGTAAAGAAAATGAATAATTTATAATTTGTTGTACCTCAGAAAGAAATACACAATGAAGATTATTATTCCGTCTAGTATGTTTTCAAGTTCCTTCTTCCCTCTATTTCTTCACCTTTTAAGCATGTAATTACTGTCTTATTCAATATAAATGGCATTGTTATTGCTATTCCTCTGTGTTTTCAAAAATGTGTGAAAGCATATGAGGGGCAAAAGTATCTGTGAACATGCCATTCTAGTTGATAACCTTTCAAAGGGAAAACTGCATGGGAGGGGGGGAATTATTTTTTCCATTTTACATCTGGATGCTTACACTAATAATGACAGAACTACACTGAGTTAATTTTCCTTGTAAAAACCTCTAAACTGACTCTGGATTATGTTCTTTTGGCTAATATTCACTCCCTGCCCCATCCCCATTTGAAACACTGGTAATGCATCTGTCTGCTGTAAGCAGACCTTTGTGCAGTTTATATTTATAGATTTTTGCTATGATTTTAGAATTTAAACAGAAGGTGAGATATCCTGCTACTGAGGCTTTGCTAGTGAGAAGAACTTTAACTGTTTTTCCAAGAAATTCTGGACAGAAAAAATAAATCAGTGTCATAATCAATATTCTTGATTGAAGACTTGACTGCACCTTTGGCCTTCTGTCATACTCTGCTCCTTTGCTTATTGCATGTAAAACCCTCCTGCCACAGCAGGGCTGTACTGAAGAAGCACTAAAGGCCACAGTGGGATGTGTGCACTTTACTGCAGCAGCAGGCTAACTGCAGGGTGTCTCTCTCAAACCACAATAAAAGCAATGGGTAGAAGGAAGAAGTAGAGGTGAGGAGGAGATAACTGGGTCCAAGGATCTAATGAAGTCTCAGTCTCTTAAACTAGCTAAAATTATTTGTTTCTGGAAGAAGAAATCTGCCACTGCTTCTGAGTCAGACAGAAATTCCATCAGCAGCTGGAGGGGATTCCAGCCTGTTTTATCTCTGAGGTAGAGATTTGCCTTTCCTGTAATTTTGCCACTCTGTGTTACTGTCTGCTTTGTCTGTGATAATACTGGCCATGAATCTAAGCTTGCACCTCTTGAGGCAGTGTGGGCAAGACTCAGTCCTATTCTTCTGTTGCAGCTACAGTAACATGTAGCTGCTCACAGGATTTTTGATGACTTCCCACTTGCAGGCACGACCAAAGATTGCACTCATGGCAATGGCATGAAAGACCCTGAGGGGAATAGGGAGAGTTGCAAGGACATTTTATATTTTGGTTCATTCATAACATAAAACAAGCTCATGTAACAATCCATGGATTTTGAAATAACTTTGTAATAAACTCTTTCCTCATGTATTTTACATTCACTTTAGTACTTATTAGAACATTAATTTTAAAGATTCCTCTTTACTGTTTCATTTAATATTCCTTGGTTTTGTTGTTTGTTTGTTTGTTTTTTTTTTTTTTTGTAATCACTTTCCATGGAAGAAGTTTAACTGCTTCTGCTAATCAAGTTGGACCAAAGGAGAAGAACCGGGTGAAAAACAGAACCCAAAAGCATTTCTTAAGTTCTTACAGCAAAATTAAAGAAACACAGGAAGGTAGACATCCTAATAATGATACTTTGGAAAATAACAACATCCTATTGCAAACCCACATGAAAAAATAGCTCTTATATATTAATTTCTGGAAGAAAAATTGTGTACTTAAATCTCTAATTCACTAAATTACATCTGTGATTTCAAACTGTCTGTCTTTGTCAATAAGTGTGTGTGTCAGTTCTCTTACAATTCTTAATTGTTTCTGGCCAGGAATTCTTTAGAAGAAGTTCACTATTATTGAAAATAATATTGTTCTAATTCTCTCAGGTCAGGCAACTGCCCCTTGGGAAGAATAGCACTGAGTTCTAGAAGCAGTAAAACAGTCAATATATTAAAAGCCACAATTGTTTTTCAGACATTTCAAATTGAAAAGCTTTGTCTGCACATAACCTATACCTGAAACGATAAGTGAACAAGTCTACAGTTATCTGAAGATTTTGGCAATATTCTGAAGTATGTCTGCAAAGCACCACAAAACTTTCCTGTAAACTCTCCACCAAATCTTTCATCACCAAAAGAAATAGTGAAAAATTGTACAACTATGTTTTCATAATTAATAGAACTTATTTCCCTATAAAGATAAAATATCTTGAAGTTTTCCATGTGGTGATTGATATTATGATCTATAATACAGAACTTGGCATCTAAGTAAAAGGAGATATCAAATTAAGAAAAAAAAAGTAAACCACAACAGAAAACAAAATGGATGAAAACTGGTACTCATCTTCTTCCTCAGAAGATAAACAACAAAACTGAACAGGCCAATCAGCATCTGAGAATAAGAGTATGGAACACTTTCTAGGTGCTTCACTATCTGAAAGCTGCTATCAATTGTAATGCTAACATCTCCTGGCAAGAATAACTTACCATTTTGTAGCCATATAAACATGAAATTTGGATAAATGAAAATATGTAGAACTGTGCTAAGAAGGCCAAGGTAAACATCAGCTCCCCAACAACACTTCCAGGAAAAGGAGTAATAAATCTGTCTAAAACAAAGGACAAAAAAGAGGTAAAATCTGCATGACAAGACAAGAGGGAATATGTAATATAACTAGAAACAGAAACAACTGCTGTAAAAACATAATAAACACTTTATCAACTCAACAAGGTTCTAAGTGGTGAATTTACATTAGCTAAATGATATACTAGCAAAAAAAAAAAAAATTAGAAAGACTACAAAAGACTACCATGAAATAGATTTGTATACTTTTCTAAGCTTACTCATCATTTTATATGAAGTCCAAGTTTCTTGTCTTCACTTTCAAAGCTCGGTTCACAGCATAAACTCCTCTTGTTTCAGACTTTTAATCTATAGAATAAATTTTCTGATATTTCTCCAGTCAACCTCTCTTGTCTACACAAAACAATTGAAAAAATCCCACCTTTGTCTCAGCCTCATCTTTTGCTCTAATATGGAGGAGTTTTGTGCAAGTGCTGTGAAAAAATTCGTTCTTTGCCTCCTTATTGCCCAGGATGAGATTAAACTCTATCAACAATAATCTTTACAGACAGTAAACTACTTTTTCTTAAACACTTTTGATATTATCCTATTAAAAAAATATTTCTGTAATCATGAAAATTCCTTATTTACTTTACTACTTTGTGCCAGAGGTAGAGAATGTGCCATTCATTTTTTTTTAGACTTCTTTGTCCTTGAAGACTTTTTTCATTATTAATTGTTTTTGAAACAAGGGAAAATATTTTTCAATCTTTCTATAAGTGTCATGTTTCCTAAGTTTCTCAATTTTTGTTGTTTTTCTCTGTATTAGCTCAGGCTAATGCATATCTTCTTGTAACGCAAGGCCCAAAAGTGGACATAATAACAATGTTGAACATTTTGGTTTCTACTTCTACTTTTGTTGTTCTGCAGGGGTTTGGTTTCTTTCTTTTTTATCCCCCTCCCCAAATCCTCAGTGAAGTTTACCTGCTTTACAAGAGCATGAGCTTTCTGATTCTTCTTCAACTCATAATCTAGTTCATAAAGTAACTAACTTAAGAATTTCATTTGTTTTCTAGTTATCTATTCTTTGCAAACTATTGTCACTGAACTTGATGTTTTTTTCAACTGTTTTCAAACTGCTTCAGTATATATAGAGTGGATTCTAATTCCACTCTTCATTGCTCTTGCATTTGCTCACAGTTTCTTATCTGCAAAGGCAATAAGGCTACTCATTGAAAATAATTAATTTATCTAGACCCAGTGCTGACCTTGTAGCATCCTATACATAACCACTCTAGAATGAAATAACTTTTTACTCCTGCTTCTTTATTGTTGATTTGGCTACAGCTACATTATAGGCACCACATGGCTTATTAACAACAATAAACTAACATTAGATAGATTTTCCTGACAATAGAGACCAAAATAAGAGGTCAGAAAAATAAAGATGAAAATAGTGCCCAATAGTCTGCTCAACAGGATGGAAGTATGAAAACAAAGGAGGAATCCAATAAAATTTCACAGTCCTGCATTCAAATGTTAAATTAAAAAAAAATCCAAATATATGAAGTAAGTGTATTCTCACACCCAGAATAACACGTATGCTGATAGGAATGTACAGAAAGAAACAAAATCAGAAAGTTGGAAAGCTGATACAAGCAGTTTAAGTAAAATCCATGTAAGGACATCAAATTCTTTAACTTTCCTCCTCAAATAAATAAATTCAGCCTTATTGTATATTTCTGAAGCTACAAGATTTCCAAAGGTATGTAAATAGGTGTCTAAATGGCTGTGAAAAGAGATACCTCCTGGAAAAGAAGCATTAAAAGATATGAATCAATAACAGCTGCTGAGATATGTCAAAGAGTTTTGCAATATTTCTCTTTACTGTTATCCAACATTAGAGATTGAAATATTTTGACTGTGTGTTTAAAATCAATGTATGGAATCTGTTATAACAGGTGCACCTTTTGGGCATCTGGAGGAAGAAGTATAACTGTCATTTTAAAGTCTTTATTGTGACTCAGTTTTGTGAGGCTTAATAGCATATAGATATGTTATCTATACTCAGCTGGAAAGAAACACAGAGGAATTTTGTTGGGAGCAGAAGAGACTTCCAAAAGAACAAAAGAAGAAACAAGCCCGAATTCCTCCCTTTCCAGCTGGGTCTTGCCGAGGGGCTGTCTTTGATCCTGCCATGAGCTTACAGCTCAGAACAATAAGCTCTTGTGTCTCACAAGGAAAGAAGGTGAAATTCCTCACTATAAGCACATGCCATCAGAGAAAGGTAGGACATAGTAGCAGGATACTAACAATCAAAGGGATGTTGAAACTGCTTGCCCTCTTTCCAATAAATTTATAGAATTCTTTGGTCCTGGTTCAGCCTCTGTGTTTTCAGCTTTTTGAAATATACCCTACATATTGAATTAGAAGGTTGAACTGAACTAACTGCTATGAACGTTCTGGTTTAGCACCATACTGAAACATCTGTTTCTGTGGTTTAACTCTGCTTTGCCTAATAATATCTCTTAATCATACTGTTTTGCTTTTTAAAGGTTTCTTATCAACAATAGGTTTTCACTCAGGACTCTCAGAAGAATTTTGTCACACATCCACAGCACCTGGTCAGATTACTCCAGGCAAGCTTTGCTCTTTGTAACTGTGTCTGGATTGCATTGCAACTGGCTTCACCATCCAGCTGGAATTAAATTAACTGCAGAGGTAATAGCTGCATTATGGCATTATATGATTGGCAGCTCACTTCTACAGCACAACACTTTGAAGCAATTCAGCTTTACTAAAATTATTTTCCTCTTCACAAGAGTTTTCAGCATTATTTCAAATACCCCTTTTCTTAGTTTGACATCTCTGGTCCTAAGACCCAGCATATTGAAGTTTGTTTCCATTTGCCATCTTGAAAGTAGGATTTGATTATATTCTCCATATAATTTATAAAATTTCCTGTGAACTAAGTGCACTTAATTTTACCTTTCCCGTAGTTTCCTGACATTGTATATTATAAATTGAAACTGGCAAGCATTCTATTCCTTTTTCGTCTGTTATGTCTTTTGTCTGGACTTTCTTATTTTAATTATGTACACTTTCTCTGAGCATTGCTTTGAGCATTTCTCTGCACTTTTCAGCCACATTTGCTGTTTTAAGACATTTCTATGGAGTTAGATCTGTTTCTTTACAATCCACCTTGCAGACTTTAATCACGTCTCACAAATAAGCCTGTCTCTAGTTAGCAAGTCTGATTCCAGTGCTCTGTGTGGATGCCAAAGTTCTCAGCTGCATAATGGCAATATTGGTTTAGGATGTAAAAACATGTTATCATATTCCAGTTTCAATAATTAGTAGGTCATAATCCTCAGGAATCTTTATCTGCTGTTCCAGTGTTTCAGGCAGTGTTCTTAGTCACAGCATCTCACTCAGCTACACATTCTTTTCCCTTCCCAATGAGCTTTTTAAGGAATTATTTTCATTTTCTTTTTTTTTTTTTTTTATATGATCACCTTTCCACTCATGATCAGTTTTAACTTTGTACTGACAGCTTTTTTTGGAAACATGGTAGTCATGATTTATGTTTGTACTGACCATTCTGATTTCAGTCATGCTTTGTATGTAACTTGGCTCCCTCAGACATAAAACAAACATCCACTTTTCCCAGACCAATCCTGTTTTTTTCAGGTGAATTATGGTTTCTCTATGAACATTTGCAGATGGGAACCTCTTACCCAGATATTGGCCATTCAGAAATCCTGCTCTCATGGTGTCTGACAAAAGCTACAATCTATGTACACTATTGAATGTCTGTGCACAGTAAATTCAGTATTTTTCAGGAATAAACAGAAAATCTGTGTTGTGTGTATTTTCTGGGTGCTTTCTGACACCTCCTGGAAGAAGAAAATATTCTTCTCCTTCCTACCTCCTTTCAAGAGCTGGTAAAATCATTTCTCATATTCTCCTAAACCATTCTGCATTTTGAGCAAATTTTATGTAAAATGGAAGTGCTGGTACTGAATAACTATGATGAAAACACACTTATGTCTTACAAAAAAAGGTACCTTTTATTAAGACAAATATTTACAAAGGTATTACCCTGAAACTGTAATCAACACTTTTTTGTTTCTCGGGCTTCTCAAAGTTCTTCCTTGTGCAAACTGAAATTTCTCAAAATTTCAGATAATGTTGTTGCTTGAAAGTAATTCTTTGTTTTATTTGAATATGCTTAAAACAGTTGTAAGTCAAATAGTTTTTCTGTATAAGCCTTTGTTTATTAAAATACTCTTTAATCAGCCAACTGTATTTGGATATAGGTGTGCTAACGGTGGTTTTCAGTAATCTTAAATCTGAGAAGAATTAGAGAAACTAAAAAGTAAAAACTTGCAGTTGGCTGAGATCTATAAAATAAATTACTTTCAAGGAAGTGTCAATCAAGTACTTAAAAATACCTGATTCCTTAGGCACATCATCTCATTAAGTTTATTTGTAGGATGATGTTAGCTTTGAAGTGGCCCTAGTTATTTAAGGTATTCCTAGTGCCCCTGGCTCTATTCTGCCAGCTCTGTCATTTCACAGTCTGCCTCAAAACTCTAATACAAGATAATCAATGAAACTAAAGATCTTTTAGGAACAAAGGCCTAGACAAGAAAACAATCCCTTGTTTTGGCTTGCTGTTACAAATTGTTGTACCCTACAACACAGCAAAGCAGTCCCCCATAGGGGGTTAGAGGCTTTGTTAAAATAAATTCCTCCATGATGCGAATGTTATTTCAAGCAGAACATACAGACATATGTGAAATTACAGACTTGAATAAAAAGCTTACTGGGAGGAAATACATGTCTCAGCTTAGCCTGATTTCAAGATAGCAGTTTGGACATTTAGGATTAGATTTAAAGAGGAATTGTGCTCCAAACCTGGGTCCTGCTTAAATGATTAGGTAGGAGGTAGGTATAAATAAGTTTTGTCCAAGGTCAGTAGAATCAGTAGTTATGTTTTTTTTTTTAATATCTGCAATGAACACTGAAGTTGAACACAAATTTCCTCCAGACACCGTTACCGACATCTCTTCATAAAAATCCTTTCATTAGGATTTTTCCAGCTGAAGCTGAGAAGTCTCAGCAACAAGATGTAAACAAGTTGTTATCTGCTGTTGTGGAATGCAACAGGTTCACCTGTGATTGGCCCATCTCTGATGTTTATAATTAATGGCCAATGAAGGACTGTGCTCTCTCGGACAGAGTCTGGGAGAGCTTCTTTGTTGTACATTCTTCTTATTCTATTCTTAGCTTTAGCCTCTCAGAGAAACCTTCTCTCTCTTTCCATGTCTTTTTAGTATAGTTATAATATATATATATCTTAATATATTAAATTAAGCCTTCTGATAATGGAGTCAGCATTCTTGTCCTTCCTTCGCCCTGAAACACCTTGTGACCACCGTCACAAGACACAATAACACTGAAGGATGAACAAGAAACAAAAAAAAATTGGAAAAAAAAAAACACAAAAAACCCCAAAACAAAACTACCAAACAATAAAAAAATCACACACACAAAAAACTAGCAAAAAATCCCAAATCATACTTTTCATGGAATGAATGCTGTAAATTTTTGCTGTTTGTTTTATATTAAGGTATTCATGCAAATGCTAACAAAATTATTAGCGCTGAAAACTTCCCAGCCATTTCTTTTGACATCCACTTATTTGCTGCGTATGATATGAAAGGATCTCATTACTTGATTTCATAATTTGAGCTCAGCCTATGGGTTGCTTATCTTTAAGCACAGTTGTGCCAGCAATGTGAACTCTGAGAAAATATTTCAGAAAGAAAAAGATAGATTTGTTTTTTCTTATAGAGTAATATTTCATTGCAATGATAGTTTACAGTTATATAAAACTTTTAATTTCTAAGAAATCTTTTGTGCTTGAAAAACTGTGTGCATATATGAATCATTTCACAGAACTAAAACTATTTTCTCCCAACACTGAAAGGAAATCTACATGGCAGGTGCTTCAACAGTATGGCATAATAATTTTGGAAAGGAAGAAGGAAGGAGTGTGCTAAAATAAAGCTTTACAAAGAAAGAATGTGACCAGCCATTCAAACTAGAACATAAAGATGGTTGACCTGTTTTTGGTTAAAGCTTTCCTTGTGAAGTCACATGAAAAGGTACCAAATAATTTTGACGAAAAGCATTCAGCTATATATTTTAAGCTTTCCATCTAATCAGTCAAACTGTTTCTTTTGGTGCCCAGAACTAAAAGAGGTAACATATATAGCGAGATAAAATTTATAAGCAGATAAAAACAAATGATTGTGAAGTACCCTGTCAGGTATTTGAAATGAGAAATTTGCCAACAGCATTTTAGAAGAGATACATTTCCTCAGGTTTTCTGTGCACAGATCTCATGGTCACATACTATGGCATAAATTTTTGACAGCCTGATCAAAATAGATTGTTCTTATAGATTTTCTACATCTGAAGCAAAAGAAACGCCATAAACAAGCCTTTAAGATTATACCGCTTTTCATCATGGTATTCAGCAGAGATGCAGAATTTCCCTCCGAGCTGTCACAGGGGCATTCCTGCTGCCAGAGTCAGATCTGCTGAACATGTGGATGCCAATGGCAGGGTTCCTACTCTTTCTCTGGCTCCAGGACAGCAACCCCTCAGGAACTCAGCAGAGTTTCTCTTTCATTAGCTGTGTGTTTGCTACTGAGTGAATAAACAGACATTGATCAGCCAATGGAGAATATCTCGTTTTCAAGCATTAATTCTCATGATACATTTAAGACTGTAGCAAGCTTTTAATATAGTGATTTCACACAGAAACAACAGCTGAGACATAAAAGTGAAATTAGGCTGGGAACAGAGCACTTGCCACTGAGAACAAAATCTAGGGATACTGTTGAGTTACAATTCCCTGTTGTAGCTAGCAGGCAAATTTCTTATTAAAACTACATAAACCTGAAATAACTTGATTTAAGCATTTTCAGGACAATTCTATCCCAGTGAAAGCTGCTCAAATGTTACTTTGTTAAAATCCATTAAAGCTTAACTATAGTACACATCTTACATAGGTCAATTTAAATAATCTTTCTTTTTAAAAATGCTATGACTGTGCATACCATAGAACAATCAATAAAACTTTTTTTTTTTTTTTTTTGCTTAAGACTTACAAATAATTTATAATAATAGCTGGAAATGCAACTTCTGCAAAGAAGTGTCATAAGAAGTGAAGTAAGAATCTTGATATTATTTTGGTTAAAGAAAAATATTTGCAGTATTTTTTTTTTCTTTTCTGTAAATCCTTAGTGTTTTAGTGGCAGAAAAACAACAACAACAAAAAGATGCCCTTACTGGAAATTTCTGTTTTACTGTGAAAAGCTACCTGTCTGAAAATAGACCAGGAAAAGTTTATAACACTGGTCTGGTAAACTGAAGATGCCAATTGTTAATATGTATGATCAAGCACAATTATACAATAATAAAAATAGCTTATACTTTGTACTTTGCAATTAGATTAAGTGTGTTTGTATTTCAAGAACAGATTCAGTTTTCGTTACTGAAGTGGGAATGAGAATTGCAGCAGCAGTTTGAACTGCAAATCTAATGGAAAACATTAACAGTTGACTACACATGCAGCCAGTTATACACTATGAGCTTCCTAGCAGTGAAGGTAACAACGGCGTTTGGATCTACATGGGAAAAAGATGAGGGTTTCAGGTTATGTTGTCACCAAAGGGCTTCTCCTATTGAAGAGACAGGAACAACCTCTTGTAATGTTGTAGCTGGGTCTGTTAACACTAAAGTGTCATGATGAGAGTTTCCATTTTATTTGAGATAGTAGGGACTGATTTCTCAGTCTGAAATCTTTGTTGACCATGAAAAGACTAATCCAATTAGCTATTAGCTAATCCAAAAAGCTATTAGGAATGCACTTGTAACTTAGAGGAGAGAGAAGTTTTACAAACAGCTACTTAGAGAAAAAGGTCACAGATCACAGAATATTCTCCACTGAAAGGGACCCACACGGATCACTGAGTCCAGCTCCTAAGTGAATGGCCCATGCAGGGATCTAACCCACAACTTTACTCTCACTTGGACCATGCTCCAATCAACTGAGCTAATCTCATTACATATCAGTAGTTTTGATTAGACTCAAGTAAACAGTTTCCAAGGATGATTAAAGAATTTTAGAGTCCTTTTTCGCTTTGAAAGAGTCGGGAAAATTATGTCTTCAGGTTCTTGTCATTCCATTCTGTGGTTTGGATAGCCTTTTGCTATCATAAGAGTATTTAGATAAAATGCTCTTTCCTGATTGTTTATGCAGGTAAATCAATCCAGTCTACAACTCATATTTTGACTCCACCTGAAAAAAAATGTGCTTTAAAATACAGGTCATGATACTAATCTGAGGCATAAGGACAAAGTGGAAGGGGAAAAAAAAGGGAAATATTCCTCTCACAGATTCTGAGATTGGTCTCCACTGAAGCACTTCATGTTTTCCAGCAAGGCTCTTCAGAACTTAATCCCTAAGACAGGAATGATATGCAATTGGAGAAAGTCCAGCTGACCTATATCATACAGCAGATAGGTGCCTTTATTGAAAAATGGAGAATAAAAGGATGCGCGTATATAGCAGGTTTTAGAGCAGCCTCTTTTGATTTATCTAAAGAAGGTGTGTAAATACCAGTAAAATAAGTCTCCTGGCACAGGATGTGTCACTCACATACAATCTTTTTTCAATTACACTCTCTGAAACATTTACACCAAAAACATTATTTTATAAATTCAATTGTGTTAAACTTTATGCTCACATTGAAGTGGCATAAATAGAACTATGGGATTTACATAATCCCATTAATTTGCATGACTAAACCACATTTTTGATTCTTTTAAACTTTGTAAGCAACTCAAATTTTTATGACATTTACAGAAAATCAATGATTTGTTAGGTGTAAGGCAGAGGGGTGGAAGCTACTTTACAGTGTGATGCCAGTGCACTTCAATTCTGCCCATTGGTGTTTCAGGAATGTGTCACTGAAGGCCTCACCAGATGTCACAAAACCATCAGACAGTTATACTTAAATCTCTGCCAATGAAATGAACAGGATAAAATCCTCAAGATACCGCATGATAATAAGTAATATTTAGTAGTATTTAATCTTGTAACTTGCTTTTCTTCTTAAAATCCATGCAAAAATTTAACCCGGAACTTTCTGAAGATTCAAATGTATATTAAAATCACACATAACAAAGTCTGCTAGAATTTGTCAAATCTCCCTGGAAGCAAATTCTCTGCTATCTATCCAGCCAGTGCACAGTACTTTGGGTAAGACATTACCCCTGATTATTATCCAAGCCAAAAAAAAAAGAAATGCTACATTAACAATAGAAGCATCTCCAAGTGAAATGGGAAGAGCAAGGCCTTCCAAAAGCCTTATGGTTGGATTGCCTCTTTCCAGTGGTATTATAAAATATGGACAGATATAATTCTGTGTGGAAAAAAAAGAAGCTTCTTCCTTACCCAGACTCTTACCTGTATTGTGTGAGAGAGAAGCTTCCTTCCTTACCCAGACTCTTACCTGTATTGTGTGAGAGAGACTGACAAATTTCCTGAAATCAGGAATGTCCTGGTCACTTGCTGAAGGAGATTTCCTATTTCACAGTTTCATCACTTCTGAAGCAAAATGAATCAGAGTGATGGCATAGAATAGCAAGCATCAAGTTTACAAAGGACTTAAAAAAAAATCTTAACCAAATGAAACTTCAGGTCACTCTAAGCAGTTAATCCATCTGACTCCTAATAAAAATCCTGTTAAGCATTTGTTCAACTCTCTTCACAGCCCGTCTGTCATCATGACCCGTGTACATTTATGCACTTAGGTTTTCACTCATCAAGATGCTCACAGGAGCAGTGATCCACTGCCACTGAAATCAATGGTAAAAACTCTCACTGATTTCCATTGGATAAGGCCCAGACCCCACACGTGATGTTTTACACTGTAATCTCACACAGCAAATGTTAAACACTTGCACATGGGAGCAGTTGCATTGAAATTCACTATATTAAATCAACATGGGTATTACTCAAAGGAAAGGACTATCGACTTCTCCAAGATCTCTTTAAAAAGTCACAGAACAGAAGGAATATGAAGTAATTTATAAGATACTTAATATTTCCATATTAAATCATAACTTAATATGAAAATATTAGAGTATAAAATACAGGTTTTGCACTTCCTGAAAACTTTGAATTCCTGGTACAGTTAAAAAATTAAATAATAATAAAAAATAAATAATTACCTTTTCCAAAACATGAAATATGCCTCTGTTTTGTTTCATGATGAGAAAGAAAAGAAAATTAACTTGTCAAATAAATTAAATGCTGTGAATAATTTGCTCAGATCTGTTTGTTAAACCAAGGCTTTTATAAAACACATTGTTCTATATGAAGAAATGCTTTTTCTGTTTCTTCCCAGCTGCATGAAGGTCTTCTATTCAAAATTTTACCTTATTCTTCTGATTAATTACACATGCCATAGAAGCTCTAACTTTAAAATGTTATTCAAAAGGAACATGCTTTTGAATCAATATCAATCACATTGTTTTATTTTCTCAAGGGAAAAGACAGTGCTCAAAGGAAATTAATCTTAAGTTGATACTGACTTGTTTCCCTATAGAATGTGCTCCTGGCATTTGGAAAATCTGTACTATTGCTCAGTCTGTCTATAATAAATTTTGAAAATAACTTGTTTTTTTTTTCATTTGATGCTTTTCTTTGAAGAAAGGTGGAGAGCAGAATGATGTCCTCATAGTCACAGGACTGATACTCTAAGTTTGCTGTTCTTTGTCCCTGGCACAACATTCTTGGTTACCCAAATTGCTCTCAGCATTAAAAAGCAGGATGTGGTGGAGCTCTGTAAATGATAAAGAGTGGTTAAGACCAGCCTTGATGTTTCTGCTTCATATTGTCCTTTCCATATTACTGCTAAAAACAAGATATTTCAATGTGTCCACGTTGAGTTTTCCTCCTGTATAGACCTTTATATTGCTAATTCTGAAAATGTGATGTTCATTATCATATTATTTTGCAAAGGCTATAAAATCAATAATGTGAGAATCCCATTTTTATTTTACCCTTTCAGAAATAGTTCCTCTCCATGGGACAGGGCAAAAGCAAGACAAATTTGTTTTACCAAGTATGTCCACATACCGGTAGTATTGATAAATAGACGCCATATTTACTGCATCCTGTTAGCATTATATAGCAAACTCAGTAGGCTACTGCATTGCAGCTCTTAAAAATGACGGGTTGGAAAATACTGCAAGAAATACATTTCAAGGTAAATCTTGCTAGCTTTACAAAGAAATCACAGAATAAATTAGAGATCCTTTAGTCCAGTTTATGAGCAAACACTGTGTTTCAACTAGGCCATGGCACTGAGCACCACATCCAGTCTTTCCTTAAAGAAGCAAAATGGTACACCATCACCTCCTGGGCAGCCTGTTCCAATAATATGTTCACCCTTTTTGTGAAGAGCTTCTTCCTAATGGCCAACCTGAACCTTCCCTGGTACAACTTGGCGCTGTTTCCTCTTGTCCTCTCACTGGTTGCCTGGGAGAAAAGGCCAGCCTCCACCTTGCTGCAACCTCCTTTCAGGAACTTGTAGGGAGTGATAAGGTCCCCTCCGAGCCTCCTTTTCTTGAGGCTAAGTCAGCAGCTCCCCCAGCTGCTCATCACAAGACATTTGCTCCAGACCCTTCACTGCTGGTGAAATCTTAAGTCTTGGAAAGCTGAAACAATTTGCCCCATATAAAATGTAAAATCTTTGATCAATAAGTTGACAGATTCCAAGCTGAAGAGCCAAGCAATACTTTTCAGCCAAGAATTCCACAGGTAAGCATGCTGCTCCCAGTTTTATTTTTTTTTCCTTTCTCATTTCCATTATTACATGCTATTTTCTATTAAAAAATGACAAGAAAAGCAATATGTCTCAAAGCAATTGAGTTTATTAAATGCCATAAAAATGCTATATATCACAGTATGGGAGAAATTTTTAAACTTTTAAACTCCAGATTCTTCAAAGCATCACTCCCCGAATCTATCAAAGCAATGTGTACAATTGCTGTGGAGAGGATCCTATCCTTGATGCAGTGTATTTGATATCTTTTTGAAAGAAGAAAGTCGATTTTGTTTTATAGAAATCTTTGAAGCTCAATCCAATGAGAAGTACCTCTTCTATTATTTTACTGGTTTTATCTCACTGGTTCACTCTTCTTTTATTTTACTGATTTTAGCCAATTTTTTAATGGCTAAAAATCTATTCCAAGAAAGCGGTGTTAGCAGTTGGCTGCTTAGCACTTCATCTGCTCCTGCTGTTTATTCCTCCCTTGGAGTCACACTCCTGTGTTAAAAGCACTGATCTTGTCCCCATAGCCATTGGTCCTTCTGCAGCAAAGCCACACACCACAGATATCAGATGCAATCAGACTGGAAATCAAACATGCAAGGGGATTGCCAGAAGTGGAATCATCATCTCTTCAGGACTGTCAACAGAGCAAGCAGGGGGCATGCCAGAAGTGGAACCATCGTCTCTTCAGGCTCAACAACACAAGTCTTAATAACTTAAGTCAAAAACTAGTATGAACAGCAAGATTTTCACTTGCTTCCATGACCTTATAGTTACATCTATACCAATATTAATACCATTATTAAAGCTGATATAAATAGTAACAATAGCATCATAAAAATTCAGGTAAACTCCCACTATATTTTGAAGACTCCTCATTCACTGCTGATAATAGGTTTAACTGATCTTCTTCCTTTTTTCTTTAGGAGATTTTTGTGTTCAACATAGAGCCAGCAACACAACAACAGTCTGACTGACGCAGAGCCTGAGTCTTAATATTGGCTCTTCATCACCAGTGAGTTAGAAACTGTTACAGACAGCTTGTGGGAGAACAAGTGCAGCTCCACATATTTCCTTCTCTGTCAAATACACCAGCACTAAAAAGTAAATTTATACAAATTTATACAATAACTTAGGATTTAAATTTTTTATGGCCAACCCATTACAGAAATAAAGCAAGAACATTTTGTTTACCTTAGACATATTCTGTGCTGTCAGAGAGGCTGACTTCTGTCTCTAACACACCAAAATCACAGGTATTTGACTTTACTAAGTCCAATTATGTTGCCTATATTTGTATGATCATGGGAAGACTCTGGAAACTGAGCTTTGTGCTCATTAAATTTTTATGACTATTCATCACATTTTGATACCACCATTTTTTAGATTCATTGTTTAATATTTGAGCCATAGCCATGAAATATTTTTGCAAGAGTGCATCCCATATCAACCTCATGGATCTCAAATTTTGGGGAAATAGACTTTCTCTGAACCATTCTCAGTTACAAAAAACCCTCTTCAATTGCTGTTAATTGCATGGATTAATTGGTGGTGGTCATAACTTGATAACAACAGATCTATCCATCTCACCATTTTTTTTTTCAGACGTGTAAATTATTTACATGAAATTTATTTCATTATTTTTTCAGTTTGTGCTTTTTTTACCTTTCTTCAAACTTGAGTAATTCCAATGTTTTTTTGTCTGATTAAATTGCAAATATGAACCAAGAACATTCTGTGCTAAGTTAACTTGCTTGTATTTTCCCATGAGCTATCTGAAAGTCAAGAACAACCAAATATGGTTGAAGAGTATCTTTCAAAAGAATTTTGAATAGGAATGGGATATTTGATTTTAAAAATGACTCAGTTAAACAGGAACATTGAGAATCTTGACCAAAACATCTCTCCTTAAAGATTGTTCTAAGTGTTCTGATTTTCCATACTGAAATTTTTCTTGTGTCACTTTATTTTGTTTCTTCAAAAGATAAGGATTTCACATCCTTACATTCTACTGGTAGCTGAATTTATTGTCACCATAGGCCACGGAAAATTTTTCTAAGTCTATCCTGTTCCCCTACTAATGCTAGCCTAAAATAGGCATCATTTGGAGGATGATGAGGATGAAACAGACCTTTTTCAGCTCTATTGTGTGTCTCTTGACAGCCTTTTCATCTGCAGATATGCTTCTTCAAAGCCCTGTCTGTGGCGTGTTGTGGATACAGTGGAAACCTGACATGGGTAAAGCCAACACCTGAGTTAAGTTGCAGAGAAGAAAGTTCTGTGTTTTCTTGTGTTCTTGTACAGTTAGTTACTATGCTTCCTTTTATACTAGATGTAGTGAACAAGATTGTCATGATCTAGTCTACAATCACAGATCCAGTTCCCTGAAATGTCAAGGACAGTTCTTCAGTCTAGGAACACCAGTTTCTTTCTGCCCTTCATGCAGCTTTTAATAAAATGTACTCATTTTGTGTCCTTATGTTCAGTGCAGTACTTTTCAAAGCTCAGTAATAAAAGTTTTTAATCAACTTATGATTGATTTAATGGGAACATTTACTCATAGTAGTACACATGGTTCAAAAATCAGAGATAACTTACAGACATCTGCTGCATTTGGTATTTGAGATATATTCCATCTATAGTTGACAGAAAAAGTCCTTATACAACCCAGACCTAGGGACTCACAGCCAGGTTCAAAATTATTTGGTTGACCACAGTGCTCATTTACACATGCAATTATATCATCCCATTTTACTTACGTAATTTTAACTGCAATATTAATATATCTCTACATCTTGACTTTTCTAATTAAAAAATGTCAAGAATTACAGAATTCTTAAGTTGTCTAAGCAATGTGTGCATCTCAGCAATCCATGTTATAAATGAACCTTCTGCATTGAACTCACTTTCCATGCTCCACACAAGTTTTTTATAAGAAATCCAAACTACTAGCTTGAAACCAGAATATTGGAAAGATTTTCTGCATTCATGGGAACAAGATTGAGGCCAACAGTTCTGCTATTTTGCACAATGGAACTATTCAATAGAAAGATATATTTTGGGTAAAGAGAAAGCAATGTTTTCTCCTGGATACATTGAAGACCATGTATTGAATTGTGATTATTGTGTATAAAATAGGAACTAAGATATTTCACAGAAAGCATTGCATTCCAGATAAACAAAACACTGAGCTGTGGCTTTATAAAAACACCAGGACTGAAGACCCCACTCCTCCACCTCTCACCTCACACACTGTTAAGAATCAAATTGTTCAGAAATAATTTTCGAGAGATTAAATTTTAGTATAAATTTTTTCATTTGTATAAATTCAGATTCACAGGTTCACTGTTTATTTCTAATATATTCAGAATACCTATGACTTTCAGAAAGATTTGAAAAATAAATGAACTTGGCTCTGCATTGGGAAACAGTCACTTTTATAAAGATGGAAAATGCTTGAAGCTAAACCATCAGCTTTATAACAAAGGGAGAAAAAACCCGAATATGTAATTTATATATTTGTATCACACCAACCATAGCTTGAGTTTAGGGAAACCTTCTACTGTTCATCTTGACAACCCAAATCAAAAGAACTAGCATGTTATGC
This sequence comes from Calcarius lapponicus, assembly GCA_039654755.1. Taxonomy (NCBI): domain Eukaryota; kingdom Metazoa; phylum Chordata; class Aves; order Passeriformes; family Fringillidae; genus Calcarius; species Calcarius lapponicus. Next base: position 43,996,974 of record CM077468.1, on the reverse strand, counting down.
TGGGATGCCAGGCAAGTGATAACATTCACATTTTTATAAGAATCAAAAAATAAACAAAAGGCTAAGTATTGAGCAAAAAATTGTTTGAAGAAATTAGAAGAAAGGCTGGTAGGAGAATTTTCTCGCTATCTTGTGAGGTAAAGAAAGAATGAAGCTTGGTTCAAAACAATTAATATAAAGTAGAAGATGAGACATGTAGTAAGAATTACAGGAAGGTACTACCTTAAATATATCTTTGGCCTTGCCAGATATAAGATTTAAACAATTTAGTGAACATGTACTCCATTTGAGTGCATAATTATAATGATTATACATGCTGATAGGGTAATTGAATTTGCTAATGACAGTTAGCCATTTGCAAATACAATTATTTAATTAATGTACACAATTCTAAATAAAAAATTGTGTCCTTCACAGGTTTTAAAAAACACTATCTGTATTCTGCAAATTGGAAGCAGTGATAGGATTTTAGTTTGCTACTCCACAGTGATCAGCAGTTTTATCATCCACAGTCTTTAATCAGGCAAGCATACTGTTCTGTATCTAGCTGTGAAGAACAAGAGCGCAAGAGTCCATCTCTTCACCTTGTGAGCTAAATGCAGAGAAAGATGTTTCTGCAATTTTGTCATTCCTTAATGGAATGTTAATCACACTCAAATAATGGAATAGGGGAGGTAACTGCTAGGTACTCTTGTTGTGCTTACAGTCATGATTACTTAAAATTTTCCTAAATGTCTGTTCGATTTTGACCAGGTTAAGCTCTGGAAATCCCTTGGTACAATTTAGTTCAGCAGGTATTTTCCATTCACCGGCATCACAGTATCTCAAGCAGCTGAGATACACCCCAGACATTCTTCAAAATAGCTCATCATTCCATTCTGGCTGTCTTTTTTCCCCTCCATTTATCTGATCATGTGACACCAATCAAAAATCTGGACAATTCATTACTGCGAACAGTTCCAAGGAACACAGAATTAGCAGAACTATAAGCATGTCAGATAACAATACTAGGTAAGATTACCAAATTTCAGTATCACATTTTCAATTACAGACAATATGAATCATTTAGTAAAATACAGAAACCCTAAAGCACTTTTCCAAAGCAGTAAAAATCATATAATGATACAATATAGGCTAGAAGCTTTCACTGTGATCATGTGTGACTTTCTACAGAATACTTTCCTAAAGATTTTAACTAGCAATTCTTAGCAATTCCTGATGAAGTAGCAGAGGGAAAATTTACTTATTTCCCATTATTCAGTAACTTAGTGGCACACCTGCAAATACAGCTCAAACTCTGGACTTGTAGCGCTGCACTTAGTCCTAGAACAAATTCTAACATGATAGGATATATGAAAAAGAGAAGGAATTGAGCAAAATATTTTAACACTGAGTTATTTGCAGGGATTTGTATGTGTGTGCTAACTTCAGCAATTAAAAAAAAATTAAAAATGCCAAAAGAATTTTAAAACCCCCAACAAACCCAATTCACACAAACTAAACCAAAATGAAGAAGCAAGTGAAAAGAAAAAGAATGGGCAACCAGGAAGAGCTGTGATGGGATCTCCACACATGCTTATTCCTCTGGGTGGAAAGATATTTGAACACTAGAAGAAGCCCAAAAAAAGTGAAACCTCAATTTTTGGAGATACTCAAAAGCCAACAGGGCATGATTCTGAGTAGTCTGCTGTAGTTGATCCTGCTTTGAGCAGGGGATTGGATGAGATGATCTCCACAAGACTCCTCCCATTTCAGCTACTCGGTGATTGTGCTGCAAATGTCTGGGCACTGAAGGCCCTCTGCAACAGATTGGGTGGTTTTCAGAGTTATCAGGAAAAACTCACCATCATTTAACTGTGAACACAGTGCAGATTAGTCATTTAATGAAATCTCCTAAAATTAATTAATATTTTCTCCCAAGCTTGCTATTCATGACCCAAAGAGGCATAAGAGATGACCAAAGTGCACAGAATATTACGCTTTATGAAAACCCAGCATTCTACTTTTTGTTTTTAGACATCTTGCCATTGTTCCTCTGCCTCTACATCCTGATATGCAGCATGTTCATGTTCATGATTGTTGACGAAGGCTCTGTTGCCACTATTTAGTGAAAACATCAGCTTAGCCTTCAATAGCAGTACTCATAAATAACCATCACATACAAGCACTTATGATATTGTCTACACCTAGAATCTTAGCTCAGTAGCCGGGTGGTTCAAAATGTATTTAATTTCTGTATATGTTAAGGGCGGGGTAAAGTCATACAGACACAGGACAGGAAGATTCTGGTTTTTGCTTTTAGAGTCTCTTTTTGTATCTGCCATGACATTCTTATGTTTCTTATAGAACAGTAATAATCTAAGAATACTAATATTTATCTATTTTCAAAAAAAAACCCAGAATAACTTAATTTTTAATATATGCAGAACTCTTTAAGGTAATAGGAAGACATATTGATTTTGAGTCATAGTAGAAAACCACATAAGGGTATTTTATTATTGAGGTTGTTATTTCTCACTACTTGCAAATTTAGGTTGAATTCTGCCAATAGCTGTCCTTCCCTCTGTTCTAAGAAAAGAAGCCAGGGAGGACTCAGTTCAGAAAACTGATGGATATTCTGCCATCACAGACTATGTCAAGGATGACAGCCTGCCCTCAGGTTTTGGTACTATATCAGTTTTTTCTCCTGAGGGAGTAACTTCACACTCACTTCTCACCTCTCTGGAGTGTGTTATCTTCTTGTGATAAAGCATTGAGCATCAAAAATACAAGGTTTTATGCTGTCTTGATAAGAATCTTATATTTTAAATATGTAGTTGAACTTTCACTGGATTCATCAGAAAGTGATTAAGAAAGGGCAAAATAAGGTTTTTATGCAAACAGCTCTGCCTATAGGAGTTGAAAGTGACCTCAGTGTAGTGCATCAGCCCAGTATTTAGATTGGTTTAAATCCAGAAACTTTTCTTTAAACTGTTACTTAAATGATGCAGAAAATGGGTGAGAAGATGGATATCACATCTTCATGGCAAACATTCTGCTCATCACATGGTTCTCTACAACCTTTAAGCCCAAAGCAATCCCTTTGAAACTCTATCACTTTCCATAGGCACTGTGAGATACTCATAGTATGCTAAAATTTTCCCCATTCTGTGAGATGTTGCTATTTATGTTGCAAAAACTTATACTTTCTAATTTCCTATCATGTAGATTATTAGGTTTATGGGCTGATTAAGTCTTTGAGTCCCTTCAGTTCCTTGCACTCTGAAACCTAATATTCTTCATATATTCTTAATTTTCGTCGAGTCATATCTCCTGTCGACACCACATACCAATCTCTTTTTAGTGTCAAACATCTTCATATTTTTTTGCCAGGTTGAAAACTATAGTTTTTGTTACATACAATCCAAGAATCATTATAAGATTTGTTGATAATCTGAAGTTATGTAACACATACTATATATATATCAGTCAAAACTGAGATACCTTCAGTCCTAACGGGTTCTATTTTCCTTTGAAAATGCCTCAAACATGGACTAATTCAATAAAATGGGGGTAAAAAACATTGTCTGTACAGCCAAGTTGTTTTTGCCAATGGCTACCTGCAGTGTCCCAATTTTCATAAATAGCAAAGATCTCAAATCTTAGAGACATGAAACCAGTCTAGGTGCAGAACTTTCTTTGCCAATCACTGTTCAAATTGACAACTAATTCACGGAGAAGGATAGTACATTATCTTTAGAAACACTGCAACATGGGAGAAGCTTGATTTAATTTAATCACTAGCACTATAATTTAGTCATGATGCAATGCTTAATTATCAAAGAAACTGTCATGCTCAAGGAATTTTCACAGTCCTCATTAGAAGTAAAAACATCCCCCTCATGACACTTTTCTTGCCACAGTCACTGTATTAACAAAATCCAAAAATATTAGGGAATATTAACTAAACTTTAATTACATTATCTATTACTTTATAATTTAGTCAGTATTAAATTTACCTATACCATTAGCATATAATATATTACATTATATAATACATAATCTGATAATATCATTACAGTTTTTGTAACTACTTTTGGCCTAATTCCTAATATTTCTCTATAATTCCTTCCCATCCCAACTACTAAATTTCATATTAATATAGACCTCCCTTTTTCTGATACAGGCCCAGTACTTTAGCCTTACCCAACATGAAGAGAAGTCACACACTGCATAAATTGTTTTAGGTCACAGAAATTAGAATAAAATAAAGACCCTTGCAGACTATTACTAAAAGCATGATATTTTGCTTACCTAATCAAAGTAATTACTAAAACTTGACAAGATAAGTAGACTAACAACAGCACTAGATTATTGATCATTACATTGCTTCACATTCACATGACACTTCTAAATATTTCTCATATATATACACCTGACTAAATTAAAGCTCAAATGCTTCCAAGAGACAAAGGAATAAATTAAACTTACCTTGGAACTCTGCGTTCTAAGACAGAGAAATGTTTAATCACTTAATAAAGCCTGATGTTTAAAGTGGTGGGGGTGGGAATCCCAATCAGACAAGTGAGCCTTGATCAAACTTTTGTTCTTTTAACGCAGCTAGAACAAAACTGAAAAAGATACAAATTAACAGCCAGAGATTCTGGAAGGTTTTGCTTTACATATATTACATCTGTTAAGTTTCCTTAATGTTATGTCATCCTACTCCTGGTAAACAACACTTCCATCCTAACCCACCCCATTCCCGATATCAAATATAGAAAAATAACCAGTCCTGAAGAAGATTCCTTGGCTTCAAATGAAGTCAGTTGTGATTATTTATAAATCATTTTGCTGCTTTGAGGTTTCTTTTTCTTTGCTGTTGATTTTTAGGTAGTAACTAGAATGGTTTTCATAATGTAAAATATATATTCCCTCCATAGTTAAAAAGGACCTTAAGTCCTGCTCTGTTATATGAAGACAGTCTCCAGTTCTGACGAAATAAATCAACTCAGAACAAATCTATGCTGTTGATCTGTGTGTACATCTGTAGCTTACAATGTATGTTCAGCTGTTTTCTTACAGTAATAGGCCAGTTTCATGTACTTTTGGAAGAAATGAGTCCTCATTAAATGCTCTGGCTCATTTGTTAAAAGAAGCTATCTTTACAGCTAAATTGCATTCCAATCCCAGCCCCAACCCCCCCTCCCCCCCCCCCCCCCCGACACAAAAGGATACAAAATTGGAATAGAATATTTTAGTACCAAAAAGGTTTTTTCACGTGTTGTGATCCTATGGATGCAGTTAGAGGTTTCTTATTAAAACCAGTAGAAGCCTCAGCTGTTCAGAGTGCCTGTGCTTTAACAAGGTCTAAATACATGTTTAACCAGTGTTAAAGATATCCTGAAATGTTTAGCATAGTGATCAATGCATGCAGAGTGTCTTTGGTGCTCCACTATTCAATCTCTCTGCAGTCTCTGCAATTGAACAATTTCTTTCTCCCAGCAATCAGTAAAGACAATATTTAGTAAGTCATACAAGATGCTGTCTTTTAGACTTGCTTCTCTTTGGATTTCACAAACATAGCTAGACCCTATACAAATCCATGTAGGCTGATTATACCCAGGGAAAACAACAGATACTCTAAGCAGCCCATTGCAGATACACTAAATCTGGAATCACAGGGAAAGAGGTGTCCTTGTATGTCATTAGGCCCCAGTGCTGGAATGACACTTGCTCTCATGTCTTATGAGATTGTAAGGATTAAACTTTTAGCTACTGGCTGAATAGAAAAAGAATTTGAATATCTCCACCTGTAAGGCTGCAATAACTGGGGGCTTGAAGGGTAGCCAGGTGGCCAGGGGTTACTATCATATTCAGTATCATCTTCCATCTTTCAAAACCTCCTGTGGTTCACATCCTTGAAGCATTCTGGTACACGGTGTTGCCAGAAAAAGGGTTCTGCATTCACAGGGGGATCAGAAATGCTCTCTGTTGCTGCAAAATGTGAGTTTCTGGGGATGAAAGGCATTTCCTAAGTATCCTCTTCAACTCTATTTCTGAGTGCTGGATAAAGAGGGGAACATTTTGATATTCCTCCTAGCACTTTTGTGCAATCAAGTCCTCCTTCAATGCTTATTCTATAGTCACCTTCTAACAAGTGGAGATGCATAATCAGACCTCATAAAGGAGGCATGCCACTACATCATCTATAATGAAATGTACTCTTTCTTATAGCAAAGCATCTTGCTTCTGTATTTTAGTATCAATCCAGCCCCTGCATATTTAGTCCTTGATGATGAAAATTCCTGTTAAACTGCATTTCTTTTAATTCTGTGGCAAACGATTACTGAAATGAACTCATACATCTACAAATCACTTCAATAGATGACTACAAAAGGCACAGAATGTTATGCTAGCTAGAGGAAGTGCCATCTACTATGAGAGACTGCTGTGTAAAATTTATTTAGTGTATGCATGATGATCATATCAGCCAGGATATTACAAAACTGAAATCAATTACTAATCATGATACCACAAGATTCAAAAATTAAAAGCAATTTGAACTGCACAGAGGAGGATAAAACAAGCTCATAAACAAGCAGCTTTCCTAAAAATATCTAATGTGAATGATGGTGTGTCTTTTATTGTCCTCTCCTCCAATTATTTCACTTTGGTATTCATGAGGGACATTAAAAGTCACAAAATAATGAGTGGGAATAGACAGACCAGGATACAAAGAATGAATTAAAATTCCTGAAGACAATTAGCCAAATGTTTTGTTTTAAAGCTGTCATCTAGAAACTTGAATCATTGCTAAAAGCATAGTTCCATTTTTTGCCCTCAACTTTTCTCTCCAGATAGGCAATAGAAGTTTTGTGTAATCAGATATTCAAATGGTTTATTTCTGCATTCTGTCACAAGCAGAAGATTAGGTTTTAACATTTGATAAAACCAAATCTCACTTTGGGTTCGTGTCACACTAGTAGAGGACAATATCACCAGCTCTGATTATTGCAGTATAAGAATTCGTGACACACTGAATGTGTAAATGGTTTGGGAACAGGCTTATATAGAAATATGCAGTCACCTCAGATGAACCCATCCTTCAGTTCATACTAATTGTATAATGTTGATGACATGAGCGCTTACATGTTATGGGTTCAGTCACCTCCAAGGAACAGGTAGAAACAAATCAGGTCTGTGTTACCTGTAGTGCAAGTGATCAGCAAATAACATGCTGTGAAGAAGAAATAAGAATTCAATGCCTTGCCAGAATACATGACTGGAAAGCCCATCACATTAAAATTGTGCTGCATTTAAGGTAAAGCTGGACAGTTTGTGGGCAAGCTGAACTCCACAACAGAGTTGACATCTCCAGTTGAAAAAGAGCACTACATGTCTTCATGAAGTATTATACAGAGCCACCTCCCAGAAAAATTAAATCAGACCCAACAAAGGCAGATTAACACTGTGTTATCTCTTAACATTTCTGCTCCTTACCTTAGAAATATATTGCTCAAATGCATAAACTTTTGATAAAGTACTGCAATGTGTCAGATGACTGAGGTGAGAAGCGCATGTGATTCTACATCTTCTCCACCAAAAAAAATGTGATCTTTAGTGATCTTCCTGTGTCCTTGCCTCTAAAGTACTGAGTATATATTATATTTATGATTTTCTTTGCAGTTTTCTTCTTTCTTAATTTTGCGGCTCAATGTCTTATTCTTACTGTTTCTGTCTGGTCAGAATATTTCTGAGTGATTCTCTAACATGGCATCTTCTCTATTCACCTCCCCCAAATTCTCCTTGTGTTTATGAAATGAGTTTTCTGTGCTTATAGGATAAAGTTCTTCAGATTTATAACTCCAAGTACAGTGAAGTAAGTAAGTGAAGTGAAGAAGATAAACAATCTGAATTTGAGGATAAATGACTCTGTGCATCAACAATTTTAGAATCCATCATAACCTGCCAGTCATATGCTCTCTGAGCATGAAATGTGTAAAGAATATAGAGCTAAAGAGTTTTTCACATATGCCTAGAAGGATCATAAGCAAATTTTGTTCACAGTTACAATCATTTTAAATTCATCTTCTAGCAGAAAAAACAAGTCAAAACATGCCCAGTGAAATTTAAAAGGTTGATCTCTTTGCCTGGGAATCTGGGAGTCTGGGAATCTACAGATAGTCAGCTCCTGCATGTGAGCTCACAGAATAGTGGCCTTGGCCTAGATGTCAGCACCTTCATAACCTCCCTGAAAGGAATCAGCAGAGCAGGTCTGGCTGTGCTCTGAGCATATGCAGGAGAGAAAAGTATTTAATGCCTCTAATTTGCAGGCAAAGAAGAGGCTGTTAAAGGCTGTGCAAGGTCATAATAAATCGAAGGACTTTGAAATGTTAGATTTTAATTTGAATAAATAAATAATGTTATTTATTCTCCCTGTGAGTTTTATTTTTAGTATGAGGATGTCTGGTTGGTTTCAAGCTATTTGGACTTTGATTATCAAAGTCCTGACTACTGTATGCACTTTTAAGATCTACTAGAAGGTGAATGATTAAATTAGGGGTTCTATAAAGGATTTTTCAAAAGGAAGGTGCTATTCTGTCAGAATCTTGTAGTTGTTATACATTTTTTACAACCTTCAAATTAAAAAAAGCAAATATTTTAAACTACAATTATTTTAAGTTTCCCTCTACATGGTTTTTTATTTTCAGTTTATAAAACTATCTGAAATACTTCAATCTGAAAACACAAGACTATTTTAAAGAGTTTTAATTACATAACAAATTGAAGTGATATTTCCACATCCCATTCTTTTTTTTTCTCATGTATAAAGCCACTTTTTTATATATATTTTGAATGTATAAGATTAAAATTAATCAGACCTTTTACCTAACATACAAGCTTACTTGTAAATGACACTAAAATAAAAACAAAAGCTGTGTAGAATACAGCTAGTCTTTTAAATTGCCCAATGAAAATAAAAGCATTGTGTCTAATTGCTAGTCTTTCTATTGCCCAATGAAAATAAAAGCATTGTGTTTTGCTGAATCTATCCAGTTTACATGCGTGGAACTTGGCTGCCAATAACCCCTGACAATTTGACAACAATGTAAAAATGGTCACAAAGAAATCAAATCCTTGCTAAAGTGCTCAACAAATGGACTTGCACATCCTTTCAGTGAGTTGCTATGAGATAGATACTCTGAAAGTTCTCTTTCATCAAGAATTATTTATCCGTATTCAGGGAAATCTTACAAAACCAGGGGTATCACCCTGTTGTCTGAGCTTGAACTTGCCTCTGTCATCTCGCTTTGTCTAATGATCTGAAAACATCTGTCTTAAAATCTATTTCTTATTCCCTTCTACTTCACACATAAATGAAAATAAACAGAGGGGAATGTTGAGATTTTTCATGCATTCCAGCAGGTGAGAGATTGATTTTGCATTTTTTTCTTCATTTTTAGTGTAACTGAAACACATAAAAGCTGAATATTTTTGTTCAATAATTGAAGAAAATAAAATATATGGGTCCTTAGTTTACAAGAATGTTCATGATTAAGTTCCAGTGCTGCCCAAATCAAGTATTCTTTAACTTTATCCCCGATAAGGTTGTAGAAGGAGTAACAGCTACAAGGGAAATGTTAGAATAACAGAGAACAAATAAATTATGAAAAGACAGGAATTGTATAGTCAGTATAATAATATAGTTCAGTTTTCTCTCAGATATAAAACAGCTTCTAGAAAGAATACTGAAATCATCATTTTCGTCATAGCAATAACAGCAGAAAAGCATCCTCTTCTGACCTGTAGGTCATATACAGAGGGTATTCTGGTTACTATTTTACAAAGAACATTTGACCACAATTTTAAATACCCTAAAGTAAGATGATTTCTCATTCACACTCCCATCCACATCCTATGTTATATGCATTTGCTCTAGACTTTTAAAATTGTTTTCAGTATTTGAGCATTATTCACTTTTATATTCAAGGAAAACAAGCATACCAAGAATTGATATTTTCATAGAATCTGGTTAAATGTTAATAAAATGAATTTTATTGCATACACAAACCCACGTACGTAACTAAGTTGGGGGTTTTTTTTGTCTTTTCATCATGCTTCTTTCCTTTAGTAATTTAAATGAGATACATTTGCTGTGGTAAGAAGTTCCTAGGGGTAGTGCTTTAACACTTCATAGACTAAAATCTAAAGTTCAGATCCCTATTGAGTTTCTCTTGTTCCTCCAGGTGCTATTCTTACACTATTTCAGATTCATGTAGCAGATTCTAGTACTAAAGGATATAAAAAACAGTTTTTGCATGATAACTGTTGGAACCTTTAACCAGAGAAACAAAGTCATGGAGATGTAATGGAGTGTCTTTTCCTATAATGGACTGCCCTTTTGCCCATACAAAATGACATAGTATAATTGCAGCTGAAGATTTGGCTATATCTTAGGTCTTCCAGTTAGAGGCTTTGGAAAAATAAAACAAACAAACAAACAAAAAAACCCACAAACTATTTTTCTTTCTCTCTCTCTCTTTTTTTTTTTTTTTTTTTCCTTCCAAATAGGACTTTAGTGGAATTTAAATATAATGCAAATTAGGTTTGCAGTGCTGGGGGGGACGCAGAAATATGGACTCTCAGTGTCCAATAAAGATGCAGAAGATACACCTCCAAGTGCTCAGGACAAAGTCATAATTTAATATTAGTTCCATTGTTCATACTACTTCTAAAACGAAAATGAAAAATAGCTGAAGTTTAATTTCTTGAGAGTTCAAGGCAGAAGATTTCATAAGGATGAAAGAACACTAGAAAACAAACAGTAAAGAAACTGATATCTTCTGTGGACCTCTACTGAACTCTTTGTGGAAGTCAAGATAAAAATGTGATATTTTTCAAGCAGGTATCTTTGGTCATATCGTGTGCAGCTTCCTTCTTTTTCCATATTTTTATTCCATTTGGCTGCAAGAAGCAGTAATTTAATGATTTAGATGTGAGGGAATTCCAGATCTCCCTCAAACTTGATTAAATGTAATAACTGGTTCACCACAGTGCATTTGCTTAATGCACTTATACACAGTCAATTGTTTTCACTTACAATGCAACATTATAAGATCAAATTTAGCAAGGACAAGATGCTTTGCCTGCTCTTTGGATAAAGTGTGCAACAGTGTCTTTGATAAGTTTTGCATCCTGTATCTATCATGTTATAATTTACAGAGAATAGAGTAAGAAAGAAAGCAAGAAAACCTCAGTAATTTTTTTCTGATAGCTTCAGCTCTTGAATGAATGGTGTGCACACTGCATCCTATCATGTAGGTAAGGAATGCCAGCATTATTTCCAACAAATTTGTAAAAACACTTTTGGAATTCTAGTACAGTGACTCAGAAAACTGACAAACACGGAGACTTTTAGGCCACCTGGCTCAAATTTCACTTTGACTGGTGGTGAGTCCAAGTCATCAGTGCCCTGTGTCAGTTTTCTAGCCCATCAGTAAACCATAATGGTCTGATCAGTCACAGGAGGATGTGGGGCTCATGGCCTTCCAGCAGCCATTTATTTCATATAAGACGGGAAATAGAAACCTCCACTGCAAAAGCTAAGATGCAAGCAGTGGTGAGTTGGTCCTTACTCCTCAGGATTTCTGTAGGCTGCTACAAAGCTATACCAATAATGAATAAGTTTTCTCCTAGTTTAGAGTAAAAAGAAGAATATGAAAAGCCATATCCAGGTTTATCTTTCTCATATTGATCCCTCCTATTAAATGTCTTAAAGCTATGCCTTTTTAAAAAATTAATTCAACCAGTATTATTAAATAGTGTCTGTAAGTGGATTACAAAAATACCACTCATGTTCTAAGCATATTGTAATGCCACATTTAAAAAAAGGAAGAGAGGAGTATGGGTACCTACATGTTCTCATGCCTTGCTTGAATTTCAGTAAGCAAAAGTACAGTTGAATGTCTTTAACATCAAGGAGCTGCATGGTCACAAAATGTATGCAACTATTTGGCAATTCATTAGCAGAAACTAATGAAGATGTGACTAATTCAACAAGCATAATCATTGTGTACAGGTGCAGGCTTTGCAAATTTGACCTGCAGTCAGTGGCACATCAGACATGATGAGCTGGAAGTCCAGGGAAAAGGGAGGCTGCTCTTTCAAATAGCTAAAGGCCACATACTAGACCATGAAATTGAGAATGTTGACACAAAATAATCAATTAATCAGTAAAATCTTCTAAATTTATGTTGGACAAACATTATGTTGGACAAACATATTCCACATTGGTGGAATATTCCTGGCTTTGCCTTTAAATAAATGGAAATTGTTAATCCGATTGTATATTAGCTATAATTAACTTAGACCAATGAAAAGACAAAGCAAGACAAAAGTTTGACCAGCTGGCCCCAACCATGTTCCAGTGTGCCATTGTGTGCCTTTTTAAAATCTGAGCTGTGTGTCCAGATCAGTTTATGTACAAGGGTGAATGCAATAAAACATAAAGTGCTATCTTAGTGAAGTTATGCATCTATAAGAAATTCTGACAGAAATTCCATGAAAGTCCACCAAGAAATGGTAGGAATAACAAGACAATCATAAAAAAAAAAAAAATTGAAATCTGTTCTGAAAGGAAATCAGCAAACCCTTCAAGTATGAAACACTGGGATGAAAATATGAAAGAAAAAGCAAACAAACAAAAACCAGAAATATCCAAAAAACAGACCGAAAAAACAATTTTAAAAGCCTTGTGTTATTTGATTTTTACTTCACTGAAATGTGATCTATTTTCCAAAACCATCTCCCATTGTAAGCTACTTCAGTCATAAATCTCAGCTGTATATCTAAATAGGCTAAACTCAGTTGTGAACACAAATGTAAATATTTGTATCTGTAATATTTTACTCCAGAAGTATTTCAGGATTCTTCAGCTTTCTGAAATAGGTGATGAGTTATTCCCTGTTCCATTCAAAGGAGACTGCTTTGTGATTTCTTCTCACTGCTTCAGGCTAGAAAAAGATAAAACCAATCCAAATAGAAAATTAAGACAATTTTTATTGTAAAAAACTATTAGCAATTTTTAATGGAAAGCCCAAAATACATTTTTATATCCCAAAAGAGTTTTCTAATTTTTTCTAACTTTTTTTAACTAAGGCTAATGAAAACTGTAGAGGAAATAATTTGTAGACAGAAGCTTCTATTTGCAAAATGAGTTGAAAAATAAAGAATTGATCGACCATTCTTGTTATTAAATAATTCATTTTTTATAATGTTTATTTTTTTAACATTGGAGAATTAATTCAGCATGTTTCAATTCATAAAAATTCAGAAAGCAAATCTGAAAACCAATACATCAGCTTTATAAATGACAGTGTGACTAACTTGCACCTGGGGATAATTTTTTTTGTAAAAAACTTGAAAAGATATTTTTATCTTGTTCCTATCAGTCTTTCAAGAGTTTTGTAATCTGAGTGGTTATTAATGTCTCTCATTAATCTTGGATGAATTAGGGAGCCAGGATCTTTGAGGCTCAAGTCAATTATGTATAAATAGAGTCCATTATTTACAGCACCATTATGTCCCCAGCTCATTTATTACATAAATCTTTTCCTATCTGTAATTTATTCATCCTTATTAACTAACATTTCTGGGTAAATTAAAAAATTGTGACTGAGGTAAATCACATCCCACTAAGTAGAACTAGATAAGAGTCTCATTTATTTCATTTCTCATACTTTTGGCTGGTTTTGACTCTTTTTGATGGGAGATGATTTTCAAAAGCAGTAGAGCCAAAACCTCTGTATATGCATGGCAAAAGTAGTTTCAAACACATGCTTCCCTCCTGGAAAATAAGAGGTTGTGTCCCTGAGACCCTTATTAGCCTATTATGTGATTTCATTGTGAGTATTATCAGCAAAATTTTGAAGAATAGCCAGCCTAAATTTTTTTTTGGATGGTTACTCTGTTATTTTTGCCCCTGCTTGGATTGCAAAAAAACCAGGACATTGGTCAAAAGAGGATAATAAACATCACAAAAGCTGCTTAGCAAATTGCCCTTATTTTAATTAATCAACATAATAAAGACAAGAATACTGAGCAACTATCTTGTCCTTTCTTTTATTTTCTCTTTTAGCACAATTTTATGTTCCAATTTCTTAAATTTTTAGTTTTATTTCCCAATGCCTGCAACCACAATTATCTGTTTTTTATAACTATAAGTTACAGTATGGAAGTATGGAAAAGAAGTGAGAAGCAGAGATATGTATGTTCCAGACACTGTTCATCTTGGGTTGGGTGAGGAGCAAAAAATAGCAAATTCTTTCCTTTAGTAGTTCTTAACCGTAAAATGGGTTTATGCAGCACCAGAAAAACCTGTATCAAGTCTAAGTGGGAAGTCTGTTGTGCATAGAAGATCATCATGCCCCTCAGAGGGTTTGACAAATTTCACATATATACTTTAGAATAGAGTATTAACTGATGAAAATGAAATATTATGGTAAGTGATAAAATAATATTACTTATCATTACATTGTGTCTGTTCTTTGCTTTATGATTTTTTTAACCCTCTTATGTTCAGTGAGTAGCCCTCTTTTCATCCATCACCAGTCAGAGGCTTCCCCAGCCACATGTTCTTGCCACAACCAATTAGATGAAATTTCGTTGCCTTCTCTTCTGTCTTCACTTCGGTGTCACAAGCTGCAAATCAAAATAGAGAAGATCTGCATTGGTCTGTCTTCAAGCAGAGCTTGAGAGATAGACAATGATGTCTTAAGAATTTAATCTAGCTTCTGAAAGGTTCTCGATCTTTGTAAATTTCGTATATTTATGATTTTAATGCTATAGTGCCAGCACTGTCTATCATTTCTGAAAAACACAACTCAAGGATTCATTCATTGTGACTCTTGATGGGCAGCTCCTTGTGTGTAATGCCAGTCTTTGCTCTTTAAATAGAAAGAGTTAATTTTAGGGAACAAGAGGAATTATATTACAGGGTCTGAAGGCTGTATTTAATTTATAGTGAATTGTTCATGCAGAGGAATGGGTTTTACAATTAAATGAGAGATTCCAAACCTTTCAGCTGCTTAATAAACCATATAAATTGAAGAAATGGGTTGGGATTGAACATCTCAGCCCACCTGTCTACTTGCACATATGGCTGAAATACTCTTGGGTAATAAAGAATAAAATAACTTCTTTCCTATTCCTATAAACTAAGACTCTCATGAACAGGAGTGATAGACAGGCCAATCAACCAGGCAAATGAGCTCTGGTGGTGGTGGGATATTTCAAGGGACATGTCTTTGGTCCACTTCACAGTTCAAATAGAAAATTTTTTGAGAGATGGACCACAAGGTTTAAAATTTCGTATATATGGATTTTTATTTATTATTCTGCCCATAATTTTACATGGTTGTGTTCCAGCATTTATCCAATATTTGGTCTTCCATGAATGATAAAAAATAAAAGATACCCACTAACAATTTTAGGAATTAAATATGAGACAGTTATCTGTGCAACAAATATTCACACCTTCTCCTCTCCCTCACCTCCAAAAGAATTGTTTGTAAGATGGCAAAACAGAGTTCAACCAGAGCCATTTCAGTATTCAGGTTTTGTACCAGGGTGAATGCAACTATCAGGTAATCGTAATAAATCTTGTTCATTAGTAAACATCCTTATTGAGCCATACACTCCTGAAGGTGAAAGTGTAGAGTTAGGTCCCCGAACAGTAATTTGAAAGGAATTATTAATTTACTTTCATCCTTTTTCGGGCTGCTAAATTGTCTCCAAACCTTTTAAACTTTTCATTTCACAGTATTCAGCTTACAAAATCAGATGCCGTAGAGAAAAATTTCAAGATGTAACAGGAATTTCCTTTTGCTTTCCTACTTTTTTTCATTTTGTCCAGGATTTTTACTCTAAATCTTTTCAAGGTACCTAGGAGTCTCAGAAATATATTAGTATTTAGAACTATCTTAGGTGACGACCTGCTGTGAATGCTAAATACCAAAATTGCTACTAATAAAAATATTGTTGGTCAGTGTGTGAATTAACACATACAGGTAACCAAGGGCAACCACCAAACCACAGCTGAAATGCAAACAGTGTTTTGTTTTTTTTTTTTAATTTCATTACCTCACTAAGAACATCAGGTGGCAGAGACACACGGGGACCCAGGTTCCATTCAGCTCAGTTCATCCCAGCAAGGGAGGGGGATCTACGGGCTCACTGCCAGCCTCACTGCAACAAAAGGCTTTGGGCATGTCTGTGAAAGTGTGTTATCTCTCCACAGGAGTTCTACTTCTCAGAACAGGAAGAGGATGAACAACACAAGGCATAAAAAATGTAGCTTGCTCATACCGACAGTTTTAGCAGTCTCATCTGCTAAAGGTCACTTTGAGCAAATTTATTCCCTCCTCATTGCTGAATCTCACAGTTTTAACCCTTTCTTCCCAACAGTCAGTATTCACATTGATTTTTTTGTTAGCAGTATCATAAAATCAGAGAATCAAGAATGGTTTGCATTGGAAGGGGCTTTAAAGATCATCTGATAGCAACATCTCTCCACTATGGGCAGGAACACCTTTCAGTACACCAGGTTGCTCAAAGCTTCATCCAACCTGGCCTTGACCACTGCCAAGGATGGGGCATGATTTGCTTTATTCTGATGTACCAGACGCTGGCAGTGAGACAGGCTTCCCAAGCAGATACGTACTTCCAGAGTTCAGTGAATTCTGCCCTCCTATCTAGTACATTTTATGTTCTCTGAAGCTAGGGATTTAATATTAAACAAAAATCTGAAAAATAAATTGCTGGAAATATGGAAACTGCTGCTCTGATAGATACTGGCCTGTAGTTTTTTCTATTCTTTATTCTTAATATAATAAAGAAAAATATCCAGTTTCCAAAAGGAAGAAAGTACTCTAAATTGTACATTCAGAATGTGCAAGTTTTTATAAAGGACAGCAAATTTTGAAGGAAAAAAGTTTAAGTAAATATGAACTCTGAAGCTGTTGGACTTTGACCCACTTTTTTGTGTGGGAGAAAGGCTATGTATGCTGTCTATTTGAATGTTAGCAAAGCCTTTAACAGTGCTCCCCACAACACTCTCCTGGAGAAACTGACTGCTCATAGCTTGGACAGGTGCACTCTTCACTGGGTTAAAACTGGCTGAAATGCTGAGCCCAAAGAGTGGTGGTAAATGGAATTACATCAAGCTGATGGACTCTAACAAGTGTTGTTTCCCAGGGCTCAGTATTGGGGCCCATTCTGTTTAATGTCTTTATTCTGTTAATCGTCTGGAGAGAGAGGTCAAGTTTACCCTCAATGAGTTTGCAGATGACAGCAAGTTGACCAGGACTGTGTATCTGCTGGAGGGCAGGAAAACTCTGCAGAGGGATCTGGAGAGGGTGGATCTGGAGAGACTGAGGACAAACAGTGTGAGAGACAACAAAACCAAGTGCCAGGTCCTTCTCTTTGGTCTCAACAATGCCTTGCAGTGCTACAGGAAGAGTGGCTGGAAAGCTGCCCAGCAGAAAAGGACCTGGGGGTGTTGGTCAACAGAAACTGAACATAAGCCTGACCTGTATCAATAACAGTGTGGCCACCAGGACCAGGGCAGTGATTATCCCCTGTACTTGACCCTGGTGAGGCCACACCTTGAATCCCGTGTTCAGTTCTGGGATCTTCACCACAAAAGAAGGACATTGAGGTGATGGAGTGGTCCAGAGAACCATGAAGATGTGAAGGGCCTGGAGCACAAGTCTTATGAGGAGCAGCTTAGGGAGCTGGGGTTATTGAGACTGGAGAAAAAGAAGCCCCAGGGAAACCTTACCTCTCTCTGTAACTACCAGGCTGCAGTGAGGTGGGGGTTGGTCTCTTCTCCCAAGTAACAAGAGATACAAAAAGAGGTTGTGCCAGGAGAGATTTTGATGGGATATTAGGAAAAATTTCTGAACAGAAATAGTGCGGGAACAGGATGCACTAGTACAGGCTGCTCAAGGAAGTGACTGAGTCATCATTTTTGGAGGGATTTAAAAGATGTGTAGATGTAGCACTTAGGGACATGGTTAGTTGGTGGACATAGAACTGCAGGGTTTACAGTTAGACTCAGTGGTTTCATTTGTTTTTTTTCAACTTAAATGAATCTATTCCTCTTCCCTGTGAAGTTTTTGATATAATGTTGACTCATCTGAAACTCACCTACTAGTTTTTCAAATGAAACAAAACCAATCTTTCTTATTTTCCATTATTAAAAGAATTTTGCACAAGTAAGATGAATTTTAATTGCCTTCATTTTGTTTCTCTAACTTTTAATTAACAAATCCTGAAATGGTACAAAGAGCAAAGTAATAGTTGAATATCAAGGGTAACACATTCTACTCATCTATTTAAAAAAGACAGATAATATTTTAGACTTTAAAACAAAAATTACTTTTTAAAAAACTATTAATATACAATATATATATATATATAACATTGTGGCGTGGGGAGACTTTTGTGTCTCTTCCATCCAGCTACATTAGGGACTTTGAAAGGAAAACAGATGTGGTTTGGTTTAAAGGCCGCATACTTTTGAAATTGTTGTTGCTTGTTTCTAGAACCATAACCCTCTAAAAGCAAGGACTTACTATACTGACCAGTGTCATGAGCATTACATTATAATGATCCACACAAAGCATAAGCATTGTGGCCAACTACAGAAGTTCATGAGAATATTCCCACTGTCATTGTCTTTCCCTTGCTCTTCCACTTTTATTCGTGATTATGCAAAATAGCATAAAAGGTGAGTCCTCCCTGGTACAGCAACTGTGTTCTTTCTATAATGTCTTCTGCCACCAAGTAAAAAAAAGACAGGACCATATAAAAATATCAAAACCACATAACTGTCATTGGTTGTTTTGGCATTAGGATTCGCTTACATCAAGAAAACAGGGTACTCCAAAAGCCAAGAAAGTCTGACTCAGTAACTAAGTACTTTAGTTATGTCACGAATTAGTATTGAGCCTAAAATATACACAATCAAATGTTCCGAGAAATAAATAACTGATGTTAAAGTTAGGTGAACTCATAATTGTTATTATCTCAGATATAATGCCACAAGAATGAGTTAGTGCTTCTGATCTTCCCAGGCTCAGCATAAAATATATGAACTATGAGTTATTCCCTTCTTTAAAAGCTGTAGTATCTTGACACCACATGGAAACATCTTTATCTTACAAAGACTTCAATCTAGTGTGATTGATATTTCTTCTTTCTGTGAAGGGTGTGTATCTCTCTAATTTTACCATTGATATGAAAGTTTGTAAATATAGAATCTATTCTAGAATGTTATATTCAGGTTCATCTCAACTTCACCATGTAAGAAACTAAAACACTCATCAATTAAGCAATTCACCACAACCTTCACATGTCTTATTGAAAATCAAGACAGTGAATATATCCTAAATACAAGTCCCATAGTAATCAGTGGAATGGGTGATCAATTCAATAGCATTGTCCTGTCAGAGAACTACACAAAAGACTCACACTAACTATAGCAATTACTTTATTCTCCACTGGAACCACTGGAGATTAGCTAATACATGAAAAAATGCTGTATAGTGACAGATGATCTTTCATATTTGTCACACTACTTGCATGAGAAAGAAGCACCCCATCCTGACTCACTTTGAATGTCCAAATAATGAGAAGTATATTAAGAATGTACTTTCTTGAAAAAATACTTCTTTTGAGGTTGTCTTTTTGTCATTTGTGCTTCAGCATGAGAGAGTGTGTTATTCAGTATTGCAGTTTGTTGTGGTTTTTTTCAGGTTGTTTTGTTGGGTTTCTTTTTATTCTTACTCTTCTACTACAGAGCAATAATTTTTATCTTTGATGTGTGACATTTCAAAAGACGTAGTTCTTAAAAGATGTTGCTGTCCTTTTTACTAGTCTATGAAAGTCATTAGGAGCCAATTCACTTATACTGAAGAGAAAAACAGTGATGAAAGCACAGTCTTTTTTAAAAGGTGAAGGATTATGTTGTAGCATACATTATCTGCATTGTGTTTTCTGAGGGATGACTTGATGACCTTTATTTTCAATACCTGTACTTTTACCAAATTCCAACGACTTGAGTAAATTATCTACATAAGTCACTTGGAAAAACTTACATGTAAACAAAACACAAAAAAGTGTTTTAAATATTTCAATACAAAGTTCACAGCTATATAGCTAAGAATGAATGGTAATCTCTGAATTACTGAAGTACATTTCAAGTAGAGTTTCATCCTGCTCAATCATTGTATCTTAGATTTTTTATTATTTTCCACCTTAGGGGGGACAGAACCACAGCTAGCTCCTTTTCATTTCACACCATTCTAGTCCTGAGTTCTCCAAACTACTTACCAGTAATATTTAGTTCCATTTTTGGTTTAGTACAGACAGTTAAAAACAGTATACTTTGAAGAATGTTAATTCTAGGGAATTGCTACTTTGACACCTATTGGCTGTGCCATGACAGTGAGGAAGTGTCCAATTCAGGCTAAAATTTCACTGCAGTAATTTAATACTTATTTTCAAAAATCACATGATATTTTTTACTGTAATATTTAAACCTAGTTGGCAGAAAATGTCCAGCACAATCAAGATGGTGCAATGCAAAAGCAACCTTCGGGTAAGCAATCAGCAGACCAAAAGCTATTATCAGCGAATAGTGAAGATATGTACAGACTAGATTAAGAAAAGCTATCCAGGGTCTTGAATATGTATCCAGCTTCTCACAGGCAAACCAGGGTCAAGGTGTTGGAAAAAAATTGCCTAGAATGAAATTAATGTAATGTCTTATATAAGTTGGCTTTCTTAGACTGGTTCTCCATTCTTCAGGACCATATATGTAATTTTTAGCCATTCATAATTAACTGAATGAGGACTGTCCCTTTCATCAGGCTCCAGACTTCCAAATCTAAAGATTTTTTAAAGGTGTTCCGAATTTATTTTCTAAAAACTTCCACTACACAATGCAAGAACATTCTTTCAATTCAAAGCTTTGACACCACACAAAACAAAGCACCACATGAGAGATATCAAACACCTCCATTTTAAATTAAGTTCAAACACAAAGGAGGGCACTCATAAACTCAGTAGACCTAATGAAATGTTCCAGAATAAAAGAAAAATGAATTTTCCAGGACATTTAGTTCCCATGATGTCACAATAGCTGTTCCTCTCATGGCACGATTCCTAGTCAAATTATTCAGTGATTATTCTATTTCAGTTTCTCTATTGAATATTCAGTTTAATTGCTCAAAGAGAATTGCTTTGCTATTGAATATAAAAAAAAAAAAACGCAGAATAATTTTTGGCTGAATCTATCTTGCTGCTCTGAAGCTGTAGGCTATAATTTTTTGTGTCCAGTTTAAAGAAAAAATATCTCGTTCCTGCCTTGGTTGCAACCACGAGAGATTAAACGCCTTTAAGAAATAGATATATTGGATATATACTGGATATATCAAGTGTGTATATTCTCTTTTCACTTAAAGTATGATTGGCCACCCCATGCTTCACTGCCTTTGCTTGATCATCATGGCATGTCAAGAAAAATTCAAAGCTAATCCAATTTAATTTACTCCTTAATTACAGAACCAGCCTGGGGACTAAAACAAATCTGCCCAAAGAACTGTCTATTTTTAATCTGGCTAACCTTTCCATAAATGCTATGTTCTATAGAACGACAGAAATGCCAGCTTCTAGGCCAATGATTCCCAAAGCTGTAGGGGAAAAGTCCATTGTCAAACCTCAAACTTTATCATTTACTTTCCCTGCCAGCTAAAAAAGTAAATGGGTATTCTATAGTTTCATGCACTTGATGGGCAACACACTTTAGAAACAGTTTTTGGGAGCTGGAATTGTTTCTAGAAAATTGCCCTCTTTTCAGTTGCTCTTCCAGAAGCAGAAATTCCACAGAAAGCAAGAGAACAGGAAATGAGACACTTACGTATCAAACTGAAGTGAATATGAAAGGTAAGTAAAAAGTATTAACAATTTTGAAAGTGTTACAGAACATATCAAACTAAAATGCAAAGTAGACAGCACATTAAAGAAATTTGAAACTTTACATGACACAGAAACAATTAAAACTACTTTGTCCAATTCTACATTTCTGAACTGAATATTTCTTTAAACAAACAGCTTTCTAATTTATGCTATAAACCCATTAAAGTATAAAACTCCTCACAGCTCTGTAGAGGGACCCAGACAGACTGGGAAGGTGGGCTGAATCCAACAATATGAGGTTTAAGAAGACCAAGTGCCATTTCCTGCACTTCGGCCACAGCAACTCCCTGCAGCACTTCAAGCTGGGCACAGAGGGGCTGGACAGGGGCCAGGCAGAAAGGGAGCTGGGGGTGGTGATCAACAGCCAACTGAACCTGAGCCAGGCTGTGCCCAGGTGGCCAAGAAGGCCAATGGCATCCTGGCCTGTATCAGCAATAGGGTGGCCAGCAGGACCAGGGCAGTGATTGTCCCTCTGTATCCAGCACTGGTCAGTACCTAAATGGTTCTAAGGTACTTAAATTGCCTTTCTTAATGTGAATAGCATTAAAGCTGTAGAGTTTCTGAATGATTTTCTCACTTATTACTGAGCAAATAAAATATCCAAAAATATCCATACAAATATCCATTCAAGACAGATTAGTTATTGACATTAACAGGCAAATAAAATATCCAAAAATATCCATACAAATATCCATTCAAGACAAATTAGCTATTTACATTGACAGTTATTGACATTAACAATGAGTAACCTTTATCTTTGCCATCATTCTTGACTTAAAGGAAAAGAAACTTCAAGAGACATCAGTGTTAAGGAAATTATTTTAGCACAAAATTAAAAGGAAAAAAGCTCCTTTTAAATTTCAGAAATCCTTTGAAGAGTAAAATGAGAAGACATTTTACTGGAGGAGAGTGAAGATGGCACTATCTTGGTTTCTAACTCATATATGACAAACAGTGATATGTGCCAGCCAGATGCTGAAATCTTTTAACAAACGACCAATTTGAAATGGATGTTTTTGTCAGCACAGTTCTGGATGAGTCAAACACAGACGGTGTCAACATTAACTTCCTTACAGACAGTCCTTCTGAGGAGGAATGAGGGCTGTCTGGGATCTCCTAAAAACTAAGATGATTGTACAGAGTTACTCATGCGCAGCAAGTTTGTGATGCCTGAAAGCACCAGACACACCGCACACATGCATCACAGCTGGCCTGTGCCTGTGCCATAAAACCAGTTTTCAAAACACTCCAAATTTTTCAGGTATGTGATGTCCCAGGGAGTCACACATGCACAAAGGTATACCTGATACTTCCCCAGGTTTCAGGCACATTGTGCAGGCACATGGCAGCTGGGCAGTATAGATTCATTAATCACTGCTTCCAAGACATAGCACATTCTCTACATATAGCATGCTGTTAATCTACTCACAGTCAAAAGGATTGTTCAGGATTTCCAGGTTCTGGAATGTGTATTGCACGACTGCTGCTTGTTACGCATGACTGATTTTTTGGATCTCCAAGCAATTGTGAGAAATCTTCATGAGTTTCCTGAATTGATATTTTAAAAGGAAAAAAGAAGTCATGACTAGCAACTAAAAGATGAGAAAAGCTCAGGCAATGATCTTGCCAAGGTCTAAATAAAAGATCAGCTGGGTCAAATCAAATTGTATTTTAATTTTTTGTTAAGTCCTCATTATTTAAAGGTGTTCAAATAAAAATCCACGTATATTTATATTTATTTAAGCTAGCTTATTTATAGGTCTTTTCTTTATGAAATTTAATCAAATGTGATTTAAAAAAATGTTTTAGACCACCAACAGCCGAAAAAGAGAATTAGACCTTTTAGGTTATTGATGTGTTAAGCCTCAAACAGATACTTCAGATTTCAAATTGTGTCTCTCCAGGTATTTATAACGAATTCACAGGCCTGGTGAATTCCATCTGAGGAGACCAATTCTCTCTAGTATTGACTATTTAAAGTATATTGACCATTTAATTGACCTTTTAAGTAAAGCAATATGGTCAAAACCTATTTTATGGATGGCCCATGCAAATTAGATTATTTAGTATTTTATAAAACAAAGAGTTTGACATCTTCTAATAAAAATATGAAGCTTAAACTGTCCAGAGTCTACCTGGTCAATAGACTCTGATATGTTTAATAGGTGTATTAGTGCTGCAAATACTAAATTTGTCATATTTGAGAAAAATCATCCATTCTCCCTTAAGTGATGAGAGGGGATGTGTTTTTCAGGTTTTGTTTCATTTTTTGTGTCCTGCAGATTAATGTGTCTGTGGCATGAAGATCATCATTAAACAATCTCATTATCTCTGTTTAAATGAATAAGCAATGTTGTAGAGCAGCAAATTTCTGCATACAGATGGTATATTAGGTTGTATCCACTATAATGGTGATCATTGGATGTATTTTGTATGAGCTTTGATGCTGAACTTCCAAATGCTGAATTATTTTTCCTCTCCTATACTCAGTACTCTAGAGTTTCCAGCCAAAATTCCCACAGATGGAGGCACAAGAAGAGGTCAGAATGTCCAAATCATCCTTATCACCATCCTATCGAATGTACAACAGAACTTTCCTACAAGCAGCTCCCAGAATCAAGCACTGGCTCATTGACAGCATGAAATACTCTAGTACTTCAAAAATGTGCATTAAAAAAACAAACTGCTGGTGGCTATGTTGAGTTTGAAATGTCCCTACAATGATTATAAAGAGAACCTTGGGTAACATGATCAGTTTTAGCTGTAGATCCCTGTGGACTGATAGATGGATAAGATTTTGGTTGGATGGTTGCATTCAGAGCACATTGGTTAACAGCTCAGAGTCCCAATGGTTACCAGTGACAGGTGGTGTCCCTCAAGGGTCTGTATTGTCAGTGTTACTCAATATTTTCATTAATTACATAAATTAAGGAACCTCAGCAGATTTGCAGATGACACCAAGATGAGTGGTGTGGTGACTCTCTTGAAGGACAGGATGTCATCCAGAGGCACCTGGACAAGCTTGAGATGTCAGTCCATGGGAATCTCATGAGGTTTAAAAAGACCAAGTGCAAGGTGCTGCATGTGGATCAGATACACCCAGTATCAAAACAGGCTGGGGATGAATAGATTGGAGCAGGTCTGCTGAGAAGGACTTGTGGGTGCTGGCAGATGAGAGGCTGATCATGACCCAGCAATGCGCACTCACAGCTCAGAAAGCCAAAGCTCAGCATCAAAGCCAAACCTGCCCTACATCAATAGTTGCCTGACCAGGAGGCAGTGATTCTTCCCGTCTCTCCCCTCTGGTAAGACCCCACCTGGAGTGCTGCATCCAGCTCTGTGGTCCCCAGCATAAGAAGGATGGGCACCTGTTGGAGCAAGTCCAGAGGAGGGCCACCAAGTTGATCAGAAGGTTGGACCATCTCTCCCATGAGGAAAGGTCGAGAGAATTGCAAAAGATTAGTCTTCAGGGTGACATAATTGTGACCTTCCAGTACCTGAAAAGAGCCTACAAGAAAGAGGGAGAGAAACTTTTTACAAGAGCCTGTCGAGACAGGACAAGAGGCAGTGGCTTCAAACTGAAGGAGAGTAGGTTTAGATGAGATATATGGAAGAAATTCTTTCCTGTGAGGGTAGTGAGGCACTGGAACGAGTAGCTCAGAGAAGATGGGGTTGCCCCATCCCTGGCAGTGTTCAAGGAGAGGTTGAATGGGGCTTTGGGCAACCTGGTCTAGAGGAAGGTGTCTCTGCCCCAGAGCAGGGAAATTGAAATCAGATGCTCTTTAAGGTGCTTTCCAACCCAACCCAATTTGTGATTCTATGATCCTATGATCCTGTAGATACTGATCGATTTCCCTATAGGTGAAATGTGTCACAAACGTAACATTTTTGATACAACACTACACAGACATTAATTAATGCAATAATTAGCAAATACATAGTTACAAGGATGTGTTAATACTTTTTTTGGTATCAAAGGTTCAGAATTAAATGCACAAGTTCAGTGAGAATAGAGTAAGAAATGCTGCAAAGTCCTCAAAATTTTCTACGGCAAATAAATAATAACCTAGTAACTAAAGCTTCTGTATATATAAGCAATAATAACAAGTCTTAGAGTTGAAAAGAACTGCTTGCCTTAGGAAAAAAAACCACAACATATGATGAAGTCATCAGTCATCCAATATAATGAGCAGTTAGAACAGTTAGAAAAACACATAAAAACTAGATTAAATAATTTTTCTTTCTTAATCAATTTAATAAAAGGCACCATCTACTCCTGGGAAATAAAATATCTCAGTTGTTGTCCAAAGTTGAATTCTGAAAGTTAGTTTTGAACAACAGGTAGGATTATTATTCTTTCCCCTTTTCCTTTTTATTAAAGGAAGAAGATGCAAAGAATACTTAAGCAGAGTCTGCTTACAAGTGAAGTCAGAAGCAGCTCACCCTACTCTAATAAGGTTTATAATTTTTTGTTTTTCAAATCTGTGTTGACCTTTTCTGAGACTCTCTAGCAAGAAACATCAGCATGATGTGTATCTTAACAATGGATATGTTTGTGTTGGGAGTCCTAAGAAAAAACCAAAGCTGCTATTCAGTAACACAGTTTACAAGGGCATTTGGTTGAAATTTTTATGATTTTTTTGCTGGGGATCCATGAAGTTGAACCAACTTAAGGACAAACTCCTCTTGCATCAACAAGTCTTTTTTTTAATGCTAAGGCATTTTAGCTTATGCAATAATTTTATTTATCAGCAGTAGTCTGTTTACAGCAACAAGAACTCAAGCCTTAACAAATGTCTTCTCAAGTTTCTGAAGTGTTTCTATTTTTTGAAGTTACTTTTATGTTTTCCTACAATTACTGATAATTTTGTATTGATAAAAAATGGTCACATAAGATAAATCAAATATTTATCACTGCATGGAGTGGGGGCCATTAAACAATATGTTGCACTAGTTCTTCTAGGAGGGTTTGGTGGTCTTTGCAAACTAGCCACTTCTGGAAAAAGCAGCTGCTTTGTGTATACATACTGGCCTACAAGAACACAGTCACGTCTGTCTGTCACACCCCCAGAAAAAGTAAAAGGACAGATTTTGTAATAGCTTGAGTAGTATGTTAGGGGTTCTTCATGACAGGTGGGTGAGTGACTTGTTCTGCATGAATAAATAGTAATGTTTTACTGCAAAAAGAAAATTTATACAAGTTCTGCACATCACCAGCATACATATATGTACATATGTGGGTGAAAGACAGAACATCTAAACTGAAAATGGTTATATTTTCTATGTGAATGGCAGACAGTTTCTAGCTGGTGACAAATTTGCATTCAGCATGAATAATAGGTATTCTACCCTCAACAACGGGGGACAGTTTCAGTCTCATGCAAATGCTCACTGACTGCATTGTGTCAATTAAAACAGATGGGGTAAGGATGGAAGCGAGTTAATATAATGGAAGGGAGTTAATGTATTAAAGAAAGCATTCTCCTTTTTTGGGGGGAAAATGCACTATTCCTTTAATGATATTTTTTCCAGTTTCTGAGACCATGATGCTTTAAACAGAAAGATCAACTCTGTCATGTAAAAGCCTTTTGCATTGTTCCTGTTGCTATTTTCAAGATTTATGATACTAAATATAAGCTGACTAATATTTTCCTCATCTAATGGCAATCCACAGCCTGTTTGGAATGGGTACAATTATTTACAGCTGTATGCAAGATGTTGTTAAATGCAGAACAGCATCTCTAGCTTTCTCCTGCATACTGCTATCAGAAAATATTCAGATGATTCCTCTCTCTAAGTAGTTCCTCTGAATTATCAAATTTTTCCTAAGATATTCAGGTATGATAGAATTAAAAAACAAAACAAAAAAAAATCAATGGCAATCTGGTCCCATTTTTACTTTAGTTTACCAGAAGTAAGATATTTCTATGCTTCAGGTCTGTTTTGTTCAACGTTCCACTAGAATTTTGTTTTTCATATAGATTCAGGTGAGTATAAGATAGAGAGATTATTTAAATTGAGATGGTTTTAATCATCCAGTTACTCAGATTAAAATTAATATTCATTTACTCAGTCAATTCCCTCTATGCTATCTTTTCTATAATCACTAGAAGATAATTCACAAAGGTCTCTCAATATTATTGAATTATTAGAGCAAAGGAATTATATTACTAGAAACTTACCCCAAGTAAACTTGAGTACCTTTTTTTCCAAAACTCAGGACATCAGTTTTAAAAAAGCAAAATAACAATGAAACAAGAAGCAACCCGGAACTCTTTCATCAAAAACTACTTCTCTGAAAAAAAAAAAAAAGTGTCTTGGTTTTTGTTTCAGTTTGGGGGTTTTATGTTTGCTTTTTTATTTATTTTTCTTCTAAACACCTCTCCACATCCCTCCACGCCAATAACAAAGGCAATAACAAGAATTTTTTTTAGAGAAAAACCTGTTTTTAGGAGGGGATGGGGTTTGTTTGGCAAGGATTTGGTTGTGAGGGGCTACAGGGCTGGCTTCTGTGAGAAGCTTCTGGAAGCTTCCTTCATGTCCAGCAGAGCCAATGCCAGCTGATTCCAAGACACACGTGCTGCTGACGAAAGCCAGGCCTATCAGAAATGCTGGTAATTCCTCAGTGATGACATATTCAAGAAGAAAAAGAGATCTTTGGCAATTGTAATTACAGATCTGGTTATACAGAGCCCCATCCACCTGGCCTTGAACACCTCTGAGGCTGAGAATTCCACAGCCTCTCCAAGCAACCTCTTTCAGTGCCTCATCACTCTTATAGTAAAGCATTTCTTCCTAATATCTAATCTTCTGAAAATATCAGATACATTCAAAGTAATTTCCTCTTGTCCATCACTACATTCCCTTGTGAAAACCTCTTCTTCCTTCTTTCTTGTAGGCCTCCTTTTTGTCCTAGGATTTGCTATAAGGTCTTCGCAGAGCTCTCTCTTCTCTAGGCTGAACTGTCCCAACTCTCTCCACACATCTTCAAAGAAGAAGTGCTCCAGCCCTGTGATCAACTTTGTGGCTCTCCTCTGGAGTCTTTCCCACAGGTCAGCATCTTTTTTGTGTCAGGAAAGATGGGTATTGACAAAATGCATGGAAGTCTAAAACCCATCACCTTTGAATTTGAGGCTTCAGAAGAAAATGTATTGAGCATGCTGAAAAGCTGTCTCTTTTAAGACAGCACTTGAACTGAAATAATATGGGATATAATAATACAGTGACAGCATATGTAGCCTAGATTTTCTGAAAGCATTCTTCTAAATTCCTAATTAAATTGAATTTTGTTCCTGAAATTCTTGCCTGATACAGATTACTTCTTTACAGTTGGTAGGGGTTTTTTTTATATATACACTGAATATTTTGTTTTGGGTATTTCAAAATTTCAACACAAACTTCTAGACTCTGACTGCAGGTTGGGCTAATTTACTAAACAAGGTTAATGTCATAAAATTAGGCATTCAGTCTGGAAGTCATAAGGTTTAGCAGCATGCTTCATTCCATTACAACTGTTTACAAGCTATTCCCCAAACAGCTGTTCATTCAAATGCAAACACGAGGTAACTCCTTCAAAAGCAGTATCTTCTCCTAAAGGAAAATGGTTCAATCAGGATGTTTAGAAAAACAGAGCAATTTCTGGAAAACACAGATATTTAGCTTCCAGTTGCCTCAAGTCAACTGTGAGGCAAAAATGCTCTCTTTCAGACGTTCAAGTTGTCATCATGTATGAACATAACGCAACTTGCACTGAATTCAGCAAAGCATTTAAATAAAAGTTTCCTAAAAGAATTTTTTTGAGTTTCAATATTTTTTTTTTGTACAATAGATATGCTGTATGTGTGCTGGCATTGCTTTTGCTAACCCATTGACACTGATGGTAGCTATCAAATGTTGAAACGTGCAGTTTCACACAACTGCCAGAAGAGCTAAAATATTAGCTGTGGAATTGGCAAATCATACTAATTTAAAACTGCTCTAAGTGATCACATATTATGTTGTGCCTTTGGAGCCAGTTTTTCAAATATATGCTAATTTCAGAAGAATTCATCTCAAAATTAGGCATCAGGATCAAAACCTGTTTTAAAAATGGTCACAGATGAAAAAAGAGGCTACCACTTATATTTGGCAACATTTCACCAAGTATGCAGCACATGCAAAAAATTAAATCAGATTTAAGAAAGTTAACAAATAATATATTTGGGTCTGATAATACTTTTCAGATGATTGTGCAGATATATCTATCTCTTCTTGTGCAAATATGTCTATGCCTTCAGCAGTTATTTTGAGTGCAATAGCTCTTCATTTTATACCACAATATATAATATGGTTAGTTTACTCCTGCATGCTCATTTAGTCTTGTGCTTATCAACATCTGGCTATTATCTTACTGTTAACTCCATTACTAGACTTTCAATAAATAAACTTCAGAATTCACCAAGTTTCATTTAGAATTCTCTTTTTTTTTAGTTTTTTTTCTTTTTTTCATTTAAATACAAAAAAAAAAACCCACAGAATTTATCAGTACAGTATAATACAAACATAAAACCAAATTTTCTTTGCATTGCCGTAAAAAAAGATTTTAAATATGAAGGACCATTCTACAGATGGTGAATGTCAGTACACAAATCACTACAGCTATGTGCAATGTTGTTCTCCACTTCTGTGGACTATACCAGTTTGAGTATATTCCAGCATATTAATGCTACATTTTTTAAAGTAATTTAACACTGTTTAAAAATGTAGATGCTATATATTATCCTTTTTTTAAAATACAATTTCTTTCAACTGGATACAGGTGGATGCTACATTTTTGTTCAACGCCCAGATGAATAAAACAGAAAATATCTTACAATAATTCTTTTTTCTCCCAATCTGTTTCTGGAGAGGTGTAATGGAGCCTGAAGTACCTAGTACATTTTCAATAGAAAATTTTAGTAAAATGCCTCCTAAAACAAGCAGGCCAGACCAAAATCCTCTGAATTTTAAAGTAACTGTACATTTTACTTTTATGTAATTGTGTTCAGGACAGAAAGTCTAAAATAAAAATATTTTCCACCATGAACAAGAAATACCAAAACATGCATAGCTCACAGTACTTTGAGAACTTCAAGTGCATTTTAATAGTTTGACAATTTTAAAAATTTTTTAGAATAATTTCTTAATATATTCAGCAGATTCACTCATTTAAAACACTTTCCAAAGTTACTCAATTTAGCCTATGTTGTCAAACTTATTCATCATAGTTTTTGAGAAGTTTCTAGAGAGCTTGATAATCAGCATAATTCCAAGGTTGTAGTCATGATCTGCAAAAAAAGTCTATACTTTGAAGACCAGTCAGAGTTGGGTTTAATTTGCACTTGTGGGTTGGTTGTGCATGTTTCCACATATTCTGGTATAAAGCAATTCTATTACACATATTTCATGTTTTCCTTCCAAGCGCAAATACGGGATACATCCAATCTCAGTGGTTTTAGGTCATGAAAACTACCAATATTTAGAGAACAAAAATAGCAAATTTATTAAACTGCACAAAAAAAACCACTTTCCCTATGCAACCATTTGCAGTGAACTCAAAACAATTCTAATTTGCACAGATTCATACGAGGCTTCAAAGCACAACATACAGAAAGCTAAGACAGGTACAAAAGTAAGTTCACTGAAGCATGAACTCAGGGCCTGCCAGTCCCATTGCAATTATGAATTAATTTGTCATCTTTATTTTTATGTACCCTGCCTTTTGTAGAAAGTATAACACTGTGAATGCCTGGTTGAATATAACATCACGTTACTTCTTTACTCACTAAATCATGTAGAAGCTTTTTTACATAAAGAGATACTCCATCAGGGCCTTGGTATGCATTGACATTTTATGTACCACTAATGTCAAAAATCACATTTCTTCAATAACACAACTCATCCAAGGTTTTCAAAGTATAAATTTAGTGGAGAGGCATCAAATCATGATAAGGATTTGGTCCTGAAGACAAGCTAAGACAGATGTTGGAGTGAAAAAACAGGAGTGATAAAACTGATTTTCTGAAAATATCACTTTATCAAATCTAGGAAATATGTGGATTGCCTAAACATTTTTTGGTAGACAAGTTTCCTATTGTTTTGCTTTCAGCTCTTACAATGTTAATTCATTTTGATCTTGACCATGGTGTTTTTTCAAAACATTTTGGAACTCAAAAGTTTGCTTTCAGACCTAAAATTCTATTTTTTTTTCTCTCACTTTTTGTGAAAGGAATTTTGAACTAGTGGATTTTCCCACAGACTAGGAACTGAAATTCTAGATTTTGGTCACTGCTGCTACTGCCAGCATCATCATTATTATTTGCTCTGAAGCAAAATCTGAAACTTGGTATAATTTGAGACATCTGATAAACTCAACACTATAAGATACAAGTGAAAAATAAAAATGTGTTGCCACTAAGCATTCAATATCAAAACATAAATATGATCCTTTAAAATATAGCTTCTATAATTATCTGCAGTTATCTTGCCAGTGATCAGTTCTGTAATTTTTTACTGTGACACTTTCATAAATACAGAAACACAAAATGATTAAGTTTGGAAAAGACCTCCAAGATTATTGAGTTCAGTCTTTGACTTAACACCTTTGGCTGAATGCTAAATGCCACATCCAGTCATTGAACACTTTCAGGGATAGTGATTCAAACACTTCCCTGGACAGCCTGTTCCAATATTTAACTGCCTGTTCAGTGAAGAAATTCATCCTGATGTCCAGCCCGAACCTCCTCTGGTGCTGCTTGAGGCCATTTCGTCTTGTCCTGTTGCTGTTTGCCTGGGAGAAGCGGCTGACACTCACCTGGCTGCAGCCTCCTTTCAGGTAATTGTAGAGAGAGTTCAGGCCCCTCCTGAGCCTCCTTTTCTCCAGGTTAAGGAGCCCCAGCTCCCTCGACCACTCCTCACAGAACCTGTACTCCAGACCTCTCAAATCTTCAATGCCCTTCTCTGGACATGCTCCAGCCCCCTCAATGTATTTCTAGCAGTGAGGGGCCCAGACCTGGACATAGTACTCAAGGTGAGACTCAGCAATGCCAAATAGAGGGGGTCACATAAAGGTTTTCTGTTTTACTCTGTGTGGGATATCATTCTTGAAACAATACTTTGAGGTCTACCAAATATCAAATCTCAATGCAATGGCAAGGCAGTTTTAAGAAAGCAGAAGAGCTTCATATGAGTGAGTACTTGAAACAGAAAAACAAAACAAATTCCTAGAGCTAGTACTTCACAGATTCACAAAGATATTTGACACCTCTCCTCTCTTCCCCCTCCTCTCCTGTTTGAACAGCATTCAAGTGTCACAGTCTTGGAGAAACTTGAGACTCAACAGAGTTCAGCAGCAGAGATGGTCTGCTGGGATTCAAAGGTAACATTTTCTGGGACATTTAAGAGCCACTAATGTGTGCTGTAAGACTATCAGAGACTTCCCTAAAGATTCATTGAGCAAGTATGGTTAACCATGCAGGAAAGCACTGAAGTACTCTGACTTCTGTAATTCCCATTTTTTCAGTGCCAAGTGCAGTGTCAAGTCCTGTGGGAGCGGCTCTGCTCCCTTCAGCCTGAGCTGTCACTGCTCTCTGTATGCTTCATGTCACCAACCAGATCTCCTTAAACAATACACCAAGGAGGTTAAAGCTGAATCCAAACTCAGGGAATCACGGAGGAAATAAATCTTCTAAATGAATGAACTTTTGCCAATATCTGATTTATACAAATCCCCTCCAAATCTTCGAAGTCCTTTTCTTCACCTCTGGGAAATGTAGTACATTTGTAAGTTCATTTGGTATTGGTATGGAAATATATGAATATCTATCTATCAATGAGGTCAGGAAAAGGCATAATTTCTGAATAACTTGATAAAAACCCTAAGTGTTAAAAATCAGCAGTCCCAGACTACCAAAGGATAAAATATAATGACCATCTAACCTGTACAAAGAGTAAGCCTGAAATGAAAATTACAACTTTTTCAGTATCAGGTGGATCTTCGCTCTTGATTTCTAAAGACATAATTTACAAGTACCAAAACTGTGGCTTTTGTGTGTTTCCAGCCTATTTCAATAGTGTCTGTGAATCCAACTGTGTGAAAGGAAAGGCATTAAACATTAAAACATTTCTCCATTATATTTCCAATCAGCATGCGTAAATTGGAAATACATTAATATCTGTTCTAGTACTGCAACTGAAGTCTCAGATTGCCATGTGAAAAGCTCATATTTTTTTTTCCTGATCCATTTATTTTCAAAAGAAAAATGTTTTCAGGGAAAAAAAAGCTGAAAATTTTATTCCATATTGTTATGGTTTGACACTGGCACTAGCCAATGCCCCATGAAGAAAAGCACTCTCCCCGGTGTCTGCTGTGAGACTTTTGACCAGGAATAAGAAAGAGGCAGGCTCCCACTTAACAAAAGAAAAAAAAACATTTATTAACTAAACTATACAAACAATAACTAAACTATACATAAAAAAACAAAGAACACACAAGGAAAAATGAAAGCCCCACAAAACATCTCCCTCCTCCTCCCCTCAATTCCCCAACACAATACACTTCCCAAATCAACAACCATTAGTCCATCACTACTCTGTACACAATCAATTCTCCATTCATCAAGAGGAGAGGAGTCCTTTTTGCTTGGCCATGGTGGCCTTTTCCAATTTCCAGGCTCTCTCACCGCCTGGATGAAATCAGGGCTGTTTCCAGGGTCTGTTTTTTAAGGATGCTCTGTCCCATTCCAAAAAGAAACACAATCACACCTTTTGGGACATCTGTCCCCCCCCATATTTATATACCCCTTGAGGCGGAGGGGTAAACTCAATCACTACATCTTCTTCTTGGCTCCGAGGCAGTGCGCCCCCCTGGATGCAGTCTCTGTCTCACAAGGAAACACGGCTCTGTCCATGGCTACACAAAAAGAGTCCAGCAAAAGCCACTCCATCATCTCTCTTCCCACAAAGACTCTTCTCTATCTCAAATCATCTCTCACTTGCATATCTCTTTCTTCTTCCTCCACTCTATCTCCTTTCTGGGAAAGGGTTAATGTCTTATAAGGCTTTCATCGTCCAAAGAAGGGTTAAAAAGGTGCAGTCTCTCTCCCTCTCACTCCCACAGCTGCCCTGCCGCTGCTCCGCGGCCCTTCGCCCACAGCCCCCCCCCCTTCTCCCTCTCAGCCGGCCGCTAAAAAAAAAATTCCGACACTCTCTCTCTCTCTCTCTCTCTGCCAGGGGGGGGCTGGGTACCCGATATCTCTCAGGGCCTTTGTGGGGTTCTCCACCTCTCCACCCTTCCACCTTCGGGGTACCCTCTCTCCCGATCTCGGGCTGGGCCCAGGCCTACCACGTGGCCGCCCTCCCCCGCCCAGCAAAAAACGCTGGACGAGGGAGGCATCTTCACTCTCTGCCCGCCGATGTCCCAAGAGACCGTGCCTGCGCAAACACCTTGCTTTTAAGGTGGCCTCAGAGGTGACCCGTATCCCATAAATCCTATTTCCGGCATTTCCGGGTCAAACCATGACACATATTTATGGGGAAAGAAAAGTAAAATCAAATTCTGCTCTAAAATCTTATTACTTCAAGATAATATTGTCACTTTTAATGCTTTGAATTTATATTTACCATAGCAGTTATCAAGTTAAGTGTTTGCTGAAGCCCACACAAGCTTTCAGTTCTGCACGTAGATATACTTGTCAATTTTCTAAGACATTTATTCTATTCTGTTCATACTTATACAATGTTATTGGAAAAACAATATAGGAAAGTGATGGGACTGCAGTGGTGCATTAAACAAGCTGTCATTGGCAGTGACAAAAATAATGCACAGGGTGAACTTTTAAGTTGGATTCAGAGAGATTTTCTTTCCAGTGTGGAATGTATAACACGTGAAAGACTGAACAGATGTCATAGAAGGAAACATCCAGTCTAGGAAACAAAGAGCCAGGGCCCTTTCAACTCTTGCCTTAGTTCTCAAGTTTCCAACAATAGTTTTACCAAGCTGGATTGTCACACACTGGTAGAACATTAATTTGTCTCCTCAGCAAGTTTTTGCAGTAGGGCTCCTTCTGAATAGAAAGAGTATATAAATGCTAGCACTGCTATATACTCTGTGCTCTCCAAATATATGTTTTATTTTTTTGCTTGGTTTTGGTTTTGTCATTTGTTTGTTTGTTTTGATTTTTGATGTATTTTGCAGGGGGGTGGGGGGTGGTGGTGGTGTTTTGTTTTTATTCCACAGATTGCAGACTTTCCACACAATATATTTGCTCCTGTATGTGGTTAACTTTTGATCAAATCTTTCTTAGACATTGATAAGTTATCTAATTGAAAGGCAACAACACTAAACTCTCAGAGCCAGAATCAGAAAAAAACATTGATTGGTGCAGGAATCAGTAAAACAGAGCGAGCCAAACCAGCTACTCCAAGATATCAAAGGAGACCAATTTTCCCTTTTGTAAAATCCACCAAGATGCATCATTGGGATAAACTGGAGTCAGAAGGCCACACAAACCAAAAGGGAGATTATTGCTTAGATGTGAATAAGATTTATTATGAGATTCAGGAAGAAGACAATTTTAGGATGATAAAAAAATGGACAGGCTAATGGCAGGGTGGAGGGGGGTGCAAAAGTGAGGAGCACATCTCAGAAAAAAAAGAGGTAAAAGGCCAGAAAAAAAGAAATGTGGCTGTGTAAGCAGATTGCTGGTCAGCATGCTTGTCTGATTTACCCCTGCTCCTGATCAACTCAATTTGTTCTGTCTTAAACTGTGATGATGTTCCTCGTGAGTGTTCTCTTTGCTCCACATAAGTGTGCATTTATAGGTTATATGTCTATAAGCACTCTGTACAAGTGTGTGCACCTGTGATTGAACCAGATGTATGGAGTAGCTTCCCAGCATTGCTACCCGGTGGACCTGAGGACACAGAGCTGGAGCAGAGAGCTTCCCATCTATCAGACTGAGGAGGCATCACTGGCTCTAAGAGTGCATCAAAGTCAGTGAGAGTAGGCTGGGGAGGAAAAATTTCTTTGGCCATGAAGTCCACTAGATCTAGCAACTTTTAACCAAATTCATATTTTTTTCAAATATCACTGTCATCTGCATTATCAAGTCAAATTTTTTTTTACCTTTAAAATACATATTCAGGAGCCTGCACAAATTATTACAATAAGCTTCCTTTACATAGGACAGATTAACAAAATCATTGCAGCAGTAAATGAAACAAAGACAAGTGACACAGGCTTCTCCTGGCATTAAAGGTATAATTGAAATGAATTTTGCATGCTCCAGTGAGTTGATGAACTGGCTACTCACCTTCTAACCATTCATAGCTGAAACAAGTTTTGCTCATTTTCAACCTTTTGTGCTCATTGGCTCCCTCGATTTCAGTAAATGGGCAAAAATACTGTAAACATATGCTTTGTACACTTCCTGAGCCAATTGTTTTCAATTGCTATTTCTTGGAAAGACTGTTAATTTGAATTGGAATTATTTGGAATCATTTAGCTGAGTGGGATTAGTGAAATTCAAGTGGTTTAGTCCAAAAAAGGTGATTCAAGAGAGCTGAACAGCGGCATGGGCTGCTCAGTTTGGACCTATACAATACAAGCTCAAGCAGGAAACAGTAAAATATTGATCTGGTAACATTTCTCACTATGCTGTAATACTTAATTGGAGGAAAAAATTGAAGAAAACCTACTTGAAAGTTATAAAGCAATGAAATAATACAATAATTAGAATAAAAAATCCTTTGAAAAGTAAGTTTCCCCTCATATGATGTGACTTCAGTACAAGATAAAGCATCACACAGCTTTTCACAGGCCTCTTATTGTGAGTGTGAAAGTCCTCAACATACATGGCTCAAGTGATAGCCATGTATGTTGAGTAAAAGGCAAGGCTTTTCTGGTTTTAACTATTACAACAGGCAACTAAGACATTTTGCAATGTTCAAATTAGTAGAAAATAATATTTTACAGTTAAACATTCATATATCTGATATTTAATATAATTCTGTTCCTGAAATAATCAAGTGACAATGAATCAAATAAAAAAAAAACAGAAAGAAGAAAGCATTGTGATTGTAGAACACTAGTTTAATGTCTAAAAATGCTACTAATAATAAAATTCTCTCTTTGGTCAAGGTTTCTACACAAGCTAAGCTGATTCCAGTCATCCTTTAAATAGAAATTAGAAGACTGAACAACATTTTATAGTTGCTAGTGCTAAGTTGCTCAGAGTCTGCAATATAGATCAAAACTGGCAGGCTACATTTTTCTCAGTTTCTATGTCCGATACTTTTGAAGCCAAACATCTTCTCAATGATTAAATGGATCTTTTGCTCATTCTGAATGATCTATACCGGACTTACCCTGCTAGGAGGGGAAATTTAAACTCAGTTTTGGATAAAATAAACTTTAAATTCCTTATATTAATTTCCTGTCTGAAAGCACATCATTCTTTCTTGTAAGATGTGCAGTATTTATTGACCCTTGACCAGATATGGAACACAGCAAGATCAGTATAACCAGTATTTTATCAGTAAGTAACTGAAACCAGAGAGGCTGGTACTCAGAGGAAAACATACCCTTATTGTTGGTAATTTCCTTCTCAAACAAGTTTTCAGGTCAAATGCTCTAGTTTTAACATTCACAGTACTGACAAACAGGCTGCGCTGCTACCTCTAAGCTTGACTGCAATTCTTACTGTTCTGTCCAATGATGTTTTGCCCCAGAACCTTGGCTGGAATTATTTTTCTCTGTAATTTTACAGACTGGATAAAACTGGGCAACCTACACAATGATGGCTACATTAGCACTTGAATGCTGCACAAAAATACTTAACATATGCGCAACCCCATGGTATTTTAGAATGCTTTACTAATATCATCTGTTTTTCCACTCTCTTTAAAAAATATATCACAAGTAAACAGTGTTTGAGCCATTTAAACAAAGACAATAAATATTGTCCTTCTTTCTAAATAAGTATATATGATGCTTACAAAATCGTTTTAGAACCTCATGCTAGGCACTTACATAAAATGGTTTTAATAATGAAATTCAATAAAAAAGGAAACAGTCCCTTGATTTCAGAAAAACTAGAGATTTTTGACTGTGTAACTCTTCAAGAAAAAGCTGATGCTTCCAAATCCCAAAATCTATGCTAGCTATGAACACAGTAGAACATCAGAAATCTTCATCTATGTTTGTTATAAAATTCTCTAGAAAATCAGTTTAAATTGTGAACCTTACATTCTCTTTAGATAAGACAGGTTCACTATAGGACAGGAAAAAATTCATTCTAAAATAGAAAAAATAGGAAAAAATATTACTGAGAGTTAATATTTATATTTTCAAGGTAAAAAAATGAGAGAAAAAGAGACGTGAATGTACTCTTAGTGACTTTGCTTAGATAAAGTAAACGGAAAATTATTTCACAGACAGACTGTGCTGAAGCAAATACAGAAATAAGTCTACTAAAAATCTACCATTTGGATTATAAAAAATTCTGAGTAATTAGACTGAAAATGGAAAAGTGTCTTAAAATATCTATCTCAAACTCCAGGCAAGGATGGATCTTGCATGTGTTTAGTTTTGTGTATTGCCATACTCTTCCCTCCTGCTCCCTGGAGGGACTCCCAGAACATGTTTCCATAAAACAATTTACTTTTGCTTATAAAAATATTGATGGTAAATTTCCTTATAAAAATATTGATAAACCAAATCTTTTTTAATATTTATACTGTCATTAGTTTTGCCCCGTATCAATATGATCTGTCTTATAGATAGAAGAAAGAAAATAATTGGCTCCCAATTTATGAGTGGTAATGCTGAATTAATAACTAGATTTGAAAGTTGCAGATCATTTGTGATTCCTTTTAATCAAAAGTTTTGAATGTTCAACATATGTGAAGATCATGACATCTAAATAATAGAAATGTGGATTTGAGAATGTAATCCCTACTTTTTCTTTTAGGAAATTGTATGTACTAAAACACATATATATATTTTTTTGCTGACCAGATTAAAAGGAAGATATATACATCTATGACATTAAATATTAACAAAAACCCATGTAATGTTAGGTATTTAAATATTTTAAGAGGTTTTGTGGGGTTTTTTTCCCAAAATACCAATTTAAAAAGTACTTTCAAATAGCTCCTTATGCAGTTTTAAATATAAAGGTTAATTTCTAACACAGGCTATAAATTTTAAAACAAACACTAAAATCAAAATTAGCATCATTCTTATTGAAGCACAATTCCAGGGATTTTTCAGTGCATATCCTTTTCTGTAGCCCTAGACTTCTTCCTGCACTGGACTGGTGAATTCCTTTCCCTTGGCTTTCCCAGTGATGATAAGAAAGGTGCCAATTAGCCCCTTTGCATTGTTCATACAAGAACCACTACGGTTCAACTGGTACTGACAGCCTCAGTGCCTTCATGAGATGGAATTTTTTTGTTGCTCTTTTTAGGCAAAAAATCTGTGACAGTTTCAGGGGGCACAGGAATACCTTATCCATATTTCCCAAAGTTTCAGACGTACCATGTAATCTGAAGGAGCTCTGGGGCAGGAGGGCAATTCTTGCTTTCTACTCCTTGCCTGTTTTGTTTTGATGACATTGTTGTGGGTAAGATAAATTATAGAATATGATCAAGGACATGGTAATATTTGCAGGTGTTTCAAGCGGTTTTGTACATTGACAGTGAGCAAGAATGCTTTTACAGATAGCAGGAAATAGCTAGCAACATTTCATTGAAGCAGACATTGATGGTGATGAGTGCAATAGTTTGCAAGAATGTCACTAGTGAGACAGATATTTTGGCTGCTTTCAGTGCTGTTGTATTCCTGTTTTAAACAGTGTTCTTACATTAAATATGCCTAAACAGAGCTTCCTTGAAAAACTAAATACCTAAATGCAATTGATTTTTTAATTTAAAATCACTTCCAATTTGAATTTCATTCTAGAAACCACCCTCAAACTAAAAGAAACAAAGCCAAACATAGAATTTTCAAGTTATATCTTTTTCTTTTCACAAGGATCTTCTTTTATAGGAACTCTATGCTGCATAAAATTTTACTGTTTCACAGGCAGTTTATTTTGTAGCTTTGTTCGGCTGCCTCAGACTGCTGAAACTGAGACTTCATGTCAGAACTTGTTGCCCTGCTATTGTAGATTATTGATTGTCTGCCTCATGTGCAAATACTGAAGCAAAAAACTCCTAACAGAGTCCTTTTGTCTTTTTTATTAGTGTCCTTCTTTCTGTCCATCAAAGGGGCTTATCCTGTGATTCCCCACACAGGATTTTTAGGAAACTTTACCATAATTCTTTTCAAGTGCAAAAAAAATATTCTCAGCACTTGGGAGAGGAAAGCAGTTGTGAAAGCTGTTACAGAGGTATCTGTATTTCAATGATTTATCTGTTGTCTTCTCTGGGAGGCAAAAGCCTAAACTTAAAGCAGAAGTCATGATTTTTCCCACATTTTTTTCTGACAAAATAATGTTGTCTTAAAATAATTCCAGACTTTAATCAGAAATATTTATTGATAATAAATGGTGGTAGACTGAATTTTGCTGCTCCAGATAACAGGTACCAGCAAATTCTAAGAAAAAATATATCCTATAAAACAAGAAATATACATATGAAAGTGAATCCTCTATGTGTTAGTATGTGTCCATATATGTATCTTATATTTCATGTAACTGAAGATATTTTAAGATATATTACTTAGAAAATTGAAGTATTAAAACTATGTCAGGACCAGTGCAAGGTGTAGGGAAATGTTATAAAGCGTAAACTAGTGGGTCTAGAAACATATAAAAGATGCATTTTGTCATGAACAGGGTAGGAAAAGAACATTAATTATTTGATATCTAGTATAACACAAATTAATACTTGCACATTAAACTGCACTGAAAAAGGAAAACAAAGACAGATGCCAAATAAGAATATTCTTACATGTCCTTAGAGCAAGCCACAGACCAGATATCTCACACTACCAAGCAAGCTGTGCTCTGTTTGGATTGCACTCTGTAGCAATGTCTCCCATGCAGTAAGAAGAAGGATTTGATTACCTATCCCAGGAACCAAAATACCTTGCTTCAGTTCACTGCTGACAGATTCGGGTCTAAAACAGGAACAAGACAATACTATCCACATAGGAAAGTTAAACAGGGAAAAAAAAAAAAAGAGGAAATGGAGAAGAAAGAGTACTTTAAAGACATGAAACCCAAGAAATTCTTCTGAAGGAAGTCACAGGTACATGAAGAGTACATGTAGAAAACTAAGTAGTTGTTATATGCATTTTAATCTTATATACTGTGGGTATAAGTATAAATGGTCAAGGGCTAGTGAAAATGGAAGACCAAAATTCTCATAGTTGCTTACCAACAAGTCATTTCTTTTCATGGCAGGAGGTACAAAACCACTTAGAAAGTAAGGTACAGATAGCCCTTAAATCCGTGTTTCTTCATGATCTGCCTTTACTTGACCTTCTTGAAAATTAAGGAGAGAGTTCATGAAAAATGACAAATTTTAAGTAATTGAAATAAAAATTGCTTTAGTACTTGGAATCATTTACAGTCATGGACACAGTTAACACCTGTGTTGCTTAACAACAAGTTTGCATTCCTTACCACCAGGAAAATGCACTTTCAAGACCAGGGCAATAAAATATACGAAAAGAATTTCCCACCTAATGCTTATGAGTGAGAATCTGGATCGTCAGCTTGTAGGCATTTTGGAAATATTATTTCTTATTAAATGAGATATAGCATTGGGGGTGGTTTTATAGCTAAAAAGCCTTGCAAATATCTAAATCCTGGAAAACCTTGGATAATCTGCTGTGGTGAAATGAAGTTCTCTAACTCCTTGTAGGTAGTTCTGTATTTCTGGTCAGAGGTCAAAAAGAATATCTGTTAAACATCTCAAATCTTGATCAATTCTATGTTGGGAGAAATGTGGCAACAAGGTGTTGGGCTATGAGAAGTGGTATGACCACAGCTTGAAAGATGGAGGAAGCATCACTCAGCATCCCAGCACTTGTGAATTAAGTCCAGGTGTTATGTGTGCATTACTAAAAATTGCTTCAAAATCTGAAAGGCAACTTTTATTTGGTTTCTAATTACTAAAAGTGGGACTTAATAATTCAGCTGAACTTTGAACTATTTTTTCTATGAGGGCTGTATCGTATTTCTAAACCAAACATATTTAGGTTATGAATTTTGTGTCCCAAGTATTAGAAATTATGCTTTGAAAGAATTTCAGAGACAATTGAATGATTGACGTATCCATTGTTCATTTTGGAGCTCAAATGGGAACAAAAAAATTCTTTTAAATCACAAAGATGAATTGTGATTCCTATAATTTGAGATTGCTTTTTGGCCAGCAGCTGAAATTCTGCTCCATTTCCAATAACTCAATATTCTTATTGAACAGAAGTAATGGGTCTTACTTTAAAGTCTTTAATGTTGTAGATTTGATTATCAACTCTCTCACACACACAAAAAAAATAAACAAAACAATAGTGGAGTAAGAAAAAACAAACCATCCAAAAATCCACTTCACAACGGAATATTTAATTGAGCAGCTCAGTGTACTGGAGATTCTAAGATGACAGAAAAGCCTTATGGAAATTAACTTAACAATAATTCCAAATATCATCTATGCCATTATAGAAGTGGAAAATCTTGACAGTGGGAAGACTGCAAATGAAGCACCATGAAGAGAAAAAGAGTGAGTGTTGAAAATGTGGTGAAATGAGGTGATAAATGAGATATGTAAATTCAGCAGAATGGGTCCCCAAAGTGTACAGGCCATATCATCGTGGTGAAGCAGTGGCACAGGTCACCCAGAGAGGTGCTGGGTGTCTCATCCCTGGCACTCAAAGTCAGCTTGGACAGTGCTCTGAGCAACCTGGTCTATTTGAAGATGTCCATGTTTATTTCAGGATTATTGGACTAGATGACTCTTAAAAGTCCCTTTCTACCTAAACTATT
Source organism: Calcarius lapponicus (assembly GCA_039654755.1). Classification (NCBI taxonomy): domain Eukaryota; kingdom Metazoa; phylum Chordata; class Aves; order Passeriformes; family Fringillidae; genus Calcarius; species Calcarius lapponicus. The sequence goes on along the minus strand of CM077468.1, from coordinate 43,952,941 downwards.
CTATGATTCTGTGATTTAACCTGTAATTTAAGAGTTAATAAAGTTATTAATTAAAGACAGAAAGACTGAAGACAGTAGTACCCCACTCTGTCCTTGTAGGACCAGGCTTCCTCTATCTGTTTTTACTTCTCAAAGAGAGAAATCTTAGGTTTATACTGGATTGATGGCATGCATGAGACAAGTATCTGTGACAGACAGTAAGGCAGTATTTCAATAATCTTTTTGACTAGATAGCAGAAAGAGATTAAGTGGAAGTTTACAGTAACAAATAAGTATACCCCAAGACATTAAAAAAAAAAAAAAAGAAAAGGGATTTATTGACCAATTAAATGAAAAAAATAACCAAAAATATCATTACTTAAAGATAGCATTTTACCCAACTGAACTTTAGCTGCAATGCTGCATTAATGATCTGGGTGTGGGGGACTAAACAAAACATGATCACAGTATAGATTTTCCAGTCTATGGATAAACATCACTGACATTTGCAGGGCAAATTTTTTGAGACAGGAGCTTACAACTCCATGTTTCTTTGTCTAAGGATAATGAGCACAAAGTGACATTTTTGAAAAAAAGAAATGCTTTTGGGAAGAAGAAATTCTAGAAAACCTCCCTGACTATATGAAATTTGCACTTAACTATTAATATGATTATTAACTGTGCAATAATTTCTTTATAGTCAAAATTAGTTTTGAAATAGTTATATTCACTTATCTGTTCATTTTAAGAGGTCATAGTTTTCTATTAAAAACATTATTGTTCACAGTATTTGCATTTTTGATTTCATAATGATTTTATTATTTTTTTCTTTTAAGAAGAAGAAGAAGAAGTTTCTCCCAAAATCAGAGTCAAGAACACTGGGTTCACAGGGTCTGGGTACTCATAAAATCTTTGCTTCACACAATATTGAACTTAGACCTTAAATTATATAAGTAATATTCCTGTCTCAAATGCTATATCTTTGAACCAAAGAGAAGCATATTTTTGAAGATCATATAAACAGAGTATTGCACAGGTGACAATTTACAGTCAGTTTGAATTTGAATTCAGTGCCTTCAAACTAAGAACTTCTTCCTCTTAAGGGCTTAGAACAGTTCAAACTTTGTTGATAGTACCATTAATACACATTAAATATCCATATTTTCCCAGCATAAGGGGAAAGGCCATATAGATCAAAATTATTTTCTGTTTAGATCACCTGAGAACTTTGAATAGAAATGTAAATAAATGAAAAAAAGATTAAATAGCCCTTGAGATATGCTCCCATTTACGTAATTTAGTCTGTCTAGCCTGATAGTCACCCAGGCTGCTTTTATAGCAAATAGAGAGAAAACCAGAAATGGATCTCAGAAGGGAAATTCATTCAAGCCTAAAGGATGGGTTAGGTTATCTTGAATTGACTCCCAACACAGACCAGAGCAATTGCCTCTTGGAAACACTTTCAGTTTACTAGAGAGGTTGCTGATGTGGTAGTCTAACAGAAACATGTTTTAATATTTCCTTTATAAATCCACTTTTAGACAGTTTCTGAATCCACTGCTACACTATCCAACTGTTGTTATAAATAATTGATTTGGAATATATTATTAAGTATATTTGCCATCTCTTCTTAAACTTGGCTTAGTAATTCTTGGTTTGTTTTTCTCCCAAATAAGGATTTCTATAATTTTTTTCTCAATTTTAATTAAAATCTGAATAACAATGCTCTTATTTCTCTAAGATTTTGATCCCTCAGTTAAAGAAAAGTTATGTTTTGTAAAGAAAAAAATAAAATAATTTAGATGTGATTTCTGATATAACAACAAAAGAAGATATCTAATTCATAACACTATCAGAACTGCACAGACTTGACATTAAAAAAACCCAAAAAATATTTTATTTTCAATCCACAGATTATGGGAACAGGCAGTTATATTTAGTAAACCTCTCAAATTCCATTTCAATAAATTAATTTTCGAACTTCTGCTTCTATGAGAACCATTTTCTATGCATCCTAAGCTCCAAAAATAATTATTTGACTCTTAAAAACTACACAGTGGATTATTTCTTCAAAAATAAAGCAAATTAAAACATTCTGATTGGGTGTTTTGAATTTCTTATTATGACATTGAACAACAAAGCCCAAAATGTAATAAGCTAGGTAATGCATTTGAGATTATTTTCTAATCTTTCCCCAAAGAGGTTGCTGGATCCATTTCGTGTAGCAGCATAAAATATAAATGAAGTCATTTATGAACTGCTGTAACTCAAATCCTGTTCCAGGCCAGTGCTGAAAATGAGACCTAGTCTCATGTTTTCCTCATATTGGGGAACATAAATAACATTGTTTTCTAGCACATCGGCAAAATATTACTAGTTCAAAAGTTCAAAAGAAAAAATAAAGGAGAAAAAAGTATTGAGCTATTTGTAATGGTTATATTAAAATACAAAATCATCCTGAATGTCTTTCCTCTCAAACAGCCTATGGCTGTTTACAGTAACTACATGATATGAAAGTGAAAATTGTGCTGTCTTGGAGAAAATAGTCTGAACTTGAGTTAGATAAATCATGAATGCTACAAAATGTGGATACCAAATTCTGTTCAGAAGGATTTATACCGAAATGCAGAAAAGCAGAAAGAGGTAGTTGGATCTTTTTTTTAACAAGGTCTTTAAAAACTAGAAATTCAGAATCATGATGTAACTTTTTTATTTTGATATTACTTTCATGAAACATCCAAGGAAAGTCCTCATTTGAAGAATTAGAAGAGGTTTCAAACTCAGAAATACTTAGTTCAACTAAGAATTATATTTAATACAGTAGCCCTTGTTTTAATTTGTATTGAAAATACCATCTGCCTCTCAGTGCAGTTGCACTGTAAGATAAAATCATCCTTTGTTTCTTTTTTCCCCTGTATTTCATTTACATTCACCTTACATTTGCAGAAAGTCTTTGACACTGCACAGTCTACTTACTATTAGTCTGGTAGCTTAAAATGATAGTTTCAATAAAATTACCATCACAATCCAAAAAATCAAAAAAAGTCTTATACTTCAGTTGGAGAGATATATAGATATCTTCTGTGAGCATCATTTTACAGGGAGAATGGGAATGGAAAGGAGTCCTTAAATAATGGAATATTGGTCCAGACCAGACCTTTGGAAATCATCCAGTCCACTGTGTCAGAAGAGGACTATCTGCTAAGTCAAACATAAGAAAATAGATCAGCTTGCATTGGGTCTTTCCAGTAAAGTTGTGAAGATCTCCAAACATGGACACTCCCCAGCCTCTCTGAACAACTTGTGCCAGTGTGTTACCACACTTACAAGAAAGAAATATTCTGGTTTTCTTTTATGTAACCTGAATTTCCTTTACTGCATTATGTGGTCATTGCTTTTTAGGTTTTTGATGTAGACCATCAAGTAAGGTCTTTTCTTTATCCTGCAGTTCATCGAGTGAAAACAGACATTAGATCTCCACTTAATCTGTTCTTCAGCCTGAACAAATTCTATTTATATATCAGGTACTCTGACCCCTTAAACATCTTGATGGTCTTCCACTGACTTGCTCTAGTCTGTCAATGTCTCACTTGTAGTGACAACCCTAAAATTTTATATGATGTTCTAAGTTTGGTCTCTAAGTGTCAAAGAAGAATAAATAAACACTCTTTTTGACCTACTGACTACACTCTTGAGGTTAGCCTTCAGTGGTGCAAGGGTACATTGCTGATCTATGCACAATTTTTGTCTGCTGAGACTACTATGCCCTTTATACAAAACTACTTTCCTGCCACTCAGCTCCAACCATGCACCGTTGCATGGAGTAACTCTGCCTCTGGTGAAACAATGCGTTCATTTTTGCTGAGCTGTGTGAGCTCATCTTAATGTCACCCATGAAACTGCTGAGGATGCAGTCTATCCTTGTGTCTAAGTCGCTAATGATGATTTTAAATACTAATGATGTCACCACAGTCCCCATGAGAAATGTCCTCATTACTGGATGCCTGTCCAAATTCGATCCCTTAACCTCTGCCATTAGCTGAATCATAGAGACATCCCTCCCCAACTGATAGTCCAACCATACAGATCATATCTCTTCAGTGTGAGCACTCCTGTGTCCCTGTCACATGAATAGGGGAGGTTTAGTCTATTCTTAGTGTAGAGAAATTTCATCAACCCTTAGTGTTTGATTTTTGTCAATCCCCAGGAAAGCCAAGACTTGTGCTGACCAGTCTGTCAGAGTCCTGTTAGGAGGACCCTCCACTCAGCAGTCCCGCTGGATTGGAGGCTGGTTCCACTTAGGGACATACACCAGCAGTGTAATGGAGACCCCTCAGTGGGTTTTTCACTTTTTTTGATAATGTTACCCACTGCCAGTGACTGCCAGCACTTAGGAAGGACTCACTCAAACAGTTTACAGAATAACACTCTATTAATATAAAATTGTGACAAGTTAAGGTTAGAGGATTGGCAGTGATAGTGTCTGAAGTGTGGCTCATCTCCAGCAGCTGTCCATATGGAGAAGACTGTTTCCGCCTGCTGACTGATGCAAACAGTTGCAAGGGAATCCTCCTTATCTTCTCCCCATTCTAAATAAGTATATTATTTATATACTACTTCTCTATGCTTAGGTGGATCATGATTGACTATAGTCATAAGCACCTTTGTCACTGATTGGTATAAAATCTTTTCATTTCATTTTTAAAGATACAGTAAAAAAATACAGAGCACATGCCCAGTGAGGGGTGGACATACACTGAGGGCAGGTAAGTTTGGAGCAGAGGTGTGTGTCAATATTATAATTAGGCTATGATGAACCAAGTTCATCCAAGGAGAATGATTTTGCCACAGCTGTTGGCTCAGCAGCAGGATCTTCTGTCTCCCTTGGCTGACAGGTGCTATGCAGCTTCTCAGCTGCAAAGTGCTGCCGAGTTCCCCTCCCTGCAAGGATTTCAAGAGAACCTGGCTGGGAGTTTCTGCTCTGCTCCACCCTCTGTTCCATTATGCTTAGCAGGTGCTATGGTTGGAGATTGTTGCTGTGGGGAATCACAGTTTCGGGGAATAGTTTCTGAGCACGCCAACTGCATTCTATCCAGGAAGTAGCAGCTGCATTTCACTCTATAATTTTACTCTATCATTTCCGTACCTTTATAAATTCTGTTAGGATGTGAATATAACCTCTTAGTTTCCCCTAATTTTATCCCCCAGCCATTTTTCCACGCGGTCCCCAGCCATCTTTCCACAGTTTCTTAATCAGTAGTCTTTCAAATTTCATTTCTAATCTGTAACGATTCACAGAGGAGGAAGTTTAAGTTTTTATCTGAAGGGAATATTTGCTTAGTCACTGAATGAATTAGAATACCTCTTTTCTGTAATGCAATCCCTTGAATATGGGATACAAGAAAGGCAGAACTGCTTAACATGTGATAGTAATAGTCTTCTATTTCTTTCTCTGTCTATCCATTTGGCTTTCAAAAGAAAATACATGGACATACTTAAAGCAAATGGGGCACCATGATTAATAAGGACATCACACAGAGAAACATAAAACTGCCCTGTCTCCTTCATCTGTTCTTTTGGTGCAGTGATTAACCTTTGAGTTTATGAGTATTTTTGCACTTGTCTCAGATAAAATATTTTATGACTTCTTACCTCCCAGGCAACTTGGATTAAACTTATCAGGTCTGGGAAGATAGTGGCCCATAATGACTGTTCCCTCAGAAATCATATCTACCTCCCTACCACATTATCAGATCATTTTTTGTGCAAAACAGATGGAAACATCAAGACAAGAGACAAGACAACTTGTTAAGGTCACATTCCACCTTCCTATACATCATTCATGCTTAATTGATTCCTGACCCTTCCTGAGATAAATTGCCATGCATTATGAGAGCTGAGAATATGAAAAGATCATTTTCTTTTCCCCATTAATTCTCATTTAGAAAGGACTTTGTCTTTTCTAAAGTTGCTTTGACAGTCTGTTTGCTAATGACTTATCACTGCCTATCAACAAAGAAATAGTGCAGAAGCAAGTAGACTTATTTTTTCACAAAATTATTTCTTCCTGATGCAGTATTTTGTGTATTCTGCTCTCAGTGTCGTAAAGGAAAAAATAATTTTAAAATAACAAACAGAACAAAACACAAACAACGCTACCCCCAAAAAAACTCCAGAGAAACCAAAGAGATTCAAAATAAGTGACAAGACAGAGACCAAAAGATTATGCAGGTGAGCAGTTTAAAATATACTTAGAAAAAATCTCATCACTGTTTAAGGAAAGCTGCTTAGCTTCCCCCTCTCACCTACATGACACCTCCCTTTCTACATTGTATAAAGAGGAAGTCAATCATTTCGCTGTAGATCTCCTGAACACAGTGGATGAAAAATTGAGTATCAAACCTGAACTTGCTCTAGACCTCCTAATCATTTAGGGACATTTGAGGAACATCAGGGACAACAACAATGCAAGCTGTGAACATTGTTACCAAGGTTCTTGGACCTTTCTGTCTTTTCTGAATATATTTTTTCTTCTAATTTCAAACAAACATAATGTTTAGGAGTTGCTGTCTATAAAGCTGTAATATATTGATAAAGGAATAGCCATATCAGGGAGAATGATAGACTTAGTCTGCACACAGGACTGCAAAGTTATCTTCAAGGATCTTAAAGCCAAAGTTTCCTCTAGCTGCAACATTCAAAACTGTAAATGTCAACCCAAAAATTGCAGGTAGCAGAACAGAGAATATCTTATTTGTAATCCATACTAGTATAAAAGAACTGCATTCTTGGAGGTAAAAAACTGGTGCCTGGAAGTGAATTTCTCATTCCATTTCTCTTCTGCTCAAGCTCTTTTGCTCAAGCTATAAGAAAATAAGTGGATAGAAATCTCTGCTGGCTTTATAGAGCTTCAGTTTACATAAAACATAGAAAAGCACTGAAAGTGTTCCTGGCCTTTATAATATTGTCAGGTTCTATTCAATAGGAATCATGAGTATGTTAAATTTGAAAATGTTCCCACATATGAACTGCCCTGCATCCCAATTTGCCATCAGCTGCATTTTGAATCTTTGGCCCTTGAACTATCATTTCAAACCATTCTTGTGTTTTCAATTTGTACATTAAAAATTGCATCAGTGCATAAGAATATACCAAAGATCACACATAAGGATTACTCTCTATATTGTGCATTTCCTCTTTTGGAACAGAAACCAGATGTTCCTTGCTGGGGTAATTTGGAAGTAGAATGAAGTGGAGACAAGGATCTTTTTTGGTTTCTGTTACTAACACCTGCTTCATTTCCTTCAGGAGTCTCAGGACCCTTTCATGTGCACTGTAAAGAAGGGGAGAGGACAAGGAGGAAAACCAGGGTCTCTGTTTGTTCTATCCATTTCAAAGAGCAGCTTCACATATCAGTTTGCTACGGAGAGAAGTATCATCTTTGTACTTCTGTTTCTGGCAGAAATATAAAGCCTAAGCTGTGAAAGCCTTCTTGTTTTCTCCCTAGAGCACAGCCATTTAGATGTAAACTCGTACAGCTTCATTGCAAGACACTTCACGCAGAGGAACTGTCAGGTCAGAAGAGGAGAAAAAAATGAAACAGATGAATTTGCTTTGCAGTTCCTCGGTGGGAGAGCTCTGCTGAAATGCTAGTCCAGCTCTACTGGTTTCTGCATCAACAGATGGCAGACAACATTCCTCATGTTTGCGTCCCATTTGGTAAATCACAGGTCACATCTGGTCTGGCCCCTGCTCTTTCTGAGCAGATGGAAGTACACATTAGTTATCGATTGCAAAAAGGAAACGGGGAGATGATAGGGAGGAGTGTACGTGTTGGGGGGAAGGAAGGTGAGAAGGCGTTAGAAATAGAAAAGGCTAAATGAAAGAAGGTTTAATAAAGGAGAGAAGAATTTAAAACATCCAGTACCAACAAGTAACACAACTGGTGATAACTAAATGTGGCAAAGCAGCAATATATAGATAAATGGCTATTAGAAATTATTTAAAGATGTAATGTGTTAGAGATTTTTTATGTGGTCTCCTACTAAAGGCTATTAAATGAGAAATTAAAAACATGTTTTCAGGCATAATCTCTTTCCACACAGGGTTTAAAATAAAAATCAGAAAACAATGGAGAAATTCTCTAAGACACTGGCAATCATAAACTATGTTTTAGGAAGAGAAAAAATAAAACTCTTTTTGTAACTCCCTTTTCATACATAAATATATTAAAACTTTTTAGATATTCTCATCTTTCTACTAAAATGGTGTCATTTCTGATTTTAGTATCTTTTAAATGGTTTATGAAAGTGTGTGAATTTTTCAACTTTTATTGCTACTTTTAAGCAATCACAGCTACATGCAAAATTAAATATTTCTAGTGATTTTAAGTAGATATTTTAATTCTAATTTTAATTATAATTTTAATTTTAAATTTAAAAATTTCAAAATCATATTTGACTTTCAAAAATTGTGAATGACATAAAGCTTGAAAGTAAGTCTGCTGTCACAGACTCAAAACCACACAGAATAAACCTTTATAAATACAGAAAAATTTGTGTTATTAGGTAAATGTACACATGAAGCACAGAATTTGTAAATGTGCACACAAAATCAGTTACTCTTGATCTTTTGTCTAGGTACAAATATATTTCATATTATCAAATTCTACTATAATAAAAGAAACTCTTTTTTTGGTGTCAAGAAGCAAGGTAGGCATTAATAACTTGGCACAAAACATCATTATTCAGACATTCCAACTGTCCAATCTGAGTTATGTATGAAGAGCTCTGTGTCCTCCTAGAATTCAACAACTTCAATTTAGAACATTCTATTTGAATGGGGTCTTTTGAATCTCGCCTCTTGTTGATTTACATATTTATACAGTCTTAAGGAATATTTTGACATGTGGCATTAATTGATCACACTATCGAATACTACTACTACTGCTGGTAATTTAAGCATATTTTAAATAAACTGTTCAAGAATTTTCCCATTTGGCCATTCATGTGTTTTTTTTTTTTCCTTCAGCTCAAATAAAGCATGATTTAGGGTAGCTTTATAAAGGATAAGACTATTAGCCATGTTGAAAAGGCTAGAAGCTTTTCAAACTAGACTAGGCTACAACAGAACAATTATATAAGCTGACTTTTTTTTTTCTCTTTCTTTTGTTTCATGTCAGTGTGAAATTCGGCATGGATATTTTTACCTAAACTTCATCTTATCTTAGCAGCAATTCCAAAAGAAAAACTTTTTCTGGGCAAATGACACATATTTAACACAGACTGTTTTTATCATCCTAGTGTTTCCTGTTCTTGTAGAAATCCCCAAAAGAGACAGAAAGTTTATTTTTGTTGTCAGACTGTTCTGTTGAGAACAAACACTTTTGTATGCTTATACAAAATCAGAAAGAAGCTTAAATACCTTTGAAGACAATATTTTAGTCTATATGATTTCAGTGTACTTGTAAGGGTACAACTCTCAGCTCTCTTCTACCCCAAAGTGAAACAACATAAAAATATACCTGTCTTGTTTGTGGATATATGGATCCACTATAATTCACCAGCTTGTGGAAAATTTAACCAATATAATAGGCTGAAAACATTACACTTTTCAGTGGTTGGTGGGACTTTCAAACCTGAGAATACACAATAAGCAAAAACAATCTAGTTATTTGTCACTAGAGGAAGTGCCAATAGGGCCAGCCCTGCTCAATCAAACCTTTTATATACGTGTGGAAGGGAACAAACTTCCCATAGAGCATATAAAAAATTATCCTGGGGCAAACAGTCTAGGTTATTCCTGCTTCAGGCAAAGGCAAACCCATTTTTGTGACTTCTTATGCTCAAGCACCAGCATGCACTTGGTGGGTAATGTGGGAGGATGGGGAAGTACAATGTATGCCCCAAAGAGACTTGATTGTGGGTGAGGGTAGTCAATGAATTAAATTGTACAGCACTGATTACTATAGAACACTGTATGTTATCACTTCTATGGTGACTACATGCCCATCACTGCACTGGGTACCTTGTGGCACTGGACTCTGCCATTACACATTTGGGGATCTGAACTGATTCCCTTTTGATTGCCATATCAAAGATTACTGCAAATATCACTCAGATTAATGAAAAATGAACTTTGATTAAGCAGGACAGGCCCTGTGGTGCTAATTTTGCATTTAACTTCTCTCATCATGCTCGCCTCCACTGAGACATGGTTTTTTTACGTGAATAAAAGTCTGGTTGTAAGCCAGAAGAGAATCGGGAAGACTTCACATATATCACCAGGATAAACACTGGAGAGATCAGAAACAGATGGAGGTGAGCACCTGCTTCTTAATCTGGATAGAGTCTGTACAACTAAAATTAAATGTACACCATCTAACTGGCTTTGATATATCCCTTACTCTCACTTCTGAGAAGGAAGGGGGCATGGCTTAGGCTCAGGAAGAAAAAGGTGACACACAGAGGGTCTACTAATTTGTTCTTCGGGAGCATTTTTTAATGTAAATCCTCCTCTATTTTTTATAATTTTCTGTTTCTGTTTCTGTTCCTTTTCTTATCCCATTGCTATTTCCAGTGTCTTTTTTTTTTTTATCTCACCTTGGGATATCTGCCTTTTGTCTCTCTCACCAGAAGTGTGAGGTGGTTGGAAGAGGGGGGAGGGTGACAGAAGAATTTTTCTGAGACATAAAACCTTTTCCCCTTTTCATTTCACATTTAAGAAAATCTACTAATCTTGATATATGTAAATATATAAAAAACTTATTTCAACACTTAGAGGGATATTTCCAGCATTCTAAAAGGATAAACAAATATCACCTGACAATTCAGACTGAGAATCAAAGATTTTTAGTGCAGTTACTGTTCTTCCTTAGACATAATGTAATTGACTGCTTTGGACATAGCTGTCTACCTGATCTTTTCTAAACATAATTACTGTTTTTGTTTCATAAATCCATATTATCAAGAGCCGGTGGAGCATCTAATTTATCAAAAAATTAAAAGATTTTGTTTTGAGCACAGGAGAAACCTTTACTCTCACTTGATCTAAAGAAGGAAACACATAATGACAAATTTGAAGGTCACCACTGCTGTGAGTGTAGTTATAATGCATAAACCAGACACATGTCAAGAACTAACCTTACATATCACAATGGACTTGAGGTGCCACTAACCCAAATGTACACTATTTAATTCCTGGAAAATTCAATCTGCAAACAATTTAATTATGCTTTCTGTTTTCTTTCTAGAAAGCCATAATAATTCAGCTATACTTTATGGCTTCTCAATTGCAAACAAATGGATATCTTTTTATCCCTATAGCCTTTCAACTGCTGAAAAGCTTTCCCACTCTTAATAAACACTTACTCTCTATAAAACATCATTCATCAAAGTTTTAAGATACAATGGGCTGTTTTCTTCTGCCCTAATCATATGTTACTTGTTTTCTCCACTCCTATCATATTAAATATTTCTTTTCTTTCACACAGAATCATACAGAGACATTTTTCCTAAAATTCATAATTATACCTATAATAATAATAACAGGAGATTGCACAAGGAATAAAACCTGCAATTTTCATTTTGTTATGAGATTTATCACATTAGTGTCTGAATTACGTGTCCCTCTTGCATGCTGATGATAGAATACAAAATGATCCAAACTGCAATCATGACTTAGTCGTGCACATGACATTTATTCTATGCTATTGTCATTTGAGAGTTAGCCATGGGTCCCTGTTCTTGAGAAGTGACAAGTGAGGTATCCATTAAAAGCTGAAATGAATAAATTCTGTGAAAATATGTTTCTGTTGTTTCTATAATAACTGAGGGCAAAAAGACCAAAAGTGAAGGTCAGCCACTCTAGCATTGGCAATTTAGATAGTCACAGGTTTTGGGACTAGAAAAAAAAAATGGTTCCATGCTCCTTGTTGTATACTCATTTAAATGTATCACATAAATGTGAATAGAAGCATCCAGAAGGATTTTGAGTCCTAAAAAAATTGGTGTGATCTTTAGACAGAAGTGTAGCACACATACCTAGTGACTAAATACTGCAGTTCCTAGGTGTCAGTTCCATATGCCATTTAATGTAAATACTGATGTGCTTAGACTTAATAGCTTTGATTGCAAATCAGTGGGCACTCTTTTCTGAATCAAAGTGCCTTTTTATTCCTTTTCTTTCTGAATTAAGACCTTGAGGTTAATATATAGTCTGAGGTTCCTCTATTCATAGCAGGAATTACACAGAGGGAATTGAAAGCTATAGATTACTTTGGAACTACAAAAAGTCTATGTGATGAAGAGGCAGGAATATTTCAGGTACCCTGGAATACGAAAGCAGTAACTAAGAATGATTAGAGCATCTTATTTTTCTTCTCTTGTGAGTATACATTACAACTCAATTCCTGATTCAAAATGCCTATGGCTTCCTTCCTGCATGGTATACAAACCTTTACCCATTTCTAAGCTGTTTTAGACATTTTTACCACCAGTATTTTAGTATAGCCCTTATGATTTATGTACTGCTCACTACTCACCTTACTTAGCCCTTACAGCCCTTCTTGCTTTCCTTATCAAGTTCTCTATGAGGCTGTAGTTTCCTTCATAGAACCCTACATTTTCTCAACATGTCTTTCAGCTTATGCTTTAATATCCATGTGAAAAATAGAGATTTTTTATTTTGAGAAGTAATTTTGTGTACAGAGAGACCGTAGTCAAAATTTTCTAGGTACAGATGTTTAGATATTCCTTGCCTTTGTACCTAACAATTCACAATATACAAAGAGTTCAGAGCACAGTGGTGTTAATTTGTGGCACTACCAGCTTGTCACTGCAGCAAATTAGACATCCAAGTCCTTTTCTGAAGAAATGAGGGGCCTGATTCTGAGATTAAACACCAAGGAGAGGCTCCATTTCAGTTATCCATGACAAGTAAGGAAATAGAATACATTTTCTAAGATTCTTGTCAATTGTTTAGAGTAGAAGTGTTAATTGGATGCTCCTAATTTCATTTTCCTAAAATCAAATCCTGAATAATTTTCCTCTGTTTTTAAGCTTTTGTCTCAGGCCCAGTAGTTCCTGCCTCACCCTGTCATATACTGTTCTTAGTCCTCCAGTTATAGCATATGTCACCATACTTCCAAAAAAATCCAGGATCTACATTACTGCTGATGATTTTCCTTATTTCATGGGGTTTTTTCTGTGCTGACTTTTTCTTTATCAATGCGTACCTAATATTCTCTTTCATAATTTCTCACTTCCTTGTATTTCTCCATCTGATTCCCACTGATCTCCACCCTGAAATGCACTGAGGCATTTAAAGTAGGCTATTTCCATCAGTGAACAGCAGTTTGTTTGCAAGTACTCCCCATAACTTATGAACAGGGGCTTGAGAAATAATCAAATATTTGTAATTGTATTGCTGTTGAGAAAACCATACAAATAAGACACAGCTGCTGAAGAAGTCACTCTATCTCATTTAAAATACTTACACAGTAGCTAGCCCATTTAAGAAAAAGCACACTTATGTCCCTCAGCTCTGTGGTCTGATTCAAATTCTCATGTGTTTTTAAAATCAAGTGCTGTTTACACTTCAGAGATAAATGTTCCCTCTTTTTCTTTTCTATGGCTAAGCCTTTCCGGGACAGCAGCCTGGCCTTTCAGCCTGTGGAAAGGAGCACAGTGAAACACTAATTATGTTTTACCTATTAAGTGAGTAAACAAAGTGTTTTGGTGTCAAAGGGTGCTAATCTGTCAGTTTTCACCAGTGGTACAGTTAGCTGAGAAAATATATGCCTATGAACAAAATAATATTAAAGTTTTCCATGAAGGTTTGTCACCTCCTTTGAACACTTGAAAACTATGTGGGAAAACTATTTAAAATCAGATTGAGTAAAAAGCTGCATATGCTACATTTCAGGAAATAACTTTCCCCTGTACAACAGAACTATTGTTTCTCAGTTTTTGTGGTGGTGCTGATGTTTGTTCACAGTTTTCATGTCAGAAAATCCTCTTGCCAGCATAAAAATTGAACCAGAATAATTCCTTTTAAATAGAAAAATCTATCCAGGTTTGAAATCCAGCTGCCTTTTATAAAATGTTTGTTGCAATTATTTTAAACCTAAATAATTTTGCCTTTGTCCCTGTGGTCCTTTGTATCATTTCTGCATTATCTTCCCACACCATACCACAATCCCTTCTATTGTAAGTCTGCCCACAGCACCACAGGCTTTGTCGTGATCATGCTGATAATATGAAAACATTCCTGTTGCTAATTCTGATTCCAATTAAGTGATACAGAAGGAGACTCCAGGGCCTCAGACAAAGGTCTCCTCAGAGCTGTCTTTAGTGCACAGACTTTTATCCCACTACGGTATTTTATTATTTTTGCAATGGGCTCCTCTGGACCCAGTTGCTTTTCATTTCTGGCTTCTCCTCTCCCCTCCTGAATTTTTGAACAGTTCAATGAGAGTCTAAGGAAAAAATAAATACAAAAAAAACCCAAAAAAAACCCAAAAAAAACAGGGAAAGAACCACACCAGATAAAAAAGGGGTAAGAAAGCTCAGCAATTCACACATCAGATTCTGTGTCTAGATTAGAAGCACAGCAATTAGGTTGATGTTATGACCATTAATAACATTCACATAACACAAGAAAAGCCAATCTTATATTAAGGCATAAAGTATAACAAGATTAATAATTGGAATATGATAGATTCTCAACCCAACCCACAGCACCAGATAAAGGCCTAGAGGTAAGGAGCTTTAACTTAAAATAACTTACCATGGACAGGACAAATACAACTATAAGCAACTTACACAATAATCTCTAATGATTAGGAACAATGACCACTTACTTACCATGATTATGTCAAGTGCTTGTAATCTGCAGATTTTCAAAAGTCTAATATTGATGAACTAAGTTATCTCTGTTGTTCAGATAAATAAACTGACACTTGGAGTATGCAATAGCCCCAAAAAAACTTACGGACCTCAACTATCAGTCTTAGCTTTTGTTCATGGTCTCAGGATGCCTTCCCTTTGTGTTATCTACATTTTCTGTACTACTCAAGTACTGAATAATGATACAATGAAGGGATTAAGTTGAAGATTTTTGGAAGCTTTATGATAGGAATTTTAGACTGGTTGCTTTACTCTTTAAATAACTTGCCTGAGCAAGATTAATGACATTCCTGCTAAGAATCAAATACCTTTGTCAAATTTCTGTTTGTGTCTAAATGACTCATCTGCACAGTAATTCTGCAGTGTTTCTTTGCCATCCAATTCTAAAAGCTAGCACACACAGTCACACACAAAGCTGAAAGTGGAACAATTCCTCTTTCCTGTTTATAGGTAAAATGTGATTTTCATCACATACTTCAAGGCAATTTTCTTGTACATTTTTCTGGCTGTAAAACTCAATATGTATTTATTAATACTTTAAACATTTCCTGTAGGAGAATGCTAATCATAGCTAAATCAAGTCTTTCCTCCCACCACCTGCTGAAAGTGGGGAAAAAAAAAGTCAAGCAAATGGAACTCCGTAACTGCTGTTGGGGAGTAGTTCTTTCTCCAAGATCATTAAGGAAAGTTTCCAATCACGCTTTCTTACAGTGTAAGAACATTTCTTTGGTTTCCTTTTTTTCTCCACATCTTCCTTGCACTCTTTTATTTTGCTTTTTATTTTTTACCTCACATTCAAATTCTTTGGACCTTAATTCTATGGACTGATGTGGCTCAAACTAAATGCAGCAAAGTGATGGACTTTGTATCTGTGTCATCATTTTTTTAAAAGACACAGTATTAAGAATTGTTTACACGTGTCGATTCTTTAGATTTTCCTGAGAAGATTAGAATCAATTCTCTGTATTGCTGAACTTCCTATTTAACATTTTGTATGTTTGCACTTTGCTGCTTTCTCAGCATCACTGGTAAACTGACTAGCATGGTAAAAATTCATGTGACATTCACTTGAGCTGAATGACATTCAATTCTGCATATATAATTTTCAGATATAACTACAATTTTGAAAATCAGTTGCCTGTACTCACTAGTATTGGCATTTTCTTTAAAATTATTTTCTAAGAATTCTAAAAACTTCATCTTTTTTATCACACTCTCTAATCTGATTCCTTTTGTTGAATCATATTAGAATAGAAACCAGGAATTTTCAGATTTTAAAGATAAATCTAGACATGGAACAAGTTAAAAAACCCTGGGAAACAACCCCCAAAACCTCCTCTTCCTCAGCTACTTTGGAGATTTAAAATACCATTATTGTCAAGAGGAAATCTGGACTAGATAAAGGCCAGGAGGAAAGACTGAAGTAGGTTTTATATTGTATACACAGGGTATAGTACTGTAACAGGCAGATTAAATATGTTCCTGCTTCTGCTTACATCAAAGCGAAAATGCTCTTTGGATGTAGTTTTGCAGGATTAGGACCAGAGATACAGAGGCAGACATGACTGTGATAAAATATGGATTCAAATGATAAATTGTATTTACTCTGCACTTGTGACCATCTCCCCTGATCAGCTCACCAATCTGTCTTGCTTAGGCCTCTTTCTGACATTACAAGCAATAAGCAACTTCAAATACATTCCAATTTTATTTTCTAAAGCAACATGTCATGTCCTTTCTTCCCAGAATTATCCTAACCCAAAGCTTATGGCAAAAAAGTTTCTCTTTTACATTAAAGACAGTTTTAAGGATCAATATTTTATCACTGCTTTGGATAACAGGTGTGGATTTAACCATACAAAGTACATCATTACTGAATCTTGATAAAAATTAGACAAATCATTATTTCAATATGCAAAGAAAATATTTAGAAATTTGCCAAAATACTATTTAAGTTTAAGAAAGCAAATATATGAAATAAAGTGTATGACCAAGCAGCCTGAACACAGTTTGTTAGGCAGTGGAGTGATAAAGCAGAAAATGATATGATAATCAACACATTTTGCCTTTGTTTTGCATTGAGTGAAAAAATATTCTTCAGTTTTTCTTGTTGTGGCTCACAGAAAAATCCTAAGTATTCATGCCACTATGTTCGTAATTCTGTGAAGGTGTTCAGAGGAGCTTAACTTTAGCTGAAAATGGAGAATTCCAACTTCCAGATCAGTCTATGCACTTGTGTTTGGGCTAACAAATTGCTATTGTAATCATCTAGCTGGAAATTGTGAGCCCTCTGGAAACAGAATCAGTGAGGCCCTTTTGCTCCTTTCTGGTTTAGTTTGCTTATGTTATAAAGTTTAGATAAAAAAGATTTTTGAGACATTTTGCAAAATGCTTCCCGAATTTGATGGGATATTATATGAACTATACAAGAGGGTATTTTCATGCAAAACATGGGCAGGTGTCCATTCCAGAGTCACTTTGTGTGTAGATCTTATGAATGCTTACCAATAAGCTTTATTTTCATAAAATAGTATGTTGCTTTTTATTACTAGCTTCGCAGACAACGTTGCAAAGTAGTAATAATGTGAACTTTTAATACCACTTCATGCTGGTAAAACCTGTATGTTACAAGCCTGGTTAGTTCCACAGTATAATGTTTTAGCTTGTCTTAACCACTATAAGAAGCTTTTTAGCTAAACATGAACTTTATGTCTGCTGTTGGGCTCAGCAGAATGACTGGAACATACAAGACACAGAAACAGCTGTGGATTCTCTGTCTGAGCAAATACCTACTATGCAATAGCTTACATTCTTTCTACGGCTCATAAAATTTCATTAACACAGAATATTTTATAAAGGTGGGTATAGTTAGATTACACAACAATATTTAATTCTCAGTGGTGCCACTACACATCATATCTGTATGTAACTGTATGTTTTGAACGTGTCTCTTTTGAGATCTATGCTTTTGCTCCTCTTTTTTTACCATCCAGATAAACTGGCTACTAAAATGTCTGCTGCAGGTATCAGGAGGTAAATGGCACCCCAGAATTTGTATTTCCTAAAAAAGGTTAAGCTAAAATGACCTGAAAATTAGATTTTAATCCTCTGATATAAACACCATCAGTTTAAAGCTGAGAGAGTATTTCACTGTCCATCCATGACTTTGATGTTCAGGTTCCTTTTCAAACTCCTTTCAGACATCCTCTACACTTACACATACAAATTCTACACTTACACATACAAATTTCTTTGTTTTCACTCTGAAGCTCAACAGAAGCTCATTCTCTGCAACCATCGAGAGAATTTCAATATCCCAGATTCCTAATGAAGCTGTAAAGGACAAACCTCTCCACAGGATATTCTGGAATTCAGGTCAGCTGTATAGGACAAATGCGGGGGCAAAGGGGGAAATATAATACTCTTCTTCCAATTCTGTAATAGTTGTCTTATGTTTAGTTATATTTAAAGTAGTGTTCATACAATAAAAATTAGGTGTTCAGATCCTATGGCTTCCCTGCCCTAAAGTCTGTTGCCCAGCACTCACTGGTCCTTTTCACAATGATAATATATCCTCAAATGGCAATGAGTTATTTATTATATGAAGAGGTTCTGCATGTAGTAAAGGCCTTATTCATTTTGCATAGAAAATTGCAGCATCTTCTATATTTGCCTAAGCAGTTATTCCTAGAGTTCAGAACTGTTCATTACAGTTGCTGAATATCTTCTATAAAGTTTTACAAGGACTATTTCTGCAGCAAACCAAGAGTTCTACTCATAAAAGACAAAACAAAGGCTAAACAAAGAAACCATCTCCCATACTTCTATTTGCATTCTTTCATCATTCCTGTATCTTCCCCACAATGCTATTTCCTCTATCTTCAAAGAACAGTCCTTGCAGATCTGGTGGGGTTCAGATAATGAAAGAGTAAAGAGAAAACAAGCAAGAACTTGTTAGAAATTAGTACAACCTGGTTTATTGCTAAATATATAGGATTAACCTTCTTACAAGTGTTCTAGAAATCCCCAGCAGCACCACCAGAAATAAATGTATGAATGACAGACTGCTCCATAAAATTCTGTAACTAAGCTTGCAATCTTTGGCACCAACCATAAATTCAAAGTGTGAAATGGGATTAGTTCATTCCCAGTGAATTAGTGTCTGTGTTAATAGAGTTCTAAATATATAATCATATAAATGCCAGTAAGAAAAATCTTAAACAGGCTTTCACTGTGCAGTTATTTCCAATGTGGACTCGGGAAAGCAGCCAGGTTCATTCACCTTTGGGAGCAATGCTTCAGACTTCTCCACAGTTAGACTTTCTGTCTAACATTCTAGGCAGAAAAACCAGGCAGGTCATGGGTTTTATCAAGCTTTGTCAGATCTTTAAAGCAACAAAACTTTCTTAATTTTTTCTGTCTCACTCTTGGATTTCTGTAAAGTAGAGTGCAGATGCCAAAAAGAGAGCCTACAGAGAGTGTTTGATTTGGACCATAGCCAACTTCTCAAATTTGGTAGGACAACATCTCGCCCAAAGAGTGATACAGTTCTCTACAGGTAGAGAAAACAAGCTTCAGCATTCTTGGTTTCTTGAACTTGAGCCAGAACTGTCTGTGACTGTCTTGGTCAGCAGAATGGAGCTTCATTTAAACAATGCACTTCAGAAAATCACAGAGTCTGTTTGAGAGTTCAAAATTACTGTTTTCTCTTGAAAGACTGTCTGAAGCCTTAAGTTTTCAGTTTATGTGAGGCAGTCAGATGAGCTCTTTTGAGCTACTTGAAGAGCTAGTGTACATTGAACTTTGAAATGTTGTGTTCCAAAATAATTAAGCATTGGATTTCATCTACAAAACGCACTGCAGTTCAGACAGAACTAGTGCTCCATCTATGGCTTCCTTCTTTTTGTTATATTTTATCTCATAAATATATATGCAACCTCATCTGTATTTTTACATGCAAATCAACATTAGAAAGTCTTCAGAAAGGAAATGCTTAATTACTAACTATTAATTACCTGTTTATAAGTAGTGGGGGAGGAATCTAGGTTATATATGAATCCCTGAGAGAATGAAAGTAAGTGTGTAAACAGCTATCTGAAGTACCCGATTTTTGCTTCTGTTTGAACTAGTAAATTATGTCTTTGCAAGGCAGATATTTTATTGAACATTAAGCAAGTGAGATTTGTGACTTAACTGTTAGGGGGAAAAAAAACTAGTAGAATGACAAGCAAAATGACACAGGCTAGAGGTTAAAACTATTTACATCATTTTCTAACTAAAATTTTGAAAATTTTGCATACACATGATTAAGCTCTATTTCTGGTCTACAGTCATTTACTATGTGAATATTTAAACACACATATTGATGTCAGAAAAACAGTCTAATGAGAAAAATATTAACAAATACTACTAGTTTTACAAGAAGGAAATTCAAAATTTCTAAATCCTTGATTATAAATATTAGGGGAAACAATTAGATTCTAAGGTTTTTTCTCCCCTAGAAACATACTACATGCATACACAGCTTTTCTGGGCAAAATTATTGATTAAGAATTAAATAAAAGGCTATTCTTTTATAACAAATTAAGAAAATCTGTTATATCTAGATGCAGATATATAAAAAAAACCAGCCCTAACCTCTGAGAAATTGCATCTAAAAGTCTTATTTCTGTCCTCTAGGTGAAAAGGAAATTTAGTATGCATAGTTTAGGTACTGAAAAAAACAGTGTTAGGTGACATGAACAAATCTGATTCTTTACTTGATTTCAAAATCAAGGAAAGTTTTGGTGGTTTAAACACATTTTGGATAAATGTTTCTTTTATCAAAAAAGTCTTAAGGTGTCTGTATTCTATTGTTTCATTTTTAAATTTAATATCTTAATTATGATGTCACCAATAAAATAAAAACTAGCTTGTAAAATAAATTTTTACTGAGAAAGTATTGAATGCTTTCTTCCAAATACAGTTTTTCATTTTAAAATTCTCTTCTAATAAGGTTATCATCATTACGCATCTTTTTTTGAGAAATTAGGAGAAAAAATTTGCTTTCCAGTCATGGAAATACTAGCAGTCTTCACCAGTCCTTCTAGAAGATATAACAGAAATATAGAAGCAATCCTGTCGAAGTAATTACACTTTTGTAAGTGGAATTCCGGATCTCAATCTGTCCTAGCAAGCACTTTATTTTGATGAAAATTTAGTTTATCACACGTTTCTCAATGGAATAATCCTTAATTGTTCTCAATTCCGCTATTATATCCACTATATCAAAACATTCAATGCCAGCATTAATTTTTTTTTTACACTTTTTCTGATTTGGTCTGCTCCAAACAAATCCTTCAGTTTATTTCTGAATTCCCAGCTTCCACCAGCTGTTTCTACAACTCATATCCAATAAGTGACAGATGGATAAACTAATGGTATGTCACAAAGAACAAGGAGCATTTTTAAAGCTGTACTTTCTTTTCTTGTGTACAGAAGCACTATGGAACTTCCTTAGGCTACCTAATGAATAAATCAAAATAAACAAGCAAGGGAGGAATTAAGTGTATGTGAAAGCTCATGGAAAGGGAGATCCTCTGAGATTTCCCAACCAGTCTTGACATCAGGAGTTTTCAGATGTCCCAGTGTCTCTTTAATATCAGTCTCTGAGTCTTTACCTATGTTTCTAGCATTAAACAAACTCTAGGTTTTACTTTTAGTTAGAAACTTATACTATGAGATATATTGCAATTAAAATATCAAGGTAAATAATTTATCCATTGACAATTTTTCAGATTAATGCCTCTAAATTATTATCTCTCATCACAATTTCAGTGTGCAGAGAATGAATTATTTTAGAGAGTTTCGAGATATCTGCAGTGATATGGCAGCCTGGAATTTTCACAAATATATTTACAGAACTCCAAAGATATATCAGATTTCAGAAGCCATATCAATCTCAAGAATCTACAAAACTGCTGGAGAGTAAAAAAATAGAAATGGAGAATAGAATAATATAATCATTGGGTCATAGAAGTAGATATAAAAATTAACAGGTTATGCTAGTATATTAGCATAAACATGATCAATTATTGTAATATTAGATGACTTTCAGTGGCTTCTCTTACAGGCTTTAAAGACTTGTATTACCTGTGCAGCTATTGTTTAATTGCTTTCAAGAAATATTTGGAAGGATACAACTATCCCTTTAAAGACAAGAAAAAAAACAAGGATTGATTAACATAAAAAATATTCTATATGGACCAAGGGAAATCCTCTACATTGTAGGCAAATCTATTCCATTTGTTTTCCTTTCTACTCATGTATTTTGAATCAAGGTATGCTGCATCATTACAGTTATTAAGTGATGGATAGAATTTGGTGCTACATTTAGCTATGAAAGAAATCAGATGCTTCAAATGAAATCAGAGAGCCAGCAGGCTGAATTGCAGAGGACACAGAAACAAGCTATGGCATTAGAAAATAAAAAACAAATCATAAATGACTTTCCATATGTTTTGTCATTTACTTATATCAGATCACAGTCCCCTCCAGTGAATTTAAGAGGTCTGAAAATGGTTGATAGAACATAATGCTGAAGGGTTTCACTAATAAACTAAAAAAAAATATAGATGTGAAAGGATAGAGAATACAAAATGTGAGAGAGATGTGGAGAAAGGCAAAACGTTCTTCCTCAGGCAACAAATAAAACAGTGAATAAACGCTGAAGAAGACACGGAAATGACAGGACAAAGGGGAAAAAAATCAGGTCAATGACAATGCAACATACAATGTCTGGAAAATATCACAGATCAAAAAAATTAAAATTGAGTTATAAATTAATTTGACACTGTTGGTTTGCCTTTAATACTAAACTCACAAAGACACCAAAGAGCATAAATCAGTGATGGCTGGCTTGGATTCAGGTGTCTCCAGTTTTCACTAGGGGACATTCTGAGTCTGAGGTTTTGGAAAAGAATTAAGGATTTGAAAATAAATAGAGATGAAGCCAATTTGGATTTTTCATTGCAGCCATCATTTGAAAAAAGTGTTAACTTAGTATTTTCCATGACTTTGAATGTGAAAAAATACTCAGCGGTTGCAGTTTTTAAAAAGAGAAAAACTAATTCCTGAGAGGAGAGGGCAGAATGCATGGCTCTTGAGGACAGACTCCTTTTAAGTAATTATTTTGGTGATTTATCTGATATAACTGTGGGAATCACTGGAGACATACCTTGACTCCTATCTCTCACTTTAACTTTTACTTGCTAGTTGTCTGAAATAAATATAAATGGGCAGCACCCTCTCACTCTCCAAAACTGGCAGTGTTGCTGAGCACTGAAAAGGTGATTCTGATTGTAGCTGCGCTGTAGCTTCACTTATATCAAACCAGAGCAACAGTACAGCAAGCAGCACAATTACACTAGTCCACCAAATTCAGTCACAGAACAAGATGTTATAAAGAGCAGCTATTGAGAGTGACATGCCAACTCTTAGAATAAGTTTCCTGATGTTTTGTTCAGTCTTCAGTTTATTCACTTTTCAATTTTTTTCAATCAGTGGTAGTTCCTGTCTTTCTTGTGATAGCTGCTCTTCAATCTACTAAGTCTCACCAGGACACTTTATTTTGCAGACTGGTTGTATGGAAAGGTTCAAGAGCAGTGCTTTGTCCACTCATAACAGTAACTCCACACGTGCAGTCTTTCAGTGCTGTACTGATGGGATCATTGGTTTAGTCTGGAGCACCAACAGACACACAACAAAACTTTTGCACTACAAAACTCACTGCAGTCCAGTCTTCAGCAGCTCTCCCACACACAGCTGAAAGATTCTTCTATCCAGCAACTGTCCAGAAAAGTTATTAACATCCTACTCTGCCTAGTGTGAAAACACAGAATTATATTATTAGACAGAGTTCTTCCTAACCTATTATCCCAGACTGCCTTTTAGGAAGTTGTTAACACTGAATAACAGTAAGTCACTGGATTTTTAATCAAAGTTGAATGGAAAACATGATATCTGCAAACAGGTAACCAGGTATTTTACAGTTAAAATTGTTAAAATAAAAATTAAAAAAAGTTAAAATAAAACTCAAATAATAATTTAAAAATTGGTCTTACTTATATGTCTGTAAAACCCTACTCTTTCTTTTGAATAGGAAGTTCATTTGTAAAATCCACCCCTTTTTTGCTACTACTTGCATCATTTTACTGAAGTTCCTAAATATGTAAGATGTCTTGGTGAC
The DNA here is from genome assembly GCA_039654755.1 of Calcarius lapponicus. Taxonomy (NCBI): domain Eukaryota; kingdom Metazoa; phylum Chordata; class Aves; order Passeriformes; family Fringillidae; genus Calcarius; species Calcarius lapponicus. The sequence continues at coordinate 43,928,830 of CM077468.1, read as the reverse complement.
TATTTCCACTTTTTGCAGTGCATTTCAAACACTGTTTTTTAACTCCAGGTATAAAAGATAAACATGAATGAAATTGTAGCAATTTCTTCTTGAATCACATTCTTGGTTCAAGATTTTTTGATCAAGTTTTAAAGCTTCAGGTGTTTAACTGAATAATTGTGAAAGTTTATAATTTGGAAGAGAAGGATGCCTGTGTAAAGCTCTTGAATCTTTTCCAAAGCAATGTGTTTAAACTGACTTTTTTCTAACACAGGGTCTTTGATCACTTACTGGTGAGGATATACAAGGTAATAAATATATCTTCCATCTGTCGCTAGCGCCTGCCTACCCACAAAAAAAACCCAAAACAAACATAGAATCCTAGTATTGTTTCCCCCTGTGTAATAATATAAGTCAAGCTTTTATGGAGAATAAAGTATTCACAAATGCAGGACATTAATCCTTTCATCACTTAGATCCTTCAAGGCAGAGTATTGATATAAATAAATGAATTATAAAGACAATGTGATTTTTATGAGTTTATGGGATAATAAAAGTGAAATAATAAGCTCTCATGAAATCAAATCTCATTTTATTTGACTGCTTGCCCTATGCTTAAGTGGTTTTTATGTTTAGACGCTGAAGGAGTATTTGGAATAGTTTCACTGTGAGGAGGACCAAGCAGTGGAGAATGCTGCTCAGAGAGGTGGTGCAGTTCCAATCTTTGAAGGTTTTCAAGACCTGATTGGACAAAACTCTGAGCAATGTGGTCTGCCAACACAGCTGGCCCTGCTTAAAGCAGGAAAGTGAGATTGAGAGATTCTGAGCTGCCTTCCAACCTGAATTGTTCATCAACTTTGTGAACCTGTGAATTGTCCATAACACAGTGCACACAATAGTTTCAACATCTTTGCCTTTAGGTCAAATCTCCTAATACTTGTTTAAACAAATGAGTTAACTGGAAGTCAGAATAAGTTATCTTTTAGCATCATGCACGATTGAAAAAGGATGGTCAAGATTAAGAACTTGCTACCTATAAGATTCAACTCATGTTGGCTTACTGGGGCACCTATCCTCACTTCATTTTTTAGTTTCTTGTGCTACATTGGTAACATGGTGCTTGCTTCAGATGGGAGAATTTTTGATGAACCCTTTCATTATGTTAGGGGATGTTTTTGTCTCTCCTTTCTGTAATATGCTCAAGTTGTAGTGTTTTAGCTTCTCTCATCTTGTCCACATAATTCAGTAAGATTCAACTGATTAACTTATATTTGAGTTCACCTACTGGACATATTTCAGGTCCTTATGTTGTTCCTCAAAAGGTTTGTTTGATTTGGGTTTTTTTGATATTCAAAGAAACAATTGGGGACAGGATGTCTAGAAAAAAAAACCCGACTTTAGTAAGTCAGCCTATGTCTTGATGCTGCAACTCATCTTTCTAATTACTGCAAAGTCCAAATGGTTGTTCCTGGTTCATTGATATCTTTTGTTTCAATACCACACCTTAACAATATTCTGGAATATTGGTTCACTTCCTCCCTACCACAAAAAAAAATCGGTGGGCATCACACTGAAATAGTATCCTAAACGAGTTTGTAATGAAATATTCCTGTGGTGTGCAATCAGATACTTCTGTAAATAGGCAGAACTACAATATCAAGAACTGACACTATACCAATTAAAATTCAGCTCATGCAAAATCTCTTCTCCCCTCTGAAGTTTACTTGGTTCAGAGTGTTTCTTCAGCAGACACAGTACTGGATGATTAATATATCAGCCTCACAGTATGAGAGCTGATTTAGTTATGAAATACATGAAAGCTATACAAATGTTTCTGCCTTAAACTCTTCATTTAACATTTCTCCATATGGCAGATAAGCCACAAAATCTGGTGCAAAGATTCTGATTTATTGATATATTTCATTCCACAAATGGAATTTGTAGCAGGTGTGCTTGAAAGTCAAGAAATCATGAGGAAAGCAAGTAAAATCTATATGCTGCATGTCACATAATACCAGTTTCCAGTGTTTACACTGGAGCAAATTTCATAAGCTTGTGGAAAAAATATATTGGAAAAATAAGGGCAGATAGTCCATTCTTTTTGAAGAAATCTTAGTGAAAAAAAAATCCCAAAACAGCAGAGAAGATTCAATTAATAGAACATCTGTTAGTTTTTTGGAAAACGTTGAAATATCTTCTCTATAATAGGAAAAAAATTGGAAGTGTCAAAGCTCTGAAAGCTCTGTCCTTTCTTTAATTCCATTCTCAAAATTATGTTCAGATAGGCCATGCTGGATGGGGCTCTGATCAATCTGGTCTAGGGGAAGGTGTCCCTGGCCATGGCAGGTGGGTTGAACAGGTGGTAGGCGGTTTTTAAGGTCCCTTCCAACTTAAACCATTAAATGATTCTATGGTTCTCTAGTTGCAATAACTTTACATTCACAGAACAAAACATGAATCTTCAAAGTATTAAAACCACAAAAGATATTGAAACAGCTATCATAAGTTTAATTTACACCTCTCATATTAGTGACATCACACACCAGGATCAAACTGAAAGCTTTCAGTTTTCATGGTGCCCAAGTTACAGTTATTGCTGTGATTTGTCCTCCTGAGCAAACTTTTTTCTGATTATTCATGGAGCCTTGAAAAACTAACTAAGCCAGTTGATATTTTAAGCGTGCAGCACTTATCATTCCAGCACCAAAGATAGGCTTGAGTGAGAAAGCAAGTTGTATTTGCAGCTTCATTATCACTCCAGAATTTTGCTATCTTCAAATCTAGTTTCACACAAAGAAAAATATGCGCTGATCTCACGTATGAATTGTGATTGCCAAAATGTGCTTTAAGAGTGGAATGTACAGTTCAACATGGCTAGAAGATTCATGCTGAAGCAATTCTTTTTTCATATATTGTAGCTGGAGTCAGCTTTGCATGAGAAAGTGAGTTGATTGAGTGGCCAGTCAGACCTGAAAAAAGAAAAAAGTAGACATCTGTGCCTGTCAGCCTGTATATAAGAGTCAAAAAACCAGCACAACTGAGTTTGAAAACAGGGGACCAAGTTATGAGAAAATTTTGTTTTCATTATGTCCAACCTCCTCCTACCCACTAGTGTCCTATTTGACCTCTGATAGCAGCACTGATGTAGCTTTCACAGCCTCCCTCAGGAGTTTAGCCATTTGGCCCATACAGCTCAAAATCTTTTCTTAATGTCTAGCCTAAACATTTCCTTCCTTAGCCTCAGGTCACTGATCTTTGTCCTACATCTTCTGAGACTGTGAATAAATTCCTGCATTCAATTTCCACTGCTGTATTGAAGGCATGAGGCTGAGAACAAGGAGAGAAAAAAAGAGGAAAAAAAGGCTCTCTAGTCCAAACCTGCCCCCACTTCATCTTTCCCACTGTGAGTTACAACAGAATTATCAAGTTTTTCATCCTTTCAGTTTTATCAGAAAGTTGTAAAGATCAGCCTATTATATACTACTATTAAAGTAACACTATCCTGGATTAAACAAAAACAATCAATAGATGAGGCCCATCAAGCACTGACAAGAAGCCTTTTCCTTTTTTTCTCTTTCCACTTACTGGAGGAGAGCCAACCAGCCAAATATACTCTAGTCTAAAAGAGTTTTTAATGAAAAATCTTTGCAATGTAAGCTTGAACACTGCTGTTAAGGCTAAAAAAAAAAGAAGATAAAGTACTCTGTCATGAATTTATGTGAGGCAATTAAAATTCATTTCCACATTGTATAAACAGATGACAAACTGGTTGTTTCAAAAAATAACACAGCGATGAATTGAGCTACAAAGCTTAAAGAATTAACCATTTGTATTAGGATGCCAAGGGCTATGGAAATCTGAATCAGATCACAGAGGTAATGAACCACTGGGCATATTCCATCATTCATGACAGTGGACTCACAGTTGGGGAAATACTGTAAAACATAGATCGCTGGTACTTGATATCACCATCTCTACTCCTCTTCTGACCCAAGAAAAAAAAAGAACAAAAGAGCATCCAAAAATATCACATACAGTGATTTTGTGATTCTATGAATTGCAATTAATGGATGTTGGTTATTTATCCAACATTTTACTTGAAATATTGAATCTGTTATAAAACTGTATAATCAGTTTGAAGCAGCAAAAAACTAACCATATCTCAATGGGAAACAAGTTTTCATAGACAGTTGGGCTTCTTAAGTTCATGTGATATTGCCTGAGCCCATCCCATGTAGGATCAATGCATCAAAGTGCAGTTGTTCAATTAAAAAAAAAAAAGAATGGAAAGTGAAAAGTTTTGACTTATTATCTTCACTGTATTCTGGGTCTGTGGTGCTAATATAATTTTATTCCACATATATTTTCTATTACTTTGGTTTAATATGCTAGATAGCCACTACAGCTGAACAGGGCAAAACATACCACAATTAAAATTTTTATGAAATGCAGAAGCACTTACACTTCATGCCTAATGTTTAAGTTGATATGACAGATAATCTTCCTCCACAAAGATCTGTTATACAGGATCCAACTCAGAAATTTCAACTGGAGTTTCCTCATCCATCTCCATCAAGATCCATGACATAAGTTTACTTCAGCCTGTCTCTAAACTTGTTAAAATGTTGGTATTTGTGGAGATGTACTCTGAGAGAAAAATCCTGCTGAATTTATTTGGTTATGGTGATTAGATAGTTGTTTAAATCTATTCATCTATGATTATTTATTTCCATTCATTCAAAATGACAGTGTTCATTATTAAAAAAAGAAAGAAAGAAAATCCCAACCTACTTCCCCAGCAAACTTGAACCTTGAATGGAGAGAAATTCACGTCTAACAATGACAAATCATTTTGAGCCAATGTAGTATACTGTATTCTACATTAAGACTTTGACAGGATTAGATCTATAACTGTTTAAGTGAACCAGGCAAAACTAAAGAGGAGGCATATCAGTGCAAACATATTTTGTCTTTGATGGGAAAAAAGGCTGAGGTATTTGAGACATTGTCTTGATACTGAATAAAATTTTATCTTTTAGAGCATCTAGGTTCTTCAATTTAATAGATTTGGTGGCTTTCCATGACACCTGACATCTTATCACAGAAGAGTTGAACACAGGGCTGTTTCGGATCTTGTACCATTTTAATATGGATCATATCTGCCTCCATGTATATCACCTACACCAAAGAGAAACATCTTTATTTCTTAATAAGATGAAAATAATAAATTAACCATATTGAAACTGCTTTTGGATACATTCTCAGTTAGGCTACAAGCAGGATAGAGTCTGTAGTGCACAAATTAAGCACCGTTAGAGACTTTGTCTTTCCTGTAGCTATTCAGAGATAGCTTTATTTTTGTTTGTTTGTTGTTGCCTTTTTGTGAGTGTTTAAGTTCCAGTTTGAAGAGATAAAACATTTTAAAAAAATCTATAATTTATACTGCATATAAGGGAACATCTTCGGTACTGAGCTTTCTCATGCACCTCTGCCTCAAAGTAACAATGAGAGACTGCTGGATGTTGTTCACTGTTTTCTCTAGCAAGAAAGGATGGAAGCAACATTGCTCAAGAAATCAACTTTCTTCTGATTCCTGAAGAGCAAAGAGGAAACCTTACACTGATTGCAAGTGGGGTGTCCTCAGATATTTATTTCCCCTCATGTTACACCCAGCCTGTAATAACTGACCACTGTAACATCATCAGGAGTGGCAAATGGTGAAGCAGCTAAGATAACATTCCCTAAACCATTTTAGGCATTCATGGATATTCCAAAAAATGTTTTAGATTTGCTAGTTTGAGATGTGCTTTATCACACTTAGAATAATGACCTTTAAAATAACTTATTTGCTACAAAAAAAAAAAAAAAAAGAGATAAAAAAGGAATAAAGACTCTTTATAACCTGAATTTCTTGCCTATAAACTTTCCAGCAAGAATCGTGATTACAATCAAATAACCCACCAAAATCAAACAGTTTACCTGTCATCAAGTTAATATGGTAGTAACAACCTAATAATGAGCAAAAATTCATTCAAAATTTGTGATATTATCATAGAAATCTGCAATAATATCAGGAAAATCTTCATGAAAATGCAATGATGCAAAACACATAGGGATAAATTAACAAATTATTTGTAAAATCTAATTTTTCCTGTTTCTTCTGAGAACAGTCATGTTTTCTATTATAAATCATCAATCTGAGATACAACAAGTGTAATCTGAGTCCAGATATTCATGCAAGAACATGACTGCTGATCCTAGAGACTTGTAATAGGAGTTAGGCTAGGTTGCACAATCAAATATTGTTTGGACCCTCATTTTGTCCTGTGTTAGAAAGCAGAAATAGACACATACAGCTTTAAGAAAAGAAGAGGGAATCCTTGTAGAGGGAGCGGTATTTGCATTTATGGATAATGCATAGATACATATAGAAACAAGGAATCTGAGCTGGAGGATAACTGAAAATAAAGCTTCAGTGGCAGAGTAGCCCCTGAAGATTACTCAGTAGAGTGAGGAACCTTAATCTACATTCTGCCCTTTACATCAATATTAGCCCCTCCTATATTTTCATTGTTCATTTTGGAAAGACCTGTTTCATTGACCTTTCCAAAATGAAGCACTGAACCATCTTCCAACTGTTATTTTGTTATATTTTTGAATTATATTTTTTGCAATATTCTAATTTTTATTCATAATATCCTTTTACTGGTTTATTATCCATTAATAATTGCAGAAGCTTTTGGTAACATTGTTTTCATAGCAGTACAACCCAGAAAGTGAAGCACATTTCACAAAAGCTCAATGGAGCCTGTAAATTAAACTGTATTATATTATCTATTTCAGATTCTACTTGGGTTTGAGAAAGGGTCTTCAGGATCTACCTGATGCCTGCTGCTGAATAGTGGTCACTGCAACCTGATTTTCCCACAGCAGTTCCATCCTTTTGCCTTAAATGTTATTCCTATCTTTCTTAAAACATGCATGTCCTCCACTATGTGCCAGCATAACTTGTTGAAAGGGTAACTGTAATTTACTTTGTAGGGACAAATAAAATCAAGTTGCCTTAATCAACCTGCTTCAAAATTAAGTTCATCCCACACTCCTCTTGCAGCAGAGCTGAGAGTAACTAAATTCTAATTTTAGCAGTTCCATACACTTAGAGGAACATGCACAGTGAAACTGTGATGCCTTTGACAGCACAGTCCATTCATGAATCCACAGCCTTCCCACTCCACATCAGAAGACCCATCAGAGAAGCTGCTGTTTCAGGAGAAGGAGGAGTATAAATGGATCAAGAAGGATGCTGCTGTCAGTCCAGAGAGCTTGTGGAAGACTGGGGTCAATATTCCTGTTCTGAGCTGCTTCTCCCACTTTGTTCCAGTTGGCTTCTCCCACTTTGTTCCAGTTGTGCAACACCAGCATTCTGGCTCCTCTTTGCCAAGATATGGGCAGGCACAGATGGAAGCACTTGACCACTTCAGTGTCATTCAGACATAGATTTTGCTCCAAGGTCAAAGCTTCACTGGGGATGCTCCTACTTTCTTAAGACATTAATGAAAGTAATAATGTTTTATGCAAAGAATCTTTGCTGCATTATAAATTAATTTCCAGTACTAACGTTAGGAAATTTTACTTGTTAAAACCAAGAAAAAAGCTAACCTCGAACAGTAATAATGAATATATAGTACATTATGGACAAAATTTTAGTGGCAGAGATTTATTTTTACTGCACATTTCAAGCAGGGTTTGGTTTTTTCCTTTCATTCTTCATGTTTCTTCCATGTTGTTTACATTTAACAATCATATTTTCTAAAAGTTTTGATATTTAATAAGTTTTAAATGAGAGTAATTTATTGCAGAATCTGATGTTAAATTGCTGGATTTTGTGCTTTTTGTGCTGTAAACATAACTCTGTAGACACACAGTGCTCTCAATGATCATGCCCATACAAGATGGACCTGGACAGCTCTCAGTCCTTTCAGATCACACAGGTCAGCACAGGTTGATCTTACGAGCAACACATCTTTGAAGCTAGCTCAGTGTACTCTAAAGTGCACTTAATACACAGCACAGATGAATAATTCCTGGTGGAAAAAAATAGCCTGAAAAACAAGAAAGCAAGCTGGAAATATGACATCAATAAACCGTGGCCTATCTGGGATATTTTCAGCCAAATGAACGTTTCATTCTGTACCATGTGACTGTGTATATCTCCACAGTTTTTGCATGTTTTCAGCCCACATTCTCTACTTTTGTGAGTGGTATGGCAATCCAGATATATTTCCCATATTGTCCGATACAGAATCTGCTTCTTTTTGCACATGCCATGCAAATGTTATTTTCTTTGTTTAGTTCCCATGTGTCCTGGTTTCCATCTTCTTCTGCTCCTAAAATGTATGTTAGTTTCTTACCTAGATTCTCCTGTTAAATGATTGATTTCATAAAGTGGCACAGGCAGCAATAGTGTAAACCAGTGGATAAAGGAAAAAAAATTCAAGCTGGTCTGAGCTATACTAGCAGACAAAAAGGAAAATATGTTGAATTCCAAAGCATTCAAATCTGTTATTCCTCAGGCCAGGTTTCCAAAGAGCGGGGAACTTAATATATTTCAGAACAATTGTCTGCCAGGGTGGCTGCCCGCTGTTCTTCCTTCTCCCCCACACCTGTTAAACACAAACTGCTCTGTAAGATTTTTTATATTGCACTTCCAGAATGTTTTTGTTTTTAGTTACAGCAGGTGTAGCAGCTTGCCCTGAGACTTACAAGAAATATTAATTATGATTAATAATAGCGTAAAAGAGATGAGTGAAATAGTAATGCGTACCTAAGGGAGGATTGGCTTGACTTCATTTTGATCATGAAGTTGGGATTTATGAAATGAATAGGTATAATTTTTGTGAAGTCAGCTAAAAAAAGTTAATCTTTATTTTACTCTGAAGGTACATTTAAGAAAAGGGGAAAAAAAAGCATGTTCTCACTTGAAGTTTACTCCCCTGCAGTGACATTCAAGGGGAGAAAAAGGCTTAATCACCAAGAAAGTAAAGCTTTAAAGAATTCAGTTATGTATGCATTATTCACAAAAACACAGTCAGTGATTTCACAAGCAACCAGACAATTAAGGAGTTCAACAAAAACTCAATAGGGACATTTAACTGGGTCAAAGATTGGATTTCTAATAAGGTTCTGAGTCACGACTTCCGCAGCTGCTTTCTTCATGGGAAAGAAAGGAAAGGAGAAAGAGAGAGAGCAAGAGACTGAGAAGGGAAGGCAATAAGAAAGAGAGTGAGGGAGGAATAAAAATATATATAAAAAGCAAAATTTCTTTACTGGAAGATTTATATTATGGAAATTTAAAATAAATTATTCTAATACGAGACTAATTGTGATGTTCTGCACCTTTAGTTATACAGCTGACTGAACTAGAAAATTAAATATTTCATAAATTTAAATTATTGACTAGTTTTTTGGAAACATTTTAAATATTAAAAAAGAAAATTGAGAGAAAAAAACCACTCATTTTTTAAATTTGCATGATATTTTTCTCTTTCTAATGCAACATACATCAGAAAGAAACTTATTCCAAGGGATATCATCCTTTCATTTCTTCTTGCTCTGGTAATAAAAGCAACAGCAGTCTGTGATTCAAGATTGCAAATTGTGACTGAAAATGTCCAGGCTGAGGGTTTGTAACTATTCTTTCTGGACTTTTCAGGTTATTGGTGACACGTGCACTTTGAATTTTACAGAGTGCAGTGTAATAGTCCTTTCCTCCCTGGAGATAACTCTAAAGTAATTGGAACTGCTGCACGTGACCTGATGCTGCTGACACCAGCTAGAGGAATGGAACTCTGCCTTAGAGATTAGACCACCAGGAGTACAAATGAGATAGAAGAATCAAAATTACTATGAGAAAAAAAACAGGTGAGCAAAATCTGCAATAGAAAAAAAACCAAAACCAAACAAAGAGAAAGAGGTGCAGATACCCTCTAATGGATACTCTGAAACATCTCTTCCTCTCCAGACTTGCAGTCTAGCACACTCTATGTATTGCACAATATAGGGTTGGGGGCCAGTGAGACACTGTCCCTTGCGACACAGAAGGTCTTTTGCATCTTGGGTGTCTGGTTCGGTGTCTGGGGACCCCTTTGGGGGGCCCTTTGATGGGCCGTGATCCCCCCTCTGTTGAGGATAAGCTTTTTCTGGGTGAAGGGCCCCTCAGCTGGGCTGGTCTGCACAGTGGAGGATGGGCAGTCATTGCCTCTCACCAGAGGCTTTCCAGCACACATCCAAAGCCTCCCTCCCCACCCTTTGATGCCAGGGTCTGTTGAGCAGAGCCTGGCATCTGATAGCCCTGGGGCTGTCATCTCCCCCCTGAAGGTGTTAGGCTTGTGCTTTCTGAATGTCTCCATCCCTTCAGTTGTTTATCTTATCTCCATCAGTGAATGATATAGGGCCCCACTTCAAAGGTCTATTCAGAGCGTGGTGGTATTCTTTGCAGCTTTTGTAATACAGTTCTAGTATAGTAGGCAAAAATATTTTATTAAAATATTTAGGTCATAAACTAATATTTCAGTCTCTGACATACATCCCACCAGTGCAAGTGAGAGAGCAGCTGTGTGGTTCTCAGTTGTGGGGTGGGGTTAAACCAGGACTGTCAGATATGTAAGTTTTTTTATAGTTAGAATTATTTTTATGAGTCATAAAATCTACATTTTAAGACCCTGTTTCAGAGGGATACTTTTAAATCTGTGAGAAGTTCTGTGACATTACCTTTTAAGTAAAATATTTATTATATTTCTCACTTAAAGTGCCACAGTATCACCACCTGATAACCACATTATCTGCTTTAAAGCTACATATTTTCACCACAATTGCCAAACAGTGAAATAATGAAATCAAATGTGTTCCTCAGGCATTGAAATGTAACTCTTTATCTGAATATAGAGAAAACATTTCTGCCTCAACCCTTTCAGAAAAGCACCACAATATTAGGAAGACATTTATTCAAATTGCAGAGTCTAGTCACCAATTTTATGAAAATTAGTGGGTTCAACAAAAGACTAAGTTCTGATATTTATATATATTTTAAAAATCAATATAAAGTCTACCAATATAAAAAAGCATTACATAATTCATAAAGCAATAAATTAGTACTTGGGATTGTAAAACTCAGCATCAGTTTCTCCTATGACGATTAGAAGTGGGAAAGATCACTGGAAATATTATTGGATAGATTCAATTATTTTTTGTTGCAGTCCTATAATTGTAGCCAGCCTTTGAGTTGTCCGAGGTTGTCCAAGAATATCTGCACCCACATACGACTGGAGGTTGTCCAAGAATATCTGCACCCACATACGACTGATAATCAACATTTTCCAGTATGCTTACTAAAGTAAATCTGACAAATGTAAAACACCATAAAACACCAAGTGTAGTGGTTATGCTGGCCCACAGAAAGACTGCAAAATGTTTCAAGGTCATCGTTCCCAGGTCCATAGTAGCTGAGAATTTGTTAAACCACAGCAGCTGCACCTTCCCCCCACATTTGGATTAGATTAACACAGGGCAAATCACAAACATCGATCCAGTCCTTTGTGTCTTAAACATGAACCTCCATAGCAGCCGATGTAACCACTAATATCACATGTTCAGTGATAATGAACAAAAAATCAATTACAAAATTTACTCCTACAGCCCTTGAATCTTAAAACATCTTTTATCTTTTTCATGCCAAGTTTGAAAGACTTTTGCAGTTCCAGCTGATTAGAGCTCTTCTAATTTCCAATTGGAACTTTATACCTGAGCCTCTCACATACTTGGTCAGGTATCTGTACTGACTTTTAGGTTTAAGTAGTTCCATTCCTTCCTTCACATCTACACCTTCACATCTGAATGAATTAGTCAACCCCAAATTTGTTATAATTTGTTTTTCTAGGTGAGGCTGTGTAAACCAAGTTCTAAACCTCTCTTCTCAGATAAATATTGCATTCCCCTAATTACCATAATAGCTATTTCCTACACCTGCTCCTTTATTATGTTAATCTTGAAAATAGGTTACCAGAACTGTATGTGACATTGTGAACAAGGTCTTAATCAGTACCTTGTAAAATGAAATTAGTATAAAACTGTCTCTGCTTAAAATATTGTTTAACCTTTTCCAGAATTTCACAATACTCTTTTACTATTTAAGCATCACAGCTATTTGGTCACTTGTTAGGTCCTCAGCTAAAAAAAATAAATATATATATTGTTCCTAAATTTCTTAAATTTATGTTTTATGCACACTCATTGAATTTTCATTACTTGAGGGATAATTTTTTGTTCAAAGAATTGTTAATGTATAACATAAATAGTACTTTTTCTGGTTTATTCATAGGTTCATTGAATAAAATGCATCTAAAAAATACGAAGATAAAAACTCACTCTCAATGCCAAGGAAAGAGTTTTTGAAGATATTTCAGTCTATTTCCTGATGAGAGTGGAATTGCATCCATTCTCACTAAGATTTTTTTTTTTTAAAGAAACAGGGAATAAGAAAAAACAGTCAGGAATCTTCAAAATAATAGATAAATAATAAGCTAATAAATATACCATACCAACTCTAAATGCATTCCTAGATTTCAGAATCACCTTAAAGTGACTGCAAATATTCTACTATTTTTGGTGAAATTTGGATGACTTCCTCGCCTAAGGGTTTGGAAAGCCTGGTAAAGGCTGGTGACATCCCAGCAATGACTTTTCTCACTTCCAGAGATCATAAAAGACAGATATATTTTGCTCTGCAAGGAAGAGGAGTACAAGCTTGACACTGTATAAACTTCTGAGCTAGAGTATCTGTCAATATAATGTTCCTTTGAATGACTGACATGACACTAATGAGCCAAAAGATGTACATCATTCATTAAAGGACTGTGTACATTAAAGAATGGCAAGATTTGAAGTCAGAAAATAAACTGTTATAGAAAATTTGAAATTTCCTGGTCTAGAATGTTTTTTTTGCTTGTCTCAAGATATCTTTTTTCTTCTCTTAGCCAGAAGATTTTTTTCTTTCTTCCTCAAAACCAGACTGCATCAAACTGTGAACGACTTATAAATTACACACACTTGCTTCTTCCATGCCATCTTCTTCTTTCACATTAGAAGTTTATGGATCTATATTTTTGAAGACTGATTCTTACAAGCTGGCACAGACTGATTTTTAGTTCAGTTCCTACTAATCTTTCTTCCAATGCAGGATGTGAAGCCACAGTCGAAAGACTGGAAAAACCTTGGTCTGGTAGTTGGTTTCTCACTTCTTCCTTGTGCTTTGTTCAGTGCTTTTCCAACTGGCTTGTGGCTGTGCTACTTAGGAATTCATCACACGGCAAATCTGGGCGAACAAAACCAAACTCAGTCTTTTGACAGAAAATACAAGCATACTCAGGAATAGCTGCAAGTGAAGTAGCTGCAGGGCCTTAACTGTCTTTGTTCCTTTTATTTAATGTATTTGATGAAAAAGCAGTATTCATATAGGTGTTGCATTCCTACCTGTTTAAGATAACTATGACCATCTTTCCAATGGCATCATCCAAAACTGTTATCGAGGTCCAGGTTAGCACATTATTTCCCTATAGCATTATGAACAAGAATAACTATATCTGATATTATAAAAATCTGAATGACAGATCCAAATAATGTCTCACAATAAAAGATAATTAAAATCTAATGTCAGGCTCAGGATGTATGTAAGGCTCAGGATGCCTTCAGGCTATTTCTTATTCCCAGTTATAGTCAAGGAGCATTTTCATTCTGCTGTTTTTTTCCATGAAAGCTAATGATTTGTCATAATTGATAAATGCATCCTGCTAACAGCCGCCTAAAGAATTTATGCTTATTCTTGGACCAAGGTACAAAACTCTTTGCCATTTCAATCACTCAGCTCAAAATAAAGTATAGTTGGCATGAAACTCATTCAAACACTTTCATTGGATGACACTTTCCTGTGTCATCCATAGTTCTACTATGCAAAACATTAACACTGATGAAAAAGTTTAGTTTCCAGCATGATTTTTTAGTACAAAAAGAAAAAAAAGAACAAATTTATTTAAAAACTAATCATTTTCTCAAGTGTCCTCTTTCATTTCCTTCCTTCCTTCCTTCCTTCCTTCCTTCCTTCCTTCCTTCCTTCCTTCCTTCCTTCCTTCCTTCCTTCCTTCCTTCCTTCCTTCCTTCCTTCCTTCCTTCCTTCCTTCCTTCCTTCCTTCCTTCCTTCCTTCCTTCCTTCCTTCCTTCCTTCCTTCCTTCCTTCCTTCCTTCCTTCCTTCCTTCCTTCCTTCCTTCCTTCCTTCCTTCCTTCCTTCCTTCCTTCCTTCCCTCTCTCCTTGCTCTTTCCTTGTATTTCTACCACCATGTTTGTTACTATCAGCTGGGAAGAAATGTCCACCCTTCCCCAAATAAAAATCTAAAGAGTTTGGTCTATTTTAAAGGGATTGCTCTGAGACAAGTCTGCTTATCTGCTGGGCAAGTAACTCATGTGCTCTTGAAGTGTTAACTAAAAATTATTATTCTCTGAAACTATTTCTGAAATAATCATTTTATATGCATGTACCAGTAGATACTGTATAGTACATATTACAATGAAATCCTAGTCACAGTTTATAGCCAATAACAACATGCTTAAAAAGAATGTTTATGTATTTAATGCAAATATACAGCCTGTTGTTTTTTTGGGTTTTTTTGAGATAAAACAAGTAGGAAATCAGGGCTAGAGTTGCAGCTGAATGAGATATCTATAAAATTACAGATGTCATTTCCTTATCACTTAAACCACTGAAAGTTAGGTTCCAGGACTAGCTGAATTTCTTCACAATTATTTTATATTCCACAAAAACTGATAAGCTTCTCTACAGAATGACTCATTCTATCCTCATGATCTGGGTAGCATAAAATATCTTCTAAAGCATCTATGTTTTTCACTGAATATAGAATGGCCTTAAACTAAAGTTCCAATTTTTTTTTCAGATTAATCCTTCTCTTTTCTGTTTATTGAACTCTTCCTGAATTATCAACCACATCAACCACATGTACAGGGATAATGACACCACCCCCCCATGATTTCTGACTGAGCATTTCAACACTACCTATTCCCTGTCTCTGCATGGAGATAGGGACACCATATGTTGATTATGTTGATGCCCAGCAGAGTTTGTTCCTGTGTCAGTGCTCCAGACACTGATTCAATATGTCCAAAAAAATGGTGTTTCTATATATGCAAAATTTGAGATCGGATGGCAGGAAAGCTTATCATTCAGGTTCATGTAGTTCCTTGCCAATAACATGCTGAATAAACAAAAGATATTTTTCATCTCTATTGCCAGTTGTTTCACTGCTGAAAATTTTGTTGTTTAATGCAGTCTCTTAACAATGTCACAGTGTTAATACACAGTGGCTGGTAATCTGGCCTACTACATGAACAGCTGCAAAATGGTTTTAGGAGGTTATAGAGCTGTCATTTTTCACTCTGAATTGGACTGTTTTCCTGTAATAAGAAGTCCTTGAATGCAGGAAGTGTGGTACCACCCTTAAATGCAACTTGAAATATATTAGCTCAGCACAGTCACTGAGTTTGACATAGATTTTCTCCCAGAATACAAATTTTAAGTCTAATTGCATTACTGCTTTATTAATTTCCCAATGTTTCTAGCATGCTTTTATTGGCATACTTTGCAAGTCATTAATTGTGCATTCTGCCACTCTAGTTTTAATGACATTTTAATTTATTCCAAGACTGCTAGAGAAATGAACTGTATAGTTTTCATTAAATGGCCTGAAAAAAAGTAATAAACACACAAATAAAATACTTATAATAAACTGATTATTTACAACCATTTCAAAACACTGGAAATATCTCTTGAGACAACAACAAAAGAAGAAGAAAAAATACAAGTGGAATTGTGAAGTCCAAAATTTCTTTTATGGGCAAAATAAAACATCTTAAATCTTATCAGGGCTTTCCATCAAATTATTTGTCTCTTACTTTAAAACTATGGTACCAGTGGAAACCTGAAATTATATTTGTTTTGACCTATTTGTTCATAGTACTTCCTGGCCTTATAAATACAAACAAACCCTTGAAAATCTCTCATGAAAACCTCTAGATGTTATTCCTTTCTCATGGCCTCTGAAATATTATATAACAGTAATACTAATTTCAACCTTTTTTCTGTTTGTGGAAGTCATTTAATAGGAACATTCAACAGAAGTCCAAATATAAAAGCAAATTTTCAATGGTGCATGGGATAACCCAGGAAAACATAATAAGGTGCATCTCAAGACCTAGTAAGTAAGAAAAAAATGTGGGTAAAAAAGACTCAAAAGAAATCTTTCAGGGTACAGTGAAAGCAAACTGAAGAGTTGGACTGGGAGAAATACATTTAACTGAACAAATATAGTCAAGCATCTGCCACCATTTAACAGAATGGAGAGGGTAGGAAAAAAATTAAGGATCTGAAAGACTTCAAGGACTTATTTGTTTAAGGGATTTAAAATGAAAGTTTACCTAAGAATTTCAGCTTGAATACTGTTTTATTAATTATTTTATTTAGTTATGCTTCCTATTTCTTTTTTTTCCTTCCTCCCATCCTTTCTTTATTCTCTTCTTCTTTTCTTTTATATGGCTTTAATCTGGAATAAATCCTCTTGTTTCAAAGTGTTTCTTTGCAACATAAATTTGTGTCTGAATAAAATCAAACTGGACAGCACTATAGCCATTCTGGGGCTAAGCACATTTGGTGTAAGAAAAGTGACTATACATCTCAGCAAATTTCCCAGAATCAGTGTAGCAAAGTAATTTTGTGATTATTGCCTTCTCTGGATCCATTTAGTCCTCCACAGAAAGAAGGTCTCCCAACACCTTCAGAGAAAACAAAATACAAGTTTCAGGCTTTTAAATGAGACAGCTATTTTTGATCAGTAGAGAAAGAAAGGATGGGAAGATATAATAAGTATAAGGCATCTATTTTCTCTTGATTACAGACAGTTCTTTTATAACCTACCTATATATTAAAAAAAAGTCCTTGAAGTCTGCATTTTGCATAAAGCTCTAGAATTGTGAAATTTTCCAGATGTCTGGATTCTGCCTGAATTTGGCATTGGCACTGTACTGGTCTCTAGGCTACGGGTATATTACAGGTATATTACGTAGGCTACAGGTATGTAATAGGTATATTGCTACACATTTGCATGATTATGCTAATATTGCATGGTTTTTATACCCTTATTGTTTTCATAGGCACAACACAATACAGATATATCTGACTCCACCAAGATTTTAGAAACATAGAATTATTTATGTTGGAAAAGACCTCCAAGCTCATCGTGTCCAAACATAAACTTAACACTGCCAAGTCCACCACTCAACCACCTGTCTGAGCACCACATCTACATGTCTTTTAAATACCTGCATGGATGGTGACTCAATCCCTTCCCTGGGAAGCATGTTACAGTGCCTGATCACCCTTTCAGTGAAGGAATTTTCCTAATATTCAATCTAAACCTCCCTTGGTGCAACTTGAGCCCATTTCCTGTTTTCCTGTGTATTGTTACTTGGAAGAAGAGATTGGCCAGCCCCCTCTCAGGCACTTGTAGAGTGATAAGGTCTCCCCTGAGCCTCCTTTTCTCCAGACTAAACACCCCCAGCTCCCTCAGCCACTCCTCATAAGATTGATGCTCCAGACCCTTCAACAGCTCCATTGCCCTTCTCTGGACACACTCCACCACCTCAATGTCCTTGTGGTGAAGGACCCAGAACAGAGCACAGGATTCAAAGTGAGGATTCACCAGTGCCCAATTCAGGGGGACAATCCCTTCCCTGGCACTGCTGTGCTGCTGATACAAACCAGGATGCCGGCTTGCCACATCTGTACACTGTTGACCAACACCCCTGTTTTTAAAAACAATGTATTTCAAAGAAAACTTAGTAGCTCATTTCTGGCCTAGAACTTCTTAGGTGACATCATTTTGACACCATAATGATTCTTCACAAAAATTAACTGTCAGTGCCTTCAGATAACAAGTTGGAAGGGCTTGTATTTCTTCTGAATTCTGAAATGCTGTGCCAGCTTAAATGGCCATTTCTACCATTTCTACCTTCACCTTTATTCCCAGGTTAGTGCATGAGAGTTTTTTTTTGCAAATGTCCTTCCAAAGCCCTGAAATCTAGCAATAGTAACATATTGTAATTTTTTTTTTCCTTGATACAGCACACAATATCACATTATACCTTTATTCTATTTCCTTTGGGCTTTTTCTGGAAGTGTCTGAATTGCTTTTGAGACACTTGATCATATCTTTGAATAAACTTTATTGTCTGTCTTTCTCATTTTGTGATCCTTCACAAAAAGGTTAATTTTTGCTTATTAAGCACCTGTTAAGCAGTGGAGTCTCTTCTGTCACTTGCATGACCTCTTCACACATCTAAATTTCAAAATCCCTGAATACTTTCCTGTCAGGCTGCATCTTATAATTCCTTTAATACTGTTCTCAGATTTCCATTTCCCTTAAATGTTTTCTATTTTTTTTTTCTCATTGTGACACTGATTCGCTTTTCCTTACTTATTGTCACCAGTATTATCAACACCACTATCATAATTTATTCATTTTACTTATTCATCCCTTCTTTCTTTTTTTTTTTTTGTTACACATCTTTTGATAATCTGCAAAATCCTGCAACTCACTTTGGAAGGCACCTACTTCTCACTAGAATGCATTTTACAAGAGTTTGTAAAAATAATGCATTATAAATAAAATGCAACATTATTTATATTCTTTTTCCTAATTTTGCGCAGGCACCAGCTGCTGTTCTTCTGAATAGAGTTATTAGGAAGCTAGAAGTGTCAGAAGACAAAAAAAAGCAAGAAATTTCAATAGGAAGATATTTTTAAATCAACTAAAAGGCCAAGGCATAAAAAAAACCAAACAAAAACCCCAAAACTCAAAAACTGAAATAGATTTCTAGCTATTCTAAATAATAGATATTCAAGCCCCTATCTAAATTTTCAGAATTTTGGGGAAGAATTAGTTACTCAAAGAAAGCCTGTATTTGATGAGTTGTCTAATAACATGCTAAAATAATTTCTAAAGGGGTTATTTTTTAACTCCTATCATTAATTCAGTTGCAGCTGTCTCCCTCCTTTGTAATATTCAAACTCTAATGCTTTTCCTCTAAATTCTATGTTTATAGGGATGACTTTTGTTTTCAGGAATATTGTCTCATTTGTGAGAAGAAAAGAGAATATATCCAAGAATTTTCTGTTCATGCATAGCACATCAATCTTTCCTTGTTTTATGGTTGCTACTTCTGCTTCCAGAAAGTAAACCATTACTAGACATTTCAGAATTAAAATATCATTTATGGTTTAAATCATTGCCAGAATGTCTCTCAATCATCAAGTTTTGTCTTCATAAAAGGCTTGCAGGTTTACTGAAAAATTAAAATTTCACACCATTCATTGAAGTGCTTTTGAGAAAGACAATATCCTGAAGGTATAAATCCAATTACATAGAGTCCATGAAATTAGCATAGTTAAAGTTATTTTGATTCCCGAGGGGATAATTTTTTACATTTTTGAAAAAGGAAAAACATGATACAGTAAAATTTGCAATGAAGTAAGAGGAAGGCCGATTTCAGACACTTCTTTATTTTTAATAAGTATCAAAATTCAACTCTTCTTTCAAAGCATAGAAAAGAGTACATAATACAGAAAATTGATAATTATTCTTTCAGCTTACTGTAGATAACAGTGTGGTCCTGTTTGAATGTCCTCTTCAAGAGGCTACACAGCTCCAATTAATTTGATTTTTTCCTCATAAGACATGTACAACCTTCACACATTTTTCTGCTCTTCTCTGGACAAGAGAATACATGAACGTTTTTACAGAAATGCAGAACAAAACCTAAAGATTCAGTTGGACAATAAGAACTTAATATCTTTGGAAGAAAAATAAATGCAAGAGCTGAAAGCAAGTCATATTGGTCATTTATATTTTAGACATATAGAAAATGAGAATAACTTAATATAAACTTAATGTATCTGCAATGCAAATTCCAATATCTAGTCTAGTCTATCTTGTTTTCTATTTAATTTAATGGAGTGAATAAGGCTTTTCAGGATTATTTCGATAAATGCTATCTGAGATATCTTTTTTAAGACAGAGTACATAACGGCTAGATCCAATTATAGCTCATGTAATAGCTGATTATGATTATTGTATGAGACAGTCCTCCTGACCATTGTCCAAATAGTTTTAGGAATGGATCATTACCATAGTAATCTTTGTGTAAGAATATCTCCATTCTTCACAATAAATCTGTGAAATCTATTATAGGCACATATGGTAAGTAAATCAGTTCAAAATTAGACTACAGATATTTCTGAGGCTGTGTGGAGGTAATGGTATCAGTCACTAATACGTTTTTGGAAAAAAAATCTGTAGAAATTCTCTGCTTACAAAACACTTTATTGTTTGTTATAGGTCTTTAACAAAAACTTCAGATTTGGATCTGAAAGACATCAAAATTCAGGGTTTCTTTCTGATTTTGAATTTATTTTATTGTTTTTACAAGTTAACCAAAACTAACCATTCATGCACTAAAATTGATAAATTATTATTTATTTTTCTCCAAAGGGGAGAAACAAGAAAGAAAAAAATGTACTTCTTTGGAATCTCTGAAAAACTCAAGAGGAATAGTTTTAGATGAAAGTACTTTCATGGGTTTTTTTTCAGAAATTAAACTTGAGACAGAACAGAAAATGTTTCATTTTATCCTAAAAAATTGTGACATTTTAATAATTATGAGAACATGCTGACCATGACTCATTGTAAGGGTTTTCTTTATGTGCTAAAGCTCTTTCTTTCCTCACAGTTTATAAGGCCATTAATCAGCTCTTGAGCCACTGCTTTTAAGTTTAGTCCATCTCAGAAAAATATATCATATAATTTAAAAGAACATGATGGATACAGATATTTAAATAAGTAACCTGGACATTGTACATTAGGACAGAAATTATTGCATCCAAGAGGCAATTTTAAACAAAAATGTGATCAAATCCAGACATGAGAGGAAAGGAGAAAAACCCTCAACTAAAAGGTATTTAAACTCTAGATCTACAAATCAACCAATTGATCAAAGATCAGCACAAATCCAGACTTCTCCATAGAGTACATCAAATTTACTTGCTTTTCATACACATATCTATTCCATATCTGTTAAGTGTAACCTTAATTTTTTTTACAGTGCTCAGTTATTTTTAAGGGGAAAATATTCTGTAATAAAATTTGGACCCCTCTTGAATCATAGGGGTGGATGCAACTTGTTAATGATGCAAGTGTTCTCAAAAAAATTTGGTGCCCTACTTATATGTAAATTTTAATGGCAGTTTAAATCAAAATCCATCTCAGAATACCTGTAGAAGCAGCAAGAATTCTAACACAATTCTAACACAGAATATAAAGCACAGTGGTTTATAACAGATAATACAGAATTTTATAATTTAAGAAGCCAGGAGAGAAATTAATTTGTTACAGTGTCCTATGCCCTACTTTAAGGAACACATACCGTGGTGTCCTTTATGCAAATTTATCAAGATCCATATTTAAGCTGACTTCCCTATTAGAAGACTGTTTCAAAATCTCACTTTTCTGATAGTTAAAAATTTCAATTTTTTTTTCACTCTGAACTGATTTGTATGTAATTTACTTGCCTTTGCTATACATGTACACAAAATAAGCAGGTACTTTGGTGAGTACATTCTCAGGGGCAACAAAAAGTCTGACAAGTCTGCGTTCACCAAAACCCTAGAAATTCTTTTTGATGCTGAAGGAGAGGCATGAAGACCAAATTAAGTTAGCATGCATGTTTCCAACTGTGCAGCCTTTTCATAACCATCTCATGTGCTTTGTTTCACTGGCAGCCAGACACTAAGACAACAAGCTATCCCTTTTTCTGAGAGAATGTTAAGCATATTAACATGTTCTTTCTGTAGGAATATGTGACCCCCTGCTGCAGCAAATATTGCCAACACAGGAGCAATACATTGAGATTATTTTTTATTTTACCATATGATTGCTGTATTCAGAAAAAAAAATCCAAAGAGGTACTTTATTGCCTTTCTGTAGTTCACTAGGATGAGTAGTTCATTAATCATGTATCACAAATTATTATTGGCAGTGTGACACCCAATTTTGCAAAGTTAATTTGCACAGTATTATATTTGCCTTTGCAGTGCTGCTCTGGTTCTTTCCTTTTCTCCCAAAGAAAATGCTTTTGAAATTAAGTTTTAGTAACACCAAATCACCTTGTTCACCATGCAATAATTTTGCAAATTAATAAATCATTCTGTGGTAATCACTGTCTTTATAATGGTTTTTCTTCAAAGTGGACAACTGAAACGCATTTCAAAGTATGGAGTATGTGTCTCAGAACATATTAATATTTCTATTATTCTGAAAGTTTTTAATTTTAAAATTAATGAGGATAGAACTGGATCACTAAGAGTAACAAATTAATCAGCCAATAACTTGTTCAGTTAGAATGATCTTCCTTAGAGAAGAGGTATCTAAAATTTCAATCAACAGAATGTCTGTTTTGTTAGATTGAAGGCTAGTAACTCAAGGAAAGTATGACAGGTTTTACAATCTGCTATTTGCTTTGGCTTCCTAAATGTCAGGAACTGTTGGCAATAAGATGTACAGTTATTCTGCGATAGATACAGTTTTGTAACATCACTATCAAATTAACATTACAGTTCTTCTGAACCACCAATTCTTAAGGACAAATCTCAGTCAATATATAAAGAGTTAGTTGGAATTGGGAGTGTTTGGTTAACCTATCCAGAAAATTAGGTTGCAGATTATGAAAAGCTAACAATACAGACAAAGAAAACCAAATATTTTTGTTTGGGTTTTTTGCTTTAACTCTACTTTTCCAGGGGCATACTGGTCTGTCGTGTCCAAATTTTTCTCAACATAGTGAAGGAAGCAGAGTGGAGACCACCCCAGACACTCCCAAGGTACGGACTCAGGCTGCAGAGACAACATATGCTCAAGAGGCCAAATCAAATCAGACAACTTTCCTAGAGTCAAGGAAAAAGAACAGAAATCAAAGCTAAATATTCCCAGTGAGGGTACAGAAGAACAATGTGTTCTAAGGGCTGGTGAAAAGAATGAAAACAATAAATATTTTAATTCTGAGGGAAGTTTAGATTTAATAGATTTGAACCACTGAAAACTTGTGACACTCTAGAAGTGAAATATGACAAAAGTTTTCTCAGTGGGTCAACTGAAGGTAAGCTCTTGACACTCAATTGTCTGAGTTTTTTTGTCATGCAGTAGAAAATAAAAATTTTCAGTGGTGTAGATGTTAAACTACTTAGTAATCAAAGTACACTAAAATTTTCACTGACAGAATGCTGAAAAAAAAGGCAATGTATATGACAGAAATGTCTTGATAACAAGATAGCCTTGATCCTGAAAAAATATTCCAGAAATAGTATCCTTGAAAGGAGGAAAGTACAGGGAAAATGGGTTCTGATTCATTACAATAGGAGAGATGTTTGCGCACGACTTGGTTTATTGTAGTAGAACTAACTCCATATATTGGGAATATCTAAAGCACACGTAAATTCAGTACAGTAAGAAAAAACGGATCCAGACACATAGGAAAGACAGACAAGCCTTTTTTCTGTCCACCCAATGGTGATATCACTCCCTAGACTGTAACTGCTCAAAAATAAATTGTGTCCCTGAAGTTTTACTGATAAAATTAAAATAAAATAAAATAAAATAAAATAAAATAAAATAAAATAAAATAGCAAGATACTGTAGCTTAAATGAAATTATATTGTATAATTATAATAATATATAAATTTTTTTATATGTAATTGTCATGGTTTGACACTGGCAATCATGCCAATGCCCCATGAAAATGCACTTTCCCTGGTGTCTGCTGTGAGATTTCGACCAGGAATAAGAAAAAAACAGACTCTTACTTAAAAAGAAAGAAAAGTTTATTAACTACACTACAAAGACAATAACTAAACTACACACAAAAGAAAAAAAGAAACACACAAGGAAAATGAAAACCCCACAAAACATTTCCCTCCTCCTCCCCTCAAATTCCAATACATCTATACACTTCCCAATTCATCTCTTCCCAACTCTCAGTCCATCAACACTCTGTAGATAATCAATTCTCAATTCATCAAGAGGAGAGGAGTCCTTCTTGTGCCAGGATGACCTCTTCCTTCTTGTTACGATGCTCTCACCACCGAAACAAGATCAGGGCTGCTTTCCAGGGTTGTCTTTTAAGGATATTTTGTCCCATTCCAAAAAGAGCACAGTCACAACTTTGGGACACCTGTCCCCCCCATATTTCACCCTCTGGGGCCGAGGGGCAACAACACTGAATCTTCTTGTGTCTGGGGCATTTCTCCCCCTGGACTCAGTCTCTGTATCACAAGGAAGCATGGCTCTGTCCATGGCTATACAAAAAGAGTCCAGCAAAAAGTCACTCCAATCATCTCTCTTCCCACCAAAATTCTTCTCTTTCATCCACCATCTCTCTCTTACTTGCCCATTTCCATTCTCCCAATCACTCTAACTCCTTTCTGGGAAAGGTTAATGTTCTGTAAGTTTTCATTGTCCAAAAAAAAAAAGCTAAAGGCTCCTAAAAGCGGCAGGACTCCTTCTCAGTGCCTTCTTCCCCCCCTTCTTCTCCACAGACCAGGCATGCAGGCAGCCCATATCAAATTTCAAGATAACAGTCCAGTCCGAAATACCAGGTCTCTCTCTCGCTCTGTCCGTCTCCCAAGGAAGGGGGGGGGGGGGGGGTGGGTGAACTTCACAGCAGCTCCTGGGGTCTCTTTTGCTTCCACCCTTGAGGGGGGGGAAGGCCAGGCCTACCTCTGCTCTCCCAGGCCGGACCGCATGGCCTTTCCCTCCCCCGCCCAGGCATCAGCACTGGCCGAGGGAGGCTTGCTCTCTCTCTCCCGCCAAGTCCCAAGAGGAAGTGCTTGGAGAGATAGCCCTGCTTTTAAGCAGTGTTCTCAGAAGTGACTCAAATTCCCAGAAATCCCATTTCCGGGTCAAACCATCACAGTAATTATTTGACAATTACATATATGTGTATAATATATATATATTGTTGTATATACACAATATGTACACGTGATATATAAAATACATATTATTTACATATGTTTATATGTATTTACTAATAATATATAATGATGTGCTATATTATTATGCAAAATTGTGTTACAAACAAATTTTTTTTAACAAAATGAACATATCATGGGAATCTTAAATTATATTTGAAGTACTTATATCCTGACTAGAATAACAGAAGTATATCATGGAATGCAAGTTTCAATAAAGTGGGTGAGGATAAAATATTGCACTAGAAAAAAATTTCCAGTGGACCTGGAAATAATTTAGGAAAAACAAGCAACCAAAATTCTTGAGGATACCGGAAAGTAAGATTAGTGATCCCTGCTAGGCTTACTCAGTTTTAATTTCCACAAAAATGCCAGATGCTGCATTTTGGAACACAAGCTTTCTTCCCTGAATTAACTGGTTTCTTTGCTCTTCATTTATTTTGGCTTAGATTAGTCCAGTGTATGGTTCTTGACAAATTCGAGGTCTGGGCAGTCACCAACCACATAAACTTAACGCAGCGGGTAGCTGGGCACTGGAACAGGTTCCCCAGGGAAGTGGTCACAGCACCAGCCTGACACAGTTCAGGAAGCATTTGGATAATGCTGTCAGGCACGTGATGTGATTCTTGTGGCTGTTTTGTGCAGAGCCAGGAGTTGGACTCAACGATCTTCTTGGGTCCCTTCCAACTCAGGATATTCTGTGATTCTATAATTATATGATTCCTCTAAAGTTTAATTTTCACTTCAAAGAGCAGCTGAAAGAGTCCCTTGTTACAAATATGAGAGCTAATAAAACTGCCTGCCTTACAAATGAATTGTCAGTTTCAAAAAAGACCTTTAATATTCTGTGCATTTTGACAGGAACCGACTGCTACCTTATTCTCACTTCAGTTTCTGATAGAATCATAAAAGGAATTTCAATGAAACATGATTGTGAGCACTAGGATAAATATTTATGTTTTAAAAGTATGAGTTTGGTCAATTGGTTTTATTTCATTTGGAGTTTTTAATGTTCAAGTTGGATACCAATATCACTGTTGATTTTTTCTTTTTTGATATGTTATTGCGCACTAGATTTACTAGTGTCCTGTTACTCTTGATCCATGACAGTAAACCTGGATGTGACAGCAATAAAGAGCAGCTGGAGGAAAAAATTGGTTCATATTTCAAGCAAATGTAATTGCCACTAACAGTTGCAAACCAGAAGATGCATGTATTTCTAATAATTAATTAAAAATTAAATAAATTCAAAAATGTCATTAAATTTTGAGGCCATAAGTAATTCACAATCTTAGAAAGAATAAATGAAGAGAGTTCCATGTGGATACTTATATGAATACTTTTGAAAATCTTTTTTAGTCTATGGGTTTTAATTAGGGCTGAGGTTAACAGAGTGCATGGAAACTTTTTGCACCAGTACTCTGTTAGATAGTTTGTTCCAGGTAATAGTTAAAATATTTCAAATCTGAATCCCAGATAAGATGGTTCTCACTTTAGAGTGAATTTTTTTCTAGATCATTGCCACTACTTTCTCCACTATAGAGTACTTTCTTTTCTCAGGACTATAGGCACAGAGCTATAGTAAAAATGCAGAAAAGAGGTTGTGCAGCAGCACTAGTGAAGTAAATTTGGTGATTTTAACATCGTCTTTGTAATTACACACTAACACTGACTGATACAATGGTCTGTGCAAATTTTATCCTCGTATACAAGTTCAGCCATTTGCACTGCATTTGGACAAGGCAAAGAGCCGACCAGAGAACATGAGATAGCTGACTGACCACACGTGCCTGAAAGAAAACTTTTCCAGTAAGGACAGGCTACTCAAGCAATTTTCTGTCTGCATGTAGTTGTACATCCTCCCCCACCTCAGGCCTGCTCTATGATCTCAGGAGCTCCTGATAAGCCTTAACCAAACCAGCAGAGCACTGAAGAACCCCTTCAAAAAAGGACCCACATAAGATGTTTGTCACAAAGAGTGATTCTCTGCAATGTTACACACTGCAGGTGCAACTACACAGCTCATATACTGGGTAGCTGTCATCCCTACTGAACAAGAAACAGAGAAAGAAAAAAGAAAACTTAATGAAGCTTAATATGATCAGAAATTTAAATTAGAAGTATGTATGAACTACTAAGTTGTAGACAAAATTCTATGCACACGAAAGACTCTGTTTTAATTGACTCTTGTTATATGCAATTGTTCATAAAAACAGATACATGTGTAACAGCTTTAACTCCTGACTGCATCAAGGGTTTATGGAGCCACTAGATGCTCACAGGATGGTCTCAGTTCATGAGTAACTTCATTAGCTGTTTGGGGATCCATTTTCTCCAAGGTATTAGAAATTACTATGGAGAGGAACATGGATTGCTATTCTTAACTTGTGATGGTCTTTGCAAACCAAATACACTAAAAAAATAAAAGAAGTTTCTGTATTTCTTACCATTACTTTGCTTTTTACTGACTTTCAGTTTACAAAATCATGCCTGGTATGTGAGAACTATGTTGCTAGCTTTTTTTTTTTTTTTCTCCACTTGAAAATTCATTTATATGTCCAGTGTACTGGACAATCATAAAAGCATACAGAATTGCAATGTAAAAAAATCTGATTAACACCAGCTTTCTTACCAACTGCAGCAAGCAGCTGATTAATATTTGCAGTTGTTGTGTACCATAGTTCTATCAGTGCAAGCCTATATGAACCATAATCTAGAGTGTTTCTCCCATGCTTCATAATACTGAAATAAATTAAATTAAAATATAATAAGCATACTGGTATTTAAAAAGTAATGCCAGTTTCCTTATTAGTGACCTGGTTGCTTACAGAAATGACAGATAGTCATTCGAAAAAAATTCCACTCAAAGATTATTTTCATACCATGAATGAATATGCAAAAGTGCAATCAGAACACTTCTTGTGTGCCTCTATATATAATAATGCTCTCCATAGAGGTGGGAAAACAATCTTACAAAATATCCTTGAGGTTTGATTTTTTGCAAATAAAACACAAATGGCCTCTCAGTATAGTTCCAACTGAAGGGCCAATTAGCTGTATTTTAGAGATGCTTTCAAGATATTTTAATTTTTGCTAACTTTGTCAAATGCTCTTTCTGCAAAACAGCCTGATTGCAGTTCCAACTAAGGTTGATATAGATGTTTCCTTCAAGATATTTTTGACAGACATTTTAAAGCAGAAATCTTCCTTATTAATATATTTTTCTTGCTGATTTATCACTATAACCAATCACAAATTAGTAAGAACATTAGCCACCTACAGGAGAACACAAGTGTTAACAGGAGAACACAAGTGTTACTGGGGAGAGTTTTCACTTGGAAACTTATCAAAGTGTAACTAACCAAAGTAACCAAAGTGTCCATGCCACAACTAAAAATCCGTAACATGGAAAACTGCTCTGATACCCCTCATGATTCCAGGATACCAACACAAGCTTTACTACCTGCAGCCCATGGATCTCTCTGGTTTTCTGTGCCTGGTACAGCTCATCCCTTTCTTTCTCCCCTCATGGAGATGTCTAATGATGCAACATTCATTATATACCCTACAGTAGGAGTGTACTTTCATCCTCACTTCGGCCATGTCCAGCAAGAGAGGAACCTCTTTAAGTCAGGGAAAATCCCAAGCTTTCTACCCTCTGATGTTCTACATGAGGAAAAGTAAGAAAAATAAATTGAATGCTTCAAATAATTATCACAGGGTTTAGGAAAGGACTAGGAGTAATTTAAACAAAGTTCTTGAAACATTGCTCTTTCAAGCACATAGCCCTTTATATTTCCAGAAATGTGGTAAGGAACCTTGTGCAACCTAAACTTGTCCTCACACAGCTTCAGGCCATTCATTCCCTCCTGTCCTGTCACTGGTCACCAGAGAGGAGACGTGAGTGCCTGCCCTTTCTCTTCCCCTCATGAGGAAGCTGTAACTGCAATGAAATCTCTCCTCAGTCTCCTCCAGGCTGAGCAGACCAAGTGACCTCAGCCACTCCTCATACAGCTTCCTCTCAATGCCACCATCTTTATGGCCCTCTTTTGGACACCCTCCAATAGATTGATTTCTTTTTTTATGTTGTGGTGCCAAAAAATACACACAGTACTTGAGGTGAGGAGCATGAGTGTGGAGTAGAGAAGGACAATCCCCTCCTTCACCCAGCCAACAATGACACAGGACGTGGTTGGCCCTTGCTGCCAGGGCACACTGCTGACTCATATTCAACATTCCTCAGCCAGTAAATACTTTCAGGATAACCCCACCCCAGGTGAAAAATCTGGCACTTGTCTTTGGTAATTGCCAAGCCCCCTAATTTTCCGCTTATTAGGCTCAGCCATTCTGACAGGCTAGATCATGAACTGATTGGGTCTTTGCTCTAATGTGGTAGTGTTATTCCTGTGATGTATGATAAAATATTCAAGATTCCAACCAGGCTTTGAAAAAATATCTTTGTTCTGTTTCTCAGGAAGTGCTTTTACAGACTTCAATTGTAGCATACAAAATTCCTTATTCTTTTGTGATGTTTTCTTCCATTTTAAGTGATTTTGTCTATAGCTTTTCTCTTTTTTCTTTTAGCTAGCTTTTTCTCTGTTAATCCAATACTGCTAAATTATTGATGACTTTATCTTTCTGATTCATTCTCTGAAATAGAGTCAGAGAAAAATAGTGTCCAAGTGGATTAACTATGGTCAGTTTAATTTTGAAAGGCTGCAGAGCTCTCTCCTTCAACTCTATTTCAAGAATTAAGACAAAACACTGATTCACAGTAAGTGGCTGTTGAATACACAGAAAAAACCTGTACCAGGAATACAAAAAAGGAAAAACTGGAAAGTATTGACAAGTTGCACAGCCAGAGCTCAACTGAAAAGTTATTCTCAGACGTCTGAAATTTTTACATAACTTTTATTAAATTATTGCTTCCATTATATTTTTAGATCCTTAGTGTTGCAACACAGACTCCCACACCTGAGACACTTTGCCTGCAGTAGTAATATTGTTTGGTTTTTAATTGACTTCTGCTTTTCTCAAGGATATCCCTCTTTTGAAAACTGGACTGGCTCAGGATTTCTGCAGACAGCTCGTAGAGTATCTTTGCCTTTATGACTGTGAACATCTAAGTAATGGCCAATATTTATGTAATTTAGATGACACCATTTTCTTTATATATGTCATTTTAGAAAGGTTAGAAATGGTTCTCTGAAAACAGAGGCAGAATATTATCCAAATAAGTTGGTGGATGGTATGAAGGATAACAAATCTTCAAGGATCTTCCATCCTGGACTTCTCAGTCTATGTCCATGGCAGTAAAATAGGGTAAGTCCTTGCAGGAATCGCATTTACTCAGTGCTAAGCCTGTTAATGGCTACCTCTAAGTGGCAAAATACTTGTTATCTCAAAATACAATATGTTTTACTTTCAAGAGAGAATCCTTTGTAGCATTAAAAAAAGTACATAAATGCACAAAGGCAATAAGATACTCTCTAAAAATTCACCTTTTCAAGAGCAAGAGAAAGGAGTGAGCCCAGAGACAAACTTCTATGAAACAGAAGAATACTTAATTTAACAATCAAAGCTTAGCAAATTCCATGCAAGGAGCCTATTACTGCAATTCCAAGTGGTTTGTGCAACAGGAAGCATCCTTGATTTCATAGAATATTCTTAGCTAGAAGGGATCCACAAAGATCAGTGAGTACCACTTAAGTTGAATGGCCCTTGCCAGGATCTAATCACAGGTCTGGTATTGTTAGCACCATACTGTAACCAATTCAGCTAATCTCGGGGTATGTAGTCCTTCCTTATGCATTATTTAACATCTATCCAGTCATTGTGAACCTCATACTGCCTTTGCCATCACAGCTGTGCCTGTGTGTTTGTGACTTTCATCAGAGGTGAAGATACAATACCAGCTATAAATTAATGCCCAAAGTCAGGAAAAAAAAACCAAAACAAAAAACCACAAACAAACCAATAGGTTGAAATTAATTTAGAAATCAATTGGCACCTTAAGTCATTACAGCTGCCTAATAAGTTAGTGCAGTTGAGTGCATTATGGCCTGTGATGGCCCATCAGCAGAGATGAGCATCTTCAGACTTGTCTGAGGGTACTTCCCCAGCAAGGGAGTTATCAAAGCTGAGTTCACTTGTATGAGGACAAGGAAGCAGTTCCCACAGCTTGCAGGGTTTGCCTCTATTAACCTTTTTGTGTGTTTGAATTTACTTGGTTCTTTTCTGTTTGCTTTTTGTTTTTTCCCATGATTTACTTAATTTGTCTTTTTTGGATTGTTTTCCCATTAATGCTTGACTGTTTACCTGCATTACAGTACACCTCCATAACAAGCTCCCATTGCTCCAATCTGCACAAAAAGGTTAAAATGTTAAAAATGTTCCCTCTTTGCTCATGACATGATTCTGAGTTTAAACCTATTTCAGGGTTAAGTGCTTGAGATTGGTAAATAATAAACCCTTCTGAATGCTTACTATCTTCCCCCCATGTCCCTCTGCTCTCATTCCCAAGTGTCATGGTTTGACCCGGAAACAGGATTTCTGGGATGCTATGGTTAGGGCCAATGAGTGCTCAGATTTGAATATTGCCATCTGGCCCAACCACTGGGCATTGGATCCACCTCTGAGAACACAGGGTAAAAGCAGGGCTCTCCTCCTGCAGTTCCTCTTTGGATTTCCAGCGGGAAGGAGTTCGATCCCTCCCTCGGCCCTGCTGCTGGCTGGGCGGGGGAGGGGAAAAGCCATGCGGCCCGGCCCGGGAGAGGTAGGCCTGGCCCCCCAAGGGTGGGAGGAAGAAGTAAAGAAATGCCGGGAAGCAATGGGCAGCCTGTTCCCCGCCTTGGAGACAGACAGAGAGAGAGTGCAGCCTGTGTTTGTGGCTGTTACCTTGAAATTTGGTAAACATGTGCTGGCAGCAGGCAGCCCGGCTGAGGAGATGGGGGGTGCAGCCAGGAGTCCGGCTGCTTGGAGGAGTTTTTAACCCTTCTTGGACAACGAAAACTTTACAGAACATTAACCCTTCCTAGACGAGAGATAAGAGTAGAGGAGGACGAAGGAAATGGGCGAGTGATGAAGGTCTGGACCAGAGAGAGAGTGAGAGATGTTGGAGGAATGGAGAAGATGGAGTGGCATTTTATGCTGGACTCTTTTGTGTAGCCATGGGCAGAGCCATGTTTCCGTGTGATACAGAGACTGAGTCCAGGGGGAGAAATGTCCCGGAGCCAAAGAAGATTCAGTGTGGGTACCCCTCGGCCCCAGGGGGTATATAAAATATGGGGGGGACAGATGTTGCAATGGTGAGAGACTGTGCTTTTCTGGAACTGGACAAAGCATCCTTAAAAAGACAACCCTGGAAGCAGCCCTGATTCTTGTTCGGTGGTGAGAGCACCATAACAAGGACAGAAAAGCCATCACGACACATGGAAGGACTCCCTCTCCTCTTGAGGAACTGAAAGTTGAGCATTCTAAAGGGTGGTGCTGGACCCAGAATTGGTGATTTTTGGAAGATGTATTGTATTGGGAATTTAGGGGGGAGGAGGAGGAGGAGACTGTTTTTGTGAGGTTTTCATTTTCCTTGTGTTTTTTTTTCCTTTTGTGTGTAGTTTAGTAATTGTTTTTGTAGTTTAGTTAATAAACTTTTCTTTCTTTTAAAGCAAGAGACTGCTTTCTTCTTATTCCTGGTCAAAAATCTCACAGCAGACACCAGGGAAAGTGTATTTTCATGGGGGCATTGGCATTGCGCCAGTGTCAAACCATGACACCAAGAAAGAGCAGAACCGTATGAGGATGTCCAGTTCTCAATTTTAACTTCTTCCTTGATATTTTTGGGTAATATTGATGTATGACGAAATAGATGTAAATGGCTCAGGAATAATATTAAGGTGGAAACTGGGAGAATATTTCAAGCTGTAACACTCAAGTCTATAACAGTTTTCTAAGTAAGGGATTTAGGACAAGGAGCTAAAACTTTTAAAGATTGCTCCCCAAAAATTGTTCAAATTGATTATTTGTCAATGTAGAAGTGATACTGCAGATACCATATTCAGCATGCAATGGGTGATTGACTTTTCTAATTCTGAGATCATAATAAAGGAAGAGTTGAATTATGTTTTTGTATCAATATTTTTACATTATATTTCTATCTCAAAATGTATGATTCAGGGTCTCCCAGACAAATTGTCAGGTAAATTAAGGATTTTTGTTCCAGATTACCAACACCCTTCCACCTTCAAATTTACAGTGGGGAAAATGTGAAGAGGAAAATTGTCTTTTGAGGTATTAGAACTTACAGATAAACCCAGAAGAAACCATTTTAGTGATTCCAGCAGAATTATAGTTCTGCTGTTATTTAGAAATGCTTTTTATTTAGCTCTAAATAAGAGTATCAGAAAGACATTGAAGGAACAAATTTTATTCCATTCAAGTTGTCAAGAAAATAAGATATGTTTTGATTTTGTGATTTGCCTTTCTCTCTATCATAGAATGTAGTCTATTCTAGAAGGAATGAAGAACAGGGGAGATGTTTTAATGTCTTCTAGTTTATGCTATAAAACTAGAAATTTCTTCATAAAGAATGAAGGAAGTTCTTGGTGGCTTCAGGGAGGAAATTCTTAATGAGCCTTGATGGAAAACCTAGCAGCTCTAGAATTCCAAGTTTTCTTGATGCATCATTGAGAAATGTGGTATCTAAAATAGCACACTGACTAGGGGAAGTTACTGGTATGAAGTAACAGCAAGTATTACACACATGTTTGGCTCAGACCCAAACACCTCAAAACATGCAATGAATGTAAACATCTGCTAAAACTGCCTGATGTTATCCACTGTGCTTCAGAGTAAGAGTTCTTTTCTGGGTCATGTGGAAACAAGCAACACCCTACTGTTTGAATACTTTTTAAATTATTAGATGCAGTAATGGTAGTTTTGTTCCTTCTTCATTGTGTGGCATATCATTAAGAACCAAGTAACAGAGGCAAGGTGATGGGGTAGGTGGACCTTAATTCTCCCTCTATGTTCCTAGAAATCATTTTCAGCGGAGATTTTTTTGTAGGGCTTACTTAGTGTTTCAATCCAATGTGTGCCAAATGGCATAAACACATCAGTTCAATGCCTTTTATTGTCCACAATAAAGGTATGGTGTTTTTTGACAGTAGTGAGGCTCCTGCAGCAATGAACTCCCTGAAGTGTTGGACTGGAATCTCAAAAAATAAATACTGTTATTTTTTTGGAAAATTTGGATTTAAGTATCAGCATAGAGCTTCATTTTTTAGCAATTGTAAAGTTTTTAGATACCTAAACTTCTCTCAGTTAATTTTGACTCTCTCAGAAAGAGCTGCTTAAATAGCTTGTGCCTATTTACACAAAGGAGCACCCAGTGCTAATTGCAATTAAGCCTGTTCTAGTAACACAAAGATACTTATGGCGAAACTCATGTAAAAACAGACAGTAAAAAACAGGCTGAAATTAATAATTAATTGTATAGGGCTCAGAAGACTTACTGGGAATCCTTCTCTTTGTGCCAAATAACTACTAAAAGTCCTGGATGCTGCCATCAGTTATCTGCAAGCTGTTCTGGTGGTTTCCAAATGTTCGTGATTCCCAACTATGTTTCTAATGTGCAAAATAATGAAGTCCTGTGAAATTGATACTTTTTTAAAATGCCAAGTTTGAAATAACCCAGAACCCTCTTTGCTTAATATGTCACACCTCCATTCCCAAACCTACAAGCAGTATGGCTATGTAATTATCTTTTCCCCTCCTTTTTTTTTTTTTTTTTTTTTTTACTTCAAGGTTTTTTTTGTGAGTTTTGAAAAATATTGATGCTAAATCTCCTGTCTCTGTATTTTAGCACATCAAACTACCATAATTTGGTGTATCTTCTCAGATGTCAGTTTTGTAGGCATTGTTCTGCTCTTTCTCTACGAACTTATACAAAACTTTAGTCACAGGATCAAGTCCACTTTATATGTGCAGCTAGTGGATTGCATGACAGTCAAGAAAACTAAGCCAGCAAAAGTAAAATAAGAAAACTCTTCTGTAATACATTAATATTTTTAATTTGAATTTTATTGGAATGATTCTATATATATAAAATCAAACTATTTTATTTTTCAGAATGACTTTAAAAAATTTGTTTGTAGAATCTGAAATCTAAAAATAAACCTTTTTATAAACTTTCTGTATTGTATGGTGGTTCTTCCTGCCTGGAACAGTTCCTCTAAAACAGTTAATATTTTAATGACGGGATACTTTGAAGATAAGTATTTATGAAACATTGCTTGTCATCAAAACTGTATTGTTAGTACATCCTTAAGTTTATTCATAAATCTCTGCAAGAAATCCACATTCTGAACCAAGTAACTATTTGTATTTTCTAGTTGCACCATTACTAATTCAATAGTGTTTATTAGAAACAATCATATATGGAAAAACCGAAATCATTTGCTAAGTCTGAAGATACAACTGTTTCCAATGAACAAATAATTTTCATCTGACCAAATTTTTTATTGCTCTATCAATTTACTGCAGCATTCACTGTGAATAATAGACTAGTTTTTTCAGATTCTGTGCTAAATTTGGCAAAATTTTCAATTAAATTAATCTCCCTCGTCAAATAATTATGTCTGTATCTTATGTCTTAGCAGAGTGGCTGCCCAGGAAATTACTGCTCCAGACCCATTTCATGTGGCAAACTAAGCAAAAGAAAAATATTTGCAAATGAGTATTCTGATGCTCTGGTCTTTTTTTTTTTTCGGATGTATTATAGTACACTAAAAAAGACCTTTAGATAATGATTGTCAAATAAAGTATCTGCCATTTATTATAAACTACCATAATTAGCAGTTGTAGTTAAAACATTACATGTTGAAATGCAGAAAGGAACTTCAATAACAGTATAAATCCAAATGACCAGAACTCTTGAAGATTTTCAGTCAAGGGTGCTTTTTATTTTAGGAACAGAAGATATATCACTGGCTCTGTTTCATGAATACACCAAATCAGCTCTTCTACAGGAAAAAAAATCGGTTTAAAGAACATGAAATTACTGAAATGCCATAAATCATTCAAACTTCAAATTAAAATTTGAACCAGTCACAAGTCAATTAGTTCAGTCAATGAGAAACAAAACCCCTTTGCATTACAAACTTCCAGATAAACCAGCCAGTTATCATTAAAATATCAGCCAAAACATGTAACAGTCGGAGCTCGTTTCACACTAGCATTACTCAGGCATTTTGCTTAAAGCAGTTTCCTAAACTCCCTAATAACAGAGGTATTGGCAGATAACAACTTAGGTCATGACTTAGGTGTTTATGTCTTTCCAGTGATTACAGAGGAAAGCAAATAAGCAAAGTAACTTAGATGAGATGTTTAACTTTTGATGGTTAATGCTAAGACTAATCCTTTTTCCATTATCTACTATTTTTTCCCCAGATATTTCTTTCTGAGACTTATTACATTAGATCGACTTTGTACTTTCTATGTGTTTGAGGTATTGGCACAATGATGTACAGTGATATACTGTCTTCTGCCTGCCTTCAGCAAATTATAAATCCTTTCACAAAACAGTCTAGAATAAGTTGCTGGAGTAGCTATTCCCAATGGAGTTATATTGGTTTCAAATATCAGGGGGCTTTTTTTTAGTATTAAACTCATTTGGATGCATTTTAGCCATTCCGGAATAAGCCAAGCAGCATGGTAAAAAGCTTCTCAAAGCCAAATTAACTAATGTCTGAATTAAGAGTTATAGAGCACTCTCAGCATGGTACTAATTAGTGCTGCCTAAATCACCTACATACATCTATAGTAATTTTAACTGATGCCACACTAGCAAGAGCTACAGTTCCTTCAAAGCTGTTTGAATGGTGTCTATTCTGCATTTTGCAGTACAGAAATGCCCACAGGCAAACATATTAGAATCTAGATTGAACCTGTGAGAGGGGTGAGTTCAGAAGCTTTCCACTGAACTAAGCAAATTCCTTCTTTAATTTCTATTCTGAAAGGCTGTGCAGCCTTGCTATGCTGTTCTGTCACTTGGAGATCTCTCTGCTTGGAAAAACTGTTTACATTTAAGTCATTTTTATCCCTTCCAGAGCTTTTCCCAGACAAAGGTACTGCAACACTTCAGATGCCCTCAGGGATCTCCAACTCTAATTAATTTACGTGAGTGAAATTTTAAGATTCTAAGAAAGATTTTACATCTCTAAGGAAAGTATATTGTAAAGGTTTTAAATGCAATGCTGAGAGACTTCAAAAGAATTCCCACTAAGTTAGACTTGTCTCAGTCAAACTAAAGTGGAAAAAGCTGGAATTTTAACTTTAACTCTGGGAGCTCTTGCTTTTGCCTATTTTTGCCTGGATCTTTAATTTTACTTGTATCCTGTGATTTAGTATTTTATTTAGGCTCCAAGTAATGAAAAGCATTTGGACCTGAAATCTCATCGACATATCCAATAAAATGCTATTAAATTCTGAATATTTCAAATATCAAATAGTTTAGGAGACTTATGTTCTTTTAAATATTTAAATGTGAATAAGTAAAAATATATTATTGAAGTTTAAAGCAAACTGTCACACAACTGAATTATTTTCCATATCTAACTCTTAATCTGCCTCTTCTTTTTTTACAAAATATTTCATTTTGGCTATTTTATATATATAAACATACAGTTCTGAAAAATCTTTGAGAATTTAATTTGTTTATCAAGCTACTTTTGGGTGGAATAATCAGGGGGTCAACCATTTGCAATTTGGCTAAAGTATATTTTAAAAGAGAACTCTAAATAAAACCTGAACAAGTCGCATCAACTGTAAAATTATTAAAATCACTTAAATAATGGGATTAATGACTACATGTGTGAATTCAACTTAACCAAGTGTACTTGTTCTAATTCAAATTTGGTTGCAACACAAAAAGGAGTTCCTCAGTAGGGAAAAAAAAGTCAAAAAACTGACCTTAATATGCTGCTAACAATATACTCAGACGAGATGTATTTTTAAAATATTGAGAAAAAAATAAAGCTGATCAAATACTTTTTTAAATAAAAAAATTTCAGGGTCCAATACCAAAACATTTTTCTAAATAGCTGTATTCCAGACCTATCTTCTCACACCTGAACCTTTAATTGCAAAAAACCCATGAACAAGCCCCCAACCAACCAACCAGAACCCCACAACCCACACACACACAAAACCAAAAAAAAAAAAATCAGACAAACAAATTAATCAACCAAACCAAAAAAAAAGAGGACCAAAAACCAAATCAAAACCAGGAAAATATAAAGCAAAGGAAAAATCCCTTTCAGGGCCATGTCAACTTATCTTTGATGTCAACTGTCTTAATGAAATTGCTGATTCTAGGTCTGCAGATAAAATATGTATCTCAGAGTCACTGAGATAAGTATCTATAGATATCAAAAGTGAAGAATAGGTGTTTGAGAACAGGAAATCCCACTTATATTGAAGCAGTATGTATAAATGTACTGAATGTATAAAAATACTGTTAGCATTTTTTGAGTTCATAAAAGGTTACAGTGGTCCCTCTGTAATGTCATTCTGGGAATTTCATAGATAAATGGGAGAGAACAACTTGGTGATTAAATTAGTACTGAGAGCTCTAACAAATGAGTACGTCTGCTGTAGTGTGTTGTGTAAGAAATACATAGGTACTTCAGTTTACTCATCTTAAAGTGACATGCATTATTAATTCTTATTCCCCAGACAGTTTATAAAGGTGATTTAACAATCTTGCAATGCTACACAACATAAGTTTTACTTTGCCAAATAACTGTATTAAATATAGCAGGGACAAAGCTGTTAATTTTTTATGTATCTTCTCATTGTGTCTGCCAAATACTATTACAGAAAATTTCACTCTATCTGACCAAACTGAGATTCCCTGCCATGAGTTTGTTATTGGATAGTCAGACAAAAACATTCAAAGGTCACCATTATCTTTCTACCTAATTTTACAGTCATTTTCTTCTAATAATTTGTTAGGGGTCATATTTTTAAAAGTACATTTACATTCCCTTCCTTTAGGAAAGGAAGAATTTTTCCACAGTAAACCAGGGGAAGAAAAGAGATTTTCCTTCATGGCTACATTTAATTTTTTTTTCTTAAGTAACAAGAGAACAAAAAATTTAGTTAATAGAGGGTAAGATCAGCACCATATCAGTGGAGATGTCCCCAGAGGTATCAAAGCTAAGGGTGGGTAGCACAGACTGAGACTCATTTCTTTGTATGACTGCATAGCACTGATAAATCAGAGCCATTTACCAATCAGGAATAGTACATACCAGCCTTTGTTACTCACAGATTATAAGATTTCAATGCCTCTGAGCCTGTATTTTCAGGAATTTTTAGTGACTTTGTGATTTCACCATAAAGATATTTGCTTCTCTTCTGTTTGTCTTTCTTTTATGTAGAAGTTACATATAGTGGATCAGAGGGCAGTAGGCAGTTTTAATACTGCCTCAGATAATGCATCTGTGAGTGATGTAATGAAAGGGGCAGCCATGAGAAGCATCTGAATGAACATCACAGCCATATCCACCACCCTACAAGGTTTTCTCAGTGTTGTTCTCACAGTCTTGAGTGAACCTTTTAGATTCGATATGGACAATAGTATAATGATGGTTTCATGGTTTCTACTTCTATTCAGTACTGTTTAAAGACCAAGCTAGCAAAATTTCAATATAACAAAAATATATTTGTTTTTTATTGAAGAAAAATAATTTTATGCCTTTAAATATTATGTTAATTCTTCAAGTATGGCACAATAAAATGACATTCCATAAAGGTAAGAATACAGCTTAATCTGATGAAAGACTTTAGATAACAGGCTCTTCAACTCTACAGCCTTACTGCTATTCAGGCAAACCTAGCCTTTCAGTCAGTGAACTAGTCAGGATTTTGTAATGCAGATGAAGTTTTGCACACTTTCAGTAAAACTCTTCTCAAGCAAGTGTAAACAGTTTCTCATTCCTTGTTTTCTCTTGAAAGCAAGTTGCACTTTGAGCACCAGTAGAGGAAATTCCAAGTTTCTTTTAGGCTTTAGAAAATGAAGTTGGTTTCACTTCATTTCTTTATTGCTATCTTAAAGTGAGATACTTACTCTGACTTAGAAAATACAACCTCTCTCTGCAATCAGTGGTAGCTGACAAACTTTCCCATGGGCTTACCCATACTATCCTGGAAAAGAGTCTATGAAACCCTTAGACTTTCCACTTATAAAGCCATGCCAAAATCTTAGTTCAATCTGCTTGAAGAATAAATTTGTACTTGTGTTTGGTCTTCATTCATCTTTAATTATGTTTCAGTAACCTTTGGTGCTTATTTATGTTCCTGAATAAGAA
The DNA here is from genome assembly GCA_039654755.1 of Calcarius lapponicus. NCBI lineage: Eukaryota > Metazoa > Chordata > Aves > Passeriformes > Fringillidae > Calcarius > Calcarius lapponicus. The sequence continues at coordinate 43,888,290 of CM077468.1, read as the reverse complement.
ATAATACCTTCTTTAGGCAGTATTTAAAAAAAATTATATGGTGGACATAAATATAGTTTAACCAGTGACAATAATTTCCCAAAATGCTACACTCTCTTCATGCACAGTAAAGTATGCATTAAAGTTCATGTACTTCATTAAAAATGAACAGGAGTATAACTTTGTTCCTTTTTCTGAAAACTGGTTTTAATGAAATGTGGATTCTTTCACTTATAATCTCTTTCAGAGCAGGCACTTCAGGATACATGCAAAACATGCTACTCCAGAGGGGCAGCTGTCCTGCTTTCCTCAAATCTTCCATATGAAAACAACACTGAACAATAGCTCCAGGTTTTCATTAGTGGGTCAAACCACATTAATGAGGTCACTGTCTTCTCTGCATTTAACCCAGAAATAGCAACACTGAGACCAAAATCAATTTGACTAAGGCTAGTCAGTTCAGTGATAGAACAAGAAAACATGTTTGCCCTGGAACAAGAAAATATGTTTGCTCTGAATCTCATTCCAAGCCTCTAAACTAGGCTGTTTCCAATAAGGAAAATGTAGGACAGTCACAAATACCATTTGATTCTCTGTCTTTCAAATAATTCTTTACAGAATAGTGATCATTTTTTGCTAAAATAATCACATGCAAACAGAGATACAAAGTGAGAAAAATATCTGCAATTGCTGCAAGTACATATCCTGAACAGTTCCCTGAATGGGGCTTTTTTGAAAGGCTTGCCTCTTGCCTTAAGAACTGCTGTAATATCATAGAAAATATTAAGGAAGAGGCTACAGGGGACGTAAGAAGATTTTTAAGTAATTCTCTATGTGTATCTATTTTTTTTCTGTAATTCTAAGATCTTTTTTGGGTTCATGCCTCATTAAGAATGCATACTTTACCAGTGTGTTTGAGTTAGTTGCTTTGTTGGGTGTTTCTTTTTTTTTGGTTTATGTAGTCTTTAATTGCAATGTGATGTAGACACAACAGAAGCTGAAGAAAGGTTCCAAGTTTCTGATAAACAGCTATATCCTAATGTTTTGTGGTTAACCATAAACCTCTAAAGTATCTTTCAGAAAGTATTTCTTTCACAGTTTCCTAACAATTCTGTGCATAAAGTAATAAAATAAACTCTGGTTTCTGCTTCTTTAATAACCTTTCAGCTCTGAATTAAAGTTAAGTTTTAAGTACTTAAAATTTAAAGAGCATTTCACCAGCAGAAGTTGAAAAGTGAGTGGCTATAATGAGTCAATGGAAGACTATTTCATATGTATCAATTCCACATACTGTGTTGATGAAAGGTATTTTTTCATCCAGTTTCCTTTCTTCAGAGAATCTTTCTGTATGTTTAATCAAAGGATAGAGGTGGTGTTTTCCCAGATCTTACAAAAGATTTACCAAAAGTTCTCCAACTCCACATATCTCCTGGGAACCCTCAGACATCTCATATACCTCTAGGTAAATATCTGTCCATGTTTCTTTTGTCATTCTGAGGCTTTTAAGTTTAAATGTTTCCCTTATTGACTTGATTCATATGTTCCCCAAATATTTTTAAGAATTTTAAGCATCTGAGAACTGTGACCTATATAAGTATTTTCTTTAAAAAACAAAGCACAGTTTGAAATAAAAGGAAATTCTCTAACCTGACTACTTTTCTTGGAAAATCCTTGAGATGTAGTGTAACAGAGATGGTACCACTTCTCAAGGAATCCCATTAATCTTTTATAACTAAAAGTGTTGGAAAGCTAAATGCAGTTGTCATTTCCATCTGTTCCTATAATAATTCTTTTCACCTCAAAGTGCTTCACAAGCTGAGCCTACTTCCCTCATCACAGAATAAGGATCTTCCAGTTTAAAAAAATCAACTGCTATTTAAAACAAACAGAAATATCAGAGATACTTGAAGATAGAACTTGAAACAACTTCTTTTTAAAAGAACAGAAGAAATTTCTGCAATACTTTTGCTACAGAAAAAGGATATTCATTTCTAAAATGATAAGAGATGTGAAAAAGTATGCTAATTATCAGTATCTTTCAATTTTTTCCTATAAAATAGAAAGCAGTGATAGGTATATCTTCTGTACCATTTATTGCTTGATTGGTATGATAACAAAGCAGTTCTATGTCTAGATAAACTGTATTATTCTTTTCTATGGATTAACATGCAGTGCTGCAAAATGACCACACCAAAGAGAAAAAAAAATCTGAGCTGAGTTCTTCATGTTACAGGGATTTTCATCTCCAACTGTGTATGAGGAGCGAGAACCACTCTAATTCAAGTTCTAGTTATCAAAGAGGGTATAGTGTGCTTGAAAGGTAATGTGCCTGCTTCCCTACAGCTGCCAAGTTAAGACAAAATAAATTAAATCATTAAACCCAAGCATTCAGGATGGTATTTAAGTGCATGAAGTAGGTCAGCAAGTAGTAGGTTCTCTTTTAAATTAACTTTTGCTCCAAACTAGTTAGGTTTGCAATATTTCTTAGGGAAAGGATTACATCAGTACTGCATGATATTTAGCATAAAGATTCATATAGATTCTCAATCTAATTGGTTTTTTTTTGTGTTGTCTCTCTTTTATACATACTCATGCACAACACTCTATGGACAAATGTTTAATATTATGAATTCTGGAAATTACCTGCTGTGTAAAACTGATTTGGTTTTCAGGTGATATCTAAGAGAAAGAAATAGTTCCTGACTAGAAAAGACTATCTGGGTGTTTTTTTGTTTGGTTTTGTTTTTTCAAGTCAATTCTGCATATTTTGTACTTACTGAAAGAGCTGTTATGTATTTCACAGCAGTTCCCATGGAAACTCTCTTGCATTTCTTTGTGTTTCTGTTTTGATTTTTGATTCGATGCAGTAACAGCTGGTGGTCATCCTTCAAGTTAAATTAAATAAAGAGTTCATTGATTTTACTGCCCTCATAGTCTCTCTCTGTCTCAAACATTGACCTTCTCTTCATATATTGGCTGAGAAGCACATCATACTGAAGGACATCTGCTTATCCCCTATGCATTCGCATATGCCATATGAGCAAGGTACACAAAGGAACATTAAATTATTGGTAGGACATGTGGAAATAAACTGAGCATTGAAAATGACATAATGAGAATGGTGAACTGGTGCCTAAGAAAAAGATATGGACTTTGCATGTGGCCAAGCACAAATAAATCAGCTTAGGTACAACATGAACTTCAACCAATGCTTAGGTAAATGTTATTTTTATTCAAATAATATTATAAAACCTTGTTTAAGTTGCCATGGTCAAAGCAGTCTTGATACCATGATTATCACTTCATTTATTTCCAACTAACATAAATTATTAGTTATGGTCTCAAGTATTGAAAAAGGAAAGAAAACAACCCTAGGAAAGAAACCTACCTTTTCTGCTTGTTTCTCAGGTTTTCTCCAGTCCACCACCTTCCTTCCCCCTTTTCTAGTCTCAATTTCCCTTGCTCTCATAGCACAACACAGGCAAACCTTCCCACACGTTTTTGGAGAGGCAATGGGCAATGCAAGAGGTTGAGGTCAGTGCACAGCCATTTCTTTCTGCTGCCCTTTGCATCTTACTCTTTTCCTCCACTGCTTGTAACTTCTTAATTATTTCCTGTGCTCCAGTGTGGAGCATTTGTGGGCTGGTACAGACTTCAGGGTTACCCTGCCTTGGTAAGGGTCACTCCATGGGCCCCAGTCCCTCTGGGGTTGTCACCATCCCAGTCCCTCCACAGGCTGCATTCTCTGTAGGTCCATTTCTGCCCTTCTGTGGACCCAGCCCCCCAGGGCTATCTGTGATCCAGCAGGGTTTCCCATGGACAGTGCCTCCTCTGCTAAACCTCAACTCTTTCCAAGAGTGCATGTCCAACGTGTCTCTGTCAATGTCCCCTTACACATTCCTCTTCCATTTCAGTTATGCAGACAGACCTCTTCACATTTCTCCTCACATGCCCTGTTTTCATATCTTCCTGCGTCTTCCCTCTCACCTCCTACTGCTTTCCCCTTTCTGTGGTCTCATGTGCATCCTGCACCAGTGTCTACCACCCTTGCTCATACATGTCTGAGCCAGTGCACTGAGTACTTCTCTAACATGTTGGTTTTGCTGCATCCAATGGGACAATCTGTGTCACTGGGATTCCCTTGCTTTCTAAATTAATTTCTGGTAACACTTTTGTCCCTTTTCAGATGCTTTCTTAAAAATAAGAAACTCAAGTTGGTGAAACAGCTGAAGACCTTGAGATCTGGAAATCAACAGAAGTCTGGGCATTTCTAAGTCATAACCATGCCAGACTAAATTAAACTCATAGTGAATTAAACTTCATTTTTATACATATGGTCAATATTGGTTCCAGATGCCTTCTGCAATCTCCTGTGACACTTCTTAAACAACATCTTGTAGTATTCTCTGTTACTTGGCCCTCATCTTCTCTCCCTCTCAGAGGCAGAACTTGAGTTGATACAGCAGGCTGCAAAAATTAGGGATCCTTATTTTGAACTATTATGAATTAATTTATTTATGATCCAGAGATTTTTTCTGTCATCCCTGACACATATCCATGCATATGGATTGGCACAAAGTGCAATTTGTAAGTAAACGCCTGCAATAACCTGGTTAAACTGAAAAATGAATGCCATTTTGGCAAGTGAGGATTTTGCACGATGTCTCCCACACTCCAAGCAATGGAATTTTTTTTCAATGTAAAATTATATAAACTTTCATTTGCTAATCCCCCACTGATTTTCTATCAATCACCCAAATAGCGGTTACAATAACTTCTTTTATTTTTTTCTTGGTCTAATTATGTTATTTTGAATTCCACTGTCAAATATTTTAGGCATAATTCAGGGCACATTTCTATCTCTCTTCCCTCACCCCCATCCTTCCTGCAGATTAACACCAAAGCAAAAAATCTGTGGGAACAAGAAGAGCTAGGCAATTTTGTTAGGCGTGTTTTAACTTCTTTACAGGCATCACGACACTCAAGAGGAATGAACTCATGACCTTTTACTCTGCTTATTAAAGGAACATCTTTATTACTGGCTGTAATATCAGACAGTAAAGATATAAATTCTATACATCAAGAGATAATATCAGGTCTTATATTCACAGAAGACTAGCTTAAGCTGAGGGTGACATTAGTTACTGCAGTAAGGTCTGAAGATCTTTCACAGAAAAAAGAGTGCACTTTCACTCTCTCCTCTTGCATGTAAGTTCTCCATACACATATACCACAACAGGCAGAAATTACTCTTGGCTTTTCATTTGCATGCTCACAATTTATTATTTACTGTGTCTCTGGCTGCCTTAGGTAAAAAATATTACTAAAATTATAATAGTATTCATTGTAACCATTGCTTAATTATAGTCAACTAGCTTTTTACATAGGTATGTTTATTGACTATGAGCACCAATTAGAAAAGATGCTTTTTTTCTCTCCAAATTTTACCTGTTTTCTAAAAATCTAGTAGGATTAAATGGATAACATATGCTATGAAAAGAAAATTTTAAAATTTTAAAAAATTTGAAAAAAAGCCTAAGTTTAATTTGTTGCTAATGACATTTTATTCTTTTAAGAGAATCTTTCTCTTTCAAGGGGCAAATTTAAAAACAGTTTAACCCTGTTGGAAACAACAACAATTTTATTCTATTTACTGTACAGGGAAATAGACCACATAATGCTAAGATCATTGCTACCCTGAAAATTTATTTTTTGAATTATCATTTATATTCAAACAGATGAGATAATTTTTAAATGAAAGAGAGATTCTTCTGCAGATATCTCTCTAATATATTTGACTTCCTTGGATTATAAGGATGTAGAAGTGCTTTTAGAAGTGGAGTGCAGTAATAAATGTAAGGTGTCTGTTCTGAATTCTCTACTTTGAAGTTTTACTTATTAAACCAGAGAATTTACATATCTAGCCTATTATCAGTGGAGAGGTAAGTTATAACATACACAGGTTAAAAAATTGTGGCCGCCGCATAATATTTAAATCAATATGTGTGGAAATGTTGCTTGTGTGTATATCCAGATGATTGCATGTTTGTTTTTTTTTTAAATAATCAACTATGTCAGCATATCATTACAAAAAGCATAAAAGCCTTAAACCTTTTGGTGTCATTGCTTCTTTCCTTGGCAACTACAAACATGAGAACTAAACCTCATTCCACTCTAACCCAATTTTTCTTCAGGACTTCTTCTCTTCCATTTCAATGATTTATTTTTTCACAAAATACCTTAAATTGAATATTTTTAAAAAATTGACTTATTGTTACATGTGGTGAAAAGACTCTGCCACTCACTAAACATTGAGGATTCTGTACTATAATTGTTAGTGAGGATCATATTGTTGCAGTATAGATAAAGCTGCTTAATTTAATATTTTCTTCTTGTCCATGAGAATGCTTTTTAAAAAACACCTTACTGATGCTACAGATATAACAGTCCACCTGTGCAAATCACATAAAAAGGACTGGGAGCCCAAGAACTGTCAGTGATTACATCTGTCTCATGTTTCTTTCAAATAGATTTCCATGCTAATTTTCATAGTTACTAGATACTGGTTTAGATGCACAGATGTCCAAGCTTCCACATGTCTGGTAAGCAGTTACTGGACACACACATAGGCTGGAGGTGAGCACTTCAACTGTGTCACCATGATCCTGTCCACTGGAGCTCTGACAGAGGTTTTGTGTCCTTTCTCTAATATTAGAGACTTTTTTTCTTTCTCTTTCTCTCTCTTTTTTCTTTATTCTATTTGTCTAATAATTTCTCTTTTCATTTTGATCTCGCTCTAGTCTATGTGAATATTTCTTTAGATATCTTTAATCTGCAGCTGTGTAAACTACATATGGGAAGAGCAAGTTTTAAGAACTCTGTGCTACACTGTTCCATGAATGCTGCCATTGTGCTCTGAAAACGTCGTAGCCTGAGATTGATAGATGCTGTGTATTTATCTTTCTAATTTGAAAAAATATTCTTATATTGTAATAGCTGGTTTTGCATCTGTTAAAGAGCATAGAAACAGAACAAAAAGGATTTCTCCTAGTACCAAGGAAATGTTAAGGAAAAAAAGTAAAAAAAGTAAAAAAAGACAAGAAAGAATTCTTAAATAAATATATTTAATATAAATGTCTTTTCAGCAATTTAGGTGTTTGTGAATCTTTCTGTTGATGCACTTGATAAATGAAATTATACCTTTCTGCCGAGCAGGTATGACATGATTTATTCCATCTTTTAATCAAGATCATAATCTATTGATAAGAGACAATGTTTAACAACTGGAAAACCTGACTGGAATCAGCTAGTGACATTTTATAACAATTTTTGATTTGTATCATAAATTGCAATGGGAGATCATTGCCTAAAGATATGAAGAGATGTGCATAGATTGAGAAGACAAAATGTTCTTTTTCCTCTCTGAAAAAGGCATCTCACTCTATTACTGTTTATTTTAAAATGCTTATTTCTACACTACTCTAAATTTATGTAAGCATCTTTGAATGCTGTAATGTGATCCACAGGCATCAACTTTCAAATTCTTTTGTAATCATTCATGTTAAGTGATTCTACAAAGATTTAGAGGTTTCAAACCAGGGTTGAAGTAATGCTTTCCTTTGTAAATAGGTTTAATTCAAGAAATTTAGGCTATTTCAGACACACAATGACCACTCTCCAGGCTGGCATAAATCTCTGTAGTTCAGCTGAAATCAGTACATCCACAATAGTGCAATCATGGCTTTACAACGCATTAACTGAAATCCCTACTCCAAACTCTAGAGACTAAACAACAGTGCTGGAGAAAATAGTTGCTTGGGAGTTAATAATGTGGTGAGAGAAGTAACAGAGGCAGCCTGAAAATGTAGAATATCAGAAAGGATGTGAAAGAAAAGCGCAAGTAATTGTTTCATGTAGATCAGAAAAGTCTTTTACAAAGAAAGACAGGAGGCTAGAACCTCACAGCCCACAATACAAGAAAGAGAGAATGGGAATAAACAGAAATACAGGGAGCACAGGAGTGAATGGAGGAGCATTAGAAAATTAGGTAAAATACAGTAAATGATGGTATGCTTTTAATCAGCCAAAATCTCATAGTTTTATGATGTGTTTGAGGTTTTTCTTTCTATTTCTTGCAGAAACTATGTGGAAATATCCTTAAGCCATCCTATAAATATTCAATAAGACAACTTTTGACGCAGATACTGTCTTTTGAAGTTATATGAAAATTACAGAGTTTTGTTGCTTGAATTACCCTATTTCCTCTTTTATGTTCATATATCCTTTTTAGTTCCAAGGTTTCTGTCTGCCCAGATTAAACAGAACTCCATACGGAAATCTGACCATGAGCTGGCTCCCTTTTTATACTTTGGAGTTTTATGTTTTGGCCAAACTTTCCCTTTATACCATGTGATAAGATTTAATTCCATATCTGCATCTTTTAGTGTTCCCAAATCTATTTATATTCTATGGTTAATAAGACAATTATTTGCATAATTGATCAATTACCTAAAAGAAATTCTGTCAAACCAATATTCATTATAATAACTTTATTGATGATAAACTGTAGAATAAATCTAGCTGCAGGAGTCTTGCTGTGGCCTTTCCTTTAGGTGTTTGTCCATGTAATATCCATTACTCAGTTTGATCTCATGGTCTTTCTGGCAGTATCCCCATTATACTCCTGTTTAGGGAACCCTCTGTACAGAAACATAAAGATGTGTTTTCATACGTGTCAATTAACAAATCATATTTTGCCTTGAAAGAAAATTGTGTAAACTTCCCAAACTTAAAATAGAAAGCAGTATCAAGTAATTTCTGGTGTTTCATTTAAACTAAATCTTTCAAAGATCTCCTTGGTCCTGTAGAAATACAGTCCAAAAAATCCCTCCAATAAAGCACTAGAAATTCTCTCAGACATCCCCTGAAAGCATTTAGAGTAATTTGTTTCAACATCTTATGTGGTGGAAACAAATTTTAGGGGAAAGTGCATTTACAGATTGAATTTTGGGGTGATAAAAAGGCACTAAATTAAATTTTTAAGAAAAAAATGCATTAAATTAAAATTTTAAGAGAAAAATAAATCTGAGACAACTCCCAGCAAAGCACTTAACCACTGTTTAGAGTTAGCATTTATTACAATTGCCAGACCATTTGAGTTCCTTGTTAGACAATCAAAACTTTACTCTTTGCTTTCAATTTTTATGTAACCATTTGTTGTATGTAGATAAAGAGATACTGGGATTCATGATTGTGGAGAGGCAAATAGAACACATGAGTTACAAAATAATATTTTTTCCCCAACTATTTACTATATTAGCCCTACTCATTCCTTGTATATAGTCTGAAAGCTTTGCATGTTATTAATATTTTCCAGAAATATTTGCCATGACTTTGTATTTCTTCAGTACTCCAAAGGCACATAGCAAAAGCAAAAACATTTGGCTTGGTAGATAGCAGTTATCATTCACCATAAGAGTGCAGATGAAGTACAGAACCAAACCTCTTATAAGAAAGATGCATCTTTAAGAAACTGTCAGTAGGAAGATTATACAACTTGCACACTATTTACAAAATTGATAACAGCACCTTTTTCTTTATTTCTTCAAATTGTGTGCAGATGATGCCTATCTACCTCGCATTTTACAGAACCTTCCCACAGAAAATAGAAGTACCAGACTGAAAATGGAAATGCAGTGAAAATTTGAAAAGACAAGCTCATAGCAGTGAAGAAAGGGAAAAGACGGGGGGTTTTGTCATAATCTAGGTATTTAAATCTCTTTTAGGGTAAAATGTCTCTGTAGCATCCGTAATACATATGTCTGTTCTACTGTCACTACCCACTGGTAGGGACAAAATGTAGGTGTCTCCACTTAGCTAACAATGCAGAATGTATGCAGCACACACATGCAGTCCTACAGTCCAGGATGCTAAAATGAATCCATGCCTTATCATCAAACAGCTCCTATGCCCAGACGTCCAATTCCCCCTTCTATCAAGGACTTAACTTTTAGTTTGTATCCATGATAATTATCTTGCGTTTTAAGAGTCAGGCTTGTAAAACAGCAGAGCCAATCTTAGTAATTGAGAACCAAGGATACCCTACTCTTTAAGATCTTCATTTGTATGGACTAATTGCGTTGAAAAATCAAGGAGGTACTGTGAAATTGGATTTTTTTTTTATGAACAGGGACTTCTGGCTGATTTCCTGGTTCTCATGCATTCCTGTTAGACTGTGTTTGGTTTTCCTCAGTCACTCTTTCATGACCATTGTTTTCTCTTCTACAGAGTCCATCCACTTTGGTACCTAAGGAATATGTGCAAGGATATATACAGAGGCAACAGATTTCTTTTTTCTTACATGTGTTCTGGAACAGAAGAAATGGTCTCTGAGACCAATGTTTTGGCTACATACTATTCATAAAATATTGCTTCTACTAATAATGCAAAGGTTCAAGTGCTCTGAGACTACCATGTGTAGTGTAAGGGTACTGATGATCTTACTGGTCGTTTTTTTTTTTAAGCCTTTAGTTTTCTTTACTGGGTACACAGTACAGTATCCTATTCAAAGTAGCTACCTTGATATATCTCGAAATATCCCAAGGTTTTAAGAAGTATCGGGCTTGGAATTTTTTATGGTTTCATAGCTTAAAAAAAAAATATGTAGAAAATAACAAAAATATGTGGGTATACAGGTTGGAAGAGAGTAGTAGATGTTTCTTTAAAAGTTAGTACCTCCAGTGGAAATGTTTGCTTGGGTGAAACTGTTGGCATATTTGTAAGTACTTCAACAGGATTTTCCTCACACTTAAATTCTGTTACAGCAATTTACTCACACAATTCTTGGGGAGAGGAAGCAATAAAGGCCTTGAAAGGTATTTACTAAATATTCCTCTGCAACAAGAATGATTTATGGATTGCTCATACATCATTTTTTCAGAGGCAGCTGTGTCAACTGCTGTTACTGTCTCACCCAGGGCCAGCTGCGCATTGCTGCCTCCTGCCAGAGGTTCCTGTGCCCTCAGATCTGCCAGGGCTCTGCTGCTCAGCTCTCTCACCTCTTCCCTACCCCACTGCAGTCAGAATAAGACGGCAGCAGTTACCAATTTAAGCTATTTACAGCCCATATGGCAGGCTTTTACTTGAAAATGCGGAGCAATGCAACTCGAAGGAAATCATCGGCCTTCAACTGGGACGTGCTTCAAGGAACTAATCAGTTGTGATGGGCAAATGAAACTGGTTTACTTAAGACCTCAGAGGTCCCTTTGAGCCTGATTTGCTACTATCAGGCAGTTCTCAGGTGCAGCAAAACAGAAAATAATTTGAGATTTAGGTTGATAAGTACAGTGCATAAAGAAATTTTTAAAAATTTCTCAGCTTTATATTAAATGAATTGTGTAAATTTTTCCATAGAAGAATAACCCGAAAATAAAGCAGAACATTCTGCAATGATTGAAGATTTCTATAAGTAATCATTATGATTGAAAAATCATAATTTTTCCAATGTTTCTGTTGCAGGTAATACATACACAAGGTGGTGTGTGCATGTACATGAATAGGTGCTGTGTTTCCATGTCAGCGGTCACAATTCTGTGAAATAATATTTATCAACACTTACAAAAAATGGAAAAGTAAAATTATGGTAAATGAAAAAATACATTCCAGTACTCAAGACATAGCTGAAAACTATGAAACAAATTCTTAGTGCTAGAAAAATCAACATTACTTTTTTAAGAAAGGAACTCTTTCCTTCTTTTCATTTATATGTAGCATTCTGAACTATCCAGTTTTTGTTTAGAAATTCATGTAGCTTTTATTTTAAGAGATAAAACTAGATAAGCTAAGATACGATTCATTAAGTTTTGATTATTGTATTTAATTAATTAATATTAATGGAGATATTACAACAACTTGGAATGTGAAAATGAAAATTAATCTACATGTTTTTTCAAATTATAGAAAAAACCTTTGTAAACACATTGAGCAATGGGATTAGAACTCAAACCGATTCTGATAATTGGAGAAGTCAACAAAAATTAACCAAAATAACTGAAATATATAGAAGTACAAAGAACTACACCCCATACAATCAGATGAATAAATGCAAAACAGAATACCTGGAGAGTCAGACAAAAATATTTATATTGCAGTGGAGAAGGGCCAAGCAGAGAACAGCAGTGTAATGGGAAAGGTATCTTTTTGGATTGTATTAGGAGAATAAAGAACAAGAAGAGAAATTATCCTGTTCTACTCAGTATTGTGAAGACCTCTGTCAGAGTATTGCAGCCATGTATGGCAGAGACTATTCTGAAATATTTCATCATGAACACACAGAAAGTCATGTAGAGGTTGTAAAATAAGCTCTTTCTCTATTTCTCGATAGATTATCTTTTTTGAATTCCATTGTTCATGAAGAATAAGAAAATTAGTATCCTTGCTAATTCATTCTTTTAATTTCTCCATTAGGAATGCTTGGAAATCAAATATGAACCCCCCCCCCCCCCAAGATTGCTGCATTACAATAATAAAACATGAAGACAAACATGAAAACATTTTTTAAATTTTAGAGGCTGATATAAAAAAATAATAATTTCCTGTACTCTCTGCTCAAGTAGATAATTTTTTTAATTTTTAATTTTTAGATAAAATTTAGGATACAAAAAACATTTTACCTAAATAAAAGGTCAAAGAATGGAAATGAACCAAGGAGAGTGTTTGAAGAATTTTCAATTGCATATTGATAAGTACCTACCTTAGGCAACCCTAAACCATCTTTGAACAGGAAGAAGGTTGGATGTTCTTTTGAGTTTCTTCATAGTCCTCTGTTTGTTTTTTTTTCTTTATCTTCATTAATCTGATACAAAATGTTAGAGATTTAACCATCTTTCAGATTCTGTAAGGCCACAAAAATTACCAAAATTTTAATGAGTTTATATGACTATAACTTCAGAATTGCCAAGGCTTGGTTGAGGTTATTACAGACTGAACTACTGTTTAGTTTCAGAAACAAAAATTATAAGTGAGGTTTTTCAAGTGGAACTTTAGTAATTTTTGCTAGAAGAGCAAAGAAAATGAAATGAAAAGAAAGTGTAAGGAAACTCTCTGCAAGTTCAAACAGAAAAGACAAGTTTAACATAGTTAATGTGTATATAAACCCTTAAAAATGAGTGTAAATTTAGAATTTAAGCATCTGGTAAATAATCCAGTAAGAAGAACAAAGGAATGCCAAAATAATATTATGCATTTAATGTACGGCATAATAGATGTGCTATCTACTTGTGCTCTAGAATGACAAGAACTATAGTGTCAAGGCAAAACAAAAAAATAGACCACCCATTTTTATTGGAAATAAGACTTTGACCCAAATGCAGTGATCCTGCAAGATGCATTCTGTTTAAAATAATTTCTTACAAAGATTTTGGTTTGCTTATAGTACGTGGGTAGCCAGTGATTTGCCAGCAGCAAAGTATAAGTAATAAAGGAAGTATTTTTCATTCAACATGTTTAAAAAACACTGTATTAAGTTTTATGGCAGAGAATTACTAGAGTAGGCTTACAATTATATGAGAGTAAAAATGATCATGACACGTCTTTCCAGTGGGTTTTCTTTTTTTCTTCCCCACTTCCTTTTCTCCATTTACTACCCAACAATATAGAATGGACACAATTACCAGAGGCTATGTCTATTCTTGAAGTTATTAAGCCTCAATTATTGTTTGCGTGGCTATATCTATGGCTTCATAGAAAGTCCTGATTTTTTTCTTTCTGTACAAAAGCAAAATTTGAAGTTGATTAGCATAACCTGTATTTTGAGGAGGGGGTTGGTGCCTGTTCAAGGCATTTATTTTTCAGAATTTATTTCTAGGAATGATGGTTCCTGTTACCTGGGAAACTGCTTAGGTCTAATGCATTTAATATTAAGAATACCAAATATAAATCTGAAGTTACATCATTATTGCTATTTAAAATATTGTATATTATGTGACTTCCTTTTTCTCTTCTTCTCTCTGAGGCCATTAAGCTCTAAGTTCACTAGCTCCTGTGCTTCTCTGGACAGGTAGAAAGCAGATTGGCTAAGTCAATAGGTGCCCATAGGTGTTTAATTAAGTTTTCTAGCTGTAGTCCACTTCTAAGACTGAGTTTGGGGTTTTTTAAGGAAAAAAGCTATACATTTCAAAGACTAGAATATCTTAGTTTATGAATATAATGGTACCTAGATAGGAAATTATTGAGACATTTGCCATCCTCTTCTTAGTCCTTGTAATTAATAAGAGTAGAATCAAATACTCTCAACAGGGAAGAAAAAAAAAATAATAGTGTCAGGGATTGGTTTAACTCTTCAAATTAAAAACCAGAAATGAATTTTTGTTAGTTCTGAGATATGTATCTTAACACTCCTAAAACACAGCAGCTATCTTTGTCAAAAAAACGTGTCAGCTGCTTATGCACTTACAAATATTACTGTTCTCAAGATAAAATTATCTCTTTTGTGTCTTTTAAAACTTTATAACACAGAATCACAGAATGGCTGGGGCTGGAAAGAACCTCTGCTTCACCTCTTCCCTGCAGAAGATCATCTGGTTCCAGCCCCACTGCCATGTGCAGGGACAGTTTCTGCTAGACCAGGTTCCTCAGAGTCCCATCCAGCCTTGCCTTGAACACTTCCAGGGATGGGACACTGACAACTTCTCTGTTCCTGTGCTACACCACCCTCATCATAAATAATTTCTTTCTAATATTTAATCTAAAACTACTCTTTTTCAGCTTGAAACCATTCACCTTTGTGCTGCCACTATATGCTCTTAGAAAATGTCTCTCTCCATCTACGATGCTGCAGACTCACCTTGAATATTGTGTGCGGTTTTGGTCACCACAATATGAGAGAGATGCAAAGCCATTAGAGAACATCCAGAGGAGGGCAACAAAGATGGTGAGGGGCCTTGAGGGGAAGCTGCATAAGAAGTGGCTGAGGTCAATTGATCTGTTCAGCCTGGGCAAGAGGAGCCTGAGGGGAGACTCCATTGAGGTCTTCAATAGGTCTTCACAAGCAGAAGAGAAGGGGCAGAAACTGATCTGTTCTCTGGTGATCAGAGACATGACCCAAGAGAATGTCATGAACCTGAATCAGGAAAGGTTTAGGTTGGATATTAGAAAAAGTTTTTTCACTCAGAGGGTGGCTGGGCACTGGAACAGGCTCCTCAGGGAAGTGGTCACAGCACCAGCCTGACAGAGTTCAAGAAACAGTTGGACAATGCTCTTGAGGGTGGTGCAGTGCAGGGCCAGGAGTTAGACCCCATCATCCTTGGGGGCCCTTCCTACTCAGGTTATTATTCTTTTGTAGGCTTTCTCTGTGTACTGGAAGGCCACCATTAGGTCAGCCTTTTCTTTTCCAAGCTGAATAAACAGAATTCTCTTAGCCTTTCCTCACAGGAGAGGCGCTCCATCCCTCTATTGAGACTACTAAACCAAGCTAGTTACTTAGTGTGAAACTACTTTTTTTCCCCTCAGCAAGGACTTAATTACAATCAATGCAACTGTGTAAGGCTTAGACTACCTGAGAAGTTAATTCATCATTCTTTGATAACTAAAAATCCCAGATGAGATTTTTAAGGGCCTGGTAGAAGCCTATAAAGGATAATTACTTAATTTATTAATGAAAGTCACCAAACTTTTGGATAGGTTGTGTGGAATACGGTAGAACAACCACTGGAATGCAGTTTCGAGATAAAAAATAGGAAAATTAACATAACCTGAGCAGCTTATCACAAGATGAAATGAGGGAAAAGTCATACAAGCATTCCACACTCTTTCAGAAATTGCCTTGTGATATTTATTAATCCATAAACACTGTCAGCTATGTCTAAATCAAAAAGCCTCATCTGGCTTTCCTTGATGTTTGCTGTGACAGCACTGTTTATTGCATCTTTCTGCACTGTTTCCTCCTTTCCTACTGTTATCCTCTGCTAAATCTCTTCCCTGTGGCCAAATAATACATTTTTCATTGTAGGATTTCAAAATTCCAGCTTTCGAGAAATACATTTACCACTAGTTAAAATTTTTATACAATCATAAGTTTTTACTTTTTAAACCTGAAATTTTGATAATTCATAACATTAAGAATACATTCAGTAGAAGATTGCATTGGTATCAGTGTTGTAAGATGGGTCAGATGAATACATTAACATATACAAAGACTTTGCATATGTTTGTATATGACTTTGTATATACAAAGTCTTTTTTTCAACTATTATTATAATTGTAATTGCAATAAAAAATAGAACTGTCTCTAATATTAAAAACCTTTATTCACAGCCTTTTGTGGAATGATTTTTCACTCATATGTATTTAGTGCCTCCAAATCATAAGTCAGAAGTATAAAAAATGAAGAAAAAGTGTGCATGCAACTATAGCCAAAGAAAAGAGTTCAGATATCACTGACTAAGCCAGTGAATCTAGTCATACCTCACAGCTCCAGAGTCCACTCTTCTCCCCTAAAGCCAACACACCCTGGACTGCATCCAAAGCAGCGTGGCCAGCAGGGTGAGGGATGAGGTTCTGCCCTTATTCTGCTCCTGTGAGACCCCACCTGTGCCCAACTCTAGGATGCCCAGCGTAAGGATGGCAACTGTTGGAGCAAGTCCAGAGAAAGGTGACAAAATAATCAGAGGACACCTCTCCTTTAAAGACAGGCAAAGAGATCTGGACTTCTTCAGCCTGGAGAATAGGAGGCTCTAGGAATAGGTCTAGGAAGACCTTGTCCCTGAACAGAGCAACAGGAAAGGTGAAGAGGAACTTTATGGACTGATAGGTCAAGAGGGAAATTACTTCAAACTGAGAGAGGATAGTTTCAGATTAGATACTAGAAATAAATTCTTTAAGGTGAGGTCGGTGAGGCACTGGGACAGGTCCCAGGGAAGTTGTGGATGCCTCAATAGCTCATCCCTGGAAGTGTTCAAGAACAGGTTAGATGGGGCTCTGAGCAACATGGTCCATTGGAAGCTGTTCTTGCCCATGACAGGGGTATTGGAACTAGATGTTTTTTAAGTCCAACCCAAACCATTAAATGACGCTCCAGTAATTTCTCCAAAAACTGTATTTCAGAAGGAACAATAAAGGTTGTATAGATTTTAAGAGAGAGTAAAGTCTGCATAAACAACACTCACGGCTAGTAAAATATCACAGAACATATATCTTTGCTTCCAACTATTATTTATACCATTTAATACAGCAGAGAGGACTTTCATTCTGCTATTCCCTGAAAAAATGTTTTTTGTACCATGCAATCAACAAAATTCATGTTGCCTTTGTGATGTTCTTCATGGCATTTTTAATCAGTGTAAATAAATGTTCCCCTCAATTTTTATAGCAATTATCTTACTAAGAAAAATAAAATGACACTAAAGTGAATTCAACAAAAAGGAGTGTGAAGCATCGGAGTACACTATGTTTGTGTTCTTATGTGTGATAAATATATAGACAGCATCATGAGAGCATCCATCTCACTTCCTTAAAGGAAAAGTATGAGCAATGAATCAATGATATTCCAAAGCAGGGAAAGGCTGTTACACATTAGAACATTTCACAGCATGCAAGATGATTAACAGCATGTTAGGTAATAATGTAAGTGCCATAAATTAGTTTATATTGTACAATGTAAATATTCAGCACAACTGATGTCTAAACAAAGAAATCAAGACAGAAAATGAGAATTTTGACCAAATCCAGTGTGCTTTCCAATTACTTGGTTTTGTTTTGTTTTGATGAGTAAGTCCAGAATAATTTCTTGTATGCATATATAAAATATATAATCCATAAATTTATATGTATGTATATTCTTTTTTTCTAATCCAAGTCTCTCACTCTCTCTCTGAAAAGTTCCTCCCCCTTTCTGCAGGTGAATAAAATTTATAATTTTTTTACCATTTTTTAAGTACAAGACTTGATAACTAATTTTGATTAAATACTACCAGATTTATCTTTATAATTTGAATAATTAAAAATAAAATATAGTATATGTAAACATTTTCTGGAATGTATGGAATGTATGAATGAAGTCAAAAGGTCAGAAAATAATTCTTTAAATAGTGCATGATTAAGCTACTGACCATACTGAAACCAAGGATTCTAACAAGGTTTTCATATCACATGGAATAATGAAAACACTTACAGAAAAATAGCATAATTGCATAATGTAAAAAAATGGAGAAAAGTATACTCACAGTTCTGTTTATAATTCAAATGCTATTTAATAGGTGTTAGGAAGACATCTATAATTACTCACTCTGAGGGTTTTGGAATGTTTTTATTCAGATGAGGGAAGGTAGAGAGCTGGTAGAAAATCCAGCTAGATGCATTTCTGGTGTGAAATACTTTTGCTCCACTTCTCTTGAGATTTAGTCTTATAAATTTACACCTCAAAGGGTGACAGGCTTGTAAGCATTGACACTGTATATAAAAAACAGTCTAGCAGACTTACAAATATGGTACCAATGTGCAATAGCAACAAATGTGCAACCAGGGAAAATTCCTGGTTATGACAGTAGCTGCTGAATTAATGTTTTGGTGTCTATATTGAATTTCTTTTCAGTTTGGTAGCCTGCAAATTCCTGTGGCTTGAGCATGTTTTGCAGGAGTTTTAAAGAGCGTCATAAGCCTTTTTCAAAATTGTTCACAAGAAGGGCTGGAAAGGAATGACTTTTCTCTGAGCAATTCTCAGACATACCTGTATGAAGGGTCTTAAGTAATCTGTGTTTCCATG
Organism: Calcarius lapponicus; assembly: GCA_039654755.1. Classification (NCBI taxonomy): domain Eukaryota; kingdom Metazoa; phylum Chordata; class Aves; order Passeriformes; family Fringillidae; genus Calcarius; species Calcarius lapponicus. Next base: position 43,869,554 of record CM077468.1, on the reverse strand, counting down.
TCTAAGATTTAAAGCTAAAACAAGGGAATTACACATTTGAACCATGTAACAAAACTTATTCTGCTGTGACCAAGCTCATACAAATCTATCATTTGCTTCACTGTAATGGTCCAATGTTCTAAACTCTTGAAACATTCTACCTCTAGAAATATGGAAACTAATTCCAGTTCTTTCAAACCCTTATTCTAACCCTAGAACTGTTACATCTTTCAAGACCAAAAAACACTGGTTACAAACAACATAAGTTATTTCAGTGATTCAAATGGCTTTTAAAAATAAAGCTTATAACTATCTGCAAAAACAAGAGATGGCCTTGGGTGTAGATATTGTTACTTTCAAAATGGCACAGACATTTTATCTCAACTTGCTACAATATTGTTTTAGAAATGCACTTTTCTTCATTGAAATATGTCACCTTAAGAAAAAAAAAGAACTATGCTGCTACTTCATATATTTTATTCTGCCCTCTATGTACAAAGCAGCTTTATCTGTAAAGTTGCTTATGGAAAAAAATATTTTAAAAATTAAAGCAATTTTATTCTCCTTAGCATAAACTTCAAGTCTGTCTTTCAAACAAAATAGTCACTGTGTATTAAATTTCACCAGAGATGTAGGAATAGATTAAGAACAGGTCATTCAATAAAAATATGACATTCATATTAATAAAACGAGAAATGAGATGGCAGGACACAACCAACACAGTGAGCTGTCCAACAATGGAACAACTCAAACACAGAAAAAAACCATATATTCATGTGATGGAAGCCCAACCTGTACATGAGTACAGGGGTTGAATAGATTAGCAGTAACCAAAATTATTTAGAAAAATGGAAACCTCTCTGAACATACAAACCTGAACTCTGTCAACACAACAATAGTACTTCTGCCAAAGCTGAATAAAGGAATAAAACCCATTTGTAAACTGTTTAAGAAAACAATAATTTCTGTTTTCAACATCTTTATGCTGGAGCTGCTACAAAGCCATGTTTACATCCCTTTGTTGAGAAACCCTCAGCAGGTTAATCCAGGGATTTGATTTTATCAGAGGCTCTGCAGTTTCACAAAGGAAAGAAAGAGCTTTTTCAATAAAATAAAGATTCCAAGAATAGCTAGATAAACAAATAAAAATAACCTTAACATTTACTTACATGCAAATAAGACACCAAATATTCAGAGTAATTCAAGAAATCCAATAAAATATTTGCAACATATTCTTGCTCAGTAGGTGACTCCTTGTACACTTCCCGGAGTTTCCAAATCCTCTTATTTTTTATTATTTAAATCAAGAAATGTTTTTATTTCTCACTCTCTTCTATCTATTGCCTCACGTTCTTTTTCTGTCACCTAGGGAATACTAGGCAGGGGTCTTTTTCTTTTTTTCTTCTTTCTTGCTCCTTCCCTCCTATTGTCTCTCTTTTTCTAGTCAGATAATTGTTACATTTTATTAGTGCTTGTTGAATTGAACTCTGCTCTTGTCTTTCTGCTAGAATACAAAGAGGTAATTTTTTAAAAAAGTGTACAAATGGATAAAGCTTAATTCTCAGAGTATCACTTCCTAATAGTCTGTTGCAGTGTTTTAAATGGATTTTTTTTTACTATGGCAGTGGAAGAAAGAGAAGAAATTAATAAAATCTAGGACACAGTAAAGTTTTCCAACACTGAAGGTGAAATGAATAGTAAAATGCTTAGACCTGTGAAAAATAATTGTTGATAAGAGTTATGCAGAGATTCCTTTGAAACAGTATTTGCCTTTCTGAGAAGGTCTCTGTCTGCTTGTAACAAAAACACTCCTCAGCTGTGAGAAGCAACATGGCTGGTGAAATCACCCCTTCCAAAGCACTTTGCATAGTCTCCATCACAGAGTAGCTCCCTTCATTTTAAATCTCTCTCCCCCATAAACAGGAAATACCATGACATCAAATCTCCTTTTATATAGCTTTTACTTTCTTTTTATTTAGATGTCATAAATACATTATAAACCAGTATTAAAAAGGCAACAAAGCTGAATGATGTCATATCTGGGGTTAATTCATGTTTGCATAATTTACTGCCATGGAAAATCTGTTATTTTTCTGTCTTTAGAAGACTTTTTAAATGAGTGTTTTATGATGTTTCTGTTTACACAGTATTTTTACAACTGTTGCAAATAGACACAAATATCATAAATTACAGGAAAAACCATCCTCAGCTTCCTTCAGGCTTAATATGAAACAGTTACCAAAAGGGGAAATGTGTAAGTGCTGCTAAAGCCTGTTTGATGAATTCCACATGAAGATTCAAGTTGAGATCTCAAGTCATTAGAAAAATATGAAATTCCATACCTTATCTCCATATCTTATTTAAAAATAAACAAAATCCAACTATAATTGTTAACATATTCTCATTAATTAATCTGGATTATATTTTTCTAGGGATACTTTGATACTATCAAAATTTTGTGATATATGGGGATTTCAAAAAGCCTGCTGATTTCTTTGCTCCATAATACCTGACTATTCTTACTTGGGAGTATGATAAGACCACAAACAGTACTCCTGAAGAAGGGAGAGGCCTGGACCTAATACAGGTAGAAACACACCTCATTTTCACTAAGTGAATTTAATAAATTTATGTCCAGGTAAAAACAGTGATTCATATACAACTGAAATGGTAACTAGATAATAATCAGTAAATGTTGCTGAATTAGGCTGTACTAGAGGAAATAGAAGATAATGCATCAAAGAACATTGAAAGGCTGATCTCAGATGAGCACTGCCCAGAAACTGCTCAGAATGCAAGATGAAAAGCCTTTACAGGAGAAGGATTCAATACTTCAAGTAGTTTCATTGCAGTTCCTTTGAATCTATTAATCACTCTCTGTTCATACAAAAGGCATAACAAGGCACATTTTTGCAATGTGTTTGTAGCATGAGGATTTTTTCAAAGTTCTGTTATTAGCACAATTTCCCTCCTTATGTTCATCAATTACTTTTCCAATGTGATTGACAAAACAGCTCTCTGGAAATGCAAGCTTTTATTTCTAATATTCAAACTCTTGTTGCTGAACAAGGATTTGTTCAAGCCCAGCTGAAAATCCCAGCTGTGATCCATAGAGCAATTCCAAATCTGGAAGTCCTTCCTATTCCTGTTATTTGATAAACAAAAAAGTCTTTAAAAACATAATCTTTGGCGGTTTTCATTGCCAAATATTTAGTATCTATGAGCACTATAGTTGTAATACCTTCTGCCAAGTATAATTTGTCCCTAAAATATTCATGTTCAAGTAATTTTAAGTCCCAAAAACTCAACAGTTTTTACCACTTAAATCTGAACATCTTAGGCACATCCATCCTGTATCTTTACTAGCCACTAGAATTCGATCATTGTTGCTGTGGGCAGGGAATAGACAGGAAAATATAATCATCTTGTCTTCTTAGTAATTTTACAAGTTTGCATATAATGAGCTCCAGAAGTGTCCCAACAGAAGTGTGTGATCAGAAAGGTGAGATTGTCCACAGTAGAAATGTCATTTTAAAGAGTGGTGCAGAACAGGATAGGAAGTTAAAAGTCATTGACTACACAGCCACAACTATATCAAAGAGCACTCATCATGCATTCTCATTCATCTCAGAGCAAGCAGTTTTAATGCATTTGTCAGTGCATCTTTTCTTCCCGCCAGCTCCAACCTTACTTTCTTTGATCTCTATCCCTGGAAGACTCAGTTTTACAAAAAAATTGCAAGATTCAATTCACTACTTTGATAGAAAATTCAGCCATAAACCTGCAGAAAATTCATAGAAAGTTGAATAGCAACAAGCTTACCAACAAATTAGGTGTATGTGTACTTATAAGCTGAAGATTTCTGTAAGTGAAGTCAGTTGTAAAGTGTTATTCTCTGCTTGTTGATGCTATATTTTTTTTAATTTTGAAGATTTCTGGGGTTTGACTCCTTTTACTTATTGGTCGTCCCAATTTAACAGTGATAATATAAAACCTCCTTTGGTCGTCTATGATTGAGAAGCTGAATTAGATATTTTTACAGTTTGCATATAAAGCATGTCTTCAGAAAAAATATGGTTGGCCTTTGCATAAAATGTGTATCCTACCACTTGAAACTTTGACATACTGTTCAAAAAAATACACTAATAATTCAAGAGTCAAAAAAACTGTTCATTCAAAAGACTGCAGGCAGTGAGTGCTGTAGCAAAGAATGGAAAAATGTTCAGATGGACAAAGAGTAATATTTTTCTTTTATAAAGACAGATGTATACTGGGATAAGTGTATTCCTAGAATAAAATGTAATTTTACAGTTTCTGACAAGTTAAATATTAGAGGAATGGATTAATTATGAATATAGAACTTTCCATTCAAGTTCTGAAGGCTTTAAAGACTTACATGTTATAACTAAGAAACTTGAAAGAATATTGTCTTATAGATGCTTTCATACTGTGATTGCAAAATTTCCACAACATGGTACCTGTTGTAATGTAGCAATTTTCTGAATCATTAACCTAGAATTCATTATTTCAGACAAGTTTTGTTTACTTCCCTCTTAAAATTATATGGTATCTTGAAATTTTCATGAATGGACTGAAATTTAATTGTCAACAGTCTGAACAGTCTTCTCTTTTAAAATACTTATTCATGTCTGAGAGTAATTCATAACACTACATATCTATATCTATCCATCCTATCCATAACTACTGCTGAGGTTATTCATAATGTCCCTTTTGGGACCGGAAATGAAATCTTGAGGAACAGAAAAGAAAGACTTACAACACACTGGAAAAGAGATAGGATCAAATGAAATGCAATTGAAAAAAACCCCAAAAAACTCAGAAAATCAGGAGATTTAGTGTCTTCTAAAAATGGTCTGTGAAGGAATGAGTTGCAGTGGAAAGGACCAAAAGAGGCCAAAACTAACCTCACAGATGCTGCAAAAGCAGGGGAAAAGCCAAGGAGGAAGACACAACTTTGAGAGAAAGATATGAGTGACATGGCATGGATACTGAAAAAAAATAAATAAAATCTTCGCCAAAGTGAGACCCATCAAAAGGCTTGGGATGCCATGAAATATAGGGACATGGACCAAAGCTTGCTTAAATGATCCCCATTGAAATCCTAAGATTTCATGTCTGAGGGTTTTTATTAATGTCTGAGGGTTATTCATAAGGCACAGCATGACAGGTTTGTATTTTTAAAGCTGATGGCAAATATTGGCATTACAGAAAGTTGACTGGGAAATCCAGGACATAATTTGAATTTCTTTATTTTGAAATTAACAAACAGGTACTCTAGGAGTCATTCAAAGAACAACTGATATCTCCAAGCCTTTCTCACTAGTTCGGTTAGAAATTAATTGATAAAAATAAATAAATAAAAATTCAAACCAAGCTATGAACCAACAGCAAAAGACCTAAATTAAAATAACAAGAAAACCAGAAATAAAAACATCCATTTAACTAGTTTCCTTTAGTGTAAGAGAACTTCTTTAAATGTTGTATAAATTACAATATAGGCTACTATTAGCAGGAATCTTCCAACCACAACTACTGTAAATAATATAACAGATTTGCCTTCCTGCAGTATACTTAGTATATTCACATCAGTTTTTTTTTTTTCTTTCTGAACATCAGAAACATTTCTTTAACTGCAAAAGTCATTAATACTTCAGCATACATTAAGGTCCATTACTCACATTCCTGACTATTTGAATAAGATAGACCAGTATCTGATTTTAAATCATATAGAATAGGCAAGAAAAGAAGAAAAGAAATATGCAACAAATGCTCCATAAGTCAATGAAGTACATTCTGCACGTTAATTTGTTTATGGAAAACAAGGCTTTGCCTTGAGGCAAATTACAGTTTGTGTCTTTTTCAGTGTACAGTTATTTTTTTTGCTTTATCACTGTATGAATTACCATTATAAACTACTGTATATTTGATGCTTGCCTATGGCTATCCAGAGATCTCTGCTGATGGAAGGCTGAACAGCATTAGAACTACATTAGAAATAGCATGTTTTATTTAGGGACTACGTTGGTAACTTAGTGCCATACTTCCTTTTGCAATTTGCTCACCCTAATTTCAAAACATTTCCTTCTTCTGCAAAAGTGCAGCTGTTACAAATGCCTACAGATGAGGCAAAACAGTCCCTACTAATAATACCACACTTGCATTTTTGACTCATTGAAAGCTTTTGTAACTTTTTGTTATGTAGCCCAATTTATTTATTTGGTCTCAAAAGTTTCAAATATCAACTGTAGGACTGTATGACTCATGAATAGACAAAGCATTCTGAAACAAGCAGAATTCCTTAGATGTCTTAATTTTAACAACTGAGGACATTCAAATGACAAAGATAGAAGCAAGCTTTTGGAAAGCATAACTTCTTATGTGACATGCTTGAGACTGAATTACATAACTCAAGGATAGAATTCATTTTCTGGAATTCAAAATGTTCTTAGGTTGTTTGTTTGGAGTTTTATGTTTGTTTGTTATGTTTGTTTGTTTGGAGTTTTATGTTTGTTTTTTGTTGGGCAAGGGTTGAGTCATAAAGCCTTTCAGTTGTGTTCAGAGACCCTATATGAACTCCTATCTGACACATTTACTAAGATTAAATATTTATTCTTCAACAGACACTATAATTGAAGTCTGTATTGGCCTGAATGCTCTACCTTGCAGTCATTGGAGGCAACTTCATCTTTCAAAAATTGACTTTAGTTCCAGTAATTTTTAATCTGACAGCCTATGAGAGTTATGACAAAGCAAATGTTTTAATTTGAATGTTTGCTGGCAGAAGTTTGGATTACCTACCCATTGCCAAAAACTTTACTGATGTATTAACATTGGGCTTGATACAAAGTGACATCTTAAGGAAAAGATTAATACTAAATACAGTTTTTTTTGCCTGAACAGTGAAAAGATAAACTTAATGAAATTATGAACTCATTGGCATGAGATACACTTTTATATAGCTTGATATCAATGGCAAGACGTGGAGGAACATTCCAAAATTAAACACAATTAACTACTTGAAAATTGCTGAAACTTCCACTTGTTTGCATGATTCAAAGATGGATTATAAAAATTTCTAGGAAGCATACTCCTTGGAGCAATCCAGTGTATGATGAATGGAAAAAGGAGGCCAGGACCAAATAATTTCATAGTTATAAGATATTAAACCATCACATAATTTTGCTAGAATGGAGAGAAAAAAAAACCAAAAAATATACAGATAAAACCCAACAATTCATGCTAGAAAAACTTCACATTTGATGTTAGCTGCACATTCAAAGAATAGCAATTTTTGCACTTCAGATAAAGTTAATGTAATAAACATAAATTTAAATAAAAGAACTGGGCTTACTTTTTGTTTAAAAAATCTCATTTTCATTTCCGCTTCCCAACTATTATCAATGTGAAACTTCAGCATGCAGTGCAAGTCCATCACTTTCAGATTACTATCAGCTCAAAATTATCTTCTGCTGGTATATGCTGCTACAGTATGCTTTAAAAATCAATAGCTGCTGGCAAAAATTTGCTGCACATTAAGTTAATGGCCTACTTGTGTAAGATGTACAGTATATATGACAGTGTTCTATCAAAGACAAAATAGAACTTTTGCTATAAAATATAAAAACAAGAGTCATTCACCTCCATAAAGCAAGGACACATTCTATTGGCAGAGGGTATAGATTTCTTTCCTCATTACAAATTATGTAATAATGATAATATATTGTGTTTATCACTATGTTGGTTTTAATCCACCACAAAAAATGATACTATACCACCTGAATGAAAAGACTGTGTACCACCTGAGACCACAAAAAAAGATGGAGCACTTCAACCAGTTATTTGCTTTACATTCAATTTCTCTAACATGAATCAGAGAAATAATAAGCTAGGTGATGTGGGATTTTGCAGTAAAGAATATTGTAGGTGCAAGTAAGGATAGGAATTTTTTTTCTAGTTTGTGAGTCAAGGACAAAGCCAATGAGGAATGCCACCTATATTTATATAATTTTCTAAATGCATAAAATATATGTGCTTACACTATTATTATATGGATATGAGAATTGCATGATGTGCAGCAGGGATACCCTTCACCACGACAGCTTTAAAGAGAAATGCCTTATTCTAGGTGATATGGGAATCAGCTTTGCTGATGGAGCTTGAGGAGATAATGTGCTAGGTAAATATGTCATTGGCCAATCTGCTAATATCTACACAGATCCTATGCAGTGTATTTGAGATTAAAATGGATGAAATCCTGTCAGAAAGGTTGTAGCATCCCATGAACCCTCTCCCCTTGGTCAACCCCCAAGCCCTCAGCCCTGGAAACATCAGTAACCACTTACCATAGAGTTAGTCCTCCCAAAGGGAAAAACTGACTCTCCCATGGAGTTGGTGTCACAACTTCCTCTGGTTTCTCCTTTTCCTGTCGCTGGCTCGGCATCCCTGGTGGCCACCCCCCTTCCCCTGGTGGCCAGTCTCCTCTGCCCAGCCCTTAGGTCTGCCCCCACCCCTTCCCCTTTATAAACTGTCTGCTCCACGTGCTTCCTCCTCTTTCCCGGGATTTGCCCTTCAGCTACTGTGTTATTCTGCTGGAATAAAACCTTGCAAAAGAGCCTTTCTTGCCTCTATCACTGAGCCAGCTGGGGTGAGTGTTGAGTGGAGGTTTGACTGCGTTCCTTGAATATTAACTCAGCTTGCCTTTCGACAGGAGAGGCTTGTTGGCGACAAAAATAGGCAGCAGCACCTACCATTCTAACATCCACATTTTTAAGAGGTAGCTCAAGGAACATTGCACCAAGTTGCTTATATACAGTTATAGGCTGCCTCAAGGAAAAACAGCATGGGCTTGGACAGGAGAACATGAGAAATGTACATCAAACAATCACAAGCACCAGCAAACCAGGAGCAGCTCACCTGCTGAGTGACTCTAAAATTTTTACAATGTGTAAACACCAATTCTACCTCACCCGAAAAGGTAGAAATCCCATTTTCCATATTCTTTCCTCCTTACTGTTATCTTTAACTACAGCTGGATCAGGGTTAAAAGGGCCGATGACCTGAAAAGGGATTAAATTTTAGAACACTGCAAGAACGGGCAAAAGTTAAGAGAAGTGAATCAGTAAGATAGAAAAGGAAACATTATAATAATAAATATTGCAAAATAAGAAAAGTATCCAGCAGTAGAGTGACTATCCTATTTTCTGATTTGTTTTCAGTTACATTGTTATCTGAAAATTCAGTAGAAATGCTCAGAAAATGTATAGGTTTTTTTCTTGTTAGAAAATGCATATTTGTTTTGATGCTTTCAGGTGCATTGTTTTTACCTAGTTTTGTCACAGAGAAGTTCAAAATAAATATTTAGTAAAAGCTGAAAAAATTCAGTGATGATTCTGCTTTGTTCTTTAGCTTCACTGTTTCATTATTATACAAGAGATTTAGGATTGTCTTACTAGTTGAATAAGCAAAAAAAATCTAAAGAATTTCCAAAATGAAGAATAAAAAAGATTTGACATAGTACTATTATTAAATTTTTATTCCTTAAAATATGTACAGAATAATTTCTACAGGCAAAACATTTTCTCAAGTATCTCTTGAGAGTAAGTAAAATTTAAGTTGTGCTGCTCACAGTTATAGAGTATACTCTTTTTTTCCTTAATAGAATGCAAATAGTCAAGACTCCCTTTTTTCCTTTGAGCTACTTCACATTACTTTGCAAATTGCTTCCAGCAGTTTTTCTCCAATAGCTATTACTGCTGGGTATTGTCTTTATTTTTTGGTGTGTAATTTTACTGACAAAAGTATTGTCAGTTATGAAAATAGGAAAGATATGTGCACTAAAAAGTCAAACTAAATGAGTCAATGTGCTTACTAAGTAATGGATAGGGTTATTTTCCTTATTTAGATATCTCTTTCTCTTCTTGCTTCATGATTTACGCAATCAATAGAAAACACTTCTGCAGCTTTGCTTAGAGAAGAATAGCTTACTGAAAAAAAAACTAAAGAATTTATATGTACTTGCGCACCTAAGGATAAAAGAAATGCAATGCTGAGTACGTTTCATGAAGAGATTTGCTTTAAAACTGCAAGTCAAACCATAAATGCACAGATGTTTGAAGGTTTACCTCTGTGATAACTTGAAAGATAAATGATTTATATATTTTCATTTTATAACCCTCTTTATGATGGGAACAGAGTGAGGTGAACTGTTCTGTAAGTAATAAGTTATGAGATGTTGAAACATATGCTGAAAAGCTCAGTATCTCGAATTCCAAACTCAGTTTTTCTGGCTTGTTCTTTACAGTTGGGCTCACATAACTTCTGTTTAATATATTTCACATTATCAAATATTCTTATTAAACCCTTAAAAAGATATTCAGAAACAAAATCTTTTACAGCTTCTATATAAAGACAGAAACAAAGCTGCACAAACTTTCTTAGCTCTATTTCAAGGAAACCTGGTGACATAAGGAAATATTAAGTGCTAGTGAAAGCAAGAACTGGCTAAGAAAGTTTTTCACAGAAATATGTAGAATTTTGCACACATCCAAAATCTTCCGAACTTTAAAATCTCCACTTGAACAGACTTTATATTGCACATGATGCCAAGCCAGATGACTGCAGTGTCAAAAGAGCTTCCAGTAACATTAGAATATTTTCATTTTCTGGTAGACCAATAAGTTAGTGTAAGATGACAATGTTGCCAAGCCTGTGTCATTACTTTGATGTAAAAACAAGAATAAATTATATAACCTGTTTCATTAGAATGACCAGCTGTTTCTGTCTTCTGTTACTGAACATGAACTTTTTCTTTCCACTTTTCTTTCCTTTTTTTTCTTTTGCCAGTCATTTCTCCTTTTTTTCTCTGCAAACTCCAGACTCACACCCTGCTTCAATAATGATCATTTATCTGTGGAAACAAAGAATAAAATTTTGCAAGGTTTTTTTAAATATCTTTGACATTTCAGGCTAATTTTACAAGTACATCTCTCAAAAATTCATGGAAACAACAATTCTTTCTTTCTTCAAATTGATTAATACATGTATATTTCCCCCAATTATAAGCACAGTAAGCATAGAACAGGACAAGACCTCTTCTAAAGGCCAGCAGGATAATTCCAAGACCAGTCATGTCTGGTAAATACTTAAAATTCTGTACTTAGGAAACTCTTTCAGCTCACTGAAGTAGGGAGAATTCCCAGAGAAGGATGTGGTGCCCATCAAAGCAGAAGGAAGCACCATAAAACCACAAAAAATAGTTAAACTTGACTTAGAGGCATTTTGCAATATGCTTGATGTCCTCCCCAGAAATTATATGGTACTTTGAAAGTTTACCAGCAAATAACAGTCTTTCAACTGAAACCAACCATATCTGTTCTTCACAAGCCTATTGTTCTCCAAGGAGAACAAAGTTTGGTTCTCGCATGAGGGGCAAACATTCATGAATAAGTGAAGCAAAGTGTGACTGGGATGTTTTCTGTTTTGATAAAGTGCAATATCTATTTACAGGTTTCACTCCACAATCTGTGGAGATATGGTCCTCTAGAAGGATTTCTTAATTTAAAAGGAAAGCAAAAGTAGTGTATGGTTTCTGGAGTAGGAAGCACTGATGGTTCACAGAGATTTTTCTATAAGATTCCTAAGATGACCAGCCTGGTGGATGCAGGAAAGGTTGTGGATGTTATCTACCCAGACTTCAGCAAGGCCTTTGACACTGTCTCCCACAGCACTCTCCTGGAAAAGCTGGCAGCCCATGGCTTGGACAGGAGCATTCTTTGCTGGGTTAGGAACTGGCTGCATGGCCGGGCCTGGAGGGTGGTGGTGAATGGTGCTGCATCCAGCTGGGCCCAATCACCAGTGGTGTCCTCAGGGGCCTGTGCTGGGTCCAGTTCTGTTCAACATAGTCATTGATGATTTGGATGAAGGGATTGAGTCCATGATCAGTAAATGTGCAGATGACATCAAGCTAGGAGCATGTGTCAATCTGTTGGAGATAGGAGGGCAGGTTGGTGAAGGGATTGGAACGCAAGCCCTGTGAAGAACAGCTGAGGGAGCTAGGATTGTTTAGCCTTGAAAAAAAGGAGGCTCAGGGGTGACCTTATCACTCTCTACAACTACCTGAAAGGTGGTTGTAGTCAGGTGGGGGTTGGTCTCTTCTCCCAAGCAACCACTGACAGAACAAGAGAACACAGCCTTAAGCTGTGCTAGGGGAAGTTTAGATTAGATGTCAGAAAAAATTATTCACTGGAAGAGTGATTAGGCACTGGAATTGTCTCCCCAGGGAGGTGGTGGAGTCACTGTCCCTGGATGTGTTTAGAAAAAGACTGTACATGGCACTCAGTGCCATGGTTTAGTTGATGAGGAGGTGTTAGGTTAGGTCATAGGTTGGACTTGATGATCTCAAAAGGTCTTTTCCTACCTAGATCATTCTGTGATTCTGTAATAAGGGGATGGTGTCCAAGTGTCACCACATGTGGCATATTAATTCGACGGGGAAGGTACTAAAATGGGACAAAGGCAGGCACAAAGGGTGCTGGGTGATGCTGGAAGCACAAAGAGACCTTCAAGGATTGAATTTGAAATTATGGGGAAGGGAATTCAGTGAAAAAAATATAAAGATCAGAGTGATGGTCTCAGTGCAATCAACAAGGAAGATAATTTGACTGCAGCTTTCCTTTAGGTTCCTGAAAAAAGTGAATATAAGACAAACGAAGTAACTCAGTGGGATAGAACACAATATTCTGGGGATTCTTAGGGAGAATGAGCAGATATCAATAGGTCAAGAGAAGTATGAAAGACAGGCAGAAAAATTCTTTGCTGTAGATAGAAACAACCATAAGAAAATCCCTATTAACTGTTTTTCCATGCAAAAGTGCTTTTTGAATCAGGTTCTAAGTGACAGTTATAAATATGCTATGCTAAAAATAAAAATCTTTACAATAAAAGAAAAAGTAATTAAGTGATGCATTTGAACAGAATGTCTCAAGATTATGAGTTATTACATTCCTCTTAGAGATGAAATAGCAGAACTGGATTCATGGCAATTTCTATTGCTAATTCTTCAGCTCGTCATAACATTTAAGCACAAAGGGAGGAAAAGAGCATTAGTGGACTCAATGTCATAAAATGTAATATGAAAGTGACAAAATCATAACACTCTTGTTCATAAGTTCATTTATAATATTTATTTTTTTAAAAAGAAATCAAAACTTCCTCAGCAATTGCCAAAATTTGGTGCTCTAACTGTACTTCTCAGTTTGACTTGAAACATAAAATGTGAATCTAACTAAGTTTGGGGAAGATTTTGTTCAAATATTGATTTGAAGATAAAGAGACAAGGTAGATCCTTTGCCTCAAAGAACATCTTAAACGTGTGGGGTGGTGTGAGGGACAAAGAAAAGCTGAAAAGCTTTAATGTGGACTGCTGAAAAAAGGACAAAAAGGTCAACACTTATAAAGAAAAGAGAGCATGTAGGGCAAAACAGGTGAATACAAGCTCATTTTACTAATCCACATGACCAGGCTAAGACCTGGGGAGAACTCAGTCCTCTTCAGATTGCATAGGGCAGATAAAAATTCCATGATTTTTACAATTCCTCAATGAAGTGAGGTATGAAAAGTGCCTCAGAAGAAAAAGACAATTACTCTGAACTGCAATCAGGCACATCAAACTTTTGGGCCAATTCTGTCAATGTGATTTTAGAACTGATTTTATTTTTAAGTGGCTCAAGAAGGACTCTTTCATCTTTTTCTAAGAATGGTGATATTTGTTTTTAGAAAGACAAATAGATAAAATGAAATAGAACTCCATTACAAAAGTAAATGTAATTACCAGTAAAAAATTTGGTCCCACAGGAGAATAAGAACAATCATGGGTTGCTCATAAAACTAATAATTTATATTCTGAATTGTCCTAATGACAAATGAAAAACTCTTCATCTCATACCTCTGCTGATAACAACCTAATTTCCAATCTACGGCTCTCTCACATTTCCCTGAAATTTATATATTATCGTCAAGATTCATCAGTCCCAGGTGATTAAATGCCTCTCTCTGTAGTGGAATAATCTGTTTTCAGTAGAACTGAAGACATTTGATTATGATTCACCAAGTAAAACACTCAATTGAACCCAGGCAACTATCAAATTTTGGTTCAATACCTATATGTATTATTAAGCTGCAATTTTAAATGAACTTAGCTTTTGTTATACTTTTTCAGCAGAAGAGTTAAAAGATAAATTTTGGCACTAGCTTTACCTATTGCTTTCTTTATACAAGTAGATTTGAGTAGAAAAATCTTTCTGTGCAAGATGAACGAAAAGTGAAGTTTAGACACATGAAAAAATATTCAGAGAGCTGAAGAATACAAATAAGTGGATGGAGAAAGAGAATTAACAAATTGCCCCAATACAGAGTGGAAACCATTCAAGCTTGTTGCTGACTCCTGTGTAAATCCTTCCACTGTGACCAGACTGACTGCTTTAAGAAAGTAATTTCATGCTGCCAGAGAAACTTGATTAAAGAGACCGGAACGCAAATGAAGAGCAATGCCTTGTGGTCCTCCTCTAAAGGGAAGCCTGCAGGGAAAGGAGGCTTGGAAACTGCAGAGCAGGTTGGTGCTAAACAGTCTGACTTCATTCTAGAATTTGCCAAGAGTGTGTTGACCAGTACGCCTCAGCTTTTCATAGTTGCAAGGTATCCATGTAATCTAGATGATTTAATTCCATGCCAGGTTTTTTTTCCCTACAAAACTAAAAAAAGGCTATTTTCTAACTCAGGAGCTACAAATGTGTGCCTGCTAAGAACACTCTTATCATGTATTGCAGCACATCTTCAATTGTTGTATTATCATTATCTGAAACGCTACCACTTGAACAGGAAAAGGAGTATGATTTTTTAAACAGAAGAATTATTGAGACATTCATGGAAATGTCTCTGCTTTGGTTAGAAGGAAAATGAAAAAATTTCTTTTCTCTTTGAAGAAGCCATCTCCCTCTACATAGTGCTCTATGAACACATAGTGCTCTATGAACATTAAAATTTACAACTTCCCTTTTCAAGCTGCAAACTCTAATTATGTAATTTCTCATGGGATAAATCTATAAACTAGATACCAAACCACAGACCAATCTACTGCCATGTTTCTGTTGACTGGAACTTCAGACAGGTAGAACCAGGGTAAATTTAAGAGAGGAAGGGAAGATTTATCTCAGAGAAAGTCAGCAGAACACCTTTCCACTAAGAAACATATTATTGCAGATAAGTCATATTTCCCCAGGCATGACAGAACTGTCCTGATTTTGCAAAAAACTGCATGAGATATATAGATATAGATACAGATAGATAGATAGTGATATAGAGACATAGATATATAGATATATACATATATATACATATATACACACACTCACATGCATAATCTCCAGATATTTATGTAAAATTTAGATATGTAATTAAATGTAGATGTGTACAGTGCTTGTCTAACCTAAATTAATGAAGATTTAGACCTGCCCATGATTCTATGATTTAGAATACAGAATATGCTATTATAAAAGCATATAATACATGATTGTAACATCACGCTCATTATTTTTTTGTGACTTATGTTAGAACAAAACTTCTTCAGATGTCCCTCAATATGATCAAATTAACTGAAGACTAATTTTAGCTGAGTTTCTAATTTCACAGCGGAATATCAAGTAACAAAAAATGTTGCAGGGGACTTTTACTCCCTGATAAATTATTTCCAATTTATGGTGTGATTTGCCAATGAAAAGAATGTTTTGTTTAATTGTTTGTTTGTGTGTTTAAGTCTTTCTTGGTAGTAATAAGAAATGCTGAGATGAAACCAAACATAATACATTTTCTCACAGGTATCAAGAAACATACCTAACAGCATAGTTTATTAGGACAGATATTAATTACCCTTTTGAAGAACAGAAGGACAGAAACCCATTTATAAGAAATCAAAAGTAAATGTATTGAGCAACCTTTGTTTTGGTGAAAGAGAGAGGTAAACGCTCCCAATGTCTGCCAATATACCTTTCAATCACTTCACACAGTCAAATAGTTCCAAAGGCAACTTTGGAAAAATAGTGCTGAAGAAAAAAAGAAAATAAATGTGGGCTGGCTTTTTTCCCCCCTTGCTTTATTTTTCTTTAGATATGTCTGAAGCAGTAATTAACATGTTAGGTAAGCACTGACTTTTACAAGTATTTCACATTCCCCCCCCCCCCCCCCCCCCCCCCCAGATTTCTACAGGTGGGCTCTGCATTTTCCTAAATATTTGAAGATGACTTTCTTTTCTTAAAAGATAAGAATACATACCTCAAGTTGTGCCAGTAGAGGTGCAGGGTTCAGGAAGAATTTCTTCACTGAAAAAGTTGTCAGGCATTGGAACAAGGTGCCCAAGGAAGTGATGGAATCACCTTCCCTAAAAGTGCTCCAGAAAAAAGTGAACATAGCACTTAGCGCTGTGGTTTAGTTGATCAGTCAGAGTTTGGACTCAGTGGTCTTGGAGGTATTTTCCAAGCTTAATGACTCTATGATTCTATAATTTAGGAACCTTATGGCATAGTTCTGAATCTTTTTTTCACTAAATTTCCTCTACTGGGAAAATGGGTGCCTTGTATGAGTGGTATGGCTTACCTGGTTATGAATATCAAAATGATAGCTTTTGATCATGTGTATAACATGACATGTAACATAAGGAAGTAGTGAAGACAAACCTTTAAAGTTTTTCAGATGGAAAAGTGATCTAGTAATTTAAAATTTATAGAAAAATAGAAAAAAAAGGCAAATTAATATTTGCTTCTAAATGTAAATAGCATTAAGAATACTTTTTAATTTGGTGATTCACATAGGCTCGAATTTCACAGGATGATTTATATCACTTTATAAACTGCAGGATAAAATTTTAGTATGGTTGTATACAAATTACTGGAATATAAATATTTGGAGAAATAAACAGCCAACACACTTGGCTTGATTTTGAAATTAATAAAATAATTTTAAGCACACATGCCCGAGGAAGTTGATTTTTAAAATGTCCCATCATGGAGTGGAAACTGGCCTATACTTAAAAATATCACAATACTTTAGAAAATTCAAAGGAATTTGCTGTTTTCATTTTAAAATACTGATTTTAAAATTATTTGCTGTCATTATCTATCTCGGGTCTCATCTTGAATGTAAATCATACTAGTGCTTAGAGAAATCATTAAGGGCTTTTTCAAATATATAACAAACCCTTTTTTCTTTATTTTGTGGTCCTAAAGGCTTTAACCTGGAAATAATGGAATGGCTCACAGTCTGAACCAAGGACCCACTTTCCATAAAGCATGTACAAGCAAGTCATTGCCATGATTACCTTAAATGTTTCTTACAAGACATGGAGATCACAGCTCTAGAAGACTTTACACATTCATACCTTGTACTGAAGGGAAATCATACAAAACATCATTAGATCTGTTTTGCATTTTCTGCAGAATTTCCTAAACATTAGTAAAAGAGTCACACAAAACTAACTTTGGCTAGATCAGAATAGCCTTAGCTGCTATTCCAATGAAGGGCAGTTGACTAAAACCAGGAAACTATTGCGTCAGGAATTGATGACGCAATTAAATAGAGCAATTGCTCTAAAAATATCAAACAACAACGACAAAAATAAGGTGCATAAGATGCACTGTTTAAGAAGTTACCCAATGTTTTGAATACAGATACAGAAACGCAGTTTTTCATTCAGGAGAAACTGAATTGAATTAGTTCAAAACTCCATGTTTAAGACAAGGACAGTGTTTGAATTTCAGTTTGGACTTACCAGCATAATTTGTACAAACGTTTTTCACAATGGTGAGAGGAGAAGCATGGGCATCTGGAGTTGATCTTTCTTTACTTGCAAATCCCAGAGTTTAGTGAGGGGAAAAAAACAGTAGTAAGTAGCAATTTACATAACATGCTCACTTAGCATTTTGTCCAAAGCTATCCCGGAATTAAAAATTATCAACTCAGAAAATTTTTTCAGCCTAGACATAAAAGCTAGTCCTAAAGTTTTACAGTTTGAGGGGTTCATATTACAAATATCATGCTGGGTTGAGCATGCTATGCCGCACCAGCACAGCACTTAAAAAGTGCGCTGAGTCTAAAAGGCCTAAAGCTGGCCTAGAACAAAGGAGATACAAATTTCCATTTAGACTCTGATGCAGTCGTACTTCAGGCCAAGAAAAATGCAAGCAGAGGAGGGACCATGTTTGTGAGTGGGGTGTATTTGACAAATAACAGGAATCATGTCTGGCTAGTGGAAAGCTTGTTTGCTAAAGTCATTATCCATTCTTTCTCTTACTCCTGTATCTAAGCTTTCTGCCATTCTTCCTCTTAAACCCAAAACACATGCTTTAACACAGAATGTTCTTTTCTCTTTCAAATCCCTCCTATCAGATGCAATTAAATAGATTGCACATATTTTAGGGATAAAAAGCAGTGGAAAATTAGTCTCAGACATGCAAAAATCACATATTAACTTTCTGCACCCACCCCTCCAATAAGTTTTATAGTACTATGAAGTGTTACCCACAGAACAAACAATATGGTCCCTGTCACAGATTTTAAGAGTGAAAGCAATGAGGTGGGGAAAAAAAAGGAAAATGCCAACCTACATTTTCTCCAAGTGTCTCAGTACTTCTGGTTAAATGCATTTCATATGGACAAAACTACATTTTTTATTTCCTAACCTGGATAATTTTTAGAGAGAGATTTTAAATCAATTCATTGTCTTTCCATCAAAAGCCCATTTTTGTTATAAAATTTTCAATTAAAATGTTTTTGGTGTTGCAGAAAATATTGCTTAATAATTGAATGACAGTCAGCAGTCAAAGAAAGCCTCCTTGTGCAGATGGGTGGTTTAAGAGTGGCTCTTCTCAAATCCACCTGTAAATTCTCTTCTATCTCTATGTCTCCATACAGGTCAAAATAATAGAGCACTACACATTCAGCTTCCTCCATCATGTACAGTGACATCTTGAAATCTGCTTGAAATCTCCTACTGGGCAGAATCCTTTTAGAAAACTTCAACTGAAATCCTACCTAGCAGATTGCAAAATTAGAAAATACCTGACTGGGGGTAGTTACATTTCACTTTATATCAGGCTGTTTGGTAGCATGAGTAATTTCTGCTGTGTTAACAGGTAATTAATTTTGTTGAAAAATGTCAAGTCAGCTTTCATATTAAAGTATACGTAAATATACTTCACCAGAAACCTTGGATGCAAATGACTTTTGTCTTATTAGTTATAAAAATGTGATTGTATCTTCTGTCCGAAACTGCTGCCGTATCTGAAGCACTGTGTTTTCAGATGATTAATATCCTCCAAGTTAAAAGAATAAAAGAGCTTCAAGTCCCCCATTAGCCTCTGATGTTTGGATAAAAAGCAGGAAAAATTTGGTCAGGGAATCCATGACCAAATCTACAACAAGTAATAACATAAAACTAAAATGCCGAGGAATTTCTAGGAATATTGCTAATGCAGTAATGCAGTATAAAACTTGACTCAGTGTTACTTACCTCCATTTACAATGAAATAATTATTACACAGCTGACTCTGTGTCAGCTGAAATTCACTCAGCAAATGGCTTTTGTTCAATGACCTCAGTGAGCCCTAGAGAAAGAAAAAAAAGTAAATAGTTTAATAGTTCTTGATGTGCCAATTGCTGTCAATGTCAAGAAGCTGAGCACTCTTCATTCAAATGAATAGAATAGGACAAATGTCGATGATATTTTCTGAGAAGTACTCTTAGTACCACTTTTAGGTCCCTATTTTATCTGTCAAGGTTGCGAGTGGCTGATCTTAAATGGAAATCTGGCGTTATTATAGATAGAGGAAAATTTAGACCCACAAAGTCAGAAGGATTCCAAACATGAGCTGCAATCAGTGAGATTGAAGTGTTAAAGACTTTTCATCTGCAGTCTAGATTTCCACATGATTTTATTACTTAAATTATTCATAAACATGTCAACAGATTTATAAATAATAGCATTGTTAAAATGAGATGAAAGAAACATTTTAAATAAAAATGTTCTAATTATTTTTACAGAAGAAAAATTAGGGATTTAGATTGATATTTCTTCTACAGAAGAAAAAAACCTTAGGGTGTAGCAAGATGGGGTTCAGCCTTTTCTCCCAGGCAACTAATGACAGGATGGGAGGAAATGGCATCAAGCTGTACCAGGGGAGGTTCAAGTTGGACATCAGGAAGAATTTCCTCATGGAAGGGATTGTTAAGCATTGGAACAGGCTGCCCAGGATGGTGGTGAGGTGTTCGAAAAAAAGTGAATGTGGCATTTTCTTCTCGGCTCAAACTTCCTTACCTTTCTGTATGCACATCTATACATTATTCTGAGTCACTCTGTTTGTTAGGAAGATTTAGGCTTGACATCTGTCTCTCTGAACATAAACAATATGCTACCCATGAAGTCAACCAAACTTAGCACACCTGAAAATATTCTCTCACCAATACTTTGAATTCACACTTGTATTTAGCTTGAAATACAAAAGCAAAGAAACAAAAATCCAGTTCACAGCAAAGGAGACAAAGTCTTCAAATATGCCAAACAATGTAAGTTTTTGAGTATAGTTATTGTCACTGCCAGAAAAACACACAAGCCCAAGAATATACCACAACACCAACAGGCTGCCTATGCATATTTCATACTCTATTATGTAGCTTCCAAAGATTAAATACCCTGCATTGACCTACTTCCCAGTGATCATAGAGGTATCATAAACTTTCTATATGTGTAAATAAACCACATATTTAAATGAATTGTCACAATATGTGTAAATATACATGATTTGTTCTGAGAGAGGTTCATGGCCAAAGATGTTGTCTGTTTTGTTATTCCTGTCCTCCTCCCATGGCTATTGGGCTGAAGAGTGAGTCACCTGAAATTTCTCTTCTAATGGAAAATATAATTTCCAGCAAACAAAAAGACTAACTTGTTATTAGGCTGGAAAGATCCAATGATTCATATGGCCTGAACAATATTACTAGATCCAGCATGGGAGAGGCAACAACAACAAAAATAAAAAAGAACTGAGAGTATAAGAACACAGCTGCTATTTTTGACAGGACCTGGATATCTTTCAGCAGTAGGTTCTGACTTCTGACTTGGAAGGGAAGTCTGGTCAAGGTAAGGAAAAATGATGGGAAAAAATTGCAACTTGAAAGGCTTATCAGCACACACCTAAGACAACCCATTCATCTGTTATTTCAGATAACACAGTATTCTCCTAAATTTTTTGTACATACTTCAGCATAGTAAAGACATTCATAAAACCAGAAACTCACAATAAATATTTTGAACAAAACCAGTTTAATTACTGTCACCACCCCATTAATTTGCCAAAGCCACCCTTCTGGTCCCATATTAGTGGCCAAGCTCAATACATCTTAAATTTCCTTTATGTAATATTGTAATATGTAATTAGAAATTATATTTCATCAGTGAATTTGCCATTATATTTAAATCATATTTGAATCCATAATATACTATTTTTATCCTTTATAATAATTTCAAGAATTTCAAAGACTAATTTAATTTGCTTGTAGTTTCTCTTGGTAGTGTGGAATGCATAAAAGACCTTGATTCTATGTAAGTACTGCTCAGCAGTAATGAAAACATCTCTGTGTTAGCAACACTGTTTTCAGCACAAATACAAAACATAGCTCCATACTAAGCACAAGGACAAAAATTTACTTTATCCCAGAGAAAACCAGTGCACAGTTTAAAGTGTGAAACACATGAATCACCAGAGTGTTTTCTGTGGCTTTTCAGTTGAAAAGATTTCTTTTTCTACTGTAAAAAGGCCACACTTTGAAGAAGCACTTAAGCCTTAGTGGATCTATTGAGTGCTACAGAATACATTTACTATGCCTGATTACAGCATGTTTTAGAAGTACTCTAATAGATAGCGAGGTTACTTTGGGCATTGCTGTCAACTTGTATCGCAGAGTGCATCTACCATAGGCAGCACAGGAAAACTGGGTAGAGGAAAACAGAGCAGCTGTTGTGTCAGTAACACATTATCATGCTCACTTCTGGGGCCAGAGATGACTGAGGAATTTTAAAAAGGATATTTAGTCTTTTGGAGCAATAGGAAGAAGATTGGAAATTTGTACCTTCTTGACTTGCAATTCTTCTTGACTTGAAATATAAAATGAACTGTGCCATGATGCATATATTTACGCATTTTGTTTTATGGATGTTCCATTAGAAGAAAAAATTAAATCCATCAAACCCCAACCTTTACAGTTGTCTGATATTGCAGAAAAAGAGGATCGTACAAAAATATTCTTGTAATTCTCTTGTTGAAATGGAAGGGCTCCTTGTTTTATGGCAGGTAGAATAAGTGGGGGTCCTAGATCCAGCTCAGTGGCCAAAGGTCTAGAAAAAGATGTTGCTGATTTTTGCCATATTTAGATTAGGTCATGAATAGGATGTTATATAGAAGGAAAAAAAACAAACCCAAAGACCCATAGAAGGAGAGAGAGTGTAAGGGTATGACATTTTTAGAGGTTTTAACATAATTTACGAGCATATAACCTTAATGTCTGCCCAATCCTGGATATTCTACTAATTTTTTAGGTCAGAATAGAAAATTACTATTCATACAGATTGTGCATTCCTTAGCATCATTGTTTTCCAAGTTGCTCCTGAGCTAGTCAGATCAAAGTAAGACTAATGATAACCAAATCCAGAAGAACAACAGAACAATAAGCACTCAGTCATGTCACTGGAGCCAACCACTCTTGGATCTTCAATACTGGATGCAGGAGATATTCCACTGATACAAAAGAAAAACTATGACTTGGAGTTATTGCAAAAGCATTTACCCACATAAAACAAGTTACTCTACATTTATGCAGAATTTGGACACCCAAAGACATCTAAAATAAGGAATAACAGCCTAACTTGCCTCTTGAACAATACTGACAGAATCACAGAATCACATAATATGCCAAGTTGGAAGGGACCCACAAATACTAAGGAGTTGTGTGTAGTCTAGATAGTCAGCACTTTGGGAAAAATTGCATTGCTCTGCTGTGCTGAGCTGTGTGTTCAACCAGCCATCCTGCCCTCCCCTGCAGTCCCCTTATCACTGCTTCTCCAGGACACTGCGGGGCTGGGGCCTTCCCCATGCACGACTGAGGGTGAAGAGTGGCAGAGGGAAGCAGCCACTTCAGAACTTCCCTCTGGTCCCTGAGATGTGCAGATCCTTCTCCTCCTGTGTAGGCTAAGCTCCCTGAGTCCCCAGGTGGAGAGACTGTGTACAGGGTTATGAGAGGAACTAATGGCTGCTCCCTGGTTTCTGGTCCCAATCAATCAAACAGCACAACTCCCCCTCTTGGGTGTACCTGTAGCAACAGCACTATAGTAAAATCTCATAAATGTGTCCACTGTGTGAGCAACATTGTCAGGATATTTACCAGCCTTGGTATTTGTATCAAGAACTGAAAAAACAGTTGCTATTAACAGCATGTGACTTGATTTTTTACCAAATTAAAAAACGATTTATTGTTTGCTTTGTTTTAGTTTTAAAAGAGTAAAAAATCAAGCTCCTGGGATGGAAGGTGAGAAGTAACTTCATCTAAACTCAGTCACGGTTTCTCCTCAGGATAGCAGCACTGCCACAATGTCCTTATGCATGCCATACTGCAAGCTAAATTATTGGTTCCTGGTTAGAATATTTGTGTCTGCATAGAGAAATTTATATGCTTCTCTTCTTAATCACTACATATTAAAAGTCACAGTATCGCATCATTTTACAAAGAAGATTCTCCTGTATAACATGTTTTATGTATAATAAAATGTTAATTAATGTACCTGAATTTTAAATAACAATGCAGGAAAAAATGTAACTCTCAGAAATACTCGTAATACAGATTTTCCATACATGAAAAATTACTGATTAATTTTTATTCAACTTGTTGAGTTATCTAATTTTGACAGTGAGATCTCTCAGTGGCATTCAGCATATCACCACTCACTTTGCAGTGAAATTAAGTATCTACTCAAAACTAAAGTGCTTGGCTGTTATTCGACCATATTTGCTCTTAATGCTTTTAAAATCCATTAGCTCTCACGGACTTTATTCAGATTGACAGTGCTGTCCAGAATGAACGGTTACCATTAACTGGAAGACAAAACAAAACAAAAAAGTTAGCTGTGAAAACCTGAGAGTTTCTATGTATTGATCAGGAAATGCCTGCTACAAAATAAATGCAAAACCACATACAAGTGTAGGAACATCAATAGATTTCTAGGGCTGAAAAAATGAACATTTTTATCAGGGTTCCTCAGAATCACTTTTTCTGTTTTCAGAGAATTGAGGGAGTAGATTGATGCCTGGTTTAATTGATTATGTATTAACATTAGCTGAAGATGACATGGGGGTAATGATAATGTGTATGATTTATTATGGCTATATACACTGGGTAATGCTGTTACCCACCAAACAATTATTACTGGCTCTATCAGCTCTCTGCACTGAAACTGATCTCATGTTGGATATACAAGAATTTATTAATCCTGCAAAATCTCAACCAAGCAGACTATTCTTTGTTATTTAAACAAGATGTGAGTGTTTTATTAGAAATTACATCATAGTAAATAAGACTCTTATGAACCACCTCTAAAATATTAATATCCCTGTTTTGGGAGATGGGCGGAAAATTGTCTCTGATCTTAGTAAAGTAAGTACAAATGTGTTTTGACTTCAGAAAAATAAACAATAACACTTCCTTCTCAGAACCCTTTTTTATTTATTAAAATTCTAAAGATGCTACAACAACAACCCTCCAAACCCTTCCAATTACTTAAGTAGAGCTTAAAGGTATGTTTTGAAGTTATCTGGCTTTTGAATAGATCTGACTCTAAAATAAAGCCAGGTGCTGTACAGGCTAACCTCATGGACACTCAAACACAGACCAGGCTCCTTAACTTACCAAAACCTCTGTAGCAACTTCAAACAAAGGCATAATCTAAATATTTTGAAGCCTTTGGGGCACTCTGTATTGGAATTGTCTCCATTATCTTGACATGCTCTCTAATTTTTAAGGGTTATCCTAAGAAAAACTATGAGAAACATATATGTTAAGAAAAACTTCATTTAAGACATCATTTCCATGGAATGATGAAAGAAAAGCTATTACATTTTGCAGGTTTAAAGACCTAAGCTTATGGTTTGCTGTTGCTGTGGCACTCCATGGTTGCCCTGCTTCAACCTTGTTTCTTGACAGTAATTCTTAGGAATTCAGAAACTCCAGCAGTCTAAATTGTCTAAATTCGGGTTATAGCGCTAGATCCAAAATCCCAGCTTTTTCAGCAATATAAGAATTGAAATTTTTATTCCATTCTCTGTGAAAGAATGGAGGGAGTGTCTTGGGCAACAAGATTGAAGGATGACTTGGTGACCTGGTGTTGGTATACATCATAGAAGTGATGTATACATACTAATGAAGCAGGAGAGAGCCAATTCTCCTGAAACTGCCAAGGGAGGAAATCAGCACAGTTCAACACAAAGATGTGATCAGTGCAGATCAACCCTAGACTGGATAGGGCCAATGTGTACACATAAAACCCAGGTATTACTGCACTTGCCTTAATGGGAGAACAGCCTGTCCCTGCTGCTCGTGACAGTGTCCTCTTACACCGACTGCCATATTGAGTAACACGCGTTTGAGTAGTGAAGTTGTAAAATGTTTCCTTATAGCAGCAAACAGGTAATTTAGCTGTGTCTCTGGACAGTTTAAGAGACTTTGTTGATAGATAAAGACAAAGAAAATAAACAGAGAGTTAACATAGGCTGCACTTGTCTAACTCTATTGCTAATAAAATTCATAAAGGTCACCCTTAGTATACAGGTATCAAGAGAGAGAATATGCAGCTAAGCTGTATTTCATTCTCCTACTGCTTTAACTAAACTGGGAACTGCTGAACAGGAGCAAAAGTGAATGCTCAGTTTGCTTTTCTTGAAAGTGCTCTTCTTAAGGCAAATTTGACATTACACTAAATTTATGATTTGTGAAAATATTCTTATTACATCCTACACAGATAAGCATAAACAAAGTTTACTGCAAAGCTGCATACTAAGGAAGAGTTTTGAAAAATTACAGAATAAAAGACCAACTCTAAGAGTAGAGAATCAGTCATATAATCCCAAACTTTATCTTTCTATCCATCATAAGACACTTGCCTCGATGTAAGTATATGGCTAACTGGCTCTTTCTTGCAATAACTGGAAGAAATCTTCTGAATATAAAGTCCTTGTATATATGAAGCTGCTTTCATAGCATTTTTTGTCATTGATAAGTTTTCCCGAGTCACCTTTTTTTACCTTAACTTCCAGCCTTTTTACTGAGCATCTGTTAGCTAAAATGAGGCCTATAATAAACATTTATGTCCCTCTTTATGCTGATTGTTGTTTACACCTATGTGGCAAGGCTGCAAGAATATATTGAATATTTATGTAGCAAGAAATTGTACCTCCAGACTATTAAATACTGAGTGGAGCAGCTGGGATTCTCTAAATGCATTCAGGCCACTAGCAGTATCTATTATTTATCCGCATTACTAGCTACACTTGCAAAGACTGTTCACTCTTTCTCCTCTAACACCTGATGACAGCAGAATGGGACCACATCATTTTTAACCCCATCAACATCCCAATTTGTTTGGAATTGCATTCTGGTCTGCATTCTCATTACAATGAAGTAGCAATGTGAGAATGTTGAAAGCTACAATCTTCTTTTTATAAGAAAGAAGATATTATGGGGATTGCTGGCTTCCCCCCACTACACTGCTCCACTGCTGTGAGATGTCACCTGGAGTACTGTTTCCAGATCTTGGGCATCAAACATAGGAAGAATATGGACCTGGTGGAGTGAGTCCAGAGGAGGAACATGAATAAGACCAAAGGACTGGAGCACCTCCCTTTTGAGGAAAGGTTGAGTGAGTTGGGGTTGTATAGACTGAAAAGGAGAAGGCTTTTGGGAGAAATAGAAAAATACCTAAAGAGGATTACAAGAGAACTGGAGACATTTTACAAAGGCATGGGATGATGGGATAAGGAGCAATGGCTTTAAACTGAAAGGGAAGAAATTCTTTACTGTGAGAGAGGTGAGGCACTGGAACAGGTTTCCCAGAGAAGTTGTGGATGCCCTGGAAGTGTTCAGGGCCACAGTGGACAAGACTTTGAGTTACCTAGTCTAAGGAAGGTTTACAATCCATGCAGGATTGGAAATAGGTGATCTTTAAGGTCCCTTCCAACCCAAATGATTCTATGATTCTATGACTATTTAGCAAAATTCTGATCAGATGCAGTAAGTCAGTGCCAGCTCTTTCATTTAAGTAAACTCAAAAAAACAGCCAAGAGAAGACTGCTCTCTGCAAATATCTCTGGAACTTTATGTTTTCTTTACATTTTTTCTCATATCCAAGTCAAATCTCAATTTGCATTCATTTTATTGCAAAACATATCCAGAAGTAAGTTCAAAGTGTTATCCAGTCTATTCCTTTTCCTCAGTTTTATGTGTACAACTACTCAGATGTACATTTCAAAAAAATATTAATATAAATTATATTATAGTTCGCTCTTTTTCATGCTTCTAAATCTCAGAACGGGGTCTAGAACCTTAATAGCTAACTCACTTCTTTATTATGTAAATTTCATTAACAGGGTTTTGATTTCCTCTGTATGCTTGGTTTTTCACTTTTTTTCTTTCATTGCATCTATTATCTAGTAATACTAAAAATACATGAATGTTAGATGATGTCCCATTTTTCTAGTGAGACTTGTTAATGAAATTACTTTCATTATACAGTGATTCCTCACCTTTAATTTATTTATGGAATTCTAAGAAATTTACTTGCCCTACTAAAATTCAGACTTTAATTGTGTTTCTGTTCAGCTTAACAAGTGATTCCATACATCCAGAATCCACTTTTTGCTCTTTGTTGATCTTTTCTCGCATGATTCTTATGAAAGCTCAATATAAAACTTTCCTCCATGAAGATGTAAATTGTCTTTTTTTATTGTGTTTGTTGTGTATGTTTGGTTCCATATGATATATTGCTTATTGTATGTTATGTATTTATTTATTTTAGTCCTGATCATGCTAGATAAAGAATTGATTTTTATGATAACATATTCTGGGAAGACATTTTAAGGAGGCTTGTCAAGTTCAGCTTAAATACCATCACATTAGCAAGAAATTTGCAATACTAGAAGAAATAATCCATTTTTCTGAGTCAATGTAATCAGAAAAGAAATAAAAGGAGTGTCTTTCCTAATGCACCTCTTCAAGAACTTCTTTAAAGTCTTAGATTTTCTGGTAATGCAAATAGCAAACTATCTGTAATAGTAATAACTGTTAAATAAGTAATAACTATTTGTAGAAACCTGATCTCTATGAAATTAGTAGAAGAAAACTCTTCCACATTTTGATTAACTTGGAACTTTGACAGATGTCCAGCTTTTGAATTTTTGGAACAACATCTCAAAGCTAGACAGAATATCACAAGATCACACTGACATAGACGAAACTTATATGTAGCTCACTATTTTAACAGAAAATAATTTGGTATAAAGGGATAGTGTTTACAACCTTAACATAACTCTTCATATTTCAGGA
Organism: Calcarius lapponicus; assembly: GCA_039654755.1. Lineage (NCBI taxonomy): Eukaryota > Metazoa > Chordata > Aves > Passeriformes > Fringillidae > Calcarius > Calcarius lapponicus. Next base: position 43,840,871 of record CM077468.1, on the reverse strand, counting down.
TGGCATTCACAAAGAGAGATTTTTTTGCATCCAAGCCTTCTTCTAGGTATACCAATATCAAGTTCTGGTAAGCACTGACATAGCATTTCTTCAACTGACAGTGATCTTATTAATTTTTAACTGAATAAGCCCAAATATTCAATATGCACTGCATTGAGTAAATGTTTGTAGATAGATATTAATGGAATCTCTGTCAGAACAATGAGAATATCAGGGAACCATAAACTTTTATATGCTTGTATCTTTTCCAGATTAAAAGAGCATTCACTGCACAATTTCAGTTAATTCTTGAGATACAATTCAGGGAGTTTCAAGTCTTTAACTAATATGTTTACCAGCCTGTTATCTAATTGTAAATATGTGTGCTACTTTTCAGAGCAATCATTTGGTGATATATTTATTAATGTCATTATACCAAAGAGCTTGTTGGACACACTGGGATAGAAGAGATGTGTTTGCTATGTATTAGTGTAACTTATAAAAGTCTTTTGCCAATACCAATAAAGGCTGTAGGCCTTGTGCTAATCTGACAGTGTGAGGTCTTAGGATTTGTCTGAGCTTGCCTTGACTTTCTAGTTTTTTACAAGTATGTCAGCACTACATGACAAACAATAGCCCTTGAAGTTAAGCCACAATATTGACAACTCAGTGTGGCATCCCATCTAGTCTGTACTCCAGGAACACTGGTATTGTGTCATCCTAGAATACAGAGGGATTATAGAAAAGACATAGTTATTGGTAAGGTTTTTTTCACAATTGTTTTTAAAACACTATTATTAAGGAAGCTTTTTCTGTATTAATTTGTACTAAGACTGCCTCTAAGTTATTAATAGCTGTTTCTTGGTTTTAATTAGTTTGTTAGGATTTTAAGTAATATGAGAAATTGTTGGCTTTACATGTAAGGTGTACCATATTATTGCTTACTTTGATATGGTGGGTGTAATATTAGATGCATACATATTAAGAAACTTGCAAATTCAAGATAATTATTTGTGTCCAGTGGAATGTGTGTGCACATTCCTAGAGTACAGGCTTAGAGTTTGGAGTGGAATGTGTGTGCACATTCCTAGGCACTGGCCTAGAGTACATGGCAGCCTTCTGAATAATAGTGTGACTTTGGTTGTAGGCAAAGGAATGTTTAAACAGGGTAATGCTTTTAATTAGCAGCTTGAAATTGCCCTAAATCAAACAAAGTAGTAGAGAGGGCTAGATTGACAATGTTTTTCCTAGAACAAAAAAGAGAGAGGTCACAATTATTTGAAGACCATCTTAGGACACTAAGGATGTTAGGTTTTCTGCCTAGACTTGTGCACAAAGATAAGCTAACACATCCACTTTATTCCTTGCAGAGCTCAATTTGGCATTTGCTGAAGCCTCTGAATCTAGTCTTGACAACAGCTTCAGACCACAAAAACCCTGAAACTGTGCAGACAAACCTACATTCTCTGTATACCTGTTTATATCCATTTACCTTGAAGTCCTTGAGAAGTACAGAAATTATCTCTCCCAGATTTTAAACACAGGGAAGTAAAGACCTGAAAGGTACGATTTTGACCAAGATAATGCAATGCCTGTTGCAGAGGCCTGACCTAAGCAGTACTTTATGAGGCATTCCTTTTAGGATTATTTAAAAAGAAAAATAGCATAGAAGTTATGTTATTATTTTCATTATGTATCCATGTTTTGATATTGCCCAGAACTCAATTAAAATCAGGCCCCATTATATGAGCACAATCAAAACCATATATCAGAGAAAAATTTATGCCATACAAATGAAAATGTCTTTAATTGTGCTTTTCAGTGCTGCATATACAGCCTTGTGATAATTTCTACCAAGATTATTTTTATTCATAAGTGGTCAAGCCAGTAACATTTCTAAAATGGAAGGTTTTATTATGAAAGAATAAATGTCATTCTTTTGCTTACAAAAAAGCAACAGAGAGAACCAGGTCACGCAATTCTACTTCAGAGAATTTTCTTATAACATGATTATTTTGATTGTTGGTAACCTAAAAACCAGCTTTAATTATCTGCAATCAGAGCTGTTCATCATACTTGTAATAAAGATCCACTGGACCTGAGAAGATTTTAACATTTTAGAAAAACCAAGCATGCATTCTGTGTTTGTGGCTTTGGCAAATGATGACTCAAATGCTGCAGTACCCTAACAGGCATTATGTAAAATATGCATTACCTCATGTACAAATTTTTGTTCATTTTTAATTGATTGTCTTACATATTCTCATCCTTCTCCATGAATCTGCTCAGTCTCTCTGCTAGATCTCTTCTTTTTCTACCTTCACAGACATCCTGATTTTCCCTCTAACAGCTTTATGCCATTTGCTCTCAGGCTTCCTCCATCTTCTAAATCCTGTCTCTGTTCTTCACACCACAGAACTGTCTGAAATTCTGCAAAAGCAAATGCAGGATCCTGCACGTGGGGAAGAATGACCCAGTGCGCCCGTGCTGGCCGAGGCTCGACCTGCTGAGGAGCAGCTCTGTGGAGAAGGACCTGGGGTTGGTTCCTGGTGGACAACAGACTGTCCATGAGCTATCAGTGTGCCCCAGGTGCCAAGAAGGCCAATGGAATCCTGGGGTACATTAGGAAGAGTACTGCCAGCAGGTGAAAGAAGAGAAAAAGAGGGAGAAGAGAACAAAATAAATAGATACTTCTTCTTTTTAAGGAACATGGACTGTATTCGTCAAATAATAGATCTGCTGTAAATTCCTAAGCTAATTAAATTTTTTTAAGCTTTCGGCACAGACTTATCTGGCATAGGAACAAACACATTAAAAATGCACTGATTAGGGAGCTCTTTGTGTGTTATTTTAAATATCATCATTTGGAAATCCACATCATTTTGACCTGAGAGGGATCACACATTCCTCTAATGCTCTCAGAAATTCAAGTACTTCCAATGTAACTCCTTCTTATTTTCTTTCTTTGGATCCCCAGTTCGAGCTTTCTAAAAAGAGTTATGTGCAGCATGGTTTCTACATCAACCATTAACAGTGCTCATAATTAAATCCATTTCTCAAATTTTATTTGAGTCTTAAAGCAATGTTTCCTACTGTCAACAGTGGCCATTTGTTACACATTTAACATAGAAATAAAAGTTTTTTAGCTACCACAAGTTTTTCTATCAATTTAATTTGAATAAGGGCTGGGCAAGTGAGCACGATGAAAAATTAAATCCAGATGATCTCATTGATTAGAGAGATCTGACCCCCCAAAGCAAACTTCATTAATTATCCTAGCTTCCACTTCAGAAAGCAGAAATTCAAAAGTTTTAATTATATTATTTCACTACATGAGGCATCAATATAATTTATGATGTCTATATAATTACAGACTCGTTAACTGCACACACTCTTTACTGTAACAGGTACGGCGTCTTCAGTTTATATATGATGATGCAATTTAGGAGTAAATATAATCCTAGGAGTGTCTAAATGTAAGGATTGTTAAAACTGTACAGTGATGTCTGCAACACTAATCTGAATGAAGGGGAAAGCCGGTTAAGAAACCTAATTAAGCATTCAGGTTTCTTGCAAATCAGTTTTCACTAGATTCTGGTGGATTTTCTACACTAGACAAATGTACTATAAAATGTTTATTGCAAGGTTTTAGAGAAAAGATATTCTGGTTTTTTACTTGAAACAAGAAGATGTAAGATTCGATGTGTGACTGAAGTGCACATTCACAACTGAGAAAACTGAAGGGGGAGGGCAAAAAATTCAAAACATATAAGTATCTCTTTTGCTTTAAATATTTCTTGAGTCTGTAATACACACAATCATTGATTATAGGGTGTAAGGACCAATTCTCAACACCTTTTCAGACAACAGTACAGCCAAATCCAGGATTATAAAGATTTTTTTTTCCACCATCTTGAAATGCATTCATAGTAAACTGCTTTTCTTCTGTTATTCTACTTTCTAGATGTTTAGGATATATCTGGCTCTAAGGAAGCCTTACATCTTCTTGCTGAAATGTCAAATGGTCCCCAAACATGTTTTTGTCTTTGAAAACAGATTTTTCTGTATTTATTTTTGGTGTATGGGTCTCCAGCAATTTCAATGTCATTAACATGATGTGATATCAGATAATCATATATTTGTTGATTTCACAAAAATGTGCAATTGCCCATGCAGAAAATGGTTATGTGAATTTTTTTATATTGAACAAGGAAAAGAAAGATGCATGAAAGACCAAACCGGAGCATGTAACTCTTGGAAATAGACATAAAATAGTATAAATATAAAATATTTATAGTCCTTAATGGAAATGTATGTGAATTTGCCAACTGAGAAGAGACAGAAAGTGGTCCTTAAGAAGAGATTATGCTTCAACCATCCATGAACATTTGAAAGCAGCCTAAAATCAGTCATTCTTTCTCTACCTCAAATCCTGTCTTTCCAAATTACTTGCTTAATTGGTCCAGTGGATTTCACCCAAGAAACCAGGACCGTTATATAGAAAGTTCAGAAGGCAAGTATCTTTACAATCTTAAGCTTCAAATACATTAGTAGGTAAATAACTATGCCTAAATGCTGATAAGCAGTCACATGATTAACTCAACTAACAATTCATATTTCAGGCTATCTAAAAACATGTTGAAGTTTCTGCTCTTAAAATAAGTGGTCCTTTGAACTACCATTTTATTTACCATCCTAATTGTACCACCCACTAGTAAAATTGTACAATCCTTACAGATGCACATACACTTTGGATTTGTTGGTTTTTTCTATGCTTCTGTGTACAAAATGAAAACAAACAAGAAAACAAACTAAAAGTCCAATCTTTTTATAAGTGCATGCAGTAATCGCCATTGGGCATCTATGAGGACTTGGACAAGGAAATCATGGGCAAATTAAAGTATTGTTAAAACGAATTAGCTGTCAGACTTGCATAAGCAGTACCACTACCTGGTTTTCATGCCTGAATATAGCCAAAATACCATCCACACTGACAATAGGATTGTATATTTCAGCCTAACTATTGGCTTCATAACATGAAGTTGTCATTAATTTTTCTGTACATTTATTGAAAGAGTGATTTCATGCCAGCCCTCAGCTCTACATTTTTACATCCTTTTTCATTAAACTATTTATTGGCTGATGGCATGTTTTATCATTCAAATACTTAGTTTTGAATTCTCTAATATTTTAAGGAATTTTTCCCAAAGGTTAGCTACAGTCACAATTTGGGTTTTGCCAGGCCAATTTAAAAATGTTTTTTCCACACATTCTTCCTTGTCTCTTTTATAGCCTTTATGCTTATGTTGTAAGCCATGCTTGTTGTGCTGGGATTTTTATTATGAAGTTAAAATGGATAGGAGCTAGAGCTGAACTCAGTTTCCACCACTGATTTAGTTTCTGTTCCAATCTTTTGATGGAGAAGGGTACCTCAGAATACAGTCACTACTTCATTCCAGCTGTCAGGAACATAGTAGAAAATAAACTGGAGACATTCCCTGATAGTTTCAGACATATACTTTAAACATTTCAGTCCCTCTTAGACACCTTAGTGAAAGCCCCAAGGCCTGACAGCAACTGTTGGGAGCTGAAAGTAAAAGAAAGTATTTTCTAAGTAAGAAGCAAGCCTTTCTTACACTCAATGCAGCAGAATGCCAATGGAATTACTTCATCCATTAATGGGTAAGTTTTGTTTCCTTCCCAAAGAGAGACTCATCCATGTGAAAATTTCTAAAAAGGCTTCAGACTTGCTTTTAAACCTTGTGCTCACATTAATTGTCTTCATATTTTACTATTCAATTTGTGAATGTGACTGACTATGATCACACAATAGTGAAAGTGCACTACTACCACAGAATAAGGATCAACTAAAGGCAAAAAACCTTATAAAAATCTCAAGAAATGTTATGTTTATTTTTTTCTTTATTTAGAAATATCACAATTGTAAGAAAACCAAGAAAACTAAGACCATTTATGTATATCCATTTGCACCTAATTTGTTTTCTTTGGTCAGATTTTCTTGGAGAATCAACTCAACCATTTTACCTGCAAATATGTAAATCTAAGACATGAAACCACTGAGATGGAAGTCCCTATGCACAACTCTATGAAATCCCTTTGCAAAGTTTTAATTCAATTCTGTAAATGACATCAAAGGCTTCTCTGCTTGCAAAATAAATAAGTCCCACTTCTTTAAAATCGCTTTGTGGTAACTCTGGATTTATAAGGATCTTTTTCTTGATTGTAGCTCACTGTTCTTCCTTTTGTACATCCTAATCAAATTTGCATTATTAACTGAGTTCATATTTACTGTCTTTTCTTTCAAATTGAAGAGAAAGAAGTGATGGTAGGATGGCTCACAGGCAGCTGGACATAAGCCTTACCATTCTTTTTTAAGAAGAAATACAGAAATGAAGCGAGTATGCCATTTACATTTGGATGCCACTACACTGTCTTTTGCTGCCTTCTTTGTATTTTAGATGTGACTCTTGAGAATGACCCTGCATTGTTGCTGTTTAGGATTGTAAGTGGGATTAGTATAAAGTGATTCACAAAGTGTGCTGTCCTAGGGTGACTAAACCAGGAGAGATGCCCAGGGGAAAATCATTTCCCTTGATATCAAAAATACCTCAAGCTTTCTGCAGTATTGTTACAGGAAGCCTGCTGTGATGGACTCACCTTCTTCCCTTATCTTCTGGTAATATCCTGAAAAAGCTGTTACACTACATGCCAATTGTACATATAATCAGTGTAGGCAACTTGTTTGCAGACTGCCAATCTGTCCATCAAGCCTATGAGGTGTAAGAACAAGGGCAAAAAAGCAGCTCAGGTTTAGGGCAGTTTGCTTAAAAAGAGACATAGGATCTGTTCTGGATCTCTTTACGAAGCTCAGAAACACAACCACCTTGCACAAGGGGAAAACAAAAAAAGGACTCTAGGAAACAGTCAGGCAAAATTTATTTCTTTGTATGAGCAAACCAAGTTTTGGCTGTTTTCATCAATATACAAATCTGTTCATGTAAGATCTTTGTTCTGTATCTCTTAAAGAACAAAAGGAAAAAAAATCCACATTAAAATATCACACATGAAAAGGACACAAAGGTTGTAATAGAATTCTGAACAAAGGTTGTAATAGAATCTGAATAGAGTCTGAAAAACTTTAAAACCAGCCCATGAAAGAAAATAATTTATTTTCTTTTTGTTGATTTATACCTTCTCTTAAAGAGCTTTAAGATTGCATATTTTCTGGAAAACTCTACTATTGTCCAAAAATCATCCTGTAGTTGTGGTAAGCTCTGGCCAAGCCAAGTCATATATTGCATATGCCCACTTGTAATAACAATGTGCTACCTACATGATGAGCAGATGGATATTATGCCCTGTAAAGGATGCATCACTGACTTGTCCCGATCTTACACTAAAAGGAGTCTGGAGTAGGGTTGTAACACTGCACAGCACAATGGTTCTTTTTTTTTGCAAGGATCCTTAAATCAATCTGGGATTATGATAAAATGCATCTGTTCTTTGGGGATTGGCAAAGAAATTAAAAGTGTAGAAGAGGAAAAAGAAAATTCAGTCTTACATTCACTGTTTTTTTTTTTTTGGACTAAAAACTCATCCTTGGTTAAGAAGTTCAGCACACAGGACTGTGGTGCTGGCTGTGTCTGTGTGTTTGCAAACACATATAAAAGAACCAAGCTGTCCTACTTCTTCATACAGATGGATATGTTTTGCTGCAATCATTTCTGTGTTAAGATGCAACCTATTACTCCCATTCTGGCCAGCTGCAGAGTTCATCTGTGTGTTTGACTTACAAGCTGTTGAAACCTACAAGAATGACTAAGGATGATGCACCAAAGCAACACCTCTAATCACAGCTGGACTGAGTGGGTGCTGCTGCCACGCTGTCATGTGCTGAGGGACTGTGAAGAAGTCAATGATGATTTAACAAGGGAGCTATGTAAGGAAGAGAAGTATTGTAGGAGCTGACTACATACAGCTTACTCTTGGAGGCAGCTGGGATTATTGCAAATGCATGCTGAATACACATTTTTCACTAGTGATGGACTGATCTAAGACCTTATGGCAGTTGCTTTATTCTCTCCCTGTCCATTTGGAAGGACAGTGTTGCAATGCCCCAATACAGATGTGTTACAGGTTTGTAGATGGGATGGGAGTTCAGAAGTGTTTTAACAGTACACAGTTCTCTCTCAGCTGGAAAAGTTCATGCATTTCTCTGTAACAATCCAAGGTCAATAATATATTCCCCAACAAGGAAGATATGAAAGGAAACTTGCTACAAGAACTCTACATCTCTCCTGTCTGACTAGTGAGGAAAACATCTTTCATTTTGAAGAGGAAATGAAAGATTATTCTATAAACATTCAAACATGTACGATGTGGAGATGTTTGGATACAGAAATATCACATACTTTGGGAAAATGACCATTTTTTGAAGAGGCAGAAATAAAGTAAAGGCTTGGGCTTCATTTGCATCCCTTACAAGTGAAAAAAAAATTGTATCAGAGCTCTGAACTACCAGTGCTCTCAACGGCAAAAGTTCTTTTGAAAGCCAATAGAGACACAAAACTGAGTATTGTGGTTTTGTAAAGAGAAACTAAATTTTCTGCCTAGCTGATAACACTGGTCTTCCTTGTGCTTGTTCACAAAAAATCTATGAATACTAATTTCAGAGGTGAAGGATCACATTAAGATACAAGGACTTAGCTTTATTTCTCAAAGTTTCCTAGTCCAGAACTGACAGAATATATCAGCTCCAATCACTCGTTTTGATCAATGAGTATCCCATATCTGTGAGATATTTCAGCAGGCCACAAGAAAAGTTTCAGGTTATCTGGGTTCCAGAAGCATCAGAATTTCATATTGAGAAGTTCATGTACAGTGTGACATTATTAAATACCCAGGAATAAAGGTCTTTTTCTGTCTATATGTTACAAAGCTATGTCTTCTGCAGTAGGTTATATTCTACTTCATGGGCTTGTATGATAGGAAGCCCACCCTCTGTTCAGGCAGGTGGTGAAATTAAGTTAAAAACACAAAAGAGGCTTTGTAAAGTAGTTAACAGAAAAAGGAGGGGAAAAAGATTTTTTTTTTTCCCATGGTACAATAGCATCTTTCACTTCAGGACCTCAAAGCACTTTAGAAGCACTGTAATTAAGCTTCTAATCTCTCCATGTAGTATAAAAGATTTTTAATGCCTTTTAGCAAGAGAAGAGATTAAAAATGAGCAGGAAATAAACTGGTGTTTGCTCATTTAATTCATAATGAGAAGAAAAATATGCACAGCTTAATAATTGCTTTTATTTTAATTGTTCATAAGGAGCAATCTTTCTCCTTCCCACCCTAATTATGAAATAGACACCCGAGTGTGAAAAGCTGTAGAGCCTGGGATCACCCATAGCATGACAGGTTAATTCCATAAATGCTTTCTTCCATACATCTTCCAACATTTTATAGAAAGTCTCTTCATCCACTGTTTTCTCCTGATTTAGTGTTTCAATATACCTTCCTTGACATACTTTTACTCTTTCAAGTGTGTTGATTCTTTTTTAATATTGTGTTAAGATCTCAACAGAGGGAGAAAGGGAAAAAAATGTGTTGCATCAATTGAAGAGTAAAGAATTTAGTGTGACATAGTCCTCATTCAAGACAAAACATAAACATTGAAATAAATGAGAGGAAAATGAGAAACAGCAGCACTTCATGTGGTTATGAAATATCTTAAAACTAAAGCATGAGCTGAAATGGTTTTGTTGTCCTAAAGAACAGTTTGTCCTTTCCTCTGCTCTATTATCTCAACAGTCTACTATGAAATCTGCTCAGCAGGGAACATTTTTATGTCAGAATGCTGTATTTTTAGTCAATCGATTGGCCCTCTACCAGGGCAGAGGGTTAGCTGCCTTTCAAACTGGAAGAGACATCTGCAGCCAAAAGAGGAGTCTCTCCATTTATCCTTGGCAAGACAGGAATGACAGTGCCTACCTTTGTGCACTGCAAGTTCAGCGTCTGTTAGCAGGGGTCAGGAAGCATTATCTCCCATCACAAAGTGCACACAGAAGTTCAGCTCAAAGTTACCCACAGTCTTTCAGGAGCAGTTTGTGGATGTTCTTTATTTTTCTGCTTCGGTACCCAACACACCTATTTGAGTGGTTCTGGGTTTTGCACTCTTTGTGCGTGCATGTATGTTTGTGAATGTTTGTTGATCATTTACACTGCAAGACCCCAGCAGAGGAATTGTATCTGTGCTATGATTTTGTAAAACACTGGAAACACTAGGAACTCAGTGGAGTTCTCTTACTCCTCTGGTGCAACAAGCTATTTTAAACTGGTAAGAATAGCAACAGTATAAAATTATCTTAAGTCACTTCAGTACCTAAAACCTCCTCGGGAAAATGGCTTATCTGTAACTATTGTATGCTGGTTTTTACCTTTCATACCATAGCAATCTAACCACTAAACAATAACAGAGGGTTCTCTACACCTTAAAAGGAAACATCTCCCCTGAGCACACCACTCTTCTTGTGACTGTCTGTTCTGTGAAGTGACCCAGAAAATGTAAAAAGTGCCAGCTTCTTTTGTATGCTTCATAACTGTCCTGTCTCCTATTATGAGACCACAAATGTATTAAATGTTTTGTGTTTGTTTGGGGTTCTTTCCTATTCTGATTGATTTAAATTCATTTTATAGTTGATAAGTGCACAAAATGAATTTATTCAGTGGTAATGGACCAGCAGCAGCAGTACCTGTGACTCAGCAGGAATGGGCAGTGAACAAGAACTACCTCACAGCCCTGTTGCAATGAAGGGAGCCAGTGGCTGGTCCAGCTTCTTTTTCAGACCACTTCAATGAGAGTCACACAACACTGCTGTCACATACCCACAGTTTCTGATTTTTTTCACTTGTCACCTTTTAGAGCTGGGTTAGCCAACACTCATTCTGAAACTGGATACCCTGTGAATCTATCAAGGGAAACTGGTGCATGAAGAGACATTTAGTTGACATCAGAGCACAAGGACATATACACCCTTATATTCATCAGTGTTCCATTTTTACCACATGAGGGTTAGAGGATTTATGGTGCATCTCTTCTCACATATTGCTTTTCATTTATGTAAAAATAAGCATTCTTAGCATTTTATATGTTCTGTCTATTAGTGCTTTGTGGCACAATCATTAGAATGATTTACAACTGTATTAAGTATATTTTACATTTAATCATGACATAAACAATGAGGCTTGCAATAATCACTGGAAGATTGTCTTAATTAACTAACTTCACAACTTGGCCTGTGTAAGTCTCAGTGCATCTGAACAGAGACTTACTGGTGACAGTTTGTTTTGCATCGATGTCAGTGTCAGGACTTCTGTGCTCTTACCCAGTAAATCAGAGAGACAAAAAGCAGCATTTACTCATCCAGCAAATGAAAAGGATCAGCTTTGTGAATGCCCATTTTCACTTATGAAACATATCCCTCCAAATCTGTTTAATATATCTAGAGTGTAGTCCTCCTCTCACTGATGTCATGATAAGCCATGAGTCCCCAGTGAAATCTGTAGGGTTATAACAGAATCAGAATGGCTCCATACTCCCTTATTCTATTCTCATTTTGGCAGATTTTATGGTGTGTGTGCAATTGCCAAGTTCAATGAATTTTCTCCCCATTTCCATTTGCATAACTGATATCCCCACCTTGCCTAAGGGGTGATGTATCAAAAGATAAATAAAATAACATATCACCCCTAGCTAACAGAGATATCCTTGTGGGTAGGAAAGATAAAGCTGCTATACCACCAAGACATTTTTTTTGCTGGACAGGGTGGGTTCTGTGTGTGCCTGTGTGTGCATATGTGTGTGTGTGTGGACTCCTCATTTATAAACTTGTCATCTCAACATCTTAAATTCTCTCTGCAAATACAGATGAAAACTAGCATATCAGTAATGGAAAAAGGCTCATTTGCATGAAGAATGGCAACCTTATCAAGTTCTTAACAGCCCTATGTGATCCATTCAAGTGTATTTGAAGTACCACCCAGGTGCCTGGAGAAAGGAGGGCCCTAAACTGTCAAATCACTTACTGCAGTAAAAATAGGTGAAGAAGATGATTGAATGCAGTTGCTTACTAAATTCAGCTGAGTCTAAATGCAGCTGGAATGTGAATGAATGATAGAAGTCTGTAAGGGAATGGGAGCCACTCTATCACCTACCATTGAGAATGCGGTTAACAGAGGGTTACAGCGCAAAACCTAAAAATCCGCAGATGGATTTAACTTGCCTTCAGTTAAGGCAATCTGAAATAATCCCTTCTGTCTAGATTCTACATTACTGTTTTGGGGTTTTTTTTCCTTCAAAAAGATTGATTTCCATACCTCACAAAATTAAATATAGAAATAATAACCAGGATTATAAGAATTTGGATTTTTCAGCCTGGAAAATAGAAGGCTCCAGGGTGACCTACCTGTGGCCTTCCAGTACCTGAAGGGAGCCCATAAAAAAGATTAAGAGAGGCTTTTTACGGTCATATAATAATAGATCAAGGAGGACTGGTTTAAAATTGAAAGACAGTAGGTTTAGACTAGATATTAGGAAAAAACTGTGATGGTGGTGAGGCATTGGAACATGTTTTCCAGAGAAGCTGTCAATGGTCCATCCCTGGAAATGTTCAAGGCTGGGTTGGATAAGGTTTGGAGCAACCTGGTCTAGTGAATGCTGTCTTTCACTCAGAATGTTCCATGACTTTATGATATTAAAAACTCATGGCTATTTTATTTAGTTGTGGGATTTTACTCTAAGCTGGACTACAGCAGAGATTTACACCTTCCAGTAACTCATCCTCAAGATACAAATACTGGGACATACACATGCTCTGTCTCTGCTAAATTACTAAATAAACTGAATGAAGAAGATCCTTGATCTGACAGAGGTCAACACAGAATTTTACTTTGGTTAATGCTGAATTTGAAAGATTTTATATATAAAGTATTGAAAAAAGTACATGAGTGTTTTCTACTTTCTGGAAAATTATACAGGCAGGATGCTCACAAATGAGCTGTCTTCTCCTCCCCATTTGCTGTTAGTAACAGTTAATATAGGACTGATCAAGTTCTAGGTCAGACTCTGCGAATGGGTTCAGTTCACAAAAAATATCAAAGCTGAGTTATTTTTTACCCACTAAAAATATTAACCAAACAAAATCAGAAAACATAGAAATATTACATATTTAAATGATGTTATTTGACTGAATGACTTTTATGTTGGTTTTACAAAGATCACCCTGCTTGGCACACAAAAAGGTTTTTATTTTAGAAAAAAAATAGCTTCCATACATCCATATTCTGCTTAATTCTTTTTGCTTCCGAAGGCATATTAAGACTCCCAAGGAAAAACAAGTACTTACCTAAAACTAACTGAAACAAGCACTAGTAATTTTAACTCTGACAGACTACAAGACAAAATGAAGAACTCAAATGTTACTGCATCCATAGTAAGAGAAATGTAGGTGATTAATTTTAATGTGTATACTCAATGAAATAAATAAAGAACCAAAAGTATAAAAGCAAAGACATAGTGCATCTCTATACTCTGTCCAAAGTATTTTAAAAGCAGTCACATATGAGGGTTAGTTAAAATGTGTTGATTAAATGAATGCACATAGGAAACATACACATCTATAAATCTGTGCATATGTGGAAATAACTAAACATACACAAGTATTTAGGCATGTCTGTGTATTCATAAAGAAGGAGCAACAGAAGGGGAATAAGGCTTGCAATTATGTGTTGTTGTCCCTTGATAAATGAAAGCCTAAATCCCTGTGAGTCCCGGTTCTGACAGCACAGATGCACCCACTGGTCTGGTAGGCTTCTACAGCAGAAGGGTGTCAGTCCTACCTTTTTTGCTGGATGTTGTTCCAAGAAGTTGTGGCAATCTGAGGAACAGCAATTAAAGATTCAGAACCACCCACATGAATTTCACTCAGGTGCCCTTACCCTGGCTTCTTATTGACCTTTGCATATCATACCAGTAAAAAGGGGAAAAAATTATACTAGAAAACAAGCAATTCAGCAGCTTTTCATGTTTTGGGTTTGTTTTCCACATATGTATGAATATTTCAAATGAGTGAGAAAAGTACCTTTGTAGTCCATCAAAACAAATACAGTATGTGTTGGTTTTGATACAGAAGACATCATCTTTTGAGAGAGTTATCTGTAATGTTATCCGTGGATATAGCTCAATCAATATGTGCTTGAATGGTTACAGTCTTGTTAGTCATGTCATACTGCTTCACAGTCTTTGGAAAGTCCCTCTACCTCTGCAGACCGTGATAGATTGGTCTGTCACATTTGCCAGCCTGCATTGCAGTGATCTTGCTCCCTACCTTCATCTTTCCTCTTCTACCCTTTCCCTCCCTCCTCAAGCCATTTCCATTTGACTTTCACGGCAGTCATTCATTGTATCAGCAGCTCCCCTTTAATCAGAGCACTGCTTCCATCTGAAATAGCTGGTTAAATGACTGAGGGTCCATTAAGTGAATTATTTCAAGCTCTTGCCCCTTTCACAAATCTGCCCCTAAAGCAACACAGCAAGTAATAAATTTGAAGCACCTCTCAGTATGGCGAGGGAAGCAGACTGCACTTTACAACTAGCAATTAGCCTTAGGGCTTCAGGTATTTTTCTTTTCTCACCACAAATGAACGCACTTGGGTTTTTAAATTTTTGTTTGTTTTGGTTTTTAAAGGAAAATACAGACCTTGTCCAGGATTGAGTGTCTGAGGCTGCTAGCATGTCTTTAATATTCTATTCCCTAGTTTATAACATCCTAATATATGGTGATATTCTGGAACAGTTTCTATTAACTCAGTGATGGGGAATTATGGGAAATAATGATCCAACAATGCCAAATATCAAATAGGTACAATGCCATCTCCATAAACATGTTTTCTCCTACCCATTGAGGTTTCACATAGCTTTAGGAAATGCTGGGGAGTATAGGACAAGTATGTACAAGGTAATTTAGAGAATTAATCACCCTGTAATTTTAATAACAGGATTTTTGTGCTGTGAGGATAGTGACAGCAATCGTAATAACACCTAGGAGCATGTGAAAGAAAATCCTTTCTACCTGTACAATGTCATACAGTTAAGATGCTTGATCTCAAACAGTAAAATTCAGAAAGATTCACAGACTAGTTTTTTGTCTTTTCAGTATATCATGCTATGCGTGAAATCTAGGTTACTTCACTACATTCTTGCTTGCCAGTCAAATTTGTTACTCTTCTTACCTGTTTTAATGGAAATTACTTCAAAATGTTATTATCCAGCTCACCAAATTTCTATCTGCTTTCTCCTTTCCCCTTTCCCAATTTTCTTTCTTTTTTCCCTCCCTTGGGACTATGCCTGTGGGAAGAATTTTTTTTTATCTCTCTTTCAGATTCATCTTGTAGTGCTTTTTTATTTTCTGGCTTTATTTTTTTTTCCCTACTAAATATGTATGCCTTGTGATACAGCTTTTATCAGTCTCGCATGTACTGCTGCTATTCTGTGCTCCTGATCATCTGTTTATATGTCATCAAGTGCACCATGTACTCTTGGCAGAACATCTGCAATTACTAGATAGTTTCTCATCTGAAAATGCAGGGTGTTACCATCACTGATATAATTGAAGTGAGCTATGGTTATGGACTGTGATTAGGTGTTTTTTTCCATGACAGAGACTATAAGGGAAACAAGAAATGTGGGCCTGCAGTTTTCTGAAAAGACAGAGGAGTTTTTAGCAAGACTCAGCCAAGCGTAGAGCAGGCATAATACGCTAGAGACTTCAAATTTTATTGTCATCAGAGAAGAAGCTGTCCATATAAATGAGACAAAAAGGAATTTGATTTGGTATCATGGTTAGTATTTGGTTGTTCAATAAAGGTGAATAGAAAAGTGACTGTTAATTTAGGGGGTATTCTTCACAGTAGACAATGATTTATTTAGAGAAATACTGCTCAGTCTCAAATAAATTGTGGTTTAGGGAATACAGGTGCTTCTCTCTACTCATACTGGAAGTCAGTAGCCATGGCCACTTTTTGTAACTGGGATTGCTATTTTTTGGTAGATTGTGCTATTATTGTTTTCCTTTATTACCAAAGAAGCAGTGGAATTTAGTAATTAGTAAATGCCTCTTAGCTGATAGCTATAGATACTGTTTTAAACAAAATAAAGTTATATCTATATATCTATATAGATATATATATAGCAGCTAAACAAAGATTAATCTGAATGTTCTCACCACCAAATAATTTCAGATTTCAGAAAGGATTTTAGCAAGTCAGCCTTGGTATAACTGAAAGAGATTAAAAGACCGTCCAAAAATGTTTAGAAGTTTGACTTGCTGTGACCTAATAACACAGGTAAATTCAAATCAGTGCTGGCCTTGTAAGGTCCTCTGTGTGCAAGAATAACTCTTACATTATTATATATATGTGTGAAAATACCTAAAATACATCGATCTCTGCTTTGGCTAACTCAAGTAACTACTCACAATGCAAAGTTCTTGCATTTGTTTGACAGTGAATCCCACATACATCATGTGGTTTTACCTCTGAAAATTTCTCCTAAAAATTGAAAATAGTAAGACAGTCGTAACTCTGAAGCAAATTCTCCAAAAACAAAAAATAAAACAAAATAAACATTGTGTTCCTTTTTATTATTTGTCACTTAAAATATTAGTGAATCAGTTTCTCCATCCTCTGCTGTACCAAGAGTTTATTTAGATTGGGGAAATTCTTAATGAATACCTGCTGCATCTGTCAAAACAACCATAGGTTTAATCCTAGATTACATCCTCCAAAAATGCCAGACAAGGTTTAGTTATTAGAGAGCCTTAATCTGTATGAGAGAGGAATTGTGCTGGGAGGAAAGAGACTCACAGAAGGGGTCACAGAATTTCACTGAAGGAATTATTAATTTTGTTTTTGAACAGTGTTTTGGATCCCTTGCTGAGTCTAACAATGACAATGGGGCACACAAGTTGTTGTTTGCCACTGTTATATTTCTAATGTATGTTGATCCACAAGACAAATTATCTGCAGCAGACTTTTATACCTTCTTCCCAGTTGTTAATAGCTATGATTTAGCACGATCCAGCCCACAGGTCTTCAGTAGGATTTCTTTCATTGTTATCTGGATGGAAGTTCTTTTCTGATGCTCTCAGCCCTGAGAGAACTCCCAGGTGGCTTTAAAGCTCCTACATCTCCCTGTCATTAATTCTAATTGATTAGCTTTCTTCTTGTAACACACTTCTGATCAGCTCCAGCACATCATTCTTTCTTTCATGCAAAGACTTTTTTCCCTTATCTCAGTTAGAAACTACAAGTGGCACATGTGGGAGTAAAAACTCTAAGAAAGTTTAAGAACTCTTAAGCTTTTCTATACCTACTTAAAACTCCTTACCTTTTAGAAAGCTTGTTTTCTATGCCTTGCTTTCCATCTCCTTTTTTCACCAATATACTCCTTAGGACCCAAATAAATTTCTATTATTTATAATAGAATTAGAAAACACGAAAACACGCTTCTAGTATTTATCATCATCTCCTCATTGTCTTCTTTTCACTAGCTCCCTTTGATTTCCACAATTACAGTGTTTGCAGGTCTGCCATGATTCGAGGCAATGCTTTGGTACCATTCCAGTTACCCAAGGTATCATCAAAAAGTTTCTGTATTCATTCCATTGTCAAGCTAACATTTCTGTGTTCTACCACTGAAAACTCCAATTTCTAAATATGATAATGACAGAGGACCTGGCTTCTACTCAAATTTGAATAATTACTCCTTGACTACTGAAAATTATTCATTTGAATTCCCAGTGGATAAAGGAAATCCCCATCCATTGTTCTGAGCAGTGGGCTTAACAATCAACCAGTATAAAATAGCTATTCACCTAAAACACTACTGAAAATCTGGAATATTTTATTGTTGTAGTATTTTCCTCAGAGCTGGTTAATTTCACACCCAGCAGAGACTATCATTCATAGGGAAATGAACTGTTGCTTCCAGTCCACACATTATAAAACAGTTACATTGCAATTGTCTCCTTTCTGCTGCTTTTATTCAAGACAGAATCCCAAGGGAACTACTCTCAAAAGAGGTGTTCCCAGGACACAGAAGGGAGAGAAGTCAAACTTTTTGGTATGAAATAGAGTAGATGTACCCTTTTGGTATGAAATAGAGTAGATGTACCTAGTGTAATGTCTCAAAGTGAGACATTCTAGACAGGTGTCAGAAATCAAAATAAAAGCACTGTTGACAATCTAGCTACTCATGCTAGAGTTGTGCTCAAGTAGTGAATGCCAATTATTACCAGCATTTGAATTAACAATAACAAAGTCCCAAGGAGATTTTGTTGTACTCTGTTTCTTTAAATTCAAAATGTCATTCAAGAGATGAAAAAAGGGCTTTGTTGGAGAAGAAAATATTTTAAAGAGTATAAAGCAAATATAAAGAGCAGCGGTTCTCTTAGGATATTTTGCTTATCAATTTTAAACTTACTCAAGCTCTAAACTTACTCAAGCAAGCACTAATGTCAAAGAGAGTTTTGCCTTATGACTCTGCAGTTGCCACTTCAGGGTCCCAAACCAGCTTAGAACCCCAGGACATTGTATACAAAGGACATTCACTCTGAGAGCTCTCACTGAGTGTGCCCTGCTCTACAGAAAGGCTTTTATTCATGGGGATCTCCTGATTCACCATCTTGTCTAAGTTAGGGTAACAGATTGTAGATTTTTAACCCCTGAAAACCACATGAGCAGAGCACGTTTGAGGAAGTCAGACACCAGATATCCTGAAAGTCCAGATCCTACCCTCTTGCTCTTACCAGAATAGGCTGCTATTATATTCAGCCTATATTATATTGACTGGTCATATTCAGGCAACACTAATATACACACAATTAATCTATTCATGGAGAGCTTTGCTCACTGTAAGTCTTCAAAACAAATAATCTTAGCTACAAGAAAATTTTTGCTTTGTTGTGAGTTAAAGCACCATAAAGGTCATTCACAAACAGAAGACCATCATACTGGGAAAAGGCCCTCACCATGAGCCACTCACTTTTGAAAACTTCTGATTGACGCCAGACCCTTGCTCTCTTAATGCAATGGAAATTAAGATATTAATTTTTACTGCCACTCAGCATCGCTTTCTCTCATCTGGTGTACTTTATAATAAACAGGTTTCCCTCAGACATTTCCCATTTGAAAGAAAGAAGTGAAGAAAAAATATCCTTTGCCCCCTTTAGGATTTTTATCTTTGTTAACACAACCTTACATTGTCCCCCTGAAGAACATAAGATTGGTTTTGCTGTGCCCTGCAGGGCTTCAGCATCCCCAGAATCCTAGGGCAATGGCAGTGGCAATTTGGCACACTGTAGCAGAAATGTCATTTTTTAATTATGTGGTTCTAAGGGAATCTATTATCTACTGCTGAGATGCTGAAATCAGACAATTTATCTCCAAGGCAGGTCTGTCTAAAATCTAGAATATATATCTCTTGTCACTGCAGGAAAAAAAGAATGAAAAGATGTTTTTATTTCTGGTGCCTTATGTTTATAAATTTATTATTTTAAGTTTTTCAAGCAGATTTGTGGGGGTAGGGTGCTGAGGGGCAGGGTATAAAAAATCACATTCTGATGCTTCTCCAGGTTCTCTTGATCTCCCTAGTAGATTATCTAAGGTCAGAAGGGATCTAGCTGCCCTTCAGTCAGGGTGTCACACGCCTTCAAGGCAGGATGTCATTCACATCCTAAAGGGCTCATGTGCCAACCATAAACTAGCCTATAAGTCATTGTGCTGAGAATTCCAGGTACCTAAGGGCTGAGAGCACTGTAAAAGTGAGCATCAACAAAAGAGCCAGGCAACTTGTTTACCTTAATTAACATAAATACTAACCTCTACTTAACATTTCAGGGAAGGTATCCGCAACAGTTTGAAAGAATTTTTATTTCTTACACACTAGGTGTTGTCATTTGAATGAGTAATGATGATAATCTACCAGATTATTCATAATGACACTGAATTATTTCTCTTTCCTCCCTAAGGTATCGAAGTAAATCAAAGAGTTTAGTACATGTTGATTTTATTTTTTAATCTGCAAAATTCATTACACAAGCCGCTCTGTGAAGCAGGATCTGAGCTGGCAGCAGTTCGTGTCTATTAACAAAGAGGTACATTCCAAGTACTTTTAACACAATCCCACTCAGGCATATTTTGAATTAATGTATGCTTTCTGTATCCTAAAAAAGTTTACAGAAAAGTTGTAGGGGAGGACAGAGGGAAAGAAATATCAAATATCCCATCAAAACTGTAATTCTTGCATTGCCCTCTAGTGCACACATGGCAGCATGACACGTTTTTTTTTTTTAACTTCACACTAAATTACTAAAATGAAGCCTTTAATGTCATTTGATGGTTTGCTGCATTTAATTTTGACAGAAACATTATATACAGTTTGTTTGAAATGCCTTGCCTTCACCAAACCCTTCTGGCAAATCTGAGAAATAGTTTGATTCCTATTGCTGGCAGAAATGCAGGCCATGTCTTTTGAAAACTAAATGAAAACAATTTCAAAAAATTCAGTCCTTCAAAACCACCTGAAATGAAGTGTGTATGAGTTTGAGGATACCTGTATTGTTTACTACATGGGAGCAAAGTAAAGTCTTTAGCAGTATGTCATTGGTCTGTATACACTTACTTTTAAAAGTCAACTGCCTCCCCCACATACAGAAAGATCAGCACACACAAGAACACAGGAACCTGCACAATAGTTAAAGGGGACAGAGAATTCACATCACAAGATGAAATCTATCATAAAACATTGTAAAAGCAAACATTTCAGTAGCTATGGATTCAAATAATGCCTTGTTAATTAAGTACTTAGCCAGAGGCAATCTCTAAGTTTCAGACCAACCATTTGTGGCTCTATGAATAAACGTAGGGACATATTCAATATATTTAGAAGCAGTAAATTAAGTAGAAATTTCCTCTGGTTTCACATAACTTATCACAGAAAACCCATTTCTGCCTGTAATAAGAGTCCTAGAAAAGGAAACATTTTATGAAATATTTCAGGAAAAAAAAAAAAAGGTTACTGTAAGGAATATTTTAGAAATCTCTTTTTACTGTTGTTACCTGCAAAATGCACTACTGTTACATTTTGGGTACTACAGTATAGACAATACTTTTTGCATTTGAGAGTTTTGAGGATCTTATTTCACCAACTCTTCTCGACATTGTCCTTAAAAGCATAATGTATTTAGAAGTTTTTATGTTCTCGTCCACAAGATCACAGACAAGAAAATTAATTTTCTTCTCCACCTCTTCCCTGAGAAGTTGTGGACTCTCCATCCCTGAAAATGCAGGAAATTCCCATCCCTCTAGATAAGACTAGATGGGGGTTTGAGTAATGTGGTCACAGAAGGTTCCTTGTCCATGGCAAAGGGGTTTGAATAGTTGTTCCATAGATTGTGTAGAATGATTTGGGTTGGAAGATCACCTAGTTACCCTCATGCCATTGACAGGGGCACTTTTCACTAGACCAGGCTTCTCAAAACCCCATCCAAACTGGCCTTTAAACACTTCCAGTAATGAGGCATCAACAATTTTTCTGGGCAACTTGTCCCAGAGTCTCACTACCTTAACACTAAAGAATTATTTTTCAATATTTAATTTAAATGTACCCTCTTTCAATGTCAAGCCCTGTCCTGTCCCTTTCCAGCTTTTTTGTAAGCCCCATTTAAGTACTGGAAGGTTGCTGTAAGGTCTCCCTGGAGCCTTCTCTTCCTCAGCCTGAACAAACCCAACTCTCTCAGCCCATCTTCATAGGAGGCATTCTCCAATGCTTAGTTCATCTTCATGGTATTCCTCTTGACTTGCTCCAGCAAGGAGGTCCATGTCCTTTTTATGCCAGGAGCATCCAGAGCTGGATGCAGTTACAGGTAGAGTTTCATGAGAGTGGATAAAGGGGCAGAACCATCTCCTTAGATCTGCTGGCCATGCTTCTTTTGGTGAATCCTCCAATACAGACCATATAGCATCAAGCATTTTTTCAGATCTCTGCAGAGAACATGGGGTGTAATTGCAGCACCTCTCCTTGTCGCAGCTTTTGCTTTCATAGCCAAAGTTACACAGTATTTACTATAAAATCTCATAATTTTTCAGATGCTATTCTCTCATGCAACTCTTAAATGTACTTGAGTATAGGAGACATAGCTGCATCTGTGCAAGCAAGAACACTTTCAGAGCACCAAGGACCTGGATAGAATCAAGATCTGAATAGCAGAGGAAAAGGAATGGGATGCTATGAAGATACATGTCTGTAATTGCATTGTGTAAATGGGAAAGCATCTACTATCCTTGTAGCATTAGTGAAAGCACAGCTGCTGAAGAAGCTCATCAAATGAATATATTCCTGGCCCGTGTCCAGCATGATATGTAATTTGCCACTACCAGAGTCATTAACAGTGTCAGGCATTGATTACGGTGTAACACTGTGCCATGGTGATAATGTTACTTCTGTATTTGTATAGCAATCTTTATTAAAGAGAACTTCTGGACAACTTTTGACAATTAATTTTGTTCTTACATCTCCATGTAAATGCAGGATGCAAAGGTTTTGTGCAAAGTTGTTCCTCTAGTAATAACAGTTCCTACTTCACCAATTTAATTTGTCGGGATTCTGACACTCTTGTTCCTAATGCTTCATGATTTTTTTCTGGGTCCATATCCCAAATATTTTAAAACAATGATAGCAAGGTTAGCATAGTTATAGTTCATCATAATCACAAGATAAAAATAATTAATTTTTAACTTAATGCTTGAAGATATGTTGGCATACAGCTGTTAATGGATAATGAGAGATAATGGAGATTTTGATCAATTTCCATGTTCACAGCTTTGGAAAAACCCTAGCAAGAAGCTAGAAATAAAAATCTTAGCATTGTTCTGCCTGCCAGGCACAGCCCTTCAGCCACTGCTGTTTAGCCTTTGGTTTTCAACCCACACATTTTTCACAAGGCAGAAAATTGTCATCAAGCCAACATGGGACAGGCAAGATCTTTTTATTTAAAAACCCAAATGAACAGTATGTAATAATACTTTCTATTTGGTTATCACAGAATGATTTCCTTACATTAACATATCTATAACTACTTATTTTAAAATCTCTCACTCTTTGGGCTTACAACATCACGCTCACAAAACCAAACTCTAGTCACACTAGATTGCCACCAGACCTGTTCCCCTCATTTCAGTGTTTCATTCTTAAGCCTGCCTCTACCACCCCAGGAAAACAGGGTAAAAATAGAGAGACATCATGATTGGAAAATGGTCATGACTACAGAGCTGCTTTTTGTGTTACGGAGATGCTTAGTTTCACACACCATTTATGTGATTTCACCTTCTCTTTCTGTATAACATACTGTGTTGATTTTGACTGGGGTAGAGCTAATTTTCTGCATAGTGGTTGGTATGGGGTTGTGCTTTGGAGCTGTGCTAAAAACAGTGTTGAAAATTCAGGGATGTTTTAATCATTGCTGAGCAGCACTTACAAAGAGTCAAGGCATTTTCTGCTCCCTATCCCATCCCACCATCGAGTAGCCTGGGGGTGCACAAGGAATTGGGAGGACACACAGCCAGGACAACTGACTCCAACTGACCAAAGAGATATTCCAAACCTTATCACTTCATGCTTAGGGTATAAAGCTGGGGGAAGAACTAAGAAGTGGGGGATATTTGGAATGATGGTGTGCATTTTCCTGAATCACCACTGCACAGGATTAGGCCCTGCCTTCGTGGGGATGGCTGAACACCTGCATGACCATGGGAAACAGTGAATTAATTTCTTGGTTTGCTTTGCTCTAATGTGTGGCCTTTGGTTTACTTTTTAAACTATCTTTATCTCAACACCTGAGTTTCCTCATTTTTCAGATTAACTCCTCCATCCCACCAAAGGGGTGGAGGCATGGAGAAAGGAGTGGGGTTCATTTGCTGGCTGGAGTTAAACCATGACACATACAAGTAGCAGAAAAGATGTCACTGATTTAAGATATAGCTACTGCTCTCATTATCTTATGCAACTGTTTTTCCTCTCTGCTTCAAAGGACAGTGTATTGCATATCACTAGAAAAATCCTGTCTTGATCTTTTTTTTTTCTGGAAAATTATTTCAATCTTCCAGACTCAGAGCATTCACACATTGTAGCTCTATAAATTCCTTTTAAGCAGAGGAGGCTTATATCATTGAAGTGGAAACTCAGAAACACTCGAAAACTGGATGAAAAGTTCTCAAAGAAGCCAATTAAAATCAAAAAGTCATAGTTCAATAATTTGAAGTCATGAAATTTTACTTCAGAACATCCTGAATGGTTTGAAGTCTTTTGTGACTGATCACGAATGCATTAACAGCTAAGGTCTCAAGAATTACTCATTTTTGTATACCTACATTGTTGTTAGCTATATTTTGGATTGGTTTATTGTTTGGGGGGCGTTGGTAGGGGAGAGTTATTGTTGGCTTGCTTGTCTCAGGACTTTTTGTGTGTCTGTTCATTGCTTTTATTTTTTTGTCTACTAATCTTCAAAATGTTAAGGTTGTTTTCCCATCAACCTCAAACTTGGGCAAAGACTTGAAATACTGCTTTTATATTGTGAATCAAAAGGCTAACAATAAACATTCAGCCAGAACTTTTACCTCCTATTTTACAGACTGTGTTTTCCTATTAAATCTGAACAAGTCCCAGAACCACAGAATAAGTTGAGTTGGAAGGGACCCACAGGGATCATTGAGTCCAGCTCCCAGCCCCACACAGCACCATCCCCAAGAATCACAGCATGTGCCCAAGAGCATTGTCCAAATGCTTCTGGAACTCTGTCAGGTTTGATATTGTGACCGCTTCCCTGGGGAGCCTGTTCCAGCGCCCAGCCACCCTCTGGGTGAAGAACCTTTTCCTCATATCCAGCCTAAACCCTTCCCTGACACAACTTCAGCCTATTCCCTCGGTCACCAGAGAGAAGAGATCAGCTCCTCCTCCCCTCGGGAGGAAGCTGTGACTGTAGTGAGGCCTCCCCTCAGTCTCCTCCAGGCTGAAGTGACCTCAGCTGCTCCTTGTGAGGCTTCCCCACAAGACCCTTCACCATCTTTTTTGCCCTCCATTGGACACTCTCTGGTAGCTCGATACCTTTCTAATATTGTAGTGACCAAAACTGCTCACAGTATTCAAGGTGGAGCCACACGTCTAATTCAAGCACTTAACTTTGTTACCTAAATGAGACTTCTGGCAACCTTATGCAGAAAAGACAAGCACTTTCTGTGAGTAGGCCAGACCTTTCATATTCTGGAGTGATTTTAAGAGGAACATAAATTTCCTTTGCTATTCGTTGATTTCTTTCCCCATCTATGTTTTCATTCTGTGTTTAATTTCATCCTGGGATATTCATGAACCATAACCCAGATTTACAAACTTTATCTGTGAGACATTCAGAGGCCATAATTTTACGGTATTTCATGCTTTTTTTTCCTGGAATCCTTACACTTGGTTTTTCTTCTCATGAAAGTAAAATATTGGCTTAGCAATGATAATAGTAAAAAAAAATAATAATGACTTTTTGAATCATAATGTTTCCCTCTACAACAACACTTTTACTCTACCAGCATTCCCACTGATGTACTCTTCTTTTTCCCTAGAAATGGATTATTGGCTAAATTATTTTGCTAATGTGCCTTTCATTGGCATCCAAAAGTACTTTGCTTCAGTATGCTATGGGAAAGTAGCTTAAAAATGGTTTTTATTATTCTTTTCTTTTAAGCAATTCACCTAGCCAGGCCAAAATCAAAAGTGCTTGCTAGGAGGTTGACCTTAGACAAGGATTTCCTCTTTATTCCATGGAATAAACACCCATCTCTCATTTAAGATTACTGAAATGCTTGGTTGAACTCATGTTGCAAAATAAGTCCCTGGTGAAATGACAAAAGCTAATGAAAAGACTTAAAAAGTGAGAAATGTAAAAACAGTGCACATAAGATCACAGAAAAAATACAGTGTGGTACATACAGAACATACAGCAGATTTTCTAAGTGCTGGTATCTGATTCTAAGACAGTAAGGAGAAAGCATAACCATAAACAAATTAATACTCCCACAGAAGAACTGCTTGGTGACAGTGAGGTCCACATAAACCTCAGGATGAGACATATGGCATTGTACTAGCTGAAAAAGAGATCCTAATCTAATCCTAAGTGTTTACACAGCAGCCCCTGTGGATATATGGAAGACAAAAAACCCTGAAAAAAGAAATCAGTCCGTGTCTGTCAAGTTTCTCAGGATTTGCACTGAAGCAAGGCAGACAGGAAATTCCTCTGTAAGCTTTGTTTATTATCTACTCTTTTTCTTTTGTATAAGACTTCATTCCCAATTTTGCTCTTAGATAAATTTACCTTCTTAAGTAAGTTATTTCATCTGTCAAACTCCTACGCAATCATTGACATCTAATTATTCCAATTTTGCCAAGGATGATGGCAAAACAAAAGAAATGATGGGCCATACAGAAAAAGATTTGAGTTTGAGATTTTCTATCATTCTAGGAACCTGACAGTTAATGTATATAGAAATATCATAGAGGTATCATACAGTCCTGACAGCATGCCCCTGCCACATAAAAATTTTAATGTTATAGTATTTGCTTGACCCTATAAAGACCAGCAGTGCTTTATTTTTGCTTTTTTTCTCCCTTTTTTTTTCTCCCTGCACTTTTTTTCACACATAAGCAAAGCAAAGAATATTTCGAAGACTATTTAATAGGGAAAAAATCTGATCCAGTTGCCTTAAGAAGAGGTGTTCCCCAGGTTCCCTCATGTTCCCCAAAACTTAAAATTTCCTCAAGATTTACCATTCAGCTCCACAGGGACACAGCCAAATCTGGCAGAATGAGATGAAGAGAAACCTGAAAACTTCTTACTTGATAGACTTCAAGAAATAAACAGATCCTGGGAAAAAAATTAGGACCTCCATGTATTTTGTCAGCCTAGCTTTTCCTCTATATAATTTCTAAAACAACTTCCAAGTGTCATAAAAATAAATATCAATGCATTTCTCAAGCACATTAATAGTAAAATCAAGCCTAAGTGTATCCTCCATTCAACAGAGATGACAGGGCTTTTCTGCACTGGTGAGAAATTTCTGCAGAAGGTTATTTTGTAAAAGACAGTACACTCCCCAGTAGTCTCTTTAACATTAGCTTTCACTGAGAATACCAGCAGCAACAAAGCTGTTAATGTAACTGAGGATAATGACAAATAGTTAGAAATTCAGGTTAAAATAGATGAAGCATTATTTTAACTTAAGGCAAATACACTCCCATATAAGTTGTTTAAAGTGATTTAGTATGATTCCTAACCATAGTACCTATACTTTAAAAAATTAAAAAAGCAAAAAAACAAAACTGAGAAAATGTTGAAAATTGGAAGTTTAAGTGGTACAAACCAGTGGGTGTCTCAAAATACTGGAACAAATTAATCGTATTATTTCTAGTAAGCTTAGAAAGGATAGGAGATTAGTAGCAGTTGGTGTGGGCTTATCAGGGAGAGATTGTGGCAAACCAATCAAAATTCCTCATATAGTCTGTTATTCTATTATAAATAAAGAGGAAATATTAGTTGTTTTAAACTGGAGTTTCAACAACCGTCTGTCATTGCTTTACACAGTATTTCCAAAATTGTGCCAAGAGATCTATATGAAGGTATCAGGTAGATCCCCCGTGTGCTCCAAAACCAGTCATCTGGTAGCTACAATTTGTTAAGAAATATCAGATTAGAAGAGGTATTATTTAGAGCCCCAGACACCTCTGTTCTGAGCTTGGTGCAACTTCATTGTATCTTTAATAACTTGAATGATTGAATAGATGGTGCTCTGAATATTTTTACAGGCAATGCACAAGACAAGGAGAAGGTAAAGAATCTGAGAGGATTTTCATTTTGAATAATCCTGACAAAGTGCAGGAGACAAAAGATTGCATACATGAATAGGAACAAACAATAAGCTATTTTTAAAAGATTGCTGGCAGGAATACTACCACATTCTTCTTTTTCCTCTTTTTTTTCTTTAATAACTTTTTTTTCTCTAATAACTTTTTTTCTCATTCCAAAGAGTTTCTGTTACTCACAATCTCATCTGCAGGAAGAGTCCTAGTGAAACTGCCTTCTTTGAAATATACTTATCTAACATCAATGAATTTTCTCTTGCCTGTAAGGGGCAGAGAAACTTACCTTTAATACAAAAAGACTGTGTAATTTATAGCAAACCACAGTCAGAAGGAGTAGTAACTTTGCCTCTTCTCCACAAAAAAGATGTTTTAAACCATTTTTCCCTCCTGGGTTTGACTCTGTGAGATTTTTAAACTACTATTATTATTAGTAGTAGTAGTAGTAATAGTAGTAGTATTATTAGTATTATTATTATTATTTAAAATTATTGTTTTTGTTGTTATATTTTTCATCAGCCTTTCAATGGACTTCAAAAGCAAAGATGGAGGAAGAAAGGATGATACTAGGGTATTGCTCCAGCTGTGGTATGCTAATGGAAAAGTGCTCAGTAAAAATAAACTGCAGAAATTAATTACCAGGACTAAGGGTAAATAGACTTGACACTGGGTAAAAGGGTAACATCAGCTTGTTCTTCTGACATAGAGTCCATCAATATACTGTCAATTCTGGGACAGCAGTACATTTGAAATTCAGGATAACTAACCATGACATTATAGGTTCAATTTGAATAAAGCATACTATGCAAATCACCCTTAAATTTGAAGAAAAGCCTTGCAAAGTTTGGGCTGGTTTGCATTCTCAGTAAGTAAAAACACACTTGTGGGTTTTTAGTAGTGTTTGGGTTGCTTGATTTTATGGGTGCATTTACCCAGAAAGTGTTGTGAATTTCTATTAAAAATTCAAAGCCAACTGTACCACAGCTGTTTATCAGTCATTTGTACAAGATCCTTATAAAAGTCTCCAAGGGAGATTCCTCTATAGATAAATATGTTCCAGTGTTCCAAAACTTACATAATCCCTCTCTGAACTTCAAGCTTATTATCTGAAATTTATTTTCTTAACCATTGTCATTATAAAGAGCCTCTTATTTATTTTTCTTTGGAATCCCTTCTTAGTCCAAATATTTTTCCATCTTCCTCCGTATCTTCCATTCTTAGGTCAGACTAGTCTGAATCCTTCAATTTCCTGTGTAGGGTGTGTTTTCTAAACATCTAGCTCATCCTGGTTTTGCTTATGACTCTCTCTTGATCCAAACCGTAGTGTCCATCACTCCAGCTGGGTGTGAGGAGAGCCCAGAAGTGTAGCCCAGTCTATAAAAAATTATCTTTTTGCTTGCCCATAAAAAGGTGTCTTTTTCACCAGAGTCTTCAAAACTATGCTGTGAGTGTTGTTTCCTGCTGCACTATTCTCTTGGGCAGAAATACTCAGTGGACAAAAAGTCACTGCTGGATTCCCTATAAATTGAACAAAAATCTACCCCCTGACAGAGACAGGGTTTTAGTTTGTCTGCCAGACACCTCAAGGGATGTCTCCAGTATGTGACATGGATGAGGTTATGTTAGATTTTTCACTCCTTACCTGGCCCAGTACCCCAAGAGTGTCTCATCATACTCATCATGCAAATATAGGCAGATGAGAAAAGACAAAAATGACAGGCTGTCATTATTAATTTTAAGCATTTTCCTTATACAAGTTGTGCCTTATAAATTCTATTTACTTTAGGAACAATTAGTGCATCTTTTATGTTTTAAAATTGCTTTTCCATCTTTCAGTAACAGCAAAATTTTCCTTTATTTTGCTTTAAAAAACCCAATCCTTGTATGAAATTAACAGCCAACATTTTGATTAAGGTTATGTATCCATACAAAAAGAAAGCAATTATTCATTAACATTTTTCTCTTTCCAGTTTCCTTGCCTTCCAAATCTCAGTCCAGAGCTGTGCACAATGAAACAAGTGCCTTAAATAGAAGAAGGGAAGAGTTTTGGCTAAATGTCCTTATTTGCTGAACTGAAAGAGATTGTATAGTCATAGATTTTATAGCAAGGGGGAATTTATAGCAAGAAGGAAGCAAGAGGGGAATTTCATGACAGAAGTGTATCTTGATCACAGTGCTGCATCAAGTCATGGTCAGAGAAGTGTTCTTATTCCACCCACAAATGAAAAAATCATCCAGCCAATATCCCCTCCCTCCTTCTATTTTATTTTCACATCTGCATCTGAAGTATATGTCATCCAAATAAAAATACTACATCAATTAAAGATTGTAGCTTTGAACAATTGATAGCTTGCACCTTGAGCTAATAGGAACTAAAAGGTAAACCATGATTCATTGTATGCAAATTGAAACATGCAATGGAAAAAATGGAGATTAAATAATTTTAGCTAATACCCAACCTTTAGCTAATATCCTACCTTTACTTGCAGATGTATTTAGCAAAGGAACCTAAAAAGCAAGTTAGTGTGGTTTATAATCATTACTTCAAATATTTCTCTCTGGAAATTCTTTTATGTCCCTGGAAGATTATCACTGTATTATGTGTTTAGAATCATCCTTGTGAATAACTCTTTGCTATTCAGTACTTTTTCTTACACCGAACCAAAATCTTTGACAAGTTTCACAGCACAAATAAATGGTCTCTCATTTACAGTCCAGGTTGCTTCACTCAAAATTTATGAGCACATTTTAGAACAACTTTACATGACACCTGCTAATTAGGAATGTGCAGTTGCACTTAGTTAAAGGTTTCTCTAGCTATGGGATGTTCCTTTAGCAAATTCCTAAGATAAAACAAAACTCCAATCTTGCAGCCTCTAAGAGATGAGAAATGCTAAAGATCAAATATTAGGTTGCCAGATGGTTAGATGGTGACGTGATTCCAGAAATCATTAAAGAATGGAATGAACTGGAGAGAGTGGGGCAGGAAAAGACAGAATAAAGGACAGGGGTTGGTCCTGTTTAAGGGACAACCTTATCTGTAAAAATAAACCAAAAGAAACCAGGTGTATCTTTGAAGCAACTGTCTGGAACAGCAAGGTTGAAATAAGGGAAAACTTATTAAAAATGAAGAGTCGGGGAAAGCGAAAGCAGAAAACGTTGTGATAACAAAAAATGGAAATAAATAAAAGAGCTGATTTTAGACTGAGACATATGTAGGTAAACTTTATTTACAAAGATTGAAATCTGATCAGTAAGGAGGGATTGGTTTTCTGGACTGATACAAAGGAGTATGTAAGAAGTCCCACAGGAAAAGAGATGTCCCCCATGCTGCATGAGAGCATGTTAAAATTTTTGTTGGGTGGCAGAATACAAATTGGACTCTCAAGGCTCAATAACAAAAAGACAACTCCTGTTTCCTGTGGAACAGAAACAAATAAAATATAATCTCAGTTTGTGGCATGAAAGTCCTTTCTGCTACAATTTTGGAAGGTGCATTACAAGGTCAGTGAAATCAGTATTCTCTCCAATGTACCATCAATGTTTATTTTTAATTTGGGACTGGTGAATAAAGATTTAATGGGATTTTAATGGCCTGTTGGACACACTTCAGTGTCCAGAGATGTGGCATCATATCCAGGAGTGTCTTTATCTGGATTAATTATCAATAGCAAGCAGTTATCATTAGAGAGAAGTGAAAACAAAAGAGGTAGTAAATGAAATTTACTGGGCAGAGGTGCTCAGAAATAAATAAATAACATCTGAGAAGTCACTGATGGATACTTCAAAATCATTTTCTGTTTGATATTTTGCATTACATCTGTCACTTCTTTTGCTGCTCCGGAATCTGTAGTGACTGAAATATTTCCCTTGCCAGCTAGTATAAGCTAAACTCCTTCATAATGGTAGCTGTACAACTATATATTATATACAAAATTAGTATCCAAATTGGCTTTTAATGTCAGCAATGGGTTAATGTGAAACCTTGGGAAGACTGCCTTAGCTTAACCAATAAATATTTTATAATGTAATAAAGGACCCTTGCTGATAAGTGTTAAACAAATGACAGTTAATGTTTTCAGTGTCCTATTTAAAACATGACTGATAAAACCTGCTGTAAATATGGGCTATCCTGAGTGACACAGTATTTTGAATGTGACCTAATGTCTAAAGGGTTGTTCCACTGATGTAAATTATATGCATTTTTATGCATTGTTGCACTTTAAAAAAACCCAACCAAACAAACATTCTTTAAAGTTTTTGGACTCTCCAAGGCTTTTAGTATGAATGCTTAAACAGTCAAAATTCAGCAATACTTGTCTTAATATAGGCAAAGACTCTATAAGAGGGAAAAGAAGGCAGGTTGTTATCCTCAAAAGAGGGATATCTATTATAGGGGAAAAAAAGATCAGAAAGGATTTAGGATTAATCTAACTACTTCATACTGTGTGAGCTTTCACTGCAGGACTTTAATAAAAAGATAAATCAAATACTCCACCTGTCTGCAAACACATGGGCATACATGTGAAACTAATTAGACAATATCAAGTGGAAATAAAAAATTGATACTGTATTTACCCTCTGAAATATTCAATCCACACTTTCAAAATCTGGGCTGCGTGTTCAGAACTTAACAAATAGTATTTCATTATATGCTCTGTCTCTGTTTGTTCTGCTGTCTCTCTGGAAAAGTATTGAAGAACTACCTATAACACAAACAGATAAAAATTTCATCAGTGGATCCCTGTACAGTGTAACAACAATTCACTGAGATAAAAACTATCTTCTCCTCCTGCAACATATGCCCTGCTTTAGAGGGAATATGATAAATTGTTTCCTAAATACACAGAAGTTCAATGCTGCACATCAGAGGAGGTATGCCAAGAAAATTACAAGTCTGCCCTACCAGCAATTTGCTCAGAGTTTGAGGAACCTTCCCAAGAACACATCAGTCAGCACTTTGCTGCCAGCCTAACACAACTTTTCAGTTTTATTTTTGTCTCCACTAATGCAAGGCTATTGAAGACACTGAAGGCTAAGACTAGACAGGCCTGTAGCAAGGTTGGTGCAGAGTTATTTAAATTTTTCTTGCTTCTGTGCAGCAAAGGTGAATAGATGCACCAGATAAGCCAGAAATGTTTCTGAGCTAAAATAAGGTAATTTACAATTTATAGAGCACTTTTCACTTAAAAACCTTAAAATTACTGTGCTAATGCTGGGCTAAATCCAAAGCAAAAATTCATTTCCAGGTTCAGATTACCTAATTATGCCTTATATACCCAAGAGGATTTCAGATACTAAAAATTTGTCAAAACCACCAAAACCTCAGTACTGAACACAAATGGCTCATCTAATCCTTTTCTATGAGCAGTTCCTATCTTTGTGGTAATCTGAAACAGCATAGCAGATCTGCAGAGCCTCACAAGGCCATGTGTTTGACATCTGCTCCACTTTTTCAATACCAATTTCTTTTAAGATTCTGGCCCATTTAATGTTTAACAAAAGAAAAAAGAAAAGGACTATAAATA
Source organism: Calcarius lapponicus (assembly GCA_039654755.1). NCBI lineage: Eukaryota > Metazoa > Chordata > Aves > Passeriformes > Fringillidae > Calcarius > Calcarius lapponicus. The sequence goes on along the minus strand of CM077468.1, from coordinate 43,807,340 downwards.
AATTCTGCCACTTATTTCCCCTTTGCTGAGAGATGAAGATGGTTGACCTCCCAAGGATTCTATATAAATGCTGATTTTATCTAGCAGCAGGCCCTTGACCTTGGTGAGGGTGACAATTACTCTGATCAAATGGATGAAAAAGGCTGACAGACAAAAAGGGACTTCTTCCACCAGAGATCAATAGGTCATCAAAAATGAGACATCAAAATGAACTATGCTAAGGAAATTTTGAATTTAAATGAAAAGGAAATCTAGAGATAGGAATGAATAATTCAGATTAGTAAAGTGAGGAAAACTCCCCTTCTGCTTGTCCATTTGTTCCTGAGAGATTGAGATCCTGCTTCTCTGGCTTACTTCAGCTTTATTTTAAATAAAGCTATTTTATCAAGCAAAGACAATGCTAACAATGATTGTATACATCCATAAATGATCTTTTTAGAAATATAATTCAGTTATTTTGAATTATACTGTTTGTTTAATTAAGATTTTTGGAAGTAAATTATTATTTATATTTATATTTGCATTTATATGATATTTATATATGCAATCTTTTTTCAGTATCTGGTTCCTAAGTACATTTTAGTGCAATTATGCATTATTTGTGCTGTTGGCAACTAAGATACAATTTTGAACTAAAATGTGTCAGGAAAATGGAGAAAATGAATTCTAGAAATACTGTAATGAGATCTAGTTTCCATTGAATCTAATTTTTACACAGCTTATATGTTGGATTTACATTAGCTGGTCTTTAATTATAGTATTGTCTCAGTATTCAATGTTTTACTTATAATCACTGATGGGTGATTATTAACAAAAGCAATAGCTGTCTTTCAGCTCATCAACATCATCAAGTCTATAACATCCCTGAACTTACCATGGTTGTCTATGGGGAATATTGACTCCATTTACTCTGGAGAAGATTCCAGGATGACAAGCAAGGTAACTTCACTCTTTCTAAATTCCCTCCTTACTATCTATAGCAGGTAAAAAATCTCTCTAGGCTGTGAGTTGAAAGCAGGAGTCACTGTACAATTTTACAAGAGAGCACAGTGAGAGAATATGTGGCTGGAAAGTAGTCAGGTTGGTGAGGACAGTCTGCTTAGGGTTCCTCTGCAGACTCCCATCAAAAGCAATTAGAGATTTGGTCATGGCTTGCTCTTTTCCGACCAGATCTTGCAGCTTCAGCAAATCTGTTTACAGCATAGAAAACCTTTCCATAGGCTGCACATTGAAAATAGAACAGAGAGCAAGCTACCCACATGTATACTTGGCTGTTGTATTAGAATTAAAAATACAGTCTAGACAGACTAGAAAATATTCCTCTCATCATATCTTATCGATATTTCAAGGTCCATAAAGTTGTTTGCCTGATTTTGCTAAATATCAGTGTGCACAGTTCCTATTGTCACAGCTGGCTCTGGTTGTGAGAGAGAAGCTTGTGCAGCAGCTGACAGCTTCTGATGAGTGAAGAGGAAAAAAACTCTAAGTACTTAAAGAAAGAAATAAAAAAATAAGGTTGAATACAGGCTGGACTCAGAATATATATAATACCATAAAGGAGAAGTCTTTAATTTTTTGTTCTTCACATGAATCCTAAAGCTCAATCCACTAGGAACATGTATGTTAAAAGATACTTTGAAATACCAAGGCAGGGAAAAGAATACAACTTTGTGTCAAGCAGCTTAATGGTTTGCAGTGAATTAGCAAGGGATGAGGAATCACAATGGAGTAAATATATTTATGCAGCCATGGGCACTTTATCCAGATGCTTGTGGAGGTGCATTGACTGGCCTGTACTGTTTCATGTTTCTGTGCACACATCAGGATTACAGAGCTATGCACAAATGGCAATTGATGCATGGTTCTTCTGATTACATGTAATTTTACCTCTCAAGTGTCTTTTGTGTCATGTCGTCCATTGTGGTTTTTATTCAAAAGCTTCAGTCTTTGTATAATTTTTAGACTGAATAAGTGAAGCATAAGTTACTTTTATGAACTAAATAAAGCTATAGTCTAATTGCATGAAGTTACACTCCAGCTAACATGCTGTCTTCAAATCATAGGCTTTGAATTCCAGTCTGGATTTCTTCTACTCCTTTCCAAAAGTTTGTGAAATAAATGAGAAAAGTTTTCAGCCCTGAGATACATCCTGTTAACCAAAATTCACTGATATGAAATACATATGGCCAATTTAAAAGTTATGGCCTATGCTTGCATCAGAGACTACCTGAATATTTTATGAATTCTGTCCTTACACATTTCTCTTTTTTATACAAACTCAAAGCACAGTTTACATAAAAACCCTGACATATTCACATCATTCCTTCATTGTTCCAGCAGCAAATTTGTGACGCACAATAAGCAGTTTTGAAAGCAGCAGGTAATTTTCATGTTTTCCATGGACAGTCTGTATCTATGGCTAATTTATTACCAGATGTCCCACTCATTACTGATACAGAAGGTTTCCTGGTGCAGCTTCATCAAGTCATGATAGGTTTTGAGAAAAGACCATTAGAGAAATCTTCCTAGCTTTCTTTCTATTTGGAGTTTTGCTTTTCTGATTTATATGATCTTGTCCAACAATTATTGGGACTGATGCTCACTTGCCTTAGTCAAAGGCTGTTTGAAAGACTATAAAGTTAATTTATTGAAATGTAATTAGCACTACTATTAATTTTTGCCATGCTTACTGTCATCAGTTTTAATGCCACAGATTCAATTTACATCGAACATTGTGAGACATTGGTATTAATTCATCTGGTCTTCTCTCCCCCAGTAAATCATACTGTAGGGCCCTGAACACCAAGGGAGTGAGTAAGAGAACAAAGATTACTTGAAATATATAACTATATGTCCTTGATCTTATTCAACTCATTTACTTTGGCAAAGCCTGCCAATATCCAGGCCTGAAAGTTGAACTGTGCTTAAACAGAGAACAAATGCAGTGGGTCCAACAGTAAATCAGGCATGCCTCTCCAATTATGGCCTCAAAACCTAAATGGAAGTATTTCTCTGTTAATGCAGGTATTCCCTATTGACCTTCCTGAGCACCTCTGATCATTTCTATTATTCTGTCTAAGTTTACCCCAGTGGAATCCACTTATCCATCAGCTGAAACTTATACTAGTGGTTATTTAGTGTGTTGGTGATCATTTAAAAAAAAGACACCTTCTAGCACTGCACAGGTTATTTGTCTGCCAAGTCTGACTTACTTGACTTTTTTTATACTTTCATAGTATCCAAAAATGAAAAGAAAGAGATTTTTTAAAATTTTCTAAATAGCTGAAGGAAAGAAAAAATTATGTTTTTAGGAATACATCCGGTTTAGTTAAGAAATTATTTTCTTTCTAGTGTAAAAGAATTGTCTTCATTTTGCAGACTGGCAGTGAGACACAGGGAGCCCAATATCCAGATGCACAGAAATATCTGGATGCTTAATTGCTGCCATAGAATCACAGCCATTTGTAGAGTGCATTAAGCAGCATAAGTACTGCATGAGGAAGCAGGGCTTAAAATCTCACTCTGGGAGTCACAATAGCAAATAAAATGTGCAAAGATGCTGTCGTCTAATAGGCATTGAGAAAACATCACCTAATCCTCAGTACCTGAAAACCCACCCAGCCACCTCCATCCCTTCTCCATTGTAAATCACAGGAAAACATAGTGTGTGTATTCTTAACATTAGGAACAGACAAAGAGAGTGCAAATCTTGTATGGCAGTGCAGTTAGAAAGTCTCTGAGCAGGAGTTTTAAAAATTCTAGTTCTGTAATTAGGCTCCAAAGCTTATGAAGTGTTTCTGATCTAGGCTTAGGAGTGCCTCAAGATCCCACAGAAAGGCTAGATCATGGGTGTTTAAGCTGTGAAGCATCCCACCACTAGTTTAGCAGGGAAAAAAGACATACAGAAGAAAAGTCTTCAGCAAATTGGATGTCCCCAGTACTGCATCTGCTAGGAATGTTCTCCTCCAGATGCACTAATGCAGATACTGCCCAGAAAGAAGAAACAAGGCTTTCCAAAAACTTTAGTAATTATCCTTAGTATGCTCTTCTCCAGAGCAAATCTGATTTCCATTGTTTACTCTCCCATGATCTGGACGCCATCATTGAAGGAACCATCTCTCTTCTTGCTTCTAACATCTGGAGTTACATTCCTCTATTTCCTTACCTCACTAACACTTCATTTATTTTCTGAATTTCTGTTATGAAGTCTTTTCTTAGTTGCATTCTCCCTCACTCTGCTCATTTTCTACCAATTTCATTTTGTTCAGAGCCTGCACAGCAGCCACTAGCTTCAAGAGCACATTTAAGAGTATAAAGAAGGTGAGTGTTTTTTTCAAATTTTTCACTTGTTTCTATATGAACGTATACAAAGCTGCCTTTATTAATTTACCTGTACTTAAAAACACAGGCTGACAAATCAACATCTATTGAAAATAAAAGCCTTGGAAGATTTCTGTACTCCTATCACAACACTTACACGTGTTTCTCCCACTATGAAATATGTGTGCAAGTTTCCACACATACATATGGATGTAGAAAAGTCAAAACTATCACAATTAACTCATTGTGCACTTGAACTTTTATGATATACACATCATTAAAGCATATATTCAGCACAGATGTCACAGCTGTTAAAAAAAAAAAGAAAATCCAGAAACTTATAAGAAAAAATGTCATAACTAAAATAATAAAATGAATACCCTTCCAGGGGACCAAAATTAAAAAAAAAAAAATAGAACTTGGAACAATTGTATGTAGAAATTTTCATTCAGCTACAATTTCAGTATTACTTAAGTCCAAGTGTATTTGAATTTGGAAAATATTGCCTGAAAACTACTCTCTCTCTTTACAGATAGTATGATGATACAGTTGAAATAAGAGAAGAATGAGGGGGTTTGGAGTATACATTTCAAAACTGCTCTATCACTATATTTCAATATGTACTTAAACCTAAGTTTGAGCTGCCTTGTTTATTTAAGTGGTACATTAAACTCTTTTAAGTGTTGGGTTGTTCAGCTATGCAAACACTCATATCATCAGGTTCATTTTGTAAAGAAAATGGAAGCTATTTTTGTTTTTATGTTCTAAAGAGATAATTAGGAAAATGAAAGTTAAAGAAGAGAAACAACAGGTATAAAGATTCAGAGAAACACGGGGCTTTAGATGTAGATATTCATTAAAAATGTCAACAGTCAGTGATAGCTATGCTTTAAATATAAAGGGATAAAAATTCAGGATGCACAGGAATGCAAAAGAAAATCTGGGGGACCAGAATTGCTCCTTTTCCTAGTTAATGAATGACCCCAGACAGCGCTGCCTTTCATCAATACAACAAAACAAGTTACCAGTACAGTACAACACCCATTTTATGCACTGTCAGCCCTGTTCCTTCCCAGCTGGTGCTTGACAACTGAGCCCTCTTAGCAGAGCAGGTGAATTGCTGACATGCAAGAAGTGGCTTCTCTTTTAGCAATTTTAGTACACAAAACTATCAGCTTGAAGAACACTCATCTTTAACGTGAATATATTTCTGAAAATTTCAATACTATATCCAGAAAATTTACATGTAAAATGTAATGTTATAAAAGGTGTCATTATGACCAGTCTATACATCTTATGACTCAATGTGAAAATGCCAGAAGTTAAGTAGACTAAAAATAGTTGTGCAAAAATAATTATTATTGTTTTGATTATGAAAATATACTTTTGGTTCTCTTTTTAACAAAAGCACTCATTCTGAGCTATCATTTGCAGCATCTTCTCTGTGTACACAAGGAAGTTACAGTCCTAATTTACTTCACATTTCTGTTATGGTCATATTACACAGGAAGGACAGTATGTAGGGCCAAACACTTCTCCAAACACTGAAGATAAACTAAAGTCCTCAGGTTTTACTGAGTTTATCTTCAGGTCATGTTCAATCACTTACAGTTATCATTATTATTTTTTAACTTTGAGGGTACGCCTGATACATTTTGAAGAGATGACACACGATACAAGACCTTGTTGTATTCCTGGTTGTAATGACTCAAGTTCCAAGTGGTGACCAGTTCTGATAACAGGACAGGGAAACTCTTTTCATCATCTGGAGAAAATTCAGATTCATATAGTATTGAATTGTGTATGAATATAGATGATTAGCTCATATTCACATCATTCACATATATATATTAGGTTATATTTAGTGCATATTTTATATTAAATTATGTTAAATTATAAATGTCAATATACAAGTCATCCACATGATACTACCACAAATTATTCCTTACCTAAAAAAATAAATTAAAGATAATACTCTTGGAAGCTATACAATAGAGACGCTGCAAACTACTCAAACTTTAATATCAAAATATAAAAATAAAATTTGCTATTCTAAATTAAAAATCAGACAGTTTGCCTCATACTTAATACTTTTCAGATATCCTGCATATATGCAATGGTTCTGCTGTCCAAGAGCATTCCAGAAAAAGCAATGGCTACTACCAGAACTAAAATTCAGTTTGTGATCAAGGTCAGGTTCTCTGAGTATGGATCTCTGGATGTTTTGAATGGAGCTGTTCTACAGTCATCTGACTCGAGCTAAGATTAAAAGTAAGTCTTGAAAAGTTGGGAAAAATTTCAAATAATCCAGTCTCTTCAAGGTTGGCTTAGTTGATTGACACTTTTGGGAATTTTTTTTCATGAAAAACCCCTGCTAGCCAAACAACAATATATGTAAATAATAGATTCCAATTTTTATATAGTTAGGGAATGCATCCCATGAGCTGAATACCCATTCTGGATATTGCACCTAGACAGTCCCTGCTCTCAAGGGTTTTCCATTAACCTGCAAAACAAACAACCATGTGGGCAGACAACAGAGTTCAAAGATGAGTCAAGGCTGATCAGCATCCTCAGCAGCTCTTAAAATTTACCTACAGCCTAACAGCTATCAGATTTTTGGAAACAACTGAGATGAAACCTTTATTTTTATCATACTAAGACATGGCTTTGGGACTGTCATTTTGTGCTGACCAGCCTATTTTCTGTTCCAAGTAAGTCATGGTTAAGGAGTCAAAGCCTGTCAGAAAGTGACAAAATACCATCTTCCCACAGACAATTTATATAGGCAGTGTTTACATGTGAAGCTGAGAAAGAGCAGATCTTGTCAAACTGAAAAGGCCAACAGAAAGTTGTAAACTGAAAGTTCATTTTTGGTGAGGCACAAGGACTGAAAGAAGGTCAGCCATCACTAACAAAAATTACTTGTTACCTCCAAATTATTCAGTATCTGAGTGTTTCAATGTGAAGAGCCTTGATTTTCATGAAAATTTTTAAAAAAAACGCACAGCATGTAATGCATCTATGAGGAAAGGTATGAGTTCAAATTGCTACATTAGACTGGCTAAAAATGTATGAGACATGGATCTAAACATAGAAGCAGGTGTAAAAACTGAGACTAGAGGGAAATAACTTTCTCACCTGTAAAAGTTTGGGACAGTTTGCTAGTTTTTCTGAGTTTTGCTTCTTTCTCTGAAAGTCTGGCACTAGCTACTATTGAAGGTAAGACATTGGTTTATATAGCTTTGTTTTGACATATTTCATACTGAAATATAACAAATCAACGGCTAGTCTTGAAAACCCTGATCAGTTTGCACAAGATAAGGCTTCAGACTTGCACTAATATATGGTCAGTGTCACTCCATGAAAGTCAATGGACCATATTTTTTCTCTTCATTACACTAGTACAGCCCCATTAACTATAGAAATCATTAATCACACAGCAACACTGAACTCTGTGATGTTGTGCAGGATATAAATTAAGCAAGAATTTGGCCTCCTGGCCATTTATCCCCTGGTTTGTTTCTGGCAGGAAATCCCTTGTTTTATTTTGCCTCAAAGTTTTAGTCAGCTTGGTGGATAGTAATTGTATTGCACAAAAAAGCTATATTCTGATAGACAACTATGAACTCGACAATAAATTAAAAAAAATATTTAGAAGTTGGGCCATAAGTAAGTGATTGACTTCTTATAACACTTCAAATCACCCCCAAGATTTTTCTCTCCCCTCTCCATTTCTCTTGTACAAAATACAAAAAATATGACAACTTTCTCTATCAAGAAGAAGAATTGTACATAAATATCAATAATGTTAAAGCATTTCAAAGCTTCTGACATAGAGGCCAGTTATATTTCCTTTCCAACTACATGTGAGGGGCTTTTTTGGTTTTTTTGGTTTTATTTGGGATCATTCATAAAGTGAGGACAGAGGTAGGAAAATTGTTTTCTCCTTCAGATCACTAAGAAATCATTTACAAAAAATTAAGATCAAAAGTATTAGAAACATTGAATAATAAAAAGATTATGAGCTGGAGCAGATCTAATTAGATAAGGCAGGCAAAGGTGTCCCATTTACTAGAAATAAATAGGTTTAATTTGAAAAGAGCATGAAAAAATATCAGTACTTAAACTCATGAATGAAAGGTTACTTTATTATTTGAATCCCTTCTGCTGTACTTCATCTACAGAGCTCCAGCCTATATATGAAGAAAAGTCTTGACTAGGGTTTCTTTACTAAAGTGACTTGTTTAAGGTGGCACTGCTTAAGAGCTGCATCACCAGGAAACCTATGGTACTAGCAGACTGAGGTTTATATGAGCAATATTTTAACCACACCACCAGTTACTGTTAAATGGTGTGAAGGTGAGAACTCCCAAAATCAAGCAGAAACATCAGCTAAAAGACTGACTAAAACCAAACTTCACTTGGCAGAAAAAGTATTTACAGTATTGCCACAAGAAAGTCACTTGTCCTTACAAAGTGAGAAATAGCCAGCAATCAAGAAGTCATTTTCTCTGTGTCAGTCATCTGCCCAGACATAAGTCAGTTGAAATTAAAGAAAGGGAGAAGTCATTTGACTGGTACCTCTAGCCAGGCAATAATAGAAGCTAATCATTTTCCCATAGTGTTTATGCCATTTAAAGAGACTCAAAAATAATAAGAAGCAACCTTATAATGCTCTCAATGATTATGCAGAAGGACAGGAACACAGGCTCTTAGAAGCTACTTGGTACCTGTTTGTATCAATTACGCCAGTGAATTGATGTAGAGGCGCATTAGCAACTGTGTATTGCTGAAGCACCAGCAATTATTCAAGCATATTTACAGAGGTTTAAGGACAGTGTAATAGCAGTGTCTGCATATTTCATATGCAGCCATTGTTACACCCCATTAAATGGACTGGTAATGATCCATTGCTATTTAATTAATATGCAAGGAGCACGATATTAAATCTAACATGTAAATTAAAGCCCAATTTCAGTCACTTAAGTTTGAAGTGTGATAGAAAACTTCTTTGGAGCTAGATGGCTTGTGTTTGTTTCCCTCACTTGTCTCCCTCTGCAGAGTTCCGATTATGTTGGGAAGATTCTAGATAGAAAAAAAGAGAAAGTTGTACCCTTGTACATTTCACTACAGAAAAAGGAAGAGGCAAAATAAAAAAAAAAAAAAAAAAGGAAAAGCAGTTGGTTCAGTTCCTTGAACATAAAGAATAATCCAATCAATACACTGTATGCTGGCATGCCCTAAAATATGCAATTTAATTCTTGATACATCCTGGCATGTAAAAATAGCAAACAGCAGTGCAAGAAGAAAGAGTTGTATGGCCCAACAGGTATTTTTTCAGAGCTCGTAGAATTACTGAAGTTACAATCATAGTCATCAGTCACCAGCTGATCTGTGGCTGTGCTGAGGATCCAAAGGATCAGGGCTATCAAATATTCAGACATGTCAAGCTGTGTGGGAATGCTAATTATTAGAAGCTGGAAAAGTACTGTGTTTAGCCTTCTGATCTGAGTTTTTGCACCTGCGAAAACACTGTGTCCTTGGATATCTCTAAATGTGATAACAAGGAGTCAGAGAGACTGGGAAAGTGGAATGCAGGACTGAAAGAATGAAGAAGAGTTGATGTTTAGCTTAACGAATATAATGCTTAGGTTACAGAATATGCATGAGCTTATTAACACTATTATAAAAGTATGTAAACTGATCAATAAATTGGAGACTAATGATCATCAACCCCTAAGATGTGCACGTCTCCCCTTCATCCTCCTCAAATGGTGCCCTTCCTTAAATGGAGTTTTCCTTAAATGGAGTATTTCTCCTTAAATGGTGGATTTTTTCTTTTAACAAAGCTGGAAATAAAAGAAACCTGTAAATAAAGATTTACTATATGTAAACCTATAATTTTAACTACTTGCCAGTCTGTGGAGTACACTCCTTTAAATAACAGCAAAAGACAGGAAAAAAACATGCAGAAGACAGCAGTGTTGTATGACCCAGATTCAGACTACCTCTAAGCTGCTTTTATATTACCTCCTATTTCCTGGTCTCCACTTGATCCCTGCTTCTATCCTAATGTACAAGAGTGCTTTGTTTTCCAGGAGACATTAGGCTGGAGTATGCTTGTTGAAGCACGTCACACTTCACTCCTACTCCTCATTTTCCTTACATGTCTCAGATATGTTCCCTACACAGAGGGTAAAGGGCATCTCCATTTGCTGTTTCACATTGGCACTTTTCAGATCAGAGTGTCAAGGATTTGGAAGTTCTACAGTAAATGTTTCCAAACCATATGCTTTACCTACCTCTTTAGTTATTGCTAATTACAATAGCTTTGAAAACTCCTCCAAACCCATCCATTAAAATTCTAATTTCAGTGTAGCTAGATGTTTCTACAATAGTGATCCAGCAGACCTTCTTGATTTTGACTGAATGATTAATCATCCTCCTTCTGTCCCAAAACAAAAAGAACTATTCACTCTCACAGAAAAAATGCATTACTTCTATTCTCTTTTCCTGGGCAGAACTTCTCTTCTTCCCTATCCTTTATCCTTTCTTCCTCTCTCTCTACACAAAGCTCCCAGTACTCATGTCACTTACCACTAAAATATTTTGTGATGCACAGAACAAAATCACAATGGTCTCATGACTTTCATCTTGAGCTAAAAAGGAAAATGGAAAAATATAGTGCAGCAGTGTCAGAAGAAGTGATTGAGATGCAGCTTGCAAAGTGGATGACTGATCATTTTTCAGAATGCAAATGAATTATTTAAATAGAAGTGTCTAATTGTTTCATTGCCCTTCACTATCAGTGGTCATTAACATCCTTTCAGAGTTAGTGCAAAGTGGCCCAATCAAAGTAGGAGCATTTTTGCTATATTTAACACTCACCTTGCTAGAACCCTCCGTTCTTCCCTCTGACAAAAATCTGCCAAAGTCTGAGTTGTTTTTTGGTGTGTTTTTTTTTTTTGGCTTTTCTTCTCTCTGGGTTTCAAATCTTTGGCACTGTCTAGTATGTAAGCTATCATCAAAAACACATGGACATTTTCTTACGTTTGAATCTACCATTGTCCTTAAATTAGAATTAATTTGCATTCCAAAAACATAAGAGGAAGTCAGAGACTTGAAATATCTGAAATTTTAAAAAGCCTTGCAGAAGGCTGTCCTAGCAAATCCAAATTTTGGCTGTTTTAAATGTCATCTAAATGCAATTTTGAGGGCAGCAAGAAGGCCTATTAGTATTTTACATTAATTTTTTCTAGTGTATTAAGTGTTTCCAAGACCTTAGCCATAGAAGTAACCCATGTGTTTATGAAATTGAGTAAAAATAACAAAAGGTGAGCCACCTACTCTTACAGAGAAAATAAATTTATGCAAGGTCACATTTCAAGGCTAGCATTTTCCATTAAACAAGCAATTTCAAGGCACTTATGAAACATATTAACAAAGAACTGCATAAATTAATAGAGTATCCTGAGCCATACAGGGAAATTAAAGGTTATAAATTTAGACCAAGTATGAAACATAATAGTGATTTCCAAAGGTAGTTATATATGGAATGAGACACATTTTGATTGATGATACAGCCATAAAGTGAACATTGCATATGTCTGTTTCTCATTTGAAAAGTAATTTATGCGGCAATCGTTTAGAAGAATACCATGTATAAGAAATAGATATCTGAGCAGTACCTCTTTAGCAATAGCAATATATCCACACTTATAACCAGTGTCTGTCCTACCTCTCAGACTTGGAAACAGGGTTCATAATTTTTTTCATGCCAACAAATGTCATGAAACATTTAATTGCTCACCATTACATACCTAATTATTTGTTCATACTATTGTATGTGGAATTGAGTATCTTAATAGGGGTTTAAAGATAATTATGATAATTTTGGACATGAAAGTCAGTTTACTCAGGTAAGCTCCACATTTTTTGTGTGTACTTAAGTATCAATGAAAAATACTACTTAGAGAACTTGTACATTAGATGATCTGGTAAAGAGCAGTCAGTTATGGATATAATTGGAGAAATTCTTTACTGAAATATTTGCATCTTTAGGATTTTATCCATGTTAGTTTGAAGAGTTCAATGTAACTGAAAGTGTTACTGCTGTAGAAAAATAGGATATCATGGTATGTAGAAATGATAAAAACCAACACACCACCAATTTCATAAGTATAATGGAACATGATTCATTCTCTGACTTTCACTAGATGATTGCCTCTACTCCCACTGTACCTGCTCATTGAAAAAAAGGATCCTTTTATGAATTGTGGGGTAATAGAAAAGAACCTCACTGGGACTACTTGAAAATTCACCCTTCTTGAGGAAAGGCTGCATTTTATTTTCATTTTTCTAAACATTTTTCAAACAAGTCTATAAACAGATGATATATTTTGTTTGTTTCTATTTTTGTTAAATTATCTGTTTACAAATGTCTGAATTTTTAAGGCCAGCAATACAGTGACATAAAAAATTCAGGAACATCAAGAATTAAAATTAGCGTAATTAATTTGTTCTAAATGTAATTTCTCTGTGTGATCCCATTTTGTTAACCAAATATAAATGAACATTTTTAAGAGGGGAATTTATCCAGTATTAATGAACACATACACCTAGAAAATACTGAGCTTAAAACACTAGACAGGAGTGTTTGAGTTAATAACTTTCACAGTGTTCTGGCTGGTTTCTCCTGGACATTATAAGGTTTTGTGGAGCATACAGACCAATGATACCCCAGTATATCCAGATTTAATGTAGCTTCAATTATAAAAATTTTTCTGGTATGTGTTTTCTGTTACATGTAGGCACTGAGCTGTCTCCTTATCACTTCATAAAGTATAAGAAAAAAATCAAGAGCTTTGTGAAGCAGAGAAAAGCAAGATAAAAAACTTTCAAGTGAAAGCAGAAAGAATTAAATTGCTCAGAATATCACAAATTGCTATTTTCAAATAGATATTTTAATTTGGGGCTATTTCCCATTTGAAAAAAAAAATAAGCGTAGCAATGCAATCACAAACACACTATGTAGCAACAAACATGGAAATATATCACAAGGAGACTAGGATTCAGAGATCAGCCACATGGCAGGAACTTGTCACACCTTTCCTATAACCACAGGGAAACTGTGAATCTCTTCATAATGTGAGTATTTCTGGCATCATGAACTGCCACAATAGAAGCAGGGTATGTTGAAACTGAATCCTGTAAAAAAAATACCAGATGAAATAAAGCCCACTACAGTAGTGCTGGGAGCACAGAAAGGACTTCAAGGAAGAGTTTCTTTACTTGTGTCATTTGTGGGCCCCTTATATCCAATCTAAATCTACTCTTATCTACTTCAGTTTGAAGCAATCCCCGCTTGTCCTGTCACTATACACCCTTGTAAAAAGTCCCTCTCCAGTTTTCTTGTAGGCTCTCTTCAAGGTCTCCTTGCAGTCTTCTCCAGGCTGGACAGCTCCAGCTAGGGGAGGAGTTCCTGCCCTGTGACCAAATTAGTGGCTCTCCTCTGTTCAAACAAGGAAATGTCTGTATTATGCTGAGGACCCCAGGGCTGGATGCAACACTCCAGGTGGGTCTCACCAGATCAGAGCAGAGGCAGAATTCCCTCCCTCTGCTTGCTGCCCACCCTGCTTTGGCTGCAGCCCAGGATATATTTGGCTTTCTGGGCCATGAGTGCCCATTGCCAGGTCACAATGAGCATCTCATCAACCAACACCCCCAAGTCCTTCTTCCCAAGACTTTTGCCAACCCATTCTCTGTCCAGCCTGTACTTGTGCTTGGGATTACTATGACCCATGTTCAGGACCTTGCACTTGGCCTTGTTGAATTTTAACCAGTACTTTTCACAATTTAGCACAATGAATAGATTATCTCCATGATAAACTAGCACTGGCCAGACCTTCTCAATTCCTAAACAATCTTGAGTGTTTAGCTTCTTTCTTAGTGGTGTTGGGATGTCATCAAGAAGCCACTTTGAGAGTTCAAGACTTCTCAAGTTGTGAGATTACCGCAATGAGTCCATGAACAATTTTCTGCCTCCATGACTCAAAAAATAAAAAAAGGAAGTTCAGTGAGCTAGGTCTTCTCAACCTAACCTAATGCTAGAATTCTTCCTAAAGGAGAAACTGGGATGGAAGTGCTCTGGCTTCCGTGTGGAGATGAAGAATGAATTCCAACTCCAAAAACCAGTATGAGTACTGTATTATCTTATGCACTCTTTTGGCCTTTGATAATGTGGATCAGAACACTGCAGCTGGTAATCTTGGGATAAAACCAGTCTACAGGAGACCACCATCAAGCTCTAATCACACAGCAGTAGTTGGGGTAATACACAAATACTGTTGAGTCCCTGTTGTGCCTCTTCCTGTCACAGCCTGGCTCATTGCAAAGTGAACTACAACTCTAAATTTGTAAGAAGGTGAAACAGAATAATTTCTTCTTCTCCTCCACCTGCAAACATATCACTGCTTCTGGCTGCTATTGCTGCTATGCTAACAGTGATTCAATCCCTTTGTTTCTTGGAACTAATGTTCTTTTTTTTTTTCATTTTTTTTCCTTTCCTTTTAGCCTGCAGACAACAGTGTCTATGAAGGAAATAACAGCTGACTATGTATAAAATACATAATCATTCTTCAATAATAAAGAAGAGAGAGCTGAATGAATCCCTTAAAATAATAAATATTTCCATTAAATGTAACTAATTCAACCTGGAGACCTGAAAAAGGGAGGTCACTTTACATCTCTGCACTGTTTAGTAGGAAGAATTCCCTAATTTTCTGAGACAGTATCCCGGTTGAAGAGAAGGTATCTCAAGAATCTATGGGTTGATACATTTCTGTGTGGGGCAGATCTTTACCAAAGAATAACAATTTGTTAAAACACTTTTAAGATTCAATGTTGGAGCATGTGTTTGACTATGTGGATAGTACACGCCCTGTGAAGACATGGCCCCAAATTACTGTGACATAGGCATAGCCAGAATCTCTACAGACAGCTCACACACTCTGGCTATCAGCTAAGCTGCGCTCAGACAGGCCATCAGGGGTCAGCTGCCTCTTCACACAGCGGAGAAGTTATTGAATCTGTCGTGTCTCAGATCACAGGAGTTCGGTGTCTTTCGATGTTGCGGTGTGATGTAATAGCCTGTCCATCCCAGTTCTTTCCCCAGG
Source organism: Calcarius lapponicus (assembly GCA_039654755.1). Taxonomy (NCBI): domain Eukaryota; kingdom Metazoa; phylum Chordata; class Aves; order Passeriformes; family Fringillidae; genus Calcarius; species Calcarius lapponicus. The sequence goes on along the minus strand of CM077468.1, from coordinate 43,791,843 downwards.
TGTGCCAATAACCTCTCCCTTCCCCTCCCTTGCCCCCTGCTGACTGCTGTCATTCGATCTTGGCATTCCAGCAAGGGTGTCCTGTGATTGGCAAAGTTCACAAGATGCCTCTCAGCCCTGGGGACACTGGGCCATCCAGGTGTCATTTGTCCCCTGAGACCTCCCCCCTCCTTTCCTGGTTGGTGGGATCCCTTCCCCTTCCCTCCCCCTCTCCCTGGGGTTAAAAGACACGGCCACCACGCGGTTCTGTGGTTCTGTTGGAGCTATTGCTGCATTCAGAGGCCTGTGTGCCAGGAATAAAGCTCTGGATCGAAACCCTCCAGCTGAACCCGACTCCTTTTCCTTTGCCTCTCCTAAAGCCTTTACACCAGAGGTAAACCTGAGCTCCTGCTTGCCTGGACTTGTCCCAAGTGCCAACTGCAGCATCCAGCCAGCCAAAGGTGTCTCCGAGGTGAAACCACGTCAGCTGCCGCCTCTGGTCAAGCAGCAAGGCCAGACAAACCCAGGCACATTCCATCTGGCAATATTGGCATTTACTCCCAATATTTCATGTCTGGGGTAGGCATGGTGAGAGGCCAGCATCTGGAACAGCTTGCACCGTAAGTAATGTATGCTGAAGTTTACAAGCCCTCTGAATTTTAGTCCTGGTTAGGGCAAAGTAGTATAATTGTTTTAATTGTATAACTAGCTAACAGAGTAGACTGATTCCTCCCCAGACATGCCTGTAAGTTGCTGATAAACTTGACTGCAGAGTGGAGAAGGAAAATAAAAAACAAAAGGAACCAAAAAACAGTGGAGAAAGGCAGGACCTAGCACCCCATCAGTCTCACAAATAGATCACCTAAATGACCAGGTTTGGGAACTTTGGCAAACTACATTGGCTGCAGTAATCACACCTCCTGCTGATATTTATTCCTTTTTCTCAAGCTGGTGTTTTATTGTATTTCCTCAATAACATTATTTTTAAATTTTTTAACTCATAACTTATGAGAGACATTGCTCACCAAGCACACCTGTAATATATAATCTGACTGGTCAGGGTTCTGCAAGGTCTTGAGACAATATAAATTTTTCATTGTATAATCTTAGAAATTAAAAACTCTTCTTTTTATGGTCATATGGTGCCTGGAAGAAATTTTACTTATGTAAAATAGTATTAAGAGTTCAGAAAACAGCATGTCTGAATGCATAAAAGCAAGAGCTGATGATGGATGGTCACATTTGGTTAAGAGAAATTTTTTTGTTCTAATTATGTTTCACATCTTTCTTTCATCACTGACCTTTCTACAAGCTTCCCATTCCTTTTCAAGATGTCATTAATAAAAGCAGAAGTTGTCTAAGTTAGGTCCTTTTTATACCATTTCTGGAAGGAATGTTAACTAAGGAGAAAGTTAACATTTTCCTACAGCAAGGACTCCACAGCAGAGCTCCCATTGCAGGAGAGTGAAGTGGCCCAGCCTTTATAAACAAGTTACACATTTCAGCAGCAAACCTATACTGTCAACCTCTGCTTTTGCAGAGCAAAAGAACAGATGTTTCCATTCCACACACAACTCTACTGGGTGTGCTCCACTGCTTTGTGCCTGTGTGAGTTGCTAAGGCCTCTGCTGAGTTCTCTTTACCTGAAGTGGGAGAGCTGTACCACTCCAAGTTAAAAAAGACTGACTAGGGAGACAAAAATAGAGGAATTAATCCAGGATATGGATGCAGAGAAACATACCTCAGCAAGTGGTATAGATATAGGGATGTAGTAACAGAGGCACATTTGAATAACTACAGACTGTGGAAGGTTCTGCTATTGAATCCATTCAGTTTTCCATCTGATTAGGTCTTCTTTAATTACAATCTGTATTTTCCAGTTCATTGCCACCTTACACCACTCATTTCCAGTGGAGAAAATGTGGACATTTTCCAGCAAATTACAACAGGTTTTTTGTATGTCATCCATTATTTACAACAGAGTCCCTGATAATTTAGATCCAATGACACTATGAAATAGTGCCTGGACATTATCTGGTTAGTAACAAATAAAAATGTGCTGAACAATACACTCACCAATGTGCTAATATTAAAATTTATTTCCCCAGAGGGGAATGCTGGGCCATAAGAATGAATTAATATCTATCCTTTATAATAAGTTTCACTAGATTTTTTTTCTTCCATTTAAGCAATACCCAGAGATGTACATTGCTTTTCAACTTGAAATACATCAAAATAAAGGCGATTGGAAAATGTTTCATAGGATATTCTTTTTTTTTCTCCATAGGAAAATGCTGATTCCTTGAAACCGAAATATTTTACAAACAGAAAACTGGTCTAAAAATAATCAGAAAGGGACTTCAGTTGTGACATAGAATGGTTCTCTCAGTGGTTGGCAAAGAACAGCCTATTTTGAATCAATTGTCTCACATGACCACAAGTTTAGGCATCTCTAGAACCTGATTTTTACTAGGGACTAATAATTAGTTACCTATCATCCAAGGTGAGAGTCTTTAGCAGTTAGAGTGAAAGAGAGTTTTGCCTGGTGAATGCTTAATCACTTCAAGAAGTCAAACAGCTTCCATGGCACACCTTTCCTCAACCTTGTTTAAGCATACTGCTGGGAAAAATACAGATCTAATCCCTTCCTTGGAGGTTGCAGAATAAGAATTTGAATTTTGATCTTAATCCAGGGTATTGTGTGTAATGTACTCATTCATCTTGGTACTTTGTTATCCTAGAATCCTTAGGGGTTTTTTTGGGGAGATGGGTTCTTTGGGAAGGGCTTGGGGTGCAGGGTTTGAAGGGGGTTTTGTTTGTTTCTTTTGCATGGGGGGGGGGGGGGGTTCAGATTTTTTTTTTTATTTCAGCTTTACCTAGAAGAAGTGAAAAAAGGACTTTTGGACTCTATGTAAAACAAACAAACAAAAAAACAAACAAAAACCCCAACATATCATACCTATTAATGTAGTTGTTCCATATCAGATGCATGAAAATACTACAGTGAGTCCCTAATCTGATATATCCAGGAGATGAAAAACAAATGAAAACTCCAAATACATTAGGATTATTTTTTACTTTTTTTTGTCAACACATGGTCCAATCATATTACATTTTTTCATTCTTCTAATTCCCCTTATAAAGCTAAGGACAGACTAGTAATTCTGTCCCTGGATTCACATATAAAAAGAGAAAGATGTTGAATTAACAGAGTAGTTGTGAGGCTTCTGTTCTGAGCATATAGAACTGAAAAAATTCTGTGCTAATTTAAGTATTTTGTCTGAAAATCTGTAACTCTATGGCTTTACTTGGTTTTGATTTCCCATTAGCATGGAAGGCAGCTCCAGATCTCTAATAATGAATCCAAGGAAAAAGCATGAATGTGGCGCACTTTATAAGAGTTGTACAAAATATATGAACTTTTTTTCCCTTACCCACTACCCCATATGGTAAGTTCAGCTAAATTTAATTAAGGTTACCAACACCGTAATTTGAATTTTTACCTAGGATGCTTTCTGCTCTTCATAAAGCATTTCCTTTTGAAATTGTCATGACTTATATAAGCATATATTTTTTTTTCCCTGTGGCTAGCACTTGGTTGAAATATTAGATTTATGTGAAATTCCTGCAATTACTATTTCACTCTTGTCTAGTTGACTATAGAAGAATTTTCAGGACCCTTTTTAAAGAATGTCATTGACTGCATTAGTTCTGATAATATCTCAAGACTGCTTATTAATGAATACTTTTAAATTGACAACTTAAAGTAATGCTTCTCCATTCTGTGTTACATATCTTCTGTGTCCAGCTAAAGCTCATGGGTGAAAGCAAAGCAGATAAAGCAGAGATACTTGCAGAAGATAAAGGAGATGAGACAATACTGATTGTTCAGAATGCCAGACCTACAGGAGAAACACTGGTTCTCCCATGTTTCTCAAAGAAACATGATTTAGAAGGGGATCTCCTAGGAAAGGGTATTGAAAAGTCACATCAAAAGATCCTAGGTTTTCCAACAGCTATATGTATGTACAATTTCCTCAGCTCAGATGTTTTGTCTCCAAAATATCAAAGAAATATTGCAAGTACAAACGAGTGTTGGTAGAAATACCTACTCTCTGAATTTGAAAGCTACATTATCTGGTATAAACTTCTGGCAAAGCTAGATTATTTGCAATTTACTGAGTAACTTCAGACAATGTGCTTATTGGTGATATTCCATGCTGCAGATCTTAACTCAGTATATTGGAACATATCCTGAAATTTTTGCTTTGGCTGGATTTTTTTTTTTTTCAGTTTAAATGAATGTGTAATTCTGCATTGATCTAACATAATAAAAAGTAAACAAATAAAAATATATCTTTAATAATAGCATTGACCAAGACTGAAAGTCTGTCTGAAAGTCCAATGCAAAATTATGTTTGAATAATGGGGAATGTTTGAGCCTTTCAGCTCCATATGAACACTGAAAACATGGTGTACGTTTGATCTAAATTGACAGCTTCCTTACAGTCTCATGTCACAGAATCTAAGAATGTTTCACGTTGGAAGGGAACTCTGGAGGCCATCTGGCCCAACAATCCCTGCTCAAGCAGGGCCATCTAGACCAGGTTGCTCAGGATCACACCCACATGGTTTTTTAATATCTCCAAGGATGGAGATTTTACAACATCTCTGGGAAACCTGTGCCGAATCTCTGTTACCTTCACAGTAAAAAACTTTTATCCAATATTCAGAGATACCTCCAGTGCTCCAGATAGAGTGCATTACCTCTTTTTCTGTCACTGGGCACCATTGAAAAGAGCCTGGATCCCACTTATCAGAATCCTCCCTTCAAGTAATAATTGTACACATTGATGAGATTCCAAACCTGAGCCTTCTCTTCTCCAGGCTAAACAGTCACATCTGTCTCAGTCTTTCCTCATGTTATAGATGTTCCAGTCCTTCAACAATTTAGCAGCCCTGAACAGGACTCTCTTCAGTAGCTTCATGTCTGCCTTGTACTTGGCAGCTCAGAACTAGACACAATATTCCAGGTATGAAACTAGGTACAGTCACCAGTGTTGAGCACAGAAGGATCACTTACTGCAACCTGCTGGTATTGCTTCTCCTAATGAAGCCCAGGATACTATCAATTTTCCTTGACACACTTTGTCCCACTTCTCCTAGCAGTCGAAATAAAGATCCATTTCTATCCCACAGTTCCAACAGTCTGCATGGATTTTACTCTTTGGAAAAATTCTGTCAGACAACAAGAAGTGAATGGAAATCTCAATTAATCCTATTTTGATATCAAGTACAAAGAAAGAGAAAAATGTTTTCTTGTCTATAGATTCAAATTCAGATAATCCCAAGATACTAAGAAGTGGGATGGTTAGTCAGGTTGGTTATAAACACCTCTATTTGAAAAAAAAAATTAAACATAATTCGATAAAAACTTTGGTCGTTAGGGAGGTAAAATTAAAATGGCTTAATTTTAACTCTGAAAGCATATCTTTGACAGAAACAGACCTTTAAAAACCATTTAATTTGGGTCCTAGAACTGCTTACTCTTTTTAATGATTTGACTTCTGTTGAATGGAATGAGCAGCCTGGTTTTGGTGCTCTAAGAATGTCCACCTGCCATTTCCATACAGAGAGGCTAATTCTGAACCACATCATCTTTTGAGAAGAACTAAGCACAGCAGGGAGACAATTGTTTTGAAAGAATTGATTTACAAATGGGGAAAGTGGACAGGCAGAATCGATTTGTGCAACCCTGCTCTCTTCCTGTATCTGATTGGTCTGCTTCATAAACTTGTGAAAGCAAAGTTGAACTGCATCTGTCTAGCACATGTCAGAAAGGTGGCAGATGCAACGTGATCTACCTGTCAGATAAGCTGGAACATCTCTGTGTTGCATCCACAGGAGTTTAACATGTTCTAGACCTATGCCTCACTGAGCATGAACAGTAGCACTGGGCTTTCTGGCTATCTGGAAATCTAAACTTCTTTGCACACTGACACTGAGTCATTGTCCAAACCCATAAGACTAAAACCAGTAGTACTGGAAAATGTGCAATAAGACTGAAGGTCTTATGTGCAATAAAACTGCTTCTCCAGAAGCAGTTTTTATCAGTCGTTTTGCTCTAATTTTTCCAATGCATTTGTCTGAGTCAGAACAGAAATATCCTGAGTATACAACTGTGGTATTTTCTATCTGTCATTGGAAGTTCACAAAATTTTCAGATTTTTCTAAAGTTTGAAATGTGACAGCTAACTATTTTGCGACTGGCTAAAGCCAGGAGCTTCATCAGTGCTTTCCTCATGTGAAAGGTGCTAAATTGTAGATGGCCGAGAATTAGCTTCCTTTTTACTTTCAGGGCCCTTTAGAGATTTATTTATCAATAGACCTAAAAAGAAGCATTGGGGTAAGTATATCTGTGGAATCGCTTCAGCAAAAAAATTAATTGTTGGTCCGTAGCTGTAACTTAAAATTGTCTTGGAAGGTGATATCTGCAAAGTATTCATGATAAGAAGCAATATGAGACATCAACTTTCCTTTCTGCAGAAGAAATACAAAAGGAAGGAAGGAATAAATTCTATCAGCACATTCATTAGTTGCTCTAAAATTTGCTCCTTTTAAGTGTTTTGCCTTTCACAAAGGTATGCAACTAAAGGGATAGATTTGTAGTTTAAATATTATGCCTTCATTCCAAAGCAAACCCTTTCACACAGGAAGAGCATGGATTTCCATCAGGAGATTCTGAACAAAACAACTGGTAGGAAATTTTTTTGCAAAGCAGATAACATTATCTTTCTGAAGATAACAAAATCAAGAATATGATGGGATGTTCAATTTAGCTGAATAACAAAAGTAACAGAGTATCTAAAAATAATGTTTGTTATTTTTTCTTAACAATCTCTAGATGCCTGATAATGTCTGGAAACAAAATAACAAAAAGATGATACAAAAATTTGATTTTTATCCTTCTCAAAATAATTTGTCAACATTTCAGTCTTAAAGTTGATTTTCCTAATTTAGTTTTTTGCATAAAAATGCAACAAGTCTGTCTGCACAAGGTTGCTGTATTGGCTGTTGGCATGAAAGGAAAGCTTTCTTTCATTTTGTTTTGAAACATTTCCTAGGAAACAGAATGGTTTGGGTTTTTTTCTTCTCCTTCAGTGATTTTGCTGTTACAGAATTCTTTGTTTGGTTTGAGTTTAGAGTGTTTGTGTCTATAAGTAGATTTCAGCAGGAAGCTTAATTAGATAAACTCTTAAGCGTTTTCCCCGCACATTATTTTTCATAATTCTGTAACATTGAATTTGAATCCTGATGCTTAAAACATAAAGATAAAACAACTGCATATATAAAAACAATGTGATAGCAAAGACAAAGTTACTATATTCACAATCCTACTTAGAAAAACAAAAAAAAATTCTGCTCCAAAATGTCAAACCAAAAATATGAAAAATCTCTTTGCAAGTATATCCCATATTTCTCTCACACATCTCTCCTACTTCCTCAGTATGTAGTAAAATTCAATCCAGCTGCATTTGACAGAAACCTTTAAGGTGATGATTCTTTGGAGGAATTAACTGAAAAAATAATTTCATTCTTCACATATCTTGGCTTCAAGCATTTGTCATCATTTACTAAAGTAGTTGAAATGTTAGTGGAGGATGGGGACCATAGGAGACTGAATGAATGCTAAATTTTCTGAGTCTGTGCTTATGCCATTATACACAGAACTATAGATCTGTAGTCTTCATAGCTATATGCAGCATTTATCCATTAATATAGGAACAACTCAATTAGTGGCTCTGTAGGGATCACAGCATAACCCTATTTTCCACAATTTAATAACTACCATACATCATCAAGATCTAATTCCCAGGCTGAGTAGGAAGTAAAATGGCAGCAGCCCACAGATCTATTCTTTAAAAACTTGAAATCCTTGTGACTTAATACACTTCCCCAAGCCCACTTGTATTGTGCATCCTGCAATTTTGCCTATAATTCACACCTGGCATCCTGCAGATTAAGGGCGCTGACTGTTTTATGGTGGCATTATTTGATTTCTTGAAACATCATTAACATGAAAGGGAATTATTTGCCATCTAGATATTGTTTGTATTATCAGAGGTTCATTATCTCAGAAAATTAATTGTTAATAGCATACTCTGTGTTTTGTGCTTAGAGTGGTCTTCAACAGCGTTACTTGTCCAATTGTTTTTAGCTTATTTCAGAGAACGCTGCTGGCAACTCACTGAACTTCAAATCAAGTAATGTTCTTATTTACTCCCTTTAATGTGGAATCTAGAGTTTACTCCTTTTCCTTTTTTATTTTTTCCTTTTTTTTCCTTTTTTTTCTGTATTTCATGAGAAAATTTAGAATATGTTCCGTCATGTAATGGAATCACCAGAAATTCTATACTTCAATCATAAGCCTGGACCCAGTGACTGCAATCCTGATTATCCTGTTTTAGGCCTGATGAAAAACATAATGAGTAGTTTGGATGCAGTTAAATGACAGGGAAAAGTGAGAAACTTACCTCATACTTTCTATATGAGGGCTATTCAATGTATCATGTACAGGATTGGCCTGGGCCAATCCTAAGGAAACAGAAACAGTTAAGCTCTGAACACTTGTTTTTGAGCATTTTGCTCACTCTGCCGCTGATAATTTAAACAGCAGCGCTGTAAAGAGCTAAAATTTGTTGATGGAGTTGTTAAGACATTCATAGGCTGTAAAAGGGGAGTCAGGGAGAATGATCTTTGATAGATTTATCGGACGAAAACAGAGCGCAAAAGGGGCACTATTATATCTGAAAACGTTTTACTGATAAACAAAAATAAGTATTCCTACAGAAGGAGGGACAGAAAAGGGAGGAAAGAAGGGAAATAGAGAAGAGAAAGAAACACAGGATGGACAGATCGCTACCGCTGTACCGCGGGCGCGCTGTCGGCATCAGCTCGGCAGCGGGAGCGTGTGCGCCGCGGGCTGCGCCCGATCTGCGCGGCTCCGGGGCGGCCACGGGCGCGATGTCCGAGCAGCAGCAGCGGCTGTGTGTCCCTCCTGCCGCCCCGGACAGACTGCCCTGGCCACGGGCGCGATGTCCGAGCAGCAGCAGCGGCTGTGTGTCCCTCCCGCCGCCCAGGACAGACTGCCGCGGCCACGGGCGCGCTCCTGGAGCAGCTGCGGCTCCAGGGCCGGGGCGGCAGCTCTGGGGAAAGAGCAGAGCGCTGCGGGGCCGAGCAGCCCCGGGGAAGCGGCCAACAGGGCAGGACAGACGGCCAAGTGAGGACAGGGAAGACAGTCACGGAAGAGAGAAGAAGGCCTATTGTAAATCAAAGACAGCTCGGACAAACGGGAGAGAGAATGATGCATCTGACTCCATCATCAGAAGGCTAAAGAATTACTTTGTTTTACTATACTATTTACATTATCTAAAATGAATCTGCCATGCACTCACTCTTGCTCGCAACTGCTCACAATGCACTCATCTCTCATTCTCTCCTGACTGCCCCGTGACAGTCCCACAAACACACACTTCTTGGCCCTGATAGGCCAAGGGAACAAAACATCCTCAATTTGTGTAAACAATCTCCATATTGCATTCTACTTCAGCACAACACAGGCACAGCAAGCGAGATAAGAATTGTGTTTTCCTTCTTCTCTGCTCGTCTCACAGCTTCTCTCTGTTCAGAGGGCCTGTGAATACCACAAAGACCAGCGGGGGAGAGGGGACAATCTGACCCGCCGGGCGAGCCCCCACTACCCGCAGGAAACCCAAAGATAATGGCCCTGCTTGTGCGGCCACTCACTGCGTTTGTGTGCTAAAGCTCACCCCACAGCCCGAGTTCCTGGGCATTTTCCCCGGGCATCTGCCCCATCACCAAGGGAGGAGCTTTCTCTGCCCTGCTCGGCTGCCGGGCGGAGCCTCCCTGCCCAGCCACAGGGCTCCCAGCACATGTACACCCCGACAGCAATTTTCCACCTCATCTACAACAACATATGTTGAGGCATAAATAAAAATCAGATTGGTCCGTCACATAGACAGGTGCAGATATATTGCATACGTCTCTATCACACTCTAAAGTCTCATTGTGTCGAAGTACTTTTGAAATGGGAGGTGAAATTCTCTGAGGAAACAGGACAACAGCCAACAGACTTTAAATCTTGATTTTGAATGTCACAGTCTTCAAGATATCCCAGGTCCACAAATCTCCAATGTTTCCATTAATGACTGGAATGAGATCTGAGTGTACATTTTAGAATATGACAGTGTGAAAGTTTTTAAGTACACTAGAGTGTGATTTGGAATTCAAATGAACCTTGCAAAATTATCTGAAAAAACAAGGATGAGTTTAAGAAGAGCTAGAGTTCTATTTTCACAAGATATAGTTTACTTCACAGTGTAAGGTGGAAACAAATGACAAGGAAGCAATTATACAGAAAAGTTTTCTGAAGACTGTACTTATCAAGCACTAAACACAGGTCAATGAGATCACACTTAAGCAGTAGAAAATAGAAAAGGAAAGAAAGCCAGCCCACTCACACTGTACACAGCAATATTGCACACGAAGCACATTAAATACTCCTGTTCTTCGATTGCTTTTATCATCCAACACTGTTAAAGAGATTATCTAAAATGCTAAGTTAGTTTGGGTCTATGAATTAAAAACAGATTGCACTAACTGGATCTTTTCCCTCTCATTACAAAAGAAATCATGCACAAAGACATAGGAAGAGTGGTCAAACTGAATAAGAAAGAAAGAAAGAAAGTACTGAAGTAAGATACAGCAGAAAGGTTAAAGAGTTAAAAGGTTGCTGTAAAAGTAAACATATTTTTATCTTGTTCATTGTGGATAGAGTAATACCAGGGAAGAAGATAAAAATCTCCATTATTGGAAGTTTTTAATAAAAATAACTGCCTAGAATAGCTTAAACATAACTATAAAGTGGTATTTCCAAAATCCAGAACTGAGATTTCATTCACCTTGGAAATGGATGCAGATTCTGATTTCTCCACCAAATGCCTTTGGGTAGACACCAAAAATACATCAGTTATATATACCAGTTTTTTTCTTGTATAGTTCTTGCCTTTTATTTTTAATTTCTGCTTCTGCCCTGGAAATTTTGGCTTGTATTAGAATCACAAGTTCTAATAGACACCAAGAAAAGTAGATTTCTCCATACTTTTAGTTGACTTTTACGTACTATCCAACCTGACCTGCATGGGAGGTGTAAGAAATCTTAAAAGTAAGGCCATTTTTTTCTTGGTTGGTTGTTTGGGGTTTTTGTGTGGTTTTTTGTCTCGGTAGATATTGATATGCTCTAGGAAAAAATTAACTGCTCAGGTTCAATTTTTGAAGTTTACTGATCAATTTCTGAAGTTGACTGGCCTTCAGTGATTATGGAATTATTTCTCTTTTATTCTGATTGTGCTTAATATTCCTTAGGCAGCCCTTAGGCACACTAGAAGACGAATAGGCGTTATGTAAATAAAATCAGTTTTAATTGTAACAAGCCTTTTTTCCCCCCACACATACTTATGGTATAAAAGCAAAAAAACTAAAAGAAACAAAAGTGGGAAAGGGTTTTAATGCCACTCAGCAGCATGATTTAGAGTCTTGGTTCCAATTCTTGAGCTCAGTATACCATGTATAATCTGCTTTCAGTACATAATTTTTTATTTTTTATTCGAGGAATCACCCATATGTCCACTTATCTGATAGTCAGACTCCAAATTCTACTTTAGCATTCACTGCTCGGAGCTTTCCACCTGGTTTGATTACTTGTATAAGTTTCTCACTCAAATGGTCAAAAAAATTAGTTGTGATGATAGGCACAAAGTGGCAAATTCTGTAACACTGCGTTTGCTACAATTTGATGTGTCATGGCACATAATCTTCTTTCTCCTTTGTGTTACTTAAATTTGAATTATAACACATTCTCTAAAAAATAATTTTCAGACACTTTAAAATCCATTTAAAACCCATTTTAATCACTTTAATATCCATTTTAATTAAAAATAATTATATTCATTGTTTTGAACACTTTAAAAATAAATAAATAAATATTGCCAAGAAACATAAGTGGCAAATTACCTTTATTCTCTGCTGTCATCAAAGATTTTTGTGGGCAGAAATCCTTCTCTACTTTCACAGCTTTATCCACAGTTTTCATTCTTAGTGTCCTCTAATTATATCTGAGGCTTCTCTCTAGAGGAAAGGTCTTTGCCTTGGTATGTTGCTGTTAAATGTGCCTTGAATATCTAATGCTGGGAAATTGTGTTTTCTAAATACTTAGTAATAAATATATACGATCAACTTTGCTGCCAAATCTGTTCCAAGGTACACCCTAAAGGTGTTGCAATGGATGATGTGAGTTATCACAGTGCACCTAAAGCAGCATATGCAAATTGAAGATTGAAAAATCATGGAGCAAGTGCATGCATACCTGCAAGGCAGCAGAAAACACTGGAAATGCAAAGTATAGGAAGTCAGGCATGAAATCCTAGCCCCAGTGAAGAAAATCGCATACTACAATTAATTTCAGTGAGGATCAGGCTTTTACTCTAAACAGAGATGGAAAAAAAGAAAAGAATGATTTCCAGTTCCCCAAAGCCATTTGTGTAGGTGATGCCATTTATCCACAGTGCCAACTAATTTTTCCTTATTAAAACTAATGATCCATAATTGCTTCTGGAATGGCAGACCATAATATGGATTGTAGTGTGCAAATCTGATAATGACTGTTTCAGGTTTGTGTCCAGATTTTTCAATATTTATCTGGACTAAGTATAGAAACCTCCCAATTATTAAGATACTATTTTTTTGTAGTTATGCATGCTCAAGTAGTGCATTTAATGCCCAAGGAGTTACTTTTGACTGTGTCTATGCAACAGGATTTTAGAACTCTTCCACTCTTTAGGAACCATGTATGAGCCTTTGAACTATTCTAATTCCCTGACAAAATGATAACCCATAAGTTCTATGGACAGGTCCTAGTTTGGGTTTTTGAGACATTTTAATGCTGAAATATGGCCACTCAGCCCAAAATTACAAAGCATATTGCAAAAGTTTATCTGAATTCACTTGTGAAAATCACATTGTGAAAAATTCTTCTCCCAGGCCAGGCAATCCAGAGTTTTTGTAGCAGCTCAGAGATGTATCAAAAGTGGTAAAAACTATGAAAAGCAAATTCTATCCAAAACATAAATACTTCCTTTTCCCAAAATTACTAATATTTTTGGTACCAGGTATCCTGTGTTTAAAATAGAATTTATTGCCTGGTTCAGTTTTCACCATTGCTGTCTTATTTGGCATCATTCAAGCCTACAATTTACAACATCACTATTAATAATAATAATGGTATCAATCCTAATCTTCCAGTATATTTTAATAAATTTTATTAAAATAGGGTCTGTGGACATCCTAAGGAGGAAAAATATGCAGTTTTATATACTTTAGTCAAACCACTTTCATACAGGAACTATATCTTTATTTTTGAGATTATTTAATCAAAATGCACAAATGCAATTTTCCTATGAGGAAAGACACACACAGCACTAAAATATTAAAGTACCTTTGTTCTCAGTTTTGCAATTGCTCTAAATTCAGGTCACTGAAAACAAGCATTCATTACATTTTAAGGGATAATTGCTATCAAATAATTTATGGCTGTAAAATGCTACACATAGTAGAGAGACTACAGCTCCTTATAACCCAGTAAATTAAAACTAAACCTTCTGTGTGCTGAGCATGTTGCATGAGATTAATTGTATAATATTAGGCTGCTTCCATTATAAAGATCAAATGCAAGGAGAAGAGACATAAACTTTGTGTATGTATCCATGTAACCTCAACTCAGCAGTTGCTGATTATTTATTGAGCATGTAAACCTAAGATGTACCTAATCCTGTTGTGGCAGATATTCAGGAATATAGAAAGAAGAAAGAATATTCCTGCTGCACATTGCTGAGAAGATAAAAAGTAGATCTTATAAAATGATGATTATATTTGGCTCCTTTTGACTTCAGTGACTACTCAGCACCAGACCAGCAAGAAATTGGACACAAAAAATTATTCTGTCAATTTCCCCACCCTTTCTGCTATAAAATGTGTCAGAAAACTTGGAACATGAAGTGACATCAGTTTCTTTAATTAAAACAAAATAGAAAAGTATTCCTTTGTTCCAGATTTTTATTGCAGACTTGCTTTTAAATTGTGGTTTATATCTACCATGCAATGAAAATAGCTCATTGTAAGCAATTCAACAAAATTTATGTTATTGCAAAGAATACTTGTAGATGGTTGAGGGCAATTTGTTTCTTGCTATCAGGCCATTTAAAATTTCCTTCTATAATTTATTATTTCTTTTGTCCTTGAAAGTCTTGGTGCTATTTGGGAATGGAAACACCTCTTAAAGAGTATTTTTCTGCAATAATCCACATGAAATTCTGCAAGTGTTAGAAAACTAACCTCATAAAGGATTAGAGGACGATGAAAGCCACTTAGGTTATTTTCCAAAGTCAACCTAGTCAGTGCATTTTTCCAGTACTTCCAGAAACAGATGGATTGATGTTGCTGACATCTCATCTACGTTCACTTAGAACTTGAAGGAGGCAAAAATTGTAGCATTATGAAATTAAACAAACATGAATTAAACCTAAATCTACTTCATAATAATCACTGTTCTTAGCTCTAATGGGAATGGTTTTATTTGAATCCCATTATAGCAAAAAGTGTCAAAAGAAAAGAAATCTCCATTCTGATTGCTTCACTCCGTCATGTTCATTCAACATTTCATTAATTTTAATTACTGCATTTGTAAATAGCTTATGATTTTCTGACCATGTTTCTTTGCTGGCAATCAGCAGGTTGCTAATATAACACTGGTTTCTTTTCCCTATGACATAATGAAGAAAATAATCTATTCAGTTAATCTGTCTTGAATTTACAAACTTCTCAGAGTCTTTCATTTCGCTTAGCTGTGTCTAACAAAAATATTTAGCCCACCTTCAGGAGCAAAAGTTAAGGGTGCATGGGCAGCTTGCTGTAGTATTGTGTCTCAGTGTCCAGTGACATCAGGCTGTGGCTGCGGACACAAATGAACCTAAAGGCATCAGAACCCCAAGGAATTTCTTATGGGACACAGCACATATATCAATTGAATCACAAGCCTTTAACAGAACTACAAACATTTATTTTAGCAAGGCATTGTCATACCTTTAGCAACAGCTGTTCCAAAATTTGGATTCATAAAAGTAAGAGAAAATAGCTAATTGTACTGAATGGAGAAGGAGTTTGTTTCACACAGTTCTTAAAAACACATACACTAAAAGCTCCTAACTCACAGAAATTTTAGGAAGCTGTTTCAACTAATTTTGATCAGCTCTAAGACTTGATTTTGTATTTCTAGCTGTCTGTAGAGTATGAACTGTAAATAAATAGAAAGTTAATGGAAGCATTAAAGAGTGAAATTAACTTCCTCTGACAAAACCCAGTTAGTGTTCCCTAATAGAGGCAGAAGGCTAAATGGTAGATAAAAAGTGCTGTGCATTCCTATGGAAATACTGAAATAGTTTTACCATTAATTTGAGGCAAAAACTAGATTAATGGAAGTGGGCTGGATGTCTTTAAATGAAATAGAATAAAATATTTAGGAGCCAGACTTACTTAGAAGTTTGTTTTCTCTGACTCAAGAGGAGATTTGTTCTAATTCTAACAAAGCATATCTAGGAATTTAATTTTAATTGCTGCTGGTGGTTTTTTGTTCCTTTTGAAAAAAAAAAAAAAGAAAAAAAAAGGAGGCAACATTTCCAGGAAGTCCACCTCGAGTATTTTTGTCCTTCCATATTCTTACAGACTGTAAAGATGCAGGAGGATGGCAAAGCATTGAGCAGAGTTGGAGAATATGTGCTCTTGAGGTCTGGGAGTTCCCATGGTCTGGGAATCTCAAGGAGAAGACAGTCCATCCATGTCAAAACCATGGTGACAGGGAAAATTTCACCAAATTTTCCACTTCACTCATTCACCTCTACCATAAAGTGAAGGTTGCTGGGGAAAAAAAAACACTCTCAAAAGCTTGAAATTGCAGACAAATACCTAACAGATACATATCTGGTTGATATGACCTCCAAACCAGTCAAAATAACACATTTTCTTTCACCTCTTTTTACAATAGCAGGAATACAAAAATTGATTGGGCCCTTTCATTTCAGGCATTGCCCTGTATTGTCTGGTAAGGTCTGTTACTGTTTTTGGAATAATCTGTAATATGTTAAGTCTTGCACAGAAATGCAGGAAATCATAAAATTGAACAAACTGTTCAAAATTACTAAAAGTAGAAAGAGTGCAACAAAAAAATAAAGCATGTAAGCCTGTTAAAAGTAATCAGTGTCTAATTGCATAGCTTTTTAATAACTGCTATTGTAACAAAATTGAGGAAGGCAGTAAAATAAAAACCAGTTCTTGATACCAAACAAAAGCATTGCTCATATACTGTCAGCTATTGACAAAAAGAGAAAGGGCTGGAGAACAAAAGAAAAACAAAATTTCTGATCTTCTACATAATGACATAAAACTCAGTACACATAATTTGCACGTTTTGGAAAATGGTGGTAGCCAACCTCTAAGGGTTTCTGAGGTTACACTGAAGTTGTTCAAAAAATCTGTAAGAATAAGAATATGCGCTGATGTCTGACATGAATGTAAATACAGCTCAAATTTCTCTCAGGTAATCTGTTTGGGATTATCCTATAAGACTCTGGGCATCTGTAATGTGGACATCTACTTCTTAATTCCTTTCCAGGATTGTGTTATATTCAATGGGGTGTAATAGACAATTTAAGAGTATCTTTTTTCTCATGGAAGGTTAAAGTAGGCCAAATCAGCAACCTTAAAAAAAAAAAAATGTTTCTCTATAAAATTAATCAAAACAGCTAAAACCATATTTAAACATCTAGATTGAAATACAAAACATGTATTCACTCTTCTGAAATAACTATGGCTTTTTAATCTGACAAAAATTAAAAAAAAAACACTCTTCCCTTCAAGCTTTTAAAAGGCCATTAAACATTTTTTTGCTGACAACTACAGAGCATTTAGTTCTCAGTCACTGTCAGCATTTACACTCTCAAATTTACTCCTGAGCTTAGATTCAGTTTTAATATATGGTTAGCTGTTTTCCAACTTTAAACTCATGAGACTTCTCTAATTCTGCATTCTGTTTGGCTATTAAAGTGCTAATGAAAATTCTTCTTCAAATCTGTTTAGTATTGTAGCTATAAAACATGTGGTTCTTCTCAGTACCAATTAACTTTTGGAGGTATGAAGGAGGATGGAAAGGTAGTCATGTCAGTGAAATAAGTGGGTTTGATTATGTTTAGAGATTTCTGAATTTATGGTTCACTTCGCTAGTTGAAATAAGAGTTAAAGCTGCAAAAAGATTGTTAAAAATTTAAAAGTAGAGTGTAGGTCCTAAAAAACTCTATTACAGTACAGGGTGGAATGGACCCACTTAATTTGTAGGATCTCTCATCTGTCTTGGTCAGAGATGCCTGATCACTCATCAGAGAAGGAACAACTCCCATACAAAGTTTAGCTCTACTATCTTAAGCTAGCAAAGTCTGCTTTTCTGTCTAGGACAATAATCAGGTAGAAAGTTAATGCCAGAATCTAGAAATCTGAGAATGCAGTTGAAAGAACAAACTTCACACAGGAGTCCTCCACCACAGACGATGGAAGCTGCTGTGAAAATGACAACCTATGAAAAGTGTATCCCAGCTTTTGGTTTTTTAACCTTGGCAAAGGTTAAGGAATTGCAGTGCATTAAAGAACAAATGGAAAAAAAAAGGACCAAAGAAAAATGGACATACGAGAAGTCAAACTGGATGGATAATTTGGCAGGAATTCTTTTAAAATCTCTGCACAATATGTGTTGTCTGAAGTTAAGCTGAAATTTTTTTTTCAGTTATGAAACTAGATTTTGCACACACAGATATAAAAAACTTCAGAATCTGTCAGTATAAAGGCAACTAATCACTACAAATATTTTAATTAATTAATTTGACATTCAAGGAAGATGATGTGATCAAGGGTAATTTGCATGCAGCAGGTTGACAAAAGGAAATTGATAAAAAGTGCTATTAAGTCAGAGTATATTAAAAGAAAAATGCCTTTAAAGGTGTTATACTGATGACTTCAAAAGTCCATCACAGCAAGCTGTTGCAAGATTTTCCAGATTAGATTTCTAATTATGTGAGTTAAGATGACTTAGCTTCACTACAAATATGCTAGAATCAAACTGGGCTTATTTGTATATTTATAATACATTCTACATAACCCAGTTATCTATCTAGCCATCAGATACTTTTCAACATGAAAATTGTACATATCATTATGCTTTTTGAATTTATCTTCTCCAAAACCAAATTATTTTATATTCTCTTTTAAAAAATACTATATTGGGAAGCAAATCCCAAGCAACATGATCTTATTTTTCATTTTGTCTTGCTTACCTGCAGGCTCACGGTCATTCTATGGTCCAGGTACAGTATATTATAAAATCAGTGTATAATTGATTATAAAGTCATGTAATTATGTGATTTGTATATTCATAACTTTCTTTTCTTCTGCTTGCATTCTAATATGAAAAGAAGAAGGTATTGGATCTACCAAAGTACTGCTAACAGAAGGTACTGTATACAAATTCTTGTAATGGCCCAAGATTATTTGTAATAATGCTGCAATGTAATACATTCTGCTTCCAGAATTTATTCTGACCTTTTCCCAATGGATTTATATGAAGGGACAGCATCAATCATCATCCACTACATTTGGATGACAAGATGCAAATAGAGTTAGAGAAGTAAACAAGATAATTGCTAAGTATGAAATTAGAGAAGCTTCATACACAATGTGTCAAGGAACAAATTACCTTTTTTTGTAGTGAAATATGGAAGCAGATTGTGACATCTCAAAAGGAAAGTGAACATGTATTGAAAGTACCACATGACATTACCTTAATGCACACATTTTCAGAAAGACTTTCTGTGCATAAATACATACCTACACACAGTAGTATATTCATGTCAGCAGATACTAAATTCTCCACCAACTGCAAACTCTTTTAATAGTTGCAGTAATTTCTAGCTGGAGACCCTATAGTTACTAACAGGCTTGTCAAAAATTTATTGTCTTGACATAGGTATGGGTACAGGTTTGGCCACTGTCTTTAAGAGGATAAACGGTCTCCAGAGTCCCCCCAAAACTTACTCAGTATTTATCAATATAGGTCAGGGATGCTCCTGACTGTATTGCTGTATTTTAATTCCTCTCTTATTTCTGTCCCTTAAGCAGCAAACTGGCCTTGTGGCTCTGGTAGAAAACCCAAACAAGAGAGGCCTGAACATTCCCAAAGAACATGGTCTTGCAAGAAAGCACTACTCAGATAAAATGCCAAGTTTATTTCTTGTCAGTCACAAAAAATTATTCTATGTGAGTCATTTCAATTTGTCAAAGCATCTCTCAAAGTCCCCTCTGCTTCCACTGACATCATGAATTCATTTTGGCTACATAACAATGTCAAGCCAGTTCTCCACAGCAGATGGTCCAGTAGCACTTCACAGGGAAGTTGGATGCACACCTTCACTGCTGGAAGGGCAGCTGGATCCTGCTCTGCACATTTATTCACATAAATTTCAGAATCTGAAGACAAGCAGCTAAAACTAGAGACTTGTACCAGCTACTCTACTTAACCTTTGCCTTATTAATTTTTTCAATAGTCATACTATCTACAAAAAATCCCCTCACTCTTGAAGAGATGTTGCAAGATTCATATGCCTTGTCATTATTGTTAGTTCACCAATCAATAATCATAGTTCAACAAGCAGCATTCCTGCAGAGCTGTAAGAAGATCACTCATGTATGCAGGGGTGTGCAGATGGGGGGAACACTGAATAGGTCATCACAGTCAGGAAAACGGCTTTAATGGCTGCACCTCAAAACTCTTCTCTGAACTGACAGCAACTAAAGTCAAGTCAGAAGTGAAAGAGCTAGTCAAGATTAGCATGTCACAGAAAAGGATCTGGACATTTGGTTTGAAAGGGTCTGTTCTCGGTTTAATGCATCAAAGGATCTCAAAATGACATGTAATAGAAAAATGAAAATTCTTGATCACAGGAAGCACGATATACACTTAAATGTAAGTATACATCAAAGCTTCAAAAACTCTGTTGGCCATTTTGATCTGCAGACACATACATACTGAGGAAAGATACCCTTATGACCAGACCTGTCACCACAAAGGATGGCTTACTTATTTTATTAATTTAATGTGTGCATTATATTTTCTCTAAACACATTTTTAAAATGAAAATAGATTAGATCCTGCATATTTCATGCTCTAGGTAACATCGAAAATATAATTGCTCTAAATTAATGGGAAAAAATAGACTAAGAGCCAACTTTACAATAAAAAAACAGCTATCAGAGTCTACCTGTACTGCGAAATCTTGATACATCAATGCTATGTATCAGAATACAATATATACCAAAATATTTTTTTAAAATTTTACTTTATTTTACTTTACTTTTACTTGAATATTTTTTTACTTCTTCTTGAAATTAATTTGAAATCACATCTTTTTGAATTTTTCTTTTTTATTTCCACATTCTAATACCTGAGAAAATTCTAAAACTAGATTTTTCATTCTGCATGCAGCTTCATTAAGCAGGCCTAATAATTTTATTCAGATTTTAGGCTAGCATGGAGAATTTACAACTAATAAATCTACTGTATTACCCCTCATTCTGTTTAAAAACTGGCTGCAAATAAGCTGCTGCTGTTGGTTAAAATTGAATTTTTTATAGAGAGATTAATCATCATATAATTTCTGGCAATGCTCTTCCTGATGCACCCAGGACACCACTGGCCTTCCTGGCCACAAGGAAGGGCACACTGCTGGCTCATGGACAACTTGTTATTCACCAGGATGCCCAGGTCCTTGAGCTGCTTTCCAGCAGATCGGATCCCAGAGCCTGCGCTGGTGCAGAGGGTTATTCTCCAGGTGCAGGACACTGCATTTCCTTTTGTTGAATTTCAGACAGTTCTTCTCCGGCCATCTCTCCAACCCGCTGAGGTCCTTCTGAAGGGATACACAACATTTTGGGGTATTGGCCACTCCCAGTTTTGTGTTATCAGCAAAGTTACTGAGGAGGCATTTGCCTCTTAATCCAAGTCATTGATAAATAAAGTATCAAACCTTGGAGTCACTGTTACTTGCAGATCTCCAACTACACCCCGTGGTACTGATCACACCCCTCTGAGCTCTGCCATTCAGCTCTCGGTCCACCTCACGTGTACCTCCTGCTTATGCTTGAGATTTGGTTGGAGTTCCTTGTTCATCCATGCAAGTCTCCCATCCCTTTTGCTCAATTTCTTTCCTGTCAGGATTCAGTGTTCTTGAGCCTGGAGGAAGTGATCCTTAAACATTAACCAGCTCACTTGGACAACTCTTCCCTCTAGAGCACATTCCCATGGGACTCTTTCAAGAAGGTCCCTGAATAAGTCAAATATAGTTCTCCTGTAGTCCAAGGTTACAGTCTTAGTCATCGTCCTGCTCTCTCCTTACAGGATTCTGAAATCCAGGAGCTTTGTTCACTGTAGACAGAGCTCTCCCACCCTTCATATCTCCAACCAGACCTTCCTTGTTAGTAAGAATAGGGTTCAACAGTTCACCTTTCCTCATGGGGTTCTCTATCACCTGCATCAGAAAATTAACATCAATGCTCAAGCAATATTAACAATAACCAAAACCAAGTTCAATCACAATATACAGAATGACTACAGAATATAGGATAATTTGTTAAAATTTTGACAAATTTTACACTCACACTCAAAAAACAAAAAATTCAAACTCCAATATGCTTACTTTCAAAACATTCAAACCATAAATGTATAATTATTAACTATTAAATTGTATTTAAGGACTATTTTAGGTCAGTTTAATTTAAGAATGGAGGAAACCTGCAGAGCTACCCATTCACAACAGATATATTATGGCGACATTCTCTGCATTAAATTGTTAAAAAAAATTAAAGATGTTAATTGGCTTATTGTACTGCTTTGGTGAAAGGAATTGCCCTCTTTGATCTGCAGCATAATGAGATTTATTTTGAACATCAAAGTAATGTATAAAAACTGAACAGGGAGACGAGCAGCTACATATTTTCATGTCCTCTGAGGAGAAGGGTAGGAATCAGCAATGCAAATGCCATCGGATGAAGGGACAGTCTGAAAGAAAATTAATCCTTGCAGAAAGCAGCTGAACTTTGCATTCTGTCACAGTGCACTGAAAGACCTTGAACAAAGTTTTTTTTCTCTTACACTGCTATAAATCTGATAGAAATCCATTGACTGCCCTGGACTCCTTCTGAATTCATGTTGGTGAGCACTGGGTCAGAATTTAGTCCCTGATCTTTGTTTTTTTTATCTGGCTCTATGATAAACAACTTCAACAGCTACTCCAGGATCTATATAACAGACTCGTAACACACTTCACATATCTGTACCAAAAGAACCCAGTACTGGCAAACAAACTTATGTGAGACTCTTGAGTCTCACACTGTCCTAAGTCATCCTATGCATTTTTCAATACAGCATTGTCATCAGCTCTTCACAAAGGTTTATTTTATCCAGATGTCTTTTAAGTGTGAGCGTTTTCTCGTCCAGCCATGGTAAGATGTTGAACTAACGCGGGACTTCAGCAGCAGTGTCATTTCACAAAGATATTTATTCCATCTACCTGTAAAGGATGCTCTAGGAAAGGAATACCTAAAAGATAGATCCATCCCTCCTTCCAACATTGGAGAGATTTATTTTATTAAGAAGACAGTTTGTTCTGAATAGGAAAATATGGAGGTTTTAGGTTATATTTCAAATTTATACTGTAATGACATAGTCCTCAGTTTCAAACAGAATAGCATAATACAGCACTATTTCAACTAACAGTTTCTAAAGGAAAAGAATGATCTTTCTTTTAGATTCAGATGTTCAAATTATCACTATTTAAATTAATTCATGTGCCCTTAATTGAATCTTTTCTGCATGGAAAATGGAGGAAAGTGTTATGTGGCACAGCAGATAAGCTTGAAAATTTGCAGATAAGCTCATCACAAGGGCATGATGTTCATATAGAAATATCCTGTGGTTTTTTTCCTCTTAAGTATTATTTTCAATGGATCCTCTTGTGATTTCCAAAAAGCCTCAAATATCCAATTCCCACAGATAGATAATGCTGAGTGTGCAGCACTTGTGCAAATCAGGCTATTCATATGAATCCCTAAAAATAAAATGCTGCATGGTGGAAATGCTTGGCATAGTTTTTTTGGGAGGGGGAAGTAATTTGATTTTTTTTAATCTCTGTAAAGTACTTTAGCAAAATATCTTTGAGGTAGAAATAGATCAAAAGCTTATGAAAAAGGTCGCTCACAAGAGAAAGTTCACGAAAGTGAGTCAATTTATAATAATTTCAATTATGGGGGAAGATAAATGACATTGCAAATAGACTAAAATCATGTTAAAAAAATCCATGTTGATATTTTTAGGAAAAGAATTTTCTGATATCCACACTGATAAGACTGTTTTCCAGATTATGCTCTAAATGTTTAGACATCAAGACCAAAACTTATTACTTATGTTGTACTGATAGAAAATATTTTAATTATCTAGTTTTTACATACTTTTGTTTTATAGGAAATATCAGTGTTCCTCCTGCCCTTCCCCTTTCCTTCTCTCTCCTCCCATCTCCTCCACCTCCCTCTTCTGCTGTCTCCTCCCCTCTACTCCTCTCCTTTCCACATCTCCAAGGAAAGAGGAAAACTGACTTCCTCCAAGCTCTGTTTTGAATTACATAAATTTTAAAATCAAACTGAAATAATTTATATATCCAAACACAGTATAGAAATTCTGCAAAACTTGGATTTTGACAGCATTTTGAAAATGCTGTATATAGAAAAAAAACATATAGAAGTGGTTTTTGCTAAAAGAGAATATTTGTGTGGTTGTTTATCTTCTCAGATTTGATTTGTCATTAACTTTATTAACCTAGCCAAAGTTTATTTACTAAGTTGAAGACATCTTGTAAAATTAAACATATTAAATTATTTATATAGTAACAGCGACATTCACAACTGAGAAAAATGAAATAGAGGCAGCTCACAGGACTAGCTTATCTTAAAAATATATATATAATTCATTTCCCTCCTGGAACACTTTACTTGAATGCAATACTAATGTAGCCTTCATTTATTTATTTGTTTTTTAAGTTAGTGTTAACAAAAGCCACTAGTTATGCTTCCCCTGGTGGAAATGCTTATAGAGACCCATCTAAATATCTAACAGTTAAGAACTTAACACCAGCTCCAACTCAGTACAGGTCTTAACTGGAATTATAGATGGATGTGTCAAAATTGGAACATGGAAATTCATACATGGAACTAATTCCAAATTTTAACATCATTTTCATTATTGTGCCTTCATTACTCAATTTAAGCATTATTATAGTCTACCCCTCTAGTACTATATGCCAGCCAACAGATTTTATGCCAAGAATTAGTGGTGGTTACCTGTAAGTGTTCTTAGAGTTACAATGGCTGTTTTCAGCTGCCATGTCTTAACCTCTGGCTCTGTCAATCTACCACCCACATCACCCACTTCATGATCCAGCAGTGGGATGCTTAATGCTATGTAGAAACCATTATTCTATGTCTTGATAAACCCCCCACTTCTCTGCAGGTCCATAATGATCCTATTCTAATTATCTTGAATAATATCTAATTATTCTTGACTACTTAATGAGGCTGCTGCCTTTCAGACTGCTGTCTCTTTTGTTCTAACTTCAAAAGACATGTATCAATGAAAAAGTTAGCAGCAGAGATCCCAAAAATAGTTATTTTATATCTGTAGTTGAATTAAACTGAATATTTGAATTCTGTTATGGCCCTTGCATCTGAGTCACAGATAGTGCCAGGCAATTCACCCACTTGAAAATTCACATCCTTGCAACTTTTCCCACCATAGTAACCACTAAAAATGAGACAAATAAAGAAATTAAGAAATTAAAGTAACAAAAATTTTTGACAATCTTGTGTCTTGAGGAAGACCCCCAAAAATAAAAGAACTTCTGAAGTCACTTCTGAGTTTGTCAAGGGATTTCATAGAGTTATGATCTCACCTATGTTACAGTGGATAGTGTTATAGTGGATAGTGATTATAGTGGACAACCATAATTTGTAAATTCCAAAGATTCACACATGGATTTTTGATAGCTGAAAAATGAAGAGTTGCTTGCATATATGCTTTTAGAACTAGATCCTGGTAATCCTTCTGAAGAATTTTCTAGCAACAGTAGTTCTTGTTTTGTTTAAAGTACCCTAACAACAAATAGCTTCTAAAACAAAGTCTGTTTACAAGGCTACAGGTACTCAGGGATGATAAAAAGAAAATCAGATTAATGAGATAAGATATCCTCAGTACCTATAATGTCCTTTATCCTTTGCCTAGGGGGACAATGTTGTCTTTGAAAATTTTTATGCGCTCATGTGGAAACTTTCACTTTACCAAAAAGTATCCTGTGACTTTAGGCTTTGTGTCAAGCCTCAAAACAGGAATCTGTATTAAAATTACTCTATGGAAATAATGATTAAAATTTTATGGAAACAAGATATTTCTTATAGGAAAGTGTAATAAAATGGTGCTATGATCAACTTCTGTTCATTTTTCACAGGTGAAGGGTTGGATAGTACAACAGAAAATGTGAGCATAAATCTGAGGCTTTCTGCAGTGGAAAGTCTATCAAGGACTGATGAATCATATTTTTAATAGGAACGGTATTTAAAATGTTTTCTTGATTTTAAATTAAGTACTTATGAATAATTGTACATTATGTTTATATTATAAACCTTAGAGCAATATATTCCAGTTAGCAGGGAAATTCACTGGTGAATGTTGCATACAGAAGTTCCTATTGAATTCACATGGTGCAGAATTAGACCACCATTTTTTTATTATACAGTGGTATATAATATTATTTAGTTAATATAAATATTCAGTATTTTGTATTATTTTTTCATCCATGGGATGGAAAGCTGATGACAATGGACTTTTAAGTATTACCTTAGAGCCAGAAAGGCAAAACAAAGACACATGCAAATGAAATGCTGAAGGGATTTCAATTAGGAAAAAAAAAGTAGATATGAATAAACACAGGCAAATATTCATCTTTTCATTTGAATATTTGAATACTTTTCTTAGTTAAAATCAGTTTGTATCTAGAACCTGAGAAATTTCAAACTGTGCATGTATTCACATATAGCATTTTCTTATCATCATATTCACAATTTGTTACTCCATTCATCCTCCCATAACATCTCTTCCTAAAATTACCTGAGAAAATTAACTAAGATATTTCACAAGTCTCTTGGGTCTGACTGGGACAGAGTTCATTTTATGCATAGCAGCGTGTATGGACATGTTTCGGATTTGATTCTGAAATAATATCCACACCAGCATTTTGATTATTGCTGAGAAGTTCTCACACAGCATCAAGGCTTTATCTTTTTCCTACTCTACTCCACCCAGCCAACAGAGTAGTGGTGAGCAAGAACTTGTCAGAGGCACAGCCTTGACAGGTGATGTAAATTGGTCAGAGGGATTTTCCCTGACATGCAACCTTATGCTCAGTACTAAAAATCAAGCAAGGGGGTTTTAGGGAATTGAGACGTTGCTTGGAAACTGGCTGGGCATTGGTCTTCCTGAGATCAGTAACAGCATTTGCATCATTTGGCTTATATGCTTGGATATTTTTTCCCTATTTCCTCTGCTAATTAAGCTGCCTTTAGCTCAACTCAGGCATTTTTCTCACATTTTCTCTTCCTATTCTCTCTCTCATGCTGTTGTGTGTAGGACAGAGTTAAGTGAGCAGCTGTGCAATGCCTGGATGCTACCTGAGGTCAGCTGTACAGGGTGTATTTCTGAATAACCTAATAATTTTAGAATAGATTTATCAATTTGCAAAATCAGCATTAAATCCTCATTCAGAGTCTGAGTTATTATCTATTGAGTCCATGATGAAACTTCAACTGATTTCTGATCAAACAGTTCCTGAGGAAGTGGACATGAAGGACCTAGTCCTGAAGGAACTATTTCTTTCTGTTTCTCACTAAAGGAAGAGCTAGAAAAAGCATGTAGAAGTTAGGTGTTTTCCCTTGGCTATTGTCCCCTGAGAAGACAGATGCCTGTAGGCCCTGAAGACAGTTTGCTTTTTCTCAAAACTAATATCAGTCCTGAAGACTCGGAGCAGTCTTAAAAGCTAAATTCAATTGATATCTAGATCTTCAGTGGCTAATGCTGTCGGGGCGGCTGTAGCTGAAAAGTTGCAATAAAGTATCAGAGCAAAATACAAGAAGTGAGGCCCTCTTCAATTCTTATTGAATGCCGTGGGAGTTCCACGTTGGAGTTGGCATTGGAGATGTAAGGTTTGAGGTGAGAGTGAGGCAGGAAAAGAGTCAGGCATATATCCATGTGTGTCATGGGTATAATGCACTTCTCCCAGCTCACCTGTTTCAACTGCAATTTGAAAATGAAGCTGGGCAAACAAGTAAAAAGAAGACTCAGCAGACCAAAAAAGAAGTAGAAGCTGGTAGATGTTTTGGCTAATCTAAACACTTGAGAAAAAGCAAAGATATTGAGAACTAAATGACTGTTAAAAGTGAATGACAGAAATCACATTATTTATTTTTGTGATTATCTGTGCCCTTGCTATTCACTGGGCATTTTGTGAAACAATCAAAAAAATGTTCCCAAATTGGATAAATACTTGCAAAGGATTTGAAACTGTAAGAAGCTCTTTGCATTTGTCTTTCTCTGATTATCAATACTAATTTAAGAAGTCACATCAAATCTCTCTCAAGAGGTTTGGTGGTTTTTTTCAATATGGAACACATATTGCATCCCATTAGAAATGTATCTCTACTCAGTTTGTCAAAATGGACATTTCAAACTGACTGGCAAGATAAAGATGTCCTCATAAGTATGGGAAACACTGAGAATTACATTTGTCAGAGAACCGCTGTAATAGAAACTCAAGCATAATTGAGACATTTAATCTGCCCCAGTGCAAGAAATCCTCTCTGTACATCTGTGCTTCCTGGAACTTTAAACACCAGGGACTTCACTATAATTTGCCTAATACCATGTTCCTGTCATAATGATGTCTAAGAATTATCCTGTTAATCTTTCCAATGTCAATTTCACAGACAGTGGTCATCAGAACTCTATTAAATTTCTCCAGGTAAATTTACTTTGCAGGAAGATCCTACATCAAACAGACATTAGTGTGAGCAGGAACTGCACTCAGCTACGAAGCTCTTCTGGGGCAAGTGGCACAGCATGTCCCCTCCAGCCGTGTTCCTCTGTCACACAGACGTGCGAGAGAACTGCAGGACGTGAGTGAAGGTTTGCACTGTTCCTCAGGCAAAGCTCTGCTGAAATAAGTTTAGGCCATAAGGCAACAGTTGTTAGACAATGCTGAGATCAGTGCCCACAGAATGAGCTCTGGTTCTGAAAACTAGACCTAGTGAATCCAGGAGGATATACTAAAGAGGTACGACCACCTCCTAGATGCCCAAGACTTCTTCTGTTTTTAGCAATGATTACACAACCCTGAAAAGGAACAAATAAATTCCCTGTTGCCAGTAGCTACTAACCTGCTTGTTGGTTTTATGAAAACTCTACTACAGACAAAAAAACTATACAGAATTTTTCTGGTTTCACTGAAATAAAAACTCCTTGCTCTCAGACAAGTATCATCTAGAAAGTACAAACCTTTCTATACCTGAAGTGGAAGCAGTGATTTGAAAAACTCAAAAATTTTGATAAAAGAATGTTTTCCACTTGTCCTTTTACAGTCTCCAAAATTGTGGATATTTCACTTCCCTCTGTCAAGAGAAATACAAAGGATTCTACTCATAATAAAATTTCTGGACAATTTATTTTATCATCTGTCATTCCTTCAAGCTCTTCTTCCTTGTTTTACTTGGAAGATCTACTAGGGGCTCAATGCAAGAACCAGGATTTTACTGGGTGTTTCAGAAATTGTTTTCTATCTTTACACAAGCATTAGTGCTCTATGCTTGCAGCAGAAGAGCCAGAGGACTTAGCACTTAAAAAAAAGCAATTAAAAAACAGATGCAGTTTAATAATAGAAAAGGCTGTTGAAAAATGTATTGTCCTCTAACATAGTTTGTAAGGTCCTTTGTTATTTAAACTGTGACATTTCAGGTAATTTCTCACTTCCTCATAGCAAAATTGGCACAATTAATTTTGTTTTACATAAAGCAAATAGAAGGAAGAGAAATTGTTTTTATTTTGTTAAAACCATCACTAATTGTCACAATGTAATAGTCCACATGTGTTTTTGTGAGATGCTAAACAAAATGGAGCTTCCATTTAAAATTAAGCTTTTAGCTAAATTACAAAATAAGGTAGACATAGTCAGTAGTAACTATAGTCAGTAGTTAGCAATCAGATCACAATTTTTGATTGCGCATAAATCCTATAATTAAATAATTCTAGAAAGGCAAAAGTAGAAATAATAAAATCACTGAAGAAAATTTTGTTTTCCATATGTTTCAGTAACTAAGTGACTGAACTTTTGTGCTTGTTATCTGAATCCTGAAAGGAATGAAACATTTAAGAAAAACATTGATTCACACTGACAGCAATAATCAAAGTATTGGTGCGAAAACTGCCATGATTGTGCACCTGAAGTATTCACTCGTAAAATAGAAACAGTGTATACAAAAAGAATCTCCAGGAAGTATGTTGTCAACAATTTTTAAGAGTGAGAAATTGGCCCGGAGGGTTTGTGAGGGAGATGATGGAAATAGCTAATACAGATAATTGCTCAAAGGGTTGAAGATAATTGCTGCAGGCAATTCGCCCTCTGGAACTGAACCAGTATCCTGACAAAAGCCACAATTATGAGAAAAAAGAGATATAAAAAATCTACAAATCCTGCACACACCAGCCTATATGAAGGAAGTCAGTGTCTAACTACTGGAGTCCAAGACAAATGAGATTAGTACATGATACAAACACACCATCCTTGCAAGCTGTCTTGCCTGAGAACACTCAGAGATCTGGGTCTGTAGACCTAAAGGCGCAAATCCCTCACATGCTTAACAAAATCACTTATCCCATCCTTTGGGACCTATTGACCTTTGGGACACATTTATTTTCTTCATCATATTAAAATTATTGAGAACTTCTTTATGTGAAATTTTTAGAGCAAAAATGTTACTTTCCATTTACTTGGTCAGATTGCAATTTTTTTCACAAAAATTTTCCTTTCAATATCATTATATACAATATTTACATTAATTTTCCTCTGATTTATGGCATATTGCTGAATCCCACTTGTTACTGCTATTTTCTACCCACAAGGGATATTCTGGTGAAGGGGTGAGATGACATTCATCACAATAGGTTTGCTTTGTCAGAAAAAATTGTTTGGTTAATAAGCATTCTATGTATATGCATAATCAGTTGTCATTTAAGTCCATTTTAAAGCTGTCAGATCTTTTTTTATTAGTCTGCCCTTTTAAAATAGTATAAATAATTAGCTGTGTATGTATGGAACGCTCAACACAAATATACTAATTTATTTGCTCTCTTTTATTTCAGTGACATCTCATGACAAAGCTCTCTTTGTTACACAAGGAGGCTTTTTTTTGGAAATAGTAGAAAAAATTAGTTGACTGACACGAACCTGGCAATGAGCAAGCATCAACTACATAGTACCAGCATAAGCCCCCAACCTGACAGTATCAGTTTGCTGTCAGTCACATAAATAAACTGAAATGTCACTGCACTTGCATTTGCACAGAGGCATTTTTATTAATGCTAGTACCAGTTCTCTGCTTTGGATCTGAAAGACAGAGTGTGCAGGGAGGCCTGACTACTTCATCTAACATGAGCAAGCTGGCATCAACCTGAGCCCCAGCTGCTGTGGGAAAGAGGATGGATGGGTAGCTCATGAGGTTATATACCGCATTTTTTCCATTAAACTAATGAATGAATGCCTAGACACAGGCCATTCCATGGCTATTACTTAGATGATTTTTCCCCAATGTTACACTGGTTTTTTGTACAATTTGTCTTTTCCTTGTCATAGTCATTCAGAGTACCTTCCAGTTTCCCCACTGGAGGAATTAATGTGTCAATAGTTTAGCTTTCTCTCCATTCAAATTGTGATGATGGAGTACAAACAGTGAGCTGTTATGTGTATCCTAATCAAGGTGCTCTGATAATCTCAAGAAAAACAATTTTGTTTGGGCCTACAAAAGCATGCATCACTGTATGTGTGGCCATGGAAATTAGAGCAAAACTTAACCATAAATTATTTAGAAGCTTCACATCAAGTGAAAATATGCAAATACTGAAATATGATTTTTTTTTTGTTATTGACATGTGTTTGCAAAGTCTCTTCTGTAAAGTTCTTTAAAAGGCAAATAAGATAGCTCTACTGAACACCAAAATAAACCAAACTCTTAGTTCTTGTATTGGATGCAGAGAGAACACGGCTGTCTTCCCAGTCCCTTCATAGCCTTTCCAGCTGTGGATCAGGTTTGTTATAACCTGTCTACCCACCGTGAAAATACCCAGATCTAAACTGTAAAACATTTAGTTATTTTCCACTGAGAAATGTTTAATTTTTACCTCACTGCTTGTCATGAGGGAGGAAACAGATGAAGTAATTCACCGCTCTGAAGATTTAAAACAGGTTTGTCTAACAAGCTATATATTTTACTGGATGTGCAACTTAAACATACTTCAGACCACTAGTTACAAGAGATGAATGAAGTGATGAGATGCAATTCTCTGCCAAAACACAGCTTTATTTTTATTCAATCAGAATTTCCGAAATCTTAGCCTGGTAATGGATGTATCATTCCAGAAATGTCCGTCTGATACTCTCAAATGCATGCAGCTAATATTGCATGAAGTTTAGATACATTAATTAGGATAGTACTGTGAGGAAGGTATATTATTAGCCTCTGTCAATCTAGTTAGCTGTTGTTATTTACATTTTACTCTTGGATACATTTCTTCAAAATTTATCAGCAATCTGTAAAAAAAAAAAGGAGAGATTGATTTCTTTAAGGGCCTTGATAAAAATAAGGAGTGATTATGTAGAAAATATGGATTAATTCTGACTCCATGTCAAACTGCACAGACATCTATTTTGATGAAGCAAATTCAAGGTCAAAATACAAGAAATAAGAGTAAAAGCTAAGTACACAAGACAGAACTTCCCATCCTTGCAAGCATCTGAAAAATTGTGATATGAGATAAAGGCTTTTTATAACTGAAAACCACTCAAGACCAAAAAGTAATTTGAAGGTGACAGATTAGATGCAAAATACACATGCAAAATCTGGCGTATTTCCTTCTTTTCTTCAACCCCCCACCATAGCTAGATGTTTTGAAGAGTTGATACCTTCCCTTGCAGATGAAACTGAAAAATTAGAGATGTTTCCCAGAAGAAACCAGGAGGTAAAAAGATGAACCTGAACATGTAAGGCAATGCTGGAGATTTTGCTTCTGAAAGGCAAAGTTAATAGCTGGAAACTTGATGTTGAAAAACACATTTTCCAGCCTAACAGACAAATGTAAAAAGATCCAAAAGGTGCAAGCTGTGAACAGACAAATGCAGATGAGACATTATTTTCATATGTAGGAAGAAGATTGAGTCACCAATACAATTTGAAAGGATTGTAGGGAATTTTCTTGTACTGAATACTTTTTAAAACAAATGCTTGATATTTCTTCTAGAAGGAAATGGCTGTTGCTCAACTCCAGCTATTAGACTTACAGCTTGAATTTCAAGCAAACCAGGCTATGAGTCTAGTCTTTGATGCTTCTAATACTATCAAAGTATTAAATTTCTTCCTTAGCTTTGCAATGTCTCCAATTTACAAGACTTTGTTAAGATTTATATCAGTGATATGAATAAATTCTTGGGATTCATTTTTTAAAATGAGGTGAAATTATCTCAAAGTATTTTTTTTCTTCCTTTATGACTAATTTTGTGCTATTTTTGAGCAAGAAATTCATAATTTTCAACAGACAGGAATACTGTCTCAATTATCTTTGTATCCATGAGGGACAATATTCAGAATATTGTGAACATTTCTTATGTTTCTGATACAATAGGTTAATGTTATGTGATAAAATTATTTTAATACAATTTCACAAACTTTACATTCTTATATCAATTAATTTCTCTCCACAAGATTCAGTTATAAAACCTTATTCCCACAAAAAAAAAAAACTGCTATGCTATTATGAATAATATTAATTATTATTTGAGTGACTCCTGAATGCTCAGTTAAAATAACCCCAGTTTGGGGTTTTTTGTTATAGAAAGTTGAAAGACACTTGAAATAGATCTCATGGGAAAGATGTAGACCTGTATTGCATTTTAAAATGCATCAGTTGAGTGGATAGCTGCTGCCAGATAAGAACAAATTAAAATATTTGGTTCTGATAATGTCTAATGTCTAAAGGTGAGGCCCCTTTTATAAGCTTCAGGCTGTAATATGAAGTTATCTGAGCAGAAATAAAGGACTTGTCATTCTTTTTTTACTTTGAACAGATTAACAATACAGGTCAAACATCATCAGTCCAGCTACAGCAACAGAAAAAACTTAAAGCAGAACAGATCACTCATTATACAATGATAACAGAAATATTAGGTATCCTCTGATATTGTAATTCACATCTAAAGGTGACATTTAGGGCAGAAGAAAATATATGAATTCATCAATGGAAGTAAAATCTGTTAAATTAAAAAGGAATTAATCTGGTTGTAATTACACATCAAAATTCATTGCTTTCTACATTACTGAAAAAATGTAGTATATAGAAATTTAAGTGAACCTAAAGTTCTTATGAATGCATAGAGGAAAAAAAAAGCATATTTTCCATTATTAATAATGGAAATAATATTAGCTAATATTAGCTGCAATGAGATTGAGCCCAGAAGCATTTGTTATTAATAATTCTTGACAATCCATTTTAGACATTTAATGAAAGAAATGATATCTAAAATACCTGCCTAAGGAACAGTGATACTTAGCTGTAAAAATAAGTATCAAGAAAAGTTGGGGTTTTTTTACCCTTTATGAAAATGGGAAATCATACATATGATTGAAAAAGTATTAGCAGACAGCATTATTATGTGCAGCCACATACATTCCATTTACCTGAAGATGTACATGTTTAGGTGGTGAAAATTATTTTATTGTAGGCTTCGGCGTTGTCTGTTTCTTTTATGAGAACATATGTCAGAAAAGCATCTGAGTCCAGCTGTCATCTGAGTTGATGTAACTTCTTAGAAAGGAGTTGCGACCTATCAGATCTCCTTTCAACAACAGGAACAAAATAAAGACATACACAATGCCTAAAATTTTTCCAATCACTTTTTCACACCTTGTTCACCTCTTGACTTGCTTTGTGAGGGCTACTCGAGTGTCTGGGATTCAGTGACAGAAGGTGTGGGTTTGGGTTTGTTTTGTTTTGTTTTCTCTCCTGTAGATTAGCAGCTCACTGAGGTGGATTCACAAGATATAGAAATTTTGTCACTTGTCTGCCTGGAGTTGGTATATACTGAGACAGAGTAAAAATCCCTAGAGTAAAAGCCCATTTTGAATTAGGTGAAATGTCCAGGAGAGGTGAAAAGTCTCTGAAGTTAAAGCTGAAGGAAAAACTGCAGAACAGACATAATAAGGAGACAAGGGGTAGGTAAGAACCCATAACAAGTTCTAGTACGAGGACAAGTCAGCCTGACCTAGGAATTCTTCCTGATAAACGAAACTAGCGGCAAGTGTCACGCGAAATCTTGTAAAAATGAATATGTATGAACCTATTGTGAAACTGTATGCATATGTATTTGCAAGGAAGATAAAAAGGGGATCTGAAACTCCTAGGGCACGCATGCCTTTTGAGGAGAGCATCTCTGCATGCGTCCAGCGCTGTAATAAACATACCGGCTTTTACAACTTTAACAAAGTTGTGGGGTTCTTTTCTTTATCTCCGCAAAACATTTTGGCGAGCCGAGCCAGGAGTTCTCTGTCCCCGCAGGGGCAGAGGGGATAGACGGACCTCCAAGGCGCGCCCTAGGATTTTTTTCCTGGTGGGGCTCCGCTCGTCTCAGCTTGCCTCCTGCGAGGACAGACAAGGACCTGCTGGCCAGCGGAGAGAAGAATACGGTATGTTCTGAGGGGCGCCAAGGGGGGGGGAGAAAGAGAGATAGAAGAGCTGAAGCCAAGTAAGACGTAAGTCACTCAGAGACGTCTGAGTGCTGTGGATGCAGCTGTGGCTGATAGGGCAGCAGCAGCTGAATTAGAGACAGGGGGGTGGGTTCCGATGGAGCGGACCACCAGCGATATGGAGCTGATAGAGCAGCGAAGCAGCGGCAGCGAAATTAGAGTTGTGGGGAGGGAGGTTTTTCACTGTCTGATGGAGCGGACCGCTAGGGACTGTGGGGGCCAGTCCAGTGAACCTCTGTGTGTGTGTGTGTGTGTGTGGTGTCCAGCCGGTGTATCATTGTGTGGTTAATGTGTCTGTAATCGTGCAAGTGTGTGGCGTATGAAAGAGAGAGCGAACAAGTGAGTTCACCCCTGGCGCGGGGGGGTGAATTCTACCCGCGTTTGAAGCGGCCGGGTGAAGCCTGAGGCGCCGGCTGCGGCAGGCTGTGGGGGCAGGCAGTGCCCCCAGAGAAGCGGAATGAGTAGAGAAACGTCAGTGACGGTGTTTATTGTGTTTAAATCTAGTGATTTGTGTAGATTTGGTACATTTTAACCATGAGTTAAAGAGCTCAAAGAGTTTCTTTGCCCTGGATGTTTGGGTTCGATCTCTGGAATTTCACTGTGTGCCGTTATTTTGATTGTGTCCAGGGAAAGCTGATGTTGGGTAAATGCGGAATTGTGGTATGCTGTGTTGTATTGAGAAAAGTAGGTACTTTGAGAGATATGCCCTTTCCCAGTGATTTTGTGTGGTGATTTTCTTCCACTGCATTGTGGTAATTTGATTCTAGGAGTGTATAAGTGGTGTTTGTGGAGATTTTAGGATTTTGTTTGCAACAAGAGTAGTATTTTACACAGAAGAACTATGGTATGGTGATTTATGTTTAACTGTGGTAAAGCAATTAAAGGAATTCCAAGAATTCCCCCCCCCACAGCAATCCAAGTGAATTTGAGATAAGGAGGTGTGTGTGTGTCTGTGTTTGTGGGCATATCAGAGTTTTGTTACAAGCACAGCAAAGCAGTGAAGTGAGTTTGTGAGGGACGCTGATCAAGCTGATTCAGAACCTAAGATCTTAAAACTTGCGTGTAAGAAATCACATCTGATATCTGTCACCTGGAGTTGTGTGTGAAAAAAAAAAAAAAAAAAAAAAAAAAAAAGAGAAAAAAAAAAAAAAACAGAAAGAAAAAAAGAAAAAACACAACTACTGTAAAGCTCTGAGAAGAGAGGTTTGAGTAGAAACAAGATAGCGTAATGAGAACTAACCGGAGCAAAGAGATTCCTGAACTAGCCCCTTTTAGGAGGGGGAGAAGGCTGCCAGTAGGGGCAGCTCAGAAAGTAAAAAGATTTATAATACCTCATTGCAGTTAATGCTGTTTTAAAATGAGAAAGTAAATGAGATAAAGTTTTATATGCTGATATGCTTTTGTTTTAAGAAGTCACCAAGAATGGCAAAAAGGACTGTGGGACCAGATCACCCTCCTGGGCCCTTGAAAAAGAAAATAGGGGAAAGAAAAAGCAAATCAAACGTGTTGCTCAGCATGCAGCATAAGATAGCAATGTAAGAAGTGAAACAAAGATTATCATGCAAAGCGATTGCAGTTCACAAAATGAGTGCATATGATTTGTTAAAGGCTCCTCCTAAGGTAAGGGAGGAAGCATAAGGATGACCTCCCCAAAAGGGGAGAGGACTCAGACTCTAAAGGTATACCCACTCGAACCCATCCCCCTCCTGGCAGTCCCAATTTCATCCAGAACTAGGAGGTAACAGACCCCTCTGCGAGAGGCAGTGAGATCAAAAAAGGGGGTGGAGTTTTAGTTGATACAGGGGCCATATAGTTTTAAATAGAGCTTTTAGTACCTGTGGAGAATGTTTATGTTGTAGTGTGAAGAGCAACTGGCCAGTCTGAGAAGGCATACCTTTGCAAACCTTTAAAGTAACATGTGTACTTAGAAGCTTTTGTATATGCTCAATTCGCTAAATATTTTCAAATGAAAAGGTTACTCTGGAGGCAAATGATATAAAGATGTTAGGTTTAACATTAACAGCCATTGAAATTAAGAAGGACAATAGTAAAAAATAAGTGTTTTCAAAGGTATGGGCCTATGGTGCACCAAGGAGAGTGAAATGCCCCCCCATAGTAATCAAGCTTAAGGAAAGAGCACAACCAGTGAGAATTAAGTAGTCCCCCCCTTCAAAAGGAAGATAGGGAAGGAATCAGCCCAATAATTGATAATACTGGATTGAGGGCTGTCAATAAGATAACAAAAAGTTTATATCCTGTGATGGCAAATCCATATACTTTACTAACTTGTTTAACACCTGAGCTAACCTGGTTCACTGTTTCAGACCTGAGAGACGCCTTCTTTTGCCTCCCCATCCACAAAGCCAGCCAGAAAATTTTTGCATTCAAATAACACAGCTCACATGGTCCATGTTCCTGAAGACTTCAGTAATTACCCTACTCCAATTGAAGAACAACTTACAAAAGATCTGGAGTCCTGGGAAGCTCCACAGGAAAAAGGAAGGCTTTTGCAGTATGTGGATGATCCTCTAGTAGCCACTCAGACAAGGGAAACATGTGTGGCCTGGACGGTAAGCCTTTTGAATTTCCTAAGACTCCAAGGATACAGGGTATTAAAGAAACAGACACAGGTAGTGAAACAGAAAGTAATCTACCTGGAGTACGAGGTGAGTGCTGGGCAATGGACTTTAGGGCAGGCTCGCAAGGAAGCCATATGTCAAACCCCAAAACCCCAGACAATAAAAGAGCTCTGAACCTTCTTAGGCATGGCAGGGTGGTGCCAGCTGTGGGTTTATAATTATGGACTGCTCGTTAGACCCCTCTATGCTCTTATTGCTGATGGAAACAGAAATCTCCAGTGGACAAAAGAAGCCACACGGGCCTTTCACCAGCTAAAGAATGCTCTCATGTCAGCTCCAGCTTTGGGACTTCCAGATGTAAGTAAACCATTCTTTTTATTTTCTCATGAAAGACAGGGAATTGCCCTGGGAATACTGGCTCAAGACTTGGGTCCTTACCAAAGGACAGTTGCTTACTTCTCTAAGCAACTAGATGCAATGGCCAGAGAATGGCCAGGTTGCCTCAGAGCTGTAGCAGCAGTTGTGCTGAATATTCAAGAGGCACACAAGTTTACCCTCGGACAAAAATGACTGTGCTAGTGTCCCACACAGTGTCTGCAGTACTGGAAGTGAAAGGTGGCCACTGGCTTTCGCAGAAGTTTCTGAAATACCAGGCCATCATAGTAGAGCAAGATGATGTAGAGATAGTGGTGACTAATATTGTCAACCCAGCTTCCTTTCTCAGTGGAAATCAAAAAGAAGCAGTACACCATGATTGCCTGGAGACCATTGAAGCTACCTACTCCAGCCGCCCCGACTTAAAGGACACTCCTTTGGATGATGCAGAGACCTGGTTCACCGATGGGAGTAGCTACATTGCCGATGGGAAGCGGCGTGCTGGGTACGCAGTGACCACCTGCAGAGAGGTAATCGAATCTAGACCCTTACCAACAGGTACCTCTGCGCAGAAGGCTGAGATAATTGCCCTGACCCGTGCCTTGGAAATGGCAAAAGAATAAACATCTACACAGACTCGAGGTATGCATTCTGAGTCGTACATGCACATGGGGCCATCTGGAAAGAGAGGGGACTGCTCACCTCACAGGAGAAGAACATCAAACATGCACAAGAGATAATCCAGCTGCTGGAAGCAGTTTAGCTGCCTGAAAAGACGTAT
Organism: Calcarius lapponicus; assembly: GCA_039654755.1. NCBI lineage: Eukaryota > Metazoa > Chordata > Aves > Passeriformes > Fringillidae > Calcarius > Calcarius lapponicus. The sequence goes on along the minus strand of CM077468.1, from coordinate 43,752,744 downwards.
TAAGGAACAAGAGAGAGTGAGCTCAGAATTGGAAGAAGGAAACGAGCTGGCGGATGGAGAGGCAAAGAAAGCAGAAAAAGGTGACGTAATTATGGACAGATTTTCCTCAGAGGTAAGCCAGAATACAATAATACTAATCAAAAGAGACATACAACCACAAGGGGTGAGCTACCATTGAAAGAGAGCTGGTAATCCCTTCTCATTTTTGTGGTCATTAAGGAAGGAGAAGCACTAGAAAACATATCGGGGCCTAACTACTTAAAAGCTTTTATAAAGTGTGGCTCCTTCCCCAAAATGACCAAGGCTGCTAGTGATACAGAGTGCATCGAAATGAAGTGTTGACTTTAAAGTAGTAGTTTCCACAGGCTTTCTAGAACACGCATCTGATTGAGAGAATCGTTGTCAAGAATTTATTGCCATTATTACTCAGGTAAATTGACAGTGTGATCCTTGCCTCCAGACTAACCCCAAAATTACCCCAGGCCGAAACTTAGTCAGACTGGGAGAGGCCATGGGCCTGGACAGCAGTGGCAAATTAACTTTTCAGAACTCCCAAGGAAAGGGGGGTATCAGTATTTATTAGTATTGATAGATACATTTTCAGGGTGGCCAGAAGCCTTCCCCACCAGCACTGTCTAAGCCCGAGAGGTGACCAGAGTCTTATTACAAGAAATAATACCACGCTTCTAAGTTCCAGCCACAATATCCTCGGATAGAGGATCACATTTCATTTCCAAAGCAGTGCAACAGATTAGTAGCCATCTGGGCATGGATTGGGAACTTCACACTCCATACTGCCCCAATCAAGCAGCCAAGTAGAGAAAATGAATCATTTTATTAAGCAGCAAATTGTAAGACTGGGGCAGGAAGTTCACCTACCCTGGCCCCAAGCTCTTCCACTGGCACTATTGCAAATTCGAACTAAATCTCAGGCTAAAGGAATACAAAAAGGGAATGTCCACCCACATTGGGGTGATAACACTGGCCACCTACATGGTGGCTTTAAGCAAACAGCTCAGAGAAATTGAGAAACACGTGGCTGGAACTTAGAGCAAGGAGCTAGATAGACCAGTACATAACATACAGTCTGGAGATTATGTATATGTTAAGCCTCTTGCAGAAAAGACTTTGGAACCACAGTGGGAAGGACCACTGCAAGCACTTCTCACCACCTTCACCGCAATCAAGATCAAGGACCAGAATGCCCAAATCCACCACTCTCAAGTGAAGAAGGCCCCAGGAGTCCCTTAGAGAGTGACACCAGGAGAAAATGAACTGAGACTAAAACTTACTCGGGCAAAATGAGTATATTGCGGTCGGGGGTAGTTCATACTTTAGTTTACAGAATTGTTTTGTATGTAATTATAACTGAAGTTTTAGAACTAGAGAGTACTCTATACAAAGAAATGCTGAATGGCCTTGGTCCCAGGCGTTTAATCAGTATATTGGATCCATGGGAGAACCTTCTGAGATAAGAGATTTAAATCTATCCACTGTAGTAATTCATGGGGATCAGGTATATGAGGAGCAAGAATTGCAAGAACGGGGACTATGGACACTTCAAGGGACCAGAGGAGAAGAAATCAAGGTAGGATGTCAGATGGTCAATGAGACAGCTTATGAGAAACCAGGTGTAATTAGTGTCTCAATCTCTCCTGATGCATACAAACATCAGAAAGTTTGTGATAACCTAAGTGAATCAGACTGTTAGTGTAATTTTACCTTGATACAGCCTGTAGAAGTGATTTGCCTTTGGGCTCGAGATGAGACACTGCACGCAGCAAGACCTTACATAACCCATACTAGCACTCAAATAGTTCAGACCCAACACAAACTTGAACCTGAAGTGTATGAAATAGGCCCCTACGTAGTGAGGAATGTGGGTGAACAACTGTTATTCAATGCAGAATGGTCTCTCAAACGTGTTGAGTTAATAATGTTAATAATGCAAATTAACATCTCAAAAATCCAACCAGCCTGCTCCTCTTTCCTAAAAACATCCTTTGAAGGCTGGACAACGTGATTACAAAGACAAGCATATCTCAGGAGCAGAATAAGAAAATATCTAACTGGGATATTAGGGACAGGGCTTGGAGTTTTAAACTGAATTGATTCAGAAATACTGATGAATAGACTAGCCACTGCTGCAAGTAGCCTAACTAAATTGAAGCAGCCTTTTCAGTCATCTCTATTGGCATTAGGAACTAGCCAGTTTTCAGATTTCAAAAGTACTGTCACAGTGGAAAAGGCCGGGGACCAAGACCACAAGCTAATAGTAGAAGCACTTAGTACAATTCAAGATAATGTGTCTTTAGCTTTCAGTTGTATACAAGCACAGTTATGGATGCAGGCAACAGCAGCTCTGATCATATGGGAAGGGGGAGAAGGTAATTTTCCGGCTGAAATTCAGAAAATTGTCTGGGATAATGCGACTGATTTTAAAAAGAAGTTTCAATCCTGGTGGACTAAATTTCACCTATGATCCTGCTTCTAGTGTGGCCACTGTCTTTGTGCTTACAATACACAAGGCCACTGTTTATGTTATCCATCCCATCATTGCACTAAGATTAAACCATGAAAAAAACAGTGCTCTACCCTTCAGAACACAGTGTGGGCATGAAAGGTAAATGAAAAGTGGCAGACAGTAAACTTAGAATCCTGCATTACTAGAGAACAGATGGGATTAATTTGTGAAAGCAATACTATTAATGCTCAAGATGTGTGTCTAGACACTGAACAGAGTATTTGCCACTTCGAAGTTCATCCAAACACTGACCAGAAGACTGTGCTCGTATATACTGGAAAAGGGTGTGTATGCCTGAGAACTGCCTGTGCTGCTGTAAGAATTGATAGCAACAATGTTATTTTGTCTAGTAGAAATCATTCTAATTTCTGTATTTGTAACTTTGCTACAATTATAGGGTGTGATTTTTCGGACTCAGCCCCAGTGACATCTCACCAGTGGATTGAAACCAATTATACAATGTATCACCTACCCCTATTGGGATGGACCTTACATTAGTAAAACAATTAATTAAATACCAAGACCTACTAGAGATCTTGAAGGAAATCCAGGAAAGCAGAAAGAAAACCTTAATCACTGTCCAACATGATACAAAGGAAATAACCAGAATTCTACAAAGAACAAAACAAAATATGTATCATCACTGGTGGGATGTGATTTTTGGGTGGTCACCAACTGCAAATGGAATCTTTAATAAGTTGTGTCATCCAATTGTAGTTTTGTTAATATTAGTTGGAATAAGTTTAAGATTATCCATTATATTGTTAGTTTGGAATTGGAGAATACTGCAACGAGTAGCTGTGTTAACTTCTTTATCAGACGTTCATGGTAAAGCATTAAGAGACACTCATTGTCGTAAAGGTTTGCTTTAAGTAAAAGAATTTACTTATTTCCTAGGAAAGGGGGGAATGAGACAGAGTAAAAATCCCTAGAGTAAAAGCCCATTTTGAATTAGGTGAAATGTCCAGGAGAGGTGAAAAGTCTCTGAAGTTAAAGCTGAAGGAAAAACTGCAGAACAGACATAATAAGGAGACAAGGGGTAGGTAAGAACCCATAACAAATTCTAGTACGAGGACAAGTCAGCCTGACCTAGGAATTCTTCCTGATAAACGAAACTAGCGGCAAGTGTCACGCGAAATCTTGTAAAAATGAATATGTATGAACCTATTGTGAAACTGTATGCATATGTATTTGCAAGGAAGATAAAAAGGGGATCTGAAACTCCTAGGGCACGCATGCCTTTTGAGGAGAGCATCTCTGCATGCGTCCAGCGCTGTAATAAACATACCGGCTTTTACAACTTTAACAAAGTTGTGGGGTTCTTTTCTTTATCTCCGCAAAACAATACCACATAATTAACCAATACCCTGTCTGGGCTGTCTCTTTATATCATTGTATCTTTGTATCTGCAGATGTTTATTTTAGTGTGTTAAAAAGCATCTAACTAATTTTTTAAATAATACTTGTGTCAGAATACAGAATCAGCACATAAAATAATTTTTTAAATTGTGTAATTTGTTGAGTTTTTTCCTTACATTTTCAAGAACTTTAATTTTTATCTAAGAGAATTTAAAAATTTTGAAATATGTTTCTCAATTGAAATGATATGTGTTGGAATAAAAATAAGTAGTCCATACAGATAAATTTACAATGAAAGTGGTGGACCAATGAAGCAGTTAATGTGTTAAAAGTGTCCTGTGACATGGACTGTGAAAGATCAGGATTGTATCAGAGTCCATTCTCTGAACTTGTTCAGTCTCTGACCCTTGTGCCTTTCTGTTTCTTAGCTGTGATTTATTAGCATGCTTTTATCTTACATCTGTGATCGACTATGTCAAGTCTTATTCCTCATTTTTATTTCGGTTTATTATATTTTCATCATTTATTTAATCAAAGCTCTTCAGTCCACAAGTTCTTAAACATGAAGTAGAAATAATGTGTGGAAGGGGAGTTGGACAATTCAGCTCATAAGGAATAATCCAATATAAGATCTTTATTTTAGGCAAAGTCAGATCAGTTGATCACCCACTCAAAACTCTTCTGAGGAGAGATGGCATTGGGAAATTCAGCAAGAGAAACCAGATTTCTGGAAAATACCCTAGAGATGTGTCTCCATCAGGATAAATATTCAAAGGATAAACAGGTTTTGCCAATTTTTATCTCCACATGTTACCCAGTTGCATAAAACTGCCAGTACATTCTTTTCAGTGTACTGGAAAGTCTCCTGAAAAACATACTGAAGCCATTATACACATGTATGCACCCAAGCCTGCCCTGTTCTCTCTGCAGTCTTGAATAGATGTGGTTTCTAAAAGATTATTATTGCAGTTAAAAGGATTATAAATTTCATAAATTCTGATTATGGTCTTGTATTTCTTTTTATTGATCCTTTTGGGGAGGTTAATATAATAACTTAGATGAGGATGTATCTGCATTTGTTGGGAAAATTTGTTCAGAGCTATGAAAATGACATTGTGAAATAGCTTGACTGGTCCTTTGCCAACACACTTCCCATCAGGATGATGGGAAAGAGTAAGAAAGACCTCAGAGTTGTTTGCAATGACAAAATAGCAGATAACCATGCTGCATAATTTTGCCCTTTAAAAGATTGAAAATACAGAGTAAACAATTTTTCTAATGCTACCATAATTATACACTATAGAGCTAATGTTTCAGGATTTTGGTTTCAAGAGGATCTCAGCATGCAAGGATTTTTGAATATGTAGCCTGCTTCCTTGCAGGTTAGGTAATATGGCACATGAGATGATATATTACCAGGGTGCAAAGAAGTTCTGGAACCAAGTATCTCCAGCAGAGAGTGTGCTCTTCTGAAACCTAGCTTTTGTTCCCTGTTTTGCCATTTGTGCTCCATCTGACCTTTGGAAAGTCTCGTAAGGCAGAACCACAAATTACGTTGCTGTTTAAATCCAAAACAAATATTCTCAATATTCTCAGGACTCATTGTAATGTTAAAATTCCCAAAGATATCTCAATTTCTGCCTCTGAATAAGCCTAGAAATAGGGCAGTTTTACACAGTTTGGCAGCCACAGCCTATACTTTCCCCTTTTTCAAAGGCAATGGAAATGATGAACTCAGTTGCAATGTGATGCAACACCAGACTGTAAGACACTCTATGGAATGCCAAGACTATAGACCTCATTAATGCTTTGCTCCTTGATTATCTGGCTTATTAAAACAAAGAATCCATTCTAATTGCAAATTCCTGAATATCACAAATAAAGTGATTTAAAACATTTCTTTCTCCAGGATTTTTTTTGTTTTTTGTTTTCTCTATTAACAGAGACATATAAAAGTATAATAGTTACAGAAGATGAAAATTTTGATTCAATAAAGCAAATTGTTACTTATCCTAGAGTGCCCAGCACTCTTGGCCTCATGAGGTAATAGCCACACCAGGCTTCTCACTCAGCCCTGCTCTGTCTCTGCTGCCCAGTGGGAATCTTGTACCTTTCCCAGGTGACTTTTGGTTAGAGACACATCTAGAATTTAAATGCATTATTCAATTCCTCAAAACAACCCTAATGTGGACCAACTTTGAGGGCAAATTAAAGTTTTTAATATCATGAGTGGAAGCTTTCGCAAAGATATTCAAAACCACATCCCCTCCTGCAACCCTTGCCCCAGAATATTTGTTTCTAACATTCACTTTTGAACATGTTCCTGTTCCATTTATTCATGTTCCATTAATAAAGGTAAGTCAATATAGGCAATAAAGAAATTAACTTGTCTAAAGAAGGCTTAGGAAGAGATGGGATATTTACATGCAAAGGTTATTGTACAAATCCTAGCTGCAACTTCTTGCTTCCGACTTTGGTGTTCCAGAAGTGTTTAGAGTTGGCCATCTTTATGGATTCCTTGACATGTCCCATTCTAAGGAGCTAACAAGCTCCTTAATAAATGCACATTCAAAATATTTAGGACTTGGAAGTCCCATATTCCTACCTTCAAATTTCTTACCACCTATAATTGCTCCTATTATAAAAAACAAAATAAACCAAAAAGGTTGGACATTTGCCCAGGGATATTTGGCATGGTTCTCATGAATGAAAGAAGGGTTTTTTAACCAGCAGTAGTGATACTTCTTTTTGTATAAACATAACTACAATTAATGTTTTCACCTGAGAGTGGGATTTATTCTCCTTCTTACAACTTGAGCTGGGTGGCTCTAAACCTGTGTTTCTCATGTTGTACATATTCACAGGATCCTTCAGTGGAGCCTTTCCAGAATTAATAGTTTGAATGGGTACTTTAAGATTTACTAAACTCTGATATCTACTAAATTCTACTTATTTTTACAAATTTTTTACAACCTTTGTCTTTTTGCTACAGTAGCAAGTTGAAATGTAAAGCCATTCTTTTGCTTGAAATTCCCAACTCTCCTCCCAAATATATTACAATCCCTTTCTATTAAATCCCTTTTCTACTACTAGATAGGGTTTTTTTTAATATATATGTAACAAAAGCAATTTTACTCTTTACCTCCATCACCTTTTTTTTCCAATGTTCTCCTGTCAGAATTTTCTACGTATAGCACTTTTTATACATAAATCAAATATTGTGCCTATACATAGGAAAAAGTCAGAATATGAAGAAACATGTGAAAGAATTTAATAGCTTTTGCTTAGAGAACTGCTTCCATAGCTCAGGCAATATTTATTTACTAGGTCAGAGCAGCTCAGTGATTTAATTCTGGGAGAATTGCATTCTATGTCTGCTACAGAAAATCTTTGGTTTTATTCTAGCTCCTTTTCCTGGCCTGTAAACCAGCTGCTCTGCTTTTACCTTGAATGGATGCAGCAAATCTTTAGAAATCTGATTGAAAATTAGTTTGGTCACAGCTGTCAGACCTGTAATAAGACAAATAGGGATAATAGGGATGTGTATTAAAAATCCAGTGGTGTAAGTGCAAGTTTATTCAGTCCTTGGAGTGAATAAAATAACACAGATGATATTAAATACCAGGCTGCATTTGCATTCCAGGCTTAAGTGAGCTCTAACCATTTCACATCCTCATGAAACAGACAGGAAGACTGTCTGCATACCTTTGCATGTTAGTATTTCTAATGTTTACAACTATGCAATTCCTCAAAACATTCTTTAAAATGTTCTTTGGCGTCAGGAAATCTTACATTACAAATTTTGGTAGAGAATATCTAGGTATTCTATCTTCTGCGGGGTAGTTCACTTGCTGGCATAATTATATCAGGCTGATCCATGAGACAGGCTAAATGACCAAGGTTTCATACTGTATTTACATGGATAGGGGGCTAGAAATGATCAAAGAATGGGGTTCATAAACAAGCAATTGATTTTCCCACTCTCTAAAATAACTATGGCCCCACCCAAATACAATGACAATCCTAAAGACTCATGTTCTTTCTAAAAAATGACTTAATGTTTCCTAAGACCCATACATATTTCAAAAATCTTTGTCTAATTTCAAAAAGCTTTACCCTTAACCTAAATAAATGCAATCTACTTTATAGGGCATTTCAAAATGTCAAGAAGATTAAAAATAACAGATTTACCTCCTCATCTATAATTTCTATGATAGTGTTATAGATATGTATTACAGTAAATCACTACATGAAGAGATACCGGTGTGCAAGTCCCTTGACACACACACACCATTCCAATAACTGCTAACAAACATTGCTTCCTCTTTGCAGAGATGAAAGAAAAAATGCTCTTCTGATCCTGAAAGATTTTAGTCCACAATAAACACTGAGATATTTACATGCAAAAACAGGCTTGGGCTTCACTGAATAGTCAACCAGAGCAGTTATAAACCCAGCAGGCAAACAGTTTGTTGATAGCCCTGGTTAGTTCAGAGGCACTGTGCAATTTAGAAATAAAAGTGTCATTACTCAGTGCTTTATAAAATTCTTTATAAAACTTGCAATAAACAATTACAGAGTGATTCGCCCACATTTTAAATACCTCTCTACTAGGCACATTATAAGGTTCTATATAATTTAATTTTTCTGAATGGATCATTTGTAATTTGAATACAGCACATAGAGTTTTTGTTCTTTATAAAACTAATGCAATCAAACCTAATCACCATATACAAGGGGTGGTATCGATAATAATTTTAGGTCTGGGGTTTTTTTACAATTATTGCATTCAAGCTGAGATCAAAAGGTTAACTCTCAACACGTTCCACAGCTATGCACAATTTCAGTCTATTGACTGAGCTATAGATCAAGGTAGCAGCAGTTTCTCTCTGGCTAAAAAGAAAAGAGTCTTACTTATTTCCTCATCATTGATTAATCCCGAGTGAAATTAATGTTTAATAGTTGCATTGTTCCAGTACATGTCTGTTTTGACCTTCTTGTTAAAATAAACATGTAATTCAATAGTAATATCAATATCATTTACTTGAAGAATCTTCTAGTATTTGGGAAGCAGGAGTGTGCTTCTATTTGCTAATAATGGTTTCTTGAGCTTTACAAAAGCAGTGTTTTGTGCCTATATAAGTACAGTTTTATTCATAGAGCATTTACAAATTTCCATTGTTCAACAGGGAGGGAAAAAAAGCCATCTCTAAATATGAAATAATAAAAAAATGTTTGCATAGTGACACAAAATTAAATATTTATGAATTCTCCAATCATAAGCAGGTGAAAAATTCTGTAGCACCTCCACATTTTAAACAAAAGTAAAGAGGTGACCTACAGCATCTGCTCTTATTTTGCTGCATGGCAGGAACACTAGGAACTAGAATTGCTTTTCAGCAGCTGGACCCATCACTTCCTCAACGGTTTGATGAAAACAGGTGGAATCTCTCACAGGCATAAGTACTGTGATGCGAAGCTGTGTCATTCTTCCAGTTGGCCAGGAATGACTAAAGCATGTGTAATGAGTCTGGAACCCATATAGAGACATAAGACACACCACGATTTTCAAAGGACACAGAGATGGAACTCAAAATGCCTGAGAAGACAGCAGTGCAACAGTCAGTATTGTACCATTTAATACAAGAATAACTTTTTCCTTAATCACAGATCAGACCAGTCTTCCAGAAAGTGCACTGTGCAGACAAGAATGCATCAAAACCCATGGTGATCTAAACCAGGCTCCATCCATTTTGAAAATATTATTCCAGCTAAGAAGGAACCTGTCTCCCCGTTTGTTCAGTTAGCCAAGCACAAGTGGCATCTGGAAATAAAGCTGGATAAAATGCAGTGTTGGATCTATTTTTTTTCATGAAGCACTTGACTAAGCTTACCAGCACACTTCACATCTCTCCCTAAATTGCCTTTGCTCTCTCTCTGAGCTCAGGAGCAGTCACTTCGGGTGGAAAAACGACCAATGGGCACCACAGAGCTCCTAGCCCCATGTCGAGAACAGAATAAGGATGCATTGCACTGATTTTAACACCAACAGGAAATGACACTCCAGATAAGCCACTCCTCTTCCCCCACCCCTTACGCTAAGGCAGGAACAAAAAAAAAAAAAAAAAAACAACCAAAAAACAAAACAAAACAAAACAAAAAAAAAAAAAAAACAAAAAAAAACAAAAAAAAAACAAAAAAAAAAAACCCAAAAAAAAAAGAGAGAGAGAATGAGCGTTAACAATTTACTAAAAGCTCAAAGCAGTGGAATAAGACGTGCAATAAAAACAGCAATATTAATAAAAAAGTATACAAAAAAGAGAAGGCATTTAGCCCATAAGAAGATATTCACAACTGGGAACAAAATCAGGATGGCAGATGCTCTCTTTAGGACATGTCGGAGTGGTTTCCCCAAAGGAAATAAAGTGACCATTCCTGCCCACTGTGCCACATTCGACAGACAAAGGCATTATGCTGGGGAGCTCCCATGGCCATTGTTTCACCCTGCCCAGCTCAAAAGCAATGAAGAGCATGGACAGACAAACCCTAGGTCACATGAGCAGGGCTTGTGCAGCTGCTCCACTGAGCTCAGTTCAACTCAGTTGCTTGCACGGTCACTTCTAACACTCAGCTGCACCTCGGAGATGTCCCTTCAGCATCGCACCCAGGAGTGGCACTGCTGCCTCTCCTCAGAACCACGTCCTGCAAAATCCTCTGGAGGAAAGGGGGGTGGGACAGGGCAGGACAGAAGATGGGCTCTGCAGCTGACAGTCATCACTGGAGTGAAAAAGACCAGACAGCGCACCTCTGGTTGGGTGTCACAGCTTTTCTTACCAAAACCATATGCCAGCGATGGTGTGGGTGGTATAGAATAACAGCTTGGTGGCATCCACACAGCAGCAAGCTCTGCCCTCCTCTCTGTAACCCAGAGAAATGCATTTTCAAGCCATCAGAAACTCAGGTAAATTTTATGTGTGCTAGTTTTGCAATTGCCTCTGACTTACAAGCACTAAGCAATAACAAAACACAATTATTTCCAGAAAACAATTAGGACAAGTGTTTCTTTTGGATTTCCACCCTTGTCTGTTTCCAGGGGTGCAGTCATAAAAGTACATAACCACCAAAGAGTTTTCCTTTTGTGAATAACACATGCTTTATAAACCTTTACTCCTGGAGCATTAGGCACACTTTTAGGAGGTAATTGTGATCATTCCCATATTACAGTTGGAAAATGATGCATAGCTCCTGTGATTGACTTTGCCAAGGTCAGGAAATGATTTAGTGGTGCAGCTCAAAATAGCTTATTCTAAGTCCTCTGCTGTAACCACTAGTCTCCATTTTCTCCATAAGGAAATTGCCTCTGGGAGAAAAGAAGATTTGAGGATGTGGAAAGAGAACACATGCACATTTGGTCGTCAATACTGATGAAATCAGGTAATACTGCGCTACGCTGGTTAGAAAACCTGCCGTGCTTATCTAGATGTAATCATCATCTAACGATTATTTCTGGCAGTACCTTACACTATGTTCTGTCACCTTTCCACTGACAAAGCCTTTATATTTTATTATTGCATTACTTATAATGTCTGTTGCCAGCCCACCCAGCATGCTTCTTAAATAATTATAAGCTGTAATATGTTTCTGGCAGCAGAGACAAAGAACTCTACTCCTACTAACAGGAGATCAGCAATCTCCTTCATTAGCAATTGTAAAAATATTCTGTTATTATGAATTACAGTTTTTATTACTGTTATTATTATTTAACAGCAAGCTACATGCATCAGCGTGTTTGAGATGGTAGGGCTTCCGTTCTCGTGGTAAGTCCTGCCCTAATAGCATTTCAGTGACAGGTGAACATCCCTGTTTCTTGTCTGTTTAGAAATTTAGAAATCCTTCACACGGCTCTCTCAACACTTAACACCCACATGCTCTTTAAATAATAGTCTGCCAGACCCAGAGAGTTTCTCTTTCTCACACAGACACAGATAAGTTCCTCTTTTCTAGGTTTTTATTTATTTATTGTGTGTGGGGGAGGTGGTTCCCTTCAAAAAACTTTTTGAAAACAACTTTTTGAATTTTGTTTGGTTGCTGTTGGTTTTGCTTCTTTTGGGTTTTGTTTGTTTGGTTTGGTTGGTTTTGCTGCTCTTTGTTTGCTGTATTTGCAAACTATTTCTTCCAGCGAAATTCTAGCAAAGATGTGGGTTTTCATTTTTCCTTAAAAATGTTGTCACCACTGGCGATGTGAAAGGGGAAGATATACTTTAGAAGGCTTTGTGAAGACACATTGTGAAGAAAGCCTTCCAGTTACTACACATAATTGTTACTGAGGGGATTTTCTTTAGTGACAGGAAGTTTTTTTGATCCCCATTGGTTCTGTAGTCAAATCACCCCTGCAACTTCTCAACACAATGAAAGGAATGACAGGGAGGTAGAAAAAGGTAGCCAGGGTGGAATTACACTGGGGTAAATTGGTACTACATTTAAAATAAATGGTAGGAGAGTGCTCTTTCCTTATAGAATGAAATCTTGCCTAAGTTGCTTCAGAAGGCTGAGACATTGGAAAATATCTGTCCTTCTGACTTCAGTACATCCTTAAGCATTTTTCCAGGCAATGAAACAAGATATCAATTTTAAAATGTGTAGTTCCTGACCCCAAAAAACCCTTTAAGCTACTATCTCTCCTTTTTTCTGTCATGGGGAGTGGCTCACACCTGCAGGCAGATTCTACTTGAGTGGCAAGAAAGGTGACAGTCCTCTGTTGCTGTCCCAGCCTTTTTGCTACCATTTCCTAGCCCTGGAGGAGGGTCCACTGAGCATTTCAGCAAATACTATAGGATGCCAGATATTGACATTGTTGGAAATCATCCAGATCCATGTCTCTTAGAAGCATTTATAAATCACATTTATTTGTCATTCCCAAGGGGTTGGTTAGCTAGGACTGAAGTTTGCAGCAGACAAAGACAGTAACCATTTCATTCACTCTAGCTAAGTCTGCTGGCATGATGCTGATACAAAATGTCTTAAAGTACAGAAATGTTCTGCTGTTGCAATGTATGGGAGAAAAATACCTTTCTTAGTCAGGATAACAACTGGTAGTAGTCACCTATAGGGTCTGAACACAGTTGTAATTCACTCTCAGGGCTGATCACAGCCATTTCTGAACTGAGAACTGTCATCAAACCAGTCCTAGGGAGAGAATTGAAACCTTGTGCGTGCAGTAAGTGGCCATCTATTATTTCAGTGTCATAGGTTTCCCACATCTCTGCTTCCACTGCCAGATTTCTTCCCACTTCTCAGGAAGACAGAAAAAGGCATATTTGTATAGTATTATATGACACAGGATCCCACAAGTTGTCCTCACAATTAGGCTCCATTTTCACAAATCCCTTACTGAACCCATGGGGGTTCAGAGCAATGGGGTCTATTAGAAATAAGAGGCATATTTACAATGGGGTCTATTAGAAATAAGAGGCATATTTACAGACACAGCTGGGTCCTTGCCTCCATAGGAAACTGGTTGGTCACAGCATGGTTTGTCTGGAAAATTTATTGTACAACCCCCACCCCAAAAAGAATAGCAATACAGGTTATATCTACACTTAGAAACATGAAATTTAGGACAGGAAAAATGTCAGTGTGGCTATTGGTTTTTTGCATCCATTCTACAGTAGATGATAATAGAAATTTCAAACTGAATTTCCAGAAAATGCAAGATGCAGTTATGCAGAGGAAAACCCCATCTGGTTTATGACATACTGTATTGATTCACCATGTCAAAAAAAAAAAAAAATTCAAACTGATATAGACTGTGCAAGCAAGCTTTCTTCCTTAATGTATACATCCAAGCCTTTTGAAGGAGGAAGCCTTAGGTTGGTAGATCTGCTGCTGCTCTCTATGTATTCAAATGGATATGGCATTCAGCAAATTAGCTATTGCAAGATTTCCTAGATCGTTTTGTATTTGGCATAGTACTGATCTAATAATATGTGCATTTTTGCCGTCTACAAAAAACTGTATTTTATTTGGTGTTTTCTTTCTAAGAGTAAGACTCTTGACTAAATACACTTTAAAATACTTTTGATTATGAGCTTAGGGCAACTGAACCATTCCTCTGCTGAAAGAAAAGATATCAGTATTATTCAAGAAACGAAATCTTCCCTTTTGCCCAACTGCTACTTGTACTTCAAAGTATGATGTTTTACTTCTTAACTGACAAAAGTACATAAGAAATTACACTTTCAATAGCATTCTCTTTCAACTTTTTCAAAAGGTTTGAATACCAAGATAATAACTCCCATACTGCCTAGAAAATATTTTATATATTATCAACAAATAACCTCACAAACCTCTTCCAATTCCTGATGCATGTATTTCTTTTCATTATTCAGCTGGAAAAACAGAAGCAGAAAGTACTCCAGTGTCTTAGTCAATGAAAAACACATCCAAGGGATCAGGAGAACCTGCAATCTAGTTTCTGAGTTTTAAGCTTCAGCATCTGCAGCTTCCTTCACTGCTAAAGATTTCACCAATACACTATGAAATTTTGTAACTTAAAATGTTATGTTTGAAAAAATAGAACTCTTTTAGTTATTGAAATGTAAATCAAAAAGTTTAACAGACCTTGAGAATTATTTAATGGCTATTAATAAGAATTTATTTATGATGGTGATGATTGTGGCTGAAGCTGTAGTCGGGTTGATAGGAATGCCTGTTTAAAATGGATGTCTGAGATAAAGATCCCAAACAGACACTCAGCAAAGAGAAAGGAAACAATGGTATGGAAGCAACCATAAATAAGAGAAAAAACCCACTGTGGTTCCATGTTTTATGCTGGATAACATCTAATCTCAGGGAAGCTTTCTTTGGAAAGAATTGTTAATTTATTTCTTTTAACATTTTGATTTGATTGTCTATCTTTGCTTGATTTCATGGCAGTAAGCACATGAGAGCAAACCCTGTGATACTACTGCACAGAGCTGTTTATTATGCAGAAATCTGTATTAATGTCAATGTATTAATTTTCACTTTATGAATAGCACTTGGTTAAGGATGGCTTGTAATGTTTGCAATAACAGCGAAGACACGTCCAGTTCATCTCATTACTGCTCTCTATTAAGGGCAACTCATGCAAAGTAATGGGTCAGTCTAACATCCATGAGCCGCCAAATGTGGATCTAGGCATAAGAGGCAGCAAAATACTTAAGGGAATTTCTGCAAGAGAGGATGTCACGTTTGCATGTCTGTTCCACAGGAACAGCATTTTCCTATGTCTTAAGGAAGAGAAGAAAAGCAGTTGGGAAAATTTATCTGTGAGGTGATGCACATGGAAAATTGTAGATGTTCCTCAGTTTAATTGTGTATTGCAAGGTACTGATTCTTTGGTATTTTAAGTAGTTTTTCCAATGCAGTGTCACGTGCCTCCTGTACAATGGGAATCGTTCCCACTCTCTTTTTTATCTGAGTAAAATTATCCTGCCTTGCATGTAATAATAACTCTATAAACATGTTCTGCTACTGAAAGAAACTCCGTGTCTTTGGAGGGAAGTGAGAAGCTAATAGGGGAAGAGAATGTGGGACAGCTTGTTTTGGTAGCACAGACAAATCACAGTGTTTGCAGACAGCTGCTACCAAACTGAATTAGGGTTAGAAAAGTTTTGGAGTTAGAGAACCATCTTCTTTCTAAAATGTTCAACACAATCAAGATCTTTTTAACTACTTTGAGGACACCTCATAAGTGCATGAATTATGAAAGCAGAGCTAGGGACAGTGAACACTGCCCTACAGTAGGACAAGCATGTCACCACCTACTACAGGAGTTCCTGATGTCAGCTGGCAGAGGATGCAGTCTCCTGTAGGAATGTTTGCACACGATGAGCAGCCTCGTCTCAAGTCATCATTAAGTCTCTTGCCTTCCCCACCACCTGCCAAAAGGGAGTGGTAACACCTGCTCACCCCATACTGTGTATTTGCTTCTCTTTAGGATTTCATTAATCAGTTAATGGCTACAAAGAAAACAGGAAATATTAACAAATATTCTCATCAACTCAGAGGTGTAAATTGGTGCTTGCTAGTAGAGTTTTCTCACTATGCAACACTTTGCTTACTAACGTCTGTCACCTGATGCTATTACAGCTGATAATTGAGTCAATCTCTCCAGGAGTGTTTCAGTGTTTTGGACAGGTTCTCATTGGGAGATTTTTCATGCTGAATACATTATTTTGAATGCTAATGATAAGGTATTTTTTAATTATTTCCTATGTAATACTCAAGTCACACTGAAGGGTCTGCTTTAAGCTTAAAGTAGAGACCAACTTGCGCCTTAGATTTTCTGTTCTTAATTTTTCCTGATATTAGGAATTTAAATCCAGATAACACATTGTCACCAAAAGAACTTCCTTCTCCTCTTACCTTAGGAGCAGGAAACAAACAAAAAATTATGATTAATGCTGTTTCTTTTTATAGAATCTTTCTGCATTCTGTGGTGGATGCATTAGACCCCAACAATTACCTTTCCTTGCTACAAGGCCAACACGCTGGATTATTGAATCATTCCAGCTTTCTCTGTTACCCAGAAAAATGTTTATGTAATTAATCCCTACATGTAGTAGCAGCTTAATCAGGGGAGACTAATTAAGTCAATTTTAGAAATTTCTTGCACTTTTGTGGAACAAAAGACCGAGCATTCAGAAATCCTTTACAAAGGACAATAGCTGAGCTTCAGTCTAAATATAGAGGAACTTTTTTTATCACATTGTGTTTGCTTTGCATGTGCTTAGAAATTGTCTCCTAGATTAGGAATGCACAATCCATGAATATTTTGAGTGTTTGCAAGGTAAGCTGTCAAGTCTTGTCAAGACTTTATACTTCGTTAATGAAGCAAAATAAAGAACAAGTTGAAAAGGGTTCTAAAAGCTGAAATAACTTAAGTAATGTTCTCACAGTGCAAAGTCTTTTGTGACAGTATATGCTTAAGGTGCAACTGCTCTCATTTTAAAGCTCACTTTCTTGTCAGCTGAGATGTCATAGCTTTATAAGAGACTCACTGAGAGAGTGAGAGAGTCTGTCTCTTGAAAAAAAAATTAAACAATGTTTTGCTGTGGGTTTTTTTAGTCAGATAATTTTTTTTCATTGCATTGCCCTTTAAAGATCTGGTTTTATACAACAAAGATTCAAAGAACAAACAGATGGTGCTGTTTATAAATACAGAATCAAAGACTAAAAGAACAGTTGGGGTTGTAAGGGACTGCTGGAGATTAGACTACCTCCCTGCTAAAGCAGGCTCACATAAAGCAGGTAGCACAGGGCTGCTTCCAGGTAACTTTTGAATATATCCAGAGATGGAGACTCCACATTCTCTCTCTGGGCAGTCTTTTCCAGTGCTTTGTCACCCTCAAAGTAGTTTATCCTCATATTCAAATTGAACTTCCTCTATTTCTGTTTGTGACCATTGCCTTTCTTCTGGCCCTGCTTGGCACCACTGGGGTCCCGGCCTCGTCTTCTCGACACCCTCACTTCAGACAATGGTATACATTGATGACTCCCTCTCTCAGCTGACTCTTAAACAGGCCTAACCCTCATAAGCTTTTCCCATCAGGTAGGTGTTCCCATAACTCTCATAAGCTTTTCCCATCAGGTAGGTGTTCCAGACCTGAATCTTCTTTGTTGCCTTTCAGTGTAATCACCACAGCAGCTCCAAGTCTCTCTTGGCCTGAGGAGCCCAGAGCTGGACACAGCACTCCAGCTGTGGCCTCACCAGGGCTGAGTGGAGGGGCAGGATCACCTCCCCTGACGTGCTGGCAATGCTCTTCCTGATGCACCCCAGGACACCACTGGCCTTCCTGGCCACAAGGAAGAGCTCATTGCTGGCTCATGGACAACTTGTCCACCAGGACCTCCAAGCCTTTTGTTCTGCAGACGGCAAAAAACAAAACAACAAAAAACCCAACAAAACAAGCCGATAAAAAGCCACACCATAAAACCACAAAAAAAAAAAAAAAAAAAAAAAAACTAAAACCACCAAAACCAAAATCAAACAAACAAACAAAAAAACCCTACACGACAAAAAAAAACCTATAAAAACAAAACCAAACAAAACATCAAATGAACCAAAAAAACCCAAAAAAACCACCAAAACCCAACAACAAACCCAGAACCCGAGTATGTAGATGCAGCCAGTATGGTCTGAAGGAGCCAGAAGTCAGGGTCTGAAGGAAGAAGGAGTGACTTTGGTTTAAAATGAATAGATTCAAAAACTTGAAACAGTTGAAGGATGTCATGCTAGAGCCAGAAAAGCTCATATTGTTTGTCAGCAGCTTAGAACTTCACAGAAAAGCAAAACATTGCTTTTCAAATCTCTTCAATTATGCTTCCACTGTTCTGTAACACCCAGAGTTTACTCTAACTCCAATTCTGCTCTCATCTTCTCTCCCCATCCTACCATTAAATATTTCATCCTTCTATTCACAGACTGAATTTCCTGTTCTTTTTTAAAATAAAATATTTTCTTTCTCTTTATTATAAATTTTATGTACCCTTCTGGCAGTAAAAATCCCTTTTCTCCAGTCACATGGCTATGGCCATTAAAAATCATATGTTCCTGAGGAGATAATGTACTGTTATTGTTTTAGCATGAAAATATCAATTGTACCTCAGGTACACAATGCAATCTGCTCAATAGTTTGAAGCCAAAAGACCTTGTTTTCAGGTATTCTGTGCTATTACACAGATTACCTTCTGCCTCTGTTGCTGTTTGTGTTGATTGCCCTCATCTGTTTGAAATGCAGGTGTGGCTATAAAGTTCCTAGGGAAGCCTGTCCAGATCCCAGCACAGAATCTATTAACAGATATCAAAAAAGACTCTTCCTAGAAAATCTGAGGACATAGCAATGGGTTAAATTAGTATTCTGTGCACACCCTGCCAAATGGTCGGTGTTCCAGACCCCACTAAATGTCTCATTTCTGTCTACTGTGTCTTTGGGTTACTTTCTCTATTTTCTTTTTTCTAGTCTTATTTTAGGAATGTCTTTTGTAAAAACAAACAAACAAAACACAGAGCCTACAAAACCAAACAAAACAAATAACTGAAAACAGAAGACTGAACTCAGATTGGCAAAAATAAATAATTACAACAGAGTAACTACATTGATCAGGGCAGAGATAGATAAGAATCAAGCTTAGCACTCTGTAGGGGTATCTCTATTACTCTGCTTCTTGTGTTGCTGTCAGTTTTCTTTGGCTTATTTATGTGGGTTTTTTTAATCTTTTCAGATTATGGATAAATTTCTTGTTCATGTTCAACCCACTATTGTATTAAAACATTTTTTTCCTAAAAGGTGAGCCTGAGACTAATCCACTGAGCTGCTACAATACTTTGGAATAAGATTGGGTGCTAGCACAGGGATATTGCAAGGACAGTTTAGGTGTCACAGACAAAAATATATCATATGCATGGACAAAGCTATGGACAAAGCAAAGAAACAGGAAAAGCTCATCTCCATGGGTAGGCACTGAGATTCACTGAGATTACACTCGGGGAACCAAACACTCCTCTTTAGAGGCAAGATTGCCCACCAGAGACGTGAAGGTTGGTGGAATAAATTTGACAGTCCTCAAGCTATTTTCTGCTCTGTTTCTCAAAAGAACTCTACTGGCTTTTCTGATGCCAAAGGCCTATGATGTAGTACAGTCATTCAGTCAGGCTCTCAGCAGTCATTATATCTTTGTAAACTATCTTTGCTCTTCTCTGGGACAGATTTATCCAGAATTTGCTCTTCACTGTTGATAATATATGATTATATGTTTAATATACAGACAAGCAATATGCCTTTGGTAATTGTAAATTTCCACATTAAATTTTAAAATTGTATTAATTATAAAATTCATCCATTGAGGATTGACATATTACTTTGACCATAGCTCCGCACAAATCTGTTGACTTTTCCTTTATGCTTTCTCATTATCTAAGTTTTTATTTCCTGAATTATTAATATTTTTAGAACTTTTTTATTTTAAATGAAAAAGTATATTTCTTTGATGAAGAAATGATCTTCTTAATTTTTTTCATTTATTTGATGTATATCAGCTGTTGATAGCAGAACAAAACAAAGCTGCAGAACCTACATTGTCAGCGGCTTTTGATTCAAGATGACAAAGGTGCTTCCTTTAATCAGAGTAACTCCACTCAGAAGGAGACAGGAGGACAGATTGCAACACCAGGAGGGAAAAGAGACGTCAGTTGCAGCACAGGAGGTAAATGAAATGATTCCTTGACTACTGCTAAGACAGTTTGCATGTATGCTCCTGGGATTAATAGAGCCTAATTGCAGACAAATTTGTTCTTACTAGTCCCCAAAAATTCACTCTGCTTTTGGACATCCTGTTCTGCTGAGATCCAGTTATCTAAAATAACTGACAGTCAGGGATGCAGACAGAATTGTTCTGTTAGGTGTAGAGATACAGTTTTGTATTTCTAGATTTTTTATGAGTCTCTGTATATAATCTTACATGTCTGTTAAAGCCAACAGATATGTGTGTGTGTGTGTGTGTGTGTTTGTGTGTGTTTGTGTTGAGTATTTGTATGCATGCTTGTGCTTTCATACTTTGGAAATAATCTACGATACCTTGTCCTGTTTATTTCCTTTTTAGTGTCTTGGGACCTTCTGTCCTAGGAGACAACCAAAATCTTCTTCTTTGGAAACTGCCTTGTGATGTTTTACACCAGAATTCACTTTGGCCAACATCTGAGCATGAAAGTAGTCTCTCTTTCACAGTACACAGCCTGGTATCCATTCAACTGCTGTCTCTGTTACTCCAAGTATTGGAATCACATCACATTTCCTTACTCTGGGGTTTCATTTTCGACATGACTTTGGAATCTCATTTAAAGATTCATATATAGGTATGTATGTAAGTAAAAAGCACCAACAAGTAAGACAAGTGCACAGCCAGCTGTCTCCATCCCTAGACATATGTTCCAGACACTTATATAACACAGAAATTGAAAACAAAAAGGTAGTATGTACACCATTAAACTGCCCAATCACACATACAATTAATGCAGATTTTCACTGGGACTAAAGCTGTGGCCCTAAAGCGTGATCAGTGCCTAAAGCAGCAGTAGGTAATTTGTCATGTGATGAAGCACTGCTTGTAGTCTAGATTATTGTCATTCTACCTAGTTGTATCTAACATTCATCTATCCAAATGTTCATTCAGAAAAGGCAAAACTGTTTTACTCATTTGCATGAATATACAGTAAAATGGTGCTGCCCAGCAGCATGCAGAGCACCTCCAGAGAGCCTGCGCCCATAGAGCACACAAAGCACAAAATCATCCTGCCATGACAAACACACTCCACCTGCAGGCAAAGAACTGACATTCCTACAAACTTCTGAAAGGCTCACACTCTTCAGTTCACAGCTCTGGTAAATTGGTTGCTGAAGACATATGTTAAAATCCAAATCCATTTATTATCTTATAAATATATTTTTCATTAAAAGGTGTTGTGCAGATGAAGGGGGTTATTGTGTATTCATGTGTCTCTCTCAGTTTTCTGATCTGGTTTCTTTTCCCAATTTTTTCCAATTTATTTTTGATTGTTTTCTATTCCTCAGAGGCCAAAATTCAATATGTAAAAATGCTTTTAAAAAGGTGAATCAACTTCTAATGTCAAATTCAATAAGGTCAGCTACTATAATCACATCACTTAACAATATGAAGAGAAAAGGCAATGATGTCCCACGTTTCTGCTATTTTCAGAGACACTCTGAGTTGAAAATTAAGGGTATTTTACTGCAGTGTTTGGAATTCAAACTGATATTTAGAAAATTGACCTCACACAATGATTTTTCTATCCAGTTTATTTATTCTGAATCCTATAGCCATTAATGCACTCTGAACTCCAGGGAAGTGAATGCACAAATGTAGTTATTTTTCTTACCTTGCTAGCTGGAAAAGCTGAGTTTAAGGTGCTCATAAAGTAGCATAATTAGTTATCATGGAGCTGCTTCCTATGTTTTTACGTGCTTTGGTAATTGAGTGCCTGCAGACTTGGCACAGATTGAGGGTCTGCTTGAAGGACACGTCACTAGGAAGCATCATCTCCAGCAGGCAAAGCTCCTCCTCAGGTTTATCCCAGCTCAAAAGATGGCTCTGACAACTGCAACTCCATGAGGACTGCAGCCCTGCTGCGTGGCTGGCAATGTCCCACTCCAGGGATGGATAGCTGTAATTCTGTTACAGGTGAAATGATCCATGCAGTCTCAATATGACTGCTCAGTCCTTGCCAGTAACCCTGGGTAAGCAATTTAAAAAAAAAAATCAACGTGAACTTACAAGTATTATGGGAAAGCGTTTTGATAAAATGGAGATGGATTAATCTCAGGTAATTAAAATCATTATTTAATTTTCAAAGTTAATGTTTAATAAAAAAATTGGTTGGTTTTTTTTTAATCTAATATCAAACAGTATGTGGTTTTGCCCCTTGTTTCCCAAAATAAATTATTTACTATTAAATTCCCTACACTTTAGATATTAAAAAATATATGTTGAATCCTAAGCCTATAAGCATACTTATCCTGCAATTAGGATTCATTAATAAAGCAAGTACTCTTTGCCAAAAAACAAAAGAAATTATTTTAAATATCATAGGGCAGGTTTCATCTAAGTCAGTCTAGAGAAAGAAACACTTTGAATAACTAATTAAGAAGGTAATGGCTTATTCCTTAGAGTTTCTTTCTTAACTTTCTATGAAGGGAGACTAGAAGGATGACCTCACTCTCAAACATGGAACTCTTGACATCTGTATAAGGACAGGTGTTTTCTACTCCTAAAGATTTCAATACTCTGTTCCAAATCTTCTAAGGCATATATTATTTACAGAATTTAAAGATTACTTTGCCCCTTTCACTTCAGTCAAAACATTTTCTCTGGTGAGTTCATTTTCTCATCTGACACAGTGCAGCATTAAGCATCTGCCTAAGTCAAACCTTGTGAATATTCTACTTGAGCCCAGGAACTTTGTTACGTAATTTTTATATTTGTAAGTTCTTTGCTGAATGTTGTTCATAGCATGGATCTTATGGAACTTAAGAAAACAATCCAGACAGTTCACATGCTGTTAGTATGTGATTTATTAAGCTCTTGCTCTGATATTTTTTTATTAACAATGTCCCATATATAATTTTTTTAAGTGTACTTCTCAGTCCCATAGTGGGTGTGTACCTATTAAGTTCTCTAAATAAAGCCAACCTAAGATTTTTTTTTTTTTTGAGAATTAAGAATCCAGTTGAGTTTTGTAAAAAAATATTGTATTAACATTATCAGACACTGGTTTTATTTTGCACTTTTTGTTTAAGTGATACACCTCATTTCAGTGGTCTTAGTTCTAATTTCTGTGAATTTAAAGGATATGAAAAGAATAAGATGTGAATTGTTGTACGACATTATGGAAATTGAATTACTTTTTTACCATAAAAGAATTTCCACCAGTAATTTGAAGCTGTTCATTGTGTATATTCCTTCAAAAAATGTTAGACTGTTTACAAGAAATAATCAACATTACAGAATTACATTCAATCCTTGGGAAAATGGTATTTTCATACCAGTGCAGTTGAGCTGAGGTAGCAAAAGCCCCACCTCCCCTTCTACATTTGATTTTAGTTTCTTAATAGCAGATGACTTGATAAAGAATTGCACAGAAAGAGAGCAGATGCTGTAGAGAATCCATACTATAACAGTTGGATTGTTTAAGAGAACATAGACTAAGGCTGAATAAGTATGCAAAAGATAAATCATCTAGCCATGTAATTAATTTGGAATTACAATGACAATAAAGGTACAGTTAAATTCTTATTGATACATTAAAATTGTGATAAATGTTAATATATTTAATTGGTATTTAACAAGATAGCTGTAGCAAGTTAATTAGATATCCATTTACATAGTTCATAAATGCCTGCATTTTTAACAATCCAGACCACATTTAGAGTACGGTACAGCCTTCAGTATTCCTGGATACAATAGCTGTGATAAGTAACACTAGCTCCATTTCCCTTCTTATCCTTTTATCATGGGCAGGATGAAATTAGAATTAAATTTCCCTTCCCCTTCCCCTTCTTTTTCCCATTAATTATTAGGACTTCATAAATATAAAGACAAACTACACAATAATAGCTTCTGGACAATTTTGGTGTTAATACGTCTGTGCCTCCCCTTCACGTCTCTAAATTGTTGTTAATATTCAAGCTGACTATTTACAAATGAAAGAGATCTATGTTGACCATGATTATAACATGCCCTGATAAATTTGTGAACTGATGATGCTAGAAAGTACAGAGGAATTAAACCCAGGAGCTCTGTCAGCCTTTAACTAACTACCACACATAAAATGCAAGAATGTAAAAAGTTATGTATGGGAACTTAAGAGTCACTTTAAAAAGCCAGCTGCAAGCAGAAAATGTCAAAATAGTTTGTCAAGTAAGTTTATAACGCTTCTTCATTATCTTAATCATAAGGATGCATAAAAATGGCTATGAAGATAAGCAGATCTGCTCTTCCCCACCCCGCCCTTTTTTCTCCCAGACACTAAGATAAAAGGAGACTGGTGAGGTTTTTAAAGATACCCATAAATGAAGAGTGATGATGATTCTCTCAGATTTGCTTTGAAGAACATCTTATATAATGCCTGAATTACAATGAGAGAGATAGAGACACTTGGATGGGAAGAACAGGAGATCGAACAGGAGACAAGGAAATAAGGAAGGATAAATTGGGTGAAAATTCTTGATTGCTCCCAGGCATTTTCTTCTGATTTATTCTCATGTGACCTAATTGGAGAATATTTCCTGCCAGAGATGTTCAATATCATGGTCAAGGTTTCCAGATCTATTTGAGATTTTAGTTAAAAGATGACTAAAAATATTTAAATGGTATAGTGAAAACATGCAAAGTCTACTGTTCCAAAATTTTTAAGTTTATTCTGTCATTTTATTTAAGACAATCACAACATGCTTTCATTATTTTTTTCTGGTCTGCTTCTGGGAAGGCAATGTTCTCCCATCCATAGAAGTGCACTGGGCTACTCTTCAGATTTTCCAGGAGGTGAACTGTTGAAGTCACTCTTCTACTTGGCTAGCAATTAATATTGAGTAACACTGAGGGACAGGGGATTCAATTGTTTTACTTTAGGATGCAGAAGACCTACCCAAAGTCTGCAATAAAGCCCTTATATTTTATACTAAGAATTTCAGTGATTTCCAATGATTTTAGCAGATAGACTGTCTTGCACCTATTTGTCAACCAAAACCAAGAATATAGGATTTATGATACTATTAAGAAAAATCACCATACATACAAAACAAACAGGCCATATTAATAAAATATATTAATCTCAGTAGTATTTTTAAGAGCAGAGAAAATTACAACATTCTTCTGAAAGTTTCCCAGAATTTGTTCAGTTTTGCAAATATTTCTAAATTCAAATAAAAAAATTCCTCCATGGCAGCATGCTGGCAGTTAGTTTGGTGACTCTGTTCTGCTTCTTTCTCAGCCAGGTCTTAGTCCTTAGTGACTGAATGGCTCCTTGATCACTTCCCTCCTGAAATAATTCAACACATATAAAAGTTCCAATTTATACTATATCACCAGTTATTTCTTGTATATTTTCCAACTGCTATGTTTACTCAAATAAAAACAATTACACAATTTCTATTTGAGACATTCACTACATCCTTCTTCTACTAAACCTTCTGAGACCAAAAATTTTAGCAATTGAGCACTGTTCTTTCCACTGATTGTGTTGTAATATCACCAATGTTGATTCCTGTTAATCTTTCATTGATGGTTCCTTCAGGTTCATAACAATTTTTTATGTACTTTGCCATATTTCCCTAGATTCTAAGATCATCTTAATGTCAGAGAAATTATTATTAGAGTGTTACAAAGTAAGCTAAATTTCACTTCCATCTGGAAATCTGTAAATTTAAACAATAGGTCATTTGTTATTTGGCTACTGATATGTGGATTTAGTCCAAATTATGGCCAATGTAATTGAGGGCAAAACTGTCCCTTAAAACAATCAAGGATTAAATGTACTAACTAAGATTATTTTTGTGAATAACTGTACCAATTATATTTTCTAGGTCAAAGTGAAAAACAGTAAAATCAAAGAAACTTAAATATGCAATTTTTTTCAGAAGAAACACTTACAAATTTCTAGGATAAAAAGGATTGTATAGAGTCACTAAAATTCTTTAGTATGTATTTTAAAAATAAATATGGACATTGAAATTAATATCTAATTAATAAGAATGTCATAAAAATATCCATTTCAACTCTTTAATCCATGTTCACACTTAAAAGACCTGTGATCAGTGCAAATATCAATTAGACAATTATCTGCATGAGGAAGGGACATTTTCAGCCCTATATTTTTCAGGTAGCCATGGTTATGTGCTGTGACCATGATACTTGAACAAGTCTAATGCTGGCAGGAAAGTATTGGAACTTGATTAAATTTGTCAATTTAGGCAGAAGTTATTTTTACACTATTTCAGAATTCATCTGCCATTGAAAATTGTATGCAATCACAGTGGAAATTTCATGCATTTAAAAATAAATAAATCTTTAGAAGTCATGTCTGTAGATCTATATAGATGTTTTGCCCTTTTTAGACAATAGAAACCCATGATATTTTCAATGGACTTGATGTTTGTGTTAGCTATATATTTCTCTTTATTTAGCAACACTTGTTCCTTTCAATTGGGGTTTTTTCTCTAAATTTAAACAAGAAAAAGAAATTCCCTATGTAGAGAGGACACTTTATTCAGTAATCCTAAGCTTAAATTTCATGAGAACTAAAATGCTTTCTTAAAAGAAGTGCTAGGCTCGAGCAAGTTGTTAAGATTCTTGCTACCCATCACTCAGGACCTGCAGGGTGATTCTGTACTCCTGTTAGGAGCGTTTAGGAATGTACTGATTGGCTACACAGGAAGCATAACTCTAGTATCTGGTAAGGTAAACCTGTGTGGTTTTATAACTGTTGAATAATACAGCTGAAATTTGACTGCTGCCTTCCAAACTCGAGCTTTGTTTGACTGTCTTATAGCTGAAATTGTCCAATAGACTCAGAAGCCAGGTAAGAATCAGGCAGATGTGTACACAGGAGAAGGATTTCAAAGACTTCTTCTGCTTATAAATATAAAGAATCAGCATTTTTCTTCCTGATCACATGTAAAGAGCAGAAATTATTCTTTCCTGGGATACTTATTTAGGACATTCAATGACTCTAAAGACTTCACTGAATATACTGACTTCAAGTAACTCCTTCTTTCAAAATATAGCTGGTATACTAAGTTTTCTGTTAGCCTGTGTGGCAGGAAAAAAGAGATCCACATTACAACTCAGGTGCTGTATTCTTTCTCTCTAATCAGTGGAGAAAGATTGGCATTTTAAAAGAGGGAGTTACATTTTGGGGAAGCAGATCCACCCGCTGGGGTGCCTCACTCTGCTAAAAATACAGGGAGTTAACAGCCTACTCACATTCTAATTCAGGTTTTTCAGCTAAGGGGCTAAAGAATGGATGAGCCAAGCCTAGAAACCACAAGATTCAAGGCTTTTCAAGAGCTTGTTCTAACAAAGTTTTTGCCTCCATTTCATTTTTCCAGGTTCATGGCCCACAGTGTAGGCAAAAGCATACACCACATTTTGCCACAACTTGTTTAGTTTCATTTATAAAATATTACAAACACTTCATAATTCCTTCAGAGAGCAAACTGCTGGTCATCATCCAGAAGATGTATCCTAGTCAGCTTGTGCTAGTGGTCAAGATTCAGAAGGATCATCGTTGAGGTCTGGTTGAAAGAAGCATTTACAATTCTAGGAGATTTCAGAGATAGTTGAAATTAGCCAGGGTTCTGATGTGGAATAGTTATCATAAAAGCTTTCACTAAATACATTTTTCCTCTCAGATAACAAAAAATAACTGCAGAGGAACATTGAGAAAGTTTCCTCTAAATAAATTAATCTAAAAAAAGAGCTTCTATTTTTTTATTTGATAATTTGATGAGAAACCTAGTTTTCTACCAACCAGGCCCCTTAATCCCTGTTATGTGACTTCTGTGTTTAGTTTAGAAAAGGTATTCTTGTGAGAGAGTATAATACCCATAAGAACTACTGCTCCTTTACAGTTCAACTCAGTTTTTACCCACTTATTTAAATTGTTATTTTCTTGTAATCTGTTCCTAAGTTTTATTTACCATTATTCAATTCACAACATATTAGTAAGTAGAGAGAACCATCTCCTTTCCAACCCTAATTGGTGAGTGGAATTTTTGATCTGGTGCCATCAGCATACTTTGAAACCAGGTGGTATTAAACCAATTCGATTTTTTTAATTGATTTTTGCATTTTATGCAGTAAGGGAAATTCATTGATGTTCATTTTGGAAATGAGATAACAATGACTTTTGAAACATTGCCAGCTCACAGAATGTAAAGTCAATATCAATTCATTAGCAAATTAATGGGACTGATTTTATTGTAAATAACTAGCAACTGTGCAGTTGGCAGGTCTGAATTAGTAGTTATTCAGAGCATCACATGCAAGTTCTGAAAGTAATGTAAGAGTTCAGAAATAGACTTTATAATCAAGAGTTTTGTACTGTCTTTGGGAGTTAAATATTTTTCACCTTAAAAAGAAGTGTGTTACAATGACCTTATGGTGTGAATAGAAGAGTTTATATTACATTTAGTCTGTGTCTTTAAACACAGGCCTAAATACAATTGGGTGAGCAATCACATTTCAAATTGAAAAAAACCCAATAAAATTTAAATCATTTCAGTTTGCTGCCAAACAATTTGTCTTCACTTTTTTCATGCAGGAAAGGAAAGTTCTTGAAGTAAATATTGAAAGGAACTGTGGTCTTTCTTAAATGGATAAATAATGGTTTAGTGTAAGTCTCCTTATTAAACTGAAGTACAGTTGGAATTGGAACATCATTTTGAAATGGTAAGTGGAAGCTCCTGGCATTTTTCTTGTTTTTCACCCATTTTTATAGCTTAAACACTATGAAAAATTCAAAATTAATTTGGGAGTCGTTTCAGGCAGATGCATTTTTCACTGAGAAAAGCTTTTGCCTGAAGAGTTTCCCCTATCTACAGTCCTGAATAATGCATTGCAGGTAGCTTTGCCCATGAGATCTACAGGCAATTGTACATTTCACAGGTGTTTCTCAGGATATAATACCTCCAGAGTTCTCCTCAGAACAAAATCCACCTTAGTCCTTAAAAAGCTCTACATGTTCTGTATCATCACCCTGTGTATGTGCTAACCTGGAGAATAGTGGAAACAAAGGCTCCTTCTCTTTCCTAGTGCTTCTAACCCCTTTTTCAGTGGAACTACTCAGCCTCCAATTGTAACCAAATGCTTGTCCCTCCAGCATGATAAATTGTTACAAGAACTTGATTCTGTTTAACTTTTCTCATAAAAGTGTTGAAAAGTAGTCAAAAGGGAGAAAATCTGTGTCAGGATTGTATTTTTTTAATTGTAGTCATCTGTAGGGTATCAAAATCTCTTTCCCATCCAAGTCTGGTCACTCCTGTAGCATCCATTACTGTACTTTAATGTAGCCCAGTCACTATCCATGAAATATTGTTTGGGTTTGTCACTTATGTAACCTGTGTCTCCTCTTTATTTTGACTGTGCACAAGGCATAATTTATCTGTTTGATTTTGCCTCAAAATTTAAAGGCTATATGTTCTTCTGCAGCATTTCTAGTATTATAAACAAAGCACAAAACTTCTGGAAAATCTAAATGCATTGAAAATATTGTATTTAGATAGGAGTTATTTTTTCTGATTGTTCCATATGTCAGTAGAATTGTTTTAGACACTAACTGAAATGTTTGCAGGACTAAAATTTTTGTGCCTATCAGAATTTGGAAAATAATAATGTAGTCATTGATATTTTGCATTCTTTTATTCACCAATTTCTTGTTCTTAAACATGAAAATTTATAGTATATCTAATCAGATATTTATAGTATATCTAATCAGAATCTATTCAGTTCTCAGTACCAAACCTTCTAACTTACTACTGGAACCTTAAAAATTATTTTTTTGGGCTCTAATTTTGTTTAGCAGATTCTAGAGAGCTCAATAGGTGAGGTTAACCCTAAAACAAACAAACAAGAATCCAGATCCTCACAAGATGATTTTTATCTCATATCCATGTTGAAATATTTTCAAAGATATGAGCTTTGAAGGATATCTTGACTTCTAAATAAAGCAGAACATGACATACACTCTGCTTTATTTAGAAAGGGTGCTGTAAAAGTGCATTGTAAGGGTTACTCCAGAAATCTCATGGGTTATAGGCAAGTCAAGATTTTCCAGGCACACCAAGGATATTGACTTTCTGAAGCTGACTGGATGATGTGAGCTACTTCCAGCAATTCAATCTACTCCATTCAGAGCACAGTCAGTGTATAAAGGCATGCGATTTATAAAGGGCTGTTTCAGGGTCACTCTGCTACAGCCCTCTTGACATAGCCAAAAGAAAGTCCTGAATAGAGGATGAGAAATCTGATTGCTGATTAGCTTCAGTGTTATTTCAATCAGTTCCCAAAAGGAAGTTAGCAATCTGCCCAGCATTCAACAAATGATTGCTATTAAAGGACCATTATGATGGGAACACTCAATTCAGAAAGGTTTGGCTTTTGGTTTTGTTTTGTTTTGGGTTTTTTGTTTGTTTTTTTTTTTTTTTGTCTTTTTGGGGGGGGGTTGATAAATCTGGATTTTGAGGAGGGTATTTCTGTTGGGTTTTTTGTTCCTGATTTATTGGCTTGAGTTCTATTTAAGGACTTCTTGATTAAAATACTTTTTTACTGAATTTATTACTTTTTTCATTCACACTTACTATGGGCAAGCTTCATGGATTATTTAAAACTAAATACTCAGAGGAATTTTCTCAAAGACAGTCCTCCTCCCACAGATAAAACACTACTAAATTCAATTGATTCATGAACATCTTATTATTCCTTTTGAAGCAAAAAAGATCAAAAGGTTATTATAACTATTTTCATAATAACACAAAAACATCTTTAAGTGGGCCTACCCTGAACAGTCCAGGCACTCCTCACCATCTAAATACACAAAGAAACAAAAGCTTCCTTCACTGTGATTCGAAATTAAACCTTTATCTTTCTTTTAACATGATAAATGTGAATTAAAGAAGGATGGAATAACATCAGACTATTAATATGGGACATATTGACAGGATGAGGGATAATGTTTTTAAATTTATGGAGGATCAATTTAGATTAAATATAAAGAAGAGGTCTTTTGCAATGAAGTAGGTGAAAAAAATACTGGAACAGTTTTCCCAGAGAAAAGTGGTACATGACCCATTCCTGGAACTGTTCAAGGTCAGGTTTAAAGGGGCTATGAGAAATTTGATCTAGTTTAAAATGTCCCTACTTATTGCAAGAGGGGTTGGACTTGATGACTTTTAAAGGTCCCTTCCAATCCAAACAATTCTATGATTCTGTGATTGCATAAACCTGGTAGAGGAAGCAAGTATCCTTATTTTCTCTTTAATTTTTAGGAAAATATTTAATATTTTGATCTTGCTTTTACTCTCCCAGAACAGCAGGGAGATATTACCTTCCCTCCCAGGAGTGTGAGGAAGATTAACATATTAATACATCAATACACTGAGGCATTCAGATAGCGTGCAATATAAGAAATATAAATATCTTACATGATTACAAAGATTTACAAACTCAAAAGTATAAAGAAACCTACTAAAAATGCATATGCATTTAGTGTATGCATATTCTTAAAAATGTTAACTTGTACATTTCAATATTCAGTTTCTTCTAGTTGCTATTGGATCAGATTCACACATTCCAGAAGTAAAAATCTGGCCTTTATCAGTGTTGGAGGTCTGGCCTGATGGTATCTGAATATCTATCACACTTTGATGAATCTAAAATCACTACTGGTATTGCAGACTTCCCAGGTGAAACACAGCAAACTATTCCATCAGTGATGTCTACAGCAACACTAACATGTGTAAGGGCTCTGAACTACAAAAAAGTTGCCAAAATCGTTTTTGCCACTACAGGGATTAATTCTGACTTGAAAATATGGAAGCAAACTATATTGAGCTGGAAATTACTCTTCTTCTGTTACTTCTCTATTTTCATTTTTATTGCATTTAGAAAGACATAAAAGTATATGGGCAAACAAAGTCAAGACCACACTGCATGAGAAAAAGGAGTTTAAGGGGAAGTGCCGTATAAATGTTAATGTAGTACAGAAGAGTTATATTCATAATTAAGTATCACTAGGCATAAATGCCATCACTGAACTTTGCTGCCTTTTGAAGGTAGCAATTGAGAAGAAATGCTGCTCTGGGCATGTGTGCAGACCCTGCAGAGGCTTGACCAACTCTTGGTATGGTCAAAAGTGACATTTGGGAGCTAAAAGTGCATTCCAGCAGTGGAAGGATTACCATGATGAGAGTCTAATCACAAAACCAGGCAAGTTTTGAGGATCTAAATTACAGACCTAAATGTCCACAATGGCAACCCTTAGAGCTATTGTCTGCTTCTGTTCATGCAAATGTACATCTTAATTGACAACTAAGGTCTGTCTGGAGCTTTCTGGGGGAAATTAAAGAACAGTTATAAGTTAAAATAGGTACAATAGTTTCACTGCTACTCCATCCTATAGTCATAGAGCCATTACTTTATCATACAAATAAAAAATAGGTTTTACTGTAAGATCATAGGGAAGTTTGAGTCATTAATATCTGCACAGTCTAGTTAGATGCTAAGGATAAAACCACTAAAGATGTTCCAAAAATTTATAGAACATATAAAAATATCATACTATAAACCTTTTACAAATAGTCTTACACACTGCTATGGTAAAAGTATCACTTAACAGCCATTTAACAGCTAAGTGTTAGATAACAGAAAAAGGTCTCCCTCAGCCTTGTACTCAGGTTTGTGAAAAACAAACACAAAATTAAGATATTGAAGCTCTAGGATCTCTGGTTGCAGATGAAAGTGAATGTGTGAGTCTGTGTTTGTGTGTTTAGAGATGTTTTCCATTCTAGAGCTTTGCATTATAAATACTTGTTTCATCTATAACTGCCAGAAGTCTACGTATTAGGAGCACTAAAAATTAGTCAGCAAATAAGAAGAAAAAAGCTTTACTTTGTTGCTTGCTCTGGTGAGGTATTCCAGAAGCAAAGGATTGTTGTAAGGTATTGAAGGTTAATTGTGAATAATGCAGCAAATTATCTAAAAATAAGAATAAAACCACAATTGAAAGTACAATTGAGTAGTATGCTCAAACCATTTGAACATGACAGAACTTGTTTAGTTGCTGTCATTTTTGTTGAAATCTTTGATGGTTTGTGAAACAAGAAACCTCTAGAGTGGCTTTGTATTATGCACTTGGATTGAAAAAAAATGTCATAAGCAAGGGTGAAGGAGAATGAGAGCTGCATCTTCTGTATCTTGCTCTTTCTGATTTCAATTCAAATTATGCCACCACAGAATCAAACTGCTCATAATTATTATTGTTATTATAATTCAGTAGCATGTGGTTCTGGTGTGTGACAATTGCTTTCAGAGGAAGAATTTGAAACAAGGAAGTTTCATACACGAGAAAGTGAATTGCTGTGCTGCAGTCTAGTGTAGCAGAGGAAACAATTCTGTCAGTGCCCCAGCTCACCTGAGTTGTTCTCTGTCTTTTGAGGGAGCCTCAGATCAAATCTTTCATTAAAGGCACTCTGTCATTCATGTGGAGAAGAGTTTTAAAGGTCAAAATCACACATTTTACCCAATCCTGCTAGCCTTCCAATAAGGTTTTTCTGTCCAACTTCATTCTGAGTTTGCACCACATTTAGGAGCTCCACACAGGTCTCAGGAGATATGTCTGCAAACACATTTATTGTCTCACTATACTTAATAAATGTTTCTTGGGATATTAAAAATCAAAGAAGAAAACATATAAACTTGATGGCAAGGGTTGCATCATGCATTCTGTGGTGCCATAGGAGATGTAATCTCTCCCCTAAATAAAGACAATAGAAGGAATTGGGATCATAAGGACTCAGTATGCAATGCTAATATGGAGTAAAACTTACCTTCATTTGCAGTTTTTCCAAAATTCTAAATCCTCAATAAGAAACATACCCAATTACATTTATTTATTTATTTAACATATTCCAAAACGAGAAGTATTTCTGAACAATCCTAACAAATAAAGGACCATCACTGAACTTGCTGATGAGGCAGCTTTTATTAAAGTAGTGTTGGGTCCTCAGGAACCAACAAGAACCAACAAGAGCCTCAGGCAGCATTACAGACTGGGGGAGAAGTGGCTTGAGAACTGCTCAGCAGAATGGGAATTGGGGTGTTGGTTTACAGTCAGCTCAATATCAGTCAACATGTGCCCAGGCGGCCAAGAAGGCCAATGGCATCCAATCAAATCCTGCTGTAAATGTACAGCTGTATGACATTTTCCCACATTTAACTATTGAAACTTCAGTGATAAAGAAAATTGCCAACATTATATATTAATACATTATCCCATTTGAGAGAAAGTCAATATATAGATGACCAGATGGCTTGCTTTATCTT
This sequence comes from Calcarius lapponicus, assembly GCA_039654755.1. Taxonomy (NCBI): domain Eukaryota; kingdom Metazoa; phylum Chordata; class Aves; order Passeriformes; family Fringillidae; genus Calcarius; species Calcarius lapponicus. Next base: position 43,718,207 of record CM077468.1, on the reverse strand, counting down.
ATACCTGACAAGTATGTATGGACCCTTGCAGCTAAAGGATAACTTAAATGATCAGCAGCCATTAAGAAACCATTATGTCTGTCAATGTTTTTTTAATTGCTGAAAATGTGGATGTGAGCATTGGGTTGCTGTCATTAATAAATCAATGTCTTTCTCGGTTTCATTTTTTTTCTCTCTCTGTGTAGAAAACCTATGCTGTAAGTGGAAAGCGCCTACTCAGATTTGTATGCACCATTCACAGTATCAATCAAGCTGAGATAAAAGCAGTTTTGTAAATTTTGTAAACCATGCCAGAGCAATAATATCTCATACTCTACACATTGGGCACTACCTGTGAAGTCTCTCTCCAACACACAAAATTAAACTAAAAATTAAATTAAAAATTTAATTAAAAATTATGAAACAGCTCTATTTCCATACAGGGAAACTGAAGTGCTAATTCTGTCACCTGCTGCCTTAATAAAACTGAAACAAATATTGTCATAAATACAATTCAAGTATTCAAAAGCAAACTGGGGTAGCATACCTCCCTATTTCCACATATATGTCAGTGTAAAACTTGGTCAAATAGAATAAAATCAAGCAGTTTTATAATCATTACATACCTCAAATATAATCCCTGAATTAAAGCAATTTGCACTATTTTTTTCTGTTTTGCCCATCTAACATACCAAAATTATTGCAAGGGTTCACATTCTGTTTCTTTTTTCACTAACTAACCTTGCCTCTCTCAATGCATAAACCAGAGCCATTATTCCTAAACATACTTCATCAGTGTGCAAAAAACCTGAGTTCTATTTACAGTGTGCCATCAACAGTGTTCTATTTACAGTCTGCTATTAGCACCCTACTTTGATGACAGAATTTTTATTTTCTTGATGGTTTTTTCCTAGTGCTCTCTTGAAACTTTTCTTTAGCTGATCTCCTGCAAATCTGAAAGTACACGAGTGTGACTTTGTGTAGGTTCATACTCTGCAGGAAGCCTGGACATGTATCCTGATCTTGGCCTGGCCAGTGTAATGATTCCTTCATAAAACTATTTACACTATCTGATGATGACCTCAGTTTGGTTAGTACTTTTCTTCTCTCTGTTCCTAGATCCTACATCAATTAAGTAGGGTTCTGAAACCAGAGCTAGGGAAAGAAATCTTCACAGCAAGAAAAAAATATTTTTCTTTCTCTTCTGCTGAATTCTGCAAGCAGGGGCTCAGAATCAGACTTCTTAGACCTTCAGCTGTTGTGTAAATCAGTATCTGTTCAAATGATAAAATTCAGCAGACCTATCTTCATTTTATATTCAAAAATATCCCACTTGACAGGACAAACCCAAAGGTAATGATAGCCTAATATTTTGGCTCCCTGAACTTGAACAGAAATGACTTAGAGACCATCCAAATGGTTCACACCCAACTACAATGTGAATTTAACCACCAGTTAAGTTTTACTGACAAAGACTCTAACTAAAGTTCAAGGTTAAAAAGTGTACTAGTAAGTACCCAATACACTTAGAACCTCATTTTTTTGGTGTACACAACAGTATATGTCACTTACTATGTGACAAGTACTATTGATTTTGGGGTGCATTTCTGACAGTTTATCTTTAAATCCCTATTTTGACTCCCAGACACTTCATAATGTGCCACAACAAAAATCCTGAATACGAATATTTTTCATCTAAGCAACCTTCACAGTGGCAGGAGAGTTGAGCAGGACAATCATCTGCTACTTTAGGCCTTGGCAATCTCTTGTCTCAGTGTCACCAAAACAGGGGAACCCAGTCGCAGACCAGCTGTGCACTGAATATGTAAGGACTTCTGATAAGAGAAAATGGGATATTTTAAAAAAAATGATGTTGGAATCAGGTTTCCAGACATCAGAAAGAAGCAATTTAGGCATAATTTGTCATTCTAGCCCAAACTATTAGGTCAATTGGTTAAAGCATGGTGCTGACAATGCCTGAGTCATGGATTTGACCCATGCACTTAAGAGTTGGACTTGATGACCCTTGTGGGTCCCTTCCAACTCAGAATATTTTGTGACTATTTGATTTTAAAAAATAGGGGGGAAAAATCCATTTCTGGCATCAAACTGGCACTTACGCAGTTCAGCAATGTAGTTGTAACTAATTCTTCTAAGAGCTTTGGAAAGAAAAGCAGCACCTCAAAAGCAATGAATAAAAATAGTAGTTACCTTTTTTTGACAGAGATAGACTTTTGACTTGAGCAGAGAATATAAACACTTCCCCCATAATTTCTTCCATATCCTCTATTTTTGTTGTGACAGTGCTTTTTGTTACATTAAGAAAGGAACAGAATTATAAACTTCAGTTCAGAGCTGTCATAATAACCCCTCAAAAACACTACAGCCAGCCAGGTGGAACACTGATTCAGTGTCTTGGGTTTCTATCCATAATATCCAAGGAATGGCAAATAGGGTTGCAGAGTTCAGAGGCAGCCAGAGCCTCAGTTTCACAGATGTACTGAATACCAAACTGTAGAAGACCTGCACCAATATGTTCCTTCCCTTTCCCAGGGACGTTCAGCATCTGCCGTGTTCCTGGTTTTGGTATAATACTTTTCTATGATGAAGCAGTTGAAAAGCAAAAAGTGCTTTAATGCTGCTCTTAAAGCATTCATGCTGTAATGCTTCAGGTATTAGAGGGCTTCCCTTGCAGAAATTTTAATGTCCAAAGAATGAAGAATATAATGTATAATTCAAACCTAAGAAAACATTAGGGAGGTAAGGTGCATCTACTTAAAGGATAATCCAGGAGTTAACCCATTACCGCAGATGTTGTATTGCGATCTTCTAAAATGGTACACTGGGTCATCTTATTTTTTTGTCTCTCAAACTATATAAGAGAATTCTACAGTGAAAAATGTAGAGGAAATATGGAACCATGGAAGGAAAATATGGAACGCTAAGATTGAGACAAAATAAGGTAAATGTACGGAAATACTTTGTACAATAACTTTTGCTCCTATTTCCTATTTGTGATGTTTTTCAAGTATTTATCATGTTTTGCATGTCTTGTCTTTCATTGTCAGAAAGAACCAGCAACTTTGACAGGTCAGTAAACTTAGAAGATATTATCTTTAAAATTATATAGAGGTGGTTTTATATTTCTGTTTCAGCAAATTCAAACTATCTTCTCATTAATCATTATGCTTATAAGTGATACTTGAAAATTACCAGAGAATGTTTAAGATTTTATCTAGGAAATATTTACACAGCTTTACTGTGTGACTGTGTCAAGCCATCAGAAGCATTAAAAGGTTTCCATTTGTATGACCTTTTCATATCCACAACCTAGAGTGCATTTTTTGTTTAACACATGACAACTCAGGTCATCTTTAATGTGTTTTGTAGAACTTGCAGTCTTAAATTATCTCAGTCAGCATACTCTTTCTGACAGCTGAAGGAAATGGCTGGACACTAAATTCAGTGCAAACATCATGCATTTACTATTTTAATTCTCACCACAGCCACAGTAAGCAGTCATCAGCAGGGTTGTAAAAAGCTTAGACCCTCTCCTCTTGACCTAAACCAGGCTTTTTATAATACATCAGATGTTTCCCCAGCACTACTGTGTGTCACTGTGAGTTCAAGGAATTGACAGAATTTAAGTTGAACTTCTGTTTCAGTCAAAATGGTTTCAGAATGCAAACACTTTAACGGAATGAAGACAGAGGTTGTTTTCTCTAAACTGCTGTTTTCAAAATTTGTTCTTTTATTCCTCTCACAAAAGTTAGCTACAGCTGACAATTAACCTTCAAAACCCCTCTCTGTCTTCTGTCCAATGGCAATCTCTGGAAGAGTTAAGTGTTAATTACACGCAGGAAGAAGGAAGGAAGTACCTTTTCTATGAAGCTGTTCAAACCATTAACAGTGTGGGTAATTAAAAACTCTGAAAGCACACTTCTATTAAAACTGATTCAGTGGAATGAGTCAGAAAGACATCGAGGTAAATGGGTTCTTTTTTTTGCCCAGATTTTCACCTACAGAGCCTGGATAAGGTCACTGACATTCTCAGTCATTCTTTAGCTTTATGCTGGAACCAGCAGAGTTGATTAAAGTCTCTACAGAGTTTAAGTTTCAAGTCTCCAGCAAAATAACTAGGATATGTCATAGTTTATTTTAAAAGGTCAAAAGCAAATCTAAAAAATAAAAAAGTGACCAGACTGTAACAATCTACCAAAAGAATGCATTATAGATGGTATCTATATTATTTTGAGATATTACAGTCCGTTAAAGTCTGAGTGTGTCTTGGTACATCAACTATTCACTAAGAGAAATCAAAAAAAGGCCAAGCCCAGAGCTAGTAAGTCATAGATCATCCCACATTTTTCCTCTGTCTGCCAGGTCTTACTGAGTTAATCCCACAGACTTTTGGACTGATTTTTCAGTTAATCAGCAATTCTAGGAAATTAGAAAAAAAAATCTTTAGGGGCAAGAGTTTGTTTTATACAAAGCCTTGCTCAAGCTTGTTCCAAGAGAACTGAACAACATTTTGAGAAAAAAAATTAGTTTGAATTTAAAGTAAACAAAAAATGTTTCACGTAGCAAATTCAATTTAAAAATTGCCTCTTTTTTTTTTCCTGGAAGAAGAAACTTGGAAAAGCTACAATGAACTTACAAAATAGTTTGTTACTGTAAATTGTCCAGCAACAAATATTTTGCACAGATCTTTCTAATAATCCTGTTCCTAGATTCTAGCATTTATGTTGACTTTCATATGTATTTTAACTTTCTATTCAACTAAACTGCATGGAAATAAGAAATCACTCTTTCTTTTCTGAGAGTCCATTATATCTTTAAAATAGCTTTTGTATGTTGCATATCTACACAGGCATGATACAGGTTTATGAAAAAATAAGAACTGCCCAATCAAACTCATTTACAATCATGACATTTGTTAGTGACCAGACTGTAGCTACAATATTATTAACAATTAGATCACTGCAGTTGACTGGGCTTGAGTAAGGCCCAGCATATGCATACAATGAAAGAAGCCAAATTCTTGTCTCTGTGTATAGTGTATCACCCCACCATGAAGCCTGGTTTTTTAAGGACCTTGTCTTGCAGTTAACCAGACATGTCAAAGCCTCACTATGAACGAAGTTGGAACTAGAAATTGCAGCATATGTGAGAGTTACCTAGGATCTTACTACAGAAAATGTTCCAGCATTCACATAATTATGCACCCAAAAATCCTCAAAACAGGAAAATGACCATGCAGTGAACTCCAACTCCAACTCATTAGAGGAATGAAACACCTCTCCTATGAAAAAAGATAAGAGAATGATGAAATACAGTGTGCAAGAAATTGGGCAAAGGGGGTAAGAAACCCACATGGGTGAACGAGGAGCTCCTGTCATTACTCAAGAATAAGCAGGAAATGCACAGGAGATGGAAACAGGGTCAGACCATTTGCAATTAATATAGTGAGGTTGTCAGAGTACGCAGAAGTGAGACAAGGAAGGGCTAGGCCCCTCTGTCCTGTGGCAGTCCATTCTTATATACATGTATATGCTTACAGAGAGTTTGTGTGAGCTGACAACATATTCTCTCAGCAGGGACAGGCAGTGTTCTACTGTCTCCTGACACCCAAGCCTGGAAAACAAGGCTCCTGCAAAGATTTAAATATTACCATTCAATGCTGGCATATTGTCAATCCAAGACTATTCCACTCTGGCAAATAATGACCAACCATTCTTGCTCTTCTGAGTAAAGCATTAACAAAATCAAGGAACAAAGACATGTCTTAGTTCACATAATTGCTCCCTGAAGAGATAAGTGATTCCCATATACCACTTTTTTGTGTAATTGTGTTGAACTTCATTAATCAAAATAAATGGCAAGCATGAGTTCTACTTTATTCTCTTATTTTTTCTCTTATCCTGCCTTTTGCCCTGCAGTGCATCTGAGTAAAAGTCTGAAGCACAGCTGAAGGCCTTGAGGAAAAGAACAACAGGATGTGGGTGAGAGTTTTGAAAAATCACACAGAGAAATAAGTTTACAGAGAGAGGAAAAAAACTAAAGATTCTATCTTGGCCTAGGAGATACATTTCAACAGTTTGATGGTGTTTGGAGCACACATCACATCACTTTTTGAGGCTTGCCTTTACTAACTACATGACTTCTTGACAAATGCCAGGTTACTGAAATACTGAATTTTCAAAAGAAAATTAATGACTACACCTCCTTGGGGCAGCCTTTCTAGGTACCTGTCTAGCTGGTCTGGTTTTAATTGACTATTAGTGATGAACCACTAAGAGTGGAGGGAGTACAGAATAGCATTTATTTTAATCAGGTTCTAACCTCTAACATCAGAAAGAAATGGTTTTCTGCTGGCCTCAAAGGAAAAAAACACTTTTACTACTCCAGGAGATTTTTCAGACAAGCCTTCCAGCAGCAAGAAAATCAGGGACAGAAGCAATGCAATACTGCTTGATTTTAAGGATGACAACAGTACAGCCCTGACAACTGCCTGGAAAGTCATAAATAACAGGATGTGAAGCCTAGAGGCAGTTGGAAAAAAAATCAGACAAATCAAAAAACCAAGCCAGTGCCCCAGAAGAGCTGACAATATTGTGAGAAGTCACTCTCTATCTAGTATGAGACACATGCAAGAAGAGGAATCAGTTTTTCATGATTACAAATTAGCTGATTTAATTTCAGTAAATCTTTTCATATCTTTCCTCCGCTGAATTTTTAGGTGCTTTATGATCATATTTAACTTCAACCTGTGGAGTAAAACAGCAGACAGATGTTATTCTCCAGAGTAAATAAAACTTTGCAGGAAACCCTATTGTACCTCTACCAATTTGTGCACATGGAAACAGTCTCTCCATGGTTGCTTCTGTCAACACTTTGCAGCCTAACACAGAAATAAGACTTAAGAGGTACAATGTTCTTATAGCTACTCCTGCAGCAAAGCTTGGAAGTATACTTATATATAAGCATATTTGCCATACAAATAAAGGATCTAAAATAATATATAAATGCTTAGCATCTCTATTGGTGACTATTTTTCTTCTTTGTTTATGTTTTTTTTTGTTGTAGGCAGAAAGAAAAGCAAAGGAATGTGTATTAAACTATAATTTTGCCCATTAATTCTATCAATTTATTTTGGGGTGTAGAGGATCAACAATTATGTCCCTAGGGAAAAAGGATTTTTGATGAGGCATTTTATTTTGTGTTTCCTGTGTTTAAAAGTTCATTTAACTCTGTTGTAATTTCAAGTGATTGTAGAAAAAAAATAAATTCAGCAGAAAATTTAAATGTCATTTCACATTGACATATCTTCTGTCAATGGATGAGCTGGGGTAGTTAAATTAATGGCTGTACCTCTGCCATTGGAACCTGTTCAACTTGATGACCTGGTCAGATGATTAATAGCAATTTAGGCCTCAGATATGCAGGAAATAATTATACTGCATTAAGAATAAATGGCTTTGATGAGCAAATTAAAACAGTATTGTTCTGGGCAAATAAGAAAAAAAAATCTCAACCAAGCAGCAGTTAATATTTAGCAATTAGAATTTCATTTTTAAAATTATTTGCAATATACTGGCCAATCCCCTAGTTTCACTGGGGGAATGCTTATATCTGCTTGTAGGATTTAGCTTTTCATTGAAAAAATCAAAGTACAGGATTATTTAACTCAAGGGCTAGCTGTGGCCTTTGATATTTAAAGATCCTACAGATTAAAACTGTTCTGTTTTCCTTAGCAAGGAATTAGGGGAAGAAAAGAGAAAAGGAGAAGGTCAGTAAAGGAAACACTCATGGACAAAGGCACCTGATATTGTAGTGCTGGTGCCAGGCAAAACTGTTGCTGGTAAATGGAGAAGTAAAGAACAGACCAGGCAGAAACTTGCCTGCCTCACTCTTGCTTTTAGCAATCTCTGGTCTTTCTAGCAATATGCTCCTCACTCTGCCAAATCCACCAAAGCATGAATAATTGGTTTACTGTTCTTTCATATCATAAAAATGAAGTGACAGACAAGCCATTAGAAGATATGAATATAAAAGAAATACCTCTGAAAGAATTTTTTTGTTGTTTTTTCCCTGAGATTTAGATGATTAGGCTCTTGGTCATTTGTATCCTTCTGGCTCCAGCTTTAACTGCTTGGCCAGGCCAAGCAGGACAACAAAGCCTATATCTTGTGATGAGCTGCCCAGCAGGAGAGGATGGCACAACTCTGGTGCTTATGTTTGTTCATCTGCTCAAGCGATTTGACACTTTCAATATAAGGTATGAAGTACTTTTGCAGGAGTCAGTGTGAATTAGGGAAGCAGTGCCAGGACAGTGACAGACTGATGAAAGTAACAGGAAAAAAATATGCTGAAATAAAGTTTTCTTGCAATGCAAGAAATAGGCTTGTGGGGGCATTCCATTTAAGCATGTGTGAAAGAAGTCTCTCAAAGACAAATACATATCACCATTACAGATAGAAAATTAGATATCTGGCTTTATAGAAAATATATTCTGATCTTGGGTTAAAAAGCAAAGCCTTTGCTCCTGCTCTTAGCAGCCTGATTCAACTCATTGACTTGAAAGAAATTTCCTCCAGATTTGAGGAATTAAAGTTACTACCCTTTTGTACTGTAATTATTCTATTCAAATAATTTGCCCTGGGATACAAAAGTCACTGTACCCAATAGCCAGTTGCTGTAGGTCCATTGATATTTCTGACTGCATTTTTCCTTAGGGTAAGTATTTCCTTAAAGTGTTTTTTGCAGTTTAATAATTAGCATATTTTTGATTAGTTTCCTCCTTGTGATCTTTATCCTATTGCTGTGTATGCATATGTTGTTGTATATGCTGCATTTGGTAGCAGTTTTGCTCTCTGCAGGGACAAATAGTTGTAACTTGGCAGATGAATGCTGGCATGCAGAATGATTTCCCTGAACTTTTCAGGAGTCCAATTAGCATATGAGAGGGGTACAGGGGGGTCCACTCTAGTGAACCCCCTGAGCCACTCTTCCCCAATGTGCAAATGTGCAGACAGCTTGGCATAGTTACAGTTTTGTATAATTATAAATAATTATTTTTTATGGAGGATTAATGCATGAGATGTTATTACTGTATGCAAAGGGTTACCTTTCTAGTGGGAAGGAGATAAATGTTTATGAAGGTGTGTTGTATGGGTTTGGTAAATATTTGCCAGAAGATGAATATGTATAATTCCCAGTGTGCAGTGCAGTGAATATTCAGAGATACTAATCAGTCATAGTGACAGTGTGGGACCAATGACATTTCACTTGCTATGAGTTGTAAAGGCAAACCCTACTCACAGAGGGGCCTGCTACTGAAAATATAGAAATTATGTAAAGATCACCAGCAAGACTGTGGTGTAAAGTAGCACAAATGACTGCATCTTAGTCAGCTTCCATTTCAATCTGCATGATTTAGAGAAAAATCCTTTCTTTTTGCATGTTAGCTACATAATTTGTGCTGTAATAAATGGTCAGATGATATGTGAAGGAATTCTTATTGAGGTCTGATTTCTCTTACATTACCTTTAAATCAGAAATTGAAATCAATGCATTGTAGTCTGAAGTGTTTTCTTCATGCTGATGTCTGTCATAAAAGATTTTTTGTGATGGCAATTGCTCTCCAATGAGCCAAGTATTAAATTAATATTTGTCTTGTTCTCTGCATCCTAAGTTTGTTCATCTTGATAGCTGGTCTTTCCAGTACCTAAAGTGGCTTACTCAAAATCTGAAGAAGGATTTTTTTAAAAGGCCATGTGGTGACAGAACAAGGGGGAATGGTTTCAAACTGAAAGAGAGTAGGTTTAGATAAGATGTTAGGAAGAAATTCTTCACCCAGAGGGTGATGAAGTACTGGAACAGGTTTCACAGAGAAGTTTTGAATGCTCCATCCCTGACATTGCTCAAGGTGAGTTTGAATGGGGACCTCACCATGGTGGGGGGGTGTTGGATTTAGATGATCTTTAAGGTCCCTTCCAACCCAAAAATTTCTTTGACTCTATGATTCTATACTCTGTCAATCACTTCATTTAGCCTCTGCAGTATTTTTTTTTTCTGCCTAGGGGAACAAAATACAAGGTATTATATAGAAAAAATGTGTCTCTAAATTAATTTGTAAATCTCTTTCAGGTTTAAATCTGAAACCTCTTAGTCCATGTCTGTTCAGTCTGACATAGGGCTGTCAGTCCCAGAGTACTGTTTGCTTATACCTTTCATAATTTTGCTTATACCTCTCATACATAATAAGGTGTGTCGAGGAAGAGAGCTTCATCTTACTTACTGTAAGACAAAAGCTTGAACATGACCTGACCTCAGCCTTTATTGGACAATAGAAAATCAGTGCAGGAGTGGGAAAAAAATAGTAAATACTTCAACTGTCAGATAAATCATACATTCATATATTCGCAGAATGTCTTGGGTTGGAAGGGGTCTTAAGGGTCACCCAGTCCCAACCCAGCCACCCAGTCCCAACCCAGACCACTGAAAATTTAGAACTGATCCTAAAAAGTCATCACGACTAAACCCAACAAGCCATCAGAGTTTAAATTTCTTTAACATGGACAAAAACAACATTTCTTCAACACCATAAATAAATGTTCAAGATCTCATGATCTGCAAAGCCAAGCTTGTGACTTGCATTAAAACGGCCTGTCTATGGATAGAAGGAATAGGTAGTGCGTTCAAAAATGTGATTCAACATAATTTTGCCTGGTGCTTTCAGTGATTAAACTGAGGAACTTAATTTCCATAATATCCTGGCTCATATCTTAAAAGAACAAAAACAATCTAAACATGTTCAACAAAATTAGGGAAGTAAATATGGTTGTTTAGATTAACTGACATAAAATTAGTTTTGTTGAATAATGTTCATGGTTTTCATTGCCTTTCTTACATCCCAATAAATGTAGGTAGTGTAGGTATTTATACCTACTAGATATACATGAATAAAATCTATTCCATTTTAGCTCAAAGATAAAAAGATTACAAGAATTTTAGATATTGTCTTTCTATCAATTAAAAAAAAAAAGAAGGTTTAGACATAGCTGCTTTGGAAGCTTCATATATTCTCTTTATAGAAAATATATGTCATCAGCTGAAGAGAGAAAGGGCTGGATTTCTTATTTTGGAGAGATCATAAAAAAAACTGCTTGTTCAAGACAAGCGCTGTATCTCCTAGGCTTACCAAAGACAAAATCCATAAGTTCTTGTTAAAGTCAGTGGGCCTTTGCTATCATGACTAACTAAATCTCACAGCTAAATGACTCTGAGACAGAAAATTTATTATTAGGTTTAAAATCCTGTAGCAACTCCTTCTGTCCCACAGTTAGCAAAACTAATGTATCAGATGTTCAACATCTGCTGTGTGGAACTAATGATTTCTATCACGGTAACACATAAAACTTCATATTTCCCTGATTATGATCACAAAAGACAGCACAGTTTCAAAGATGCAATATACCACATCCTTACAATGGGTCAAATTATATCTCTTCTCTAAAATACACGGGGTCACACTGAATTGGATAATCTGAGATCATTAAACTTTGACTTTAAACACAGTTGCCAGAGACTACTTTCCTGGGGAGATTTTTTTAGTTACTGCATTGAGGGGCTTTTTGTTTGGTTGTTTGGGTTTTCCCCATGGTGGAGTTAGATCATTCATCTCATTAGAATTTGACTTTAGTCTGCAATCTCATACTGATGAGCCTACGAAGAGCTATCAGATCATTGCATATTTTGTTTATACCTCAGTTAGCTAGAGAAACTGCAAAGAAGGAAGCTCATCGGTTTTGTTGTAGGGATTTTCCACATTTCCATTGTTTTTTATTTCACTGCATTCCTGTAACATTGGCACTCATTAACACTGCAATCCTATGCATACACAGAGATCATTCATAGTTCAGTAGCACTGTGAAGGGCCACTGGTAGGGTGATGTGCTCCAAAACTTTGAATTGCCATTTCAGACTACTATATTAATCTTCAACTGATGACCTGGTTCTCTTTCTGACACTTAAATAACTGCTTAAAACCTAGTTCTAGTTCAAAGACAGGGATGTCTTCAGTTATTCATCATAATTTGTGAACATTTAATATACCATGAACAAGTTTTCTTTCTAGTAAACAGGTGCTAATTAATTAGTGTCTGTCATCTTTATTCCTTTCAATTTCATTTCAGTCAATTCTAGGAAAAAGAGCAAAACATTTTGTGGGTAAAGAGTCACAGCATGTACAGTCGAGAAGCAAGCTTTGCAGATCAAACTATAAAGTGCACCAAGAAGACTGTTGTAGTAATCATGAATTAAGGTTGTGATGGGGCACACAAGAGAGAGTGGCATTTTAAACAGACAACTTTTGTTCCCAAGGCATCCAGTTTTTAAATTTTCAAAAGTAATATGATTTTCAGAATTGTAGCGTTTCTACAGATCCTGTAAAATTCAGCCAGAAACCTTTAGAACTGGGCCTTAAATAGAATATAAAGTCCTCTTAACACTTGAAGCTAAGATAATTTGCATATTGCACAACTGCAAACCTCTTTTTGATGACCGTTTAGAACATATTTCCTTTTGCTGTTTAAGTTTTCTTTCCAAGTACAACAAAAACTATTGTGAACATTAGAATTTCTTATCTCATCTAACAAACAAAAAACGTATGGAATTCCTGACCACATCCCTAAAAACCTAAATTAAGTGATTATGCAGCAGTTCCTGATCTGAACAGCGCCATTCAATGATGACAGTTAATTACCCATAATACCTGAATTAGAAACTTTTAATTTCCTAAAATTTCTGCATCATTACAATTAGACTCATAATATTGCTCTCAGTAGTCACTTTTGATCCATGCTTTTCAAAACAATTTTAAAAAACACAGTTCCAATGCCACAAGATGGGAAAAAAAAAGATAAAGAAAAGTAATGTGTCACACCAAAGAGCACTAAACCAGTTTATTACCAAGGCAGGAATAAAACTGAGATAGAGGTCCAGCATGCTCATATACTGGACTATCCCTCTCTCTTCCATGCATATATGGTAGAAAAACAGTTTTGTAAAGTCTTGAGTGTCCTATTATCTAATTAGGTAAGACCCTGCTTTGCTGCCATTGAGACCAGGAACAATCCCATTAGAAATAATAGAGTTTATCAAGGTATTGTGAGGGCATATGAAATCCTTGTGAAGGGCATTGGTAAATCTGTTCTGTCACCCTCTTTTAACCCTGGTACTCCAAAAGAGAAAGCAATGATTTCAGGTTTAGAAGAAGATGATCATGAAACCAGCAAAAAGACTGCCTTACTTGACATATGTGTATGTTGTTTAGCACTGAAAAAGTCCTTCAAGATTGGCTTTCTTCCTTGGCAATATAGAAGGAAAGTAGCAAGCAACAAAATTGACAAACCTCATAATGCCTTTATTAAAAAAAAAGAAAAATAAAAATTAAAAGAAAAAGGAAAAATAAAAGTATAATGAGCCAGTGCAAATAAGGATCAATTTCAGCAAAATTTATGGACTGACATGACTGTGACTCTGGTAGAACCTCAATAAGCAGGTAAAAAGTTTATGATTCAAGACTAGTTTTAGCTTGAACAATAGGAAGAAATGTTTAAAATTGAACATTTTCCAAAATGGAGGACTATTTTTCTTACAGGGAAGTAATTCACCTTCCTCTGAAATACCAAGTCACATGTGAAGGCAGAATGCCTGATCTAAATACTGAAAAATTACTGTCCAGCATTATGTCCTCTGATTCTTAAGAGTGCAAAGCACTTTAAACTAAAAACCTCACTGCTATGAGCAAAGTTTCATTCACATTTTCCTCATTCATATTCAGCTCAAATAAACTGTTGAGGTCTCAGGAAGTGAGAAAAGGAAAGAGGAGTTAAATCCATTAAAATTAACTCAGCTAATGCATGTCGGACAGCCTCAGATTATTAAGAAGCTTTACTATATTGTCTGTTCCCTCTTAACTGAAGAGATTTCATAAAGCCTAGGTTAAGAGCATTCTCCATCTTTTTTCCCCTTTGTTCTGTTTGAATGTCACTCAATGAAGCACCATAAATGCAATAAGATGCCATACAGAAAAATTGGGCGAGGCCAAAATAGAGAGAAAAGGCAAGAAACATGAGTCTTTTTAACATTCTTACTGGAAATAATGTCATTCCTTTTTAAAGTACATTGTACATTGAACTTGTTTTGTCCTTTACTGAAGATGCAAAGTGTGAAAAAAATATGCTTCTTATATTTTCTGTCTCTTTGATATAGGTTGCTGCATAGATGATCTGTCAGTGACAAGTATGAGCTTAGGCAGATTTGCTTTGCACTTGGTAAAACTGTAGAGAATTAGGGAGTTATTGGGAATAACAGTGGACACGTCTGCTGAAAGTGAAGTGAAAAACTGAATTAATGATGAAATAAGAGAGGCAGGAAACAGTAGAGAAAAAAGTGTAATCAAACATCTTGGGTAACAGGGCCCCTGCTCGTGTCACTTTTAAAAAGTATGGAATGGACTTAGAAATGAAAGAAGTACTAAAATGACTAGAAGTATTAGAATTTACATATATAAAATTTCATGAGATTTGACCAAATTCCCTAAAAATTGCTTAGTGCTTTTGTGCAACCCATAAAGAAATTGGAGAAAAGACTACATAATTAAAAAATACAGTTTTCCTGCATGAAATTCCCTTACTCCTGAAGCGAAAGACTTTTCCTTATGCCCAAGTCAATGAACCATATTTGATTTCTTGGATTGCTGGATGATCTCCATCCTTTTGACCCTCCAGTCTTCCTTTGAGAGAGGCACAGTGAAATCAAAGTGCAATGTACTCTTTGTTTTCCTTCAATTGTCCATCTATCTGCTGAAATAGAAAGGAACAATGGTCTTCCAAATCTCAAAGAAATCAGTCAGTTGAAAAGGACATAAGCAGATATAACTAGTCTTTTAGTCCCCTTTATCAACACACAGTTCTAGTTAATCTCAAAGGCCATTCTTCAGTCAAAGTCAAATGGCATGTTTTCTAGTAAAATTTCTTCCTCTCCCTCTTCAGATTCACTGGCATGAGTGAGTGAAAATGTCTTATTTCGTATTTCTTGGTCTTTTTTTTCACCACATTCTCTTTTTTTCTCTAGGCCTTGAGCAATAAATCTGCAGCACACAGGCAGGCACATCTGAACACACTGGCTTTAGTAGAGTGAATGCACATACTGCTTTCTGAGTTTTCCCAGTTACTTCCTTCAAGAAGAAAAAAAGGAAAGGACACAATGTCACAATCTATAAGTCATGTCTTTTTAATCACCATTATTACAAGGTCTTTGATAGCACTTTGACATTTATGTGGTGTGTTATGTACAACAATCAGCGGCTCCCTCTTTGGAACACATTATCAAGCATAGAATAATCCTTAGCTTGGTCTTTTTTGAAATAATTTTTTATTTCTTTCTCAAACCTCTAGATATCATCACAGAAAAACACTTCTGCTTTAGACAAACAAAGAAAAGTCACTCCCTTCTCTGCCAAACTCTATATGCACTGCAAAATTTGTAGAAAGGTATGGTGATTAAATAAAGGTGTCATGTTTTGCACAGTGTCCACAGTGTTAACTTGGTTTATCACAAAGTTTTCATTCCAGTGACACTCATCCATGGGACAGTCAAACTGAAAAAGACCTACCTTTGTGAGCAGACTTTCTAAACTATTAACCCTTCAGTCCATTATACTTATGGAACAATAATCCAAAAAAAAAAGGCAAATTATGACATTCAGATTATTTTTATTGTTTACAAATATAGATTAATATTTTAAAATATTATAGATTATATTTTAATATTTTAAATATCCTGTCCCTGCAGCACTAACTTAATACTTTTTAAAAGATATTAAGAGTCATAGTTCTTGGCCAGATATTCCTTAATTATCCACAAATTATCAGGGCTACTAAGAGTATCTTTGAAAAATGCCTGACTTTTCTTTAAAGTGCTGAGGAAGCTTCCTCTGGCAGAAAGATAACTGTTTAAGCACTGTCTCTAGTAGCAGGAAAATCTTGGAAAGATTGCCCAGAACATTTTTTGTCTCTTTGTTTTTATACAGTAGAACTTCAAGGAGATTTGTTTAAGACCCATCTCTACCAGTGACTCTGTGTTGTCTGGCAAGTTGTTTTATCTTTACTGTTTCTTAATGAGTAAAGCTAGTTAGCATGTGAGGGTGTTTTGGTTACTTTCCCCTCACAGAAGATATTATAAGAGGGATCACTTAAGATTATTTTTGTTTTGGCCAAAAGTTTTAGGGGACTATTTTAACTTTCTTTCAAAATTAAGTATTTTTCAGATTAAAAAAATTCTAAGCAGAGACATTTTAAATTGGAAAATGAATTATGGGTTTTCACTTGTATGTGAAAGGCTTTCATTTATAAGCCATGTCATTACTTCCTGCCGTAGTATTCATTCAGCTGGAAGACTCCTTCACTTCAAGGAGAAAAAAAAAAAAAAAAAAGGAAGTTTTAAGGTTATCTCCTTATATTTCTTTTCCACTTGAGACTAAGGTTTTCTACTACCTTTTGGTTTTGATGCACTAAACAGATTAACATTGAAATCTGGATTTGAAATTCCTGGTTCTTTGCTAGTGAAAGTAATTCCTACAGTGTCCACTATGAAGCAAGAAAACTTTAGCTCCAGACCTGAGTTCTCCAGCTCTTACCCGTCCGATTCTCTCCCTGATCCCTGTGGTGGGATCTCACGAGTGAGCAGCTGCCTGGGGCTTGGCTGCTGGCTCGGGGGATATTAGGCTATCCCACTTCTCATCCCTCCAGCTTCTGAAATTAAGGTGCCATTCAAGGTCATGTAGGGATGAGGCACCACCTGACTATGCTGCAAGAAGCAAATATGGGAATAAGAACTGGTTTTCTAATTAAAATGAAGTCAGGAGGGGAATTTTCAGTTCACATGAAAACCATATAAGTACTGCCTGTAATCACATTTCAGAACCCTGAATGAAAATACTAGGATCTAAATATTGTCAAATATCCTTTTCCAGCAATGAGAGTTACTTACGAATTAAGTTGTATTTTTCTAGGATTTTTTCTTGACTTTTTTTCTACACAACTCAGAGTAAGATTTATCATGCATTTAAAGAATATTTTACTTTTTTATCAGGTAAATTCTGAATATTGAAAACTGTAGAAAAGTACAGATTTGTACAGTTAAATGAATTCTTTACTGAAAAGAATTTTACAATTAAGTGTATCTAGTTCTCATGGGAAGAGCTAAGGGCAAATGAATATAGAAAGCAAAAGATAAGCATACAAGGAAAGCAAAACAAGGAATTAATTCACTGCTTCCCACTGGCAGGTAGGTGTTCAGCTATGCCCAGGACAGCAGGGTCTGATCATGTGTAAAAGTGAGGTAGGAAGACAAATGCCGTCACACCAAAACCCCACCATTCTTTCTTCTTTCCCTAGCATGATTTCATTTGGTATGAAACATACCTTTGGTAAGCCATTGGTAGCTCTAACCCTAGGTGGAGTAGGAAAAGGTGCTTGGGGGTGAGGCTGGTGCCAGGGAGAAAAGTGTGGAGGGAGCAGTGCTGGGGCAGCTCCCTTTGATCACCTGTCCCAGCTGTGTCTTCTCCCAATCTCCTATGAACACCCTGTTTCCTCACCATCATGGCAGTGCCAACATCTAAAAAGCCTTGGCCCTGTGTAAGACCTGTTCAGCAACAAAGAAACCCCTCTATATTATAAACACTCTTTCCAGTTCACATGCAAAATGCAGCCCCATGCCAGCCACTGTGATGAAAATTACCACAGCCAAAGTACACCTAAAAAAAGTCTGTATCCCAAAGAGAGTGCAGCGTTTTCACCCCACTGGACAGGAAGAGCCAAAATAAACAAGACAGCTTGACACGGCATAATGACCAGATAACTATGCTACTTTTTAGGTGGCAAAGACCTTTAAACTCCCTTCTCCCTTGCTGGTCATCAAATTTAACAAAAAGGTACATTTTAGCATTTGACAACAGAATGAAGACCTAGAGACAATAAAGAAAAGGCAGCTGCCAAAAGAATCTGTGCAGGGCAGATGAATAAGACTTTACTGGAGGCCAGTTATCACATTTTTAAGTTTATTTCACATCTTCGCCCCCACATAAAGGCAATTTTTATATTTTTAAAAGCAGTAGAATATTGTGGTTTATATGATACTCAGGGCAAATAAAATTAATCCTGTCAATACTAAAGGTTTAATTCCAGTCACTTAATAATTTCACCTTTGTCACAGTAAAGGCACAAAATTCACTTTACTGCTTACAAGCAATCACTAACACATTATGAAACTAGAGTATTGGCTTGAAACCTAAATAAATAAAGAAAAACTGCAGCTTTTATGGAGAAAGTGATGTTACTATTTGTCAATCAAATGAATGATGTCAATGCACACTGGTAGGCAATAAAACCCCAAGTATTCTACTGTTGGATCATTTCTCACGTATTACTCCCTGGCTCACAGGCTCAAGAGTCTGACAATGCTGAGGACGGCTGTGAGATAAACTCCATTTCTTTTATTAAGTCTCAGCATGAAGACAACTTTTTAAAATTCTCCTTCACTTGGAGGTGCTTCTAAAGAAACTTGATTGTAATTAAAATCCAAAGTGAAATTTATACCATTGGCTTATAGACTTACAGTCTGTGACAAAATGACTTAGGAATAGAAATGGATTTCTATAGCCTGAAAATTATTTTCTCATTCTTCCTCATAATTAATCTGAAGTGGATCAATTCCTCTTGTGAAAAAGCAGACAAAGCCCTTGTTCCAGTTACTACTCTGACAGGCCCTGGCATACCGTAGAGGAGCTCCAATTCCTCAGACATCAGCTTCTTAATGACAAAAATATTTCTTAGTCAACTGCCTTTGCATATAACGGAAGGGGGAAATAAAATCTTTTCAGAACATTTCTATCTATTTGTATTTGGAACTGTTGTGTGGTTGTCTTCAAACTTACACACTTGGACTGCTGAACTGTGCCCCCCTGGACTCATTCAAAAGAAATTTATTTAAAAACAAGCCTGGGCAGCTGACTAGAAAACCAGACCCAGGCTGGACAATAATACAAACAAGCTAAGGTCTTGGGAAACTTCACTAAGATTCTGCCAAAAGGTAGATAACTTTTTCTTTCAATTCCGGCTAGATTTGACCTGATCAGAGGTCAATCAGTTCAGTTCAGGTCAAAGTATTGCTAATACTTTTTAAAAATATGTAAGTGTGTTTTAATGAGGAAAAAAATCCCTAGAATCAGGAAAATTAAACACAATTGGTGCATCTCAAGTAGATACACAAATATATTGGCCTCTTCTCAGAAAGGATTTAAAAGAACCTGCAGGTTGTATATTATGCAAATGTGAGCTCACTGTTTAAATTACCTATGGTGATCTTCAGCCAACAGTGAATAAAATGTGGTAATTATATCATATTGGTATGAACAGTCCAAGAGCAAGAGTTATTTTCAAAGGTTAATTATTTACCTAACCCCTCTCTCTTCATCTTTCCTATTCACACAGCTCAGTGTCTGTAAAAACCACATGGAATAAGGCTTATTTTCTTCACTAGTAAAGTTGCACCATCAAAGAATACATTGTGCATTCTACAAAAAGTTACTAAGGATGACTATTGAACATGGAATGTATTCAAAATAGTGCAGGTGGGAACAATACTTGAATTTGCACATAGCCTGGTAACATCAGATATTTAAACATAGGCTACTAAAATAAGGTGCCAGAATTATCTAAGTTTTTAACCTATTAGATACTGCATCTGTGAATGTATACCCAGTTTTTGTGTGCACTTTTCTGACATTAGTTGAAAGAGTATTTTCAAAAGTGATGACAGGAAAGCTGATGGAAATTAGAATGTATTTAAGACAACAATCAGAATTTTTTTTCCACAAATGTAGTCAAGGGTTTTGACCTAGTACTCTGATTCATAAGACAAAGTAGTCTTATGAATCAATGCTCTTGTGAAGGTTCTTTTTCTTGGCATTTAAAATCATAGGATCATAGAATATTTTGGGTTGAAAAAAACTTTTAAAGGTCATCTATTCCAACACCCCTAGTAATGAGCAGGGATATATTTCACTAGACCAGGTTGCTCACAGCACCATCCCACCTGCCAGTGATGGGGATCTACCATCTCTCTGAACAACCTGTTCCAGTGTTTCACCACCCTTATGGTATAAAATTTCTTGCTTATGTCTAGGCTGAATCTACCCTCTTTTAATTTAAAAACCAGTACCCCTTGTATCACAGCAGGACCTGCCAAAATATTTTTTACAAGCACCCTTTAAATATTTAAAGGCTAGAGTAAAGTCTCCCCAGCATCTTCTCAAGGCTGAAAACCCCTACTCTCCCAGCCAGTCCTCATAGGAAAGATGTTCCATTCCTCTGATCATTTTTGTAGCCCTCCTTTGGACCCACTCCAATGGGTCCCTATCTTGTACTGAGGACCCCTGGACTGGATACAATACCCCAGGTGGGGACTCATGAGAGCAGAACACAGGGAAAAATCACCTCCCTTGACATGCTGTTTTGGATAGTGTTTTATTTTCAGAGAGATAAAATCTTTATCATTTAGTGTCTCGCTATCTAAGTCAGAATTAGAAGGGCAGTGAATTCACCCCATAATGTCACCTGCAAGTATTATGATAACCCTTACTACCAACAGACTTCCTTGTGCCAGAGGACAAAATGAAAACTCTCTGAACTTCTGTAATTAAGGTAAAAGCATATAAGAACTTTATTAGGAGGTTTATAGCCCAAAGAACTAAAGATATGTTCATGATAAGCTTTTTATTTTGATGGATTCTTCCAATATTGCTACCTCTGATTTGCAAATAAGAGAATAATTTACTAATTATTAGATTCCACAGAATGGAATAAAGAAGAAGATATACTTAATGTATTTTCTGTTATCATGACTTTTAAAGTTCAATTAATTATTATTAAATATGATTAAATATGTATTAGATTAATTATGATTAAATATTATTAAAAGCTTTTAATCATACAAATTATAGAAATAAACTTTGTTAAAATTGAAGGTCAGTTACTTAAGCACCTGAATCTAAGCAATAAGGCTTTAAGAGTCTAGATTGCAGCATCATAGTGGGGTCATATCTGCACAAGAACTCATAATTAAGATCAAGGCTTAATTTGCCTTGGATCAAATAATGATCTCTGTCATTAAGATTCTACAGATGTGCAAATACCTGTGCATGTATATTAAGTTCATTGACACTGTGTCTCTTTAACCAAACAAGGTGATGTTCATAGCCCCAATTTGCATATATGCTTGAAAAAAGGACAGAGATATTGCATTAAATAAATGCATCATTGATTAATCTATCTATCAGGAGCACACATGATACAAGAGAAAGAGAGCAGATGGGCAACTACAGTAAGGAGAAAGACTGAAGAGCAGATGTGAGTTCTAAGGTTACTGTTGCTCTCTGATACACCTGAAATACTGAATAAAGTGGTAATAGTCAGAAAGGATGACAGACTAGTTCCTAAAATTCATAAAAACTGTCTAGGGAGCAGTGAGCCAGGAGACAAAGCTTACTGCCCCAGGTAGAGGTGGGGCTACAAAGCACCAAAAAAAGAAAGTGGGACACTCCCATAATTCTTTCCTGACAGCAGCTTCCTCAAGGATATGGCTATTTTCATCCTTCCCTGAGACTTAGGGATAGGATTAGCTTTAGGGCCATGCCTAGGGGTGAGAGAGAGACAAAGCCTGGAGATCCATTACAGTGAGACTGAAAAAGGGATGCCAGAAGAAGGGTGAGCTCTACTAAGAATTTTCTCTGACTTCTTCCTCTAGATTATGGAAGTAGGTGTTGCATTAAGCTTCAGCTCACCTGAAGCTTTGGGTTAGCATTAGCATTAGTAGTGAAATAAAGACAGAAGTTACAGAAGCAGTGGGATTGCAAGGCAGTTGCCAAAGTCAGATTACATCAGGAATTGTCCCTAACATCTTCTTCTGGGTCACAGTTTGTCTTATGATTTAAATCTTAGTCCAGATCAGTACAGATCCAGAAACTGAGGTAAGGTTTGAGCATTAGGAGAGGGAAAAAGACTAGAAATCCAGGTGATATGGGGACACAGAGGGCCTTCTAGGTAGCAAAAATATTTTCCACTAGCATTTTATATCTCTAGGAAATTTCTCAGATTAGATTTAAAACTAATCTAGAGCTTCAGGTGAAGTGGAGCTGGAAAGGTGCTAAGAGAAACCTGACAAGTTAGGGTTTCTGCTTGACTTCTAATCTGCCTCTTCACTAAGGACTTTCTGGGGTTTTACTGGCTTCCATCCCCAGATGGGTGTTCCATCCTTGCCCATTATGGTATTGTGAGCCTGGGCCCCAGCTGGCAATACTACTGCCCCTCCCTGCCTTGTTATCACACTAAGTTCTGTCTCCCTTAACTTAATTAACTACTGCTCAGTGCAGCTCCATGAATGTTTTGAGGTTTATGCCAAGGCCAAGGACAGGGCCTCAATGAATGTTTTCAAATACTTTTTGTAGCATTTTTCATGGATCTCATTCCCTCCTTTGGAAGATCTTTTGCACCAATGTTCCATTTAGAGCCGGCAGCTTTCCTTCAGTCTCCCAAGATTGTCCTCAGGTGGGCAACTACAGCCTGAAGTTTCAGTAATGGCTGCTGGACCACGCTGGGAATTCACCCCTGGGACAAAAAGATAGTCTGGACACATTAATCCACTTCCTGGATCATTGGGGCATACTAACCATTTTGACCCTAGTCATGGCTAAAATGGGTGGCTTTCCGCAAAGAGGTACAGACAGGAAACAAACCAACCTCTGAACCTTCTCAAAGCCTGCTGAAGTGTTGCCAGACCCACACTGAAGGAAGACAAAGTCTTCTTTGTCCTTTGCTTCTCCTGGCTTCTCATTAAGTCCTGAGAAGTAGAACAGCAATGGAAGAGTCACACAGAGTACTCAGCTAAGCTTAAACAAGGAATCAGGAAGAATCCAGGAGGGGATAACCAAGTGCTTTGTGATTTGTGAGTTTCCCTGAAGTGTCCAGTGGTAGACGGAAGGTTTACAGTTATCAGGGTAGGGCAGACCTTGTGTCCTGAATATCGATCCCCACTTGCTTGAGAATTAATGAACTACAAATCTACAGCTTCTCTGCCTTTTGCATGCTCAGCAAAGGTACACATTGAGGAGAGGAAGCATGAGCAGGAAAGATGGAACTTAGAAGAGAACAGAGCACCTGAATTAAAAGACCTGCTTGAAAATAATTTCAAGCAGCTTCCCTATCCTTCCCTCTAAACATTTTAAGTGTATTAATGCAGTAATTAACAGTAGAGAAGAGAAGAATATTCCCCAGGCACATATGACAAACCATTCACATTACTGAAGAGGAAGAAAATGTTCTATAGAAAATGTTCTATGAATTTGAACAGCCTTTCTTTTGCTGCTCTCTGTTCACTCCCAATTTAATTCTTTACTTTGTTTTTTTCCTCTCCCCAGCCTCCAACCTATCTAAATAAGGTGCCCTTCAGAACAATATTTATTTTACTGCAAAGCTTTTAAAGATGTTAGGATTAGTTTCCCTTTGCAAATGGTTTCAGTTAGTAGAAGTTTTATTTCAGTGTGAGGAACTCCTGTTTATTTCTTTTTCTGAAGGAGATATTTGGTAAGAAGCAATATATGTGTGAAATTAATAGACTTTTGAGTAGTCTGTGACATGTTGTTATCTATGCTGTATGCCTTTGCATTTGCCATTGAGAAAGGAACATTCACTCTGATTAGTAAATGGAAAGAGCCATTATACATTGAATAAGCATGGCAAGTAGGACAGGGAAAGATACTCCAATATTTTGGCAGTCTAATATCATATAATGAAAAATTAAGATACTAATAAACTTAATATTGATGAAAATTGAGAAGTCCAGCTACTACAGTCTCCCACTCATGAAGTAAAATTTTAACACCTTCTAGAGAAAATTGAAGAGTACACAGAACTGACTCTGCATTTCAAAACACCCCATATTTAATGGGTAAAATACTAGGAAAATTCTTTATATTCTTTCAAAATACAGAGTGGTCTTTTTCTTGACATAAAAGCCATGCTGTTTTCCAGAGTATTTCCAAGATCCCATTTATCTTCCTATCAGTCAGAATCAAAGCTAATCATTGCTTTTCTAATGCAGTAAGAGTTATTCCAGGACAATATTTGGAGAGACAATAAAAATGAAAATGCCGTTGTTTTTGTTTTTAAGGCAAGAGAGACTGGCAAATATTCATTATTTTATTTATTTATTTATTTACTATGACAGCACTTAATATATTCATTGGTTAGTTGTGTGAAAATCTTCCCAGACTATATACTTTTAAAAAGCATTTCTTCTTACTGATTTTCTGCAGTCAGATACAAGACAAATTCTATGATTCCTAATATACTAAGGAAATTCTGGCAATAAAGGGGTTTATTATGTTGTAGTATGAGGAATGAGATTAAAAGGATTTCAATTCAATCATAAGGGTATTCCCAATATAACACCTATGGTAAATCCAGAGAGAAATAAAAGATTAATTCATAGAGAGAAATGGCAGTTTGGCAGCAGCATGTTACTGTCAGATAGTTATTTTTGCAGTAATAATTTTTGTTATGCTTCTGCACACAGGCTTGCATTTGCATGAGGTTCCTGAATTGCAAATGGGTTCCCTGATCTTCTTTCTCTATACTTACCAGAAGTTTCCTCTCATACAAGACGAGTATTATCAATAATAATAATAATAATAATAATAATAATAATAATAATAATAATATTCCTAATTGCAATAACAACAACAATAATAATAATTCATTAAATTTCTCTTATCTTTTTAATATAAAAAGTTCT
The DNA here is from genome assembly GCA_039654755.1 of Calcarius lapponicus. NCBI lineage: Eukaryota > Metazoa > Chordata > Aves > Passeriformes > Fringillidae > Calcarius > Calcarius lapponicus. Next base: position 43,693,310 of record CM077468.1, on the reverse strand, counting down.
CAAGATACTTTTCAACACCAGTGTGGAATGATTTAGAAAATTAGTATATATCTTTCTGCACAGAAACACAGAATAATTTAGTTTGGAAGGGGCCTCTGGAGGTCACCTAGTCCAAGTTCCTGCCTACAACAGATCTAGAAAATCAAAGCCTTCTCCAATCAAATCTTAAACATCTCCAAATTCAGACACTATACAACATTTCTGGGAAAAATTTGCTCAGCCTTCTAGCTTTCCTCACCACTGCAGCTACCCTGCTCCTTAGACACCTGTAAGTCTATGGAAGAGTTCATCAAGCCACTCTCCATCCTCACAAGGGGAAGAAGTGGAGGGGCAGGTACTGATCTCATCCTTCTCATGGCCAGTGACAGGACTCGAGTAAACAGCATGAAGCTGAGCTGGAGGAGGTTTCAGTTGGATATCAAGAAAAGGTTTTTCATCCAGAAGATGGTTGAGCACAGAAACAGGCTGCCCAGTGAGGAGGTCACAGCACCAAGCCTGAGAGAGTTCAAGAAGAGTTTGGACCATGCTCTTGGGCACACAGTGTGATTTCTGGGATATCCTGTGCAGTGCCAGGTGTTTGACTCAATGATCCTAAAGGGTCCCTTCCAACTCAGTATATTCTATCATTTTATGAGTTCTCATCAGCCCTGGTTAACCAGAGAGGTCTCAGACATCTGGAGGTTAGCCAATGTGATGCACATGTACAAGAAGAGTTGGAAGGAAGATGTGGAAATTGACAGGCCTGACAGGAGGCCCTTGGTGCCACAGAAAGTTATGGAACAGATTATCTTGAATGTGATCAGATGTACAGGACAACCTGGGGATCGGGCCCAGCCAGCATGGGTTTTAGAAAAGCAGGTGCTTGACCAAACTGATTTCCTTTCATGACCAGATAACCTGACTAGTGGAAGAAGGAAAAGCTGTGGATGTTTCCACCGGGACTTCAGCAAAGCCTTTGACACTGTCTCCCATAGCACACTCCTGGAGAAGCTGACAGCCCACAGCTTGGACACGTGCATTCTTCACTGGGTTAAGAACTGTCTGAGTGGCCAGGTCCAGAGAGCAGTGGTGAATGGAGTCACATCCAGCTGGTGGTGTCACATAAGGGGTTCCCTGGGGCTCAGTGTTGGGGCCAGTCCTGTGTTTTGTACCAGGTCAGGCAAGTCCGGAGCACATAAACCATTGGCAGAGGGGGTGGGTGGCAAGGAACAGTATGAGTGTACTCCTGATCTTTATCACCTCCAACTCACTTCCATTCCTGTTTCTTATCCAGCTCAATCATGCCATTTTCCAGGTAGTTTAAGTGAGCTTCCAGACAGTAGAAATCAGTAGGGAAAATGAAAATAAGGCAAGAGTCATCCAAACTACACCATGCATTTGGATGCAAGAGGGAAAGAGAACTGCACAGAGCTCTCAATCTTGGCAATAATCCATTTGTCACCATTGGAATATGGAAAAATTGAAGAACAAAAATTTAGAATAAAATTAATCAGCAGAGTTAATGTGAACACCTCTTTCCTTGACATGGAGGGGAAAGCAGTGGCTCCTCAATTTTCATACCTTCTATCATTACATAGATAGAGGAGGAACTGCAAGAGCATAGGTGAAGGACAGCAGGGATGGATGAAGCAAGAAAACACCTTGCCACATTAATACATTCACAGAAGAAATACATAGTAGGGATAGAAAGGTGAGTGGAGCAAAGACACAGATGAACATTGCCATAGATGGGGCAGCATCTGGCAGAGTGAAGCTACAACCAGGAGTATCACTCTGATTCTGGGAGAGAGAATAGCAGAAAAATACTGCTTTTCCCTTCACACACACAACTTTGGAGAGCTACCAGAGGGTGTTAAGAACGAAAAGAAGGGCTGCTCCTGTCAGCCATGCTGTCATCAGTGAAGGATTAGCACTGGAGAGTTACACACTAAAATATATGCCAGTAATCATCTGCATGTTGTGGACTATGTCAAGACATCGTTGCTCAGAGAAAATTACACATTCTGAGCTATGAAGTGCCACATCAAGTGTCTTTTTTTTCTCTCCCCTATTCCATCAGGAGAAGAGTCAGAAAACTGTCCTTGGTCTAATGCAAAGCTTCACATTCAACATACTTGAGAGAAATGCCAACATCTTTCAGGCCTCAATGTTTCTTTAGTGCTGCAAAATGTTGGGGCTTTTTATATAGAAGGGACAATATGATTCATCATATCTAAAGCTTGGAGGTACCTCTTTGCTTATTGCTAGAGTTGCTAAGCCAACAAGAGGACTTACTGTAGGATAGGCCTGTGAAATAAAGCAAGACAGACAGACCTCAGTCACAAAATGTACTTCACTCTAAGTGGCCTGGCAAACCTCCAGGAGTCTTAGTCTACATTGGGGAATTTGTAAATCTGATAAATAACTAGAGGTAAAAACATAATTAAAAGATTCAAAGCTAAAGGTTACAGATATTCAACCATTGAATTCCTGCTGTTTTAGGAGATTACTGACATCATATATAACATTTCAGAAGTCTTTCTGGGGTAGAAGATTAGTGGAAGAACTAATTTTCTTTCTTTGAAATTATTTAGCTGCACAAAAAGTGCAATTTTGTTTCTTTAGGTGGTACTGCAGCTGCCACTCTCAGGAACACTAAATTCCAGGGCAGCAGTAGCTTGGGTTCTTAATAAGAAACATATTTGATCTTTAATGACTTTTTTTCATTCCTTATCAAGACTCTGAACTTGATTCAAGAGTTCTTTTAAGGCTTCTCACTCCTGGAACAAACAGAGTGGGACTGTGTACAAAAGTCTTCCTTCAGTTTAATCAGCAGTTTTTTACTTATGGTGTCTACAGATCTGACAAATGTACAGTTCAAGATGAGGCTTGACAATGCCCCACTTAGTAAATAAAAACTTAACTTTACTTTTAAAAATTGGTCTACTGGATTAACTTTACTTTTAAAAATTGGTCTACTGGATTTTGACCTGTTTGCTGAAGCTAAAATCTCTGCATCTTTTGAGCTTTAAAATTTAAGGATATTTAAGACATATTTTAAGAAGACTGCTGAAACATGAAACAAATTACTTGTGGGCATTATTGGCCTCCTTAGATTTACTCTTTGTTACATTATATATTCAAAAGCACATACCATAATGTTGTAGAAGCAGCCCTGCTGTCCATTATATATATAATACCTGTCCATTGATTATACTCAAGTTTTCTTTGGAAAACAGTACCCATTGCTGAAAAAATATTTTAAGGAACATAGATATTTCATTTTCTGTACAGTGCTCTTTGACAGACAATAAGATTATGGTTACAATAAGATGTATGTTTAAGCTTGAGACAACCTTAAAAATACACATTCTTGATGGTAACATGCTCACCAACACCGTTGGTAAGTAAGCCAGTTTTAAACCCATCTCATGTAAAAAGGATCCTATTAGTATTATTCATATCATTAGTACTTTACCATGGAATAGGAAGGACTATATTGTCAAAAGAGAACAGCATGAGTTGTCATTTATCCTGTTGATACCATAGGGATAACTGGCAATGTAAGGATGATCTTCAGTTGTCTTGAGAACATTCTGAGACATTCTTGTCACTTAAGAACATTTTGAGAAAGGATGGGTAGCCCTTTAACCATTCCATGGGCATTTCTGAGAATTTCAAAATTTCAAGATATCTTGTATTTCTGTGCTAACTAAATATTCAACCTGTTTTGCTGCATCACTCACCTGAGAAAATATGAAGTGCCTGGATCAGGTCTAGGTTGACAAGTGCATTGCTTCCAAATCAGATAGGATCAAGGGATTTTATGCTGATTTTGCAATGGCTACAGGAGGCCAGATGACACATTATTCAGGTTCACTTTAATCTGGCACTACGAAGATTAAAAAATGGATTTACTATACCATTTATTACAGCCTAGGTTTCCTAGGGAAAAAAAAATTCTTAACTGAGGAAGTCATGCCGCAGAATTGCTTTTAGTGATTGTACAACTTAGTTAGCAAATTCCAGCTCTCTTTTGCCACATGTTGAACAGGATTTGATCCTCGCTTCCACACAAAGAAGCTGAATAAATTACCTTCAAACACATTTGTTATTATGCAATAGATTTTTTTTCAATGTTCTCTGCTAGAGTAGCTATGTTTGACATGAATATTAATTAACTGAGCCCAAGAGAACAAGAAAAGAAGGGTGCAAAATTGCCTATATATCCTAGTGATTATAATACCAAGAAGTATGGTTCAAGATTTTGTTTCAGATGAAACTTATTTATTCAATGTGAAGTGAAAACTTTTTAGTATTCTCTGGAAATTTCCAACCAGTTCTCACTTGGTCTAGTATTTCTGCTCTCTATATTATAATGGTATGCTGTAAGATTAAAAAGCACACTTTTTTTTTAATAAAACCCTTATCTACATTGCTTATAATGTGGACATCACAAGTTGTTAAAAAGTTTTTTTTCTCTCATGTTATTATTTTTTGTACTGCAAAAGTCTCTATGCTCACTTAGCTTGCGTACAGATGCATCATGATAAACTCCAGTCAAAGGAGGGCATCATGGAAAAGACTGGTCAGCAGGAAATACTCAAATGTGTGTCAAATTCTACTTCTCTAGAAGGTTTTAAGGACTGTGAGATAGAAATCATAACCTTCCTCAATAGGATAATGTTTCTGCAATAAATCTTCCAAATGAAAATGCTTTCCCTCTCACCATTCATGTATCCACTCCCCAAAGGATGTTTTGAGTAAGTGATGAGCAAGAGAAGAAAGGTTTCAGGTATATTAATCCACTAAACCACCACACCATGATTGCTACACCATGATGCCATAAGTGTGTGTCATTTGCCCGCTTTCAAACTTCCAGCTAAGGTATTCAAACTTCCAGCTAAGGTACTCCACAACTCTCTACTGAGCTGTCCTCTTTTTCTGACTTAGAACCTATGCACTTTTTCCTGATCTGAAATTAATTCTCCATATTACAACCTCTGACACCCTAGAACTGGATTTTCTTCCCACAGCAAAATAAAATTAAATGTAATGTTATGACAAAGAGCTAGGAGGATTGCTGTGTGCCTATACTCACATATTTTACCTCTCCCTGCTGATGGATAAAATCAGTTCCTGATGCCTCAGAAACCCCATACTCAACACTCTCCCTGCTGGAGTGTATGGAAGGAAACTTCATTTGCTCAGTGAACTGCTGTAGTGTACAGCCCAAGACTTCTGCCTGTTTTTTAGTGAATCTGCTAGCAGGTAACTCAAAATTGCAGAAATCATTACAAAAATTTAATTTGCACAGGAGCCTGATAATTATGGAAGCAATTCCTTCCCCCAGTACTATGTCCTGAAGATAATAAATATCTGCTCTATTCAGAGCTGCTTAAGCTAGATCAGTTTTGTACTTCTACAGCAACAGAATTCCAAGTTTTTAACACTTTAGATGGTGCTTCATAGGTTTATGGTTCCTAACTTTGGTGACAATTTAGTAGAGAAGTTGGATCACAACCTACATATAGTTGCTTAACTTTTAGCAACTTTATTGTATTTAAGTTCTCAAACTCTGTGCCTCGGGCTAACCTCAATAAAAAGAAAGATATAAAAATAAAATATTGGAACACAATATTGTTCTGGTATTCAACTATTGTGGAGGTCATGATAGACTGAAATTGAGCACCTTCTGTATGAAAAAGTAAAAGAAAAATACATAAAATAATGGTGTTGCCTACTCCACTATAGTGCTCATCTGAGGAAAAAATAAAAATGTATCTGTGGAAGAAAGTGACACAGACAAAGAGGTAGATATGCATAAAGCCATACAGCAAAACAGATTCTAATCTCCTGAATGCTTGGCCATGATCACAGTGATGTTAAACATCACAGATACCACGGGTCAAGTATGGATGAACATACTGTACCAGGACACACACACCCTGTGACATAGAAGATATTGGGGAGGGAGCTGTTATTCCACTCTCCATGCACCTGGAATTGTGTGCTGTATTAGGCAGTGTTAACTGTGAGGTTTGTTGTGGTAAATACCCAAGACATCCTGGGCCAAACTCTAACTAGACATTCAATATAATTTCCCAGTGACCAGATTAAGGTTATAGTGTATTTGTGACCTGCAAATGCTTTGAGACCTTTTGTTGCTTATTCTTAAAGCATAAAATTCTTGTACTTTTGTTGGGATTTGTGTGACAGGGCAACATTTGAAGGTAGTGTGAGGTCTCTAAAAATGTGTTTATACAACACACACGTCTCAGGCTAAATTTGTTCTTTCCTCTGAAATCATTAGTTTTAATCCCTCAGCTTTGAATTCATTGTTGGTTTCTTTCCAGGATTGCATTCTTCCATTATAGACTGGTAATAATAATGCTTGGTATTTATAGAGCACTTTATTTTCTCAAATCTCTGTGCAAGCATTCATTATTTCATCACTATAGATTTAAAATAATTCAGTCCTATTTTAGAAGGGCCAAATGGAAGGCAGTGAAACACAGGACTTCAATCTCAAAACAAGTAGTGACAGAAATGGCAAAAATCAGACCTCTGACTTCTGGGATCACGGTACCTACTAATACATAGCACTTATCAAAATAGTTACTAATATTAATCAAAAGGAAAAACCAAAGCAAAAAAACTTACAAAGGTCAACATATGTCATAGACCAAACCATACCATTATTACTGAGAGCTCAGTGCAATAATGGAGTTGGAAATTTTGTGACATTTATTTTGGAAAAAAGTAAAAATGCAAGTTGTAATTCTGAAAACCACTCATGCACTACTGGTTTGAGGCACATTTTTGAGAAGTTATTTCATGAAATAGTTTCATTGTTTTTCTCCCCCAGGATGAGGGGCATTTAAAATAACACTTTATTTAGTTAGTTAGTCTTCTACTCTTTTTTCCCTTGTTTTAGATGAAACATGCTTTCACATCAGATCAGACCATTAGACTAATTTGTATCCAGTAAGTAGCATGTAGTTGTAATAGCCAATGTGTGAAGAACTGGAAAAATATAAAATACATCCAGCTAATTTTGCGTTGTTTTCCAAGAAAGATGTACTGCTTCAGAGGTTATTTCCAATAGCAGATTTTAATGAAATAAAAGCAATATGTTGACATTTTTTTGTCTTGGGTAATTGAGCTGAATTATACAACACTCAGAAAATCAGGCAATAAATCTGGAAAGTTAAATGCTCCCCCATTTGTCTGTTCTTCCTCATTAGAAGACGATGAGACACTAGAAGGTGGCTAACTCTCTGGAAGTCAAAAATCTTTACAAAAGCTACCAACAATTATAAACAACCAACTTACCATGTCATAACAAATTACCTTTTTTTTCAGCTGACTCTTCTAAATTGATTCCTCACACAGCCCCTACTCTTCTAAAATTGCCAAGTAAATTACTTCACCTTGCAGTGGGCTGGAAGCAGATAGATAAAATGATCTGGCTGAAGAGCTGAATCCTTCACAACAGTAGCATGTTTGCATGTAAACAACTGTGCCGGAGGGACCCTGAGCAAATCCTCTCCCATCATCGTGGGGCTCAGAGCCAGGTGATGACGCTGAGACAGCTCCAGGGGGAGGCTTACCACGGCTGACCCATGGGAGCTTCAGGCAGAAGCTCTTGAACTTGGTCCCTGCCTGAGTCACAGCTTCCACCATAGCCAAGGCTATACCTGACCATGGAGTCTCTGGTGTGGGGCACCAAACCTTGAACAGACTTTTCAGCTGGATGTGAGTTGTGATCAGGAACTTGCCTGATGTCCTGCTCTGGGATATCCTTTCTGATTGTAAATAAATAGCACTCGCTCTACCTCTCTGTTTTGGGTACAGCACTTTATGATGTTTAGAATCACATCAGACAGTAAAGTGTGATCCAGAAGGAGCTCCAACTGATTCAACAATGTGATCTATATAGTCAGCAGCTTTGATTTTCACTTTGTCTGTGTAAACATATTTAATAAAATGGCAGATGGTACAATTCACAGTATCACTGCCAAAGATGTTTTGATTTCAACATGTTTATGATCAATTAACCTTTAGCATTCCCTATACAAAGTGTGCATTGTATACCTAAGACACATGGGCTTATTCCTATCTCTCTATTAGATGACTGAAGTAATAAAATGGCATAAAACAAATATTTGTGTTTATTGCTGAATATGGAATTGTTATTTTCCATATACTAGAGTGAACAAATATCCACTTGGTGAATATTTATAATCATTATCAGAAAGCAGTTTTGAATATAGGTGACTTGAATAGCAGTTCAGACTGGAAAACAGGTTTGAGGGTGCTGTTTTTGAGAGCTTTGCACTCCACCCTGCTCATCTGAAAATAAATTCTACAAAGTTTTAGAACATCTGCTGCGAAATCTGTGAAGGAAATCCTGCAGTGGTAAGATGTATCATTGGCAGTACCTGGAGTTTTCCTGTTAGCTGTTGAGGAGTCCATTCAGCGCAGGTAGCTGGGTTTGCAGCTACAGTGCGAGCTGCAGGTTGAGCTCTGGGTGGGAGGAGCCCGAGGCCAGGGGCCATGAACTGCTGACCCTGTGCATAACAAAGTCCTTCAGCCCAGCCCGGTGAGTGACACCATCAGAGACAGCAGGAGCCAATGACCACTGGCTTTTGTGGACTTAAACTGTGAGGGTATAAAAGCCCAGGTAGCCATTTATTCAGGGTCCTTTCTGAGACACCTGGCCTGAGCTGTTATTCTGGTTATTCTGTTATTCACACCAAGATTGAATTATTTTAAGGATCTGGAGGTCTTGTACTCTGTTAAGAGAAACAGAATGGAGCTGGTAAGGAAACCTTGTCTGACTGTGTGAGTGTGGGGTGTGTAGGAGGTCAAGTGGGGCCCCTGTCGGGTCCCTGGAGCCACAGACTGTGAAGGGGCTTCAGTCCCAGCAATGAAAGTCTCTGATTGTGGAATTGTGACTGACAGGGGAGCTCCTGGATGACCAGACAGGAAAGTTTCCTTAACACGGTTCTGTATTTGCAACATTCACAGAAACATCTGATTCTCTTTCCTGTACTATCACATATCAGGATCTCCTAGATATTTTAACTTTGAAGAAAATTCCAAGCAAAATGAGTATCCCAATAAGAGGAAACGTGGACAGCTTCAAATTTAAAGACTCTGTGGGGTTCCAACTCACAGACCTTGTTCAGATGTTAGTTGCAGCTTAGCTTCTGATGGAGGGCAGTGGATTGCGCAAGGTTTCTATGCTATTTGACATGCATCTGGGACTTTCTGCAAGAAGAAAGGGATTGAAAACTGAAATTAGTTTTCTACCCTGGAGAAATTTGTTGGTATAGAAAATAGCTGTCTCCATGTCTGTGCCCCTGGCTTTCTTAGAAGATTTCTGTGTGACTTGTCATTGGCATAAAGGCTTTCTGAGAGCTCTGCACACTGTGACCACTTGCATATGTAGCTGAATTTTCAGGCTTGAAATCCTCTAACATGGAGGCAGTGTGAGAGTCAAGCAGGCATTTATTAGCTAATAACTGATTGATTACCTCTATAGAAGCTAGTACCACATAGAAATACTATGGTTACTGGGCTTGAGGAGATTTGGTTGCTGCAGTCTGCTCCCCTACAGCTGAGACTGGTGCTTGTCATGACAGAAGAAATCAGCATGTGTCTATCTAAGTATTCCTTGTCTATCATCCTTCATCTCTGGTTCCCCTGGAACCGATGAGTTCACAGAGAAAAATATCCCCTAGACACTCACCTCAGCAGGGATACCAGTGCATTTAGCACTAACTTTATCAATTAAACATTAATGCCTGGCTATTGAGCCTCAGTTAGAAGTCAGTATATAATAACTGTAGAGGTGGATGGAGATCTGCTGAACTCTGTCTCTCAGCTGTAAGTGGATGAAGAGCACTTCCTGTCTGCCACACAGAAGCCCTTACCAGCTCTGCCATTTTGGCTTTGCACTGAACCGTACTGGGAATGTCCACACAGCTGAAAGCTGCCACGAGAGGGGTGGTTCCTAGGGCCTGACCAAAAGCTAAAGCCTTGGTCCTGTCCCTTTGCATTCACATATCTTAAAAAACAAGTTGAGTTTCATAATGAGCTCTTGCCCAGGCTATACACTGCCTAAATGTGTTTTATTTTGATTTAAGTAGATTTGAAAACATGTGAACACCAGATTTCTTGGCTGCTAACACTATCTCAAAATCTGAATAAGCTGTCTGTGTAGATAAATTCTTGGAGAGAGCATTGAAAGCAAATTGTTTTCAACCCATGAGATTTTTAATAAACTGAGTAGCTTTGTGTGACACATGATGAGATATCTTTCAGTGTTTGTGACTATTCCAAGTGGGAGTTTATTATGAAGAGTGTGTTTCTTCTCTTTGGAAAAAAGAAGGAATTCTTCCAGCTACAGAATGGGAAATATCATATTCTCTTCCAGTAAAACATGGAAGCCTTCTGCTCTTAAGTGAGCATTTGCCAGGGGATTCTGAATGATGGAATTGCCTATAAGTAAAGTGCTATATAGGTCACATTACAAACATCTCTAGACTATTCTAGAAAAATGTAGTATGCTCACAATCCCTTACATATATATATGTGTCCAAAGACCAACTAGAATAATTTACACTTTGTTTTTAACCAAATTTTCTATTATTTACACAAAACAAGACTAAAATTATTTTTAACTTGCTCACCCCAAAATATCTTTCACGCAAGCAATTGTAATGCTCATTCTTGATGACAAAAAAAGCTCCACACCAGGATCCCATGTTGGTTTTGTACAAAACTTACAATTTGAAGTAAAAATCTTAAAAATAAAAAACTTTATCATTAGGCTTTAATATCTATTTATCATACCAGGATGAGCACTAAACATGCATGAGAACATTTCAAAGACACTAAGGACACGCTTTTTACCCATGCATTTAAACCAAACACACCAACAGAGTGCACACAATCTATTTTGTGGTATCCTCTTTTATTACGCATTTTTTTCACTGAGGTAGAAGTAAGAGAACGCAGCTGAAATAATCCTGCAGAATTTATAACCCTGCAGATTAATGCCTTAAATAGCTATATAATTCCATGAGTTTCTTGTAATCTGCTTTTTTTCCCCTTCACATTTACCTCTGTTAAGGAAATGCCAAAGAACATAAGTCTAAGTCTCCAAAATATCAAAATCAAACTTAATTCTAACCCCTTCATACTAAAATGTGGTCTTCTACTGAACAAGCAACAAGCACTTCTTGCTTGAGTGAAATTCTTAGGAAAAGCTTTTGATTTTTTACCATCTGGAAAGAACGAAAATATTCCATAATATATGTCTCCTTAAGTGGTTTCTAACCCAAGTCAGTTGATTAAAGATACTTTAGTATTATAGCGTAGTTCTGTCATTTTTGAGAAAAGCTTTTATACTGGCCCATGTTACATAAATGAAGCCCTAAGAGAATTGTTTTACTGATTTCTGCTTGAGGTTCTCATTGGACATCAGTTAATTAAATGGGTCCCAGTCCTACAAAAATCTGATTTTACTTTACTGCTCCAACTGATGCAAAATGATTTATAGAAGTTTGACAACTCCCTAAATTGAGCTCTGAGTATTTCCTAAATACATAAATAATCAGAGACAGTACTTTGGTACTTTGAAACCATGTAGAGTTGTGGATGTTCAAAAACCTTGCTGTATTAGACCTTTACTAGTATTTGCTGCTGAGTAAATTTTCATTACCTATAATCTGAAATGTAAATGGCAAACTGACTTCTCTGCAAACATCAGTGACAGGCACCAAAGTCCCTGTCCCCAAATTATTTAGGCTATTCTTAGTTTTTTGCTTTGTGTCAATTGAGTTCAGAGATGAAACAGAATGAAGTAACAGCTACAGTGTGTTCTCTCATATTGTGGTAAAGATTATGCTACTCAGTATTCGCAATTAGATAGCTGCCTTCAGCTTTAATAGCTCTTCTTCCTTCTTAATTATTTTTGATCAGCATGATCTTCCCAGCCATGTATGAGGCAATTCTGTTGGGTATGAAAAAGGTGTTCTCTGGCATCAGCAGCTCTATGACTGGTGCAAGTGCTAATAAAATAAAAAAAAAAGGCAAGCCTGCTAATTGTGGGTGATTTGCTTTCTCATCCCAAGCTGATGGAGGAATAATTTTCATGAAGGATTCAGAGTCAGGAAGCATCAAGTGAATTCACTGCAGATTCATTTCTCTTTCCAAAAGCAAATAGTTGCTGCTGGTGTATGGAGCTGAATTTTATCTGCCCTATTCATGGTGGGATGAGTAGGCCATACATTTGTCAGACATTTAATTTAATCAGTGCGATTTAATTATGTTTCAATGCAAAACCACTGGTGACCTTCCATCTGCTAACAAAATTCACCCATCTATGCATATTCACCCATATGCACACAGTCTTAAAAAAAAATTATAAAAGGATTCCTAGAGGTATGAAGGAAATAAAGTTTCTGACTATTTCAGCAGAAGACATCTGCTCATACTGTCTTTCCAGAGAGTTGGAAGACAGGAGTTTACCACCTGGATTGCCTTTAAAGAAGGAGTTGAGAAGCATCCATTCAGAGAAAATAAAAATTGCCTAGGTGAGCTGATGGAAGCCAAAGTGATGAAAGTGAAGCATTTCAGCTCATGCTGTGCAGAAGAGACATATTGAATGTGGCTTTAGAAGTACAACTCTCCTTTTTTATCCATAGAAACTTGACAAAATACTAAGCAAAAAAAAATCTCATATGGTCTCTTTTCAAGAAAAAATGTTGAAAATAATCAGAGAGTGACAGTTTCTGTGCCATCCCTACCTGCCAACAGAGAGCAGGAGAATAATTCCCTTTTAAAGCAAAGGATTCACTAATTGATACAAGCCCACTCCAGAAAGGCAAGCATGGGACTGGCAGTCTGATCTCTCTTTAGCCCAAAGTGAAACTGGATTTATAAAAGTCTTCTCAAGTTTCTCTTTCACTCTGAAAAGCTGTCCCTAGTATTAATTATCAATTAAAATTTAAAAGCCATTAAAAAGACTGAATTTCTAAAAATATGAAGATTTCAAAGATATTTCCTGTTCAAGTCAAATGAAAGTCAAAATAGGGAGAATTTGGATCAAATACAAAGTGATGCATGTTTCATACTGGCAATCACCAAAGCAAAATATTGCTGTTTGTAATGTTAGCGAAAGACTGGACAGTTTTAGAAGATATTTCTCATCAGTCAGCTAAGGTACAATGTTCTTTACTATTAGTGTTTTCCTATATCAAATTTTGATTTCATTAAAAATATTTCCTAGTATACTTAACTGCTTGTATTAATATCATTCTTCCAAGAATCTCAAAGTTATATAATAACTAATGAGCTTTTTACTACTGAAACAGAACTGAGCTAACCATAGATTCTTTCCAACAAGACGTATGCAGAACTCTGCCAATTAAAGAAAGCACTTTCTTATTTCCATGTTGGGGATGTAGTCACTGTTTTACCTTCAACAAATAAGAATTAAAATGCTCCATTGTCATTTCCTATCGTATATGTCCTCAGGCATATGATTGCCTCTTTCAACTAGAGAACCTGGAAGCTCTTTCAAAAATACATGTAACTCACAGGCTAAAATATAAAATAAGAAAAAATAAGAAAAAATCTCCACACCTTTCAACAAAGAATTTAAAAAACATCAGCTTCTCTTGATAACAGAGATGGAGCTTTAGAATTGAGTGAGGCATTGAATGTTCTCTCTCTCCCCCCCTCCCTCTGCCCACCCCCCTTTTGTTGTTTGGGGGTATTTTGGATTTGTGGTTTGTTTGGGGTTTTTTGGAGCTTTAATTTAGGTTTGGGTCTTTTGTTGGGTTTTTTTTCATGCTTAAAAAGATCTCATAAGTAAAAAATTGAGGAGAAAAAAAGATAAAATAATAAAAATAGATAAAAAGATAAAATAAAAATGTTTAAAACACATTTTTGGTGACAAATAACAAGATGAAGTGTTGCATCAACTTTGTGATTTTTTGAATACTGTCTATTTCTAGGTTTTTGTTGGATAAAGAATAGCTTTCATTTGTGAGATAAAAAGGACAAATTCATTTTGAGCTGTATTACCCTGCAGCTTATATATTTTCATATACTGGTGTAATTTGGAACTACAATCTAGTCATAATTCAGTTCCTGTCTTTAGTAAAAGCATGTGCCTCTAATTTGCAATCAATTTCTGTGCTTGACACATGGAAATAATGAATATCCTCATCTACAGCTGGAGACAAAGGGAGAAAGGAGTTTGCAGCGCTTTCTGGGCTGGAATGTCTGGGTGTTTCCTTCTCCTAGGCTTTGGAGCCTCGGCATCCAAATCATGCTAATATTGTGCTATAATCATTGTGTGAATAAAGATTCTCAGTTTAAAGTTTTCTTCTATCTCCTTTGAACAGACGACTTGAATAACTACATAAACATGCGTGAGAATTTCATGGCACCAGTTGATCATGTAGGGTCTGCCATTGTGTAAAGTATGAAATGTTTTGCAGCTTCCAAAAGCAGGTGTTTATAGACATATTCATCTCTAAATTTGTGTCATAGCTGCTATTATTTTTCTCATGGTTGTCTTTTATTGAAAAAAAAACTTTTAAAAGAAACAGTATCTGGAAACAATAATTGTCAAAAATAAATATGTTGTTTTGAATTGCATTCTTTTCAAGAAGCCTCATGCCTGATTTTCAAGGCATAGCTGTAAAACTAATTTCCCAGTTTGCAGAAATTTTGGTGAAGATTTTCTCTGCTAAGCCACTGAATTTAAGACTACATTACAGTGCATCATAAAGAGGTCATCTTAAGTTTGTGTTTCACTCCTTTATTTTAGATGGAATGAGATGTGCTTATGTATTTACCATGGTTTTTTAATGTTTTCTTTTATTGTGATAATGGCTGTGATCTCCAGACATGACCAGGATCCCCTTTCTGTTAAGCAAAGCATAAACAGAATTATGAGCCTTCCTTTAAAAAGCTTTTAGAGAAGTATACCAAGTAAGGAGGAAACAGATGAACAGTGCACAATGCAACTGAAACAATTCTTTGCTAGAAATTTCTACAACAGAATACCCTCTTGTAGTTCTAGGAAAAGAGGGTCTGTTTTCTCTCTTGCAGCTGTGAAGATCTAAACACCTGCAGAAGAGGGGGAAGACAAAAATGGCATTTCTTGATCATTTTACCTGTCAGTAATGAAATCACTGCTAGGCTGGAACATGGAACCTGCTTGATAGCAGCACCAGATTATAGCAATGAAAAAGGGAAGTGCTGCAGGGAACTGCCACAGCAAACACACTTGAATAAAAAGCTATCTCCACTAAAATCTGGACAGCTCACTACAGCTGACATCTCTGCACTTGTGGCTTTAGGATTTCCTCTAATCACCACAATAATACAACAATAGTAGATACTTGATGCTACACATCAAGAATTTTCTGTAGTCAAAGAATTGGTTAATAGCAAAGGTATTAAAAGAAATACTTCGCAGCTAGTACAAATTATGGTGGTTTTGACTTCCACTAAGAAGGTTTTAAACTGTAATAAATACTAAAAAAAAGTTTTGTAAAAAAAAATCCTTAGGCCTTTCTGAATCATTTTTCCTACTGTGACATAAATAACCTTATAGCTATTCCCCCTAAGAAATATGCATAGGTTAATTATGCAAAAGCGTACAGATGCAATTTTTTTTTCGTAATAAGCATGGTTACTAGCTGGGGCTGAATTATGTGGGAAATAATTAATAGTCATAGAAGTCACTTCCAACAAAAGCCTGATGAAAGAGAGGTGGCATAACTGCTCATAAAGGTGATGCATTGTAATATTAATCAAGAAAATAGATGTCATATAAAAGCAAAAGGTCAGCTACTGTGAAATGTAGGGGGAAAGAGTGCATCTTAGAATCATAGAATATCCTAAGTTGGAACAGGCTCACAAGGGATAATTGATGTGCCTGAGACCTTGTGCAAATGCTTCTCAAGCTCTGTCAGATTTGGTGTTATAACTGCTTCCCTGGGAAGCCTGTTCCAATGTTCAACCACCCTCTGGGTGAAGAACCATGTCCTAACATGTAATTTAAATCTCCCCTGTCACAGTTCCATGCCATTCCCTCAAGTCCTGTCTCTGATCACCACAGAGAAGGGATGGGTACCTGTCGCACCGCTTTCCCTCACGAGCCTCCTCCAGGGTGAACACGTGACCTCAGCTACTCCTCATATGATTTCTCCTCCAGACTCTTCATCATCTTTGCAGCTCTCCTTTTGATGGTTTCTAAGAGCTTAGAATCCTTCTCATATTGCAGTGCCCAAAACAGCACACAGAACTGGAGATGAAGCTGCATCAGCGCCGAGTAGAGCAGGACAATCCCCCCGTTCAACTGGCTCATGTTGCTGTGCCTGATGCACCCCAGGATATCATTTTCTCTTTTGGCTGTCACAGCTCAGTGCTGGCTCATATTCAACCTGCCCTTGACCAGCTTTCAGCTGAGGTATAATTTTCTTCACAGTGGCTGGTATGGGGCTTTGTTTAGGATTTGTGCTGAACACAAGGTTGATTAAATAGAGAGATGTTTTTCTTATTGTTGAGCAGGGCTTGCACACAGCCAAGGCCTCTTCTGCTTTTTTGTACTGCCATGCTGGTGAGGAAGCTGGGGTTGCCTGAGAGGTGGGGTGTAGACAGAGCCAGGACAGGTGCCCCAAATTGACCAAAGGCATATTCCCTACCATATGACATAATTTTCAGTATAGAAAGTGTGGGGAAGAAGTAAGGGGGGAACATTTGAAGTGTTGTCTTGACTTGTCTTCCCAAATCACTGTAACTTGTGATGGCTGAACACCTTCCAGGCATGGGAAGCAGTGAATTAATTTCTTGTTTTGCCTTCCTTGTGTGTGTTTTTTACCTTCCCTTTTAAACTGTTTTTATCTCAGCTCATGGGCTTTCTAACTTCTACCTTCCACCTTCCAGTTATCTCTCCAGTTTCACTGCTGGGGGAGTGAGTGTGTGAGTGAGTGGGTGGCTGCCTGGGGCTTGGCTGCTGGCTGGGGTTAAACCACAACAACAATCTAGGAGGTGAGCATTTAAGACACTTTTACTGTACACTACCTTTCAAGTAAGAGATTCCTGAAATTACTTACAAAAAGCATGATTGGTATTACTAAAATTAGCCAGAA
The DNA here is from genome assembly GCA_039654755.1 of Calcarius lapponicus. Taxonomy (NCBI): domain Eukaryota; kingdom Metazoa; phylum Chordata; class Aves; order Passeriformes; family Fringillidae; genus Calcarius; species Calcarius lapponicus. The sequence continues at coordinate 43,676,145 of CM077468.1, read as the reverse complement.
TTTGGGTCCTTTATTCCTTCAAAAGACAAGAAATTCTACCAATAGCTAGGGCAATATTAACAATTTAGGGCAAGAAGTGAGACTTAGAGAGAATTTCGATTTAATAGTCTCAATCACAGATTTGCAGCCATTGCTGTCTAACTACTCAGAGGATAGGAGAAATGCTCATTTCTGCCACCTTTCTCTTTCAGATAGGTTACAAAGATAACTTACTATATTTCAAGAACAGTGAAAACTGCATCCTGTTTCTTTGTACTCTGGGAAATCCAGAATTGAACACTGGGAAGATATCTTCCATACTGTTTAGGCAACGGTTCAAGATTTAAAAAACCTTAATTTTATCAGCTAATTCTGTCAGCTATGTCAACTGAATTTCTTAGTCACAATATCTTGAAGTTTACTGACCTCATTTTGAAGAGTAAACCTTGAAAAAACCAATTTCATCATGACTTCATGCATGCCAATGCTTCATTGCCTCCTCTGTTCTCTTCTACCTTAAGTTTTCCATTCTCCACATGCCTATTCTGAATCCTCCTCTCAGCTTCTGTGTCTGAATCTGCATTTTGCTTGGTGCTTTTACACTCTTCCTGTTTATCCCACTGTCTCATATTTCCTTGGACTTAATCTCCTATCTGTTATCTCATGTCCCTTCACAACAAACCCCATTTCATTATTAAGACACTTTCATCCATCTTCTTCTTGGCATACCTACTCCAAGCAATTTCTACCTCATGCATTCTCTGTCAGTCATGAATTTTGAAGGTGACTTCAATACTCCAAATGGAACTGTTTGAGATTGCTTCAGCAGTGCCAGCCAATGGGGAAATATTCCCTTGACTGTGTAAGATTGGTGAAAAGCCCTCATTGCTCTTCAATATTAACTTTCAATCTCAAAAAATGTTGGAAACATATTAGAAGATTTTTTCTTTATTTATCTCCCAGTGTTTCTCTATTTATTTACTTATTTACTGGCATCAAGTAATTTCACCTAACCTTCAGGGATTTTTGTTTGCTATCATTTCAGAGGTGGGGAAAGAAAGACAAGTTTAAAAATGCATATGTTGTCCTCATTGTGCTGTAACAAGATTGGCATGGTACCAGTGATGTTTGAATTTCTCTCTTAGGAAGACTAAGATAGTTCAAGCAGCTGCACTGAAATTGCATTGAAAATGGATACTTTGCAAATTCTCCCCATAAATGAAAGTTTAAATTACACAAAGCCGTCTGACCGGTTATCTCTTAGTAAAGTGCTTTACAATTTGCATATAAACTTCATTTATTTTTCTAATTACACAGAGTAAAATGCATTCATTTTGCTTTTGATTACAAGCAGTTGTGCCAAACACCTGTGACTACCACAAATTCTAATTTGTTATTTATTTACTTCAAAGCAATCTTATCATCTAAATGATTCAAAGCATCAAAGACCTTAATTATTGATAGTCAGTTTGAAGGGTTACACTTTCCATGTCCTTGGGCTGAAGGCACTTCTCTGTTTTCTTCTCCTCAAGTACACACTTGGCTGAGCCAAAGGATGTGATTGTGCTACGAAGTGTTTTGGAAATCACATTCTTATTTAATTGCAACTAGATTTAGAAAATACCAAAGAGCTGAGACTGACAGTGACAATCTGGAATATACTAAAGGAACAACAAAAAGAAAATTAGTCTCCTTTTTACCTTGAAAAAAGTTGTGTGTATGTCACATGTATTGTGCAAGTTCAATCTCTCTCCACAGCACTAATGTTTTGTGAATACCTTTCATTTATTTTATTCCAGACAGAAGTACACCAAATTTACACTATTGCAATAAATGAGCACATGGTGTGTCCTGTCATGACATTTAAGTGGTTAAAAAACTCTTATAGAAGTCAGAAGGGAAAGGATGAAAAGGTCCTCAATACAAACAAGACACTTAGCTAATATGCATGTTTTAGGGTGCATAGTCCTAGCTCATGCACATGCTTGGGTATCACAATTCAAACCTTCAGACACAGATTCTCGGTTGCCTCTCTCTGCAAACCATGTAATTTCCAGAGTCTTGGACTTCATAGCTTCTATACTCTCATAGTGCCTTGAAGGTGTGGTATACTAGATCACTTTCTAGGAGCTGAGAGTACTCAGAGCTTCAGATAATTTAGATAATTTTTAATCACTCCGTTAATTAATTAATTTAATCCTCCATTAGCCTCTACAATATTTACCCTTAAACACTTAAGGCCGTTAAATATAAGAAGGGTCATATTACTCCTGAAGCCTTCATAAAACAGATCATGAAGCCTACAGAATGCATAGTTTGATGTCCAAGTTCCTCACCTGCATCCTTTTACTTTTAAACACCTTGAACTTTATTTCAGCTTTGGATTTCCCAGAGTACAAAGAAACAGGATGCAGTTTTCACTGTTCTTGAAATATATACATAGAGTGCAATCTGTCTGCCAGTACTTCCTTTCCCTGGTTTCATTTATTTTAGACTGGCCTGGCACCCACTGATTCATTGTTTGACTGGTAAAACCCAAGCTGCCTTGTTTTGACTGGATGCCAAAATATACACACCACATTTGGTCTGGGGTTGCATGATATAAAAGATCTGTGGAGAATCCTGTTCCATAGGGATCAAGGACTGAATCAAGGAGGATATGCAGAGTAGCCAACACAAGGCAAATGCATGGATACAGTACATATAAAGTCCATATGGATTTACATATGAACCCATTTGGTAGATTAGACCTGTGGCTGTATGAACCATAGCAGTTCCACTGGCTGAGGAGTGAGGCGAGGTTGTGAATGGTTTGTGTGTACCCCAGCCAGACTATGGTTCATCTTCAGAATCTGGTCTCCTGTAAGTGCAATGCTGATATTTTAATAAAATGCTTAAATATTCCTCAAATGACTTGTTAAGCCCTGAATTCAAGATTCACCTTCTGTAATGTGATATGACAGTAGAAACTTTTTCACTTCTAGAGTTCTATGGTTTTTGTTTTCCTATCTTTTAACTCATGATACCATTCTCTTCTACAAAAGAACCACTAAATCATCTTCTCTGCTCTTGGAAACTTCAAGTCTCAAGAATTCCATTGCAATAAATATTATGCAATAACTTAAGTATCTTAATACTGCTTGCATATTTTCAGTTACAAAAATCTTCCTGGAAATGCCAAAAGATTTTAAGTACATAATCTGTGCATGCTTTCAGCATTAATAGGAAGAGATTAAAAATTAGTCAGAAAATGTAATGCACTTCATTGTTCTACTAACTCTTGTCTTTCTAGGCAGCACTGTCTCAGGATGGTTACATTTGATATGTCCTACAAAAGAGACATATCAAATGAAATGTAAAGAGAACCATAATTATGTGGTAATCCCACAGGAAGATATAGATGCTTTCATTAAACCATGGTTTTTAAAGTTTTAAAATCTCATAAATAATAAAACATAGCAGTACACTAATTGTGAGGTCGAGGTACAAATTGTGTAATGCATTTGTGCCTGCTATTGTTAGAGCTTAATCAGGAGCAATACATGAAGTACAGGAGAGAACACTTGAATCTTCAAGCTAAAGACTGAATAGAGGCCTATATGAGCCAGGATAATTAACATATTACTGTAAGATTCTAAATTAAAATTTTTGTTCAGCCAAAAACCATGATTTTGTAATTCTATTATGAATCTATAAAAAGAGCTTTTCAAGAGTATATAAATGCATGTGTATATAAGTGTGTGTGTGTGTAGATATATATATATATATATAATATCTTTTAAGAAATAATCTCTCCAACGTATTGAAATACACAAATCTGCAAGCTTCAGCTGAGGAAAAAAAAAATGACTACTCAAGTTTCCCTGCTGAAATTAATATGCACAAGCAAACAGCACACATAATGAAAAGCATTTTAGATTCTTAAATGATCTTCATCTTAACAAGCTAATGTGTTATTGTTAACTGAGGGAAATACAATTATTTAACTCCACTGCTTTCCACTACTTTAGATCACTACTTAATTGGATTTTCTAGGTAATTGGTAAAATGATAGTTCCAGTCTCTCTCTTTCTTTCTCCCATTTTCCCATCTATAACTTTTCAAATACTGCACAGGTACTGATTTGACTGAAATTAAACATTTGATGCAAAGCTCTCTGAAGTCAGTGTAAAGGTGTCCACTAACTCTAGTGACACTTGGATCAAACTCCAAGTAAGCTGCTTCAAATCTCTACCTTTACAGCAGATCCCTGCAAGAGAAATTGTTGGATGGCCAGTGGTCAAGATTTCCATCCAATATGAAAGTAGTTTTCTTAATTGACCTCTACAGTCTTACTACTTGACTTTTTGAATTATTAGTATTATTTCACTTTGTGACTATCTAGTTTTAAGTCTTTATGTATTGCCAATATTACTTACAGGGCTTTCATTTATGGTAGTGCTCAGCATGGCCAAGAGGAACTGTACTACATGAATACAAACTCCAGCACACCACCTTTCCTCTGCTGCGAAGTTTACCATGAAATTGAGTCTACTTGCTTCTCCTGAATCATCATTATATCATCAGTGACCTTCCAGTCTCATCAGCATGATCCAAATCCACCTTACAATACCTCTTTGAAGAGTGACGTGGATTGTCTAAGAAAATGCAAACTGGTAGACTGACATCTGGACACCTTTCATTAATTGAGAGTGCAGGGCAAAAAAATATTCTGTACTTAGTTTGCTTCCAGGGAGCTAAGGAATGGTTTACAGCAGAAGACATGACATAATGGTCACCTTTGCCAGTCCACCTCTGAAAGGGAGAGGAGTTTGGCTGGGGAGGGTCCCAAGGGAAGCAGCACCTTTTTTCCTAGTGAGACGTGGTCCGTCTCATTGTAGCGTAATCCTATTTAGGAAAAGCTGTTTTTGTTTTTAATGATCATGTATCAGTAGATTGTGGACCACAGAGAGGACAGCACAAGCCATGCTTAGTGTCCCTGAATCAAGGATCCTCTAGAGGCAGGTGTCAGAGTACATGCATTCTACATTCACCCAATCACTTCTGAAAACACTTTAAGACACAGCAGCATTCAGGAAAAAAGCTCTCTCAGGACACAATCCTCCAAGCAGAACAGTCAGTGTAGCAGTATCAATTGCATCTGTTTTCTCTCCCAATAAGAAAAAAAAGGAGAAAGAGTTCACTGTCAGTACATAAACAGAGTGAAGAGGTAAGGAGACCAGTTTTTAGCCTGCGGCAATGGCCCACAGTTTCTCCATTTCATCTTGTAAAGCACATCAGTGGTAAAATAATTCTGAAAGGAGCTGTGAATGGCAGAGAAATGGTTTGCCACTGCTGTTATGTTTGCAGTGGCTTGCACGTAATCTGCCGCAAGTCCACCCATAGTCTTTCCACGATCAGTGAAATGATTTATTTATGCTCAGAGCTGTCACTTGCTAGTGGGAAATTCTTATTGTGTGCTTCAGAACACACACAACGTGCATGATGTGGCACTCAATTAAGTACACATATCAATCAAAAGACAGCATGAAGATCTCTTTGTCAGCTCCATTGCTCTCTGCCCTAGGTAGAGACCTTTCATTAAAGCTGTTTACTGTATTTGTGCTCATTCTGCGTATCCATTGGGCTGGTTTTGTAAGCCAGAAACAAAAACAGCAAGAGAAGAGCCTATACATTTCATGGTCCAATATATGCCTGAAAAGTGAACATTTTTCGGGTTCTTTCAGTTTCCAGAATTTTTACAAAATACTTGAAACAGTAAGGGCTTTCAGCCCTCTGGCTTAGAGTGAACACAAGTTCCTTTTCTCATCCCTTCCATTCCTACCTCAGGTCTTTGTTTGTGGGCTCAGCAGGGAGGCCAGCAACTGGTAGGTTTACCTGAAAACAAGTGGGCGCTATGAGGAAAAGTTGCTCTCCAAGAGCATCTCTATCAGCCTCTATGAGGATTCCAGTCTGTATCACCATGCAATAATTTTCAGCCCAGTTATTTTCACAAGAACTTTTGTGGAAACTATTTTGCTTTTGCTCTTCACAGTTTCTAGTTTGGCAATTGCAGAGGATTAACATCGGTGCTTTGCTGCGTTCAAAGAGCCATGAAACGCTCCTCAGGATATGAAGTATCACGCGGGCAGCTGGGCACACAGGAATGTCAAGATGTAACTTGCACAACATGATGCAGTTCAAACTCAGAAATTAGGTTTTAATTTGCTGCAAAATTTAACACTATTAAACAGGGATTAACACTGAGGCAATTAAAGTGCGATCGGAAAAGCTCTTGCCTATGAGGTGGGAAGGGATGAATTAACTTTAGGCAAACACCAGGAAGCTCTGAGAGCATAAAGGAAATGGAGCATGGGAGAAAACATACAGGTGCAAAATCTCTTCCTGCATTGGTAAACCATCTTGACTACACTAGCCTCGGGGAAATGTTTTGGAAATCATTCCACACAAATACAGCAATACTGAAATTCTACTAACTCAAGAGACAGAAGCAAAGGACCAATATTTTGATATTTCTACTAAAGCTGGGTCTTGAGAGAGTCTCCTCCTTCCCCTAAAAGACCATTTACAAGCAATACCAACAAAATAGCTTTCAAAGGTTTGGATTTTTACCTGAAGGACTACTTTCAATAACCTACCCATACTATCTCTATTCATCTATTAGTATTCTTGTGAGAAAGTATTTATAAATTTTTGTTCAGCTACCATTATTTAAACCACCTGTGTTTTGCTCCTTAATATTTACCTTATGTATTCCCTTGCCTTTATTTGCACTTTTGGCTCTCTAATTTCTGCCAGCTTCCATTCCTTGCCACAATTTTAATGTTTTGCACAAACCATAGGTCTTTCTTCTTCTTCTTTTTGAATCATATTCTTACTTGTTTCCTAATCTTTAAATGTAGGTGATGATTCTATACCAAAGCAACAGAAGGCTTGCATCTTTGGTCTGCAATTTCTTTACTACGGGTTTCTTTAATTTATTAAATTTTTATCTGTGAGATTATTCCACATGGTTATGGCAACTATTCTGTATGTTCTTGAAGGTAATCAGGTCTGCTCTCCTCTGGTGGAGCCTTCATATACTATCCCATCAGTAAGCAATCTACTTGTAACCTTATTTGCACATCTGTGTGGGGAAAAAAAGAGAGATCCAGAGGAATGCTACCAGCAAATATTAGGTCTCTAAAAGAGCAGAGAAGTCATCTTAGGCTTTTTCTGGAGTCAGAGGAGAGAGAGACCTCCACACAGCACTGCCAAAATCTGAATTTACAAAGTGAAAGAAAATGCCCAAGAGCACTATTAGCTGACTCAAGTGCAAAAAATCAACTTAGCAATGTCTAAAAACCGGACCAGACACTACTCATTTTTATATGCTTTTTTCTGTCTCCTTTGGCCTAAAAATATGGTTGAAGTTTATTTGTTTTATCTTAAGGGTTGCTACTGACTTCTTTGCTAGCATAGTACCCAACCCTGCTTCTTCCAAGATAATTTGCATAGCTGGTCTGGTTCTTCCATAATCATATTTACTGTGAGATACAAATACATTACAGAAAGTGGCAAAGGAGAATCCAAGGAAGAAAACAAGATTTCACTGCAAAATGAAAAACAAAAAAAAAAAAAAAAAAAACCCATGAAAAATTTAAAGCACTCTTCAGAAGTGTGTTTTACTGAGGGTCACTGAAAGGAGGTTGGGTAAGCAGGGAAAGAGCTCAAGGCCCAGGGGCTCTGCATTATTGAAGGAATAGAATTTCAGTAAAAGAACAAAATGTAGTGAACTGGGAGCCAGGGCCAAGTCTCCACTGCAAAGGAAAGAAGTGCAGAAGTAGCTTGGTTTGTGGCAAGGGACTTTCAAGGCCAGGAGATCATTTTCCTTTCCTAAGTGCCCTGCTGCCTGTGCTCAAGGCTAGCTCAGTTACCTGGGACAGCTGCTTAAACTCAGTTCAGACTGCCATAAAGAAGGAGCAGTTTAAGAGCTAAAAGAATCCTCTGCAGGCTCATAGTAATGGTTTGCCCAGCAGCTTCATCTGTGTTGAGACTTCTGTCCTTGGTTCCTGCCTGCTTGTATTCAAAACCAGTATCCTTACCAGCTTCTGAGCTTTGTTTCTCTCCATGTCAGAAATCACATTGCTCCATTTATTTGATGGGGGAAATTGCTGTTAATCAATTAGTTCAATTCTACCAGTGCTGTAGAGCAGATTGAGCCCTTTGTTTTCATTGTGAATATGGTGAGAGTGCAGGTTAAAGGAGATGGAAAGTCTTTGCACTAATGAAAATGAAATTCACTTCAGCCTGGTCTCCTCTCTAATAGCTTTTATATTCCTGTTGAATCTATTCCCATTTTCTCCCTGTAAAATAAGCTAAAATTCAGCAGCAAACCCTGAAATATAATAAATTTCTTTTATGGAATTCTGTCCCTTCCCTGGCTGAAAGTTTTCAGGCTAATAGATGGAAAAGGCATTTCTCAAGCTAACATGAGAGCAACAGTCAGGTGCAGTGATACAGAATTCGCTTAAAGGCAACCTACAAACACCACATTTTGTTTTGTTTTAATTTCTTCAGACTGCAGTGTTTCCTTGAAAAACACCCAGGAATTGATTTTTTTAGTAAGATTTCACAAATTAAAAATACTGGAATAACATTTTATGCTTACTTTTTATAATTAAAATATTTTTTCAAATAGTGCTGTGAGCAGCATTACAGAAAAAAAAATAGTCAACAGCCACACTACCTTTTCAGCCCTTCCCTCAGGGCAGCACTTGCCCAAGTCCCACTTCAAATGTAAAAGACTATTCTCCATAATTCTGATGGTAAAAACAACAGAAGCAATCATTCCATGAGCAGACTCTGAAGATGTAGCATGAAGTAGAAGAGGAAGTGCCCTGGCTTCCTTATATTCTGTGGCTGGCATGCCCTACAATGACAGCATTTCTGTGGTCTGAGCCCAGGGAACATTGCACAGATTCTGTAGACCCAGAATGATCTTTGTGATTTAAATCCCATGCTGTCACTTTCAAGTCACAGAGGGCTTGTTTGGATAGGCCACTGGATTCCTCTAAATGAAGTTTCTTCAGTGAGAATGGCAGATGTATGTGTAGCAGAGGGAGAATTATTGTGCTCTAGTTTCACAGGAAAAGTGTTTCAGTGACACACAAATGTTTCAAAATGTTTTCATCTCTAAATAGGATCAACACTAGCAATTTTAAAAAGATTCAAGACTGAAAAGATATATTTTCAAATACTGTAGTGCATAGAAGAAAGCTTACTCCAGCACTATCTCAAAATGCATAATTTTAATCTGAACAATTTTAAAATACACAAAATTTCTTTAATGTTCTCATCAAATATAATTTTAAACTGGAAAAAATTGTTGAAAAAAAAGTTGAATCAATACTGAAACTACCTTTGAAAACCCTTCTAAAGCAATCTATGAGTTAAAGGGCCTCCAATACCAGTCTTTGGTTCTATAAAATCTTGCTTCAATAAATCAACAGTTTCAGTGAGAAAAGGTATTACAGAAGTCTGACCAACTATATTCCCTACTACTATATTCTAAAATGTGCTCAACTGCCATAAAATTTATTTTTACACCCCCCTTCTTAACCTATTTGATCTTGCCTTAGTTTTCACAATCCTAATCACTGGTCTTTGTAGCATAAGTTTCCCCTTTTTCTCTGAGACACATCCAGCACAATTTCTAGCATCTCAGCTTTAGAATGAAACCGGCATCCATATATACACAGATGGAAATTCTCTAGCACTTTCTTTTCTTTTCTTTTCTTTTCTTTTCTTTTCTTTTCTTTTCTTTTCTTTTCTTTTCTTTTCTCTTTGGCAACTATAAAAATTCAAAGCTCCAGTTGCTCTTTCCCCTGAGGATTTTCTTCCTATATCATTTAACTTTTCCTGGCATCTTTCTTCCTTCTCTTTTATACTACAAATTTCCCCTAAGCAATGAGAACTTGTATTTGCATCTTTGACAGCAAAGGGGAGACTGACGGATGGAAGAAATGCTCTCTTTGAATAATGCAAGATGTTGTGACACTGACAGTAATAAGGAGTCCTAAATAATAGGTCCTTCTGATACAATTTAAAAATATGCAGCCTATTGTCTCAGCCACTAGCAAACCAGCTCATAACTACTGCCTCAAGAGTAAGCCTGAGTTCTATCCATCTCAGTGACAGCTGACAACAGGAAACTAATCTCTCTTAAAAATATTTTCCAATCACTTTTTGTTGTAATTAAATCAACAGTGTTCACCCACAAGTACAGGAAAATCGCTCTCTCTTTTATGACATTTCAGAGCAAGCAGTGCGCTTAAGTTTTACTCATCACTGCCCTGAGGGAAGTCAGTTCCAATTAGAGTTGCCTGCATCACCTAATCCCAGTCAAGACCCTGTTCTCTTTTGTGTTTTCATTATTTTTTTCCAGTGGTGCCCACAGATATTAAAAACAGGAAAGAAATTGTGATACAATGGTAAATCTTATAGGCTTAAAACACCCATGGGCATAAAACCATCTGAATCCTATAGCACTGACACCACTGGCTGAGGACCTTATCCTTAGGATTTCATCTCTGTGTCTTAGTGCCTATAATTTTATTTGGTACATTATTTGCCACATTAAAAGAAATTAGAAGTGACTTGAAAGTTCTTCAAAAGGTGAAAAATTGGTTACTTTCAGTTGTACTTTTAATTATGCTTATAAATTGATATAACTTATACCATTAGAGAGGCTTTATTAACTTTTATAGATTTTGAACTACAGTTTCAATGACATAATTTTGTAATTAGTGACTCATAGTCTTTCATTAATGGAATTTCTGGAAAATGCTGTCAGAATTATAAAGAAAGAGGGAAAGATACAAGAAGGGCAAACTGTATTAGAATGTAGTTAATTTTGTATAGAGACTTACGCCCTCTAACAGCCAATGAAATTTTCATATATGCTAATAGTTAATTGTGCTGAAGTTCAGAGTTGCATGGAAGATTTGCCATGTAATAAAAGTTTAAACCAGCAGCAAAACCATCTGCAGTTATGACAAGAAAAATGCAATCTAATCAAGAACAAAATAATGCAACCTACCCAGGGTACTTTTCAAAGCTACTGCCAGGGAGAATATAGTATGTACTTTTACACACCTTTGGTTTGGTGTGGTCCTGGCTTACCTGAGACAGCATGTCCAGTATGCTTCTACACCTCATATTGAAGCATGTTAGAGACTCCCAATGCTAAGCATTATCTGTTGTGCAGCCATAGCAAAATTAAATTCAACATGAGATTTGCTAAACCCCGCATTCACTAAGATGTAGAACAGCTCATTAAAGTCTGCTTCCATTTTTTTTTATTACATTGTCGTTGACAGTGAAATCAGATTTTAAGTTATAGCTGTTTTCCTTTTCCTCTCTTTGTCTAGTGTTGCTGAGAATAACTGCATGCCACCTGCACTAAACAATCCCTTCCCCAGCCATAGCCATCACTTCTGTGGATATAGCTTATCACATCAGCTTTATTAGCTGATGTATAAAGACACACACAGCAATGGAAAAGTCATCTTAGTGTTATCTTCCTTTGCAAAGAACCAGTATTGCAGATAGCAAATTCTATACTGTGGCTTCAGGACCTTTCTCCATTGCAACTGCTTCCCTGATGTATTGCAGCTTGCAGTAGGTAGAGATAAGCAAAGTAAATATAGAATTAGCTAAAGCTGTTGTGAATTTTCAAAGGTGTACAAAAATATCCAAGTTTCCTTTTATTTCTGAGAAAGGGGTGTAGACGAAAACACCTAGGGTATGTTTCTTCTTCCATAGGAAACCAAGCATCTGTTTGAGACACTAGAGTTATATCTTTTGTTCAGTTTATGATAGAGGTCTTATTTCTAATCTTGCCAAAATGTCTGAACCTGAGCCATGTTCACTTTAAAATGATGACTACATGTCACTGTTTATGCTATATAATGTTACAAATAGATGTAGGAAAAATACTTAGAATAATATGCTAGAAAAAGGCAAATTAAAGCAAAAAAAAATTCCACGCAATTGTACTTACGGGGAATATCTATCTATGGTGCAGAAGTTTGCATGGCTTCACCTGAAATTGTAGAGAATAAAGGTTCAGAAAGAATCTTACAACTCTCTTCTACCATCTCTGCAATGCTTGTGTGTTGACATTCTCTTAGGAGGAGACTGGACCTCTGACTTTTATTAGAAATCTCTATTGTGCCTGGAGATACCAACTCAGACAAACTCTACGTGGATCTTAAAAGAGTCATCAATACTTAGTGGATATCAAGGCCACTTTTGGCACTGTGTGAAAGCCTCATTCCATGGCCAAGGGAGAGCTGGTGATGTCTAACATGACACAAAAATCACCATCTCCTTCCTGCTCTTGTATTTAGCAGTATGGGAGATAAGTAACCGTGTACATATCAGAACACTCCAACTTTCCTTTTCTCAGATGATATCTCAACAAAATCTGCTACTCAGGTCTAGGGGATTTGCAAAACTCTCCTAGGAAAAAAGGTAAAGGAAAATTAAACTACAGATACATCATAGGTGGACTTGTGGAAAAGGATCTGCAGTGTCTTCTATTGATCCAAGTTATTCCATAAACATCTGGAGGACAGTGTCTTATTCCATCTGCCCATGAAGGCATAACAAAATCAGGACTGAAAATAATAAGAAACAACAGAAAAACAACTTTTTAAAACTATAAAAATTATAACCCTGACAGGACAAAAAGAAATATACCAAATTTATAAGATGCTGCCATTTAAGAAAAACTTTTTTCTTTTTCATTTAGGAAAAAGAGGAAAGACGTGTTTGCACATCTGTCTCTGATTTTCCAATGTTTATTTAATTCTAATACTCACATAACATTCAAAGTGATCCTGACAGATATCTGATAATGAATCTGCTTTGAAACTCGTCCAGAGAAGAAAAACCTGTTCAGGGAATCCAGTGCTCTAGCTCAAAGGGAATAAGTTTAGTTCAGCCTGGAACTTGGTTTCAGTTAATACAATTACACTTGTACATTCTTTACTTGGAACATTTACTAAGTGTTTTGAGGCTATAAATGAACAAGAATTGGCTAGGCATAACTTTAAATCCATCTCCTGCCTGCCCATGAGTAAGAGTGTAACATGATTTGTCCCCTCTGAGGAGAGTGGAGATTTGTGACTGTAGATTCCTAAATTTAAAGGAATACTTGTTTAATATAAAATTTCAATTTAAAATTGTGACAGCTGCCTGTGACTTAAATCTTCTTTTGGTTCATCTGCTGAGAATTTTTCCTTTTTATTTTCAAAGTATTTCCCAATTGTCTGTGAGGTTAATTCATTGCACCACCAGATGAAGGACTATTATAGCCATTCCACTTTGTTTTTTTCCCAGTTAGAACCACTGAAGGAAATGCCAGAGGTTTTGAAAAGCATCATATCTTTATGTCTTTAAGGTACTACTTAATCATCCTATTACAGAATTTCCTGAAGAAGCAGCAAACAGCAACCTTAAGTTTGTAGGCAAAAGACAGGATATTTTATATTTCTGCAACTTCTTTTTTTTCCTGCCAGAAGTCACATTCACTGATTAGAAAATTACTGGTTTTACACCACAAGAAGGTGAGGGACAATTCCATTTTATCATTCCTAATTTTAATGTTGTTTGTAACTCACGGTGCTAACTAGGCTTCAGTCACGACTGATAGGGGCTTACCCAAAAGCAATGAGAAGCACTTGTCCTCTCAGTCCTTTTCAGGCTACTGGAATGTCCAGATGACCTTTGCATGCAAACTTCCCCATGTTACTGACAAGAGCAACACAATCCTCCTCATCTGGTAGGGCAGCCAAAACCCATTGCTTGTCACTCCACATCAAAGGAAAAGAAATGTGGAATTAAGTGTGGCTGCTGAGCTGGCCAGCTCTATGAGAGTGAAGACACTCTTCCTTTGAGAGCTTCAATGGAAGAGACAGAAAGAATTTAATCAGCTTTTCAATATATAGTTCTGAAACAATAGGACAGCTTTCTGACTAGGATAATTTTATTTATAAAGTCAGCGCAGTTTGCTGTGTTTGTTTAGAGTAAAACTTTTTAGCTCAGCTCAAGTAATGAGCTTCCTCAGGGATTCTGCAAGAAGCATTTTCTATCCACGGTACAGCAGGCAGGCTGGAATTGGGGCAAAGCTCTTTGGAGGCGTTGCCAGCTCTGTTTTGATTGCTGCTGAGTGCCTAGCGGCATGTCATGCGGTTCTTTGACTGCATGTTTGGAACTTGAAAGCCTGAGATGAACAAGCAGGTAGGGTAGTAGCTAGCTACAGAAAAATCAGTTTGTAGAACAATTTGCACATCAGGAAATGTTTTCTTTTAACCAAGTATAAGTAGAATTCTAAAAAAATCACCTTTCTCATATGACGTTGTTATCCATATTTCAAAATATGAGAATCCATATTTCAAAATATCAGAATTTTTTGATGTCCTAGAACTCAAGGGGAATGAAACACACTGACAGCAACCTGGGAAGAAGCTTACAACAGGGGGCAGGCTGACAGCCATGGATGTGGCCTTGGATGAAGGTTAGAGTAGGTGACTCTTCTGGTGGGGAATGATGTTCCCATGAAGAATAGAAAGGAGATTTGTTTGCGTTATCTAGTACCTGGCCAGCCAAAATGACTGAATAAAAGTCTGGCTTTACATATCTTTTAAGGCTATTGATAAAATGGTCATATCAAAGCCACAGACCACAGCAAAAATAAATATAGATTTTATCTAAAATGTATAAAATTTACACCACAGGAAGGCTGTTATGTTCTATCCAGCCATCATGCAGGAAGGACCCAGGTTTTTCATTATTTCCATGACCTTATTTCATACTTTGTTTTGATTTGAGCTGGGAATCTGTATACTGCATGAAAAAGATGATAAAGCCAGTATGCAGTGCAAAATATTAAAATAACAGAAAACCAAGTTTCAGTCAAGCCATCTGCTCCTTTTTCAGAAGAGCTATGTGTTTAAGGGGGGAAAAAAGGAAAAGAAAGAATAGCTAAACAGAAATAATGCAAAGGTTATGGGAAAAAAATGGTCGGAAAACAAGTAAAACTATTTTCATTATCTATCCAGTTAAAAATTCTGCTTCTCTAAAAAAGAATTCTACTTGGATTGCAGACTAAAGGATTAAAAATAAACATAAGGGAACTAGAAACAGTCTTTTCTCAAAAGATTTAAACATACTGAAACTGTCATTTTTTTAATTTCTATTATGATAAAACAAATAAACCTGATCTAAAAATTCAGAAAACTTTACATAATATGTAAAGTTATATATTATTAACATGTTATATTTATTTACATATAAACCTATACTTTTAGCAGAAAAAATTAACCAATTAACCAAAAACTTGTTTCTTGTTCTACATGCTGTTAAGGAGCTTAGGAAAAAATGCAGACAGAATTTAGAAAACAAACAAAAAAAACCAAAACAAAACAAACAAACAAAAAACAAAACAAAACATCCAAAACTCCCCTTATCAGACCAATATTAACTTTTTACTTAGAAAGATTAATACCAGTATAGAAGCATTAGATAAAAATATTTTGTCTCAAGGATGGAGTTACAGGAAACCATGGCCCTAGGTTATAGACATTGAAAGGAACCTGTTAATAACTGCACTGAAGAGAGAAAAGAGGAACTTTTTTATATTATGAGCAAAATACTGATTATTTTATAAAATATATTAAATAGTTTTAGGCAAAAACACATTTCAAAAGGAGATGCATCAAGTTTTTCCACTGGAAAAGCAGTTATGTTTCCACCAAAAGATTTATGTTACTTGTTGTAGCTAATAACAGACATCAGATTATTTACCTCAAGTTTCTTTACTTTCCAAAACAGAAGCTACAATGAAAGCTAGTTTCTTAGGGTCAAAATACTGTAGCTGTTCAATCAGTCTTTTGTCCTAAACTGCTGTGCAGTGTTTGAAACCACTATTATGAAGCTCTTTAAGTATGGGGGGAAACATATAGCCATTTCCATTTAAGATTGCTGTTCCCATAGTCCCACTAGTTGCTGTTTTTCACTGTTTTTCATCAAGTAACCACTTTGCTGCCATTTTGTATTTACAGATCTCTAGCGATCAACACTGCCAGAGCTCAATCAAGTCATCTGGTGAAGCACCCATGTCCTTCAGCACCTACAGGAAAGAAGCAGTGTGGTATGAAGTCCTACAGTTTTCTCATTAGAACAAAAAAAAAAAAAAAACAAAAACCCAGATCCTCAGCTCAGTTTTAAATCTTAGACTTTTAAAGCAAGAAAAGTTCTAGCAGTGTAATAGCATGCAAATTAGATCTGACCATTCAAGCTTTTCTTTATTTCCCATTGATTTAAATAAAGGCACTAAACCAAGCTGTGGTTCTGAGCATGCTGCATGAGTCAGACCTGCTTGCACAGACAGGAGATGCTTTCTTTGTCTAGCAGGAGAACATCTGGGATCACTGAACTTCCCAATATCACTGGGCCCATGCAACCTGACAGCATCAGCGCCCGACCTCCAATGCTCAAAAAATATCTGCATGACTCTGACCACTGGCACAGGCTTTCATCTGTGAAAGATGTGCAGATATTTCTTCAGATGTATCTTGATGGTGCCTCATTTTACAGTAGAGCTAGATTTTTGATTGTATCTATGTATCTATAAAGGCATGGGTAAAAAAAGAGACAAACCCTGGCTACTTTAGAGGATGTGACTTTTGCCAGAGAACAAGGATTCCTCTCTTGGACAGCATTTTCAAAGGATGTTTTAAAAAAATAAGACAGCTTTGTCTGAGAGAAGGAAACCTTCAGGCAGTGCAGGAGAGACAGGAATATGAGCAGGTAGGGTGGCAATCCTTCCTTTATAAAATTGTATTCTATTTATTTCACTGATTCTGTAGCTATCTTTCTGTTCCCTACTTTTAGAGACATCCATTATTTCATTCACTGCTTGGGTAAGAGGAAAGCTGAATCAATCAGTCAAACAAGTAATGTAACTGTTGATTAAATCCAGTTCTCAGTGCACATTTCAGCCAAGAGAACCCATTTTTATTGAAAGAGAAAGAAAGAAAGAAAGAAAGAAAGAAAGAAAGAAGAAAGAAGAAAGAAGAAGAAAGAAAGAAAGAAAGAAAGAAAGAAGAAAGAAAAGAAAAAAAAGAAAGAAAGTAGTTTACATAACAGCTTTAAGCCAAAAGCATCTCATCATTTTACAAGCTGCAGAAAACATGACTCAAAATAGTAACAAAATGCAAAAATAATCTGTCTAGCCCTCCCAAGGGAACTGCAACTAAGATTACCCTATACATGGTTACTATCTATACAATGATTTTCTTAATGTCTAAAGGCAATTTCATCTCTTGTATTTATCAGGAAATAAAAACAGCTGTATTAGACACAACACTAGTATCTATTGGTCCGCTGTGAGTACAGCAAAAATAGGATCATCCTGATCAAAGCTTGACTCTTGAGTGATGAATTCTGAATTGGTTGAGATACATCCAAGACACAATGTAAGGTTTTATAATAGTCCATCAAGTCAAGGCTCACTCCTCAAATTGAGGAAAACCTTTTCAGATGAGTAGATTAAAAAATGTTACTGAATTACTAAGGACAGCAGTACTTATTGTTTTGAGTCATGTTTTCTGCAGCTTGTATAGTGACCAGATGCTTTTGGTTTTAAAGATGTTATAAATAGTTAAACTTTCTTTCTTTCTTTCTTTCTTTCCTTTCTTTCTTTCTTTCTTTCTTTCTTTCTTCTTTCTTTCTTTCTTTCTTTCTTCTTTCTTTCTTTCTTTCTTTCTTTCTTTCTTTCTTTCTTTCCTTCTTTCTTTCTTTCTTCTTTCTTTCTTTCTTTCTTTCTTTCTTTCTTTCTTTCTTTCTTTCTTTCTTTTTCTTCCTTCTTCCTTTCTTTCTTTCTTTCAAAATATGCATTGAGATATACATATATACATCAGTCCGTCAGCACAAATGCAGATCAAAGCTCATGGGTTTTTTCTCTCTAATGCTTGTTCCTCTCTCTTCCTTATAATGTATGCAGGAGATTTTCAAGCACTGGGAAAGGGACAAGAGACTGAAAGTGTTGTAGTAAGAGACTGTGAAGGGATGAACACAATTCTTCTGAATTTCATTTTCCCAAATTTCACTCTTCATAGAACAACTTGTTCTTTACAGCAACTTATACTTTAAAACCATGCAAATGTCAACATTACCTGAGTGAAAAGAGATTATTTCAGCTTAAATATGTTCAAAAAATTACAGCAAGTTTATAGGAATAAAGCATAAAATTACATTAGTCTCAAATTGCTTGAATTTTGATAACCACCATTATTTGCAGCAGATATTATTAAGTTTAACTTTGGAATACATTCTTCTATATACAAATGAATAAGATATGAGAATAAAAAGATAAATTTGTCATTCAAGTATTGGCATAATATAAAAATATATTATATAGAAAGGTCATTGTTTAATTTTAAAGGCTGTGAATGAAATCTTTTCCAGCACTTTGCTTCATTTAGTTTCAGAATTACAAGGATTTCATAAGGTCAGCCCTTAATTTATAGAAAGTCCGATGCATTTTCAGAAGTTATATCACTATATAAAATAAATAGGGTTATATAGAGATATATAAAGGATAATTATGGGGTTAATCTTGTTTTTAGACTGTCTTCATATGTTCACTAGTTAGCAGAGACTATTTAAAGTACTTTTTAAGGTTTTTAAGTACAAAAATGATAGGGATAGACTGACATTTTTAGTGACAGAATACTAGCTATATTGCTCTCACAATACATTTTCTGAAACAGACATAATTACAAAAGCTGATCTAGACACAGATATAAAAAACCCTGCCAAGTACCAAGCATCTTCAGACTAGGCAT
Organism: Calcarius lapponicus; assembly: GCA_039654755.1. Classification (NCBI taxonomy): domain Eukaryota; kingdom Metazoa; phylum Chordata; class Aves; order Passeriformes; family Fringillidae; genus Calcarius; species Calcarius lapponicus. Next base: position 43,657,270 of record CM077468.1, on the reverse strand, counting down.
GAAATTGTGATTAATTAGAAATATACATGTAAGAGTTTTGTTGAACATTAAAAAATTATGTAGTGAAATAGAATAAATGTGATAATAAGAGCAGCCTTTTTAAACATTTCTCTGCAACTTCATTATGAATTTCTACTTGAAATTAATAGAATGTCACATAACAGAAGACACATTACAGGCTGGGGGGTAGTGATTTTCCTTATTGATTCTTCAGGTAAGCATGGGGTTTTAATTCCTTTGAAAAAGTTTTTCACTACACAAAAAGCACTAGGGGAGTTGGAGCACTTTGTGCTAATGATACTTAGTTTACTCTTAGATTTCAATTGTGCGACCTTTTTGGGGACATTTGGCTTTTTTGTGCTGAACTTCCAAGAAAAAATGCTCTGATTTCAGCTGCATATTACCAGTGCTTCCAAATTAGTTGCGGTAGTAATGGCTGCATTATCTGCAGGAGGAGCATTACTATCAGTGATGATCTAGTATTGGAGAACAGGACATTAAAAAAGGCTATTCAAAGCCATAGTAGGTAATAGGTTTAATAAACAACATCAAGTAAAACAAGGTCTGTGACTCTAGACATTACGTTGATGAACTTATCCTATCTAGTATTGTAAGCTTATAAATATTTAAAGTAAGTGTGAGACAGTCAACCTTATATTTTCCCTATGTAAAGGAGAAGCCATATGCTTTGAAACAAAGTTACTTAGACTTAATTTAAAAAAAAAAAATAAAAACTTGAAAAAACTGCAGCAAATCTTAAAAAACCTCTCAAATCCCTCCCACTTTTTTTTTTCTGAAATTGCAGTTTTCATCAACAACATGAACTGTCCTGGAAATGCAACAGTTCTCATGAAATCTTCAGTGAGTGTAAGAAGGAGAGCAGTATTAAATATATTTAATTGAGAACCCAAAAAACAGTGACATTTTCAACAATGCTATATCTCAGCTCAGAAAGGTTTGTAGACAGAAATTTTCTCCAAAGAAATCTCTAGTTTTAGTTGTTTTAAAAGCTGCTTAAGATGTTTTAACAATAAAAAATACTTTAATAAACTTTGAAACCACTTCTAATTTTAAACAAGACAGTCTTACTTGAGTGGAGTTTTTTTAGGCTAAAATTTAAGGACTGTCTTCAAAATGCATGCAGAATTGATTCTGAGCTTTTCACCAGTATAATTCTATTTAATGCTATAAAGATCTTATGAATACTTCTATTTTGGGGAAAAAGCTATTCTCAGAGACCAATTCCAGCAGAATATTAAATCATCTATTCCTGCCTGCAAATTCACCTAAGGGGGAGCTCCATGGCTCCCAGGTCAGTAGTCTGTTCCCCTTTACATCATATTGTCATATGGCTTGATGGTCATGGCAGGTCTCAGGTAAATCTCTTTTGCACCATACAGCAGCATGTGGCAATTATTTGTGCAGTCATATGCCTGCCTTGGAAACTTTTCCAGTATGCTCCTAACATTTAAGAGATAACAATACTGTAAAACTCCTCCTGGCAACAGGACAGACTTCCTCCTGGCAACAGGACAGACTTTTAAATTTAAAAACATGGCTTTATTCTTTCTCATTTCAGGTGTTATCTGGATATTCAGATTTTTCCTCTCAGTCTGCTTTTTCCATACACTACCTCCCTGAACTTGACCTGCACCACCCATTCCAAATTTGAACACTAAAAATGACATTTCTTTGGTGTACTTCTGTATTAACCTGCTATACCATTCCAATATGAGAGTCTGTGCATGTTAGCAATTAATGGAAAAGAATGAAATTTGGAGGTTCATCTTTTGTAGTTAGATTTGCAGCAGTGAAAGCCCAGTGTATCTGGTCTCTGTCACCTAACGTGTTAAAAAGCCATCAAATGTGTCCTATTTAGAAACACTCCTTTGTTAACAAGCATTGAGATCTGTGTGTAGAACTGTACATTTAGCATTTTTAGGGGCTTTAATGCCACTGAGAGCTCTGGTGGCTGCTGGCCTCTGCCTATATCCTCTTTCCACCTTATGTCCAGTAGTATTACATCTTAGAATGGGCTAGAAACTCATTATCTGAGCTTTCTGGACCATGGCCTTTTGACTAAGTAAGAGGAAGTTCAGTTATTAATACCAAGAAAAACATGCTTCCCTACCAAAAATGTACTAATACCATGACCAAAATCAATGGTGGGGAATCATATATGTAATAATATATTATTTGGATTCATATTTAAGCCTCAAGATCCAGGAAGATGTCCTTAGCAGTCTAATTTTTAGAAACGTGCCTTTTTCTTTGCCGCAGATCAGGGAAATGATAGGTGTCAGTTCAGCAACTGAGTTAGTCACACAACAATGAGCTACAAGAAAAGGAAGTGTTGTAAAAAAAAAAAAAAAAAGTCTTTAAATGAAACAGTTTTAATTGAATAAATTAATGGCTGCTAAAGCCAGACAGAGTGTTTGTGAAGGTAAAAGACAAAGAAGGCAGGTGAGGGAGAGGGACCAAAATGAAGAGTAGAAAAAAATTCTTTGTGAAATAAACAAACACCTTCACATGGTCAAATGCACTGTCAGAAGTTTTTGTTTTTCTTGCTCCACTGCACTGATGTATTTTGACAGGATATTTTGTTCTGCCTCTAGGGTTTTTAGGGAAAAGGAGCTCATGGGCTATTACTGTTCCAGTGAAGAGTTTTGACTGAAATGTTTTGGCTCATTTCCTTGAGCTATGCATTAGCCAGATGGTTTGATGCATGTACCATGCCACCCTGTTTGATCCTGCTGTTGGACTTAAGCTCCTGTTCCACTGTCAAAGGAAAGGATTGTTATGAATGTTCTCATTAATATTCACACTGAAGAGTGATCTGACTGCCACTTTACTTGTACTGCAGGTTAAGTGAGGGTGCCCTGTCAAAACAGAGAAAAATCTTTACCTCTACTAATGCAAACCAGTCTGAGAGAGGGTTTTGAGCAGAAAATTAGATTCTAGTATTAAGGGCTTTCCTCTTCTTTGACTGAGATTTACTATGTCAAAATCTCTTCTTCATTACGAAATAAAAAAACAGTATCTAACTCTTTCAGAGGGGAGAAATATTCTACAAGGTTTTGTGGTAAAATACTTGCATAGAAATTAATAGAAAACAATATGATTAAATTTGATGCAGTACTTAAAATCCCTGCTCATGGACAGTACCTATTATCTGGGGTATGTGTACACGTATATAACACATAAACCAGAAATTCCTTATGGATGGGTATCCAAAGAAGAGCTAAAAGGTGCAAAAGAGACTGGAGCTCTCTGTCATCCATCCAGTTCTAGCAGAAGGTAACACCCCAGAGAGCTGAGGGCAAACACATCCTGTGATAGAGCAGACAGTTTCCCCTAAGACTGCTTTCCAAAGGTTCTGGGCAAGTTCAGGGACTCACATCACTAAGTTCAGGGACAAAATCATCTGGGTGCTCTCAACTTGAGAGAACATCATGTAGAGAGGTATCAACATTTTGAGAATATAGCTTTAAACATGGTGGGAAGCCTAGTCCTTAGGCAAGGAACTTGGGTATCTGCTGCATTTCTTAACAGCTGATTCCTGCTATCCAGAGATTAAAAATGTCAATCTACCCTGACTCAAAATTGACCATATATTAATTTTTATTTTTGGATGGCCAAAAACTATATCCTGTTCTCAAAATTACTTTTCAGGACAACTTTTTTCTTCTTTAGAACACATTGAGCAATTGAGCAATACTGTTACTGGCCTTAGTGAAGTATGTTAGTGGTGTAAGAAGCTGCTGAAGAAGACAATTGCCTCTGTCAGCCCACATAATGAAGCATTTAAGATTATGTCCACCATTTCCTGAATTCTTGTGATACTGAATTCCAGAGGCTAACCATAAACCAAGGAAAGGAAGAGATGTGATGGCAGTTCTAATTCAAAGAAATGTTTCTACCATGACTGAAAAGGAAAAGTTTTATGATTTGGATAGAAGATCTGCAACCTAAATGGAATTCATTTGGCTTCTGTGCAGGAATGATCTTGGATTTTGCCTATTAATCTTGGAAGAAGAACTATTCTCTCTAACTGAGTGAGACAGGATGCCAAATTCTTACTCATGGCATAGTCTGTATGTTCAGTATAAATTAACCTTTTGGTTTTTTCGTGTAGTTGTGTGCTATATATCCACAGTGCATTAACTTCTGTTTACTCTAGACAGTTACAACAATGGAAGAGGTCCCCGAACCTCCTACATGCCAAAATAGACAGAAAAAACAGTCTCAGTATGAGCAACTATCAGCATATTCTGTGCCAAGATCAACAAAAATCTGTCTGGTAGAATATTTATCTTATTATACAGTAGTTGCTACATCATAACTAGCTTTTGTTAGAAATTACAGCTTGCATAAGGATCTGGTAAAATACCAGAAAGGTAATACCTTGAAAAGGATTTAGCTCTGGACAAGAACATAAGCATGCAAATGTAAATACCAGGAAGATGCCTAAACCAAAAAATCATAGTAGAATAGAATAGAACAGAATTATAGAATGATTTGTGTTGGAAGGGCCCTTAAGGATCATCTAGTTCAAAATCCTCTACCATGGGGAAGGCGACCTTTCACTAGACGTGGTTGCTCAGAGCTCTGTGAAGCCTGGCCTTTAAACACCTCACCTCGAAGGATGGGGCATCCACAACTCCTCTGAACAATCTGTTCCAGTGTCTCACCACCCTCAGTGAAAAAAAATTCTTTCAAATACCTAGTCTGAACCTCTTCTCTTTTAGTTTGAATCCATTCTCCCTGTTCTGTCACTACAGGTCCTTGTAAAAAGTCTCTATCTTTAGGCTCCCTTCAGGTATTGAAAGGCTGTAATTAGGATACTCCAAGGCCTTCTCTTTTCCAGGCTGATCAAATCCAACTCTTTCAGCCTTTCCTGGAGAGCTGCTCCAGGCCTCTGATCATCTTGGAGGCCCTTCTCTGGACTCACTTTAACAGGTCCACATCCTCCTTGCTGTGATGGGAGCCCCAGAGCTGGATGCAGCACACCAGGCAGGATCTCACCAGAGGGGAGAACAGGGCAGAATTCCCTCCCTGATCCTGGTGGCCACACTGCTTTGGATGCAGCCCAGGACACGCTTGCCTTTCTGGGCTGTGAGTGCCCATAACTGGGCCTTGCCCAGACTCTCATCCACCAGCACCCCCAAGTCCTTCTCAGCAGGGCTGCTCCGATCAGTTCCTCCCCAGGCTGTGATGATGACACTGGGGGTTGCCCTGACCCACGTGCAGCACCTTGCACTGCTCTTGTTAAACCTTATGATGTTCCCATGGACCTTCTCGAGCTTGTTCAGGTCCCTCCTGTCCTTCAGAGTGTGGAAATCACATCACTAATCTTGGTGTCATCTGCAATCTGCTGAGGCTGTTCTTGATCCCTTCATCTTTAACATTAATAAAGATATTAAATAACACTAGTTCTAATATGGACCCCTAAGAGCAGCCAAGCAGCCACTTGGCAGTGATGTCCATCGAGACACTAAGCTGTTGACCACAGCCCAACCAATTTATGCATCTTACAGTCAAATCATCAAATCCACTCCTTTCCAATTTAGAGAAAAGGATTTTCCGGGGCACCACATCCAAGGCTTTACAGAAGTCCTGATAAATGACAACTGTAGCCCTTGCATTGTCCCTTGATATAGTCACTCCATCAGAGAAGGTCTCTGGGTTGGTCAGACAGAACTTGCCCTTGGTGAAGCTGTGCTGGCCTCCCAAATCACCTCCCTGTTTTCCATGTGCCTCAGTGTAGCTTCTAGGAGGATTTGTTCCATGATCTTCCCAAGCCCAGAGGTGATGCTGACAGGTCAGTGGTTCCCGGAGTCCTCCTATCTACCCTTTTTAAAGATGGGTACAGCGTTTGTCTTTTTTCAGTCATCTGGGATTTCACCTGACTGCCATGACTTTTAAAATATTGTGGAGAGTGGCTTGGCAACTACATCAGCTGATTCCTTCAGAACTCTGGAATCCATCTTAATGGATCCCATAGAGTTAGGTACATAATATACCTTCAAAAGCTCAGCTCAGTTGCACTTTGACAGATTAAATGACTGCTACCAATAGACCAAGAAATTTTTTGTAAGTTGTCTGCCCTGTCTCTCTGGTGGTAATTTCAGTGGCCTCTCAGGGCTGGCAGAAAAAGATAAGAACCAACTCCTCAGTGACTGTCATTTACAGGGAGTCAGAACTGCAAGGCCACCTCCATTGCCCTAAATTAATAAACTGAATTGTCAGATACACACATGAGGCTGACACACATTTATCCTTCTGCCCTATTTATCTCTGGCCAGGATAGACTGAAAGCTGAAGACAGCACATTGTTCATACCAGTTTAGCAGATAGAGTGTCGGTCAGCTCCTTATTCCATTCTGTCTGGAACAGTTTAGTGCTGATCTCCTGTTTAAAGCCCTTATGTAGTCACAAAGTAAACATTTCTCTGAGTTTCCCTCCTGAGAATAATCCTTCATTCTTTAGGGATTTTTATTTCTCTCCCTAGCCCACGTCCCACAAAACTGTGGTCAGAGCAGACTCTGTACAGGAGTTCCTGTGTGAAAAAATTTAGGAATAAGAAGACTGCAGTTGAGTGAAACACCTTCTCAAATGCAAGAACATAGGACCTGAGGATGTTTTTTGTTTTCTGAGACCTTTAATTCAGAGATATGTTTGGTTATCAATTTTTATGAGTATGTTATAAAACCCCCAATTTAGTGTTGAATGATCAGGAACCTTAAAGTTTAAATGGGACTTTGAGCCTTATGTAGTTAGGATTTTGCCTGTTCTGAGGAACTAATTTCACTGAGTAATAGAAGTGTTTGTAAAATAAGTTTTTCTAGCAATAGAGTATATAGAATGTTAAAGATCAGAGGTGGCCTGTCCAATCCTGGATTTTGAGAGTCTTAATTTTCTTCTGTCTCTTATACGAAAAAAATACAATATTCAATGTCATCCAGAATAAAAGTTAAAAAATTACCTGTGTTTTTTTTTTGGTAATGAAAGTGCTGATCATTTTGGATTGTGATTAGAGGAAAACAGTAGACAGAAGGTTTTTCCTGGGGGAATGTTATAGATCAGAACATGCTACAGAGGTTCCTCTTTGTTCATACAGCTTATGGAAGTAAGCTTTGCTTCAAAAGGCCTTGCTTCAAGCCTTAGATATTTTGGGATATGTGTAGAGTCTGAGTCAGCCAGACTGTGTCAGACACAGGTTAGAAAAAACACAATATATTGTTCTCAAAATGTTTTTCTTGACATTAAACCAAAATTTTGACATAGTTTCTACCCATTGCTCTTTGATTACGATCTCTTCTAAATTATGTTAAGTGACAGTGATACATTAGTTATAAATGGTAAATACAATTTTTAAAGAGCTGGTTCCCAATGCAAGATAAGAAGGCAGAAAGAGGCTCTACCTCTACTGGCACACAGCCAGTGCAGAGCCAGGAGCAAAGAGACTCACTGAACATGCAGGAATGAGGGGTGAGTTCAATGTCAAGGGCTTATTCAGACTTTTTGCTGCTCTGCCAATGCTTCCAGCAAGTGCCCAATTAGCAGTGACAGCGGTGATGGTGTTTATGAGAAACAAGCCTGAGACTGTCATTTCTTTAAATTTGAAACTGCAGAGAAGTCACAGGGTGGTAAAGCTTTTAAGTTCTTATTGACATGCACCAGAAACTGACCTCAAACTTGTGACTTAGAGGTGAAAGTCTTTATTTGCTAAGTCAGTTTGTCTCCCACAGAGTGAATTTGTAAAGCAAATTTCCATTCCATTCCATTCCAGCTTACTTTATTTCTCTTGAGATGAAGGAAGTTCTCCCCTGCAGAGCAGCTAGAACAGGACCCTCCTATCCCCTCCTCTCATGAAGGAAAACTGGGCTGCAAAGTCACACAGGTCTATGTGAACGAATTCAACAGTGCATCCAATACTGAAAGGGAATAGTGAGAGGAATGCAACAATAATGGAAGTTGTAAATTCATTAGCTAAAAACACAGTAGATTGTCACAGGAGGTATTGCCTGGGGGCGTTAGTGAATGTGGTGTTTCAGTAGCTACATTTAAAAGTTTGAAAAAGAGATATGAAAGAGAGAGAAGGAAAAGAAATAATATGTATGAAATACTTTGGAAAGGCTGAAATAAACACAAAATGTAGAAATTACTGAAATGTTCCCCTAAGAGACAGTCTGTTAATTTGTTGGCTTGGCTTCTCTTGTCTGCACACACTGATGGGTATTCAGAAAATAACAGTTCACATTAATTTTTAGCATATGGGCTAAACTGCAACCATAGTTCTTGGTTGTCAAACATCTTACAGTGCTCCTGAGACCATTTCTACTCTGAATCCTACTGCCTTAGAATTAAAAAAAAAAAAAAAAATCTGATTCCTATGTAGAGTCTGAATGTGTGGAGGTTTTTGTTTACTTTGATTTGAGAGTTCAGGGATTGACTGCCTATTGGACAGCTTGTTGCTTTGAACATCTGGCCAAATTATTGCTATTTGCATCTCCTTTTTCTGTTCTCTTTCCTATTGTTTCTGCTATTATCCATTGTAATAGAATGAATCCAAGATTAAACTATTTTTGATCTGACCTGGTAAAGCCCTTCTTCTCTCAGGCCATGTAGAGAGCCGGTCCCTTTTTTTTATTAAAGGAAAATAGGACTCTCATCTGACATTATGGGTGCTTCACAATCTTTTTCCACAGGTAAAAAAGACAAAGTTGATTCAAAATGTCAGGGAACAGGACTTGCATGGTGTGCCTGAATTGTGGGCCCAAGGTTATTCTTTGTTCTTGTTCTCTCTTCCTAGCTTAGCTGTATGGCAGACAGCTACTTAGGCACCTACAGAGTCATTCCTTTCCAGCTCCTGATCTCTTGATAATAAAGGGCATGTTGAGAGGTGATTTGACTGAGCTGCTGCCAGCCAAGGCTGGCATAATGGTGTCTTTCCAAGATAACATGAATCAGAGCAACTCACATAAATTATCTGACATATTCTGGGACTAAGATAGCCTTAGAGGTTAGGTCATCACAAAGTGATTATAAAAGCATTTCTGACAGCTCTCTCACTGTTCAAAATTCTGAGTTGAACTTAGGAAAGCTTAGCAAAGCTAGACACTTGAATCTTGCATTTGGAGACCTATGAAACTTTTAATTAAGCACCAATAATATCACCAGTCCCTATCTTTCTTTTTCTTTTTATTAACATGGAAAGGCTGGAAAAGAAAGGATAATAGAGGCAAGATAGGTACTGCATGCTTGTATGCCTCACTCATCTGCACCTGGGCAGTTGTAGCTCCTCTCTTTGAGGCAGTGATTCCCACAATATGTTTGCTCTGTTGTTTTACTGAGCGCAGTTTGAAAGGCCGAGCTGTTTTTGCCTCCTTTCAGACACTGTCTCACACCCTATTTGTTCCCAATGCAAAAGGAAGCATTTCCTAATATTCATCTTTAGTTTCTTCCTTCAACTAATTCACCTTGCTATATTTGCAAATACTAGAAAAAAATCCCTATCTTATGTCCAAACACCTCCAAGACTAATATAAAATTCCAAGATATTTGCTTTAGTGTGTCTTTATATTCACAATTAAAAATTTGTTCTTGTCCACAGAGAAAAATTTTGTGTCTTTATACTTAAACATACTGTGGAAAATTATTACTGGGATGTTTATTTTTGTTGTCATAACACTCTGAAATTTAATAATTATATTAAAAACAAATTCTATATACTATATAATAATTATATTAAAAACAAATTATATTAAAAAAATTATTCTTCCAAGTACATATGTATCTTCAGTTACACTCATCTAATTAATTATGAATGTTTGAGCAATCCCATGATTTCATTAGCTAAAACACAACAGTTGTGTGTATTTGTCCTAATTATAGTGCTCTTACAAACTTAAAGCCCTGCTTTAATTATTTGGTTTTAGCTTTTTCCTTGTTACTTTAATAGTCTTCCAGGGAAGCTGCAGAATGATTTCTCCATCCTTGTTGAAAAGAATTATTAAAATTTATTTGATATAATATTGTTTTCCTTGATACTCAGTCATGAGAAAAACAGTGCTGGGGTTTGGATTTTGGTTTGCATTCAGAGAAGCTGGAAAGAAAATGTGATTGAGCTTTCTGCTTATGTTCAAGATGGGCAACAAGTAAACAACCCAGTGCAGAGTGCAGAAAAGAATGCAGGAGACCTTCAAAAGACAAAATAGTCTGTAAAGGAGGCATCCTCTACATATTTCCTATGATTAGGAGCTTTTTAGTCTTGTATTCATTAAAGATGGTAGATCCTGCAATAAACTGCCTACACCAGCATTTAAATATCCAAAGTAATGCAATGCAGACATCTGAAATAAGTTAAACATGAGCCAACAAGTGGCTATTTCTTTTCCCTGCAAATGGAATCTAAGATGACTTACTTGGGGTTTTATGCTGCAAATTAAATGAAATTAGATGATATCAACTCTGCTCCCCACAGCCTGAAGTTTGGAGACTGGTGTTAAACTGGATGGTTAATTAATTTGTAAAGCAACATCCAACATATTTTCTTTTCTTGAAAGCCAGACAACACTTACTCTATGTATAACATATGTCCCAGTAGAAAACTGGTGTGTCATCACTTTAGGAGAAGGGCCAGGGCACTGTTTTCTGCAATCTGAAAATAATGTCCTGAGTTCCTGACAGACAGAATTTTCTTGCTTTCTTGGGGCTTTTTTCTGTGTTTTTTTGGTCGTTGGTTTATGTGAAACATAATTTCATTTGTTCAGATCTCTGTTCTTAAGAGCTGGCTGCATAACGAAAGCAGCCACAAATTTCAGTAGGGGATTACATGCCATGGCCAGCGATTCATTCAGTGAGAGGCTTTGCATATCTGCCCATGGTTTGTGTTCTCACAGGCTGCCCATGTGGAAGTTCATAGGCAGGCTGCTTAGGGACATTGAACCTGCTTGTACCAAGCCAACTATCACTGAACTAATACCTTACTTAACTATCATCAGTCCCATGGGACACTGAAGTGTTCAAAAGAGGTCTCTGGGTGTAGCCAGAGCTGTGCTTGCAGCTTCCCTTGCTAAATGGAAGCTGTACCTAGACTTACAAGCAGCTTTAGAGCACCTCCTGGTGTTCTATCATATGGGATGAGAAACAATAGATTTTCCTCTTCTGAGGTTCGATCTCCCTACAATCTTTTTAAGCCACCAAGTACCAATCTGGTAACTTACCATCTATGTTCTTGCACTTCACTGCGCCTCTTAGTCTCAGTTCCTCAAGTCCAGAAAAGCTCATTATAGTTCACTGTTGAATCACTGGGCTGCTCTTCAAACAGACTTCATTACTGATGGAGAAAAAAAGGTGAATGCCCACATAGAAAGCTTCATGTTCCTGGAATAAAAGTTATGGACATCCTTCAAGCTTTTACAAAAAATTAGAAAATTCAAGAATTATGTGCAAACTATAAGCCTTGGACTGGAGTTCCTAAATCTTAGATTAGTACTGAAAGTTTTATGAGCAAGAGAGAGGTGCTGGAGGTTCATGTTCTTCCTTAAAACTGCTCTGGAGAACTAGAAAAGTTTTAGACCTGTCCTTGAATGGAAGGACAGAGAAGACAGCAATTCCAAAAAAAACCCCAAAAAACATAGTTGAAGGCAATAGTATGACTAATGGGAATTGAACATCTGTAAAGGGGGAGATCAGTGTGGGCAAGAGAAATATGGGACATCCAGCTTTGGAGTCATGAAAGAGTCAAACAAACAAAAGAGAAAATCCACAAAGATAACCAAGGTCTTAAAAGCTAATTCAGAGAAACTCCTCAGTATCCCAGAGTGCTCTGCTTGCCCCCCAAGAGCATCACTTGATGATAATTTCCTCTCTCAGAGCTGCAGCCAGCCTCAGGTCCCAGCTCCTGAGGGCTTCTGCTGTTCCAGAAAAAGACAGAAAACAAACAAAAAACACAGAGCTATTTGGCTCTTGCATGACTCTCATAAGCAGTGAAAAGTGTCATAAGCACTTTTTTGAGAGTAGAAAAAAAAACAAACCACCAACAATGCACATCTTGCATCTGAGTAGATCTTTTGGGAGAAACTAAATTAAATACATTTGTGTTTATGGAGAAAAGTGGCAGTAATTGGACTTCATGATCTTTTTAAACTTCTATTAAATTATCTTTTAGATTGATTGTATTTTATTTAATAAGATTGTGAAAGTAAACCTCCAGATAGAACCTCAAACTTTATTTCTTTAAATCTCTTGTGCTGTCCAACATTCCCTACCAAAAGCACTCTTGAAATTTGTGGCAAAGTCTTCTAACCTTAGTCATTTCTTCTCAGTGAAACTCAGCTAGGCACCACTTTCAGCAGGGATTTAGCTGAACCTTGCAACAGGCCAGTGTTGTCACTGGGAAAACCTTCCCATCTAGGAGACAGTAAATGGCTGTGCTGCATCATGAACACCGTGGGAACCAGACTCGGGGAGCCATAAAAACAAACACACCTGGAGAAGACCTGTTATTCTCTTGTTTTGAAGGACAACCTTATCAAAAATATATTTAGCCCACTGTGTGTGCCCCACTCTATGAAATACACAAAAATGTATCTGGTATGCTCTCCCTCCCCCCAGCTTTACTCTCTCCTCTCTTATTTTTTCAGTGGACAAATGGAAAGTGCTCCCTGCTTATACAAGTGCTATAACAGCAGCGACTGTAGACAAATGCAAGTCATAACTTACCTCATTTCATTGCCTTTCAATGACCAGCATGAAAAAAAACCCATTTTCTCTTCATTTTTCATGACAATGGGGCAGCAATAGAGGAGGCCCATCTCCCCCTGTTCAGTGTTTTTCTTCTCTGCATCACTGCTAGCCCCTGCACATGCTGACTCTTTGCTATAATTGAAGATGGTGTTACACCTTGCCTAATCCATGTGATTTCCCAGGTGGCTCAGAAAAGTAAATTTTGGAAATTATATCAAGAAAAGACAGTAAAAATTATTTGTCTTCTGTAACTAGTCTGTTCAAGATACTGTTGGTTGTACAGACCCAACCCTTTTTCTGTATTCCATCATGCCGCAGAATTTCTGAGTCCCTAATAAAATTGAGGTTTTCAAAGGGCATATACAGATGATAGGAATTTTAGGGGAACTCTTCTAGAGGTAAACCCTTATTCTAGGAAGAACCTCAGCCACCTCTGGCTTTAGAGATAATTTATAGCTGTCCAAATGATCAATTTATGCAAATGCTGTAAATGGACATTTGAATATAAAATGTGTCCTCTTTGAAGGGGCCAATACCTTTCCAATTATTCTATCTCATCTCAATGAAAACTGTTTCAAAGATTAGTGGTATGGCATTTACTTCCTGATAGACTGTTGCAGCTAAAATAATTTTTTAAAATTTTATGAAACTAAACCAATAGTATGATTCCATTAACTAAATGGACTCAAAAAATGGTTGCCATTAGTCATTATTACTGTCCTGAAAGAGAGGAAGACTAATTATGAATGGATTTGTTTGTGTCTTTGTTTACAAACTTCTGCCTCTAAAAGAATGATTGTGAACTCAAAGTAGGTCTTCCTGAAATGCACCGCTTGTAAGAAAAAAACCAGTCCAGAATTCCAACTAACGACAAATTGTTCCTCAGAATTAAAAACCAAGTTAATAGGCTCATAGTGATTTGTCTTGGATTATTGATTAATATTACATTTGGTTTTGCTTCCCTTGGTGAAATCAATGCCATTCCCCAAGGCAGACAGCTTACGCCTTGTCACTTCAGTGTAATGCCATCAGCGATTAGACTCCGTGCAGGCCGCCTGACGCGGATTTATGGATGGCTTAGTCAGTCCCCGCTGTCCCAGGCTCACTATTCGAGAGGGCAGTGACACCTGGAGGGAGGCTCTGGCCCTACAAGTAAGGTAGAATTGGAATAGTTAGAATTCGGAATAGTACCTTCTGGCAAGGTACCTCTGAGCACGGGAATTCTTATTAACGTGATGGACTTTTAAAAAATAACAATAGAAACAGAGCACTCCTGTTGCCTTCTAACCTGCAGCCTCTTCTGAGGCCTATGAACATGCAGCAGTAGGCGCTGATTTTGCTTTCCTGCATCTGAGCCACAAAGCCTCTCAGCTATTTTGAGATGGGTGTTTAAGATCGTGTTACTTTTTACTGCAATAGAGAGAGTGTCTCTTTTGCCAGAGTCATCAGTGAGAAAACAGGATGAGAAATAGAAAACATTATGAAAGCCATGGAGGCAGCTGTGTGAAGTGTAGGGTGCAGCCGCCAGGAGTGGCTCCAGCTGCCACTGCAATGAGAGAACAGGAAATAATCCAAGTGGATACAAAAAGGGGGTATAGTTCTGGGAGAGGCATGAATTTCAGTGATAGATTTCCAAGTTACAGAGTGAAAATCATGAGGCCAGTTAAAATTTTCTCAAAGTTAGGGATATTCTAATGAAAGAGTATAATTAATTATTGCATCATTGGTGACTGGGTTATTTAGTAAAGTCCTTTGACATGTATCATGCACCATTGTGCATTGTCCTGCAAAGGCATGTGAAAATGGTATAAAAGGTAGACTGCATATTGCATAGGATGTAGCTGACCAAAACTGAGGGCTTTCTAAATCTGAATTTAAATCTTAACTATCTGAAAATACTTATTCTCTATTATTCCTTATTATTATTCCCCATTATTTCTCATTATTGTTATTGTTTTTGTTGATGTTGTTATTTAATTTCTATTATTATTGTTCTTTTTGTTGTTATTATTTTAGCCCAGAATTATTTTTACAAATAGACTCAAAAAATCAAACTACTCAGATTCCATGACTTTTCCCACTTCACTTTGTATATGCTTCATCACACAGAAGTTGGGGAAATATTTAAAAGCATCAAATGTTACCCACCATGGCTGAATATGCCCTGAGTAGTTTGTCCCACAGATTTAGGGTGAAGTCAGCTGCAATCTCTACTCAGGAAAAAAAAAGTCATAGATTTCATTTTGAAGTAACTAAGTATTTGTCTTCCCCTTTCTTTTCTACCTATCTCTTTACTGCTTTCACCGAGGCAGAAATTGGTAATCACAAATATATCATGGATCCCTAACGCCTCAGAGTGTAGATAAAAGCATGTGCATATTCAGTAATGTTTTCAGTACTTTTAACCTATAACCCAATCATGCTTTTAGCTTTTCAACTTTCTTCTGCTTGTACTCTTACATGCCAAGTACACTCTAGTTTCTGCCAGATTCCCTCTTTCTGCAAGAAATATATTTCTGAGCTGTTTGCCTTTAGTGGCAGCTGGTTTCTGGGCACATGTCTAGATCTATTGCAAGCTACAGATAACTGAACATTTTGATTTTCTTGGCTCCTTGTTGCTGTGGAGTCCCATGTTCCTTCACTACTCCAAAAGGGAATAACCAGCTCAGGAGGATGAGAGTAAAGGTGAAAAACAAATGTTCAAAAATTTAACTGTAGGTATCATTTTCAGTAATGCAAATTCAATTACATTATTCAGCATTGTTACATTCATAAAGTCATACTTACACTAATGTTTCCAAGATCAGAATGTGATTTTAAAGGTTATCCATTTCCTATACAAATTTCTTTTATAAATGAGTTTGTGCAGGGGACTTTCACAGGCAGCAAAATAGCTGAAATAAATGGAGGAGGAAAATACAGAGTTTCTCAGAGAACTGCTTACAGGTGAGCAATCTGGACTATGTGAACACTTGGACTAAAGCTTCAGCCATCCCTTCAGGGAAGTTAGAGGGCTTTCCACACTACAGAAAGGTACAGAATGCTACACAGAGTTACAGCCTGCCACTGATCATGGTGCCAAACCTTCCCCTGAGGTAACTTGTGCAGTTCCAGGGGATTTACTCTAATGGTGAATGGTCCCCTAGCACAAAGAAAGCTGCTTACAGAGACAAGCAGCAAAGCAGAGTCAGAAAGTAACATAAGCCTTCAGCTACCAAACCATCAAGTGGGACTTAGTAGGTTCATTTTTCATGGAGACATTTTGCCTGTTGCAAAATGGCATTTCTCCTCCTTCCACACTGCCCCAGTGTTACTCAGCAGCCCTGAGTGCACCCACACAGGCAGTGATGCCAGGAATACCTCAGCTTCAACGTGATCCTGAGCCAGTTCCTACTTTGGGCTTTGTCAGCTGGATTCCCACTGCAGGTGTGAGCATGCAGCAAGGAGACCTGGACTATGCACAATGCTGAACTGAGAGCACCACTGTCACATCTTCACACTGTTTGTCCTCCTTCAGCACCCTGAGAGCATCTGCTGCACAATGATCTCAGTTCCCCAGACTCAGGAGCTCCCTCGATGTCTGACCCAGCTCATGCTGTGCAAACAAGTCCTAGGAGGCGACTCTCAAGTTACTCGATTTTTTTGGCCAGGGTTCTTGACAGTAAGAATAATTGCCTGGCTTTCCAGGTGGGGTGAGGGATTTTAATATGCATTTTCAAAGCTTTTGTGGTGACAGAAACTATTCTAATTTCACGTCATTTTATAGTGGCCATCTTTAGGATATTTTTGAAACTCTGACTGTCTGAATGAAAGGATATATTTTTTGTAAAGCAGTATTAGTAAGCAGGCAGTGGAAAGAGAAGGTTCTGATGAATTCCAAAAAATAGTTATAGCATTGTTTCAAAAGAGTTTATCTGCTTGTCATATAAGTTCAGCTGATTTTCAAGATGCATTCAGCTACATCTTTGAGATATGGGGTGCATTTATTGATTTCTATTTTAAATTGTATTGAATTTGGTACTGCAACAGCCATTATTTCTTAACATCTCAACAGGACATGCTGATGTCAACGGTACTGTTGTAGTAGATCAAACACTGAACAGGCAATTAGTTGTGCTCCTTATTTAGTTCTACAAGAGTCTGGGAAGGGGGAGACACAAGTTAGAGCATTTTGAAATTGATAAGAATGATCTCCTCCCAGTATCATACACATTGACCAAGAATTAAACTAGACATCATACTCTGCTACTTTGCTTCCCCCACAAAGATATAACTAATAAGAGCTACAGCCACCTAAACAAAGATACTTTGTTCATTCAACTCTTTTGCAAGTTGTCTAAATTAAAATAAAAGGTGAAAAAAGAGGGAAATGGTTGCTGGAATAAGTGCATTATTTTCCTTTTCTTTCCTATGAAGAGGCTGGGGTCACTGTAAACCCAGGATATTCATTATATTTTTTCCCTTGGGTAGTTCTGAAAAGGGCACTGAATGTCAGTAATCATCCTCTTTATGTCTTAGTGGCAAGTTTATGATTGAAGGATTACCTTGCTAATACTTGTTTAAATGAGGCTTTGGCAATGTTAGTGGTATTTAAAAGAGCTCTGGCATTTGAAACAGTCGAAAACAAAAGATTTTGCTAATAAACAGAACCAGGTTCACGTTAGTCTGGCTCTGAGACTGAAGGCTTTATCAGCTCTGTTCTGACACTTAGAATTTTTAATTCATAGGAAAAATGGTTGGTATCAAATGCCAAACAGAACATCATAGAAGCTGAAAATTATGGGGAAAATAAAAAAATATTGTCCAAAGAAAAACCATATAAAAATAGTTTATATGTAGCATCTGATATTATTTATTATTATTTTATATCAAAGATTAAATTGAACTTTTTGCAATAGGAATTTCTTTAAATTCTCAGGAAGGAAAACAGAATCTAAACAGTACAGTATCTGGTTATTTTCATTTAAATATTTTGCAGTTCTCCCAGGTGTGTCAAGCATTTAGCTCAATTACTAAGTCACAGGCAGGATAATATAACTTCCTTGCACTGGAAAGGTCTTGCTAACTCAGTTGGATTCCCTTAAATTAGCAGATTGTTTTGCCTCCTTGTAGAAAGGAAGCAAAAGTGGATTTCTTAAAGGATTTTAAATCATGTCCTTTCAGACTATAAAAATTTAGTCCATTATTTGTGAAGTCCTTTTCAGGCTCTCAGCTGAAATGCAGTATTTAAAAGATGGACATAATTCCCTGACATTTCACAGTGAGGATGTGGATGATTTACAGACAACATGACTTCTTTGGAAAGGCAATTTTTGAAATTAACTGGCAAATCAAGCCTTTCACCTTTCTCTCCTACTGTTCTTCTTACTTCTTTTTCCATCATAGCTGAAAATCCCACTTCTGCCTTCACTTCATGAATTTTCTCTTTCTTAGTTTTTATTAGATGTTTTATTTAATAAATCAAAGGTAGTAACTGCAAAAATCTGTATTTCTTTCCATCACTACCAAAACAACTAGGGATAAAATTTTATCAGGTCAGAAACCTGAAACAGTCTCCACTCTGATTCCTGTACTCCACTCCTCAATTCTTGAGTTCTCAGCAGTCCACCAGCGCTCCAATGTGTATATGACACCTTGAAGAGAACAAAAGTCAGGACCAGAGACAGATATGTTGGTAGTCATAAGCAGTGGGGGAGTTCTGTTTTGGTTTTTTTGTTTGTTGGTTGGTTGGTTTAGTTTTGGGGGTTTTTTTAGCATTAGCAAGGACAGGCCAAATTTCAATTTTGGCAGTTTTTGGGCTGTCCCATGGAAACTGAGGGAATGGTAGTGCTCCTGTTGCATCTCAGGATGTTGTGTAGTTCAAAAAAAAGTCAGCCAGCTCTGGAATCCAAATTCATTGGCTATAGAACAAAAGAAACATAATCAAATTTTGTATAAACAAAGGAGGTCCAATACTTGATAATTTCTCATATGATTTTATCATCAAAATTGCTTTTCTATTCTGGGTGGAAATCCTGTAAAAACAGTTGACTAGAACTGAGAAGGTGTCTAAATGGCCAAATACCATCACAATACAGATAAGATGTTTCAGATTCCAAAATCTTGCTGGATCCTTGAGGTTTCTGGAAGGAAGAGGTTACAAAGGAGTCATTCAGCATTTTCTCTTAGATGGTCAATTAGTTTCCATTTGACAGACTTCACAGTAGCTCCTGAAAAAAGTGCAAACTTGGCAGTTCAATAGGCGAGGTATCTATTTTAATAGTTTTTGGTTTGCAAGCAGAATGTTACTCAAATACTGTTTTGGCCAAGATCTTACATGTCAGTAACTGTTTTTAGAATAATTTTATATCCTAAATGAGATTTAATATGGTCGAAGGGTTAATTTTTCTCATTTCACAAGGCAGGGGGGTGGGGGAGGGAAAACACTGACCAAGTTTTTTTCTTTACTTCAACTTTTGAATGAAAAGAAAGGTTTTCAAAATTAGCACTTATCAGCTTGAGGTCCATACACCCCATTGAGGTATTCAACATGTACTGGCAAGGAACATGCCCCTAAAGTCTGTTTCAAGCACAAGTACACTTGTGCTTTAAAAAATCACCCTGTGACTGGTTCCACATTTAGAAGGGTTTCAAAGGTAAGTGGAATTAATTGCTTCTGGAGATATCTATCTCTTTTCACTAACTATGGAGGAAATCTAGATGGCTTAACTGAACTAATCTGATGCATCTGATGCTTTAAAGAGTGTGTCTATGGTGGTATTAGTCATCACAGCCCCACACCTCCAGGTTAAGAGAGAGATGAGAGAAGTTGCCTGTGGTCATGAAGAACACCTACAAACAGAGATAAGAGCTGAATTCAGAAGATCACACTATGCAAAGGGTCAGCATCCTTTAATGTGCATGCAAATGTGTTTTGCTTCCCAAATTAGAGGTTAAATGTGTAGTTAGAAACTCAGAGGCATCAAGAAAGTTGTCTCTCACTATTTCATTTACTTCACTACAAAAAAGGTAACCTTCTCCAAACCATGTTTTTCCTTGTTCTATTTTTCTGAAAGCAATACTGTCTCTATTTTTTCCATTTATTTTGTAGGCTTAAGTGAAACCATGTCCCTCTTGTCTTTTGTTTCTGATTAAACTTACTTAAGCTTAATAATTACTTAAGTTTCCTTCCTGCACCTATTTCAGATAGTAAGCAGCAAACACTACTTGCTTTTCCAAATTAAAAAGTAGGAGCAAAATGTCAGTACTACAAATGACACATAATTATTTCACTGTAGAATCCTGAGGATGAGGAAATTATAGGGTTAGGAAGCAAGAATGAAATAATTATATCCTTTAAAATATTTTATGAACAAAAGCCTTTTCTTATCTGAATTTCTCTACTGAGTTTAAATGCTTCACTAGAAATTAACAATGAAATTAACTGCAGAATTATGAATTAATTTTTTTTAAATCAAGTGAGAATATAAAGCTGGGATATTTTATTATAATAAATCTTGCACTTGTACAATTTATGCATATGAGCAGGTTTTCCAGCTGAGAACTGTTTTAAAATCTATATTTCTCAAAGTGGCACTATCTCCTAATGTAGCATTAAGAGAAGGTAGCTTAACAAAGCAAAATGCAGAATGCAGGCAGTAGCCCTAAAAAGGCAAATTACAGATACTTGACTTTATAAATGACTGAAGCTACCATTCCTTGCTGAGTGACTCCTTATGGGATCAGGCTAAGAGAGTTACAATAGCAAAGTTCAAAAGCTGCTAATTCATGAAATGGCAAAGGTGAATATTGTATAAATATAATATATCTTTTCCCTGATCTTACATTCTCCACAAGTTGGAGACAAGACACTAATTGAGATAGATCTTCAGGCTGACTCATAACAAGAATATGCTTCAGCTGCCTATTTCCTTATGACTTAATCCTAATGCTGTTTAAGTTAAAGTGAAGATAATAGTGATATTGCATAGCTCAAGGATGAAGCCTTTGTAAGAGCAAAGTTGACAAAGCTTAAAGCTTTTTTCTTAAAAAATGGCCACATCTTTCATTTTTCCCTGCAAGTTCCAAGTATGAGTTATATAATTTAATTAAGCTACATTTCGAGTATCTAAAGTATATAAGTTACTTTCAACACTTGAAAAAAAAATACAGACCACAGAACAGCAGTCCAGAATAAGTAAAGAATGTGTAGGAGTGTTTAGTTCTATCCTATCTTCTTGGTGACAAGTGACATATGGAGAAGTTAACTACTATTCTCACTATCTCTCAGTTTCTCTCATATAGAAAAAGTTAGCATCAGGAGGTCATGATGAAAATGTAAAAAACCAACACATTTTTACAGCTCAAAAATATTTTTGTCAATTTGGAGAGGAGACAGAATCTAAAACTACTGGGAAAAAAATCTGTTACTGTGACTTCACAGGTAATAAACCAACATATCTTGCCCAAAAATTAGTTACTGTGTTCATGGCAAACTCTGGGGCCCTGTACTTACTTAAAAAAAAAAACCAAAACTCTTCCTTTTTATTAAAAATCCTAAAGTTAAATGGCATTCTTGAACTTCTGCCAGCTCACAAAATTCTTTCTGCAAGGGGAATACTGGAATAGAGATTTTTTTTATTTTTATATGGACTTTCAAGACCCTCAATATAGAAATCACTAAGAAAAATGAAAATATTGAAAAAATCCTACCAACCTATGAATTTTATGTTTCTTCCCCATTAACAATTATTTAGCAATAAGAAGGAAAGCTTGTAAGCCTTTTCTCCTGAATTAAATATCCATGTTTATTTTTCTTGTTAATCCCCACATTCCTTGACCACCTAAAAAATATCCTTCAAATATGATTAGTTAATTGAGCAAAATCAGTGGGATATATTTTATTTTCCAAATAAATTATTAAGACAGCCAATTAAACAGTTTTTGTTATCTTACAGATCAATAACTAAACCATAACAGTATTGTTATAGATAAGGCATCTATAAACACATTATCAGTTCCCCAGTCTTGGTCTATCTTTCCTGCTGAATTGGAAATTGCCTGAAAACAATGATGATGTTTTCAGTAATTTAAACTTTCCATTATTTCCTGCCATGCCTGGATTTAGATGCATCTGTTCCAGGCAAAATGCAAACATGCAGAAGAAAGTGGAAATGAAAGTAGACAAAAAAAAATCAACGTTTCTAAGCATTAAATGGCATCAGATTTAGCTTGTTCTCAAACAGAAGAAACAAAAAATTGATAAAACAAACAAACATACCAAAAAACCCCAAAAGCACAAAATTATCTTAGTGAGTGTAAGGTGGATGCCAGTGCTCTCCTGAGCTGAAACACCCAGATCAGCCTAGGCAGCACATGTGCTTCTGAAGAGCACTTCTCAGAGAGCTTTGTGGGTCTCTGAACAGGCTGGAAATATTAAAAATGAAGTGGCCCTCAAGTTCTGCTGCTTCTCCTTTTAATTTAAAACCCCTAAGAGGCATTTCCACAGCACACATGGTCCCTACAGTTGAATGAGCGCTTCAGCTAAATCAACAGCACAAACCAGCAAATGAAAGAGTTGTGGGTGAGTCTGATCTTGATTAACTTCTGCCAGGCCAGTATCCCCAGTTGGCTATGGCAGAATTAAATTTAGTCTCTACAGGTTTTTAATCACAATATGTTATATGTGCTCAAATATTGACCACCTTGAAGGCCTTACATTTTTTTTATCTCACCTCTTCAGCAACCTACCCACATCCTCACTTTCTCCTCTCCTGAAATAGCCATTAGGAACTTCATTATAAATCTAAAGAAGCATGGTGCATAAAAAATTTACCTAAAATTTAAAAGCTTTTACTTGAGAAAAAAAGTAACAAAAATTCCCCCATATAGAAGGACTTTTTTAGAAATTACAATTTTTTCCATTTACAAATAATTAATTTGAACATCTTAGTCAGCTAAAATATTTTCCTTTTTGCTTTAGTCTTTGCTACTTTTTAAAATCTAATTGTGTTTCCCCATTTTTTTCTTTCTTGTTGTACCTCTTAGAGTCAACATCATTTTAATGGTGTTAAGAATGCTAAGGTAAATGAGAGCAGGAAACACTTATTACTTCTGGAATAGATCATTATAGACCCACTGCACTCTTCAGCAAGGGTGCGTAATTTCTGTACCATTTCACCTTTCAGGCCAGGTGTTTAGAATAACATTTTAATGACAAATCCACAGGACAAACAGGGGAGAAGAGTTTGGGTAAAGGCCAGAATTTTTTTTTCATCTCCATGGAAAATATGAATGTTTAATGCTTGTGCAGAGCTTTCCTAATTCCTTTCAATCTATTCAAACCATGACTTTTCCTTTCTATTCCTCAGCCAAGCAAAGGTAAAAGAACACAGGTGATAAGGTGGAGGTGTAAGTCCTAACCTGTTTACCTCTCTTGCCCTAGACCTCACCCCATTCAATTTGTGTCTGGGAAGACAAGGGTGCCCATAACCCAATGCAGCAAAAAAAATATATATTCATACATTATTGTGTTTCAGTGGGAGTAATTTAACCTATTTAACATCTGCTCTGCTCCACTGTTTTCACCTGTGTTTTTCCTGAGATGTGGGAAATGCAGGTGTCTAGCATTACTTTCTTAATTTCAATATTGCTGTCCTAAAAACAGGGCAACCACCTAATTCACACAGGCTTGTAAAGTACAGGAAGCAGCCTGTCAAGTGCAATTTCCTCAGAGAAATTCCTGTTGGACTCAAGTGCCACCCACTGTCTTCTTTCTGAACTGGATTTTGCTTTTTCTCTGTCAGTATAAACTCAAAATAATTCATTTGAACTATGCAATTACAAGAGCTAAGGGATTGAAAGTCATCCTTGAAAGTCATTCTTCATAGCTTCTCACTATCCCATCTGAGAAAATGCCATCACAGTCTTTTTGCACAAGTGCAGTCTTTCAAGGCAATCAGGAGAGAAGGAAAGAAAAAGTGGAACAGTTTGAAGTGTCATCTACACAAACATAAAAGGCAAGGTAATGAAGTATATGGAACTTTCCTCAGAAGATCCTACTAACTAATTCATCTTTCTTGAAGTAGTTCATGCACCTTATGGTTTTGTTTTTTGCCGCATATTACAAACATCTCCCCAGGAACCCTCTGGTTCTCTTCCTGGAAACAGGGATTGGCACCAAATGAAGTTTCAAAGTACCTCAGAAGTATAAGATGTAAGCACTAAGAAAGACCTTTGGGACCAAATCACGTACAGGCGAATTAAAGTTGCATTACCCACGCCCTGAGGAGCTGAGATAGACTTGTAAACCAGGCTTAGTGTTGTCAGCCTCAAGATGAGATTGGGTACAAGTGCTGTCACTTCTTCCCTGTTTTACAAACCAGTTCCTATTTCCTGACAAAGAAAAGGCAATGTTTTGTGCTTCATGTGTTCATCTGGGTACAAAGCTACCCATAAAAAAAAAATCTACAGAACATCAATAAAAATCTAACATAAACTCCACTCCCCTTCTCTCCTATGAAACTTACATTTCCCTTCTCTTTTGTGTTGCTCATTTTAGAACAGAAATAGATTATTTGAGCCAGATTCATGTTGTTTGTGATAAACTGTAGAGGTCAAGCTGGTTGTCATCAAGCTGCAGGATGAACACAAGCCACTGGGGTTGTTTTTGGTATGAAAGCAGAAAGCCCTTCAGTGCCTGATGCAATTATCTGGTTAGATTTGCTTTGCTTTCTGATACTGTCCTACAAAAAAGAAATATCTCTGGAAAAGACTGCATACACATCTTCTCTGGCTACTGGCAGAATAAGATGAACAGGACTTGATCTCAGTCCAGCATCAGGCTCTATCTTCCTCACATACACCATGTATCATGATGGCACTCCTCACTGGGGGCAAACATTAACTCAGCTCACCTCAGCCAGCACAGTGTGCATGCACAGGAGCTTTAGAGAGCATCAGGCAGGGTATTCTTACAACACACCTTTTGTCTTAGGCAAAAAACACACATTCTTAAACTGCATGTAAGTTCAGCCTCTGGAATTGATGGATGCTGACTGCTCCTTTGAGGAAAGTGTTTTGCTCTGTCAGGGGGTACATCACATATTTATTACATTGGTCAAGAAAGTGGGAGTTGAACAGTGGTAAGTGGGTGCAATTGAGCCTAAGTGAGTGTGAAGGATTCTGAAGCTGGCTCATTTTACTTGGCAGAGGTGCAGGTTAATATAGAAGACTTCTTTAATTTACACCTTCACACTTCTTCACATCCTCCTGTGTGTTGCAAAAGAGTAATTTCTGCAACTCTTTTAACTCACACCGTGCCTGTGATTGTGCAATTCACAGTCCTTCAAGCACCACATCTGGGTCCTGCAGGCTGCAGTCTCAAGCCAGAGCAAGGCCAGACAGCTGTTCCCAACTCACCCATAACAGCTCCTGCTCAATGAGCTCCATCTGCACATTAAGAGGAGATTATTAAGGACACAAGGCATAATATTTGCATTTTTTTTGTTAAACATTTCTTGTAAACCGCAGTGCTGGCAGTTGATTTGGAGCACAAGTTATAAACTGAAGTTAGAAAAGCAGTCCCCCGTGACTCTGCCACAGATATGTGAAGGCAAGTGTTAAGATACTGGTGAAATCATGACAATTTCCTCTGATGTCTGGTGAAAGTCCAAGTTAACAAATTTCCTCCTCCACATCCCTATTGCTATTTTTAATCCTTTTCATGCTAGCTGAAGCAAACTCCCACCCCAAAACCACAGACCAGTCTGTTTGACTTACCATACATTCATGACATGAATGGCTACTGATTAATAAAAAGCTTTGTGTAAGAAAGTTTCTGGCACTGTTGATAGAGCCTGTCAGACCTTAGGTTCAGTGATGAGAGGTTCTTTAGGGTGGTTATTTTTCTTTTTACTTTTGAGGTTTGTTTTCTGGATCCATATTCTCACAAGGTGGGAAAGATAGCAGGCACAGAAAACCTCTGTTTCACTTCACTAAGGTATTTTGCCATTGTACCAAGTGTCATTCTAAGGTCACAGGGCAGTAGAAGCATTTTGGATTACATAAGTTACAGAGACAACACTATTGAGGTATTTAACTGGAAATATCCTAAGGACAATTATTTCATTTAGGCAGGTGGTTGCTTTTTCTTGATACTAAATAAGCATAATTACAGTTCCCACTGTAATTCACTTTTCCTGGGATAATGACACTTTGAACTTACATCACCATTCATACCAGAATCTCAAGGTCCTCAATAAATGCAAAATGAACTCTCCTAATGCATCTTTTTTATGTGGTTCCTCTTTATTCTTCTTTGTAAACAAACTGAAGCACCAGATGCCTACAGAGTTTGCCCAATCACACATTGAGTAAGTCTTGGATCTCAGAATAAGAGCCAGAGGTCCATTTTGCTAGCGTCCTTCCAAAATGTAATTATTAGATTTTTTTTTAGTCTTAAAAAGCTGTGAAAAAGGAAAATGTATATAGCATAATCAAAGTCTGAATTATATACATATATTATTATCTATATTATAATATATATATTTTAGAAAATTCCATAATAAAGGGCTGATGATAACTAGTATACTTTTCTCCTTGGTCTGCTGAGTTTTCAATATTTGTAGTTCTTCTGTAATCCTGACAGCAAGTACTTTAGAAAGTGATCCCTCTAAATACAATGTACAACATTCATTCGGTGTGCCTTTCTCTGTCCATCCAATCTGTGCTTTCTGATTCACTTTCTGACTAACCCCAGTTTTACTCTACTATCACTCAACTGAAATCAATTTTGTCTGTCTGGCATTTTACTGTTTCCAGTGAAAAGCTGCAGTTACTTGCTCAAAATAGAGTCTTAGGAGAGATGGTCTGTATGTATGTGTATGCTTGTGTGTGTGCAGGAAAAGGAGAAAGAGAACAGAAAGGTCCTTGTATCAGAATCAGGTATTTTCATTAAATTCCTACCATGGAAGAATTTGTAGATGAGAATTCAGGTTTTTCAGGTGCTGACTTCAAATTCAGGCCAGGTTAAGGCCAAAACTGACTTGATGGACTCCTTGAAAAGGTGATTTTTGCATTAAACAATCACAGAATCCAGGATTCCTGATAATTCATAGCAGGCAACCCCTGCCTTCAGGAGCCTGATCCCATGAGTAAGACACAGGAAAAAAACACAGGGAACCTTCAATGAAGTTTATACTCTTATGGTTTTCACAAATAGTTGAAGGAGAATGCATGGAGAAAAGGCATCTCACAGAGAAGACTGAGAACTAAAATTGGAAGAAATTCTGTTTTCTCTAAAGTTTACCCAGGACATGTGTTTCAAAACATAAATAACCTGAAATCTAGTCTGCTGATCTGAGTCCAGGACTTTCCTAGATCTTTGTTCAGCTCCTTTTCCTACTGTATTCCTAGGAACTCCATGGTCACTTTCAAATTAGAGCACACTCTATGTTCTAGCTGATTCCAGAATGATAATAACTTCATCTGGCAAGAAACTACTTAATCCTGCCCTCTTCATCTTCCCCAGGTATTCCTTTGAAAGGTCAGGAGCCACAGAAGTCCAACCTCTGCTCTTGCCAAAGGTCCATGTGGAAGGAATAACCTTCAGCTTTAACTGCAGTCCTGCTGTTGCACAATATGCAAGTTAAAGGAGGATGGATGGCTGCTGGAAAGGCCTTTCCTCACTGGTCATTTCACTGCTGAGTCTCAATGGTCCTCTAAAGCTAAAGGTGTTGGCCTGGTCATTTGCTGTGGCATTGGAACAGGAGGATCCAAACTCATCTCAGCCCAGACGTAAAATCTGAACTTTTCTGCATTAGCAGAATTTGCCTGTGACCAGATTTCATGTCCCCACAGAACAAAAATCTGAAATCAGATAGCTTTGAACATTGTTTTCTGGTTCCCTCCAAGGCTGTCCTAGTAGGAATGTGCTCAATGACACATTCCTGATTAAAGTCTGCAAAGTGAGGAAGGAGAGGTCCAAGGAATCTCCTCTGGGACTGAGTTGACATATTTTCAAATGTATGGAGCTTTAGTGAACAGAATCTGCCCCCTTTCTTTGCAGAAAATTATTTTTATTTTTTGAAATATATTTGAAGACAGGTTTGTAATTGATCATTCCAGATATGGATAAAACTGGAATCTGATTCTCCTTTATACTGTTTGATTTTTCTCTAACTTTAAAAAATAAAATAATCTACAACAGAGGGAATTAGCCAGAAACATCCACAAAAAAAGTCTCCCTAACCCAGCTCCACCAAAATTTAATTCTATGCACTTTTTAACCTGGAATTAAAGTTCATGCTTGTAATACACATTTTTTAGTAAGACTGCAAACAGAGCTGCTTGATCCTGTGCACTGGTACTTTTCCATGCTAACATCAGAAGGAAATAAGTCTTGCAAAAAATAGGAAGTGAAAAATATCCCTAAGAGAGTCTTGAAATGTTCCTCTAGATACATGTATATGCAGATGTGACAAGTATGCAAATGTACAAGCATGTTTTCCATCACAGATGTGAGTTCTGAGAATAAACCTGTAACGTGAAGCCTTGCTCTATTGAGAGCTAGGGCCCTTAGTGCTGAAAGCACAAAATAAAGAGGCTTTTGTGTAAGTGGAAAAAATCAGATCATATATTATCATCCCAAATATTTCAAAATTGAACATAATGCTGGCGCAGCAGAGTATTAAGGAAATGTGAAAAGCCTTGTAAATATTTTCACAGATTACCATCATGATGATTGTAAAAGTGAAACACAAGATTGGTTTGCAGTGAGGTAAAATTATACCAGCTCTCATAGAAGGCATAAAAAAATTAACTGCTGGATATTGGTGGAAATGTTATGAGGCTTTTGATTCAGGACCAATTCTTGCATGATTTTTTGTTAATCCACCATTTCACGTTAGAGGAACATGACAAATTTATCTGTTTCATGTTATCCAATACACTACAGGTCAAACCACACTAAATGCAGCTGAAAATCATTAAACACAGAATGAAATTGGTGGTGATAGTGACAAGAATTTCAACGGTTTTGTTTCTAAGTAGACATTAAAATTTTAATAAAATATTTAGCATTTTCAGTCAACTCAATAATATTCATAATGATTATTTGTCATCATTCTCTTTTCCATTTTAACCACACAACCAAAGAACAGATATGTCACATGATCGACTACTTAGGGAGAACAGTGACTAATTAAAATGAATAATTCAAAAGCATATTGTAACATTTTTAAAGTTCTTACAAACACTGCCAAATTAAAGACAAGCAGAAAACCCACAGACAACAACCATTATAATGACATCTTCAGTCATGTTTTTCAGTACTAAACAGCCATTCAGATTTTGAGGGTGTTTATGAAAGTCTGTAAACTTTGAGAAATAAGTGAGCAATCTCTAACTGCTCTAACAGCACTTAATGCAGTGGATCCAGGAAGGATTCCCTGTATTGTGAAAGCTGGAAGAGCATTTTCTTTAAGACGTCCTGTAAATAGCTCTTTGAACAACCTAAATGTGGTAATATTGCAATAATGCTGTGAACGCATGAGTTAAGGAAGAATTCTGAAGAGGGGTAAGGTGATGAAGGCATTCAAGTGAATGGCTGTCTTATTTTCTTTTGAATGGACCGTTGTGTTGCTAATGAGCTTTGTAGCTGTTTTCTTAAAGATGACCTCAGAAAGATGCCTCTTAATATTTCCAATCTAAATATAAAAAAACTAACAGCATATCATAAATCAAAACTATAAACTGTAGAGAACAAATAATATTTTTTAAAAATTGACTCTGTTTACCAGCCTCAGATTTGTGTAAGTACACTCCAGTTTCTAAATATTTCTGCATATTCTGTGGGCTCACTATTCATAAGCAGAAGGAATTTGCTGCCTAAGTACATCAGTGTTAACTATGAAATTATTAATCATGCAGTTCAGCATCAAGCATTCCAAGACTACCAGCAAAGCAGGACCAGAAGAGCAATTTCTTTTATGAAACAGTAAGAAGGTAAGAAGGCACTTCACAATTATGGATGTCTAAGGACTAACTTTATATTCTGCACTTTGGCCAGGTCAAGTAAAAAGAAACAGAGTGAGAAGTAATCCCAAAACCAGAAGAAAAAATGTTTAATGCGCACCATTAAAAATGTTTAATGTGCTCCATCTTGCCAATACAACCTTATCTTCCTGAAATACTAGGTAGCTTTAAAGTTTCCCCACCCTATTAAATTAACTATGCAAGTTTATAAGAAATTAAATGTTATTTGTAGTACAAAGTGCTGCTTGCAAGCTAGAAAGAATTATTTGTGCCTATTGGCACAACTGTGATAGCTATTTCTAGTATAAGCTTGCCTCTTTCCTTTGTCCTCCCCGTAATTAATACAGGAGTTGATTGCATCTAGTTTGCAATTCACAGGAGGAAGAGTAATAGCAAAGTAGTGCCCTCCACTATTATGCAGCATAGCAGCCTTCATTCAAAAATGCCAATGGTATGCTCATCTGCATGGCACAAATCTTCTGCCAGTGTTTGGATAACCAGCTGGTGTTTCTAAACTGTAGTCTTGATGATGTGATTTCTAGATTACAGAAATGCATCCTTAGGGGCTGTTAACAGTTTGTCCCCATGTTGTGGTTTCCTTTTGGATATAACTCTGTCATATGTCTCCCATAGCACGAGCAGAGAAGGCAACAATGTGATTTACTAAGAGTGTGATTTACTTAATCTGGCAAAGACATCAGGGCTTCTGAGGTGATGACCACGGGATGTGCCTCTATAGCAGAAAGAAAAAAAGGTTTCTCTGTTCTTGATATCATATAAAACAGAAACTGCAAGTTTGGGGAATTGTGCAGGATGCTTTTATATCAACTGGACACTCAGTAAAAGGAAAAAACAATAACGAGCTGTGGAAGATTTGGGTTAAGAGCCTTGACTAAAACATACAAAAAATATGTGGCACAGGCAAAAACCAATATATAGTTTAACAGGAACTTTCCAGTGCAGAAACTATGGAAGTCAAGTATTGCAGCTTGCAATCCCCTCCCCCCATTTCTCTGTGATTTTTATAACTTTGCATCTTTTTCTATATTTTATTTTTAGCTGGCATCCACCCACTTTGGAATGCTAAGAAGTAAGATCTGAAGCCAGTTAGTGTAGGTGTTTGATAGTTTAGGAATAGCCTACAAGGTTTTCCATTGCATTTCAGTGAAGCAAAACAAGGTCATATCCAGAAAATATGAAGAGATGAACATCACCAGACATCAAGGAGAAAGAAATTGTTGATTCTGTACTTGATCCTCATCAGCTGTGGTGAAATGAGCACCTAAAGCCTTAACAAAGAAGGCACAGAAGTAAATCTTGGTATTGTGGTAAAGCAGAAATCTTCTTTTTAAGTTCTGTGGTTGCCTAGCAGTGAGGTCAGGAAAAATGTAAGACTGAAAAAATTGAAAAATCCCTTTCTAAAGTCAGCAAATACTGCTCTGTTTTGTGGCTGCAGCTTTAGGTGAAAGACTACATTAGGTTGGGATTACAATACAGAAGGAAAAGAACAAGTCTTATCTCCAAAGCAGATGGCACCTAGAGAAAATTCAGTAAAAATTTCTTATGTTCCTAAGGAAAGGACTTAAATTCTCTCTATAAATGTTGATTTTAAATGGGTATAAAAACAGTAATAAGGTCATTACCATGAACTGTGGAAATCAGCTTATTATGTGTTCCCTTTCTTGTTTGTTTGGTATTTTTCTGTGTTGTGTGGTTGGTTGGTTGGTTGGTTGGATGGATTTTGCTTGATTTTGGTCTTTTGCATTTCTCTTGTCTTTCAGAATGAATTGTTTCCTTGCAATATTAGTAGTTCTGAAATTAGTGCTTCCACACTAGTGGCTCATACACAGATTTTGAAAAACAATTTCAGCTGAAGTTTACACTTCTCTATAAATTTCATTTACTATTAAAATTTCAATTAAAATAGATTGGTGCAACTATCTTGTAGAAAACCCCTTATGTTCAACAAATGCAGAACTGAGGCAGGAGAGTTGTTTCTATATTGTGCCTCTTCTCCAGTAACATATTATTTGTGTCTCTGAAAACAAGGCTTGTCTTATTGTAGGTTGAGGCAGCAAGTATAAAATAGCAGGCTGGTTTTATCATTGCTTAGCACCATACTGTTATTTCTCAATAGGTCTAAATTCTGCCTCCACCTCAGCTCCAGGTTTGATAACTGTGGGCTGCATTTCCTTGTCTGAACTCAAAAAAGCACCCTACTTTCTGTGCTTACTGATCAGAAAATTCATTTTCTTTCAGGATGCTCATGTGAGAGCAATTAGTCACCTACCAGATCAAAAGAGCTGGTGCTCAGATCCTTCCTCAGTTTGTTCAGCTAGAGCCTCCACACTCAGTTCTCCAGCATGAATAATATGTGAAAATGCATAAAAAGGCAGAAACCAGTCATTGCTTATAGCTGGCCTTTGGGACATATCCAGCACCAGATAACACACCTTATTTAGTGTACATTCAGCTGTACATATAAAAAAATGGGATCTAGAGCTTCTGAAAAATAATAGTCATGGGCTAAGAGGAAGTGAGGATTGGTCCAAATTCTGATGAGATTAATCATTCCTTATTCAGTCACATTATGGCTCCTTTTCCACTGAAATCAGAGGTTTTCCTGTGAAGACATTAACTGAGTAAGACCTGGAGGCATTCAGCCACAAGGTTCCTTGTCTACTACCTCATCACCTCCTCTTACTATCTGTCTACTTCAGGATCACTGAACTGACAGAAGAGGTCAAATGGCTCACCTAGCCAGCCCAGGAAAGTTATCCTCGCAGCAATGGTGTTTCTGTTCCCTTGTCAGGCTGAAAAGGCTTTGAACACCAAGTTGTCACAGAAAGGACGCTGTTTTCCTGATAAGGATGAGACATCTTAGGAAAAGGGCAAGCAACAAACCCAGAATGCCCTGGGATGCTCTCAGTTGCTAAAACCACTTGAGAGAAGTGAGGGTAGCACTGTTGAAAGGACTGGCCTCAAGCTCTTTCATTTTCAGATGGGAGGGCAGTCATAACTGTTCCTGAGAGAATGAGTGTGAGCCAAGTTAGGACTTTGCCATAGTGGAAACAAGGAAATAAGAGACACGGATGAACAGAATACAAAATGAGAGAGGGCTTCAGAGACTCCATGGGTGACTAGGAGAGGTTTAGAGTCTCCCAGCATTTGTTTTACTGTCACATTTGAAGGATTTTTAAGTATCAATGGATTCCAGAGGTGGCTCAGCCAGCCAATTAAATTTATGATTCATTGCCATAGAGCTTATCATCATGAGCCTGTAGCATCATTTAGTGAATGCTTTCAAACTAAGAGGATACACTGATTAGCCATAATTAGCACTGCACCATAAATTCATGTAGGGCTTTAAAAACATTAAGAAACAGTATGTCTCCTCCCTAGAGAGCAACAGCTTATAACTAAGCCATTTTCTCTGACACACCACAAGCATGCCTAATTTAGCTATTAGCCAACAAGGACATGATAATTATTTTTCACTAACAGTGACCCTTGTGAAAAAATGCAGTTTTGAGGACAGAACATAAGGAAGGTGCCAGCTTAGAAGCTGTAGGTTGCATTGCAGTTGCTAAAAGGACAGCATGCCTCAGGGTCACCTATAGAGGAAACTATTAACTGTAGTAGGTTATTTGCCATGCAGCATCCCAATGACTGGCTTCAAAGACAGAAAATGTTGGCAAACACTATATTTGAGGTTCACATCATAAGAAAAGAAGTTAATTGTGGTATGTTACAGGTAATCAAAGAAAGCAATAATATTTGGTCTTTTATCAGCCTCTTGCTCTTACTAATATTTTTTTCTCACTCTAAACTACCATACTACAGTTGTACTAATTTAAGATGATGATTTGCCTCTCCCTTGAATTTTCCAGTCCCATATGACTTCCTGGTGAAGCTGCTCTTTTCCCAACCAATTTTCTTACAACAACTGATCCCACCACTCATTAATTTACACACTGTTTGGCTGAAATTCAGTTCTACCTCAAGTTTTATCTTACCTGTTCAAGGCAAGTAAGTAACAAAAAGTTTCCACAGAAAATATAGAGCTAATCCTTGCATAAGTTCAGACCCACAGAATTTCAAGAGGAAAGTTGTGAAGAACTGAGTATAGGAGACATTCTTCACTTGTAAAGATGTTTCTGTCACCCTCATTCCCTTCTTTTCTTCAAAGGTTATTTTCTTTTGGCACAGCAAGTAGGCTCTAGCAGTTTGGAGTGCAAAGTTCAGGACCAGTTCTATTATTAGTTACATTGAGCCTCCTGGGTCCCTGAGGTAGTTTGGTGGAAGGAAGCTACAAAGCTATCCAGAGCTTATTTGCTCTCTGACTTGCTTCTCTTCGAAATAATGTTTAAAAGGAGACCTCACACATAGCTACTACCATGACTTGAGAGCTGAAGAAGAGGTGCCTTTTGTCTGCAACAAAGGACAAGCATTCACCACCAGAAAACTTGTGCAAGCTGGAATTTGGCAGGAACAAAACTCCTCTCAACATAACTAGAGGCTCAGCAGTTTTCTGATTATTATTAATGTGCCTCAGAAATCTGCTGGGGCTGATTACACACAACCAATGAAACACCAATGGCCTCCTCAGCTTTCAGTTTCTTGGGAGACCAGACATGCTTTACCTCTGGAGCCATCCATCCTTCAGCATTTAGTGCAAGCAAAACAAATGTATTGTGCATGCAACCATAACCACATGGCAAGATTATGCCTCTGCAAATTATCCCATCAGATACTCACATATCACCAGCCCTCATGTTTGCTGAAGGCAGAAAATTTACATTTTGCAAGCATTTGTTGAATGCTGAGATTACTGGAGTGTGAGAATTTTTCCTGCCAGGAGTTTTTCATTAAATCATGTTGACAAATTTTTTTATTATTTCTTGATGAAAGAAAAAAGAAGATTTCTAGCCTCTCCAACTGGTTATGGGTGCCTCATGCTTCTTTCTTCAGAGCTCAAAAGTCCAGGCTCTAGGCCTTTCTTCTCTAAGCACAGAAAAAAATCCAGAGCAGATTCTAGAGGCCTCTCAGAATTTTCTCTTTGCTAATTTATTCTAACTTTATTTGACAACAGCGTTCCATTGGTAGGAGGCCAGCCCATAGCTTTCCCTTACTCCAGTTTTAGAGCTTGTTTAATCCCACAGATTTTGTGCACTGCTTAGACAATTGATTTCTGAACATTCATTTTATTTAGCTTCATAATACTGAATCCTCAGGAGCATTTAGCCCTTTGAGGTAAGAAGTTTTTCTGTGTGAAAACCATATGTTTTCTCTAAACCAGAAGGGTGTTTAGCAGAGTGGTCAGTAACCTCAGACATTTCTATTGTATTATCTGCTATATGTCTGCCCATGATGGGCAAAGCAGTAGAGCAGCCAGCACAAAATGTCACCAAATTCGCAGTCATGTTCACATCCAAATTCTCAGGCATGTCTGCAATTCAGGAATAAATGCCTCTGATCTAATATTCAGAGCCAGTGGGCAATCCTATCTCCCAGGATGAGCAAGGACAGGAAATGTCAAGTACCAGTTTAGAAGTGGATGCAGAGGACTCAGAGGGGCTGGCAAATGCCCCATCATGGGTAAATGAACAGCTAAGATTGATATCCCACCTGATTTTGTTTTCTTGATTTTCAATGATCACAAAGCAGAGAGAAAATCAATAAAAAATCAGTATCATATGTAAAATGGCCCACCAACAAGCAAAAACGAGCTGCATTACTCAGCCACCTAATTTCCAAGGTGTACTTGAAAGCCACTGTGATCAGGCAAAACAAACAATGTTTCAGCAGCAATGGACTAAAAATGTACTGTGCAAAAGGGGCAACCTTACATACTAATCCAAAGTAGATCAGACTTCAGTTATGACAGATTTAAGAATTGTGCAGCACAACTCAGCAGTCTTCAGTGTCATATGTAGAGGCCAGTATTTTTATTTGTTATAAAAACTAGTCAGTTGTTTGGGTGTTTTTAATGAATTTGTTTAACACTGTGATTTGTCTTCTATACATAAAAATGTAGAAGGTTTAGAGAAAATCCAAGCTAATTTTTTACCATGAAAATTTCAGGTTAATTTCTCAGTGGGCTTGCCATCTCAAATGACCAACCCTAGAGGAGGACATGTATTTGTCAAGCTGAATTATTTTACTAGTATAAAAACGTACAAAATAAGAAATAAAATACACAAAGAATCTCAAAAAGGATTGAACATATTTTTATTTTTTTTCCAAAGAACTTTTCCATTTTGAAAGAAGGTTGGAAAGAAAAATGTGTGCTTCTCAGATAAAGTTAAGCTTCTGGAAATCCAGTGTCCCAAGAGGTTGTTTTTTAGGGCTGCACTTTGAATGGAAAGGAAAAAATATTGAAAGGAAAAAATATCCTCTAAGTAGCTTTTGTTAGAAGTCAAATGCAAGATATTTTAAAGCTCAGAACTATGGAAAACTTCATTGATTGAACTGGTTACCTATCCATACGGTTTGTTATTTTTATTAGACCAAGTCCTTGACTGTTATAAATTAATGTAGTTCTTGTTCTGATGGAGCTAGATGAACAATGACCACTGGAAGTATTCACTGGACCAAAGTGTAAAGATGAGGAATCTCATGGCAATTAATCTCACCCACGAGACTGTTGCTGGAGTAAAACCAAGGAAAGAGGCAAACATTTTTCACAGCAGCCTTTATATTTCTCCTATCTTTCTAATTAATTGGGGAGCAATTAAAAACTAAATTAGATCATCAATCAAATGAGGCTGTACTAAATACTGTCCCTGCTGCCATGTACTAGCAAAATTTAACTTGTTTGCAAGCCTGTGTCTTTAGTCATGCAATACAAATTAAGTGTTGTGAGGAATAAATTTTTCCATATAATTTCCTGACTATAATGTAGTTCTTGGGGAAGAAAAAAAGAGAAAAAATTAAAATCCTTCACAAAATAAGGTGTTTTTAAAATTTTTTACTTCAAAATTCAAGTGCTTCTCAATTCTATAACCACTGGGGTTCCATGGGCTCAGTGTTAGCACAGAAGTCCTTAACCACAGATTTCAGTGCAGTTCCAGGGGTTCTTTGCAGGAACTGAATCACTTTCACACTGCTATGGGGCTGGAGAGGAAAGGCTGGCTCCAAAGCCTTTCCTCTCCTTCTTGCCACAGCCTTCTTGCCATATCAGAGAAAGCACTCTAATTACAGTAGATAAAATATAAATCGTTGAAACCAACACACTGAAACCAACAGTTATGCCTGGCCCACTCTTTCAGCCTAGTTGTTTGCAAAATATTAGAAGAAAATTTTTTTTACATGTAGCATATGATATGTAAAACAGGTCTTATGAAATTGCAAGCTGACTCTACATCCCCAAAAAATTGTCTGGGTGAGAGGTGAGTTAACTTGCAACTTACTTTCCCAAAATATCAGCTCAATTTTCTTTCTCTTTTTTGATAATTTTTATTCCCTTTTTCTTCGCCTCAACTTTAGTCTGAAAATTTACCTCTAACAGATTTTTTTTTAAATGAATAAGTGGAAGGTCATTTCTTCCTTTTCACCAAGGCTTCCTTCTCACATTTTAACAAGCATGATTGTGTATTGCTTTTGAGGAGAGTGAAACATGAAATAGAAGAAAGCAAAAACCTTCAGTGATGAGATTAAAATAACACATGGAAATATATTTTATCCAAGAGCCTGCATCAGCTTTAGTGGAAGCCCTTCCATACATGTTTTCCTTGCTGTATTTAGATTGGGCATAAACTGCACAGAATTTCTATCAGATTAAAACAGAAGTATGATTTATGTTCATGTGAAGGGTGAAGTAGTAGTGTACAAATCACATTTGGAATAATTTAGGCAGCGTCATTGTCACTGTCCTGAGGTAGGTCAAGGCAGAAAAGATCAGTGTGTCTTATCAGTAGAAGGAAACACTGGGGTGACTTCATTGGGAATCAGGAAGGGCATCAACCTGTAATTGGGAACTAAGTAGGAATAGCTGGGATTCCCTTGGAATCAGGAATAAGGGCTCCACTAATCTTATCCCTACAAGGGACTATGTCATAATACTTCTGCTAGAAGGAAAAGAAAACCACTTTTATTGTAAAAAACAGTTATTAAACTATAGGGATTTCCTGTGGAAAGACCCAATTAGGGTTCTAGGAGAAAATAAAGGTATTGTTGTATTTAAACCTTGTTGTGAGAAATTAGCTTAATAGGTATCCATGTTTCATGGAGACAGAGGCAATTGACAAACCATCAAATAGAAAACTCCTTTGAATAGCGAGGTAGAAATGCCCAGAGTGGCTATTTATAAATCACTCCCTGAGACAGAGAAATTCTGAGGAGTCATTGTGAAAATATAGGTTGTTTACTCCTCTGCAAAAGCATGTTTTTCTTAGCAAGAAGAATCAGTGCATAATAATGGAAGAAATGGATGTTTTTTTTATTATAACAGGTCTGACCTTACTCTGTTACTTACACTAATTCTGCGCTGCACTGATGGCACCTGATGCCTTGTATTAACACACTACTGTACTTGGTTTACTTGGATGAAGGTAGGAACACCATTAAAGCTTAGGGTACCTGTGCGGGTTTATGTCTCTTTTCTTCATTTTTTGTCTTTCTAATTGCACATACAATGAACAAATTAGAATATCAAAGCTGTAAGTTAAATTCAGGCACACATATGTGAAGCAAGCAGTTGAAAACCGCTTAAAATCTTGGTACCAATCCCTCAGTTTTTCATATTCACACCATCTCTGTTCTATGATTTCCAGTAAAGATTTTATCCTTGAATATCAAACTACTTGGAGCATGAGTTTTTATAAGTGTCTTTATAAAGTATTTTGCACATTTACAGCATGTTGAGTGCTCCTGCTATTGACAAAATGCAGTCTGTGAAACGCCTGTGGAGTAATAGATAAGGCTGATTTTACCACTTTTCGTTTCTTTAGCTCACTTATTTCAGGCATCTTATATCTTACTTTTTACTTCTGTGTTAGGGCTGGTACTGCTGACTCAGTACCTGACAACTTGTTTCAACTTTGCTTGCTGCTGGCTTAGCAAACCAAATTCAGTAACAAATGTGAAATCAATTGCAGTTAAGGACACTTTTGCAAAGATGAAAGAACAAAGCAGCCGTTCAGCAGCATCAAGATGTGTGTTAAGATAAGTATAAGCAGGAAGCATCAGCTGGGATTTTCTTACTCCAATATAAAACAAAAGTAAGTGTCTGGATGACTGGATATTTCAAAAAAGCAAAATCTGAATCAGCCCCTTGATCTCAGGGAGGCAGGCATTTAAGATGCTGGTGACTGATGGAATAGTTACCAAGCTTTCAGTTATGATAAAGGTGAGTAATGATTTTTATGTCATTCTTCACAGTCTATCCTCATATTGTTCTCCATCCTGCCAAAACAAGTGACCTGCTTTTCCACATAGCACCCAAATGCCTCAGCGCTTTAACAATAAAGTAATATAAACTGGTGCCACCCTCCTGTCAGCCTGTGAAAAGCTGTCTCTGGAGAATGTGTGGGTTTATGTGGTAGAGCTTTAGGATGCTGGTAATAACAGCAGCAGGGAGCCCTGAATGGCATGTTCTGCCAAGAGCAGAGCCCTCAGGACCACCAAGGGGTTCTACCCTCTCCCTCCTAGCTGTATTTGATGTCGACTGACAGGTCTTTCTAGCACCCCTTTTACCTTCTCTCACAGCCTAAATAGAAATGAATTATAAAATATTCATGAAAAGGGGATAAAAGGACAAAGAAAATAATACCAAGTTACAATATCTTAATAAAACACCCAAAAGAAAATAACTTAGGGAAGGCAGATATAATGGCATCTCTCTCAACTTATTTCAGATTCCTCTTGGTCTGGCTTTTCACATGAATGTACAGAGTGATGGGCACTGAAAGAACATTGCTGAGTGCAGCTGAGCTCTGTGTCATAGGGTATTAAACAGGACCAAAACACTTGGTCAGTGACAGTGTCTCTGAAGCTGTTTTCAGCCCACACCTGCACCTCACACAGAGGAAATGCCTTTTGTCAATTTGCTAGACAACAAAGTATAGCAGTTACACGTTTGAAAATGTTCCAGTTGTTAAAGCTGGTCTGTGGAAAATGGTGTACAGAAATTTGTAGCACAGTGATAACGTGATGCAATCCAGTTTATAAAAGCATCCTGAATGAAAAATTATTTCAAAATCAGTTGGAAGGTATATATGTGATATATGTAGTAAGGTAAATCTCTCTCACTCAGTAAATTGGTGTTATCATCAATGCTGCATTGAAATTAATAAGTGCACTGAAAGATTAGATGTACTGCATGTTTATGTGAGTTGACTTAAATATATTCATTCACAGAAAATGTACAGATTAATACATTAGATTTTCATAAACCCACTGCATAACACTTTAGGTCTTTGGTTTACATATTCACTATAAATTATTGCTTCTTAGAGTCTGACAAAAAAATTAAAAAGGAACTCTGCCTTTTTGAAAGGGCTTGAAACTTGACATTGAGGTGAGGGTAGAGTTGCTGACATTATTGCAGTCGAGATTTTGTCAGGAGACCTACTATAAAGGTAGAACAGAGACATTCCTAGTTCAATATGCACTTGCTAAGAATTTGGTTGCAGAATCTCTAGTTTTCATGAGCTGTAAGCATGTTCAGTCAGCTCACAAATGCCTTGTATCAGTGCAGACAGCAGGAAGAACTGCCCATGATCAGAGAGAAAATGAGCCTTTTTCAGGGGTGAGCAGCAATTCCCCTGGAATTACACTTCATGTTGTTAGATCCTACTACAATGTAAGATGCTGGATTTGAAAGTGAAAACACTTTTCTCCTTATCATTTGTTTCTACCCCTGAATCCCATGAAGAGAGAAAGAAAAAAGCAGTAATGCATTTAGATTATGAGAGCTGTGATACTTTGCATGGACTGGAAGGTGAAGAAAAAATTGAGAGAGGGAGGATGCTGGAGGAATTGGGGATTGAAGAGCCCAGGCCTAGAAAGGGAAAAGCAGAGCCTTTGTGACTGTTCAGCCCCTCAGCAGTGCTGTGCTCTCAGCATCAGCTTTGAAGTCCACACACAAATGGGTCTTGGAGATGGGAAAAACAGAAAGCAGATAATAGGGCATAGCTGCAGATACAGAAGAGTATTCCATGTCATGAATGTGAAGGACCTATTTGGACATTACTGTTTTGTTTTCTTGACAAAGAAAAATTTGTGGGATTGAGTATCTTTCAGGGCAACAGAACTTGCTTTCAGAGGGTTCCCACAAAGCAACAAGTTTGCGGAAAAAAGCTTCAAAATGGTAGATGCCCACAGTGACCTTTTCAAAATTGAAAATCTTGGGTTTATTGTATGTAACAAGCTTTCATTTGAAAATCCAAGTTACTGTGATTGAGAGACTAAAATGATCTGAAAAAAAAAGAAACACTTCAAAATTATATAGAAGTCTGTTTCAATTGAATAGGAATCGTGCACTTAACTTCAGTCTATGAAAAATGTGACATTTCATCTTCTAAGCCCTATTTGTGGTGAATACTTTCAATTGGGACAATTTTCCTAAGTGGGAAAAAACCATCTGTTTCCCTCTCCTTCCAGCTGTGGCTTTGCTCTTTCGCATTTCTCTGCTTCAGATCTATAGGCACTGGGTAGCATTTCAATGGGAAATAGGGGAGGATGGAATAGAAGGCCTTCATTTGCTTTTTTATGAGAAAAATCCCTCTATTAAATGTTATGGACATAAAATCAGGGGTCTGTAATACATGAAATGGCAGAATTTGAATGTCTTTTAGCCTTAACTCAGCCATCTTCGGCTTATACCCTACAATGCATTTCTTCTTTTTATGATCACCTGCTTCTTTGCTCAGAGCCTCATACCACATAAATAGGTAATTTTTGAGTGAATAGTTTTTTCTACTGTGTGTTATCACCGTAATTTAAAATTTCCTTTGACTGTTTGAACTGATGCCCTAAGATCCTATTTCAGTTTTCTGTCCTTCAAAAGATGGCTATTTGCTATTTGTTGTTTGTATTATTTTTAATACTCTAAAAGCAAAGGTGTTCTGAAAGAATAATATTTTCTTATATGCTTGTGATCAACGGTCATCACATTTACCTTTGAGTTCTGATATTTGAATTGCAGACACTAATTCAGCTGCTTAAGTTGATCTTGTTCAATTTAAGGTACAGGCCAATAAATTAGGTAAATGTAATAGAAGAGGCTGGATTTTTTCTGCAAAAGAGGTGGCCACAAAGGTTTTGTTATTGTTCTGCAAACCTTTGGGGCAGTCATCTAAGCTAAGCCTTAGCTTTGGCAATTGCTGTCAACATTACAATGGTTTTGCTTTGAATTTTTTGCTTTGCTTGGCCACTAATGTCAGGAAACTTCACCTTCCTTTTATATTCCAAAAGCATGAAATATCCAATAAGAAATCCATAAAATACATATCCAAGAGAAGCAAACAGACTTTTCAAATAACAATAAACCACAGTATTTCAAACAAAATAATCAAAATACATGGAAATATGTGACCTGATGGTGGGAAAGATTTTACACAACATTCTCACAACATATATATATACCCACCTCCTCCTTTGCCAGTTCCTTTCTCCAAGAATAACCTGTATTTCATTTAGGTTGTTTTGGAGGCTTCCAGATAATGTAACCCACACATCCATCTGCATTTGGAATGCAGTGGTTCGTGAATGACCTTTTCATTACATTTACTAAGCAGGATCTTGATCCAAGTATATTCTTTGGCTTGGGCTCATTCTACCCTCCCTTGTGCTTTGAACAAACCACTTCCCCAGGCTCAGAAGGCCATAACTTTCTTTGTTTGAAAAACTCATTTAACACAATTTATTGTAGCATTCCCTTTTCCCCTGTCATAACTTCCTGATTGCTCTTCATCTGTACCAGATGTGCTTTTTACATTTCCAAATTATATAAACTTATTACCCAAAATGGTTCTCCCTCTTTTCCCATCTGCTGTGTGTTTATATTTACAGTAGCATGCTAACTTGTATACTATATCACACATTTAACTATTAGGTCTGGAAAAGCACAGGGAATTCCTCTCTTGGAGGTGCAGTTCTTGCCATCTGTAGCTATATCTATCCCGTCTTCAAAAACATCTGATTATGTAAGACACACAAGGCAGCCTTAGCTAGAGCAGCCTCCAAGGAAAACTGGAGGTACTGCATAGAGTTATAGTCCTGAAGAAGCAGATGGCACCCTTTGAATCAGTCCTAAAGCCATGGTGCAAGGGTGACATCCTTCTAATGAAAAAAACAGCAGTGACAGTTGAAAGCTATCATTTAAATCTGCTGCTCAGTATGAAACTGGGAGTTTAAGTGGACTTGGGTGTATGCATGTCTACTTCCTATTATATCTCTCTTGACAAATATTAACTGGGAGCCAAAAATAGTCAGTGATTTAACAAAAATAAACACAAATTCTGCAGAATCAATCTTGTTCAACTCTTCCAATGCAGTAAAAAGGGAATCGTGACTACTTTGCTTATCAAAAGCAAGATTTTTTTGCATTTTCAGAAAAGTGATGTGCCTGTCAATCAAGACACTGCCTGTGCATGCACAAAACCTCAGTATAAGTACTTTTTTTTTTTTCTACTTTATGTAGGCTTTAGAACTTATCCTTAAATTTATTCCAGCATTTTTTACCACTGTAAGGGAAAATTCCAGTTTCTGTATTTATGGGATTATGATAAATGCTAAACCAAAGCATAGCAACATACCTCATACTGAATTTCCCCTCTTTTGCACAATTCTGAGACCCAGTATATCATCTTAAATCAACACAATAAAATGTGATAATTCACCCTCTTCAGCTACTGCTGTGAAAGAGCAGGGGCATATCAGGGTCCTGACTAGGCCAGCCACGATATTTTCAGTCTGGAGGAAAGACCAGGATAGCAGATGCTGAAGCATATATTTTTGACAGATAATTTTGTCCTGAAAACACCTACTCTGAACTGAAATTCTCCCAAAATTTGCATCTCTTTTTCTATTTTGGTGCCTTTTAATTTTTTCAAAAGTAGGAAAAATTGTCACATTCCCAGTGCAGAATAGAGAATAAAAATGACTTTTTACTGCTTAGAATTGCTTAACGAAATAAGAGACATTAAAAGTTATCTTTCTCCAATGAAAAGATCTCTAAGAGTAT
Source organism: Calcarius lapponicus (assembly GCA_039654755.1). Taxonomy (NCBI): domain Eukaryota; kingdom Metazoa; phylum Chordata; class Aves; order Passeriformes; family Fringillidae; genus Calcarius; species Calcarius lapponicus. Next base: position 43,613,316 of record CM077468.1, on the reverse strand, counting down.
TGAATGTATTTGTTTTGGAAAAAAAAACAAATCTTTCATTTAAATTGCTAGTTAAATTATGTACTTATTTCAGTTCTTCTTCTCCTGCAATTTAATACATTTTCAGTCTTGTCACAAGTGCTGTTTTTGTTATAGGATTAAACACACTGAGATATCATCTCAAAACCCAAGGCTAAAGCAGCGCAGTAACAGGGCTATGAAAACGCTTTTCACTTTCTAGCTCCATTTGTTCCACTAAAATTCACACAGCATTGTGTGAGCCTGCACACTCATCTGTATTTCTGCGCCTTCATTGCTTGAATCTGTAAGTGGTTCTGATCTGGAAGCAGAACAAAGCAGATGCAGGACAAAGTTTATTCCATGCTGTCTGGGGGTTCTGACTGACTGTGACAAGGGTGGTGGGTGTGGAAGATGACTCAGCTTTATTTTCCTTACTCCTTTATCCAAATTTGTGCCCCTCTGAGAGTCAGAAAACATATCCACGCCATAGTGGGATTTTCTCAACTTCTCAAGGAAAGTCTAAAATTATTTTTAACTATTAGCAAATTTTATTTTAACTATTAGTGTTAAGTATTTCTCATAGTCTGAGATTCTGCAGTGCTGATGAAAGACAGAAGTTAAATCCCATCCTGTGCCCTCCTTTTTATACAATCACTCTTCAGCAGTGTGAAACATCTGTATACTTTATATGCAGAGCTCAGCAATAATTTATTCAAAGTACTTCACCTCCTATTTCTAAAACAACTGTGAGCAACTTAGCATTCAAGTGTCTTTGGAAAATAAATTTGGCAATCTTTTCATGGAGAAAATGTGTAGAATCTTTGAAAAGGGAAAGTATTCTGTGCCAGTGACACTGAAGGGGCGCATGATCTAGATCACTTCATTTTAGCTAAAAATTAAACAGATCCTAATCTTTGAAGAATTAAAGAATGGTAGAAATGTTTAATCTTTATTAAAATGTTTAATTGAAAACTGGTAAAAAAGAAGGATTTGTGTAATAAATGTGGACCCTTCTACAACTAATAAATGTAAATATAGAGAAGACATGTCATATCATACTGCAAGGAGGTTGACTTAGTACAGCATGAAGCTCTGACTTAAAACCTCATGATGTCAAATATCAGCAGAGCACACAGTCAGCTTAACACACAGTCAGCAGATTAACAATTAGCTTAGTGACATATCCAAACATGACTGGTTCACAGTGAGTTCTAATCAAACACAGTACCATTATCCACAGGGGGCTTCTGCAGACGCTGTAACCAAGACAGATGTTATGCAACTTTTTCTTGATCATCTAGAAAAAACATGAAGCTCTCAATGACTAAATTTTCAGATGACACAATAATAGGCAAATCAAGAAATAATGAGAAGCTAGTTGTGCAACACAGTAAGCTGAACACTGACAGAATGGATTGTATAAAATACAGTCTTTATGGAAACAATGAAATGCCTCAAAAGTGTTAGGAAATCATCTGTAGTATTAACTCTTTAAATATTCAGTTTTAAAAAAGACATCTGACTTAGTTATTTCTTCCCCTACTCAGGGAAGACTGATTTCACATAATCTTCCTACTTTTGCAGATGAGGCCTTAAACTTTGAGAACTATAAAATTACTTAATCCATTTCATTTCTGTTTACACCATACCCTTGGTTTCATCAATCCCTCAATTGTTCTTTCTACCTGGCCTTGTCACTGCAGCTGAATGATTGTGGCTCTTAAATTAAATTTGCAATATAAATACTTGACACTTCAAATTTAGTTTGTCTTCTTGGAATAAAACAGTTTTATAAGAGGGCATTTTGTGTAACTGAAATATTGCTAAAGGCTAAACAGCTATATAAACACTTAAATAATCTGTCCACATCATCTATGGTCCATTAAAACTATTTAATTCTACATTTTTCTTCTACAAAAAGTAATTTCATTAAAAAAAAAAATTGGTTCTTTTTTACCTTTTCTTAATTTTATTTTAATTTGTGGAATGATTGTGACTTAAAAAGACCAAAATTAGGAGGTTTTAGATAAAAATTCAAAGGAAATGTTGATACTTCATTTTAAAAAAAAAATGAATTGATATCATATCTCTGTAACTACTATTTTAAGCATGTCAGTAAAATATTGTATTAAGTTTCTATTAATAGGAAATCAAATGCTTCTGTGTAATTTCATATCCTGCTCTCAAGCAGTCCTTTAATATTTATTCCAGTTTACTGATGTATCAAGAATTGTTATGGAATTTAAAGCTTATTGGCATGGGTCAAATATGCAGCTTGCTCTTCACCCATAACCTGGAGACTTTCTGCTACTGGATCTATATTGCAGAAATAAATGGCAGTTTCGCTTCACTGTTATTCATCAGTTCATAACACTCAAGGTTAATGTGCTATGGTGGCTTATTCATGAAAAATGTTTGCAAATCTTGAAAGTTTTATACATTTTAACACATGTAATTTGTCCAAAATTTCCTACCAGAAAGCATGGTTGTCCTTTATCCATTCTTCATCATTCATTTTGCTTTCAAAACCTTCTATTCTGCCAATGCATACACAGCACACGCATATAAAATACAGTGTCTGCCAAAATGACTGGCCACGTGTTTATGACTAGACAAGAAGTTAAATTTTTCTATAACCCCATCAACCAAGATTTTCCATATCCTAAAAAAAAAGCAAGGAAAAGTGAGTACTAAGCATATCATACTGTTTATTCCAATCAAATAGTTCAGTTACTAATAATAAATAGTTAATATATCTCAAGAAGTAGATTCTGGATAGATGAAAATATGCATTATATTTCATGACTACAGTCATGGGGGCTGTAACTCCTACAAAGCACAGCTACCTAGCTTCTGCAACATGAATGGCGTAACAGACTTTCTAGTCATAGGAATTGGCTGTGTATATGTACCCCAAATGTGTTTTTCCCTCTTAATCAACAATTCAGTGGTGACTTTGTCTTATTAGTGGTGATTTTTTTTCTCAGTTCTGTTCACCACTCCTGAAAATATGCTTTCTAAGATTTTATTCCTGTTTTCTGGAAAAAAATGTTAATAGACAGGTTTTGAAGGTTTTCTCTTGCCTGAAGGTTTCAACTAGGATCTTTAAGAGAAAGCTAAGGATTCCTAGAGCATTATTTAAAGTAAGATAATTTCACATTCTTATCTAGATGCTTTTATAACTCTCCTCTTTTTTCTTATATGCCATTTGAAAACTGCTAAAAGGCAAAGAATTAATCTTCATTTTTCTATGCAAAATCTGTGCCACTAGACTCTGACTCTTTTATTAGTAGAATCAGTCACAATGATTTCAGCATGACTAAATGGTGCAGATATTTGCACAAAACTAGAACAATCAGTTACTGACCAAATTTTATCATAATTATCCACTCCCCACCACTCCTTATTACCTTTCACCCCTCAATGTTTGTTTCTCTGCAATTCCATGATTATGTACAAAGTTTTGTTTAGCCTGAACACTGCAGGGAAAATAATATTTTCCTGTGGGAAGTCTTTGAGTTACTTGGGTTGCTTAGCCTGGAGAAAAGAAGGATCAAAGGGACCTTCTCAGTACCTACATCTGCCTGTGAAAGGAGGTTTTAGCAAGGTGGAAGTCAGATTCATCTCCACGGTAACAAGTGACAGGATGAGAAGAAATGGCCTCAGCAATGCCAGAGAAGGTTGAGATTGGATATTAGAAAACATTTCTTCACTGAAATGATGGTCAGGCACTGATTGAAATTTGGAATCCCAGAGAAGAGGCAGCAACACTATCCCTGGAAGTTTAAAACAAAAATGTGTGGATTTGGCATTTGGGGTCATGGTGTAGTTTTGAACACAGTAGTACCAAGTTAACAGCTGAACTCAAATGATCTTAGAGGCCTGTTCAAATCTAAACAAACCTCCATATGGTGGCTGAAATTTTGAATTCTGCCTCTGTTACTACTGACAGGGTACTTTGCAGTATTAGAATTCTTTATTCAGTAGAGAATTGTCAAAGCTGTAGTAGTAGCAAATGTAATAAGAACTATATCATTTATAACACCCCAGGGTACGGGTCCAGATGGTTGAAATTATTATAGAAACAAATTCATCAACACATTATTTCCTACATAACTATAGAAAATCCTTCTCTGTCAATCTGTCAATTTTTATATAATAAAGCCTTATTTCTATTGATAACATTTCCCAATACCCAACCACTGAGTAACAGTGGTTAACTCAGAGACCAACAGTTGAAATACCAAGTCAGGAAATTTTTTTCTCTATTTTCTCTATTTTATTCTCTATCAATTTATATACCTATATTTGCTGCATATATTCTTTTTACTAAGTAGCTAAGATACCTCTGCCTTTCTTTACAGTTCTTCTGCACATATCTTTCCTTCTCTGAATATTAATTCTTGAATAATTTATGTTTTTAGTACATATTTTCACATCAGGAATTCTAAACTTGTTAGTATCTTTTATGTGTAAGTTAAAAACTTCTGCAGAGAGATTTCTTTTGGATTCCAATACTAAATTCTCATCAATATGAAAGATAATCATCTATCATCTCATCTTCGGTGAGATACCAGCACAAATAAAAGTGGTAAAATAAAGTCCTTCATCATTAATTTTTAACAAATGTAAATTAACAAAATAGTGTAATTATCAATAGTATGCACATACTTACATATTTATTAACACTGGGATGGCTATATCAGACCAATGTACAAGTATTTTACTAGGTGTATGAACAATGTGATCCTCAGATACAGATATGAATACATATATTTATGCATTTTCACTGAGATCACTCCCTATTCAATCGCATTAAGAAAAGAACTTTGCATCTGTTAAGTTCACTACATTAGAATATGTTTCAATGTTGTTTTCTCTCCTTTACTATCTGTGGCAGTTCTGCAAACACCTCACCACTGTCTGTCTTTTTCCCAGTGTAGAACAAAGGATTGTGCCACTTTGCATAAACACATGAAAGCATCAAATCTGCTTCCATCTCCAGACAAGCTATCAGTTCCAGTCTATGCTCATCACTACCACTAGAAGCTATGACTGGCAGGCTGGGCTTTTGTTTGGCAGAGAGGTTATACTAAAAGCAGGCAGCTTGATATACAGGATGGAAATTCTCTTTGTGGCAATTTCTCAGATGGTCAGATCTGCACATTGTCCTGGAAGATAGATTCAGCTAAAAACAAAAGCAAAAGCAAAGAGTCACAAAGAAATCCCCAAGAATCCACTTCACCTGCTTCTGCAGTCCCACAAAAGAGCAATACCTCCTGTCAGACTATCACATCCTCTCTCATTGCCTTGCCACTGACAGAGGAGTTCAGCAGCCATAGATAATCTGTACCTGCTGCACATTTATTTTTCTTTTTTTTGAACAATGAGTGGATATACATTACGTCAAGTCTGAGTTTATAGTGCTGATAGATCACACTTAAGGGAACAGTGAAAACATCACCTATTTAATAAATATATGTTCATATCTCATATCTAATTGCTTCCAACGGGATACTAAATGCATCCCATAGAGAGAAGGGAGTACATAAGTCACAAAAAGTAAAAAAAACTTCTCAGTGATGCATATATTTCTCATGAGTCATAGATAAAGCTCAAGAGCAACAGTTCTTTTTGTCACTTTGCTACCTACTGCTGCTGTCAGGTGAATGAGGGAATGAGAGGAATGAGGGACAAGCCCAGGGAGCAAACAGAGAGGAAAAAGCACCACTAGGAGTTAATATAATATAAATTAAAGCATAAAAGAGATTTACATTTCCCAAACCACTAGATAAATAACTCGAATTGACTTGCTTGAACAGAAAGGGTAATAAATTCCACTGCTCTTACAGAAACACATTTTACTCATGCTAGTTCCACCTACAATTAGTTTGTTTACTTATTTTCATACCTACTTTTAAATTCTCAGGTTCTACATCTTCATACTATCAAAAGTGCTATGCCACAGGCTTCTGGGAATGCACTCAGTACCAGAAGTTTGGTCTTATTCCAAGGCTAGTGCAGTCAGGCTTTTGACTTTAATGACATTTGTGTTTCTCTTTAGCACAATTTGTTAAAATTCTGCTAGCTTCACCATTTCTAAGATAACTGATCTGGACTGGAAATTACACAGTTCCTCAGAAAAGTGCTAAGTATGAGTCATTCACCACCTTCTAGTTCCAGCAGCTGTACAAGCAAGGCTTGTATCAGAAACTGAACATGAGCAAAGAGGACCTGGGCCTTTAGGTGAAGCTAAATATTTCTGCGGAACTTAAGTATCTACAAGTTCTCAGGTTCAACAAAAAGACCCTGATGGACAGAAGAATTAAATAAGCAATATTTATCTTATTCTGTAGCTCTCAAGCACAAGACTTCACACAAACCTGTCTCATTTACTTGTAAAATGATCACTAAAAGGAAAGCTGCTTTTTTTAACTTCCGATCACACAGATAGGTTTAGTATTTTAAAGAGAAAGCAATTCATGTCCATTTTGAATTCTTTAAGGAAAGGTCTACTTTTGCCATATAAAGATAAGGCAGGCTTTAGTCTCCCATCTATAGCAGAAGGATTCTTTTCTCCTAGGGAGATCAGCTGGCTGCAGATAATGAGGCTGACTGACAGAGAGCTTGGGATACACAGATCTGAGATATTTACCATTTTGAGGTTCAAACATGAACTAAGGCCAGAAACAAAGGAAATGTACTCCTGGTGGTCCTGAATAAGCCATGCTTATAAATTACTTCCTAAGAAGTAATTTAAAATCTTGGCTGTCATATTTCTAGAGATAGATTCTTGCTGCTCAGGTACCATGAGTGCAAGACTTATTCTAATTCTGAGATCCTCCATGAAGAATCCAGATGTTAGCAATTTACAACTTCATCATACACATTTGATGCCTTTCTGAGGCAGAGGGAGGGTTAGAAAAGAAAGTCCTACAATAAACAGAAAAAAATTTAATACCATTTTTCTGGGGCTTAGAATCCCTTTAGCCTTATCTTCTACCAAGGACTTAGGAGTGTCTTAGAACTGTATAAGTCCTAATTTGTTACTTCTTTCTGTTACTGTTTTCATTCCTTTCCTCACTTAATATGGCCCATTTGCCAGGCTGAATTAATGAGCACAGAGACAGCAAGTAAACTTCTTCACCAGGAGGTTTTGTTCTCAAGACCTCTCAAACCAAGCAACACAGACTTGCTTTTGTTGAATAAATATGTAGGCTGATACCCCATTTATCTTCATTTGCTAGCATTTAAATTCTAGCAAAGGAATACAGCACTACACTAATCAGCAAGAATGATGCTATCATTATGTTGTTCCAGTGGCTACAAGATAATTAATGTTTAGTGATAGACACATTCAAAATAACATTAATTATGTTATTAATGATTTTAATTAACTTCAAATGCTTCTGTGTTTTCCAATAAGTTCCTATATCTAGGAATAAAGCTACCCACAATCTGTAACTCTTAGTCTCTTCCTGATTTTTTTTTCCAACAAAGGTTTACACTGAACTTGGAAAAGGCACTTCTGGAAGTTAACTTGAGATTAATTCTAATAACTGTTTTATTCTGTTTTGTGGTTGGTTTTTTTGTTTGGTTGGTTTTTTTGGGTTTTTTGGGGGGTTTTTTGGGGGGGGGTTGTTTTTGGTTTGGTTGTTTTTTTTTTTACGTTGTAACAGTAAAATTTGAATAACAAAGAAATTAAGTGCATTTATGTCAGTATGTTTCACCATAAGTATGGTCAGTGGCATGAAGTCAGCTCTGAACAGAATTTTTTCGCCATGAGCAGAAAATGAAATTAAATGCCTCTCTAATAACTTTAAAAGGTCATTTCAAGATCTTGGGAAGAATTTTTTTTCTATTGTTGCAAGAATCAGGCTGAAACTCCTATAGGCTTACTGGTTTATTTGTCTTCTGGGAATGAAACAGATACAAATTTTCTCCTTATCTTCCCATCAATTCTCATTTAAAAGTATTTTTCTTTCAAAGTAGACATATATGTTGTTTAAAACAACTCTTCTGACAGTACCATGGAGGTTATTAACTGATACACAAAGGAAAGCATAGTTCCTAGGTAGTCCAAGCTCTTTTGTAACATATGCCTCAAACATGAGAGCCTGAAAGAAAGAGAAAAAGAACCCTATTGTTGTGTCTTCTGATTATGGCTTCTCTTGTAAAAACTATTTCAAAATGTAGATTATTTGGGAGCAATTACGAACAGCTTAAAGTCACTGGGGCTGGTGATGGAGGAGCTTTTAAGCAGCATTATATTCAGACTTGTCAAAATATACAAATAACTGAATGGTTAATACCAGCTCTAATACAGTAACCTGAATTAAAAAATCTGCCTTTTCTGCTACTATTCATCATCTAATTTTTAGATAATAAACCAATATATAAAAATTAAATTACTGTATATTAATGTATAACCTATCCCACAAAAGATAGAACTGCACTGGCATGCACCTGAAATATTTCTCCTCTTTCTTCAAGATGTGTAGAAAGACAGAGAGCATAGAGGAAAGTTCAGCACTCAGGGTGCCACACAATCCAAGCGAGGGTTCCTTCTTCAACACTCTTGTTCCAACAAAGCCAGGCTTTGCTCAGTTTCAGGGTCTTCTTACTCTTTTGGAAAATGGAAGCTCTTGATACAAGGAGCTGCTTCACTGTGTGGGTAAGTGATCAGAGAATGTGGCAGGAAGAACAGAGCTGAAAATTGTTGACATTCAAAAGCAGTTCAGTGATCAGAAGTGCAGAGGCGCTACAAATACCACTACTTGCTTCTTATCCCCAGCTCCCAAAGCTCAAGTAGCACACCACTCTTCCCTTGTTTCTGACTAAACACCTTGTGAAAACCTTGTAAGTACACCTGTCTCACATCATCTTGATTATTTTGGGTGCAAGATACCCATAAGTGCTCTTTCACACCTAGTCCAGGGTCACATCAGTGCTTTGGAGGTGCCTTACTTTTCCTGGCAGAACAATTCAATAAACCTTAGAAAAAAGTTCTTGACATAGTCATCCTACATATGTAGAAGAGAACTGTATGAGAAGTTTTGAGAGGAAAATATACAACATGAATTATATTATATTTGAGAATTTTGTGTTCATAATCTTTTGTGCTTCAGCAGAACTTAAATTTTTCCACTGTGCACAGCTATCACAGGCTATCATAGGGAAGATTATAACTATATTATTTTCATTCGTAGCTCTTTTACCTCTCATTGGTTTTCCTATCCACTCCTCATGTTTTGTCTTAATCAGATAATGATCCTTCATCTTGTCCCCTGCAAACAGAGCTCTGCAAAGTATTTGTGAAATTGATGATTCCACTTATATAAAATGAAGAGATGAGGTCTGATATTTTAACTGCTTGGAGATAAAGTCACATAAAAGGTCATGCAGGGAATGGAAGGCATGCATTTTATCATAATGTAAATTATGAGTAATAATCATAAAAGGAACATACGTTAAAATTCTCCTTTAATTAAGTTGGATAGGAATTAATATTTTGCATCTTAGCCATGACAACTGATGAAACCAGGGCTTGCTTTTCTCTGATAAATTCATTCTTAGGTATTTATAAGTTTAGCATTATATTTTAACACACGGAACAAAAATAAAAGACTTCATATATCCATCCTGACGTGCTTTCAATATTATTTTAATGTGTGCATTTTCATTTTATCAGCCTCATCATGCTGGGTTTTAGAAACTGCAGTTTACTTCCAAAAAAGCAACACGATGATGCTTCTGCCTGTAAGACTTTCTCTACTGTTCCAACTCAACAGTGTATGTTAAAGAAAGACTGAAATCAGTGAGCATCAGTCAGTTCTTGGTTTCCATGAACCTGGATTTTACTCTCCTGTAAGCAGACACTGTTCATTTGCCATAGATTTGACAATGCACTTCAGTGTCCTACAGATGTGCCATCTACACATCTCCCAGGACTCCTCGTGGTTCAAACACTCCTACCTGCAGCCACAAATGCTGGGCTAGTGACTCAACTACCTTTGTTTCCTCATACACCAGATTCCTCAGATAAGTCCATAACACTTTACTTTGATGGCAGAATCCATTACTGATCTTATACTGGGGGTCTGTAAAAGGGTATTTCCTGAATATGGCAACTAAAAATTTTACCTACCTTTCATTAGTCCAAGCAAAATCTAAACATAGATCCTTATCAAGTTACTTGTAACTATAAGTAACTAGTAACTATAAATTACTAGATCAGTTCCTCTGCCTCTGTTTCCTGCAAAACTTTAATCTCCCAATCCCAGGGTCCTTCTTAACCTGTCCCTGACTAAGGTCAACATTATTCTTCTTTGGCATACTTAGTGCAGGATTCCATTTCAGCTGACCCAGCTCATTACACTGATCACTGTTGAAATAAAGATAGCCATATCACAAAGGGACCAATTTTCATTGCATCATTCAAATCACTGGTGTCTCCACTGCCTATCCATCACTAGAAAATTCATCACTCCCAATTAGAAGCCCTGCTGTTTCTACATCACAGTGTATATTTGAAAATGACATTATTCATAACATGTTCCCCCACAACTTTTGGCTAACAAATAGGATCTCAGGGGACACCAAATTGACAGGGTTGGAACCTAGATAATAAAAGCTTAATTATTATAAGCAATGATGGTATTTAATAATTGTGATCTCACTGGGAACAATTTCGAAGAAGAATCACTTTTGCTTCATTACAATGTGTGAATGATGATACTAATAAAGGCCCACATGAGGAACTCCCAGCCTGCTTCCCACAACAAACATTAATTACTGTTCCACTAAATACTGAAGCTGGGAAGTCAGTGAGCAAGGATTTTAGTTGTGCTTGGCTGGATTAACCACTCACTGTAATAAAAGAGATAATAAAGAAAATCAGGAGCTACTACCTACAGAATGTAGGAGAGTCATGGATTTTTGAAAGTAAGGAAAACAAAACCAGCCTAAATAAACCTATCATCTGGAAGTGATGAAAGTAGCAAGCTTAGCAAATTAATTGCCTTTACAATTAATAGTTTTAATTAATAGTTATTAATTTACATCACACTTCCTTCTTCCCTTTTTCCCTAGCTCAGAAGACATGTGACTAATGATGTTTTCTCTCTCATCAAATTGGAGAATAAACATAAGTCCGTTCAGTGTGAGATGCAGGCTGGAAATTAAACCCTGCAATTGTGAGTCCTGAAGGCAGGGAAGAAGTCAAACAGGAACAGATAGGACTTACTTCGAAGACTGATTCAAATGTCCTGTTAAGTAAAGTGGAAGTTATCAGTAAATTGGAAGCTATCTGTTTCTTTCCTTGATTCTAAGTAAAGTTGGCTTCCTGGGTGGGGAGTGGCACAGGGCTACCTAAAAAATTTTAGTTATGTTGCCTAAAAAAAAAAAAAAATCAGGCAGATTTCTAAATGCAGTACTGGTTATGTTAATTTTGAAATATTTGTTTTCTTATTTTCTTTTTTTTAAATCTTCTGTGGAAAAACATGTGAAATCCTTTGCCAAATATATTTAAAATGAGAACAAAATATGTAAACCAATTTTTAGGCTACAGTATTGCATGTCAAAGAGAAAAAATTGAAAAACTTTTGTTTACCTCTCTGTGTAAAGCTGTTCTGTGGCATTTTCTGAGTCAAGATGGTCTAGGTGGTGTAAGTTTCTACAGCTAGAAAAAGATTAATAACATTTAAAAGGCACCAGAGAAATAGAAAATAATGTCCTGCATGATTGGTGTCAAATTTATGTTCTCAATCAAACTATGTTGATAATTATATCTGGTTCTTTTATTCAGTCTAGAGTAGAAATAGACATTACAATAATTTGTTGATCTAAAGGAAGTCTGCTCTGGACATTAAATGAGTGAGATCAACACAGGACAGGACACCTTTTCTCACAGGGCACAGGTTAGGGAAACTGAGCAATGGGAAATTTGCTCTTAATGGAGACGGACAGGCTACAACCCACAAGTCAAATGATTCAAATTCTGTGCGATTCAGTACAAAAAATAAATCACAATTTTTTTAAACTGGTGCATGATCCAGGTTATAAAATGGGAAATAGCATTTGCACACAGAAGAACTTTTAAAGAACAATTGTTCTTTATGGAGACAAGATATTTTGTGCATTTTGAATACATATAGAGCATGGGACATTTTGAAAACAGCCATCTCATCATAAGTTGTGGGGAGATGTATTTAGGAACTGGCCAAGCACACACAGAGCCAGAAACCTGCAAACAGAACTATCTGAAAACTATGTTTATGCCCATACCCTGCTTTCTAGAAAGAACAAAAATAAAGAAAATCACACCAATAAATTCTTGTGAAGGTGCTTATGGATTTTGCTGAGAAATGTTTGAGAAAGGGAAATAGTAAATGAAAGCGGACCCACCACCTCACAAGGATTCTCAAAAAGAGCTTTGTTTTTTCCAAAAGAATAAAAGTGCAAGAGGATTTTCTGCGTTGATAAAAGTACATTACAGTCAGTACTACAGCTCGTTCTTTAAAAGAAAATAAACCCTAAAAACACCTTTTATACAATAGATGTTTTCTCTTTTGCATTGGAGAATAACCGAAAAAAAATATTATAATTATTCTTAAGCAAATTTATTTTAATGTGTTATGGCCCTGCAAAGGTGTAATGGGTCCAACCTAACAAAAAATACTCTGTGTAGACCTCCATATTTTTCAGATCAATATACAAGAAACAGACAATTGTCAAAACTAGCTGAAATTGATAAATGAGGGGAATGCAAAAGATGTATTGCTATATAATCCAAGATCATAGGAGACCAGCATTGCTGGGGCTCATGAAATCACACAGGAAAGATTGATTTCAACTGCCTTGAATTTGAAGCACTTCTATTCAAATTGGAAACTGATGAAATGGCCATAAACAAAGGTCAGTGAAAATGCAGATAAACACAGTTTATCACAATGAGCTGGATGGGTCCAGCAATTACCATATCGATCACTGCTATTCTCATTTAGCAACTTCATCAGCACAGGGAAAAGAAAGCCAGGACTTTGCTGCATTTATTTTCTTTTTAAGTTAACTTATTTATACTTTTTTCATGACCCTGTTGCATTTGCCTCCTGCAAATATTCTAGGAGATTAGTTTACTGGAAGAAGTTTACTTCATTCAAATAAAGAATTTTAAATGAAGAGAAATGCTTATAGAATACAAATCAATAAAAAACCCTGGGTATTTGCACCAAGAAAGAGGTTCTAGAATCACTGCTAATCCAATCCAAAATAAAAATAGCCTGACCTCCAAAAGCAGCTTTTCATATACTTTAGCAAATAGCTTAAGTGGAAGGAATTAAATATTTGAGCAGTTTAGTTTTCCTCAACCTACCTAAAACAATAATTACTGGAAAATTATGTCTGAGAAAATATTGTCCTGTTTGTTCCAATGTATTTTGGAGTTCTGATAGTTCTTTCCTGTTCACATGAGAAAAGAAAAAATAGCAAAAACCAAGAAGATATTGTTTACTCTAAACCTGTTTCATTAGTGTACTCCTATGCTTCAAAACTTAAAGAGAAAGACCATGCAGTTTAGCTTCTCACAACTGCTAAGACGGCTTTTTAACAGGTTTTGGCAGAAATTACTTCTATTCCTTCACAGGAATATATTTTTCTTTCTCTTTAATTTCTGTTACATTAATGACATACTGACATTCCTCTTTGCCATAGTACTTGCCAAACCTTACTTAACACCAAAGCCTGGATTTGCTTGTTACTGTAGTGATACTTTAAAGAGCCTTTCCCTATTTTATTACTTAAATAGTCTAATTTCCTTCAAAGATCCTGAAAGAAAACTGCATAGCACATTTTTCAGCTCTAACCAGATCTTTAGCTGTGAATAAATCAAAGACTCACCATATGATAGTCATTAATAATATCCACAATACTTACTTCCATGGATAATTCAGAAGAGAAAAAAAAAAGACAAAAATCCTCCTGTAAATTATTCACTTCAAATTATTCTCCCACATCTCATTTCCATCAGTAACTAAATAATCTATTTGCATAAGGCTTTTTTCTTCTAAACCCACCACTATAGTATTTAAGAGCTACAACAAATGATGATCATTGGAAAGATAATTTAAGAACAAATTGTGCCACATTGAACCCTTCCTAGCTAAAATACACACTGGAGAGGCTAGGTGGGGTTGGAATAGCAGTTCCAAACTATTTGGCCTACCATCTGAGTTTCCAAAAAATGCTCCATAAAGCTTCCTTATCAGCCTAAACTCACAACAATATCTTACATTATGAGAGCTCTTCTTGTCTCCATAATGTTATGGATGTCATAATGTTCAACTCATCTTATTGTTAGATTTGTGAAAGAAAATGTTAAATCAACAGTTTTCGCCATCTGCTCAGGGAGGATGGATCCCTGATACTGTTTCCTAATCAAGAATAAACTGAAATATTTATTGTATCAAAAAAAATAGATTTTCTGTCTGATACACGGACTTCCATAGACTGGATCCTGTGCATTGAGTGCAGTTAATGGTGATTTTTCATCGCAAGCTTTAGCTGCAGAATACTCTGGAAAAATAAACATGGACTCAGGCATCACACAGTGCCATCTCTTTCTCTGAACATCACAGCTTGGCTGTGTAGGCAGTAATCCTTGTAGGCCCTAGTTCTTGTGTTCTTTACTAACAGGAGGAGTTTAGCTTCAGCCGTATTTTGGAAACAGCTTGTTACATGTGAATAACACAAAGTAAGGAACAATATGGTTTTGGCCTATACAGCAAGAATTCTGAATGAACATTCAACAGGAAGGATTGGAAATGTGATATTCACTCACTGTGGTAAAACAAAAGCGTCTGACTTTTGGTTTGCCATTCATAGTTTAAGTATGTGAGAATTCAGATATAGCCAAGCCAGATACTTCCTTCTGGTAATTCAATATCAGCTTCCATTTGGAATCAAATGCATTTGCCAAAATGATTTTATTGTAAAATTTGTCTGCTAATAAGATTGTTCTCAAGGCAAATTCTACACTGAAATCTTCTGCAGCTGTACTATTCCTCTTTTCTTTCCAATTATTGTATATTCTGTTTTTAAATAATGTTTTTTCCATTGTTAAGGTAAAGTCTGCTGGAAGATTTTATTCTCAGGCCTTTATCTACCATTTTAAGAAAGTTCTTTTAGATTATTTGCAAAATTGTCCGTGAACAGAAGAATGGTTTTACGCAGCTCTTATTAAAAACTGTGCAACAAATAATTCCTTTCTTCACTCCTAAGCTAAAATATAACCCCTACCAATTCTTCAATGAGCTGCTTAAAAAATGGAATTAGTTTTATCCTCTCTATGGTATAGGAGCCATGTTTCTTTTCAGCTGTGCCCTGAATTGGGAAAACATAATCTTCCCTTAGGCCAGCTCTTACTACAGCCCCTCTACATAACAGGCAGTACAAAAACAATCTTCAACTTTAGGCACTCATTGTTTTAACTACATGAGTCAGCTAAAAAACAATATCTTTGATTCCAATGTGCGTACAGACTGTAATCATGCAAACATAGCTAATTCATCATAGCCTTTCCCCATGATAAGTAGGATATATTACAGCAGCATAGGAAACTCCAGGTTACTTAGTCTGGAGAAGTAAAGGCTCCAGGAAGACCTTACTGCAGCCTTTCAATACTTAATAGTGACTTTTAAGAAAGATGAGAACTGATTTTCTGCTTTGAATTGCCTGTAGCAATAAAACAAGGGGCCATAGTTCTAAACTGGAAGGTAATAAACTTAGACTAGAAACAAATATGAAGACTTTTTTAATGAGAGTGGTGAAACACTGGAAAAAGTTGCCCAGAGAGGTGGTGGATGCCCCATCACTGGCAATATTCAAGGTCAGTTTGGACAGTGCTCTGAGCAACATGGTCTAGTTGTCCCTGCTCATTGCAGAGGGTTTGGACTAGATGACTTTTAAAAGTTCCATCCAATGCAAATTATTCTATGATTCCATTATTCCACTGTGGTACATTCACAGCAGGATTTGTAGTTATCTAATTATTATAATATAAAGCAAACAAACACTAGATATCTCACTAATTGCCTAGCATCATCAGAATCCTACAAATTCAATGATACTTTAAAGTATTACTAATTTTTTTCTGTTTTCTTTACTATTGGCAGGTAGACATATCTCATTACCTAAATGATTGTTTCTAACTCTTGGGAATGTAAGTAATCAACACTATTAATAAAAACTAAGGGATGTAAAACCTAGTGTCAGCTGACACTTTTGTTAAAGGGGGGCAGCGTTGTTGTTTAGTCTAACAACTGTGTTTGGTTTTAAATAGCAGCTCCCTTGCCAGAAAAAGGCTTCCCAACACATTATCCTCTCACAAAGTTATCTAATAGCTTGATGATTAAGACTTTCAGGTCTACAACCTGATAGCTGTCTTTTGGGATCCAGATTGCTGGGCACTTGACAAAGGTCTGGAGCAATCATTTTGTTGAAGGCTAGCTGCAGAAGCTGCCAAGAAAGTGAATCTAATACTGAGCTGTCATCCTGCCTGAGCAAGATTGATAGTATCATCAATAAATCCATAAGGAAAAAGCAGAAATATGCCAATCAGTGGCTCTTGTGACAAAAAGGCAAGAGTGAGAACTGCAGGCAAGAGCCACTAAGGAAACTTATTACAAATTAAATTGCTGATAAATGTTATCTCTGGCACTAAAAAAGAGAATAAGCTATGCACAAAGCAATGACTCCATAAGAAATGTGGGTATCAAGAGGTATCAGCTCTTCTTAAGACTAAAAGGCTGTGCTGAGGCATGTGACTTCACAAATAATGGCAACTGTTAAAACAGGAGCAAGAGAGTGAGGTACAACTACAATTAAGCAGTGCAAGTCAGATATTTTATCCTGTTCTTTTTCTTGCTTTCATACAAAACACAACAAAATTCTTAGCAGCTGAATGAGAACACTGCATGTTTAAAAATGTCTGCATGTTTAAAGGTTTTCTTTGTACCAGAAAGCAATGTTGAGTAACATCAACACAAGTTATGGACCTGAAAACAAATACATTAATGTGAAACTGTCCCTGAGTTAACTAAATTTGCTGCCAGTGTAGTCTTGCTAGTGCAGACATAAGGAGGCTCCACTAACGTGGCTGTATTTTATAATCAGAAATATTTTTTTATGTAAAGGATGCGGACATTGCACCTATTTAAAATGGATGACTGCACTAAGTTTCACGTACAGCATGTAGATATGCCCACAAATTACAGCATTTTTATTCCCATCCAGGGAGAGGAGACCATAATTTTTGGTATAAATTCTTTTTGTAATCACAGTGGCAAACACTCCACCTGAATGTGATAAATATTTCAAATTCATAAATAAATTCAATTTTCCCTAATCAACATCTTCAGGGCACTTTTTCAGTGGTAACAGAGAAAAAGAAATAACAGTAGCATCATATTTGTTTTATACATAAATGCACATACACACATACATAATATCATTCCAGGCAAATTATATGCTGTACGTCTTCCCTTCCTTTCTATTCCATCTCTCTGATTCATTCATTATGTTCTCCTCATATTTTGTAAACCCTGCAGTTAAAAAGAATAGTTATGATTTTTACTGAAACAATCACAAAACATACAAGAAACACAGAGACAATTCTTCATTGCTGTCCTTTTCTTACCAGCGTAGGAGATGTTCCAGTTATCCAGACTGCAACCCATGGCAGGTGTTTGTACTGTATGAAAGTGAGACTCACAAGCTGAGAGCAAAATGAATCTGTTTATTGCAGAGTTAAGACAGTACTTATACATTTAGTGTGAGAATCTTTGTTCAGTCCTTCGCACACAACCTGGTTGCAGGCCTGTAATAAATCCATTGGCCTGACAGTTTGTTAGTTTCCTCAAGGTTTGCAGGCTTTCAAAGAAACAAGATGCCTTTCCTGCTCTCAGATAGTGTGTAATCTATTTTCTCTTGTGCTTCCCAGGGATTTGCTACAGTGCCAGGCTTTGCTGTTTCTTTACAGGAATTATCTCTCTATCTGTGACTATAAAACCCAAGAACAATAAGACCTATGACAGTATAAACCTTCAAAGGCTGGATAAGGTGGAGAGGGAAATTGTATAGAAAAAGACATAGTAAGTGGTAAGCCTATCATTTAGAGAACGAGTGCCATATATTGCATGGGCTTTCCATGAAGGCTTGCTATTAGAAAGAGTCCAAGCTTCATAAAATGCAGATATTGTAAGATTAGGAAAATCTCACAAAATATGATTTTTAGATTACTGAATATTTCACAGAAATACTGTAAACAACAGACCAGTTACTTTGAATGAATGGAATTAAGGAATACAGCGGGAATGTCAACTCTGGGAAATACCAAAGAAGAGAGAAATCTCTCCTCTCATATGTCAGATGCAAAGCACAGAGAATTGCATAGGAATGCTGAACAATCACATCTCTTGTTATTTGACCAATTTTAGATGAAATTTCTTGTACCCTAACACTACCAATATAGTTTCAACATCTGAAAAGAAAGCCTGTGGTGATTAGATCATATCAAGAAGTTTACTCATAAACAGGAGGTGAGAGGGCAATCACTCTTGTGGACTACATAACCCAACAAAATATTCAAATTTAGTTGAAACTTTGTTATCCTGCTGAGGAATTCCCTGGGGGAAAAGACTAGGGGGTAAAAAGATATAGGGGAAAATACGGTTGCTACTCCCTGGATGGAATATGGTCAGAATACCCAGCTTCCCACTCAGGGGAGATACAAGAGAGGGTGGAGCAGAGACAACATAGCCAGCTCTGTTGAAGCCCTTGCAAAGGAGGGAACTCAGTTGTACATTTTTAGCTGATAAACCACACAGCAGCTGAAAATCAAGGCAGATAAAGAACAATGTTCTGCTGTTGAATCAGTGACACCACTCTCCTTGGAGCAAGGCATGCTCCCAACCCAAGGTCATCTCAGACACTGTACTGAGATACCCACCACCAAGGTATGACCACTCCTCACTGAGTAAGATGTATGACTAAAGTCACTCAAGCTCCACTGGAACATAAAGAAATAGTAAAAAACTGAGTTAAGAATGAGGTGAAATTAGGGAAGACCTCATAACTTCTGGTATTAGTTGATGGGCTGAATGTGTCTCCTACCCCATGGAGACACCTATTGGGTAAGAACCCTACTCTTTTGCACACTGAATTATTATTTTGAGCTAGCTTGTACTGGTGATTCGGGCTAGTTTGTATATTGCTTTGAATTAGTATATTGCTATGAATATGTTTTGGACTCAGTGTCATAGGCTATGGAAATACTTATCCTGATTCCGTGAAAGCCAGAGGACACCACATGGTTTTGTCTGTGTTTATAAGCAGCAGCAAAGAAACTGCTTTGCTGTTCATTGCAGATGTTTTCTGTCTCTCTGCTGCCATGTAGGGATGGTCCAGAGTCCTGCTCTAAGGTTTTCAATTACATTTGGATAACCCAGACATTAAAAAAAATCAGCAAACTGTAGAGAGAAACCACTGGCTGCCACTGCATTGGCCAGAGCCTCCTGTAACTATTGATTTAGGGAAAAGACCCACAAATTCAGAGTTCATCAAACTAATTTCATTGCAATCGTCAGGTCCTTATGGCTGGGAAAGCAGGCACCCTCTGAAGGTACAGCTAATGCAGCAGCCCAAAACATGCTGCACATCAATGTGCTGCCTGCAACCCTGTGCCTTCACTTTCCCAGCAGAGAGCAGTGTGACCACCAAAGTCGTGGCCCTGCTTTCCAACAAGCTCCATCATCCTGGCATAAATCTAAGGACCAGCATTGCCAGGGCTTCTTACACAATCTACATTTCCTCAGAACAGTGATACTACCATCAAAGCTGTTTTTGTTCTTTTATGATTTAGATAAAAAACATAAAAGGAGTAGGAGGCAATTATTAAGAACATTTCATTAACCCACTTAACAGCACACTTTGCAAATATTGGGACTGTCTGCTGCAAGGACAATAAATTGAGAGCAGGGCAGCTGGCAGAAAGGATAGGATGAAAACTCTCAATCTATCTTTGCTGACCAACCAGAGGAACCAGAAAACATAATACAAGGTCAATCACAACTGATCGGTTTAGTAGTGGTCTTACATCACTGCTAGCACTTTGTCCCCTGTATTTCCAGTGACCACTAGTTCAGAAATTAGCTAGCAGAGGTTATACCTACAATAACCCCCTCTTATAACAGCATTTTTACCCAGGCCGGTGTTATATAACACATGTCCTTTTTTTTCCTTTTTCCTGATAAAACAATCATTTTAAAACTGATGTGACTACCAAACAAACAAATTTGATATTCCTGACTTTTCTGTCCTAAGTAACTGCAAACAATAAATCTGTTCTCAAGGATTTTTTTTTTTTTTTTTTTTTTTTTTTTTTGTGAGGGAAGGCTGCACAGCAGGCTGCAGACCTAAGAGACTTTTTGCAATGCAGAAAAGCTTATTTAGCTGGCTCATGGAGACCAGGACAGACACCACTGATATCTAATGCTCCCTTCACCAGTACACGTGTGCCTGCATGTAGTCAGTGTTCTTGATTCTCTGAGTTGTCTACATATATTTATTGATACAGGCACCTGAGGAATGTTTGATAAAACAATAAAATTTAGTAATTAATCACTAACCTTTGCAGAATAGGGCTGGAGGTTCTGGTAGACACTGAGTTGAGCCAGTAGCATATCTTTTCTACCACCAAGGATAATAGTATCCTGGGCTGTATTAGGAAGAATGCTTCCTGCAGGTCAGGGGGGAGCTGATTCTTCTTCAGCTGTGCTTAGGACAGATGAGATCATACCTGGAGTCTTCTATCCAGTTCTGGGATCCCCAATACAAAAGAAACAAGGACATACATAGAATCATAGAATCATAAAATGATAGGATCATTTGGTTTGGAAAATATGTTTTAGGACATTGAGTCCAACTGTTAACCTAACACTTCCATGTTCACCACTAAACTATGTCCTCAAACACCACAACTACACATTCTCCAGAGATGGTGACCCCACCATTTCCCTGGGAAGCTTGTTTCAGTGTTTGAATAGCTTTTCCCTGAAGATATTTTTCCTAATATCCAATCTAAACTTCCCCTGGCGCAGCTTGAGGGCAAGTCATTCATCCTCTTGCTTCCTACCTGGGAGAAGAGGCCAAGTACCACCTCACTACAACCTCCTTTGAGGTAGTTGTAGAGAGTGGTAAGGTTTCGCTCAGTTGATTTCTCTCCAGGCTGAACAACCCCTGTTCCCTAAGCTTCTCATGCCAGGGTTCAGCAAAAGGGCCTGGAAGGAAGATGATAAAAGAGCTGGAGCACCTCTCCTGTGAGGAAAGGCTGAGGTGGCTGTAACTGTTCAGCTGGGAGAAGAAAAGGCTCAGAGGAGGAGACTGACTTGCTCTCTGCCATTTAGTCAGTCAAGTAAAGCCTGCTGTGACTAAGAGCATTTTACAGCACAAATGAAGGTGATGCCTTACTGAGGCAGACAGACATTCCCAGAGAATACAGAGAATTTCTAAGAGCTGCTCATTTGATTTGTGGACACATTAAAAGTATTTCAAAGTGTTTCTCCACTGTATCCAAGAGTTTCTATTCTGGTCACAAAGTTAGGTTTGTATTTGTAGAACTGCTCAGTACTGTGTTTTTAATCTACTTCTAATACATTTTGGAAAGGTGTGAGAAGAGCTCTGCTAGCCTTGGCAAGCGTCATCTGGAAGGAGAATACACTGGAGGAGTCATATGTGGGCTAATCCACAGGAGGTTGCATCCTCTGCCTTTTGGTACCTGAAGAAAAAGATAGAGCTGTGAGATATCTTAGAGGCACTCTGTGAACTGGTGTGTGAGAACCTGCATAACAGTAGGGAAAGATGGGGATTGTATGACCCAGCCATGAAAAAATCAGAGTATGAAAAAATCACAGCAGGCCTATTTTATGTTGTTTTTTTTTTCTTTTTTTTTTGGTAGTACTACTGTGTTCTAAGTGACATAAAAGGTTTCAAGATCTTTTTTTATTTTTAAATACTGCCCCCTAATCACATGGAGATATTATTAAAAAGTCATATTTTAATAGCCATATAAGGGTTCCATCAATTCATATTAAACAAACGAATCAAAAGAGAGTACTGTGGGTAACTGATGGATCAGTTTATGTTGATTGCTTTTGCCAAGTTTGGAATCTAGCCAGTTAGACACATATACACAGCAGCTCTGTCAGCTCCCTGGAGCACCACTTAAAAATGCAAAGTAGAAAAAAAAGGAAAAAAAAAAGCCATACTTCTCACCAGATGCACAGGGAATCTGAAAGACAGGCTTTTGGCAAGCCTAGCAAGAATTTAGCCTGGCACATGAGGTCAAATGATCTTAGAAAATCAAACCAAAACTACACATCTAAAAGATAATGATCTAAATTGATCCATTCCTGGAGACAACCATGGCATTATGGCTGAGGAATGACTGTTGTAATCTTTCTGGATGGTTAAGACAGTCTCTAGGTTCTCTTACAGCTGCCTGATTACATTTTTCACCTAATGGATACAATACTGTACATACTGAAGTAACTGAGCAGCAGTCTGAGGGGTAGAGAGACATTGTCTGGCCCATTGTATTTCCTGGAATAATTTCTGTCTCACAGACAGCTGATTGCGTTATACAGAAGATTTTGTGATCACATTACGATTTTGTGATCAATTCTGGTGACTAACTGGCTGCACTGCACTTTGAATTCTTCTGAATATCCCCACAAATAAGTGGTATGTGCAGACTTGAGCCTTGCCATTCCTCTGTTTTCCTATGGCTGTCAATTATCCTTGTATTCAAATAATGCAAAATATTATCTCTGTTCTGCATTCCCATGTTTTTGCAACATCATAAAATGTATAATCTGTCTTTCTTTCTCCAAGTGTTTTTGTCATGGGATCTTGGTGCTGACCATTATTCTGGATTACCATAAATCAGATGGCCCCATTACAGCAATGCACTGAGACTGGATATTACAAAAGGTATAAGAGTAATGATTTATACTGAGAATAGAATTCAGCAAAAAGGATTTTTAAAAAGAGAAATTAAACTGTCATGAAGAATGCAGGTGTTCAGTGAAAAATGAAATAATAGCATTATTTTCTATGACCTGTCTTTTGTGGGGAGAGAAGGAACTGTTGTTGACATCAGCATGTCTTAGATGATGTCCTGAGTCAAATGAAAAATTCATTTGAAACTACAATAGAAATAAAGATTAATACACTCTTGGCCATGTGGAACATGAACGTTTCAATTTGTAACCTGTGTTGGGTTTTTCTTTTTTAGGAAACAAGCTTTTGTACCAAAGATTCTGCTCTTCCCACCCACAGGTTTTCCTTATTAGATCTTAAAAACCAAAATTTACTTAGATTTAATTTTGTCAGAAATCTCCTCATGAACAGAGATATGTGAGAAACCTACACAGTGATAAAGAGATGGAGGTGGCTGAATTTGTTGTATTAGTCTAGAATGTCAACGATAACTCAATGGAGCATCAGGAGAGAGGGGCTGGTATGATCTTTTAATTATCAGAAGTTTACATGACCTTTTTTTTCTTTAAAGATCTGAAAAGCAAAATAATATCATTCACTGCAGCAAAACCAAGATCAAGATCACAGTTTTTTCAGCAAATACCATCAATGAGTTTAAGCCATGATTAAATGTGAAATTGCTCCTATCTCTGGCAGTCTGACCTAGCTGCTCGTCATCAGACCCTTAAAGTCTACAGCCACAGTATGAATCAAAGTCAGTCACAGTTCTCAGTGGATTTTGGCATCCATGTCAGTCACTGAAATTGAAAGTATGACCACTCTGTTTCGTGTTCCTTATAACAGAATTCATCGGGGAAAAAAGTCTGAATCCTTTAAAGCTGACAGAGCAGAGCGTAGAAAGAGATATCCTTGGACAGAACTCAAAGTGTCCAGTGGTGCCCTGAGCCCCCAGGAGCCTGCAGTTTGGTTGAGGTGGTCTTTGCTGGACTCCTGAGAGAAAACTTTGCACCCACATGAATGAGGAGTGTGCATTTGTTGATCTCTGGTACTCTCCCTTCTCTTGGGAAGAGTCCTTTGTGAGACCAGTGCTGAAATGAGAAGAACTGGCAGCTCTGTGACTTCCAGTCAGGGGAAGTTGTGACACACAGTTACCCTTTGTCCCTCTCACATGAGGCAGATACAGCAGACACAGACATATTTAGTGAACAAGGCCATCTCATTTGTTGTTCTCTTGGTCCTGTTTTTTTTTTGTTTTTTTTTTTTTTTTTGGTTGGTTGTTTTTTTTTTTTTTCCCCCAGAGCTGAGATTTTAAATTCTAGCAGCATGCAAATTGTGTGAGTTTTGACATAAATAATTGGAAGTTACCATGTTTTCCTGTTCACACAAGTTTAGGACAGCTTACATTCCATGTAAATACGCAAATTAAAGAGGGAAAATATGGGTAATGAAGCAAAGGTGCTCAGTCAGGGCTGGGTAAAATGCATCTTTTCTGCTTTTCAAATTTTACTCATTTAGATTAATATAAGGTACCAGATGAAGCAAGACAACTTATAACAAAGAACAATGTTTCATTGTCTTATTTTCTAATCAAACAATTTCTCTCTCATTTGAAAACACTGAAAACATCTACACCTGAGGCTGATGAGATTTTTGGTCTTGAAAGTAGAGTGGAGAATTAATTACAAAGACACATGGAAGGTTACTATCTTCTTGAAGAGATCTGCCTACAGTAGTGCTTGCTGTTCAGTAGGAGAAGGATCCAGAGAGCTACATCACTCAGGAACACCACTGTGAAAATGGCTGAATGCATGCTTAGCACAGTCACACGAGGCCAAGGTACATGTGGCTAAATGCCATTTCAAAATTTCGGAAGACTCCAAATCACTTGTGGTAGCTGATTTTGTTGTCTACCGGGACTCTACAGCCACACATTCAACCTACTAGAATATTTAACCAGTTAAGGAAAAGGATGCTTGGAAAACACAAAATTGCCTACATTACATTGAAAAAGAACTCAAAATAAAATATGGTAAACTCAACTGGTCAGAAGGAAGTTTCTTTCAGCATTTAAAATATATTTGGGATAGACAGACAAACTTAAGCCTGTCAATAAATAATATAAACAAAATCCATAGGAAAAACAGAGTTAAAGTCACCAAAATTGTAAGGATACCAGGTCCAAATGTGGTCCTTTCATGGCTTCAAATCCAAGCAACTCCAGAACCCCAAGACAGTACACTAAAATCCAAGATTTACAGGCAGCAAGATATTGGGCAGATCTCATATTTAGTGACCTGGGTTTCTACAGAGTTAGACATACTGGCTACATGGAAAGCATCTGGGAGCACTCCCAGGCACTGGGACTCAACCATCCATAGTAGAAAACTATTAAAACAGTGCCTGTTACAATTTTGGCAGGTCATAACTAACTTCCTCCCAAGGACAGCTCATTCCAGAGACATTTCCCAAAAGGCAGTTCACATGCAGCAGCGTGTTTTGGAGTTTATGAGAATTTGTTAGCACGGTCAATGGGCCATTGTGTGCCAGTTGGCCTAATTGTCTGGGAATGTTTCTGGGAATGTTTAATATAACAGTTTATTTGTGCCCAGTATTTTTGAGCCAATGTAGCAGCTCACCACTATCAAAAAGGGAGGATTTGTTCCTTCTCTTGACTACTTCTTATATTCTCCATCATACCAGTTCTGGTGCTTGTCAGGCATTTTTCTGGGACACTTCAACCCTGTAATCTGGAGAAATCCATTTGTTTCCTCTTGCTGAAGCAGGTAACTGCCAGTTTAGAAATTGAAATCATGTCATTGCTCAGTCTGGAAAGCACCAACACCAGCTCAAGGAATGCATGGCTGTTTCTGGGAAGGGGAGAAGAGTGAAATACCAGGGTGAAGTAGAATCTATGCCCAAAAGTGCCAATGATGCATTAGGCTATGCCTTGTGTGAATTACTGAGATGAATTCAGACTGTTATTTCAAGAGTAGCCGGAGCTGATGTAAGCCCTCACTGCTGCTGCAAGCAGAGGGTCTCTTTGGCTGCTTTTTTCCAAAAGCTCATTTCCTATATCTCCTCCCTCCCTTTTGCCAGCAGAGCAATATATAGACAGTCATAAGGGAGCTGAACTGAGGAAATGATCCTCAGGAGAAAAAGTTAATCCTAACTTGCTGTAGTTCCTTGCATGGCAACAAGTGCTTCTGCCAAAACAAGTATCTCAAGTAGGGGCAACACTGTGGAAGTGAACCTATCAGACTTAAGTAAAAGTTGGGGCAGCAATGTCAGGATTTATCAGCTTAACCTGCTTATGGAACTGCAGTATTGTGTATTTCAAGAGGCATCTAAAAACCTTGAGAAGGTATTCAGATTAAACTATAGCAGAAAATCACTGAGAGGAGGAAAGGGTTTGTAGGCATCCTAAATATAGATAAGGGTTCAAATACCATTGTAAAATGAAAGACAGTTTGTAGAGATTTTCTTTATTGCTCTTTTTACTTCTGTTATAAAATTTGTGTTTTCCTAATGGCATTAGCTGTCAGCAACTATCAAAAAAAAAAACCAAAATAAAGCAAAAAAAAAAAAAAACAAAAAAGATCAAAAACAAAGAAATCTATATCTAACAGGATGTGAGGCTCAAAAAAAATCCTGAAAGTTGTTTTCCTCTTTATGACAATCTGGAAAAAGTTACCACAAAGAGCTTTGAGGTGCAATGACCAAATTCATGCTAGTGTGACATTTTTATTACATGCAATTGCATTTTGCAACAGACAGGAGCCATATTAGATTCTTGAAATTTGGATCCAACTCCAGAACATCTCATGGAGTACTTTTCATTACACACTTGTGTAGGCTTTTTAGTGGTTTGAAACCTGTTAATTATTTTCTTCTAACAGATGTAATATCATCCACAGAAAAACCTTTCTAATGTTTTTTTTCTTTTTTTGGCCTTAAGCTTCCTATATGTCTTTTCCACTGGGAATTTTAAGACTTGATGCTCCTATTTGATAACTTAACTTCTTAATTTTTTTCCCAACCCCTTTCCTTTCAAGAACTTCCCAGGCTATTTAAAATAGTGAAAAAAAAGTGAAAATCAATACAGTTCTGTTGTTTTAACTTTGCCCTATACTGATTTAGACCACTTGGGAAACTATCAAGGACAATCTTCCAGTGCTTGCCACTCAGAAGTGCACTGCCAGTTGTGCCATTGACTACAACTGAAACTGTGATGCAACTACTTGAAAATAGAGCAGAGCTCAGGACTTCACAGCACCCACCAACATGCAGATTAATTACCTTGTATGTTTATGAGTGAATTGAAGAAGGCAAAATCTGTAGGGAGAGGCAATAGTTCCTGTTAATCCAGCCCATAAAACTCATGAGAAAGAGGAAAAAGGAGGCATAAAAGCTTTCAGGAGCAAAAGTTTTCTTCAAGCCTTCTTCAGAATAACCACTTATGTAGTTTATGTACGTGATTATATTTGAATGAGATTCTTCCATACAAATCGTTTTGTATTGGGATATCAATCTTGAGATATATTTCCCATGGCACACCTAATAATATTTTTGGTTTTAAAACTGCATTCCTACATGGATACTAATCCTACAGTCAATAACATGAGTAAAGGTAACAGAACCAGTGCTTGCATTTATATTTTTGAGATCAGAAACAAAATTATTCCTTTCTCGTTTTTATTCTTCTCTTTTCTGTCTTCTCCTTTTCTTGTCCTGAATTTCCCTGCTTCTATCTTTCCCTCAATTTCTGAGATGATCAATATCCATCTTTCTCTTTGGACAATTCCATTTACTAGTCCAGCAGAACATACACCCAGAATAGAAAGTAATTCAGTTTTCAGGACATATCATGAAAAGGAGAGAGTACTTCTAGAAGGAATCTCAAGATGGGGCTCAACATTCATGGCCATTGTATTTGCCTTTGTGAAAGCATTGCCTTTCTCCTAAGATAATTTCTCTTCATCATTTATGCATATAGAAAAAAATTCTAACAGTAGCTTAAACAGAGCAAGTATCTCCAACAGTTCCATCAGAAAGCACCACTTGGAAGCCTGTCTCAACACAGTTCACCAGATGTTCTGTACCAGCACCTGCTGTGCCCTTCAATCACTGCCTGCGCTCCTGCTGCCATGTGGGTTCAAACAAGGGTGAAGGATAACAGCACCTCATATCCATTTACTTGCAAGATAACAGCAATCAAATTTACACACTTTAGCTAAGGATTGCTTAATATTTTGCTGAAATGTAATCATAGCTGTTGCAGGGGTGACTCTTTAACATACAGTGTAGCTATAGATTAAGGCAGGAAGATAAATTACATTATAAACATCCTGAATAATGACAATTTCATTAGACTAAGATCAGCTATCCAAGCTGAAAGAGATCCAGGGTGTTAGATCTAACATTTCTGTTTTAGGAAAAAATCAACAGATCTTCTCTTGCAATAACTATCCAGCATATCATCTGATGTCATAGCATATGAAGATATGCCAGGCATACATAATTAGAAAGCAAATAAAATTCAAATGCAATGATAATCATACAATTTCCAGACAATAACAAAAAATGCGGAAGTATTCTGCATTTCCCATTTTTAAGAATGTTGCCATAAAGATGAACCTAATTGAAGTATCTAGTTAAGCACAGAACAATTCCAGGTTGATTCAGCTGATCCCAAGGCTGGGCATTCATTCATCTATGCCTGGGGTTCAGAGCTCTAGAAAGGGACAGGCTATGCCTTTTCCCTTCTGTTACTGATACCTGCTGCCTTGTGTGTCGCAGCAGCAAATCAAGATGCACACAAAACACAAGAAAATTATGTCTTCCAGCTTCCGCAGAACACCAATTAAACTCCATTCAGCAGCTGAGAGCAGCAGAGAAAGCAAAACTTGCATCTGTTACTGTTGCTGCAGTTGGAGGTGTGAGCTACGCAGGAGATTTGCCAGACTCCTCACCCTCTGAGCAAACCAGAAGGGAGAAAGATGAACTTATGCCAAGGCATGAGCTGTTTCCAAATGCAGCAACCTGTGCAGAACCAGAAGGTCACAGTCTGCAGCTGGCCCAGCTACAAGTGAGACAGAGGGAACGATCTTAACAAGCATCAAATTGCCAGACAGGAAAAAGAGGCTTGGGTGCTAATCTGTTCAGAATGAGGAGCTGGTCTGGGATAAACTGACAGAGAGGGTGAGAAACATGTGGGAACTGTTTGTTCCTTTGTCTGATAGACACCCTGCTTCAGCATTCTGATAGACTACTTAGTCTGCTCTATACATCTGGGATAGATTCACCTTACACCTCTTTTGAAGAAGGGCAGGGTGTGAGATGATAGGGACTTCCACTGCTTTGTTTCCCAGACCCCTGTGTTCTGGCTTTCCAGAATGGCCCCCATCTGCTCCTCGTCTGAGCTTTTGGCCCCAGTTTGGCTGCAGCATTGCTTTGACTGTCACTGACATCACTGGATCACAAACTGTAGTCTCCATGTATTTCCCAAGGCACTGCTTCTATTTGTCTCTGTTTCTTGTAAAAAGCTTTGCAATGAAATTAAAACTTAGGAAACTAGAAGGTATCCTCCAGTTTCAGAGGTCACAATAGGAGTCTCTCAAGTAAATATTTGTCAAAAGTAGAAGCTATTACTCCTAGCCAGTTGGGTGTTTTACAAATTCTCTTCTATTCATTCACCTTTAGAATTAAACTGAGATTGCATTTCAAAGATATAAGAATTTCAAGAAGAGATATTTTATTCTCTCAAAGCCCATGCTGAAGCTTCAATAAAGAATAATTTAACTCAGAGGAAAAAGGATTTAAAAAGAAAGAGAGAAAAAAAATCTCTTAAACAAAATTGCTTTCATTTCTCTTTAGGGAAGTTCTATACAGAATCCCAGGCTGGCTTTCCAGAAGACTAGTACTTATGTTCAGTTTTAAAAAATCTATGTAATAGATTTGGAGAAGCCTTAGTCCTGAAGCACAGTTATTCAATTTTCTTCTCTTTCCAAAGTAGTTCTTTGCCACATTTTGAGACTGATATGATCTAGATTGTTTGGGTTGATGACCATTCTCTGTTGGTCTGAAAATTTTAGCTATGACTTTGGCATACCATGCTCCATCACTAAAGATAATGAAAACTTGGTTGACATCTTCAGTAGAACATAACCACATGTTAAAGGAGCACCATGGGTTCTTCCATCTAAAGCTGGATATATAAATGCCATATGATCCCTGTGGTCATGACAACACCAGGAATGAGGTCATGTGGTCAACTCTTTTAAGGAACAAACAGTCTGGTTTGAGGGAAGATAACACTGAAATGCAGCAACAAGTAAGGATTAAAGACGTAAAGGCAGAGACAGCGGGATTTATGACTGCAGACATATTGACTAAATGAGCCATAAAATAATGACTCAATATTCCTCCAAGTAACAATTAGACATTGCACTTTAATAGGAAAAGGCAATCAAAATTCACAGACACAGACAGAGGCAAACCTGGACCCTACCCAAAGCCTCAGTGAATGGAGTGCACAGTCCTTCATGGAAGATCTCCTTTGGGACCTTCACTGCAAGAGAAACCTCTCATTAAGCAGGCCCTTCTTTTTACATCTTATTAGAGAAGTTAGAGTCACATTCAATTCTTTCTAACTCTTAGTCTCCTGAACAGTGTGATTTCTTGGCTCTAGCAATGGAAACTATGGAATCAATGAAAACTATAGGATTAAAGGACTAGGTTTCACCAGTGGAGCCTGGGTATCCAATTTTTCCCACTAAGTCTATCTACTACAAACAAACCCTTGGCTGAAGAAATAGTTTTCTCCCTGCACTTCAGGCTTTTCATAAAGGCTGATAGACAGATGGCAGATAGTGATATCATTGTGAGCCTGCAGTGAGAGGAAGCTCTTTTGTCTGCTGTGAAAAGTTGGTGAGTGCCAATGGGCACCTTTTCACTGAGAAATATACTGATGTTCAGTGAAATTATCCAGGGCATTATATTGGTATGCAGTGATCTTACTTGGTTTCCCTGGATCAGCCAGGCTTTTGGCTATCTCCTCATTTCCTCTTTTAAGCCAGCCCCAATTCCACCCAGTGATTAGTGCAAGGCTTCTCTAAATCATAGGCTCACTGCCTTGCTGCTGCTGCATGCACATGTCACTGCTCTTCTCTACAAGTGTGGTGAGGCTGCCCACAGATCCAGGATGGGTAATTAAGGGTTTGTGGGAACTGCTCCATTTTCAAATAAGTATTGTTTTACAGAAAAGAAAACACATATACATGTTGACAATAGAGACCTCTTCACAGTGCTGTACAAACACCCCATATAAAAAGCCAGAGTGCATACAAGCTTCATATCTGCATACTGTCAAGTTCTGTCCTCCTTTTTTACACTGACAGGTATTTGTCAGTGCACCTCTGTTATTGTAGGAGAGTCATTTTTGCTATTAAGTGGAAAGCTGAAGCCAAACAACAAATAAAATGCCTCAAGAATATTTTAAATTACTAGGATGTAACCACATCCCTCTCTCCAAACTTTGCTAAAAATTTAGGAACCCTTTTAAAGTGTCTGAGCAGAATCAGAAGACAGCTGCAGATGTCTGTTCTAAAGCCTACACCCTTCCATATCTGTCCCAGCAACAATATGTTTGACCACAATTCTTTACAAACACCTATATGAGATGCTTTTACTTAAAAATTAAGCAATGTATGGCTTCTCATTTTTTAACTGAGATCCAAGCTCTGTATTTTGATATGTAAGACATGCTCCAAGTAATGCCCTTCACTACCTTGCTGCAGCTTGTTATGAATATGAAACATGCTATGAGGTTTGTTGAGCTATCAAGCTGGAGCTTTGCTGTCCTAATAAATTATGGTTCTTTTTCTTTTTTTATCCATTGGCCTATTTGATACCTATGACATTCTGCATCATAGCCAGTTTTCTGGAATAGAGAATTTGTTGAACAATTCCTGTAAAATTCCTGATGTAAGAGGGGGCCAGTGCTTGACTGATTTCTGAAGTATTGCCATGTTAATAATGCAGCCTACAAATGATAATCTGAAATATAAATAACAGCCTGGTACAATTTTGCTAATGTAATCCACTACTTTAAAAAACACAACATGAAAACATTCTAAATGGAGTCTGGTATTTTGTTTCCTTTCTGATAAAAAAGAAGTCAGATTGCTCAGTGCTCTTTCTGTTGCAGGCTGATTTGCAAGCATCACCACCTTCCCAAACACTCACAGATTCTGAGGGTGATGGACCTCGTCAGGAAAGTGCAATGTGATATCGAGCTGCATAAATTGCTTTTTGCATCCCCTCCCCTGAAAGTGTACAATTTACAGAAGGAAAAAAAATTGAAGAGAAAATGCTGAAAAATGTTGCTTTTCCTGGGCACATTCCTTAGCACATTTCCGCTGTATGCACTTCTTTCACTCAAACAAACTCTTTTCGTTTTGCCTGTTTCCTTGGTTTATTATTATTTTTCTCCCTACCCATTTTAATTTCTTTTCTTCCTAAAGAGCTGTTTTTAACAGCTGCATCTCCAGCTGTCAAGTGAATAATTCAGGGGAAATTTCTCACCATTTCAAGAATTGTTCCACAAAATACTTTCAACAGTCAAGTTTGTCAGAAAGAGCTTCACATGACAGCTGCATGCACAGAGTGCTTTATTAGTGGACAATACAGCTCTTTGCAATGTGTGCTTAACCTTTTTTCTCTTTGAGCAAGCAATTTATTGCAGATATACTTACCACTGCTGACAAAGATGCTGCCCTCGAGGACTTAGGTTTTCAAAGCCCTTTCAAAGGATCTTTGACACTTTTTTGACTCTCAATGAGATTTTCAAAACATACCATCCAGCACAACATGCTGTGAAGCAATGTAAATTAATGTAATTATGTAATTAAAGAGAGTTCTCTAGATATGGTATTACAGCTGACTGTGGCTGTCTAATCAGCTGTCAGTGTTCAGCAGCTAAAAGATTTCCAGTACCCTTTGAACTTATTTAGAGCTTAGAGCATGGTTTTGCAGCAGTACTGTGTGCAGTAGACCTCCATGATATATACCCCACACATATCACATAGTTTAGAAAAGAGCTTTTAGCAACTGAAATATCTCAGAGTTATTCAAACCCAAGGCTCCCAAGTTCTCCTGATATAGCAGAGACGCATGGTATTTTCTGTGTAAATGGGGATAGGTGACAGATACTGTGTAGCACGCATGGTTTTTGAATGCTTGGAATTTGGTTTGAGACAAATGTAATAAGTTTTCCCTTTCTTTTTGCTAACTGACCCAAATACAATCCTCAGATCTTTGCACTCACCAAGTTGCACAGGTTTTTATTTTATTTAAGAGTTATCTCTTAAAACTTAGGGGGCCTCCTTTCTAACAGAAAAATTTTGCCTTCTATCTAGCCTTGTCAAATACCACTTCTGCATCAAATAGGCCAACATTCAGGATCTGTAATTACTGCTGCTGTTTCCCTCAAGTGAAATATGATCATTTTTTAAATAAAAACTTAGTAAAAACAAATAAAACTCCACTCAGGTCAGCTCTATCAACAATTAAACATGATTCTAATCTTCATTTCCTGAGACAGTCATGTTTCAGACATGGCTTGAACTTGACATACATTATGATTTTTTTTACTACATCCAGTGCTTAGTATGCTAATTCTGGTCTTTGTGTTTGACTCTGACTTCCTTCAGTAATACCTGCTCAGAAGCTCAGAGCAGATACTCTAGGAGGACTGTGCTGTCAGGGACACTGTAGACTCCTATTTCAAAGGTTATTTTACATGGGACAGTGTAGACTTCTATTTCCATGGTTATTTTAAAACTATACAGCTCTCCTGCAAAGGCTCCTGAAGAAACAGAACCACACAGTCTTTGCTTCTGATTGAATATCTACTGTACATATCACGAAAGTGACCCTGAAGGCTGATAGTGATACATCATCCTACTGCAGGTGATAAAGTTTGCCTTGGAAGATGGACTTTCAGCTACTTTTCAAAAATCAATGAGTCATAGGTACCGTGAGTAAGACACTCCACAGCATCTAAAGCCAGTATTAAAAATTCTCAGCTATCACATGGATGGTGACCAAAAGGGAAAGCTATAAATTTCTTCTCTGCCCCTCTTCTCCAGCCCCACGCTGAGGCAAAAGCTGATCATTATCCTATTGATTCTGGCCAGCGATGGTGTAGAGTAAATCACAAAATCAGATAACCTTGTTTTCCAGCCTTTGTAAAACTAATTATGTCTATTAATCACAGAAACCTCAGAACCTGTCCCTCACACTGGAAGAATTTCTGCAGCAGAAACATCTTCCATTTTCTCTCCAATTTTGTATTGCCTTGCCAAAGAAAAATATACTTCATTATCTTTTCTCAGCAGGTTAATGAGATGAGTGAATCTATTGCTAAGATTGATTGAGAAACTTATGAAAAAGTTTCAAAAGAAAGTATCAAAAATCAAAAGACACCCTTTTTTAGCAACAACTCATTAGAATCCTCTGGAAAATATAATATACAGAAGAAAAATTATTAGCCTCATATCTGTTGATTCACACTAAATGAAGGATCATCATGGGCATGCTTCATATTTTTCTCAACTGTTACATAAGTCCATAAGCCCTATTTCCTGCATGAAATATTCCACTACAGAAAATATTTTGTTTCAAAGAAGTTCAATCACCTTTATTTTGTGTACAGAATTTGCACACAATGCCAAGCTGAGAAATCAGAACCTTTGGTAAGTAAAACACACTCTTACAGGTTCACTGCATTGCCTCAAGTAGATTCAGTATCAGACAAACAGACGGTAAAGGTGAAGTCTTTGCTTTGATTAACGTTGACATAGATGGACCAAATATTGAAATGGAGAGCACAGGAATCTCTTAATGGGTCTCAAGCAATGTTCAGTGGTGTCAGACAGCCAACTGTGAAAGCATTTGGTTGTGACATGGGACCAACCATGGAAGAGGAGTTTATGAGGCCACAGAAGAAAAAAGGATACAGAACAAAGAGTAGAACAGAAATGTAAAGTCATTTTAAAAGAGGAGTGCAGAGTAATTAGTTGGGGTCTTTCTATTCATTCAAGTTGTGGGTTTTTTCTCCAATTAAAATGTTCTCTTTTGCTAAAATTCAGTTGGATAACTTTTGCCAAAAATGAACAGGAGGAAGACAAAGAAAGAGGAGAGGAGAGGAGAGGAGAGGAGAGGAGAGGAGAGGAGAGGAGAGGAGAGGAGAGGAGAGGAGAGGAGAGGAGAGGAGAGGAGAGGAGAGGAGAGGAGAGGAGAGGAGAGGAGAGGAGAGGAGAGGAGAGGAGAGGAGAGGAGAGGAGAGGAGAGGAGAGAGGAGAGGAGAGGAGAGGAGAGGAGAGGAGAGGAGAGGAGAGGAGAGAGAGGAGAGGAGAGGAGAGGAGAGGAGAGGAGAGGAGAGGAGAGGAGAGGAGAGGAGAGGAGAGGAGAGGAGAGGAGAGGAGAGGAGAGGAGAGGAGAGGAGAGGAGAGGAGAGGAGAGGAGAGGAGAGGAGAGGAGAGAGAGGAGAGGAGAGGAGAGGAGAGGAGAGGAGAGGAGAGGAGAGGAGAGGAGAGGAGAGGAGAGGAGAGGAGAGGAGAGGAGAGGAGAGGAGAGGAGAGGAGAGGAGAGGAGAGGAGAGGAGAGGAGAGGAGAGGAGAGGAGAGGAGAGGAGAGGAGAGGAGAGGAGAGGAGAGGAGAGGAGAGGAGAGGAGAGGAGAGATAATCAGCAGGGCAAGGAAGGCATGGAGAGGGAAATATGTTTAGAGAAGGATTTCTCTGTACATATGTCCCAAAGTTCATCCAAAATGTAGGAATCTGTACTTTAGCATTCTTAAGCAAGCTTCTTTGTTTCTCCTTTAGGCAAGTCTGCCCAAAAGGTAAAATCCAGCCTGATGATCTGTTTCAATTAGGCTGCCAAGGTACAATTTGACTTTCACGGGTATGTAGGGATAAAACAGGTGACTCCTTAGAAAATTTTCCAGCATTTCTTTCTATGTATTTTAGATTTCAAGATTCTTAGTTTAATTTTTAAAGTCCCCTTACATAGCTGCAATGGCAGTCTCCTATTAATATAGCACAAACACTTCTGTCTTTTTCAATTTGGCCCTAAAAACAGACAAGATTATAAAACACTACCAGACCTATCAGACATTTCTTGTGTTTATCTCACTCTTGTAGTTTTTATGTGCTTCATTCAGTTTTTGAATGTGTGTGTCTAAGGAGAACAAAGCAGCCTTACTACTTGGCTTCCTTATACTAAAAGTCGTTTTTCCTCTTTTAAGTATAAGAAAGAATATCTTGGTTTTTGTGTTCTGCATCCAGAAATATTTCAATTCAAGTGAAACACAATAATATTTTTCCAGAACTCATTGAAGCTATTACCAAAGCATAATAGGGCATCATGTAATATAAATGTACTTATTTTACAACTATGAAGCCAGTGAAGGTTATTGTGGTTTTTCTAATATACTCAGAAGAATAATTTTAAAAACCTAAGCCAAGGCTTTTAAAACAGCAATGGAAGTTTTTTTGCCTAGCAGTATCATTTGCAGGAATATATATATAAACTTAGAAATAAGTTAGTGCACCATATGTTGATGAAGGTTTACAATTAAAATTTTGGTTATGCATTTCAAATACATTCTTATTTTAACAGAAATTTCAGTAGACTGATAAAAGAAATAAGTCATAGTATTCCAGTGATTTATTGCAAGTTCAAATAAACAAGAAAATTTGATAACATTTAGAATTTGTTACTCTATCTATGCTCTCATATATTAAAGATTTTCATTAACTCTGGGCCTTATATTAAACTATTATTAAAATATTTGTTTAAATAGACCATATAATATATTTGTGCAAAATCAGTATCAATGAACTCTGTAGTTCATGCTTGGACTATGCTTAGTATGCTGAGGAGTTGATCCACAATGTTCTCAGGCCTCACACAATCATAAAGAAATAATAGTTTACATCACATCTTAACACCACTAAAAAATAATCACTCTTAGGTCATCTAGAGTCTCTTGTAGCCTTACGTAAATACAAACTTTTATCTAAAAAATAATATAAAATGCAGTAAAATACAATAAAATAAAGGAGTAGCTATATTTATTTCTGTCCTGGTTTGGAACAAGGCTGGGATCCTTAAAATATTTTCACAGTAAGGAAAAAGAACCAGGTCAGAATGAAAGGTAGCCATGTGAAATGTTGGATCTATCCTGGTGCCAAATCTAAGGAGTGGATGACCAAAAGATGTATCTATATTAAAAAGAACTGCTTATCAGAGGAGGAATGAGAAGTCATCTGTGTCAGCTTGAAGAGGGTGGGATCAACAGGTTGTAACTAATTCCCAAGAGAATGGAAATAACTTGGAGAAATCACATCAACCTAGAGCCTTGAGGCGAACACAGGTGCACCTGTAGGTCTCTTTAGTATTTCACTGCAGGGCAGTAGCACATCAATAATCATTCTACCTTTAAAGTAGCTTTAAAATATGTTTTTTTCAAAGGAGAAGAGCTCTTCAGGAGAAATTCTTTTTTAAAATCATATGTTCAACAAAGCTTCTCTCAAGGCCACTGAAGGAAAAGAGTGGAAAAGTGCAAAGCTTACTGGGCTTTCCTGTTTGCTTCTGTTAGCAACCAATAATACATGGTACATTAATGTTACATTAATGTCTTTACCTGAATTACTTGAATTACTGGAAATATCTGTCTCCACTCCTATGTAAACGTAAACTGGTGTTCTTAAGGGAGCTTATCATAATCAAATAATCCATTGGGTTGGAGCTTCCTTGTGGTCAGATATCTTGTACTCTGAAACCTATTCCTCTTCTCCATAAAGCAAAAGGTTCAGTGGGAGAGAAAAATCTATAGGAAGATACATTGCTTCTTATTGAAACAAAAGCTGTTTCTTAAAGTCTGGAACCCTGAAATGAACCAATGTCTGTGTTTGATGTTATTGAACAGTTCACCTATAGGATTTTGGTTTGTTATATTGGGGGGGGAGGTTATTTTACCACAGAGCAGCAGGAATCACAACCTTCAACATTTTTTTCCCCTAGATGCAAGAAAATATCAGATTTACAAGATTCTGCAGCAGGAATCATATGGTTAGCCTTTAATAACCCTTTATTTTACAGCTCCATTAGTACTGTGTCTGGACCATAGTCTCACAAGCATGTCTGAAGTCCTTGTTGGTTGCTAAAGTATTTTCAGTATGCTGAGGAAAGGCACTGAGGGACAGGTGGGCAGAGGAGAGGCATGTGTGCAAAGAACAATTTATACATAATCTCTTCTGCAAATAGACAGTTCTCCATCATTACACTGAAAATGTATACCTTGGGAGAAGTTGACTGCACTTGGAACTACTGTGCAGAACAGGCATCAAGTTATTTCCCTTCCTGCATCCTGCGCCTACATGTAATGTGCAAGAAACCTGTCATTCCCAGTTCACAACATGATAAAAGGAAGGGTAATGTGAAGGACAAAGGGACCAAGATCAGGGGAATGAAACCCCAAGCCAAATCAAAACAAAGCAAACAAACAAAACAATCAAACAAAAAGCCATCATGAAAACTTGGGGCCTGGCAGTAATGAGAAAGCCAAGGCAGTGAGCAGTCACAAGATATGGGATACAAAATAAGGAGCCTGGTAGAGCAGGACACTCTGGACAGGAGGCAAGAAATAGTATCTGGAATTTACTCAACCTGCAATGGAAATTTTTTTTCCTGAATATTAAACACCTAGTTCCAGTAGGACAAACACCTGGCAATAAATTGATCCACAGAAGTCTATAAAGTGTTGGTCAGCTGTCCCACTACACAGCCTGCGGGGCTTGCATTTACCCAGCTTTCTGAATCTGAAATCTCATAAATTCACAGACTTAATATAACGATATAATGATGTAGTGATGCTGGTTATTTGAAAGGAGTATTATTCCCTCCAGTATGCTAGCATCTCCATATACTGTGGTCCTGGAAATTACTATTCAGATAGGTTTTAGTATAACTTTTTAATAGATAACTTTTGCTCAGCTAAATGTCAGTAGTACTTTTAAGAACAAGGATATTAATTCAGCTCCTCAGTTAATGCCCAGCTAGAGTTCTATAATGTCCTCTTGTCCCACATTGCTCATACAGTTCAAACTGCTATTTTTCATTCTGTCATAAACTGTTGCACACATTTGTGCTGTTACAAATTGCTGTAGAGGTAACTAAGTTTCAGTAATGCAGAGTAAGCACACAAATTCCATAGAGCTATCACCAGAATGCACACATGCTTTCAATAGGGCTGAAATACAGCATTCCATCAAAACCAGCTACAGTGTCCTAGGTACACACCTGGAACAAGCATTACAGACCCCCATCTCAGATCCTAAAGAAAGAAAGTTGTATTCATTTCCTTGTGAAACATGCAAAAATACCAATTTGGATTAAGAATCAGGATTACTAAACGTTAGATTAGAGAGGTTTGAAAGATGCGAATTTTTTCAGCTGATGATTTCTTCCATATTACAGAACCACAGCATAAGGTGTACAAGGAAAACTGCCTTAACTGCCTTAAATCACCCTGCATTTACCATACACACGAGCTTGTTGTTCTTACTGTTGAAGAGCTGTAATGCAAGGTGATTTATGCAGTCTTGTCCTTGGAGAAAGGCTATTCCCCAGCTAATGACAACATGCTTCTGCCCCATAGTAATTCTGAGATGATTCCAACTTTACTCCTGTGTGAAAACTTGAGATTTTAACACTGTTAAGGATTAGGAAGGGAAGGAAAATTCTTGTTTTAGATGATGGAAAATTTGGTGTTGTTCAGCTAACAGTGAAATCTGTGACATAAAAAATAACAGAAGATGAAGGTTTGTTCATTTTTAGGGGGCATGGCTTCCTAGAGAAAACACAGAATCATTCAGAGAGAGGGAATCCTAAAGATGAAGATAATAGCTGCTAAATTAATTTTAGCCTAGCATCATATCACTTTGTCTACAAGCTTAGACAGATTGGTATGTCAGCAGACAGTGAATCCCAGACAACTTAACCTCAGGGGAAACCTTTGGACTCGTACCAGTTGAATCTCATACTTTCTATGGCAGATCCTAAAAGGGTTTCTAAAATATCCACAGCACAAGTGAAAAGTGAGGCAATAGAGAACTAGTGATACAAGAACTTATTAAATAATTCATTTGTTGAATACAGATTATTTTTCATTGTGTAAATTTATTAATTCTTTAGATGCCATGGTGAATAACTACCCCAATAAGATGCATTTCATGCATGTGAATACCCTTATAAAATACATTCAATGCATGTGAACAATTAAGTTCTCTGTTTGTATTTTGCTGCATTTCAGTGGTCTCTACCTTTTACTCTCTCAAGAAGAAGAACATGGTTGCTTTCCCCTTGTGCCAAAAGACAGGTGGGGGGATAACTGCACTTAGCATCAGATTCACAGTTGATAGTGGTTCACCAGAGGGATAACTCTTCTAATATACTCATGGTTTTTATTATTTTTATTTAATTTATTTAGTTTTTTCTCTCCAGCAAGAGAAATTGTTTATCTGAAACTCCTCAAAACCCTTGGGCTTTTATTCCTTCTTGAAAAAAATGACAATATCTTATTAATTAAGGTGTAAAGAATCACAGACTATTCTGAGGATGAGACCCACAAGGATCATCAAATCCCATTCTTAAGTGAACGGCCCATGCATGGATCAAGCTCACAAGCTTGTTGTTATTAGCACCATTCTGTCACCAACTGAGCTAATCTTAGGTTGTGCTCATTATATCAAAATAGTTTGTTTATTTGGCTCCTACTCCAAGCCCAGCCTGGAGTTTTAGGATGTCCCAACATGTTCCCAGACAGACGTGTATCTGGAGGCCAGGTGGGCTGACAGGCACACCAGGAGGGAAGGTCCACTTGAGACTGACCATCAGCTGCAGCACTACCACAGTCCTCAGTGTCCAGACCAATTTGGCTCCAGGGCACATCAGGGAAACTGTCTCAGCCTACATATGAGTAATGCTGCTTCCACACCTTCAGGTGGTAGCTCAAGGAGCTTCAGTGTATTTCACACCGGAATACATCTTTTTATGTTCTCACTTGTCAGGTTTCAGATGGCATTTTTGACAATGTGGTGCCAGCAGTTTGACTGCTGAACACATGCTGAATTCTGCACACCATGTCTCCAGCTGGAATCAAGGGTCGTTGGCAGGTGACACCACAGATGAAATCTGGTTCTCTATACCTAGTCTTGCAACTGATGAGAGGTTTCATGTCAACACTAATCTCACTTCACTAAACGTGTTTATTTTGTAATGACAGCTTCTTTTCACAAATTTCTTTAACTACTTATTATGCCCCCTGTATGGTTGTGATGCACACTGTGATGAAGGATGAAATGTTGTTCCAGCACGGAAAAGGGGCCATTACTGTTTTAATCTAACGTGAGTAGTCCAGGGTCATTTGGATATTACAGATATAGAGATTAAAACAGTCTCACGTGCTGAAATATAAAAATAACTATCTCTGTCTTCTGGAGCCAATTTCCAGAGATCTTGTGATAT
This sequence comes from Calcarius lapponicus, assembly GCA_039654755.1. Taxonomy (NCBI): domain Eukaryota; kingdom Metazoa; phylum Chordata; class Aves; order Passeriformes; family Fringillidae; genus Calcarius; species Calcarius lapponicus. Next base: position 43,571,675 of record CM077468.1, on the reverse strand, counting down.
CAGCAAGGGCCATCTTTGTAATCATAGTGAGAAGATATTAATTCTTGTTGTTTGCACACTGTCATTTACTGAAAAATTAGTATATGCCTGTCAAATATGTCACAAAACACACTAATAAATGCAGATGTATCAAATATATAATTGAGTCTACAAGTTTCTGTGAAAAGCAGAAAGTGAGAGTCTTTCTTCAGTTTATAACAGATGGCTGCTAAAGAGGTAAGAAAAAAAGATAGGGAAATGAGGGTTAAAAAGAAGAGAAGGTAATATGACCAGTAAGAGACAGTTAATATATTACAGAACTCTGAGATCATTAGAATAACTGCAAAGCAGAAGCATCTCAAATAATTTCTGTGTCAACGAAAGATAGATAAATGCAATCTGAGCTTGATATCACTTAATTCATTTAAATGGATTTTTGATTTCTAAATTTCTAGCCTTTGTATAGAACAAATAGCTAGTGGCTGGTTCTAGTTGCAGTTCAAAAGGAGAAAGCATTAAGCAGAATTTTCCTTCAGTTCTTCTCACCACCGTGTGTGAAGGACAGCTACAGTACCAGCCTTTAAACACTCTGGGCTCTGGGAAGATTTTCAGCTGAAGTAACTTGGTATTGTGCCAATGACTGTAATGAAGCTATTCTGATATCTACCAGATGACAATTTGGCTCAGTAAAATCAAAGTCGGTGAAAGCCCCAGCACTTTCCTAAAGGAGCTGAGAAACCATGACTGGCAGGTTCAAGCTGGCATAGTGAGGGCTGCAGGCTGCACAGCTTTGATGGATGACTTCCGTTTCACTCTAAGTGACACATATCCAAATTATTTGGTGGGCAAAGGCAGTTTTGCCTAAATACTCAAATGATCACTCTGACTTACATCCAATTGCTTGCAGGGGTGTCTGCCTAAATACCATTCAAACTTACTTGCTTTGCATCCCCATGCTCTTGAAAACCACCATTGAGCCCCAAAGGGAAGTATTCTTAGCAGATACTTAAAGATGCTCTTTGTAAGTACAAATTCCTCATGCTGTTATTTAGTGTGGAGAAGAAAGGCTGTTTCCTCTGTTCTTTGCAGTGAATTAGCTGTAGGGAGGCAGTCAAGAGAGCCAATTGCAAAAGACCCCTTTGCTTTCCTCCATGCTTGAAGGACTTGGCTTTGCTTTTTTTAAGCGAGGAAGGCATTTCTACCCATGGTGAATATAGCAGGAACTCTACAGTTTCCAAGTTCATAATGATAAATAACATAATCTTCTTATGCACATTAGCTTTTAGTGTCTTGACTCTGTACCATTAAATGCGAGTGCTGTTACAAGGACAATCCTTGTACCAATTGGTTACATAATTCAGTGATCAGACCAATCTGAGGCACAAAGGCTTTATTAATGGATAATCAAAATCATCAAATGAGGGAGGTTTTTTCATTTAAAAAACTCTTTTAAGAACAGCTAATAAACCTTTAATAAACAGCTAATAAATGAGAACAAAAATTATGTATGAAAAAGAGTTTGAGGGGTGGAAAGAATTGTTGGTTTCACTTAAAAAGTTTCCTGAGAAATTCACTGCCCACTGAAAAATCGAAGCATGTACATGCTACAGGCTGCGTCCTGCATGGTCAGCAGCCTGGCTCCAGAACTCAGTTGCCTCTGGAGAGCACAGAGGTAATGGTGTCAGCTAACTCTGGCAAGAAAAGCAACACTTCTGGTGACAGGATTCAGTCTCTCCCTGCAAACATGCACGTGTGGCAGCTCACTCAGACCTGGCTTGGGTACTGCAAACAGGGGAAAATGTTGATCTATATAGATTTACTAAGAGATTCACATCTGTATTCGGTTAAGGTCAGAGTATTATTTTTTGTGCCCTGAAGTGTGTAATTCCAACTGGAATGAAAGCAAGTTAAGTTTTAAATATTTTTAAATATCTATGATTTTTCTGCTTTTGAAAAATCCTATTTCAATAAATAATATTTCAAATATTGTGATAGGGCAGTCTAAGAGAGTCTTCTAAATAAGAAACAGACTCAGAAAAGGACAGAGAATTACATTTATCAAGTTTTTAGGAAATTGCTTACAATTCTTAAAGGTAAAATGGGGAAATTGAATATTTCTGTTATATGAACAAATCCTGTATCATTTGCTGTTGAAGTCACCCACATATCAGATATGTCTGGCCACAGTGGCGAACTGAAGTTCAGAAACTCCTTGAAATTAAACCCTCACAGAGTTTGCTGGCTGCCAGAGAGTTCTTAATTTACAGAGGAAATACAAATTATGAATCACCAGAAAGTATGGTGAACAAAAAGCATGTAAATTTGCCAGGTAGAATGAAACTACTGAAGCAAGCCCCAGCTAAAAGGACAGGAGTCTTGAAGGGTTCACAAATATCTGCTGTCCATAATCCCAGAACACACTTCCATTCTTCCTGCAACAAAATATAAGACTATAGCAGAAGTTCAAATCTACAACCATGCCATGAGGAGAATATACAAATATTGCCTGTATGAAAGAAGTCCCCACTGGTATGTTAACCCTGCGCACACAAATGAAATTTATCAGCCAGTCAGATAATTGTGTTGAAGAGATTATCAGGGTCTTTCATTTTAGATTATTGCTAAATGTGTCCAGTGTCTAGTGTCTTAAAACAAACCTAGAGTTTAGTTAAATATCCTCTGAAGAAAAGGAGTTCCTTCCTTGCCTCTTGCAGACAAGAAAAGCCCACAATACCATTTCAGTCTTTTTGCATTCCTTATTTATCCATACCAAAGCCATCACCAGCTGTGCTTCATTTTCCTACTGCAAGGTGGACTTGATCTGAAATAACTTCAACTGTAAACTGCAGAAGAAGTAATTGAAGACTGCACTTTATGTTCTTTCCTTCAATAGTTTTAACTATGGTGATTTGTCCCAATTTAATTTGTGTTTACTGCAAATTGGACTCCACTCAGGTTAATATTTGTTCACTGTGGTTTTCTTTGGTCTAGACACAATATGAGTCTTTGGCAATAAACCTTCTAAGCTCTACTTTATGTGGCTGGGAAGTTTATGCCATTTACAAAAGCTTTATAAGACATCCATCATAATAAAGTCAAAGAAAATGTACACTCTTTATGCCATTCTAGCATCAACATTATGAAAATATTAATATTAAATATCATATAAATAAAATAATTTTTCCTGACCAAAAAATTCTTCTTTAGCATACCTGTTTGTTTGCCAAAAAGAGGGATTTTTGGAACTCTGCCTGAGAAGAAATTACCAGAAATTGAAGGGTATTTTGTGCCTTGCTCTTTTGTTCCCAGCCTACTATGGGTTTGCAACCAGGGCTTTTTTGTGAAGTTACAGACAAGAGTTTCTCTTGTCTTGGAGTGCTGTACATTGTATAAGATGTCCCCTGGGGCCAGGTGATCAGGTGGGGGGGACAGATGGATGCAAAGAGGAGGCCCAGTGGGACAAGTAGCCTCCTAAGACCAGAAGGCAGGTAAAGCAACTGGGAAAAGAGAACTCTCACAACTCAGGATTTATCCTGATTAGGAAGCTACTTGAAATATGTGAAGAGCATCAAGACCAAAAATGAAAGGGTTCAAATGGCAATCACATAGACAGGAGGGGAAAGACTGACCCTCAGATCCTTAGTTTAAGTCTGTCTCAGTTCCTGAGATTTTTTTTCTGATTTTTACAAGAATCACTGTGTTCTAGTCCATTGCTTTCTGTTCCATCAAAATGTAGGTTTAGAGACTGAAACTCTGATTTTTTTTTTTTTTTCCTGCTGTTCTCATGTTAAGGAAAACATTCGCTTCAGAGCTCTTACTGACTGGAGGTCCTATCACACAACTCAAAATTTATTTTGACAAGGAGGTTGGACAAAATGAAGTAAAATTTTCAAACAGGTGACCTCATTAAAGCACTGATCAGTGTGCAGACACCAAAATTAAACTGCTTTACATGTCTAAGGTGTTCTTCCTCTAAAAAGATCTCAAAGGACTTTCAAATTTTATCTGTGATAGTCACTTCACCCAGTAAATTAAAATGCCAGGTGTGTGATGCTTAGAGACTGAACACAGAGCTGAATAGCATTGAATACAGATACAGACAGCTGAACCTAGGTAATACTTATCTCCATCAGTCCAGAAAGCAACAGCTGGAAATAAATGGAACATCTTTGCTGCTTTCCTGTTCCTGCTTCTCTATGTAATCTGGCTTATATTAACAACAGTTTCCTAGAGATTCCAAAGTTGTGAATTGCATTTTTCTTTCAAGCCTCACATTTCTTTTACACATAAGACTCTATTATTTTAAATATCAATATTTGCATTTTAAAAGGCTTGTTTATTTGCCTGACTGAAAAAAATGGATAAAAAGAGGCATGGAGAAATGGAATGCATACATGGGGACTAGAGTGGGCTGGGAAACTTATGTAATAATATATTTTCACAAGTATCTTGTTAAAATGTCTGGAAGGATGACATAAGGGAGATAGTGTTTGCAGTAACAATATCTACTTACAAAAAATTGAAGTATACAATATACAAATATGCTTCTGGGAAATAATCTTCAAACTATTTTCCTCTGTTAAACTTTGCAAATATCACACTGCTATCATGACCATTCTAGGTTTTGCAGGTTTTGCTGCTACTTCTACAAAGAATTGGTAGTGAAAATTGGAGGTAAAAGAAAAAGAAGCAGGCAAAACTTACCATATTTATGCAAAACCAAACAAAAGATTAAGTGCCATAGAAGAGAGATGCTAACAGCAGAATTTTTCTAGGAGCAGAAAAGTCAAAATAATAAGCAATTTTAAATGTCAAAAGAAATGTCTATGTATATTCAATTAATTGTGTTTCAAAGATTGTCTATCCAACAAATCATAAAATATCTAAAACTCAAAACCCAAAAGTATTATAATTCTAATAAATACTGTAAACCAAAACCGGAACATAAGCTGTACATAGATTGAAACTGAACTAAATAATGACCAATGAAGCAGGAGACATTGCTGTTATATTCAAAAATGTGAATACAAAACTTACCAAAAAAAAAGTACAATTTTACCTTGCTTTTCAGAGCATTATTTAGATAGTTAGGTTATACAAAGAACAGACGGCATATTATTAATGATATTACATTCAGATTATTTGCTACTAATTGCAGAAATGAAAATAAAAATTGTTTTATTTTCATCATCATTATTCCTCAGTCAGTCACAAAGCAGCTTTAATAAGAAAGGAAGCAAGCATTTTGGTTTTTAGAAGGGAAAACTGAACATTTTGAATAGCCTGATTCATAAATTCTTAAGGTTTCCTTCTTCCTATATTCTTGTATGGTTAATTCAATTCTATAGCTACTAAAACTAGATAAATTCTACAGCCACAAAAAAAAACTAGCCTTCCGAAACATCCAGACTAGAGATCTAAAATTAATTTAAATTAATCAAAAAATATATGGAAGTAATGAAAAAGAAATCAAGTATTATTTTTAGATGGAAAAATATTTTAGTGGCTTATAGAGATGCAGTACTGCCAATATTTCTAGAGTCTACTCCCAACCTTGTTGAAGATTAAAATGTATCCCAGGTCACCTAATTGTCCCTATCCAAAAGCACATGGCTCCTCTGAGCTATCTGCCAAACCTCCCAGTACTCAAAATAAAGAAGGTACTTGTAGCAGCTGATTCATCCCTTCCTAAAATAGAATGAGCTGCCCTCTGAAGATAACTATTAACTACAGAGGACATTCAGGTGATTACTGTTGGGAGGTGTGAAATCCATGGTCCTGGCATAAGTTATTCAGCTCCTCTGTGCTTTTATTTTCTGTCACTGGAAGGGATTAATAGCATTCCTAGCTTTTCAATAATCTCTCATCCAGGCAGAAAAACAAATGAACAAGAACAAACAAACAAGCAAAAAGAATTGAAAACTGCAGGGAGATTAGAGTTGTTTGTGTTATCATTTTGACATTGAACACGGCTTCAACTTAATTTACAAGTGAATCCTTGTATATAAAATGCTATACATATAATAAAATACATTTTTTCAGAACTTGTAATACCCACTTAGATGCTGGGAGGGAAAAGACTCTTCTTGCTTCCCTTCTTGGCTGTCTAAAGAGCTACTGTCACTTCCTTTGACTGTAACAGAATTGCAGGTAGTCAGTTATGAGCCACCTGCCAGGCATTAATTTGTAGTTTTGGCACTTAAATCAAACACATCTAAACTGGTAAAACAGACAGGAAACTAAAAATGGTGCAAAAGTCAAATCAGACTTAGAGAAAAATATGTGTGTATTTCTAGAATAGAAATACACACACATTAGGAGCTATTACTACAGAGCTTTTTAAAAAAAGTGGGAAGTTTTTATTTATTCTCTACACAGAAATATTTTCCCTAGGGATCAGGTTAGTAAAAGGATCCTAACTTCTCTCTCAATTCTAAAGTCAAAAGAGACTTCGACAAGATGATATTCAGACCCGCAGCCTCAAGTTCAAAATGAAAAAAAAAAACTTCTCCTGATTTATCTATAGTAAAAGAAACCTATCCAGACTCTATTTTGGATGAGACTGACTTGATATTTTGGTTGGAAAGAAAGGAATTCAAAAGAGGACATTTTAATGCTGGTCTATGTCTTCAAAGGTAAATAAGATGATCCCACTGTCCTCATAAGTACTGTCCAGTTTACCCATAGCCTGTAGTCCATCTGTGCCTGTATTCCATCAGCTTTAGAGGATGCCTGGTACGATATTGAGTTCTCAGTTACTTCAGCAGTACAGCAAGATTGCACAATCAAAACAAAACAGAAATATTCAGAGATGGTATTTACTGGTGTGATGGCCACAAGTGATCTGATTCTCCACTCTTCGAGGCACCAAATGTATTTTTCATACATACATTCCCATCATCTCTTATTGCTGAGGTCTAAGGATCCTCACTGTCACGTTAACATTACACAGCTTTTCCCTGGTATGCACTAAACACTGGTGTTGTTCTGACTTGGCACTAATCTAATATTCTGTTAGATGCATAATTTGAAAAAAAAATAAAAGGAAAAGAAATTAACCCAGAAAAACTATATCTCTATATTGTACAAAAATAAAATCATCCTAATCTGCAGCAGATTAAGATGATGCAGCTTGTCTCATCTTTGGATCATCATAGACACAAATAAATGTGCTTGCTCTTGACAGTCCTGCAAATGGGGCTTAGGGCTGCAGGTTGGAATCAGGAATTAAGATCCAATTGTGTAGAAGTACTAAAAGGAAGTACACTGATGCTGATGAATTTACAATTCAAGCCTGTAAACAGAAAATTCATCTCACCTGCACAGGCTTTGGTTCTGACGATAGAATGACCTGGTTTTACTATGGAAGAACCATCCAATTTTTAACAATCATATCACTTTTGAAGAGGCAGAGATCTCCAGATTTACATCATGTTCTTCTTTCCCAAAGAAATGTATGATGGCTTCTTACAGCACAAAGGAACAACCTGACAATGGAAAAGAAAACTTGTATAATTTTGTATGACAAATAATTACATTTCAGCAAAGTTTTTTACCTAAAGTGTATGGACCTAAAAGCCCAGCCAAGTGTAGGGGTAAACACATACCCTTCATGCTCAGATACCTTTCTAAAACACCAACAATACCAGAGATGTCAAGCTCGTAAACTGAAGTGATTTGACAAAAACAGAAAGGGGGAAAGGGGAACATGTGAGGCACCTGGGTGAAATAAAGGAAGTCTGGGCTTAGAGCACCGAATTGCAAGGCTCCTTGTGTGCTATTCAACATTTTCCTGTGCTAAAAGGCCACCCTAGATTTATAGCATATGAGGGTGTTTATAGTATAGACTATAAACTGCTCTCTGAAATATTTGGCACAAATGTATTTCCAAAGATGAAAAATGGCTTACAACCAAAAAGAAATTTAAGCATTTGAGGTCATTGCTTTTACATACTTCAGAGTATCCCTGGCTTTAACTAAGCATGGGCTTGTGAGTAACATCTGAGAAAAAGCATATCAGATTTTAACTATAAAATTTATTTCTACTAGTTTGTTCTCTCTTCTTTATTTCCATTTTTATTTTCTAAAAATAAAAAGAGAAGTTATGTAATAGTCTACCTTTTGGTTTTAGTTCCTGTAGACCAAAGTCTATAGAGGCTTAAAAAATGAAGAGCGGGATTTTTCATGCTTGTCCCGGGAACAATTAAGAATTAAATATTGAAATAAGACTGTCTAATTTAAGCACAGTTGAACTGAAGAGATTTTCAAAGACTGTTAAATGACAGTTCTGTTAGGTCCACCACTTGGCAAATACATCACTTAGAGTAAGATATATTCTGGGTGGGATAGAGCTATGCAGCTTGAAATTAAAAAATGGCGATATTTGTGGCAACGTCACATTATTAAAGACCTGTACTTTAAGCATCAACTCATTTTCATGCAGGTTCTGTATTTGGGAGGATTGCTTTAATTATATAAATGCAGACAACATGTAGCAAAAAACAGAATAGCAACAAAAAACTTCTTAGAACTTTTCACCGGGAAATACTCAGTGAGTTTGAAGTCTGATCTAGATCTTCAGGTTGCTCCCTGCAAGCAGCAGCCTCAGGGATAAAACGCAGCAAGTACTTAAAAGGCCCAGGAGAGTGCTGGAGTCTAGAACAGAAGATAAAACACACAAGCCAGAGGGCCAGGCTAGGTAGCTGCTGCCCAGGGAATTTATTCATAGTACAGGATTTAACATCTGGCTGCTGCAGAGATCCCATGGGCTGCCATCATAGGTCCTCAGTGTCTTTCTTGCAGCTTTTAAAAACAGTCCAGGTTAACCCACTAAAAAGAGCAGATTCTTTCCTGTCCATGCATCAGCCATGTGTTTTTTATTTAATTTTGCATTACTGAGGCTAGGCTGGTTTTCCTATTAATGTATTCATTAAGAAAAAAAATATAGATAAAATAAGAGGGCAAAGGGAGTTCTTCGTAAGAATTTTGAACAACCACACCACTTTGTCAGATTCTAACAGATGTCAGATTTTCCCCCTGTAGCAACCTGGTGACTATGCTCACCATTGAAGCACACCAAAAAACACCCTTGTTAATCAGACTAACTAAATTAATTCAGCTCTGTTATGACTTGCTGTGGCTGGACTTTTTTCAAAATACACTGTGTATATTCATTAAATATGAAGAAAGAGCCCACATGAATATTAAAGTGATGTCATTAAGAAGGAGAGGAGAATTAACACAGCAAAATCACTGTAGTAAAAAATTTTTTATAGACCATTTTAAAATTACATGTTCTTTCATATTTAGAGTTGTCCAGAAGGTACATGAAATACCAGACTCATAGATATTAATATTGTTTATAACACTTCTCAAGTAGATTATAATTTCTCATGGCTGCTGTGCTAGTGTAAAGTACTTTGACATAATTTTTAGGTAACACTATATCTAAAGATTTTAAAACATCAGAAGGCTGATTTTGGGACAGACAAATATTGATCCTGAAAGAAGCTTAGGATGTTTCTATTCCCTTACATACGATTATCAAAATAATTTTCTCTACAAATTTATCCTCTCAACATATTTATTGATCTTGGGGATTGTGGGCCTGATAGAGGGTCAGATTTGATAATCAGTACACCAGAACTAATCCAAATAATGCTGCCCCTAATGGTGCCTGTTGGCCACTATTTACAGAATGTGATGGCTATGAATGCACCATAGCTAGCCCTAAATATAGAAGCTAGTATTAGCTGGTGAAGGGCAAAGCTCACTCCATATTATGTAAAAAGGCTAAATTTCTTAAAGAAATGGCCAGTTGAGAATGATCAGCTAATGCATTTCTGCATTTTCACTGATTCCTCCAAAGTTTCGTCTTTTTTCTTTATTAGCATGATGTCCTTCAGATTCAGAATCAGAAGCAGTTTGGAGAAGCTGGATTATTTTCCTTGGTAAAGATATCTTGCTGTCATTGAGTTCTGAATTGAGAAGATACTGGATGAATATTCTATCAAGGCATTTAGAGTGCCAAGCACAAAGGCATATAAAACTCACTCATGTGAATGTCAGATGAATCAGGACATTTTCCAGTGCACTTTTCAACCTGCATTCACCTCTCTAGGCTTTCACCTGAGCAGTGTTTGCCCAAGCTACACATGGTGATGCTTAACCAGCAGCCCTGTTTTATCCTGTCTCTTGCCTACAGGCACACAAAACTTTGCAGGGCACTAACTGTCTGTCCACATCAGATGTTACATTTTATTGTCAGCACAGAGTGTTTTAGGTGAGAAAAGAGATTAAGTATTTCTTATGAAGCCACTAAGAGAAGTAGGGTTACACTACCCAGTTTATTGACCATTCAGCTTGATTTAGTGCAATCCATGCCAACAATAAAAAAGTCATTTTTCCATATACTGATGTGATATCTCTTTAGCTGCCCGTCAGTGGGACCTTTCACCCTAAGAAACCTTATAGAGGAGGTATTAGCCTCCTGGAGATGCAAACCTGAATTGTAGAATACATCATGCAATAGTGTGGGGAGAAGCATAGTGTCTAGTCCCTGGTAAAATGAAAATGCCATCTACAGGAAAAATGCTTTTGTTTTCTAAATGTAGTATGAAATTCTCAATTCATTAATATTTGACTAGACTTTTGAAATTTTGTCTCAATTTCTATTGACTACAGTCCATATGATTCCACAATAACTCCATCACAGTTTCTCTACTATGGATCAATATTTGATTCAATTTGTTTAGTACAGTATTCATTTCTGCTCATGTGGAATTTTATGTGTAGTCTCTGCTTTTGTCTGTCTGCTAGCACAGGAATATTGATGGAAATCAATGGTGTAATCAATCTGCTGTTTTTCCTTATGTCTGTAAAAGCTGAGACTTTAGCTTAAACCAAAATGTTAGGTGACTGAATCCAAGGAAGGGAGGAGAAGGAAGGAATTCACAATCTGAAATAAGATCTTGATGAAATACAAAAATGTCATTTTCATTTCTCAATTATTTCAAATTAAAAGTCTTGGTAGCAAGAGCAGATTTTAATTGGCACTAGTAAAGCACTTAGAAGCAATTGTACAATCAGTACAGACCCTTTTGATACTATTAGTTAAAGATGGATTCCCATTTGAGTTTTTGATGTATTTATTCCTACTACTGAAAATCACTGCTGCATTTAAAATACTCCAGGTATAGTGACAAATGTAGTATTTTTGTTTCCTTTTGCCTAATTGCATAACCCAGAAATATCCTGTCCATTTTCACTGAAATGTGTAATTCCATACAAAGTTTTATTCTGACATAATTAGTCAAAATGCATTTCAGTTTGCAGAAACAGTCTGCCAGTGCCTAATTGTGGAGGTATATTGCTCAAGTTATGGAGAGGCCCGTACATGGCATAATGCATTCAGACAGGACACTTTAGAGACGTGGTGTTTGGATGATTAGCAGAGCAGATGTTAAATGAATATTTTTAAATTATGTTTCCTAATTTGTAAATATAATTTTCCCCCTGGTCTTCAATATGATAAACAAAACATTCATGAAGTCGGAATCAGAAAATTCTCTTTCTTGCAAAATTTCTGCTTCACCATTTTCAATTACCTGGCCCCACCAGGCTTAAAATTGCATGGCTAGTGAATTTAACCAAGATTATGTAAAGATTTCAGGTAACTATATTTTAAGCTTTCAGATTACTAAGAAACATACTAAAACACATGGTTTAAAATATTAAACCAAGAGAGTCATCTTCAGGCTCAGGGATACTAGGACATACCCCTGCATTTTTCAGAATGAAAAAATTATTTTGTAATGAGGCAACAAGCATTTTCAGACAAGAGGATAGATGGAGCAGCACAAGCCTGTCAATGGAGTTATAATTTCAGTCAGTTGCTGAAAAATATTTATTCAGACAAAAAGACCTCGTCATATAACCCATCTCCCTTTCGTGCAGTCCTTTTTTTAAGTCCACTCCTGGGATGAGCAAAGGGAGACACTGGGTACAAGCCTTCCCAACACAATCTTCCTGTGTAACTCTCTCAGTTATGGACTAAAATGGAAAAAGGAAAGGTGTATGGAATGTTGTGACAGCCACAGAGACTTCCCAGGTCACTTGCTGTTTCTGAGTAGCAGCAACAGTTTTTGTTTTCAATGGGACTTGTTATAGTCAGAAATACTATAACAATATACTTTCAGAAACATTTTTTTTTAATAATTGAACATACAAAAGCAAAACATAGGAAGCTTATTGTCTTCCAATTTGTTCTCCTGGTGAATTTATAACCCAGATAACAAAATATACTGACCTTGCAGTAAAGTAAGAACTTTGAGTAAGTCAAAAATTACCTATTCATAAGAAAGAGAAACAGTTAAGGAGCATTCAGAAATGCACAGTAGGCTATTGGTTTGTGTTTTTCATGGATATTGTGTTTTGTTCCTAATGTTTGATGGATACCAAAAAGAAACAGGAGGGATGTTCTAGAATAGGTAAGAATAAACCTTAAACCTCAAGCTCTGCTTGAACTTCTTTAAGATTTAAATAATGTTGGCATAGTGCTGCAAAATTGGGGATTAAAAGTCTACTGTAAATGGGCTCCATTTTGGAAAGAGAATGTAATGGTGTGTTCTCATTACTGCAGCACATCCTGTTATTTTATCTGGATATGAAAACTTCAAAAACAGGGAAGTGAGCCCAGCAATATTTTTAAACAATCCAAAGATGACTTTTAAAGACTGGAGTGGAGCTACAAATCAAAAGAATAAAATTAGATAGAACAGAAATTAGCCCAAAATGGAAACTGATAGGATGAGAAAGGATGGACCACGCCAGCCATGTTTTTTGTTGTTGTTTCTTTTTTGGTTTTCTTTGTTTTTTTGTGGTTTGGGGATTTTGGTTTGTTTTGTTTTGGGTTTTTTATTTTGGTGGTTGGTTTGGTTTGTTTTTTTTTTTTTGCTGGTTTTCTTTGTTTGTTTGGGGGTTTTGGGGGGGATTTTTTTGGATTTTTTTTGGTTGGTTGGTTTTTTCGAGTTTTTTTTTTTTTTTTTGGTTTGGGGTTTTTGGGTTTTTTTGGTTTTTTTTTAATTAGAAGATAGAAATTTTGGAAACTCAAATAGATTCCTGAAAGGTCTTATGGCAAAGAAACAGATTTATTGTTTCTCTGCATAGTCTTTGGACTCACAAGCCTTAAGGAACTCAGTAAGTTACTGAAGACCCCTAAGAGCCCTCAATAGATTTTAACACTGAAATACATCCTGAGTTGTCTTCCTTTTTCTGTTTTTTTAACACAATCTTGATGGAATGGAGTAAGACAAACCCACAAAAAATGTGAAAGCCAAATTCATCTTAAAAAAGGTCACCGAAAGACACACATCCAAACAAAGTGGGGTGTGCCGTGCTGGGAAAGGTTTGGTCCTACTGAGCTTAGACTACTTTGATGATCTCTTCTCATCCAATAAATTCAATTTTTGGGACATACAAAAGTTGTTTTCCACTGTAAGCTTGCCTTATACCAGTAATTTGATAGATGTATGATCTATGCAGATGTCCGAGATCTTCTGGTGTGACATCAGGGCCAGAACTACTGTGTGGTAAGGACACATCCAGAAATCCTAGACCAATGTAAAAAAAAATCCCCAAATTCTTTTCGACTGCATTTCATGGCAGGGAAAGAGAATATGCCCAGAGCTATTGTGCTTGTTTCTCTCCCTGTTTTGTCAGAAGCTGTAAAGCATTCTTATATTCAGATGTCTGAAAAAGAAATGAACTTCTGGTTTCTACAGAGAAAGATTCCAAGTCAAAAAAGGACTTTTATTTGAAAATCTCTGTATAGAAAAACTCTCTAAGACGTTTTGATCAATTTCTTTTTATAGAAAGGTTAAATATTTGTGTTAGATGCTTAAGACAGGGAATTGAACTGCATTTCAGAGGTTCCAGGGACAATTGCTCTTTTTTTTTGATACAGGTGCACCAATTATTATATAAAAAATTTAATTTTCTCTAGCACTTTCCCAATTAGTTTTTCTTTTTCTAAGATGTGGAATCACAGAAAATAAGCCCCAGCAAAAATTCAGACAGCTCAACATAACTTTTCCTTTATCCTCCCTATCTTTTCATAAATTTATGGTTTTTAAAATTAAAAGGCATATCAGCACATGTTTTAAAAACAATATGATTTCTCCTGCTCTTTATATAATTTTTACTATGCTCAGACTAGCATGAGATATTACTTAACACAGTTTTCAACACACTCATTAGCTTTAAGTGACTAAATATTGCTCTGTATTTACAAAATTCTCTGCACAATCCACACAAGTCTGTACCATGATGTGATTTTACACTCACTGGCTCCACAGACTGAAGAAAGCAAAGGCTGGAGCTCTGGTTTGGATCTTTCTCCAGTGAGAATAACAATTCTACTGAGAATCAAAAGGACAGTGCCAGTTTCCTTCTTGACTTGAATGAGTTCAGCTCCTTCTTACAAACTTTTGCTTCCTATAAAGGGATTTTATTAATGGTCGCACTTACTAAAACCTGACCAATTTTGGGGTTTTTCAGTGTACTGTATCATTAAGAAACTGTAAAAACAAACAAACTGACAGAAACATGAGAAACAGCACTTTAAAAGAACAGATTCATAATATTTGAGGTTTGGAGAGTTGGTCTGTTCTCCTTCCAATACTTTAAATGACATTTTCAAGCCAGAAGGGTTATTAACAACTTCATTTTAAAGCTCTTAAAAATCCAAACACTGACTGGATTAACTAAAAGGGTGCAGAGGACACGTTTCTGTTTCTGACTTTATTCACTCCCATGTCTGTCAGCATGTCTGAATTAGAGCTGAATCTGATTACTGCATTAAAATGTAGAGAAACAGTAGAAGCAAATAAAATGCTGGCTCCAGGGAGTCTCCTGGGTTACATCTAAGTCTGCAGTCCTGTCTTTGCTTCTCTGTTTTTACAAACCTTCAGCAGTGTGAAAGAATCAGGAGTCCTTTGGCTACAGCAATAATGGTATCAATAAGTTGTTTGCGCTGATCCTCTACAATATGTAATAGCTGGGAAAATCATACTTATCACCAGCACTGCCACTAGTTCAGTGATGAGATCAGATAGAGAAAAAGGCCTTTTCTATCATCTGCTTCTGGTACACCATGAGCAACATGCCAGAGTTATTAAACTATTAGTTAATATTATGAGCAGGGTTTTGTTCTGGCGATTTTTTTTATTTTGTAAACTAGTCTTTCTAAGTAGATTGCAGGAGGCATTTGCTGGTTTGGGTTTTTTTGAGAGGAGGGTTATTCTTTCTCTTTTTGGTCGTTCATTCGTTTTGTTTGTTTCCACAGAATCCCACTGGAAAGAAAAAGTTTGCAGGATTCTGACATTTTGCTGTATGTTAGAATCAGCACAGACTGGAAAGTGATAGTAACCCTGTACTCAACTCCTGCAGTGGAGAAACATACTGAGATGAGAAATTAACAAGTCAGGACAGGTGAGGAAAACCCCCAAAGCTTTTTGACAAATGTGATAGCATATCCTAAACAGGATTCTCTTTTAAGTATTGGACTATACCTACACACACGCACACAAGATGAGAATTTTTTAAGGAGAGCTGATATTAGATTGTCCCAATGAAGAAAAGACAGACATTTTCTGGGACACAAAGCCACTTTTCAGTTCTACAACAGTGAAGAGTTGAGAAAAGTAGTGAAGACAAGTACAGTTGGGAGCAGCTTCCTACCTGATCACATTATTTAAAGAGAAGGGCTGACACAAAAAGTCATCTGGTTCCTAGTGATAAAAGGATGATGTTGCTTAGGGAAAAGAAGATAGGGAAGGAAGCTACTCTATGCTAGAATTAGGAAATATGCAGTTGTTAAAAACAAAGCCCCAGACATGAAAATATTCACACTTAAGTGGTTAAAAATTCAGAATTTGATTCAGCAACTTGCCTGGACTATAATCTATAATGGACTATAATCCAAATCTTTTGGATCACTCTGGATGCTGCTCATACATCCATATTTTGTGACTTCTTATGTCTGTACTGAAAATGAAATAAGAAAGCTAAGTATCTGATTGAATTTTAAAATTTTTCTTGGTGTCTAAATGTCAAGAAAGGGACCAAGTAGAATAATTGTAAATTAGATTTATTTAGAAAATATTAAACCTCTGGATTTGAAACATCAGTAAGGTGTCCCCATTTCCAGATATTTTTTTATCTAAGAGAGAAGAAAAAATCTGCATAGGAAACTTCATGGATAAACCCAACCTGAACTAGACCTTGAAATACACGCTTGTTTCCCCCTTCACTGACAACCCGTGACAAGAAAATATAAAGCAGCATTTACCATCAATTTGCAATAGATTATGCAGTTGTCAAAAGAGATGTCAATATAGGCTTTAGCAATTGCTTCCTGAAAGATTTTGGAGAGAACCACTAAGCTGCAGCTGGGTTTTGATAGCTCTTTACAGCTGTGAACATCTGGACAGATGCTGTGCTTACCTGTGTATCTTTAGTTCTGGCTTGGTCCAGAATGGCTTCAATGATAGTGAGGTGTAGCAACCAATTTCTTTATACATGTATTATGATTTCAGTGCCATCCATTATGAACCACACAATCTCTCTCTCTCTCTCTCATTTTTCTTCATAACCACATGTCTGGATTCCCATAAATAAAACCATAACTACTAATGCTTTTGTTTAACATGATTTACAATTGCAGTAATGATTATGTCTTCCTAGGTAACTCCAAGTGCTTATTGCTGAGTTGCAGTCCTTCTGCAGCAAGCTTTCTCTGCCTGAGACATACTGTCTCTAAAATAAGCACTTTTCTGCTCTATAACAACATCAAGTAGATAACCAATGCAGTCTAATTTTTCCAGATTATGCCTATAGTCACGTAAACACTTTGGTTTAAGCAGTTAGCCAAAACTTGGAGTCATTTATATGAGGGAAAATGAATGATATAAAATAGTCTTTGAGGGAAGACATTTATTTATAAAGGAAGACAAGCTTTTATTTCCCCAAACACAGTTTAAAAAAATATTAGAAAGCCACTTGGGTTTTATTCTCTTTCTGTGTCTTTGTCATGATTTTCAGCTTTGCCTGTCCTATCATATCTGTGGCTAAGGATACCTGACCCCCATCTAGGATTAAATCTTCTCTGCTGCCCTTCTTTTCTGTTTCCCACTTCAGCTCATGAACCACTTGCCAAGCAGCCCATTACTTGTGGTATTCTAAGTCTTAGGAAAAAAAAAAAATTATGAAGTTAGGCCCAAGCCAGAATCACCATATTTTCAGGGGAAAAAAGGATATTTTATGATTCAAGCATGGATTGAAAGCCAAAATTTTGTCCCTGTTTTTATTACGTGCCCAGCCAATATTCTTAAATATTCCATTCTGCATGTAGCAGGGATGAAACAAAAAGCCAGAAACTGTGCTCCAAGTCTTCTTCTAAGGCCCATATTCACTAACTCTGTAGTTAAAGCATTAGCTGGGTTATCCTGTAATACAGTATAGCAGAAGGGCCTGACTTCCATCAGCTTATTACAAATACAAATAAGCCAACATTAGATAAGAAGTTAAATGCAATTCATTACAATGTTATTATGAACATTGTCCTAATTTAAGAAAAAACATTTGGTCTGGTAAGAGATATTTTTTATTTAAAAGCATATAACAAAAAGTAACCAATTTTTAAAGGAGAAATTTTTTTAAATGCAGAAATGAGTTGACTTCAGAACGAAACATGGTATACTCATATCAGAGAGAACTCTGAAAAGGACACAGGGCAACTTCCCAATTTCTATTTCACTCTATTTGTCCTTCCCTTCTATTTTCCTTTTCCTATTCCTTGTCTTGTAATTGAGAAACAAAACACCAATTTCTATAAGTTTTCCTGGTTAGCCTGTCCTGTCTGTGTGCAAATGAACATCTCTTGAGGGGGAAGAGACAGTTCCCTCCCCTCTGCAGACACAGACCACGAAGTGACTTCACTAAACCATTCCACTTTGATCCACGATCAGAGAAGTTTTTAAAGGCAGAGTGGTCGTGTGCATGGAAACAGCAGGGAGGGAGCAACTCCATATAACCCTTTGTAATGCAAGCCAGCACATGAACTTCTTGCAAAAGCAACAAAACTCACCCCAGATGAATAATAATTTGGGAGTTCAAAATTACACTTAAAGGAAATATAACAGATTTTTAAAAAATACTTAAAAAATAAAAGGATGGGGAGATGTTGTGGATTTTTTGTCACAGCATCATCATACAATTTCCCACATTTCTCTAGCAGTATGGTTACGGATAAGCTAAGAAAAATGAGATATGGTGAAGCTTTTTCATTTCTGTGTACCTTGGAAATTTATTTTCAATATCAGTTGATTTGGTCAAGATTTCAAAGAATTAATTCAATCCCAGCTTTACAAAGGATGCATAGACACTGTTTAAATTGTTGCTCATTAATACTTTGTACTACACAGTTCAAGCTTTATTTCTTAACAATTTCTGTTTTGCCTCATAGCAGTGGTATTTTGCCACCCTTCTCGGAGGAGGCAACAATGAAATTAATCCAGTTATTCAATTACCACTTTCTGAAAATATAATTTCTCATATGGGGAGGAGTGGGAACAAATCAATCTCCTCACTCATTAATTAAAGGTGGGTTTTCTCATGCAGCACTTTTAGAGGGCAGAGAAGATCAGAAGGACCTTAGGGAAGTCAGCATCTTCATCATGTCAAAGTGCCTGCTTTCATACCTGGACAGAACTGAATTGTTAAGGAGCGAGAACCTGTTGATTTATACACTTTTTAAAAAAAAAAAAGTGCCAGTGCATCCTATCCTTTTATAAAAAGTGCTGGTTAGTACATTTAGATGAAATGTATATGGTTTTCTTTTTTCTTTTTGAAAAGACAAATACTTGACTGAAAAGACTTACAAACAGTTGTTTGCAATTTTAGCTGAAATTTATCATTTAAAGAGAAAGCTGAATTTAGGCACTTGTGCTCTGTCTGTCATAAAGTGAGATGAGCAATCCAGAAGTGAAGTGAGAACTTTGCCGGGATTTATTAATCTTTGAAAGAGCAATATGAATTTCTCCTGTCATTTTGTGAAAGAAAGCCAACATGGATTATCCTGACTCTCATAAATGTTTCAGCAATTTTGCTCTTTTTCTGATGAACGGGCACTTTGTTATTTGGGCTTACACCTTCCCTTCTGTTTCAAGTGTAAATTCTTATCTATTTCTAAAAAATGTCTAGATGTCTGAGAATAAATTTCAAAGGACTCCATAACAGTCCTTTTGATGTAATTAACTTCTTGTGAAACTGATCTAAATTTTTATCCATAAATAACCACATTTCCAAAAGATAGAAAACTAAATTCTATAAATTTTACAGATAAGAAAACCTACTTTTTTTGTACTGTTCTATAATTATCCTTGAATGATACTATGATGATGGCATTTTTTTAGCCTTTTACAAATTGTTAATGTGCCTTGAAGGCAAGATGAAGAACTGTAGGCAAAGCAACTCATTGAGAAGGATTGACTGGTATTGTGAAACCAAGATTCATTTCAAGAAAATGATTTTCAACAGTGGTAAGACCATGCTACACATAATCAATGCTCCCAGGAAAAATGAGGGATAAAATCCCTGCTGTGGTCATTGAAAGATTTGCTAAGCAATTCAAAGATGAGAAAAATTCTACTAGCAATCTTTACTTTCTGTTTTCTTTTTTCAGGAATTGGATTTTGTCACCCTGACCTAAAATCAAAATATTCATTGCTGTTTTTCTCTTCAGAAGCATATTGAGCTTGCCTGTCTGACTGTCAGAAGAGTTAGTCTGAATTATGGCAATGCAAATGAGGTGAAGAGAATTGAAATCTAAAACTGTTCATTTCTGGTACAAAAAGGTCATTATATATGAAATTAATCTAATCATGACTGGACAGCTACATTTTGTTTACTGAATCTAACCAGTAACCAAACCAATTAGAAAGGTAAGAGAGTTCTCTTGTTCATAAAAGGATAGTTGTTGATGGTAATTTTTTTTCTTCTTTTCTTGCTAACGTAAACCAGAAATCTGTCCATTAATGAAAACAACATTCTTAATATACTGTATGGTAGTTCATTTTTAAAAGCAAGACCTTTTCTACTCGTTGTATGTGAAACTGAGAAATTAACACCAAAAAAATTAAATTCAGATGTTTGGGTACCCATGAATACGTTTAATATAAAAGGATATTATTAAGGAACCTTTTAGGTAATACATTATCCTAAGGTTTTGGGTTGTTTTATTTTGCCTGCAAGACTTTTTAATAATTGAAAATACATTCAACAACTTCTAGAAAAAAATATGTCGTGAAATTGAAAATAGAGTCACCAGCCAACACTCACAAACTCTTTAAACAAATATTCATAATTTCCCAAAGAAGTGGCTTTCAATAACATTTCATAGATAATTGACAAGTATTTACCCATCTAAGACTAAACTTCTGAAGAGGAAATTGTCTTAAGTAGATAGCCCCCTCAGGTTCTCAGCAGACCTTAAGCATCTGCGTTAAATTTCATCATAGTTGCAAGTGCTGTCCTGAGGGTGAATGTTTTCCTTAACTGTCAAAGAAATTGTGGGTTTTTCCTATCTACTTTGTAGATCATTTAGCAAAAGACAACTGATAGTTAATTCAGAGTTTGGATACTAATGCAATGTAGTTAAGATACAAGGGGTACCACTGCTTAGGACAAGCAAAATTCAAAAACAAAAAAGTTCATATAGTTAATAGTATAGCCTAAGTATCGCAAGTCTCACAGCTATATCTTTCCTCCTATCTGATAGATAAAATGCAAAACAAATAGCCTCTCTAAAGGAAAAAAAACATACTGAAGACATGAATGGAATATGCAGAGTAAGCACCGACAAATACTGGTCAAAGCAAAACTGGAAAGTTTCCTGGAAACTTAGGAAATCAGAATGTCAAAAGATCTTTCCCAGTAACCTCCTCCAATCCCTATTTCCCTCGGGAAAGGTCTTGTTCCAGAGGATGTCAATCAATTTGGGTTTGGGGTTTTTTTGATCTAAGATAAAAATTATATTAATATCTTTGATTGGTAATGGCAGTGGCACAAGGCCAGTTACTCAATATATGAAGTTTCTGGGTTGAAATTTTATCTGAGAATATGTCACTTTTCCTCATTTATCAAAAAAAAATCAGCAAAATTGTTTGTTTCAAAGAGAATAAGGCAGAGGAAAGCAGAGCTTTTATCAGTGTTTAAACATTTCCAGAATAATTCTGGTGAGATAAGGGGATGCATTGTTGATTTTACTTTGAAGAAAAATTAATCAAAATTTGGACCATCTACTCAACAAGTCTGGAATCCTGCTTCCACAAACTAAGCCTCTGAAAGTGAATATATTTATTTTTTTATGTGTATATATATATATGTATGTGTGTATGAAAGAGTCTATTTTGCAGAATAAAGGACAAATTTCTGAATTAATTCCACTGTGTAGCTTGAGGTCAAAAATTCCTTCATAATTTCAATAAATGGCTACAGGACTAACTCTCCTTTTATCTTTCACAGCTTCCCCACAAACAGCTCTGAACGTGCCAGATCTTGAAAGCAGGCTGAAATCTGGCTGGTGACAGTAAACTTAGATTACTCCTGACAGAAATATTCTGCTTGGGAACAGAATTGAATTACGAATTTTGATTGTGATCCAGATTTGCCAGTGGAAGGAAATAATTTTTAAATAAAGACAGCAATTTTGACACACTGTTTTCACACGCCTTTATTTAAAAATAAAACAAAACTACATTTAGTCTTAAGACATTACTTTGAAGTGAATGCCCAAAAGTTTTCACTTTGAAAATACAAATACATTATCCAACCTTTTTTGCAGCCAAGTTTGAGTAAGTGATTCAACAATTTCCCCACACATCAACCAAAATCCCTAAAAAAATCAAACAATATTTCAAACCTGAATTTCAAAAATGCTTATGGCACTTAAATAATAAAACTTTCAGAAAATACTAAGAAAGAGAAAAGAAGTGGAGGAAAGACTGATAAACATTTTCTTATCTCCTAGTGTTTCTCTTTTTTTAGTTATTTACAATACATTACTTTTTTCCCACTAGAAAAAAGTTAAAGTAGAATTCACCATGTAAGAAAAGTGAGCTGACAAACTTTAATTATTTTAAAACAATGAAAAGTTTGATAAAATAAAATAAAAGTATATGAAAGAGCTTTAGTATTTCATTTTAGTCCTGTTAGCCAGTAGAGCTAGCAAGTAATATTAGCAAAGATAACGTTGGCAAAAAACAATGTGTGCTTGAACATTTTAATAAATATATATTACATAGTAAAATTACTATAAATTTAGTGCATTATGAAGCATTATATAAATGTTAATTATTATGTCTGCTTCAGTAATGTAATCTCTTCTAAATCTCACTCTTTCAAATATTTTATACTCCAAATAGAAAAATCATGCCAGAAAATATATTAATATGCCTTATACATATAATAATAATATGTATTAATATATTAATATTAAGAAATGGGAAATAATCTCCCCTTACTGGCTATTATGCATAATTAGCTTCAGAGATTATTCTGTTTAAACAGTTTTGTCCTAGGATTTTATGGGTTTTTTGCCCTACTCAACCTAGATCATACACTGAATGTAATTAAAATATAATGTACTTCAAACTGAGACCTAACAACAGGAATTTAGTCCCTGACAATGCAGTATGGTGTTATCCTAACTGATGAGGCATTTTGTTTTAATTTTAAGCGATGAGTACACAGGTGAAGCATGCTTTATGGGCAGTCCTGCAGAGGGAAAGCGTCTCTCTTTTCCCAGAGCACACATAAAAGACATAAAATGCCATATAAACATTTTCCACATCATCATGTTTCCCAGTAGGATCACTTCTGAGTGAGAAGTTTTGTCTTCTAGTCTTGTTTAATCTTCATGTTAAATTTTCCTGCAATAAAGGGTTGCCTGCTGTAAGCTGTGTACAGGTGGGGTCTCCTCTTTCTGGTTCATATCAAGTTCACTCCTTCCTAGGTCTTTTTACATTATTGTGCCTCAGGCTCCCTCTTCTTCCAAATCCTTCTCAAACAAAAGACTTAAAAACAAAAATTACTTTCAGGTTATCTAGCCTGTTTGGATCCTGCTTAATTTTAAAATGTTAATTTAAGCAAATGTTTTGATAGTACTATCTAGTCTAAGAGTATGTGTCATGCTTATTATTTAGCTACATAATGGGGTATTTGCCTCATGGTAATCACCTACCAGGTGAGCATGAATGTGAAAGATTGAACTTGACTACCTGCCCAGTAGACAAGACATAAAGCTTTAATAACTCTGTGAGGACTCTACAGCTTTCCTCTTCTGGAGGCCACTGAGGCACGTTCTGACATGTATGAGTAGAATTTAATAGCTCTCAGATCTTCCTTCTCGAATCATGATTAGCACCAGCTGCATATGGCAAAAATATAATTTACAGCATAAGGCACCATTGGTGAGAAACCAACCTGAATTTTCTTCTGGCAGAGGTTGATGAGCTAGAAGCCACACAAACCCTGTTAGCACAGCATCTAAGCGAAGATATTCCTCCAAAATGATACAGGAACTACCCGGAACTGGAAAATAATTTGAAAGAAAAATGCACCTTTCTTGATTAGAATACCCAGGCAGACACCTAGGGATGGATCTCTGGATGAGTGAAATTATCTATGCAGTAATTGTCTAAGGAGAAGTGCTGCTTAGAAGAATTGCTTCAAGCACGTTCTTAGGGACAAATCCTCATCTGCTGATCTTCTTGATTCCTGCAAATTTTTTGGGCCTCATTTTTGTTGTTTGTTTTGTTGGGGTTTTTTTCTTCAATTGCTCTAAACATATTTATTGAAGAGTTACCAATTTATATTCATGTCAGATTGTATCTGAGTTTTGTCCCACAGTTTTCTAGAACCAACATATAAAAGTATTTATACCTGCCAAAACATAGATTTTTATGTTGCTGGGTAAAAGCTGAGGTTAGAAATGAAACTTTCATGGAGAAGAAGACTGAAGCACTCATCCTACACAACAGGAAATAAACTGACTCATGCATGAGACTTACATTCCACAGTCAGTAGTGATAGGGGTATTTGCAAGTCTCTTTCAATGAAAATATAAAGATTTCCTCAGGTTTATACTGGAGACAGAATCCTTCACACAAATATGGCTGTTTCATTCGTATACTTATCACCTAAAAATGGCAAAATGGCTTTAATGATTCTTACCACAATGATTATTTCAGCATCTTCTTATCTTTCATATATGAAGTAGCTATATATTCTTTCATGGCAATCATTGAACTTTTAATAACACTGACTACTCATTTTTTCTATTACCCTTTCTTGACTCTCTACTTTTTATTTTCCTGGGATGGTATATTGCTACATCCTTCAGATTAACAGGAAAATATATGAAATAAATCTGTAAGATAATAAATAATTATATTTTTGTAAAATTAAGCCATAATCTGGAAGAATTCAATTTGAAAAATACAAATACTACTGAAGAGTCTGAATGACAAGGAATGTTAAGAATTTTAGCTATTCTTTAGTATGTTCAGTGAATGTTTTACAGTAGTCTCACAGGATCTAAATTAAGCCAGAAGAAAAAAAGTTATTAATTTTATTCTATCACTCAAGATGATTAGTCATATTTCTGAATTCTGGGCCTTGCCTACAGCACAAAAGTAAAGGAAAGTGCACTATTAGGGACAAAGAGAATCTATTCTATATTTTATTGGCAGGGCAAAGGATAGAATACCATTTTTTACCTTTCTCCACAGAACTGGACTTCCTTTTTTCCCTGCAGGTGAAATACAATATCCACTGCAAAAAAATTCGAGACTAATCTGATTAGGTAGCCCATCCACGTGAACAGTGACCCAGCCTTGACCTTCAAAAGCCCCGCAGTGCCAAGAGAGTAGAAGACTAATGTACCACTGGTAACCCATGGACACCTCAATTTCTCAGTAATCCAGCTTTCTCTCCAATCCCAGCAGCTGCCTGCTCAGTGCAGTACAGCTTTGTGGACTCAGTGGCCAGGAGCTGACGGCCATGGCTCACAGGACACCTAGAACAGGGTGTGGACTCCTGCCAGAACATAGTCTGGGATTTAAACTACCATGGAGATGGAAGCTTAATGTGGATGGGAGCCCTTACTGAGAAACTGAGCTTGGATCTCTCACATCCTTGGCAAAAAGAAAAAAAAAAAAGAAGAAAAAAAAAAAATCCTGACCACAAGTCCTGCATTGCAGTCTGAAAAGAACGAGATTTGAAAACTCAAAGCATGTCACTTCATATCTGTGGAATGGGAGCAATCTGTTGATGTAATCAAGGACTCAACTTTTTTCCTTCTTTGTGTCACTATAATCAATCTCAAAAGAATTCTCTGTGAAACCTTCCTGGGAACACAAGCCTGTTTCAAGTTACATTTCTCTGGACAGAGAACAGAGAGGCACCCCACTGACCCTCTGTTCCCTGGGCCTCAGAACACCCACACTTCAGTGGAAAAGGAGGCAACTTCTCTCAGAAACCTCATCTGTGTTGTCAAGGCTAACAGGAGCTGCACTACATTTTGTCTAAAGCATGCATTAAGAATGCCTTTCAGAGCAAATCCAACTGGCTAGAGAGCTGAGAGACAGAGTCCAGAGGCAACTCTGGGTTTAGAGAGAAGCCAGACCTACAGAGTAACCAACAGTGCAGCACCTCATCAAGCACCTAGGCAAACACTACTTAAAAACTAAGGCACTCTTGGAATCTTAGCATTGCTAAAGTTAGATAGAGTTGATCAGACTTAAAACTTCCTGGCCTAAATCTGATATAAATTTCTTCTGATTCCTCCTATAAACCTGCATCCAAGTCCACAAAGTTATCCAGGAATTCTGTTGCAGAGCCAGAAAATAAATCCCAAGCTCTGAAAAAAAAACAAGTCATGTAAACATTAGATGTTTTAGTTGGAAAACTGAACACATTCTTCAGTCTATTCTGATAGCAAAAATCATTGTTAGAGGCTTTCAGGGATGCAGATGGCTGTGCACTAGGTGTGTTGAGAGAAAGAATATCTTTTGCTCACCCAAACATTTCTTTCAACTGAAAATCTTTCCTTTAAGCCAAATTAAATGCTAGCTACCATGCTATTTGCCATGTCTTATGATTTCAGCTAATTTTAAAACTCAAAAATATCATTTCAAAATGCCAAAAGGTTTGGCTTGAAGCTATACCCACAAACACTCTTATTTTCTGAAAACTGCTTCTCATTAACTTGGTGTTCCCCAAAGGAACTTCACTGTTCTGTGAGTCCAAAGATAGCTTCTTACCCACTGAACTATTCTTTGCTGATAAGTTTCTGATAATAGCATTATTCTCCCCCAAAAAAGTTCAGCTGTGCTCCCATTGCAACTACTGGCCTCAAAGGCCTTTTAACTTTTAAATTAGAAGCTTTTTCAAATGAAAAGAAAATCACTCTTTTGTGCATTTGAAATTTTCTCAAGGAAGCCTTATATTAATTAAGAAGAAAAAGTTCTTTTCTTTTTTTCAAGCAAACCTAATTATAGTGTCTCAAAGTACAGTTTCTTTGAACTCTTGTTTCAAGCAGAAGGGAGGAGGAAATCCTCAGTACTTTCTTCATGTGGAAACAAGTTTTGATCTAATCACATATGGTTAACAAATTTTAGTGCATTTTGTGCTTTTTACATGTTCCTAAGAGGTATAGAATAAAAATATTTGAGTAGCAAGGGAATTATAGTAGTATTTATAAATCTTAAAAAAAACCAGACAATACTGCATTCAAATGAGGCCTCTGAAGGTCCTGTTTTTCTAGGAAATCTCCTTGATCTGTTTATCAAGGGGATAATCTCAAAGGAAAAGTGTTTAGTCATATCTGAAACTTCTGGACCTAGTCAGAACTCAAGGGTGATCAGAGGCTTCTTCTGCTGATTCTTTGCTGTATGGATAATTGGCACTATGTTATCATGGCTCATAGCTCTGCACAGAAAGGGAAAAAGTAAAAAAGAGAATTCAAAGTGCAACATCTATCATGCTGGTTGTGCTTTGGCAGAGTCTATTGCTCATCTCTGTAGAACAAGCACAAGACTCGGAGCATGTCTGCAGCACCAGGTGATACTTCAGGATAAGGTGTTTTATGAACATTCAACCAATTGGTTTCCTTATATTCATCTCTGTCCCTGCTACATATCCCACCAAACATCTTCCAAGACCCTGTGGAGTGATGCCTTGTCTTTAGCCCCATCAGGAATATTCTCGAGCAATGCCACTCGGTCAGAGAGCAGCATGTGGCTCTCCCAGGGAGGCACCATGGGATTATAACAATGCCTACACTTCATATCTGTTAATGTTATGAATGAGGGCTGTTACTGAGAGCCCTGTCCCCACCAAAGTCCTCCAAATGAGGGAGCTCTCTGTTAAAATCTGAGAGGAGTCAAACAAAATAAGCCGCCAAGACTGAAACTTGCTGTTGGAGGAGGGATGGTCTGGGGCAGACAGAAGCTTGAACTGGTGTAAACTGGTGAGATCTTTTAGCTCCTATATTTGACCTTTAGAATCTGACCTCAGCCCAGGGCAGCAGTCTGTGGCCCCAGAATGACCATAGTCACAGTCCAGACAAGAAGGAAAAGAGGTGTGCAGAGAAAGGCTGCACCTGCCAACTGTGAGGCTACTCCTGAGCTGCAGGTATGAGTTCAGTGGGAGCCAGAGAGAGACATCCAGTCATGTCAGACAGGCAACTGAACAGCCTCCAAACTACAGACTTGAGTTACTAATGAACTTGTAAGTTAATTAACTTATTCCAAGCTTAGAAGAAAGTGTTACATTTTGAGTTGTAAATGCCCCAGATTAATTCTTTCATTGACTCTCCCTGCTGAAAGGGAGCAGTTACCTCACCTTTGCCTGAGTTTCCTCATTTGTGTATCCCACAGAAGGGGATCCCACAGCAACCTGGCAATGCTCTTTCAAAACAGCATAATACTGAAAAATGCTAATTATAATAATTCTGATGACTACGCCCATCCCACCTGATTATCACACTGCAGAAAAAAAAAGTGTTTGTATTGGATTAATAGCACAATTTATTTATGAAGGGATTGTTTTCTGTATATGTCTCAGTCTTCTCCAAATATAAAAATTCAGTGAGCTGAAGTTATTTCATATTTATCCACTTTTGAATTTTAATGAGCAAGAATGCCATACATTCATGAAAATTTTAAAACCAAAAGATGAATCAGATTAATCCACTTCACAGCCCTTCATGTTCTGGAAAGAGGTATTGTGCAGACCTTTAGGTAAATAATTTTAATGTAATTTAATTATTTAGCTATATAGTGCATTCATTTCAGCTCAAGAGAGCTGATTAAAATGCAGAGGCTGGGAATCCTGATATCACTATGCAAATTTTCAACATATTCTTAAGCAATCATGTTAAAAATCATATAAAATACCATAATTTTCCTGAAAAGTCTGAATTTATTCTAATTTTAGGTACCAAAGATGATGTACCAACATATAAGTCACTCCTCCTTCAGTGCTGTCATACAGAGGCATGACACTAAGCTAACACAACAGCCTTTGTGAGTTCAGAGGGATTGCCAGCCAATTCAGTTGCCAATAGGAAGAATAAAACTATGGGTGGGGGGAGGATTGCACTGGCTGGGCTGTGGGCAGACCCTATGGCTGGAAGAGCAGAGAACACAGAAGGTGAGGGGGGTTCTATTCCATTAAACACCTCAGGAGCATGAAGGTTAAAATACTTTGATGTGCCCTAAGCTAGCAGCAAAAGTGAATTTACAAAGGAGAAAACGAGAGGAGTGTGACAGGTGCAGCAAGGCCACCGGCAGTACAGATACTGAGGGGCCCATAGGGCACTGGCCAGCCTGCTGCCCAGTGTCCTTCTGCCTGTTGTCCCAGTGCCTTCTGCCTCAGTCCAGCTCTTTGCTTTCATAAACAAAATATCCACTCATTAAATCCTAATTAAAATTAAACTCTTTAACTCCATCTTCACTATCCTGACTCCCCATCTACTCAGGTTCTCAGCTTGCTTTCAACCCTTATGGATTCTTCTCTCATCTCCTTTTTCTCCCCAGAAAGGTGAGAGACCCCAAAGGCTTTGTTGCCTCCCTTTAGAGCGACCCTTTTCTCTCAGAACACTTCTAACAATTTTCTCACGTTCTCATATTTTCAGATGGTAAGCCAGAAGTTTCACTGCTCAAGTAAAGAAAGCAATTTACAGCTTCATGTAGAAATATAACTGCTTCTAGTTCATTTGTTTTTCATCTTGATTATCAACACGTTTGTCATCTCTCTGTAATTTATTCATTATCTTTAGATGAGGGATGTGAAAAGGAGGGGTGGGAGTGAAGAAGGATAAGTATACTTGTCAAAATGGGAAACAGATGTTCTAACAATGACTGGAGACAATGAACGTTCTCAGTAGGTATCAACAAGCAAGGTCCATGGATTGCTTCAAATTTTTGCAGCAAACAGTCTTCTGGAAAAATGCAAATAGAGAGGCTTTATTTTCCAGGCACGTGAGAGCATGTCTTGTTTGTAATGAGCTGTCTTAAGGAACTTCACATTGCTTCTTGAAAGTGTGGCTGTTCTGATCATTGCTGGCCTAAATAATAACACAGCAATGAAGGGGAAGCTGGGCACCTGCTAGAGAGCTAATGAACCTGTCACTGCTCCCTCCCTCTGCTTCAGACACAGCATGCAAAGCAAAAGCACTTAGCACATGTTTAACCTTGAATCGCTCAAAGTCAACAGCACGTAAGTATGAACCTAAAGCAAGTTGCTCACTTTGTGATTGCCAGGGTTGGCATGCAAAGGTCTCTGCTGCACTGGGCTCTTTCATTTCTCCCTGAGGAATGACCTCCCCTGCTACAGCCCTTAAGGGACAGCCCCTCATCCAGTCTCCCATCCAGTACCAAAAAAAAAAGCAATAGTACAACCAAGGCCTTATGATCAGGCTTTAATCTGTATCATTCTGGGAAATACTGCTGCAAAAGCAATCATAATAAATATTATAAGACAGAAAAAAAAATCTATAATGAATACATGTGATCTGATTACTAGCATTTTTAATAATAGTTTATTGTTCCATGCCACATGTAGATTTCATCTTCTCTCTCTGCACTCTGTCAGTTTAATTTTCCCTTCTGCTGTTCTGTTATCTGAAATGATCAAACACCTACCATGCCCTGGAAAGTACACCAATTAAGAGCTACATTTAAATCTGCATGAATGGGCCGGTCCCAAAGTTAATTAGAATAAACACATATTTGACATGATATTGCTTGAATTCTGCTTCAAGCCTGACTATTGTCTATTACAAGCTTCCTTTTTCATAATTTTTGTCCTTATTTTTCTCTCTCTTCCTGCATCTGTTTCATTACTGATTGAGAAACGATAGCAAACAGCAACCTAGAAGTCCTCCCCCTTCTTCCACCCCTTTCTTCCCAGCAGCCTGTCCCCCCAGCTGGGCAGAAAGGGCAAGGCTGCACAAAGGGCAGCAGCTGATTCAGGTGTCCTCCTGAGCATCCCCTCAGCTGTGGAAAACGATTCCTTCACCACAGACCACACTGGGCTTTCAGGTTTAAAAAACATCAATGAGCCGATCCATAGGCCTGTTATAATAATACATGGCAATGATTTATACACTAGAAATAAAATAGTACATTTTTACATTATATGAAAAATAGAACACTTTTTTCTGTTTGCCTCATTCCTGCTGCCATGGCTATTATAAAAAAGACTAGCGTTCATTTAGTGGCAGTCAGCAAATGCTCTAATTTTCTTTCCAGTGTGATGATTTCAGCTAGGCATCAGCACTACAAAAATTAAAGACAGTGAGTATGGTAGTCTGAGATCACTATTTCATAAAGTCTGGATAGATTTACAGCCAATTGATAAGATAAATTGATATCTGTAGCAACAGGAGCACTAAAGTTTGATCAGCATATAAATCAAACACTGTTTGAGAAAAGCATGACAAAACAGAAATCCTTGTCATTCTACTGTCACTGGGATCAGGGTCTTGGGGTCTTCTAAGGTGACAAGATTTAACTAGTCTAAAAGGAGCTAGAATGCTAATTTCCCTCTCTAGCTTCTTATCTTCTGGAGTGAATCAGCTATCCAAATGCATGGCTGATTAAATTGTGCAGCTATCACTAGACCTATATCAGGAGCAAATTTTATTCAAGGGATGTATTATTCATTTAAATGCTGGGGTATGACATTTTTAAACATGCAAATGTGACTGAATAATTTTTAGAGGGAAGACATCTGGGAAAGGAAGGAGTTTCATTTTTGCTCATCATCATGATTTTGTGGCATCCATGCATGGTACACAATATGAAATCAGTGAGAAAAAAATCCAGCTTGCAGTTCATAAAGGACATGGCACCTCCTCTTCATGCATGCAATGTGTATTTCTTCTCTAACAGTAGTTCAAGTATTGAGGTAATCTATTTTTCATTTCCAGCACAGACACATTTATTAGCAGAGTTAATAAGACAGTTTTTCTCAGAACATATTGTCTGTTGTCAAGATCTAAGGATTAACATTGTATTGCATGTCTGAATAGAATTACTTTTCCGTAAGACTTGCTATACCAAGTTAGTTACATGGTCCAGTGAGCCTGGTGCCCTGCCAGATGGCAATAAATAAATGACAAATAAATAAAATTTCAAAGTTTAATTCTCATACACCAACTCACTCCAACGTACATTATGTACTTTGACAATTGTGGCAGTACAGCACGTGGGAGGAAACATTTTCTTCCAACCTCTGCGGACAATTAATTAATGCCCTAAAACCTGGCATTTGATTGGAGTTATCTGCCAGGCATAGCCACAAACACCATTACCAGGGAATTTTTCAGGATTACAACAGCCTTATCACATCTCTGATTATGATAAGGAACACTAAAGTATTCACAAACCTCTGTGGTAATCCAGACGAATTAGATTTCAGTAATAAGAGCTTGAAAAAGGAATATGTTCTCCTAGCCCAAATCACTCATAAATATGTAGACTCTAATAGCTAATTATCTTAGATTTTCAGGAGATTATTTTTCTGGGAATCTGTCAAAAGCAATTTTATTTCAGATGTGGTCCTAACTTCTCAGACACAGTTAGTTCATAGTTTCCAGACATTTAATAAATGCCTGCAGGAAGGTCTTTTTTATGTGACTTGTCTCCTTCACTCTGAACTAATTGTTCAAAACTAATTGTTAGGAACAGGGAAAATATCTATTTTGCTATGGTGTTGAACTTTCAGACCTTTTCATTTGAGAGATCAGAAACAATCCAAATAAACTTCTTACCATCTGGCTCCTTCACGTCACTTTTTGCAGTGGAATTACATAAAATTATGATTTCCATTTTGAAAATAAAAGTGGAAAATAATTATTTAACAGTGACCTGAATGGACTCTTAATTAGTGATCTGTGCTTGACTAAAGCACATCTGATTTGATTCTTGCTGAGTTTCTGCTCCTAAAATTGGGAGGGACTGTGGGCTCTCCTGGAAAGGCCATAGGAGAGGGGGAAGTAAGGAGGATTGTGTTTTTAACCCAGCAGCATCCCCTGCTGTTGCTTTTAAAAACGAAAATAATTCACTCCCAAGGAGTCTCCAGGCAGTGCCCAGCCAGGAGGGCAGAGCAGCTCCCAGGGCTCAACAGTGGATCTGGAGGACAGCAGTGAGGAAACAGACTTAGAGCCCCCGTGGGACTCACAGGTGACTCTTTAAGGGAAATCTATTGCCCAAATAATTCAAAATAATGCATATTTCAGTACCATAAAAATATCAGTGACTGGAGTAGCACTTTTCTAAGAAGCCTTGACCACAAGAGACACTTGCTAATTTAAAACAGACTATCTTGAGCTTTTGTGGTTTCTCCCAGTGAGCCCTATTCCCTCACAAAACATATGCCCGTGTTTCTCTTAGTTATGTGACAGCTGTCAGCCCCAAATTGGCTTCCAGGTGTTCATAGAAAAAAAATGAGCCTTTGAGTGTACTTGGGATTTTTTTGTTTTGTCTTGCAAATACCTGTATGCCTACTCATAAATTTGGAACATTTCTGGATGCCATAATACTGAGATGTTTGCTCACTAAATCCTTCTCTCCCAAAGGGAACATGTATGCACTATTTTCAATTTGAATTTCTAGGAGTATTGAATTTTTTCTTTATATACGAACAAAAGTTTGCAAAATATATACGCGGGTAGACGCAGGACTATACGAAGAATATATGTCTGCTGATTTCTCTGCATCTTGCTTTCTTTATCTATTACATTGGGTTAACAGTACTTCTGTACATCCCAGGAGTGTTGTGAAAGCTTACTCATTAAAGTTTGTATAGTATTTTGAGTTCCTTGTTGGCAGATGCTAGACAAGTGCAGAAACATATCACTTGATAGACACAAACAGCAATTTACTCACAGCCTCAACAATGTTCGGTAGGGGAGAAACAGAAGGATATCAAATGCTGCAGGCTCAAATGAAAATGAGCTCATCAAAATAACTGATTTACCAGAGGCTTCCAAGCACCCTGCTTCCTACAGATGAGATGAAGAGTTCATCCCCTTCTCTGCTTGACAACAGAGAATAAACCGTAGCACTGCACATCACTTACAGTGATAGTAGCATTATTCTCTGTTGGAGAATTTCACTTTATTGTAAAGCCCCATTAACTGATGAATTGAGGTCAGAATGGTTCATGTTATCACTGTGAGTACAGAAAAAACTTGGCCCAAACATGGAAACCCAACTGACTTTCATAATGAAACAAGGCTCAGGGACAGAGGGATAGTGATACCTGTGAGTATTACCTTATAAGAGTGTCTTTTTCTTAACCTTTTACCTAGTCTAATCAGAGAAAAAGCTTGTGGAGGAAATAAATAAAACAACCCCCACCCAGCTTTTGAATATGGGGAAAGGATGCACTTGTATTTCTGCACGGTCTACAGAAGAAAAGTTTCTGCATCTTCAGTACTGTGAAGAGCAACCAATCAGAACTCTTCTTTAATTTTGAGGGTTTATACTGACATATTTATGTGAGCCCCTTTTGGATACAACCTAAGTCCTTAGAGCAGCAAAGTCTCTAGCAGATACATGAGCCCTCAGTGCTTCTCAAGTTCAGTAATTAAAAACTTTTTATGAGATAGGACTTTCTGATTCCATCAAATCTCTTCAGAATTTCTATGCTTGACACCTATTCTGCACAAATTGACCCAATTTGCCTTTTGAACAAAAGTCTAATAACGAAATTTCTTACACTTCCTACAGCTAGACTAGAACTAATTCAATCACACCTGACCTTGTGACAGACCAGGTATCTTACATCTCAACCCAAGCAGCAGTGTTATCTATGTAACTAGAAAAGAGGAGGGGAAAGAGTTTTGAAGCAGAACAGAACATAGAAATTTTGGAGCCAGTTTTTCTTTTACTCAGAACCAACTAGTCCAACCCCAGTACAGCTCTGTAACCCCAGACATGTTCTGCAGTTTGAATCACTCTTAATCCTGAGCACCACTGCAGTTACCCCAGAGGGAAATACCACTGTACAGCTTAAATAAGGGTCCTGGTCTCAAACCCCAATCCAAAATCTTTTTGAATCTCTGGCAACTTTTTAAATAGCTTTGAACCAGAACTTTGGCTTTTAACCAATTTGCTACACTGATGGAGTTTCAGATGCCAAACTGACAGATAAGAGGTGCAGCTTATTTCCTAAGCACCTTCTACTCCTATTGATTTCTCAGATCAGGCCAAATGAATGCTTTCAGTATGTTTCTTACCTAAAACGCAAGCTGTCTTAATGATGTTATTCCCACAAAGTTGGCATAAATTACTCGTGGACAAAAAAAAATCTTGAAAACTGAGAAGGAAGATAGCATTCACTTTCACTTTGGAGTCTTTTGTTAATTTCCTTAAACTTTTCACAATTCACAATCAAGCAACTTACTCCTTTCTAGTCCTTTCTTCAAAGGAGATTAATTATTTTCATTATTAACCAAAAGGTTTTCTTCTAATTAAAAGAAATTATAGGGCATTCACCAGTAGCATTATTCTAGTCAATAAACTAATTATGGTTGTGACAAATGAAGGAAAAGCCATTCAACTGATCTAAACCCTGTGATTTAAAAAACATTACGTATGTGATTGTCACATTCCTTGAAAAAACAAAATGGATTTTACATGCACTTGTAGTCACCGTTTAGAGTGTACAGAGAAAAAAAAATTGAAATGAGCACATTGCCTCTGGAAATTTCTAGCTGCACTCCCTACATTCACTTGAGGTATCCTTGTGATGTCATTTCCATTGGAGCAATGTAAGAAGAGCATTGAACCTCCCTTTCTTATTTTTCCACTGAAATTTCATGCCAGGTGAAGTGAAGTCATTGCAAACAATAATAGTGGCATCCTTTTGCCTACAAAATAACATTAAAAAAAACTAATGTCATAAAGTCTTCATTGATTTCTCCCTTAAACACACTGCTATCACCAACATCATCATCATTACAGCAATGAAAAATATTTTTCACAACTTGGCAACGGCTAAGAACGTTACATTAACTGTATATTGCAAATAAAAATCTGGAGTGGGGTGTTTTTCTGAAAACTAGATATAAAGTTGCAGTCATTATATTGCAAAGGTTCCATATTGCTAGAGTTTCATAACTCCTTGATGTTTCTCACAGGCAGCTCCTCTAGGCACTGCCTCATTCTTCTTCTCACAGCAGCTGACTCCAGCTCCCCCACAACCAACCAGTCCACTCTTTTATAATACTCTTCTTATTGGCTACAGCTGTGGCCTGTTAAAGTCAGGCCTGCTCCTAATCTTTAATAATTAACCCAGCTACAACTCTTTAGGGGGATAAGATTACTTTCTATACTACCTTTATTTACTTATATTCTATCCTCCTACATAAAGTCACTAGTCAAGCCAGACTTCAGTTCAAAGGCAGGTACTTTACCTGCAACTTATTAGTTCTCTTGCTTTTTTGTGCACTTTCAAGACACCTGTTTGACAAAAGTTGAATATAGGAGCACAGCTAGATATTACATAAGAACTTGGGATTTTTCTCAGCAGAATGCACCTGTTATCTAGGCACAGACTTGTAGTCTACTGCAACATAGAGCAGAACTGGCTAATTGATGGGTTCATTGAATCACACATCAAAGAATGGTTTGGGGTAGAAAGAACTTTCAAAGATCATCTAGTTCCAATTCCTCTGCCAAGGGGAGGGACACCTTTCACTAGACCACATTGCTCAGAGCCTTGAAATGCAAATTGGGGTTTGGGGTGGGGGGGGAAGATGTTGTTTGGTTGATTTAGGTTTAATTATTGGAGTGTAAAAGTTGGCACTCCTCGTTCCTGGTGGTTCCTCTTGTTTTGAAGCCATCACGACAGGGTTGCAAGTGTTAACATGATCACATCCTGAAACCTGGGGATGTAAAAATATTTTAAAAAGGGATGTGATGAAACAAGAGAAGGAAAAATATTTAGTCTGGATTTTGAAGACCGATAACAAAATACTTTAACATCATGATCTGAAGTATTTCAGCCATGCCACTAATACATCTGCCTTCCTTTTTGATGGCTCGCCTTCCTCATGCCCGCATCAAATCTTCCAAAATCTAACTGCATTGGAAGGTATTTTGAGGTCATTTATACAATCAAACTGTGTCAGATAACAGTAATATATTAACCATTGTTAATCATCAATATCTATTTGATAATTTCTGCATCAAAACATGAATTCTGTATTTACTGTTGGGGCTTTCTGATAAAGATTTAGCATTCCATTTTGAATCAACCATTCAGCAAAGCAGGCTAGGCACTAAAGCTGCTAAAATTTCAGGAAATTTACTGGGTAACAAGCATTTCTGAAAATCTTTTGGAGTTGATAGGACACTCTTTGACCTACTTATTGACTCTTTGCAGCTACACAAAGTTTTAGATTGGAGAGGAAACAAGAACAATTGTTAGCTGAAGAAGAAACTGCCATTACTCTATTAAAAATGCAAAACAAAAGCCAAGGTTTTGCTGCACCAGGAATCACTTCCATTTTCTGGGGTATATACAGGACCAGTTTGGAAGACAAGCTGGAGAAAAATAGATTGAGATCTACTTTACTTTCACCATTATGAGTAAAATTGCAATGAGGATCAGACTCCATTATTTTCACACAAGAAAAAAATTAGGGGAATTGGGAAAAATTAAAATTTTGGGCATGACTGAGACTTCTGCACAATCACTGGGCCTTCTTCACAACCACAGATGCATGCCATCAGCAGCTGCTATATAGCTGGTCCTCAGCTCTGAGGGAAGACATCAAAAGCAGCAGTCATATTTACCTGGATGCTCCAGAAAACAGGGAGAAAACAGGGAGAAAACAGGGAGAAACATACTTGTTTCTTTTCAGTACACTTTCCTCCATCCTTTTCACTTTCCCATTGCATTTGTCTTTCTTGCTCTATGGATTAATCCTGTCAAACATTTCTCCAATGTCCATTGAACTTTTAGCAGTGACCACAGTGACTTTTCTGAAGTTGTTCATTGTTGCTCGCTATTTTCCCTTACATGGACCACTGT
The DNA here is from genome assembly GCA_039654755.1 of Calcarius lapponicus. Lineage (NCBI taxonomy): Eukaryota > Metazoa > Chordata > Aves > Passeriformes > Fringillidae > Calcarius > Calcarius lapponicus. The sequence continues at coordinate 43,534,025 of CM077468.1, read as the reverse complement.
CTGCAATCTCAGGCTGCATTACTGGCCTTATTTACAAGGTAATGGCATACAAGGAGGCCTTTGATACTAAGCAGTTCCCTTGGAATGCCATCAGCTAATGTCTTTCTCCATATTTATTGAGTTTCTACTTTTCCTGCTACCTTCAAGTCACAGCTCAGTTCTGACCCTTTCTGTACCTCATCTATCATCTGACTGTTTTTCTGTTCCTTACCACTGTTTGCTCCACCTGTTAATCCTTAGTCTCTTCTTACTCACAATCTTTCACATCTCACTTTTTATACAGCCTCACAGACTTTTGACAAAAACCTCTCCTCTCCGTCCTCAGTAGTTACAACTTTAAATCCTGTCTAATCTAGTTCCCACTGATCCCTCAGCAGATCTCATCTTTGTCCTCACACAGTTGTCAGTCCTTTCCCTGTTGTGTCTCAATTTTCTCTCTCTTGACTTCAGGGGGGAAGTGCAGGGACCTCACATGCAGAGAAAGATTAACTGGGATTTACATGTCTAAATTCAGACGTGCTTGTCAAAATACCCAGCCAGCTGAGACTTAACTTTGGAAGAAAACAAATTCCTTGAGTGCCTCTAAATTAAACTGTGGGGCTTTCCAAGAGTTACAAGCTTTACGCCACTCAGATGAGTGGGTTTGACACTAACTATGGGAAGACTCACAGGATATTTCTTTTGCCTTTCCTGCTCAAACAACTTTGATCTAGTTGACTTTCTGAGAAGCAGCTGGCCACATCACAAATTCCAGGTGGTAAGGATTCATTTTAAATAAAGAAATACTGGTTTCTCATTTTTATGTTTCTTTTGAGGAGGATCAATTCTTTGTTTTTAACAATACCAGCAGGTGGAATAAATAGATTAAATTTTGTCTACTATCTCATAGAATACAAAGCTACATCTCCCAGACCTAAGATGCTGCTTTAACAGAATTTTTCTGTCGTGAACACGTGAATGTTTGCAGTCAGCAGTCAATCTGCTGTATAATTTAGGAAGGATGAAAACCTTGTCTGAAGACTAAGAAAGCAAGTATAGAGGTTGTTTTGAATAATGGTCCTTTTTGCAGTGCAGCCCCACACACGTTTAGAACATCCAGCAGAACAAGGCAGCCCCTTCTGCCACAGAGATGTACAATGCCAGTCTATTGTTAAGCTATTTTATGTATGTATTGTCCAGTTCCCCGACTGTCTTTGCAAATGGGAATTCCTACAGGCATCAGAGTGAACATGGAACAGAGGAGGTTGTAATGACAAAGTCTCTGCTGATGGTTTGAACTACTCTGTGAAAGTGTAGATGAGCAAATGAATGCACAGAGAGTATTTGTGACCAAAAAAAAAACCCCAGATAATTAAGCCAGCTCTATGGAGCAATGAAAACTAGTAAGAGCAAGCACTGGGGTGAAATGGCAAAAGCAAACTAGGGTGCGAAGGTTAAGAAAAGAAGCTTAAGCTCACACTTGAGTATGGCCAGATGGGTGTGAAGAAATGACACAGTCTAAAAGACAGCAGAGTGAGAATGCCCTGGCTGCTCAGGAGCATCATTATTTGAATCACACTTCCACCCAGAGGCTTCACATTATTATCAGGGTCCCATTGTGCTACATATTGCACAAAAACAGCAAAAGTCCAAAGTCATAATCACAGGAATAAGCAGAGAAAAAGCATCAGCACAGCAACATGTAGGAGGCAGAGCTTGGATGCTCACAGTGCAAAGTGAAAAGGTTTCATGCCAGAATGACTCTGGGTTTGCTACAAAGGATCATGAACGTCTCAACGAACTTGCAGCCCAGTGAGTTCCATGTACTTCCAGGTGCTGTAATGAATGTTTCACAGAGAGATAATTAACCCTCCTCACCTGAAAGCTCTGCAGTGCTAATGCTTTTCAGCACAATCTGTCCATGACACCATGGTAGAGTGCAGAGCCCGCTTTATTATTTCAGTTTGTTCTGCTCCTTTTTACTGCTACTGCTCTCTAAGGTTAATTGTACTCCCTGTGCTGATGCACAGTAACATCTATACATAGACCTCACTGTATGGATTCTCTCTTTTCTTCTTTCTTTTTTTCCCCCTTTATAATCAATAAGAAGTTAAAATGCCACGCAGCTTTCTCAATAAAATGCCAGGAGTCATCCAATGAAGTGGGAAAGGGCAAGAGTAAAGGAGCAAACCCTTGACCCCCTCTGACCCAACCCACTCTACTCTTGGGCTCGAATAGGACTCAAAGTAGATGAAAGAAAAGAGACAGGATCATCCAAATGCAAGCCTTTTCCTTGTGAAAGGCGTATAGGAAATGACTGCAAATACCATGGCCCAGGTTTCTGTATCTCAGTCTGCTTCCAGACCAAAGTCCAAGATCCAACTAAATACCTAGGCCATTCTTTCTTCAGACTACTGAGCTCATGTTCACTTCAGAGCTATCTGGGAGATCAGATCAGTGGGAGTCTCATCAGGGGTTTGGAGATATATCGTTTTTGGGATGGGCTTCAATCAAAGTGACTGCATCCATTCCAGGAGTAGCACACACATCTGATCTTTCTCTGTCCCAACTCATCTTGTAAACAGAGGTATATAGAGAAGCAGAAAGAACAACACAAGTCCCTGGTAAATGCCTTCCTATTTCAGTAGCTAAGTGAAACCCCAGTTTTGGGTTAAAGTGGAGGCTCAGGTTCATCACATGCTAATGTAAGTATTCTGCTGGTTCAGCTATCTTTTCACATTGGACTCATGAATGGACTCATGTTCATAGTATGAGATAAAGAGAACCAGTGGTGCCTCTCAAGAATCAGGACCATCAGAGAGACTCAATCCTGAAGTCACCATGTCCACAGCATCCCACAACCATTTCAGAGGAGGGCAAATGTATGACTTACATTGTCTTGTTAAATGAGAGAAGCTCTGTCTTAAACAGCAGCCTGTCCACACGGCTGCTCACAGCACTTGTTCTGCATGGGGTCACCTTGCCTCAGACATGACATCCTGGAAATCTGCAGCTCCAGCAGGTGTTTTGCAGTCGGTCTCCAATTTTCTGTAGATAAGTTTCTCAGGAGTTCACAAACGAGAACAAAGTTCATATGCCAGAGCACAAGTTCAAAAACATAAAGATTATGACAGATGCACTTCAGCACTGAGACCACTTAGCCAATTAGGTCAGGAAAAATTATCTTTCTCTTATTAGGTGTACTGCAAGCCAAGTGTACAAGTGTCTGTCAGATCATTCCAAGCTGATGTCTATTACAGTATGTTTCCAAGATAACCATTAAACACTGCTCAGTTTTAGCAAGTACCTTTGAGTCATATTTTGATTTCATTTTGTAAGTAAAAAGATTGCATTTTAACAGGGATCTGTAACATATCCGTGGCAGTAAGCAGTGAAGAGTTAAATCAGATTATTAGTTTCATGCTGAAATCAACCTATGCTGAAAGTAACCAACCATCTTTGCTCACTTTTGGATGATCTTGCTTCCTACCTTGCTTTGGAACAGTTAATACTTAACTTGAACAAATCTCTGCTTGTTTGGACATTTAGATTTGAGGAACAGACCAAGACAGATGGTTTCTTTTTCTGTAAGCTATTGATTAATGGATTGTACTAAATGGTGTGACATGCCCTTTAAATGGAATTTACAAGTAATATATTGTATGGCAACTGCATTATTAATGATTTTGATACCTGGTATTTGTGTCTTCCTACTCTGAATTCTTCTTATTTATTCTGGTGAAGGTAGAGGGCAGAAGCTGGTTTCCTCCTGCTTGCTGGCTTTTGTTCTCACAGTCATATATATTCCCTAGGTTTATTCCCCTTATTCACATTACATCTAGCCTGACAATTTTCCTAACTGTATGCAAGCCCCAAGAAGGAAAAAAGTCTTCTCTTGCAAGAAAATTGCCAAAGCCCCTAGATAAATATATCTATGTAAGAATTCAAAATGACTGGAGAGTTCACTCATCATTATTAAAAGATGTTTACAGTCCTACATAAAAAACAAACAGAGAGAATCAATCATGATTTTCGCTTGGGGATTTTTATTAGTTAAAACTTTCTCTGCTTATTTTTTCTGCCTTTGAGAGGCAGCCTGCCATGCAGATATGCTATTTTGTTTACCAAGAAGTAGACTTAGGTATGGAAGACTGAAATAAAAGGCAAAGTGAAATTAAAGACCAATTAAACAAGAAGGAAAACTTAAACAATAGTATTGTTCCGTTCTTATTATTCAGTCTTTTTAGGAAAGAATTTTGAACTCAAGGAAACAGAGGGATAATTCACAGAAAATAAAGACATTGCAGAAAATTTTAGTCGGTCTTCACAGGCACAGGCATCAGGGACATGTTTACTTGAGACCTTTTCCTGAATTGTTGGAAGATAAAATATGGTATCAACCTGATGAATCAAACAACAATGAATCATAAGAATCTGGTTGACATGCTGAGAAAACTTCTTAGTAAAGTAATTTGCAAGAGTAGAAGTGGCACAACCTACCCATTAAGGTATTTTGCTGTTACCATTAAAACCAAGGACCTGGCTCACAACAGGTAATCATACCAAGCAGCTTTACAGAATACTGAATATCAGATACTGAAATCAGTCTTTGCTTAAACAGGTTGGAAGGATCCAAGGAATGACAGATTAGAGCTATCACCTGGCATGTGTATCTAAATAAACATAATATGACAAGGACTGGAGGTAATTGAAAGTCAGAAGCACCTCTTGGGAAAATTTGAATTTGTAAAAATAATTTACCCATTTTGGAATGAACATTCTATCTTTCAAAATGAGAGAATGGGAAATAAAATCCATAAGCAATTGCCTGAAAAAGCCAAAACATTCAGTGTTGCAATTTTCCAGGAAGTCCCAGACTCTCACAGGGGCATAGTTTAAGTTCACCTCCAGCTCCAGCACTGCTGGACGTAGGGAACAGACTGGGAATGACATGGACACAAACTCTAGGAGGAGCATCCAGGGATAGACACCAAGCTCAGAAGTCAGGGATCTTTCATGCTCACCTCTGCAGCAGGAATCTGGCAAGCCTGATCCCTTGAGCCAGTCTCAAGTGGTAAATTTGTCTCAGAATGGAAGATGCTTGAAGCTCAGGCTCTGGATGAGAAATCCAGACAAGTTAAACTTTTTTTTTTGAAAATAAAATTCCCCCCCTACCATGCAAAAAAAAATAAAATTAGCTTTTTTTTTTTTTCAGATTAAAATAGTCAGTGTTATGGAACAACAGATTGGTCCAACAAAGAAAGGAAGAGAAGTAATTATCATTGGTGACAGGCAGGTGCAAAGTGTGGGTGTGCTCTCTGCTGAGCATGTCAGTACACAAACTTAAATCCCATGTAATAATTGTACTGTTCTACCCTGACCTGTGGTGTGACATACAAAATCTCAGTATTTCAAAAGACCACTATAAGAAAAACAAATATTGAACGGGGTTAGAAAAGCCTTGAATGATGATGTAAAAATAGATACAATTCAATATTCATCAAAGTAATTTTAGGGACAAGTGCTGCATTCCAAGAACAAATATTACTTAGAAGCATTTAATTCATCTAGGGAGAATTTTTCAAACCATTACTGTCTCAGAAAAACTCACCTGAACTACATCTTTTAAAAATTAAACCAGAGAAGGGAGCTTTTTCTCCACCAGTTCCTCAGTCTCCAAGCAGTGTTTGAACAATCCACCGAAGACACTGGAAACATTTTTGTGAACTCTGCAACTCTTCACATCTTGTGCAGCACTTTAAGCAGAGAAGAAGATGGGGTTTTAAGCCTAATCATCTTCTCAGGTGCTTTCATGCAGAAGTTGAATTTTCTTGAATCCATTTATTGAGTGAAATGTATTGAATTTCCTTAAACTAGAGATTATTTTGGCCTTTGTTTTTGCATCATTAAGCAAGTTTGTTTTCCTGTTTAACATCATGGTTTACACCATTTTCAATAGCATGGTACATGTCTTCCCCGTTCCAGTTCAATGTCAAACTTCCTAGGATGCCAACTGTACTTAGGTGCACAAAACTTCATCTCTCACACATGGATATAGCTTCACAGCAAATGAAGTGTTACTCACAAAGCAGCAATAAATGTACATTGGAGAAAAGATTCGCACTATGAAAAAGAGTTACTGGTTTTGTAGGATCCATAAGAAGAAGTGGATAAAATAAGAACTCATCTGATATGTAAGATTAGTCTATATAGAAAATTACCCAAACAACTTCAAGTTTTAAAAATTGGTTATAATCTGTTTTCCAAGATATATTAATTGATTGCTTTTTACAATCTGTTTATTTAGACCCCAAATAAAAAAAAAAAGTGTCTTATATAAAGACAGTAAGTATAAGAAGTTTTTCTAAGAAAATAAACATGGTATTATGGAATTTTTACATCATTAATGAAAATACAACACAAATCACAGTTTCTAATCTAACAATGAAAAGAAATGGAAAAAAAAGGCCTTGAAAAATTATCTAGATATCTGGACAAATTGCTAAGCAGGGATTCTGTAACATTTTATCCACTTATCTGGAGGTTTTTTTACAGTAAGCCATTATTTCAAATAGATTTCATTGACTTTTAAGTTAAAGATAAGTGGTAAAGTTGAAAACCCTTTATTCCTTTTTCAACTGAAGTAATGATACCAATTGAGGAACATGATAATTTTTTTCCAGAAGTATGCTATTTCCTTATAACTCACAAGATTTTTATAACAGAAATTAAACTGACAAAGAAAAACATGGCAAAGAAATAACGTAAATTTACTGATGGAATCACTTTCAGAAAATGTGTCAACAATCAGGTGTATTTAATTACTTTTTCAAAGACAACAGAGCAAAGAAATGTATTTCTTTCATTAACCTACCCAGTCTTATGTTTGAGGTTACTGCTTAGATTTGTTTGTTGAGTCTATAGCTAGCAAATGTCCACGAAGAAAAAAGAAACAGTCTCCTCTATCAAAAGTTTTCTTATTTGCTTCTTAAAACCCAGTGAAGAGTCAAATTACTGTCTTCAAGAAGCTAACAAATTCTTTTTAATTCTCCTGATTTAACAGCATTGCAAGTTGAACTTACATGCAAACAAAACAAAACAAAACTATAGGTTCTCCTATAATAACTTGTTTCCATTCACCTGTAAGTCACCTCTTTGACCCAAATTATTTCTTTCTGAACTGATTTTTACACACTCGCTAAAGATTTCTTTTTCAAAGGACTATACTTGGAGTGCAAATTTTCTGAAGCTTACCTTATGCAAAGACAAAAATATAAATTCTACAAAAATATATATATAAACTCACATATCTACAGTGAAAATACAAAAATCAGAAATGTATGCATAGTTCGCTGAAGAAATAATGGTGTCTAAAATTCCAATTCTTATCTTTGGACCTTCTGTGGGCAAATTTAATGTCCACAAAGCAGAAACCCTACCATCACCACATCAGAAATGAACGTGGCACATGGTAACCACAGTTCTCATTGCCACAATGATTTCGAGGTGAAACACTTGCATGTCACATATTCCCAGCACTATTCCCACTAAACAGGTGGTGTTTGTATTGTCATAGAGAGCCATGGCCACCGTCAGCATCCTGGTGACAAGATCTCCTAGTCTGTGAGGTGCCATGGCAACTGAACTACCTTTCCTATTCTTCATCCTACCTTGCCAAAAAAGCATTAGCAGAAAAAGATTTTCTGTTGTACTTTTTCCTTGATAACAATTTTGATTTTAAAAGGATTGAAGTTTGAAGAGAAAGAAGTCAGCACCTTATATTATGAGAATGCCCCATTTCTTTCAGCATCTCTAGAAAGTTTACCTCTTTGTAATTGATACGTTTTTGTGTACTTTTGGAAAAAAATCAAACAAAACACACCAATCAAAATAAGACAGAGACAGTAATCTTCTTTTTCATGGGACATGTTAAACAATGCATATAAATACATATATGTGTGTCAAGATAATAAAAATAATATATATGTCATCCCCTTTGTGAATGGGAGAAAGCTATGAGCAAGGATAATGGAGGAATGAGACAACAGACAAAAAGATTAAAATTAAAAAAAAATGGAAACCTGGTAATTCAAAATACACTGTCACTGGATTGTACCAAGTTCTACATTTAAGAAATGCCTGATTCCATTTGAAACTCAAGGTGAGTCCCATCTACTTCAAGACCTGAGGCCAAAGATGTTTAGCCTTTCCTCCACTCCCCCACAATGAACCCCTCTGCATGCTGACTGCCCAGGCTCTGGCTTGTACTGACAGACAGGCAGCAGGTTCCTGCAGCATCACCACTGTACACTCACTGCACACCCTACCAGCACTGATGTGTCTGCAATGCCAGTTACTGTGGGAATCGTGCTCTGACCAACCAGTCCAGAGCATTGTCCAGCCTTGGGAAAACACCTGCTATTCCCAGGGGTGCCTGAGACCTTTTGGTGGGGTGAAAATGGCCCCAAAGTGCTTTCAAAGACAGGCTGTCCCCCTCCTTTGACTTTGAAAAGAAGGAGAGCTCTCCCTTTCCTCAGGAAGCAGAAGGTCAGGAAATATCTAAATTTAAATGGAAATAGTGCTAACACCAGGAGCAGCTCATAATTAGGGATTATTATCCAGCAATATGGAATGACTGATACAGAGTTGAAGCTAATGACTTTAGAGATGATTAGGTCATTTTGTCCCCAGAAGTTTACTCGGTCTATAGACACAAAAATCTGTTTTCCTTAACCACTGCAAAGCTCTGGATGATGCCTGATGGGCAGGTAAGAGAGTATAAATTGTGACTCTGTAATGCACTGTGATATAAGCTGAGCACATGGGAGATAAATGTTGAAACCAAAGAGAAAACTTGGCATTTGTTTAGGTAAGCAAGCTGCAGCACAACTGAGGATGGGTTTGACTGTCTTTCAGGAATTTCTGCATCAAATTTGAGTGCTACATCTGAAACCTGTGAGGTTTGAATTGAATTTACTGTTTCAATAGTTACAAAAACTCTTTTTTCCATTCCAATTTTTTCATTTGAAGCAAAGTTCAGAAAATGTTTGGATACAAAAATGTGCAAGCAAAACAACAAAAAACATTTCTAGGTGAAAATGCCAGAATATACCTAAATAAGGTGGTAAAGATGGACACCCCTGTAAGAAATACAGTCTTTTGACCTGATTCAATACAGAACAGGAGAATCTACTTGTACTTTTAAAGGCAACAAGCCTTAATCACCTACTTAATCTAATTATATTCTCACATGCTTCCCTCAATGCAGGGAAAAAAATCCTACCTCTCTAAGTGCATTGCTGAACCAAATATTCAATAATGACCTTTGAGTCGCTGCAAATGAGTCCTGAGTGAATGCTGAGTCAGCAGAGCTGCTGGGACTCCTGGGTCTTCTTCATAATCAAGGCAAAAACAAGCAAAAATGAGCTCTTCTCCCTTTGCCCTCAGAGGTGGGGGGTATCTCACCAGTCTCACCTATGAATTCTTCATTGCTGTGCAGTGTGCAGCACACCCCCAGTTGCCTTATACCCTGAGCTCAGGAGGGTACATGAGCTGGACACCATCACTCCAGGAATGGGGAAATAATCAGAGATGATGCACTGGAGGGCAGCCCCCCAAGGGAGAAGGGAAGAAGCAGGCAGGTATCAGGAGGCCATGCCTGATGCCATCTGTCATTACTGCAGCTGCCTCATGGAAGACACTGTAATAGAACCCTACGAATTTCTTTGTAAAGTATCTCATTAGTCCCTCCCTTCCTGAACTGCCTCTCTATTAAAATGTGATAAATTAATTCTGCCATTCCCAGTTCCAGCCTGTCCCCTTACTGAAATATAGATGAGTCATGCTGGCCAGGTCTCAAGATAGAGATAATTACACAAGGACCAGGGAAAGTAATTCATTTGCTGACTGCTGAGCTGCCCTATCAGTAGTGGACTTGGGATCTCCCATCCCTCCCTTTGCTCCAGGAAACTCCAGACAGAGAATAAGAGGGTATGGAAAATGAATGTTCCCTTGTGAAAATATTCTATACCCAGGCTCTGCATAGCATGCTGCTGTAACATACATCTGACTGGCCAGGAGCAGTGAACTTGAGGGGTTTGATACTGGGGCCAGATTTCAGTGCTGTGCAGGGTGTTCAGTTCCCAGCTGTGGTCACACAGTAACCCCTGGGTGCAGGACAGTGTCTGTGAGTGCTATCCACAGATGGACACGCTGGTATGAGTGCTCTCTTTGCCTCTCATGGGGGTGCCTGCCTGTGCCAGCTGTGCAGAAAGAACATGCTGCAGGGCTGCAGCCAAGGCTCTGACCTTCCCCTCTGCAGTCAGTGACTGCTTCTGAGAGGAAAACCTTCCCCCCTCTGCGTGGGTATTTCTGACTTCTATCACACACGCTCAAACACAAGCACACTGCTGACTTCCACTGGGATTTTAATTTCTGGCAGGCAGTTTATGGGTCATAGTGAATATGAGGATTTGACTGATTTTTCTTTTAGCACATTGCTCTCTTAAACACTGACAGGATCTCAGAGCCCCTGCTACTTTTCACAGCCAGCTAAGTGATGCACTGATGTCTCGCCAGCTACATTTGAATTCAGTTTCGTGCAAGACAGAAGCATCTCATAGATGTGCTGGATTTTAGTTGCATAAGGAAAGAAAAGCAAAAAGTTATGAGTAATCTGAGAAAAAAAAAAAAGCCTTATTTTATCCACTCTAACCTTCATTAGCAAAAATAAAACAACCTTCTTTGCTACCATAATCACTGTCTTCCCTTCTTTTTTTTTTTATTTTTCAGAACAAGGAATAACTGACATTAGAGCTAAAAGAGAAATAATTTTATTTTTATTGTTTAAATTTATATGTTATGCTTCACACCCTAAGGAAAGGCCTCATATTTCCCACTGTTCTACTGTGTAATAGTTGAGAGAAAATGAAATTAACAACAAATGTTGTATATGCTTGAATAATGTCCATTCCCTATATCTCCCACATTTTAAGTGTTGCCCTTAAACAGAAGCAGAGTCATTCCATACATGTATGCTGCCTGTAGCAGGCAGGGCCACTAGCAAGTGTTTTACAGGATACCCAGACAGAGTCCCCCAGAGTGGAGGCTGCGCAGGAAACCTGGGATTGTTGGAACTCTCTGGTAGAAATAACACCCAAATGTATAACCAAGTAACTGAAAAAATTTTATAAGAGATTAAAAAACCAAATCAACAACAGTACAGGTGTTCCCCTCTTTTCTTATGTGTCCTAAAATATCTGGGTTTTCTTTTTATTTTCTTTATTTCTTTTTCAATATATTCTTTCATATACAAAGTGTTTTCAGTCTAACAGTGCATCAAACAAGATCAGCATGGATCAGCACACAGCAGAGGTGATGTCTCTGTGAGAGAGCGTGGTTCAGGTGGATGACTCACCATGTAATAGAAAGAAACAGGAAGAAGAAATTGTGAAGGCAAATGTCTCTGACCCTCTCAAAGATGTCTCTCCACCTCTCTGTCCATCTTAATCCCTGCATTTACCATCCAGGCAACTACTTTGGTGAGCAAAGAGTAATTCTGCAGCCTGCAGAGAATAACTGTACAGCTTGCCCAGGAACCTGTAGGGGTCAAGCTCTTCCAAATATCCAAGACAGCTTTCCCACATCACACCCAAACTGGCTGTTTGCTGCGTGGCTGAACCAGGATCACAGCACAGGGACCTTATTGTTGCCATCTGTGGAAGCAAAGACATGGCTAGTGAATCCTAGGGAATGCAAGACACTGAATCAATTTCTTCATGTCTAAGCAAATATAAAATACACAGTTGTCTAACTGATATGCAAAACTGAGAACAGAAAGGACATCACCATTCAGAGAAAGAAGAGGAAAGAGATACCAGATGGGAAGAGACTGCAACCACTAAGACAATTCAGCTGATTTAGAGCCCTGAAATTTGCCCTTAAAATGAGCACAATAGAGAGAAACTGCTGTGTGGTTTACAAATTATTAACCTCTAGTATTCAGATTCAAAGTAGAGGCCATAGCTGGCAGTGGTCTGGTTTCAAGTAAAGATTTTAACACGGTCAGATCTTTTTTCTACACTTTTCCAAGATAATATCCTAATCACTGGCTTTATCTCCTTCTCCAAATCTGTTATAGTTGGTGTGAAATAGCCACTGGAGTGTAGAAAGGAAATCTCATTGTTTCACTTTGCTAATTCCCAAGCTGCTGAGCTATCCATACTTTTTTTTCTGGGTTTTCTTCCATATTGACTTTATAGAGTTTTAGACAATAAGGTTTGTCTATGAATACCTGCAGCATTCATTCATCTTTTTGTGCATTTGCACGCCCTGCACCAGGTGTCATGTGCTCACACTTACCAGTAGAGAGTGAGAAAAGTGGGAGGTGATTTATTATTGCAAGGTATTATCTAATTTTCACATAAGTTGAATTTTGAAAGTTGCTGTGGCTAGAGGTGTTAAAAGGGTGCTGGCTTCTAAGTGCACGTGGGAAGCTTGCAACAAAGACTTGCTTTTTGATCTCTCCTTGAAATCTCTTCTCCTTTTCAAATAAAAGTAGAACCATGCTACAAATACAGGTAGGCGCTTTGTGAATTTCCAGTACACTGCTGCTTCTGTAAAACCTCTACAAATTAAACTTCCAGACCTGTAATGTTGTTTTCTCTCCACTTATTAACATTCCTAGATATATGGCGTGGCCCGCTATTCATGTTTTCATTTAACAATTTCACTCTATATCCTTATTAATATGTTTTGCCTAAATAACATGTATACAGCAAACTGCAAACTATAGACAGTTTCATTTGATTGTCTCAGGAGGGTGAAGAGCCAAGAAAATTATGACAGAATATAACTCAGTACATCCAGAGAGGCTGAATATTTTGAATCGGATTGCTGAGACACAGGAGCCAATCCCTTTATTCAGAAGAGAACCTCTGCATTACATTTGGGCTGTACATTTGCTTTTAGCATCAGCTGCACAGAAAATATAATTTAAGAGATGTGAAACTAAATATTTTTGAATGAAGCTTTTACAAGAAATTAGACCTAAGAATTTGAACGCTGCTTTCTCCAAATACCACATGGTCAAGAATGTGCATTCCCTGCATCCCTTCAGCTCTCCCTCCCTTCCTGTGCAAGAGGCCTGGGATGCTGAGGTAGCATAAAGGGGCTGTATGAAACATCCATGAGCAGAAAATTCTCCAGTTCATAGGAAATGCCTTTTCAATCCCAGCAATCACAGACTGATTCTTGCCTTCTGCCTCTTCCCTGGTACAAAGAAAGGTGAAATCTCAGGGACAGTGGCTGTGACAGAGAGGAGTACATTTACACTATGAATTCATTTACACTATGAATTTTTGATGGCACAGAGGCTATTAAAGGGTGTCAAGCATTGGAATTAGAGTAGCACAGGTGAGCAACATTTGAATTTGAGCTGGCCCTTCTCATAAAGGAAACGTGAATGGATTTATGAAAATTGCACTAAAATTACAGAGGGTTGGTGATGTCAGCATTCCTTGATGTGTTAAAGGAAATCTTTCTCTTTCCATTTTTTTGCTCACAACTTGCATCGGTATTTATAAGTAATTCCATTTTTATTCTAAAATATTGTGACCAATATGATTACATCACTTCTGCTCTCCCTCCATCTCTCCCTACATTTTCATGGAGTAAGCTACCCTCAAGTGGGGATGAGAACAGAGAACAGGCAGAGAATAAAAGCACCGTTGTTTAATAAAAAAAAATCTGCTATGTTGTATTCTGTAAATGTGTGTATAGTCAAGAATTGCTAGAAATGAAGCATAGATCCTCAGAAAAAAAGAAAACCTTACATGTGTATATGTTGGTATATTTATATGTGTGTGTATATATATATATATGCGCACATGTATGTGTGTGTGCATGTGTGTCCTTTTGTACTGCAAACAAACAACTATAATTTGCACTAATCACAAACATTTCAGGTAGAGGTCCAACCTGTGGCCAGCCCCACACCAGGACAGGCTTCAGATATTGCCACCTTGAGAAATTACCACTGCCACAATAGTAACATATTTTTCCAATTAGTTTCAGCGAGGAAATGAGACATTTTTCTTTGTTAATGCCTCTCTCTCTTCCTCTCTTTGCCCATCCATTTTATGCTTCCTGATGGTGCTCAGGAGGCTGTCAGGTTCCCTCCAGCACACTTCCTGCTTCCACCCAGCAGGAATAAACTGTTAGCGCTTTGTTTGAAATGATTCCTGAGAAGTCTGATTCCTCTCACCAAAATGTGAATAATTGTAGCATTTGACTCTTGGCTTCCTCCTCAGGGGTCCTTCTGAGTTAAATAGTTATTGAATTTATCCTAATAGAGATTGCCAAAGAAAACTTTATTTGAAGGACAGTGGGGGGAACAAACTGTTTGCTGAACTGAAAAAAGTTTGGAATACTATAAAGGGAGAGGAAAAAGTCCCATAATGGAAGGTGGAAATCTAGGACAGACAAATCAGGCCATAAAATGTAAGATCAACACAGCAGTGGGAAGCAGAAAAGCATATCCTGGGCCAAGCATACCAATGGAGACTATTACACATGCTGACCTCAGATGTCATGTACAACGTGCATCTGCAAACCACCTCATACTCCAAAGTCCCACATTACACCAAGCTCAGCAAATCCGTACTGGAAATGAAGAGGCCTGTGTCAACAACTGTTAAGTGCTCAGTATATGAATCTAAGATACAGACATCTTCAAACCCATATATCCAGTCTCTCATTTCTAAACTAAGGTCACTGTTTTTCCTATTTTAAACACCAAGAATGTGGCTTTAAGCAAGGAAAAAGTGATCATCCTTCTCAATACATCTGCTCAGTGTATGCCTTTTAATTGCACAACATCCAGTCCAGTGAAGAGGCAGAAAAGCAAGGCAGAAACAACGCAGCTCTAAGAAAGGGGGCTTAACTCTCTCCATGAAGTACCAACAAGGTTCCTTGAATAACAGTAACTGTTATTCAAGTGAAATGCTAATGAGCTCCATCCCAGACAGGTGGCTTCAAACTTCCCAGTCACTTTCAAGTGCAAAGCTCAGATGTGATTTTCAACCCTTCTGGTTTCCATCTGAAGAAGATGAGCATAAGAACTTGGAAGAAAGTTGCTTTCCAGGTGTTCTGGCAACAGTTGTCTGTAAAAGGTGTCAGAGCAAAAAAAAGTCTGCTTTCTGTTGTATTTTTAGCTTAACTGTGAAAGTTGGTAGGTGGTTCCTTACATGGAGGAGTAGCGTCACACTTTGGCTTGCACATAAACTCTGTCACCCACCAATGGTAATGACATGGTAGCAAGAACCTCACAGAGGATCCCTTACAACTGAAATATCCTGTTCTGATTTGTTCTATTCTATTTTTTCTATTCCTTTTTTTCCCCCCAAGTGAGCTGGTCAAAAATGGGAGATAGCATACAGTCCTCTTGCTACAAGGCACTGAGAAGTACAAGACTTTCAGCTTTATCTCAGCAGCCCACCTTCCCAGGTGTTTCCCCACAGCCACAAAATGTGCATATGTGCGACTCTGGGCTATAAGATTTGTCTCTGCTTATGCAGGAATACTGTGATTCTGATACATATTACCATGTTAGCCACAAAAGGCACTGACTAAGCCATTTCAGATTTGCTTCACCACAGAATCTGAACAGCTCACAAACTGATTGAAGTATATATCCTCACATTTTTCTGGTGATGTAAAGAAATGTCACCCCGGAACTTAGCCTAATGAGTGGAAAACAATGCACCATCAGACACAGGCCCTGTCACCTGCCCCCTTGTACGTACTAGTGCCCATCTGCAAGCACTCGCAAGAACTCTGATAACAACAGTGATGATGAACTTTCTTCTGTGGTCTCCAGGTAGTTTACTTATAGAGTCAAGCCCAACCTCATTTTTCTGCATTCCCTTCTTCTGTTCACATTGTGTAGACCTTGGAAAACCTACTCTATTGACAACAGTTAGCATTTTTACTAGTGCAGTGAATCTCAAAGAGAAAGGGAAGTATTAACACTTATACTGAGACTGGAAATGTGAAGTTTTACAGTCAAGCCCATAGAACATGAAATCTCTTAGTGCTTTTTGGAGTAATTTTTTATCTTTCTACTGAACTGTAACCAAGGTGCAGATAACTAAAGAATGGGACATTATAAGCAAATGAGTTCACAGTTATGCCACAAAATATGTGTGGCCTATTTTGTCATTCTACCCTAGGCTCTCAAGGGATCTCTACAAAGAGTTCTATTTGTGCGTATGAAACACTTGTGACAGTGGTCAGAAAATTGAGGTCTTAATAAGGGAAGGAAGAGAGATAGGGAAATGCTAGAACAGATTTTTATGGATTACAAAATCAAGATAAGGATCATACATGCTTTCAGAATTATTTAATTCTATATGAATGAAAATACCACTGGCGATGAGGTGCTTTCCACAAAATAGTCTTCCATATTATCCCTTACAATTTGGATATCCCCACCGTGCTCATCTGGTGGGATGAATGAGGGTGCCAAGGTGTGAAGAGGAAAGGAGATGGGTCTAGGCTGTGTTCATGGTGAGTTTAGAGAAAACACCTGCTAAGCACTACCCTCTCACATCCCAAATATGCATAAATATGAAGAAGGAAACCTGAACTGGTGACCTCCTGAGCAATAGAGTGAAAACAGAAGAAAAGAGAGGCCATAACTGCTGTCCCCCTAAACCACAACAGTCTCAAGCTGATTAATAGCAAATAAGGAGTGCTTTTTCAGCAATGGACATTCAAAACCAGTCCCTATTCTATCCCAGAGCAATCATAACTGTACACAAATTTATAAGAACAGTCATGATACATCAGATGAAAGGTCACTCTCTACAAATACCTAGGGACTAGAATGCAGCAAATGTGATTTCCTCAGTGCCTCTTGCAAGCTTATTGTAATGTGAGACTGAAAGACCTCTGAAGCCAAATAGCATTTTTGTGAATACGATGATTCTCAATGGACTCCTCTTGCAAGAACTTATCCCATCTTATCTCAAACATACACAAACTTTCAGCCCGTGGCAAGGAGCTTTGTTCTCCAAGGATTTAAGACCCAACTCTGATCTGACACAGTTTTGTCATCTTGGCATGGAGTTCTCAGGAAATCACCTCTGGAAAATGCTATGAGAAAGACTTCAGAAAAAAAGACCTTAAAGATAAGAAAGGGAAAATTACAAATTACCCCTGGGCCAGGGACAGCATGTAGCTCAGAGATTCAAGTGAAAAAAAAACATCATAGTGGAAAGGCACACAATCCTAAGGGAAAAACCAGGAAAATGGCACCTCCTCATCATAGAGGGAGCAGCAGAAATTAATCCTTCCCCTCCTGACCCATGCCTGCTTTGTCAAGAAAGACTCTTGGGGCACTTTATCAGGTGATAAGCCTGTCACCATTTTGCCTTGTAGTTCTCTAAATTCTCTCCCTCCTCTCTCAGGTGTGTTATCTAATAAATATTTACTTTATACTTTTAAGTCTGCTTGCAGAGCCTTTTTGCAGGCAACTAAGGTTCCAAAATGAAGCATCTCAATGCAGGAGGTTTGCCCTGTTCAAAGTATAAGAAAGGCATTCAGAGTCACAGGCAGCACATTAGCAGATGAATGAGCGTGACCCAGGATCTAGCACTTGAGACTTCTAAATGAATAAAGCCAGTATGTCTTCCTAATCCACAATTTTCACCCAGTATTTTTTTTTGTTCTTTTTACAGACACTGTGCAAAAATAAGGACCATATTCTTGGGCCACTACCAAGCCTGACAAGGGGGATAAACAATACATACAGATTTTAAGGTGAAACTCTGTTTGTGGGAAGCCAATACCATTACGGAAGCAGTACAGTACTGTGAGAATGAACACTACTTTCTCAAGGAAATAAAATAGATGCAAGACACAGAAAAACTGCCACTCTAACATGCCCACATCATCAGATGGAAATATCTCTCATTTGGGATAAAACAGCACTGTCAGAAGATCAGTGTTTCCTACTCTGACAATAAGGTGTTTTGCCTTTTATATAGCAGCAGGAAATTATCATCTGTCTTGAACACATTAATGCCTTAATGCATTGTCATTATCCCTTGACTCACAAAAACATTAGAGTTTGCTTTCATGGTGAAAGTCCTAGTTAAGAGTCTTTGGGAGAGAGATACATACATATGGGGCATGATGGCAGAGAGAGGGGAAGGCACTGTTTCAATATATCAACAGGAGAATTATTTAGTTATGTATGCCTCACAAATGTGGTAAGTGTTGCCATAAAAGTCTCTTCCAGTTAATAATTAATTTTATAAACACAAACATGTTCTCCTCTCACAAAAGAAAATACACCACTCACTGAAGAGTTCATGCTTACTCAGATATTTCCCCTTTATCCCTCTTGTACATCATGTCTACCCAAATTCTTTTGTAGAAGTAAGCTTTAAACAAATACTCACGTGCTGCAGATGTCCCCATGCTCAGGAAGGATCTCAACCTGTTAGCCATGGAGGGCATGTGCCATGTAGGATAGGCATAAAAACATTTGCCAATTCGTTATCCTATCTGCCAGCTTTCTTTCATGTAATTGTCCAAAAATGATTCTTGAAGACACCTCTGGATAATCACTGTGTATAGTCAAGAGAGAAAACCCACAGAAACGTTGAATGCTAGCCTCTACACAAGCTTGAAAATATTTTTAATGTCAGTGAGTGTTATTAGCAATTCCTGCAATAAAAGAAAGAAAATCAAGCTTTTGCCTTGTACAAAGTACAGGACTGTAGATCCTGTGCATGGAGATATATGTGAGACAATGGGCCTGCCTGCAAGCTCATGGCATCCCACTTGGGGTTTCTGGTTTTGATGGAAAGTAATGATAGTTTGGCAGCTTCGGCCAAGTATTTAAGTGCTCTTGTAATTGCCTCATAACCCTCCAGTCAATCTGCTACAAATGTGTGTCTGGAACAGCAGAGTCCCAGAGCTAAAGCAGCAGGGTTGATGTTAAGTCAAAATTGACTTTCACAGCTTCTGGCTATAGTGACCCTCATTCTTGCAGCCAAGACTCAACACCCTACCAATAAAAATTACTAAAATTTATCTTCAAACTGCTAATACAAACTGAGGAGAAAATGCAAACACAGTAAACCCTAGGACCATTAAAGCACACAAGAACATCGTTGACACACTCCATGTACTTCAGCTAGTGATCTTGTGGTGGTTTAAACCCAGCTGGGAAGTAAGCCCCAGGTAAGACACTCCCTCCCCCTCCACCCCTCTCTGGTGAGAGGGACAAAGGCAGAGACTATAGATTGACATAAAAATTTTCTGAAAGCAAACAGCAATGGGGAATAAGGAACCCACAGTAACACCAACAATACTAATAATGAAAGCATGAGAAAGAGAAGGTGCTTTTCACACAAAGGGTGTTCATTTCCTCAGCTTAGTTCTGCCTGGCCACTGAGACAAAAACAAGGTGGCAACGTTCCTGCAGCTCAGCAGTGGCACAAGCTATTCCTGAGACAAAGACAAGACAGCAGATGCTCTCCATAGCTAGTGCCATGTGGTCTCCTGAGACAAAGAGAAGATGGTGAGTGCTCCCCATAGCTGGCATTCCCCAACCCCAGGCCTAAGACAATGAAAAAAGTGATGGGTAAACCCTCAAAAGGACAGATCATCCATGTTGCATCTCTCACTTCCCAAACTGCTGGGCTTGGCTGTGGTCAGCACTACTCGGCTTGGCTCCTTGCTGCTGGACTTGGGCTGGGCAATATAACCCAATGCCAATGATCATCTTAGAAGCAGTCTTTCTTCAGACATCCAGTTGCCTGAATATTCCTGAATGGCAGGAATCAGTGTGAGTGAGCTGACCCACACCAGGAATTTGTGACCCTGCTTTGACTGGGGCTGCATTTAACAGGCTCTCCATCCCAGGGCTTTCTAATACACTCATCACTGTGACATGAAGCACATTCTTTGCTTCCTCCATTGTTGTTCAGGGGATGCATCCCTTGTATGAAAGCCATGAAACATTTACGGTTTTGCACTGAGTGGAGTAAGCAGACATATTATTAAATACATCCCATTCAGGATGTAAGAAGAGAGAAAACCTAACTGCTTCCTCCAACAGCATTCAGCTTTCTGGGGATTCATTTATTTCTTCCAAACCTAAGCTGAAGCACAAGCAGCTACTTGAGGCCTGTAATACAAATGGTTTGCACATAATGACCCAGTCTCTTCCTTTTCAATTTTTGGACCAAGTGCAGGTGCCAGTGAATGCTGTTTCCCACCTCTTTTGGCATAGTGTGGCAGCACAAATCATAACTTTCCCAATTCCAGTCTAAACTGTCTTGTAGGCTTCTGGCAACAGAAATAAGAATCCTAGGGCTCTTTCCATAATTTCTCACAATGTCAAAGGAATGTAAAGAGACTGAAATAGTATTTGACTATTCTTTTCCAGCTGTTCTGGAAAGCCTATATATTCTCTTGATGCATTAACAATGGAACATGAGGATAGTAAAGAAATCCATGAATCACAATTGTCAAAATGAAGTGGCTTTTAGGCAATGAAATGGAAGATCCCAAAAAGCAGCCAGACTAGTTAGGACAAAGGAAAATGTATTCATTTTTTTTCCCCAAACCAACTGGGCTACACAAAGGGCTGTAGCAGGTTAGCAGAAACTAGGAACAGGGAAGGTGCATAAGGGCTGCCAGCACATCATGGCTACCTTGGCCCCAGCAGGACTGCTCTCTACACAAGACTCCCTAGCACATCTGAAAGCCCTGTTTTAAATGGGGAAGCAATGGGTCTGCTGTAGCTGCTTCCTTCAGGGAAATGATTTCACAATCCCAATAAATCTTGCCATTAAAGACTGCTTTCTGACCAGCAGAGCGACTTTTTACTGGCCTTGATCTTCACAAGCAAGCACACAAGCAAGCTCACTTAGCCCTTTTTTCATTCTTCTCTTATACAAATCACTGCAAAAACAAGCAGAGGTTGTAAAATTCTTATAGGAAGGGGTTTGGAGCTGGCATTTTTGGTCTCTTTAACCCCACCACAAATGAGAAATTGTGTCTTTTTGACCAGCCTCACTCCAACATCTTTGCCTTTAAAGTCCATCAAAGCTGTCACATTTTATTCTCTTTTTCTGAGTGATGTCACTGTCATCAGCCCTTTACTTCTTTATCCCATTATTACCTACACAGCTTGGCTTTAATATTAATTTTTTCTTTTTTTCATTTCAAATTCTCTGGCCCTTTGAATAGCATAATTTTTTTCTTATAGAGTTTTTTCCTTGTAAAATCATAAACCTTAATCTCTCTCACTGTACGGCATGTACATAATCCAATACGACACAGATAGATGGCATCCCAAATTAAGACCTCCCCAGTGACCTCTCATGCAGTTTTCCTTTTTGAATATATTGATTTTAAATATCTTCCTTGGAGAAAGCCTCTAATTATTTGTGCCTTCCTGGGGGTGAACTTTTTTTAATTAAACAATAACTAAGATTATTAGTGAAGAAAATAAAGTTAGATTTTTAAAGGAAATTAACATAACCAAACTGTTGTAGCTGCAATTTGTATTTATCTGGGTGTCACATGCTGTCTCATTTCTTCTATATTCCAGAAGGTCAAAAGTAAACAGCAGCAACAAAACCAGATAATCTTGTTGTGTCTGGCACTAAAGCCTTTGCCTTTCATGATCCACACCTTTCTTCTCTTGACTTATTAAAAATATAGAAGGCAATATCATTTTTCTTGGTGAATATTGAACCAATCACCCAAAAGAATCTGCTTTTTTCCCTAAACCAGCATAAATATGTTCAATTACTTCCTATCTTTCAGTCTTCCTCTGCACCCAAGGAATGTGTTTTGTTGACTCTAGTCAAGTTAGACCCAGAGTGTCAGCTGAAGGGGGGGAATAGGATCGGCCACCACCTACTTGGAAAGGCGTATCTGAGCTTTAAAGTTGTCAACAAACATAACAGCTTTTCCATAATTTTGCAACTCTTCCTCTTGTAAATTTCTCAGTTATTCTGTTCTGATTTTTTATGTACTCCTTTCAGTGAAATTGGCAATGGCTTAAAAAAAAAAGTCTATTTGATGTTTTGTGCTGTTGAAACAGAAGAACAGATGGTAGCAGAAACTAACAGGAGACCTCTGCAGACAGTTCTGAAAAAAAGGGCAAAAAATGTTGTTTAAACCACCAGTATTAACAAAAAAAGAAAGAAACAAAGAAAAAAGTTACTGTAATCTATCTCTAAAATAAGCTTTTTTGCCATAGAAGCATATGTTTGTATTGTATTACCAGTAATTTCATGGCAGGAAAAGCTAAATTACGTCAGATCTGACAGAGGCTAAAAGCAAGATTTACCATGGCTCAGCTGTCTTTTGGGAGCTTGTTCAGCTGCGCTAAATCATATATTTAAGATCCAACACAGATTAGTTAATCCAACAAACTGTTTCAATCCATTGAACAGTGCTGGACTTTTGCAGAGCAGAAGGGGAAGGGAAGGAGCCATGTTGACCTCCATGACTGACTATTCACTGATGTCGTTAAAATTTTCTGCCTAATTCTTGCTCTGTGGAATGCATGTCAGAAACCTCTGACTCCAAGACAGCTTCTTATTAGTAAAGTGCAGCAGGAAAATATTATTATTAAATGAAAAAAAATTAAAATTTTCATTTGCACTACATATAATCATATTATCACTCTTTCTGTATACCAGACTGCCATATTATCCTAAAGTTGCCTCTTCTTATTCTTATTGCTGGTCACAAATATCATTTGAGGAACGAAAATTTTCATCAAATCAGGTAACTTCTTATAGAAATGTTTATTTCAAAGATTAAGCATTTTCTGACAAGCAGAAGAGTTTTATTGGGTTATCTGGGTATTAGTATCATAATTTTCCAGCCAAAAATTGTCATGAGACAATATATTTGACTTTACATTGTGGAAAAATGTATGATTGCTGTGTGTAAGAGAAAGAGTAGAAAAGAAAGTTCAAAAGCTGACAGCCTGGGAGCAACTTACTCTCTGTTATGAGGCCATAACAGAGAGCAGTATGAAGTACCTTGGCACACAGACCATTTCTCTACAAGAGAAACCACAAGAAATAAAACTTCAATAATTAATTCAATTTTATTATTATTTCTTTAAGTTTCACAGGACAAGTTATTTTTCAGAATAAATTTAACCACACACAATGACCCAGGCTGCTCTATTCGCTTTCATTTCCAGTCAACTGTTAATCTGCATTCCTATTACCAATAAATACAACTAATTGCACCTGGCCAGAAGCAAAGAATTATTTTTCACCTTCTCACATCACTGTCTTTGAACTTCAGCAGCAGATACCCAAGGAAACAAACACACAACAGATAATGTCTAAATTCCAAGGGAGGACTCATGAACATGTAACCTCCAGGCATCTAATGGTTTCCAGGTGCACATCACCAAGTGTCTCATTTTTAATTAATTAGCCAGCTGGCCTGGTTTGTCAGGAGCAATAGAACAGCACAGACACATCTTGAAGGTGTGCTGAGTGGTTGAACTTCCAGTTCTGTTTGAGATTACAGAAGCAGGCAAAGTGCTGCTACAGAAAGAAAGTTTCATACAAGTAGAGGCAAGCTGAAAATCCAGTTACAAAACTCCAGTGTTTTCCATGAAAAGTATAGGAGTAGTCTTGTTCCAAGTCAAATGCATGAGTTTTGTCTTATCTCAGTAATCAGATCAAGGAACATGTAAATTGCAATAGGAATAGCTGAATAGTCCTCAGGGTAAAACACCACATCCCTTGGCAGACAACTCACTTTTCTTTAGAATGGGATAAATGAGAACATTTTAGAGTATCTTCCTTATTCAGTTTGTTTGTTTTCTTTAGCTTTAAAATTACACATCTCTATTTTTTCTTCATGATACAAGCTGAAGCTAGAAGGAAATTATTACCACTTGTTAGAGATGTTAAATGTTAGAGATGAACCACTTGCAAAAAAAAAGGAAAGTATTGCAAATCTCTCAAGAAAATGGTTTGATGATCCACTGGAGCATGAGAATCTGAATTAAGTATAGAGAATGGGAAGTGCAGTGAAAGAGACCAGATCTATGCCCATTATTCAACAGAGAGCATGCTGTTAAGAATTATCACACACTGGATACCAGTGATTTACCCCAACCAGAAGTTAGAAACAATGCTGGACCAGTCATTCAAATGAGTTTTCTTAAATGCAGTAGATGAAGCTCAGTAGAATCTGAAATTAACTAATTCAAAGCAGTCGTGTTTCATCATGTTTGCTACAACCGGAAAGCTCTGAATATGGGAACTGGAAACATCTCTAGATTATTTAGCCCTTTAGAGATTCATTATTTTTCATTACTGGTTAAGAAAACATCCAGGGATTTTGAGATAAAACATGTGACAACTGTTTTTTGCTTTTACCAAAACAGGACCTTTGACTGAGGCCTGGTTGTTCTGGTGTTCCTAGGGTGTTTAGTTTCCAGTTAAGCAAATAAACCTTGTTTCTTCTGGTTTTATATTGAGCTGGGCTGGAGTGGATCCCAACAGACTCTCTTTTAACTAAATCACATTTTGCGAAAGGGTCAGCCAGGAAGGAATATAGTTTTGCTTTTGAGGCATCAAGAAAGAGAATCTACCACTGTTCTTGGTTAAGTTTTCTTACTGCTCGGATCTTCTGTTTATATGTTATTTGATTAGACTCTTTTTTTCTCCCAGCTTTAGTATATACTTTCTGACTCATTATGTTTTTCTACACTAGAATAAAGAACTATTTACTACCAGGCATTTTCTTCTCACTTACATGCTGCAATCAAGTCACTCCTTTAGGAAAACCTCTTAGGGCCCATGGTATAACATTTTTCTCTAGCACTTCAATTATGTTTTCAATGCTCTCCTTAAAATGCAGACACTTTGGCTAGACTCAATATTCTAGTACTGGCTCTCACTACACTGTGTACAGAGTAAATCCCTCTTTAATCCTACTTGTTACTCTTCCTTAAATTCCTGGGGATGGAGCATTTTTTCTGTTTGGTTTTATTTTCCCTATAGGAGTGTTCTGGTAGTCTCATGTCACATTGCTATTCAGGTCTAAACCCATGTCTTTTCCTGTGTAACTCTTTTCCCAGGAACAGAGCCTGATTCTGTAACTGCTGCATGTATTCAGTTTTCTAGACAGAAATCTCTGATTTAGTTTAGTTGAACTTTTATCTCTTAAATCTTTAAATTTGAAATTGTCAAGGATTTAATATTTACTGCTAGAAGATTGAAAAAAAAATGCAAGTGCTTCCATCTAGTACTGATCCTCACACATCCCCAACAAGAGATCATCTGTAGATGTGGGCTACAGATGGGATAGAGAAAAATAGTGTCCTATTATCCCTTTAACCTTGGAGTGAAGGCAAGGCAGAAGCAGAATTTACTTTAATCCACAGGAATTGATTCCTAACTGTCAAATGATTTCACAGTCCAAGTAATCAAAAAAAAAAGAGAAGTGGGGAAAACAGGGAACTGTGCTTTTTCTTGTGTCTCTCATTACCTCAAAAACATTTTCTCATTAAGATTCTTCTCCAATGCAATACTTCTGAATTAGAGGTGGGTTCAAAAATTTATTTTAGTATCTCACACTTTGCATGATTTCCTCAAAAGCTGAATCTGTATCCCATTTGCCCTCTCCTTTTGAGGGGCCAGAAATCTGGATATGTATATTGCACCTAGTAGTAAGGAAAGGATGTCTGTGACAGAATAAATGAAATATTAATTAGACAGACAATAAATAAAGGACATAAATTTAACTTAGTTCTTTAGAATCAGAAAGTGTATATCTTCCATCCATCAAGAGGCTCTGCAACTCAAAGGTGGTTCTTAATGAAACTGGCTTGATCTTGAGATAATTTGTATAAAAATTTCAATGCTTTTGAAAAAGATGTCAGTTCACAGTAGAGATTTTCTAACTTCTACTGTAATAATTGTAAAAAAAATAATGTAGAAACAAAATATACTCTTTTGGTTTGCTAACTGCTTATCAAGGAGGAATTTTCAATATGATTTTGCTTCCAAAAGAGAGAAAACAAAACTGGCTCTTGCCTCATAACTCCATTGCATAAAATGTGGTGTCCTGGTCTTAAAATTCATCATCCATCTTCAAGTCTTAATTCAGAAAGTGAGAGCTAAGACTCCTTCAGTTTGGCATCCTACGTGCAACTCTTGAAATTGGTGCTGGTATACTCCCCTAAGAGTCAGCTCTTGCTCTTTCCTATATAGTATCTTCCATAGTAAACTCATCTGGCTTTATTCTAAATTCTCTACCATTACAGAATAACCGAGGGAATATTTTCACTGGCTTTGTGAAGAAGATTAAAACCTCTTATTTCAATGGAGACATCACATATGTTGGTACTTTGGCAGCTTAAAGTAGAACTATTGAAAGACTCAATTTGGAAAATATGGACGCAAGATTCAATTTCCTAGACTATCTTGAAAGAGTTTTCTCATTTGAAAAGTAAATTAAATATACTTCCATAAAGCCACAAGGGATGGAAATCCAGGAGATCTGAGTCTGGTTTACTGTGGAATTGCTTGTTCAAACATTTATCTTTAGTATTTCTAGAGAAAACAGCTCTGCCACTAAGCAAAAGAGATTTTTTTTTTCAGTGATTTTGATTACTCTGTCTCAGCATCTCACTTCAAAAAAAAAAAAAAAAAAAACCAAAAAACGGTGGGCTTGGTTTACACAGATCAATTCCAGCTTCAGATGCAACAAATTTCAGCTGATAAAATGGCCACTGCATTTCTGGAGGGAGCATTTTTAACTTCTGCTCATGTTCTTGTAGTGGACTTGATGAATAGTCCTGAAAATCTGGCACTGAACTCTGTGAAGTATGAGCACCCAAAACTGAACCATAAAATTTCAGTACCCTTATTTCAAACTCTTGTCTTAACCATGATTTTCATTCTTCAACTGCAAAACAGTGTACTCAGATTGTCCATGAACTACCTTACACACAGCTTCCCCAGCTTGAATATAACTTATTATTAGAGGGAATAAGTTATTTTAGTCTGAAATCCCAGAGAAATGTATTGATATCATTACTGATACCAATGATATCAATGATACTGATATTATTAGCTTGATTCCTTGGGAAAATAGATGGTAATTTTCCTTTGAAGTTTTACTATTGTGTGCTATGTGTAATGGCACAGCAATTCAACGCATGCCCCACCAAAGTTGGCGAATAACTGCAGAGGGATCACATTTCTAGACATCCTCCAGGCTGAACTTCATGACATTACATGTAAATATCACAATGGAAAGGAGTTATTTGCCCACCTAACCATAAAATTTATTTTAAACACTTGAGTTAACACTTGCCTGTTCCAGTTTCTAGTCCACATCAGTGCCACTCAATCCCATCTGGGGCTTTCTTGGGCTTTCTGCCTTCTTCAGAAGGTGCTTTGTGCCCTACTGACTACATAGAAAGCTAAGGCTCTTAACTTGCAATATCTATGGCAGAAACATAGAAAGGGCTAGGTTGGAAGGGACCACAGTGGGTCATCTGGTCCAACTTCCCTGCTCAAGCAGCATAATCTTAGAGCACATTGCACAGGATTTTATCCAGAGGGCATGAGTAGCTCCAGTGAGGGACACTCCACAGTTGCTACGGGCAATCCGTTCCAGTGCTCGGTCACCCACACAACAGGCCACAAGGAAGGGCACACTGCTGGCTCACAGACAGCTTGGTGTCCACCAGAACCCCCAGATCCTTCTCCCCAGAGCTGTTTCCCACCAGATCAGCCTGGTACATGGGGTTGTTCTTCCCCAGGTGCAGGACCCTGCATTTGCCTTTGTTGAATTTCAACAGCTCTTCTCTGCTCATGGCTTCAGCGTGCTGAGGTCCTTCCAAAGGGCTGCACAGCACTCCAGGGTATCAGCCACCCCACCCAGCTGTGTACTGTCAGCAAACTCGCTTGCCTCTTTCAAGCCATCAATGAACAAGTTAAACAGCACAGGACTCGGTACTGAACTCCGGGGGACACCCCTAGTGACAGACCACCAACTACCCTGTGCCACTGATGCAGACCCTCAAATGAGGAAATTAATCAGAGAGAATCTCAATCTCTCCTCCATGCCCTGATAACCCAAATTTTTTGAAAGTCCTCAAATCCTGCAGTGGGATTTTAAGCTGTTTTTTTCAGGTTTCAGACTCAGCCTGCAATCAATCTGTAATAATTTTTCATGTCTTTTCCTAATATGCCTTTTTGTCTTCAGAGCCTGGCAAGCCATGAAGAGACAGATCCCTGGCTTAGCCAGCAGGAGAAATCCACCTCCTTATACCTTCACAGTAAAATCTTAAGACTTTTACTGATTTGAATAAAGCCATTTTCAATCCTGCCATCAAAGGACACTGCAAAACAGAAAAAAATTTCTCTCAAAACACTTTGTGGGGATATGTGAACATGTGCCTGATTGTAAAGCTCTCTCAGCCCTGGGGAGGGGGAAGCAAACAGGAATTATGCATTGATATCAGACAACATAAAAAACCTATGTCAGATTTCAGGCAGATTGCATTTTCCTGTCTTTTTAAATCTCTGTTGGGGGAGAGAATGGAGATTTGTGCCTGAATTGTTTGCTTTCCTCCTTGTCATTACCCATATAACAGTTTAAACTCTTCCCTTCTTAATCTGAGGTGACTTACAGAGGTTTCCTATCAAACACAGACACTATACAACACTATATTAGATTATACACTTTGTCAGAAAATTGGCACTTTATATACTAAATGATAGCCTGTGCTCTGCAACCATGCTATCATTCTTGCTCTAAGATCTTGTCAGAGCCTATAAATTAAGTGGGATTTGGCCCTGGAGTTATATGAAAGGGAGGGCTGTAGGAAACAAGAGGATGCTGCCTCAACTCACAGGACTTATTTAAAGAAAAATTCTCTTCCATCTGACCCAGGGCTATCATCTCACCACAGGCTGCCTATTTTAACCTGTACATTACAGAATGAGCAGCAGCATTAGGGTACCACCTCATGCTGTTCCCTGACGATTGTATGTTTAGTGTCTCCATCTACAGGATCTGCATCTCCTATTGTGATGCCATGCTATCCAAGCTAAAAGAGATGCTCCCCAAGTATGCACAGATCTGAAACTATAGCCTTGACTGCAGATCATCTCCACAAAGCAGTAGGTCACTGCTTCAAGAAGCTGAGACACCATCGTTCAGAAGTAGCACCCAAGTTACTGCAGGAAAAGGAGGATACAGTTAGCCAGATCAGCACTCCATCACACTCTCATGTACATTTTTACCCCAGAGAGGAGAACTGAGGAATCCTTGCACTGCAGCCCCTTGCTAGCCACTCCTGAGGATGTGGAGGAAGCCCTTTGACACTGTCTGTAAGTAGAAAGACTCAGTCAGAAAATGGACAAAAAACAATGCTCTGATGCAATATTCTTGGGACCTCTAACTGCTTTCATTTAGCAGTGAATATCCCACAGTAACTGGGATAACTCTGACTATAATTTGATCTGGCAGCCTCCCCAGAAGGAGAACTAAATGCTGTCTTCACACCTGCAGGTGTGTTTACTTTGGGAGCAGGTAGCTGAACCATCTACCTGCCCCCCCCCCCCCCCCATCAGAGTCCTTTGCTATTCTTAAAAAAGGACACATCCAATTTCAAAGTAATTATTAGGCTTGCATGGTGCATTGGTTTCAGGCAGATAAGGTGCATGCAAGCCATATGGATGATCACAGAAAACCCCAGTAGTGCTGTGCTCCTGAGTTGTTCAAGGACTCAAAGCAGTAGTAGCTTTGCTGCAGAATGCAAGTGAGGCTATATTTGTGTGCAAAAGAAAGGCAAAAAAAACCACGAAAATGTTTGTGGGAACACACAAGTCCTTCTTCAAGTCTGAAACAGAAGCAATAAGATTTTGAGTTAATGCGAGAAAAGGAATATTTTTTCAAGTGTAAATGAAGCTGGTTTGAGTAAAAAGCACCTTGTAGACAGGAGGGAGCAGGGTGTCAGAGCTCCCTGGTCTGGGGTTGCACACCCTGGGTCCGAGCCCAGCGCGCAGGGCTGTGCCAGCAGCCGGCTGCCCTTCCCAAGGCCGAGCCGCTCCTCTCCCGAAAGCCCTGTCAGCCTGGATTCACGGGGCAGAACAGGGGGAAAGATGGCACAGAGTCTTCCTACTCCGGGCCTCCTTTGAGGGCCTTCCTGCAGCTGCCAGCCCGACGAGGAAGCCGCTGCCAGCAGCAGCGTTAGCAGCGGCAGCAGCACCAGCAGCGGCACCACCAGCAGCAGCACCAGCAGCAGCAGCAGCACCAGCAGCACCAGCAGCGTTAGCAACAGCAGCAGCAGCAGCGTTAGCACCGGCAGCAGCAGCAGCAGCAGCAGCACCAGCAGCAGCACCAGCAGCACCAGCACCAGCACCAGCACCAGCAGCACCAGCAGCACCAGCACCAGCAGCAGCAGCAGCACCAGCAGCACCAGCACCAGCACCAGCAGCACCAGCACCAGCACCAGCAGCACCAGCACCAGCACCAGCAGCACCAGCAGCACCAGCACCAGCAGCAGCAGCAGCACCACCAGCAGCACCAGCACCAGCAGCAGCACCACCAGCAGCACCAGCACCAGCAGCAGCACCAGCAGCAGCACCAGCAGCAGCAGCAGCCGCCCCTGCCCGGCCAGCGCACGGTGCCAGTGCTCTCTGGTGGCAGCCGGGGCCTCACCAGAGCCTCAGCCTGCAGAAAGCACAGGGTGCGCTGGATTCCAGCCGCTCCTCTCTGTGTCAGTGCGAGGTGATGAAGTCTAAGAGCACAAGTATGTAGGCAAGCACAGGAATGCATTTTAAAACCTATGGAAGTGTTGGACAGATAAAACTCCAATTACAAGTCTCAGCGCAGGAACAGTGCTTATTTTCAAAAGCTTTGTGGAAAACAGGCTTTTCTGCTCTGTCATACTGGCACTTTTTGTTTGTTTGTTTGTTTGTTTTACATGGCAATGGATGCCACAAGCTGAAAATAAATGTTTTCCTGGCTCTAAGTTAATGTCCACATACCAGTCACACCAGCATGAAAAATCTTAATACAAAATGATACAGCATAATACAGAACAGGGACTCCCATAATGCCTTTAATCTGCAGATCTCCAGACACTTTATACAGCCCTGATGAGGCTTAGAGTACCATAGTAAAGGAAATATTCATATATGTGGGACAGCTGGAGAAAGGCCAAGAGGTTTGTAAGTTGAAGTATAGCAATAATATTGAGTTTGTTCTCTGCTTCCAGCAGAAAGGACAGACTCGCAAATACCAGAAGTCACATACCAGACACGCCAGATTTTCTTCTCACACTGTCATCAACTACAGGTCACAAGGGGTTTATCAACACAGGTGATCCTGTGTTGGAAGGAAAGACATCTCTAGAGGTCATTTGGTTCAACCCCACTGCTGCTCAAGCAGGGCCACTTAGAGCTGGTTGCGCAGGACTGTGCATTCTCTGTTAATGCTTCATCACCTCACTGTAAAAAACTATTTCTTGATCTTCAGATGGAACATCCTGTGTTTCAGTTTGTGCCCATTGCCTATTGTCCTGTCAGGCATATCCTTGCATGTAATGTACACCAATATTCCACATTTCATGGCACACAAGTCTTTTCCACATCCAAACCCATCTGTACTGGCCTTTTGGATGCTTTAACCTAAGACCCTCTTGCAGTGAAAGCTTTCTTTGCCAGTGAGATGGTTTCTAATACATTAATAATTGTAGCTGTGTATTTTCAGTTCTCAGCCTTTGCTCTGGCTCCTCTGCCAGGGGTTTGCTGGCAGCCTTGAGCTTGCCCTGACTGTGCACTGAATCAAGCAAAGGCAAGTGGGGCCAG
The DNA here is from genome assembly GCA_039654755.1 of Calcarius lapponicus. Taxonomy (NCBI): domain Eukaryota; kingdom Metazoa; phylum Chordata; class Aves; order Passeriformes; family Fringillidae; genus Calcarius; species Calcarius lapponicus. Next base: position 43,502,142 of record CM077468.1, on the reverse strand, counting down.
AAGCAGAGGCTGCACATATGTATGCTCAACACAACCTCAGCCAACAGAATACTGCCAAAGGAATGTGATGACATGGTATTGCTGATTTGGAGGGCAGGCAGGCAGCACCTGTCACAAGACTTCAATCTATACAGAATATAGAATTAGACATTTTAAAAGTAAAAAAAATCTGCTAGAACATACCCAACTAACAATTCTTGAATTCAGTCATGTACCTTTTACACCAGAGAAACTCAGCTGAAGCCAGAAGACAAGCAAGAGGCATCATTTGAATTCACAAGCCTGTAACTCAATGAGGACCTTACTCTCACCTGTGTGGGTGAGACTGAAACAAGGTGGCTGGAGAGCTAAAATAATAAGAATAATAATCTAAATATACAGAGTCAGTTCAGACTTAAGCTACCACATGGCACCTGAGTCCCACTGGCTCTTCAGGTACAGGCTCACAGCTCAAAGCAAATGAGAAGACCTCAACTTACCTCACAGCCCAAAAGACTGACATTATACTAAAACTTTTTGTGCTTCTTATACCTAAAAGTACCTAATCCTACCCCTAACCTTAGCATACATGTAATTTTTATTTTTTTTTATCACCAGATCAGTAATATTCCCACTGAACTCCCTGAAGTGGGTCTAATTAAGCCAGGCAAGCTGTTTTACATTAGCTGGATTTCACTCTCCACAAAATACACATACTTCTTCAAGCATTTGTGTGGTTTGCTTTGAATACCCAATATTAAAAATTAAACATTTCACACTGGTTTCTTTTAAATAAGTCATAAAAAAACCCACAGCCAGTGCATGAACAATCAAAGAAAAGGAGAACAGAAGAAAATTGGGTTAAAAGATATCTGTCAGAAACTCTTCACTTGTTTTTACATTGATCCCTCCAGAATCAACCTGGTAGAGCTGGGACAAGGACCTTGATCCCCAGAAGAAGATATCAGCAACACTTCAAGCTATAAGATTCACAGCAGGTTTTACTGTTGCTATGGTTATTCAAATCTTCTTTTCAACAGGAGAGAAATAAATTCTCTAGGTCTCTGCAACACAAAATAACACAGCCATCTCCCTGTCAGGTTCTCCACATGGGGGTGGGCTTCAACAGCATCATTCTAAAATCTAAACATTAAATATCAAATGTAGGTTATTTAAATATTTAATAGATATTAAAAGCAACAATTACTTAATATAGAAGATGTGAAGGGAGGAAGGAGGGAAGGGAAGAAGGGAGGGAGGGAGGGAGGGAGGAAGGAAGGAAGGAAGGAAGGGTTCCTTTCAATTCAGCTTATTTTGTGAATCTGTGATTCTGTATTAAGGAAGGCTTCAAATCAAACTGTTCTCTGGTGACAGAGAACTTTCTCAGGCGTCTTCACTTCAGCATGCCAAGTTCAAAGGGCTGTCTTGTGCAGTGTTTTCACCCCCATGATTTAGGCTCAACTCCCAAAGCAGGGATGCATTTAATGGTTTCATACGGACTCCAAAATACCCCATCACTCTGTAGGGTCATACTCTCTGCTTTCCTGTTCCTATTCACCAATTTTCTGCTTACTTATCTGAGGTCACATTAGTTTTCAGCAACAGCATCACACTGAGAGCTCTGGTTCAGTCAATTATCCATCCTGACTTCTAACTCCTTTCAGGGTCACTGTTTCTCTGGAAGCAACCTCTGCATGTGAAGCCCATTATCCTTGTTCCCAAACACACAACCCTGCACTTCTGCTGGTTAAATAAGACCCACTTTCCAAATTAACTAGCTTGATCTGTCAAACTGATCCAACTTTACCACTGTTTACTCCTACTAATGCTGTGTCCTCTTCCAATTTTACAGGCACTGATTTCCTCACTTGTAAACCATTAATAAAACCTCTGAATTTTATTAGGCTGAAAAAGAATCCCATGGAACCCTGCTGGAAATACCCTCTGTGGATGATGATTCCTGATTTACAATTCCTTTTTTGAAATCCATTAGACAATTATAATCTATTTATTATGTGCTACATTAATTTTGCATAGTTCTAATTTTTTAATTGGAATGTCATGTGGTGTGAAATCAAGTGCTTTTGAGAAATGCAGGTAGATGTCAACACAGCTCCTCTTACCAGACTATCTTGTCAAAAAACAAAGCTGTGCTTGCTTAAGCTGATCTGTTCTCCATAAAGTGAGATGTGCAACAGTTCCTGCATAAGACTGTGGACTGAAAAAATTCTGGATTCTTAATGAGTAATGAGAACTGTAGAAGCCCAATTTTAAATGAGAAACTTACATGTTGCTTTTTCTTACTGCCAAGCCCAAAGGTTTTCAAATCACAGTTCACTGCATTTTTCTGTAATACATACTGTAAATGTTAAAACTCAAAGTGTATGTAGATAAGGGACTCATTTGGGATCTCTCAGCACTTCAAGACACAAACACCTATTCTGCAGTATAAGAAGATGAGATGGACTGAACAGCACATTTTCTTACTCCCACGTCATTCTGTTTTACTAGCTCCTGCCATAGTTCCTATCATCTCTAAGGACACCTTGTGGAAGAGTCTATCTCAGCTGTCTCTGTGTAGAGAACATGTCCTATAAGGCAACAGAAAATATCTTATCTTGGTGACATTTGATGAGAAATCTAGAAGATCATTTCAGCTTAAAGGTGTAATGGACAGGGGAGAGAAAATAGAATGTAGGTTCATGGGTTGAGAAAAGGACAGGGAAAGATCACTCCTCAAATATTGTCATGGGCAAATTAGGCTAGAATTGGGGATATTAATTGAATTTATTACTAACAAAAGCAGAGCAGGGCAATGAGAAGTAAAATAAGACCTTAAAAACACCTTCTCCACACCCCTTCCTCCCTCCCAGCTCTACCTACTCACCCAGTGGCACAAGGAGATAGGGATTGGGAGTTATGGTCAGTTCATCACCTGTTGTTTCTGCTGCTGCTCAAGAAAAGGAGTCCTTCCCCTCCTCCACCATGGGGTCCCTCCCATGGGAAATATTTATCCATGGACTTCTCCGAGTCCATCTCACAGGCAACAGTTCTCCATGAAATGCTGCAACCCAGTTCACTCTTCCATGTGGTGCAGTACTTCAAGGACAGGCTGCTTTATCAGGAAACCTGCTCCAGCATGGGCTCCTTTCTCTCTAGGTCTGCTGGTCCCTTCCAGGAGCCTGTGCCAGCATAGGTCTCCCATGGGGTCACAGCCTCCCCTAAGGCATCCATCTCCTCTGGCATGAGTCTCTGCCATGGGCTGCAGGTGCATCTCTGCATCTCCACCATCCTCCATGGGCTGCAGGGGCACAGCTGCTTCACCATGGTCTGCACCCCAGGCTGCAGGGGAATCTCAGCTCTGGTGCCTGGAGCAGCTCCTGCCCCTCCTTCTGCCCTGACCTGGGTGTCTGCAGAGTTGCTCCTCTCACGTACTCGCACTCTGTTCTTCTCTGGACACAATTACAACCGTGCAATCACTTATTATTCTTTTCTTCTTCTTAAATATATTAACACAGAGGCATTATCACAATTTCTAATTAGCCCAGTCTTGGCCAGCAGCACATCTGTCTTGGAATCAGCTAGAATTGGCAGAAGCTTCAGCAGCTTCTCACAGAAGCCATCCCTGTAGCTCCCCTGCTACCAAAATCTGGCCACACAAATCCAAGACTTGGACATCCTTTATTTGGTCTTGACTTCTAATAGAGAAAAATCAAACATAACTGAGAAGAAACAGGGAAGAAAACAGATTAATCATAACATTTATAATGTTATGATTAATAACATTAATAATGTTATAAAACATTATACGCTAACATTAGAACCATCCCCCAGTTAATCCTTCAGTACCTGATTATGGTTTCACATGTCCTGAAGCCCTGTATATAATGATATTCTTCTACTGTATAGACATTTGGCAATTATCACTATAGCTGCTTGTTTAAAAAAAGGAAAATATTGAAGTAGATAAATAAGGCCTAGGATAACAAAATATATCATCCAGCCATTATGCCTTCAATGTATGCATCCTGCTGGCATGGTTCAGAGTTCATTTACATGATAGATGCTTCTACTTCAGCCTAAAGCAAGGCTGGTCTTCATGTCTTTTCCTGTCAGGAGTTGCTGGACCTCAATTATTTATTTGAGATAAATGATGCAATAAAAACACACTTTGCAGTCCAAAAGCCACCTTCATCAACTGTATAATGCCTGGCTTACTGTTTGATTCCCACCCCCCCACAAGACACTTGCCACAGTAAAATAAATTATTCTGGTACCTAGGCAACACCGTATCCACTTATTTTGCTCCTTGTAAACGGCCTGGCTGCCTCAGCTGTCACAGCTGCTTTCTTGTTCCCTCTGCACCATCCTAGCAAAAGGTAACACGAGAAACAGAGGAGGGTAACTTGTAAAGCCTGTGGCCAAGGCACCAGCTGAAAGGAAGGAGCTGAAACTGGGTAGGCCTTATTGTATTGGCCCATGTTACACTCATTTCTCTGCTCTGTTGACTGGGGAACAATCTAAGGAGGAGAGAGGAAAGGGGCTAGAAAAATTTCATAACAGTGACAACTTCTTTACCTTCTTACTTTATCCAGCCTGCTGATGAAGTGAACTAGGGCTCACAGGGCTGACAAAATTCAGCAAGAAATTAAAACCACCAGAAATCAGTTAGTTCTGTCACAGAGCAGTACTCAGTGAGATCAACAGCTGTACAACAACAAATTAAATTCAAGTCTATCTCCTCTGTGTGCAGTTTCTCAGTTTATGTATATAGGAAATGCCCCATGGGGTGTGGCAAAGATTAATCTATTAATGTGTTGTATTTGAAAACCTAAAGTGCTATTAAGTGCTAGACTGATTATTTTAATCAACACTGTTTTCACACATTCTGCAGTTCTATGGCTACAAATGTAACTGTGAAATTATATTCCAGGTTTACAGGATCTCTCTCCACCTCTCAATTCGTATTTCATCATTAGCACAGCATCCAAATGCTTAACATGAAATCAGATTCAACTGCAGGATGAAGCATGGAAGAAAATACAGTACTAACACATTTCTTCTTCTGAAGGGACCAGACAGGTATTGTTGGATAGTCAATGGAACATGGGCCAGTTTTGATGTAGATAGTCTTAATATTCTTGTGTAGGAGCCACAAGGAGGAGGGTGAAACATGTAGGCTTTTCAATTTTCATTTTCCTCAATGATACAATAACTGGAAAAAGCAAATTTTAGGCAGAAGACTTTCAGCTCTGAAACAACAGAAAGTCAGATACTTCATATTTTCTATTTACAGATTAACACTTTAAAAATAAATAGGATTAAATGTTTTATTAATTACACACACTAAATAACTTTTGTAACCTTAAGAGAAAAGCAGGCAATAGATAAATTGAAAGAGAGGGTTTAGCAAGAAATCTGACAGTGCTTGCTAAAGAAACAGCCCTGAAGTGCTAAGGAATTGCATCCTGAATTTTGTCTGGTGTTGCTCTGCACTGATAAATAGCTTTGGATCATGCTCCTATATGTGACAGCTGCAGTAAAGATTAGCTCTTAACCTTGATACTAGAGGGTTATGCTATTCTTTATAAAGCAATCTATGGATGAAAAGCTAACACCCCCACCCCATCCCTGACTCAAAATGACACCTGCCATGGACAGAGTGGCACCTGCACCAACTCTTTTCATACAGCCCAGTCTGCAAAGCCAGGGAAGCTAGAGGGGAGAGGACAAATTAACAAACAACCAATCATGAAACCTGTGGTTACAGAGAAAGTAAAGCTCTTACAGGGGTACAAAACCCATGTCAGTTTGAGCAAGTAAGGGGAACCAGGGTGCCAAAGAAATGTAAGTTTTTCCCCTTCCCTTCCCTTCCCCTCCCCTTCCTTCCACTCCCTTCTCTCTTTTCTTCTGCATTAAGATGGGTTCAAAGATTCTAGAGTTGGAGTCCTTTTTCCCCATGGACAAATATATCAAAAAGGCTGTAGATTTCTAGCCAAAAATGGAAAAAGGTTAATTTGTTCCTGAATTTACATCTGCAAATTTTCACAGGAAGTAATCTGTGTAACTCCCCTGAATTAAACATACTACAGTGAAAAGCCTTTGGCACCAGCTGGGGATTAATGACCAACTGGAAAGATGGCTTGAAGAAAGTTGAGCCATCATTAAGCTCGTGTTCTAATGCCAGGGTTATTGCCATTATAGGCTTTTTAAAAGCACAGAAGAAAATAAATATTACAGAGCAAGTAGTTTCTTGCATTGGGCCAATACCCCTCCTAAGGGTTTCTGCAGTTTTGAAGAGTGATGCTTTTACTCTTGACACATTTTGCCAAAGGTCTTTAGGAACCAATGTCTGGATTGCCTCATACTTGGCATGCCTTCCAGAAATGCTGGAGGAAGGAGCCCAGAAATGAGCCAGCACTTGTTTTGGTTCAGATGGACCACTGTAGGTTATTGCCAATAGGTAATGGTTGGAAAAGCATCACTTCTAAACCCAGTTTCTCATATCCAAGTGCACTATCACAGTCTAGAAAGTCTGTTTCTTGTTTGGAATGATTTCTGGGAACACCTGTGGGTCTGTATAAAATTTAGTGACATTATGAATGCTGAAAGGCCAACCTTTTGTAAATGGCCCAATCTTGGCTATATGGACAAGGGCTGGATGACCAAATGGAAAATACTCAGTGATGCTAAATTGCGAAAGAGATTATCAAAATGTTACATTATCTTTCTGTTGGCATAAACGTAAGATAATTAGTGCTTTTTTAGACCAACACAAATGAGAAAAATTTAAATTCACATATATTCAGGCTATTAATTTGTAACTCTTTATGAGACCATTTTTATCTGTCATCATTCCATACTCTTGCATGTTGCAGTAAGTAGCAGGGAACGACAAAAAGTGCGAGTGCAGAGTCTGGGGAAGCACAGTAGACGTCAGTGGTACATAAACAGAACTCCTGCTATGAGGAGTTCTCTTACTGAAAGCAGCACTTTGGCTTTAAAATGATGCAATCCACTCTTACTAACACTGTGATGTGTTCCCCGTTACTCACTCTTAAACCAATTATTATAGCCCCTGGCTTTGCTGCTCCATTGTAACCTTTCTGAACCCATATCTGAACAAAACCATGATTACATGAGAGGATTCCAATGGTGTTTCCATAGCATTGAATCCCAGTCAAGAAACTCATATACCATAAAACAAGTAAGGCAATTATATAGATTTTAAATTATAACTAAAAAACCAAAAAACAAACAGGGAGTGATAAAAACAGTGTCTGTATATCAGCCCAAAATGTTGAGCCTTCCTACATGCAGCCTTTTCCTTAAACTCCTTATTGTCCTTTTTCTTAAATTACATGTAGTCTCTCAAACTTAGAGAAGTTAGAAGAAAATGTGTCTCATTCATGGGTAATATGGCAGGACCCACAACAAAGGAAGAAATAATATATGCTTCTCTCTTTTGAACAGTTAAAGCCATATCAGAATGAAAATATTTTATCTAGGGACCTTCTTGTTATCCATGGTTAAATCAACCTAATCAAATATTTGAAGAAGATAATTTAGGTCTTTGATGTGGGAGAGAAAAGATTTGACATGCAGCCTCATCTGCTTTTGGGTCTTCTGGCAGTCACAGTTATTTAGAGCATCTCAGCTGTTGGCTGCTACAAAATTCCACAACACCACTCACATAAGGAATAAAAAACTTGGTTTAATTCAGAATTGAGCTAATTCTAAAACTTCCACTAGCATTTTTCCCTCACTTCCTCACCCATATATTGTCCCACTCCTTTTAGCAGCTACTTGAGGCCAGACAAGAGCAGAAAAGAAATTATTCTAGAGAGCTTTTGAGCTGTTCACTCTTTCTTCTTTTTTCTTCCTTTTTTTTTTTTCTTTTTTTAATATTGTAAGGCTTGAAATAGGTAAGGATATGAGATTAATCATCTGGGATTTATTCTGTCTGGAATATGAACAGGAGAACAGTTTCTACAGGAATCAAAGTAAAAGATTCACCTGACAAACTAATTCATGCTAAAGCACAATTTAGGTTTCTAGAGAAAATCTACAAGTTTGCAATATTTCACTTTTTTAATAGGCCCTTCATTGTACATGTTAGGTGGCATATTCTTCTATATTATTAATCTGTTTCAGTCCTCTTCTCTTTTCTTCACAGATATGAAGAAAAATGGGTACCTCATTAATCAGGTTCAGTCCAGTAACAAGTAAGGCAGAAATTTCACTGACTAGATTTTAATATGTTGGCCAGACAAAAAAAGCAAACATAAAGATAAGGAAAACTGAAAATCATCTGATGTATAACTCCACCCAATACAGGCAACTAAGCAGTCTTAATCATTACTAATTCCTATAAACATTTCAGCCTTGTTTTTTAGACTTTTTTTTTTACATAAGTCCTGTAGAAGTAAAACTCCTATATTTTGAAAACTATAGGGATTTCACATTCACTCAAGGTACATTTATGTTAACAAATGATAGGCAGAGATTCTGTACCAGTGACACAAAATAAAGGAAAGGAAAAATCAAGGTTTGTGAAGTTCTAGCTGGCAGTTGAACCTCAAAGGGCTGCACTAGCAATGTTACAGGTTTAGCCCATTACTACCTGTTTACTTTGCTTTAGTCAGCTGCTTAAAGAAATCACTGCAGATGCCTGTGGGCAAATAAAAAATGTTCATAACAGCTAATTTCTGAGAAACAGTCACAGCAATCACAATAGTCACAGAAGTAATTAGAAAAATGTATTTCTCAAAAAATCACTTTCTACGTATTTTTTTCTTCATCTTGGATTAGGCAGGGTTGTCATGACATGGAAGCTTAAAATATCTACTGCTGGACTTGGTAAGTTACTGAAAATGAAACATTTAAATAAACAACTTTTATAAATGTAAGGTACTGCAGAAAGATCATTCAATGCAGCTGGAATCTGGTGCAGATTCTTCAAAGGCACCAGGAAGATAACACTATTGTAAAAATGAAGCAATTACATTTTCCCAGCAGGATTCCAAAGACCAAATTTATCTGTTTCCAGATCCATACTGGCATCAGCTGGAGAAGACAATTATCTTTGGTGATATATTGTATTTGTCTGTATCTCTCTGACAGGGACCAAACAGTGTTCACTTACAACCCTGTGAAATGGTAAAGCACCATCCGCCCCATCTTCTAGAGAGGAAAAATAAGGCACAGTTGGGATAGTGAGAGAAACTGGTATAATAAGTCAATAGCTAAACTGGGAAAAGAACCAAGCATTTTCTACCCCTAATTTGGCCTTTGTCACCTAATGAAATAGGGAAACATTACTGGAAGGAGACAAGTGAAACAATATAGGTACAAAATAAATAATACATAGTTACTTCATTGTCTATGTCTCCAAGTTCCATTCTCTAAAACCCCTACTGTCATCTCGCCCATGTCTTTCACTCTGCAATCAGAATCGGAATAAAGATCTAAGAAATATATTTAACATTCTTTCCATTTCTAATCTTCTATTGAAAAGATTAGCTAGTTGACATCAGTACAACTTCTTTCAATGCAACTTCTGTCATAACAGAAGAACAATAAAATCATTACATGACAAGAAAAAAATATCACTGACAAACCAGAAGCCTTTGTATTTTTCTGTGTCCCTCATTTTCACATTTCCCATATTTTTTCTTTCCCTGTTGAATGTCTGCAAAAAGAATCTCATCTATTTCTATTTTAACATGCTACTTATTCTAGTCCAGTCACCTGCCTTCTCAACCTTTTTTCATGTGTTTATTATTCTTTTACATGAAATCATATTCTCTGGAAGTCTGATCCCAAGTTGCTCATTTTCAGGTGATTTTTATCATAGCTCCTGCCAGTAACAGAAAATTGTCTTTCTTATGTTATATACTAGAGTATGCACTTCATAATTTGAGTTAGTTCATGCAGGGGTCACCTCAAAATTCCCATTGTTTCAATTGGAAGAGAGTCTAGACCTGATCACACCTCTTCCATATTATTCATGGCTTTGTGATTTGCTGTCATTCTCAACCCTCTTATTTTAAATTCCTAGCAGGAGCAATTTTTTCCTGCTGTAGCTGCACAATCTTATGCCATCCTGGACTAAGTAACATTGATAACACTGTTCACCTGGGGAAAAATTTGAGATTTCCTGTCTGGGGGAAAAGCTCTCTAAGAAACACAGACAAATTCACTAGACTGCAAAGAACTTATCTAAAACATACATCATAGAAACAAAAGAAAGCAGAGTTGAGTTCTTCTTTACTATGTCACAGGTCAGATTGAACAGTTACCTTGGTTTTTCCTAGTCCTTGAGAAATGCCAAGTGAACACTATGTATAGTAGGGAAAAAAAAAACAAGCAGAAGATGTGTGGGCTAACTCCAGGATCATTCTGTTCAGCCATGAAACTGTTTCTATTTTACTTTTTCTTATGGTTCAATGATTCTGAGAGTCTCTTCTGCCTGAAGACCCTTTGGAGACCTCCACGAACAGAATTCCTGATGAACATACGTTACAGAGAGCATTACTGGAGGTGAGAACATGAGCAAAATCAAAAGATATGAAAGCATCCAAATGAAAGTGTCAATTGATCTATGACTTTAAACTTCAAAACATACAAACTCTCTTTGTACTCTGGTCAACAGAAACCTTCCCTTTTACAGCTTTTCTTTCCTGAAGCAGCCTGTTGATAAGGCAGCAAGCAGGTTATCAGTGCAGCACTTCCCTGAAGAATAAAGGCAAATATTAACTACGTTCTTAGACTCTATAGCATCTCAAACCTTACTACAGGAGAACTAGAAAAAGTGGCTGAACTGCTCTAGTCTGTATCTTATTGCCAAGTTTGGATGCTTCTGCAAATACAATAAAAACTGGTCTTATTGACCATCAAGAATTAATGGAGAATTATTGTGGAAATTCTGCAGAGCAATAAAAGATAATTCAGTTTTAGAAGAATCTTGTCCAACAGCATAAGCCTTTCTCAGTAATCACCCAGATTCATTTATAAGGCATATATACGTAATAGACCAAATCAAGCAGAGTATAGTCCAGAGCTGGGCAAAGGGAAGTTGAAAAACATTCCTTTAGGAAGGGAATGGAGCCAGAGTATTCTACATATTTGATCAATAGTATCCTTTTGATTAGTTTATAGAGGCTTGTCATTAACTGACACAAGGTAGAGCTGCCAAGGCATCACTATTGTTTATGCCAAGTTGTCATTCATGTCCCTCACATTTGAAAGCAAAATGGAAATCACAGAATCACAGATTCAAAGAATCACAGAATGGTTTGGGTTGGAAGGGACATTAAAGATCATCTAGTTTCAACTCCCCTGCCATAGGAACAGGCTGATTAAAGCCCCATCCAATTTGGCCTTGAACACTTCCAGGGACAGGGTATCCACAACTCTTGGGGCAACCTGTTCCAGTGCCTCAGTACCCCCGTAGTAAAGAGTGTCTTCCTAATATTTAATCTAAACCTACCCTCCTTCAGCTTAAAGTCCCTCCCTTTGTCTTGTCTCTTCATGCCCTTGTGAAAGTTTTCTCTCCATCTTTCTTGTAGGCTCCCTACAGGTCCTGGAAGTTCTAATTAGGTCTCCCCAGTTGTTAGGATGAACAATTCAAATTCTCTCAGATTTTTCTCATAGAAGAGGTGCTTCATCCCTAATCACCTTGGTGGAGCTTCTCTGGACTTGCTCCAAGAGGTCAATATCTTCCTGTGCTGGGAACCCCAGACCTGGATGCAGCACTCTAGAGATAATGACATGGCTTTAGTACCTGCTGACTTTTCTGTATTTGCACTATCACTCAGGTGAGTCACACTGTGTAAAAAACAGAATAGAAAAAATAACCTATTGGAATAAGTATGATGAGTATGAAGTTTTTTGTAATTTATTTGCTTTCATTTCTAACATTTATTATAATAGAGTTATAAAAAATGTTGCAAGGGGACAATGGGGTATATAAAATGTGTTATTGCTTATATACAGTAAATAATGTCTGGAATTTATCTCCACTAGGCAGAAAATAATAACTCATGATAACTCATAAATTCAAAAGAAAATATCAAATTTGAGCTATTTTATATATTCCCTAATATATCAAAAGAAGGAAAAAGAGATCACAAGTAGAAACCTTCTATAAGTGAAGGTTAATTCTCTCAAACCTGACTGATCAAAACATGTTTAAATTATAGTGAGATTGTTATTAATCTCAGGAGACCAGAGGAAGTGAAAGAAAGGAACAATTACTGCTTCCTTATCTAAAAGCTATAAAACTTCCCTTTTATGCTTTTATAATTTTTGTGTTGAAGACTATGTGAAGCACACTGAACAAAAACAGCTATAGAATCTCTTCCTTGGTTAAATGCATTTTATGAGGAAAGTTTGTCAGCTGAATCACTAGAATCAGGAGGTGCAATTGTGCAAAACTTCAAACCTGACCTTTATGCTTCACACAAATTGTCCTTGTCCCATCATTTCTCTCTCTTTAATGAATAAAAGTGTGGGCTGGCATACAGATACTAATTATCAAAGAAAACAGTGAGGTTCTGGAACAGTATTAAAAACTGAAGTACCATAAAACCCCCCAAAAGCTGCTTCTAAGAAGCAGCTGATAAACATTTGAAATGGCAGTGGCTGACAGTAGGCACCCTCCATCCACAGTATTCCTTTCAGTTCCATGTTCTCATTTGTTCACACCTAGCATACCTACCAGACATCAGATATTTTTTCAGTCTAGCATAGAGCTCTGAATAGAATATGGTTCCCATTTAACAAGGACCACTACATTAGAATAAATCCTGTGTAGCATATTAGTGTTTATTGCTGCTGATTTCTTGAATAAATGCTTTTCACTGAAGAATACTATGACTCTGTTCCACAGAACAGTCCAAAATGTAATAATAAACAATAAATATATACACAGACCACCTACTGTTTTCTGTGGTGCACTCTGCATTTTTTTCTTATATATTTCCTATAGCTAATGAAAATTCTAGGTAAAAAACTGTCCCACACAAAATATTTTCCAGAAGTCAGATAAGAGAAGATTAGTTCCAAGCAATTTTATTCATTCTAGAATCCTTTTCCAGATTTTTTGTGCCATGCACTTAGATTTTTATTGAATGAAAAATATGAAGAGTTTACCAGAAATTTACCTTGCTCCATAAGGACCTCTGATCCTGATTGTGAGAGACTGCAAAATATTTTGTCTTTTCATTTTATAATGATCTTCTGAACTCTGACACTGCATTCACATGACAGCTTCTTATTTAGGTGTTGAACTGGGAACTCAGTGTCTATGAAACATTCTTTAATTATCATAGGAAAATGATGTAAATTTTAGAGATTAATTTGATTTTAAAGATTGATATGACATTGATTCAAGAAGCACCTGTCTTTGATCAATGTAAATGACAATAATGTCTTAAAATATTTTGTTCTTCATATTGTGTTTATTTAAGAGACTAATGAGATAACTCTAAATTGACTTTGACATTCTGCCAAAAGTCAGAAAACCTAGAAACAAGACAAGGCATAAGCTATTAAGTGAACTGGTCAGTCAGACACACACCAGTCACATAATTGGACACAGTGAGCCTTGTGGGGCCTTTCCAACTCAGGATATTCTATGATTCTAATCTCTTTCCAATGCATTTTTTAAAAAAACTCAGAAAACATTGCTTCTTTTCAGTACTTGGTGGAATAAGTAGCAGTTATATCAAAAAGAGATGCAGCTGTATCTCCAGTCTGCTTCAACACTGATTATGTCAGCTTCTGGGTTTTATTACCTGCCTGGCTTGTATGATAGCTCCAAAATCATGCATGGATGAATGGTCTTTAAGCTCTTGAACTCTTGAGCTCTGGGGCCTTTAAACTCTGGAACTTTTTTCCCAGACCACAAAACTGACAGCTTTCCTTAACTATGTCTGTTGATTATCTGGTGGCTTCATCAAAAGGGAAAAAGTTTCACACTGCCACTCATTGGTGTTTTGTTGAGAGTATTACATCTTGAAAACTGAACTAATGGGTCAAACTCACAAATTCCCTCATTTCTGGAAATTTAATCTTTGACTGAAAGGAATAATCTTTACAAAGACTATATTTATTTTTTTAGTGTTTTTTCACTTACAATAGTGAGACATTTTGAGGAAGCAGTTTCCACTGGCATGCTCAAAGATAAAGGCTACTAGCACCTGATTTTATAATCTCAAACTTGAAGACAATTGGAGAAATTTCTGAACTGTTCTTCATCCCAGCCTGGCACTCATACAAATATTAAAAGCAAAAGAGGAAATGGAAAGAAATAAAAGTGCTAAGTTTAGGATAACCTCGAGGTTTAGAGAAATCTAGAAATTTAGATAAATAACTGTGAGATTATTGAAGAAGCACTTTTTCAAATCACAGCTTCACGAATAAAATGAAAGCACTGAAGGAAGATGCACCCCATGGGAAACAATTAGATAGGAATCATGTTATCATCACATATATGTACTAAAATCCTTTGATGAAAGTGTATTTTGGACACTGGAAATAGAAGGTCATTTTGAGTGATTGCTCACATATGTAAGCTATGCACTCCAGTACTGTAGGCTTGAATGCCACAAGGACACATTTCCCCCTTGGGATCAGAAGAGACCAGTTAGATCTGCCTTGGTTCCCGTTTTACCTCCAAGCTTTCAAAATGAGCAGAGAGCAGCACTAGTAGGACATTCTGCTGGGCACCTGCAAGCACCCACGCAGTACAAGAGAGGGGGCACCTTGATGTAATGCATTGTCCTGGCAGCAGCAGAAAGCACTGAACACAAAGCAGGCAGGCCAGCAGCAGCTGGGTGCCTGAGAGGAGGCGGTGAGCCCATGGGGGGCCTGTGATGGAACAGGCTCCTGGCAAGGCACTGCAGACCTGTGGAGAGAGAAGCCCGTGCTGGAGCAGGGGTCCTGGTAGGACTCGTGACCCCGTGGGAGACCCACAGGGAAGCAGACTGTGCCTGAAGGACTGTACCCTGGGAAAGACTGACCCACTT
This sequence comes from Calcarius lapponicus, assembly GCA_039654755.1. NCBI lineage: Eukaryota > Metazoa > Chordata > Aves > Passeriformes > Fringillidae > Calcarius > Calcarius lapponicus. The sequence goes on along the minus strand of CM077468.1, from coordinate 43,487,131 downwards.
TGCAGTAGCTCTTGGAGAACTGTCTCCCATCAGAGGGACCCTACCCTGGAGCAAAAGACTCCTCTCCTTGATCAGCAGCAGAAACAACGTGAAGAACTGACCATAATCCCCAGTCCCCATTCCTGTGCCACTGCAGGGAAGACAGTAGAGCTTGGGAAGGAGGGAGGGAGGTATACTTAACACTTATTTTACCCCTCGTTATCCTGGTTTATTACTAATAAATTCAATTAATATGCAAAATTTGGATCTTTTCTGCCCATGTCAGTACTTGGTAAGTGATCTCTCCCAGACAACTCATGATCCTTTTGTTATATTTACTCTCTCCAATTCAGTTAAGGAGGGGAGTGAGAGAGCAGCTTTGGAGGGGGCCTGGTATCCAACCAGGATCAATGCACTACAATACCCCAGGTTCCTGAGACTGGAGACTTTTTCACAGCGTATCATAATCTCAAATTTCAAGAAGAAAAATAGCTATAGGAAATACAAACTTGGAGTAGATTTTTTTTTCCCCCCTAGAATGTGGAAAACATTCTTCATTAAATAAGAAGTTCAGTCACATTCAATTTTCCTGTTGAAGAATTTATCAAAACATATAAAAAAGAAAAAGCTGTTTTACCATCATCTTTCTTGCCCCATGTGTCCTAAGTCAAGCCTATGAACAACCAGGAAATAACAGGCTTTGTCTAGAAGGGTGATAATATCATAACTAATGGAATTTTTTTACAATTTTGAACCGAATTTTCTGAACAGCACATGCTGTAGTTCTTTCACATGTGCAGCCACAGCTAAAAAAATTTCTTTACAATACAGAGGAACTGCTGTCTAGCAACATGCACAGCTTGTGCTGGTCCATTTCTAAATATTGATTCATTCTTAACAAACTTTTGAAGACTTGTGCAAGAAACAAAAAAAAGCTTCTTTCAAAACTTCTGAAGTCAAGTGATTTGTGTGGGGAAAAACCGTGCAAATATCGTCTCAGTTCTTTCTCAATGTGCTGTATAATTGCAGTCTGGTCCCCTCCCCCTGCAGTGAATATAATCAGCATCTGAATCTTTTCTTGTTCCTTTATTAGTATTATTAAACAAAATAATCCTCAGAGATCATATCCCAAAACTTATTTAAGAACATTAAATGGTACTTGTGTCCATTAAGGACTGATCTGGATGATAATGTGGTGCTTATATTTGTTATCACTGTATGAAAATTATTACAGTAATAAACCCACATAGTTTTCCGAGTTATTCAATTTAATCTCAGCAAAAACAAATAACTTGTCATGCAGAGTACTTTACATTACCAATCCACTGCTGATAGAAAGCCACAAAAAATTCATAACTGTCATTCCTCATTTACTCCTTCATGCAGACTGATCTGAATACTCTGCTTGGAAAACTGGCATTGAGTGAGCCCCAGCAGACCTGGAGGATAACTTTGAAGGCAGGCAGGTTCTCAGAGCATTTGAGAGCACATCCTAAAAAGGCATTTATAACTCTGCAATGAGAACGAGGATGACAGTTCAATGATTGGGTGTAAAGAATGCCATGAATAAACAATAAAGTGGTACAACAATTTCACAGATATCATTATTCTCATTTTATATTCAGACAAAGTAAGGCATGGCTTCTTAAATTTTTTGGTCTTCTATTTTGCAGCAAGTCTGAACTACAATAGGAGCTTTCTACAGTCAAAAACGGAAGTTATGCGTCCAGCAGAGTGACATGTAGATTTGAATACCAGAACATTATTTAAAAGAAGTTTTCTTATTATCATATTCTTCCATGTCCAAAGATACTTTATTTTTATGAATCCATATGCCTGAATTGTTTTATACCATACCACCGAGAATTTGGGAGTCACTGCCTAGTGCTGTATTGATCACTTGTCTGATAAATGCACCTAAAATACTGGCAAGAATTGTGTCATATAAATAGAATCAAAGTTTGTGGTATTATCACTATCTACATTTGATTCAGGATAGTGTTTTCACATCAATGTGCTTGAAAGGAAATGTCTTTGAAAGACACCTCACCTATCATATGATGAAAAAAGTTTTAAAGAAAATACTTGTGTCATTTCTGATCCAAAGCCTATGGGCAGCTATAGGCTGATTTAAGCTGAAGAATATATTTGAGCTGTACAATTTTTTGCACAGCTTTACATTTGAGATAATAAACCATGCCTTTTGCAGTAAATGAAAGTGTGACTTTCATTTTTCGTCTCATTATATAGAAGAGTAGAGCAAGATTCTCTCCAAAGGCTGTCCCTAAGAAGGTTCTGAAGAAAGTGAGTTTTTGACAAGAAGGAACTTGCTTAAGGTCATGTGGCACCACACCAGCAGAGACAACATGGGAGCATTATGACTTTCTCCCCAGTACCTCATTCTAACCGGTGGATCACAGTCCCATATTTCTGCAAGTCAGTTGGCCCTTGTCTGTCACAAAGACTTTCATCCTTTTATGGACTGCTATCTCATTGCTACACTGAAAAGAATGGTTAGAGTAGAGTTAGTAATTGGAATTTATGACTTGTGTACCCTATTTTACCACTTTTCCAAAGACTCATTAAATCTCTTTTATGTGTATTTTTCCCTGCCTCATACTTTCATTAACTGGAAAAAAAGAGAATAAAGTTACATTTACAACACCACTGCAGCCATGCAGGATCCTTGCTTGACTGATGTTCTTCTAATGAATTATATGTATTGTAAATAAGTACCAAAATCTAGCCCAAGGTCTTCACCATTAATTTTTCATTAATGAAATGCACCACTTAGCTTGTTTGACACTTAAGTGATTCCCATAAATTTAAAATAGAGGTCACCATAAGGAAAGCATTTGAAAGTGTCATTGAGGGAACAAGATAATGAACTATTCACCCTTCCCCAAGCACTTCTAAATTCACAGGCTAGTCAGTTGTAAAATTTGAAAATGAGCAATATTTTAATTCTTAGAGTAGATGCCAAAATTTAATGAAAAAAAAAGTACTCTAATAAGTGAGATTCTGCTTAGGGGCTTTTTGTTCTCTTCTGCTTTCTGCTTTTCTCTCCTTTTACATTCTATGGCAGGAAAATTCTTATGCCTTTTTTAGCTTAGTATGTCATGAAAAAATAATAACACCTGTATAAGAGAGGAGCAAAGGATAGAGTAGGCTTGGGGTTAACCTGTAACATCCTGCTTTGGCTGATTGCAATTGATGGTGGGGCATATGAGGCCATTGCTAATAGGCAACAGCTCTTCCACGTTCCAGACAGAGGAAAGCTCAGTCATAAGCTTTGACACTGCTTTCTCACAGGAAATCTCTCAAATAAGGCCTTGATCCAGGCATCATTTTCTGCTAGTCAGCTGCACAATGCTAAACAGTAGTTTCTCCTAGCTCTATCAGTCAGGTCATTTGATGATGTAGTTACAATACTACAGTTAGGTAACAGACTTGAATTGCAACCCTCTGGGCCTGAAAATAAAGCTGAAACATTGATATTTCCCTCCAGATCAAAATTTATGTGAGTAGATGTGAAAAAACCAAAAACCCACAACCAGCAGGAATAAAAACAAAAACTACAGCAAAACAAAAACAGACAAAAAAACCAAAAACCCAACCCAAAAAAAGCAACAACATGGGGGATAACACAAGTAACCGGAAACCGTTTTTTGGGCAGAAATAACACTGCCTACCCTGAAAGCCTGTCTGCTTACCAAGGCTGTTGTGAAGATTGGCACGTCAGAGTACAGCTCACTAACAGGCAGTTTGAGACAAGATCTGTGCTGTGCTTGCAGCAGCCTGGTGCTGCAGTAGTGGTGCAGAGATTGGCCTACAGAAGGCTGAGGGGACCATTTCACTGAGTTGTTTCCTATTTTCACTAAGGATCTGGTTTTGGCACGAAGTAAATATGTGAATGAAGCCAAAAATCCATGGTCCTTCCTGTGGATTTTCTTTCAAAAAAACCCCAAAGCATCAAAACCAAACAAAATAGAGAAATATATAGAAAACAACAGTTCAATTGTAAGGGCCCCCGCAAGAGCCTTTACTCTGCTATTAAATAAATGTTTCCCAATGTGTTGTCTGAACCTCCCCTTTCATAGCTTTGAACCATGCCCATGCCTGCTGCTGAAGGATACCAGGGAGAAGAGCTCAGCACCGCCCCAGAGCACAGTGAAGTTTCAGCCTACTTTCCTCCAAAGTAGACCAGCCTAGTGTACCCAGCTGCAACTCACAGGGTATTCCTCCCAGCCCTGTCACCAGCTTTGCTGCCCTTCTCTGAACACATTCAAGGGCCTCCACATCCTCCGTAAACTGTGGGACGCAGAACTGCACAGAGTCCTGGGGGTGAGGCTGCACCAGTGCTCCAAGCAGTGGGATGATGACCTCTTCTGGCCACCTGGTTACACTGTGTGGGCATTTTTTCTGGTACTTCGGAAATGTCAATTTTTCAATGGAAATAGCGATCTGAGGTGTCCTTTATATTTCCTTGTATGGCTACTGGATGGAAGAGGCACTGATTTTTGGAAGCATTCCTTATCAAGGCTTGTGAAATTGGGACCTTAAAACACTTGAAGGATTATGTACTCTGGATCACTTCCTAATTTGTGTGAAGAATGATGTTGTTTAGAGCATCCTAATGAACCACAGCCTACATAAAACCTCTAGACTACTTTCTTGGCTTTTCTTATATTCTCAAAATCTTCAACCCCTAAGTAAAACGTGTTTTGCATTGCTGCTGAGCATTGGTCATTTTTTCTCATCTTCCATCCGAGAGCATTCCATATTGTTGCATATTTTAATTGTTGGTTGTGAGATTTAAGAATACTGAGAATAATTTCTAATGTGTATCAGATACTACATAACCTATAAATGAGGGAAAGAAGTTTCAATGAAACCTTATCCAACTCTCATCAGTTGATGTGGTTAACTTCAGGTTTATTTGCAAGAATTGCAGTTCAAACATCATTAATACATTTTTCTCTACAATCTGGAACTGCATTCTCTTTTTAGGTGTGTGAAATTGTGAGAGAGAAAAAACTGAGAAAAAACAGGCTCTCACTCAAACTTTTCTAGGTATTTTGTCATCCTCAGTAAATGTAACACTATCCAAAGGCAGAAATAATTAGCAACTAAAATTTAATGTCTTGAGAAGTTTGTGTGTACAAGAAGGGTCACAGGCACAAAAAATTGGGATACTGCTTTTGCCACAAGAGTAAGACAGTAAAAGTGCAGTCAGCTCTCTGGGGAGGCATTAATTTTATCTAACAATGAAGTCTGAAATATAAGGTCATGAAAATATACATAGAAATACAGTAGGAATGTTTGCCTCTCACATTTACTTCCCATAAATGAATCTATCTTAGGCTATTTTTAAAAAATGATTGAAATACATTAAATTTATCAGTCATTTCAACGGCCCTTGCAAAAGCACCTCCTTGTTCATGGCTTTGGACAGGTGTCCACCAGCACAGAAATGGCAGAACTGTGACTGCTAATCAGTTCTCTTTTCAATAATCTCAGAAATAAATGCAAAAGGCAAAACCTTAAATCAAAGGATTGTCACTTTCAGCCTTTCAAAGCAGGATTTAGGCTTTCTGATAACTTGGATGGTGGTAATATACTCTTTGCTCATTCTCTTTCTTTTAGGGTTAATAAATAAAAGTTCATAGCGCTAAGGGGCACTTTTGCAGCAGCAATAAATTCTGAAGGCCATGAAGAGATGGTAATAATGATTACGCCTTTCACACTCACTATAAATACATAGCAGGACAATGGAGGCCAATCATCATTAACATCATCTGCTGGTAGCCCAATTCTGTGTGTGAAACGAGCAGGTAGGTCTTGGCCTTCCTGAGTGCTGAACAGGTGAATCCATAAAAAGACAGACTACAGCTGCAGCCAGCACTAATTGGCTCCCTTGTTGACTCTTTTAGTAAAGATGACAACTAGTGAGCAAGAGTGAATGCTGGACTTCCTAAATACAGCTGCCTCCTAAGGTTTAGTTATGAACAACAGATACTGAGCATACAGAAACAATCTGCCCTGCTACTTTCTGTACTGAATCTACTCTGTAAACCAAGGACTCCCCTGTTTTGGCTGCCCTAGTTGGCATCAAAGGAATTAAAACTGAAGCCACTATCAAGATTGGAGCACAGGTATTTCTCTTGAGGTTAATAAGGAGGGATGTGGTGATGTTGCTAGTATGCAGCAATGAAGAACAAAAAGCTTAAATCTCACCTTAATGCAACTTCAGATTAAAAAAATAATACTTTGTATTTTAAGTACATATTCTGCCTCTATCCATTTACCTCAGATCTGTATAATAAATCTTGAATTACTGTATGAATGTCTGTTTACATCATTCTTAATTTTCATCTCTTAAAACCAAAATTACCTTGGGAAAACTTGCCCAACTTACAAATCACAGTATTCCCTCTCACAGTTCACAGACAAGAGAGCTATTTCTTGATGAAATCCTTATACTACTTTATTTAAAGCTGATGAGACTTAGTCTGCATATTTGACAGAAGACTACAGAGCAACAGATTACTTCAGCAGATGCAGCTGGTGATGAAACCTTGCCTATCCATTCTCCAACAAAGTGTGTGCAGCCAGCTGGAGGTGAAGATGGCTGTCATACGATAGAAGTTGGGCAATTTTTATACAGAGTGGTAGTTTCTTCAGTCTCACTAACTGATATAGTAGAAAAGAGCAGCTGAGGTACAAAAGTCTTCCCCTTGAGTTGTTTGCTGTGTGTATCTTCATCACCACTCTGTCTATAACACAGTTTAATACTAGGTAGTAAACCACTTCAGGGAGGTTTCACCAGCTTTAGCATTCATCTTACCTTAAAATAACCTAACTCAAAGAAAAACAAACTTTCTGGTTTTACTTTCTCCTTCCCAAAGTGGGACATATATTAACTGGAATGGTCTATGCTGGTAAAACAGAAAAATAGTTTAAAGGTCACATGTTCAAAAGTTATTTTTAAAGCACATCTAAAGTAGGACATAAGTAGCTGCTTTGTAGAGAAGAGAATTTTCTCTGTTTATGGAGCTGGTATACTGTTTCAGCTGTTTCTCATTTGTGAGGAAAGAACTTCCATCTTCAAGGCATTCAATTCAACATCCTTCTGCCAATTTCATACCCACCACCACCAAAAGATACATATTCCACATTAAAAATGAAGGACTATACCCCATAGATTTGGGGACAAGGTGGAGGAGCTGAAAGTTAGGGAGTGCATCCCCCAGCACCACCTTAAAGCAAAAGAATAAGGTGTATACTATGGAACTTCTTACAGTGAAATGAGGACCCACTTGCATGTTATAGTGGATCATGCATCAAAGCAGCTGACAATGTCTGTGAAAGCTGGAGGGATTACCCTCAGTACTTGAAAGCGATACAACTAGGCTGACTACAAAGAGGGGAAAAAAAAGCATTGTCAGGGCTGAGAGGTAAGATCTGAGTCTAAACATAAAATGCTTTAGCCTACAGACTTCATTGAAACAAGCCTCTTTCTCAGTAAGGTACAAAAGGCAGACAACAATAAGAACTTCACTGGAAGGAGAGCCACCATATAACACTTTAATGAAATTTGATTCATTCTGTAATTGGGTCGCATCAGTAAAAATGAATGCAAATTTATGGGCTTACAATGCACTACATAGTAATGAATGCCTAATAAATCAGCTTTGAAAAACAATGGGTTTGTATTCTCACCCCAAACCTCTGTCCTTCATTAACCAGACCTACAAATGCCCCAAGGAAATATGGTATCAACTATCTACAGCACATATGCAACAGAAATCAGGATGTAGCTCAAAATTTACTTTTTTAATTAGGAATTTATGTCTCACCTCCTCCCATCAATGCAGGTAGCTCAAACTAAAACAAGATGATTACTTAAGAAATCAGTGCTTTGGGGTGCTCATGTCATTAGCAGAAAACTCCACTGGAAAGCCAGGCATGATGTGGATTCCAGTAACACAGCACTGTAAAAAGAAGGTCCAGCCCCACCATCTTTTCAAAAAGAGGAAGAAATCACTCAGAGGCCTTTTAAAATTATTTTATTTTAACAAGAGAGAAATCCATTTCCTCTAGACTTTGGAATGTAGGTCTCAAGGAAGTAGAAAGTGTTTCCTATGATGGAATTACTTATAGGACTGTATGTCAATTTAACAGGATTAAAAGCACTTAATATGGAAGTCTCCTGCTCTGCCATGCTTGCAAATAGATGCTGAACTATGTGTTTGAATTTCACAGAAGCACAAAATATTCTGAGCTGGAAGATGATCACAATGATCATCGAGTCCAACTCTTAAGTGAATGGCCCACGTGGATATCAAACCCATGACCCCAGTGTTATTAGCACCATGCTCTAACCAACTGAGATAAAATTTATTCCAGTAGAGACCTCTAATTCTTGGAAGGTTCTGGTCTTTTCATTAAAACTCTGCTTTCAGAAAAAAATCACAATCATTTAGGTTTGAAAAGACCTCCAAGATCATGGAGTCCAACCTTTGACCAATCACCCCATTGTCAACTAGTCCACAACTCCAAATGCCACCTGCAGTCATTTCTTGAACATCTCAAGAGATGGTGACTCAAGCATCTTCTTGGGAAAATCTCCTGAGATTCCCCAGAAAATCCCAATGCTGACTCAAAAGAAATTAAGTTCCCAAATATTGTTAGGGTCCATATATTGTATTTAAAAATACACTTGCATTAGGTTTGGTTAAAAAGAGATCTAAATCACAATTGTTATTTCTTTAGGAGTTTCAGCTGGGGGATTCAGGCTAGTAAAATGAAATGCTAGACACATGAAAAGAGCATGGAGAGTAAGATCATCAAAAACTTTCACCATTCCTTGGACTTCAGAGGAGCCAGTTCCCTCTACTGCAGTCATTTTTCTTAAAGCAAAATTAGTTCTGCTGCTGCATCTGCAACACATTTGCAGAAGTGGATGACAGAGGATTAGTAGCATGCTTCTGTGCTGCTAATGTGCAATAAGTTCTTTCATGCACTACTCTGTGTTTATTTCTCAATCTGTACAATATTAACCTCACGAAATCACAAGCAATATTCTGTTACCCCAAATTTGTAGTGTAAATAAATATTTACACAGCAAATTTATCTTGCTATAAATTGTATGATTGCAGTACATATTTTCCACTGTTCCAGCAGAGTAACATCCAAGCAGGGTCTTGGGGTTGGGGTCTTTGCTCTAGCTCTGACTTGCAGTGTCACTGGGGGGTAATCTTTTAACCTTTTTGTGCTGTGTTTAATCTAAATGTAAAATGAACTGATATTATAAACTCCCCTGAAGTGTTTCCATCCCAAGTGTGTTGTAAGACTTAATTAATTAGTGTCTGTGAGGCACTTCATGTGAAAGTTCTTCATGTGAAAGACAGTGTATACTGAGGTACTGTGATTGCTTGTCATGTTTATTAATGCTGAATAGAGCTAGAAAACAATTTTCAAAATATATTTTCCATGTATTTTAGAATTTGGTTAGGCAGAATTATTATAGGGAAATGTATGACTGCAAGACTAATTCATGCATTTTTCAGACCCCTGTCTCAGTTCTGGAAGATCTCCTTGTACTTGGCTCCCCAGCTGGCTCTCACAGGTCCTCTGTGCACCTAAAACCCCTGAGCACTTGAGTCTGAATGGAGTCAGGAGGCTGCCTATTGCCAGATCTCAAGGCATTCTCACAGGAGACTGTCTAGATCACCTAGAGAGGTGCTAATGCCAAGGGGTCCCACTGTTTGAGGGCAGCCTTCCCAGAAAGAAGTATGCTTAGAATTCAGCTGTGTTTCAGAGTATGGAGGTGGACTGCAGCATGTACCACTCAGACATTGGAAGGGATTAAAAATAATAATAAAAACAGGGACTAGATGATCTTTAAGGTTTCTTCCAAACCAAGCCATTATGGGATGATTCTATGAGTAACTTGGTCTGACTTCTTGCCCAACGTTCATGATTCTCTCTCCATGCTTAGATGTTTCCTTATGTCATTGTTGGTAATCTCTCTGCCTCCCCAGTATGCTTGTTTTTGTGTCACTGAGTTAACATGGCTTTTTGTCTCTGACTGGCAGAAATGGTCTGGACTGTCCACCAGAGAAAGATTTTGCATCCTTACAGAAAAACTCCATGGTATATTTTTATGAATGACTGCACAAAATCTACCAGAATTTATAAGAGGTTCATAGGCTCCCTCAAATCATCTCAGCCCTATCATAATGTCTTCAGACAGCAGATACACAAAGCTTCCATTACTGAGCTTTCTGTTCCCTAATCTTTTCTATGGATCATATAATTTTACTCAGGGCAGTAAACAAACTTAGAAGAACTAAGAATATTAAAGTGCCTAAAATTAGGTCATAAACTATGTAGTACCACAATGGCAGGCTGCAGTTCTATTCACTGAAGAATCAGAGATTTAAACCTGTAATAATTCCATTATGTTGTATATATTGATTTAAAAAATGCTTTGTGCATTAAATATTCACAGATACCTGTACACATATTCTAGAACTATAGAAAATTTTAAGGAGTTCATGAATTTTTACAAGAATTGTAATACATACAATACTCCCTTTTGTCTAAATGATGTCATCATGTTAAGCATTTAAGAAAAAGACAACAGTACCAAAGAAGAAAAAAAAATCTATGTTGAAATTTCAGTTATTGTTCTGAAAAAGAATATTTGATATCACAAATATGTAGTCATAGAGCATCTCAATTATTTTGTTCTTTTTTTTGGAATAAATGAGATCTCAAATGTGAGCAAGTGTTTAGTCCATAGTAATTAGGTCAGGTGAGATCTGGAAGCAATGGAAAGCCTCCTGGAACTATCAGCATTGTGTCCATTTCACCTAAAATTGATATGACTTAGCTCCAACAAGTTAATGAGCATTTCAGCTATTACTTCTTTATGAACAAACTCATTCTTTTCATTTATATATGATTAGTTTAAAAGCTCCCCAAAATTATCTACAATTATTAGTAAATTAATAATATGACAAATACTTTCAAAATGTTTTAGGCAAGCTAATACTACTGGGTTTTCATATAGCATTTTGCTAAGCTTTTAATGGTGATATTTCTTTACCAAAATAGGATGAATATTTGCTATGTTAAAAGGACTGTGTGTCTGCAGTCATTTAACAAACAGTACCAGCAACTGAGCCCCCATGGAACACCCAGATGTGGATGTGCAAGCTGTCCAATGGACACTGTCACAAGCTGGCAGGCAGTGATGTACCAGCGCCTAAGCCATGAAAGAAGCCAGGAATCCTGATCTGCAATTCCTTCTCCAAGCACAAACACATTTAATCCTGGCAAATCCTTAAACGTCTTTTGAAGGTCACTGCTTTTAATGTCACCCACTTATTGTATTAATATGGGTTTATTTATATGATTGCTTCCTCTGTGGTATCTAAAACTAGCCTAGATTAAACACAAGAATTTATATAGTAGCTAAATGTACAGCATTAGCATTGAATGACCTATGAATATGACATCTTTTAATGGAACTAATTCTCAAAACAAAATCAAACTTCAGAGCTGCTAGAAATGTTACAGTAGCTCCTATAGAAAGGGAAAAAGCAGTGTTCTGTTAGGTTTAAGATTTCAATTAATTATTTTGTGTTTGAGAAATCTGTGAAATGAAAGGGTTTCCCCTTTCATGGGATAACAATCTGCCCTCTTGTGACCATCCAAACTCCTGCTCTGTACCGCAATATTTAACATCAGAGGAGGCATTAAAGACCTTTTGTTCCCTGTGTGAAATCAAAACTCCTGTGTTATATTCTGGGGTCCTGTTCCTTAGGTTAAACTGCTTAATTCCCATGCTTCAATTGCAAAAAAAAAAAAAAAAAAAAAAAAAAAAAAAAAAAAAAAAATTCGCTCAAAACTCAAGATGAGAATTGACATTAATAGAAAAGATATTTTGCTGTGAAAGTGGAAAGTCTGAATCAGCTGACATTCTGTAAGTGCTCGGAGATGTTCAAATGAAAGTTGCCAGCACTAATACCAAGTAGAGCTGTATTACTATTAATGCCATCTAGCAAAGATTGCTGTTTTAAGAAAGAGGTTTTTACTATTTTTACAGTTAAGCTACTACTGCAATTGGCTAAGAGAGACAAATGGTATAACAAATGATTCAAAGAATTACTAGAAAATAATTCCACTGAGAGCTTTAGATGACATCTTTAACCATAAGAGATCCACCTACACACAATTTCTAAATATTTATAACAACACAAGGAGGAAATTAATGCTATGTAAATCCCTGCAGAATACTTATTTTGCTGGAAATTATTATATTGGAATAAGAAATTCTAATTTACTTTTGTGAATATATGAAAATTAAATCATTAATTATTCATACAAATAAAATGAGAAAATTAATATAGGCTGTATATTACAGTTCCAATATAATATAACCTGATCCCCTCCTCCATGGACATGGAACCTGCTGCTTTCCCAACTGTGCAAAAGTGCCACACAAAAGCTGGATATTTTCAAGCTGTGAAATTTTTCTCAACAATGCGGGATACAAGGTTTCAAGAGTCCAAACCTGTTCAATCCATTTTGTAGGTACTAATGCTCAAGAGCTAACTGCTACCCTTTCTCTTAGTTCTCATCTTATCCTGCCACTTCAAGGTTTATTTGAAAAGCCTGACCCCAAACAGGTCACTTCAGAAGAAATCAAGATTTTCAATATTACCAAAGCTTGAGGTTTTACCACAGTCTTCAGCAGCATTTCTTCTTAAGTTGAAGCATCTGGTAAGTCTGTAATTGCATGTGAATTTTCAAGTTTAAAAGGAAAAAAATACTTCAAGGATAAGTTTCTATGGAAAGAAAAAATGAAGAGAGGAGAAGAGAAAAAGAAGAGAAAAAAAGGAAGAGAAAGGGGAAGGGAGAGGAGAGGAGAGGAGAGGAGAGGAGAGGAGAGGAGAGGAGAGGAGAGGAGAGGAGAGGAGAGGAGAGGAGAGGAGAGGAGAGGAGAGGAGAGGAGAGGAGAGGAGAGGAGAGGAGAGGAGAGGAGAGGAGAGGAGAGGAGAGGAGAGGAGAGGAGAGGAGAGGAGAGGAGAGGAGAGGAGAGGAGAGGAGAGGAGAGGAGAGGAGAGGAGAGGAGAGGAGAGGAGAGGAGAGGAGGAGACAAAAAGCCTCATGCATTTAAAAGCAAGAAAAATGCACATAAAAGCACTTACCCTAGAACTGCAGAAAGCCAAGAACACTCCTTAGTCCCTGCAGCAATTCTCAATGGCTTATACCTCAGTAGACTGCAGTGAGACAAGCAATTCAGACAGTGGCCTTAGACCCCATGGTTGCTTCATTAAGCAGCATTCCAAATCATCAGTGAATATTTAGAAGGAAATGTAATCCCCATAGAGATTTTATAAACATGTTGATTGCTTTCTCATGGCCCTGGCAGAGTAAGAAACAATGCTCTGAAAAAAACATTTTCTCCTACATTTATTGTTTCTATCTCTGGGCATGTTGAGAACAAAGTTACTAATGATACCCTAAAAACAGAGCCCTTTGCCAAACTGTGGCTCAAGTTCCTGCAATATCAGCTGTGTTTTAAAGATCTGACTCTTGTGGGAAGCTGTGCAGCAAGTCTGCATGTAAGACCAAATTTTCAGAGTGAGGGTTCTGTATTCCCATTATGCCACATGAAAGGAAAAGAGGACTGAATCAATGGCTTAGGGTTCCCATGTCCCATGAAGACTTCTACCACTCACAACTGACAGATCACCTACTGCTGTCACATCTGTATGTTATTTCCAACACATTTACATTTGCTCTATTAAGAGGGTGAACTACAATTTTACTAAGGGTGGCTCAGGTGGCACACTCAGCATTGGAGCTGTTATTGTCTTAAATGGTTGGTGGCCAAGATCTGCCTGGTTCTGCAGCAGCTGCCTTCAGCTGGAAAGGTTACCAACAGTGACTGCAATGAGAAGACATCACTGTACAGACCTGTCACTCTCTCTTGAATCTGCAAATGCTGGCCAACACTGCTACCATGAGTGATGCTCCATCACAGCTCAGCTGCCTCCCATCTGCTGTGGACACTATATAGCAGTATTAGCATGAAACTTCTTCAGCACTCAGCTTCAAGTTTTCCAATTTCTTTTTTTTTTTTCACACTAGATATTTTAATGTTTTCCAGTGGACATATGTAGATTTTCACAAAGGATTAGTAGTAAGAGCAGGTTTCCTTTTCTAAATTGGGTTGGCCATCTAAATAGCAGTATTGTTTAAGCTGGCTCCAGTACCCTCTGCTTTTCTTCTTGTCCCTGAATTATCCTTCAGATAGTGGTGCTAAAAACATTTATGTAATCAAGTTGCAAGGAAGCAGGAAGTCTGGTCCAGCTGATAGATAACCTAGGTGAAAATAATCATTACACTGTTACTAGTTTTGCTGTTTTGCAACCGAACCAGTTTTCTAGCCCAGTTCACAGAATGGCTGCACAAACACATATGCAGAACCAGCACAGGGCCAGTAGCACACAGCAGATTAATAAGCACTCAAGGCAGAACTCTGGCTGAAAAGCAGTTCATTAGACTGCCCTCTTGCTTGAAAGGTTGCAGTCTGGAAGTCACAGTGTACATATTAATACAATGCCTTCTAACATGGAATAGTCAAAATCTCAGGGAAAAAACATCCACTTGCACTTTTTTTGACATTCATGCCATATGCATCCATAAAATTGATGCTTGAGACAACACAGAAAACAATATGCATGATTTAAACACTTCTTGTTATTCACTGTGTACTCCCTGCTTCGTAAGAGAAAAAGAGGAGGGAGAGAGAGAGAAAAAAAGAAATAATCTTGCTAGCTTTTTGTTCTGTTTTGTTTGCAGGGGATTAAAATTATTTTACCCTATGCACTGGGGATTTCATCTCAGGCAGCTGTACATTTTCACCTGCATTAGAACATTAATGTGTTCTTAACAATTTAAGACCAGCATTCTGGTCCCTCTGTAAATACAGGGAATTAAACTCCATTCAGTTGTGGTGCTGCATGCTGAGTAAATCTCCAAGTAGTTGAGCTGTTAATTTTTTTGTTTTGTATATCTTGCCTCTATTAAACCAATTTTTTCAATCATGCTGCCCAGTCACCTGCTGCCTGCACTCTGAAGTATCTCGTGTGCCTTGGATGGTGATCCCTCTGTTGCTCTCTCCTCACAGCATTTCTAACAGTGGGGTACATTTCTATTTGTGGTATTTATACTTGCTTCTAGAAAGACATTTTGGATGGACATTTTCCAGCTTTCTGACAGGTTCTCTCCAGCCCTCTTGCGCTACTCTGAGATGAAAAGGACCTTATTGGGAAAACCTTATAATAATGGAACAAGGACAAAACACTCCCTCTGACTGAACCTTTGAATTTTAAAAGACATAGTGCTACCTGCTATGACATTTTTTTTTCAAATGCACTTTAGACCAGGCCATGAAAAGAAATATAAATTTGCACCAGTGCATTTTAGACAGTTCCCTTTTTTGAGCCAGAAACACCTCAATGCAAATAAGCAGAGCTAAATGAAACTAAAACTAGGCTAACAGGGTGAAATTATCCTGAGAAAAGCAGTAACAAAAATACAAGGGCAAAATTTTTCTCATCTTCTAAGTTCTTATGGAGCTCTTGACACCACCAATGACTTTAGCAAAATGTCACTAGGACCAGAAAGAAAAATAAAACAAGGGAATTTTTACCCAAGTTCTTGAAACTCAATCACTCACACAGATATCTGAGCACTGAGAAGGATGTGAATCACAAAAGTTAATATTGCTATAGAAGTGACAAGTGTCTAAAATTGTTGGCATCCCTCACTGGTCATCAAATGGACAAAATTCGCTGTATTTCCCCAGAAAATACAAAAATTAAAGTACAAGATAAGTAACTGGCATTATTTTAGTCTCTGAAGGCGCTCAAGTTTTATATAAGGTTTGCTTTATAAAGGAGACATAACCATCACTATCTCACACAAACAGCCCAGTATTTAAATATTTTACTTGTCAGACTACAGCTTTTCTCAGTATTTATAAGCCTGTCTCTGTTTTCTAAGTATTTATTTAGCCACAGATTTCCAGGTATTACTCATAAAGTTCAGCTCACATATAAATAAATTATTTTCTAGAAATTCAGTCCTAGTACAAACCAGTGCCTCACTTCTGCTGATCTCTTCATTCTTCATTTTCTTGCATCAGGTCTGTTTATGATTCATTGCTAGAAACTCATCAGTATCCTTTCCTTAAAATTGCCTACTGTATATGATTAGACCTTTTTAAAGGAATTCACCCTGTAGTATTGTGCTGAACTTTACCAAAGTGCAGCTCAGGTATAACTGATCAATCAGTGAAGCTGCTGCTGTTCTACCATCCCATTGCACCCCTTGGAAGGATACAACTTGATGAAACTTCCATTAGTCTAATCTTTCAATGCTCAGTACCAAAACAACTATGTCATTCCTGTCCTTTAGATACCCTTGGACAACTTCAAACAAAGTCTTTCCCTGCATGACCTGTCCAGCTGTACATTACTCAATAATGCAAATGAATGTGTGGGGGTCTCCAGAAAATGGTTTTTCACATTTAATTTCTAGGGAATGTCAATTTCCATCAAGTGATACACAAACTGCATGTTAATCAAATTCCATGTCTATAGGGGCTTGAGTGTACCTACCTCATGAATATGCAGGCAGTTCTGGTTTTTTGGGTAAGACACAAGCGTATTTCTTAACAGATAGGGAGTGCATTTATGTGTATATATTTTCTTCCTCCTTGGTTTTTTTTGCATAAAGCAGATGAGATCCGGTGTTTGCCAGAGCAGACATATTTTTTCCAAGGTACAACAGCAGCCTAGAGCTAGATGATAAAACTTTGCCTGCCATCCATATAATGCAACTGCAGTTTGAGTGTTCTGGATTTCATGTTTTTGTGTTGCACAAGCATAAAGCTGAAATCACAGGCAGGGTGATAAATGTCAACAATTTATTCAGGGTTTGAAAACACTGAGAATCAGCTCTCTCCTTGGTCTGCTTTCATTCAGACGTCTAACACCAGAAATGGCTATCAGATCCCCTTGACCTTCTGTGTAATATATGCCCTAAAATTTTACCATCATCTGTGTATTGAGCTGGCTTTTTTTTCTTTTTACTGAAATATACCTCCTAAAAATATGTTTTGTATTGCTCTATTTTTATTCAAGAAATAAAGACTCCATATCCCTTAATGTTTGTTCCAATGGTTAAACAATCTCACTCTTAGAAATAAGGCACTGATTCTTAATTTTAATTTATTTGGATGAAAAATACAGCTATTCATTTTCTTCATGTCTTTCCCTGCTAGATTAATGGGGACATTATTATTTAGTAATTTTGACTTTTGAAAGTACTGATGTCTTGCAATAAAGTCTCTTCTCAGTCTGTTTTTGGTTCAGCTAAACAGACCTTGCTCTTCAGGCTTTTTCTGTAATGAATTTTCCATTTGTTGTGGTAAAGACTTATCTTCTGCATTGTTTAAACTAGGGAATTAATCCCTTAAAAACAGTATTCTTGTAACATGCTAATGATACAAGACAGTATGTGTCCTGGTACCTCAGTTACAGATGTGTTCCAAGTTAAAGCCTTATGTGCATCCACAATTACATTTATTCTCCACAGACCTGAGAGAGCAGAACTTGAACTTCTAGGAGTAATTCTTCAGTTTTCAACACTGCTAACACATTCGTATTGTACTATGCATTCATTACATAAATCAAACCTGACTGCAGACAGAGAAAGAAGGACAAAAGAATTAAGTATCTTTTCCAAGAGTCAAAGCTATGGAGAAATAGGATGAGGACAGTACGGCATCCAGCAATGTAAGCTGCCTGCCTTTCCCAGACCCCATCTGCTCTGTCCATAAATCCTTTAAATGCACTTAGTGATACAAAAGATTATGGAATCTTGTTACAGCCATTTGTCACAGTGCGGGGAGAACTTGAACTTGAGACACTCAATATGAGTGAACAGCAAGCTTCGTTTATTGATTAGAGTACTAGACATTTATCTACAGCAATAATAAGCTCATGAATATTCTGCAATCTAAACTGTCCATTGGCTACCCCACAACATCAGCTCTTCCCCATTTCTCAGAGGTTATGCCCCTCCTTTCTCATGTCTCTTTCACTACTTGTTATGAACTACAGCTATGCCCAAGGACACAGTGTTTTTGCAGGTGCAAAAACTTAGATTAGGCTGGGTCCAGTACTTTTCCAGTCCTTAGTTAACTTAATATTCCAACAGAATCTGAAGGCTTCTTCTGATGTTTAACATCCATAGATCTGGTGCAAAAGGGGCCATATTTCCATGAAATCTGCTAGGTATAATTTAGAAAATTTGCAAGAAGAATAATTCAAATCACTATTTATGAAGAAAAAATGTTTGAGGAAATCCTGCCTGTAACAGAAAGTCTGACTGAAACCACAGTTATTTTTGGATCTTAGATTTCTGCAAGTGGCTTACCCTGTCTGTGAGCTTTTAAAGTAGTGAATCTGCTTTTTCCCATACTTTCTACTTTTTTTTGGAGGCAAACTGACAGCACCATATTTAGATAATGATGACACTCTCACATGTTCCCTGTTGGCATGGCATATAACCTAGCTGCCAAAAAATGCATTCAACTAATAATCAGCATAGAAATGTTTCTCATTAGATGGGTATATTTTTTTTACCAGAAAAGAAAGTCCTCACTTACAAGAGAATTTTTTTTTCTTTTTAATTCTGTTGGTTGAAGCCTAACTCTATGGCTAAAAGAGAACACAAAATGAAATTCCTATAAAGACCTAAGCCAATAAAGTGGTTTAGATTTGATCTGCCCTGGCCCAAAGAAATTCCATAATGGATAACTAAGATAAGTGTTGTGACAGCAAACCTGACCTTAGGTCTCATCTCGGCATGTCACATTTTGCTAAGAAGGCTGGGAGACACTTTTGCTTATCTGTCATTTTCTTTAATCAGGGCCTTAATCCTTGACAGAGAATGCTCAAAAAGGACCCTAATGCTGCACTGGAGCTCTACAAGATACACTTTTAGCTTGTGAGGGCTTTGAGTCCTGTCCTTTGGTACTCTCCTTTGCCAGATTCAGAGTCCAAAGTGGTCAGATGGTTAAGGCCCTTTTCCTCTGATGCTTTTGGACAGGTGAAAAGCTTGGTTTCTTTCTACAGCAATCACATTATTTTTTTCTCCTTTTTCAAACTTTGTACTATTTAAGCATGTCTAGTTTCACTGGCTTTGCACTATATGGGGCTACTATCAACAAAAGGAAGAGTTGTAAAATAAGTCTTCATCTCACTAGGTGAATTCATTGCTATCATAAAAATAAAGGCCCCCAAGGTTCATTGCATCCAATGTACTGAAGACACAGAGTGCAAGCTTGGGGAATTTACTGTAGCACACCACTGTGTCATTGTACCTACCTGAAAACTTGGCTCAGCTGACATCTGAAAGCATTATTAAAGAAAATGCAACCTAAGGGGAAAGAACCAGGGATGTTTGATTTGTCAAAAGAAAAATGGACATTATTATGCAGTCAGAAAGCAACTTATAAGCCCAAGTGAAGATGTTAGCTGGGCTTTATTAATGCTTTCATAAATAATTTGCTGAAACAGAGCCCTTTTACAAACTGCATACTTATTTATCTGGTTTGGGAGTTTGCCCCTTATGAGAAGCAATATCATTTGAGCAGGAATTTGAAAAAGGTTTCAAAGCCAGTTTTTTAAAGGTGGTTATCCTGAAACATTCAGGAATGTTTTGTCCAGTGAGTTCAAGAGAGGCCAACAGGAAACACCAGATTGCCTCTAGCAAGAGAAAGAGCTGGAGAACAGACTGTTCAGGAAACCTCCCTGTCTGACCATCTGGGAGCCACTCTGGCAGCCACAGTCACAACACCTGAGCTGGGACTGAAACCCCAGCAACAGCCTCGACACCCCACGCTCATAGAGTGAGTCAGATCAGCTTTCTTACTAGCTCAGCCTTAGGTTTCCCAGACCAGAGCCTCAGATATCTCTCCTTAAAATAGCTTCATCATGGCACAACCACAAAGTGACAGCTCAAGCTGGGTACCTCCAAGGAGGGCCCCCAAACAAAGGAAACCCTGGCTTTTTACACCCTCCCAGTCAGTGCACACAAAAGCCTGGGGGCATCAGCTCCATGGAGTGTCCTGTGACCTGGCTGGGCCACGGGTCCCTGTGCCCCTTGTTAGGCAGAGGGTCAGCACCAGCCCATGGAGCCTGGCCTCAGGCTCCCAGCACCCAGAGCTCAACCTGCAGCTCAACCTGCAGCTCACACTGAGCCACCTGCACTAAATGGATTCCTCAACAGACTGCGTGCCATGAGGAAACAGTAGGTGGCAACAAGCTTTAGGATATCCAGCAAACATTATTTGCCAGACATGTCACAGGACTGGAGGTGCTTGCTGAGTAAAACATGTTTCCAAGCAGCACTGTCCAGGTTGCTCTGTTGCTAATGCAGATCACTGGAGGATCAAACAGAAAACAAGACCTAAGTGTGCAAGCTTCTGTTGAGTCCCAGAAACAATTCCAGCCCTGAAGATACTACAGCCTAAAGAAAATGGGAAGGAATTTTAGGGAAATAGAAGTAAACATAGTAAAGTGAGTCTCCCATGGTTGTACAAGAGGCAAGTGGTAGAACTCAAGGGAAAAAAAAAAAAAAAAAGAAAAATCAAATCAACCTGCCTGCTGCCTTTACAGCACAATACTATCTCCTAGATCAGCAACAGTATCACCTGAAGGACCAATCCCCAGTTTCAGGATTCACCTCATCTAATTTAAAAGGCCTACTTCTGAAAGTGTTGGCTATATATGTCTTTATGATGAACAGACAATTATCAACAGAACATCTCACAGGTTTTTCATTATATCTTTTTCCAGGAGGAATCACAACATAGATGTTTCCAGGGTTTTGTAAAGAGAAGAGACCTACCCAGCATAAGGAGGTCAAGGATTACTGGAATCCTTGATTCAATTTGTGTTTGAACATGAAGATAACCACAGCTGATTCTAGAATTTGAAAAAGGCAGAGAGAAAATGCTTTAAAGAAAAAGTATTCTGCTGACAGCAATTGTAATTTTACAGGCTGTCTAGAGAAAAGTTCTAATTCTCAGCAGATTCATGTGATCATGTGTACTATGAACAAAGGAAAGCCAAGTATTTTCACTGATATTCCTGGGAAACTTCCCTGGTGATCCTGATGTAAACACAGAACTACTGTATATTCTCAAAATAAACATACAACTCAACAGACTGATCATACCACATGAGAACACAGCTTTAAAAGCCTGTGTTCTAGACATTTCTGGCATGGGAGACTGCTGGGATAGAGATGGGGAGAGACTTTGCCAATTGTTTCAAACTTGTTGCAGAAACATAGCCTAGGCAGAGATACAACTGTCTCCTGTGTATATATGAGGAAACACTTTCCTTTTTCTAATACATTCTCTTCCAGTGTTAGTACATATAAATATATATTAAAATTTTAAATCTCTTTTTTAAAAATTAGACAATTAACAACCCTGAGCACATGGGTTTATTTGCCCTCAAGACAACATTTTCCTATTTTCCCCCTCCACCCATTTCTAAACAATGAAGCTTTCTAACAAAGATTTCTACATTATTCCAAGTCTTAAAACCCATTTTCAAATAAAACAAACAGAAATGTTCAAATAGAGATCAAAATTCATAGATTCCTTATGCTAAGACAGCCAATATATGAAACACATAGCTGGAATCATGCTACAGAGGTGAACTCCTGCAGAGAGCTGAGTGTGAGTGGTATTACCTGATGGAAGGACTACATTGTGTCTTTCCAACATTCCTTTGCTGTAAAAGATGATCCCAGCTGTCCTATGAAAGTCCCACAGCTGTAGCAGGACAGCTTCACTCATCCACTGCAAAAAGTCCACATTGTTCCCAGGGAAAAAGAAGCCATGCACATTGTTCAGCATCTCACTGAGGCTGAGGAATGGGCTGGAAGCACAAGAAAGACTCATGGGAGCTGTGAAAGGTCTGGACACCTGGCCATCTCTTTCTGGAGCAGAAACAAACTCAAGTGATTTTGAGCAGACATAAATGATAAACCACTCAAAAAGCTCCACTTCTTAAAACTACATATTCACAAAGTTACTTTAATTTGGTGTGAAGGTAACTACTGCAGAAGTAGCCTTGTAAAACCCAGAGAGAAATTCAAAGTATGTGTTGTCAGCTGAATTTTCATTGCTACTTTGATGATAAATCAGAGGGAGCCTGTATCAATTCAGCTGAATATGTCACAAACCAGCAGGACTGAGATTACCATTGTGCTCTCATACTGCAGATCAGACATCAAATTTTGTGCTTCCCCTCTCCTGCATTTGGTCAGGACAAAGACATCTCAGACTGCGGTTTGCAGTCTGGAGTGCTATAAAAATGTGGTATAATGAATACCACAAAAAAGCAGGAGTGAACAGAAAGGCAGCAAGCTGAAATTTTTCAGCATTAGTCAGTAAAAAGTAGTGATCATCTTTAGTGGCTAGAAAGGGGATACTGGAGCACCTGTCATGGCTTACTTGTGGAAGCTTTTTCTATGAAAAAATCTGTTCTTCAAAGAACTCCAAAATCTGTATGCTTTCTTAAGATGCACCTACATTAGTGTTTCAGCTTCAGCTCAGGCATAGCTTTGATTCAGCTCTGCCACCTTCCTGCCATCTGCGACCATTTGCCTGTCACTGATCTCAGTTTCTGAGTGCTTTTGGTGCTTGCATGCTAAATTCCTGTTAAAGGAAACCAAGTGAACATCTGTGCTCCACATGTGCTTCATCATTTAATTGGGCACACAGAGCTGTGAATGACCCTATGGGCCAAGCTACTGCAAGATTTCCCTCAGGGTTACATAGCACCCATCTACAACTGAAACACTCTTGAACCCTTAAAAATCCTGTGACAATCTGCTGTATTTTATAAAGGACCTAGATCAGTGCTTCCATCTGGCACCAACTGCCAGCACTCCAGCACTGACTATTCCAACTGATCTGTTAGCTATTCCCAAAGATGAAGACACATTTTACATGTTTGCCTACCTCTTATCTGGTTTGCGAATCTGTATTTTACTCCCCTTCTCCCCCGCTTTTCTTTTTTTTTTTTATTTTCTCAGCATGTTATCGCCTATTCCTTTCTCCCAGCAGAAAATCAAAAATGTTGCAATTTGACAAAAAAGGAAATATAAAATTTGCTTGAAGACTGGGAATATTTCCTTAGATGTTAGTATTACATGATGTCAGCCTCCTCTTGATTGCTGAGATAAATGGTGTTCAGTATTCACTCACATTTGGACAACATAAAAAGGGAAGGCAGACAGAGATGCAACGTACTTGAAGGTGGCAAAATGTGTGCCCATTTGTTGGGAGCTCTGTGCTGAAACTGCATCTCCACTGGATTTACTGCTCTCTGCTGTCACATCTGACCCCATGACACCAGCACCAAGAGTGGGCCAACAGCACTTCCCATCTCTGTGCCCCCAAAAAACCACTTGCAAGGATGCAGCCCAGGGTGTTACCTTACCCCACCCAGCCTGTCTCCACAGCACCTTTAACAGCTCCCAGTACCAAACAAGTTGGATGGAAAGGCAGCGCTGACTTTCTGCTCACGTTTAGTCCAGGCTGGGATGGAGAAAGAAGGATGATTGGGGTATCTTGTAAAATAATAGTATTGTGCTCCAAAATGCGGGGAAGTGCTACATGTCAGAAAGCAGAGTGATGGCAAAGGCTTTCATGTTTCTGAAAGCCATTGTCCCAAAGCCACATAGCAACTCCCTGTGTAAGGAAATACCCGCCCACTCCCTATCCTCTCTGAATGCCAAGCTTAGTCTCAGCAGCAAAAAGAGCCATAAATGTGGTGTGCCATGATAAAAGAGCCCTGCTAGACTTCCACAATAGCCTGTCTTTGTGAATGCCCTGTCCCTTGTAGGAAGCAGTGGTGAGACCACTACTAAAAGCATAGTTTATACCTCTGCATTGTTTTGTACTTAATCCCTTAGCCAGAAGGATTAAGTTAAGGGAGCAAGAAAGGTTCTGCTGCTCCTGAATGCCTGTTGTGTGCATGCAATGTGTTGACCTCTGAGCATGGCCTGCAAGCATTGTGTTTTCCCAAGGATGTTCAGTTGTTTTCCTTAATTTTTATTTCTTCAGTTGGGTAAATATCACGTTTTCTTGAAATGGAGCACTGCTAGTTTTTTCAATCAATGGAAAAGGGATTTATTTGTCTGGAAATGCAGCAATTTGTGCAAAGTCTTTGAAAACACATGAGGATGATTGTTCATATCATGAGGCAAAATACAGCAGAAATTATAGAAGCCTACAGTGAATCTCCAAATCCCAGTTATGTTCCTAGGCCCCTTGCAGGACAAGGTGTGATTTCCCACTCAGAGACAGAGCACAGTAAGAATGCTACTGGTAATCTGGAAGACAGCAATAGTAGTGTGAATGTGTGTCCATAATCAAGACATACAGGACAACACACCCCCATGTGTCACAGCCATGGCTCTGACTGCCTTCTCCAGCTAAAATTTCCATTATTTATTACATCTTCACTTACCAGAGGTACCCTGCTATGGACAAATGAGACATTACCTAGGTACTCCCAGTAACTGTTGCTGCCTCCAGGAAGAGAGCTAAGATTCACTTAGAATATTTTCACTACATCTCCTGGTTGTCAAGAGTTTGTGTCTGAAAGTATCTTAACTTTAGTTCATTTCCTAATTTAGATAGTGTAATCTTGCCGGTGTAGCTCTTGCTGAATCTGACATTTTAGAAGAAAGTGTATACTGCTTGGGAAGTATAACCTTACACTGATGACATGATGAAAGAGGAGCTCATAACAAGCAATAACTGCACCAAGCTCTGTGCATTTCATCATTAACCATATTATTAATGATCTGGATTGCTGACAGAAACTGTGGTTATATTGTAGCTACAGGCCCTCATAACAAAAATTTCGTGAGAAACAAAGGTAGTCCACAGACCTATGTGCAGCAGTGGTCACTGCTTCTGAAATTGTGAAAGGAAAGAAAAAGATAGTAGAGAAGTCCAGTCTAAGTAAATACTCTAAATGATGTTCCAAACATAAAATAAATAATTTTTAAAGGTATTAAAAACTCCAGCAGATGGATTTTCATTAACTAACTCTTAAAAACAAGTGAAAGTAAAACAAAAACTAAAGACTATAAACAAAATATTAAGCTGCTGAGTCCTTTCCATGGAGTACTGAGGATTTTGAAGTATATACATTAGGCACACATTGCAGGACAGGAATGCAGAAAAAAAAAGATAAAATAAAATGAAGAAGAATGAAAATATTAATTTATAAATGAAGAAAGGGAAGAGAGATTTGTCAGAAACAAAAGTCAGGTGCCTGCAAGCAGCAGGGGAAACAATAATATAAAAGAGAACTGATTGTTTCTGAACAACTGGAAAGGACTCTCAATTTAATAAAGACAACAGCACCTAGAGAACATACTAAGATGTGCTTCAGCCCTATCAAGCATCTGGCAGGCAATTCCATTACACTTGAGACAGGAACCAAAGACATTACAACACTATTAAAGGTTGTTACATACATTAGGAGACAAGGGGCTAACAGAGGTTCATGTCATGCTGAGACATTTTGACAATAATGGAATTTCAGTAATCAAACCACTCTACACAAAAACAAAATGTCCAGGCAGTTTAATATCCCAGACAGAGGATCAGCACAAACTGTAGCTACACAAGTTTTTAAGGAAAAAATGCTGCACTTCTAAGTGGCATGTGAAGAGAGAAAACAGGACATTGAAAGCAAGGCATAGAAAATTTGTTCCACGCATGGTTATCTGAGGTCCACAGGGAAGCTGTCTTAGTACACTGGCTCCTCTTCTTTATTCCCCTCTTTAAAATCCACCCTGCAAGCTTCCTTAGCCTTAACTCTAGTGAAGCAGAGTCCACCTTAAAGGAATGAAGATTAGCAGAAAAGTCCAGAGTATTGGAACTACTCAGCATGCAAAATTGGCATCCTAACAAATAGTTCTCACCTGTGAGCTCCTGTGAATTATTACAGCATTTAAGAACAAGAGAGACAAAGTGTATTTTTAGCATCAATGTAGGAAGACTAAGACACATGCCATTCATTGATAAGCAAGACAGAAAGACTGTACCAGAGCTGTGGTGCTGCAAAATGAAGTGTTGTGTTGCCAAGCTTCTTCTGCTCATTTTCCCCTCTACTGCCACTGATTCAATGGCATTATCTAGTCAATGCATGCAATTCATATTAGAAGTATGTGTTTTTATCCACTGCACATTCTACTTGCACATGTATAGCCTGTAATCAAAAACAGTACAGCTGAAGCATTTGAAAACCTCAGAAAACAGAGCTAGCTGTAGCTTGTGAGGCTGGAGCTGGTTAGCAATGTGTTCCTATATGTATTTTAAACATTAGAAAACATTTTTATCCTATTCCAGAAAAAAGCAAGCAGTCATCCATTTCCTCCCTCCCATGTTCAAGGCCATTCTTGTGAGGGGAACAATGACAATGCAGCAGGAATTACACGCCTAGCAAGGTACTCACATGATACAGCAGCCTGTATTACTCAACAGGGTAGATGATTCTTGCAAAATCCCTTCTCAACCTCTTTCCAAATCAAGCAGTGAAGCTGACATGTCCCTTCTTCAGGCAGCCTGGGGTTGCTGTGATATATATTAAACAACAGTGCCTTTCTTCTCCTAATGAACAAACACACACGCACACAAAAATAATCCCTTTTCTTTTCAGGAACTCTGTATATTCCTGGTCCAACACAGAATTGTTGTACTCGGTCCATGGCAAGCTAGTTGTGCATTCATTTGCTATTGAACTTGGGAGCAACCCAAAGATTTATGAAAAAAAGAATACCGTAAAATTCCTGATTTAAGCTAGGGAAGAACAAAGGTTTAGTCACTAACATGAACTTTCCACTCTTTAAATAAGCTGTATGAGACTAGAAATGTCTCAACAAGCAATAACTTCTCAATGAGCCTCCTTGCATTTGTCCATTAGCTATTACCCAGAAATATGACTAATGTTTAAGGTCTCATTTTTCATTTAAAAACTGAATATAAATCCTTCAAAAATCTTCTAATGAGTTTGCAAATTCATTTTTACATACTATTTCTATCAATTCAGTATTATTTACTATCATCAGTCTCCTTTGACAACTCTGAGCAGTGTTTAAGGCTTGTTAAAGAGAGCTTACTATGCTAAACAAGAAAGTCAACAAAATCTGCCATATAAACAAGTGTGAACCACAACAGCACTTTGCAGTGAACATTGTCACTCATTGGGAATAATCTTTTACCACGAAGATAAGAAATTCACCTCTACAATATTGAACAAATTTGTGAAATACTCACATACTCCTATTACTGATATAATGACACACTCATTCTTCACTGCTCTGAAAAAAAAATGACCCTTGAAACAGGCAACCTCCTTTGTTTTGTTTCCAAGCATCTGTAACACAAAACTTCTGCTCACTAGAACATATTGGTCATACCAGCCTTGATGCAACAGCAAACTGTATTGCCCTCCATAAAGTACCCCTAAACCATCAGAACAAAAATAATTCATCTTGTCACAGATTTAAGTAGTTGAAGGCTTCAGAAGCTGTTAAAACCTGTTTACAGATCTGGATTTGACAGTACATCCATGTAAATCCAAACTGCTTTATAACCATTTTCTGAGTGATGTAGAACCAATGAAATAAGCCTCATTAGCAGCCACTCTCACCTCAAAGAAACACCAGGTTGGAAATGGCTCTGCAACCTTTCATTGCAATTGGCATTTTGTTTATAAAGAGTATAGAGAGTGAGGCAGAAGTTGACCTTTCTGTTTGGCATTAAGTTCTCAGCTGGGCATTCTGCTAAATGGCAATCTGCTAAATCTGATGCAATACTGTTATCAGCCAACTAGTTCTGGTTCTGACTTAAGCCACCTCTTTCGTGCAGGTCACTGTAAGGCTGTCAGTAGAAACATTTGGTTACAAAAGTGGATTCATAGACACAGAGAGTCAGGATCTGAAGAATTTCATTTCCCATTTCCAAACTAGTGAGCTCACTGGAACAATAATTTCACAATGGCAGATATGTGATATAGCAGAAAACCTAAAAAAAAAAAATTTCAGCAACTGAGGAATCTTAGCAAAACCACAGAAGTGCCAATTTTACAAAACCTGACTGTTTTATCAAAGCTGAAAACAGGAAAGAAACTCTCTGCGACAAATTTAATGAGACTACATTTCTGTCCTTACAAACTACATCAACAAGGTAATTTTACAGACTACTTTGTCTTTTCATCTTTGTGACTCTGGGCGAATTATGGCAGGCAACATGAGAGAAAAGGAATTTTGTGATCCCATTTCTGATAGAACACATTGCCTGAAGATATCACCGTTGAGCTCTGTTTAGCAATTGAAAGTGCGGATAAGCCACCCACAGAAGAGCTCACCTAACCCAGTGTAACAGTAAGGAAAGTAAAAAAACTGCTCCTTACAATCAGGTTTCAGGAAAAATTAAAAAACATCATTAGCTTAAAGTGAAACAACACATGTTAGTATATGACATTAAACCTGTTACTTCAGGGTTGGTGAAAGCATCAGTCTTTTTCACACATCCTAAAATAATGCATCTTAAAGATAAATCAAGGGACAAACTTTATGTTTCTGAATCTCTGGAAAAGCTCCCATCAAATGAGAAATGCATGCAATATTCTGGCTTTACAGGTCTCACTATGTTAAATTAAACATTTGGCCATGGCACAGCTGAAGTCTCTATTTTTCCATTAAAAGGGTAGTTTGATGAGTTTCTCTCCCTTTTACAAAAGTTAGGAGCTTTGAATCTGAGAACACTTCAAGCTGATAACTATTAGAAGCCCAAAAGCCAGCGTAATATCAGGAAGAATATATTTTTCTTCTCTCCCTCTTATGACATTCACATTTGCTTTTGTTTTCACACTTTTCAAGAATGGCCTTGAAAGCTCTCTCAAGTGTCTCTGGGGCAAAATGACACATTTGTCTGAAATTCCTTAAACTCAAATTTGAAGAGCTGACTGCTCCTTTGGGGCTAGCAGAATCATTCTTCATTTCACTGCATGCACTGATTTTCACTACAAATACCAGCACACATTGAAAGACAGCAAAGGGAATGGTTGAGGACAACACAATGAGAAGCAACAGGACGCACAGAGGTGATGCAGGGCTTAGTGTGAATCAGCAATTGAAAAATAGATACAACATACTATCTGAAAAAGAATTTTTAAAAAGATATGTGTCAGAATTCAGGTTTTATCTTTCTTATATTTTCATGGCTGCTTCTCATTACTTGAGTTACCATGACTTCAATATGAAGCAATGAAAGACAAGCTGAAAAACAGCAGGTGTTTCCTCCTAGAGAGGAGGACAAAATGTGAAACAGAAAATAAAAATCACATTTCATACAGTTATGTCCAAGCAACCCTCACAGTAATTACTGGACTTTACCACATAATATTCTAAAGTCTAAAGGAACAATCCTATTCTATAAGAAGATTGTTGAGCAAATAATGCAGGGAACTCTGTGTGAGGGACTATGTGGTGAAAAGTCATCTTAAATACAATCAACTGATGCTCAGCAAGATGAACAGACTTTTGCACTACCTGACTAATTCCAGACTGACAAATACGAATTGTGGCAAGGAACAAATCAGGAATATTGTTAATTGTGTATTGTTATAGTGACCTGGCATACAGCCAGGGAGCTATCACAGGCCAAGTTTCAGACTAACTGGTTCAGATGAAACCTCAGCCCTTTCACAGGCTG
Source organism: Calcarius lapponicus (assembly GCA_039654755.1). NCBI lineage: Eukaryota > Metazoa > Chordata > Aves > Passeriformes > Fringillidae > Calcarius > Calcarius lapponicus. Next base: position 43,457,235 of record CM077468.1, on the reverse strand, counting down.
GCAGTGGCATGGTACTGCAGCAGTTCTGGGGAGGGTCTCAGCCTTTGGACACATGCAGTCAGGTTCTGTTTATTTTCTTTTTGTTGTTGACTGGAATAATAAAGAAGGCAGAATATATAATATAAGCCTGATGGGTCCAGTAATAAACCCACAGTCATTAATGATCTGCTCTGGTTGTAGCAATGAGACCCTGACAGCTGTCAGGTTTCAAATACCTCAGATGCCTATCGCAAAACCTTGTGAGAATATCTGAGGCCTGTTATGATTCTTAGTGCTGCATACACCTGGCCTTGGGAAGTCTGACAAGCCCTTTGGAATTATGCATTATGCATTAATTAAAGAATTTTTACAGACAAGGAAAGATCATCTTCTTGTGGGATTTGCATTCTTCCTGGATGTGCAGCCCTCAGCTTTATGGCAATCATGTGTCTACAGACTCTTCCTGTGGGACACTGAGCTACCGCCAGGATCCAAATAAGGATTTTATCTATCCATCTGCTTGGAATGCAGTATGAGAGCACAAGGAGTACATAAATAAGTATCACAGGACCTGATTCTGCAAAATCTTCCATATGCATGTAAAGACACAAGTACTATAAATTTCTGTTTACTTCAGAAATGCTCAGACACCAGGCTCCCATCACATGCAGGACATATAAGGATAAGCAGAGTGGAAGTAAATGGATTCTAAAATTCATGCTTCAGGAAATTATGGAGTAGACCTTGAGTCAAGCACATGCATATTTTTTTAATGACTAGGGGGAAAAAAGCAGAACTGGGCTTCAGAATGAGGTAAGAGTAGGATCATTTTTCCTTGGAACATATTTTGGGTCCATTTGGGACTGGCAAAGAGATACAGTAATTCAAATCCCAGCCAAGCCATCATATCAATCAAGGGCCGAATTCTAAACTTCATTCTTAATTCCTGCCTCGATGATGGTTGAGTGATAAAGAACAATTTGATATACTGTAACTGTGTTAGAAACACATGCTCTAAGTAGAGTTTCTCCATACTAGAACAGAGTAAGCCAACAGTAACCTCTTATCACTGGAGCCTCTGTATTTTGATCAGTCACTGAAGACTGTATTCCCAGCTTCCAATATCCTTCAGATTTTCTCCCTTTTTGTCAATTTACTTCCACTACTGCCACAATGATATTAAGGAAGTTGTTTGGCTCTTTTGAACTGATTCTTGTGACTGCTTCTCTGTTCACTGTCTTCTGTATCCTCAAACACAGAACAGCAAGTCCTTCTATCATGCTAAGGCAGCAGTGAACTGATACAGACAACAAAATCAGCAAGGACAAACCTGAGTATCCCATCTGGAGAAGCAATCTATCTGAAGGACTTTCTACAGAACTGTTTATTCCATTGCTGGAACAAGCTATTAGTGGGGCAGGGTTCCTGGCACAGTCTCAAATCCACTCTAAGCTCATAATGAAGGCCACTTTTAATGTTGATTTCATACACTGCATACCCATAAGAGCTGCCAAGAAAATGAAGATAATTTCAGTCACAAGGTTCTCAAAATTCTCCTTGCTGTTGCAAATCTGCCCATGATGAAATCTGTGATGAAAAGACTAAAATGCAAGTTTTCCCAAAAGTTAGTATGATACTGATTTTTTCTTTTTTTAAGAATACATGGAAAATATCTATTTTAAAATAATTCATGGAGATGGGTATCTGTTTTCTCAATGCTGTCTTATCAACCAAAATGTTGCAGCAATAGACTGATAATTGAAGACATGAAGGTGGCCTGTGTACAGTACCTTGTGTCATACAATGATGGTCAGTGTCCCTGGTTTCTCATAGGCCTCAACTTAATGTCAACAACAAAATGTATTAAAAAATAGGAAATCCTAAGGAAAAGTGGAACTACTTCTTCAGCTGATCAAATGGAGTAATATTTAAAAATTCAAAAGGCTCTTTCTACTGGCAAAAATCCAAACTAGATTATTAAATGTTAAAAAATAATAGTCTAAGTGACTGTATGCAACCTAAGGGAAAAAATTTAAATGTATTCAATTTTAATTTTGTGGCTAACTTAGGCTATAGCAAATCACTTCTGTTCACATGGGAAATACCAGAGCATGTGATAAGATTATTAATGTGTTTGTTTACAATATATATGTGAAAGATAAATTATGTATGCTTGCTTGTATGAAAAGAAGTAACACAAATCTTTGTTTGGAACAAATTATGTAAGCTACAAGGTGCCTTAGCAGAAGTATTTATGAAATTGCCTTTTAACATAAATTGATTAATGAACACTCTTCAGAGATAAACTGGATAATAATAAAGATGTATTTTGAGGATCTTCTCAGGATCTTTCTCAATTGAGAAATGGGGGTTCCAGACATGACAGAGTGCTCCCACAGGACACATGAAAATATATATTCTTTGGTATTAAAAAAACAGCTAACACTTTATAGAGCAGAAAATGACATTTGTTTTCAGTCATGTAAACAGGAAGAATGTTATTTAGCGTCAAAATCTTTAGGTGAAGTCTTGTCTCCAGAATTTCAATTGACTTGTTGAATAAGATTTCACTTCCCTAAGTGTCCTGTGGTTGCAGGACAGACAGTGACCTTGGTGAAGCACAATGAGACTCTAAGAGCTCTTTTTGAAAAGAGACAAGAATATAAAGATTTTATGGCAAATCACAGCACAGGACAAAGGTCCATCTAACATTACAAAATCAAATAGATCTCTGTGCTGTTAAAAAACAAAGACTAGCAAGTCTGTCATAGGAAGGGTTACTCAGCCTAGGAATATCCTTGAAGAGAAGGCAGGATGAGTAAGAAGGGAGGTGGGCAAGGATGTGCAAGGAAAACACAGACGGGAGTTGGAGAGAATCACCAAATAGGTTGCTCTGGACAGGACCTTACACATCATCAGTTCCTTGAATGTCTCCTGAAACAGTCACCCAGAACAGAATAATCCTCATCACTTCATTTTAGGTCTCTGCAGAAAACTGCTGTCACCATCTGGACTAAGACATGCAAGCCTGGCCCTCTCCTGTCCAGGAGGGAAGCAGGTTAAAATGCACTGATATCAACTTGTCCTACACACAAGTGTAGAATTGCAAAGATAACATACCCTTGTAGTTACAGCAGCTGTGGACCTGCTTCCTCTGCACTCAACTTGGAAATATGGCATATATATGCTGAATTCAAATTGGCCTTCTCTGCTCATTTAATTACTTCATTTAGAGAGATTTAGCTTGAAATGGATGAGAATAACAATGTGCCCTTTCTTCCACCACAAAATCCCTCACAGCTAGTTCACCAGCTGCTTGCCTTAAGTATAAGAAATACAAGTTCAACTCTATTTAAACAAAAGTAAGACAAAACTAGATTTCCCTGGGGGGGGCTACTGCTAGTACCTTTGCAGAAGAACTGCTGGGTAAACTTTCTTCTCAAATGTCCTATGCAGAGTCTAGTAATGCAGATTGTACATGCTTATATCAGCAATGTTGTAAAACAGAAGCACAATTCTAAACCTTAAGAAACCTGAAGGAAGAGATAAAAAGAAAAGTGTAAGATCACACCATTACCATTACTAGTATGCTTCATGATGTGAATTCTGTAAAAGCATAAATATTTTCATGAAGTCCACCAAGAGTTAGTCACACTCAAGATTATGTAGTTCACTGATATCTCTGATACATAAATTTTGCGCTGTTAACCAACAGTGCCAGACAATGCATTCATAAATCAGCCTTTCTGCAGACTAATTGTGCACCAGATATCATAATCCCATGGACTGAAATGGTGTTTGAGAGGCTAATTCTTGTAAATCAACCCACCACTTTTGCAAACTCTGGGCTGAGTGTTTCTGCTGTAATTTTTTACTAGGTAATGTTGGATTAGAACAACTTCTTATCCATCAAATCAAGAGCACTGTTATATGAGCATCCACTCCATTTCTGCCTCCAGATACCAAGAAAAAAATAAGCAGCAATCATAATTAGTTAAATTAAAATAGCAAGACACATACAACCATCCCTTTTTAGACCAAACCAGCTCCTAAAATGACAACTGATGCAAAAATAATTAAAGCAAGACAGATGGGGGGGGGGGGGGGGGAGGAAAAGGAGAAATACTGTATTTAGAATTTGAGGAGAAGTAATTAGTTTTGGCAGGTTATTTATTTATATAATTGAAAAATTAGCTGTAGCAGACACAGCACATACAAATTTTGCTCTCTACTCACATCAGAAGAAGAAAAAAGAGTTATGGCTAAATAGCCTACTGGATTTCAAAGTATGTATACTTACTCAGAGAATATGTAAGAGTGTTTTCCATAATGAAACATCCCTGGCCAAAAAAATATGCCAAGAGACATTCTTGTTGTATCTCGGAGGGCTTTAGGATTTTGGTGTTTTTTAACCAGGGACATTTGCCTCAATTTCATTTTTTGTAGCAGTTTTTCAGTTCTTGAATTACCACTGCAGTGTACATTGTCTTCTTAAAATTTCTTACAGTTCAGAAAATAAACTGAAGTGTGACACAGTAATATATCTCTGTGAATTGATTAGTATTGCTCTCTGGAGAAAAAATAGATGAGTATAAGACACTTTGTTTTAAGTTTTAATGATGCTATAGTCTTATTCTTATACCTCCCACCTCTTTTGATTAATGTGTCCTCTGGAGACAATATCGATGCCAAAATGAGAAAAGTATTTAACTTCTTGCTGTCAGGTGCTATTCTCTGCAATTCTCTGCATGTTTACAGAGGCACAGTGTATTTTTAGCTAACATTAATAAGCAGAACTGGAGAGGCTGTTGTTAAACCAACACACAATCATTTTGTGGTAAGCTACCATTCCCCAGTTTCAGAGAATCACAGAATATACTGAGTTGGAAGGGAGCCATCAGGATTATCAAGCCCAACTCCTGGTCCTGCACAGGACACCCCAGCAGTCACACCATGTGCCTGAGAGCATTGTCATGATGCTTCTTGAACTCTGTCAAGTTTGGTGCTGTGACCACTTCCCTGGGGAGCCCCTTCCAGTGCCCAGCCTCTGGGTGATGAACCTTTTCCTGATATCCAACATAAACTTCCCCTGACTCAACTTCAGACCATTCCCTCACATCCTGTCACTGGTCACCACAGAGAGGAGATCAGTGTCCTCCTCTCTTTCCATCACAAGGAAGCTGTAACTGCAATGAGCTCTCCCCTCAGTCTCCTCCTCTTCAGGCTGAACAGACCAAGTGACCTCAGCTGCTCTTCATACAGCTTCCTCTCAAGGTCCTTCACCATCCTCACTGCCCTTCTTTTGACACTCTCTAACAGCTCAATATCTTTTTTATATTGTGATGCCCAAAAGTGCATGCAGGACACAAGGTGAGGCTGCGCCAGTAGAAAGTGGTCCTTCAGCCTTTTTTCCCATCGTTCTGTCCTCGTATCTATGTGAAGACCTATGCACACCTCCACTGTCAGACAGCATTTTAACCCTCTATGAGGAGGTTAAGGCACCATCTCCATTGGTAGAGGAAGGATCAAACACTAAGAACAATTCTGTCCCTTTTTTCAACATATATTGCCTTTGTTCTCAGACTCCCCACTGTGACTATCCACTAAACTTCAAATTTAGTTTTGAGTAGCAGTTCATCCAGATTTACAAAGATTAAATCAGAACTATTTAAGCAGCACCTTCAGACAGAGCCGGGGACTTACATTCTACTTTTAGCACCACAGTCTGGTAGGTGATACAGCATGTCACCTCAGCACCTCCATTTCCTGATTTGCAGATTTACAAAACATGCATGCTTCAAGGCATGCTTAACATGCTCTACCCAAGGAGATCAACAGCCCAAAGGCAAAGCTCTAAATACTAGGTAAGAAAAAAAAGAGTAGTTATTACTGCTATTCACATTCACAGCCTTTGACCTGGAAAGCCTTTCAACCTTTGAAGCACACTTGAGTTGCATTTCAAGTCGTTGCAGTCCACTCTTTCTGCTCAAAAGCACAAAATAACAGGCAGCAGAAGGACTATAAATTGCTTTATGGATGCTATAAATACAAATAATCCTCACCCATAAAGTTACATTGGCATTACAAAGACCTAGTCATTTATTTAATGCATGGCACAGCCACGCTGCAGCACTTGGAGGAGGCGGATGATCATGCTGTCACAAGGATTCCATCTTTAGCATGTGAAATGTCTCTCTGACTCACGTAAGCTATGAGAAAAAAAATGCTGAAATGCAAGCACCAGCAGTCCACAACAGCCCTAGAATCATAAGCAATAAAGAGTGCTCCTAAGTGTCAGCACTGAACCTGGATAGCTTCATCCTGTGATTTATATACAATCACACACAACTTCTGAAATCAGTGTTTAACTGAATTTTTGTCATCCACCATTTTGTCTGGATCTTCAATCCTGTCTACAAAGTATGTAATCAGATAAAAGTCAGACAAGGCTTGTGAAAAAACTACTTGTATAATTCAAATAACATGCTAATAATTTTGATTATTCCTGTGGAAACCAAGTTAAATTATCAGTAAGGTTTTTGAGTAAGTTATATTAATACTGCTAATAAATGCAATTATTAATATATAAGTGTATAGCTATATATATACATGTTATATAGTTATACATAGTATATAGTTATATATATACTATACATATATATACTATATATTATATATATACACTATACTATATATAAAAATACATCATTATATATGTATAATTTTAAGTTATAATAATTCAAAGAGCTGCACATATACACACAGCAATTCTCCTAGGACTCATAACTGATATATTGTAATGTTTGCTAGGGTATATTATTTTTTTTTGCTTTATTGATAAATTAACAATCTTGAAAGTCATTAATACCTACTATGAAAAAAATGCTCACATATAAAAGGATACTTTCATCCTGTAATGTCATATTCACAGCCCTGATGGTGCACACAGCACACACCAGAGAAGGCCAGTAAGCAAGCCCTTAATTCAGCATCTTCCCTGCTTGCATTCATGAGCAATGAAGTCATGGAGCTTAGAAAAGAGAAAATAATATTCCCATTGAAACTTACCAGTCCATAGGCCATACACTCAGTAACTTTCTTCTAGGGGTCTTTAGAGGTGTCTTGTTTATTTTTTACTTTATTAGAAGTTATATTTAGCCTCCAGGGAACCTAAATTAGGCAACAATTAAAAACATTCTGACACTTACTTTTACAATTGCTAAAAATAAGCCATGAGAGTACTACCCAGAATAATTCAGAGTGAGTCATTTGGGTTCCCAAAATTAAACACTGCCTAGTTAACTACACAGCCCTACTTTGAATGAATAAACATTCAACATTTAAAGAGCTAGCACGAGGAAGACAGACTGGGATATGAAGTGTACCCTAAATTCTTGGATATAGAAGAGTCCTGTGGCTGATGAAGTTAGTAACTAGAAGGTGAGCATGGACACCTCTAAGTGGCATTCAGGTGTCTAAGGCATTTCATGGCTCTTGCTTCTGATTTGCTAGATTCCTCGTTCAGAATTCAGTGCTATTCAAATATGCAGTTGTGAATATTCACCTAGCACATTTTCCGCAGTCCTTTCCTGCAACTTGTCATTTAACAACTCTTCTGTGAAATTTCTGAGTCTTCAATCAAGACATTCTGAAAGTTAAATAAACCAGATTTTCATTACTCAGACAAAAGTAATTTGTCTTCGCTTTGAATCACCTAGAAAGACGGAACCACTTCCTCAGGTAGAATTTAGCTGCCATAACCAAGAAACCATGCACTCTTTTTCCTGCTTTCTCCTCTCTCTTCTGCTCACCACCTCCCAGTATTTTCAAAGTTTTACAAAGAAAACTCCTAGCATAAAGTTCTGTGTTCCAAATGAGGCATAAACCTTACTACCAGAAAAAATGGTTTAGTGTCTCTGATACTGACATGCATCTAACCAAAGGAAATTAATTGCATGAACAGCTTTCATTGCCTCACTTCCCAGCTGCTTTTTGACTGCTAGGCTGCCCAAGAATTAATGTTCTAAAGTCACTTCGAGTGTTTGCTTCAAGTGTTTGCATCTAGACATGACATTGACTGCAGCATTTCAAAGTCACAGATGAAGTCTGATCATCTCTCAGAAGTATACTCTCACTGCAGACACAGAATTTAGTTGCAAATTTCTATGCAGAATCTGTAGATGATAAGCAAATGTTTCCAAAGATTTTCTCAGGAAGCCAAATATTAATTTCTGAGTTCAAAGCAGGATGGCATTTAAAACAACTAAACTAGATTTACCCTATTGTCATTCTCAAGAAGTACAAAGATATTTAGGACAGTGTATTCAAGAACTGTATCTGCATCAAGCTGACATTCAGCATGGAAACAGTTCAGACCACATTGTTAAGTCTGACAACTGAAAACCTGTGTCTTTTTAAGGAATTGACCTTTAAATAATATATGAACCTCAACTTTGCAGCTGCTACAGTTGGCAGCTCAATCAGACCCACCTACAATAGAGTGCTAAGGATAAATGTTAATTCTATCCCTTGTTCTCTATATGCCTGTGCTTTATACTCTTATCACCTGAACAGAGAATTGGATATATATATATATATATATATATATAAACAAAAAAGCAAACCAGAACATTATGCATTAGGAAGGAAGAGAAATAGGAATCTGTCACCTGAAGCCCATATATCCCACATACAGTACTACAAAAAGCCAATTTGTCTCCAGGCTACCTGTATCAGCCTTTATGTAAGAAGTCTGATCTCTTGATGAGCAGTAACAAGCTGCTGTTTGCATATTCTTCCCACTCCAAAGGGTGATGCCATACTTTTTTACCCCACTTTTAACAATTACACAGAGGAAGAGAGTTTTCCTGGAGTGCTTTCCACTACATTTGGATCAATGCTGAGGCAGTTTTTATATTGCTATCTGCTGACTTCTTTCCATCTCAAGGGAACATTACCTGTATACACCCTTCTAAAGAGATCATTTGCACAAAAAAATAGATATAGATTGGTTAGAAAAGGTTTTTTAAAGGGCTGGACATATAAATCAGGACTTATACACAGGCCCTGTCAAGATCCAGATTCACTGAATGTTGCTCAGTCAGAGATGCATAAAGCAGTGCCTATGATGAAAGGCCAGCCAGTAACACCTGTGAGAGCTACTCACCTGCTAAGGGAGGAACACAGTTGCTGAGAAGCAAAACAGGGCTGTAGGCGACCATGAAGGAGGAAGAGCTGGTCAGAACAATGTACTGCTAAACTCTAGTCATAAGTGACATCCTCATCTCTGATGGTTTTATGCTGTAAAAAAGGTTCAGCACAGTGTAACAGGACCCTAGTAGCTGTAGTTCCAGTCAGAGAAAGATTTCTGTAATACAGCTGTCTGATGTCCAATTAAAACACTGTAGTCAATCATGTTAGGGCTAGGCTTGGAAAAAAGCTTGTTCCCTAGGCAGAATCTCCATGCTTGAAAAACAGTGCTAGAAAACTTGCAGAGGCGTCAGCTGCTCTCCACGAGGTACTTTTTATCAACTTAAACCTGAGAAGCTAAAAAAAGGGAAGGAGAGTTTCAAAGAGAGCATGCATAACCCCACAGTGATTGCCTGAGGTCAATCAGCATGTGTGTGTCAGATTTGTCAGCAGAAGTCCCTGCGCTGTTTGACACAAATGGCAGCTGCTTTTCAGCAGAGCAGCCAGGGCTGCAATCCCAGGTTTTGCTCCAAGTCAGGACAGCGCTGGGCACCCCCAGCACCAATTATCTTCCCCCACACCCCTAGCTCAGGGAGAATTCCTTCCCCTTAATATCTCTCTACCATAACAATTTATGAAACACCAGTGAGAGATGAAGCTCAGCCAACACCAGAAAGCTATTATGGGGGAATTGTAATGTATTAAATGTAGCTCACAACTGCAAGGCTTTTAAATGATAGTAGCATTTGTTTTGGGACCTTTGCCTGGAATTGTAGAAGATCTTTTAATAAATGTGCTAAATAAGATGCATAATTTAGCTTCTTCTCAGCAGAATGCTGGCTGGCTGCCAGACCCACTCTCAGGTTTGACTCAGTGTCAGGGCTGCCTGCTGGCCCAGTACAAATAGACTCATTAAAAAATGGTTGCTGCTGTGTGCTCAGGCTCTATTTCTCCCACTAATGGCTCAGTTTATGCCTCCCCCTCTTGAATAAATAGAGGAGCAGCTTCCAGAGAGGAAAATATTCTTCTGTACACACATTCCATACATATGAAAGCAAGCCACATGCTGGGAGGTGCAGAAAAGCAGAAGAGAAATGGCTGCCCCTTGCAGGAAAAGGAAGTCATTTAAAGTAGTTATATCACATAACATGGACTCTGAGTGATCATGATATTTATTAATCATAACAGAGACAGTTCACTACCCAGATTTGGTCTCCATTTCTATTGTGCTAGACACATCCAGAGCCCAATCCACAGGCAGAACCTGGCATCTGAGCAAGCAGCATGAACAAAGCCAAGATAAGAAAAAGTTACCAAAGGAGGCAGGTACCCAGGGTACACACTCACATGCCTCTGTTCTCAAGTCCCATTAAACCTTGTTTCTTCTCTTGATTGAAGAGGGTTTGTGACTATTATCAAGCCTAACAGTTTTTCAGCAGTCCCTCATTTTCACATTTGCTCTACTAAATTTCCCTTTGGATGTGCTTTCTGTTTAATAGCAAAAAATAATGGTACAGGTAAAGCTGGCTTTTTGACTTATTTATATTAGGAAAGCAAAAAAACCCACTTTATAATCTACCTGGACCTCTGGCAATGCCTAATAACATTCCTGGAGGTGGGGGATAGGGGTGATGTTATTTAAAGCTTTTGGGTTTTTCCACTGGATTGCAAAAGGCTGACCCTTACCCTGGAGAACACAATATTAGCAACATGTTTTTGTATGCTGGCTCAGATAACATATCTTAGTTTAAAAGAAAATGTAAATGCAAAGGCTTAAACAGTCTCAAAACACCTCCATCTCTTCACCAAAACTGAAAGATTTATAACATCTAAAATTATGTTTCTGTTAACTCTGCCAGCACTGGTAACTCCTGAAATGGCCTTTAAACACACATATTCAAAACTCAAGCTAAAATAAATTAAAATCAGTCTCCAATCTCACCCACTTTCTATTATTTGTAAGAGTTATGTTTGGCCAGATAATTGAAGGCATTGCACACCCAAATAGCAAAGTGAACTAGTTTCCCCATTTAACTCAGTATTTCACAACAGTGGATCAGATCTCTAACTGTGAAGCTACAAAAATGCCACCATCCCACCCTCTCTGGCCCAGCAAATCATGTCTTCTTTTCTCCTCTCACCAACAGTCAGAAGCACTTGCTGTGTCTTCCCACACTGCTGCCTCCTGGAGTAGCCTCTATCCCCACATTCCCTCCACTAATTAGTTCTATGAAAAAGTAGCACATGAAATTAAAATGATGCTTTGTTTCTGAGTATCGTAGTAAGAATTATAGTAAAAATTATCAAGCAGAAACCCAGATAGCCATCCCTCACCTTTCAGATCTTTAGAGTTTCCTCATTATTCACTCTGGACTATGCTCTATCACCCAGACTATGCTCTGAGATGCCTGAATTTCTTTGAGATCCTACAAAGAATCCAGGAAACCAGACATCTGTCCACAATAATTTTTGGTTCTAGGTGTCATTTATGCAGTGACACCTAGGGTCAGTGACAGAACAAGGGTACTTCTTCATGCTTAAGGTCCCTTGCTCTGCTCAAGCCTGCAGTGATATTGCAGCATGCTGAATTTCAGAGTTTGAGTCTTTGATTCTATATTTTAAAAGAGCTTTTAAAAGCTCTGCAGTTTAAATCTATAGTACCTGAATCACCACCCTGTTAATTCCACTCTGAGAGCATGATAGCTCTGTTGAACTATTCTAACACCAGACTGAAAGAGCCCCTAGATTCTTAGGTTATTTCTTCTGCAGCTACACACCTCCCAAGCACACACTGTTTGTCTACAATCCATTTCCCAGGCCTCCATTACCTCTCTCACATATCTAACCTTTGCTGAAAACATAATGCTTAATACTGCTTCTGTATTTTCTTAATATGAAAAGGCCTTATTTTAGTTTTAAAAAGAGGCTGAATGGTCACACCCACTAATCATTAGTACATTTCAATTACATCTGACCTTCTTCTAAAGGGGCTCAGCTCCTCTGAGCCCCATCAAGTCTATTAAAAAAATCAAACCCACAACATGCTATTAGGGTAGTTATAGACAATGGCTATGAATAAGATGTTAAGACAGTTATTTATTTTTCTGGGTGTGTTTTTGATGTCAGGCATGTAACAACAGCAAGTGTACTTACAAAGACTTATAAATGTACATGGGATGACAGACTAGTGGACATATAGTAGGGAACAGATCTTCTGCACTTTGTTCACTATACATTGTCATGTCTTTGCCAGTTCCATACAGCTAAAATAGAAAAATTTCAAAACAAAACCTTCAGAAGTGAGATAGAGTTTTATTAGAACAGGCAAGCTATCTTGGTGAATCAAAGAAATCAAGATAAAGTATAGCTTAACGCTTTTGTCTCTCAAAATACAGTGTTATCATTCCAGATAGTCCATTTTAGTCCTGGAGAACTGATAGTCATCATACAATTGTGTAAAATACTTTACCCTTTTTATGTTTGTAAAAATGTTCAAAACTTTTATATATTCTTCTTGATTCCTGTATAGCTCAAATTAAGACTTCAAATTCTGTGCTGACTGGAATTCTGCCACCAAAAAAAACTTGTCTGTCTGCTTTCAGGTACCAATACTTCATTTTAAGAATATATAGTACATTGTTTCCCAATTAGATGTTACACCAAAATCAATGAAGTCCTTCTTTGCAGCAAGATAGTAAAGCAATATTCCAAAGCCTTATTGATTTTAAAAGGGCTTTGCTAGCACAGAAATACCTATTTGTGTGAAATATTTTGTTGGAGCAGAGACTGGAGTTTTGAAAAGGTCTAAAAGGAAATTACTTTCCTCTAAGGGTTGTATGCATTTGTGGGGAGTGCAAAGGATGCTTTGTAGCTCGAGTGCTACTGCTGCAGCTATCTTATCCCATTTGTCACTGAGAATTACAAGCCTTATTGACAGAAATATACAGTGTTTCATAACTAGGATTTCAAAGCTGAGCATACAAAAGAGAGTCAGGCTTATCTGATACGTGCCCAAATGTCTCCAATTCTCAATACGCTAAACTTGCTTCCTTCATTCTCTCCTCCAAGGAAAGTAATCTTTGAGTCAAGTTGTAGAAAAATTCCCTCTCGTCCAAGTTGCATCAAATTATCCACAGTGATTCTGAGAGAAAAAGATTATACTTCTGCTGTGCCAGCATCTGGAAAGCAGCCTGATTGGCAAGACTAAAGAGCAGTGTAATTGCATGTTCAAACACTTCAACTCTGCCCTTCCATATGGAATAAACATTCATTTAAGAACAAACAGCAAAAATTCCCTGTGAGAGAGGTGCTGGAAAGATCAGCCTTCACCAATGTTAGATATCTAGGGTAAAAATTGTGTAGGTTTGAAAGCCCATAATCTTACAAAGCTTTTAGATTCAGAGAGGCTGAGTTTGAGCTATTTAATGAGATATATGTGCTGGCACTTCTATTAGCTGAATAGACTGAACATGATGGTACATACTCAAGTATTCAGAGAAATAATTTACAGCCAGAAAATCTGCAAAGTCTTTTTCATTACAAGGGCATCCTGGGACAAGTCCAAAGAGAGCAGAGCAACAGCAAGGCACTTTATTTTGCCAAAAACTATAACATAGTCATAGGAAATCCGGAGTTGCACAGCATAAAAATCCCTCATCATACCCTCATCTCTGATTAGTAGGAAATGAATGACAGCAGTGGAGCTACTCAGTCTAATTATCAGTTTTGCTGAATTTCTAATAAGCTCTTAAAATCTAATTTTGGAAGCAGGAGTTTTTTCTCCTGCAGGGAATGGCTGATAGAAATGAGTAAGATTTCGGTTTGTCAAGTCTGGTCATTTCTCTGGCATTTAAGTCCTCAGTGAATCAGTAGGTTGGGGATAGAGCAGAATTTGTGCAAACTCTAATCCACTTTACCACTATTTTCTTTAGCTTTCTAGGGATACAAACCACTTCCAAGTTTAAACATGGCCCTGTCAATTCCAAGCTCCCCTGCTAAGGCTGGGGTATTTATGAGAATGACTCCATTGCCTCATTCGTGCCTGTTGACTGGGAGACACACTGGCCATCAAATAATTTCTGACAGCCACTCTGCGGTAAAAGTGAAGATCAGAACTTTGATTTACATAGCAAATTAATGTTTCATTAAGCTTTAGGAACCATTCAGAAACTATTTTAAGTATGCATTCATAATTACACTTGCTGTAGCAACAGGAATTAGGCTTCTGGCTGTTCTTAGCTCTAATTTCTCTCCCCTCAGGCTATAATTCATCACTATGCTAGCATGAAAAAGCACCAAGCCTCTCCTCTGACCAGCACTGAGCCCCTCCCCTGGCCAGTAATGGGTCTTGGAGAGATGTGTCTCCACCAATCAGTTAATGACTGCTGATATGGACGATTTTCTGAAGGTTATTTGTGAACTCATTCACTATTAAAAGTGATAGTTTATTACAAGGAAAGCTGAGATTCTGTGACTAAAGGGGAGGTCAGGTGGTTGGCTCCTTCCAGCACATCTATATCTCCTTTGGTTATTAGAGCATAGGAAATCAGTAAAAATGTTGGATTAAAGCTCTATAAGTGTTATTCAAATCCAAATTCAAGAAAGGTATGGGAGGAAAGGAAAAGGAAAAGGAAAAGGAAAAGGAAAAGGAAAAGGAAAAGGAAAAGGAAAAGGAAAAGGAAAAGGAAAAGGAAAAGGAAAAGGAAAAGGAAAAGGAAAAGGAAAAGGAAAAGGAGCAAGGCTTCAAAATCTCCTCCTTTTTCCTTCTGCTTTATTTTATATTTTGTAAAACTGTCCAGCACACACAGCAGGGTTCTGAGATTGCAGTCCTTGGGTTAAGGAGAGTACAAGAATAGGAGGAAGAACTTAAAGGGCAGGCCAGACCATTTTTCAGTCTAAACTGGTAACTCGCGGTGAGCTCTGAATTGTTCAGTATTAATGGAGAAATAGTGGATAAAGACCTGTATGCAAGAGGTGCTGTTTATGTTTCTAAAGGCATATCTCAAAAGGGATCACATTAGAGTAATACAAGGATAAACCTCACTAGAAAAGCCATGACCAGTGCATTACAGTCACTGAGAAACACATTAATTGGCACTTGCTCATGTTGCCTCATCTCAGGAAAGAACCTTACTCACAGCTTCACTGTGTGCAAGAGACAACCTGCACCAGACTGCATTTGACTTAGAGTTTTGGATGGAAGATGTAGCCAAGCAGCAGAACGCTGATGAAAAATGAACTTATGTGTAAGTTAGACTAAATACGTTTTCTGCATTGATGAGAGTAATTACCTCTTACATAAAATTAGAAGTGAGTGGGAAGAGGGATTGCAACCCTGAAAATAAAAATGCTGATTACAAAATATTTTCTCTTCCAAAATATTTCAGTTTGGTAATTGCAAGTTATCATTTTTTGGTACTTTACTATAATTAAAATTGACTTTTACAAGTGGAATAAGTATTTAAGAAGTAAAATGAAAACCTTTTCATCTGAAAATCCCAGAAGAGGTATTTGAATTTTTTAATATCTATTTTTAGGAACATGTGAACCAGAACAAGCAATTTTCCCCTTCTCAGTCTCAATAAATTTCTGGTTTAAGAATTTCTCCATTATTACAGGTACGGGGGAGAAGACTGACATCTGAAGACTTCAAATCACCTCAAGGAAACATTATAAAAATCCATCTTGATAATATGCACCTTCCTACAGGGAGAGAGAAAGTATATAAAGGAGTCTCTTGCTTCTTTCAGCACAGTGCCTTTTTTAGGTCAATGTCAGATTCTCGGTTTTGCCTTATGGTAAGTCTGTGCCTAGTGTGTCTCAAGAGCTAAGTGACTTTTTTTTGCCTCTTACTATATTTTTGTAGCCCTGAAAAGGAATGGGATCACTTTCTCCTTATTCCTTTGTTCCATGTGCTAGCCAGACTCTCAGGGAAGTTTGTTGCCTTCCTGAAGTCCAGATTAAGTTAAAAACATCTCACTGCATCCAGTTCTAAGATCCTCAGCACAGAAAGACAAGGACCTCTTGGAGCAGGTCCAGAGGAGGGGCAGAAAAATAGGGCTTTCTTCTCCCATGAGAAGAGTCAGAGAGTTGGGGTCGCTCACCCTGGAGCAGGCTTCAGAGACATCTTATTACAGCCTTTCATTAATTAAAGGGGGCTATAAGAAAGCCAGGGACAAGTTTTTTAGCAGGGCCTGTTGAGACAGTATAAAGTGCAATGGTTTAAACTAAAAGAGGGCAGATTTAGACTAGCTATAAGGAAATACTTTGTTTTTTTTTGATGAGGGTGGTGAAACACTGGCACAGGTTGCCCAGAAAGGCGGTAGATGCCCCATTCCTGCCAACATTCTACGCCACGTTGGACAAGGCTGTGGGCAACCTGGCATAGAAGACCTTTAAAAGATCCCTTTCAAGCCAAAATATTCTATTTGGAGTAATGTAAAGGCTTGTGTTTGATTCTGTCTCCTGGTGGGACTAAAGAGTCTGATGTCTTCAGTCCACAGACAGCAGCTAGAGGGAAACTGTAGCAAAGACTCTTGGTGAGAAGAATGTGTTGGAGTACTGAAAAGTTTTTTTTCATTTCATATGCAACTTCCTTTTTTTTTTTTTTTCTTACCCTGACCACTACCATCTGGAAGCAGGGCTGTGTCTGTTCCTAAGCTATGCTGCTCTGGCAACTTCTAAAACAGTTTTATTGTCAATTATACTGTCTCTACAAGATTCTGAATTTTTGATGCTTCTCAGAACCAAAGTTCCAAATCATCCAGGATTTCATTAATTTTAGTTTATTGCAGCAGTGAAAGCAAAATGGTATTATTTTATTAGACTTCTAAGATTATAGAAAGCTAAAGCACTGTGATGTTTTAATGATCCTAAAATCTTCAAAGTTGCTGTTTCACATTACAGCTGTCTTCCCCTCACTGCATCCTCACAGTCAAACTACCTGTTTTACTTTTCACTTTGAAATACAGCAATCTCTGAGGGACACAAGCTGAAGATTTTACTTAAAAGGAACTGATGGGGATATGAAATGAGGACAGAGGTATAAATATAAAACAGCTATTTTTCAGAATGTTCTAGACCTACAGCTTATATAGAAATGAAGCTGTGTGGCTACACAGGAAACCTCCCTACCTCTCTCCTCTTTCATGATCATACAGCTTTTTCCAGAATTTGGAAGTATTACTGATGAAACACTTTAAAATCTTAACTAAAATTGGAAATAACAAATATGAGAAGTACTGGAAAAATAAGAGTGGCAGAATATTTAGAGAGTTCAGAGACTTGCAAAATCAAAGGCAGCTGAAAGAGTTTTCAGTACTGCAAGCTTGAACTTCATTGTAAGATCTTAAATTTCATTTTGATGCCTTAATCTTATTCTGGACATTAATATCTGAAAAAAGAAAGATTTACACTAAAACACTAAACATAAAATTTAAGCATTAAACACAAAATAGTGGGTAGCAAACAGATGCTGTAAGAATGGCAGCACTAAATTTAGTAAATGGGGAAGGAACAGAAGTAACTATGATATCTTTATTTAAAATCAGTCCTGTCTGATTGATTAATGCATTTCTTAGGTGAGCTGAAAGTAAGAAATGTATGCATCTAAAATACAAATTAATCAGCACTGCACACTGTTCTCTATACTGTATTAATTAATAACACCACATGACGGATGCAGATTTAATCACACTGTCTGAAGGATTTGGGTACAGAAAGCAGTAGAAAAAAGCTGCATTTTACAAAATTTATGAGTGTTCTACAATCACTTAAACTGTTGAAAGATTCCATGAGATGCTTTTTCTGACAAATCTTGGAGAAATTCTTCAGTAATAATTAGCAAAGTTTGTATGTGTAGTTGTTGATTTATTTCAATGCAGCATTTTCAGTGGGCTTAATTAGGAGCTGTTAGATTTACTACTGGTAAGTTAAAAAGTACAGTGACATGCTTCATAAGATAGAAACAGATCTCTGTCTAGATCTGTCAGAGCAACCCTTATAATAAAATTTATTTTATTCCAGAGTGTAACAGGGAAAATAAAACTTTTCAAAAAGTCACTTGAAAATCTTCAGGTTGTCTTATGCTTTTTACAAAGAATCTGAATTCCATACCATTCCAAGTGTCTCCACCTGTAAAAAATGCTACACACTGAAAGGATGCCTTCAAAATCCTTTTCTCGATCTGGGTGGTAGCTCAGTCCTTTTACCTTGCTCTCTTTCCAGTCTTATCCCCTACTCTGTACCTAGGCTTTTCACAGGAGCAGGAGTTCTAGGTTAAGAGTCAATAATTTATACTTTTTGTGGATTGCTTCATTTCTTCTTTTATATGCAATGAATCCATGACTATCTGTTACTGAGTAACACAGTAGCCATTTCTTCCTCACAACACGTTTAGTTCCCCTCCTCCTGCTTCAGCAAATCAATTTTGTATCACTTGAACTTAAATCCTGATTTCTATCTAAAAAGGATTTAGGAAACTTTGATCAAAGAAAACGCGTGGTAGTGATGGACTTGCATTTAAATGTATTCATTCTCTCCATTTGTGCCTCTAGAAAATATCCTAAACAAAGGCATTCAACAATGAAAATTCCTAGTCTGTTTGTTCAAACATTTTTCCTGGTCTCTGGCTGGCTGAAAAAACTTCTCATTATACTACCGAGTAATGAGAGAGTCTTCAAAACAGATCTTAAACTACCTTCTGAAGGTGGAGAGCTGCAATAAACTTCACTGAAGAGCTGAAAATGAGCCCCTAATGATTTGGAATATATTCTCCCATATTAGGCTCTGTCTTTATTTGCTGCCACTGAATAGAGTCTGCAGCTGAAATGGAAAACAGGAATGCAAGAAAGAAAAGGACACATGCAGAAATTTTGCATTATAGAGCAAGGAGTTATTAGCTTCTTTATCTGTTGTTTCAGTGATTGCATTTAGGATACAGCATTTAGCCCCAGACTGCCTAACATAAAGACCTGAAAGAACAAAGAATTTGGAAAAGATGAAAACTAAACATATAGAGAGGCTGATTTAAAGATAATGATATGAAATATGACTTAATATTGGTGTTGTTTTATTGGAGCAGTTTTATTATATATCAGTCACAGGAAAAAATATTCTAAAGAATATGCTGACAAGCCCTCCTTTTTCCCCATTTCTGACTTGACAAGCAGATCATGATTTTGTGGAATTAATTCGCTATTCAAGCTTATTTCCAAGTTAAATATAATGTCTCATCCACAACTACTTATCTGTTAGGATTTGCTATTTGAAATTCCAGCTGTGCTGTTCAGATTTGATAGGCTACAGCAAACACATGGTGTGTTTTTGTTCCTAGGAGGATGCCTGTAACATCTCTGCTGGCAAGTTTGGCTATTAAAGTATTTTTGGAAAGCAGGCACAAAAGGGGCAATAGCAGTGACAGAAGATTGTGTTCAGACATGCAGAGCATGTATCAGGGGATAGTTCTATTTCAGGAGCACATCTTCAAGCAAAAATATCCCTTAGGTCAGGGAAGTGTCAGACAGCTGGCACACTCAGAACAGAAGGACCTGAATGTTAACCTGCCACTGGCAGAAAGGCCCATATGGCCGTGATGGAAAGGGTAACAGGTACTGGTCACAGAGTTATCAGCCATATGGCAACTGAAACTGACAAGAGACAGTGCATGAGCATCAATAACAAGCACCCCGAGTGCTGGGATAGGGACTCCTTTACAGCCTACAAATAAAAAGTTAAATTAAGCAAAGCAAAACTAAATAGGACAGGAAGAGTGTAAAAACTTGCTAATTGCAGGGCTAAGGAATTAGCATAAGGAATGGTGTCAATGCCATCACTTTAGAAACTCAGAGGGGACACAGATATTGCAAGGAAATACCCCTTTTTATTAATTGTGAGATGGATGGGCAAGAAATAATGAAGTATTTGTGTACCAGATTTGCATTCAAGTACTCAGAAGAATCAATACTTACAGATTTTGTTTTTAGGCATTTTCTCTATTCTTGTTACAGGGAGAGAGTGAAATTTGCATGCAGGGAGTGTGTTGAAATAACTTGCAGCTCATTTCCATTTAGAATGTCTGTTTAAATACTAATTTGACCTCTGTCTGTCTTTGGTGTTGGATAATATGTGTAAAATGGTCACCAAAAATAGTGTATGAAACACAAGTTGAAAGGAACATACTGAATTTTCTTAGTTCTTTTTACCTGATTATTTTGTTTTCTCCTTCAGGATGTCAAAGGGAGAGAAGATATAGGGAGCAAATCAATAAAGCAGAGAAGAATCAGGATATTTGCCACAGAAGATGAGGGAAAGGAAAGCTGGGTGACTCATTTAATCATGTAAAATATGCACCTTCTGATCACCCTCCTGGAACCAAGGTTGCAATACTCTATTTGGTGCTCAGATATCATGCAAAAGAAGTAAATAGTCTTAAGTAGCTCAGATCTAAATGAAGTTTTGTACAAAAACTGAAGGTTTGCTACCACAGAAAGTGATGTGCTGTTCTATCATTATTTATAATAAAGATTTCTTTAATGCAGATTTCCCCCTGAAATACTGGAAAACAGAACATAACAGGAGGAATTGAGAAGTGACTATGTGCATGAATAGCAAACGAAATTCTGTGGGCCGTGCAACTGATGAAAAGTAAATACTTTTTTGTTTCTTTTGGTTCATTTGGGGATTTCTTAATTTTTTTTTTTTACTTTTTTTTATATTCTATTTTCTTTTTTTTTTATATATTCTCCTTTCTTTCTAGAGGAATTTCTTCAAATTCCTCTAGCTTTGAGGGTTTTTTATGCAAGGCACATATCAAAGATGTATTCATAACCATCTTGCAGTATAATGGTAGACATGTAAGACAGTCTCTGTCCCACCCAGTGCTACATCCAGTATTGTGTAAGAGCAAATTTGTGTTAAGGTTCCAAAAATTTCAAATGCAGTGCAGAACTCTCAGTCTTCACAATATCCCATTTAAAGTTTAGTTGAGACATAAAGGTTTTTTGCCCACAGGAATCAACACCTTCATTTAAAAGTAGAACTAAATTGCAAATTTTCCTATGTGAGGCAAATCATTAACCTTTGCCAAATCATTACCTCAAGAGATAATTAACAGAGATCTTGCAGGAAATGTAACTAATAAAAAAAGATCTCAAAAATTAGTATGAAGAACAAATGTGGTCTGCCTCCCAGCTAAGGGACTACTCATGTCCCTGGAGAAACTAAGTTTCTATGGACTTAAAAGAAGGTCAGGTGAAGCAAAATAGGATTATTCTAATCTACTAAACCCCAAGTACTGGTCATAAACTCAGCGGTGATGTTAGAGTGGAAATTTTATCTTAATATCAAATAAACTCTAGATTACAATTATTAGGCTATAATTCAATTAAAAATAATAAAACTTTTCACTGATTATTCAGTAACTAACATGAATTTGCCTATTTACATAAGAAAGTTAAAGGCTTAACACAGGAAGCCAATGCCCCTGGCTTGTCTATTGACTTCATTGTTCACTTCTGATTTTCTCTTTTATTGGGCTATAAATATGTACATAAATATTGAATTAATTTACAGGAGTATTGTGAAGATAAATACAGACTTGTAGAGTCCACCAGGTATAGCACAGCTTATGTTCTCTTACCTCCTGGCAATTGCATAAGCTTTATGAAGTTGCAGGAAAAATCACTGTGATTTTATCACTTTGTGGAATCCTTCTACACATTATTTGTAAGAATCTAGCACTATGACACTTTGTTTCATTATATAACCCCATAAATAATCAAATAAAGGATAAACTTATATGTGCATCAGAATCAAGCAAATTGATTGAACCAAATACTTACTACTGTCATGAAGGCTCAGGAAAGAAATTTTTTCTAACAGATTATGAGTTCTGGTTTCAGGACAGTGTCTCAATGGCCTTTCCCTGCTAATGAATTAACTCAAAGAATAGGGGCTATAGTCTCAAGGAAAAACAACAGCCTCAGCAGCCTGTCTCATTTATTGTGTACTTTTTGTAACTGCACCTGTCAGTTCCCGAGGGGAAAAAAAAAAAAAAAAGTGAAAATTAGACCATTCAACAAAGATAGGTCAATACTTCTCAGTAATTCCACATGCTGTTATTGGGTCCTCTGGGGAGCACTAAGAAACTTCTCCCATAGCCCATCTACTTGATGGGCCCCTGTCTCTCCTGCATTTCAGGTCATTCACAATGTGTAAGGTGACTGCAGCCAGGTATTAGCTGGGCACCTGGAGCCTCCCTTCTCAGTCCAGTGTAGGACTGCTCTGTGCAGTGCTGATGAGGCTGAAGGGAGCTACAGCCATCCTCCACATGGGCTCGTGTCTCAATGAACCCACATCAGCAGAGAACAGCCACAGCCAGGAATATGCTATGTTGTATAGGAAAGCCAGAGTGTATTTTAAGGTAATGTTAAGTGTTGAGGTCTCTGACATTTCTGGTTTGGGCAAATCATCTTCAGCAGTTATTAGCAAGACAATACCTTGCACACCTAGGAACAGCAGACATTTGTAAATCTGCACAATGCAAAATAAAACTTTGCTAATGACCCAAGCCTAAGAAACGTGTGTTCTCCATCTTTTCTACCTCTGACTCCTCTTCCTCAACTAAGACCCTGGCACATGGTTTTTCTCCATTTTGTACACGGCTGCCTCAATGAGTCAACGACATGGGCAATGTGACACTGATGTCAATGAGACATGTAGATATGGGCTTCTTTCCTCCATTTACTGCAACAGTGAAATGTATTTCTATGTTCTGGCTTTTGTATTGTTGGGCCTCTTCACAGGTAAACCTAAAAAAATACATGGAAATGATTGCTCTACTACCAAACCCCTCTTGCTAACAGAAAGTAGTGACCATGAAGTCACAGCATTATTGAATCTGTTAAAAAAACATTTGTGTAATCAATAACTGCAGATCTTTCATGCTCTTTAAACCAAGAGCCAAGTAGTTTCCTGTGAGTGTTTTAGTATTTGCTATAGCTACAAATGAGGAAATTTGAATTTGGGGTTATTCACACTTTCAAGGGGTTAAGCTGGGATTTATTGGTCTGCTGACTATCTAATTCTTCTGATAAGCTTCATGAGGTCTTTATTCCCAGACTGGATAAATACTTACATACTTCTGGATCAAAGACTTGCATTAACAAATTTAACATTAATTTCCTTCTAAAGCTTTTACATGTGATGGGTTTTGCATGTAATAGCCCAGTTCCTTCATGACCTGAATCTTTAGGATACTCCCTGAAAGCCATGCAAGCAGGTGAGCATGTGAAAAGTGACTGCATTCAAAAACTGACTGACTGCTGGCAGGAAATTCCTATGGTATTTTGCTGCTCCGCATGTGGTAGAAAAGGACGTAATCGGGAAAAAAATAGGGCAGAATAAAAGGAAATATCAAATGCTGGGGAGTCACATTGATGGATTGAAACAGAATAGCCTGAACTTAAAAAATAAACCTGGTGATCAGACAGGAGATGCATAATTATACTGAACTCCTACAGCTAGAGCAGAACAACTAAAGCAAATTTAAAAATCCAGGAGAGACTTGTCCTGAAAAATTTTAGCTGATGTAACTTCTAGAAGTGGCTTCATAACACATTGAATTTGCAAGTCTTATGAACAATGTTACACGTCTAGCTTCTCCCAGTTTCAGGTTTCTCTCCCTTATTTATTTGCCAAATTATTTCATTTTACTCTCAGAATTTGATTCAATGCTACATCTACAGGTAATACATAATTAAGAGCGCAATCAATGTCAGTATTGAAATAAACTCAATAATGATAAAGAGCATCTAATGGTATGAATATGGAATTAGGATAGAAATTGAGACATTCAGTGGGATTTAAGAGATTATAATAGAAAAACAAGGCTGAAAGGAAGCTCCAGGGGCCAGATATTCTATCCACTATAACAGGAAGAATCTTGTCCTTGTCACTTTCTGGCCTCCATTGAAAAGACAGTTTTCCCACTCCACAGAATTTTGTAAAAATTTTAAAATTAAATTTATAATTCCATATTGTCCTGAAAATCTTCAAAAATTTTTGAAGAAATAAAACCTAGGATTCTCTGAGCTGATAAAGATATAATTTTAGCCATTTGTTTACATTTTGTTTAATGATTAATTTTTTAACAGATCTCCATCAAGTTGTCCTGTTTAGCTCTGGTTAATTCCATCATTACTAAACCATGACACTGAAGGTGTTTGTCTCCTCTTATATCTTTTCCACAGTGTAGAACATCTCCAATAAAATAATGTATAAAATAAACTGATGCTTTAGGAAATCACTAAGTTTCAAAATGAATGAAAACCTTTTTGTCAGAAACAAGTAGTAATAAGGCTTGAACATAGTTTACTTTTTCCTTTTGCCCACAAAATTCACCCTGTACTCAGGAATAATTTTCCAAATCTATCTGTTATCCAGCCACCTAAGTTTCTAAGTGAAAATGCATGTTTTTACCCAAGAACATTTCTCTGGTTCCAATGTTTCATCAAAAGCACCTTGAATTTCATTGCATCTATGTGTTAAATGTTATCGAATTTGAAATATGTCTTCCCCAAATCATCAGAATCACTATCATCCCAGAGAAAGAACCTCCCTGAGATTTTTAATTCAGCACCTTTTGGTGTTACTTTTCTATGTCCTCTGTGTAAGTATATATTTTACTGTTGTACTGTATTTCTTCTATTTTTACAGAAAATGTCCATTTTTGAAGTTTTGAGGTACACAGAACTGTCTATCCATTCTAACTAACCAGACCAGCTCTGAGCTAAATTTCTCAGGAGTAAACAACCAAAGTAAGGTGAAAGTTATTCTCTCGGTACAGAAGGAGGTAGTGCAATCCTCTTCAAAATAACTGTGAAATGACCACACAAGATGTTAAGAATCAAAAATAAATAAGACCACAGACAGGGCTATGTTGAAAGTAAACAGAATCAGAGAATCATCAAATAGAATATTCTGAATACAGAAGTGTACTTGTGCAGAGAAATGCTCAATGCACGCACCAACCTAAAGACAAACTCTACCCACCAAAGCCATACTCTGTCAAATAGAATACTTCTTTGAAGAAACTTCTTGTTAGGTAGACAGAATCATACCATAAGCCCTATACTGTCCGCTCCAGGAAGATATGTAGAAAGTCAAACTATAAACTATCCTGGGTGGAGGTCGTAATATGAAGCCCTTCTTCAAATTCTATCTTCCTTTGCAGAATGCTCAGAAACAAATTTCTGTACATCCCCACACATCAAACAGCGTCAGACTGTGCCTAAGCAAGAAATGCAAGATCCTACAATGCTTTTCTCACACTCACAACAAAGAATGTTCACCTTTTCCCCATTTTAAAGGATACCCAGAGTATAACCCACTTCCTTCAGTGCATTACATACCATCATAGAAGCTCTGCAGATTAAATGAAACAACTGCTTATATAGCAGAATAAACTTTCTCAGAGCAGTAAGTTAGAAATAGCCATTTACAAGGAGGGTAATATTCTTCTCAAATCAATAATCTCATCCAGCCTCTCAATCCCTGATCTTTCTACACAGAGTAGCAACAGAAATGTGCCAAACACCCTCAAAAGACAAGACTAGGAATGAAAATTCATGACTACTAGTATACACGTGCCTTGGTTTTAAATCACAGGTTTAAGACACCCACCTGGGTCCATGTCCAGATGCAAGTGATACTGTACATGCTGATGGGAAAACTGAGGAATTGAGTTCCATTCTGATATTCCATCCTGATATTAGAGTGACAGGGTATCATGTTTATCATCTACAACAAAGGCAAGATTTGTTCAAACATAACATTCCTAAATTGACTGACCTGGATGGCTTTCAGTGCCCAAGACTTTTCAGTGAGCAGCAAGGATCAGATGCTGCACAAGGAAAGGCGAGCCAGCAGTCAAGTGTGATAATGAAGTCTGTGGCAGCAGTGTCCTGGACACCAAGAGGGCAGGATGCAGAGCAGGGATTTCAGTTCTGAAGAGACAATGATCAAGAGTGATCAGGGTCAGACACAGCACAGTGACCACCGAGCAAATCTGCAGCAGCCAGGCAGATCCAAGGCCAAGCCAGGAAGCCAAACCAGCAGGTCCAGGTCAGACTTACAGAGATGGGGGATTAGGCAGAGTCATAGTTGCTACACAGATCTGGTGTGGCATGGGCAGAGGCAGCACTAAAATCTCAGCTAAAAGAAGCTCCCAAGAGAAAAAATATGGCAGCCTTCACTTCCAGGTCTATTTGCCACAGCTCTTAGAAGCTACATTCACCAGCTGAATTCCTAGAAGGGGACAGTCTCCAGGACCTAACAGTCTGAACAGAATCAATGGCTTTCTAAACCATAAATGTCAATTGGTAACCATTTCTAAGAGCTGGAGAAATGTCAAAGAATGGAGAACTGCAACTAAAATCTCAACAACCAGAGAGGGAATTTTTGACCAGGAAGTCTCAGACGTCCTCACTGAAAAACTATAACACTATGATATAAAGATTTTTGAACAGAAATATGGAGTTGTTTTGAGAAGACAGAATTTATTACACAAAATTTCTGCTTCCTCCAAGTTTTACTAGGTTGGCTGCCTAAGGGCAAATGAATTACTGTAATATAATTGGACTTTTTGTCAGTATTTGATTATCACTGCAAGAAATTTGTTTTAATATAAGATTTTCTAAATCTCTCTTTCAGAAGTAAACTTAATATTGTAAAGCCTTGCACATGCATTGAAGAAATATATATGAGTAAAATTTTTTCCTCCAAGATAGCTCGGTTTTCCTTTGATACTTTTTAGAGAAAGAAATGCAAAAATGTGAAGAAGACACATACATGATGCACTTCAACTAAAGTTACTTGGTTAAAAATTTTAAAAAATATATTTTGTCTCTCTTTTTTGAAAGATTATGTATTTTATTTTGTCACTTTCATTTATTTCACAGTTTTTCAGATGGATATATGATATAGTCACCTCACTGTCACTTCCTTATTTTTAACACAGTCTGGCAGGTGCTCATCACAGGCGTGCAATGGAGGCATTTGTTTTCACAGCACCCCTTTGAGACATTCAGTCTGTAGCCATGCACAGCACAATATCATTTTTTACCACTCAGGGAGGCTAGAATTCAAGCTAATAAGACCAGTTGCAGTAAATATTTTGCAGCAAACACATTTCCAGTGTAGCATATAGATATCATTGTCGAGTGAGAAGGATGCAAATAAAAAGCCATCCTCATTCAATCAATAAATGAGGTCATGAGGGAGAGTTAAGCTGTGCCTCACTAGCAGTCCACCTAGTTCAATATCCTGCTTCTAGAAAGAGCCCACACTTGGCACTTCAAAAGAATAAAAGGCTATTTACAGAGTCCATATTATGTGATAGAAGACTCTTTTTTGACCTGTTTAAACAACATACTTACAGATGGATGCTGATCTCAGCATGAGCAAAGGGCAAGATTCAGAATGCTTCAGGAGTTGCTTGTTCCAACTGAAATACATTGTTTTACTGTCTGGTTTTGGGAGCTTTTTTACCATTTTCAAATACTTATGAGCTCATATAATGAGGCATTGCAGCAAATGACTGCAGCTCCTACTGGAAAAAGCAGTGAGTGTCAGCAACCAGAAAGCCTTAGAGGCTCATCACTCTTCTCTGCTTTCAGCCATATTGGTCTGGCACACAAATTAGCACACTCCAAACTGCAAGCTTGGTCTTGTCAACATTTCAAACTGGAGTGCTAATCATTAATAACTTATTCTGAGACAATATTGACAGCTGCTTTGCGTTATTATCAATGCCATCTGTGCCCAGCAACCCACAGTCTCCTTTCTACTACTTCTTAGCTTGCACTCCAAATGCTTTTCAGGCTGCAAGAAGCAGAATGGAAATAACAGCTTGAGCTTCTTAAGAAATATCACCAGCCAACTCAGGGAGCCCAAAAGATAAGGAATAATGTGATTGTAGCCTACTGAGTTTTCATCATAAGCCAGATTTATGAATAACATGCTGCCAGATGCCTTTTCCTACTAGTGATCACTTCCACTGTTTCTGAAAACCAATATTATGCACTTGATGTTCAACTGGTCTTTTTCTATTCTGAGTAGAACTAAAGCCTCAGCAAGATTGATTAGAAGATAACAGTATCTGAGGCATTCTTGAGTCTCCTTATTACAGTCATAATACTATTGCTTTTGTCACAAACTTCTCTTAGCATCCGAAGACTAAATAAATTCTATTAAAAAAGCAGCATCCAGTCTTCTGCTGGACCACTTGAAGATTTTTCATTTGTGAGTTCCCAAGGTGTTTGCACCTCAGGACAGAATTAATAATAAGACCTTTCCTTTCTAACCAAAGTGCATTCCTGTGAACAAATGGAAAAAAATTAAGATTTCAGAGGTAAATTTAGCTTAAGTCATCAAAGGCAATCCAGTTTTAAACAGACACCTACCAAAATTATTTACAAACTTGTAAAGAAAAAGAACTGGGAGTGTTCATTCAAGCCGTTTTTGTGGATCAGCTCAACTGGGGTGAAAATGCTAAGATAAAATATATAGACAGATATTTGATTGTTCTGTCGTAACAATTTGGAAAAAGAAGGGAAAACCAAAGATTTTCAAAAGACCCACAGATAAACTTTTAAATGTGGATGGCTTTTAAAGTACATGTGCTTTTAATTTTTCTATAGTACTATTTTCGGCAGAGGTGGAACAAGCCCAAAGGTCTACCATTTTCTTTGGACAAACTTTCTTTTGTCTAAGTGAATTTTATAATTTGAAATTTTCAAGTCAGAGAAAAGAAAAATATAAACTGCGCTTTTTTTCACACGTATGTATGTATGTAAATGTAAAAATTCAAGTGCAAACTCACTCCAAAGCAGAAAGGTCTGGAACAGATGGCTGAAAGTCTTTGGAATGTCAGTTGAAAAGAGCCTGTCAGTGGCAGACAATGATACCTCCACTGAAAAATAAAGGAAAAACTCTACAACAAAGAAGGAGTTTAGGTAACTTGTTAAGAGCACTTGCCAGGAAAAGAGATGAGTGTTTCCTGGGCACAGAAGATACATTTTTAACTATCTAAGGTACTGGGAATTCAGAAAGCTTGTCTGCCCTTACCAACCTGTCACTGATCTAATAAAATACCCTATCTCTGCAGAACTCACCCCTATTAGATCTCCAGAAACCGTAGGTTCAGCAGCCTCATGCTACCGTGCAAGAGTCACAAGTCAGCAAGAAGAAAGGGGCTTCAGAAGGTTGATTAGAAGCTGTCACTTCATGGTAAGGGTTTTGCAGGCCTGTGGTGACTGGGCTAAAAAAGACGAACAATAATTACTGCAAATTCAGTGTATGTCATTATCTCACACAGATGACATGCCAGGGCTGATAACATGCTGACAAATCCAACACAACCCTTTTTTTAGCTTGAATAGTGGAGGTTGGCATCTGTGGTGTGCAGGGCTCAGTGAATGACCGCAGCCCCCATAAGGGCATTGTTCATTGTGCTTCCTCAGCACGCCTGAGCCCTGACTGCTGCCATTAGTGGTCAGCAGAAAGAAAACTGATCACAGTGACCCTGCCTGCTGTGGTGTCACAGAAACAATCTCAATAGAAATAGAATCTACTAGAGGATTATAATGCTTTCAAAATGGGATGGTGTGGCTCTACCCATCTGTAACAGGACTGAACCCTACAAAATCAGTGTCTGTTTTGTGTTACCCAGGCTCTCCGGATCACAATAGGGGACGTGATGAAGAGGGAGCAAAAAGAGGAAACCAGCCTATCTGATGAGAGCTAACAGCCTATCAGGGCACAAAGCATGCTCAGGAGCTACTCCTCTCCAACCCTAATCTGGGATTCCACAGGAGACTGCAGCTGCAGGGGAGCAGTGTGAGACTGGCAGGTCCACTTTGAAAAAGGAGTAGAAGAAAGGCTCTTTTTCATTTAGTCATTACTCTGTCTGTCACACTGACACTGCTCCCTTGGATCATGTTTTCAATACCACGCACACAGTCATAAATGGTTCCTGTTAATTTTAGAGGTTAAATCCAGGGAGCATTTGATATTATCTCTCAATTCTCCATCCCTTTTAGCAATTCACAGCATTAAAAATATTTCAAACCAGCTTTCTTTCTCCAGCAAGTAAAAGAATGAAAACAAATTTAATTGAATATTTCAAAAATACTGAGAACAGTCAGGTATAAGGACTGAAAAATCCATCATTACGTAGAATTCTAATTAAGAGAGTGATTAACATATTAATAACCAGATAGAAATCTTAAGGATAAGGGTTTTTTTATTGTTGTTATCATTGTTTTGATCTATTCTATATACAGGAATCTTTATTTATAAATTCTCTGATGTACATACATTTAGTTACATTTTTACTAAGTTATCCCTTTATTTCATTACAGAAATCTCATTTGCAGTCTCAGATTGAACAATTATCCTCTCCCTTCAGGCACAATTTTAATGTCAAAATAAAAGGCTGTATCAATGGTCTTTAGGACTTTATATGTGTCTTTGGAAATTATATTGTATGCCATGTATGGAAAAGAGAGTGTTAACTGTATCTGTATCTAGTCTAGCCCAAATGGTGTGTTAAGGATGTGTTTACTGAACTTGAAACTTGCCAAAGCAGACTGGCATTAGGTCCTACACCAGGTGTCAGATAGAGCAAGCTGAACTGCAGAGATAGAAAAGGTATTTTCTTTTTCTTTTCATTTTAGGTAAAAACACAAAGCTCCTTGACCCAACTCGATTTTTACTTCAGAAACAGCAACTGAAAGGTTTTCCAGGTTTTGCTGGAGAACATTTCAGGAGGCAGTGAAAGTCAGTCTGTCTTAGTTAACAAATACTGGATCAAATATTGACTGAATAATCTCCAAGTCACTAAGAGGGATCTCTTCTCTATACAGATGTGTTCCTTAACATATAGAAAATGTGAATGTAGGAAAATTGACTTAATACCAATAAATGTCAGACCTGAAGGTATCAAACCTGACCTGTTCCAGGGAACTCCCCAAACCTGACATCTTGCATTCCTACTGTCTTTGAGGTTGCTTAAACTTGTGCTCAGAGAGCTTAGAAATTCTGCCTATCATTGTAGAAGCTGATGCTGATTCTTCTAGCAAAGTACCCAGTGTCATCTGGCCTGCTGGCCATCAGCCATGTAATACCTCTCTGAGAGAAAACTGATTTGATGGAAGCTGCTCATCTAGGCAGAGCCTGGAGCTGATGTGAACAACATCCAAGTGCATCCTGGAGTGGTGTGCCCTGGGAATTTGCTTTGGCTTGCTCAAGAGGCAGCCCTGACAGCATACCCAGCAACAAATTCAGCCACAAATTATATGGGTCATTATTCGATATGAATGTGTGCTTGGTCTTAGGGGCAGAAAAGTGCCAGTGCAGTGACTGCTCTGAGGATGAATCCTCTCATTTTTCCATCAGTTTTGGACTTGCTGAAATCTCCTGGGCTGTGTCATGTAGTAGATGATAATAATGATAGAAAACAGGTCTGGGAGGGATCTGAAAAAGATACCTAATTCAAAGCAGATGTAACTAGTTTCCAGTCCTATAGATTTCACAGTCATTTTTCCATTGCTTTGCTTTCCATTTTCTTACAAATAGAAAGCCTCTCCTACTGCCTAAATTCTTTGTCCTTTCTCACCATAAATGCTCGTCATTAGATGACTGTATTTTAAAAATTCTAAGTATTTTTAATTTTTCCAAGTAGACTTTCTCTCTGACTAGAACCTTTTGGTCAAGTGACTAAACAGGGCTGGAAAGGGTAAATCCACTCCACATTTAAGAGCACTAGATGGATCTCATGAGGAGTGGCAAGGTGAATAACCAAGGATCAGTTACCACACTGTCTTTGTCTAAGCTGTAACATAGATTTCTGTGGAACCCTACTGATTACAGCCATAGCATAAAAGTCCTCCTTACATCATACACAGTTTTATTATGTGCAAGAATGGCAATGGCTTGCTGTTTGTTCCAGCTTGCCAGTGCACCTACAGTTTGTAACTCTTCATGTAAAGGCTCTGAACTTCTTGGTCTAGAACGGGTTTTACAACCATCTCTCCCTTAGTCTGTGCCACTAATGTGTCTATCACAGAACTGCCACCAAAAAAGAAACCTAATGCAAATGCTCATATGTAACTCCATCAAAGTTTGTTACCATTTGATTACTGCTTGGTGGTGAAAACACTGGGCATTGCTGAGGCTGGAGACATTAAAGCAGAAAACACAGGCATATCAAAGTACAGATACAAAACACCTGAGCTATTTCAAAGCACATATCCACCCGCAGAAGCTGACCAATTCTCTGTACTAAGACTGTGATAAAAGAAAACAGCAACAATAACAACAACAAACAAACCCTCCCCTCCAAAAAAACCCCATGCCTATCATGAAAGTAAATCATTGTCAAACAATTTAAATGTTACTGTTAATCTGCTTCAAAGTCAAAGGAATCACATGAAATGGTTTTCATTTAGGAACAGAAGCTGTACACAGACATCTGGGAAAATAACTGCTTGGAAGCAGTTTTATGCCAAGATCTTCTGCTTATTTCCACTGGCATAGTGGCCTTTCTGGTCAGAATGCCAAGTCTTCCATAATCAGCAGAGTTAAGGGCTCTCAGTGCTTCAAAAGATTGGGATCTAATTGCTGCAAATTTAGTTAATGCCAAGGGAGAAAGACAGGCATCAATATTTGGGCCTTTGCCCCAAAAGAGAAGTGCAAATAACATCCATAATCATTAGACAGTTGTCAAGAGAGTGCTGAGAACTGGGCTGTACAGAAGCCTGCCTGAAAATTTGATGAATTAAAAAAATTAATGAGCTTGGGGTTCAAAAGGTTTCCTTTGATGTGCATCAAGCATTTTCATGAAATACAAGTAACTACACAAATGTGCTATTTAGCAATAATGGGTCATATCAGAGCTGGATATCCCTTGATCTCCTGTTGAGATGACAGCATGCCCCACACACTTCTGCCAACACAAAACAAGTGTTAGCAGATTTACTCTTAATGAGCTCATCACACCAAAGTATCAGTTAAAGGGAGTAGGTCACAGATTATGTTTGTTTAGTTGTCCTGATGTGTCTTGTTAATTCCACACACAAATATGTTGTTGGGTGAGGAAGTGCCCCCAGTCCATAGTGCCCATTGTCTGCACTGACACCTATAAGCTTTCTGTCAGTCTGGACTTGGGGTAAATTGGCACAATCCTTCATTCCCTACTCCTCCACCCCTCCAATGAGCCCATACCTACCTACCTTTAGTTTTAATTCCTTTCTGCACAACAGAACATCCTTCACATGAAAAGTAGGGCACTTGCTACAGGAAGACCTTAAAGGCCCAGAAGCTCTGCTGCATCTCTGTATTTTGCTGTGCATGGGAATGAGGTTTACTGTTCAATCCAGGACTCCAGGACTTCATTTCTCTGTAGGGAAATGCTTAGGGTTTGATGTGCAGTCTTGATCCCTTTCTCCTGCATAGGAAGACAGTGTCCAGTCCTGTATTCATGAGTTAAGGCATAGGTTAAGATGGAATACCTTCACATAAAAAAATTACATACAGTATGTTAATTTTCTTGAAGTATAATCTCTCCTGCTATTCTCCTAATAACAATCTCACTTTAAATATTTTTTGTGTTGGATTTCATAGGAGAAGCAGTATGTGATAATGTTGTATGAACACCTAACAGCCAATGCTATTTTCACAGAAATCAATCTTGTGTCATAGCCCATTAGATACTTCAAGGCAATGCAACATTTGAAACTACAAAAGCTTTAGTAAGGCATATAAATTACACGATAGACTCTTATCCTTCTCAGAATATGCTTAAACTGAAACTTGGATGGTGGGGAAAGCTAAAAGGGCTCCTATTCCTCTCTTCAATTCTGTTTATAGAGCTGTCTTGGAAACCACAGCACAAACTGAGTTTTGGAGTAATTCATCTTAAAAATAAACCTTTCTCCTTTTTTTGGTAAAGAGGGGCTGAATCCAGAACAAAGTGGTGTTAACACCACAAGTAGCTGTACTGGCCCAGAAAAGGGACAATAGTGCTGCACGAGAGCACCAACAAGAGAGCAGGAACTCCTTAAGCCACTTTGAGTGTTTGTAGTTGGTGCCTTGTTACTTAACAGCTATGCAAAACCTAGTTCTATCAATGACTACCTCTTGCAATTCAAAGCACATTTTGGTCAGTAATCAGGTTCCCTGATTTCCCAGAGGTTTGTTCCCTGTGATTCTAAATGTATACAGTGATTTTTCATCAACTAGAACTAAATTACACTCCACAAGAAGCAATTATTTGGAATGTAGATAAAATATAAGAAAATGCTACATAATAATGGTGTCAAAGCTAGCTTCCTTTTGAAAGCAAGGGAGTTAAGGCAGGAAGAATTTGGCATTACTGGTAAATGATCCACTTCCAGAGCAAAAGCATTTCACTGACAGAAGGAATCAAAACACAATAGCACATTGGTGGAGCAGGTTATGGTGGCTACACAAGTCAGTTCAGGAGCAGTAAGAGCAGAACAAAGAGAATAAAAGTAGCATGAAAGCTCTTAAGACAAAAAAGCATAAGCTCTTTCCTCTGGAATTACAGGTTGTACACAAAAAGATGTTTTGAGAACAATATTTGTATAACAAGAAAGCTGTAGAAGCAATAACACTTATCAAGTGTTGCCTCTGCTTCAAACATGATGTTTGGATCCAAAGTGTCTATATATCACCTTCACTTTAGGCATAGCATGAGGCTTCATTATCCAGCTCCATAGTTTTCATCATGGCTATTATTCCAAGTACTTTTCTACTTTCCTTCCCCAGAGCTGACTGGCTCAGCTCACAAAAGGCATCTTTGGCAGCCCCCCAGTTGCTCTCACCAAAAATCTTTTGTACTGCTGCTTCAGACACCGTGGCTCATGCCCTGCCATTACCTCACCTCTTTCCAGATGTCTTAGTTCTTCTTCGTTTATATCTTAATTTCAGGGACTGGATTAAACAAAAGCAATCACTGTTGCTTTCCCCTCTGTATACTTAACCAATATACACATCACTGCAGTACAAACACAGAGGTCAAGTTTGTGTTTATCAAATAACTCTGACAAAGCTTGAGGTGTTTGGTCTGTCCTTACACACAAATGAAAGAGAATTGGGCCAGCTTAGGAGTGAAAACTGAGCATTAAAGGTCATTGAAAAATACGGGTACTGTAATTCATTTACTATTTCAGCATCCCCAACTGCCTCATATTACATCAATTTTGATGTGTTTCTTTAAGGGAGCAACACTTAGAAGTATTTTTACAAGCATACATCCTCCTTAGCTTTTGCATACTTGTTACCTAAATTAATATCCAAGTAATTAATCCTACACTCAAAAAGTCTTAGGCATCCTTGCTGTCTTTTATCTGTAAACACATCTTCTGATCATCTCCTTTCTCTAATTGCTCTAAGGATCTCAGGGGAGACAACATCCACCTCCTTGCAGTGCCCTTCATTCCTACTCAAACTATGTCAGAAGTTTTGTGCTATATGCTTCAAGAATTTGTCTGGAATATATTCACATTGTACTTTGAAATCCTTGACATTTATAAGATATCAACTTGAATGCAGAGTACAAGAACTTAAACACGAGGAAAAATACCTATATGAGAAAAGATCAGGATTCTGGACTGGGATTTGAAAGATCTGGGATTACTTCCTGGTTCAAAAATTCTGTGTGTGATCACCAGTTACAGCTGTATCATTATAAAAACAGCAGTCTCTAAAGGGATAATGAAGTTCTGCCTTCACTCATCCTCTCTTCATCGCCTTGGAGATGAATTGGAGAGACTCTGTGTGCCCCAGGGTGTTAATGTATTGGCAGGATATTTGAACACCCAGATGTTTGAACACATTATTCCTGCGTGTTTCAGAGAGTACAGCTTAGATCTATATTTAGTCTGCAAATTTGTAATCTGTACTTGGAGCCCTTTAGAAGTTCCTTGACCCAGTGGTGCAGGTATAATGTTAACTTTTTTTACCTCTTTCCCTTGCCTTCAATATGACTTTTCCATCTGCCCAGAACCACAACTACTGAGATTATACCTTTACTGTGTAAAAATTCTTAGTAAGAGAATATTTAGGATGTACATACAAATAACACTAATTAGGACTTTGAAAAATCTTCAAACAAATGCCTTATATTCTGCACAAATTCAATTACTAGTTCCAGCATGTAACTGATTTTCACTTCTTAATATTTTCAGTACAAATTTACAGCCTCTTATGTCAAGCAGCCTTTTTGTTACATAACTCACTTCCGTTTAAACATAAGTATCAGGAAAAGTTTCATTCTTTAAATTAGTTTAGAACTGGAGATGTCTGATCCCAAAATGTTTTCAATTCACCTTACCTTCAGAAGCAACTGCGTAGTGTACTGTTCAAACTCACTAAACATCCTTAGACCTGTGTTGACACCTCACTTAAAGCCTAAGCAGAAATTTGGTAACAAATGAGGACTCATCTGAACAGACCCCATGACACCCACACAGCAGGAGACACTGAACTAATAAACTTGTATTAATGATCTTTTGGTAGTATTAGCATTTACATTAGTATTTAAAAAAAAGTAAAACCAGAGTCCCCTTATCCTTTTGTTTTTTATTTTAACTGGAGAATGGGGTTGCAAAATATACACTAAAAAAGGCACTTGGGGCACATCACAGGGTCTACAGGCATTTGGTGATCAGGACATCCCACGTCTGCCTCAGGGGACTTCCTCTGGCTACCCATCAGACAGTCCAGAACAACATGCCCTGCTACCAAGGACACGGAGTTATAGCAAGCAGCAGAATCTGAGTTCCTGGAATTCATTTTAGTAATCAACTTAATTAATTTAAATGGATTAATTTAATTAATTGATTGTTTTAATTAATTTAAATGCCATTAATCACTTTACTTCATTTCTCCAATGACAGAATTGCAGTGAGAGCCAAAGAAGCACAAAGCAAACAAGCAATCTGGAAATTCAAGTCAAATGCAAGGCAGTTAAAGCTAAATTAATGGTGTAAACACAGCACATTAGTGTACTGCAAGGTCACGGCTGCTCAGGCAGACAAGGATTGCAGCCACCGTAGCTTTTCAACATTTGATGAGGGATAAGTATTCTGAGGGGATGAGAGCCTGTCTCCTCTTGGCTGCTATGAGACTCACATTATGACTGAATTTAACCAATAAATTCAGAACAAGAAACGCACATTCCAGCAGTGAGTACTTTTGCCCTGGAAGGTAAGAAGTTATATTTATGAAGGACAGTTAGTGGTCCATCCTCTCCCTGTCTGGCCTCCCTGGAGCACTCCCACATCCCTGGCATGACTGAGCCATGTCCAAGCCTCATCTCACTGGGTCTGATCCTGATTTGCTACAACTTGACCCTGGACCTGTCACCTAACCATGGACTTCCCTGATTGCTGAGACTCTGAGCTGACTCTGGCTGCATCTCCAGCCAGTCCTCTGCCTGATGCCTTGTGCAGTGCCTAAACTGAACCAGCAGAACGAAGGAGGTCACTTCAGCCTCTGAAAAGGCTGTAGATCTGATCAGGAGAGTCTCAGCCTACCCAGGATGGAGCCCCACTGCTCTGAAGCAGTGGGATGATGGTTTCTCCACAGAGATTTCAGGAGTCTGCTGTAGGTACTGTCCATGTCCTGCCACAGTGAGGTGCAAAGCAGCAGCCTCAGAAAACTGCCAGGATCCAACCACAGCAATCTTGTTACATGTCATTCCAGAAACACACAGGTGGTAAAGAGGCAGGATGACACCCAGGCATAGTCAAATTAGGGGGTACTAGTGATTACCAGAGACTTCATAATCCAGTTTTATAAAAATTCAGGTGTTTCTCCTTTAACTAGTCTATACAGGTTTTCCCATTCCTAGTCTTCCAGTGACTAGGTGACACTTGTTTGCAGACGTGGACTTTTGGGGTCCCAGCAAATCCAAACCAGTACTGTAGGTTAGACTAAACTTTTTGGGAGGTTTATTTGTTTGCTTGTTTTCTCTAATGGGATGCCAATCCTGACAATATTTGCTACACCACCTTCTTCTTCTCACCTGTCACCTGCCATGGCTGCAAACCTGTGGTTAGGAGATACTGTTGCTCTGCCATCGTCTGAAGGATCACAGGCAATGGGGTGGACACCAGCAGACAGCTCTATGCTGAGCCTATTAAATGAGTTCCAAAATCAGTTTCCTTCAGAAGCTTTGGTTCTGTAAGAACTGCACATTTGCATCACCTGTTCCAGCTGACTTCCGTGACCTGATCCGTGCTCCTCTGTTACTGCCACGCCTCTGTAGGTGGGGCTTACTCTCTTCCATGAGCTCTACTTCAGAGTCTCTGTTCTAGGGACTGAACTGCTGTAGCTGATTTTTAGGATCCCAGTACATTCATTTAAATGTTTTTAAAATATGTATGGACTGTATCTGCCAGAGAAACTTGGTAACCAAGCTGATTTAAAGTCCAAGTCTAAGCACAGATTTGCTTATTCTCTCCCCCACAAAATTGTCAAATAAAACGCAGATAACTAAAACTGGATTTTTTTAAGTGCAAGGCACCACATTCTCCTACTATTCCTCCCCACCTTTGCCTTTTAATTGCTCTCACTAAATTAATTATGTAATTTTAATGAGTGATGCATACCATCAAAACCCATTAATAAGTCATCTCAGAAGTCAGGTAATCTGAATTTCAACACAAACAGCAGATATCTTAGGATGGTGCCATCATTCTCCAGCACAGGCTCACACTTTAAAACTTTGGACACAGATGTAACGATGTTTTTTTTCCAAAGCAGACAGCCATAAATATGTTAAATACTTACTTTATCTTTGTAATTTTTCATTTCTTTGGATTGAATTCCACTCCTGCCTTGTGGGTCAAAAACAGTGCAGGAGCTGCTCTGAAAAATAGCATCGTTGGTTCCTGTGTGGCCTGTACCCTACACACTTGCATTAAATTTAATCATTTAAGTAACTGCATGACAGTTTTCTGCACTTTGGTGAAGCTTGCAAAACTGAATCTTATTATTTTTTAATTTTATATAATATTTTCACAGAAAATAATAGCTGATTTTTTTTTCTCTCCTTCTGTCCCCCCTTCCCCTTTTTTGGTTATTAAAAACCAGTATTTGGTTTAACTTGAGATTCGATGGAAGATAGCCAGCTGGAAATATCTGTTTGGATTGTCTTTAATGGTAACTAAACTTAGAAACTGCTTTGGGTCCTACTTGTCAGAAGCACAATTGTACCACAATTACTCCAGAGTTAAAAGAAGATTAAAATTTGGATGTGGAAACCAAGGAACAACTTCAGCATCTAGGTAAGTACCAGGTATGGTTAGTCAACACTTTGGTACATAGCATAAGTGATCTTGACAACACAGTCTTCTGCCTGTGTGATAGGATGATGAAATTGCTGCTGACAAATAACACAGGTAGTGGGAGCTTTAGGTCTCACTTGTAACAAAAATGAAGTCAAAGGACTGAGATATTTAACTTTGAAGAAATCAAATTATCTGTTCAGATGTAATTTGAGCAGCACATATTGCCAGAGGCTAGAGGGAGCTGTGCAAAAGAAGGGAGGAGCAGATCCAAGCTCCATGAGGACTTAAACCCTCCATAACTGCAGAAAACTGGAAAAAATACAAACAATTTTGTGTGCTGTACCTTCAAAGAACACATGATATTAAAAATATTATATATATACACTTCACAATGAGTGATCTTTGAATCATTTGATGTAGTTTAGCAGCTTCAATTAACTCAAAGTAGGATCATTGTGAAATCCTAATACAGAATCACGAATTCCAGGCAAAATAAAACACAAAGGCTACAAAAACAAAAGGGGAATACAGGAGATTTTGTAACTGAGGAGAAGCCAAAGAACAGATAGTTTTTTCTGAGATTAAACAATAAAGAAAGATCATCTCACAGTAGTGATCACCAATACGATCCCAAAGGAGGCACTACCAACTGCTGACAAAGAATTTATCCAGCACAGGCAGTCACCTAGCCCCACAATAAAGTGGTTTAGGGGACAGCAGCCTTCTGGCAATATAGATATGAACATAAATGTAAAAGGGAGATCAAGTGAGAACCCAAGGAAGCACAGTACAATGAGATGAGAAAAAGACCAAGGTTTTCATTTTCCTTGTAAAAAAAATATTCCTGTTAGGAGTGAATGATTGCTCTCCATCTCGTTGTACAGTGGAAATCCAAAGCAATTAATAGAAAGTCTCACTATGTTTCCATGTATCATAAGTAGCCTTATACTGAGTCTTGTTAAAGAATTAGTATTTTTTCCTGTGCTTAAAAATCAAGATTTTGTTAAAAAATCTCCACTGAAATTCTTTAAGACTTCAAAGGAATGGTATCTGGAAGGCAAATACAGGTGCATAAGAAAAGAAAAATCACTTCATTATTATATCTTGAAACGCTACATTCAATCCATCATAATGAAAAAAATAACCTACAATTTAACAGCATACCAACAGCATTTTTAAGGAACCAGGTGGAGAATCTACAAGCACAGCTGAAAAGTTGTGTGGCATGCTTCATCAGGATTGCTCATGAATATTCATATCACATATTTAGACTAATGTAAAAGGCCACTGTCAAGCAGAAAGCATGAGTCAGATCCCAGGAGCCTATTCAAAGTTCCAGGCTTCTTTTTCATTTTTGATATTGTTTACTTTGCACCTTTCAGTCATCTCAATATACAACCCTAGGCTCATCTCGATCTGCCCACAGTACAGATGGCCAGAATCAGCACCTAAAATTCAAATTACATTTGGTAGACTTAGAATGGATTAGAGGTAATTAGGACCTCGTTTTGTTGCAGTAATTATAATTTTGACATGCTAGAAAATTCTACCACATTTTAAGGCATTTTTATTCCTAAGGGGAAATAATCCCCACCCAATGATTTGCTGTTGTCTCAAACAATTCCAGCTTGACTCACACTTTTTTACAGAAGCCACCAAAAAAAAAAAAATCTATATATTCAGTATGGTGTTATCTTAGTACGGAACTGTGGAAGGTGTTACAAAAGAGAGCTGAGGGCTTGTGCCATTGCCCCACAGACAGCTGGCAGGAAGGATCCCTGTGCGGCAATGCAGAGCCGCGTGGGAAAACGAGCAGGTGGGCTGCAAGTCTGGAGATGACTCCTCTGACACCACTGGACAAACAAACCCCCTCCACCACCCAGGTTTGGTTTATTTGTTGCTAGGTGTATATTCCCATAGATGAACCTGATGAAATTTTTTTGTCAAAATCCAGTTATGAAGAAAAGGAGCTGCTGAAGAGACAATATAGAATGACTAGAACTTACAGAAAGGTACAAATCTCAGCCAGATTTGTTAACTATATTATTTTGCCCAGTTCTGTAACAATACACTGGATAACAGTGAGTTCAATTCTCTGGGCCACTATAAAGATGATGCATGAAATATCTCTTTAAATTTTTTATCTGTGAATGACTTAGTTCCATGGATTAACAAACCCAGAAAGCAACAGCTTCTGTATGCTGTAGAGCAAGCAGCACCAGCCAAACACAATGTAGGGAAATCCCTTTCCTGGCCTGCGAGTATGCACAGATTTCTACATGAAGGCACCAATACATGCCAATAAACAGAATAACCTCTTGGCAGTAATCTAAATATTTCTTTCCTAATATTCAAATAGAAATGGTCCATTGGATCTCTTGCAGCACTTACATCGATCTAAACAGATAATGCAAAGTGGAAAGGTTGCCTAAATCTCAGGCACAGCCCTGTCTATTTTTCAGTCAGAAGCATTTTGACATGCTACTGTGGACTGTATTTCATAATGAAACATGCTGTGCTTTTGACAGATGATGGCTTGTACCCATCTGGCAAAACATGAATCACAGTCAGAAACATAGCCTAACTGTTGTTATGAATTTAGGACGAGTCAAAGCTACAGAATTAAAAAAAGCTTTCAGATTTCCTCTGGATGATGTAGTCTTCTAAGCTTCAGTGTGCAAGTTCAAGCCTATGCTTATTATAGGTTGACTCAAACAGTACTAGTAAACATTGTGGCACTCTCAAGTTTTTAGCAGTCAGCAGGGATAAGTGACTACAAGAAGCAGAACTGAAAATAATCGCCTTTGAGTCTATTCAGTCAGTAGAAAACTGTTATTATTTTGCAAGGGTTCTACTATTATTATATTGCAAAGGTCCCATATTGCCAGGGTTTTGTACCTCTTTGATGTTTCTCATAGGCAGCTCCTCTAAGCTGCCAACTAACAGCAGCCAACTAACTCCAGTTCCCCCTCAACTAACCAATCCACTCTTTTATAACACTCTTCTTATTGGCTACAGCTGTGGCCTGTTAAAGACAGACCCGTTCCCAATCTCTAGTAATTGGGTCAGCTGCAACTCCTTAAGGGGTAAGATTACTTTCTATACTACCTTTATTTTCTTATATTGTATCCCCCTACAGAAAACCCCGTTTGTTTCTTCAAAGCCAAAACTGGCCACAGAATTATAGAATAACATTTCCATTTATCTATGGGGTTTATGGCTTGCAATTAGATACAAATGTGAAAATCAATTAGCTTAAATTGAGAGAAAGTGTAGGTTCCCACTGGCTTTTGAATAAGGATTTAACCAGAAGTTGGCTGCCACAACCCCTATCTGAGACAAGTAACAGCTGACCAGTATCTTTTTCAGCTATTTCAAGCATGTAAAGGGTTTTTAAAGACATCATGTCACATAAACAGAGAGATCTTTTTTCCCTCTATACTATCTCCCTGGTTATTTCCATCCATGATGATATAGCAAAATCTGCTTTTATTTGCTACAGAAGGTGGCAGACTGATTTATCCAAGAGAAAGTTCTTGCTTTCTCCAGTAAATTTATCCCCTGAGTAGCATTGCAGATTGCATGACGTTATATTAAGAAAAAAACCCTGGCCTATCTTCATACTGTATCATTTGTTTGGTGTCTTGAGTATAAATTTAATTTCAGACTAGTTGGAAAACTAGGATAGTGACACAAAAGTTAACTGACAATTATTGGCCTTTCTCTTTGGCACATATTTTTAATTTTTTTAATTATTCCTCATTCAAGAAGCACAAGAAAATAAAAATGTTATAAATTAAATACTTTTTGAATTATGTGTTTTAACACCACACAGCAATGGCATATAGTTAAACAGTATTTCTTGCACATTAATTACACACCCATAAATTTTTTTCAGACTGTCTTGCATAGGATGTCTTACTTTTAGTTAAAGCACACACTAATACTTTGAACAACAGAAAAGAATGCAACAAAAACATGGAAACTGGAGTGTGTTGGTCAAGTTCCAAAATTACTTGACTGGAATACTCAGACTGAAAGTATTTATACTACCCTTACCCTTGTAGAAATGGACCCACTGTTGAATATGGTTTGACAGACAGTAATCTTTTAAAGAAAGAAGACTAAAGCCTAGAATGATTGAAACACAGAGGCACCTTTAAAGGCATATTTAATAGGATGTTTCCTCCAACTTAAAGTAAGACCATTCTGACAACAGGATTAAGCCAATTTAAAAAGGATCAGGACTAAGCCTTCCAAGTCTAAAATCAATAATTTGGAAGCTGAAAAGTATTCTGCACGTCACAACAGGAAGAGGAAATTTGGTGCAGCCAGGATTCAGATTCGGGTGATATTCAGAAGCTGCCAGTGAAAAATAAACATGGACCATTACTGATATAGCTTGAACTAAACTCCAAAAGCTAAATTCAGCAGAAAAACATGAATAGCCTTGAACACTAAAAAGATTTGACTCCACAGGACTTTGCCACTGGAACTTTCACACCCAGATGAACTGCAATCTGTAGGTCCAGAGAAGTTAAGCTTATTCTTTACTTGCTCAATTGGGTATTTGAGGTAGAAAGAGCTGAGTGAGAATGCTCCTACTTTCTCACATGCTCTTTTTCCCATAATAGGACTAAGCTCATATCTTAATCATGCTGTCCATGCACAAGCCTGAAAAGAGGTGAAGTTATATGTGGATCTTCAATAATTAATGTTTCAATTTTGCCTTTTTTTTCCAATGAAATGGCTAATTTTTCATTTGAATATATTATTGTCATTGTTCTTACCCATGTGTTATTTGCACTGTGACTTGGGTTTAATTCTAAATTCATTTACTTCCCAGGATTTTCTAAGCATCTTATTCCCCATGCTCAGGGACTATATTTCTGAGAGTTTTAAAATTCTATTAAAACCAAAATAATTGGTTACTTGTACCATTAGAGTGTGCCTGTAGGTATAATCTAGTACAAGTTTCAAACCCCTAGAAATTATACCAATTAAATAATGTACATACTGCTAAAATCCTCTGAGCCACTCTAAGTGTTATAAAACAAAGCTTTACAACATCATTTTAGTATATGCAAC
Organism: Calcarius lapponicus; assembly: GCA_039654755.1. NCBI lineage: Eukaryota > Metazoa > Chordata > Aves > Passeriformes > Fringillidae > Calcarius > Calcarius lapponicus. The sequence goes on along the minus strand of CM077468.1, from coordinate 43,412,602 downwards.
AACGAGTTGAATTCTCTTAATATTTTGCCCTGAGACTTAAAAAATAATAATAATAGAAAAGGCTGAATTTTGCTTTATTTGCTACCTTTTCCACCTGCAGGTAAGGGGCAGCAAAGCTACCCAGGAGAGCAAGGAGGAGCTCATTGAACAGTCATAGCAAAACAATATCCTTTTAAAGGACTTTGCTTCTGCAGAAGAAGCCTGGAAGATAGATAGGAGCAAATAAAGCTGTTTCAATGTAAAGAGCTCCATTAAATGCTTGAATGGCCCTTCCTAATGAATAAAGCTCTCTGGGATGGAGTAGTAAGTCAGTAAAGCAGGTGCTATGCTGAGAGGCAGACACTGGAATGCAATTGCCAGTTAGGTTGTCTTTTTCTGCCCATTCAAGCTAATCACTTCAGCGCCTATAATGCATCTTTGTGGAAGTTATAGTCACAAATCAAGAGTTTTAAACCCTTTAGCAACAGCTGAAATTGTTCTGTTTGGAGACAGAATGGAGAACGCTGAGGAAATACAAATAGCAGAACAGAGGCAATTCAGTTCTGTTACAGTTTTTCTGAGAAACGAAAGGGCTGAGCAGGGTTAACCAAGCTAATATTACACAGTGCTTTGTCCTTCTCCAGTAGTTTCCATCTGAGCTTCAGCATTTCCTTGAGGAAGGAAAGCATTTATTTCCCTTTCATGTTTGGACAGCTAAAGAACAAGAAATGAAGGTGATTCTTTCAAAGCTGCAAAAGTTTCAAAATCAGTTGAATCCATAGCCCTCAAACCCAAATTCCCTTTCTCCAAGTTCACCAGCACTTCCAAAAGGGTAACATCAGTATTTTCTTCATACCATATACACTGTTCAATTAAAAATATGAAAATTAGTTGATTTTTAATGAAAAAAATAAAATCACATAAATTTGTCAGAAGGGAAGTGTAAAAGAATTTGTTAATGCCCAAAAAAACTAAATTAAACCTTTAATTTCATATTGATGCTTATATGTATAGGAGGGATTTATTTGGGGACTTTTGTTGTTTTTCTTAAGGTTTAGTTTAAGTGTTTAAACCTAAGAAATGAAAGCGGCTGACTTTTCCACTGAAACACAATGACTGATACTTTTCAATTAAAATCATGCCTGGTGCATTAAAGCTGCCACTTTCACATTTCCTGCTTTAAAAAACCCACAACATTCATTAGTTCTCAGAAATTGTTGTATTAAAAACTTGGTTTAATTGCAACTATTTTTTTCAATAGTAAAACTGGCATCATGAAAGAGCCCAATTCCTTGTGCCATTTGCTCTTTTGTTTGGATCCATGCTCCTTAAGTAGCTCAGTAACTCACTAAAGCACTGGGATAATGGTCCTGGCTTTGAATGTGAAGGAGATATGGAGCAAGACTGATACTGGGAGTCTTTGCCATAAGCCTAATTATTTCCATTATTTCCTAATTATTTCCTAATTATTTCACCTTCAAAAAACTCTCCAAAATAAGGCTCCCACTGAAACAAAGCATCCCTCTTTCTATCATGATGGCAATCCTGTCCACAAAGGCAGAGAAGCCTGGCGAACTCAAAGCCACAGGAAGCTTCTCACCTTTATGCCCCAAATATGTTTGAAATCAGCTTAAAGTTAGCTGTGTGAAATTTCATATTTCTTAGCCTAAGTTAATTTGGATTTGTGCTAAAACGTGTCATAGAAGTCTCTGATAACTCCAGGTAACTACATCAAGCAGGATTTAAACTCTGACAGCAGATTAAACCTTTGAGAACCAATTCATACTTTAGTTTTTGGTTTTGTTTATATTTAGAATGGTTCAATTGCTGCTTCTTTGGAAAAAGAAATAATTCCACTCCTCTAATACATATTAGAAGACACGTTGGGTAAGAACTTAAACTCTACCTCAGAACTTCTCTTGCAATCTGGGATTTATAATTTTACAATGTATTTTGATTTCTTTGTCCCCAAAATGCAAATAATAAATGTGACTTGCATGGATTTATCAGCATAGAGAATGCTTTGGGAAATCCTACTGAAGAATCTATTTTTAAAATACACTTTACTTAAACCTTTTGAGCATTTATTTGATTGCAGTAGAAGAGTTTGTATGCATTGGTATAAATTTTCTGTGACATGCACATCCCTACTGCACCTGATCAGATCACTATACCTATGTGCTTTGTTGATACCTCTCATACCAACAATTCAGTTAATCTGGCTATTTTCTTAAACCTCTATTTTTCTCATCAGCTGCTACTCCTCTCTTATTTGGCACCCTGCTATGTGCATAAATTCTAATTACTGGTCTCTCTTGGCACCTCAGTACTTCTCAGATGAGATGGAACTTCTGCTGTACCACATTTCATTTCAAAGCATAAGGTGGTTACCTCATCACAGATGAAATCTTTGAATTCTTTTAAAAGTAAATAATACCCTTCAAACTTGGAAATGGAGAAAGTATGGCAGGGATCAGTGATTCACCATGAGGGCTTTTTAAACACTTCATTTTTATCTTACTTGAAGTATTTTATATCTTTTAAATAAAGAAGCTAACATGAGATGAATTACCTTTCTGCCTAACAGCAGTGTGTCTTGCATTAATGACCAATTACACCTACACCAAAGAGCAGACTTGAGCTAAGAAAAGTAATAGGATTTAAACTTGAAATTACACTGAACACAACTGTAGCACTTTTGCATCTCTTTTCACTTATATGAGATCTTAGAACTGGTATAATAATTCTATATTTAACACAAGACAACATTTTCTAAGTTTACAGCTGTATTCAATGATCTTAAGGTTTTTTCCAATTCTAAATTTATCTATGATTTTTCCAAGAAAAAATGTCAAGTAGTGTTTTTTAAACCCATGACCAGCTAGTTCTTTCTGGGCATCAACCAGAGAACCCAGGAAACTGAGCTTTTGGGCTTCTGGGTTCAGTTTTTCCTTAGACTCATATTAATTCCCTAATGTCACTTAGTGTGCCTCTTTTCTCCTCTGCAGAAAGAGGACACAACTTTATCTTTGTCAACACAGGGCTACAAGTCCTACTCGATAGTATTGGTAAATCACTCTCAGTATCTTCACGTGCAAGGCACTCGAAATTCTTCAGCCAACAGTTTGCTGTTACACAGAAGAATTGCACGCTGCAGTTGCAGCTGCCCTTTAAAATGTACAGACTTGAGTGATTTTTCTCCCCCACTGAGTCACTAGGTGTAATACAAACTTAAACATTTTTGAAATATTGTGTCTTTCTTTCTCTATATACAGGTGGAGTCTTTATTTACTTTTTCTGCAAAAATGCTTGTTGTCCTCCCTTTGACAATAATTTGGAAAATATATATATTATCCTGAGAAAGTAAGGACAGGGAAATACTATAAAAAAGTATTAAACCAGGGGAAAGGGTGGTTTTGTGCAATTTTAAAATTAAACTAAACATATTAATGATGTCATCATTAGAGTAATAAGAGTAATTTGATTGTTTCACACAGATTCCCATGGGGAGTTGATACTTTTTACCATAAGATTCTTTCAGTCTAACTCAGAAAGAGAAAATAAGAAGTAGCAGATTGCCAATTTTTTCATGAACATTTTTTTGAGTTCATAAACTTCACTCCAGCACAAGGTGCTAAATTCAATACTAGAAAACCCACAAGAGCCTAAGTGGCCTATGATATACACAGGGCTAGACAGAATGATCCTTCCTGACTAAACAAAACTATGAATACATCTTATCTCCAGCATCCTTCCTAAAATCTCACCTGAGAAGACATGAATACTTCATCTTTTAATGAAATTTTTAACTCAAAAAATATTTAGCACAGATTTTCACAATGACAGGTCACTCAACAACTGGATTTTGATTCCCAGATTCTAGAGCATCTGTTGATAAAGGCCACATTCTATTCCCATGCTGTCAACTTAATAATGCAATCCTTATTCAGACACAACTCCAGCTGTTCTCATGGAATAAGGCCTGAGTGGGGAAAATTACTCACAGCCCTTCTGTGAACAAATGGACACCTACAATTCTTTCCTGAAACAGCAGGCTGCACTGTATAAACTGCATCCATTATCAGACAAGTTGAGAGTTTTGCCTGTCATTATAATGAAAATTGTCTGGCAGCCTTAGAGGCTGCATTGACATGCACTTACATGGCCTGAAACTAAGTCTGAATGCCAGGTATCTGCCAGGCTGACCACCACTAGTGCTGTGTAACAAATGAAAAGTTAACCAAAGCCTGTTTCTGAGACTATATCCAAAAATATTTAGTTGTATTAAGATATTTTATTGGCTGTAATGTATTGCCTTCCTGCTTTGAATCAGGCATTGAAGTTTGGAAGGGAAGCTGAGGAATTTCATTTGCAATCACAAAATCAGTCTTTACAGACCTTACAAAAACTTATCATTAATTAATAAGACTTGGAAAAACTGAAGCTCTCATTCTCAGTAAGAACATATTTTAGCAACTTGAAATTTCCAAAGTCCCAAGTTCTAAAGACAATTTTCCATCATCTTGGAGGGCCTTCTGCAGAGCATCTGCTTTGTTCATAACCCCACACTTGTGGGCTGTCAAATAGGAGAGTTTAGACTACAACTGCCCCAGAATATACCTGATGAGGGCATTTCCATGTGTTCCTTCACCACAACATCTGTAATCTTTCAGTGATGTGCTTGGAGAGATTTAGATTGTGCTTCTTTATCCTCTAGTCACATTAATGAATAAGATGGTATTAAGTTCCCAATACATCCATGGTTTCTGAAAGATAAAAAAATCTTTATTTAGAAAATAGTTTAAAAATCAAGCATCCTAAAATATTGCTGCTCCCACAGTTATTTACCACTGGAATAAAAAAGAATGAGAGTAGTTTAGGGACACTTGAGGAACCACTGAAGAACTGAAAAAACAATATGTCAACATTTTATCTTCTTTAAAAAATGAGCCATTTTCAGCAGTTACAGGTGACTCCTAGTATTTTCTCTGAGAATGTTTTCTCTCTTATTTGCTTTTCTTCACCCTTCTCCCCTACATCTAGGTCATGTCCTTAAATGGTCAAAGTTCTGGAATCTGATTCTGTCTGAGTTTCAGCAATGGAAATGAAATTATTTTGGCATTCATTAAACTATTTCATTGCACTCAGAGCAGTCTCACAGATTCACCACAGACACATTCCAGATTTATAGTGCAAAAAGGCAAAGTAAATATATATCTTAATCCTGGGATAGAGATACAGTAAAATCAGTTCCTTGGGTAATTATTATGGTGGTCAGTCAAAGAAATGGAAGGTTCATTGTAGTGCAACTCAGACAATTGACACTGCATGTTTGGGGAACATCTTAATTTCAAACCCAGCTCCTGATTCACACCTAGATTTTAAACAAACACCTTAAATATACCAGTGTGTACAGATGTAGATTTTATTTTTGTGATCACCCTTTTTTCATATTGTCAGAATCTACAATAATGACATATCAGCCAAACTGCTTCTACAGAAGCTGAAATTTGCAGTACTTTAGAAGGCAGCACTTCTCCTACATTCTCAGTAGAACATGGACCCAGTGTGATTGACCCCATGCATTCCTACAACTTATGTGTGGTCTTTCACTGCGGTCAGTGACCCTACCTTCATTCACACTGGTACCACAGAGATTCAAGTCCAAAAAGAGCACCCTCAGAATTCAGATTTTTGTGGCACCAGAGGGCAGGCTGACACACTAGCATGGAGACTAGAAAATAATCTGAGCAGTAAAGCTCTGACCAGTCCCTGAGTCCACCATTAAATCATGTCCTTAAGCACTCCAGGTTTAGTGCGGGACTTCACAGTGGTGGGTTAGCAGTTGGGTTCAATTATCTAAAAGGTCTGTGATACAATGATTTGCTTTCCTACTGTAACATTTGGACAATTGAACTTATCACCTACAGGACACCATATGTTTTCAATGCTTCCAAAGGGTAGACACATAATTCATAACAGGACTTACTGATCCCTGCTTGTGGCCTAACCATCCTTTTCTCACTTACTTGATAGTAGAATTTTCAAGTACAAATTCAGCCCCAACATAAACAGGGACAGGTACCTACTGAGCTGTGCAGGTCTGTTTCATTTTATCCACATAACTACATTTTCATGGAGATCTGATTATTTCTGCCTCAGATCAGTCTCTAATACAGGAATCCCTGAAAGAAATGTCATTGCTAAGAATATGTTTTGACTTTTTTACCTTTAGTTATTCCATAGCTGCTAATCTGTTACAACTTGAAACTACTGAAGATATACAAACAGAAAAAAGAAACAGAGCATCAGGAGCCAATGTAATGAAACATGAAGGTAAATAATTTATTTTTTTAAATCTGAAATCCATTGAAGAGCACTTTCATAGTGATCACAGAATTGTTCCCAATGCTGATCCATCTTGTGTGATCCTAATATTTCAGTATCCAGGAGGAATGAACATCTGAGGTTTTCCCTACAACACACACGTATTTTTGATGGATTATTTGGACATCCTTTTTGAAAAACAAATGTCCTTTCATTTGAACAAAATGCTATTTTGTAGCCTCCTGTGTTCTCTATCTATTAAATAGATAATCTGTAAGTTTTCTGCTGAAACTAGGAGTGATGACATGAAGCACCACTGAAACAAAGAATGTGTGCGGTTTTTCATGTGTCTAGAATTTAGCCCAGCATTTTCAGAATCTCAGCCTTCTCATCTCCAGTTAGCTAGCATGTAAACAGAATTATCTCCATTAAGACTAAAAGATCTAGTTTGATGGTGAAACTAGATTTACTAGATTTTCAAACCAGTATTTTTCTAAAACCAAAGCACTCATACACTGGCTTGTGTGAGCAGATGGAAAGCACGTCTGTTTTATTTCCATCATTGACCTTATTTTAAAGCAATTAAATATTCCTGCATAGTATGTGTGATGCAAGCAGTGGAGTTACATGCAAGTGCACCAAAACAGGGAATTAAAACCAGTGATTAATCAACAGGCTGACTATTTCCATTGCTGAAACTGAGAGATATAAAAGAAGGAAACCATTACTACAGAGGATGAAGTTTTTTAACCATTTCCATCACAGTAAAAGGAGATACATTATAGCTTTATTATAAACAAATATATCTATATAAGATTGAATAAATAAATAGAAACTTATTAATTTCTTACAGCCTAAGTCTTGCCAACCTCACATGTAAAAAACCAAGCCTCAATACCAAGCCAGAGTACCACAAAAGTCCAGTCTTCAGGAGAGAGCCAGGCAGACACAATTCTCATTTATTTTTTTCTAAGAGTTTCAATTTTTCTCCATTTTCATGAAGTGCTGGTGATCTGGTCCTGACAGTGGGCAATTCTTGTGATTACATACATTTCAGAGGACAGAAGTGTTATCACTTAGCCAATAAATCAACTACACAAGTATGAGAGTGTGAAGTGAGATTTTATTCTCTGTGACACTGAGTGTTCAGAAAGCAGCTAATGATACTGCCCAAGAGGTAGGCAGGCTAGTAAGAGAGAATCATGAAAACACGTAAAATCTTGAACTGTTAGTTTTTCATTTAGTCATGCTTTCCTGGGCTCTTTTCCCACAATTAACACTATGCAGCATCAAGGATTAGCAATTCTTATTCTCTGGCTCTTACTGTAACCTTTATGTCTTAGTCTGAAGAGGAATTTAGACAAGTTTCCAGTATATTTAATGGAGAATAATGCACCTCTTGAGATAATTAATAGCAGCACAAGAAATCCTTGTAAAAACACATGCCTGCTTCTCATGCTGAATTTACTTTTCCCTCAGTATACTTCAGCAAAGAGTATGCTGAGCTTTAAATGAGTTTCTGATCACCCAGGGCAAGGTCAGTGAGACTGTCACTGGTGTCCCAAGTGGAATAATAGAGCTATCAATAACAGTTAGATCAGGGTTAATAAATGGAAGATAATGAGAGGGAATGGGAGGTCACATTGAAACACTGCAAAGTCTTGGTTTACAAAGATGTTCTCTAGCAGGGCTGGCCCTTATTTCCACCTTGTCCATAGAAAGAATCTACTTTTTAGTATGCTTTTAAACTAATTCAATCTTCATCAGGTGTTCCTTTTTCTGTTAGCTTCAGGCAAATAAGGGCCAAACCTTGCTGCATAACTGAGTTCCTCCTGTTCAAAAAAAAACAAAATCTGTTTTCGAGCCGCCCCAGTGTTCTGCAGATAAGAATAGTGAAAACATCACCAAAAAGTTATTTAGGTAGTTCAGTTCTAGTGCTGCACTGTTGTTTACACCCCTCATTACTGCATTAGCAATGAGCACCCACAGACACAAATCTCCTGCATGCCAGTCAATGCAGAGGCAAGAGGAGCCCAGAAATAAAAAACAAGATTGGCAGCTGATTTATTGGTGGAAAGGAGGAACAAGACCTCAGACAGTAGTGAGTACAAAGAAAATAGCACTCCCTTCCCCTTACATACATACATACAAACCCACAGCTAAACTCTGCTGCTCTTTGCACTAATTACAAATCTGCAGTACTTTTGAGGAAGTGTTTTAATCAGTGTGAGGATAATTTACTTCTTTTAGAACTACATGTAGTTTAGATAGACATAAAATTCCTGATATGGATTCAACCCTATCTGAACCTATTTGGTGAAGATATTCTCCTCACTTGAGTATTTTCCAGCAGACCTTCCTAATCTTCTCATTTCCTGATACTTGTTCATGCACTGTCCCCAACCTTCCAACTAAAACCTTACCCTCACCTGCTTTCTTACCATGTGGCACCCCATCCTGGCTTTTTGGGGGGATAAAAACACAAAGCTAAAAGCACCAGCTGCATTTTTCAGGATCTGTCTTTGGTAAAATTTTCATACTCAGGAAAGACGTAGCTGGGTTGCTAACTCTCAATAGATTTTAACTTACAATAGCAGGTCTTTCACAACTAAACAAATCAGGGAGAGATTTCTATATTATATCCAGGTCAGTGTTATAAAGATTTGTGTCTAAGCTGGCATAGACCTGACAACTAACTGGTACATTTATGAACAGTCCTTCCAAAAAAAGAAACTATAATGCTGCTTCAGACCTGTCTGTCTTCTTCTTGATGATAAAAAACAATGAAATACAGCTGATGAGACTACATAAATCTGTTCCCAGATCTGAAGTCTAGATCTGAAACAGAAGGAACACTGGATAGTCCACATTAAACAGGTAACTGGATGGACTTAATTGTTTTCAGCATGGAATGTTTTATATAGGTATTGCTAGTTTTGGTTGGTTGGTTGGGTTTTCTTTAAGGAGAACTAACAAATTCAAGTTTTAAAGTTCTACTTATGATGTAAAGGAATTTATCATAAATGCATAATATGGTTTGTGTGCTCACATTACATCTCCTGCTTTCTTGAAAACGCATTTTCACTATGGTACATCACCTTTTTTATATGTAATAAACTTGTGATTTAAAAGTCACAAGACTATTATAGAAGAGGATAAAAGCAAATGTTTGCACATAGAGACAAACACACAGAGACCAAAATGTACTCCTACATAGAATATCATGGAGTTTTTTAACTGTCTGGTATTTTGGCAATGCTAAAGGATTATAATATCCCTCCCCACCCTGATGCCATCCAGCTCAGGGATCCTCTTCTCCCTGAAAAGGTCATTCTGCAATACACTTCTCCTCCATTTCACTGTGAAAGTAGATTTCCCTCAAAAAACATTTCCCAAACATGGCCCCACTTTGCATGGTTCTAGGACTGCATCATCTTTAGCCTTACACCAGGCTTATTCAGATAATCAACAGACCTTTCAAACAGGCATCTCCTTCCTCTTTCCCACTGTAGTCTGGATGAATTGGAATGACAGCTTGCCTGTCCCCAGGGAAATTAAACTGTCGATCCTAATCCTGTAGAGCTGTAAGGGGGCACATCTCCACCAGCTCTCTCCGTGATGCTGTCTACACAGTTGGAATCTCCTCTCACAAGAGAGAGAAGAGCAATCAATAGTGCCTCTGAAAAAGATGCCATCACCAGCACGGTAGCACTTAGCCGCTGCAGTGAACCACACGCTTCTGATTAAGATGCCCAGGCAGGGGCCGATTGATTTGTCTGGCTGCACAGCATACTAACCACGATTCTCAAACTCAGCACCTTCCCTGCCCTCTCATCCTCCGCCTTCCTCACATCTCTCCTCCTTGGAAAGGAAGGAGCACAAACTGGTGAACACAGTGCTTAGATACATTGGCAGAAGAAATTCTGATAGCTGATCTCACTCTGTGAACTCATTGACTGGAAGTAGCAAAGCACATGACTACAACTCCTGGAGACACAGAAGGAAGAGGAAAAAATGGCCTTGTAGATTACACTTAGCCCATCTCCCTGGAGACTACTGCACAACAGTGTGTTCTTTAAAGTGCCTAGAGTAATTCCTCAGACTATTCCAGACCCTAGCAGGCTCCACTGTTGGTAAAATGGGGTGATTTTTTTTTCTCAGTGCCCTTCAGGTTAATCTTTTTCAAATTTGATGATGTCATTACTGCCCATAAGATCCACTTCATTGGACCATACAAAGTCACTACTTTCTTACAATCCTTAGGGGTGCTGGTGGTGCTTTTGGTCTCAGAAATTTGCCAAAGAAATAATTCTAATTGTCAGTAGCGGTTTTCTAAATAATTTTTAAAAAGGTAGAAATGAGAAGAAAGGGGTTATTAATAAAAGTAGGAAGATGGTAGGACCAGAGACAAAGTACTGAAGAGCAGAACCAGCTGAATCATCTGATGTGGCAAAGTCTCTATTCAATTTCAAGAGGATATTTCCATATGGGCATGGAAAACGCTCAAGAAGGGCTATCATTTATTTTACTGAATCAGTTCTGACACAGCCTTGCATTAAGACTCTAATGCCTCTTAAAAGTCTGCACATACAAATTAGTTACAGCCTTGCCTAAGAACCAAGCAGAGAAGGTATCTCCCAGAATACCCAGGAGGCAGGCAAAGAATCAAACAACCATATTGCTTATTTTGCCTGGGCTGACTGATGCTGCTGCTGTCACCACCAATTAAGAAAAATTAAGACTACAGGAGCAGTAATTTTGGAGCAGTAGTCAATACAAGATTGATTCCTCCCATCAATCACTCGCAGGAACAGCAAACCCGACCCTTCTCAGCTGTCTTCCCAGCACAGCACAGCAGTTTCATTTTTTTCTCCCTCAGCCTCTTTTTCTCATAACAGGGACAGTTCAGCCACAATTTTGTGCCAACACTTCATCCTTCTGGGAGGTGCAACTTAGTTTTACTAGAATGTTGAAAAATGCCAGAGCATCCTTGCCTCTTTCCTTCTTAACTACATCAAATGTGATCACATCTTCCTGACAGCATAAAGGAAACCTAGAACTTCAATGCAATTACTTCTACGTCCAGAGTGGTTGGTCCCCATACCAACATCCATTGCACCACTGAAAACCAATCAAATTTCTCAAAGTGCTTAAACAAAACCTAGATTATAGGTGTCTGGTCTGTTGTCCCCTGTATTCTTTGACAAGATGGCTCAGCATGTGTGTTTCCAAATCTTTTTGTAACATACCTCTCAGATGCAATTTCAGATACAACTCGCTACTAGCCATATTTTTTGGCATTACTCCTGTCCATAGATTTGCATCTTTCAAAGACTATGTCTGAGTCCTTCCAACTCTACACACATCAGATTCTTTTCCTTCTTACAGGATAACTCTGTGCATGTGTCCATGTGCCTGGCAGTAACACAGGTATCTATGGAAATGACAGCCTCTCTACAGGCTCCTTTTAAATCAACCTGCCATCTCATAATCAATAAATTTTTGCCTTACATGCCTATCAAATCTTGTTCTTCTAGTTCAGGAGAAAGTGATGAACATGCACATGTACCACCTCTCTCTCCTTTTTACTTCAACCTGATTTTTTCATTACTTGTCTTAGTAGTCTCAAAAAAATACAGAGGCATGGGCTTTTTGACTGTCAGTATCTGGACTTATTTTAATAATATTTAACATTTTCTGTATTGGCAGCACTGTTTAGATCAGCAATGTCTGTCTCATGTAAACAAATTTAGTGCAGCAGTTAGCTTGACACTATCTCTTTCCAACTTAATACATTACTGTTCACTAGTACCACCTCTGCCTTCTGCACCTTCAACCATACTTCAGTCCAGAGTTCACAGAGCTCAGCTCATATATAGAGCTAAATCATATTTAAAATAGGCATCTTCAGCAATTAGGGAAAATACAAAGGAAAACAATTCCACTGATTTTTGTGAAACATTACACAAACTAAATCCAAAGGCAGGAACACATGTTTATATCAGTATTATTCGAATATTTAAAAAAAATAGTTTATAATTATAGCCTGGGGAGCCATCCCATATCTCAACCACCAGGTGGCAATTTCATCCCATTATATGTTCTATTAAGTAGGCAATGGCCTAAATGGTGTGGAAACATGAATGTGTTTTCAGTTGATGTAGTCAGTAGAGGGACAGAGATTTCCGTGGCAGGCAGGAAAAATGGCTTTTCATCATAGACAAGAGCTGATATCTTCATATAAGGGGAATAGTCTTCCTTCTTTTATTTGTGGGTATCTAGTGAAAATCCCTAGCTTCTCATCTGGGAACTAGCACTACATAATATTTGGCAATCAAAATGGAAGTCCTGACCTCACTGAAATTATAAGGAAATTACCTCCCATTCAATAGTGGTTTTGATCAAGAGAACATGAAGAGAAAACAATTCTCAAGAAACTAAACTGATAACTTCCTTATCAGTCCCTTTTCAAATGGAAGTAAAACCTCACTTTTTTGTATTACATGGATTTTGAAATTATTACATAGATATTCCCTGACCCTTAACATTTTCTTTGCAAACACCATATTCCCTGAAGTCTCTGCTATCTCTCTTCAATCCCAGTGATGTTTGTCTTCATCTTTCCTCCTCAGTAGATCTTCTAGGTCTGGGGCTGAGCAAGAAAGAGAATGTATCTCCTGCACAAGCCACATCAAGGAGTGGATTTCATCCTCTGAATTATTCATTCTTGATCTTTGCACAGCGTATAACAAATTAACTAATGACATACTTTAGCAAGTCCATGCGGCAGCAGTGAACTCTTCTGTATTGCAACATCTCACATTCAGCTCTGCTTTGAGCCCACTTCCAAAAGCAAAAGGAAACACAAAGACAAATTTAACTTTGTTCTGAATTCACTAGTGTAGGTGAGTTAGACTGCTCAAAATTAGTAATGAGCTATATTTCCTATTTTGTTTATAAAGCATATTGACTATTCATTTACTTCTCATTTTTGACTGTTTCATATTCAAAACTATATGGCTTTGATAACAAAAAGAAGGAGGATTCATATTTTAAAGACATATATATATAAAGCAGAGCTTTGTATATAAAATACACAGATATTCTAAATCATTGGTACTTGAGTTAAAGCCTGCATGTTATCTGTGTTCAGCTGCAATTTTAAATTCTCCAACGATCTGGAATGGAATAATTAATGTACCTATTTCATATCAGTGTGGAAGATTTGATAAAAATACCCCACATCTACAGAGAAAAGGGTACAAAATAAGTCACTTCTTTTCGAGTTTCTTTTTCAAACAGGAAAAAGGATATATTGATGTGATGAAGCTATTTTCAAACCTTCAGCAATTACAGATGATTCATTCAGCACTTCCTGGAGTGTTCCTGATCAAGTTTGTCAAGCAGAAAAGTTGTCTAGGAGGCTGTACTCTGGCAGTGATTACACATTTTCCGCTGATGCTGATATAGTCAACACTTTAGAGGTAGTAAGTTGTGAGGTTTATGTGTTTCCCTTTGCTGCAGATATGACTGGAGTATTCATGTATAAACCAGCACTGTAGAAAGCTGGCCTGGGGGGAAATCTCTTATTCCCTTATTATTTTGCTCCTATATTGGAAGTCTGAAGCCATCATGTATGGCAAACACCTGCAAGCTGAAAAGGGAAGTATTCTTCCAACTCCAGTATCACAGGAGTATTGTCACATCAGAACAGACTAGTTTCATTCTGCTTTGGTAAATTGATCCACAAGCTTAACCTTTGTTTGAAACCTCTAGGGCTTTAACAAAACAAGTGTTGTGCTCATAGCAGAAAAGCCTTGTCAATGCTTTTTTCCAGTGGGGCTATTACACAGCACAGACTAAGGCACTTCCCTAGGAGAAACCCAACAGACTGACAATACTTGTCACTTCCTTAAGACCAATGTACCTTTTTTTGAAAAGTAAACTTAAGATGTTTAAACCTGTATCAGGCTGATGTGGCAAAAGTTTATTAACAGGGGCTCTGTGAGAAATCCCAGAACTGTTGTTGTACAGAGTTGGAGGAAATGGTGTTTTTAGTTTTGCTTCTGTTTCTCACTATCCTACTCACTTTTTAATCAGCAATAAAATAAACTAATCTCCCCCACATTTTCCAGACCACAGAATGTCAGCTTGGAATAAGATTTCAGAAGCTCCATTCCTACAGAGAGAAGGCCCACAGAGTCTCTGAGCTTGTTGCTCAGTTCACAGCCAGACACCCTGGTGACTCCATTTTTGACCACCTTCCTTGTAAAGACACCTTCATTTGACAAGCAGAAACCTCCTAAATGACAAGCAGCACCATGCTCTAGAAAGACATGGCTTAATGGAAAACATGATGGTGCTGGGTTGCGACCTTGACTCAATAATTTTAGAAGTCTTTTCCAACCTTAATGACTCTGTGATTCCATGATTCTACAATTCTCTGATTCTATGGCATGCCAACCTGACACTCAGACAGAGCTGGAGAAAAGCAAAAATGAAATGGCCCTATATCAAACAACCTTCTGTATAAATGAGTGACACATTTGGTCAGTGTCAGCTGCAAATATTCGCCACTTGCATTATCTCAAAAGCTATGAAGAACCTACAGATGCCTCTTACATCTGCTTTGGGACACACAGGTTTGCCTGCAGCCATTGTCTGCTTTCTCATGAACCAAGACTGATGAAAACATTTAGCAACCGGGTGAGTAATTGAGAAAACTTACTCTTGGGATAGCTTCTTAAAAGAGTTGTTACTAGATTCATGAAATATTATGCCTGTAGCAAGAACTGCATTATAAATCCCTCCAGCTCCAGACAAGTGATATTAATTTTTTTCACACTAGTGGCACATTAATGGAGAAAAACCACTTCCACATTCCACAGATCTGACACGGACAGAAGTATATATGCAGCTGGGTCTCCTGTTCAGTAAATAAAAGGAAGATCACAGCATGTTCACTAACTGAGAGGAGCAAAGGATATCTTGTATTTGTTTTGTGTTCTGATCAGATGTGTGCGCTATTCCCTTACTAAATTAGGGAGCTTTAAAGTAGAAACAAACTTCCCAAAAACCTAATCAATCTCTGATTAATGTTGATGTATATGAAGTTTATTTGCACTAGTATAGAGAAGAAAATACTTTTTGACTATATGCAAAAATGAAACACCACCCACCACAAAATTCATAAGCAAGTACAAATGCGTAAGTCCTGGTTTAAAAATGGTTTTGATTCATACAGGCATCCTATTTTTGCCCCAACCTTGTTCTCAGTATTCTATTTTAGAAAGGCTGTCAAATGCTTATACAGGAATACCCTGAGAAATACAGGTTATTTCAGCCCAGACTTCAAAAACTTCTCTGTTTTGTGGAGTAATTGCTGTATATTTTTGATACTTCACAGAAAGAAGGGTTATCTTCTGAATGTATTTTGACAGCATATTCTGATCAGTTAATATGAAAAGAGTAATGCTGATGCCACTCATAAATATAAATAAAAAATATATTAGAGATGCAGGAAATGTACCTCTACTAAATGCACATATAGATACACTTCCTATGCTACATATACACTCTGTGCTATAGACAGTCTTTGACAGCCTAGGGAACTTGAAAACCTATTTCAACAAATCCATGCATGCCTCTGCATTTATCACATTCTTAAAAAAACAAAACGTTAATGCAGTCTTGTGTTATTTTTAGACATTTAGAGATAGCCCCTTTAACAACAGGGAACACGTTAAGAAAATATGGAAAGGTTTACATAAACACTAAATAATTATTAAAAATTTTAAGCCAATTATTTTTACCAATTTCCACCTTTTAGTTGCTATATTTGAGAATTTTAGTATGCTGAAATTTCAGGTGTATTCTCAGAATATTTTTTTTAGCAGAAGATGAGTTCTTCACTTAGACTAATGCTTTCACACATATATTTCCATGCTTCATAAAAGCATCCCCTGCATTAGGTGGGTTTTAAAGACACAGACTAGAGTCTGGAAGTTACAACAAACTAAATTTTACATATTTCAGCCATTAACTAGAGAGTCCTTCATTATCTGGAGACCAAATGTGTCTGTTGAGGCATATTCTTCAACAGACTTCCTAAAATGTGTTTCATACAGCACAAGGCTTTCTGACTTACAAGGTGGGTATTAAATTTGTTATAGATGTCTATTTTCTGCCTGTTTTACTTGAAAAGTATTGACTTTTCCTTTATCCACATCATCCTGCTCCAAATATCAGACACCTCTGAAGCATAAAGAAGCAAGCTGTAGCTTTCTCAAATTCATTTAAATGTAGTCTTTAGAAAACAGCCTTCAGCAACACAGCCAGGACCTGCCCTGCCACAGTTCTCACTTTCTCTCTCTTTGCTAGAAAAGTCTCTCATTCCTCCTCTTGTGATTGAACACCAGATTTATTTTGAACTGTGAACCCATTTTAATGTCTTGGATTAAAACAGATAAGCAGCAAATACAGCAAAATTTAGTAACAATCTAATTCACACTCCTTACCCAGCTGTTTCACTTCTATTGATTGCTTCTTTTAAGAGAAAGCTTTCTACTCTTCAGACTTTTAATGAGCTTCCTACACACTTTTAGTGACTTCCTATTTTGATTCCCATACAAAGAATGTTTCCTTCAAGATGCTACAAGTTTTTTCTGAAATCGTTGCTATTCAACCGTGTGAGAGCAAAGTGCATGCTGCTTTCTTTGTTGCAGGGGAAAGACTGGATGAGTTTCTCTAGAAGTTTGTTTCTCTTCACACAGCTGGACATGTCTTCCTTCAGTAAACTCAGGCTTTGAAACAGTCTGTTCTTATATATCCATTTTACACCCAGCAGTAGCTCTTTTCAAGATATAAACCGCTATCCAGTCTGGTGAAAAACTCTACTCTTAATCTAAAAGCTTGTTCAAGAACATCTAAATTCACCCGTAATTAGTCACAATGGTTTTGGAAACATCTTCAAAATTTTCAAAGCATTCAAAACATTTCAAAACTTTTTCAAACATTTTCAAAATTTTCTAAAAAGAGTTAAATGCTACCAGCATACATTAGTTTCTGTGTAGCTGTTACTTGCATATTTACCCAGGAGGTCTTACAAAGAAGCGATACTTTTGTGTTTAAATTAATGTTAAAACTTTCTTTTCTATTTTGGTTTTTTTTTTTTTTTGTTTTGTTGTTTTTGTTTTTGTTTTTTTCTCCTTGGACTATGTTCTGGACTATCCACTGGCTATTCAGTTGCCTATGATGTTGGTCTTTCCAGCTTCATAACTTTCAAAAGCAGACCACAACAAATAATCTACAATAACTCATATTTATTTCATTACTGGAGAACAGCTGGCTAATCAAAGCAAAAGATAAACCCTCTAAAGTATTAGTAAAAGCATATTTATAAAGCAAGTCTTTATACAGAGTTGTGAATTATTATAATAGTCTAGTTTGCTCTTGGACCTAACAATGTTCACTTGGCATTATTCTGTACATTTTTTCATAGAATAACTTTTACCAAAGTTGGTGGTCCCTGTAAGTTTTCCAGAAAAGGGGTATTTCCATTGTACACTGATATCCAAAAGCCGTCAGGCTGCAATTTACCTTTCTGGCTTAAGCCTCTAACCATGAATACTGCTAAGCTGAGGATTTTCTGAAGGTGTTTTTGTTTCCATTGCCTGGTAGTGTTCTTCCTAACAATTGGCACCCGCAGTGGCTCTCCAGCTTTTTTTGAGCTTGTTTCCCTTAAGAGCTGCACTAAATCCAAGACTGAATTGTTCAAAATGGCCAAAATTGATTTTTTCTGACTCAGAGTAAGCCCTTTGCTTTATATACACACCTTTCTGCCTGACATTTACCCATACTTTTTCAGTCCAGCTGACACACACAGCATGACATGTTGATTTTCTGGGATCTCATTTATGAGTTCTTTTAAATAATCACCCACTGGATGGTTCAAGTCTTCCTTATGATTCATGAACATCAGATCACCTGTCAAGGTATTGACAATGATCTTGCATTTCTATAAAAGAGTGCTAAGTGATTGTAAGCAGGGTGAAATGGGCTATGAAAATGTTTTTATAACCAGCATGTAACTGTCTTTGGCATGCTTCAAAGGCAGGCAAACCATTTCATCACATGTACAACTGTGTAATGAATCCAGGTAATTACTGGGAGGGAGAACTGTAAAAGCATTTACTGGAGTCAGTGGTAAAAAAAAAAAAAACAAAAAACACTTCTACTTTGGCCACATTTACCATGTGAGGAATTTTGGAGCAATTTCATAATCTGGCATTTTGTGGAGCTCACTGGCTAAATTTTATTTCTTTTATCTGCTATTCTGACCATGCTAGTGAAAGGAGATGACACTTACGTTAATATTATGTTAATGCTGTCAATTCTCAAAATAACAGAGGGAAGGAAAGGTACCATCAAAGTTTTAGAATGTCCAATATAATAACTCCTGCTTTTGCTTAGAGAAAGGAATATTTAAAAAAAAAAAAACTAAAACAGACAAACAAACACAAACAAAAAACCCAAAACAAAAGCAATACACAAACAAAACAAACAACAAAACAAAGCAAATCAAAACAAACAAACAAAAAATAGATGTCATAACCAGTTTGAATTTGTAGCACAAAATAATATAATTACTCCTTTTTGCAGCTAGTGCATAACAAGGCACTAAGGGTTGTTACAGCCAACTGTTTTTTAGACAAATGCCCAACTTCCCACTCCAAGCCATGCTCTTCTTCTTGTGCTCCCAGCTGTGTTCTAATGGCACATTACATCTTTTGAGATAACTGGCCTTCTTCTGTGTCTTGTAATAAAGAAAAGTATTATCCCGCATCTCTTTAAAGTTCTGACTCCAGTTTAGAGTAACAGGAGAAACAACCATGGAAGAATTAATAATTGAAATTCTATTAATATCCTGCTCATCTTACTTGCTCATCTTATGCTTACATACTCATCATGCTTTTAATCATCTAAAAAGTACTTGCTCTCAGTTTCTCGCCCTGAAATTCATAAAATATCTCACCTTTTTTGTCTACAATACTCAGTAGCCACTGAAAAGCTGGAGATGAATGCCAGTCTGCTATTCCTGCTTTGGGAGGATGTACTGTGATGCTCTAAGAACATTAAGCTGTAAATAGCTGTGAAGATAGATGCCTGGGTCATGCACTGAAAAAGATTATGGTGTCTTCTTAACAACATAAATTTCCAGTCCCTTCTTTTTACAAAGTCTTTATATACTAAAAGGCCCATTCCCTGTGTAAGTCAAATGTTTCATTTCAACACATTCAAGGTATTACACTTTTTCTCCCCAGCATATAGATGTCAACTCTATACCACCTCAGATTCTTTCCAAGCACACTGATATAAGCCCCACCTCAGATTTGGTAAAGAACTGCCAGTCCATGAAGGTCTTCAAAAAGTCCAAAATGTATTCCCTGTCTTCTGCAAACAATTAAGTCATGAAGAAAATTCATTTCTACTGAAAGGCATCATAGATTCCAATCCCATGAGCTATCAGTGCTCAAAATGCTTCCTTTCACAGGTATGACTGCTCACTCCATAAGGAAAATGACAGAACTTTAAATGTGGTTATCAGACACTTAAACTCCCTGTGTAACCTAAACAAACTACAGCCAGGGATGTTTGAAGCAGTTCTTGTTGCTTTTTGAAACAAATTGCACTGAACTCAGCACATGCAGTTACAGCTCTGCCGTTTTTGTGTCTGGCATGACTTTTGAGATTACTTTACTCCAAACTTTTTCACATCTGGACCTTGATAATGAAGGTTATCATTAATCTAACTGAAATTTGGGGTATAAAAAGATTCCCCTTTACAGAATCACTGTAGCTTTTGATCTGAGTATATTTTCTAAATGCAGCTGTAGTGCTAATTGCTATATTTTTTTATTCTGTCTAGCTACTCCAGTGTCTCCTGCAGCTGTTTTTCTGCTGCTGCTCTTTCTGCATTCATTGAAACCCTGATAGAAAGAGACAGGACAGAACAGAAAATATCTGTCACTAAAAGTATAATTAGGATCTACTATATGCCCCTCCATTTTTGTGGATGAACATGTTAGAGGGGACGAGATTTACATCTGTGAAACCTCAACTACCAACAGAGGCAATTTCAGCTTGAGTTGAATTTCTTTATTCTTTTAAAGATACTTACTGATCCAGCTGAAGAAAGCCATGACAGAAGAACTCCCTTTCATTTATTTTCAATTAGAAGGCCAATCAAAATTTCAAAAACTATCATTGTAGAAAATAACCTTGCAATTCCTCATTATGTCTAGTCTTCAGAAGGCAGTTGGGTCAGTATATGCCTCACACAGAAAAAGTCATAGAATACAGAATCAGAGAATATGCTGAGTTGGAAGGCACCCATCAGCATCATCACCTGTGCAGGTCACCCCAAGGGTCATACCATGTGTTGAGAGCATTATCCAAATGCTTCTGGAACTCAGACAGCCTTGGTACTTTGACCACTTCCCAGCCTGTTGCAGTGCCCAACCACCCCATTCCACTTTTTCCTGATATCAAATCTAACCTCCCCTGACTCGTATCATTTCCTTAAGTCCTGTCACTGGTCACAACCTTGAAGAGCTTGTTATCTGCCTCTCCACTTTGCCTCATGAGGATGTTGAAGACTGCAGTGAGGTCTCTCCTCAGTCTTCCCTTCTCCAGGCTGAACAAATCAAATTACCTCAGCTACTCCACATAAGGCTTTCCTTCCAGACCCTTCAACATCCTCACACCCTATTTTGGATGCTCCCTAATGGCTTTATATCTCTGTTATATTGTGGTGCCCAAAACTGCCCCCAGCACTGGAGGTGAGGCTGCCCCAGTGCAGAGCAGAGCAGGACAATCCCCTCCCTTGCCTGGCTGGTGATGCTGTGCCTGATGCACCCCAGGAGAGGACTGGCCCTCCTGGCTGCCAGGGAATTCCTGACCCGTGTTTATTTTGCCATTGATCTGGACCTGCAGGTCCTTTTGTGCAGGGCTGCTCTCTGGCCCCTCATTCCCCAGTCTGTGCGCACAACCAGGGCTGCCCCATCCCAGGTGCAGAATCCAGCACTTTCCCTTGCTGAGCTCCATGGTGGGTGATTGGTCTCTAATTTGCCAAGTCCTTCTGAACAGATCCCGCATCTTGTCCCAGTTCTTCCCTTCTTCACCAGCACCCATTGTAGGGCCACTCCTCACTTTCAGCCTCACCAAGCTTTTATGTGATGAGGAGACAGATCTGCCCTGGGGAGAAGACCTCTCTCCATTTTTATGCTCTTCAGCAGGCTGTCTGCCATTATTAGCAACAGTGGGGTTTTCAGATCATTCCCTCATCAGCTTCCCCCAGGACATGTTACGCTAACGTCATCTTCAGAACCTTTCCTACTGTGTTGGGGTTTTGGCCAACAAATGTCCCTCAGCTTTTCTCACCCTTGCAGACAAAGTCCAAATTTTGAGTTGGTTTGTTTAGAAAAATTGCCTCCTGAGGGCTTTGCCAAAGGTGAATTATGTCTGTTTGAAGCTTCTAGACTTACTGATGTTTAGCACATCTAGTTATTTACCTGCCTGAAGTTAGTAATTCACATAGAATTGTCTTCTTTGTTTCCTCTCCTTTGCCCATCCTTGGCATATCTTTTGCACAAAGCACAAGCTGCAAAGTCTGCCTTGCAGAGGCTTTACTGTTATGAATAATGTTGAAAGATCCTGATCATTTCTTCTTTTTTCTTCAAATTCCTATCAGAGCATGTCTCAACAAATATTAGAGCAAATATCATGCTGTATATAACCTTTTATTTAGCAGTAGCTGCTAAGCTGGGAGTTCTGGGAATCTTATCCTCAGCCTTAGAAACTGAAAAACTTTGCAAAAAAACATGCAAAAAAATCTACTTCTTATCAAGTCCTGAAGTATCTTAAAAACTGAAAGCCTGAAATCAAGTAGATCTAAAATGTGGTTACTTCATCTCTTGCACATATTTGTCCACAAAATTTCAAATATATCCCTTTCTGAGATCTCATTTTATTTCTTCATAGCTTTTCAGCCTTTTGAGAGGAGTCTGGTTTTGAAAGAACTATTATTATTGCACTTTTATTACATATCTAAAATAGATTTCAATTTGCAAGCAGTAAGATGTACAATATGGTTAGAGGGGTTTTTTTAATATGTATTGATTAAAACATTTAGAGCTAGCAGAGAGGAATTTAGAAAAAACAAACACAAAGGATGTAGGACCAGCACACAGGCTACAGACGTGCAACCTCTATCATAGATTCTCCTGCAGGATTTTAGAAATCTTTCTTTCTACTCTGCTCTTAGCCACAGATGGTCTCTGGAATTCCAGAGAAAAAAAAATCAGTGTCTTTTGGTTAATGAGGAAATAAATGTTCATATGGAGTCCTATATGACAAATACTATTAATGGCACTGACATATCAAAGGGGCAGATTTTTCTGGAGGAAAGTATGACAGTATAAATTGTAACACTGCTGAAGGCAATCTTGCCTTGCCTCAGAATTTCTTAAGGATTTCAATAATCCTCTGTTAGAGAGAAAAGCCTTAATGCAATAAAGCAGCACTGATTTGTGAAGGTAGGTATGTAAAATTTTTTGTGTGTGAGCACATATAAATGTAACTGTACAAGTAGTTATAATCAGAACTCGAGCTTTGCAGAAACCCATTTGCAGGATTTTCAGATAGAAGAGAATAAATAAATTTAAAGGTTGAGTTTTCCTATTCTGCACCAGGAAAGTTGCTTTAAACCAAGGTGCAGTGCAGTGTAAAAATGTGAAAAGTCCCAGAAACATTCAGTGAATGGATGGTGAAGATGACTACCGTCCCCCATCACCTCTGCAAGCACATTATACGGTGAAACTCACAGCTTTTTCTCCTTCTTTCTACTAGAAAATTCATTTCACAAAATGTACTCTAAAAAACTCTGTATTTCTGTGTTACTATGAAATGCAGAATAATAATTTACACTTTTTTCTTCCAGACAGAGACTAGAAATGTGATGATTTTAAAAAGAGAACAGAGACCCACAAAATCACAAAATGGCAGAATCACTGGTAGAAGAAAAAGCCTTCAGCTATAGCTGTACTCTCAATTTATTTGTGGCAGAAGTAGCAATAGGTGACCACTTCCTGAAAATTAGTATTAGGTGGAAGTTGGTTGGAAAGGACCTCAAGAGTTCTTCAGTCCAGGCTCCTGATCAAAGCAGGGTTAACACTGAAATTAGACCGGGTTGCTTAGTTGGTGTCTGAAAAAAATGTCCTTGCTTCCCTTTTCAGTCGTGGGAAGGCTTCAGTTTGAGATGGCTTCTAAAAACTTGAACTAACACTGACATTGTGAGGCACAGGTATCAAATCCATGCAGATTCACACTGGGTACAGTTTAAATGCTACTTGGCTATGTGTATGTGACTTTTTAAATTTAATTTTATGTACCTTATGCATATACTGACAGAAACCAATTACAACCAGACAAATATGTTTTCAGCTTTTTATCTCAGAAGTTAAGCTTCATTACAACTAATATATTTGTTTCTTTAGTGCCTCTAGGTTTTCCTTCAATTAAATACTTTTTTGATAAGTCATTTATAATCTCTGTTACAAAGTATTCATCCTTCATACTGTGTTAAGAGTTCATCAGTCAACTCAATCACATTAATTAAAAACCATAGTGTAAGAACTCATATTCTTCTACGACTTTTAAGGAAGCATGATTTCAGGTTTTTTAAACTAAACAAACAACCTGTCACAAAGAGTCATATCCCAGTCCTCTGGGACAAAATAACACTAAGAACAATTTCCAGGCATAGTTCAGCATAGGAAAACCACAGGTTTTGTTCCAGGTTTTCTTGGTGAAGTGCAAGCCATGCAATTAAAAATCTGTTGGCCCAAGGCATCTAAACCAGA
This sequence comes from Calcarius lapponicus, assembly GCA_039654755.1. Taxonomy (NCBI): domain Eukaryota; kingdom Metazoa; phylum Chordata; class Aves; order Passeriformes; family Fringillidae; genus Calcarius; species Calcarius lapponicus. The sequence continues at coordinate 43,388,375 of CM077468.1, read as the reverse complement.
AGCATTAGGGCACAGCTAAATATGGTGTGTATGGCAAGGCTTTTCTGAAAATATTTCATATGAAAAGCAAGCATTCTACAGCTTTTGAAGTACTTGAAATTACTTTTGTTACCTGTTCCAGGTGCAACGAACCTTGCAAACACAGCATTGTTGGGGCCATTCAATCTCTAATATAACTGCTACCACTACAAACATTATCTGCACTTCACAGGTAGGCCATGTGCACAGACACATTGCAATTTGCTTAACAAAGCTGCTAAACTGAGATTTGAAAACAGATGCCCAAAGTCAGAGCTGTTGTCTGACTTCTTTTCACACTGTCATAGTAGGTTTTATAGTTTCACTGCCACACTAAACCTCACATGTACCGTTGGCATCTGACATACCAACTATTTCACTTGGCCTGATAATCAAGATGTACTCAAGTAACAATTTGGTCCATGCATTTGTCACTAGCACGTGCTTTTTGTCCATCTGTATGGCCCACTCCATCTAACTTCACCCAGAAAAATTTCCCTATCCTTCCACTCCTTCCCCTGCTTTTGGATAGCAAAACTACTGCAGGTAATCTGACAGCAGATGATGAATGCAGGGAAGGGCAATTTGTCTTAAAAAAATCTGTAGCTAATAAATCTACTCATGTTTTTCCCTTTCTTTGACCAATCAGTTTAAAATTCATTAGCTTGACCCACAGCTTTTCTGAGAGCAGTCTCAGCACAAATTAAAGAGCTATCCATCCTCAACAAATAGGAGGGAGTCTGTTCAATACTCAAAGCCACAGTCTCCATAGTGACCAAAACACAGGATTGTCTCACTACACCATCAGCACAAGGGGTGTTCATAGGGCCCAAACACCATCATATTATCCTATTTGCCCTCTCACTGTAAGTTTTAAGCCTCACAGAAACTTCACCAGCAGAAGACATTTAGCATAAACTGCAAATATTCACAAAGTTCTCTGATACCTTCTAGTGCAAACATTGCATTTTCTTCCAAGCCATGCAAGGGTTTCAGGCCTTAAGACAGCAGGTGGAACAAGTGGAACAGAGTTCCCATGACTTTGCAATCATTGCTGAGCCTTCTCCGGTATATCTTCCACCGGATCATATTTAATTGAGACAAAGGTCTTCCTCTCATGTGGAATTAATGAAAGGTAATGCAGTTAGTTTTCCTGAGAGACATGTCACCTATTAGCAGAAAGCTTCAGTAAAACAATGGTTTGCAAGCTCCTGTGAGGATACAATTCCCATCTTGTGTCTTTTAACTGTTACTTAAAACACCTACAGTGTTCCTGAAAAAAAGATGCAGTTGGGTAGCTCAGCTGGGTGAGCTGCTCATTCAAAACCACAGCAAGAGAAGACATATTCATCCCAAGGACTCACAAAGGTCACAGATCTCATGCTGACTCTCCATTTCATTCTTCTAACTAGTAACACCACTGCTGCAAAAGGGTGAATGAATCAGTCTGTGGTTCATGTCTCCTGGCTCTCTTCATCTGATAAAGAGGGGGGATAGCTGCAGGGATTCCTGCTCTCTGGGGCTACATGGACATGATCAAGTCATGAACTGCAAGGAGAAATCAGCTCAGCATTGACTGCTCTTGGCTCCTGTTGGACTTGTTCCTGGGATACATAACAACCCAAAGGAAGAAAAGGGAAGAACAGGGAAGAAAATTGACTTGGAATGAAAGAATCTCTGTCTTGGCATAAGAATCTCTGTTTCAGTGCCTTGGAAAGGCTGGGGAGAGAATGGTTCTCATCACATCCTGCTTGTCTTAACTCAGACGTAGCTACCTCTCACTTTCCATGAAAAATGCCCTGACAGCAGTATCTGAAGGGCTTTATAACAAGCTTGTTGTAAAGCATAGCTAGCCCTGTATCCCTTGCTTCCAGTCAAAGATCCTAACTAATTCTTGCACCTGATTTCCTTTCCCACTGAGAGTGTTGTGAATCTGACATGCTGCCATACATTTGAAACATCATTATGGAGTTCAGCTCCTGACCTGCTTCTCTCTCTCCTTCCCTAGACACTTTTTGAACTGATCTGTTGTCAAGTGTCTTGTCTTATATTTGTCTTGCCTCATCTTAGGGCAAGTAACATGTCTCTCTCCACGCTTCTAAAATGTGTGTGATTTGATCCCACTCTATAAATGTTTTAGAATAACAATAGTACCAAAGGATGCTTGTGCATCTGAGCTGTCAGGGAATCAAAGAAGAACATTTCCCACTCTAAATATTAACTGTTAGAGTCTTCTATTTGTATCATAATTGAAAACCATTATCGTAATTGGTCAGCAAAGCCACCAAAGGCACAGGCCTAAAATGGAAATGAATGAAGCAGCTATGGAAATGACATCTTAATAAGAATAATGAAATTCAAACCCCTACTGCAAGTACAGTGTATAATCCATTACATGGAGATTAGATGAGATATAAATACCTGAAGGATGTAAGATGATTGATCTGATATGTCATCTGGTTTTGCAGCCATAAAATGTCAAACAACAGGTATCTGAACACTGCAAATTGCCTAACTACAGCTTTCTCATGGCTTTTTCATGGAGGGTGAGAAAGGAATTTACAACATGCACTTTCAGATAAGGCCTTATTCCATTCTGGGTGCAGCATTTTAGCTGTGTTTTGGTCTCCTCCTTTTAACCCAGGAAGTCCTGTCAGGGCCTGAATCATTTTTTTATTAATTCCCTGGATCTGAAACTCAGTGGATGAAGTTTCAATTCCCAGTCTACCCATAGTGTTAACCTCTTTATAATTCAGTTGCTTGCTCATGAGATGTAGCAATAAAGCTAGCCTTTACCATTTACAGGTGGAGGAAACATTTGGTAATCTTTATGATATGCCAGAACACTGTATCAATTCTGGATATTGTCATATTCAAACTGGTATGAAACCTCAAAGACATAGAAAAAGGAAGCAATCAAGACTGCATTGAAGAGAATGGGAGCTGGGAAAGGGTTGACTCCTGAAAGAGGTTGCTACTCCCAAGATACTCAGCTGAAAAAGCAAGGGTTTTAGTAGGCTTTTTAGAATCTCTAGAAATTCCCTGTTTCTCATTGATTTTTAAGTGAAAACAATGAGGATTGACAAGTCTTCCGAATCCCTTCCTATTAAGCTAGGGAGAAATCTTCATCTACATGTGAGTTATTCCAGTGGAAATGACTTATCCCCAAGTTTGTATCATTCCTATTTTTGTTGTGGTGGTCCAGAACCTCATAAACACGTATCAACCATGGAGGCAGCTCAGCATAAAGATAGGACAGGCATCTGAGAATTCTAAGAGTGGAAAAAATCAGAGATTGTTTATCTTCCTCTACAAAGCTCATTCACTAGAAAATAAGAAACAGAACAGGAACCCCAGTGTTTAGAAACTAGTCAGATATTCCTGATTTCACCCAAATCATCAGAAAATCCTAAAAGTGGGTGGCCATAAGGGCATTCTGCAGCAAAGTATGTTTCAATTACAGATACTTAATGCTCATAATTGAAGGACACACCACAATCAGTGTAGCAAAGTGAAAGGGACAAGAAGGATGATGCCCCTGCTATGCATTTTCTCTAGACAGCTTTTAGCCTGAACCACTCATGCTGGTGGTTTCTGTAACACACACACCAACACTGCACTTTAAGTGCAGGCAGTCATTGAGCATAGCTGGGGAAAAAATGTCTCAACCTTAGCACAGGCTCAAATACACACATGGTTTCTTTACGGAGGGCACATTTTCAGTTTAACCATGTTATATTATATCTCACCAGATTTTCGTAAATTTCTGTCTTGCCTGGGTTTTGTAACACACCAGTCAAAGGCTCCTGATTAGAAGGATCTGTTTAATGAGCACAGCAAAAGACTGGAGGACAGCTAGGATAATTCACTGTACTTGGATAGCCACGTACAAGCAATATCCTTCAGGCACATACAGATTGGTAGTACTTAGCTAAAAGTAATGTCATAATCTGCAATAATCATTAATGGTAAAACCTGAAATCCACAGTCTTACCTCCTTATTCAGTAGTAACTAAACCCTTTGATCTCCAAGACTGTCTCCTCTACTCATAACAACCTCACTAGCAGATTTATAACCATAAATTAATTACAGGAATGAATTATTTGGAAGGTAAACTTGAACCAAGTTACACAGGTTGCTTTAAAGACACTTACAGAAAAGAAGATGACTATTTTCTTGAAGAGTTTCTAACTTTACTCCAAGCCCTGGCTGTTGTGCAATATCCTTCCACAATGACTGGAGAAGTGCTTAACATTATGGGAAGGAACAGTCTACCAAAGTGTGGTCTGATTTTGTGCTGTTCATTTCAGGCTGTCCCCACTTAAGCCACCAAGCACTTTATCCAGATTTCATTAATGTCAGAGCCATTACATTTGTTCAGCAGCTAATGGGAAATATTAAGTGTACTGGAATAAATAAGGCTAAGTAGAAGAGGCCTTAATATTTAGCTTTCAGCATGCTCTCTTGTCAAGCTGTCACTTTTTGCATGTTATTGTCTATACATATTTTAGAGAACAAGCTGCAGGAAGGCTGGAATAGGAAGATACCAAGACACCACTGCAGGGTAGCTACAAGTAACTCCTAGCTAGCACTGTCAGCCATTGCAAGTGGTCATTTTTAATCTCTCAGTGTGCTAAGTGTAACTGTTAAATAGCTTGAAGGCAACTAGCCTAAAAATTGCCACAGCTTGGAAGCCCATTTGGTGTTCAAGAGATTAAGGAGAGATTGGAAAATGTGGGTTTCTATCCTTGGCTCTATCAACAGGTTATGCTGTGCGATCCTTTAATGGATTTTTTTCACCACAATTACCCACATCACCACACCCTTTCTTCTGCCTTCTCTAGTTAGATCATTGCTACTCAAGTCAGATGCTGCACCCTCTGCAGACTTGAAAGCTTCCTGATGTAGTGGGGATCCTTTCTTGATAAACAGTCAAATATCAGAAGGCATGAAATAAGAATATTCCTGATTCTCTGAGTTTTTTAGGAATAATCTGATTGAGCACCATGCACCAGGTGCAGTCTCAGTAGAGCTACTTGCCACTTCCATTCCAGGCTGCTCCAAAATTTGCTTTGTTGCTATACTGCCTTCCTACCTAATTAGGATAGTCTCAAGGAATGGAGGCATTGGGAGGAATGAAGATTTCAGAAAATATAATTGCCTTCAGAAGAATAAGATTCCCTTGTGAATTCAACTTTTTCTGCCTGGTTTAAATGTCATAGCATTTTATTCTTATCCCCCTCACCCTGGCTCCCAGCTTTCAAGTTCTGCAAACTGTTTGAATGAGCAGCACATGCTGACACACAACAATATTGGGTCAGCTTTATATCTTTGAGTCATTCACATGAATGTTTTTCTACCATTGCTCTGTATGATCCTTCTAAAGTATCAGATTAGAACAGTGGGCTGGCCCCTTAACACGCCCCAGCTACCTGACAGGAATAACCAGAGAAGCTGGCATGTCCCCTTAGAATTTCAGTCTCTTGCCTCTGAGCTTAACAGATGATGAAAATAATTAAAACCCAACTGTTTTGTTTTGTTGTTTTTTTTTTTTTTTTGTTATCCAGCATTCTTAGTGGAGATAACCAGACCAGTAACGTAGCTGCTTGGAGTACTTACAGACTTATCCCTGTATTTCTACAATTAAGTAAATATAGTTCATAACCAGACACCATTGGGGCCACTGAGGTCCATTTTGCCTGCAGATTATTGTCTGCATCAATTCAATGTTACCATGAGCCTGGTACCAGCCTCTCAGTCCCCTGAGACAACCATTTCTGCAAAACTTTACATGCTGGACTGTGCCACTTTTCAATAACCTGTCCATGACAGAGGTAATTAATACTGCTTTTAGATGTTTTGACAACATATTAACAGATGTTGTGTAAAATCTTTCTCCAAGCAGTCCCAACCACAAAATTTTTCTTCAGTGTCAGCTGTTTAGTACTAGTTACCCACCCTATTTTTCATTTTCTTCAGCTCAGCCATAAGAGAATTCTCAATTGCTACTCCAGTTTTATTTAATCTCATCGGAACATAGGGAGAAAGTCAGAAACTTACACAGACATGTATACAAAAAATTCTCACCATTAGCTTTCATAATGGGACTTATACCTTCCTTCTTCTTGTGGAAATGCATTGATCAATATCCCTCAACTTAGCTGAACCTGATGTTTAAGCAGGAGTTTACTTCAATATGTTTCCTTTGTTTCTGGTCATGTATTTATCTTAAGGATATTCCAGTTAAAAATGTTATTCCAATATATTCCTACAGTTGTTGTTTCATCAGTAAACTCTTTCCACTTGTAATAATTTGTCTAATTTGCTAATTATATACATCCGACATATTGATTCTTCATCAATTAAAATTCTGTTGACATCATAAAACAAAAAACAAACAAAACCTCACCAAAACCATAATGAAGAGTAGAACAGCATGAGACATTTGATCCCATTTCCCACACGTATTTAATTATGTTATCAGATAATATTTTTACTTATAGTCTATATCTATTTCTTATATAGCATTCTCCCACTTATTAATTGTTTGGAGTTTCTTCTGGTGTTTGACTTGAAACACAGACTACAAGTCCCCAGTACTTATTACTACAGTCCCAACAGAAACATTTCATGCTCTTGAGTTCTGGTTTTAACTCAGAAGAGTATTTTCAACTTTCATTTCTTCATCCTTACTAATCTCTGTCTGCACCCTTAAAGATCAACAACTCCATCACTATTATTACTGAAAATCTGCAGCAAAGTATTCTGCCAGTTTTGAGGAGTATCTAAATTACTATCTCAGTCTCATCATCACTGAAGAATCATTCAAGTTTTCTTTTTCTCATTTTCTGTTAATGTTTTAAGAAGCTGTTGCTGCCCTGTACAAGACCTAACTCATCTTGACTTCTCCCATTTCCCTCTTTTCCTACACTTAGCAGATTGTTTTGCTGATTTGTGCTTTATTCCATGTTTTTTTAGATATGTTTCACTGGTTTGCTTAAACACACTCCAAATGCACATTTATCTATTTTCTCTTTATTTCTCCTCATCCTGAACTGTTCTCTGTTCCTTGACAAACAATATCCATAATTCAGCACTAAAATACAGAACAGTTGTGCTGATGATCATTTTAGGTGACAATCAGGTCTAAGCCCTCTTCCATGCCTGACAATCAGAACCACTATTGCTTACACTACAAAGTGTATTGATCTAGTCATCTACAAAGATCCCTATTTTGTGTAGAGGAAGAGGTTGCCTAAGACTAGCAGATTGTTTTTTGTATTCCTGCAATGAATGTAGCTCAGTGTTTCCTGTGCAGATCTCAAAGATCTCCTCAATGCAGTTCTTATCATTCAGGCAGACTTTCTATCTTCTATCTTCTTTGCACATTCAGCTATCTGTCACTCTCTTTTATACTTGTGTTCACCATTTTCTAAAGGCCCTCCTGGGATGAAGCAATGTAGTCAAGTTTGTATAGCTATAAACTAGACTCAGGCTGAGTTCTGGGATTTTTGTGCATTTTAAAATGTTTCTTGACCTTTTTTCCCCCTTAGTTGCTTAAGCAGTAAGAAAACTCAAGACCAGGATCTGTCATCTTTTTAATTATCTACATGAAGAATTTTGTGGATGAGTTACACACGGTAATGTCTTAGGACTGTTGGAGGGCTAATTCCATTTTTTGCGCTCAGGCTGGTCAGTACAACCTTTACAGATACAACCTTTACTTCTCACAAATTTCTCTTTCAAAGTGGGTATTAATAGGCATTTTAACCTGTAAGAGATAGTCTAGATAATGAAGATATGTAGTTAATTCTGATGAAAGTCCAGCCACTGTGCTTAGGGTAATGCAGTGGGATTTGGTGGTTACTCTGCCTTAAGGAACATTTTATTTTCCATTTAATTTTTAATATTACTTTCAAATCCCCTTCAAAGTTGTTTCTAATAATCTGAAAACTTTTAACTGCATGCTTTACCTCTTGGCATTAGACTACAGATATGCATCTCCAAGTGCTAAAGCTCTGAACAGGGTTAGAAACTTACACCAGGCCAAGTGTCTTCACTCATCATTTTAAGCTTGTGAATGACAAGCAGTATATGCTTGGTGGTAGCAGCTGAAAACAATAATTTCCATTAAGTATAAAACCAATATTCATAATATAACCCCAGTTTTCTGCCAACCTTTGGAACCATCAAATGCAATTCAGAGTTACTCTTGTTGAGAAATACATTTAGGGCAGGTAGCTCTATTTGGTATTTTGGTGAAGTCTTTGGTCTCACTGTAACTCTCTGAAACACACAGTTCTACAGATTCACAAGCATTTCTAAAGCTCAATCAGAGACTGTAGGTAATTTGTGTATATTTTTCTTTTTATGTATGCACTGTCCTAACAACAGGCTCTGTTACACCCCGTTAAAAAAAAAAAAATTAAAAAAAAAAAAAATTTGTCAGGGAGAGGTAATTTCTGACTCCAAAATCATCCACAAAAGTCTTTGATTATGTGAGGCAACTGGTCCAGAAGCCACTGCCTGGGGGTCAGGAACCATCCCTGCTTCAAGAAGCTGTCTTTATAAGGTAAATGGAGTATTTATTTTTCATAAGTTTGATGAATCAGGGATAACCCTGCCTTTCTGCAGTCAGACAGCATCCTGAGTCCACCAAGAGTAAAGGGCCTTACTTCTACTTTGTTGTTTGTTAAACAATTTGTCTTCTGTTTGTTTTGTTTGGCAGGTAAAACACTGGCACTGTCCTGACTCCTGCTCCCAGCTAAAGTCTCTGATTCTCTGTGCAGCCATGTATGTGCCTGACTTGTGAAGTTATTAATCAAAGAATCATGGACACACAGAGTAGTTAGGGCTGGAAGGGACCTTGAAGATCATTTAGTTCCAACCCCTGCAATCTGCAGGTTGTTTCTTTATAGGCAGGTGTTTCAAGTGACAGAAGAGTGAATAAAGCAGCTCCTGTGAGCTCCATCCCAGGTAGAATATGCCTGGGCATCAGTATGGCCTGGAGCAGTGCCTGAATCTAATCCTGAAAGACATCATCCATTTGGCAGGTTCAATGGCTAAATCCCTTGCTACTGTGATCACTTGAGAGGGCAAAATGATCATACTTTAAAACCTTGTATTAGCTTGTAAGATTACAAAAACACCGCTCTTTTGTCCTGTGGGATCCTGTTTCACCATATAAATAAAGAAAATTCATTCTCCCCTTCATTATAAGCCATGGAGCTACAACACTTAAAAACAAAAAAAATATTCAAAAGGGGGAAAAAAAAACCCAGTTCTTCCAGATTTTTCTGCTTTAATATTGAACTACATTTTCAGAGGAACAATAATCAAGTAAGGTATATGGAAACTCCTTGGTTTGTAAGCACGTATGCAAGGAGAAAAGTATATGGAAAACCAAGAATACACCAAAGTGCTGGATTTTGATGGGAAATCTTCTGAGACTCCCAAATCCTCTTGTGCTTATGTTTTGAGGGGTGCATGTACAAGGCTTCTATCTGCCACCCATGTGTCAAAATGTAATAGAAAATAAAATGAAAAAACCTCATGGGTAATTGATATAGAATACGTAGGCGATCTGAAGGGAAAATCAGAACCAGAGATGTGCCAGGGAACTAAAAAAAAAAAAAAAAAAAAGGAAAGGAAAGAAAAAAGAAGGATGATATTTAAAATGCCAGCCTCCTGTGAGCCCGTCTGCTTCCTATCACTTATTTTGCAGCTCTGGGTTCCCATGGTGGACTGCTGCTGCCATCTACTGCCACCAGCACTGCCAGAGGCTGAGCTCCTCTCCTGCAACCTGGTCACGGGAATCAGGGCCAGGGAGGATGGCAGGGCATGAAAGATTTTGAGTCAATAAAGGAAAAACAGTTTCTAAGGAGAGAAAGTATCACAGACAAGATTAAAAACTCAAGCACAGATTTTTCCATTAATGATATAATGTAAAAAATGCTCGTTTACTGAGGAGGGAAACCTAAATGGAAAATCTTTTGCTTTTAAAAGGGAAGGGAAAGCTACATTTGGATCCACACTTCTGTCATGTAGTGACCTACACCTATAGTCAAGGTCCTAAATGTTATTAGTTTAAGTGACATGGCTGACAGTCTATGTTCAGCTTCATTAGATGATGAAATGACTTGCACAGCAGGAAAGCTATGGCAGGACAAACAGCCTGGGGGTAAGTCCAAGTCTCCTAATTCAGTCACCTCTGTTGCTCCTATTCTAGGAACAGAGGGCTTCAGATGCTGGTAATGGAAATCTTATATCTGACCCTAGCTTAAAATTCACATCAACAAAGACTCAGAGAGCAGACAAGACTCCAGTTATTGCAGGTATTTCAAAATGAAATCTGGGAGGAAAGCATACTCCACTGTGTACTGAAAGACAGACTATGGAAAGAACAGGAAGAAAAAATTTGGCAGGGGGCCTACAGCATGTCTGTTACTATCCAGCAAGAGATATGTTGGATCTCATAACCTCTGAATTTCACATAGTCCATTGCAGGTGGCAGCAAAGATCAGACCCAGACCTCCCTGATCTCAGATCATATTTCTTCTCTGTTGGTGTTATATAGCAGCCTTCATTAGCAATACCAATCTACACAGTGGTTGCAGAGATCTGAGAAGTGAAATAAATTAGCCTTTCCCCTTCTCTGTGCAGCTCTTGTGAGACTGTTCTCACTGCTTAAGTCAATTTAGTTTAGTAGTCTCTAACTTGAATTTATTACATTACCTGAAATGCACAGTGGAATAATTTTAAGTTGATTTAGCTAAGCACAGTGATAAAGTCATGTTTTTAATCCTTATACCATTTATCTTTGATAGCTACACTACACCATGTGGGCCCTTTCTATCTGGATTAAAACACAAGGCAGTCTGTATGGCTACCATGCATTTCTGCTACTATGACTTCATAAGAATGCAATATCTATGCATGTGATTATCGTTATTATACACAAAGTACTAAAAGCTGAGTTATATTAGCAGGGGTGCTGTGCCCTAGCAGTGTGATTGAAGCCAGACCACTGTCCACACTGACACAACATTGAAGTATTCCCAGGAATACACTCTCTCTTCCCTAATCTCCTCTAGGAGCTGATCTACCAAAACATGCCTGACAAGAATGGCCTTTGTAGACCTGCCTTGCTCTACACTTCAACAGACAGATTCTCCATAGAGCAGCTCTCTAATGAAATAGGAACTAAAATTCTACAGAAGCCTGCTGGGTAAGAGAGAAGACAAAAACAAAAAACACTGGAAAGCTCTGGGGTATGTGCTGATATTTTTCTTTCAGGACAGAAGTGTTTCCTCCTAAATCAGTTGGCTGAATATTGCACAGTTCATATGGAAGCTGATGTGGGTAGGTGGCTTTCCTTAAGACACTGTCAAAGGCTGATCAAAGAGTAACAATTAATTTGACTGAATTTTTGAGGTCCAGCATAGTTTTTTGATAGTTCTTTCTTTCTTTCTTTCTTTCTAGTCTTTGTCTCTTGCTCAGGTTTTCCTTTTTTAGATTCCTGATTCAGTGTGTCTCTTCCTCATTTCACAGTGGTCAGAAGCTCCCTCCATCCAAAGCTTCAGGAGGGCTAAAGGTCATTACAACTCTTTTACTCAGTTTTACAGAGTCTCAGGAAGATGTATGGGGAAACATTATCTTCCAGCAGTTCATGTTAGCAAGGAGAGTTTTGACCTTTGCCTGAAGAGCTCCTAACCCAGTGATAACCCATCTCCATAGATGCTTGTTCCATCACAGAGCCCACACAAGTGATGAGAGAGGGTTGTCTGGCACGGCAGTCTTCTGGCAATTTATCTCTTAGCCACGCTACTGAGCCACAGAGACACTGAAGCCAGATCCAATGCCTGCTTGCAGGATGCAGGATAAATCCAGTAAAAGAGTAATACTGTCCCAAAAGCTGTGCAAGGTAAATTGTTAAGACGGGCAAAGTATTATCATTCCCACTTACAGGTAAGAAAGGAACACAACTTGGGCCTCTGCCTTTCTTTAATGACACTTTTACTGTATGACAAAAACTACACATGTGCAAATCCAGGAGACTAATACAGATGCTCAATAATGACCTAAAATATTATTGGCAATGAGCCAATAATCAAAGATTAATCATCTAGCCAATTAAACTTGTCAATACAATTAAGCAGCTACTTTAAATTATCCCAATCATAAGGATGAGTATTCACTGTTTATATCGGCACAATATGTGTTACAGAGAGCCTTTTGGAAATTTCACTAAGAGTTCTCCATCTCCATGGAAGTATCTATGTAGTACTCATTTTCCGCAGAGTTTGAGTTTTTGGCTTGGCTTGCACCTGAGAGCTGAAGTGACTCCCACCACTGCACAGGGACAAAAAAAAAAAGGCAGCAAAAAATGCCATAACTTTTTTCCTCCTTTTAGAATCTGGCACATACAAATGCAGGAAAAACATGTGATTTGTGCTTACATGATGTACACTGTTACCCCATGCACATCCATTAGACCATCACAGCTTTCCTAAAAAATTAAACAAATCAAGGGCCATCCAACACTAAACCTAAAAATCAAATCAGCAGAGAGGGGGTCTTGCAGGTGTTTTTGGAACCATGAATCCAGGAAAAATTAGGGGAATCAAAACACCTTGGTTTTCCCTTTCACGCCATGGTGAATAAAAACATGGACTATAATCAAAGCACTCAGGGCATCAAAGGAATTCTATTTTTCAGAAGGGATTTTTTCCGCTATTTTATTTATCAGTTTATGTTGTTTTGTCACTGCATTTACATAAAACTGGATGCATTTATAAAAGAATGTGTGAAAAAGAAGTTGATTAATGGGGATACCACAGATCTACTTCTGCCTCTCCCCTCATACCCAGTTTTGACTTTTTCAAGCCATTTCTAATATGATTTGGTTTCAAGAACAATGAATTTATTAATTCATAAATTCAATAAAGGTCACACTCTTATGAGTTACTAGTGGTTTGATTTTAAGGTGCACTTTCCTGCCATATTCCAACCACCTACAATATTACAATTATGCCTTTCTTTAAAATAGAGGAGTATTCCCAATATATTAATAATATTATTTACTTAATAATATTATTTCTGTTGCTCTTCTACTATAGGATGGGGTCTTCCACCATATCTCATGCTACTGCTGTGTTCAGTGAAACTCCTGCTGTGTTTCACTCCAGATATGGATGCAGTTCATTGATAACTACAATGATCCTTTTCCTACATTCTATAAATCAACATTGCTGCCTTTCAGACAGTCAATAAAGACTGCCAAAACTTTGAATGCTGAAAATGAAAGGTGCACCGCATATTCAAACAAATGTCAAAAATAGACATAAAAACTTCCACTTCCACCCAATAAACTTAGCAGCTTCCTCAGAGCTGCAGATGCCTATCAGCTCTGTGTGATGACTTTACCTCCCTGCAGAAGTGATGGGGCAATTGTGGAGGGATAGAATGTGAGAAAATAAAGATAGTGCAGAAGGCAATCTCACACCTGAGGAGTTTCAGTTGTACTAATCAACAAAGATTAGGAACAGGCCTGCCCTTAATAGGCCACAGCTGTGTCCAATAAGAAGAAGAGTGCTACGAAAAGGTGGATTTGCTGGCTGTGCTGTGAGGAGCTGTTCATGATAAATCATGGAGAAGGTGTGGAGCTTTTGCAATAAGATGGCAACAGGCAATAACCAATTTTCTTCTCAGCATGTCTCTGAGCTTCATTTTGTTCTAGGTCAGGTTTATGAAGGTTATGACCCCATGTAGCAGACATTAAGAGATTATCTTATTTAATCAGTATATAATACAATAAAAATTCTGAGGAGAGAATACTACCTTAACACACTTGTCCAATTTAACTTGCATTTGGTGCAGCCCTTCTCAAATGGGAAAGCCGTGACGGCTCAGGATCAAATTCAGACATCTTTCTCATAAACAGAACAGCCATCACAGTGAAAACAAGTTGTGAGTAAACTTCAGTTCCTTCTTTGTGCAACCAGCTATCTCTGAAACTTTCAAAAAGTTGATCATAAGCTTTAGGATTTATGTTGAAACATTATTTAAGTAAGTGTAGTATTTAAATGTCTATGCTACACTAAGACATAGTGATGGGAGAAACTCTAATTTTTATCCAAGTGCTGTGTAACAGCTTTGTAGTTGGATGTAATATTCAGGAAGCTGAGTGGCTGAGGGCTGAAAACCCTAAAAACTAGTTTCATCACAAAACTTTTCAGAATATTTTTCTTTTCCCTGGACCATGCTGTCCCTCAGATCTTTCTGCTGGTTATGGGAAAAAAGCCACCTTGTGCATGAAGCACTTTAAGTCAGCTTGTAGCATGATAACTTCTAGCACAGAAAATGCCTGTTGAATATCCTATTCATGATCATTAATCTCAGCCTGAGGCTGTGCACTGAAAAATGGGAATAGAGAAAAGGAAGATGGTGTGGTAGCACCAAATCCCTGACCTCTTCTGATTTTCTTAGATAAAATAATTGGTCTGAGTGGTAAAGAGCAATTCAACCTCATTGGCTTCAGCAGTCATCAGGTGGTGGGGATGAACTTGGTGTTTCAAAGAATATGCAAGACAAGCACCTTTCTGAGTACATTGTTCACTATTATTTTAGGGTGGCATCATGCAGTGCTAACTCAATTATTTTCATTTAATTTAAAATTATTTTCCTTCCATGTTACTGTACATAAAATAAATTAGATATTTTTAATCTTTTTCCTCTTCCATTATACAGGTTCTAATTAGACAACTGCAATTTTATTTAGGTGCAAAAAATTCCTACATATAAGGAAAACATCAGTATTTTTCTCAAGGAACTATATGGCTTTACAGCAAGAACTCTACAGGGCACAGAAACCTATCTAAGAGGTACAGGAGAGAAACCCCACATAAATACCTTATTTACAGAATGGAAATAGGATGGATTTCTTAAGGTGCCTGGCAGAGAAACACAAAAATTGTCAAAACCTTAACCAGCTACTTAAAAGTTCTGGTTTTGCCACTGACTATCACCAGCTGCTCCAAAGGAACTTGGCATACACATGACATTTGCCTTAAGCCTAAAGGTTCCTGGTGAAAGGCTGAAATGTAAAATTGTCCCAGGCTCTGAGAAGGCTTGCAGTGCATGTCACAACAGGATATGCAGTACTGAGTACTTTTACTCTTTGCCCTGCACCTCAGCCTTCATTTCAAACCATGGTTAGTTGGTTTAGATGTTGAGGAAAATGTTTGAGGAATCTCCCACCAAAAAAAAATAAAGCAGTGAAACTGGCGGTACTTCAGAAACTTCTAATAATTTTATTCCTAAGATGAATATTCTATTCTTATATATTGAGAAGCTATTTCCTTCTGTCACAGACATTTTAGGAAAAATCCTTTTGCTAGGATTTTTCTCCTGAGAATCTGAGAGGCCTCAGAAACTAAATGTAAACAATGATTATCTGCTGCTGTGGAATGCAACAGGTGGATCTGTGATTGGTCTCATGTGGTTGTTTTTAATTAATGGCCAATCACAGTCCAGCTGTCTCAGACTCTCTGGTCAGTCACAAGATTTTATTATCATTCCTTTCCTTTTCTTGCCAGCCTTCTGATGAAATCCTTTCTTCTATTCTTTAATATGTTTTAATATATAATTTTATTTTAATATAATATATATCAAAAAACAATAAATCAGCCTTCTGAAACATAGAGTCAAGATTCTCATCTCTTCCCATGTCGGGGTTGCCTGAAAATTCAACATTTGGTGAGCCCCGAGTGAGGAACATTGCCACAGACTTCAATGACAACCTGCCATGGTCATTTTCAGGGTGTAATCATTGATGTGGAAAAAAAAAATGTCTGCTTTGAATTTCTCAGTATATTTCCCTATAAACATTCAGAAAAAAAATTGTATAGAAACATTAGGAAAATTGATATTTAGGACAAGCAGAAATATGTGTCTCAGAGCACTAAAGAGGAATGCTTTTGCTGCATGTGTGCTTTTCCCAGGACACTGTTCAAAAGTCCTGTTTTCTACACAGGACAGATACAGAACCCTATACTAGCTCTTCACTGGCTCATCCCTTATTTCACACTCGACCAATTTTAATCTCTTTCAATTGCTGCAAATAGTAAGACCGACATTATTTCCAGAAGTTATATTTAGGTGGGTCTCCTGGTTCTTTCCAGTGAAAAGTAAAGCAATTAAAATTGTGCTGGGGATCTGTACTTGTGTGCTCTCATTTCAGACACGAAAGCCCAGAAGAGCAACCTTTATTTTTTCTTTTTACATGGCTGAAAGTTTATTTGATTTGAGATCAAAGTTATGATTTGTTTTTTGCTAGCAATTCATAGCCAACTGCAGTACCTGCCAATTCAGTTGGCATTTGCTCTTCCTCACCTCATCACCACAATAAGTGTTTTGCAAAGGAGCTTGATCTTCAAACTGGTCTCTGTGAGGCAGCAAGGATTCAGCTCCTTCTGCTGTAGCTGCATTTGGGCTAAGCAAAAAGAGAAGCAACAGCTCTATATTAATCAGCACCTATGACTTGAAGAAACTAACAAAAGCTAAAGCAGTGAGAAATTTGCTGCTTTATAGTCACTTTTATTATTATTACATTTAAACTTCATCTATAGTGTTTTGTTCTTTAATGCTAAAAATTACATGAGAAACCCGCTTTTCTGCTAGTCAAGGGACAGTAAGGTTTACATACAAAATGAACAGGCAAACTGTAGCAGGTATAAAAGGCCTGGCAAACAATCAAAACACATTTAAACTAATAATTTATAGCATTAAAATTTGTAACATAACTGAAGTTTAGTTTCTTTATGCATACATGGATGTGCATGTGCACTTGCACAGGTCTATATAACGTGCACACAGACATGCAGACACACAAAGTTGCAACTAGTTTTCCAAACTGTGAGGCAAATGCAG
Organism: Calcarius lapponicus; assembly: GCA_039654755.1. Taxonomy (NCBI): domain Eukaryota; kingdom Metazoa; phylum Chordata; class Aves; order Passeriformes; family Fringillidae; genus Calcarius; species Calcarius lapponicus. The sequence continues at coordinate 43,371,427 of CM077468.1, read as the reverse complement.
AGACAGAATCCCCTCTTAACAAAGAGGATCACTTTTGATCTCATGTAAATTCACTCAAGTCAGGGGAATTACACCAGAGAGAGGTTTGACCCAGAATGTCAACAGTTTTGAGAAAGTACGGATTTATTTATTATGCAATTATTCACACAGAGGGACTTGCTTTCTCTTTTAAGAGGATGTGTCACGCAGTGTGATGCGTGCTGCTCCTTTTTCAGAAACTGCTTTCTCAGTTCAGGCTAAGGCAGAACAAGCAGTGTCAGGGACTTACATGTTTGATTTGCCTGTCTTTGCAGTAAGAATATAAAGTTTGCAAGTCAGCCATACTAAGATACATTGCATGTCCTAGGACAGTGGAGAAGATGGGATTCCTCCTGCCTGGGTAAATAAAGATTGAGATGAACTTTGATACATCTTCACAGCACCTATTTCCTGCTCTTCTGTTAGATCTCATCCCTCCCTTTTCCTTCCCTTGGCAATATTTCAGTTTGTTTGGCTACCAGCAGCATATCTAAAGGTCAGTAAAATAGGATCAAGCAGTCCTTTCTGGCACCAAGGCAAATAGTCCAGGCTGACTTGTGTGCCTTTGATTTAGAACTGCCTTCCCTCAAAACACATTGGCCATACACATGCTCCATAGTACTTCACCCAGATTCCCCTTTCAGCTTTATATGATTTCTCTATGGTCCCACAACTTAATTATAATTGGTTTGTGCACTCCTTCCAGTTAAGAGCCAAAGACCAAACAGACACTTACATAGTGGGGATGGCTGGGTAGAAGAAATGCTTTAGTGTCTTCTTTGGCCCTCATTTATTTAACACCATGCACATACTGATTTTGACTATTTCACATCCCCACAATCTCAAGTAGCTTTCTGGAACAGATTCACTAGATGTTCCTGTACCTTCTTGTGCCCCAGCTGGCAGCACAGCCACCCCTAGCCAGCAGTTACTGCAATTCTACAACTGGATTTTCTCTGCTCAAATATACAATTAATTCTGAGGAAAACCACTATCAGTGCCTCTCTTTCTTCTTTCACATTGAGTTTATTACCTTGTTTATATACCTAAATCCAAGTCTGCCCCACTTAATCCTAGACATTCAACCAAATTTGCAAATCATCCTCAGCTGCCCCTGTGTTTAAAGAAAAGAGGTGGGGAGATCCCTTTAAGCAAAGTCATCTCAGAACTGCACTATTTATGGCAGATGTCTGTATTTTTCTTCTAATACTATGGAGGCCCAAAACAATCGTATTTGAGCGCAGTACTCGATGGATAAAACTCAGACAAAAGGCAGCCCCTAGCAGAAATAAACAGACTCCCACCCTGTCTCCCAGTGCAGGTAGATATTCAGTGATTCTGGATCTCTCCATCAGCAAATCCTTTCTCCAGGACCGAAATCCAAACCCCATATAAAGTGCCAAATCAAACCCTTCCTACATCTCTTGGCAGCCACAGCATCAAGATCCCTGTCATCACTCAGCATATTTATCACTCAACTTACACATCAGACACTTAGAGGTAAGCATTGGTGCCAAAATCTCAAGAAGCTGGTAATAAATGTGACTTCAGAGATCAAACACTCAGTGGGACCAAACCCCTCTGTAAGAGCTCTGTGCTGTGGCAGATACCATCTCTTGTTTACTGTCTTTCAAAGGATGGAGTTATTTAACAATGAGCAAAATGCAAGATACATGCAGGCTTACAGACATATCAACAGGAGACTCACTGTCTTGATACCTCATGGGACTGTTCGTGTTCCTCTCGTGCAGAGTGACTAAGCAAAGTGCATGCTCTTTAGACTATGGTGACTTCCAGCATAAGGAGCAGGTATGAGCATTCCCTACAAATTAAGTGATGAATACAGTAGCAGTGATGAAGCCCTGAGGGTAACGTTGCTGAGTTCCTTATCAGAACTCAATAAAACACAGCATGAGATAGTCTCTAGGGAATTCTAATACAATCTTCATCCAAAAAATTATGTTGGTTTGGAGTTTAATCAGTATCTTGGAAATTACATGCAAATTTACAAACTACTAAATTCATAATTAGTGTGTTATGAAACTATTTCTTCCCCGTGTAAACTGAGAAACAAGTGATGATTAACAAACAGTACAATCAGTGTACCAGCAGATGTAGGGATACTTCTGATTGTGCCTGCCCATGTGCCAAAAAAAGGGGCTTTTATCTTTACGTGATAAAAATGTTAAATAGCAGTAACGCCTCATCCCCAAGCTCAGGGACAGTACGGTGCCAATCAGAGGATGAGGTGAGAGAGAAATTGCTTACAGAAGCACTGTGATGAACAGATTTATTCTCCAGTAGTGCCTCTGGAATATATATCACAGAAATTATTGGTCTACATCATCAGTTCAAACCTTCCAACACAGTACTTGCATAGACCTGTAAACTGTCTGGGACACAGAGCAACCTGACCACAGCAACACCTAGCAATCACTGTGGTCACCAATAAACCAAAGACAAACAAAACAAATAAGTTTTTTTTTAAAAAGTTATCATTGCATAGGAACTGGATTGATACAATGGCAACCCTTAAATGCACTGTCCATATGGTGTATTTTACCTGTGGTTCCTGAGCATTTCTGTGTACCAATCTTCTAAAAAGAGACAAAACTGCCTCCCCCCCTCTCCAAAACGTAGATACTTTCAAAGATCAAATTCATTTTAAAAGCATCCCATAATTAAGATTTTTTAAAGTTAGTTTTTTTATTATTAAAGCATAATGGGGTCCCCTAGGTTCCAATTAAGAAACTGATTAAAAAATCTTGGAGCTTAAGAAGCTGCAGGTAGGGAGTTCTGCTCTCAGCTGCCTTGAATTAGCATATTGATGGCACCACAGCCCTAGCTGGGAGGAAAGGCAGAGACCCCTGCAGACATTTTGCCAGGCCAGCACAGTGCTTTGTGAACACTCCTGCCTCAGTCCAAGGAAAAAATTACTTACACAGCCAGGCCTGACCAGCAACAAAAAAGTTATAGCAAGAGAAATGTACTGGGCAAAGTATTTGCTTGTAGTGGTACTTCAGGGAAAAGGTATTGTAATTGGAGCAACGTGAAAAAGAACAAATTCTAAACCAAAACAAAAGCTATGAGGTTTCTGGCTTGGATTTGGAAGGACATTACATTATGACCTTGATCCATAACAGAGCTACAGCTTCAGTTTCAGCATACAGCAAAGTTCTGGCACAAACCCAGAAATTTGCTTTAGAAAGGCCCTTGAAATCTGGGTTAACTTTCATCCTCTTGAAAATTTAAGACAATTAGCCACACTTGTTTCAAACTGAAACCCACAAAAAGTGAGTTTAGCAGGATATTTAATTTTTCATTCTGAGCTCTTCAACATTAAGCTGATGCTGGTAGAGTGCTTAAACATAGTTTCATCCTAGAAGTAGGTTCCCAGAGCACTCAGGCACCTACTGAACCTACAAAGCTTTGTGAGCACTGTGGAGCCAACCACTGGGAGCAGGGGGAATTTCCCACCACAGGTGCCCTGCCTGCTGCTGTACCTGCCCCTTCCTGATCTAACCAAGGTTCTTCAAGCAGAAGCAAAGGGCAAACCTACAGGGCACTGTAGTAGCAGCTATTAAGGAAATTGCTTAAATAAGGTGCTCAGGAGACACAGTACAAAGTTCAGTCTTGGTGAGAAAACAGAATGGAAAGCACAGGGAAGGAAGGTCTGAAGTCTGTCAGAAGAGCACAGAACTGATAAACTGGTGAAACTTATCAAAGCTTGCACACTGATGACTATTATATGAGAAGAGGATGAAAGTGACTCATTCTTTGGTGGAAATGGGGTTTTCAATGTTAAGAATATCACTTCTGCTTCAGGCAGTTCATTTGGCAGGAGACACTGGAGGGTTTGCACATCATCAAGGATTGCTCTGGTGGATAAGGTTTAAGCAATTACAAAATTGTGCCAAGATTTCTGATGACCGAGGTGAAGGGAAAATAATTGGGATTATGGGTTTTTAAGTATCTTGCTTCATTGTTAATAAAAAAAAAAAATAATAGCACTGAAGGACTACCTTGGTATTTTCTTTATCCTGGATAACGTTGCCATCTTTAGGCTCATGAACCCAGTGCACTGCAGAAATTTGCCCAAATGCAAAGGGAATCTACCTTGGTTCTGGTTCAAGGACTCCTGTTCTTTGTAGCTTCTCAGGTTACAAAAGCTCAGTTTCACCTGTACAGTTTTCTTGTAAAGAAGTTAAGAAGTTTTTTCAGATTTTGAAATGGCTCTTCTCCCAAAAAGGATGTGTGAAGTAAAGGAATAAAAATGCAAAGCCAAGATAGGCATGGTTATAGCTCCCATGGCACCTGTAACTCAGATGTCTCCAGCACATGAAGTACTTTATAATATTGAATTTGCTGCTAAACTTGGGCCTTCGCTGCATTGTATGTACAGTACGTTCTAATGGGTTTGACCAGCCAGCTTATAGCTTGTTAAATACTATGGGTCAGCTTTACATCTGTTTCCTTTCTCTTAGTCTCTTGACTGTATTCTCATCTCCATCACAACTTCTGTCATACATCCTAGACTAGATCCCCCTTTAATTCCTCCCCTGAGGAACTAAGCAAAATCCAGAGCTAAGGCAGTACTTCTCATCTTCTGCTTCTTTTGAGAAATGTTCTTCCCATTTCCTAGAGTAGGGTATGCCTGTGCTGAGAATTGACATTGTGTCTTTGTGAAACACTTTGCTAAGCTGGTATGACTACTAAATACCACACTGCTTGTGTGGGCTGAAACAAAGCCATTTTCTGGCGAATGCTGCTTATGAATCCTGAGGTTTGTAGATGCATTTACAGAACTGTTCAGAGACTACCTAAGTGTTCTGCACATGAACACTTTCTTTGGAAATGCCACCTGAAAATGTCAAGTGATGCCAACAGCTTTAATCCAGACTCTGAAAGTCTCTGTATGTGTGAATTGCCTTTCATGCACAGAAGAGAAATGAGTGCATGAGCTCTTCTTTCACATCCTGTCATGCAAGGGCACCCAGAGACCTCACGCCTTGTACCTTTGAGAGTAAGATTTAAAGAAAAAAAAAATATGTAGTGTTGCCTGCTATGCTGCAGACAGCAAAAGAAACACAAGAGACCCTTCACATAGCGCTGAATATTCAGGAAAAGCCCATTTAAGGAAAAGCAGTTCTTTGTGAAAATCCCTGGAGTGTTGCTCACTTCTATAATTGGATGTATGTTCTGAAGAAGATGTACTGAAACAAAACAGTCTTGCTGGTCAGACAAAAGGTTAGTCTAACTCAGTATTATATCCCTGGGCATCCTGTAAATGCAAAGGAAAAAGTATAAAACCAGGCAAGCACATAAAGATACTTTTCTAAATACTCCCTCATGATTCAGATATTTGTAGCTTTGAAACTGTGCCTTTAAAATACGCAATCCATCCCTCAAGAGGAACTCAGGTCATAAAAGGAGAATAAAAAGAAAGATAAGAGTGGATGCAGATTGCCACAGCAACAGCAGTTGAACTCTTGAATCTATGCACAGAGCAGTTTCTGGTTTGAGGCAGGAAGAGACATGCTCTGATGCTAACCTTGTAGACACCCTCATGGTTAGGTAGGCCAACAGCAGCTCTGGACTATTTTCTTCAGACTTATGAACTCACCTAAATTCATAATTTTTTTATTTTATAGATCAACCACTAAAGCGAGGCAGCAAATAGTTTTCTCAATTGTGGTACATTCACCTATAGATTATTATTTTGAATAAAATGCACTCATGGTTTAAGTGTAGTTAAGTGTAGACTAAGATTCTGCTGACTTCTTAGAATGCCAACTGCCACTGAAGTTGTTTAAAAAAACAAGAAAGAAATTCTTTCAGAAAACTTTATTACAATAGCTTTGCATTTATGATGCAAGTCAAGTAGTCATCCTAAAAATTTTAGTGAATATATATATAATTGGGGAATGACAAAATAAAATTATGACTTGACAGTCTTTGCTGTCAGTTCTTTCAAGGTTCATATATTACAAGAATTTAGGTACAGTAACAGTTTCCTTTAAGCTAATTATTTGGAAAGCCAAGGAATACACACAATTATGCAGTCAAATAAGAATGTAAAACAATGCCCTTTTATTTTAGCAGTGATGTGCAAGATCCACAATGGAAAACACATACAGGTTAATCAGGAAGAAGCAGAAGAAGAAATCAGAGAGTCTATTCAATCAGCTCTTTACAGTTGCTTGAAAACAGTTCTGCAAAACAATCCTGAGAATGAGTAGCTGATATTTTTCTATATTTTTCATCCTTCAATTTTCTATTTTATTTATTATAATTAGACTGTAATATCTGGAGTGCAATATGGCATATCTAGTGGCAGCTGGGTTATCAAAGAATTAGGACTCCAGTTAGTGATATTTATGGACACTGGAACAAGTGCTTTGCAGAAATCTTGTCTATTCTAACTCTGCTTTTATAATAGTAAATAATGTTATCACCATGGGCTATTATTACTAATTTATCATTCTAAAGCAGACAGTGCTTCTAAAATCACTTGAGAGGGCACACAGAAATCCACAACCCCTGTAGCACTGTGCCAAGACACTGACCCAAAGGATGAATGTCCCACATCCTGCTACACTCCTGTAGTGCACCAGACACCCTACAGGCAAACCTGCAAACCTAAAGAAGCAAAATCAGTGTAATGTCCTCTCGATGTTCTATTCAAGGTAAAATGATTGAAATTACTGGAAGCTGAAGAACTATATTAACAGACAGAATTTTCTTGGGCTGATTTCTTAAAGAGCCTTACAATATGTCCTGTGGGGGACTGTGAAATGTGTGAGGAGAGCTCCAGAAAAGGCAGTCACTCCACCTGAAAGAGAAAGCAGAGGAGAAATATGGAAGAATTGTGCAAGGTGTACTGTGGCCACTAAAGCCCTTTCTTGGAGGTGTATACGTATTGATTCAATATTGCAGTTTATTTCTATTGCATAAGCACTGTTTATATTGCAAGACTACTCTGGGGAGGAGAAACAACTCTGGCTGCAGCCTGTATTTTAGCTAGGTTTCTTAAGTCCAGAGAAACAGAGTGAGACAATTAATGGGACTCAGCTAGAAAGCTCTGGTGTCCTTGTCTCAGTGCAGACATGCCCCCACTACATGAAAACACATAAAGAGAAGCCAGAGAACAAAAATCTTATTGTTCTATCTGTTTCTTCCTCACAACCTGTCTTTTACCAGATCCATTACATACCATGCCATACATTGTTTTCTCAAAAACTATACATTCTTAACGCTGGGGAGTAGGAACTACATTTTGGTTCTGTGTTTGCACCTAATACAATTGAGTAATTGTTACTCTACACTTCAAAACAGTCTATTTGTTCCTCAGGCCACTGCTTCAAGCTGCTCTAACTTCATTTTTGCCAGCCAGTTCTGTTGATGTCTGTAGTCTGCTTAATATGCATATTTGCTCTGAGCCAAATCACCTGATATGGGAAGAATCTCATCCCTGCCCAGATGCAATGAATTGTCTGTTACTGTCAATTTATTCAAAATTTTGCAATGGCAGCACCACTGCAAGCAGCCTGCTTTATTAGTTCCCAATTTATATTAATTCCATATGCTGCTGTGTATTAATACCTCTCATCTCTCTTGCCTTTAGAAATAAAAAATATGATTTATCAGCAGCCTCTTTATATTGCCAGTATATAATTGCACATGGGCTAATTGTTGAAGTTCTGAGGGAGCTATACTAAGGGATCAATCCCTTTATTGCTGCAGTAATGAGATTTTAATGGCTGGCTGGCTAGACCTTCTGGCCTTCTCAGGGAGGCAAGCCTTAGCCATACCCTTTCTTTCTGCCCATTAATCATCAATCTCCCATAACAGTATATCAAGGCAAACAGAACTGCACTATTGCAAGCAGGGAGCAAAAACCAAGACTCATTGCATCTCATTATCTCCATTAATATATACCTATAACAACACTGCAGATAATTTCCTTACATTGTTTGAAAAGAAGCCCTGGATGGCTCATGGCCATGGTAAAGATACATCAGGTTTATCATCTTTAGGTCAATACTTCCCATCCTGGCCTGTGTAATGCTGACCTGTAGTCATTAACAACTGATGACATGTTTAAAACCTCACACTCTGGGGAGGCCACCTCACATCACTGACAGCTGTAACTCTCATAGCTGGTCACTGGAGAGCAATAGCATTTCTGCTTTTTTACAAAAAGCAGAAAAGGCCTTGGCTGTGTGTAAGCCCTGCTCAGCAATAACAAAAACATCTTTCTATTATCAACATTGTGTTCAGCATAAATCCAAAACACAGTCCCATATCAGCCACGGGGAAGAAAATTTCCTCTACTTCAGCCAAAACTAACACTGTACCTTGTCTCAGTTCCTGATAGCAGGACAGTGGAAGAGATACACATACTTCCAAGTGATAGATTTATGGATCCAGTCAAATAGAAAGTGATCAAGTAAGCAGTTTTTTCTCCAGCCTCTGGGTAGGGCAGTGGACATGTACTATTGCCAAACCACCAGCCATGCTGCACAGTTGTATCTTGTGTAGCAAGGAAAGGGTTCTGTACAGTGCAGCCAGCAGGTTAACAGCATTTGTAGGAGCATGCTCCCTCACTTCTCCATTGACTATGAGGTGAGGATTCTGTGATTCAGATTCTTTTTGCGCAACATATTTTTTTATCCATTTGAAGGAATCCCACGCTATCTTGCAGACAATAGCAGCACTGGACTGATGGGAGGTCACACACAATTCTTTTATGTTCTGTCATAAAAAACACAGGCCAGGCTAAATACCACTAGGCTTACTGCACACAGAGTAAGTTACACCAACACATCCTGTGTCACATATTGTTTCTACTAAAGCGCAAAGATTTGGAAGACAGTAACTGATGAGTATGGTGTGTTTGAGGACCTGGTGTTGAGGGGAGGAAACAGCAATGTGGCTGTTCAATGAGCAGAAGTAACATCTTATTTCCTTGCAGTTACTTCATCATCTAACACACAACACACGTAACACAGAATCATAGAACAGTTTGGAATAGAAGGGGCCTTAAAGATCATCTGGTTCCAACCCTCCTGCATTGGGAAAAGACACCTTTCACTATGCAGCTTGCTTAAAGACCCAACCAGTGTGGCCTTAAACACTTCCAGGGATGAGGCATCCACAACTTCTCTGGGCAACCTGTGCCAGTGCCTCACCACTCACAGTAAAGCATTTCTCCCTAATATCTAGTCTAAACCTACTTGGTTTTAGTTTCAAGCCATTCACCTTTTTCTTATACTACATATCCTTGTAAAGATTCCTTCTCCAGCTCTCTTGTAAGCTCCCTTTAGGCACTGAAATGCATTCTCTTCAGCTGACATGAAGCTATCCTTCAAAGAGGAGGACACAAAAAATATCTACAGTCTATTTTTACAGAGTAAAATCGCTTCTTTGAATGCAAAGACTATTCTAAATACTGCTGAGTAGGAAAGAATCTGGAAAAAACACAGTGATTACAAAAATTAAATGAGTCCTCATTAGAAAAGTTTAGAGAAGCTAAAACTGCAGTTAAATTTCCTGTCTTATGTGTTCAAATTGACTTCTTGGTGCTTCCTCTGCACATTTGCTCTTGCCTCTGACATACATCCCTCATGCTCCTCTCCACCCCACAAATTCTAAACAGTTACAAAACAGCCAAGTAACTAGCACAGGAGAAGGCAGAGGGCACTTGTGAAAACCTTTTTGAGTATCTCATGCTGTGTATCTTTCACTGCCCATGTAGTGACACACAGATATTCTCGTCCCAATCCCTGGCACTCCTCCTCAGACAGGGAAGGATGCAAGGACATCTGCCTGAAGCCACTCAAGAAAAGTAAAGGCAAGGTGTTTTTAGACACAGTCTGCTGGCTTCAGTGTCTCTATTTTGGATGTAAAAGTACAAAAGCAACACTTTGCACCCTAAGAAGTTACAGGACCTTTGTGATCTACCTCTTCATGAAACAAAGACAGCAAAAGACAGTTCTGAAATTATATATTTACTTCTAGTTTGTTCATCTATAGTTTAAATCTCTTTGGTAATGGACAAAATATTTTTCTTTAGTGTTGGTATGTAAAGACAAGGACATGATAGAGACAGAAAAGCAGGAAAATGCAGCATCTAATTTTGTTTTTATTTGCTGACCAGAGCAACACTTCTGCCAGTGTTACTGGTTTGAACACCAGACTCCTGCTTTAGTGGCAGAATGCTCTTTATCTGTTGCAGCCATCTGCTGGCTTTTCTGACAAATGGCCACAGTGCCTGAATCAGACTCTGGACTCACTGCTGCTGTAATCAAGAATCAATTTATCCAGCCAATCCATGGCCTGTGTGCCTGTGCACAGTTAGCCTGTGATATCTGGATTACGTGTGTGTAGTACACAGATGAGAGCTTCTACACATATGCTGGTTTTCCCAGTGGAAATATTGACAATATTAAGGACATGGAATCTGAAAAATATATCTTCGACTTTTACACAGATTGTATGTTTGGGTATGCTTATGCTTTCCTTTGCACTTCTGGAAGAAGACACACCCATGATCACCTCAACACTGAGCCAGCTGCTCCCTGGGGTTTTTAAAAAGACACAAACAAATTCAGGGGCTACACTGAGGGGGACAGAGGGTTGAATTCATAGTAATTTTTCTTATTATCCAGTCACAAAAGATAAAACCATGGATATTTATTTTAACAAAAACACAAGACTTTGGCACTGTGGGAAACAAAATAGGCAAACAATTTTTTTGCTCTAATTTTTCCCCTTATCATTCAAAGTACAAGAACTTGCAAAATGCATATTTTTTTTCTTTTTTGTACTTTGAAGAATAAGTAGTAGGAAAAATCTTTTTGCAAGAACAAATCAATTGGATATTTTAAGATAGATACTGACATAAACATATGAAAGATTACTTCATTTAAAAATTCTTCTGTTCTTATTTACATGCTTTCTTAATCTGCATGGAGTTTATCTCTTGATTTCCCATCTTCTATCACTGGATAAGCATAGAATCCACCATGCTCCACCACCCTGACTAATGGGACAAATTGACAGTAAGCCACTGCTAATGAATCAGGTTTTAGAAATGAACACAAAGTTAACTGAATCAGAATTATCCATGACCCAATTCTGTAACATATTCTACCCTTGTCATTTGCTCCAGTGGAAAAAGCCCAGAAAATGAAAACTACATCAGATGGGAACTGATGCACAATGTTTTGAATTATTATTGCTAGCAACAGCATAACAAAGAATTGTGCTTCTACTTTCTAATTTGTTGGCATTTTCTGACCAGTTTGTCTGAAGCTAAGCAACTCAAAGAAAGGCAGCATCCAATCAAAGCCCTGTCATCTAGAGGGCAATCTGTCTTTGCCTGCCAGCCATATAAATGCATGGCTGGAACACCTATTTAGTGAGTCAGCCACGGACCATTAAGGAGCCGGAGCCTGAAATGGGAAGAAGAGCAATGTAAGCCCCTGCCAGCCCTGAGCTATGGAGAGCAGAGCCCGTCTAAAGGCAATGAAATTCATTGTTAGTGGAAGCTGAGGGTTGAATAAACAAGTCCTGTTCCATCAGACTTTGCTTCTTAAGCCTGCTACTTCTTGTGTAGTAAATTGGAAGTCATCAGGATTAACAAGCTTTCTGAGTCAGAAGATGGAACAGCTGGACACCAAGTGTAAAATGCAGCAGTTTAGAAAGCAACATCCAAGCCCTCATCTGACCTAGTAAATTAAAGAGTCATACTTGCTTTCAGAGCACTCACTACACATCACTTTAGGATAACAATGCCCCCCACCCCAATTTCAAATATATAGAAGTGTATCTTAAAACAATTAGCAATTAATAGAGTTGGCATGCAGTGAAGCAGCAGAAAAATGAGTGCCATCTATCATCTTTCAATATCCACTGCAATATCAAACAGAAATCTCATCTCCATATTACAGTGCAGCACAGAAACTGAATTGTTAGCATTGTTATTAATTTAAATAAAACCCTATCTACAGGATTTTGAGCCTCCTTGGAAATTCAGTTTATTAAAAGCATTTCCCGTTAAGCCGCTTTCATTATTTAAACAACATCACGCAATAAAAACAATGCAAGATTAAACTTGCCATCTAAGTGATTTATTTATAAATCACAAGGAAAATCTCACAAGGAAAGGTCTCATATCACTTCCAAGCACAGATTAAAATACTGTTGCACTCTCTACTTGAGAGGAATTTGGTCCTCCTATATAGGGGGTACATTTCAACCTAGGAACAAGCATCATTATGTGGAAGATTCTCTGTGTTAGCATTGATTCTTGTGTCATGCATAGATACAGTGAAACAGTACTCATTGAAGAGGAGAACCTGCCACATTTAGTACAAACTTGTCATCATGTCAAGCTCGTGTAACTGGCTCATGTTACAGGTCAGAAAGAAGATGTACTGACAGTATTAGGCTCATGGGCCTGAAGATGATGCACATGGAATAATTTTTCTCTCTTTTCTAATAGAGGAATCAAAGGAAAATAGTGGGCTGCAGGGTGCAGAAGAAGCAGCAGTTTCCTTTTCACTTAGTTAAGCTCCTGAAGTCGCTGTCACAGAACATGGCAGCTACTATGTATTTACAAGGACTTAGAAGGCAATTAATTGGACTAAGTCCCAGAATAAATATCTATCATGATTTAATAAATACAAAGATACTACTTCCAGATGATGAAGTTCTTGAAACAAATATTGTTGGGTGCTGGAGAGTTCACTGGGGAGTTTTTTCTGCATCTGGGTTAACTCAGTTCTTAACGTCATCCCAGGCACCCAAATCTTACTAGTACAGGCATTTTACATTCTTATTCAAGCACTAAAGGGATTCAAGACACCATGTAAAAACTACGGTTACTTCAAAAAAAAAGCTGGGCATTTATACTCACTAATGCTATGGGACACAAAACTGTGTTTACTTCAACCTCTAAATTTCACTGCCAAATTAATTTTATTCTGTGTCTCAGGCCCACCTCCATCTCATCTGCAAAGACATCCACTCTTACTTACAGATTATCATATTAATTGGTGTATAACCTGTTGGTGTTTATCATAGCACTGAATCCAAGGCAAGTAATTACAACATTCACAGTCTTTCCCACTGAGAGAAGTGGGTCAGTTTTCAGTTCTGCAATTTACTTTCAGGCTTTCTTCAGAATCAGACCAGATTAAATTGATTTCCACTTTACTCACTTGCAAATATACAATTAATAAGTAATAGAAATACAACTGCATTAAGAAACTGGTACTGAAATACATGGATGATTGACAGAAAGTAAATTCTGTGGCTAGAGAACACAAGGCCACTATGATAAATTAATTTACCTTTTAAGAACTTTTGTGACAGGTTCTACTGTTTTATATTGGTAGCTGTATCACAGAGTGCTTGAAGAACAAACTTCCACCTATTTCTCTATGAGGTCTTCCCTTTTTATTTTAAAATGTGCAGGCCTGTTTCACCCTCTCTGCTAGAAAAGCCTTTTGCTATAACCCTTTGGGGCAGTATGTATCATCTAAGGTCTGATCCAGTCATGGACTCCTTTAAAGATAAACAGATAGAGCTTGGCAGTTCAGCAGAGTAGGCTGGTGAGAAGTAGAAGCACCAATATCCATGTCAAAGAGCAACTTAAAACCATTTTTTGCTTAATCTTGCAGAAATCTTCTGTGTTGGGAAAGGGACTGCCAGTGCTACCATGAGGTTTGGTCCTGCCTAAGTTCATTAATAAGGCACAGAATTATACACAGAGAGGCTGGAACTGCACATGCAGATTTTCTTGCTTTTCTCACAAATATTGAATTTATGACAAAAATATAGGGAAGGGATAGAAAAACATATCTGTCAACAGTATCAAGGGAGTCTCCATGGAAAATACAAACTATGTCTGTATAATTCTGAACATGAAACGTATTTTCTCTTTACACTTCATTCAGAAGGAAAACCATTTTAGCTGAATGGCTGAATTTTACAACTGGACTCTAGAAGTGCTCCTTAAAAATGAAAGTCATTAATCTATTTTCAAAGCAGTAGTAACAATTAGCTCTTAATGAGTGCTTGTCATAAGAAAAGACAGACATAATCTGTTTTAAACTAAGGTGATTTCTGTACCTACTCCAGCATGAGGCCCCTGTGCAACATCAGCAATGCATCAGCTGCCTGAGGAAAGGTTTGCTGGTGACCTGCAGCAAGGGCACAGATAAATGGCAGATTTCAGAGCTCCATTGGAGGTGGCATCACCTCCCATCTTTGCTTTGCCTGTGCACTTCATCCAAGGCCTGCAATGAGGAAGTGCTCACTTACAGTCTGTAAAGGGAACTGTCATTTCTCAGCCAAGGTCTGACAGCACTTGACAGACCCAAAGGGTTTGCCCATTGTACTACACTGCAGTGCACTCCCTGAGAAGGGCTTTTGGGAACAAAAGGAGTCTGTAGCCACATGTGGCCAAGCCCTACGTGGGCTGATTCTGGGAGAGGCCGAGCTCTGTGTGCCTCTTCTTGCACTGCCCATGGTGACAGACAGATGGAGAGAGGGCATTTGACCTGAACAGATAATGCAGATAAATAGAGAAAGGAAACTAACTGAAACACTGAGTCAGGCTGAATTGAAGCCATTTCCACACACCCATGAATGTTCCCCCTGGCCTGATGTTCATAGCTGAATCTGAGATGGTTGATGCTGCTTTGATACACACAGCACAGGGCAGCCTAATACCAGTGCTGCCTGAAAAAGAACTACTAAATGGTTTGATTAACAACTTTTAACAATCACTTTTCTAATTTCCTCATTTCACTGGTGTTTATTTTATTCTATTCCTCCTTCATTCTCTTGTCAGGCAAATATAAGCAGGAGAGTTCTAATTAGCTAAGGATATTGCTTTATAAAAACTTTGCTAATGACTTACTCTTGCTTATAAACCCTAGGGCATCAGCTTCTCATGTGTCAACAGCTCCCTGTGAAGTCTCATAATGTTGTCTGTAAACTTTGGTTCATTCTAGAAAATTACCTCATCACTTCATATGAGAACTTTGATAAATACTTGAAAATTAATGACTGGCTCATATAGCTTAATGTATCAAAAGAAGGGCACTCAGAACTAGCTGAAGAGATCCATTCATTTGTTTATGGATTTGTATGTGTATTTTTTTAAGAAAAGGCCACACAATCACATGAAAATCTTTCTAGTTAAGATTTTAAATGGATCTTTTTTTGTCAGTTCAGCTGTCTTAGATTCAGCTGCCCTTAGTTCTCTAAGCTTTATGGCAGACTTTTTCAAAATGGGTCAAAGAAATGCAATAAAACTGACCCTGCCAGTTGCTCTGTCAAAAGCATCATCAGCATCATGTTATGGATCACAGAAGTTGACCTGGTTTGCATTAGGTTCTTTGGTCACATTTTTCCCACCATCTCCTCTTATTTTATTGCTTAAATCATTATTCCTAAGAGGTATTTCGCTATAATTGTCCTAAATGGTTCTACTTTAACTCTGCTGCTTACACCAGAGCAAGAAAAGCTTTGCCAATAGAGACAAGAAGGTGCTTTTGTAGGCAACAGCTGTGCCTGTGAAAGTTTCTCTGAAGTCATATGAAAGAGACTCAACCAAAATTATTAAAGAATCTAAAATATTGGAAAAGATATTCTATTTCTCAGAAGTAGATAGCTTATACTTTACAGAGTAATTGCAGTGATATATCATACATATCAGTGCAATCAGCTTGGTAGAATGTGACAGGACTGAACAAGCACTCACAACCTCAGAAAGACGCCAGAAGACAAGTAAAAATCTTTACATGGTAAGAGCCGTATCAGAACCAAATTGTTTGTATTTTCAGTCAGGTTGTGGTTTCCCTTATGTCAAAGCCTGAAGAGGGAAATGATTTCTCTTTGGGGTGTATAGCACCAGAAAACCATAAGGAAAGCTGTTGCTGCAGACAGAAGATCGGGCAAAGGCTTTCATAAGCTTTCAGTAATTCAGGAATTACATGAAGTGCCCTTGTCTCCAGAACCTCTGAATTATTTCACCTCTAAGACTATCTTGAAACCCAAGCCAAAATCAGACCAAACAACAGCTTTCAGCTTATCTTTGAGTAAAGGATGGCAAGCAGGAAATCTGGTTCAATGCTCTTTCTCCAGGGTGTAGTTCTTTAACCACTATATCAGTAATCTTCACACTTACCACACTGTAACACATTTTTTCCCATGATAACCATGAACAGCAAAAGAATATAACACTATTTTTCCTTCTTTGTGAGGGACTACAGCTTCAACAGTAACCAGTACAAAGTAACTGTCACCATGACAAGAACTACAGGCACAAAACCTGAAATGTAAATTTTACCTGTATACATGTTTTTATAAGCTATACTGGCAGCAGCAGATTGAGAAAACAGGGATGGGGAACTTTAACTCCAAAAAATGCTTACCACAGTTTCGTTACATCAGACAGTAACTGAAAGTCATCTGAGCTTTAGGGAAGGCACAAATGGGAACTTTTAAAGACATAATATACACAACTGACATTTAAAAATATAAACACCAAACTCAGAGCAAAGGAAGCTAATTTAATAAAATAAGGGTTTGGCAGAGAATGTTTATTTGTCTTGGAGGACTTTATTTCTTTTTTTAAAGAGCACCATTCATGTTGCTCATTTTCAGTCTTGGTTCATCCCTGATGGATCATTTTCTACTTACGACCCTTATTAAAAAAATACTAGAGTATTTCACAGCAGTAGTCCAATCACTGTAACAATACAATGCTGTGTATTTTGCTATTAATCTTTAAAATGCTCCATAAATATTGAAAACTAGACCACAACACTGAAATCTACCTTGAAGAAAAGCAGCCTGCAGTTATTTCAGTCAAAGAACTTAATTGTCTCTACTCAAACACTGCAGTTACACTTGTGCATCCTTCTTGTTGCTAAGGGTTCAATGTGAGTAGAAGAGCAGTTTTTGCTTCCTTATTTGTCATCTATGTGAGAGCTGAGGCCTTTTTAGAAATCTCAGCATGACAGTGAATACCACACCGATGAAAACTGGACTTTTACTTTCTAAGGTGTCTGTGAAAAATCCTCAACAGGAAGACCATATACTAAAATGGTTTTTCTTAATTTGAACTACACCACACTGAACTATGCTAAAAACCATGCAAATAATGTCTACACATAGCCCTTAAAAAGTTTTTTCAAATAATTTTCTAAGGTGCTAGATCCATTTATGAATTTTCAGAAGAGGAAACACAGAGAAAGGATAAGAAATTAACGTTTTCTAGTCTGAATGTTGTTTCTAACACCATTCTTTCATGACAAAAGTGCTATTGAGAGGTCACTTCTCATGAAGACCATTTCCTGCAATATTCAATCTGCTTCAGCTTGGTTATCAGCAGCTGCTTACCCAGGACTTTGGCCAGGGACAAGAGGATTAGGCGGCGCTTTCCTTCTGCACTAGGTTACAAGCACACACGTTAAGGTGCACAGAAAAGTTTTGATATTGCTCTAATATTACATTTGGTCTACATAAATACATTCTGTATCAAAGATGAAGGTATCATGTTTATAATTCATGTATCATCACAAGATGTATAATCTTGTGTCATTTAGATGTATACTGCATCTTCAAAAAAAGAATAGAAGAAAGATAAAACTTCACTAAGAGACCGTTTATTTTAGTGTGGAAGCACCTACAGCTGTCTAACTGTTTAGTTGTACATTTTGGTTGAGCACAATTTTAGGAATCATTTGAAGTTAATTATATGTTCTTTTAAAAATGAACACTTTTGTATTTCACAGCACAGGTACCAGGAAAGTGCTCTTATGAATATTAAAGCCATGTTGATGTCTAAGAGATACCAGGTAGGTATCTCTATGAAATGCATGCAACTATTCCCTCTCTCAGTTTCAAACACTTGAATAGGTTCTCACAATCTCAAAATGTCAAGCAACATTTTTCTGGAATTCAGACACAAGTAACTCAACTGTTGTATCTTCTCTTCTTATGACTGAACACTAAGAAAGTCTTCATAATATTATTTTACTTTATGCGATGCCTCAGGTTTTAACTTTTATGTTTTTCAGATTCTGTACTGCTTTAGTGGGTAGTTCTGAGCTTCATATTAGGGGATAGTAACCTCTCTTCACAGAGTAGGTAGACAAAACAATTCCTTCTCTAGCTGGGGACCAAGGACAAATGACCCAAATCTCAGGCCCAAGAGCATAAACAGTGGAAGAATGAAGAGAGAAAAACAAGAAGCATGGGACTTCATAATCTAAAGCTATAATTGGACAATTAGCTCCAATATGCTAATGGACCAGAACTTATAAAAGTGTGAGACACCATGACCAGTCAAGCATTTTGTGACCATTTTGGGTTTATCTTGGGTGTAGCCCTGGCTAGGCTCTTGTGCTGCCTGAGGTGTATCCATAGAGGCCTTCTAATAAATACCTGCTTTATTTTTTATCTCTGTCTAGCCTCTGTTCTAGCTCAGCCTTCACAGGGCATCATATGGACAACCCCAGTTAAGTACTGGTGCATTCTACTCTTCACAAGCCTTATGTTACATTAAGCAATACAAGTGGTAACAATTAGATGCAAAACCAGAAGAAACATTCTCTAGACACTCCCAGTAAATCCATGCCTCCAATAATTGCTGCCAAATATAAAGAATGCAGCAGCAAGATGGCTCAGCTACCTAGTAGTTATTAGTAATTTTAGAAGAACTATTTCTGTGAAAGTTGTCAAGAGGGTTTTATTGATGGCTTGGCAAAAACAAACACTTATTGACTTCAAGAAAAACAAATTATAAAAACATTGCATCTACTATAATTTATTATCAGCGTGACCTCTCAGAAAATTCAGCCAGACATCTAAAATTATTTCCCTTTATTATGAAAGCTGTATTGTGAAATAATACTTAATCTTCAACTTCACCTCCTTTCTCACCTATCAGCTTTGCTTGTATTCAGAATTTTTGATTTCTCCTCTTCGCATTCTATGCTTCCATTCTGGTGAACTCAATAGTTTCTTTTCTCAACACATGTGAGCACCCTTTTTCTAGATGACTATGTCATTTAATTGTTTTAGTTGAAACATAAAAGTAAGGAGGACCCTTTCTTGGAGAGATTTGAAAACCTCAGCCCTCGGGTACATCTCTTGAGTCATTTGGAAAATAAGACTTTTTGGTTGTTCTGGGAAAGGCAGAATCAGAGGACTTTACTTACAAGAGCTGTACTAAAAATCACTGGACAGCATTAAATTCTTTGGTGGGGTTTTTCCTGTTTGTGATCCGCAGCTCAAAACTGTAAATGCTCAGGAACATGTTTAAATTATGGAAACTCCTGAAGGGGTCCAGCAGAGCGCATCCCAGTGCTTGGGATCAGGTTACAGACATCAAGCTGGGAGACACTCTGGTACCAACACTGTGTGAAAGAAAGTTCAGTAACTGAGAAGTTGAAGTGGAAGCAAAGTTGAAAGGCAAAGCAATAGCATTGTTAAGTGTCAGAAAAATTAGTCAAATATGGTCACAAAGGCTGTTTTGCAGGAAGTACAGGGTTGCTGTCAGGAGTCTGACTCCAGAAGAGAAGGGATGGGGTAAGAGCAGAGAAAACAAAACCCCAATGATTGCTCAAACGAACAAGGGTCAAAACTGGGAATCAGGGATCATTGTTTCCATGTCCAGGTCACATGGAAACAATGAACAGCACAAAGCAACTGATGGGTTTATTCTTACACCTATTTGGAGGTAGCAGATCACAGCGCAGATTTACAGAACAGTTCTCAAGTGCTTAGGATTGTTGGTCTCTTTGCTGCCCAAGCCAAAGCCCAGACAGTGACATAAGAGTTAGCTGTCCAGCTGAAATCTAACAGACAATAACAACCTTTAAATAAATCCTACGACTTTCAGAACTGCACATCAAACACTAGTTCTTGTGACTTCATTTTTACTCGGTCATAACTGAAAACTTCCTCTACCTCCCAACAGAAGTTTTAGAGTCATGATACAGACCTGAATGTTGCAAAATGAATTGCTGTGGGATATGAAATTCAGTTAGGCATAACCAGTGCTTGGGACACCTCTATAAGTAGTATAAGTTTCTCATTGTGCAGCCCCAAAAAATCCTGTTGTATGGCATTTTTTGATTAAGAAATTCCAGGGGCAGGGGGAGGGGAAAGTCAGATTAAAATTTGTATAACAGCAGTTTCTTGACTTTTATTATAATGGACAAAAGGAGATTTTAGGATGCTGCAACTGCCCTATGCATTTTACACAGAGTATGAAGTGCTGGGAAGAACTGTGTCAGAAGGGCTAGGAGGAGATGCAGATCTGTTGCCCAGATTTCAGTTAACTGCTTGCTCTACCTAGAAATCTCTGAGAGGTAGTGCTGTCTGCCCATAAGCTGCCTGCCCTCTGCGGCCTCCCTGTGTGAAGCATTAACTTGTCTACTGGTTCTGCTATCACCACTGCCTCAAATGGAATTATTCCACTTAGAATCTCTCATCCTCCCAGAAACAAATGCTGCAAGCATGATCTGTATGTGGGTGTAGTTACACCTACACAGATACTAATCATAGATTAAACTAGACAGATGATTCATCAGAAGTCAGTACCCTCTATAAACACAGATATTTAATGCATAGATAGATGACTGGTAATTGTCTGCTGATAATCTCTGTCAGTTTGATGCAATAGTATAAAGCTTTATTTTGGGCTCTATCAGAAGTACAGGATAACCTCAGACTCACCTGGCAACTTTCAGATCAGAAAAAGGCAGGAAATCATAATACAGCTGCTAGTTCATTACTACAGCACAGGACAGAAAGCAATCTCTGTATCACAGACTGACAAAGGATAAACTCTGACATGGAGTAAGAAGATCACAACACCCTCCGAAGGCACACCTGACTTTGAGCAAAATAATTATTTTCAGCAGGATTTTAAAATTGCATCTCCAACTTCAATTGAGTGCATCTTGATGTAACAGGAATAGAGTTCAGAGCAACTCAAGCAATGAAGTGCTAAAGGATGTTTTACATAGCACTCACATCATGAGGAGACTTGCTAAGAACTGTGCTGGAAGGAGTCAAGAAAGAGATGAGCAACTTTAATAAGATCAGGGTAAATGAAAGAAAAATTAAAAGAAAATAAAGAAGAAGAAAAGAAAGGCCAATGTAATAGAAATCTTTTCTGACTACAAAGACTGAAAAGATAAAAGGAACTTCATGTGTTTTCTACCTTTTTTGTTTTGGACTCAGATGCACTGGCACATCTCTTCAAATGTCAGTGAGTCAGAAAGAAAATCAAAAGAAGCAGCTCTGATCTGGGCAGCGTGCTTTTGAAAGGGGCACTTCTGCTAAGAGTGTAATGTGGCACACATCAGGCCACCTGGATAATGAGGGGCAGCAGATGAGAAGGAGGATGACTTATGTCAGCTCCTAAATGAGAAGGCTGATGGCAGAAATAGGTCCATTTTGCTGGAGCTTTCATTAGGAATCATTTGTGTAAAAGCATTTTGGGCCTCTACTTGGGAGCGCTCTTTTCTGTACAGAATGGGTGCTGTTGGACATGAAATTTCAAGAAGGTAATCTCTGGTTTGGAGCCACAAATGACAAACTGTCACCTCAAAAAATTTCCAGAAACCTTGCAAAACACTAAGCTAAAGTCCATTTCTGTCTACATTTTCCTAGACTTTCACAGAATACTATGAAGTTAAAAAAAAAAAATCTAAGTACTATGACTTATGAACTGCATCTAAAAGTGTTGATTTTTCTTTTAAGGTTGTTAGCTGATTCAAGAATTGCTTCTGATACCCAGAGATTTTTGTAATACAATTTTAACCAGTAAGTGATATTCATGTACAAATATAATGACAAATGTGATTTTTCTAGCGACAATAAAAGAAAATGAAAATAAATTAGTAATAGTTTAACAGAATTTTAAATAAGCTTTTGAGGATTTGTTGAAAAGCTTTAGACAGCAAGTATCCAATAGAAGGTCAGGAGAAATGTGGATAAGTGCAGTTATTCCAATGAGAAAACAAAGGCCTCAAGAGAGAAAGTTGAAAATACCATACAAAGGAATAGCCATGGTTTCTTTCATTTACCTTTTAGCAACACATTCCCTTGAAGTATTTACCATTTCTGTGAAATAAAATAGGATGAATGCGTAATCAAGAACAACTTAGCTTGTGATAAATGAAGATTTCATACTGTAATGCTATTGCTATTGTTTTTCTCATTGAACTTTGTGGTTTACGTCCACAAATATTATGACCATCATGTACTCGTATGAACATTCAGATTATTCAAATGCTGAAGGATTTGAAAAGCATAATCTGATTTAATTTATAAATAATCAATGAAATTCAAATAGCTAAATAACAAATACAGAACTATACTAAACATTTTTTATTAGAAATGCATTTGGTAAATTTGGTGAACTAATTTACAACTGGACATTGAAACAAGTCCTCTATCAGCTGATCATGATTTATGAGCATATGACAAACAGGACCAGTCAAGTTAGGTAATGATCAAGCATCAGCATTACATTTTGACCAGTGCTTGGACTACCTCTACTATTTGATTGTCTCCAAAAAATTAGGTTCTTTTTCTCATGAATATTTGTATTCTTCTGCTACCAAGTTTCACTCAGAACTAAAAATGGAAATGTTGGGGAGAAAAGCACACTTGAAAACAAAGCCATGAATGATGCTGTTTCAAAGCCAACCAGGAATGAAAGAAAATCAAAGGAAGTCTGTTCTAATGAGATTTCTCCTCTGAAGATTTTTGGATGCACTTGGATACACATTTGAACCCTTCAGGGTTTATCCATTGGGAGATGAATTGCTGGGCAATCCTCTTATGCTCACAGGTCCAAGTTATGACCTGGAACGCCTTGTTGTGCTAGAAGTGATAAAGCAATGAAACTGGATAGCTTTAGAGAATTAAAAGGTTGGAACTGAACCAGGAGGAGAAACACAAGATAATTAATTGGAGCCCATTAACTTTTTCAGGGTGCTTGGTATCATTTCTCAAATGTGAAGCATCTCCATAAAAACAAAAGATAAGTGTTTCACATTATAAATGAAGGTGCAATCTGTGTTTATCTAGATGCATCCACATCAATGCTGGCTTTCATCTGAGGATGCATAATTGAGATGGCAACAGAATGACAGAGAGTCCTTAATTTGAGTTGTCCAGGGCAGAGTGAATTGTTGGACATACACAGTTTTGCTAAAAGAAAAATGCTTTGCTGGCTGACAGCTTTT
Organism: Calcarius lapponicus; assembly: GCA_039654755.1. Lineage (NCBI taxonomy): Eukaryota > Metazoa > Chordata > Aves > Passeriformes > Fringillidae > Calcarius > Calcarius lapponicus. The sequence goes on along the minus strand of CM077468.1, from coordinate 43,348,118 downwards.
AAGCACAGCTGCTTTCTGGGAACGAGGGAATTGCACATTTTGCTGTAGCTTTGATATGTTGCCACTTCAGTCCTTTAAATCTCTATCCAAGACAGTAAAGATTTGTGAATGAAATAGTCTAGGAATATAGTTCCAGAACACATTTTTCCTGTCTTAGAAGAGGAATAAGGTACAACACGAGGGCAACCTGTTAACCAGAGTCCCTGGTAATATCAAGGAGTCACAAGTCCCACAGATGGCTGAAAAATCTGTCCTTCTTCTGACTCAAAAGCTTCAGATGAAAAGAACTGTGTGATACTGAAAATTATTATGGATAGTGATTCTGGGGACTAATGCATGTTGAGATGGAGAGAAAGTTTGAAGAAATTTGGGCATACAAATTTGGTTTTACAGCAAGCAGCAACACTCAAGCACAAATTTGTTCAATAAACAAGGGCTGCTAGGAGTGAAGAAAATTTCTCCACCACCTTTATTCTTTTCTCTTCTGAGTAACAGTAGGAGATAGCCTGCAGCAGCAAAGAAACACACAGCAGCATACCTGGAACATAGGGCTGATTTGCAATTCCCATGAAGACAAGCACATTTACCAAGTCATTGAGACAGAAAGGTCATTTCTCTAAAGTTTTCTTTAAAATTTTGCCAGCCTTCTTTTTTTTTTAAACAAGTCATATGGTTCAAATCAATGCAATTCTTGTTCTTACTATTCCAGATCCAGATGAAGTGGTTTTAAGAATTAATTCTATCACTGCCTCCTCATTGCAATGAATGGAGAGAAACAAGTAGGGGCAGAATCTACTTCATTGCTTGCAAAGCTCAAAGGCTTTCTGCAAAGAAATTCAGGGTTGTGTTAAGCAAAAAATGAAAGAGAGAGTCTGGCTTCTCTCTTCTGTGTATTTGCATCATTGTTCCCATGTACACATACTTCCTTTGCTTGCTAAAACAACCCTTTCCATTATCAACCTTGCCTTCCTGAGCAGCATCCTGTATTTTCTGAGCCAAAGACAGTGTGCTTTGAAAGCAATCCTGCATTTCTAGAGTAGACAGGGATTGGTAGCATTTACGTAGATTTTTTTGGACAAAGAATGTCATATGTTACTTCAAAGACAGCAGTATTTTTTTCTTCCAATGTTTTCCCCATATGTTACTTGCCTGAAATTTATAAGGTCTAGAGCACAAGCCAAAAGCAGCTTTTACTTGGTTTTCAGCAGTGATTTCATATATTTATTAATTAGAAGTGGGAGAAGAAAATGCAAAATAAAAGTAATCCAGACATACTACTTGGATTTTTACATTCATTCCTGTGACTGTGGGCAGGATTCAGAACAAGAAGAACTCACAGAAGTAAGCCACAAAGGAATCAGAAAAACATACCTTCTTCCAAAACTTTTAAACATTATGGGCGAGAGATTCTCTGACATCTGTGTTCATTTTAACAGACCATGCCAAGCAGAAAGGCTTTGCAGAGGATCAGTAGAAGGTGTAGGTCCTCAATTAGCTGAATGGATTTTTGCACAGGGACGAGCAAGGGCCAGAAGGATGCCAGATGGGAGCAGTGGCCAGGTGGATGATGGAATTAGTCTGACAATACAAAACTCAACACCAAGTCAGACACAAACAGCTGTTGTATTTATCACATAGGACAAAGGCAACTAACAACTGGAAGGAACCACAAGTTCTGATGTAGGACATGAAACCGGATGGTGGTAAACAATAAGGAAAACATAAAAGCATAGTAAGCATGACTGGACATTGCACTGAACAGGATGAGCTGGTCAAAATGATGGAGAACACTAAAGAAACAGAAAGTGATGTGGAAAGAAATCCAGTTAATGTCAGATCAGAGGCAGAAACATGCAAGTCAATAATCGTAAATGTGGTCGCTTTATTTACTAGAGGGGGGAAAGTGATATTGGCAATTACAAGGCATGATGTCCATCAAGAAAAATATGAATTAATGAATATCATACATAAAACACCATGACAGATAACATGATCTTATTTGCTAGGTAGGTAATTTTCTAGGGAAATAAGGTAAAATTTAATCTATCACTTAAGGAAATTGATCAACATGGTCTCAGATGAAAAATCATTATTTAATGTGCAGAAAATACAGAAGAACGGTAAAATGGGTTAATAGCTATCTACTGTGAGGGGAAGATTGCTGGTGATTACAGCTCTACAGGAGTCTTATGTAATATTTGAATTAACAGGACATAAAGAGAAGAAAGTTATTTTCTAGTGCCAAAAATGGAAGAATTGTCAATATAAATTAAAGTTTGGGGGGCTTTAATAGGAAGATATGCTGCTGGTAAGTTCCAGAAGGGTTGAAAAAACAGTGCTTCATAGCACTGTGCTTCTAGGCCCTCTACTAGAATTACAATTTCTGCTATTAAGTGGAGAATCATATTTTTTAAACAAACAACAAGAATGTTGTGGAGTGTTATTACTGTAAATATCAAGAAATGCAACTCTGATCATAATAAGCTCAATTCACAGTATGTACATGGTAAAGTATTTCCAGTGAAACATACTGGTATAATACATTTACATCATAAAAGGCTATACCAGAAAAATGTGATTCTATTCAGCCTTGTTTGAGAAAAAAATTACTTGAATTGAAGAGAAAGGAGTGGTTTTTTTAGGAAATGGCAACTATTTGTCCAAGCAAAGTGTGCACAGATGGAGGGTATGACTGCTTTTGTGGAAACAGAGGAGAAAAATTAATAATTTAAGCCAAATAAAAAGGAAAACTAAGAAATAAATTTAAAAACCAGGAACAAATACAGGCTTTCTAATCTTTAAAGCAGAGTACTATAAAAACCGCCTAGTTCTATGACAGAGCTCATATATGAAAAACATTTTGTGAAGGACTTCAGAGAGCAAGTACCTGATCTTTGTCCTTGCTTGGGTGTGCCCCACTGCTCCCCCCTGGCTCCAGTGTTTGCCAACAGGCAGGGGGTAGCAGGTGCTCTCTCACATTGAGCCTGGGCCTGTTGCAGTGACTGCTCACCTCAGTTCTGTGATCAGGATCCTCTCATCATGCAAATAACCTTTTGTCAGTGCTCCCTTATTTATTTATATAAGAATAAAGAGTAAATAACTTGCTGTTGTATAGAAATCAGTTTATAAATAAAATTACAGTTGCACATAAGGTTTTAATATTTCTTACTATGAGACATTCTTGAGCATAAATAGGGAAAGGACTGCACTGGAATCAGCACTGTGCTCTTCCTTACAGTCACCAGAACCCAACACGAGACAAGTATGTCCCGTTAAAAACCAAAGGAACATGAAATTTTAATATTTGGAAGAACACAAATCCATCCAATCTCAAAGAACAGGGTCTGACTTCTAACTGAAAGGCTATTTCTGCAGCTGAGGGTCAAGGGTATGCAGCTGAGCAGTCTGGGTTCCTCCCACTAAAAGACTTAACACTGTGCACTGCTCAGGGCACAGTGAAATTGAGACTGATGATTGTCTGCTAACTCCACTGACTCAGTGACAGCACACTTGAAATTTTTATTATCTGTTTCCTGGTACATTAACTGGGCTGACTTATACCCCAAACTGCCATAGCAGTGAGAAAAGTTCTCATGGCCATTATAAACAGTTGCATTGAATTCTTGCTCATTATTCCTTGTGAAGGAAAACCACTATGCCTGGATTATGGCAAATCTGTCTCCATTAAAGCAGTTCTGTGTGAGTCACTGTCTGTGGCAGTGGATCTGCAAACAGCTCTATAAAAATCTCCATGGAAATAAGGCTCCTTAGCACTGGGAGAATGTGACCTGCAGAGTTCTGTCCCACAAATCCTTCTTGCCATGTGAGCATGGGATAAGGAACCTCAGGCAGCAGTGTGGAAGTCTCTTCTCAGTAAGTGGGATTAACATATTTACCTTAGCAGTGAGGCCTATGGGAGCCAGTGTGTTCAGGAGATGATGTGATGTTATCTGCCGGGAATAAATGGAGACTGCAAATCTCAAGAAAAAAACAAATTGATTAGATGCAGAAAGCATGAAAGTGCAGTCAGCATCCCAAGCATCTCCAAGAGTTCCTTTCCCAAGGCAGGCTTAATTTCTCACAGTAGCTGTTTTTTATGGATCCAATATGAAAATCTTTTGTGTATGCTACTCTTCCACTGCACTGGGCTCTGACTCAGAGAGGTGACATGATGTCAACACAAATTTTCTAGAAGCTGTGTTTCAGGCTTTGATCCCTGACATCCTGAGCAGAAAAACTGGAAGCTTCACCTCTTCATTTTCTCCCTATGCAGTGTAGTTATCTTATTCACAATAACAGATCAAATTCAGAGGATACAGATACTCAGTTGTACTGAGTCTCATGGAGAAGTGATCAAAGAGTACTATGTGTCAACATTTTATCTGATGAGGATGTTGCATAGGAAAAGATTCACTGTTTTAAAGTCAAAAGTTCCACAAAGTAGAAAAACATTTTTTTAATAACTGTAATATAAACACACACCTTTTCTTCACTTTCTTTTTTCAATAAGGTAAGAGAAAACCTATAATGAATTAAAAAGTGTCATTTTCTTGGTAGAGACCTAAATCCTGAAAGGCAAAATCATGACAGAGAGCTCAAAAAGAGGAGGTATTCCCCTCAAAAGAATCAAATGTCTTTAAAATCATCAGGGCTTTGATAAGACTGGCTGGTAATGCAGTTGCAAGAGAAGTTGCCCTGAAACTTGCCCATTTTTTATCTTATTGATATCTGAGAGTTTTCTTACTGTTTCAATTTTTAGAGACCTCAAATCCCTAAGGCTTTCTAGAGGATAAAACTAAGAGTCCATTTTTTTTACATGGTGATTTTTTCTGAGTACTCCTGCTAGTGAGAATATTCATTTGCTGTAGTAAATCAAGATTCAGATTTTGGGGTTGGCATACCAGCCCAAAATTTCAGGATTTAGGCACTTCTTTCCTTATAATTTCTTAGAAGTGTTAACTCTTTTCACCCACAGGCATAACTCTGTTTCCCTATTTCCTGCATCATATCACAGTCAAGCTGCTGCACAGACAGGCTGTAAGATCCACCTGACTGCTTCACAATGCTGTTAAAAAGGGTATTCACCCTCTGTCTATTGTCATCTCTCAGGAAAAGTTTTTTTTATACAAGTCAGTCCACTCTTTCTGTTACTAAGGAGGAAGAACCATATTCAGAGAGGGTTTCAGGCCACCATGGTGCACGAATATCCATGTTACCTTCAATTTATGATTCTTTATTAAACCCATCTGATGAGTCCATAGCACTTAGGGTTCAAGGACTACTGAAGAAGGTTATTTGTCAAACTGCTTGGGAATCATCCAATGAAGAGGTATCTAGTTCAAATATAAATCATATCCCTCTTGGGTCACCTCTGAACTCTTTAAAATATTGCATCTGCGCTGATGCACAAAGACAGCAGCACAGCTGACAGTTGTAATAGATCCTGTGCATGAGGAGTGGATGCCAGGTCAACATCTCTACCATTCAGATGAGATGTCTAAGCACTCTTAGAGGGATTTGATCAGAGTAAATCATGCAAGACAGGAGAATTCTCCATTTCTAAGTGGTGATCTCACAGAAGCTAGCTGGCTACTTAGCTGGTCAGATGATATGACATTCAGCTAACAAGACCACAAGTAAGTAGCTACAATAGCTAGATTAGATTCCTTCTGTCAGAATAACACTCACAGCTTCCCTGAATTGAGGGTGCTTAGAAGTGCGTGTAGGTGGCAATATATTCTCTGTCCCAAAATTTGTAAAATCAAGGTCCTAAAGTCGCAAAAAATTATTTGAAAAGTTAAATCTTTTTCATTGCTCTCTCACCTTCTAAGTGACTTCATCTAGCACCATATGGAGCTGTGAGTTAACATTTGAAAGAACACACGTGTTTTCATATCCTACACCTACTACATACAGCAAAAACACTGCTTAATGATGTCACTAGACTCTGTAAAATTCTTACTTAGTTGAACAATTATTTTAATTAGACAGAAGGTTAATACAAATACCCTTTACTGGAAAATAAGCTGTGCTGATTCATTTGGTGGTTCCCGATTCCACAATTCCTATAACACACTAGTTCTTCCCAATCAACATGCATTCCAACATAATTGGAGGGTGAAGAAATATGTGAAAATTATATTAATTGAAAAGCATTTTCAAAGGCAGTCAGTGCTAATGAGACCAACCAGAAAAGTATAGCCAGCTATAAAAGTAAAATAGCAAGATGCTTAACCCTTTTCTAAGGATGGTAATTAGCAGAAAGGTTAGGCTAAGTATTAATGAGGAAGCATTTTTATTTCATTGAGATTAAATTTAACAAGGCAATTAGTCTAGGCTAGGAAAGAACAGTTGCTAAATACCATCCATGGCAACATGGAGAGGCAGATACAAAATATACCACTTAGAAAATATAAAGGAAACCTATGTGGAAACCTATGTTATGGGATACCTCTGGGTATTTTAAGGATATACAAATAATTAAAGAGGTCAAATCGTGGATCTTGTAATCTGAAGTCACATTATAGAATCACAGAACTACAGAATGGAAAAGGTTGGAAAGGACCGCTCTGTGTGTGGTTACTGGTCTAACCTCCCGGCTCAAACTGGGTCATCCTAAAGCACATGGCACAGGATTACATCCTGTTCTTGAAGAACTTCTCCAGTGAGAGAGACTCCACAACCTCTCTGGACAACCTGTTCCACTGCCCAGTCACCTGTGCAGTAAAGAAATCCTTCCCTATGTTTTGTGTAACTTCCCATGCATCAGTTTCTGCCTGTTGCCTCTTGCCCTATTGCTGGGCACCACTGAGCAGAGCCTGGATCCTTCGTCTTGATATCCTCCCATCTCAGTCACCTTTTTTCAAGGCTTAACAGGTCCAGGTCCCTCAGCCTTTCCTCATGAGAGAGATGCTCCAGCCCCTTAATCATCATTGTTGCTCTCCACTGGACCTGTGTCAGGAGCTCCACGTCTCTCTTGGCCTGAGGAGCCCAGAGCTGGACACAGCACTCCAGCTGTGGCCTCACCAGGGCCGAGCTTAGGGGCAGGTTCACCTCCCCTGACCTGCTGGCAATGCTCTTCCTGATGCACCCCAGGACACCACTGGCCTTCCTGGCCACTGCTGGCTCATGGACAACTTGCTGTCCACCAGGACCCCCAGGTCCTGGTGCTTACAAAGCAGGTCAGGCTCCAGCCTGTACTGGTACATGGGGTTATTCTTCTCCAGGTGCAGAGCCCCGTATTCACCTTTGTTGAATTTTAGATGGAACAGACTGCCCAGGGAGGTTGTGGAGTCTCCCAGTCTGGGGACATTCAAAATCCACCTGGACAATTATTCCCGCATAATCTTTTCCTGTGCAGGGGGTTTGGATTAGGTGATCTCTGGAGGTTCCTTCCAGTCCTAAGGATTCTGTGATTCTCTGCTCATCTCTCCAACCTGTCAAGGTCCTTCTGAAGGGCTGCACAGAACTGTGAGGTGTGGGCCACTCCTCCCAGCTTTGTGAAATCAGCAGAGTTACAGAGGACTTACTTCATCCAAGCCATTGATGAATAAATTAAACAATACTGTCCTCAGTATTGGACTCTTGTAAAACTCCCAGCCTAAAATCTGTTTTCTGTCAGGAGTACATAAATGCACTATGTGAAGGTAATATGGGGGGAGTCATTCTTTTCATCCAATGCAACCAGTTCAAAACTTTCCTATAGCCTTCAAACAATTCACATTGCACAGCACAGTCTGATGGAGGACATTACACACTTCTGCCCTCGGCCTCACAGTGACTGTTCAGCATCTTCAACTCTGCAGTTATTTTATATTCATGATAATGCTATTTTTCAAACTATCTGTATAATGTCTTGTCTCTTCAACAAAGTAAAAAAAAAAATCCTCAGGAGGAAAGGGAAATACTATTAAAATGAACCCTACAGATCATCTCCTTCTCTATTACTTTTGCTCCCTTCCCAGACTAGGCAGGGATGGATTTGAATTCTCTTTGCAGAGTGCTGAGGAGGAGGTTGCATACACTGTGCCCACTGCTTCTGCTAAACAACTGTGTGACATTAGCTGGCTTTGAATCTTAAATTTTGACACATTGTGTGATGCTCAGAGTCCCTGTTCTTACTGCATGATGAAGTATCATGCTCAACTTTTACCACTAAGCATATCTGTAGCTAGGTGGTGGGATTGGGCATTAAAAAGCACAAACTTCATTCTTCTCTGCCCTTCTCCTATAAGGATTTCTATTCTTCTGTATGGGCATGAGTCCATGTGCATATGGATGTCTCTGGAATGAGGCTTTCCCCAAGTATGCAAGCACACAGCGGTGAAAGCAGCGCTTAAAGCAACCTACAGGTTTGGGACAGGGATTCTTCTTGCCACACCTTGTCTATTTCCTCAGCATTCAGCAGAGTTGTGACTTCTCTTTGCTCAGTACCTATGTTTCTATGCCATGAAGAATACACCAAATACTGTCTTCCTTGGCATCCACTTTGGAATTAAGAGGAAAATTAACAGGGAAAATGATGAAGAGAGAGTTTGTTTAGATATATCAACAATAGATTCTGGGGTACCAAGTAGCTTTTGGCTAAATTGTTCTTTGCCTGTCTCCTTTAGTACCTTTGAGTCTCTACACTGAGCACCTTCATCTTCATACTTTGGCAGTTGCTCAGGAATATTAGTCATTTTCAAATACTAAATATTATTATTAAATATCAAGTCCCATGAAGTCCCATGTACTGAAATAACACTTCTCATTATAGCTCTCAAGAAGACCTGAGTATTTGTAAACTTCAGGAATCAGACATCTAGAGCTGTTGGATCAACCTCTTCCATCAGCCCAACCACAACAGATTTTTCTCCAACATTTTTGGGTAGTTAAAACACTCCAGAAAGGCTTGTGAGCAACAGACAATTTTGAATAAAGAATAATGCCATATGTATGGGCCTACTAAAGTACTGCCAGATACTTCTCACAGTCACATACTTCTCCCCATTTTTTAAATCCTGAAAATTATAAATTTCATGACACAAAGGGATTACTGAAACCTCTAAAGATTGAGAAATTGGTTGTCTCTGCCAATTCTCACACAAGACTCTTAATGCAGGTTAATGTGGTGATAAGCCATTTGTTAACAGCAGTAATTGACCAATTATGAGAAAATATGCTGTATTTGATGAATAATGTCAGAAAGACAGAGTGCACAGAAACCTGCTGGCATTGCTATTCATATTTTTGCTGTCTGTGATAGTGAATATTGATTGGTAAATGGTTGCTTCTAATGGCAACTTGCTGTCAGAGCCCATTACCCCATGAAAGAGCAGAACTGCACTCTGTGATAAAGTACATAAAAACAGGAGTTCACAGGAAACTCAGAAGTTTTCTCTATAGAAAGAGGCTAGAATTTCATATATGATCTCCCCTGCCAAGGAGATTCACCGGTCTAACAGAAGAGGTAGCTTTTCCAAACAGTCCAGAAATTCCTCTGTATTAAGCAAGACTAGAAACAATACCTTTGGGGCTCTGTGCTCTCCTTGCTTGAGTCTCTGAAAGTGCTAAAACATGACGTGGAAAGGAAAAAGGAAGAGACAAGTATTTCTGTAAAAAACTCCCCAATAATTGTCCTATCTCCAAAAGATAAAATTTCCTGTCAATCTTGTCCCCAAAACCTAACAAAATGTGCTTCAAAAGATTTTCATTACTTTTATTATTCCTCCCCTCCTCATGTTTTTCCTACAATTGAATGCAACATACTGAATAGCATTCAGACTTCCTTTCATTGCTTTCTTATCACTTTTCACTACTCTTATCTGACAGTACAGATTTTTGGAGGTAGAAGTCTTGAAATGCCATTGAGAAAGAAGAAAGGATAAACAAAATACAAACCCTCCAGTGGTTTGCTTCCACTAACAAAAAGCAAGGACAATAGAGAGAAAGATTTTTAAAAAGGTTACGCTACTAGTTCAACATCTCTAGTTTTAAAAACTAAATGGAACTTTTAAGTTTGAGGAAAGTTTTGCAAATACACTTTAAAAGCTGGCATCAACTTTTGATATTACCAAGACAGTAGAGGCTCTAGAAGCAGTCAAAACCAAGGTAGGGCTATGAAAGCCTGTCAGTAGGTAGCACTCAAGCAGTAGCCAATCTAGCTAAGGACTCTCAGCTTGTCAATTTCACAATATTTTTATGGAAACAAATTCATCTTTTCAGATATTCCTAATGAAACCAGATTATCAACTCTCATCATTACAGAAAGAATTAAATACTTTATGTCAAAGAATGAAATGCCATCATTCCATACTTTTACTGAAATGTGATAATAAAAAAACAGCTTCAGCTTCCATCTGCCTCCTTTTTTCCAACAATTCTGAAAACACAATTCCTGTCTCATGGGATTCATTGGATTTCAAGAAAGAATTGAGGATTTCTTTTTAGGCATGATTATCAAGGAATATGAAATGGTATATAGTGGAAATATGGCTCCAAATTAAGACTGTTTAAGTAAAAGTAAACAGTAAAAAAATACTCAGCATAATTGCACCCTAAATTAAACAAACCAATGTTCCCCAGTTTAACTCTAAAAGGTACCAGTTTTAAAATACTTGATTCTGGAGGCATTGCTAATAAATCTTAATATTTCCCAAACAATAATGAATAGCTTGTAATTTAATTTTTATTGAGCTATTACCAACTCCTATTCTAATCAAATGAAGGCATCAATACCAATTCCTCTAAATCAAGATCTGTAAACAGAAATAATATATTAAAATAAGTAAATTAATACCATCATGTTGCCCTGAAAAAAGACAAGCCAAGAACACAGAGCAAGAATTAAGGAATTTAGAACTCAAGGGAACTTCTGTATGCCTGTCTGTCTCATGTAGATTTGTTCAATATTTTATAATGCCTGCTGTATTTTGCATGTATTTCACACCAACAAATGTCCTCTTCATGTAAGTGGTAAGGGTTGACAGCTAAGGTGCCTTCTTTGACCAAAGGGTTTGTGAAAGAGCCTTTTCCCTGGGGATGAGATGAAATAAAAGATGCAGAGTGATGAGAGAGGATCACCAGACAAAAGAGCTGCCTCCAAGGGCTCCTCTCCCCATGCTGACAGACTTTGTTCCTGCTGCACCAGGAGTCAGAGACAAAACTCCAGCGGACTGCGCTGGGGAAGTGACAGACAGAGCAGGATCTTAGCTGTGCGAATGTCACATTTTAGGTGTGGCATGGCAAAGTTTAATGGATGGATCACATAAAAAACAAATGGAGGGAAAGACTTTTAAATCTTCCTCTGATTTCTCTGCAAGATATTAATATGTCCTTTTTACTTTATCAGAATAATCTCTAATGATCTCAATCAAGCTGGAGATCCACTCTATTAATTATTTATATGGCGAGAACCCTGGAATGTTTTACAATTTAAGAACACAACGTTGGAAAAAGCAAGAAAAAAGGGGTTTTGTCACAATTTGGATATCAGTTAATGCCAGAAGATTCCCAGCAGTAGTTCTGGTATTTGCTCATCCACCTCCCAACAGACAAATTGGGCATGCTAACTGTATAAATGGAATGTGAAGGGCAAAGAGTCTGCGCATGCAGCATGTTCACACACATGCACAAGCTCACTGGAAAATAGTCAGCTTTAAAAAAAAAATCACCTTTGTGTCTAAAGACCAGGTACTCCCTCAAGAAACGAGAACCAACCCAAAATGCCAGTAAAATCCAAAGCAGATATCACAGCAACAGCTGTTCACAGAAGGCAGTCCCATGACACAGCTTCCCTGTCACAACTTCACAGGCACATAAGACACCTCCCTGAGCAGCTGCAGAGTAAGAATCCAAAGTCACTACAAAAAAAACCCACCCCAAATATGCTGGTTAGTACAGCTCTGTAGATGTTTGCATCTACTTTTCTCCTGGCTTGTCCCCCTTCACACCCCGGGTGCTGCATCTGAAATAATTCAGTCTGTGGTGTAGTGGGGATCCCAAAGCACTACACAGGAGAAGAGAGAGTGCACTTTCCAAAGGGACACCAAGCAGAAAATATTCACCCATAGCTGTTGGCATGCAGCATGACAGGTCTCTTCCTTTCCCATGACCCTGTACAGGTTGCTGAGGTAGCCAGGCAACACAGCATAGAACCAACCATTTGTTATACAGTGTCAAAGGCGAGGAAGAAGAAGAGAGGCCATGGGAACTGTGCAGCAAATGTAAAGCTCACACTAAGTGTATGAGACTGGCTGAGCTAAACCTAAGAAGTGTGGGAAAAGGCCAGCTGAAAGGTATTCTAACCCCTAAAGACACAGGAAAGGTGTAAGGGAATGTATTGCAGACAACTCATCCCAAAAGCATTGTTGTGGAAACAAAAAGAACTCAATAAAAACATTTTAAAACATTTTAAAGGGTATTTAGGAAGAAATTTGAATTATAAGAAATTTTTAATAGTTCTTGTAAAAAGAGAATAAAAATCAAGTGGTTAGCCTTCTTTTAAATTATGAGGAAGGAACTGTAATCATGGGTGGTATTGTTCAAGTTTCTCTGACACCACAGAACACTCAGGCATGGAAAGCACATCAGGGTTACAGCTTTTGGTCTCCTCTGGATGTAGAGCTTATGTTGACTGCTGTGAAGTGTGTGGGCTTGAGGCAGGTTTGCTCCCTAGACTTTTATAGATTAAATGTCTCTTATGGAGTTGTGTGAAAACTGGATTAATTCACTGACCCTGGTGATACATTCCTATCCTATGAATCTGTTTCTTACTGCAGGGTTGATGAAGATCAAATTCAACATTTACAGTGATTACATAGAGGGTAATAGCATAAAAGGTAGAACAAGATTTATCATGTCTGGCCATCACATTAAACACTCTTCTGCTATTTTACTTACATACCACAAGCATAACTTCTTTTGTATTTCTAGTTACTCTGAGTTTCATAATAAAGATCAGGGTTAATACAAAGCAGGCATGTAATACATCCTGAGGTTTCTTTGGGAGGGTTTTGAGGTGTTTTTTAATGTCAGAATGCTCTATTTATTATACTTCATCATCTCATAAATAATTGTATACACTACATTGTAAGCCCCAAAGGGAAATTTAGCTATTATAAAGAAACTACAAAAAAAAAAAATCATGTTTGGGAAACCAAACCATCCATACACACTTCTTTCCTCATAAAAATCTCCTAGACATTTTGTAATCCATTTTAATTACAAACTTCTATTCAGGAAACAAATGGTTTGTACATTGCACAATATAAAGAAAATAGCCACACACAGAAATCTTTTCCCTGCAGACTGAGAATTTTTCAAATGCTTTCCAGCAGGTCAAAAAATGTTTCTTATAAAGTCAATTACAAGTCGTACCACAAATAGTCATTTCAGTCCAGTCTCCTACACCATAAACATTTTTTTCCAGGACAATTGTGCTTTAAACAAGTATTCCTGTGTGCTTCCTCTGCTTCTCTATTTTGCACCCTCACTCCTGCAAAATTTCACTTGCAATTGTCTCGATGTGTTCAGCTCTTACCAAAAATAAAATAAAATAAAATAAATAAAAAATATGCATTTCCATGGAAGAGCTATGTGTCAGATTAGTCTTCTTGCTTCTCTTCAGTAATTCTTACTGTCACCATCCTTTGAGATGGCACCTGGACAATTACCCAAGTCCCTGAGAGGTGCTTCTATTTAACATGGAAACATGGGCAGGAGCAAATTCCAGGTCTTCTCATGGGCAAACCCTAAAGCTGCCCCAGCCCACGTTTCTCCCCATCTCTGCTCTGCAGCAGCTCCCAGCCCCTGCCCACCATGAGGCACAGCTGCACCCCCAGGCACCATTGCCCAACTCAGCCACTGGGTCAGCTCCTTCTGCCTCTTCCCTTCCACCATGCGAATTCCAGTTCCAAACAGATGGACATACAATACAAGAAAGCAAATTCCTGTACAGCAATCTAAGGATGGTGACCCATTAACATGACCATCCCTTTCGAGCATGCCCTTCATAATTTCCCTGCTACAGACAGCACAAGTTCTACTTAAAAGCTACATTTGACCTTTATGAGCCAAGTTTATACCATTATGTCAGCTTGCTAAACAAAGGAAGGGCAATTTTGCAGCTGGAGAAACTAAAGCACTGAAAAGCAATGCCATCCATCCCAAAGCAAGATCCTGTTGGAAAGACTGGATTCTTCCTCATTTTTTCACTCTCCCCTCCTGCACTGCTACATGCAACACAGAACAAGAAAACTACCATGAGTATAAGAGCAGGGAAAATTTAATCTTACTTCAGCTATGTCTCTAAAACATGGGAAATAGGAAAATTGTATATTAAGCAGAGTGGAAACTTCCATCTGAGAAAATCAACTTCATGGATCAGGCATCATAAAGCAAAATGCTCCCATACACAGAATTTTTCTATTCAAACGCACTGATTTATTGTTATAAAGCTAGACATATTTAATATAATTAATTCACCTTTTAGTTGTGCTGACAAGTCCAGAAGGACTAAACTTGGATTCAGAAATGGAGGAAAACAATTTTTTAAGTTATATTTTTCTGCCTATTGTGAGTTTTGGACACCTCCTTCCTTGCACAATGCTTGAGATAGATTCAAAGGTTCAACAGACAACTTTCCATGAATGTGTAAGTGAGGGAGAGCCTGTGATAACCCACCTCACTGCATACCCTTTCCACACAGGATGGATATTAAAATTATTTAGCTCTTTGCCACATTGTAAGGTAAGGGGCCCCTCTCCTTTGAAAAACTTATTCAGTAAGCACTCCTGCTCTTAAAGCTGCTCCTCTAACCTCCTGCTTACAAAATCAAAAATCTACATGAACAGCAAGGATCTAAAAGCATTTTCTTCATTATTGGTTAAAAATTCATGCTTGATATGACTCCAGCATTTATTGCTTTGTCTATGTGCAAATGCTTTGTAATGTAGAGGCGGGTAGGTCTGTCTTATCAGCTGACACTATCTCAAGGTGACACTATCAAGGATTCTTGCAGTATTTAACATTATCCTGCTGAAAGCCTTTGGGGGCTCTGATTCATGGGGCAGAGGAGCAAACTAAATTATATGGAGAGACCCTCAAATGTGTCGGATAAGGAGTGCTAGTGCAGTGAATCCCTCCTTCATGTCATAGCACAGCTGCATCAGCCAAACCTCGCACCAAGTCAAATCAGGACCATGGATACCTCAGAGGGCTACAGCCTAAGTTATCAGAGGGACTCTGGGCAGCATTGCAGTCCATGGAAAGGTAACTCAATGCAGACCACTACTTCTGACAGGCATCACTACCACTAGCACCATAATTTTCCCCCAGAGATAGAGGAGATACTGTTTTTAAAACCAACAGAATATAGCTGAGTTTGCTAAGCTACACACTAGATTTTTAGTGGTAAGAGCAGATTTTTAGGCATGACATATGAAAGAGGCATTTAAGATCACTCATTAAAGAAAAAATATAGCACCTCAGGAATACATGTGAATATATTCTCCAGCTCACCCACAACAACTAGTTCCATTCTACTGAAGAATAAAGACCTTCTAAGGCCGTTAGTAAACAACTAATTTCTTTGATTTGTTATTTTGGTTCTGGAACAAAGAGTTTCTGAGCAGTATAAAAATTTAGTTCACCCATAATACAGTATGTCAGAGATATTGTTCTCTTCAATGTTTTTCATCTCCCAGCTCTGTAAAAGATATACCATACCATCTACTTTTTTTTTCTGAGCAATCACATATGGAGCCTGATCTCTCTGCACACTACAGAACAGGCAGTGAGAAACTGCAAGTTCCAAGGAATTAATGCAATAAGCCTCACATTCTACTTTTTTTTTTTTACTTTTAGTCTTATCTGAGTCTATTGTATGTTCATAAATTGAAAGCAATACATTTTATTTAGGTTTTATCTTTATTTGAACTCAGTCCAAACCTCTTCTATCTTCTCCAAAATTCTTCTGTATTAGTAGGTATGATACCTCATCCATACATCAGAACTAACATGTACTGCACTATATATTGAACCCATAAAGCACACAGCTGACAAGTACTGACATTAAATATCAGCAGAACTGCAGGAGACGAGTGCCTGGACTCTAGTGGCAACGATTTCTAATAACAGAAACCTTCTAAGCATCGTGGCTCATTACTTTAATACTTTGTGTGAAGTATTATATCCATTATAGGTAGAGGATGACATATTTCATTAACAGCTCTAAGACAAAAAGCACTTAACTTCTCATTACTCTGAAGAGAGTCATGTTCCAGCACTAAACTTAAGAGCCACTTACAAAGCATTCAGCACCTCGTGCTTTCTTGTAGACACTTGCGTTGAATTTAGCCCTCACTTCTGCTTACAGCAAGGATGATGCATTAGACACTTTCACTATTATAAACTGTCATGGCAGAAGAGTCATTAATTTACTGGGGGAATAAGAACATTTTGCCTCCCTCCTTACTACGCACTACTTTGTCCCATTCTTGTTCCTTGAGCAGACTTAGGGAATCTATAAAGTCTTTCATTTTTTGCATGAAAAATGTCCTTTTCCAGACAGAAAAATTTCAAGAAAATGCACAAATCCTTCTTAAGGCAATGAAAATCAAACTTTTGGAGAGTTGTGTTTACTTTATGCCAAGCTACATGCTAAAGAAGATGATTTTAAAAAATCATGTTTTCTTGTGTCACGGGGTAACTATGCTAAAACTGGAGACAATTTGGAAAAAGGTAAGCCCTGAAAGAAAAATGTAAAAAAAAAAACCAAAAATAGAGCAAACTTATTTTACTGCACTTATTGGCAAGAAGAAAAGAATTGGCAGATAATAAGCATGAAAATTCCTTTTTTGCCCTACAGAACATTATGCTTTAAAATACATGTACACCTGTTGTTTCATTTTCTAATCTTGTTCTATTTTCTGACAACATCCTGAAGATTTGATTCCTGTACCCTTTACTTGCATTGTGAAGCATTTTATTTTGTGATTTCTTCCAGTCAAATTCAGAGAAACTATTTTAAAAGTGATTGCTAGCCTAATTGACAAAACTCAGTCTGTGTCTTGCCAAGGTCATCAGAGAGGGGAAAAAAGTTATTTGGAAAATCTGTCTTTCTTTGTCGTTTTTTTTTTTTTTTTTTAACCTTTGAGAAGCATAGAATCAATAAGGGGAAGAAAGCAAAATATCTGGTTCTCTGTACAAACTAGAACAATGTAGATGACAGACCTGCATCCTGACTGCAGCTGTCCTCAAGCAGCTGTGCACACCCAGAACCTTCAGAGTCTCTCTTTCCCTGTCCCCCTGCAGTACATGGCAGTGGGTTGGTGACGGGTTTGGGTCACACCCTCTGCACAGAGACACACTGAGGCTCTTACTGACACTGTCAGAGGTGTGACTATGACCTGCTGAACTCAATGCAGTACAGCCATTCTTTTTACTAACTTTGTGCTCATTGCACTACCCTTGTATCACCATCCAAACTACCTTAACACCTGAGGCAACTTCAGGCCGTTTCCATAGGCTCTTCAGCTTTTGTTCACATAATATGAAAAAGCTTCAATAAAAGAGAAATCTGAAATTTACAGTCCTAATAAAAGTTTATTTCCTTATGGCAGCAATAGCTACTATATTTTCAGCTGTCCAATAAGTTACAGACTTCCTTACTCATTAGCTCAAGAAATAGACCAACTCCTTTGAGCTCAGGCATAGTAAATCATAAACTATGAGCTTCTCATCACTTCTAAGCTATGTAACCTAAATTCTGTTTTCAGTTAAAGCAGCTTCCTCATTACCTGAACCTAAATTTTTTGCCCCTCATTTCTTATCTTCTTTGTTCCTTTCCCATCAATTCAGACAGTATTCTGTTTTCCAAACTACCTCCTACTTTTCTAGACATCATATTCACTGTGCAGGTATGCTCTGATGACAGAGGCTGAAAACATGATGTGTACCAGTATCATCAAAATACTTTGCCTTCTTTGAAGTCTCCTTTTTAAGCCAAACATGACCTGAAATGAAAAGTACAGAATTCTAGTATTTCAGTCCTCTAGACAGATAAAAAAGCCTTGAAAGACTGTAAAGAAGTGCAGGGCAGGGGAAGGAAAAATAGGAGCACTGCCTTGTGGTTGAGGGGAGACAATTCAACTGGATTTACTCTATTGGATGTACTGTTCTTCCAGAAACTGTACGTGAATGACTGAAAAATGTCAGAAGGAATATAATACCACAAGTTAGAAACGGCAAAGCTTGATTAATTGATAAAGATTTTTTTCTTAATATTGTATCTATTTAAATTTCTCCATAGACATAAAAGAAAATGGAGATAGCAATAAGGTGTCAGGTAAAATAAGAATTGGCTAACAAGCAATAGGAAAGAGCTCTCAAGCACAATATTCAGTTCCCCTCACCAGCTTGTTGAAGGGAAATGAAAGCTCCCCATTTTACTCCATTGCTATCTATCTACTTTTATCACCCTGCCAAAGTCAAAGAATCACTCCATTTTTTTTAGAAATTACAGCTATTGATTTCTCTCTTTTTCCTGTCCTTGTAGGAGAAATATGACTTATAAAGGGTTTCTCTGGTTGGTTTGAGCTTTGTTATTTTTGAAAGAAAACTTCTCATTCTTCCCTCCCATTTCTTCCTCTCTGTATTCCAAAGAGACCAGAACTAAAACCAAGAAGAAAGAGACACTGACAGGCCTAGTCTTTCTAAGGTCAACCAGCACAGTAAAGAACACCCTTGGTGGTTTCCTTCCTCTACTTGAAAAAGGGCACAGACAAAGCTCACATGCTCTTTGCAGAGACAGTGCACATAACTGAATCCCCACAGCCACATCAGACAAAATATATTTGTACAGCAGGAATCACATCATCAGCCTAAGGAAAAAGGGATCGTTTGGGAAATAGAGAAACCTAAACCTCTGGATCACAACAAACAAATGTGATTACCCTGCAGCTCCAAGCTCACCACCCAAATACAGCTGTTACATGCTCTTCAATTACTAATGAGAACTCCTGGTCCCATGGAAGAATCTGTTCAACCTGCTCATGGCTCATCTAAGGAAGGTAGCATTTACAAATATTCACTCTCTCTGCTTAGTTGAAACATCCACAGACAAAGAAAAGCTGGCTGCTATGCATAATCAGAATTCATTTTTGTAGGATTCCTCTTTTCTACTTTCCTAGTTTGATTAACATATCATGATTTCCAACTATTCTTAACAAGTCATTTTTATTCAATCAAAGGGCAAATGCTTTTTCAAGAATGTCACTCATCTAAATTATCCATCATTTTATAGTTTCCTGACAAGCCTCAAGAGACTGTACCATAAAAATAAAATCTACAGCTGAATTAACTTTGACTGCTTTATAGGCACCTGCTATTACAGCAGTGCACCAAATCTTGAAGATTGTTGAAGGCTGTGGTCCTTAGCACTTTAGTTTTTGCAATAGTTATCTGTAGTACGTGAGAATACTGGGTCCAGAACTTAACTTTTGTTGAATCCACATAAAGCTGAAAGGATTTTAATACTATCAGTGAAATTATTTTGCATTTATAAGGGTAGAATTGAAATTAAAACAATCTTAGCAAGGATTAGAAAACCCTTTTGATTTTAAAAATAGGATAAATGGGTGAATTTGAAAACACATAGATGGCCAGTCAAGTGTTTGTGGTTTTATTGAATTGTTCTGAGTATGAAATAGCAAGAACATCTAATTTTTTAAATTCACTCCTGAGAGTGCACAACTACCACTACTAGCTGAGAATTCTTGCTTGGCTGATGGTTACCAATCTTGACACTTGCTAGTACTCTGTTGTGAATAATTCAGGGATTCTGAGCTGTTCAGTGACAAACTATGGAGGGTAAAATGAGATCTGACATTGCTGCTTCCCTGTTTTTCTTCACAGCAGAATTAATAAGCAGGATCTCTCTTTTAAGCCTTGGGATAATGAGAAAAGATCTGAATCAAAATGTTCTCATAAATACTTCCAATGTTTGCTCCACTCCAGGTGGAAGGAAGAAAGCAAAGAGGGTCTGCCCAACATTGCTCATGAACTTATAGTAATTGTCCAATTGCTGTAAATATAACATTTGATTGAATCTAGAACAATACTGTTTGCTTCTAAGCCACAAAATTAGCGAGAAAGAAGAGAAGAAATAAATTTCTTCTCTGGAAAAGAAGGAGCTGAAGGTCACAGCCACCTTCTGCTACATCCAGCTATGCCACTGTTGAAGGGAGTGGTTACCATGTTCTGCTCCACCTTTTACTGAATCAAAAACATCTACAGAGATGTCAGCTGAGCCCTTCAACACTTCTTAATTTCTTCAGATGAAATCACTTACGTCATTTTGGGCCTGGTTTGAGCTGACCTGCATGGATTTAGTTGATCTGCATGTCCTGGTTTAGGGAGCACTTTCAGAACTGTCCTGGGGTGAGTTTATGATGCTTGTATCCCCATTTGTCTGTTCTGTTTATGCTGGATATTAAGTTTAAGACCTTAAGACTGGTTCTGAGAGAGAAGAGGGGAGGAGTAGTGCAGAGTTTATCAGAAACTGCACTCACTCTCCTGCATCCTACTCCTGGAGTGTTGTGTGCAGCACAGACAGACAGGACAGATCTTTCCTTTGCTTTTTAGGTTTTTTTTTTAGCTAGCTGAGGCAGTGAAGTTCCCTGGACTGTGGTTTATCTTTTTCTTGGAACTGTTCAAACCTGCTCTGGACTGAAAACCCAGAAGAACACCAGGAGCTCAAATCTGTGAGCTCACATCTGTGGCCCACTGGGACCCAGGATGCTGCATTCCAGCACCAGAGGGACTGATAAGAGACTGAGAGAGCCAAACTACACTCCATGAAAACGACTTTCTCAATTTGCCATCTCTTCAGAACAGCGAGAGATTTTATTGTTCAATATTATTTATTTTTTATGCTTGGGAATCCTTTGCTTGTTAAGTAAACATTTTCCATTTTCTTTCCACAGAAATCTTTTCCCAAACCAGTTGGGGGAGGGGCCACTTGAATTTGCTTTCTAGAGGGAACCCACTCAGAGGTTTCCTCCCAAAATTTGCCCTAAACAAGGACCAGCACCTACTCTAAAGGAAGTTGATAGAGTACTTGACAGATGGAGGTTAAGCTCCAAAACAGATCATGTCTCCTTAGGCTAAGAGCATTTGAAGGGAAGGAATCTTGATTTACAGCTGATGTGGCTGTGGAGAATCAGTTATGTGCACCAGTGCTGCATCCTGTCCACATCCTACACTGGGCTCTTTTTCCAGTAAGGTTAAGAAGGCCCTAGAGCTCATTCTTTGCAACATTACTTGACCTTAGACACATCAGCAGAAAAACTAGAGCAATGGAGCACAGATGAGTCAATAGCTTCTTCTACATCCATAGCTGGATCCAGAAAATTATGTCTATGAAGGGGTTGGAGTAAAAGGCCAAGAACCTGTGGACCAACCTAAGAGTGTGCAGCCAGGCCACTGGTGGAGTTTTTTCTGGGGCAGTTACAAGTCTCAGGGCTTTTGTAACACAAATGGCTTTTGCAAAGAAAAGATTGGCATGAACTGAACCCCAGTCAAAGCAAGTCTCTACAGATATTGGCTGATAACACTGATAGCCATGCAGAGCCTTGTGAGTCTCCAGCATTAAGGGGTTTTCTTTATCTCAGTAATATTTATGTTGACATCACATTTTTAAGGAGAGGAATTAAGGGACTAGAGTCATCAAAACACACTTAAATTTAAAAATGCAAATCCCTGCAGTGCCTTGAGTTTTGGCAACACAAAACAATTGTTTCTTCCCTTTATTTGAATAACAAAGACACCAAATCCCTCTTTTCTCTAAGCCCATAGGGAGGGTTTCCAATGAACTTGAGGCACAGCAAATTCATCCAGTCAGATGAAGAAGCAGAGGGCATTTATACTGCTAAGCTTTCTATAGCACAGGAGTGTGGTAGTAAGCACCACTTTTCTTTAAATCAAAACTGAAAAGGGTAGGCCAGTAAAAAGCCTAAGCTTTACAAAATCAAAATGCAGTTCTATAAACCTTAAAGTGCACCTGTGATTATCAAGCATGAGTAATAGCTCACTGCTAAAGACCACTAAAACTTTCCCTGAAGGGCATTTATCTGCATCAAAAATTTTCTCTACAGCATTAGAAACTCAGTATTACTGATGTACAAGATTGAGAAATCTTAAGCAAAACCAAGTGTCAGCCATTAAGTTGACAATTTTCATTTTACTGCCACAGAGGCAAATGGAGTCACACACACACACACACACACAAAAATCCAGCATAAAGAATGAAAAATAAATGAAATTTATAATCCGCATTCTGTTTCACTGATCTGTCTTTTCATGGTTGTAAATTTGCAGTCTGTTGTATCTAGGGACACCATGCAGTGTCTAAAAAACATGAATGTAACAGTTACTGGACCAACTTTGTTCAGTTGATATGGAAGACATTTTGGTTAGGTTAAAAGTACTTTCAGTAATAATAAAAATTTTCTTTATATAGTATTTGCAATTAATTTTTTATTTGTCTCCTAAATTTTTATTCCTTGGTTTGTTTCTTTTCATGATAAGAAGGAGATGCTGCTATCGTTAGCTGTTACAACACTTGCAGTCTTTGCAGGGACACCACTGAGCTGTAGCCTGAGGAGGCTGACTTTGTATTATGTGTTCACTCCCATATACTGGATGCTGTACACTCTCTTGTTAACTTTTAGTTACCTGGGAGTTCTCAGCCTCACAGAAAATAACCTTCTGCTGAAGAAACACTTCTGTGTGCAAGATGACTTTCTCTCATTTTTATCTTTATGAACCCTAGGTTGGACAAAGATGTTCTTTAGTCTTAGCAGAGTCTATGGCAAGTTAAGCTGGTTTACCACAAACATTAAACTTCATGAGTTACCAGAATTACTAGATGATTGTAAATTCTCATGACTTACTCACAGCCAAGTAGCCGCTCACTCAGTCCCTCACCAGAGTGATTAGGGACAGAATCAGAAGGGAAAAAGCTGGAGAACTCATGGGGTGAGATAAAAATAGTTTAATTCTGAAAGCAAATGCCAGGCTCACAAGCCAAACAAAACAAGGAATAGATTCACTGCTTCCCATGACAGGCGGGTTCAGCCATCTCCAGGGCAGCAGGGCCCCATCACCTGTAACAGTGACTTGGGGAGACAAACACCATCACTCCAAACATCCCTCCCCCCCTCCTGCTTCCCCCACTTTCTATACTGAGCATGAAGCCACATGGTCTGGAATATCCCTTTGATCAGTTTGGGTCACCGGTCCTGGCTGAGTCTCCTCCCAATATCCCCTGCATCCCCAACTTCCTCACCAGCTTAGCAGTACAGAAAGCAGAAAAGGCCTTGGCTCTGCATAAATTCTGCTCAACAATCACAAAGACATCCATTATCAACCCTGTGTTTGGAATAATACAAAACACAGACCCATATCAGCCACTGTGAAGACACTTAATCCTACCCCAACCAAAAGCAGCAGAGGGTACAACTTGTTTGGAAAAATTTGAGCACAACTGTATCCTTTTTTCTCACACATACACACATGGTATGCATTTATTTATTTATTTATTACCATCGATTCCAAAGTTAAAAAACTCTAGGAAATGCCATATATTGTCATGCCGACATCTAAAACTGAAAGCTTGAAGCAAATCATTGGGCTTATCAAATTTCAAGGGAGCTGTGCCTAAGGATCAGCAGCTCTGAGCTGGGCAATAGGGCTGACACTTCACACACCTGCTTGTGCCTACTGAGGGTTCTCATTCTTTCCTTTTCTGACTTTTTTATGCATATTTCAAATAGACAAGCAAAATAAATCTAGTAATGGGGATTAGAAGAAAAAATACTTTGTCCAATTCCCCCTTAACTCTCAATGTGATACAATGTTAATTTTCCACACCCAGGAGGAAGCCAGCATCTGTCACACAGGTGGAATATTTCTTCAGATTAAAGAAATGAATTTGAGTAATTCTTTAGCAGTTTATGCCAAAGAACATTTGCAGGAAAGCCCCATACCAGAGATTCAGCCAAGTGCATTTTGAATTTTCCATGTTAAAATTGAAGATGTTTCCTGATCTATTTTTATTCTGACACAGTAAAACTGGTGACCTGAAAGTCAACTTGGTTGTTTTTTTTCCACCTCACTTCTGACCTGCTCTGTGCTCCTGGTATACTCATAAATTAGGAGATCAAGGAGGAGGGATCAAGTATCATTCCTGCAGCTGCAGGAGTACTGAGCTGAGAAAAAAACCTTTCAAGATCATTCTTGACCCAGATTCATCCCCAGCTTTGTCAGCTTCTCACAGCTTATATTTGAGGAAGAACTTGTGATTTTGATGGCAAAAATGGCTCTCAGAGGCTCATTTTGATTAGTGGAAACCTCAAGTAGCCTTTATAATGCAACAATGAAACATGAAATATTTACATATTTAAAATAAATTACAGTTTCCTGCTTCCTGCCATGAGTCAGATCACACATCAGAAATAAGTCAACGCTTTGTAGAGGCAAAGTTAGGCAGGTTCTGCAAAAGGTAGAGGAAAGTGCTACCTATCATCAGGACAAAAGGCCAATCCCCATGTCTGCCAGTGAAAGCTCTGTTAAAGCTCACATATAACAAATTGCCTAAAAGCCTTTTATTTTTCATGGGACTGTATGCAAAGTACATAAGAGTAACAAATATTTAGCAATAAGGTGCATTCTTAACTTCTTCTCTGCTATTGTTTCAAACCCACTGAATTTTAGCCTGGAGGTACAGTTATATTCTTTATCACATGTCATGCCAACATCCCACAGTGCTGTTGTTTCAGTCACGAAAATGATCAAATTAGTATAATAAATGAAATAATATTCTGTATTCAAGGGTAGGTGATGATAAATACAATGGCAACTGAACTTCGATCTCTTTCTCCATTTCACTTTGTTGCTTTTGCCTACTAAATTAGTAAAAAAGACATCATGAAAAATGACATGGTTTCTTGAAATGAATCTGAATCGTTCTGACTTGTGACTCTCAGAAATAGCATTAGCACATGTTCCCTTCATAAGTTCACAGCTTATGATAATATGAAAAATAAAATCGTGAGACCATATGAGAGCTACTGAAAAAATGAAGCAAAAGGAGAAATATCAGCTTCCCATTGGAAGAAAATAAATAATGAAGTAAAAAAGACAAAGTTGTAAAAGCCACTGCCTACATGCTTCTGATATACCACCTGCTCTGACAATAACTTTTAGATGTCTCCATATCCTATAGGATCATACTCTCTGAGGCAACTTCTCTTCTTTCTCTGGACGATATGCTCCCTGAGAATTTCCTGTACAGCTCTGCATGCACGCTCATATTAGAGCATGGTGCTAGTGATGCCCAGGTCATGGCTTCACTCCCTGTATGGGTCATTCACTTAGCACTTGGACTCGGGATCCTTGTGGGTCCTTTGCAACTTGGAATACTCTGTAATTATGTGAAAATGTGTTTACACTATTAATGATGTCTACAGAAAGAGTAAAACAGTTCTCAGTGGCTCAGCCACCCTTATTTTAAATTGACAAAAACTCTACAAAAGATGAAGAATATACAATGGGATCATTTGGGAGTACTTTCTATTGTATTAAGACATTGTGTTTTCTATCATAGAATCACAGAATCATAGAATTGCCTCAGTTGCAAGGGACCTTACACATCACTTCATTCCCCACTGTGGGAAGGGACATCTTTCACTAGACCAGGTTGCTCAGATCCCCATTCAATCTGGCCTTGAACACTTCCAGGGATGGAACATCCATCTCTTCTTTGGGCTACCTGTTCCAGTACCTCATCATCCTCACAGTAAAGAATTTATTCCTAATAGCTAATCTAAATCGACCCTCAGTTTGAAACCATTCCACCTTGCTCTGTCACTACACGCTCTTGTAAAGAGTACCCTCCCATCTTCCTTGTAGGCTCCCTTCAGGTACTGGAAGGTTTCAATTATGTCACCAGACACCTTCTTTTACAGGTTGAATAATTGCAGTTCTCTTAGCCTTTCATGTGGTATTTTTTTCCCTGTAACATTTCACCTTTCATCCCGTGTCACAGACTTCAATTGAAATTGCAAGAAAATAAATCCCTCATAATGCAAAAACTTCACAGAAAACTCAGCTGAATCAAAAAAAAAAATCAACACAAATTGGACTTTGATATTTATCCTGATTTGAACTTGCTTAAAACAATTTGGTATTTTCTCATTCAAGATATTTCCCTACAGAAGGATTTTTCTTTTTGTTCCAGGGAACCATACGAGCTATTTTCTTCTATACACTGTTTAATGCCTGGCTTCTATTTTGAATATATGAAAATATTTGAATCTTAATTACTCATAAATTTGTAATTTGAAGATGTATAGAAAGTAAAAAAAGCATGTCTGACTGTAGGACCCTGAGTAATCACAGCATCTCCTATTTGCTTGAAAAAATATCCTTCTTGGATACTTCTATTTGCTTGAACACAGACCTATCAACAGGAACAATGTGAAACTCGAGTTCTTTGAGGTGGGCCTACATCACACAAGAAGTTCACACGCTGATGTCTTCTGAGAGGCTCATCACACAGACTGCATTGGTTGAATGATGGCAGCAGGCCTTGATTCTGTCAAAATTTTTCATGCAAAGCTGTGGGACAAAACACTTTCCCTGCAGACTGAGGGGTGGAAGACATTAAGGTATACTGTTAGGTCAACTTTCTAAATTTTACATCTAGGTAATTTTCATGGATAAATTACTTTGCCTTTTCCATCCATGTTAGCCCTTTTATAATCTCTTTCAATGCTGATTATCTGTAGCTGTACTTAGAATGTGAGTAGAACAGAAAACTAGTCAAGTTGGCAGCCTTTAAATCCTTGTGTGGATATCAGCTTCAATGACCTTTGCATCATTTATTTCACTTACATATGCTAATGATCTCAAAGACACTATTCAAACTGATCAATGAACCAAACACAAGACTGTCTTCAGCCAGCTGCTGCAGCCCTGTATAACAGCACACAGCAACTGGGTGCAATGCCTTAAAGAGAAGTGGCTAACAGGCTACTTAAACAAGAACACATGGAGACTTTACTTCACTGACCTGTAGCAGTAGCATTCAGCCTAACTGCAATGTTCTCCTCCTTCTCCCATGGCTTCACTTGGCAGCATTTAGAGGTGAGGCTAAGGTTGTGTCTCCAGCTATACAGTGTTCAACCAGCACAGCTGTAGTCTTGGTTCTCTGCCCTCCCTGACAAAGCAAAAGTCCTTACTAAAGTACCAGAGATTCAAGCTGTTAACTGCAGCTGGCAGCAACCCATTCTACTACAAATTTTGGCTCTCCTTACCTCTCACAACATCTCTCCCCAGGGCACACCAAAGCCGTGGGAGGCAGCAGAAGTCGAAGCTCAGAAGTGTAAGAATCTAAATTGCTCAGGCCAGTACAGTTGATGCCATATCCAACGGGGGCAAAACAGACTCATGTCCTTTGGTCAGCACCTGTTCTGCCTAGTGTCTTGAACTGGCTCCAAGAATGGTTTTATGCTCCAAAAATAAACCCTTGACACAGAGAACATCGAATTTCCTCGAAATGCTGATATTTAGCTGTACTCTATCTGCAGCCTGGTACTGGGGACAGCCAAGCAGGCAGATGACCTTTCTACTTATAATTGTCTTCAAATAAAATTAAAAGCTCAGATAGCTATACGTTTTCTTAGATTTTTAAAAGTCGCTTTTGAGTTTGGCTGACAGCTCCAGCTGGAGACTAAACACTTCCATCCACTAGTTAAGTAAAATATAGCCAGTTGCAATGCTGCCTCTCCAGTGAGATGAGATTAAATTATTCTCTCTCTCCAGTGAGATGGCACCAATTCTGTAGATGACAGAGCAGTTCCTAACATTTAATTTATTCTGTCTTATCTCTCAGGTGACAGTCAGCCAGGGCACCAGCAGTGGTATCTTCTCTGGCCTTCTAGTAGTTCAAAAATTGAGCAATGAGCACTGGTGACCTGGACCACATTTGAACTAGAATTCTATGTTGTACAAAGAGTCTCCACGGCTGCAAGCAGTTCCTTGTCCCACTTACAGCTAAAAACCAATCTAACCTGCAAAGAAACTGAAAGTTTATCTGAGTTGTACATTGTCCTGATTTTTCCTCACATGTTGACAACAAAACCAGATGAATGAAAACTTTTACAGACACAAAGTACAGTACACAGAAGTATGGGATTACTTTGACCATCTATAGAAGTATTCTCTCACTAACAAAAAAAAGGGCCTGCTATAGACATATAATAACTTAGAATCAAGTAGCTTATATGAGAAATTACTCTGGTTCCACAGCTGCCTTCAAATCAGATGTGGGGTAGGATATCAATTCAGAAATATGCTGGCCAGCCTTACTGTTCTCATAAATATTTTGCTATTTATTCATTCACCATCCTGTAGTTCACAGGAAGTGATTGAAAACAAAGAAAGTGAGGTGAAAATCACGACGTCAAAGGAAGAACTAAAAAATAACTCCACTTTTGAAAGTTATTCCAAGGTCAGATCAGGTATAACTTAAGCCTGACCCAGAAAACACAGAATACCAGTACAAGAAGATGCCAAAGATGTTTTTGCAGTTTCACCTCAGAGTTGCTTGCCATGCTGCTGCAACAAGAAAGAATACTTAATTAAATATGTGCTCTTATAGACAATTCGTTCTGGCCTGGCTAAACCAGAGGTGTGTTATTTAGAACAGTGACAATTATACTTCTTCAATAATTACACTCTGTTGTTTTTAAAACTTTTGAATGATGAATTGCTGGTGTAATCTCCAGAGAGAAGTGTATAATCCCTTTACTGTGCTACAAAGTGCCCCAGGAGCACCATATTGCTGAACATCCTGCAGGCACCAACTGAGACAGCTGCCAGGTGTTCTTGGGGCTCAGGGCACTCCAATGATACAACCATCCGTCTAGCAATTGTTGGATTCAATGCCAAAAAGATTTCTTTACATCCACTCATGTGTTAAAACAGCATCCATAACATATTTCACCCTCCAAAGCAAGAATCCCCAGAAAAATCAACTACCATAAAAAAAAAAACACGTATACATTAAGAGAGAGATTTCTCTGGCATAATTGAGAGCTACTCTCTTAATATAAAAGTGCAATATCAGACAAGGATTTGGCCCATCCAATTTGAATTCTATAATATATGCATTCTTTACAATTAAATAGTTGAACTGTCAGCTCCATCTAACTGCCTCATTACTGTTCATTTGTTTCCTGTCAGCATCACAAAAATAGTTTGGAGAAGGATTTTCCATTAAGAGAGGGCTCACAATGGAAAGGGGACTCCTCTATAAGGAAAAGGGAGAGCATGTAAGCAGCAGAGAGATGAGTGCAGGGGAAGCAGAATAGTGGGCCACTCAGTACTGAGGTACAGGATCAAACAGCAGAAAAATAAACTATACCTGGGGAAATGAGGTTTGGAAGGTGTTAAAAGTGCAGGTAGCTATTTAAGTAGTTTAAGTTAAATGGGACATTATGTACCAGGAAAGACAAATTTCATGTTCCCCGTGTCCTCAGAGTGTAAAAAAGGTCCCTAACAAGCCAATTCTCAACAGTGTAAGGAGATAATGCATACCCTCTAACCCAGTATTATCACATCTAGAGATCTCCTCTGTGCTGCTTGCAGAAGAAAGCCTCAAGGCAGCATTATGTCACTGAAAGCAGCACTGAAAACTACCCACTTGGCATCCAATGAATAGGTCCTTATTTTCCTTTCTTTCTTATGCTACAGGCTGTGCAATAGTCTGATCATCTGAATTTCAGAGCAGTTTTTGCATGGAAAAATGCAGCCTAAAGTGCATAAGCCATAACACCTGCCTGCCCGTACTAGTAGTCACAATAACCCCTTATAGTAGTCCCCACCATGCTGGAAGGAAGACCAGTGCTGTTCCCCCCTTCTCTTTTCAGAAGTGAACAGCCAGCAACAGAGAGTCAGCTGGAGAGTGAGAGGACTTCAGAGTTTAATGCTCAGCTCCTGCTGAACCCCAACCAACCTCCATTGCTGCAGTGTTCAGAGGAGAGCTGGGGAGAGAGAACCTGTCCGTGACAAACCAGATGGGAACCACCCACACTGACCAACCCTGGTCCTATGCCTTCTAGTGGAAGGGCATTTACCTCTGTCCTTTGTTTTACAAGGGCAGTGGATTAATGTATTTTTAATAAAGAAAAAATAGCTTACAGCCACATCCTTACTGCACAGTGGAGTGCAGTCCCTCCTGATACTAAGCAGCCTAGCAATGGCTTTGCCTTACACCCAGCCAGGAGAAGTGCCATCCATCAGGTTCACTGAATTAAACTCAGTACAGCACATGAATAACTGTAGACCATTTTTCTGCACTGTGAGAGCTTAAAAAATAGAGTAATAACTCAATTATGTCTGATTATGAGACTAATATGATTGATTTTATGACTAACAAGGATACTAGAGGGAATTCTCTTGGTCCAGTGAAATCAGTGCCTAATGACACAATGTCATGTATTGGCAGAAGCACCATAAAGATGTTTCACATAAAAGCCCATAATCTAGCCAGCTTCAGAAATCCAAGCTGAAATCCAACTATATCAAGTTGATAGCAACTCTCCCAGTACTACACAATAACACATGGTCATTACATATTGTTATTGTACAATGTTTTCAAACATAGCTTGTTTCTGTCTACACTGCCAAGAATCTAATTGTAATAAGTGACTACCATATTACTAGCATGAATAAGACCCTGTTTTTCAAGGGCTGCATTTTTCAAAATGATGACTGCAAATCAGAGTCTAATGCTTACCAATTACTCTCAAATTCTCATTATGTGCCTGCATAAGCAAAGACTTCCAAGGGGTTTTCATGGTGCAACAGATATGCCAATTGTTGAGAATAATTCCTCTTCAGCATGTCTTCATAGGGAGGGAAACATCAACTCAAATAGTCAGGAAAAAAAACAGATAGAAGGGGATGGCAGGCCTCAACCATAAACCACTGCACTTTATATACAAGCATTTTCATTGTAGCATTTTGGCCTATATTATTCTCCACCCCAAATACCCATTTAAATTGCATTATCAGCTTTCCTCAGAACTGTGTGTAGAAACATTTGTATGTTTCACATGGTTCTTCCCTCTTTTCCAAAAATTAACTTTTCCCCACATTAACACCAAGAACTCACTTTCTGTTAATTGCTCAGTAAAAGAGAGCACCTTGGGGCTTTATTAAGTAAGATTTCTGAGACTGAACCATGTGTGACCTAAATTGGCTACATAAGTGCTTTCTGGAGGGCATAGAGCAGCATTCAGAAACATAATCGTCTTTCACCTTGATGTTAATTATATACTTTGTCATTCAAAGTAAGTTATGGCCACGAGCTAAAGCATTTGTAAAGTAAACATGTCAGGAAAGCAAGATACAGGAGAATTAATTAAAATAGTAAACTCAGCACTATTAAAAATGCCTTTTCTTTTTACTCTCAATCTCTAGTGTGGCCTAAACAGAAAACAACCACTGGTCTCTAAAAGAAAGGCAGCAAATTTTCACCTCTCTAGATTGCTTTGTTTAAAAATAAAAATATAATGCACAAGTCTTTTCCTCGGAATATGAAAATAAAAGGGCCTTTCTGGTTAACAACAATTTGACAAGCAGGAAGTGCCTCAGGGTCTCATAAAATACATTTCCTGTAGAAAAAAAAATGTTTTACATAACCTATCATTTTTACATATAATTTTCTGTTCAGGTTTTTTTCTTCCCTTTTTTATACAAAAACAGAATCTTTATTTTTGAACTGTGTTCTACTCCACCACAGTCAGTATGACCCTTTTTTGAGAGTGAGTTTTCTGGTGGGGTTTGTTGCATGCTGTTTAAGACAGGACCATAAGAACCCAACAAAAATCACCATGATCCAGAAAGCAAAGTCTCCGACCAAAAGAGATGGAAATCATAATTTATTGATTGCCAACAGCAATTAATGATGAGTTTAGAAAAGCATGTTCCAGACCCGGCCAAATTTAAAACACTGACTCAGCTGATACAAAAGTACTAGATTTTACAAACAGATTTTTGAGGCATTCCAGAAAAATCATAAAGATGCTAGAAAAAAAAAATTTGGTTTTTTGCTTTAAATTGTTATCTGCCAGACTGTTAACAGGATACAGTACAGATGAGGATACAGAACAGAGATATATCAGGTTTTTCCTGTAATTTCAAGCTTTGAAACCACCCTGCTTGCTTCCTACTTCCTAGCCCACCTCAGCCCCTCAGATGTCCCCACTGGGACACTGCCTCTGAATCCAGGCTGTGCTTTCTTCTACATTGTCTCCTACATCAAACTCCAAAATTCAGTGTGAAGAATTACACTCCTCATTTTCACTCTCTTCTCCATCCACCATTTGTCTGCCTGATACCCAAATGCTAAGTCCCCAATGCTCCTCTGTAATGCCACAAAAAAAACAAACTAAAATATAAAAATCAATGTCTGTAGCTTCAGAAAAAATATATGACAGATTTGTACAAGATGAGTCCACTGAAAGGTTCAGTACCTGGGAAAATATTTTGGGGAAGTTGGTTTTGTTTGTCTTTATGCTTTCTTTCTAAACCAGTGCTGATGAATTGAGTTAAATCAGACTGCTGACACAAATAATCCTTTGATCTGAACTAGCAGGGCTGTTCTTATGCAATGTCTGTACAATGCCTCCATTCTCTGCTCATTCTTTTATGTTTCTGTATAGAAGCTAAGACTAAGGTTCTTGCAAAACAATTTTGTTGATATCTGACATACTTTATAAACTGTGCAATATTTCATAAACCTGTAACATCACCCATTTGAGTCATACTGGATATTAGTTACAAGTATAATAGATTAATTTAATATTAGAAATAGCATTGTGAAGCACTTTCTTTAAGATTACAATACTAAAGTTTAGATAAAGAATTTCTCACCTCCTTCAGGATATTAACTGCAGACCAAAAGGAATGATGAGGGCATGGACTAAGCACACAGTAGAATTAAAAAAAATAGGGAAAATTTTTAAGCTTATGTTATTATTTTCACTTATCAAGTTTATTTTATTTTCCTTTATAGGCTACAGTTTAAGTCTTAACTCAAACCTCTAGAAGGTACTAGAGTCCCCCTGTACGGGGCACTCCCGAGCCTGGGACCACTCACAACAAGGACATGGAGGTTCCTGAGCATGTCCAAAACAGAGCAGCAAAGCTGGTGTTGGGTCTGGAGCACAAGTCTGA
This sequence comes from Calcarius lapponicus, assembly GCA_039654755.1. NCBI lineage: Eukaryota > Metazoa > Chordata > Aves > Passeriformes > Fringillidae > Calcarius > Calcarius lapponicus. Next base: position 43,314,830 of record CM077468.1, on the reverse strand, counting down.
TGAGGAGCAGCTGAGGGAGCTGGGGTTGATTAGCCTGGAAAAAAGGAGGCTCAGGGGTGACCTTATCACTATCTACAAATGACTGAAAGGAGATTGTAGCCAGGTGGGGGTCAGCCTCTTCTCCCAGGTATCAACTGTTCAGACAGGAGGAAATGGCTTCAAGTGTCCCAGGTGAAGTTTAAACTGGATATTAGGAAAAACTTCTTCACTGAAATGCTGGTCAGGCATTGAAATAGGCTGCCCAGGGAAGTGGTGGACTCACCACCCTTGGAAGTGTTAAAAAGGCATCTGCATGTTGCACTTGGGGAGGAGTTAGTGATAAACAGGGTGGCGCTGAGTTAACAGTTGGACTCAGTGGTCATGGAGGTCTTTTCCAACCTTAATGGTCCTAAGATTCTATGAAAGACCTTCTCATTTTTCATTTCAAATCCTCATCGAAAATCCTCTGCAAGATGCTCAGAGATTTCAGTTGCTTTTGTCTTCTTTGTATCACTTTAGGTGAGACGTACTGCTTGAAAAAACACATAGTACTAAACTTTCCTAATGTCCATGAACATTTTGAAGTATTTTGAAAGAAGATGCAAAATTCTCCACTATAGATTATTAGAAAAGTTACTACAGGCCACTCTTATTTCCCTTCCAATTTCACTGTTTTCTATGTCCTTTCTTAGGAAAAAGTGTCAACACCATTACCAAACTGATCATTTTGCTGGCACTTTGGACAAATATCCTATGCTCCATTATTAATAATCTTTCTGAAATGTATCCTTTTTAACAGTACTATGTTCCCCTCTATTTTCAAATTGGTAAATAACAGCTGAGGAATCTTATATGTTGCAGTTGATTCCGATGGGTTATCATGTTCAGGTTGCACTATTGTACTTTATGACATCACTATGATTGGTCTGGAAGTCAGCCTTTTCCAGGTCTTGCCATAAGAACTGCTATATATAGCACATGAGAAACATTTCAGAGATGACTAAGCCAGTCTCCTACTGTGATGTTTTAATTACATAAATCAACAACCACCAAGAATAATGATTCAAGGTATCAGGTTCCCACAACAGTGATGCAATTTATTAATCCACTCACTGTTACTTGCAAAATAAGCAAAGCTGAGCTGAGATAAATAAGCTTTAAAATGTCATAATGACGAATAGTATCTAAAAGAGCTAAATTGCTCATAGTAGAACTGAGACAGAATGAACAGACAGTATTAATAAGTCACAGGCAGACAGATCTTCACCACATTCAGCAGAGTTGCAGGATCATTAGCTTCTGGCTATCACTTTCTTAAGGTATCCTAAGAGATAGGCTACTTATATTGAAATATTTTTTTAAGTATCCTTTACTTAGAAACTATTTTACAGAAATTACTATATGCACGTCATGAAACATTGATGCAACAAATAGATCCTAACTAACCTGTAACTGAAAAAAAAAAAAAAAGGAAGAAAGAAATAAATTACTTGGAAAAGGCTGAAATATCTACACAAGAGAGATATGATGCAGGTCAGAATGTTTATGTAAAACTAACAGAGTAGCTGGAATTGAGTAGGTCCCACAGTGACAAGGAGGGATTTATGCAACTGAAGATGAAAGAGATGTTAGTAATTTCTATGTATTTATTAATATTAGCTGTAGTAAAAATTGTTTAACGCATTTCTGATCAGCTGTACCTCACAAAAGTAACAGCTGCAGCAAATTATTTCAGTGGTCATTCTTAAGAGCGACTTTATCCAAAGAATAAGAAATCAACAACAAATCAATATTTTCACCACAGTCATCTGAAGTACAGATAAAAGCACTATAATTACATCTAGATATGAATATAGACATCTGGATATGAATATAATCCCATCTAGATAGAATCACATCTAGATTAATGTAAATGCAGTGAAAACTATGACATGGAAAGTAGCAATGAAACCAATCCCAGACTGATAGAAGAACACCCTTTAAATTCAATCCTTTACTCTCTTCAAGCTTAAGTCTCCAAAAAGATTGTCTAGGTCACAACTTAAATTACATGTACCAACAATATTAATTATTAATCATAAAGCAGTGTTTTATTTCAGTTATTTACTAGTACATGAAATATACTTAAAAAATTATTCTACGTCTTTTTACATTTTGATCCTATTAAATTTATTGGGAGCCTTTCTATACCCTGCCTTAGCCCTGAATGGGATTCACAGACTCTCCAGTGAAAGAATTCAAATAAAACAAATACAAATAATGAAAGGGTTTATGCAGCAAACATATGAAATATATAAAAGCTAAATGAACTAACATTAGGCACAGGTCTGGTTTAGTATGCTGATTTTGGCAAAATGAGAGCTATCTTCAAGAATGAGGAGCCAGAATTCTCTCTGTTCTTCTTCCCAGCTGACTGAATTTACAGCTCTGTGAGAAAAGTTTAGTTCCCACAGGCCATTTGGCCCCTGTTCCCCTGCTCAGAACACTAGCTGGTCTGCAAATTAAAACAACATTTTCTACTACAGGGTATATGCCCCACTAAGTCTACATTGACACTAGGTAGTACAATCACCTTGGGGAAAATTACCAAAGACTGCTGGGACAATCACATACTTGTTGATATCACTTACTGCTCTTGGAGCAAAAGCCTTTTGTACCACTAACTAAACTAAAACTTTCAATCTTTTTGAAACATAAAGGAGAAACTATACTGCTCATTTACAGTAATACAGGAAATTTTTCTTATGTTACAAGATATTGTTAAAAAAATACAAACCAATGACTATTCTCACAAAAACCATGAAAAAAACACATTGGATGCTTTCACTTGCAGCTATTTTCTAACCAACTGGGATTGAGACCAGTTTCCAAGCATTAAGAAACTGCCATTTCCGAGCAAACCAGAAATGTTTTCTGGTCAGTATTTCTGTTCTTGCTCTATTTGAAAGAAGATAAATTTATATACACCTACTGAAAACATCACAGCCCAATTCTTTAGAAAGAGAATTCAAAAATTTTCAGCAAGCATACCAAGAATTAGCTGATTGTTCAACAACATTGTGTAGTACAAAGTAAGGCTAAGGCAAGAATTAAAATAAATAAATGTTCCTAATAAAATAACTCTTTGCAGCATCCTTTTGATGGTCTCTCAGCAGGGCCTCCCTGGCTTCAAGGGAGTCAACAGCTCCTCCCAGTTTTGTATCATCTATGAACTTGCTTGGTATCCCTTCAAGTATTGAGTCCAAGACATTTATGAAGATGTTGAAGAGCACAGGATCAAGGATGGAGCCCTGTGGAACCCCATCACTGACCAGTCACCAGCCTGATGTCACCCCATTCGCTGTAACCCTTTGTGCCCAACCTGTGATCTAGTTGCTCACACATCATATGATGTGTTTATCCAGCTGTCAGCTGGATCCGGAAGGATCCTGTGAGAGACAGTACCAAAAGCTTTACTGAAATCCAAAATGATAGCATCAACTGGATTCCACTGATCACCTAGGTGGGTTATCCTGCCATAAAAGGAAAATGAAAGTCCTGATAAGCAGACTTTACCTTTTACAAAACCATGCTGGTTGTGACTGATGACTGTGTTGTCCTTCAGGTATTTTTCAATAACTCCCAGAATAATCTTCTCCATAACCTTACCAGGCACTGAAGTTGGACTAACAAGCCTGTAGTGTCCAGGGTCATCCTTCTAAACCTTTTTGAAAACTGTGACTATGTTAGCCAATGACAGTGTTAGTCATCTGGGACCTCTCCAGATTCCCAAGATCAAATATAGTCAAGAGAGATCTCAATCTCATAAATACCCATAAGAGCTAATTCACAGCATTTTCATTATGTCAGTCATTGCCTACAGCTGAGAAAAACTAAAATAAAGTCAAAAGAAATGAAACTATTTTACCACACATACAGAGAGATGGTGGCAGATCTTGGAATGCAGCAGCCTGGTTTGCTTTTAAACCATGAAGCCAAAGTCACATATAATGCCAGGGAAGGCACTATAGTTGGAGTGTTTGACAGTACTACAACTTTGCGCCACTGATGTCTAAGAATAAATAATAAATAACACCAGGATGAAAAGTAGACCTCATTCAATTCTCAGAGGGCTTTCCTCAAGTATTCCTCAAGCAAATTCCAAATATCTTGAGCAGAGTTTTCAGAAGGTCCCTTGAGGTCTTCTATAGAATTTTTCCTCTATAAATGATAATATGCTTGAGCTGAAGCAGTGTTTCTATCAACACTTAAAAGCATGGCTAGCAGTTGATTATGACCCACCAAGCTACGAAATTTGAAGCATACAAGGATATTTCACTTTCACCAAGCAATTTCCATTAGGAAAGTGCAAGTGACCAGTTTGTATTTATTTATTATCATTTAAGGCTTGTTAAAGACTTTTAAGCTTTTCCTACCAAGAGAGTACCAGCTTCTTGTTTGAATAAAAATGATATAAAGTATAAAAGTGGTCAGAAAATTAAATTGCCAGTACACGACTGTAGTGATAAAGGCCAGTGCAGCACTGGATAACATCTTTAAGAGTACATGTGAGAAACGGTCCTGCAGTGGCCAGGGCAGGGGAGAAGGACGAAAGTGCTCCAGACAATGCAGCAGGAGTTCCTCTGCAGACACTGAGGAAAACAATGGTTTAGCAGGCTCTCACTCACCATTTTGTGATGTTAATGAACAGATGTGCCCCTGCAGCCCTTAAGCATTCACAATGAAGGCAGGAAATGTTTTAACCCCAGCCAGAAACAAAGTGCCACACAGGGCCTCAAGATAAACTTGTGGCTCAAGACAAAAGCCAATTTACTAGGGAAATCAAAAGCCACAGATGCAAGCAAACACGGCAACACCACCATCACGCAGCATCACGCAGCCATTGTGACACCGCTGGTGATGCTGGCTCTGTAAAGCGCTTCCATCACAAAGGGCCCCAGCCTGGCACCCCTATAAAAGCAGGGCAGCCGCTCCCAGCACTCAGCGAGCACCACCATGGCTGGTTACCGTCGGCGGGGCAGAGGGCACAGGAGCAGGAGCCGGAGCCGCCAACCCCTGCGGAAGACACGGCGCGCCGGCCACAGCCGCTCTCGCCGCCGCAGCACGCGGCCCAGGGCCGCCGCCCATGGCTCCCCCATCATCGTGCGCCGGCCCCCCAAGAGACGCATCCGTCAAGAGGAGGAGGAGGAGCCGGAGGATGAGCTCGATGACCTGGGAGAGATCCCTGAGCCCGTAGACAACTTTGAGCTTTAGAGCCAGAGCCGCTGAGAAGACCAGCCAGCACACGGGCCTGGCTGCAACAATAAAGCATAGCAACCTCGCATGATGACTGCGTGTGGGCCTGGTTCACTGTCCAGCAGCAATAGATCGCTCGGTGTCCGCCTGTGTCCCAGGGGTGAGGGTGGCCCACAGGTCAGTGTATCCATGTCCATGCCCAACAGCAGGATGTGTGTGTTCAGGCAGGATGTTCTGTGTGTAATCTGTAGGTCTGAGGATGCTCACACATGGCATGTGCATGTCCAGGGTTGTCTTCGTTTGGGATAAGGTACGATTGTGTCTGCAGCCCAGGGCCTGTGGGGAGTGCACGTCACCAAGGACATGCGGATAACCTCTGCTCCTGCCACTGCTCCCCTGGGCTCCCTTTCTTCGGTCCCTCTTAGTGCAGGGTCCCATGGGGCTGAGCAGAGCCCACAGAGAGAAGAACCCTTCCTGTCTCATGCCCTCTCCTGTGGCACTGCTGGGGTTAAGAGGGTAAAGGCCAGACAAAGCAGTGCAAGTTGCTCTGCCCATCCAACTCCTGACTCTCACCCTGGCCATTCCCCCACTCCTGGCAGGGTTGTCACATTGCCCTTCACAGATCTCCCTGTACAGAGACCCCCTGACCCTGCAACATGCTTCTCAGTGCTGCTGTGCTTCCACTCACCTCCTCCTGGTTCTCTGTGCCTATACTGCATTGGTGAGGGCTCCAGAACAAGGAGACTATGGAGAGCATCTGGGAGAAGATGCCACCAATTGCCTCACGTCGGCCAGTGTAGTGCCAGCCAGGTCCAAGAAGGACTCACCACTGGCCAAGGCTGAGTCCATTCACAAAGGTAGTAGTACCTCAGAAATAATGTCTTGTGGAATACATGTGAGAAACAGTTCTGCAGAGGCCAGGGCAGGGGAGAAGGAAGAGAGAGGGTGCTCCAGACAATGCAGCAGGAGTTCCTCTGCAGACCCTGGGGAAGACCATGATTTGCAGGCTCTTACTGTGCAGCCCATTTTGTGCCATTGGAAAGCAGATGTGCCCCTGCAGCCCTTAAGCATTCACAATGAAGGCAGGCAATGTTTTAACCCCAGCCAGAAATAAAGTGCCACACAGGGGCTCACTCTCCCCACAAGTTTGCTAGAGGAGAAAGTTGGAGGAATAAAGATGGGAAAACTTGTGGCTCAAGACAAAAGCCAATTTACTAGGGAAATCAAAAGTCACAGATGCAAGCAAACACGGCAACACCACCATCACGCAGCATCACACAGCCATTGTGACACCGCCGGTGATGCTGGCTCTGTAAAGCGCTTGCATCATAAAGGGCCCCAGCCTGGCACCCCTATAAAAGCAGGGCAGCCGCTCACAGCACTCACCGAGCACCACCATGGCTGGTTACCGTCGGCGGGGCAGAGGGCGCAGGAGCAGGAGCCGGAGCCGCTCTCGCCGCCATCCCCTGCGGAGGACACGGCGCACTGGCCACAGCCGCCCTCGCCGCCGCAGCACGCGGCCCAGGACCACGTCCCACGCCATCAAGCGCCGGCCCCCCAGGAGGCGTCTCATAGAAGAGGAGGAGGAGCCGGACGATGAGCTGGATGACCTGGGAGGGTTCCCTGAGGCCATAGACGACTTTGAGTTTTAGAGCCAGAGCCCCTGAGAAGACCAGCCAGGACATGGGCCTGGCTGCAACAATAAAGCATAGCAACCTCGCATGATGACTGTGTGTGTGCCTGCTGCACTGCCCACCAGCAGTACATCATTCGGTGTCTGCCTGTGTCCCAGGGGAGTGGGTGGCGCATAGGTCAATGTGTCCATGTCCATGCCCAACAGCTGTGGGTGTCACAATATGTGGGATGGTTTGGGATCAGAGTAGCAGGCCATGGACACATGCACACCTTTTCCTGGACACCCCTGACTTTTCTCTCAAGCTACAGATTTTATCAGTTTTAGTCTTCTGATTCTCCCCTCCAGCAAGCTACCCTCAAACTCCCAGCAGCACTGTGGGAGAGGTCACAAAGCACCAAAAGTTATTCTTTGTGTGCGCTCTGCTCAGCCCCTTGGGACCTTGCAAAAAGAGGGACCCAAAAATGGACCCCACAGACTAGAGAAAAGAGCAGGGACATCTGTGTGGGCTTGGTCACATGAACTGCACAACAGGGAGAGATTACATGTATTGTTTATATTCATACTTGAACACCTTCAGAACTTCTGGCTGGATACCATCCAGGCCTACTCATTCTTACAAGTATGTTTTATAAAATTTATATATATTTTTACAATAATCTGTACATGTATTAGCAGCTATGTAATTTAGTATAAATGTTCTCTCCCTTTAAATCTCCTCAGAATGTCATTCTAGCAGTGGTATTCCACTTAAATATGCAGAAAGTAGTTTACTAATGAAACATTCCATGGGTTCTATAACTTATAAAAGTTTGCCTAGATTTAAAAAGTAATTGGAAGGATTAATGGAAGAAAATTCTGTCAGAGGCTATGAAATACAAAGACTTCAAGCCCAGGAATTATTGGGAGTATTCCCTGGGGAAGTATCATTACAAGTTTGACCTGCTCAAACAGTGCTTCAGCATTCACTGTTGGCCACTGTTGGGCATTCTTTTGTAATTTTGTAATAGTATGAGAGGCACAAAGCCAGACAAAGAGAAAGTTCCATCTTTTGCCTGATAAAATGTCAGACACTCAGAAACACCCATAAGTGAGAGCCGATTCTCAGCATATAAAAGAAACGTTTATTTATTTATTTCCTTTCTGTAGCAAAGAAAGATGTCCTTATCAGCCTGCTACGTTAAATCAGACCAGCATGCACTTCAATAGATGTGAAGTTACCATGGTGCTGATGGGCAAGTATCCTCTGCATACAAGCAATGGCTTTAATTTGAAGTTTGGTGAGCCCAAAAGACTCTGATGAGTCAGTGAGGTACAGAGCCTGAACTTGGTATTTAGTCTTCTTGGGATCTCGAAGATGTGATGTAAAGTGCACTGCTGTATGTTGTGCTGCATAAGCAAAAGCAAGGCTGTCTGGATGAAAACGTTCAGTGCAAAATACCCCTGCAGGCTCAAGGAAAGAAATAAATATGAAGGATGGGAGGAGTGAACAATCCAACACCTAAGAAAATTGCTAGGAATAAAGAAAAGAGCTGTTTAGCATTTCAAAACGTGTATTTCTTCTTGTAGATGCTCAGTATTCCAAATCCTCCAACAAACCCCGAAGTTCCCAAGCTAGAGTAGTAGCTGACTTGTTCCAAAGGAGATCACCCTGATGGATAGGAATATATAGAGCTGGTATGTCAGTGTGGACTAATCTGAAGCTACAGGGGTGATCTGCCAATTCTAACAAAGATAAATACAGCTTCTACCTCACAGTGTTTCACAATGCCAGGCACTGGCCATTGGTTTCCCCAACATGATGGATTTTATGGTCAGGTGTGGTGACATCTCATGACCTAAATAGCTTTTAGAGAACAGCTGGTTTGTTTTGAATGATGATGGATTATACTCCAGAACTCCCTGTGAAAAATGATGTCCCATGCTTGCAAGTATTGCATGGACATGGATAAGTGCCAGCCAGCTCTTAGACTTGGTAAACATCCTTGTGTTTTTACTGCATGTTTCTGTCAATATTTTTTCCCATGTCTTACAACTCCCTCCTTTGTTTCTCAATCATCCTACATGAATGGATAATCACATCTTCCTTAGTACTTCCTTGTAGAGTTAAATATGGAAATGCAAAGGCACTGAAGTAGAAATACTACTGAAGGTACCAAGCAACATCTGATTTCAGCTACAGATCAGCTACTGAATTTTGGCCATAGCAGCAACAGTGACTACAAACCAAACTCTTACTTTCCTGTGGTATGTCACTGCAGAGCTACACCATTAATGCCTCTCCCTGTCGTGCACCAGTCAAACCTGCACAGAAATACCACTGGTTATGTGCTCCCACACCCCCAGAGGAAAACCCTGTAAGCAGGAGTGCTGGGCAGAAAGAGCACAAGCAGGAAGTTCTGAATGTGATGGAGCCCACTCTGCACAGAACCAGATTGAATCCAGCAAATTTCTCCGGTTACTCTGTATATACACTAAAGCTAAATTTAGCCCCGTATGCTTTACCTACCAAAGGAATGGAAACATTTACTACCACAGAGTGTTGATATTGCATCAAAGAAGAGGGTCCATGTCTGAATTATGTAGAACAGTTCTCAAGCTACATACATATATAAATTTAACTGAGTTGTGGACTTTAATAAGGACTAATGAAGTAAGTTTCTTTGCACTATAGGCTAACGCACACCAGTAATTTCTGGTTTGAACAGAGAGTGCTGCTGTTTTCCTTCCTTTCTGTATTTTCCACTCTATTCTTTAAAGAATTTCAGTGTTTTGCTTTTCTCTTTGTGTTAAGAAAAAGCAGCTTCAGTTGAAGGTTTTTGTCTCTGAATGTTCTGTGTCATGTTTTGAATACCAGGCAGCATGCTGGCAGCAGGGGAAAGCAAGGAAGCACCCACAAGAAATGCCTAGTGGAGAAGACAAACACCAACAGCAAGAAAATAAACAAAATTCCAGAATATTCCTTCCATCTGTTTGCTATACCATGACCAAGTCCATTTTTAGTGTAACAGCCAAAGGGCTTTTAAAAATGCTTCAGTGCTGAAGGATGACATTTCCACTAAAGAAGTTACTGTACCACAAGTGATGACCTCTTTCCGGTTTGAAATGCATTCAGTACTGCACTTCTTCAGAAAGTGAGGGACTGTTTGTGGGCACAAGATGAACCCAGGTGAGCATTACAGAAGATTTTCATGCACCAATTTTTGGAATGCCTGCCTGTGACCTGCAGTACCCAAGCTGCTCCAGTCCTTCCTCAGCCCCTCACTTTAGTCACATCTCACATCTGCATCCAGATTGTTGTTGTAGTATCATGGAATCATCATAGAATGCTAGAGTCATAGAAGCGTAGAATCGTCATAGAATCATAGAATGGCCTGGGATGGAAGGGACCTTAAACATCATCTAGTTTCAGCCCCCCTTCCCTGGGCAGGGACACCTTTCACTAGACCAGTCCTGAATATCTATTCAACACAGCTCAGCCTGTGCCAGACCTTGTCCCATTATTCATGTCCATACCCAAACTCATTTCTACAGATAAAAGATCCATGTTACCAGAGCCATTTCAAGCTCCTTAATAAACTAGCTTGAAATAGAGCTGAAACCAAAGCCTATAACTGTGATACAGGCAAAACTGCAAAAAGAAGTCTCTGAGAATAATTCTAAAGCAACGATTTCCTGTCTAGGTATTATGGCTCCTAGTTCCTACTGTTTTGTTTTTGGAGTGTGAGTGTTTTACAGGACTGGAAGTAAAGGCACAAGATAATCTGCTTTCTGTTGGATTAGTAACCCTGCAGGCTGGAATCTTATCACTGGAATCAGAAACACAGGGAATGCTGGAAAACAATTTTTAAGCTCAGTCACAAACCAGCCAGTAATTGTATATAGAACTCTCTCTGGGAATATCCAAATTCAGCCATGGTCACACTTCAACTTCAGGCTAATCAACTGCACTCCAATCAACCCTGCAACTCTGCTGCAATGCAGAAAGTATCAGATCCATCAACACCACAGGAATTTAACATGACATACAGACAAAACAAGCCCTAACCCATATCTTCACCAAAGAGGCAGCTCCTGTGACATATCTCCAATTAGCAATTTACATGTTCTGCAATATCAGACAGACTCATTTCATCTTAATTTGTTTAAACACAGTCCTACCATCAAGTAAAGGTTTCACTGAGAGCTGATTATGATCACTTGTTCTTGTTCAGCATAACAACCAAAGCCTGCCTTGATATCTGCTCCCTCTGTACACATCAACACTGTCTTTAAAAAAATTTCCAAATCAGGCCATGGGAGCATGTATATGCCTAGGGAATTTTTCACAGAAACAAATACAGTAAATCAAGCCAGTAAACTTATACTAAAGACGTAAAGATAAGTGGTCTGGTTTTGGGTTTTTTTCAAAACCTGACATTTAAAAACAGTTCCAGAAACTTTCAGGATTTGTTTCCTTAAGGGATGGGGAGTATTTTACAGCCAAATTCCTCTTTACTAGCTCATGAAAACTGCAAGGAAAAAAAACCACAATGCCATTCACTTTTATTTGTTACAAGCAGAACTCTCACTGCAGGATGTTCAATATATATTGGAATCCTGATATATCATCCTCTGTGCATGAAGAATAAAGGCAATTTCAAAAGAGTTTCCTCCAAATTAACTAAAAAGAAAGAAAGGGGGGGAGGGGAAGGGGGAAGTGAAAAAATATATGTTTGTGGCTTGCCTTTCTCAGACACTTAGAAAAAAAAGAGATAAAAGTCAGTTTCCCAGTTGCTAGCGTGCAAGATATTATAGAAAATCCAAGTTATCTGATGACAGAAGGGGCAGAAACCTAATCCTACCTTATTCAAAATGCATAGGTTATTTGAACCTAAGAGAAATTTCCTCAAGCTATTTCCACTGCAACATCCATGACATTCAGTAAGCAGTTCTTATTTTATTGATAATGTTTGTCCCTGCCCAGAACTTGTGTACAGCTTTATTAATCTGAAAGACTCAGTAAGTGGTTGTCATGCTCCAAGGTTTCCTTAAACAGACTGATATCACCAGAGCTTTCTAACATTCAGTCTCTTTGTTAACAGAATGGCAACTTCTGTCACTTCAGAAAGAGATTCTGGTGTACTTTATAAACTATGTTGCATTAAATAAAGAAGGAGGCAGAAAGTTTGTAAGGATATTTGGAGAGTCTTCTAGTTTGCTGATGTTTCAATTCCCCAAATGCAATACTCATTATGATTTCTGGACCACATGCAGAGACAAGGGAAAATAGAAGATGAGCTGAAGAAAGCAAAAATTATCTTGAGCAAAGCAGGCAGATGTCTAATGGGAAATACATCTTCCTGAAAGGGTAGTGGAAGTCCCATGGAAGCGAAAATCAAATTTACTCAAAGATCAGCCTCAAGACTGAATTTTTTAGTAACATTAGTAATTCAGGCCCAGTAAGGAGGAAGAATTATCTAAGCCTAGATAATCTCAGCATAACTATGAGTTACTGATGCAACATGAACATTAAAGATCCAAACACGATTCTGGAACTTTTCAGGTAAATATTAAAAACAAACAGGCCAGTAAAAATGTCACTATGATCTCAAATATGAATCAGTTGCTGTATAGGTCCTCTGACTATTTACCCTGAGAATATTAACCCTGAGATTAACCCAGCTGGCTAGAGCATAGTGCTAATAATGCCAAGGAGGTCACAGGTTTGATCCCTGTATAGGCCATTCCCTTAGGAGTTGGAATTGATCCTTATAGGTCCCTTCCAACTCAGAATATTCTGTGATCTATAACAGGAGGAAGGGGTTTTTTATTGTTCCTACCTCAAAGAATGAGATCACAGAAGTAAAGGTTCAGGGAAGGGTAATAAAAATTTTCAAGAGATTTGAAAAGATCACAGAAAGAGACGCTGAAATAGCTTCAACTGTTTGCTTTAGAAAGGGGCTGCAAAGGATGAGACAAGATAAAAGTACATCAAATAAGGAACCATAGCAGAAAAAAGAGATGGGGAGTTTCTGTTTTCTGTTGCATAATACCATAACAGGAAGATGTGCAATGAAACTGTGAAAAGTGAAAATTGAAAACCAGCAACAGGAACTCATTCTTCATACATCATGTAGGCACAAGGCAGATTTTATTTTCATTGGAGGCTGAAGATGCCAAGAACTTAACAAAATGTTGAAGGAACTGGGTGTTTACAGGGCATAATACCATATTCTGAAACCACTAAGTTGCATACACTCATCAGAAGACATTTCTTCCTCACTGGTATTTATGTTATCAACCCCTAAATCTGCCTAGACAAAAGATAAATTGCAGGTAATCCTTGGGTGTTTCTTTGTATTCAAGAGTCTGACCTTGCAAGAATCTGGCAAGAGCAAACTCTTGTCCCAGTTAACCCAATCACAACAACCAGAAGACAGCTCTGAAACCAAACTTAACCAAACCAAGCTAAAAATAAAATTAATCTACTTGCAAAATACAAACACACTATTTCACACTATTTTAAAATACAAAAGTTACAATGCAAATAGTAAGAGAACCATTTGTTTCTACCCACCCATGTAAAAGTGTTGTTTTTACCCAGCTGACAAGCCAAGTCTCAACTCCTACTTACCCATGCAGCTGAGAGCTTTCCTTTGGAGAGACCTTTTCCTTTTTCCTAAAATTTCTGACCACCTCAGCACTATTAACAACTATTAGAAAATATTCACTTTCTGTGAGGCAAATGCGTACTTTTATGCCTGACCAAGCAATGTTCAAACCTGAAGATGAAGCTTTTTCCCACATCAACATTCACACTGTGACCCTTCACTTTGATATTGACTTAGGTCTTATGAAATCTTACTAACACACACTAGACTCCATTGCCATTCTGGGAACAACAGAAGTGTTTCTGAGTAGGTTGCTTGCTGAAGAATTGTATTAAATCCTGCGTTCATTGTGGCAGGAAAACCATGAGGATAGATGCCACTGACCAGGTTGGGAGGTTGACATGGCCCAAGGAAAGGAAGTCTGTTGCAGAGCCAGACTACCTGAGCCATGTTTATTGTCCATCTCAGAATCTGTCCCCAGACATGTTTCTCTAAGATATACATGTCCCTGTGGGAAGGACTCCTGGTGCTTCTACTGCACCTTTCAACCTCTCCACCACTCAGACAGGGGTTGTCTGTACATGAGAGAGAATACCAGAATAAAAGAGTAAAAATAATCTCTTGCCTGAGCAATTGCCTTCTCTCTCAGACAAGTATTTTCTGCTTTCCTACACAGAAAACACAGTGCATGCAAGATAGCTGCCTCAAGGGTGGATAGGACAGACATTTATCTGCTGTATCTATAGGCAGAGGAGAGACCCTAACCTTAAAGTTTGCTGGCACTTCTCTTCGCTCGTATTTTCTGGACTTCCATTAGAAATCAAATTAATTTAATTTCTGAACTCCCCACACAAACAACCTCCCTCAATATCCATCCACTCCATCGCCTGTCAAACCTGGCTAACAAGAGAATCTCAGGCACAAAATACTTCTGCCAAAAGCATGACTTCTTCAATGCTTTAAACTACTCCCAGCAAGAATAATGGAAAGGGAGCTTCTTGGGCTGTATCTATCAATTTTTATTAAGCATTTCCTTCAAAGCTGTGAGGCTACTCATTCCCCCATCTAGTGACAGTGAAGCTCTGATCTGGGGAAGTGCTGAAAGGTTTGGGGAAAAGATGAGAGCCAACAATGTGAACACAATCACCACAGCTTCAATCTCACCCAAGGCTATTAGAGGATACATTGCTGGCTGCCAGGAGTCACACAGAAACATAACTGCTCTGCAGACTTCAATATACCTTGACAGAATCAGATTTTTGTGAGCTGTAGATTGCATTTTTTTCCTCCCTCTTCCCAAAACTAGTTTGTTTTGGTTTTGGTTTTTTTTCCTTCCCTTCCCAGTGTACTCCATACCCATTTAAGCAAATTTTCTCCCTGTTTTGGAGGTAGGGAGCATTGTACTAAGCATATCAGAGGTCTGGCACTCTATGGACTGTTGGTAACATTTCAACAGGGTTGTGACGCACACTGCAAGAACAGTTTCAGTATTTGATGAAGATTACTGAAAAGCCAGTAGCTAGAAATCAGTTTCAGTCTGAAGGGGAGGCATAGGAAGAACACATTACCTTTTATGTGCTTGCAACAGGGTACATTAACATCCCCTGAGCCACTCGGGGACTTTGAGATAGAAGGAGAATGGAATGGACCTAGACCTTGATTTGACCTGCGATTCCTGTGCTCTCAGGAGAACCCAATGGGAGAAACAAGTTAAGTGACCAGCTAGTCTGAGTCAAAGGACATCTGCAATAGCCTTGCCTTTCAGGAATGTAGAGCACCCACTGGAACTGACCCAAATTAAGCTGTTCTGAATGGTCCTGTGGCAGTGGTGACAGACCTAAAAAACCTCTAACTGTCCTCTTGTAGGCATGCCCTGTGGACAGCAAAAGACAGAGTAGGGCTTCCACCTGACCTGCTAAGTGACAGTCCTCTAAACCTATTTTTTTGCATAGTTTATCCAGCTGTGTCATAGATACAAAGAAAGTTCAGGTCCAGATGGATAATAAATTAAGGCCCAGCACCACAAACATTTTCAGACTGTTTTTAGTATCATCTTGGTTTCCCCTAATGGCACTGAAGAACAGCCCAGAGCTGGAACTAACAAAGCCTGCTAGGATTAATCTGGCATGATACTAGCTCTAGGATTTGGAATACACAGATGTCCTGATGCTTTCCTATGCAGCAACAAAAGGTCACATGAACTTCCTTGCTTTAAACTGTTTTTACTCCACAAAGACATCTCAGCCACTCTCCACCCCCAGTCTCCAGGAATGTGTTCTTGAGCCCAAGCTGTCATGTACCAGCATCACTCTCTGTTGAGACTGATGAGCCATAATTGAAATCAGTGTACCAGGGAACATAAGGAAGAAATACCCTAACTCTGGATCCACCAAACATGGTCCACAATCAACAGTGATTAGAGCAGTGGGTGCCAAGGTTTATTTATGGTGGGAAGCAAACTCCAGACCACGTGCTATTAGACATGCTATTTCATTTCCCCTGTTTTCTTGGATAGCCCAGCCATCCAGTACACCGAGTTATGAAAAGCTTTAAAAATATGTAGAAGTACACCAGAAGTGACATTACATCTGTGGCTTCCAAGGTTTTATCTCCTAAATGTGAATCATTATTGTTCACCTCAACAACTACTGCTACAATAGTCAATTGATTAAAGAGCTAAATTCAAGTTCAGTTCCCACTGACTTTCAGTAGAGTCAAGTTAGGTCCCATTTCAAAATTCATAAAACTCCTTATGAAAGTTGCTTAATGCCATATTTTAACATACACAGGTCCTACTTAGAAAATAGAGAGATGGGAAGGTTGTGATCTGTGTACTGAAGTGAGAGATTTGTTTACCTGCAGGAGCAACTATATAAATTAGCTTTTCCCTAGCACCACCAGAAACCTGGAAGATAGCTCATGACTGATGCAAGGTGCATCCTTCTTTCCTCTTCAAATCCTCAACTACATTGCAAATTATATCTGGGAAGGAATATCTGTGCAGCAATATTTTAAAGAGAGCCCTGGATGGCAAGACGAGATTCTGGCTCTACTACCAGTCATAACACAAGGTCTGACAAGACCACAATTGGATGTGACAGGCTTAGCAGAAGATGTTTTGGTTGTTTCAAAAACACATTCTATCTGCTAAGACTGTCAGACCAGGACTCTTATCCAAAGCCAAACTTTGCCCAAAGTAAGCAGTGCTTGATTCAGAAATTTGCTCCTGTCCATTAGTATACTACACAATTCAGAAAGAATTAATTAGAAATGCTTGTCCAGGGGGGAACTGCTCCAACGTCTGCTATAAAATAGTTGCAGGTGACTTGCCAATCACTGCTTTCTCAATGCCTTGGTTTGCTCCCCTGAAAAATAGGGTGGTATTTTTTAGACTGTGGAACACTTTGAGACATTATGTTAGAAAAGTAAAAGAGTACAGACAAAATCTCCAGAAGAAATGCAGCAAAATTATTCTCTCAGTTTTTACCAGTCTACTAAAATTGTGAATGAAAACATTTAGAACAGGAAGTACCATCAATATCCTACATCCCACAGGATATCAAAAGAAATAACAATTGTAATGAAACAGATGTGGACTACACAAACGTGGAAAACTGTGGTCTAGAACAGAGAAGTTACTTGCTTATGACAGCACTGTTGGCAGGACAGCTGACAGCCACTTCGTGTTTCACATCCATGTGCCCTAGATTCTGAACTCTGTCATACCACAAACACCATTGGACACTCAGCCCTTCAATGCAAGCACTGTATAGAGGACCTTTAATTCTTTGCAAGCACTTCTGACAGGCCTGATTCCCTAAGTATTCTGCTCAGCTACTTCTGCATTTTATGCTGTTCATGTGCAATCATAAAGATACAATGTACTTTTCAGCTGCTCTGGTTCTCAGAATGCTGTCACACTAAATTTTGAAAGTGTGAAACTCAAGCTAGTTCTCAAGCTCCAGAAACAGGCTCAGGAAATTTCTCATTTCAATGGGACAAAAAGTGGATCTCACTACCCACTTTTATGAGAATCTTCAGAATGACAGCTCTCCATATTTTTCATCAGTAATTGTCCAACTTCTTGATTGTGTTTGTCTCACCTGGTCTTCCCCCAGCATTTCTCTGGCACAAGGTGGGCCAGCTTTCTGCAGCTGAAATCTCTGCTAGCCTTAATCCTTCCGCTGTGAGAACTCAGACTCCTGGCCAGCTGGAACAAGCACCCCTTTCCCCCACCTCTGTAACACGAGGCACAGATTGTGGCTGTAACCCTGACTGCTATGTCAGAGTTAGAGAGAGAATGAGCAAGCATCAGAACATGTTTGAATAGAAAATGCTTCTCATCCACTTTGTGAATACAGTTCAGATATGACATCACACTGCGCAGTGTTACCTCACCCTGCATTCCACCATGACAACCAGAGCAGAATTTTGTTTCTTTGTAGCCTTTTTATTACTGCTAATTCAACCACAGTGGCATGGTGGTGAGCTGCCTCTAGAACCTGGCCCATGACTCAGCCACAGCACAGCTCAGGGTCACCCATTACTGTTTCACAATCTCAGGAAATTTATCCTTTTCTAGCAGCAAGTTAGTTAAGTCTCAACCTTCCCACAAGGAATTAAGTGAGAATGAATGGCGCTGTGTCCAGCATTCCTTGCTGGAGGGCAGATTCATTTTAGTCACAGTTATTAGTTCCAAGATCTTGCAGAGAAAGAAAGCATTAATGAAGACACTGAACCTCATCTTGGGCTCCCAGCTGTTTTGTGGTGTGGGTGATGAAACAGGCTTGTTAAAAATATCCCATCAGAAATATGATCTAACCAAATACAGCTCTAGTTCCTTTATGGGATTTGTGCACACAGAGGAGAGGCTCTTGGTGTACAAGCTCAGAGGTTGAGCTATGATATCCTTCCTTTAATAAAGCTTTCTTACAGCCATGTGCTAAAGAGAACTCTCTTCAAAAAAGGAAAAACAAAACAGAGCAAAAACCAACAACAACAAAAACCTACAAAACGTATTTTTGACCCTGGATCTAAAGAGCTAAAGTAATTGTACTTGCAGTAACCATCAGGATTCTGTTGAAGCTTTTCAGGTGTAGTTTCATAAATCTTACTATCTTCCTCCACAACAGAAATTTTCTTCACTGAGAACTTTAGTGAAGCCACTTTTTTTTTTTTTTGAAGAGTGCATTATCTGCTAAGCTGCTACAGCAACAGCACAGAGCTAGTCAAAGCAGGAGGTGAAAGAAAGCGCTCTGTCCCTTTGAGCAAAAAAGGAGCTCTTTTAGTTAGAGAGACAGAAGACTTGAAGTCAGAAGGCTTCCATGTACCAGCTTTAGACTTCTGAAGTGTTTGAATTAGAGACTCCCCTAACCTCTAGTAGGGATTCCAGTAAGATTTTGCCTCTAAGATCCCTGTGTTCTTGCTCTCATTTGCAATGTTACTGAGGCCACTGATGTAGGCAGTAAGCATTTGTCAGATATTTCAGTTGTGTTCCAATTCTGCCTAAAAACAGAGACAGAATATGAGAAAATAAGAGTTACTTATATCTCTCATTTTTAATAGGGTTCTCCAGTCCTCCATGGAAATATTCTGGATAGGATAATGGCAGCTATATTCTGCTTCAAGGCCTCTACTCCATTCCAGTGCCTTGTCTCACTGTATTCTATATGCACAGCAATAAGAATGCTATGCAGAAAAATTACTGCTTCTTTCCCAAAGACAAATGTCAGCCTAGCAGGATGCCATCTGCTTCTGCCCCCAGTGTGTTCCTGCTAACCCTCAAAACACCTGCTTTGTGACACACAGAAAACGCAGAGTTGCCAAGCAGGAAGAAGTAGAAGTCAGGGAGCATGGAAAGTCTTCAGGCATCCCTCTTATAGCATCACCATCCTTCCTGCTGGGCCCAATATTTGCATGGTCTCTCTTCCCAACAGGGATGGGGTCAGATGCTTGACCAAACCAAGATGCAGGCAGCATAGCTTTTGTCATTTATTTCAGGGACTAGGCAGTACATATTCATTCCTGCCACTTAGGACAACTTACAGAGTGGTTCCTGTGTTCCTCCATCTGTTTACTTAATATCCCTGAGCCAGTGAAGGCCAAAGACAGACATGGCCAATATTAGGGGACTGAGTTTCCTTGCTTGGTTACCACCATGCTTTTATCACCACTCAGTCTTGCCCCATCAGTTTATTCACACTTAATGCTGGCTCTGCTCAAGGATATTTATATTCTACTTACAGCATTAAGATCAAATTGGATTCCAGGTAAGCCAGAGTAAGTCTCCAATAGACAAATGAGAGCTTTTACATACAAAACTTTATGGTCAACCAAAAGGATATAAACTGTGTGAAAATCAAAGAAAAAATTTTACATTATTAGTTTATTTCATGGTCCAGCAAACTAATGTAAAAGTAAGAAATACTTCTTTGACTCAAATGATCCCATTCCTATTGCGGATTATCACTAATGTAACAAATGCCTAAAATGAAGCATCCCAGTATCAAGTTCTCATTCTTTCAGTGCAGTAAGTTGCCAGCCAGAGGAATGATGTTGACAGTGAGTTTTTTCTTCTCAGGCCTTGTATCCATTCTATGAGTACTCGTGGTTTTTTTCCCCTTTGTAAATAGGTTAGATTCTTTCCACTCCTAATGGTTCTTAGCATTAGCCATGATTCTTTATGAGGGATGTATTTCTGGGAAAGAACCAAATAATAAGTGACATAAAAGTAAAACCTAAAGTTAATCAGGTAATAATATAGCTTAAAAACAAGCACAGAACAACAGAATAGGCAAAAGCTACCTTGCCACTGAAACATTATGCTATTAGAGTTGGGACAGGCCAGTCAGTAATCATCTGATTCCAGAATTAGATACAGTTTAAGTAATTTTATATGTACAGCTAAAGTTAAGCTACAAAAAGCAAATAAACCTGGACAAGGCCTGACAAGTTTTACAGACTGACATGATTATTTAATGTTAGAAAACTTGAGGTCTGTTATCAGCTCTAGAAAAATCAAGCTTCTGGGGGACAGGACTATACAGCTATGGGCAGGAAACAGACAAAGCCAGGAAAGCACCATTTCAAAAACACCAGGAAAATACAAATATTAAGTCCCAGTCTATTCCAGCTAATCCACATGAAACAGTCCAAAAGGAAAAAGCAAAGATACAGAGACCAGACTGCAAAACAGACAGAACACAGGAAGACCAGGGTGAGGTTTGGAACACAAATCTGAATAGGAACTGGAAAACCACTTGCAAACTACGGATTATCATGGAAAAGATGGAATTGAGTAGAGAAGTGGCCTGAATCGTTTACAGCTCATATGGTGCTTTTGTGTAAATCCCCCCTTCATGCCAGTGTATCACTGTTGGGTTTTGGGATAGAGCAGTTCAACACCTTCCCCTCTGCTTGACTGCAAATGCAGTTGCTGTCTCTCCATGCATTCACTCCAAGTCAAGAAAACAAAAGCCAGACATTACAGTGGGTCCCCAACAAACAAACAGGCTTTTGTATGATCTTTCATGCATTCTTTGTTTCTGGATATTGTTTAAAGCAGAAAGTTCTCAATTTAAAAGACAAGGAAGGCACAGCAGTTAGCTGAGGACATTTAGTCATAAATATAACCACATTATGTAAAATGCCTCCTAACTGGAAGAAGCCATAAGGGCAGTATCTCTTACATATGTAGATCTCACAATACTTCTGGTGTGACAGCTCAAGCACAGAAAATCAAGAGACAAACAATTCTACTTACAGTTCATCAGGAGTAACTTCCTTCCTCATACCTTTGTAACAGCAGAAGTAGAGCCAGAAACCTCTCAAGCGAAGTGAGAAAGAACAATGCCTGTGAGCACCTTTTTCTCTTAATTGGCAGACATACAAATTAACCCATCTCCTCTCACCACTAGGGGAGGGCCACGGATCAAATCCTTCAAGGCAACATCAGATTTAGTTTTGTTCCTGACAGGTAAGAAACACCCAACTAAGATGGGTTGCTTGTCTCCACAGGACACCAGTACTGACCATGTAGAAAACAATCCCAGCAACCATTAATTTTAATTCATCCTTTCAGCTTTTCCTGACATGTAGAGACTTGACAGAAGAACATGATGCAAACACAAAGGAAATGTTCACAGGAAAAACCTGCTGTAGATAGACTTTAACATAAAATGCCCATGCATTTACCAGCAATTATTTCAGAGATAGGAGAGATCCCTACATCTTGTTTTATGATAAATGACTGTGTGAATTGTGACTGGAACTATCTGCAGGCCTTGAGACCCATGAGAGAAAATGAGGGAAGGAAATGGGGCTCCAGCACTCTCTTGGTGCTTTTTGTTTCCTTTTTATTTTTATTTTTTTTTAGGACAAGACATCTCTACTTATTAGGCATAAAATGGCTTTACCTCAAGGTTACAAGATCTTCAAAAGCCTAACAATGAAAGAGACAACATGCAGAGAAGTACATGTCTGGAAAGCAGGAAAGCATTGTGAAATTCAGGCAAAACCACACAAAAATTAATGCATCTGCTCCTTAGAATTGATTTAGAAGGTGATTGAAAGGGAAGAGTATTTATATTCAGAAAGGTATGCCCAATCCCTTGAAAGAACAATTCTTAGTCTGAAGGTTAAAACAAAATATTCTCTGCTTTAGTACAGCTCTAATTATTTGAAGTGTGAGTTTAAAAAAGCCCCTACTACTCAAATGTGTAATTTTTTTTCATACTGTAGATATTTACCAATACAAATAGGTTCACAGTTACCTCTCTGTGATCACCTTCACATGCAAAAAATAAGTTTCCTGTCCTGATATTGCAAATTCTGTAGGAAGATGTATATTTAGTGTGGGATCAAACTGAAGGTTTTCTAAAGCTTTATGCTTTTTCACTTCTCAAGACATTCACAAGCCTATGATACACACACTAGCACAAAGAACAAGAATGAAACCCTGAATCCAAATAAATTATTCAGTACTGATTGGGCATTACTGTGTAAGAAGCTCAGAAATTCTGCATACAGAGAAGATGAACTTTACTCTTACTCACATTTCAGAAAGAACTCTGGAATTGTTGTTATGAGACAAGTTACAAAGGGCATATTTCCACCATCCACCTTTTTCCTGACAAAATTTGATCACCTTAGCCCTATTTCATCGCCTTGTCCTATTAGGTAAGCGTAGTACTGCTTGCACCATGTACACAGACTCACAACTCAAAATGCTCCCATTTTAAACTGCATTCCTTCCCCACTGCAGATGTGAGTAAATGAACTCACTCATGTGAGCAGAGTAGGAGTCAGGCTAAATGGAAGTTTGAAAGAAGTGCTCATCAAAATTTGCTGAAATGCAAAAAACCTAAGCTGGCACTGCAGCCCTGGCAGCCAAGGAGCTGGAGTGCCCTGTGCTGAGGTGAAGCGCTGCTGGCAGCAGGGACAGCAGCTCTGGCAGCACTCCTGTGCCAGGGACGCCTGCAGGTATCTGGTGCGTCTCTGGTGCCTGCTCAGGTGCACGTTTGAGTCCAGGCAGCCAGTCCTTGAAACTAAATGCAAAGTCAAGAGACAAACTTCTAAGTGCTGTTCTGCATAATGAGGATATGGGCTTGTTTATTGCTCCACCAGTTAAGAAAAACCTCTGATAACACCAATATCCCAGAATTCCCAATCCCATTCCCCTCCCCAGCCAAAAAAAAAAGTTTATATTCTCTACTGTTTAACCATCATCCTGATCACAAGATATTCTCACTGTGGGTAGGATTTACTACTATTTTAATACAGGCTGGAGGAAATAAGGTAAATTTAGCAGTAAGATTTTGCAAAGTAATATGGGGGCACTGCTTCCCCGATACAGTGCAGGGTGTGTGTGATCAGCCACACCACTTGCTGGGAGCGGAGGCAGGCTGACAGGCTGGTGGGTTAATCAAGGATGGGCTGACAACTCATGAAGTTCAACAAGAGCAAGTACAATGTCCTGCACCTCAGGAAGGAACAACTCCATGCAACACTACCTGCTGGGGACAACCCAAATGAGGTTTTCCTGCTAGGAATAATTCAGCTTTTCAAGCTATGTGAGCATAAAGGGCTTTTCTGTTAATTATTTTGTGAAACAGTGCCCATACCTGCCATTCTGTAAGTAGTCAGGGGAGGAGGATAAAATCTCCTTTTGTCGCTCAGGAAATGGGATAATTTTCTTTATGATGATTTTTTTAATCTTTGGCACAAGCTGCGAGCACATATTTGTTGAGCTTCTTGGCATTCTGCTCATGTCTCTGGCACTAACACCTGCTTAGAGCTTGTGAAAAGTGTTCTCCTATTCCTAAAATTTCATCCTCCTTCTCCTGTCCACCCTCAAATCTCAGTAGATCTCATAAAAACCGGCTGTGATACCACTTCTCCTGCTGATACACAGTGAGCTTTTCATCTCATTTTTCCTCAGCAACACATTTACTAATTCTTCCTTGGCATTGCTTATAACCAGATATTAACAGATCCTGTGAGAACTCAAGAGTCAATGATTTAAAACAGGCAAAGAGGGAGAACATAGGAAAGGTGACTTTTACAGTGGCTTGCCTGCTATCAGTTTTGACCCAGCACCAATCTCTTTCCTTCTCCATTCCCTCTTGTGCCTGGAGCAAGGAGCAAGCTGCTGGTTACAGGCAATTTTCTGCTTAAATAACTTGAGGTGAGGAAATATAAAACCAAGGGGTCACCAATAGATGCCAGTGTCAGATACAGAAAGATTCCCGGCCAGAAATTTTAGGACACACTGCACACGCACACACTCAGCACTCGTTTCCCCTTATGGTTGAAAAAGTGGAGCTTCATTAATTAATACAGGGAATGGATCTTCAGTAAATCCTCCCTCCATTCTTTCCCACTCAGGTCCCTGCTGCCAGCACTTAGAATATACCCAAGCTGTACTGCTCAGTACTCAATCTGGCCCTGCTCAGGAAAGCAACTGTCAAGGTACTTCAGAGCTGCTAAATATTTCAAGACCAAATACATCAGTATTAAAAGTCACTCAAGTTCTGCTGACTCAATTTTGACCATTCAAGCTGCTGCTTTCATCTCTTCTCACTAGGAATAAAGATTTCCAGCAAAATGGTCAGCCAAGATCAGCTTTTGTGTACATGATATAAAATCATCTGTCCTGTGGTTGTATTAAGTCTACAGAGCTATCAGGGGAATCACTGAACTATTATTTCAGTGTTTTACTACAAGAAAGATGATGTACTAAGCTGCTGTTGAGACCTAACTCTACTTATGTCAAGATTTAAACTGGGGAAAATAAAAACATCAAAAACTATGAAAAGATCAGCAAAATATTTTGTTCTGATGATGTGCTACCATGATTTTCAACATTTGTAAGTAAGAGCACAAAACTGGACAGTAGGATATAAACAACTTCACTGTCTGTTCAATAAAAATGTCTTTCAACACTGTTGAATAAAAATTTAACAATGTGTTTTCAACAGGAGACACGGTTTAGGGTAGGAAGTTATCTATTACAGCTTTGATAGCTGGCAACATTATTTGGCATGCTATGTTTCCATGCATGACTTTTTTTATGTGGTTATTAACTAATAACTGTTCACAAACAGGGTAGAGCATTGACATTACATCACTAACTGCTGGTTTGCCTATATTTAAACATGTCAGGAAAGTGGCAATGAAAGAAGTGTGGCCTTTTCCTTGTGACTTTCAAGCATACAGGAGTTATTTCTGTTTTGGCACACAGTGTTCATTTGCTAGCACAAAAGGTTTTTCTGGGCCTCCTTAAAATTATTCAGGAGCAAAACTGTTTGTAAATCACCTATAAATAAGCAAGAGATCTTTCTAAAAGACACTGGGAAAGGTTTTCAACTCCCACCAAGCTGGGAATATAGGACCTTCTATTAAACAGCAGAAATCACAGTCATGGAATGGATTGGAAGGGATCTCTGGCAACCACCTGTTCAAACCTGCCAGGGCAGGGTCACCTAGAACAGGTTATACAGCAACTGTTCCAGGTGCATTTTGCATGTCTTCAGACAGGAAGACTCCACAACCTCCCTGAGCAACCTGTGCCAGTGCTCTGCCACCCTGAACATAAATATGCCCTTGTTCATGTTGATGTGTTTGCCCGTTATACCACAAGGGAAGATTTCCCTTTCATTTGCATTATTTCCTCTACTCTGGAAAATTAAGCTCTGAAGTCAAAGCTAAAACTTGGAGGCCTGTTTTTTTGAAAGGGGAAAGAATATTCCACTGACTCCATCCTAAAGGCTAGTCAGCAGAGATAAAACAAAGAGGTCCCTTCCATGAAACAGGTCTCTAGATGCAGCTAGACCATAGCCATCATGAGGGGATTCCAGCACTGTCCTTCAGCTCCTGGACTTCACTGTACAGGTGGCAAAAACTTAGCTGAAAGGAGGAGGTAGAAAGAGAGAATTCACAGCTAAAGACAAATTGCCAGTGGAAAAAAAAATGCTAGTAAAAATGCATTACTCAGGTGTATTGCTGCAGACTGGATTATTTCAAACTCTGAACAAGGCAGGACTGGCCTGCAGAAGCTATGGGCACAATCCCCAGCATACAGACTGGCCATTGTGCCCCCCAGCACATGGCCCACGTAAGACTGCTGTGCATGTACACTGCTGTAGCTGTGTGTAAACTACACATTATTTACGTCACCCCTGAATTTGGCTTGTTACTTTTCCCTTTTAATACAAGTTGGCTTCTACAAATGGCAATTAAAACTAACCTGGCAAGTGGGAAAACACCTGTATAAACCTCTCATTATTCTGGCATTCCACACTAATCGTAACACATTTTAAGAATTCAGTTTTGCCTGAGGTGGACAATTTTTTTTGGTGTTTTACAGCCAGTGAACTTCCACCAGAGGAGCTGACACTTTCTCTGATCCCCCAGTTTTAACATCACCAAATCCTGATTAGCTTTGTGGATTAATCAGGTCTCAGGCCTAACAGCCAAGATGGATTTTGCCTAAAGCTCTAGTCACAGTTGACTGGGCAATACCTGTTATAATTCACAGGCACTGGCAGATCTGCTTCTGATAACTCCTTGGAAGCAATTACCCGTCTTGCTTCACGGATGCCACGTGTAATATATTCTGAAACACTGAATTACATAGAATTTACTGATGTCTTGAGTTTTTTTATTCAAACTCAAGACTGATCACATTCATCAAGAGGGCCACAGGCCTGGAACCAGTTTCCAAAGAACTGCAGCTTGCTTATCATGCAAAGGTAGTGACTTCACTCTGCTTTCCTGAGAGAACAAAGCAATTTTGATTTGGAACGGGTTTTGCTTGGGCAATTTGAGACTGCTTAATCCGGAAACTACAAAATTCACATCAACTGACTATTTGCCTGAATTTTGAAGGGAAACCTAGCTTCACAAATCCTGCTATCAAGGCAATTATTAATTAAAAACCATCTGTTCTATGTACAGGATGAAGTTATAAGGACTGAGAAATACAATGTTCTTCTACAACCCCTATTCTGTTCTCCCTGAGGTCAGTAATATTTTGGGCAGGCAGAAGGCACCATGCTGACAGAAAGGAACAAGATACCACAAAGAGGGCTTACCTGTCTTGATACCACAAGGGTTACTACATGGAGATATTGAAGCCAGATTGGATGGGGGCTCTGGGTAACCTGGTCAAGAGGAAGGTTCTCTGCCTGTAGAAAACCAGTTTGTCTTTAAGGTCACTTCCAACCCAATCTGTACTATGAAAAGTTTGTGCTGCTTACTCTTTTGAGCCTTGAGAGCTCTACAGGACCTTTCCAGACCAGTCATGATCGCCATATTGGGAAGAAGGAGGGAAGCAAGTGATTCTGTGACTATCAAGAAGGGAAAAACCTCTAGTCTTACTAGTGTGATCCTAAGATATCAGCTATCAATGAACTGAAGACATTCAAAATAAGCCCTGTTAGAGAAAAAAGGGAAGAGCAGGGGACAGAAAACTGCAAGGTACACAGTTTCATTTTTTTAGTAGCCAAAATGATGCAAGAGCCTCATGCAAGCATATTATTAAGCTCACTACAGTGAAAATAAAAATAATTTTCAAAAAGTATTCATTATTTGTGGTTTGACAGTTTCTTCTATCTGTTGGAATGAAACACCATGTGAAATTTGTAAAACTAGAAGTTGAAACACGACTCTCCAGAAGAAATTTCACAATGCCAATGCCCCAACAACCTTGGAATGTTCAAGTATGCAGCTGAGCAAGGCTCAGCTATTTCAGTAACAGATCTTGAAGCCTAATATTTTCAGTAATATCAACGTCTGTCTTTTTGCTCTCCTATTTTACCTATTTTCCTTTATTATTTTTCCTTATTTTTTTTTAATAAGGTTGGCCAAGTATGGATTCCTGTGGATAAAGGGACACCTCAAAAGTCTTATTTCCGAAGACAGGTTTCTCGTCCAAGTATTGCAGGAGATGATTTCACAGCAGTTGCATTAGATGTCTGGAAACAAGATGAGAAATCGAAACCTCAAATCTTTCATAATTTTTTTTGCTCTCAGTATTTATTTCCTGTAAGAGAATCTGAATCCTCTTCTTAAATTCTCAAAGCAGTTAGTAATGGCTTTGGGTTTAGTTGGTCCAAAAATTCAATCAAGTTTTATGTAACAGAGACAATAAATTTCTGTAACTTACTCTATTTTCACTGGCGTATTTTAATCCAAATTCTATTGTGGGAATTTTTAACAATTTAAGCTGTAAATCTGAATTCATTTTTCCCCCTATTGCTCAGACAGTTTTTCAGCGGAGCATGCTACAGAAATAAGAATATTTACAGAAAAGTTCTAGATTTTGATGCTTTTTAGTCAGGTGTTTTTCAAAACCATCTGTTTAAGAATACAAACCTCATACTTAGGCATTTTTGGAAGGCATTAGAAAGTGTCATCACATCTTCTCCCTTTGAACAGTTGAATATTCACCTTTGCACCATCCTGTCCATAGGGAACTTTTTTATTTCATCAACTTCAACTGATCCTGCTTTGCATGCAGGCCTATGTGAGACTGAAGGACAGAGGGAAAGGCTTGGCCAAGTGAAGGAAAAAGGCAGCATGATTACAATTCACAACAAATCCTGGACAAAAATCCTAAGAAGGATTCAATAGCATTGTGTGCTGACCCTAGCCAGCATCCAAACACTCATCCTTCCTTGGCTCACTAAACTTTCCTGTGAGACAATTTTTTAAAAAATCATAGGAAGGAAAATAGCTTATAGATAGAGATATTGACAATTTAATAAGAAAACCAAAAGCTGTGTAAGTAAAACAACAAGAAGGTATTCATACCTTGCTGATGGCAAGCAGGCAGATGTTGAGCCACTTTCTGGGAAACAGTGCATCTCCACATGTAGCAGTTGCTTGGAAAGAAAAATGCCACATTTCCCTGAACTTTAACTGTTGAGCACATCATACAATGCGGAATATCCCTTTGGTTAATTCAGGTCACTGTCCCAACTTTTTCCCCACTCAATCTCTCGCCCACTGCTAGATTATTCACAGGGGGAAGCCCTGACACTGTGCAACATGCAGCAGTAATCAAAACACCAGTGTTACCAACACTGTTTTAGCCACAAAGCACAAGCTCCTTGTGAGCTGCTATGAAGCCAAGTACATAACTTCATTCGAGCCAGGACCAGTACAAATACACATGCCATGGCAAGGTGTAAACCCAGCCTAGGGTACTCCACCCAAAAAGAGTTGGGATTTCTTGTTTTCAAGGAGTGCACCTCGTGCATTTAACTCCACCTTTCCACAGCTGTAGGATAACTAACAAAAATGCAGAAGGACAGAACTTTGGGTTTGAGCACTTATCTGCCAAGTAAGTACTACAAAAAATGTTTAGTGTGATTTTATTAAATTAGAAGAAAGAAGTAAAAGCAGGACAACCTCTCATTCTTGCAGATGACTTTTAGACTTTAACACTTCCACTTTAATTCTCACTTTAATATCACTTCTCACTTAACCTGCCTCCTTACAATCCCAAGAGCTCAAGCAAGTCAAAGGTGGTTTACCCATACTCAGCGCTATATTTTTTCCTTTAATTTTCAGCCTTCCATGGAAATGCTCTCCATAAGTGGTTCTGCTGCCAGTCTTATGCATGATTGCATTAATTAAAATGCTAGAAGGGATGATTTAAGAGTCTCATCATCAGGCTTGGCATAATTAGACTCCCAGACCCAGTGTCAAATGCTCCCAGGGCTGCCCCAACCTTTCATCCTTCTAAGGCAGCTGTAGGCAGTACTATACAACATGCTTTGCAGCAAGAACCATTTCTGAAAAAAAAAGCTTTAAGAGAAAGAAGACAGAGCCTTTCTTGAAACATAAAAAAACCTCCCTGGCACTTTTTCACAGAGTCCAGATTCCTGTTTATAACCACAGCCAAAGCAGCCCTAACATCTATGCCAGACGTAGCCTTTTTTTTAGTAATGCCAAGTGTATGAAGCTGAAAATTGCCTGGTGATCCCCTCTGGAGCAGAACATGATATGTAAATAGCCTCACTATTTATATCCTATATAGGGCCAGTTTCAAACTAAAATGAGAAAATTAAATGGGAAAAAGAGGTCAGTGCACTTAGATATTCTCCAGCTCTTGTCAGCATCAATTAAGCACAAAAGATCAAAGTATCAGAACAAGACTGCTTTCAAGGTGCCTCAGATCCTGCTGCACCGAGTTGACAACTGGGTATGTACCACAAAGGCTTGGCAGACAGAGCCAGAAGTGAGCCGCTGCAGTCAGTGATATGGGTCTCAATTACTACATTTTCTCTTTGTTCTTAGAGATTAGGTTCTAGCTTTTCCTGAACTACAAGTGCTGCTTTACATGCACTGCTTTTACAAATTAGAGAACACTGGGGAATCATCTTAATTGTTAAAAACTCTTGCCTGTTGTATAAAGGTAGTATTACTACAAACAAGCAGCTAAAATGCTCGTTTCTGGAAGACCAACTTAAGCAGGACATACACACTGCTAAAATCTCACAGCTGGGGCCTTGTAGGCAGAACTTACACAGATGTAGTCAGTTTAAACAAGGCACATGGTAGTTTAAGTAAGCAGTTACCATAAATGATGCATTTTCACCACAGCTGAGGTGCCAGCCTTCAAGCTTTTCTGCACTCCCTATTTCTGTGAGCGTTGTTGTACTGCCATCTGGTGGGAAGAACTCATAGCAAGGAGGATTGTCATGGAGGTATGTAACCAGAGGCACTGCAGTGAGTGAAAGGGAATTCTGAATTCGCTATTCCAATGGGAATATTAGAATATCAG
The DNA here is from genome assembly GCA_039654755.1 of Calcarius lapponicus. Classification (NCBI taxonomy): domain Eukaryota; kingdom Metazoa; phylum Chordata; class Aves; order Passeriformes; family Fringillidae; genus Calcarius; species Calcarius lapponicus. The sequence continues at coordinate 43,284,100 of CM077468.1, read as the reverse complement.
TTGTATTTTAGAATCCAATTCCAAAGTAAAATAAAGATACATGGATAACTGCTATATAGCTTCTACATAGTAAATAAACAAGACCAAGAGACGTGGGCTGAGCATCAGTAAGACAGATGCCACAGGCACCAAAGACTGTGACTAGACCGCAAATCAAGCCACATGAATAGATACTGACATTGTAATAAAAATTATCTGAAGGCCCACATGAACAGAAATATTTTCTAGGGGAAAGAAATTTACATTCAGCAAGTAAGTCACTAACTGGGAACTATTACAAAATTACTCAGAAGTGCACTGTGCTCAAAGGGCACACGTAGCTTTATGGATGTATCCCTTCTTTGAGCTGGTCTAGCTTTACAGTCAAATACACTTAACTAAAGGGCAAACGATGGCCTGTTTTAGTCAATTAAACAAATTAGTGCCTTACCTTGTGCCACTGGTTTTAATCAACTAGGGAATGCAGTGCCCATTCTAACTTAGAGCCTGTAAAAGGCTCTATTTACCCCATATTTCCTTTGTAGGGCTGGTCCAGTAGGGTCCAGAAAGGACCATTTGCCCCCCTTTAGCAGAGTCAAAGGTAAACGGGAAGTGCTGCTGAGTTCTTTCCTCTGCAGTGTCCAACCCTAATACAGATGGTGCAAACAGCTCTCTGTCTGGCTCTGAAGAGGAAGCAGAAGGGTAGACAAAGATGTCCTCTCACTTCAGAGACAACCCATTTTGAAAGATGACAAGAAGGTCTTTTGAGGCAGTTTTAAGACAAAATGTATCCCATCAGTTGCCTTTAGCCAGTGAGTTTCAGGCCAGGACTTGAGATAATGGCATGGAAATGTGACTGATCTATCCATTAATACAGCATGTCACCACCAAATGGTATTATTATTTATGTTTTATGAGTCTAAATGTGTTTTGTATGTTTCTGAGTGTGCTTCCATTAACTCTCAGGCACAAAGGAACATGTTTGCATTTAGCAGCAGACTGTAGACAATTTGTGAGAGCAGAAACTGGGAGAAGTGCAGCTGAGGGCTGCCATTCTCAGCAACAGGCACTAACTCAATAGCAAACCCCTGCCTACATCCCAGGATAGCGTGGTAGACTTTAAGAGGTCAGTGTTTTCATAAATACAAATTTCCTATTGCAAAAGAGCACAAGTCAGCTCACACAGAGAGTTATCAATAGTAATCAAAGCATTCTTCCTCTCTGGGTCATGTCGAAGTTGAGATTCAGGCATCCCAGGATCTACTGCCATGGCAATAACCAGGTTCTCTGGGGAGGTTATTGTTATCATCTTACTGCAAAAGTTCCATACCTTCTTGGTGATGTCTCACGGGAAGCTCCTCACAGCACTGACTCCTTCTCAGCACAGCCAACAAACTCCAGCTCTCTTCTCACCCAGCTAACCCACCCTTTTTTAGCACTCATCCTTATTGGACACAGCTGTGGCCTATTAAGGGCAGGGCTGTTCCTAACCTTTGGCAATTAGTACAGCTGCAACTCCTCAGGGGTGAGATTGCCTTCTGCACTATTCTCTCCCACAGGTTATGGGCAGTGCTTGACCACAGATTTCAAAGAGCAAGGGACTGATTCCCCTCTTCATCACCCTGCTTTGAGTACAAGAACACAGTCAGTTACTGTGAGGTCTTATCCTGAATAATTTATCAGTCTAGGAAACTAACAAGTGACAGACCAGGGGGTGTGCATCTCTGCCATTTGGAGGACAAAGGGATGACCTTCTCAGGCGCAGTACTTAAGATAATACAAAGAAAACTATACAGAAAACCAAGAATATGGCACAAATTTTGAATAACATCCTTGCTTTGACAGTGTATCAAGCACTTCAAATACTAGGGCCAACTTAATTTGGCCAATTGCTATTAGTCAGTAAGCTGATATGTGTAGTCAGGATTTGTCCCCATCATTATTTGTGCCATAAATTGTATCAGTTGAGAGGCCGGTTAATTCAGTGTGAGTTTGGTTCTAGGCACCTCAGAGATAAAATCTTTTCTTTTTTGTTTTCCTCCCAAAAATGTGATTCTGTAGTCACTGAAATCCACAGACTCTCCCAGAAGGGCATCTTTTCATTTAACAGGAGAGATCGCTGACAGGCAAAAATTCACACTACAGTAGGTAAGGGAAATGGGGAATTTTCAGAAAATGGCAAATAACTCTTCAGGAACATCACACAGTCTGTCTGCTTGACCAGATAACATTCGATAAGCTGAGAAAAAGGCCAATAAAAACTGCTTGAGTAAGAGGGAGGTGTAGAAACAGACCAATGATGATGAGCTAACTGTGCTGTTATTGTTAGTATCTTTTGCTGCTTGCCTGTGTTTTTAACTAGAAGTAGCTAAAATGCCTACATCAAGAACAGTGAAACTGAGCAAATGTCACATCAACAGACACTTCGGGGAGAAGGATAAAACCACATGAAGGAAAAATGGAAGCAGATGCACCACTGGGACAGAAAAGACCAAAATATGATGCATGGTACTTCAGAAACTACAGGGAGACAGACAAAAGAATAAGTTTACTGAAGTCAAACACGTATCTCTTCCTGTGGGAGATTGCTGGTCCCAAAAGAGGGAAAAATATTAGTAAATTTACTTTTCTTGGTAATCGTATTTGCTCCATTACATAAAAAAGTCCCTTACAGAAATGGTAGGCAGATGAATCAACAGATAACTTTACCCTTCAGATCCACTGGGGATGTGATGAATGTTTAAGTATTTCCAGTCACAGTACCAGAAAAACACAAGGAAGCCTCTTGCCTCTTAACTGCAAATGCTTGGGAAGTTTGAAAAGGGCGGACACCATGACTTAATGGGAATGAAATCATGACAATGGAACAAACCCCAAAACAGCAGTGATAGTCCATTGCTTGAGAACTTTATAGGTTTGGAAGCAGAAACTGGCCAGATTAAAAATGCCAGGTGTTAACCAAGATCCAGACCTTGTATTACTATTCAGACTTGTACCAAATCAGCCCACTTTTGAATTTCTCAGCAAGGTTCTATGTTTAACAACTTAAATCCAGTAAACTTAAGTTTGTGTTTAGAGACAAGACAATCCAAAATCCACATCTGGATCTAAAGGACGGAGAAAGAATCTTGGAAATATCATCTCTTCTTCCAAGAATTTCCAACTGAACAGAATCCACAGAACCACAAACACAGAATGGGTAATGTTGGAAGAGACCACAGTTGGGTCATCTGGTCCAACCTCCCTACTCAAGCAGGGTCATTCTAGAGCACATTGCACAGGATTGCATCCAGACAGCTCTTGAATATCTCCAGCGTGGGAGACTCCACAGCCAAATCTGTTCCAGTGCTCAGTCACCTGCACAGTAAAGCTCTTCATCATGTTCAGGTGGAACTTCCCATACATCAGTTCTGCCTGTTGCCTCTTGCCCTATTGCTGGGCACCACTGAGCAGAGCCTGGATCCTTCTTGGCACCCTCCTGTCAGATACCAACAGACATTGGTAAGACCCCCTCTCAGCTGTCTCTTCTCAAGGCTGAACAGGCCCAGCTCCTTGAGCCCTTCCTCATGAGAGAGCTGCTCCAGCCCCTTAATCATCATTGTTGCTCTCCACTGGAGCTGTGTCAGGAGCTCCAAGTCTCTCTTGGCCTGAGGAGCCCAGAGCTGGACACAGCACTCCAGCTGTGGCCTCACCAGGGCTGAGTGGAGGGGCAGGATCACCTCCCCTGACCTGCTGGCAATGCTCTTCCTGATGCACCCCAGGACACCACTGGCCCTCCTGGCCACAAGGAAGGGCACACTGCTGGCTCATGGACAACTTGTTATCCACCAGCACCCCCAGTCCTTCTCTGCAGAGCTTCTTTCCAGCAGATCAGCCCCCAGCCTGTACCAGTAAATGAAAGCTACTTCTGTCTCTGCAGCAAAATGAATGAACTAACACCTGGACAACCTTTCAGGTTTTCTGGACTTAGGTGCCCCTGTCCCTAAACAATTTGCTGTCTCTGGTGTTGGTGATCCTTTGAGCAGGGCACCGCAGCTTACACATCTGGACAGGCTTCATACTCCACAATCCTTCAGTCAGGGACCAAAGGTAAACTCTTCTGTTCCTCACTTCTAATATAGGAATGTATGCTAGTGATAAAAAGCACTGGAAAATGAGCCATAATTCCACTGTGAAATTAACTGGGCACTTACAACCAAGTTCAAACAATTTCCAGCTATTTTATGCTACTCATTTAACTTCAAATATTTCAGCTTTAAGATTTGTTATAAAGAGAAGGTACTAAAGGCAAAGAATCACTAAGTAAAGTTTCCTCCAGTTTTCCACCCATCAGATGGTTATGATCCTTAAAAACGCATACAAAGCAGAAAGCACTTCTCTTCCCACCACTTGATCCAGGATGCATCTTTTGGACATTATAAGCTGTCCCTTATCAAAAACCTATTATGTTTGTGCACACCAGCTTTCTCTCCCATCCTCCTGGGCATCAAGGGTGCTTTTGAAATGGAACCAAATTCATTTCAGGGAGCTTTCTGTAGTTGTATTTTATTCTTGTGTTGTCATGTCACAAATTCAGAGCTATTTTAGCAGTCTTTTAAACCTTCCTCTGCAGAAATTAAGTTAATTCAAATGAAAGGAAGGTATAAATAACAGGTACTGTATTTCTTTCTTGATCCTCGTTACACAGACTTCATTTGGGAATAACAGCCTTGTTGCACATGGCAAGCAAGATGAGTAAATAAGGATTCAAAGCAGTGTAATATGAGAAGGAAGCCTCACAATACAAAAAGCCTCATCAGTTAGTGTCAAACTATATTGGTATGGGCCAGTGGCTGCACAGCTCCATTCTCCTATCATGAGACTGTTGCAAAAGTGCATCTGATAGTGTGGTCATATCATGTCACAAGAACCTGCTTAAGTGACTGTGCCAGAAGACTATGACTGATGCTGTCACACAACACTGATATCTTAAAGGGACACTCCTGAGCTGTCATTGCTTGATAACAGCACATTTCTGTCATAAAGGCAAATCATCTCTGGGTTGCAACATATGGGATCATTAACATCTGATATGTATCCAGATACTGCAGTGTTCAGGAAGAAATGCCAAAAGCAAATAGATTTCATATAATCTGATTTTTGGGTGCCTAAATTAGAAGGCTAATCACCTCAGATCATCCAGAGACAAAAATACAAGCATTCAAAATACAATTTATAGCTACAGTTTAAACAATATTGTCCTTAGCTGCCTCCTGGAAGAACCCACTGCTACCACTGGGGGAAAACAGTCCAAGATAAATACCTACATTTAGATGTCAAGGGTTTGACACAGACTGGCTTGATTTAAATAATTGTTTGCAATATTATAATGCACAGAAGGCCCCACCAAACTCAAACAGAAGTAGTGGTACCTACAAGCGAACATAAATCCACTTTTATCAGTAGAGCCTCACTAGGTCCAGACTGTCAAAAAACCATAACACAACTAGTTTGCTGCTGTATTCCCTTCCTGTTACAAACAGGCAGGCAGTATTACAAAAATGCATACTCAATAGGTAATTAAAAACTTTTACACATCAGTGTCACAGCATATATCACAGTTGAGACAACCACAATACAATTCCAGAAAGCTTCAACCCACACACAGTAACACCATACCACATCAGAAGGCTTCAGGCATCTGCCCATAGAGAGTAACATCACTTCAAAAAGCTGCAAGCAGCTACCATTTCTTGCTCTTTAGCCCAACCTCTTCTTATCCCCTCATGTTGATGCATTGCACCTGTGTGTCTCTGTTCCCTTTGTGGTTGGTCAGTGCCCCTGGGCACTCCCTGGCTCATTGCTGTCAGTGCTGCTCCCCTGCTGCTCACAGCTGTGCCCATTGGGGATGAGGCTGAGCCACAGCACCACTCCCAATTACTACAAACTGTGTGCCTATGCATAAATGCAAGAAAAAAGCCTCAGAGATAATTCAGTGCTAGGTTTGTTGGTATAATGCTTCCTTCATTTCTTTCAAAATGCATTTTCAACAGGGTAGATGTGCACCTCGCTGACCTCACTGAATGCCCAACTACATTACCACCATTTTAGTCCTGCTGTTAAAAGGAACTGCATCATTTATACCTGTCTAAAAAAGCTTACCAAACCAAGTATTCAAATGAAATAGAATGATCTCTTTGCAGTATTCTTGAAATACACTGTGGTCCTCTTTCCTTTGAGCTGCAATTCAGAATTATCAAGATCTCACATAAGGCTATATGAAAAAGATCAACAGCAGGCAAGCCAAGCCAAGTGTTTCCCCAGCTCTGCCAAGAATTAAACACAGAGCTCCATCAGCAGGAGGGCTTTCTTTGGTAACAAAATCTGTCTCAGCCTGTTTGCAGAAGGTTTCCTAAGGCTGAAAATTAAAGCTTAAAGACCACAAGAAAAGCCTCAAGTAAAGGAGAGCTCCTATAGAAAAAAATGCTGTATAAAATTTCCAAAAATAAATAGGTAATAATTATTTCTAGTAACACAGTAATAGCAACAATAGTCCCTCTTTTTAATGATTCTCCTTCCCTAGAGATCTCAGCATGCTTTTTAATTTATATAAGCAGCAGTGTGCAGTTCACTTAATATTGAAATCCAGCCATCTCTGAGCACAACTGAAAAAGACAGCATGAAATAACATTTCATTATGTAAGAAGAAAAAAAAAATTGCTATGTTAATTTGAAATCACAAGGGAAGTTTCACAAGACATTTGGAGAAAACACCAGGGCTACAAACCACTCCCTGGAAAAGTGCCATTGAATATGTAAAAAACTGAAATGGTCAAGACTTCTTGCACGTCAAAAGGAAAAATTAGACTGCACCTCAACCCCTAACCCCTGCCAGCACTGCTCTCAAACAAGCTGGGGAGGCAGTTCATCAGTGATTGAAAGGGAGAAGCCCAAACACTGTATGGGAGTGCTCTTAATAGCAGCACTTAAAAAGGTTTGAAAAATGCACAGGCAGTACTTGCCCTGGAAATGGATTTATTGGGAGCATGAAGCAGCCTGCTAGTTCTGTTCCACATTGCATGTATGCAAGCACAGGCTGACATATGGACCATACATCTGACTGATAATGTCATTTTAGTTTGATTTGTCTTAGCACAGTATTAAAGACAAAGGTGCAATATGATGAATGAAACTGTAGCAGTACAGCAGATTTCTGAAGGAAATTAGTCTGATTTGACAAGACTGTGCAACTCAAAGATAAGTATCTTTCCTATAGCAATTCTGCTTATTAATTAGCAGCAGTGAAGAAAGAGATTGAGCATTTCACTTCCTTCCCTTTTTATTAATATGCAAAGTCAAAGTTTCTGTCATACAAAGCAAGATGGAATACTGTTAGTCCTATCCCAAAGGAACACATGGACCTCCTGTAATGTAGCACATACAAACACTTCTAACTCCTGCTCAGCTTTTCCACCACCCATCATTCACTCTCATCACTGCAAGCCACCAAGCATGTGGTATTTCTCAAGTACAGATCAAATGTTACACTTGGAAAGTATCATAATATAAATAAAAAAATATTACTGGAGGTAAACAGAATTAGAACAGAAATTTAATCCTGTTTTTCTTTGAAAATTATCCTTGTATTCTCACCAGACCAGAAACAGTAGATTGGAAACCCTACATAAGCTGTCTCTTTGAAATTCCTGTCATCTTGGATGAACCTAGATTTTACAGCTAAAGAACCCCCACCACAAACAGATTAAAAAAAAATAAATAAACACATCAGAAACATACTTGGGCTCACTTCATATTGTGGTACTGTGGCCAAAAAAAAGGGCATCAGTCCCAGAGCTGATAAACTAGAAATACCCCACCATGATTAAAACATGCTTCATTTGCTTTAATATAAAATAGCTAAAGCCAGCAAGACAGAATTGTCTTTTCCTTTTAACCAGCTGTGATGGCTCAACTGGCCTCTGATTACATGAGGCTTACAAGTAATCTGAACACATTTGTATGCAACTATTTAATAACACTACAGTGATTAAGTGTCTAAAGTTATCTTAACCAATTCAGTGAATATCTAATGCAAAGTGAGTTAAATTTACAGTGGAAGTGCAAAAGCTCTGATTATGGCAAGAGTTTTACAGCTATTTCTTTTAGTCATAATCTCCTGTCAAATTGATGCCCATAGATATTACAGAATTGTATAACAATGAAAAGAGGCCATACTGTCGCATTCTCAGAAGTCTTGCCAGCACAAGGAATGGATCATGGAAACTCAAACTGCTCATTAATGCTCATAAAGAATCATCTTAAAAGGTGAAGCCCTGATATTGCACTGGAAGGAAATTTTGCTGCAGAAAAGACACCAATTAGTGCATTTTATTAACTTCAGAAACTTGGCAAGGAACAAAAGCCACAGGTTTTAGTAGCTTGAGAAGATCATGCTGAACATGAAGTGTCTTCACCAGGAGGGTAATGTAGCATTAGAAGACATAAACCAGAAAGATGATGGAATCTCCAAGCTGCTTTCAGACAAAACCACAGCTGATCTGATCTATCAATAACAGTCCTACTCTCAGAGTGATGTTGGGTGAGAATATGCTCAGAGATCCCATCCAAACAACTTTTCCAAGATTCTGTGATCTTGTGAGCAGACACAAACCAAGCCAAAAATCAACTGCAGCAGGAAACGGTTGCAGGAGCCATAGTACAGCAGTAAGGCCAGACACCTGGACAACTCTCAGGTAAAGGCTCACACGAGATCTTGTGCAGATGCTTTTGTCAGCAACTGCGGGTTCTTTTCAAGACACTGATTTGGCACTGCCTTCCACCTATCAGAAAATATTTTAGCTGAATGACTGAAGTACAGCAGCCACGTCCTCATCTTTTCCCTGAGACACACTGTTTTGGCTATCAGACATGCCTTTGCTGAAACACGAAGATGTTCCACATGTTCAAGTTAAAAGGGAAGTCTGGCACACCAGGTTCCCTTCAGAACAGCTGGGGCTGGCATGGAGCTGGTTACAAATGCACGAAGAACCTTAGCATAGCAATGGGAGTTCAGTAGAGAAAAAATGCTCTCTTTTGCTGTAACAGTCTTCATGGTTTAACTTTGAAAAAAATTCTCTGCTTCAAAAGCCTTTCATGCATATGAATGTGATTTTCAGCTTGTCTCTCAATTTCACTGCTACAAAGACTTGTTAGGAAAAAATAGTAACTGGAAGGACTCGAGGGTAAATGAAATATAGAAACTGACAAACCTTTCTTGTGTCTGGCTACGCCCTTCACCCCCACTGGTATGAAACATCATTTTTCATATCATTTAAAAATTGTGTGCATTGGACACTTCTGTATATGCCAGTAAACATACTTGCATTTCAAACTTTCTTGTAGTCACTGGTATGATTTGCTCTGCAGGGTAAGCATAGTTTTAATCAGGTGGTGCAATTCTCAAGACAAATTTTTTTTTTTTTTTTTTTACTTTAACTTAAGTTTTGGCTGCAAGACCTTACAAAGAATCTTGGGGGGGGGGGGGGGAAAGCTGTGGGTGGGCCTTGCCCTTGGTTGCAAAATTTTTGTTCAGTTTTTTAACACCTGATATCCTTCTCATTTCAATAGTAGAAGAGAGAATTTATAATAAATACAGCTCTTGCTGTGACTGAAAAAGTGGAAAATCTTTGAATCAAGCTAGGTGTCAGATACTGTAAAAAGAGCATTCAGAAATTGATAAATCTCCAGAAGATTTATTCTGTAGTCCAAAAATGGAGTGAGCTAAAATTCAGAGTCCTGAATTCTTATGATCTGCTGCAAAATTGAAAAGAACTCCCTTCAGCCCATGTGAACCAAATTAAAAGAGAAATTACTGAATGATCAATACATCATACGTGGCAATCATGCTGAGGTCTTGCTCCCAAATGAAGCATTTTATTCTTCCCCATAATGAAAAGTAATAGGTCAAACTAATAGGTAAGGTATAACTAACAGGCATGAAATATGTACATGCTAAGACTGAGGCATCTGTTTGGAGTGTTTCATTCTCTAAAATCTCTTTTCTTCTTAGCCTTTTCTCCAGTTTGAGGTTTAGTGTTTTCCTCCTACCTCACTAATACTTCTCTCCTTGTTGCTTCAGTTTCATCTTCCTCCCCCCAAATCATGGCTTTACATTTTACCCCACACTCTTCCTTAGAGATATTTAGGATGTTCATTAGACTAAGTCTTGACAAACTCAGCATGCCCAAGCAAACCACTGATGTCCACAGATTTTAAAGCCGGCAAACTTTATCTAGCATGATTTCTTTTAATTTTAATACAGGTTTCTAGGAATTATATTTAAGTATGCTTTTTAACAAGAAAATCTTAAAATGTTAAAACATCAAAAGTGAGGGCAAGTCCACCACATTCCCTAGTGAACTGCTTGAAATACCCTTCACTTAAATACTGAATCTTTTTTAGAGTAAACTTATCTATTTCATTGTGTTATTGCAATGAAGACTGAAAATGTTCCTTACTAGGACATCATGTTCTCATCTAGAGTTATTAGTATATATTAAGTCAACTTTGAGACTCCAGAAAAAGAAGAGAAATAGATCTATGTATTCAAATCCATCTCCAGCTAAGGATCATTTCTATGCCCTTCTCTGAAGTTCCATCAATGTTGCTATGTCGGTTTTGGATAGAAAGTTCTAAACTGAACACAAGAATGTAGCACTCTTACCAGTATTTCATGCAGAGGTAAAACCACATCTGTTTGTTTACCTGCTATTCTGATTTTCAGAAGAGTCCCAGTGTAGATAGCAGAAATGTTTTGAACATCACTCCAGTAAAAGCCTGTATCATGATAGGTACTCACATTCATAATTACTGCTCTAAGTTACTCCCTTTCAGGAGTTTCTTTGAATAGGTATGGTCAGTATTCTCTACTCCTACACATACTCTGTTTTATTTATCTGTAAAGAATGCAATGACTTCAATAATTTAGATTACACTGTAATAATGCAGTATTACAATTACAGCATTATTTGCTATTAAATAATTTAAATAACATTTCAGAACACTGCTAAAATGCTGAATAATATAAAGCAAACAGGATTCCTGAGGTACCTTGTCAGAAAACAGACACCCTGTTTTCTCCCCCCAATAGCCACTTTTTAGATCAGCCATGAAGGCAGATTTTAATCCATCTAATATATAATCTCTTAGAGCCAAGTTTCACTGCTTTCCCCCATCAAGATGTTAGAGTGATAAGACAAATGCCTTTGAGAAATTCAAGAATACTATATTCATTATGCTCTCTTTATCAGCCAGATCTATGATCTTGTCAAGTGATGACAGTTTTGTTTGACAGAACACGTTTCCATAAAATCATCTTGACTGACAATAATATGCTCTTCGTCTCTAACCTTTTGTAGATGGCATCCAAACTGTTCTGTTCTGCTGCCAAGACTTCTGTGAAAGTTGCTATTCTGTTGAGTGGTGGATAGCTCCTTACGATTCTCCTAAGTGCTTGTATTACCGTGGCACTCCTGCATTGTTACGGTGCTTCTCCACTCTCCAACACTCTTTAATATTTAATTAATGGCTCAGAACACAAATGCTAGATTTATTTATCTAGTAGGATTTCAGAACTGCTGGTCATAACATATTTACTTTTACCCAGTGCTCCCTATCTTGCACTTTGATTATAATGAATAAATGTAAACTATCTATCATATGAGGGTTGAAAAACAGAGCAGAAACAGCTGCTGAATATTTCTAGATGTTCTGCATCACTATTTATAGTTTTATTTTCAATTTAGCAACAGATAACGTGACCCAATTTACAGCTATCAACTGGAGGCTGATTCATAATATATCATATTCATAATATACTTTCATAATCTACCTTAAAAATACCATCTTACTACTGTTAGATTTTAGTATTCACTTTACCTCCCATGGCTCGCTTTAACACAGGGACAAAGTACACATGAAGTTAGACAGAAATGTCCTTATATCAGTTTTACACTGAAAGAACTGGGGGAAAAAACAGTACAATAAGATTGTCTAGCAATGTACATGGAAGAAAACATACTTCATGCAAGAAATCAGATGAAACTGCAAGCAAAATTTAGACAACTGCTACTTCAATGCTTTTCGTTTGACTTTGAATGTTGGCAATTACTTTTTATTATTTTTACAAGATACAGGGAAATACATAAACCTAGAAGACTCTTAATTGTTGTACAGTGTAAAAATAGAACCTGTGAGAAGCACAGCTGAAAGAAGTCACTTTTAAGGGAACCAGCAAATACTTCACCTTGGACACCAACACGCCTGACACACACTCTCCATCTCATGGTTCTGAAGCAGTGCACAGGGAGCTGAGAGACAGAAAACCCTGCAGCCCTAATCTTTCCCAACACAAACAGAAAACAAAGGTAGATTCTGAGCTGTAGTTAACAAGTAACTGTGGGAGCTGGACAGACAAAGAGGTGTTCTGACTCCTTCTCTTGATTAGATCATTCCCTAGGTTTGGTGAATTTCTAATACAGTTTTTATGCAGCAAAAGTTTATTCCATTCTGCTTCCCTGAGGAGTGGGAGGAGATGGTGGAGAGGCATCCATACCTCTCCCAATATGTTCAGTGCTGTTGTGCTTAGCTGCACATATGCCAGGGACATGAAGCATATGGCCCGGGGGCTGGCACTGTCCCATTCAGCAGATGTCTTCAATACATTCTGCCATAAAAATCTTTTGGGGGACTGGTTGACTGTTTTTTATCAGACAATTCTCTCTCTAGTTGATAGAGAGTTATTCACCTTACCTGAAATCCTACTAAGGCCCTTTAGAAAAGTTGTGTAGCTTTTCATATCCAGCAACTAGAAAATAAGATTTTACTACTCTCTTAAATTAAGTCTGCACCTAGCAGATAGATTGACTGCAAGCTGACTATACCAGGTGCCACAGGAAGACCTAAATCTTCCTAAAGTAGTTATGCTGCTTTGTTCTTTTAGACCAAGGAATCAGAGACAGGAATCAATCTTCAAAGGCAAGCACTCTTCCCCTTGTGGCATTACTCCGAAGCAGCCAAGGATGAAAACACCTGTAATTGTGTGCAGGCCTGCCACGCCCGCAGGTAAAGAGGAGGACTCACACAGCTTACCAAAAAGCAAAAGAGCAAGTATCTATTTGGAAATCCACTGTAAATTAATGTTGCATGTTGGTATTGTAAGGATTTACTAAATTATTCAAATGGAGAACATTATTTAATCCTATGGGCTATTTACAAACTCTGCCTGAATTGTTTTAAGGACAGTTAATTCCCACTTTGGGTTTGTGCATTTGACAATCCCTTCCCCACAGGACTTCCAGTGTTTGGCACATCCATCAAGATGATGGATAAAATAATCCTGATAGGAATTCCTTTTTGCCTTTGTAGAGGACACACCAGACAGCGGAGTAATGGCTGGATGGGAGAAGAAATGCTGTTGCACAATACAATGCCCTATACCAAATCACATGACAAAACTAGAAAGTCAAAGCATCAAAGCCAACTAGCTCCTAGTCAGTGAGCTCAAAGGCAGAAGAATACCCAAAAACTGATTTAATTTCTATTTTCTTGCTTTAGTTCTTGTTATAAAGGCTGGACACTTTCACCAAGTATCATGATCTGTTTTAGTTGAGCTCAACACGTGTATCCCCCTAAAACTTCTGCATCCTCACTTAAAAATTAGAAGGGAAAGAGTAGCACACTTTGTGATCCCTCATGAAAATACTTAACAAAATAAGACCCAAGAGAGCCCAGAAGAATTGCCCTTCAAGTGTCTCAAACTTGGAAACTGAAGTTCCACACTGAGCATTCTCTTCCCCCCAACCAGTGGTAGAGCATTCTTGTTCCCTAGCTGATGATATGAACATGCCGGGCTTCTAACAGGTAATTTTTCTGATAACCATGGAAACAACTCACACAAGAGTGTGGTCAAACACTGATGAAAAATTAAATTAGATTGCCTCAACAAAGTCCACTCTTCAGCGAGCAAGGGTCTGCCTTAAAAAGAAGAATGGGAACACTTTTACAAATGACTCAACCATGTATACAGCATATTTTCAACCAAATTAAAGAAAATATGTATTAGTTCCCCTTCACCCCCTTCTGTGCCCCCCCTAGGGCCAAATTCCTTGTATCTAAATCACAGATTAATCCATCCTTTAAGAACAATAATAAGCTTAGCTCCACAGTGTTTCCACTACACAGCTGTAAATAGCCCAGCAGACAAACTTCTCCACCCCTCTTTGGGAGGCTATTCCCTAGCCTAATATATTTGACCATCCACTTGGGATTCAGTACTCCACAGGTCACAAATTCTGAACAGATTAAGGAAAAAGTGTCTAATTCTCCTGACAAATTACAGACCATGTAACCTTAATGCATTTTCCTGTATCCTTCTCTGAGAAGTTAACCACTTAATTTCTGAGACTTTCACTAGTGCGTTACCATTTTGAAAGAGAGCATAAGAAGCACATATAACAAGACTTAAATTAACAGAGCTATTTTTGTCAGTCTCTTCCTAGTCCTTAAAAACATTTTTCATTGGCCCCTACCTTGCAAAGCACTTACAAGCACATTCATCCCCAACGATGTGCCCCAAAGACGCAATGAAATAAAGCATACTTCATGTTTTCCGTTCTAGCCTATACACAGACAAGAGTATTACACATAACTAAGCTATTTCAATGTAGTATGAGCCCAACCTCTCTGCCCAAACCCTCAGACATCTGCTGATGACTAGACTAAGCAGATTATGTGAATAACTAATACAAGTTTTACATGATTGCCATCACCTGTTCAAACTGAGGAGTGTAAGTGTCTATGCAGCAATTGCTACCTACATAAACCCTTACTCCCCTGCAGCCCACAAGCACTAAGGGCTATTGGATCCATGATATGATCACAATCTTTACCTGGATATTAGATCTATGACATCATCACAATCTGTGAACAGTCTTGTCTTCTGACTGTTCAGCTTTCCATCTCTGGGAAACCATAATAACTCCAGGATTTGACAATGGTAGTGCTCAGTGATTGCTTCGGGTGACCTCAGCAATGTCGCTTACATTTTCAGAAATCAGACGCTACTTTAAACATTTCTACCCATGTTCTCATGAATAGTCTGGTAAATTGTTTATTCATATAAAAAGCAAAAACAAAATAAACTACTGCCTTGACCAAGATTATTAAAAAAAAAAAAAAGAGGGTAGAAAAAGGGATTTTCTTGATGCAACTCTCTCAGAAAGGAAAAAAGGCATTTTCAATTATACTAAAAAGAAAAAAGTGTGATCTCTGTAGTGCATGGTAGCTCGACACAAACTAAGAGAAGGAAAAGGAAAGCAAAAGAATGCCAAGCTCTGCCCATTTGTATATTTTCTGTAGAGAGAAAGATGCATGCTGGTGATAAACATAATGGCATGTGAATGGAAGTGAGGCAGTGGCACAGTGCCAGACTGGTTTGTTTTATTTGAGAAAGCACTGAACACTGATGTATGAGATCATTTACTAGAGAAGCTGGGAGAGCAACTCACAATAAACTATTTAGTCTGCAAATGTAGCTCTTTTACTATTCAAACTGTCCACAAAGACCAAGCTATTTTATAGATGTTTGCTGTTTCTACTTATCCAGACAAGTATTTCCTTCTAGTCTATAGCAAAAATGCAAGTGCTGGTAAGTTAAGGATTCAGCACTCACAATGACAGCACTGTGACTGCTCAGCAAGTCAGCTGGCATTTCTATTGCTCCAGTTTAGCTGCATATGCTAAATTCCTTTCTATAGAGCTAAAACTTCTGAAAGTTCCATCTCAACATCTACATGTCTGGGGTCATTTGTCCCAAAATTTATTATAAAAACCCCTGCTCTTTCTGTACACTTCACAACGGATGTGAAGAACATGTCACCATAGGATTTTATTGTAAGGTTAGCCATTTTTTTACTTATTTCTGCAGCTCTGCTTTAAAGCACACAGAAAAAAAGAGAATTTAGTAGACAGTCTGAGAGACAAGACAGGTAGAATTAGTCCTTTTTGTTATATGTGCTCTGTCCCTTTCCTCTATCCTTTGAAATTCAATTTCTTGTTTGCTGATATAGCATCTCATAAAAGCTTAACCAGAATACACATAAAACATTTCTTCTGTAAATCTGAGATTTATCTTTTCAGAAGGCAGGTGTAAGTGCAAGAGAATCATACAGCTACTTTTCTAAATGTTACTTGATTACAGACCTCATACAGCTCCCAAAATTATGGCATGGGGATACCACATATCAGGCAGGTAATTTTATATACATCCACTGTAGTTCACATGCATACTCTGTTTATTCATAATAAGCTGCAGCTGTTGAAGTACTTATGTTTCAAAAAATAAAACCATCTGGGGTTATTCTCTGGGATTTTAGGAACCTGATGGAAAAGAAATGGATTTTTCCCCACAATGAATCTCAATGGAAATACAACCATTTTCCATGAAGACTGTGATTCTTTGGGATAGTACAATTCTACATACATTAAAAGTCACTGTTAGGCACAATGTTCCCTAATAAAATTGGACATACTGCTTCATAATATCATACTTCTCTGCTTTTTGTAAGACATACAAAAGTAAAGGTATATAGGAAATAGAAAACAAGGATTAAACATTGTTAAAATCTTAGGTGCTGAAACAGAAAAAAACATTTGCTGTAATTTGGCACTGGAGAACAGATTAGATAAAAGTAGTAGAAGATTAAGGGAAGACATCTGGAAGTGCTCAAGAAGGATTGTGCTATCTCAGAATTAGAATATTATCAGTCATTAGACACCAAGTATCCCCTGACCTAGGGAAAAAAAGTGAGAGAGCACTGAACTCTGTACTTGCTTCTGGTCTAATAAATTTTTCCCTCATAATGAGTTTCTTTTCATAAAATCTGACACAGTAAAGCATTCACCACACGTTGGTTTTAGGTACAAGTGATACCATGCATTTCTCGGACACTATTCACATCACATAACAATTCACAGATTTCAAAGTTTGCTTCAGAACATCAAAATAATTAAGTTCTTGTATGATTAAACCCATTACTAAACCTCTAAGGCACATGATTTCACTGGCACAGTGCTAATCATCACAGTGCTTTCTAACATGATGCTTTCTGTCCTGGAAAACCTGTCTCATTAATTTAAACTACGATTTTTGGCAGTCCTAATAGAAATTATACAATTATTTTTAATTCACATAAAAAGAATCAAAACCTCTGGGTTTTTTTTTCTTATTCAAAAGTACAAATAAACACATTAGCAAGAAGAGAGAAAAATGTTTGACTGCAGCATCTACTTTTATAAAGCTACAGAGATTTTTAATGCATGAGAGGTTTTAGAATAATTATATTATTCTATATATAGTAATCCAAGAGATTACTCAAGGATTACAAATCTCTTTCATATATACTAATCTTAACCTAATTAATATTTCCAATTTTGCAGATGGGGTAATTGACATTACTGACATTTTCAAATTAAGTCTCCTATATTCAAATTACTATAGTCACATTAAGAACTGAAGGAATGCAGGATCTTTGAATGTCAAGACAATTTTTTGGAACCTATGCATCGACTAAACTAAGAATTATGAGAGTTAATTTTTGGGAATTGTGGTCAACGTCATGAGACCATGGATATCATTAGGAAGAAATTAATATCTGTTCAGTAGTTTGACTAGTGTCTGACTATAAAGCTAATAGCTTTGTGGTCTGCAGGTCTAACTGAAAGGAGGGCTAGAAGTTTCTGATCTAAAGAAGTTTGTCATTAGCTCATAATACTGAGCCCTGGAACACAGTTGCTGTGCATATGGGTAGTTAGTAACACCAAAGAAGAAAAGCCACTCTTGGTCCAAGCATGAAGTCAAGGCTCAGCTCATTAACAAATCCTAAAGACTAATTGTTTCTCTGTGAACTTTGGAGAAATCTGAGTTTAAAGCAAGGAATCTGCAGGCTACACTGCTTTTCAGTCACAAACTTTCAGCATGGTAGAGGAAACAAACTCAAATGGTTCTAGTCCATTACATCCAGGGAGGTGTAGGACCTGTTTGCAAAGCAGCAGTTACACCCACTTAACCACACAGCCTTAAATATCTAGGGCTGTCTCCAATCCCATTCTGCTTTATTTGAAATATGTGACAGTAATACTGATGCACAAAGAAACTCTGACCTTTGAACTGCTCCTCCGCCTGAGTCACTAAGAAGATAATGGTATCTCTACCTTACTGTTCCACACAATAAAATATCCTAGAAAATACATATCAAATAACAGTGCTGTCTTGATACTTATTTTATTTATTCTCTTTAAAGTCTCAGTGTCTTTTGCCAGTCCTCTGCACTAGTAAGTTTTCATCAGCAAGTACAGTACACATTTAATGCTGATCTACTTCTGCCCTCACAATACGCTGGTTCGCTTCAGCAGTCAATAAACAAAAAGAAACAAAGACATAAAATTTGGGATAAAAAAGCCCATTAATCGTTACAAAACTGGAACAGGATGCACTTAGAATGTCAAGCTTCAGCTACGTCTCCAGCAATACTGAAAGACCAGTTTTAAATCAGACAGCAAGACTTAGCGACAGTTAGCTGGAATGTGTTACATAAAAACGACATCATTCATGTTTCAATCTCAAATCAGAAAAGTGTGCTATTTCAAAATTAAATTGTTTTGAGTTATAAATTGCAAAATTCGAAAGTGAAAACAAAGTTACCTAGTGTGTCCCCTTCAGAGAAAATAAACAAACAAAACTCTAAAAACCAAAAAAAACCAAAACCCACCAAAAACTCACAAGCTAAAAAACACCAAAGTAAAAGTAAAAGTAAACATAAAAAAGAAAAGGACAGAAACATAAACTGTTCCTCATGTTTTTGGATAAACATACATCAAACATGTTTAGAGATTAAAATGTCTTTGTCTCTGAACACTTATTTTCATGATGAGGAAATCAGCTATTATTTCACAACTTGGTGAGGCAGATTAGGCACAATGATACCACATGCTCTTTACTGTACTGAAGTCAATTTTGCCTTGCATTGGCTTTCTTTGTGGTGTTTACTCAGAGATTTAAATAGCTTTATTATTAAAATACCAGAATATCACTCCACAAGCAAGTTCTTGTTCAGTAGAGAAGCGGTGCATTACTAATGCCATTTCACAGTCGAGCTATGCAAGTCTTGAGAGATTAAGGCAAGACTTCTCAAAAAGTGGTCTCTGAACCAGAAAAGCTTTGCCTGTTATTTTTACAGAATGACAGAATGGGGTTGAAAGGGATCTTTGGGAACCACGTCGTCCAACCCCCTCGCTAAAGCAGGTTCACCCAAGCAGGCTGCCAGGATCGCATGCGGGCGGCTTTTGATAGGAGGTTCCGCAGCCGCCCTGACAAGCCTGTTCCAGGGCTCAGCCGCCCTCCCATCAAAGGAACTTTTCCTCCAAAGGACGGAGCTTCTGAGTTCCCGTTGGCGCTTGCTGCGCTCGCCCTGGCGCTGGGCACACCGTCCCTCGGGACAGTCAGCAGCAGCGGCCCCTTGGAACCACAGTTCCAGCAGTGTTCAAACGTGTTTTCAGTGTTTTCAGATGCTCAGAAGGAGACCCCTGGGTGAGCGTAACCGGCAGGGAAACCCTGGGACACCCAGCGGAGCTTTCCTTCCTTCTCTCTGCCCGGCCAGCCCCGACCCCGCCCGGGGCACCGCACCGGCCCCAGCCCGGCGCCGCAGCGACACCTGGCGGCTCCCGCAGGCACCGCGGGCGGCGAGCCGAGGCCACGAAGGAGCAAAAACAGACGCGCCCAGACAAGGGTACACAGGGCAGGCACGCGAATCTGTGGAACATATAGATATGCATACATCTAATATACCGATATGGTATAACAACAACCTTTATACACTGCTTGCAGCGTCCAACTGTCACAGCTTCCAGAAGCTTCGAGGTATCCGAGTTAGTACCCAGCAGGAAACTACAGCACAGAGGACCCCCAGACAATTCACAACAAATCTAGTCTAAATCGCAAGCACATTTATTTAAATTGTTATTTCACTTCAGTGTTTAGAACAGGCGCTGCTGAGGAACAACGCCCAATTGCTGAACCAAATGTGGCATGTATGGCAGCAGCAGTAGTACAGACTCCTTTCTGCTCAAGTCAAAATTATTCTTAAGCCTGAACTCCTCCTGCACAACAAATGGATAGTTGGATCTCTAATCTAGTCAGTTTATAGCCAAGGATGCTGAAGTTTGCAACATGAGCACTGAGCTCCATCAGAACTGTTTGTATGCTGTGGCTTACAGATCGGCTAAGCAGACAAAACCCAAGATCACAACAGAAGTAAGCTGGTCACCAGTGGTCACCAGCTGGTCACCATTCCTCAGGGAATGTTAAGGAGTCAAAAAAGACTAATATGCCAAACATTTAAAACTCACAATCACACTAGAGGGAAAAAAAAATCTAAAGTGCTGTTTGTCCTCCTTCCCAATGTGAGAGAGAATCATCTGTCCTTCCCTGGTGTGAACTGATGGATGCTTGCCCTGAGCAATCCATTGGAAAGCTCAGACTCCTGGAACAGTAGATGAATAACCTGCCTTAAATCACATCTGACTGGCAAAACCTTAACCTGAGCGCCATAACTCTGAAGCCATCTGTGACACCTGTGTGTCCTTTAACAAGGTACAAAATTTATGAGACACATAGCAATAAGAAAAATTAATTCCAATTTATTTCCCAGCCATTCTCTACAGAATTTTCTTACATTTGTACAGACATTCTTACAGCCATTTCACTTTGTGGTTTGCACTTTTAATTACAGTTAAACCATAAACAGAAGCAGCTAAAGCATTAGAGGAAACAGCTTTTTCACCAAAGCAAATATTTTCAAAATAAAATAGGTTTGATACTTTTCCATTATTCTCTCTCTAGACATCTCATCATTTAACCAGTTAGTGCATCAGGGGCTGGACATGAGAAACACAATAAAACTGACAGCAGTGGAAACTTTGTGGGAATCAGTGTGACAATATCATTTGGTGGCAAGGTGCTGTTCCATTCCTGAGGAGCAGAGCCCAACTCATACATTTCAGTCCTGGCTTTCTACTAGTCCCATTTTTTATACCCCAAGTTAGTTCTCTGATTATGTGCTTCAAAGACTCTTGCTGACACCTATTAGAATATCTGAATATTCTAATATCAAATATTACATTATTTTAAACATAAATTATTTCTACATACGTTTCTAAATGCATACAATTAATAATTTTTACCATTCTCTGTTCCCAAATAATCTAAAAAAATCCCCCACACATTTCATTATTTGAAAGTATTTGTTGAACCATTTTTCTGAATAAATTACACTCTGCATGAGTGCCAAGATTGTTTACTTATGATTGATAGTTTAAACCTTGTTATTGTTTTGTTTTTTCTACCTGAATGACTCACATTTTCTAAGCAAACCATTACAAATCCCAGCTATCCACATTTAAGAGCTAACTCTGAAAAAGCCCAAGAAATAACAGTGTTGGCATAACATAAACACAAATTAGATACCTGAGAGTTGACAGAAATCTAGGGGATACTTAATGTAGCAAAATGTGATGTTTTCAGGGAGGCACTTTTCTTCATCTGGCACTGCGTACCTCCCAGAATTACATCTCCCAGCTCTGGACATGTTTCCCAGTTAATACTCAGTCCTATTACTGTAATAAATATCCTGTTCCTTTCCTGATCACTGAGCAGAGCTCTGGCTTTGGTCTTGGGCCTGCAGTTTGCACAAAAACTTTCAAAAAAAGGGCTCACAAGCTGGGAAGAAAAACATCAAAATCAGGTCCCACTTACCCTTGAACCATTTCCATGCTGTACTTGTTATCTTGTCCTATTTTCCTTTGAAAGCTTTCAGCCCCGTTGAGGTTTTCTTACTTTTAAGTAATTCAGGCTACTCTAGAAATTGCCACTAAAATAACTGATACTGCTAAATCCATAACTGCAACTGAAGTGCAATGTACATGAAAATTGTAGCTTGCAGGCAGCATTAGGTTTCATTTCATCTGCACTGCAACTCATACGACACTACACTTCTCTGGAAATCATGTGATAAACGCACTCATACACAAAAGGTCACATATATGTGCATATTTTGACTTGTTTATCAACAGTCTGGACAAAGGCATACAAGTTTGCTGATGATTTAAAACTGGGAGGAGCAGCTGGGGAGGGGAGGAGCAAAGCATCATCAGTGCATATTAATATCTCAAACATGGGTGTCAAGAGGATGGTGCCAGACTGTTTTCAGTGCTGCCCAGTGATAGGACAAGGAACAATGGCCATAAACTAAACCACAAGAAGTTCCACCTCAAGATGAGGAAGAACTTTACAACAAGGGTAGCAGAGCAATGGCACAGCCCAGGGAGGTTGTCAGGTTTCCCTCTCTGAAGATACCCCAAACCCACCTGGACAAGTTCCTGTGTCACCTGTTTTACATGACCCTGCCTTGGCAGATGGGTTGGGCTAGATGATCTCCCCTTCCAACACTAACAATTCTGTGATTCTGTTCAGTAGTACAGAAAGGGAACATTTGCAATTTCCAATTATAGACACTGAACAGTTAGATTTTCTTCTTTTCTTCATTTTGTTCAGTTTCTGAAAATTAGGGGCTAGAATACAATTCTACAGATTTTACACAGCCTTAAAACAATAATCTATTTTTTTTTAATTATAAATACTGTGTTTTCACCAGACTTGAACACAAGTCATTCTGTTGTCACTATATCTCCAGAGCAGGCTAGCATTTGTTTTGCTGTAACACCTGCAAGCTCATTTGTGCTTGCTATTCATTGTCAGCTAAAGACAGAAGCTCGAGCACACAGACAACTGGATAACATTATTTTTAGTGCAAGCACACCAACTGTTCTTGCTGGAGGATTCCCACACTAGGCACCAAGCTGAAGCTCTCAGCACAATTTGTACACAGAAGAAATCTATATAAACAACTCAGTCATGCCTTTGGGACTCTAACATTACAATTGGGGTGAGCATCAATGTAATGTAATGTAAACTCAGGTTTTGTTAAATCCTATAGGAAATCTCGTTGAAGATAACTGAAGCTTTTCCCTTGAGAAAATTAACAGGAAAAAAGCAAGTGAAAGTAGTAATTCAATAACAGAGGTAAAACCAGAACCAATACAAAAAGCAACATGATTCCAGGACCTTAAATAAACAAGAGTATTTTTCCTCTATGCCACTGTAAGAGAACATAGACTGTAAGAGCATCTGGTTCATTAAGCTCTCTAGTTAAGGACCATTCAGTGCAATAGAAGTAAGGAGTAACAAGGAAAACAATAAAGCAATAAAGGAAATGAATACACAAACCTTAATGAGCAGGTAATAAAGTAGACAAAGACCAGGACTTCTCAGTCGCTGATTGATGGGCTGTTAGAAGGAACTACTTAGACAGGCAGGGGCAAGAGGGAGGGGGGAGCAGAGGAGGGAACAGAAAAGAAATTAAGACTTCCTGAGTATGACGGCATATTTGAAAGTCATTGTGAGAGTGTACCAAAACCATGGAAAAGTAAAAAGAACTTGTGGGGCTTATGTAAAAATTATAGATTCTTCATGGGGAGTTAAAAATGTAAGGAAAGTTAGAGATATGGATGGATCGCCGAGAAACAAACACAGGATGCTCGTCTGAGCCACATGATTAACATGTGATCAGCACGTGATCAACACATGATCGACACAGCATATCCTTTCTTCTTAATAAATTATATTACTGACTTTGCCTTTGTAACCTCACTCTAACCTACCTGAGTGCTACAATATCCAGTTGCCAGCAGCTGGAGAACACACCACAGCTCACCACGTTTTAGATCCAGGTGACAACAGAAAGACTAGAATACAATTGAGGTCTGAGTGCCAGCAACAGGGGAAGGGATCATTCCCCACTGGGAATAGGGTGTGTATTGGTGGGGTCTAAATGTCAGCGACTGGAGCAGGGACTGTGGCTCACAGAGCCCGTATGTTTAAGTGCCAGCACTTGGAGCCACCAGACTGTTTATACTTCCCTAGGGAATTTAACTGTGCATACACCTGTGTGTATGCATATCCATGTGTACACATACATATACTTTGCCAGCCAATCTTAAGCTGAAGTGGCCATGAAATAGAAGACCTGGAAAGACTCCAGCTCTGAGTCAGCAGCTATGTCAGGGACACAGTGTGCATGCATGGACATTGGATCACCATCCAGTGGGAGATCTAATATCTGAGCAAGTGTTCTTGTGAGAACAGTGCATGAGTGTGTGCATCTGTTCTGTGCTGAGGATCAAGCCAGACTCTCCTGGTAAGCAGGGGAGGCCCCAAATAATGAGTGAGGACTATGAGCCTAGGCATGGATATTACAGCCCACACTGATATTACAGAGATCTGTGAGTGCTGGTGTATTTGGGAAGCTAGAAAGCAAGGGCTGATGTTTTCATTAATGAGCTTCAACCCTTACCATTTGGAGAGGAGAAACAAGCCCGGGCTATTTGCATTTCTGTCTGTGTGAATGCAGGTAGTTCACAGTGTTGCCTAACCCCTGCAATTTGTTACTGGTCCAGACTGGGTGACAGCTCTTCAAGCTACATTCTTCTTGTTCCTCTTGACTGGTGTCTTCACAAAAGCCTTGGCAACAACCTCTTTTCTAACATATACTGGAAGAGTCTTCTTTCCTCTCTTCCTCACTACTTCTCTCTCCCTCATTCCCTGTGACTGGGCACTTGATTTTACAGACCAGGTGATAGGAACCATGGAAATTTTCTCCTCTTCTCCCTTAGGTTCCTTAAATAACACCTGTATTGTGTCTCTTACTTTGCATATAGGCCTTGCTAGAATCATAACCCTCCAAGTGCCATGAACACTGGAGATATAGAAGTATTGTGCTCCTTGTAATTGTTTTCTCAGAAACTAGTGTGCAAAAGCTTTAAAAAAGACATAGTAATTTTTTTTATATCATTAAAAAGCTATGAAAATTTATCTGCCTGAAACTATATATTTTGTACACTAATTTAAAAACTAAACATTTTTTGCCAGAAACATCTGTCACAAAGCCAATGTATTTTAGGACAAATCTTCCCTGAGAGGTGTCTGAAGCTTTCTCCTTTTAGTTTTTCTGAAGCAAGCTGAAAAACTTTATGAGAACATCCTGCAAAGAGAACTCTTGAGAAATTCCTCTTCAAAATCTACCAAGCTTCATACCTCTCCCACTTGTGCCATTTTTCATTAAAAAAATACAAGAAGGTTTCTGCAATCAAAGTAAAAAGGAATGTTGGTACAACACAGACAGTTGTATGATCAAACTACATAGACAGAAGACAAGGGAAAGAATATGAGACATAATCATAAAGAATACATATGACTAAAGTATTCCTAACTTTATTCCTGCACTTCCATTCTCCTAACTAGAGAGCATCTAGTATTACATCATGCCACACAAGCTAGGCAGTGCTTAACAGGTCAAATTTTAAAATCTCTTGAAAATTTAGATCAGATAATAGTTTGAGAAAACATACCTAAGAGTACCTGAAATGCAAAGGATGTAATTTGGGCCCTTATAATTTGTCTGGTCACTTGGACTGCTACATAAAAGACCACAACATTTTGGCACAGAATAGAGAGGAAGAACACTGCAAAAATACCTAAGACTCCATTCAAAGCTTCAGAGAAGAAAATGCAAAATGGATTAAGAAAATTAATGGGAATTTTATGGCTGCTGCACACATAAATGGAAAGGCAGCAATAAATTCACCAGACCCTTAGAGTACAGAATATACTAAATTAATCAGAATTTAATATACTAAATTAACTCAGTCTGCAATATTATCTATTTTTTTTGTTGGTTTGGAAGGTTATTAATTAACTCAGAAAAAAAATCTGTTTCCCCCATTGAATTTTTCCTGTTATTCTTCCAGTTCACTTTACCCCACACACAGAGCTTTAGATGGAAATTAAATTTGGTTAGAAGTGACCTCTAGAGGTCATCTAGTTCAACCTCTGCTTGCAGGAAGGCTGACTGGGTCAAGTTGAGGAGAGATTTGTTCAATGAAGTCTTGAACAACTCGTGGGCTGGGAGTCCATAAGGGCTCTGGGCAGCTGTGATGGGTTGACCCTTGCTCATCACCAGGTGACCACCAAAGCCACTCTATCACTCCCCTCCTCAGCTGGACAGAGGAGAGAAAATACAAGGAAAGGGCTGAGGGTCAAGATGAGGACACAGAGAGATCACTCACCAATTACTGTTAGACTGTCTGAGCAAAACAGACTTGACTTGGGAAAATTAATTATGAATCTAATCAGAGCAGGGTAATGTGAAGTAAAACCAAATCTTAAGGACACGTTTTCTCCCACCCTATTCTTCTCCCCGGGCTTTATTCACAAATTCTCTACCTCTCCCTCCTAGTGTTGCAGTGGAACAGGGAAAGGGGGTTATAGTGAGTTCATCACTTTCTGCTGTTCCTTGCTCCTCTCGGGAAGGACTCTTCACACGACCACTGCTGCAGCATGGGCTC
This sequence comes from Calcarius lapponicus, assembly GCA_039654755.1. Lineage (NCBI taxonomy): Eukaryota > Metazoa > Chordata > Aves > Passeriformes > Fringillidae > Calcarius > Calcarius lapponicus. The sequence continues at coordinate 43,257,568 of CM077468.1, read as the reverse complement.
TGTCACATGGGAGACAGTCCTGCACAAACTCCTCCATGTGTCAAACTTAGGGCTGGTCGGAGCACAGAGCAGCTCCCTGGTGAAACCCCTTCAGACCCGTTTGAAGATGGCACTCCCACACCCGTGCAGCTTCGTTCTGCCGAACTGTTTTGCCACGTGTGCTGTTCAGCTGTACTGTAGCCAGGAAAAAATTGACTGGTACTTCAGTATTCTGCTACTTAGAAACAGAACCGCTCCTTAGCTCTACCCAAGGCGCTTACATGCTCCTTAGTCACCTCCTGTCTGAGGCGCTTCCTTGCCTGCGGACCCTGCTGTGGCAGGCAGAAAGTCCCTCAGCCAGCGCTGGGTGGGACTGCACTCGCCCCAGCTTCTGGCACTGTGTCCCATGGGATAAACAGCCGCTGCTGGCCACTCTCCCTGCACAGCTCCCAAGTGTAGCGCTTCAGGCTGAGGCGGCCTGACACTACTGAGACAGAGTGGCGAAAACCCACTTTATAACTCAGCACAGCGCTGTGTAACAGGACAGTCCTGCGACGCGGCGACATTTACCACCCAGCCATGTTTCACTTCATTAAAGGCTGGGTTCCTAGTTAGTTCCCTTCCTCGTTTGCTTTTTTTATTTTTTTTTTTTTTGACCCACAGAGAGATGCAATTCCTATGAGAAACAAACAGTTGCGTCCCACGGCTGCACTAAAACTCTTTATGTTCACACTCCATCTATACTGGTTTAGGCAGACAATTTACGGCTGTTTCCATACTCCAGGTCAACGAGGCGTATCCCACGCCTCGGAATTCTGCGGACTGGAATGGGCGGGGTTCCGGGCCGCGACGCCGCGCTCGCGCCCTGCGCCGTTCGGCGCGGGGAGTTGTGGGTGACGTAGTCCCTGCCCCGCCGCGGGCCCAGGCGCACCCGCTCCCAGGCGGCGCCACGGCCCTCGCAGGGAACTGTGGGTTCTGTAGGAACGGCGCACGAGCCAATGGAAGGCGCCGTTTCGGAAGGAACCGCTGGCGCAACGGCCCTCGCGGAGACACGTGCGGCGCTATTTGCTAACGGGAGGGCGTGGCGGCCGAGCCGGGCCCCCGCCCAGCCAATCGGAGCCGGCCATGTAGAGCCGGCCGTTCCCCGGGGTTGCGTGTGCTGCTGCCAGCGGCCCGTAGTCGGCCGTCAGCGCGGCCGCTGATTGGTGGCGGCGGCGCGCTGGGCGGGGCGAGAGAGCCGGAGTCGGGGGCGCTCGGCGCGGCCCCTCAGAGCCCAGCGGGATGGGGCGGCGGGCGCGCTGGGTGACCCTGCTGCTGTGCCTGGCCGCGCTGTCGGCCGGAGCGCTGCCCGCGGTCGGAGCGCTTCCCGCAGCCGGTGAGTGCCGCGGCCCCGCCTCCCTACGCCCCCCTGGGCCCGAACACTGCGGCGGCATTGCCCCCCGGGGCCTGCGGCGGGGGACGGGGGCGTAGAGGTGTCTGTGCGGGTCTTGACGCCTGCACCGGGGTGCGGAGGCGGCGACAGCGGGGGAGGTGACCCGGTGCTCTCGCCGGGGCTTTGGGGTGTGTGGGGGAAGCGCCGACCTCGCCGGGGCGCTGGGGCGGCGGAGCGGAGCGGCGGGCGCGGGGCTCCTGTCACCTGCGCGGCCGCCAGTGGTGGCAGCGGGCTGGCTTGGGCTCGGCCTCACCGGCGCTGCTCCGTAGGCCTGCTAGGGGTGAACGCATTGCTCAGCGCGGTGTCTGCCTTTTAGCAGCTCGTTGGGAGCCCACTTCGTAGTGCTTGTACTGCTTAGGACCGAAATGAGGCGTTTTTTCTCCCTAGAACGCATTTTCTCCCTGAGGCGCAGATAATGCTGATTTCAGCCTCATTAGAACGGTTTTCTCACCTCGATACGTGGAGAACATTTATGCGTCCTGTTTTATGTCCCCATAATATTTTTCCCCGTCCCTTTTTGTTGTTATGCAGCTCGGTTTTTGTCTTTTGTCTGATTCTCGTGTGTTGTCATCTACTTCCTTTCCTGAGGTTTCTACCTCCCACACCCTTCTTTCCACCATGGGCTGGTGGGGGGGATGTGCAGTGCATTTATTTATAAAGCCAGAAGCCACTACCTTAACGACAGCCATATGCGGTGCTACTGGGGATTTGCTTTTACACTGTTTCAGGAAAGTAACTTAACCTTTTCGCTAGAGGTAAGTTCAGTACTTTGGGGTTCATTTTCCTGTATGCAGTAGGTAGTCGAACATTAAAGTAATATTACTGGATTATATGAGCTTTGTACGTTGCTTTATAAGCCAGCAGGGCACTTCTGAAGTTATGGAAAGAATACACCCAAGTTCTGTGAAACCAGAGAGATGTAGCCAAACTTTTGAACTCTCATTTACAGTGTATATGAAGAAAACAGCTAGGGTGAGATGGGGCTGTGAGTGTCAGATGAACCATCTGTTGTGTACGTGGAAGTTAAGTGATAAGGGCTAGTCAAGTGTGCATCGGTGGCTATACTACCGTGCAGCTCTCCTGCCTTGACTGTTAGTCCACTATCACAAAGTTGTTTTGTGGGCATCAAGATCTGCTAGTTTAATTCAGCTTGTATAAACAAAATGCTTAGATTTAATTGAACTAATGCAATTAATAAGCCATAGAAAGGACAGTGCATGAATGTAGGCTTCAGAGCTGTTTACAAACTAAAATTGCTACTGTGATGTCAGACTGTTCACTGATGTCCACAATTAATTAGGAGAGGATGTTGAGAGCCCATAATTTGGCAGAAAGCTGTGAGAGGAATACAGTTCTTGCCGAGTTTTTGACGAGAATCGTTCTGAAAGTTGTCCTCATTTCATGCTTTGATTTCCCAGAGTAGCAGTGTGACTTTCTGTCTTAGAGACTGGTATAAGTCTTGGGACTGTGTATTAAATGCTTCCTCGAATGTCTATAATTGTTGCTAATGTCTGGTCTGTAAAGAGTCATCTGGGGTGTGAGTATGGTGGGAGGGGTTTTAAGAAGAACGAGTAAAAATGGTCCAAGTATGACATTTCCTAACTTTAAACTCTTCTTAGAGTTTTTAATGAGGACTTTTTTTAGTAGTGAATATTTTAAATTTAACTTGAGTATTTCAAATATAACTCTATTGTAATAAACTTTGTTTAAATCAATTTATTGGAAACTTGAGTTGAATGCAAGAAAATTCAAGCCTAAGGGAAGGGGCACTGTATTTTCTTAAACATGGTATTCCTGCAGATTATGAAGGCATTTAAAATAGGGACTGAGGAAAGATATTAAGAAGCACTGGCAAAAGTAGCTAAAAATGTTAAGCATGTGTGTGTTCTCCAGATGAAACTGTCTGTCTTCCGGTCACTGCAGGAGTGATGGCCTTCCCCTGCTGATCGCTCATTAAGGACATTGAAAAAATCCTCTTTTTTTGTGATTGCTGGTATTATTTGATTAGTGGGATTGTTTCCTCTTGTTCATAGACTAAGAGGTAAAAATGTTCTCATTCTGCCTGAAGAGAGGAAGTGATGCTTCCTCTGACTCTCCTACATGTTCCATGGCTAACTTCAGCAATAGGCAGATGTTTTTATGCTGTCCCACTGATTGGTGGGACAAATGAGTGCACTCATATACCTGCAGGGAACTTCAGTACCTGTTCTTCTATGAGACAGAGCTCAGTGGTTTTCCCTGACCTTTCTGTTTTTACTTACCTGATGGAAAAATATTCCCTAAACTCTTTGCTTCGTTGCCTGGTTGGGAATCTCAGTTCCTACTGAGGAACTCCTGGAGAGTAAGTTCTGTAACTAGTTAGCCAGCAATTGCAAGGACACTGGAAAAAAGATTTTTATTCAGGATGAAGGCTGACCTATATTTCAATCTTCTAGTTGAACTAAAATGAATATGTTGCACAGATTGTAACTGGGAACAATTTACTTGCTGCCAAGGATACTTTGGAACTATTCTTGCTGAATAGGTGCCACTTAAGGATTTTACTTAACTCACTGCGTGTTTTAAAGCGTTGTGTAACGGGAATAGCATCTATGCTATTGAGTCTGTTTCTGTGTTGATGTATCAGTCGCAAAAACTGATGAGAAGCAGTTTGAGGTAATTTTTTTCTTAAGACTTCCTTCTTTCCTGCAAGAACTGGATAAACAGAGTTTGCTTTCTCTTTCAATGTCTATCTAGTCACTTGCACGAAAACAACATTGGGAGGAATTGCCAGAAATGCTACAGAAAATCTCTCACGGATGCTCTAAAGCAGTCACTGCCAAACCATTTCTGTTCACACACCCCTTTCAGGAGAAAGATTTTTTTGAGCATGCATTTTATATGTATTTTTTTGTAAGTTAGACATTCATATACTCTTGTCCTAACATATTATGTGCCTCATAAGACATGCACAAAAACACAAATGAAAGAAGAATGAAATAAAGGTAGAATGATTGCTGTATTAAGTAAAGTTATATATATTAACAGTCTGAAAGGTATGTTATTCCTGCTGCCCCGGTGGGTTGGCTGGCATACTCCCTGAGGTGTGCACACCCCTTGGGAGATCCCTGCTCTCAGCAGAAGCCCACTAGTTGCTTTGTTGTCATAGTGTTTGAGGCTTGAAGAGCTTGGCAAAAACTAGAAGGAAACTGACAGCAGTAATCACTTAGGGATTCATCAGAGCTGGGGAGACTGCTTCACTTACTGAATTTTTGGCTACTTCCTGTGAGACCACGCCGTTTTAATATTGAAACTAGTGGTATTTCTTGTCTGGCAGTAGCAGCCCTTTAGGTTTATGGGATGTCAGTTATCTGTTCTTCTAGTACAGCAAAACTTTGGAACTGTTGAACTCCCTGAAGCTAATGATGTTATTGCTGAATCACACAGCATAGCTCTTCTGGTTCCTACCCTTCTCTCCTTAGTGCTCTCTTGAAAACAGTAATTCCCACAAAATGGTAGGAGCTTTATCCAGCATATGGTAGGATCTTTTGCTTTAGCATAGGCTGCCAGAATACTTTTCCTATATTTACATAGCATGCTTGAACACTGGCCTTTCTTAGTGAGGAAAAATTAATACTTCTTAAAGCTGATTTTAGTTATATATGAGCTGGTGGATGGTGGGAAAAAGATTTTTGTTCTGTGAAGTGCTTTAAAGTCCTAGCTAGATGTGAGAGCACCCAGCAATGTCTACAGCTCATCCCTGTTTGTAAGGGAAGCACTCTGTTCAACATTGTCAACTGCCCACTTGAGCCACAGGTATTTTTGCCTACCTTTTCCTTTTAGTAGATCATTTTACTCCCTAACTTGTTTTACAAATTGTGACATTAATTTCCACTTGGCCTTTTTAGAGGAGTTTTATGGAATAAGACAGCCTTGGTAACAGATCAAAATGATAAGAAGAAAAAAAAAACTTAGTTACTTTTTATAATTGAAGGGTGGAAAAACAAGCTAAACTATCAGCTTTAATCTCTGAAACAGGTGCATAAACATAACATCTGTGACTTCGTTCAATAGCTCAGCCTTGACTAATAAACTGTTCTTGGGCCCAGCTGTGACCTTTCATTAACACTTTCAGAATAGTTTTAACAGTTTCATAGGAGTAAACACGCTTCTGAAAGTGGGTGCATGTTAGTCAGCAGTTCTGTGAAACAGCAAGGCTGTAAGTGATCCCTCCTTTAGTCATACTCTTCATTATCTCTGCAACCTCATCTGCCTACTTTAGAAAAAGTCTCAAAGCTAAGAAAAATTAATATTTTGGTTTTGCTTGAGTGCCTTTTGGAACCACTGTTTGAAAATAATCGTTCAACTACAACTTCTCAGTAACAAAGCTAGTTTCTTCAGAGAAAATTTAAATGATGCAATAGGATGGAAATAGGTTTATTTACTTTCAAAGAAGAAAGAGCAAAACACTTAGTGAGCTCTACCTGATGTTGCTCAGGCGTCTCTTGACTTTCAGTTTAGTAAACCTTTTGCATATGAAGTCACAATAAAATTGTTCTTTTATATGTGTGCATAGACAGTATAACCTATTTATATTTATTTTTGTGTGGTGTTTTGACATAACGTGAACCTACCACCACAGATTGAAATCGGTTAGTAAAGCCTTTTCTGAAATGTTAGAAAGCTCTAGTGCTGTCAGGCATATCGGCTGGTTTTGTACAGACAAAAACAATCACCCTAGCTGGTATAGCTGTTCAAAAAACCCAAACATATTACCTACTGCAATAACAGGTACTTTATAAGTGCTTTGTATATATTAGAAAGAGCATACAAGGTACTGGTTAGATTACCCTGTCTTAGTTTTCCTGCTCTCCAGAAGCTTTGGATGTCCTGACAAGCTCTGAAGTTGGAAGGTAGCATTTGGTCTAGGTCAAAATTATTTAGGATAATAGAATGTAATATTGTGGGAAACATGGTAAATGACAACTTCATTCATAATTTCAAAATAGAAACACCACCAAGTATCCTAAATGTATGTGTACTTTTACTGAATTTAAAGACCAATTGTCATATCAGGATCTGGAGTGTCAAAGTTCAGTGGCAGAACTTCTTATGATTTATCGCAATCACCCTTATCTGTTGGGTTCCTCAAGCTGCTAAACCCTGAGGTCTCTGCCAAAAATGCAGTTAGCCTTGTTTTTTCCTTATGCCTCATAATGGGTTTTTTTTAATTGGTGTTTGTTCTTACGCTGTCTTGGTTGCTCCTTGCAGGGTGTGTTTCATCTGGAGTGCTCTGCTGTCTCCACAAGTTTTTCTGAAGTGTTCTACACATTTTCATTTTCAGACCTGTAGAGTACAGCTGCTTACCCATATCAACTGATCTAGATCCTTTTTAATTCCATGACTGCTGGCAGTCAAACTCTGTGAGCTTTACATCCTCTTCACCATCCTCAACGGGCTGTTATTTATGTCTCAGTTGTACTCATCTCATCACCATAGTTTTGCAGCTTCACTTACAATTTTTTCTTAATTTCTGTTACGCTGTTACAGCTTAAAGTTGAGTTCTCCCTCATCTTTTCACTTGTTCCAACCAAAGGTTGTACTTCAAGTAACAATATGGAATCTAGACTCCAGAAAGTGATTTCCAAGATTAACCCTTTCATTGCAAGGGTTATAGTAGTAGGCTTTGAAACGTGACCCAATGAAGTGTCATGTTTGGACTTTGTTGCTTCAGAGATGGTTTATCTCTGGTAAGTCACTTTACTTGCATGAGAAGGAAAATTGTGCAAGTTTTGTTTGATGCTAAGTGCTTGCAGGAGTCAGCAGAGTTCTACTGTTGGAAGTGTTTGTGCAGGTAGCCTTTCATGGCTAACTGTAACATACTGAATGTATCTCATGTACCGGGGCATTAGGTTCTCTCAGTTTAGACACCTTTTCCAGTCACAGTGCAAGTCTCTAGCCTGTCATTGCTTTGCCACTGCTACAGGGCATTATGCACCCCAGAGCCTCAAAAAGCAGGATTTCTAAGCCTAGGAGTTAGTGGCAGCTTTGCTAAGTGGTCTCTTTGTTTTGAGCTTTTATTTTAATGAGTTGTGTACCAGAGAGAGGGAGGCCTGTGGCATCTTGTTTCAAATGTAGAGCGGTTTGTTTGCTGAAATGAGGTGGTGTCAGATACTGATGACTCTGAACAGTCACATCTCAGTGATGTTAACTTTAGAGGCTTCCCATCAAAATGATAGTACAGACCAAGTTGTTTCTTGCAGAAAAAAATCAGAAAAACAATGGTAAAGCTGTCATAAATAAGCTTTTTTGATTATCTTCACCTTTTCACATATATTCCTTTAGTGTCTGCCTACTAGCCTTTCTTGTTTACCATTTCTCCTCCTTCCAGCCTTTCTAATCAAATATCATATAGCTTTTAGACAAGAAAGATGACAGTTAAACAAGACTTGCATCTCTTGAAGAGTATCTTAAAGACAAACTAATTCCTCACAGTTTTGAAGAGAAACCTCTATATAAAGATTTGAATATGGTGGTCAGGCAGAATGAATTGGCATTCTATAAAGAACAATGTTTAATTATAAGCATGGGGATATGAATACAACTTTCCGGTCACTCCTGAAGCTGTTAGTACTAAAGCTGATTTGGTGACTAAAAACCTTATGTTCCACAGGCCTTTTTCACTTGATGAACACCTTTTTAAGTAGTTTAGTTGGACTGGAACCATTCAGACTATAGTTTGGGTTTAGAAAAAACACACTTTTTTCACTATGGAACACACAGTTGTTTTGGCATAATTTAAAGAAGAGGATCACCTCTGAAACATTTGATTCCTCCTCATCACAGTAATAAGGTTTTTCTGAAGTGTATTAGTCAACTTAGTACACTAGAAGATTTCAGAACTATGATACAGTATTGTAAATAAAGCTTTTATTTTTGAGATAGTTACTCATGGAAAAGCATTTTACTGACTTATAATGTCTCTTCTAGATGAAGAAGGAAATCAAGATGAATCACTGGAGTCAAAGGTGAGGAGATAAGTTTCTAGTCATTCTGATTTACCTGTGGAGTGAGAGCAAAGGTCCAAAATTCAGAACAATAATTTGATTTTAGATTTTAAGCTTTTCTGTAGCTCTTGCTGTCTCATCATTAATTTTTTCTGTGCATCAGAGAAATTAATACTGGGCTACAAGTTTGAAACATTTTTTTTAAAGACCTGAAAGGGATACAGGCAATGAGAGCTGATAGAGGTAGATCAGCTTACTTTTAATTTGACTATTTAATTAATTAGCCATCTCTTTTAAGAAGTTTTTAAATGGATTTTAAGCCAGCTGCTGCTTCTCTCTAATCTTCTAAATTATGTGGCTGCTTTACTTCAGACTTTATCTGCAGAGGACCAGGTAAAGGACCATTCCACAGGAACTCGAGTGGTAGCAGGTCAGATCTTCCTTGAATCTGGGAAATCAGACTCTCAATCAGAGAATGAAGAGAGCTTTCACAGTCAAGAAGAGGAAAAAGAGAATTCACTGGAAGAGTTGAACTCTCTAGAAATGTCAAATCTATTAAATAAGGATTTGGAAGAAGCTGAAATACAGAGTCCAGGTAACTGCTCATAGACTTTTGAACAAGTGGCAGCATAGATGAGTCTGAGTAACTCCAGCATGTGGGTGAACACAAACAGTAATTTTGAACTTTTGAAATAACAAGTGTCTTAACCTTTCTGCAGTGGAGAAGTAATTGCTGCCTTTTTCATTAGAAATAGCATCAAAATGTCTTGAAAGGTACTGTAATTGAAATGAGTAGTTATTTTCAGATGCATTTGAAAGAATTTTCCATTTTTCTTACTGTGTCTGTCTTGCTGGAAAGCTTTAACCATCAAATAGAGAAGGCCCTGATTTCTTCAAATAGAAGTCAATTACAGATTCTGTGCTCTGTATGTACACCAGCAATACAAAGAGAAATTTGCATCAGTCTTTTTCAATCCCATGGCTGTTTGCCTGGTGAGTCAATTGACAGAAAAGGAACAAATAGTAATGTAAAGACAAGCTTCCTGAAACAGCATTGAGAGCCTCAGGGCAACATCTGAACTGCATGTAAACTTCATGAAGTTTTTAAATATAGGTAATACCTTATGTCTTGGCCCAAAATTTCCACGAAATTCTAATACGGCTTTTTTACTACATAATTGTATGATTTTTTTGATTTGCAGTTAGTAGTTGATGATAACTAGATGGCACAGATGAGTACCTTAACCTATGCAACAGACTTTTCCTTTTTACTTGTCCATAAAAAGTAAATCTTCAATATATACTGAAAAATACATTTATGTGGTAGTTATGATACTTGTCTTCTCAACTCATATTGAAATGTCAAAAGAAAGCAGGAGTTATTAAATGATCTCTATCATGTAATGACTGAGTGTTTTCTAAGCTGTTTCCTTATTAGAGCAGAACTAATATCAGTTTGTGAAAACTCAGTAATAGGCTTAACCATTGCTGTGTTGTTGTTTGATGCTGTGTCATACAGGAAAACAGTATGTAAAATCCACTAAATATCTTTCTGCCACAAAACAGCAAGCTAAGCACCATATTTAGTCAGTGCAGTCTATGTCAAAAGTAAACTTTAAGATATTTTTAATCTCATACAAAAATATATCTAGCTGACTGGCTCCTCAGAACTAAGGTTTTTAACTATACTTGTTAACATACTATAAGTGACTTTCAAAAACCATAAGTTAAGTCTTGCACAGTTCTTGGAACATCTTAGGAATTAAATAAGCAGTGTGAATGGAGGGATTTTTGCTTTAAAAGAGCAATTTTAAAAGAAAAGTATATGTTTTCTGTTAGGAGAGAAGAGTGCTAAAGGACAGCTTTACAAACGCTTTAACTGAGCATCTATCTGAGGTACAGATGTTACACCTCCAGATGAGCTGCTGGTAACAGGACTGCATTAAGAGACATAAAAGCTTTTCTAAAAACAGTTTAGCTATTGTGTATGGTCACAGCATTGCATGGAACAAAAGTATATCCTGAAAATTGCCATATATGTTTTATAGGATATGGAACAAAAAAATCACTAATTTAAAATTAGTGCTAGTAAAGGCTTTAAGTTTCCAAGCAAGTTGTCTGCTCTCTTCTGATGAGTGGCGAGATCTTGTGTAAAGAAAATTGTATTTCTTTAGTTATTGCTATTTTGTGCTTTAGGGTTTTATAACACCAAAGTTCCATACTAACAGTTTTTGCTGAAAATTGCTCAAAAGTTTATAAAGAGCTGGCAATTCCTGTTGCACTTATTTTCCTTATTTGAAAGAATCTTACAGTAATATTGCCAGTGCTTATAAGTAATCTATATTTGGGTTTCCTGCAGCTTAAAGTATGAAACAAGACATACATAAATTAGGACAAATATAATTAAATACCATGTATTTTATTCAGAGATAGTAAAGAGGGAAATTACTTCAGGAGCATTTGGTTTGACAAAAACTAATTTGTCCTCTGGGTAAATTGTTTGCCTCACTTAGCATTTATCAATGTCTAAGTACATAAATAACTGTTGTGAGCATTTTAACCTGTGATTGCATTGCTATGTTGCTCTTGGGATTAGTCTTTGTTATTATCTGGGAACAAAAGCAGCATTATGGTTGAATTTAGAATTAAAAAAATGCAAAGAGGGGAGCGTTGGGGCAGAGTAATTTCATAACTTTAGTATGCAGCTACATCTCATGCAGAGCCTCTGTAAAACTGCTTTCCACAGGAGACAAGGTACAAAACAATACAAATAAAACCAAGAGTTCTCAAGAATGCTCCTGGACTTGGAGCTTTTTCAGATGACAGTGGTGAGAGGTCCCATAAGTTGTAGTTTCATGAACCCTTAGCAGGAGCTTGTATATTACTTTGTAGGTAGCAAATGTCTGAAATTATCCCGGGCTAATTGCATATTAACACATTATTTTTGAGTGCAGTTACTGAAAATAAGTTTCTCTCTTGTGATATAATTAACTTGGAGTGATATGGTGGAACCTGTGTCAAGGCATCCAGTTATGAAGAGCACTTTGAACAGGTCCAGCTATACCTGAAGACTTTCTTTTGCTTCAAAAAATCAACATGAAATATTTAAATTAGTATGGTCTTTAGGCCATTCTATTATAAACCCTCAAAAAAAGAACTCATTTTCTCTGTAGATAGAGTAACTTGAGATAACTTGAAAAAACTCTAAAATTGGCATTGTCAGTTGCATGATTTTGCAAATGTTTTCAAATGAAGCTGAACCCAACTGTTGATTTAGCTTAGTGAAAGAGAGAAACATTTATAAAAGTCTAACTGAAAAAAAATCCATCTTCAAAACCTAGAGAGAGAATTCTTAGTCTTCATAGAAGATTGATTTTATTTTAAAATATTGTGATATTGGAATCGGGAACCTTTGAAGTTTTAGTGCATGATAAATGATAAATTGTGCTGTTCAAAGCCATTTTGAATGCAACTAAATATATTGGCAAAATGAAATAATGATTTTAATCTAAGTATTTTCAAGAGTAGAAAATTACCAAACTCATAGTGATGAGAATCCTTTCATCTACATCATAGTGATTTCACTTAATTTTTTTTATATAGTTCAAGTGTCCTCCCTGCTGTTACTCCAGTACTTTCAATATAGCATTTTGTCATGTGTGGTGTTCTGTCATGATTGTCCCTAAAACCAACATAGGAACACTTTTCTGTTTGTAATATGATTTAAATTTGGGAATAAAGGAGAGTAATTGCTGGGTGTGTATTTTCAGTTTTGACAGCTATCGGAGGCACTGCAGATGGTGAACCTTGCCACTTTCCCTTTTTGTTTATGGAGAAGGAATATGCAGAGTGCACTGCCGATGGGAGGGAAGATGGCAGGCTGTGGTGTGCAACAACCTATGATTACAAGAAAGATCAAAAGTGGGGCTTCTGTGAATGTAAGCAACGTTTTAGCTTGTCGTATTTTCAGTCCTCTTAATGCTCTTTATTTCAGGATGGAGAAGTCGCTGGCCACTTCATACCATAATAAACAATTAGTTATAAAGGCAAAGTTTTCATGATGGAAGAAGTTTTAAAAAATGCCTTCCCGGACCTGATTTGGAAATCTTGCAATGAAGATACCTATACAACTGTTTCTGAGGCTGTAGGAGGATAGGGGTTTGACAATGTTGCCTATTATACTTACTGATTTGTTACAGAAAAGCAACCCTTCTCTAGGAAATGTCCTTCTGAAGGAGGAACCTGCACAGCTTGCTTTTGAGCAAGGAATAAAAAGAGCATTTTATCAGCAAACTTATACCTGAGACATCACACGAGAAATCATCTATTAATATATCAAACACATCCATTAGACAGCTTTTTGTAATCACTTTATTGATCTTCAAAAGCAAATTTCTGGCTGTACTTACCTTTAGAATGAATAGGAATTTTGAGAGGATAGTACTTAGCTTTAGAATGAATAGGAATTTTGAGAGGATAGTCTTCAGTGGTATATTTTGAGCTCTTAATGTACACTTTTTTCTTTTTTTTTTAGCTGAAGAGCAGTCTAATAAGAGAAGGCAGATGCAAGAAGCTGAGGATGTATATCAGATTGGAATGAAAATCCTTAATGAAAGCAGTAAAAAGGCTCAGAAGAAAGTGTAAGTATGCCTCATGTGCCCCCACAGGAGAAGGATTATATGGCTGGTCACTTTTGTTTAACTCAAAAAGAACTTGAATGAGCTGTCCTGAGATTTTGATCTTTATTGGACTCAACATCAAACCATGCAGTGATAGAAGATAGATAGTAAATATGGGGTATTTAGAAAAAAAATATGCCTGCATTCCTTTGAATGCAGTAAAAATTGTGTAAGATTAATTTCTGAAGAGTGGGTGTCATCAAAACATTGACTTAATGCAAGGTGATGCTGCAGTTCTCTAGCTTCAGTTTATATACATGGCAACTGGCCAGGAAAAAACTGAGAAAGTGTTATGAGATAATTGCCCTTTTCACATGCTTCTTGCAGTCTGGCTCTCATTCTGCTTCAAAGATGAAGTGGGAAAAATTGGCATTTCTTGTCCTGCTCTGCTTTTTCTCCTGCTTTCTGATGGTTTTGGTCACCATAAAAATAGTATTAAACTTAAAATTAACAAATCATTTATAATTCTAATTATTAATTTTCTTAGAAAGAAGAGGGTAATGCTTGTAGACAAATAAAAAAAATTAGAAGTTAGTGTTCTGTTCATTCTACTTTATTTTCTGAAGGCATCCAATTACTGATTAAATAGCTGTGGACTTATCACTGTAATTTAGAATTGTTATGTTAATTTAGATCTTCCTCCTATTCATGTTGACAACTTCCTCAGTAAGTGGTGACTTCTGCTGATTAATATGTGAGGACTATAACTATTTTAGATTCATTTGTGGAAATAAGGGAGTGTATTTCTACTTTGTCAGGGAAAATGAGGAACACCTAAAGTTGTCTGCGCCTTGGCAAAGACAAAAAGGGGCAATATCTGTTGGATTCTGAGTAGTATTTTTTAGTATAAAATAGTGTAAGAATTCTAAAACAATATTAGGTGTTAGTTCTCTTGTACACCTTACACTTTCTTAGAAGATGAACTTCTGTGAGGAACCAGGTATGCCTCAGTCTGTCCTAAAGAACAAGAACATGCCTGAGAATTGAAAGGAGAGGTAAATGAAAATTGGAGTGCTCTCAAGGGTCCCTGAGGCTAAGCTGAAGCAGGCTTGCTTGATACTGTGTAACTCTGTGTAAAGTTAGGAGGTTTTTAATTGCTGTGAAATTACTTTGAAGGGCTCCCAGTTCTGAGAGTGAAATAGAAAGAGTATCCAGAGATCCCTCTGTTTGTTAGCATGACTTTTTCAGCACAAAATTGGTCACATATGCTGTTGTCTTGGGCCCAAGGCTTGGTGTTTTTACTGGAGTGGTTTTGTACTCAGATTGTAGGGACTACATTGTCTTTTTTCAGGCTGCTTCTCTTTACCGTGGTATACGAGACTGATACAGGAGTGGTTCTATTGGACACCTAGTACAGAACTAAAAATTGTTGCTACAAAAATACGTTCATTTGAGCTTACATTTCTTGTATGTCTTAGAGGAGAGGAAATGCATACTGCTTTGCTTTTGAAGTAGAGCAAACATTAAAATCTAGCTTGTCCATTAACTAAATCATATGTTGTTGCTTATGTTAATGATTTGTAGCTGGAAAAAATGACTGTAGGTAGATGCATTTTTAGAAAATAAAGGCTAAAATAGAGAAACAAAACCCCTCTCAGAATCTTCAGGTTTATGAATGGAATTTGCTACATTTGCTTCAAGTTGACAAAGAAATTGTTTTCTCTTAAGAGCATATCAGTATCTTCTGAAAGCAGCTGACATGAATCATACCAAGGCCATGGAGAAAGTGTCTTATGCTTTGTTGTTTGGTGATTACCTGAAGCAGAACATCCAGGCATCAAAAGAACTATTTGAAAAACTAACGGAAGAAGGTTCTCCAAAAGGACAAATGGTATTAATCTCTCATACCTGCATATACTTATTGTTTAGTTATTGCTTGTTTTGGAAGTGTCAGCTTCTTAAGGAGCTATTAACTTTCTCTTCTCTTTGGCTACCAAATCTCCAGCTTTTCCCTGTTTAATTGTGGAGTACCCATTTACCATAGAAAGCTGGAACATATTTTCTCTATAGACTTTATCTCTCAGTGATGACCTTGACTTTTATTGATCTAAAATTCAATACTGTCTGCATGAGAATTTTTCTGTATGCTTTCAAATCACCTAGAATAGTCTTAGAACACTGTGAAATGCAGACATCTTTACATGTACACTATCTTCTGTGCTACTGCCATAGTACCATAGTTTCTATTCTGAGCTACCAGCTGTAACAGGTGTGATAGGTAGAGCAATACCTATGTAAATCTTAAGAGCAAAAATAACTTCTGAAAGAACCTCAGATAAATAGCTCAGAGCATTCTGTTTATATTTATAGTTGCAAGTAACCAGTGGTGGAGCAGATGCAAAACTGTGAATTCATAGGATCTGTGAATCAAACAGTACGAATCTTCTATGCAAGGCTGTGGTTCACAGATGTTTACACTGGTGTCTGAGGCAAACTGGGTACATGAATAACCTGCCAAATACTGCTTAACTTCACTTGAGGGTCTTTAAACTGGGATACTTACACTGTTAAGGACTTTTGGCTCTACGCTTGATATTCTGGAAAGTAGTAGTTTGCTCCTTGCATTTGATTCACTTGTCTGAGTTCTGGTGAAATACTAATTTATGTTAGCATGCTAAGCAACTGAATGAATTTGAAACTTCATCCTTTGAAAGGGGCAGGGAAGAGCATAGATACAGGCAGCACTAAACTGAAGGCAGAGCTTGGTGTACTCTTTGCAGCTTTGAATCTCTATGCCTATGTATTCCAGGAGAATTGATCTGTGGTTTTTTAAAAGGTGTGCTTTTGTATTTCTAGGCACTTGGATTTCTGTATGCATCTGGCCTAGGAGTCAATTCAAGTCAAGCTAAGGTAATTTAGAAATTTTCAGTGTGTTGTCTTGTGTTTTCTCTTGAGGGCTGATGTTAAATAACCAATGATTTTTGTTTTAAGGCCCTGGTATATTACACTTTTGGAGCTCTAGGAGGAAATCTGATTGCTCATATGATCTTGGTAAGTAAGATGGTTAATAACTTTAAATATGCAAGAGTATTTTTGTACTCCTACATTTTCAGTGTTAAGATTTTCTTTCATATGAATGCCCCATCCAAATACTACTACTAATACATTTTGCATGCATTGGGTGGGCAGTAGTATCTTCCCCATTATTCATTTTTAATTCAAGGATGAGTCTGCTCATTTTAAGCTATGTGCCACTATGAATTTGGATGGACCATGTTTAATCCTCTTGACTTAAATCAGAATTGTCAGACTTAAAATTCTTGAAATCAAATGAGAACTATGAAAGAGATCATTACAGAAAATGCTGGTTTAATCAGTATTGTGAGATTTAAGAAAAAGTGCAATATGTAAATAAAAGACTTTACATGTTCACCCTTAAGCATCATTCTACTTATTTGCTTTTTCTTGAGTAATATATGAACTATACTGGCCATGTTTAACCTTTAATAGTGTCAGTCATTGTTTTTTTTTAAGTAGCTACAATGGACTTGTGGCCTTTGTCCAGCCTATTGTCTTGTCAAATCTTGATCAAGTAATGTGAAAGAAGTTTGTAACATTGCAGGCAGTATGTTCTCAAGTAATTGATAGTCCCATATTTGTCATTTCCTTTCTAGGGTTACCGGTACTGGGCTGGGATAGGAGTCCTTCAGAGCTGTGAATCTGCTCTCACTCACTACCGACTTGTAGCTAATCACGGTAAAAACTTTTTACTAGGGTAACATTCTTGACTTTCTGCCTACTTCATCATTCAACTGGAAGATGCTAAAGTATTTGTAACACTAATAGTATAAATAGAGAATTTCTGATATTAAACGAGTTATGGCTCTGCATTATGATATGCTATTTTTTTGTCTGTATTGAAATGTCTTGGAGGGTATCAAAGTAATTAATTCTCTCTTGAGTAACAGCTTGAAGCTCTGTAGACATCTTTTTTTACTAAGTTATGGTGTAACTTCTGTATTGAAAAAACCTGTCTGAAAATTTATCTCATCTCTTTTCCAGTTGCTAGTGACATTTCCTTGACTGGTGGCACAGTGGTTCAGCGAATTCGCTTAGCAGATGAAGTAGAAAATCCGGGAATGGCAAGTGGGATGCTAGAAGAAGACTTGATCCAGTATTACCAGTTTTTAGCAGAGAAGGGAGATGTACAAGCACAGGTAAGATTCAGTTCACCTGGTGACATTCAGACATTTTCAAGAATTACAGGAGCAGCTTTATGAAATATGGAAAGACATTGGAGCTTTAGTGTTCTCTTCATCCAGAATCAAGCTGTTTCCTGTTTCCCCCTTAGTTTTTATGTGAAAAGACTTATGTTTTAGTGTGTTTAAGGTAGAACTTGGACAGAAAATGCAAACTTTCTTGAAAACAACTTTAGCATCTTAGGAATGAGATCTTGGCTTTCACTGGAAACCAGCCAGACTATTTCAAGGATGACTTCAGATGTTGTGCGTGAAGGCTAGATAAAAATACTGGCCTTGACAAGGGATTTCAAGAGAGAAATCCCTCTCCTGCTCTTGCGTGACTTCTGCATGCTGCAGACTGGACCTCTTCTACACACAGTCCAGGAGGGGAGGATGCTAACAGAGGCAAATTGTCCCAAGCCAACTTGGTCCTGTATCATTTAAGACTTAGGTAGACAGGATTCAAATGAACAGTTGCTATTTTACATCTAGGACAGTATGTTGCTTCTATCTAGGATAAATTTCCATTTAGGCTAGTGTGAAAAAGTAGGACTGTACTGTAGTTATTGAATCACGTCAGTGCCTTCAAACTTTGTGACATCTTTAACTCTGATATTGTCTATCTTTGTACATGTAATTAACTCACCTGTATCTGTATTGCTAGTAAAAGGAAGTTCCAAGGGAAAAGTGACTTACTTGTGATGTAAAATTTTTTCTTTAGGTCGGCCTTGGACAGTTGCACTTGCATGGGGGAAGAGGAGTAGAGCAAAATCATCAGGTACCTTTTCTCTATATTTCTAATGCATATTATGCTAGGCAGAGGGGGAGAAAGTATAACTGAGAAAGTGGAACAAAAGTGGGTAAATACCATTGTATTTATGTAACAATTTCAGTAGCCTTGTTCAATATAACTTAATCTTTATGTGACTAGAAGATGGAACTGATTTTTTTACATAACTAGTTTAACAGTCTTAAAATGAGAATGTCAAAAATAAAAACTTCTTATCAAGTAGTACTGGAGCTGCCTGAGCTTTTGTAAGTGTGGTACAAACTTCATGATGCACTGGGCCTGCATTAGTGATGATAGTGATGATTAGTGTAATTTGTGGCTTGCAAGAATATTTTGCTTCTGTAGACGAAGCACTACAGCTTTAAATACTGAACCATCAAGTGTGCATAGAAAATAGAACTTCTGCAGATGTAAGCCAAGCTAGCTGCCTTGTTTATGGCAGTTAAAATAGCTAACCTCCTCTTGAAATGTGTATTGAAAAAATGGAGAGCTAAGGATTTGCAGTGCTGAGGATTATTTTATCCAATACAGTAATTATTTAACAGAAATTATTTATTAGTCATCATATTTAAAATACCTCAAAATGACTGCTTCAGGAGCATTCAGAGATGATAGTGAGTGGTCAGAAGGAGTATAACCAATTTCTGTGTAAAAGTAGAATAGGAATTGGCAAACCTTGCCTATTCTAAACAGGGTTTGATAGTACAACAAGAAAGTAAGATTTACCTGTGTAGCTAGTAACAGCATAGTAACAGTTGTAGTTTGTTGGTTTTTCCCCTTCTGATTTTTGGAATACACTGGTTAGAGGGATTGCTGCTTAATATTGCAATTATATAAGTGAAGAACCCTGTCACATATATTAAATTAGATGGGTTGGGTAACTTTTACTCCCAGAAGAACCTGGGAAGTTGGCAAACAAATCTACCTGCCTCCACTCCATTTACAAGAAAAGTTGCTCAAATCATAGTGATGGTGATGAAAACACTTTTCTTCTCTACAGCGAGCATTTGAATACTTCAATCAAGCAGCTAATGCTGGCAATTCCCATGCTATGGCTTTTCTAGGAAAGGTAAGATAGAAATACTCTCAAAAGTAAAAAAAACTGCCTTGCCTGGCAATGAAAAATAGAAAATGTTTCCTACTTTCTGATATCAGCCAATCTAAAACTTGAATTCTGGAATCTAAGTATTGCAGTTTAGCTCCTGTTTTGAATTTTTCTTCAAGATTTGAGCGTTGTAGTCTGTTATGTCTTGTTTAAGTTTCCCTTTACTTTAGGAATTTTGAAGTTTTTTTAAATAGTGCCTGAACTAGGGTTTTGGTGGTTTTTTTAATCAAATAATTAAATATTTGAATGTCCTTTTTCTGTGGTGGAATTCAAAACTCTAAATAGGAAACTATTATTTTCCACACAATGTATGGGGGAAAACTAGGCTTCTCAGGACTTTGCCCAGCAGGAAATACTAAGTTGTGAAGGAAGTGGGAAGGAAATTCTTCCAGTTTCATTCTGTGTAGAGAATTGAGTTGAGTCAGAATTGCCAATACTGACTTTGCACTTACCTTGCACTAAAGCTTGAATCTATCTGCAGGGTGGGACTTTGTTTCAGTTATCTCAGGTGTAAGGCTTTTTTGTCTGGGGGCAGGTCTTACCTGACCCATCTGGTTGCCTTCTGTGATGGAGCGACAACAACAGCAAGGGAAGAATGTCTGATATCAGCTATCTAGATTTCTGTAAGGCCTTGGTCCCATACAACATCCTTGTCTTCAAATTGGAGAGGCATGGATTGGAAGGGTGGAATATTTGGGAAATAAGGAATTGGCTGGATGGATATAGCCAGAGAGTTGTGATTAATGGCTCTGCGTCCAGGTGGAGGCCAGTGACAAGGAGGTTCCCTCAGGGCTCTGTCTTGGGACCAGTGCTCTCTAATATCTTTATCAGTAGCACAGACAGTGAGATGAAGCACAGCCTCAGCAAGTTTGCAGATAACACCAAGCTGAGCAGTGCAGTGACACAGAAGAATGGGAGGCCACCCAAAGGGACCTGGACAAACCTGAAATGTGGGTCCATGAGAACCTTGTGAAGCTCAATAGGTGCAAATGGGAGGGCTGCACCTGTACAAATATGAGTGCAGACTGGGAGATTAACGTATTGAGAGCAGCCTTATGAAGAAGGACTTGGGGGATATCATGTGTGAAAAGCTGGACATGACCCAGCAGTGTGCACTTGCAGCCCAAAAGACAAACAGCATCCTGGCCTGCATCAAAAGAGGAGTGGCCAGCAGGCTGAGGGAGGCAATTCTCCCCCTCTACTCTGCCCTCGTGAGACCCCAGGTGGAGTACTTTGTCCAGGTGTGCAATCCTCAGCACAGGAAAGACATGGACATGTTGGAGTGAATACAGAGGATCAAGATGATCAGAGGGATGGAGCACTTTCCCAATGCAGACAGGCTGAGACAGCTGGGGGTTTTCAGCCTGAGGAAGAGAAGGCTCCAGGGAGACCTTGCTGCAGCCTTCCCATACCTAAAGGGGCCTTAGAAAAAGGAGGGAGAGCGACATTTTGCACAACAGGTAGGACAAGGAGGAATTGTTTTAAACTAAATGAGAAGAGATTTAGGTTAAATGTTAGGCCAAAGTTCTTTATTCAGAGGGTGGTGAGGCAGTGGAACGGGTTGCCTGGGGAAGTTGTGGGTGTCCCATCCCTGGAAGTGTACAAGGCCAGGCTGGTTTGGGCCCTCAGCAATGTAGTCTAGTGGCTAGCATCCCTTCCCATGGATCTAGATGATCTTTAACCCCATCTGTTCTATGATTTTTAATTTAAAACATGATTGGCAGGCTGCTGACAGTGATTATAATGCATTACTGCTTAGAAAGTATTTAGGTCACTTGTCTGAGATCTGGGTTGCAGACTATCTTCAGCCTGTGAGGAGCTAAATCCTTATTACTCCATTTGAGTACCTTCTAAGGTTAGGCTACAATAAGCACCAACTCTAGGTCATCTTTTTCAGGCTGTCATTGTAGTAGAGGATTCAAAATTAATGACCTTAAAGCCTTAAAAAATAGCATAATGTGCTGTTCAGGGCACCTGACAGAAGAGGTTGCAGTTCCTGCTTTCTTTATTGGTTGTTTTTTCGCTAATTATTATTGAAGTGAACTGTGTTTAGTAACCAATTTTTGCTTTGTTTTTGCAAAGTGTTTTGACTGCCAATACAGTTTGATTTCCACTGGTCTCAAGATTTTTACCTGATGGTGTGTTTTTCACTGCACATTGGTAGAAATTAAAAATTAAGGGTGTTGTCCTGAAAAAAAACCTAATTTTATGGGCAGTTCATTTTCCATTAGAAAGTTAAACCCTCTACAGAGAGATGTATTTTCTGCTTCTGGACAAGTTTTAATGATTATTCAGTAATGTGATAGAATAATCTAAGTACAGTATTTTCCTCTCAATATGTAAAGTGAAGATGCTTCATGGTCTTCATGCTAAACTGAGTACTTGGGCTGTTCTTCAGTAATGGCTTTCTCTTTCAGATGTATTCAGAAGGAAGTGATGTTGTACCTCAGAGCAATGAAACAGCCCTTCAGTATTTCAAGAAAGCTGCTGATATGGTATGATTACCTGTAAGGTGGAACTACAGCATGTGCACTAAGTTGAGAAGCTCTAAGTTGAAATGCTGCAAATGTTTCATGTGCTCTTCTATGTGCAGACACCTATTCCCCACTTCTGTCCCAGATGAATTAGCCCATAATCTTGCTTGCCTAAGATGTCAAAAACAGCTCTGGCCATGGTGCTTCATAAAGCTCTGTTCAGCATAAGGAGTCTACCTCTCACAAATAGTCTAACTCTGTTTCATTAATATGAAATACTGTCCACCTAAATAGTCTGCAATTCTGTGAAGTGTTAACTGTTTGTTAATTTGAAGTTGTCTTGTCACAGGAATTTACAGTGCTTCTATTGTGTGAATATATAATAGTTTTATACCTCTCATCTCATTGGACTGTTTGCTCCTTGGGATTATGTTTTTTGATCATGTTAATCCCTTGTATCTATATTTGATCTATCCCTTATGGTAGTGTTTGTACAATTAAAGCATGAGTAGTCCTCCAGGAATGGTGTTCAGCATGTGAAACACAGTAGATCAAGTTCTGAAGGAACTGTTGTAAGATAACTGCCTTCATGGTTCTTTTATTCCACAATCTGAATGCTGTTCCACAGCTGTGCTAAAGTGAAGATCTCTCAGTGTGCTCACCCTGCATTGACTCAGACTTTTTGATGTGTCCCATTGCCTGTCCTGGCACTGAAGTAGTGCCATAATGCCTGCTTTTGCAGGGGCAGTGGTTAGCAATGTAGCCCACAGGACAGCCACCACTTCACCCTTAACACAGGTTCTTAGAATTCCTGGAGTTGTTTTGGGAACTTCTGTAGCACCCAAAACATTTTGAAATTGGAAAAACTAAAGATAAGTAAACTATTAATGCCCAATTTTTCTAAGGTTATGGGTTTTACATCTTGTATGACACTGTAAAAGTGCACAGTAGATTTTCATAAATAATATTGAAAGTTTTTCCCTGTTCATCAGCTGTGTAGTTACTGAATAAATTACTGTAAATGCTGTTTCCTCCCTAAATAAGTATTACTAGGAGCCAAAAATGAATCTCTCTTGAGTACTATGTTTTCATGATGTTCAAGACATACCAGATTTGAAAAATAGAGATGTAGGATTTGCCTGTCTCTTCAGAAGTGTTTTTCTGTGTTTTCAGGGTAATCCAGTTGGACAGAGTGGATTAGGAATGGCTTACCTCTACGGAAGAGGTGTTCCAGTGGTAAGCTTTTGACAGTCGTCTTTCTAATCATAGGTGATTGTGTGACTTCTTGTTGTCAACAGATTTTTTCTTTTCTGGAGGGAAGTACTGTGGAAAGCTTAATTGTGAAGATTTCTGTTACACTGAAAATTCCTTGAGGAAATATGTAATGTAAAAAAAAATGCACTATGGAATTAGCAGCTATGAAAGAACCATCCTGATTTTGCTCTCAGAGGCTTGAAATTGTTGCTTAAGCTTTTAGAAATGCATAGAGGTGTGCATTTTAACAGGATATTTGAGCTTGTCTCTAATTTTCTTGTGAAATAAAACAAATCCTAACTGTCCCCATTTTGTGACTCTTATGGGAGTGGAAGAGCACTGAAACTTTTAATTAGTTCATTTGCTTTATTGCTTTTCCCACAGGAAGGTTTCTTGTCAGATATTTTATATTTAGCTATGCAAACAGATACTCAAAATTTGAATTAGCCCAAAGTTGAAGAAATAAGTAAGTGTTCCAGAACCAGAACAGAGCTTCCATTCTGTTAAGCATAACTGTTCATAGCAATGCTGTATGTGCAGCTTTGAGATAGCTGCAGAGTTACAACAGGCTAAATATCATTGTAGTCTGTTTCATTTTTTGCTTCCAGATTTTGAATAGGGGAATATTTTCACTGGAAAATCTTGCTGTAATTTTTCTGCAAAACAGATCTGTCCTTTCACATATGCGCATGCATATTTTCTCTTTTAAACTTTGGTGTATTGCAAGGCTCTAATGACTGGACCAAATCTTCCTGCAGAACTATGAGCTAGCACTGAAGTATTTCCAGAAGGCTGCAGAACAGGGATGGGTTGATGGACAGCTTCAACTAGGTTCCATGTATTACAGTAAGTGGCATCAAAACCATTTGCAGGTCTGAGCGCCTGCCCTTTCAGTCACTGCTCACTAGGTGGCATTACAAGTGTGTGCATACCCTGCATGTAGAATGGGCTTACTCCCTTTGAATTTGTTTCATTCTGCTTTTTCCTGACTTTGTGAAAAAGTTTTCTAGAGTAATTTTGAAGAGTAAGAGCTGTTCCATACAATGCTGCTTTTCAAGAGGAATGAATAGCAATGATTTAATCTTTCTTTTAGATGGCATTGGAGTCAAGAAAGACTATAAACAAGCTTTGAAGTATTTTAACTTGGCCTCCCAGGGTGGCCACATTCTGGCTTTTTATAATCTGGCTCAGATGCATGCTACTGGCACTGGAGTGATGAGGTCCTGTCATACTGCTGTTGAGGTAAGGTCACCTGTTCATCAACATCCAGAATACTGACTGGCAGGAGATTGGCTATAACCACATCAGCCTGTATAGGACATTTCCAGCAGTGACTGCAGAGTCAAGGCTGTCAAAAGGGAAAGTGATATATTAGCAAACTTGTTTGTATTTCATGAGAAAAATCTTTGGCTTTTTTGTTATGTCAGGTTTGTATTTCCTTTATTGACTTCTAAGAAAATGAAAAGAATGTAATGCAAAACAAGCAACAGTAACTTATACCAAATTCTTCTTTTATGCTTGGATTTAAGTGTAACAAATCTAAGATACTAAATTATTCTGAGTAAGCATCTGAATCTTACAAGTTACTATCTTTACTTACTAAGAATCTTACGAGTTGCTAAGCATCTGCTTAGCAACTTGTATCTTAAAGTAAGCTTGTCTTAAACGGTGGAGTTTGCTTGTCATGTTTTCATGTGAAATACAAATATTTTGAAGAGGCATCAGAATGTTCAAGTGTTACTTCATGCAAAATCTAAATTTTTGAAGTGCCTGACAACCAGTATCCTCCCCCTTCCTTTTTCCTCTGCAGTTGTTTAAGAATGTCTGTGAACGGGGGCGTTGGTCTGAAAGACTGATGACTGCCTACAACAGCTATAAAGATGGTGATTCAAATTCTGCTGTGGTTCAATATCTTCTTCTGGCAGAACAAGGCTATGAAGTTGCACAAAGCAATGCTGCTTTCATACTTGATCAGAGTAAGAATCTGAATATATACTGAAAAGGGTTTTTCTGGAGGTGGCATGTTAGAACTTTAATGAAGCTCTTGTCCTCTTTCCTGCTCTTCACACTAGAAAGCAATCAGTATTCATTTTCACTTCTAAGGATGACTTCGTAGACTAAAAGTTAAAATACATTTAATTTCTGACTTAAGGGATTTAAAATGGTGTAAGCAGAGTGTCTTTAGAATATTGCACAGTGGTAAAAATTCTCTGGATTTCCAAAGCACAATTGTAAAAGCAGGGATTGCCCTAGGTTTACTTTTCACCTACGCATAGAAGTCTCAGTGTCCTTTGTTCTTTCTCTTGCAATGCATTTTCTCAACACCTTCTTCTTTGTGTGACTTTACTGATGCTACTCTTGAAGCAGGGGTAAGGAACTGGGCAGCTGATTCTCTTAGATTTGAAAAAACTTGTCCCTTGTGTCTTGCTGGAACTAGATGGCTTGGACTTGGATTTTTTTGGAGTTCCAAGTCATTGGGAGACAATGGAAGTACAATGGTACATCTTTCTACAAAACCCAGTATTTTACACTTTCTCTAAACCAAATCTAGGTCTTCTTGTCAGCTTTATATCTTAGTATTGAAAGCACCTATTGGTGGCTGATGGACTAATCTAACATCTTCATTTCCAGTTAATGTTTTTTAAAGGTGTCTGAGTGAATCATCTTTAGATAAGGTACAGTAATGACAGTCTTGACTGGAAGTGCAAAGAAATAGCATTTTTCCCTGAGTTAAAACTCTGATTGCCTTTACTCACATATATCTGCATCTCAACTGGAGATTGATTTAAAATTACTTTATATGTTTTATACAAAATCTGTATCAGCTGTGGGACAGTAAAGCTGAAACCATAGTTACACTAGAAGTTCAAGTTATAAATCCTTTGAATTGTCTGATAGTTCATATTGTGACATGGACATCTTCTGAAGTAGCCAAAGCACTGCCATGTAAGAGACTGCAGTCTGGCTGATTAAATGACTTTGTTTTACCTGACTAGTCCTGGGTTTCAGGTCAAAACTATAACAGGTTATACTTCAACCTTGTATTTGTCAAAGTCCAAATTATGTGCTCTTAAAACTTGCATTTTCTGTCATTCCTCAAGTATGCATCAGAATCTCCTACAGCTGGAATGGGAAAGATGCTTAGTAAGCCATAGTTCAGAGTGAAATTATATAGTTTGTTCCTAGCTCTCTTATGTGGGCAGATAAATGGAAAGGCTGTATAAATGAAAGGCGTTTTTATAAGTTTCAGATGCACAGAATCTTGTTTGTTCTAGAACACAGATTGCTTCAAGTTTTTAACATATTTTAGCAGACTGAAGATAAGCAGGGGGTTTTTTGTGGTCATGTGTGCATATACCATGGTTCTATTTAACTGAATTATTTTCTTCTTTAGAAGAAGCTAGCATAGTAGGAGAAAATGAAACCTATCCTCGAGCTTTGCTTCACTGGAATAGAGCAGCTTCTCAAGGTATGTCTGTACCTCACAATTCCAGTCTGTTTTTTTATGTTGAGGAGTACATTCAGTGTAGGTTTGCAGGTGCAGTGTGAGCTGCCGGTTGAGCTCTGAGTGGGAGGAGCCCAAGGCAAGGAGCCATGAACTGCCAACCTTTTCCATAACAAGGGGCCCGGGGGCCTGTGGCCCAGGCAGGTGACAAGACACAGCAGGAGCCAAGGACCCCAGACTTGAATATGAACAGACTGTGAGGTTATAAAAGCCCAGAGATTCTTTTGTTTGGGATTCCTCCTTGGAAATACAAGCTCAAGCTGGTTTTTTGTGTTATTGTGCCATTATTAAATTGTTTAAAAGATTCAGGCATCTGAGACTCTGCTCTTGGAAACCCAGGGTGAAACCAGTAAGGCAAGCTTGTCTGACTTCATGAGAGTGGCACAAGTATAGGGAGTCAAGCACCCATCAGCTCTTGCAGCCAAGGACTGTGAAGGGGACAGGAGCTTCAGTCCCTGCAGTATCAGTCTGTAGTGCTGTGAGTCTGATGGCCACAGTGCCTCCCAAATGGTCAAGAAGGTTGCCTTAACATTTAGTAGAGCCATTAATGTCTGATTTCATCTGTTTTGCTATGAAACATCTAAAGAGAGAAAGTTTGCATCCTCCTGTTAACAGAAGTTGTATCCCAGATAGGATGGTTAGTGTTCTTTGGTTTATTGTTAGCTATAGTGTCATTACAATATCCTTGCAGATCTGAGTCTTTCTGTGATTCTAAAGACTAAAAGGACTAAAATGCAAGTGTACTTGTGTTTCTTTTGCTGTTCCATATGGAATTGCAGAGCAGTGTTAAACAACATTAGCAATGTTTACACTGACTTTTCTAAAAGTGTATCTGCAAAATCCTTCAGAGTAATTTGTTACTTTTCATCATTTATTAAGAAATGTAATTTCCTATTCAAAGTAAGCATTGATGAAAAATGCATTCTTGATATCCAAACCACACAAATTTAAACTCTTGTGCTTGTTTACCTACCCTAAAATAACCAAAGTGAACTTAATGAGGAAATATTTTGAGGTATCTAACTTCCAAAGGGATGCATCTACACTAGTATCTGTCTACTAGTTTTTAACTTTAGAGTAAGACTACCATGAAAATTCAGACTTTCAAGGCTTTTAGTTTAAAATTAAGAAATCGAGATGATGGCATGAATGATGAAACACTACTTTTCAAGTTTTCCAGTGTTACTGCTTTTAAAAAAAATTTAGTCCTTTAAAGCCCATATAGCAAATGAAAAGTTTTTCTGTAATAAGGGACTGATCATGAACATGTTATGGGTTTTCAGCTGATACCACTATATAGCAATAAAAATGTTGGTAGGATTACTAGGAAAAGGTCTTACCTGCAGATAGAAATTGACTGTGTTTTGGTTAGCTTAACCAAATTTTAAAAATAAAAGCTGTTTATGTGAGGGGGTGGTGAAAGATAAACAGTTCATGCAAACTGTGAAAATACTGTGTAATACGAACACTCCTACTGCATCTTCATAGGAAGCCAAAAGGGTTTCTTTGCCTAGCTATTTTGTCCTTTTTTGTTGTTTTTTGATTTATAGGATATACTGTTGCAAGAATTAAGCTTGGAGACTATCATTTTTATGGGTTTGGTACTGATGTTGACTACGAAACTGCATTTATTCACTATCGACTGGCATCAGAACAGCAGCACAGCGCCCAAGCAATGTTTAATCTGGGCTACATGCATGAGAAGGGGTTGGGCATCAAGCAGGTGAGTGAGCTGTACCCTGAGAGTCTGCTTTGTCAGAGTACATTTGCTAATATTCAATTAAGTCCACAATTAGTGGAATTAGCACATCTCCCAGTACATTCACCAAGAGGAAATGGACAAGTTTATTGACTTCACACTTAACTATGTGAAGTAATGATGCATAGACATCAAAAGTGAATATATCTTAGGAAAAAAAAACCTATGGTTAATTTTTCAAGTTCTTCAAAACTGTACTTGGAATTTTCTTAACTTTAGGATATTCATCTCGCAAAACGATTCTATGACATGGCAGCTGAAGCAAGCCCAGATGCTCAGGTTCCAGTCTTCCTAGCACTTTGCAAGCTTGGAGTGATTTATTCCTTGCAGTACATACGAGAAATCAATGTAAGTAATGCAGAGTTAAGAGAAGAGCTAATGTGTTTTCCATTTTTTAAAGTAGCTTAATTTGTAATTTTACTTAAGTAGAAGTAAGAAGTATTGCTTGAAACTTCTGCAAACTTAGGATAAATTTGTTTTCTACTATTGCATATTAAGAAAGTCACTGAAGCTTTCATTCCTATTTCCTATTTGTGCAACTCTGTGAATCTGAAATGTGCACAGGCAATGCCTCTTCTGTGCTGTTCTTCCCTTTTAAGAGAATTTCTCAAAACTGTTTGACTGTTCTTTTCCATGACCATCTGCTATCAAAATGAAGCAGATTTAACTGACATAATTGCTTAGGGGAAAAAAAATTATCCCTGATTCTCATGCTATTTTATATTCAGCTGTAACAACCCCATTTTACTTCTATTTGATCTCTGTGGGGCAAAAAATGTATTTGTATTAGATAGTTTAGGTATTTTGTAGTTTCTACTGGGTGGTGGCCCTGAAAAATAAATTTGTCTGGAATTAAAGTGAAGTCTTTCCAATATTTCTCAGTGTTCTGACATCTTACTGCCTTTCTGGATTTTAATAAATTAAAATGGTATGGAAGTTATTACCACTTGGAGCAAATGCAGTTTCAGACAATTCAGCAAAGTTTGACAAATTATAGTAGTATTGAGGCTGAGGACAGTCAAAATACTTAAGTCAATCAGGCAAATACCCACGTAGCACTCACAGAAGCTGGTATGCAGAGCGCAGCTTTTCCTAGTTTTAAGTCTGCTGCTGCAGGTTTAAATTGGCAGTGACTGTGTAGTATCATCAGATACAGTAGTGAAACATGGAAGTGTGTGTTGGATAATCCTTATGCAAATGGGGTCTTACAAAAAGGCACTTCAATCAAAATGCCCTGTCCATTACCTGCACAAATCTCAGCATTGTACCATACAAGTGTCCTGAGGCTTAATGCTCTGTCATTCATGGGAAAGCCACAAAATTCCATAGTGGAACTTTAATCTCTAAAATAAAAAATAGACACCTCATTCTATATAGGATGGCTCTTAGTCTCAATGGTGTTTTAGTTCCTGGAAACTAAAAATGTCGCTGATGTGAAACTATTTTTTCAGAGAGGAAAAGAGCCACTAAATTTTAAAACTGATACTTGTACGTGAAAAGTGTTACAAGTGGAATTTAAAATCAAAGTCATTTCCCATTTGTGTTCCTTGACATGATGTGGACTTTTTCTTTCTTAGATAAGAGAGGTATTCTCACACATTGATATGGACCAGCTGCTGGGGCCTGAGTGGGACCTCTACCTTATGACCATCATCGCCTTGCTCCTGGGAACAATTATAGCTTACAGACAAAGGCAACACCAGGCAATTCCCAGAGCAGCAGGACTGCGGCCAGCTGTGCCTCAACAAGAACCGCCCCCAGAGCATCAACCACCACAATAGCAACAAGAGCCTCAGTCAAAGAACTGGATTTTTCCAAAAGGAACAATTTTCATTGTGAATTAGGACTTTGGATCAACAGTCCCTCCCCCAAAAGAGGCACAAAGAAGTTTAAAAAAAAATGTTTGAAAGCTGCTTAGAATGATGCCTTTTTTCAGGGATAAGAAAATTATTTTGAAACTGATTTGAATGTTATTTCAGTGCCAATGGAATAACACTATGGCTTTTTTCATGGAAACACAAGAGTGCTACTACAAAAATGTTGCCTGCTGTAACTAGTTCCTCTTTCTTTGGAGTCCTTTTCATCTCCCAGAGAGACAGAAGGCTAGCAGTGGAAGGTTTTTTGCCTGCTTGATAGCAGTTGCCCTTTATAAAAGTAATAATAATAAATTTATGGCCAATTTAAGTCCAAGAAGCTGACCTATATTCAAATTCTGAAAAGATTAGGGCTGTTAGGCATTTAAATTCTGACCTGCATCCCAAGTATTTCTATAGTCCTTATTTCATTTTTTTTAGTATTTCTTACACTTTGGTCTTTTAGGCTGTCTTGGATGGTTTAACATAGATTATTGATAAACCCTGTAAAACTAAGCCAGCAAACATGCTACTCTCCATTTGTGCTTTTTTGTTTTGGGTATTTTCCTCCATTCCCCTTAGATAGTTCTCAGCAGTCAGTATGTAGCCCATGAGGTGGAGTGGGACAGATGGGGTCTGTAAATCTCGTCAGTCGGAAACTGTCCACACAGCACCCAGATCTCACATACTTCTAAAACTTTTCAGGAGCCTATGTACTTTGCAGTTCTTCACGACAGGAAAACATATTGGTAGAGTTCCTAAATTTAAATTTGTCTTGACTAAGAGGCTGAGTCTAGATAGCAGAAAGCACCAGTGTTACTGCGCACACTGAAGAAAGGAGAGAGCCAGAAATCTCAGTGAGTTAGCTGACTTGCTTTTGGAGCTGGAAGTTGTGTGCTTGATTTTTCAACAAACCTGTTAGTGATTTGCACTGCAAGAAAGATATGTATCTCATGCATGCACCTGCTTAATGCATCTACGAAGAGCCACAAAAATGCCTGCTCTCTACAAAAGGGCATGGGCTTATGCCAGTGATGCTACTCCAAAGCTACAGGGGTGCTCTGGCTGTCACCAGCCTCTCTTGTACCTGGCATAGAAGAAAGTCACAGTAATGTCTCTGGTGTGCCATCTCAAGGACCCTTTGTAACAAGAAAATCCAAAGAGAAAGAAGAATAGTGGCTTCTTGATGCCACCAGGTCAGTGTAAAGGCCTTTTAATGAGTGTAAAGACTGTGACCTGTGGACTGACGATTTAAGACTGCAAGAGGAATCTTCACTTTGTGACTATTTTCATTGAACTATAATTTCTGGGGCTGGGGATGGGAAGCAGTGGCAGAATAGTCTAGGAGCATGAAATGCATAAGTGTCTGTTCTTATTTTCCAATGGTAGTGAAATATTGGTTTCTGTACTAGCATTAAACCCTCTGAATATACTATCATAAAGCTGAATGAATACAAATGAGGAGGCTTTAGCTGCTTTCTGACAGAAGCTGTTGTGTTTAAAGGGTTAAGGGCTTCTTTTCATGCAAATGTTTTTCTGGTGTATTGGCAACAATGTATCAATACACTTTATTTAGAATTGAGAGTTTGGTATGGTTTCATACTTAGTACATGTGCAAGGAGTTTGGGATAGAAGATAAGCAATCCATTCTTTTGTAAATGGAAATGTCACGGATGACTAGTATTAAAGGTACTAGTATTATAGGTAGAACTTCTCAGTACTTCACAATGCTTATGCTGGTCATATGAAGACAATTCTTTAATTTCAGTGTGGAGGGTTGCAGCATGTGGTAGAGGAATGCCTTGTTCAGTCTCAATCATCATTAGCAGATGAAACAGTATTGAACTTATATGTAGTGTCTTATATGTACAGCATTCCCCAGCTGCATTTCTAAGATATCTGTGACTTCTGAACACTCCCTCTGACATATTTTGCCACTATCTCTTGATAACTCATTTTAGCTTGGCATGAGTAAATTAAAGATTATATGGAAAACATTTTTTAGTTAAATACCATTCATTCATTGCTATTGGTCTCTTAGGCAATTTAACAATTTTGTTACTGCATTATTAAAATGTTTTGGTTGTTGATCTATTAGAACTAAATTCTAAAAGCTCTCTCTTGCATGAGAATCTCTCATCACTGCTGCTATGTGACAGTCTTGTAAATGACTTTCAGTGAATCCTGATGCATTTTTACATCCAAGAAATCGGCAGAAGAAAACAATTGAAGATCAGCAAGTTACTTCATTTAAAAAAATGCTTTTTGAAGGAGCAATAAGGAAGTATTTCTCCTGCTTTTTTCCCTTCCACCAAATTACTACCACTAACTTTTCAGATGACATTCATTTGAATGTGGTGGTAGAAGAAAAAGGTACTTACCATAAATAATGGCAAGTTAACTCAGGGATTAAAGATACGAATAAGTTTTCTAAATCAGTTATCTACACCATGACTTAAGTTTTTGTGACAATCCCTTACTACTCTGTTCTGAAACTTGCATTTTGAGGAAAGTATATTTAACTCTTACTAGCAATATGTTCCTTGTTATGCATTCAGTTAATCAAGCATCTTTTTCCTAAAGAAGCTGAGTTGCTCAGTTTACTGCAGTGAAGTACTTTTCCCTTTCAGTAGCACACCGGTTATCTTATAGTCTGTATGCTGGAGTATTTTAGAAGGGAAACTTGATTTAAGAGAAACCTTTCTGGGTGTGTTCAGCATGGTTTGAAGGAAAAGTTGTGTTCTTAGTGTGTAGTAACATAGGCCAGAGCCTGCCTATTTGACCTTCATAGACACATGCTCTTCTTTCCCTGCACAGAAAATGGAACTACAGAGCAGTAAGTGTTATTGGTGGGATTTTTATATGTAGGAAAACTGGGGGAAAATATGAAGAAACGCTTTATTCTGCATCTCAAATTATTAATCAAAGACATTAGCTGTTCTTGCTAGTTAAAAGAAACACTGAACTGTTGAGAAAACAGGATTTTAGTTCATCACTGGTGAAACTTGTCCCAGAGCTATCTGTTGAAATAATTTTCTTG
Organism: Calcarius lapponicus; assembly: GCA_039654755.1. NCBI lineage: Eukaryota > Metazoa > Chordata > Aves > Passeriformes > Fringillidae > Calcarius > Calcarius lapponicus. Next base: position 43,224,531 of record CM077468.1, on the reverse strand, counting down.
CTTTATATTGTCCATAATGGGACAGTGTAATAGAAGGTAAGGCCTTTGATACAAACATCCTCGTGAAACTCTTGCAAGATAGTTTTACTCACTTTTTAGTTATCTTCTGTAAGTCAGCTACTCTTACTAAAAAAAAAAAAAATAAATGTTTTAATTTGGGGGAAGAACATTAGGATATGGCTTGTGAAAGGACTTTTTAAGACTATGCATTATCTAATTTCCACCTATTATATGCTAGTTTTGGCCTATAAAAGGGGATTACACTCACCTTTGCAAGTTGCTTTCCTTTTAGATAGGCAACAATGAACTGAAATTCTATTTTTTTGTTTCAGAGAATATTAAACTGAAAAAGATTTAGTTTGATTTGAACTACTGCAAATGCATATGGCAAATAGGGACTATTGGGGGGAACCCTTTGTTTTTATCAGCTACAGTTCTTTAAAAGGGTCTTGTAGGAGTTTTGTAAATTTATTTTGTATTTAAAATCAGTATAAAGGCTGGTCAAATGTAATATAATTGTGTAAACAAATTCTGTTAATAGAAAGATGTACAGATTCATTTTGTACTGTATCTTTAATCTTGTGAAATAAAGATACCACCTGTGTGGTCACCCTCAGTGTTCACAGTGGTTATAATGACAGAAGATGTGAATTCCTACTCATATGCACTGGTATGTGCCACTGTTCAATGCATCCTTTCCTATAAGGATTCTCATACTTTCCCTTCCATTCCTTAGGAAGGGCAAAGAGAGGGGGAATATTTTCTGTTATGCTATGTAAACTTGCCCTCTGTGTGCGTGTATGTGTGCGACAGTGTATACAGTATTTGCACCTTGGCTGGTAGACACAGCCATGTGAACTGCTGTGTGATTCAAGAGTAGTGACCAGTAACTTTGGAATTACTGCTGCATTTTCAGCACTGATGCAGGGATAATTCAGTCAGTTGGAATGGATACTGGGGGAGGGACTACTCTAAGCTGACAGATTTGTTTGTTTTGCAGGCTGGTTTTGACCCAATCATCCCTTCAGGCTCCACATGTTGAGACCAAGTCCTCCCTTGTTAAATTCGTTAAGTTGATGGGCTTTCCAGTGTGCTTGTTCATTGGGGAGAAGGAAAGTAAGGACAGTGGGGGAGCAGTAATACCTAGGAAAGGTGTCAATAGGTAAGTGATCCTAAGCATCAGCCCAAATCACATAGTTTCCTGAGGTATTTGGAGGCTTTCCATGTTGTTTGCTCCTGCCAATAGCACTTGTTGCAGGTAAAAGCAGAACTGCAGGTATTAAAACCAGCTTGAGTTCAACTAATAAAGCTCAAGCTTAGTGAGGTCATCCCTCACCTTCCAAAAAAAGTTTTGGGTTGATTGCTGACATCCTCAGTTGAGGTGGGGTCAAGTAGATACTTTATTTTATTTGTATCCTGTAGTCAATGTGGAACTGTGTTCTGTGGAGGGAACTGAGTCCAGATAAATACATGGTGTGGTGTGGAGGAGTGTTAGGGATTTTTGTAGCTTGTCTTTAAAAGCTCCAGGATAATGTTCATTGAAAACTACTATATTCGGTTTGGTTTTATATTGCTGTATTTTCTATATTTTAGTCTTGAGACTAAAACCAATTAAAATATTATTAGAGAGTATCATTTCTAAACCTACAAGACCTGTTTGATTAGAATGTGTTACTTGGTATAATGACAAAATGCTCTTCCTCTTCTCTAAACTATCATGATATTATTCACATCATGACTTTGATTCCCTTTTTCTATAAAGAACAATTGAAGAAAAAGTCACTCTAGTGCCTACTTACTGTCAAAAATCTTCAGACGACTGTAATCAATTTCTTCTAAAATCAAGAATGAGGGAGGGCAGGGTACCATATATCCAGATAATGAAAACTGTAGCATATAGTCTTAAATTTTATTATCAGAAAGAAAAGTAAGTGGAGATGGACTACCATTGTAGTTGCACTTCAGGTAGTGAGAGAGATGTCATTTAGCTTCCACGGAGATGGGTTGCTCACATTTTTATTTCTTTGCTATCCGACTTTTTGAGCTTTCTATATAACATGTTACAATTCCAGATTTTTGAAAATAACTTTGAAGAATATTGGTTTTTTGTGTTGCAAAATACTGAAATTATAGCTCTTCAAGTCTGCTGTCAATCACTTTCTGTATTTCCTTATTTTTATATGCTTGTTTTTCTTCATTCTTCCTCCTAAACATAGGCTGTTATTTATAAAATTAGTTGTTCCAGTTCCCATCTGTTATGTGGCTCCATTTCTGTTCAGGATTCATACCAACGTTTTTATTGCTTCTAGTTAACTACTTTTGCTGGGGGGAACAAATGTTGTACCTGGGGTGTGTGTTTGTAGCCACAAGGGGGTGTTAGACAATAACAGCAACTTGGATTTGTTAAATACTTGCGGTCTCAAAGATTGGGAATGGAGTAACTTCCACACTTTGAGTCACTGTCATATCTTGGGAGAATGTATGTGTGTGTATACACACACAGAGATGTAAGAAGTCCTTGGTTGCAGGAGCTTTGGAAACTTAACAAAATTAAATGTCATTACTCTTATTTCTCTCATTTGTGGAGCAAAAGTTCGAAATTAAAAATCACTGTGGCTTCTGGTAAGACCTGGTAAATAATTACCTTCCCATGAAGGTAATTCCATACCTTCCCATACCTTCCCAGCTTTTTTAGTATGTAAATCATTCTAAAACATGCCAAACTGTCTTCCAACATTGTTTGGAATATTATGTGCACAGCTTCCAGGAGAGTGGTTTCTTTTGCAAAGTTAAATCCATATTTTCTTAGAGTACAAAGTCTTTCCCACTAAAACAAGTGAAAATGTTTAGCAACAGGTGATGAAGAAATTTTCTAAAATCATTTTTCACTGAGATCATCTGGTGCAATATTTGAGCTATCCAAATAGCTTGAAAATGAATTAAAAATATGTTATTTGTTTCTGACCAATCTTACTTTAATGTTTTTTAGGCTCCAGATTTTGCTACATAATGAAATTCTATTAATTAATAGCATTTTAGGTGCTTCTAAATAATTTATTATTATTGTTATCACTGCTACTATTTGGAAAATTTCTCAGATCTAGTCAACAGCAATTTTAAAGGAAAAGTCTATTTGCATTACTGATATTAAAAAGGGATATGTGAAAAAAAATCAAACACACTTCATAGACTTTAAAGTCATAACCAATGTTAAAATTACTGAAGAAATATGTGAAATGTTCCAGTTTAAGTGTTATAAATATGCATTATAAAAAAGGTACTTCTTGAACAATCATCCAGCTTTGAATTCAAAGGCTGAAGGCCTGACAATCTACATGTTGGTGAGTTTTCCAAAGTGATTTTGTTATCTTCATTATTGGGGCGGTGAGATCAGGAAGACTTGAGTTAATTCTCTTCAGGTTGTATTTAGTTTCATCTCTAGTTTTCATCCCATTGATTATAGGACTGGACAGTCCATTAGGAAGAACAGCCACACCAAAATACGTATACATTTTCTTCTGAATCCAGTGTTACGTTAATGTTCAGCTGTAAATGGATAACTAAAAATTTCATATTTTTTACAAATAATTCTGTGTTTAACTTGGTTGTTGAAATCTGGGAAACATTGCACAGAAGGGAGGTGACTCTAGTAAGAGAATTCAGACCCAGTGAGATAAATGTGGTGATCTCACTGCACGCAGCTGTGTTGGCTTTTCCTGCCTCTTTGCTAAACTAAAAACTTACTGAGTTCCCTACTAGGAGTCTGATTTTTTTGGAAGGCAAAGGGTGCGAGAAGGTAGGAACTTCTCAAACAGGGCAAGAAAGAAGGATTTCTTCATTGGTGTAATCTCTCAACTAACAAACTGAACATTGTATATTAACTGTTTGCTTACTCTATCTTGCATATTCATTGAATAGTTCCATAGAGACACAAAAAATACTTCCGGTTTTCTGCACGTGTAATTGCAAAAAGTTGGCCCAATTATTATGTTTGGGTTTACAAGTGCCAAAGAGTTCACTCTTCACTACATTTGTCATTCTTAGTTCAGTTCCAAAAGGTAGGTTGATACAAAATACTTCTGAATGTTTCTAGTGATACTAGTTCAACATCATAAAACACAGCTCTCATGTTTAGAGTAAACAGTTTGCAAATAATCCTTTTGGCTGAAAACTGAAAAACTCTATGGTAAATACTACTAAAATTAATAGAAAAGTAAACTAAAAATAAATCTCCTTTAAGATATCAGATCTAGTGTCTTATTAATTCCATTTGGCACTGTGAAAGGTGCTAGAACAAACAATATTCTGTCATTTTAAAATACTATTCCTTATTTAAACACAGCAAATAAAATATTAATTTCCACTGTCTCCTTGGGACTTCTTCCAAATCATAAAGACTTGTTGCAGCTACAGAAAAGAAAGCTTTCAAATTACATAAAATGAGTATGTTTGATGAGCCTTTAACTCTCTCTATACTTATATTAAGCATTTGATGCTTCCAAATTTCTCCAATAGCCATTACACTCCTGGCACTGCTATTCTAGAAACTCTTCAGTTGCTCAGATTGCAGGCAGAACGAGCTCTGCAGATACTGGTAATTTGGTTTGCTGTTAGATGGCAAAACAAGGGTGTCTGGTCATTGAGAAATGCCCTTCTTTGGGGAAAATACTGTCTGTGAAGGGGAGGTGAGGGGGATGGCCTGCCATGCTGGAAATAGTGCATTTGTCCCAACAATATTTGTTTTAAACTAATCTTGCTGTTACTGAGGTGTGCAGTTAAACAAATCTCTCCTGAAGGATGTGATCTTCCAGGCTGGGCTGTGGCAGCTGGATCAAAGACCCTGCAGGTGTGTACGCATGGTCTGAGGTAAGGGAGCTGAGCAAACAATCTTTTGGCACCACACATTTATTTTCTGTTGCTGCTCTGAGTGTCAATATCAGCTCACTGGCTGAGAAGTAGCACTCCTGTGAGACTACTTTGTGATACAGTATAAGGAAATATGAAGTACAAACTAAATTGTGGAAGCAGGTCCAGATAGGTAAAGAAAATCTCAAAGTGCTTCTGTACACGTCTGAATGGAGCCTCTGTTGGCACACCACGAAGGGTTAAGTCACACTGCCTTATTCAGTATGATGAAATATATTGAATTCTGTTAACTGACAAATTTAATTAAATTTGCAGTAAAGCTTGCATGAGAATCATGGTTTTGTATTGGAATAAAATAGCATCATTTTCCAGGATATAATGAATTATTAATATCTTTATAATGAAATATTAACATTAAAAACCCTAGATAGCTGTCAAGCTGAAAGAACAAAAAGGCAGGTGATGTGTATATTCAAAATAAATTAAAACTGGGATCATTTCAGGCTTTAGTTACTCAGTACATGTGTTTAGAGTTATGATTTCACATGCTCTAACCCTGCAGAGTCATATCTCTCTAGAGTCATAAATACATAATCAACATCAGTCAGAATATCAAGAATATAATGCTGTATTTTTATGGTTAATATTGTCATATTGTAGAAAATGGAAGAATATAATCTTTGTTCTTCAAACCCAAACTATTTGAAGTAGGCAAATCAGAATCTCTGGAGCAGGTTTAATTTTTTTTTCCCTATGTCTCTACTTTGGTGGGGATAAATGCTCAAGTATATTCTACCTTCTCTTTCAATTGTAGGAACCAGAAATTGAATATACTTATTTAAATAGAATAACTTTGGGTTTGATGCTCTGATGTAATAGAATATTTCAGTGGGAAAAAGGAGCTGTAATGACCATTAAGTTCAACTGCCTGACCACTGCAGGGCTGACCAAAAGTGTTTTCTGTGGTTTTGATTCTGAGAAGACCCAAGAAAATATAAGAACTCGTATCAGGTATGTTACCTGCTACTCCTTCCATTTGAGATCTTACTAGTAAAAGAACTTCAGAAATATAAAACAAAAATTTCTTTCAAGTCCAAACAGAAGAATAGAACTAAACAGAGTTGCGTGAAGTTGTGGTAATAGTGTCATAATTTGGATGGAATAAATAGTGTAAGAGAATCAAATGTTGTAAAACATGTTTTTGCTCTCCCGCCACCTCTGTCCCACTCCTCCTTTTTAAAAGGATGCTTAACACAGGAGCTTCAATTTACCTAATATCAGAAAAAGTAATTGATGCTAGAGCAAATTTAAGTCTGGTAATCTGCATAAAAGAGGAAAAAGTGCTAAAAAAATTATAATATATGCAAGCTTTTTTCCTTTAATGATTTCTTAAATGAGGAAACATTCCTTTCCTCAGCCCTTAAACCATCTAAAAGCTATCAGTAAATATGCTCTGGAGTGAAAAGAAAGCTAAGATGGAAAATATATTTCTGGTGATTACAGCCTGACTGATGACATTTCATGCTTTGTGCTTTAGCAATGAGATACAGCAACCACTGCAACTGTTGGACTGTTTGTGACAGCATTGGTAGCTGTCACAAGCCTTTGTGACTATAAGTTCAAATACGGTTGTGAAAAGTTACTTTGTAATAGATTTTACTTTTATTCAGAAAACAAAGAGGAAAAGGCAAAAGAAGAAATGGGATTCAGAACTTGACCAAAACCAAGGAAGGATTGATGGCCTTCAAGTCTCTAGATCTAGCCAGGATCTTTTATGTACACCAGAGGTCAATAATGTAATTCTGGATCCTGGATTTATTAAAGATGGGGAAGATAAAGGGCAACAATTGGAAAACTAATCTGTAGTTCTTTTGGCTGGTAAAACAATCCTGAGAAGAAACAAAGACACCAGTTGTACCTGAGTAGAACTCTCCATGTCCTTGTTGAATTTACCCTGTGCACATGTAAATGAGTCTGACAGCCAGCCTAAACCCATTTGGGCAGATTATTCAACTAAGCATCTTCCAGGTGACTGGCTTTGTCTGGGCAATCAACATCTTCTACTGCAGGATAAGGCGGAATCAGCAAGTCCCGTTTGGGAATGTTCGAGTTGTGTGCTATTTTCCCCCAGCCGCCTCTAGCTGGCACTCGTGTCGGTGCTTTGGGACACGCCGTGTCCCCCGCTTGTGCCACGGAGGCTTTGGGCTTCGGTTCGAGTGCTCTCTGTAATGCGTGTCCCTGCGCTGCTCTGCACCCGATCCCTTTTGAAAGCCCCCTCGAAACAATCAGGTGAACCAGACGTGCTAAGCTGCTCAGTGGAACATCAGTTGTAATGCCATGGTTATCTTGCACTTTGCATTTGAGATTTTCCCAGTGGTTTTGCACTTTTAAAAACTCTTTAGTTCACCCGGAGAAGAATAAAACTGCAATTTTCTGGTTGTTTTTTTTTTTTTTCTTTTTACAGTCAGTCTTCATTCCTAACTAAGGCTGTTATTATCGTGTTTATTGCAAATAGCCAATAACATTTCTCAGCTTGCAAGGTTCAATTTTCTAGGAAGCTCTTTGGTGACTTGCTACTCCCTCAACTCTCCAGAGTCATTCTGTGAACCTGCTAATGGCTGTAAATGTACACATCTGTGCTCACGTTTGGGCTAATGGTGCACATGTTCATTTTGCATAAACTTCCTTTCAGCTGGAGTCTCGGAATGGTACTGGGGTTAGAAGTCAATTTCTCCATAAAGACATTTTCATATGCAAATTGCTCTCTGAACTATTTAAAGGCAGAAATAAGATTAATATTAGCATACAATTTGTATTATTAGGTTTGTAATACTCTTACGGTTTAACAGCTTAAGCACAATTTGGTTAATAGAAATTGTATTAACTTTATTATACCTGCCTAATCCATAATCTGTGAAATTCATCAGGGTGCAACAAAAGAAGTGAGGTGCCTGTTAATTGGTGTTAAAAGTGTGTACACGAATTCCCCAGTTACAAATAAATAGCGTTGTATTTAAGCATGCCCGTTGAATAACCCTGAGCAGACGGATATTTTGTTTGCATTATCGATTGTTATTTGCACATTGCTATTAATTTTTGCCCGTGGGTGAACAGAGACGGCGAAGTCCGTTGCCTTTGAAGAAACGTGGAAGGGATCAATGCCGGGAGTGCGGGACGAGGCGGCCGCTCCGCCGCCACCTGTGCGCGGTGCCGGCGCTGCGGGGCGGGCGGGCAGCGGGGCCGGGGCCGGGGCCGGGGCCGGGCCGGGGAGCGCGGGGCGGGGCGGCCCCGGCCAATGCGGCGCCGCCGCCGCCGGGGAGCGCCCAATGGTGGCGGCGCGGGCGGGCCGGGCCGGGGGCGATCGTGCCGGGGAGCGCCCGCAGCGCCCGCGGAGCAGCACGGCCGGCGGTAGGTGCGCGGGGCCGGGCAGCCGCGGGGAGCAGGGGGAGCCCCGTACTCTGCCTTCGGAGCCTCGGGAAGGGGGGCCGCGGCTTGGGGCTGGCGGGCAGCGCTGGCGCGGGCGGAGCACTTCAGAAACTGGAGCCGAGGAGCCCTAAAGCGAAGGCAGGTGGCCCTGCCGGCGGAGCCGGGGCCGCCGCCTGCCCCTCGGTGCCTGCGGAGCGGGGCCGCCCGACGTTCCCCTCCGCGCTCCGGCCGCGACCCTCTGTACCGAGTGCGGACCCGTTCCCCTCGGTGCCGGGCTCCCTCAGGGCCGCTCTCCGCGGTCGGTGCCGGTGCCGGGCTCCCTCAGGGCCCCTTTCTGCGGAGGGTGCCGGTGCCGGGCTCCCTCAGGGCCGCTCTCCGCGGTCGGTGCCGGTGCCGGGCTCCCTCAGGACCGCTCTCCGCGGTCGGTGCCGGTGCCGGGCAGCCCGGCGCCCCTCGGGATGCGGCTGTGCGCCTGTGAGCGGGTCGGTGCTCCTCGGCTGCGGAAGGGTTAACGCTCATTAGCAGCAGCGCGGGGAAGCTGCTCGTATCCACCTACCCCTCAGCTGCTCTATGTAATTACTCATGGTTTGGATTTTTTTCTTGCTTGTGTCCGCTGAATTGTGCTGCTTTTGAAACGCTTTTCTGCGGTTCAGATATTGCAAGGCAAACAGAAATCTCTCTCTCATCTTTCTGTTGTCGCGTTTGAATACGCTATGTTAAATTGTAGGTTTAAAATGCTCAAATTACGTATTTCTATGCAAAGTGGATTTTTGTGTTGATATACGATCAGACAGCCTTCTCTCTGCCCGTTTGTTTAGTTCACGTGTTAAATATTCTTTTTGTGCTGCATCTCCACTTTTCTCTATTGATTTTTGTTAATTGTTTTGTGGATTAATTTGTTGTAATCAGTCTCAACTTTTCTAATTTTTTCTTTCCTATGGCTTAATCTGTTTGAGGCTTCAGGTTTCCAGAGACACAAAAGTTTTTAAAGTGCTTGACTGCTTGACTTGATCGGGTGAGGCTTTGCAGCTCGTGACTTCTCATACTTAAGTTGTGCCTTTTGCTGGGAAATATCCTTAGGACAATATTGCAGTATGGGTTTGAGGGCACTTTTAGTATTGTCAAGGCAAAAATTTGGCAAACATTGACATTTCTTGTGAATCAGATATGAATCATTCTTGTCTCCTGTGAAATGTGTATTTTGCAAATTGCTAGTCTGGGCAAGTAAATTTCAAACTACAGGTTGCTTGGAAAATTATTGTGTTCACTAATTCTGGCATGTGACTCTGTTTTTGTTTTTTCTTTTCTCTGCCAAGGGGATGAAACATACCTTGCATTACACAGACATATGAGATCTGGACTTTCCCTTAATATTGTCCAGATAAACAACTTTATTAAAATAAGTTTGTGTTATCACCAAAAAGCTCAAAGAACAGTTTCCCACATCTCTATGAGATGTATTATGTGGGATTATGCAACACATTGGACTTCCCTAAATATTTTGTTTCTTAATAGCTAGGTTGTCTCTTCTCCAAGAATTTTAAGATTTGATTGATTATAATTTAAAACAGTGTTCACTATGAATTACTTTGTTATGTCATGCTTTTTTCAGGTAAATGTTTGACCTTTTCTGTATATTATTTGTGGCTTTTCATTATATTCCTATGATGCTTTAAAGCACAAAGTGAGTAGCAGTAACTCCCTAGCAGATCTAACATACAGATTTCCTTATATGTAGGAATACAGCTGGCAACTTTAGTGATCTCTGCTCTTTTACAGTTTTGGCTTTTAAATTATTTTTAAAATATCAGTGTCATCAGGAGCATGACCATTAAACTTTCCAGTAAAAAAAATAGGGTCAGATTTTTTTTTCTCCCACATGATGCAGTGTATCTCAGTTCTGACTAGTTGTACACTCTTATAATTTGCGTCCTCCATTGTCATTAAGAACAGAACAGCATACCTTGGTTTTCAACTGCAGAGCTTTCCTTGAGTTTCTTGTATCCCTCACTACATCAGTGGCACAATTAATACTCTGTGTTGTTGATTTAGCTTACAGTCCAAAGGATGCAAGATATAAAGGTAACAGCTGCAACTCAGTAGTGGCTAACTCCCCATGCTGAGTCCTTGTTTGTGCTGCCTTGCCACCTATCTTGTGAAGAACTAGCAGCTGGTACAGTTCCCTGGTTGGGAAACCCAGACTGTGTGTGGGTTAAAACCATATTGTGAGTGGGCTAAATACATCATGTTTATAGAGTCCATAATTTTCAGCTATCTCAAGTCTGGCATCAGCAAGTGAAGATGAGAAGTGGTATCTAAGTGTGTTATCAACCTCTCAAGATGTCTTGCTCTGCAAGGCTTCTGTTGCCCCTGAAGCAGTGACTTTTTCAGTCAGTGAGGCAGTTTCCGAGGTGGCATCAGCTGTAAGGACATGGTTTGTGGACTCTCCTGCTCTGACACTTGGCTCCTGGTAGTACCCTTTCTTCATGCAGCTTTTAACCAAGTACTGCACTGAGGCTTTGTGCGGTAAGCTAACACAATCAATTTTGAATTGTTGAAGCCCTGTTAAAGGCTGTCTTTGCAACACCATCACCTTCCTCTTTGGAAGCTGGAAAACCAAAAAGGTATGAGGAACTAAGCTACAGAACTATAAGGATTCATGTGGTGGTGGCAGTCTTCTAACATAATCTTTGCCATCTAAAAGTTGTGTTTAACTAAGACAATCACTTAAACTCAGCTCGGAAAGGACAACCTTCAAAAGGCAATTCTTGGCCAGTTTATCTGAGCTATTGGTTGCATTACAAAAAAAAGATAAAGTATTTAACTGCAAAACCAGATTATTTTGTCCTCAGATGTCTTAGTACATTTCTTTAGAGTCCATCATGACAGATGTTTTCTTACAGGATTGTGAACTCTGCTAATGGATGTAATAACTTCACAAGTGGTTAACCTCGAGGAAGGAATGCCTGTCATTGTATGTGTCGGGTATGAGCATGTGTTGTCTTCAAGACTACAGCTGTAATTATGACCACAAGAATTTGAGTCCTAGGAAATTAGAAGCCTTACAACTCAGCTTGAACATCTGGAAACTTCAGGGATTACATCTTTGCTCCTTGTAAGTGGTGAAAGGTTTACCAGGACCTTAAACTGGGCCAGAAATCCATCTACAGGTGTCTATGTGGGTAACACTGCTTCCCAGGAAGGGATTATGTACCCCCTATTGACTTCTGCCATCAATTTTCACTGTCTCCTAAATGTTCAAATAGGCTGAAATGTGTGGATCGCCCTATTTTTTTCAAAACTGAAAAGGGAGTAAAATTTCAGAAGCTGTGATTGAAAAAATTTAAAAGACACAAAAAAATTTAAAAGTCCTGTGACAATACCAGGAAACACACAGCAGCGTTCCAGATTTCTCTTCTTTTATGAAAAAACTATAGGTGAAAATAGAGGAGCACATTATTTAGAGCAGGAATGCACTTTTAAAATGAATGTCCTGATCCACCTGCATTTCTGCAACTAAAAAAAGATGCAAATAAACTGATTCTGTTTGGGATAAAACTGAGCAGAAGGAGGAGCTCGTTTAATGTACTCCAAGTGCTAATGCAAATTCAGTCTACAGGATCATTTTGGAGATAATTGTTAGTAAAAACCACAAAAAAGGTAGTGTGAAATTTGTGCCCTTAATGCTAAGTATTTCACGCTACCACTCAGCTCCTACTGGTAAGGTTTTATGCTGTTTACTAGTGTAAACTAAGGATATAGCCTCTTGACCAACTTGACAACCCATTTTTAAATTTGCCATAATCATTATTATATATTGACAGAAAAAAAAGTACAAGAAAAAGAATAAACATCTTAGAACAATGCTGAAAGAGTTAATAGCAGACATCAGTGCTAGGACAATGTGTCCCTTAGATAAACATAGAAACAAACAGTGCTTTTTAAATAGGAAGTTATCTTAAAAGAAGTAGGTTTCTGGAATGTACAGCTTTCTTATACATCAGTTCTATAGAGATACAGTTTCTGAAGGGAAACCATAAAATTAAAGAGCTTTTGCTCTCATCAATCACAAAAATTCTTCAATAGGTGCTTTTTTTGACAGGAAGTATTTCCCATAATGCTGAAAATATTTTTTAGCAGTGATATATTAAGGTTTGTCAGTCACCTTCAGTGAAATGTCTAGAAATGTGTGTAAGACTTCCTTGAAGTTTACACCCTTAGGTGTGAAAAAGACATGCAAGTCTAACTTAGTTACCATACTCTTCTTGGAGGGGGATTCACCTCATTAGATCAGGCAAAGGACCCTCTGGAGATGTTGTGCTCCTTCTACTGACTATAAGCAGAGCATCAGGTGACTATCTCAGATGTCTGACTGGGTGTCTGGAGTTAAAGGAGGTGGAATTCATCTTGCTTTATTAAAGTAACTGAACTAACTGTCTCAGCGCAACTCCTTCAGCTTGAAACAGAGGGCAGAACTGACCAGTGTGCTTCAGGATCCTACAGAGGTGCTCTAGTAGTTAAAAACTATGCTGATATTTAAAGAGCAGACAGTGTGCTCCAGAGCTGAGATTCAAAGTGGAGCTCCTGGTCCAAGGGCCAGCAGACCTGCCTGGTGAGCTAGAGAGAAAGGATGTCTTTTTGCTGAGCTGTTTCTTAATTCATTATGCTCTTTTAGGCCAAGTTTTAGTTGGCATTTATAGACATGAATATTTATAGAAACCAGTTCTCTCTGTGGGCTCTTGGGTTTGCCAGCTGTAAAATGAAATGAAAGAATTATCTTCAATTTACTTTTGAAATAGGGGGTGGCTATACGATACAGTAATTTTGCTATCTGAATCAGGGGCATCTGGTGAACAGAAGGTACTATTTTGCAGAACTTCATGGTGGTTTTGTGGTTGTGTGGGTGATAGAAATGCATGAAAAAAACATCTACTAAGCATTTTTGAAAAGTATTACTAGCTGCAAAGCTGAAATTAGAGCTGGTCAAGCTCTGCAGCACAAGGCCTGTTTATTTTCTAAGAGAGCAGTTTCAATTGAATAGCTCTAAGGAAGAATTTAGCCCATGAAGTTTAATGATTAGTTGCTGTTTAGTTGCCAGCTGCTCCTAATGACAGAAACTTGCCAACAGAAATGCTCCTTTCTCTCTGATCCTTGCTAGGTTGTTTCAAGTTCACCACAGTTCAAGTATTTACCTGGCTAAAGCTTACATTTTATATATAAAAATTATACATGGTGGAAGCATCAGGTGCATGCTCCCAAATTTATCCTAAATTATCCAGTACATGAGTTTAGCATGAGGAATGCTCAGTTGGTCGGTGCATGGATTACTTTGGGGGCATTCCCAGCTGGATTCTCAAGTGTCACTGAAGAAGATAAAACTGAGGTAGAATAGACTTGGCAGATCTGGGCTTTCCTCTCCTAAATAACACATCTCTGACCTCTGCAATTGAATTGTCCAGTCTCTCTGAATGGAGGCACCTATATTAGTTTACCATACTACATACAGGCTCGGAGCTTGACACTAGCATTCAACTCTTTTTTTCACAGAAATTTCACAGAGTCTCCCTGTATCCAGTCCAGGCTATAGATGTGAATGTGCTTGGAACTGACCATTAAAAGATGATCTCATGGAAGCCATGCAATAATGCTGGTATTAATTATTTGATGCCTTTTAGCATGAGGTGCAGCCAGTCCTCCTTCCTGCAGTTGGTATCAGACTTGCATTGTCTCCCTGTTGCAGCTTCCTCAGCAAAACACTGAGTGTAATAAAATACGAGTGCCTTGCTGCCTCCATATGCAAGAGGGGCCTGCATCACTCACCCCATGTACCTCTGCATCACTTAAAAGATCTCACCTAGATAGATGGGCCCGTGTCTTGGATTCCTCTTTTGGAATGCAAAAGGCTGCCTGCTGTCTCACAGGCACTATCATCAGGGTGCTACCACAGAGTACCACTTTTTAGTGTGTGTTAGTAAAAACAAAACAGCCCAAAACCTCAATAAAACCAAACAACAAAAAGTGAAGGATTTTCTCATACCCTCTGTTCTACATCATGCTAGTATACTATGCATTTATGTTTTGACAACTAAACAAATACAATTAGGCACAAATGCATTAGACAGTACCATTGCAAACAAACTCTTTTTGTACTGTGTATGAACTTGACTTGTTAGGAACTTTGTTTCTACTTCAGATATACATTTTAGTAGTATTATATAAAATACTGAGTACCTTTAAATTCAATCTTTGCACAAGCTTTTTTTTTTTTTTCCTAGGGCTGTTTTTTCATTCTCTTGAAACAGGAGTAGCCATGCTAAAGGAATAGAACTATCATGTCTAATGGCCCTATATTTAGGCTGTCTGAAATAGAGAGTGACAACAAACATGATATTTGTGGGTTGCCCTGAAGGACTGCCGTGTCCTAGCATCACATTAAGTTGCATTTGACTCTTCAGACACTGGAAATGAGGAAAGACCGGTTGGATCATAGAAAGAATTTTCTGCTAGGGCAAGCTTTTCCCTGTTCTATCTCCTCCAGAGTACTGGTTTTTGTCTGGCTTTAAATAATCAAGCAGAGTTTCCTTAAATTGGGAGACAACTTCACATTTTAATGTTGCCTTTATCTATAACAATCAAGAAGGATCTCCTTTATAACAAAAGCCCCTTTTTAAACTCTTCATTGGAAGGGCGCTGCTGATACAGATTAGAAGTTATAAAAGATGTCACCCAGAAATACAATTATAGATAAATTATTTATATGCAAATAGTTGTTAGCTACATGGATATACAGAGAAGGCTTGAACAGAAGATGACTTTCTCGCTCAGTCTTCCTAATCACCCTTTTGAGCCAACATTCAGCGCAAGAAAACTTTGCTTTCATTCAGGGCTGCATCACTTCCTCAATAGTCCTTGTCTTCCTGATGCTTTCACAGTTGGATTCTGTGTTTTTTCTCTCACTCTGAATCTGTTCTCCCATTCTATGCATACTCACAGCTCAGACAGATCAATGCCCATCCTCTCTGTAGGCATACAGCCTCCAGTGAAGCATCTCTCTACAGAATTCAGTTCCTCCCTTGTCTTGAATGTGGCTAGTGTTTAAGGGCTTGACTTCTTTCTTTCTTGGAGGTTTTTTTTTTGTTTGGGGTTTTATTTTTTCCTCTTCCCCCAGCTTAGTCAAAATGAGAGTTTAACTGATACTGATTGATGGCAAACAATTGTACCCACCATTTTAACTGACCATGGGTGTTTTTACCCATCTTCTAACTTTAACTTATTTGTAATCAGAAAATAAAGCCTTGATTTCATTTGTGCGGGTGAAACACTCCACAATGGAATTACCATCCTTACTGATGGAAGCAGGATCAGCTTTTGAGTTGTACAGTGAACATCTGAAATGCAGTAATTTGTTGTAATGCATATAAGCTGGAAATTTAGTATCTGTCACAACAGGATGGCATTTCATACAAGCCAGACTGTGTGTTTTCTGAAACAGTATTGGTCATCCAGCATGATATTCCAGTAAACTTATGATAGCTTACTCCCCTCCCTGTTTCTTTTGTCATTAGTCCCAGTACAGAAGAAGGACAGGTAGATAGGATTTTATGCTCTGTGTTCACTTCTTGATGGCTGTCTTCAGTGATGTCAGGCTGCGATGACATAGTTGGCTCTACAGTGATTAATTGTAGAACATTGTGCTTTTTGTGTTAGTGAGATAACTTAAAAAAACACTTTTATCATCATCACAACAGCAAATAAAATACAGGAGCTTTTGGAGGGTTTGGTAAATGGAATACATCTGGCTAGCTTGTCTGCAGAATTTAAATGAGAACATATGAAAGCATCAATATCAGACGTCCAAACCAGGTCACTCAGTGGGAATTTTCTTTTGAAACACACATTCCTTGTATGACTCACTTTTTGAGGTTTGAAAGAAGAAATAAATTCTTAAACACAGTTCCCTCCACATACTGTGGATTGGAGCATCAATTTTATACTATTGTGTTGTGCAATAGTTGTGACACTCCAAATTCACCATCTTGAAGCAGAGAAGAATCTGTGACACACATAATGGGCAGGTGTTGAAGTCTGGGATCTGGGTGCTGCTTTGGACTTCTGCCCTGTGGAGGCCTTGAGAAAACAAGAGTAGTAAGGACCCTGAACCCACCCTTCCTAAGGGGATCTTAGCAACTTCTCCTCCCTTACTGCATTTACATTTCCCGTTGTCTACTATGATTACCAACAGAATTTTGCTGAACAAAGTAAAACCCGAACTATCCTAGTCTTTCAGAGGAAAAATCTTAAACTAGTGACTTTTTCTTCTGTTTTTTTTTCTCCTGTTTATTAAATACTGACTGGGGGGGGGGGGGGGGAGTGCCAGATTTTAGAGATGCAAATGTTTAAATGTTTTGCTAAACAAACTGACGTATTGCCTCTTTCCTGTGATTTTGTCCCAGTCTAGTTTTATTGTACTGTTGCTCTGTATGGTAAGAGAAGCATTTTTCTGATTGTTGCCTCAGATTCTAGTTTGAGTTGAAATGTTGGCAGTTTGGGAAGTTGTCCTTCAAGTTCCCATGCAATTACATGGCTTCAGTTACACTTTGAATGAATCATGTACCCAGAGTGAGCTATACTGAAAGTCCTAAGATGCAGAACTTCTGTTTTCCTGCTGTGACTGGTGATGTGAATGATCACTGTTGAACTTTTTGTCTCATATCTGCCCTTGGTTTTTGCCTGCTGTATATTTCTTCTACTAGTAAAACTAAATTTAAAATACATTAAAATTCCTATTTTGTTTTGCACTGCTGGTCTTCTACAGTGTCTTTCTACCTTTCTCATGCTTTAGGAGTACAAGTAATAGAGGAGGTTGTACAATTTATCTCCAGCATCAGACTTTGAATCTCTGTCTCTCATTATGATGCATCCAGAATCCATGAAGTATTTCTGAGGCATGGCCTTGTCAGGAGAGACGTTATTGCCTTCTGAGCTGCCTAAATATGCTGGAATTGCCTGTAGGAGAGCATTTTAGGTGTCTTCTCTCTGTGGAAAACAGAGGAACTTCTGTGGCAGATAGATTTTGGTGCAGAGAAAACAGCAGCTGTTGACCTTCCAGATATTAGCCTTGACACAAATATTCCTGGGGGAGATGCTTGTGACTTTCTTAGCAATGCATCCTGTACAGACTCTACTCTTTTACTGTCACTGAACTGTGAGCTTCCAGGAAAGTTGGGATGTGTGTTTGTGGCATATGCTTTTATGTGTGCTGGTTGTGCTAGAGAAAATAAGGTCATTCCAGGTCACCTCAGCTTTAACACTGCCTCTGCCACGGACTTCGTATCTATTGGAATAATTGGGAATAGTCATTAGGGTGGCTGCAGTGGGTCCTGGGCTCAGGCAGGCCACCAGTCTGCTCTTCTGTTATTCATTGTGCCAGAGAGCTCTAGTCACCTTCAGTACCTCACTCCACCTTGCCCCATCTCTGTCTCAAATCACCAGGAGACAGCACTAATGACCTCCCTTGTAATGGCACAAGGGGGATTTGCTCTGGCTCTGCAGACACAGCAGGCTCTTGTTACCATTCACTCAGTTGTAATCCATAATGGGAAAAGCCATCCTTTCTCCCAGAGAGGCTGCAGTAGTTCCATAAGGCATGTCCATTTGTCTCCCTTTGGGCCTTAATTCATCCTTTCATATTGTGAGTTTTTGTTTGTTCTGCTTTTGTGTGTGTGTTACATGCACCAGGTAATGACTGAGTTTTTTAAGCTACGTCTGAAGTCATGGAGCTCATATAAAACCATGTATCAGAGTAAGTAAAACTGGTCTAAGACAGAGTTTTATTAGAGACTTTCTCATGGCAGTTTGCAAGCTGGCAGAGCTGTATACATGGAGAAAATATTGTCAATATTACGAATACCATACTCAACCAAATGTAACTTTATTCCTGTCATCATCTAGGTCATTCATAAGGTAAACTTATCTCGGGCATTTAGGCAGACGTTGATAAAATTATTTTTTTCAGTAAGAGTGATATCTAAATCCACTTCCTTTATTTCACTGGGTTTCTCAAGTTCATTGTTTTGGTTTATTTTCCTGTTGTTTAGCACTGTGTTTTATTTATGCTGTTGCACCTTGAAGTACGTGGGACTTGGTTTTGATGCTGGAGAGCAGAGTTCCAATTTGGAGTTTGTTTATTATTCAGCTCATGATGTGCTAATGGTCAGTGTTTATTTAGAGGCCAAGCCGAGAGGAAGAGCCACGAGCTCTCTCTCACTTGGAAATTTGCCCAAGGCAGCAATCATTCCTCACTTCATGCTACCAGAATAGTTTCATCTGTACAGGTTTGCCAAACACATGGTCAAGATAAAATTACTTATTTTTCCTTGAGGCTTTCCTGGTGGGAGTGAAGCTTGTTTGTTACAAGAAAAGCCCTGGTCAGAGTCTTTCCTTTTCTTACTGTCCCTTTGGCTTAGTTCCTTTTCTCTTCTAAGTGAAATTTAACAGCTTGTCTGGTTGTTTTCCCACAATGGTCTCCTACAAAACCAAATGCAAACCACTGTAACCAGTTAATGTTTCAGTTCCTGGGACTGTAAGGGAATGTGTAAGCAAGAAAAACAGAATCACTGTATGGATTACAGATTTTTCTCAATAATGTTGCCATGTAAGGCAATAGAGTATATGTGCTTAGCACAAGCTTGCTATTGATATATTTGGAAAACAAGAAAGCAAACAACTGAATTTCATTCTCAGTATTTTTATTCTGACTTTTTTCTCCTGTTTTCCCATATAACTGTAACCTAGTAACTTTAGGTAGTGATCAGAAAGCCAACTTCAGCCTGCATCATATGGATGTAACTTGAAGCAATTTGAGAAATGACCTTAGTGCTTAAAATTATTAACTGTGCTAAGCTGTTTCTTCTCAGCAGAGTTGAAATCTACTGAGAAACTGTTTGCGTTTGCTGTCCAAACACATGAGTAATTATATACTTGGAATGGTATGTTTACAAAAACACCATGCAATTAACAGATACTTCTGAAATCCATTACAGATACTTCTGATACTTCTAAGCATCAATAGTGCCACAAACATTTCAACATACCAACATTAGTACTGTTGGTGTTTGTACTCACATAGTGCGTAAAGGTCCCCCCTGAAATGAGGGCTCATTGTATTGTACAAGGTGCTGGGTGTCAGACTTGTGGATAATCATGTGTGCCCTTCTCAAATACATGATTTTGGTTTACCAAGATAAAGGGAGAAGGACAATGCTATTCCTTTTCATCTGTTGCTAGAGTGGAGTTGTACAAAAGGACAGACTTGTAATCACATCACAAGAAGGAATGGCTGTA
Organism: Calcarius lapponicus; assembly: GCA_039654755.1. Lineage (NCBI taxonomy): Eukaryota > Metazoa > Chordata > Aves > Passeriformes > Fringillidae > Calcarius > Calcarius lapponicus. The sequence goes on along the minus strand of CM077468.1, from coordinate 43,204,896 downwards.
GTCTGTGAATTGACATAGTTTTGAAGTAAGAGGTTTCTAGTTATCAAAGCAGTTATGTCATTTTAGAATAAACCTTCATCAGTTTTCAAAAGGGCTTGTATAATGTGTTTTATCAAAACACTGAGGGGACTAAAGAGACACAGAGTTTTGTTCCAGCTCTATGATCTCTACCTCCTGGAGACCTGGAAATAACTGTCACCTACTTGTCACTCATATTTACATGCACAACTGTGAAACTGTAATGTGAAGAAGGGACACCTGAAGCAGAAATTGCAGCTTCCTAGAGAGGTTTTTTTCCTCATGGTCAGGTCACTGCCTTGGAATTCATGGTAAGGATCATTGGGGTGAGTAGGTAAAACATTGTATTTACTGTGTAATAGTAGGAAACAAACTTCTGATTCACCTTTTTTTTTCTTACCAAAAATCTGAAAAATTAGCTTACTTTTTTTTAAACCAGTTCAGCACTAAACACTTAGTGCACATAATAACACAAATCCAGAAGTAACAATCTAAATAATCCTGTTAGTGTAGAGAGAAAAAAATTGCTGGTCTGGCCTGGTGATATCTTGTTCCAAGAAATGTGTTTCCATCTGCTCTTGTTTGGCCTGTGCAGCATAAACTTTTGCTTTAATTGTAGCTCACTTAGAGTTTAGAGGATCCATTTGTTCTTAGTCCTAGTAGGCTCCAAAATTCATTGCTCTATGAATAGCCAGAGATGCTTGAGATTTCTGAAGAATAGGAAGGAAGACTCTGAAATTCACTTGCAGAGTACTCACTGCAGTGTTTAAATAGTGATGCTGGCTGCTTTGGTACAGAGAGAATTCAGGGTTACCCACAATTCAAATGGTTCCTCTGCAGAGATTTACCTCTGTAGTGATTCTGCACATTGCAGCATCATTGTGTTAACTGAATGCACAGTGGCACTGGTGATGTGCTGGCTGAGGCCCATTGGTTCACAGTGGGATGGGCTTAGGTCTTTCTTGAAGGAGGATTTCAGAGAGTGAATGAGAGGTAAAAGTTTGTGGATGAGGTATTTTTTCCACATAGTCTGCACAGGTGTTAGCTATACATGATTCATAATTCTGTACAGACATTTAGGTCAAGGGGTGGGATTGAGGATCTTTGGTGAATGTTGAAAGAATGCAAAATTCTATCTTTTTCTCTTTTTTTTTAACCTAACATATGCATCCTCAAAATGCCTCTATTCTGAATATCTTTGAAGTTATTAGCTATTCAGACTGCCTTTCTTCTCTTTCTGGCTGCTTGTCTAAAGGGCGTGATAACCCTGATAAGTCAACACAATCTCTTTTATTTACCAAACTGGGAAGTCTCTAGAAAATTCCAGTCATGGGAAAGTTGTATAACCCTCAATGCACAGTATTCTGATGCTTTTCTGGGCTTATAATGCTTACTATCCATGTTAAACTACTAGTTTTGCTGTCTGGTACTAAGTGGATTTTAAGAATTATATTTGTCACAGGACAGTAGGGTACTAGAGGAAATCCATCTTAAAATAATGGTGTAATTCTCCCACGTATCTGTACTGCTGCAACAGTCCATTTTCTTGCCTCCTTGCATATCTTTCTTCCACTTGAAATTAAAAAGAAAAAGAAATTTAAAAAAGAGCTCTACTGAAGTCTCTGTGCATACAGGGCAGGGTAAACTGTGTTCTTTTTCATTTCCTGCCATTTCATGCTTCTGTTAGGACTTTTCCAGGAGAAAGGGCAGGTCAGTATCCAGTTGTCTGGGAAAAGAAAACTTAGTTACAGATATTTAAACAAGACCAAAACAAACAGCTTAATTGGTCACATGAGGAAAACAAGACACCAAGGTCATCCTCTCCTTCCCTTATATGGCTTCCAAATGACCCTAAACATCTGATTTTTTTTTCTTAGCTTGCTTCTATGTTTAGCTTTGTAGTTTCTATTAACAGCACCCAAAATATATATTATTCAGGGCAGGCAGGTGTACCTGCCCACACTGCATGGAGACAAGGGTCCTGCCATGGCAGTGGAGGAAAAGGGGCTCAAGTGCTGCTGCTCCTTGCAGGAGGGAATTGGCTGTGTAACAAGGGTAAGATGTGCAGGGTGACTGGTCAGGGGTTCACAGCCTCTGGAAAGTCCATGGCAAGGGGATCAGTCTTATGGCAAATTGCACTTAACCATCAGGATTATCTCTGGGAATCCTTTTTTGTGTTTGCAGGAAATGGTACATTTTGCATTCTATTCTGCTCAAAAAGATTCATCTTCAGACAGGAATTCTAGTTGTCAGGCAGGTTTGTGACTTCTAAACTTTTGAAGTTTTCAGCTCTTTCTTGATTGCTGATCTGCCTTCAACTGACAAAGGACTTTGTGGCCCTGAGGAGAATAATAATACTGGAAGCTATTTAATGATCTGTCTCCTTCAGAAATGCTTAAAGATTGAATGCATTTAAATATGTCTACTTTTTAGACCCAAATTTTGTTGATATGGGGTAACGAGAAGTCTAGGTGAAGTATCTGTTCTTGTACACTAACATGAAGTTTCACCCTGAAAAACCCTTTAGTTAGGTGAGAGACAGGAGGCCAAGAAATGCTGCTTAAAGCTCTTTCAAATAGGTCTGAGTTTCAGTATTTTCAAGTACTTCAACACCATGGCAACAAGAGCTTCAATGCTTGAGATAATTGGGGACAGAATTAGCATATTTCCTTAGGAAGAGTCTTCTGAGAGTTTTGAAGTGGTTTGCAAAACTGAGGTGGTCATGGGTTCCTGTCAGAGAGAATTTCTCTGCCTGGACCTGACCCTCCCAGTTACTAGCTAACAACCAGAGCACTTTCCAGGGCTCCATCTAGCAGATTCACGGATCTGTGTGGGGTGCATGACATTGGAGGGCCTACTAAATTCAGTTTTCACATCTGTGAAAACATTTGCTGAGCTAAAGCAAAATCGTGCTTAACTCTGGACAAGGTCTAAAATGGTTTTTAAAATTAAAATGTGAAGTTCCAGCCAAACAGCAGAATGGAAGGCGCATCTATATGAGAAGGCAGCTCTCTATACCCTGACCATGATAAGAGTCATTGGCCACTCATCCTCATTCCAGAATTAGCTACATAAATGTTATTGATAATGAAACGTGCAGTTTATTGCTTGCTCTGCAGAGGGATTAGACATTGTAAGCAGCAAGGTGGTCAAAGACATGTTGACAGCTTGGAGTGGGGGTTAAGTTACATTATAATCAAAATTTGCTAAACCTGGGACAATCTCCTCATCCGCTCTTGCTGGGATCACGAGAGGCATGGCTCCTTAAGTAAGGTCTAAAACATTGGATTTGGTGATGGACTGTTTTAACATGAAGATGTCTCAAGACCCTCAGTTGCTTTATATGAAGGAGTTGCTCAAGTGAAACCCTCCTCTAGACACAGGTGACATTCCTGTCCCAAAGGTGGTAGTGCTTTGACAGTACTGTGACTGTGTAACATAAATTGCTTTAACATTCTGTATTATAAAAAATGGTGGCACTAGTTCCCCCCATTTAATTTTCTAAAAGAAATCATCTACTTTCCTGTCTTAACAGCCGCTGAAAAGAAAGTGCAAAGGAGGTGTTTTTCTCCATTGGCCCATCTTCACTGTACCTCCTCCCATTCTGCTTCCTCCTCCTTCTGATCCCTGGGTGAAGATGAGTGACCTGCTGCAAATATGACATCTCTGACGAGTGTCATTGCCTCCCACCAGTCCGAGTGGGTGTCCTTCACTGACGAGCTACTCCTCCCTGTTCCCCCACGAGGTAGGCTCTCTGATTTTCTCTGGAACTGGTGAGACTTCCTTGTTTGATTTAGACCAACTCCTGGCATAAATCTAGCATATATATGTGATATATATGGGAGAACTTGCCTTCTACATGGAAACAGTTTGTGCAGAGATTGAATTATCTCCTGCTACCCCTATGTAATAGGAGAATTTGGGCCAAAAAGGCAAATTACTCTTGTGTGATGTAGATCTACTACAGGTTTTGGATCTGTGCTTCAAAATTCAAGACAGTATCCAACCAGCCATGGAGGACATCTCACCTATTAAAATCAAGTGCAAGATTGCCCAGTGTTAATCCAAAAACTGCAATAGGTGAAGGAAAATGTCCTACATTTAATGGCAAATTTTAGATGCTTCAATAAGAAACAATGAAATAATGGCCAATCCTGGAAATCTTTCTATGTTACCTCTATTTTAGGTAGCACTGAGGCTCCTCCAGTGAAATGTTTGAATTCCTCCGACACATCCTCAGAACAGAACCACAATGCAAATGGAGGATTTCAAGACCTTTTCTGCTCAGAGCTGGAGGAGGCAGCTGAGCAGCCCAAGGTGGATTCTGGTAACCATGTGTCTCCCAGCACTGATCTGTCATCATCCATCAGTGCTTGGGTTCAGTTTGAAGATGCACCATGGACCAGTGCTTCATCAACCCACCCACAAACAGGTGAGGCAAAACCAATGAGAAGGTCTGTTCCAGTAAGATAAAGTACAATGAGAGCATACAGGATTTTTGCCTTGCTCATTGGCTTCTCAAAGGTTTGAGTAGTTTGTACTGTATTTTAACACAATTAATGTTATCAGAGTTTCAAAAAGGGCTCACACTATCCTTCTGGATTGAACATGAAATATTTTCTTTTTGTAAAGAAAATGAAAGCCTTTTGTGATTCACTCCACCTGTGTCTTGACTAAGTCTTGGAGATGGCCAAAATGAATTAATGGGGAATGAGCATAGAGGTGTTTTCAGCAGTGACATTTCTTACATAGAGGTCTGAAAAGCCATTGAAAAAGTCTGAGCCATGTTTTTCTCTGTAATCTGGAACCCAAAGAATGGTGATCACCTCTGTGATCCTAGCCTTTACCTGATCTTAGTTCCCATATGCTTTTTGCCAGCAGTTCATTGATACCAGCAACTAATGTGCCAGTGCTCATCAGTACTTCCTGCAGGCTTTTGATACACTGATTTAGCAGCTGGAGAATGACAAAGACAACAGACATTTGCCTTAACTCCAGAACTGCATGTGCTTTTCTGCAAATATAGCAGTTCTTTCTGACATGCTTTAAGTATGCATGCAAATCCTCTGGCTTGCCTCATCAGCTCATGGTAACTGATGTGGCTATATGAGCTTCTGGCTTTTCTGCATGAACAGACCTTGCTTGCAGGAGGTTGTGGAGTAATTGCCCAAGAAAACAACAGTTTACTTTTTCAAGTTTCAATTGAGATTCTCTCTTATTAATTCCACTTTATGACTGCTATTTATTAAAGCAGTTTAAAGAGTTATAGCTTTCCTCTGCTCACTGAGTCCATCAGATTTTCCCTGTAACACATGAATAATACTTCTGTCAGAAAACTTGGATTGTCAGCTTTGGATTGGGTTTTGGATAAACCCCATCTGGTTTTCCATCTGCTATTTTGATGGGTTCTACAGACTAGTCCTTTTGAGACAGTGTGGTTAGACCTTTGTGCAGAAGTAGGGGAACCTTTAGAATCTCTTCTAAAAGAGATTTCTCTGACCTTCTTTATATTTATTTGTTGGTTCTTAGTTGTAAATACTTATTTATCCTTGTGATGTGGAGAGAAGGAAGAGCACTCATGAAGTGTAAATATGTAAAACTGAGATGTCTACCTCTCTCTCTAGTTTCATGGCTATGTGATCCTTATGCTTACTCACACAGCCATGTACTTTTTCAAATGGGGCTGTTTGTTGCTCTGACTTGGTATTTCCTTCCTAATGTTGTTATATACTTGTTAACTGAAAAACCTGTAAATGCACCTTCTTAAGCAAAAATTTAAAATCTTTACTCAACCTTAATAAAGCTAATCATAACAAAAAGACTTCCATAAAACAAATTTTATGATATATTACTTGATGTCCTGCCCTTGGAGGGATGTGGCCCAGTCTTAAGGTGTATGATTAGCAAAAGCACTGCCTGTTGGTGTGTGTCTTCAGTCACAGGGGACACTAGTCTGTAGGCAGAGGTCTAGGATATCCAGATGAGGAGAGTAGAGTAGACTTTCCAAAAGCATTGCAGTTTTGAGGGAGACACTCATTTGTGCCTCTGTAGAGGTTTGTCCTGTGTGATCCATGTCACTGAGGGAGGATATTTACACACTGATTTTGGTATCTGACTGAGATTCATAATGGAGAGTTGTTCCCCTAACAGTCAGACCAGAATGTACTCCATGTAATTCTTGAATGGGAAACTATTATTCTATGAACTATATAGGAACCCTAAGGAAGTGTTTCCTAAGGATATTTTAAAATCCTTACTTATGAGCTGGTCCCACTCCTTTTCTGAACCCTGTATGATAAAGGGCCAGACCAGTGCCGCTGACAGCCTCTAAAGGGAAGCAGAAATGACAGGTCTTTGTTTCTGGTCCTTTACTTTGAGGGACATTTGACAGCAAGAGGTAGGATAAACTCCAGCCTAGTTGTTCTCCATTATTGTGCAGATCACGATGTAATTCTATGGGTGGCAGCAAAGCTGGAGAGCTGCGTACGCTGACACACTGACACCCGGAGTGGAAAGCCCGAGGTGACAGCAATTACTCATTTCCAGTAGCAAACATTCTGCATAGGAACAATAGCAAGTACCCAGCCAGGGGAGGGAGGAGTATAAAGGCTAAGTGCAAACTTAGAGAAAGATGGCCACATTTGAAATCTGTTTCCTGTGCAGGCAGCTGGGAAGAGCAACATCCTGGAGGCTCAGTACCCCCAGTTGCAGTCCTGTCAGGACTCCAGCGCTGTTAGGAAATCGTCTGTCTGTCTGTCTGTGCTTGAGCAGCTGCTCAGCTGACCAGATAATTACCCAGGCTGATGGCCAGGCTGCCTGGAAACACATTTTGAAAAGGGATTGCAAAGTGGGATTTCCAGAGTACCATTAGAGCAAAGAGGATGGATCCTCAGAGAGAGAGATGCTGTCTTGCTCTGACACTGGGGCTACAGTATTTTGGTGCAGGTTTCCCAAAAGCAAATATTTTTCTCAAAATCCTCAGAGTCTAAAAAAAATAGCAATTTAAATATAGTTGGAATGTAGCGGTTATTCTATAGGAAGTACATTTTAAAGAAAACCAAGGCTAATGCTGAACCCCTGTTGTTCTGGGAAAACTGAAGGCATAATTGGGGGATTGATGGCAAGAAACAGGGCTGAATAAACAGGCAAAGATTTTGAAAGATGAAAAGAAAGGTAAAAACGTGAAGTACAGAAATGAAAAGCACCCATAGTAAGCCTCACAGCAAAAACTATCTTTATTTAGGATGTTCTTGTAAACCCTTCCTTCTGCCAGGTTCAGGCAGAGTCAATGCTAAGCAAAATGTTTGATTCAAAATATTTCAGCATTTGGGGTTTATGTATTAACTGACAGCTGCAAAATCATGTGGGTTTCTCTTCAAGAAGCAAAAACTCTTGAGCGAGGCCATAGAAATATTAAGTCAGAGAAATGATGTATTGTGGTGTCCCATTCTCTGTGTTCCTTTTGCGGGGAAAAGAAGAAATTTGAATTTTGTTATGATTATTATCAGCCTAGTCAAACTGTTAGTGCCAAAGTGGAAAATGATATTTTTAGGCTGACCCAAATGTTCCCATCACAAATGCTACACAATCTGTAAATGATCACAGCCAGCAGGTGACAAAACATTTGCATTTGTTACACAATGGGCCTCCAGCTCACAGTCTCATATTCTATCAGTGTTAGCTGCACTCTTCAATTCAATGAGGTATTCTTAGTCACCATAATTAGACTAAGGCAAGATCTGTTACATCATCCATCCTACTCAGCCATGCCCACTTCTTCCCAAGAGCTTTGTCTGGTTTTAAATGGCTCAAATTACTTGGACTCTTACCATGACCCTTGAGAGGCTATCCAACAGCATATTTGAGCTTAACTGCTTTGTGCTGTTCTTTCTGAAATAGGCAATACTTGCAACACAAGATCAGCAGCTGGAAACTACACCTGTCACTAGAAACTGTGATGCTGTGTTAAAATCAGAAAAATCTGAAGTCCTATGTAATTAGAAAGGAAATGCTGCTAACATGGTTTATTGTAATGCAGTGTAGGAATCAAGGAAAAGGTCCTCAAAACACCAAAGAGGAATTAATGTTTCAAGGTAAATCTGCATATTAAAAGCCAATCCATTGTTTTAAGCATAGACATGTCAAGCAAAGTAAAATGCATGTTGAAGGAAACATTTTTCATTTTGGGAATCAATGAGTTGATTTTCAGCATCCAATGCATGCTACAGAATTTGCAATTTAGGGATAGTTCTGGCACCAGTCTTTCAACATAAACAGATTTCTGAGAAATTCCTGCAGCAGAAGGGCTGTGACTCTCTGGCTATTGGCATTAGAGACTGAATTCAAAATTTCTACAAGAGCCCTGCCTCATTTAGGAATTTGGCTGCAGCACTTCCAGGAATCTGAACAGCAGCATCTGAAGAGAGATCTTAAATATGTGTAGATGTTTACTTTTGTTTGTCTTGCTTTTTGAGATTGCTAGATGTTTTTTTAGCTCAGCATAAGGGAAAATGCCCTTTTGTTAGTTTTAATAATTAGTGTTGGGGAACCTAGAACAGTCACAGGTAGAAGGTGACTGTAGTAAGAATTTAAAGAACATCTGTTGCAGAAAAAGCTGCCTGTGGTTTTGGTTTTCTAAAGTACAAGACTCTTTTTAGAAAAAAGCAAACAATTCTGTTCTTTCAAGATGGCCTAACTTGCCCAGAATAAAATTAATTTGCCCTTACATAGAAGTATTTGGCAACACTAGTCCAGTCAGATGCCTTCTTAGATAAAAATTGAGTTTGGAAAGCACAAAACTAGTTGGCAGTATTTGAGTTATTAGATCTTACATGTTTCTAAATTAGCAGTTTTTTCATATTGCTGTGACTGACTTGAAAAAAACTACTGGAAATCTATTTTTTTAAATAAAATAATTCCACAGTTTTTAGGATATAAAGCACACTTTAAAAAAACACTTGGCTCCTGTTAGTGATCCACATAGAGAGCTCAGCTTTTCAGTTTGTCCTCTATGTCCAAATAAAGTGCTTTGTCTGTCACAGCAATTTCAGCGGAAGTTTAAAGGATGGCTTTTCAGGTGCTGTGTTCAACAAAAGGACTGAGAGGGACTGACAGATTACAATCATACACTCATCATCCTTTCTCTACAGGCACTGAGCACCACAAGTGTGCAGTTACTGCAGGGAGGAGGGGTGGGCTTTGGTTCTGTGCCTGATACAACAGCTGTCAACCTGTGCAATAAGGAGGCAGATCTGACTTTCAGCTCCTCATCCTCAGGGATGACTCCTCAGAAGCCACTCAGTGTCAGTAGGCTCACAGCTGTACACTTAAAAAAATACCACTGCCTGCTTACCTGAGGCTATCAGTGCAGATATACAAAATAAATTCACATTTCTCAAGAGGCAAGGCAGAGAAGAGCACTCTTTGGATATTCTGTCTATGCACACATCAAGATTTCCATGATGTGGAAGTGTCCCATCACATTGCTTGGATGGAGAGAGATAAATCTTCTTGAACATTAATTTGTCATTTTTTTCCAAAGTATCTGTCAACCTAGTAAGGGTTGTTAGTTTATTACATACTGAGAAGAGAATCTCTGTGTCAGTAGTTGTTCACTGTAACTGCAAGATTTGGGGAGCATCAAGATCTTTGTTGGTTTAATAGCTAAATACAGATGTACTAATTTAGAAAACAGTTACTAAGCTGATATTAAATTAGAACTAATCTCTACCTGTACACTTTTCCTTAGTTCAGGAAGACTTTTTATTCATAACTTTCTTTTTTATTAGTATTATTTTCTCACTAGAGCCGCCCATTGTTGCTAACATTCAAGTGATGTTGTGGGCAAAGAGCATGCAATACAAAGAGAACAGAATACAAACTCATAGCAGTGGTGTGTGTGATTGTGTTCTGAGCTCTGGGTGATGGTTAGGCAGGTCTGAACTGTTTGACATGCAAGTCTGGCAGATGAGTAGAACAGGATTTTTGGTCTACACTGAGAAAAAATGTTATGCAGTACATTCAGATTGGGACTCTACATTCTGCATGTTCACAAACAAAAGTCATTCCTAGTGCACATTAATAGGTCAATTTCAGGTAATTTTTATACTCCCCCTCCATGCAGAGCATTCCTGAGATGATGACTGCATTTGAGTGGGTGTTACAGATAGGGAATGCTTAATTAAATAAAATAAAAAACTCCACTGAGTTGCACAACAAACATATTCCGGTCTTGTCAGCAGTGTCAGGAACATGAAATCTTGTTCTGAAAAGTCACAGCTTCTCCAGTACTTGAGCAACAGGAAAGCATATGGCTGCCTGCAGCATGGAATCTAAGGCAGACAGCTGAGTAGTAGTGCTGGAGGTGGCAATGCCAGGCACTAGCTAAGTTGTTCTGCATTTGTTATAAAATAACTGTGTTGCTGTGCATGTTGGAATTTGTATTTACAGAGCCCCAGTACACCGATCTAGGATGTCCTTGGAATAGTTGTGATCTCTGGGTAGACTGCCCTGCATTTCTCTAACCAATACCTGTTTTCTGCAACTAGTGTCTGCTTCAAAAGCACCGAGCTGGACTTCCCCCTCTTCCAACTCTTCTGAGAGGCAAGCCCGTGCCTCAGAGAGCAGCTGGACAACCAACTCAGAGGACACCAGCAGTCCAAGCATTGCTCCCTCCTACACAGATCTGCAGTCACTGAATACCGAGGACTTGACCAGTGGTAGAACATCTGCAGCAGATTCAGCTGGTAAGAGGGAAGCCTTCAAGCTTCCATCTCAATCTTTTTGATGCTACTCAAACTCACTGTTCAGAATTGAGCCACAGGGAATGGATCCAAAGCAGAACAAACTCAAGGATTAGGCAGACTAACTTTTTGTTCTACTCTAATTCCAAAAAAAATCACACTTGGACTTTACACAGCACTGACATGTGCAGGCTCCTGAAATTAGAACCAAATGCAAGTATGTACCTGTTGATAGACTTGGAACATTTTGCTTTTGACATGCCATGTCAGCTTAAGCTGAGCTAGGAACTAGTATGATGTGGGAGAGGCTGGATGCCTTTCCTGAATTTCCATGCAGAAATTTTCTCAGCAGTGTATTCAGCTGAGGCAGGCCCAGTTCTGCTTGCTCCTCTCTGTTCCAGTGAGTGCCAAGACACAGATCCAGTTTACTGGAGGCATTCTTTGTGTAGTGCTTTGCACTCTTACTGAACAGTAAATGCAGAGAGAGTGTAAGACATGACATAAGATGGTTCAGTAGCAGATTTTCACCATTTAAGAATCTCATATCTGACCTTGTAGGGCTCTATTCAGACACAGTTCTGATTGTGGAAAAATGTGCTACATGGCATTGTAGCTCTTTGCTCCTCAGCTGTACTCTGGGTAATCTGAAGCAGGAGAAATAGAGCAGAGTAGTGCCAGTCATGTCTTGGAGAATGGGAATTCCTAAATGACAAAGCTTTCACAGTGCATAACAAAGCTGACATGTCAGGACACAGAAAAAAATACACAGCTCCAGGAGGAAGCACCTGCACTATGTTGAAAGCTGTTCAACCCAAGCTGAGGAAGGTCAGTAGCTACACAGTTTGGTGATGAAAATCAGCTCCCTGGTGTTGTGATAGCTCAGACCTGGGATATATTTAATGTGTTTTCTCTCAAGTGGTGAATGTAAAAATATGTGGGAAATAAGGTCTGTTTTGTGAGAATGGGCTTCCCAAGCCTCGCTGAGGTCATATGTTCCTTCGTAAGAAACATATGCATACATCACTTGCAAAGAGTATTATTTGGTGGTTCAGTGAAGCTGGGTTAGACTTCTAGACAGATTTATAAACAGCAGCATGGTAAGTGCTGGCTCAGCACTTTAGACAAAGGATTTGTGGAGAAGTAGTAGTTACTTTGGATGAGTAGAGCTGCTTCTTTTTTCAAATAATTAAGTTACCACAAATCTGTCAGACCATTTTTATTTCAGAATACTCTGCTTCCCTGTACCTCTGAGTTTGGAAACCACTTTTTGGTAGAAAGGCAAAATAGGCAAATTGGAGTATATGCTGGATATTGCTATTTTGTTGATTTGGTATAGGCTGCTGTCACTGGGGTGTCTCTATCTGAGCAAAGTGAATGAGGGATGCCCAGTCCATAACTTCACATTATATAGGCAAGTCAAAGACAAAAGGGCTGCTGTATATGCCTGTCATTCACAGAGGATTATATCCTACATATGGCCCAAAGTGAAGCTGATACTTCAGTAAAAGCTTTGTGTGCAGCTTTATCTCAGTCAGTCACAAACTGACATATTTATTAGCATGACGAGTACAAGAGCTCACTCCAGTCACCTAAAAATTTTACAAGTAAAAAAGGAGGTAATACAAGCAAAGCTGTGCTGTTAGTTAAAACATAAGATACACTTACACTAACCATAAGCATAAGACACATAAGACATAAGATACACTTACACTTCCAGTACCTTAGTGATACTGGAATTTGAAGTGTGAAATACACGGAGTCTTTGTGTCACCAGGTGTAGAGTTTGCAAAAGAGCAGCATGAACAAAGTGCATCTGTTTGTCCTGTTTCTAGGATGTCTCACAGTCCACTCCCTGAGGTGGCTGCTGGCATCAGGAAGGTTTGTGCAAGTGGAGAAGCTGAGGACCTAGTGGCCATGGAATTGTTTTACAGTTCTGGCTGCTCTTCTGTTGTTCAGCCCACTGTCATCCCATCATAACAGTGCATAAGTGGACAAAAATTATATGATCATTTTCTTCTCTCTATCCTCTCTGCCCCTCTCCAGAAATTCAGTTCTTTAAACCTGACTTGATTCAAGCATTTGATTTGCATTTCTCCCCTCAAAGGACTGGCTGCCTCAGTCTGTAGTAAAGTTGGAGGCTCTATCAAGACAATGAAATGGCATGTATTTTTCCATGAAGGCAAAGAGAGGAATCTTCATGCTCTGTGTCATGATGAAGTCACATTGACTGCTAACCAGGATGTTGACTCCAAGGTCAAGCTTGCTGCAGGGAAAAAAAAATCAGACTAATTTCACTGCTAAAAGCCCTATGAAAATAATAAATCAATGTTTGATCTACTTAGTGATGGTAAAGAATCAGGTCTATGAAATAATCTGGGTTTGATACTGTTTCAAGTGAGAAAAACCTAGTGATGAGAAAAGCATGAAAAATTCTACTCTGTGGTCAGATGCTAAGTAAAATAACTATTTTAGACATGGTGAATTTTTATTGCCTGAACAGGATAAAAGGATACTCTATTCCATAATTTCACCACTTGTCTTGAATTAATCCTGCATGCAAAATGCCTAAACACCAGCTGCCTGTGGTAGTTCATGGCACAGGGTTTTGTGTGGGAGCAGATGAAAGCCTGAGGTAGGTCTGACTGAAGGCATACACAGAGACAAGTCCCAGCCATAAAAATTAGCATCTTGGTGTCCGGGGCTGGTGGGCTCTAAGCAAGTAGAATTGGCTGGGAATTAAATTTCTCACAACTGACACAAAATTTGAGTATGAAACTTAAGGGGTTGAGCTTATATAATGCATGTGTATAATGCAAGATATGACATAGGAAGATTATCTGAAGGAGGAAGATGAGAGAGACCTGAATGATACAACCTGAAAGTTTACCTTTGCTACAGGGGCCTGCAGAAAACCTCCCGACTGATGGAGTTGGGATAAGCAGACTGATGTCCTGTAAAGGCAGCAGTGTTCACAGTAGTGAAGGTAAATGTTGCAGAGCTGAAAAAGATTTGCTTTTCTATCAAAGTGCAGCTAAAAGATGCTGCACTTCATTGCCTATGCTTGTTTGAACTCTGGCACCAAGAAGCCTTTTATATTTTGTCAGCACAAGGGACTCTTTAGCCTGCAGCATCTAGCCAAGAAATGTGGGTCAGGTGATAGCAGACTGTCCATTTACCAGGGGCATGTTTATGTGGTTATAACAGCAAGAACTTTGCAACAGCTGGTGTTTCACAGTGTGTGTGAAGCTGTGTTTGGTGCTGCTGAAGTGCCCTTGCCTCAGAGTTCTTACCATGCCTCGCCACGTTGCCCAGCTTGGATCAATGAGCATGAAAAAAAGTAGGAACTTTTGGCCTTTGTGCTGTGCTCTGCAAGATAAGTAACACAGGACATCACTGTTACTGATACAATACAAGTATTTGTTCCTTCTGTAGCAGATGCCTGTCTCAGCTTTCAGAAAAGGCCAAATATCTGCGAGACAGAGGAGCAGCGGAGAGGCCTTCTTGTAACTGTGGTTATGGATCAGTTCTGAGGTTGTGCCCAAATACCTCACAGCTTGATTTAGATTTCTGCATTTCGCTATTTTTATTTAAAATAATTTTATCTATAAAAATTAAAACTATACTGTGTACAAAATATAAGTAGTTATATATGGTCAGTATGTATATAATAAAGAAGATATTTACATAGCTCATAAACTATATTCTATTATAAACTTCATAGAATATATAATAGAATCTCTCTGTATCACATAATAAAGCTGTGTGTGTGTATGTCTGTGTGGAGGCATACGTTTCCTCATAGCAATTTTAGGTGCATTGTTGGTAGTTGTGTTGTTTCTGTTCTGATTTGTATCTTAGCAAAGCTGCAGCTATGCCATGTTTGATGTTTACGGTTCAATTTGCTGACCAGTTGTTCTCTTTGGCACTTTCTTGTATTTCTGGGACTACAGGGATACTGAGGAAATTGCTATGTTATTATTTTCTGAGAACATCTGCATGTTTGGAGATAGAAACATGTGTGACCCCTAACTTCCCAAAATCCAGACAGTTCATAAATAGCACAAGGAATTAATTCTGAGAATGTTGTTATTTGCAACATCATTTAATGGGGCTCTGGTGCTTCTCTTCCAAAACTTGGAAACAGCAATTCTGACAAGCTCAGCTCCAGCTATCTCTTGACAGTAACAGAGGGCAAGTAATAACTTTTCAAACCTTTTCCTAATGTTTTTCTGCAGTGTTTCTGTTACATTTCTCTGTAACTGCAGCCAGCTAGATACTGAATCCTGATATGATGACTGCAAGAATGGTGGTCAGTGAGTTTCAAACAAGCAGCTTTGAACAGGTTATATAGCTGTGCAATGTGGTTGCACTCAATGCCATGAACAGGGTACAAGCTCTGAAATTTTTCCATGTTAATTACCATGAGGAGAGGGAGAATAGTACATGCTGATGATTACCACCTTCCATCCAGAACTGCATTTCAGTTGTGCTGTGTAACTATTAACCAGCTTGTGCTGTGTCCCAGTCCCAGACACATGAAAAACTTGTACATGAGAGCCTGCTAAAGCCAGCTGGAGAGGCTGCAGAGAGGAACAACCAACCCTTGCTTCAAGGAGGAGGGAACTCCAGAATACCATGAACAAATAGTACCTAAAATATACTCCTAAACAGCTCCAAACTGTAAGAGCTAGATTCAGCACTAGAGGCAGGATTCTTTATTTTTCATGTTAATACCAACTAGCAATTCAGGAGTTTTATATCCTAGTTTTCATCCCAGATTTTTCTCATGCATTTTTAGCTTCTTGGAGAGTACTGAATTAGTGGGACAGATCTGAGAAGCTAGGTCTAGATAATTCTTGGCAGTAGAAGTGCTGTGATCCCGAGATAGACCTGTGTACTGGAAATCAGCTCATCTTCAAGGCTTCCTGGCTGCAATATCCCAATAACCTCTGCAGCAGAGTTCAGTCCTCATCCCTGTGTTGCAGTGGGGAAGCCTGCAGCTTGGTTGTGCAAACTGGACCTAGGTGAAGTAGAAATAGCTTTTGCCATATAGACTGACAGCCTTGCTCTTTGATGAAGACTGCAGGTAAAATTAGTGGACCAGAGTCACTGTCTCAGTCCTGCCTTGTGGCAGGAAGGAAGGCTCAAAATATCTGCCAGGAGGATGGGGGAACTATTAGAATGAGGAAAGAACAGGTACAACAATAAACAAATGTTTATTTCTATCTATTCAGTAGAGAGAATTACAAAATAATCTTGGTGTGCAGTCATCTAATTCATAGGCTTTAAGGCCAGAAAGAAGGACTGTGTTGTCATTATTATTGGCCAGTCTGGCCTCCTGCATGTCTCAGGCCAAAGAACCTCACCTGGTCATTTCGGCACCAAACCCTTCAGTTTGAAATACACAGCACAGCTGCAGGCTGTGCAGGGAATGCACTGAGAAAAGCCCTGAGGAAAAAGGTGTGGGCCTGTTGGTGGATGAAAAGCTCCATGTGAGCTGGCAATATGGAAGAAATTCTTTACTGTGAGGGTGGTGAGGCACTGGAAGAGATTTCCCAGAGGAGTTGTGGATGCTCCATCCCAGAAGTGTTCAGTGCCAGGCTGGATGGGGCTTGGAGCAAGCTGGTCTAGTGGAAGGTGTTCCTGCTTATGTCAGGGTGGTTGAAACAAGATGATTTTTAAGGTTGCTTCCCACCCAAGCCATTCTATAATACTACCATATCCTGAGCAAATATTTGCATAATATCTTTATGATTAACATCAGCTGCAGCAAAGTTAGTCCCTGATCAGCCATTTCCATCCCTTCAAAACTTCATTTTTAAAAAGGACCGTCCTAGTGATAACATTTAAAGCAAGCTGAGATGTCAATGAGCTCAGCTCTGCCAGTTCTTGTGGGCCTAAATGTAGTCTGCTAACTTCAAAAGGTCCAATATATCTGCCTCCCCTATGCCCCAGAAAATAAGACTGATTATTTATCTTCTCTGTTACCTTGCCTCACAAAGTAGAGTGGCTGATGCTTCTGTAGGACTATCAGATTCTTGCTTTTTCTTCAGGAACAATGAGAAATATCAGGGTGTAGGAGGACAAGATTTAACATTGCTCTTATAGTAAGAAAGGAGTTAGAAGAAAGCTCAAAAGTGTCTGCTCCTACTAATGCCTACTGGGCTGAGTCTTATGGTGCTTCCCCCTGTGAATTAATTAGACCTTCCCTGCTCCTCCACATTATAAGAAAACCAAGTCTAAGACAAGGAGGAGGCAAAGTGAGAGAGGAGAAAGTGACAGCATTTCACTGAGTCTAATTTTCATTATTGCTTGGAAATGTTACAATTAAAAACTTTATAACTTTATGTGTGTTTGTATTATATATATATATATATTATAATTTTGTTGTTAATTTAGTGGTTTTTTGTCTGCTTGCTAGCATAGAATCAGTTCTGATCTTGTGCATGTCATTGGCCCTGTGCTGCAAACAGCTAAATGAGCATTTCCTAGTTCAGGTGCTGAGTTTTCTTCTCATGACTATTCGGAAGTTGAAGGTACAGTAACTGTGGATTTGTAGCAGAGTTATCTTTATTATAGAAGAGCTAAATGCTGAGCCTACATGGTATTCTTGATGTAGTTCACTCTTTTCACATCTCTTCTCCAATGTTTTTACATAGATCAGCTGAAGGGACAGCAGAGAGAAGTCCATGGCAAGTCACAGGACTGACCTTCTCATCTGCCTTTATATAGGCAATATCCCAAGAAAATAGATGTGAGTAGGTGCTTTGTAGTTTGTCTCAGTGAGGCAGACTAGGTGGTATGAAGCCCTTTATTTCTGTTTGTAAGGCTGTGATTCCTCAGCCACAGTGTTTATGTTGGCCCCAGTTAGTCTGTAATGCAGAAAGCCACATGCTGATATGATAAGCCTGAAGAGTTCAGCAGGAGATTTTGCAGCTGGAAAGGACATTTCAGTATAAAGTTTAATTGGAGATGGGATGCTTGAATGCAGCAACTATCTGTGATTGCTGTATTTGCAGAGGAACAGCTTGGTTTATTTGGACCAGTTCTGCAGAATGCTAAGTGGCTTCCAAGCTTAAAGCTGCTGGGAGAGAAGAGCACCAAGATATCTCCCCAATCTCTTTCAAAGTGGAAAACATCAGTGGCAGTTTTCAGTGACATCATCTCGCCTGTTGCATTCAGTTCCTGGCAGCATGCTGCTGTACTGCTGACAGGAGGCAGGAATGGCACTGTAGCCATGGAGTAGCTCTGGAGAAGAACTGTCCCAGCTTCATGCTGCTGCCCTACAGCACTGGCTGCCCCCCAAGGAACACAGTTCTGCAGCTCCAGAACCGCAGCAGGATTCACCACAGGGAGTAGTCACCCACCTGAGAAGTGGCATTTTCCACCCTTGATTCTATGTGGCAGAGAAGCAAGCAAGGCTTCAGCAGTAGTACCAATTAACAAGAGTTGTAAATCATTGCATGTGCTCTTGATTAGAGATTCCAGTTCTGTGTGGAATTTCCTGTCTGATTATGATGGGGCTGAATGGAGCTGGCAGAGTAAAACAGCCAGTGAAAAAGCTGGCAGCAGCAGACAGCAAGTAAGAATGAGAAATTTCACAATACCCAAATGCATGGATTTGCTTGTTTGTCTCTTGCTGTGACATCATCCAAAACCTAAGAAAGGCAGACTATGCATCACAGGAATTGGAAAAGTGATGATGAACACCTATAGGGGATCAGTTATAGAGTCATCTCCTCAAAGAACTATGTGGGATAAAATGGGAAGCAGATTTGTCAAAAACATGAATAGTGAACAGAATAATTTAAGCAAAATCTTCAGCTTCTATGTTTACAACTTATTTTCTTGTGCCCACTTAGAAACTTGTGATAAATGTCCATTTTTATCAGGACTTCTGCCTCCCTTTTTCTTTTATTCAGCCCCAGTGTTAGGGACAAAATGTGACACTTTCTGTTCTTTCAAGGCAGAAACGAGCAGACTTGGAGGACAGTACTCTAGGGAAACTGCTGATTTATGTCTTTACTTCAATATCTCTAGTTTTCACCTCATCTAGCCTTGATCAAACCATATAATACCAGAGCACAGATATCACATGAATCTTAATAATCATGTTCATCTGTTATCAGAAGCAATTTGGTCATAATTGTCCTCATGTTTGACAGATGAGACCAAAATCCTCTGCCTATATAAACTGGTATTTGCATTGTGACTGTGCATATTACATGAGAGGGAGAGGAGACTTCATGCTATTTCTTCATTCTGATCTTGCTTAGCAAGAATGAGAATTGTGATTCTGGGTTTTGCCACATGGATGCCAGTCCAATTGACTTGTCAGTACCCTCCTGGTACTGCAGTATATTTCATAGACGCTGACTTGAACTAATCACTTAGGACTCAGTTTTTTAAAACTATTAAGAGTGCTCAATACTTTTTGTGAAGAAGTCCAGATCTGGATTTTGCACCAAAAACCGTTTCCAAGATTCTCATGTCCCAGCTATTCTTGTTACAATTGAACAAAATTTTCAAATAGCTTCAGCTCAGTGTGCTCCTCTCCAAATCTAGCCATTTAATTTAGTGTCTAAAAGGAGATGAGAGATCTTGCCAACATATGTCCTGGAGCTCTGTGTTCTCAAGCCCATTACAGGCTTTGTAGAAATTATTCCATTTAAGTGGAGACTTTAGTCAACAGTTTACTGAAGCTGCTGTATTTTCAGATGTAGACATTTCAGAGAGCTTTAAACATGAATCACTTAAAATCATAGGAATGGAATCTATTTTCCAGGAGCCTGATGTAAATGTATTCATGACCATTTCCTATCCATGTGTTCCTGTGCCAATATTGTCTTTCAAATAGCTTTTTGCCCTCTCCAGTGTAAGCAGTTTAATATATTTATACAGGGTAATTATCTCTCTCTCTGTGTTCATTTGCTAAACTGAATGAGACAAGCTCTTCAGTATTCTGGTTCTCCATTCTCCTCCGCATCCTAGAAAGCCTTTCTCAGCTCACGTTGCTGTTTGAATTAATCTTTTGGGCATGTAGTGATCAAAACTGTGCAAGACTGAGGTGTCACCACATCCTGATATCAAGATATTCGTTTCCCATCTTCAGGAATTGTCTCCTTGATGCATCCTGGGATATTATTTCCTTTTGTGCCAGTGCATCAGGCAAGTACCCTTGCAGTGTATTCAAACTGATAGTCTATATGTGCTTGCTACGTCCTGCCTCTGCTACATGTGCACTTGTATGCTTGGTGGTGGGCATGAGTCTTCAGAAGGGGCTGGGGTGGAAAGGGAGCACATGCCACACAGAGGGTACAGAGAAGCACATGGTGCTCCTGGCAGAGCACACAACGGGAGGGTGTGAGTGCATTTAGGGACAAAATGTCACACCAGCCACAGGACCAGCGTCATCTCTCCTTGTGCCTCGGGGCTGCACAGCGCTGCCTCCAGCACGGGCAGCTGGCTCCAGAGTGGGACACGAGGCTGGCCCAGGGCGATTCACTGCACTGCCTCTGCAGCAGGCCCTTCACCAGCCAGCCAGCATTAGGATCTGGGTGGGAAAGTTTACATAAAAGGAGTAAGGGGGGCTTTCCTGGTGGATTTGCTTTCATGAACCCACCACTCCTCCTCCCCCAGACTGATCTGTTTGTTCAGGCTTGGTTGCCTCCAGCAACACATTATTAGTGTGAACTATGGTGTATCCTGGGAGACCTGCAGGATTCCCCGCAAATCTTTTGAGTTTTTCGTCTCCAAGGAGGAAGAGACACAAAGGCATTTTACTCTGTTGACGCAGTTGCATGTGCATTGTTCCCCTTCTTTGAGTGTTGGTGTGTCTCTTCAGCAAATGCTGTAATTGGCCTGCTGCACAGTCTTCATCTTGCATCTTCTTCTCAGTGAGTAGATTATGCTTTTCTTGGTAAAGCCACCAAACTGCACTGCTTTAAAGGCTCTATTTGAAAACATGCTTAGCTGAAGAGGTTTCAGCAGAGCTGTGTGCTTATTGTTGCACACACAGATCTGTCCTTGCTGATGGTAGACCTCAGGCTTTCAGGGTAAATCTGGCCTTAAGATAAATACAGATTGTATTATGCATGAGTAGTTTTCCTTGATTTAGCATGGCTGCAAAGGCAGTGAAGACACTGGCAATGGATTAACAACGTGGGCATGTTCTCAGGACACTGCTAAGACCATACATCTTTGCTAAAATCAATGCCACTGCAAATTCTTTAGATATAACAAGTGTAATGAGAGCTTCCCCACAATGTGATCAAACTCTGCAGATATGCTTTTGATCTCTGCTTGGTTTGAAATTACAGGACTCAGCTTCAGCTCCTTTGGCTGTTCTGTGTCCTAGGCTTGCAGGAACCAGTCTGTGTGTCACAGCACAGTTCAAACATCATGAAGAGCACTTGATTTCCTGATTAGTCACGTATGTGTCCAGAGATGGACAGCATCAGATGAACTGATCTCCCATAAAGGTCAAGGCAGCTTAGCTAACAGAGGTCAGTGCTCCAGTAGAAAAGGCATCAACAACAGATGGCATCTCAGTAAGAGAGCAGTCAGAGGCAATGGACATGAGGGTTCTCATAAGGGTCATGGTGTCAGTAATGGGGGGCTATTAGAGGGCAAAGGAGTTAGGGAAATGCAGAGAAGGTGTTTTGAATGCAATCTGCTTCCATCAGGTGATTCAGTTGCCAAGAGACTCAGATGTTAAAAAGTGGTGACTGGGGCTTCAGCCCTGTCCTCTGTCCTCCTGCCAAGCCGATCCAGGTTTGCCAGAGGGTGGGGGACTGCTGGGGCAAAAGGGTGAGCTGTGCTCTGCTGAGATTGACAGTCCAGCTGCATCCACAGAACAAAACCAGTTTGTCTCACGCGTCTGAACAACCTAAACCTGAACTAATGGAACAAACTGGTGTGAAAGGAGAAGGGTTTTGCCAGACCCAGTAGCTCCTTGTCTACTGGATAAAAGGAGAAGCAGATCAGTAGAAATCAACTCATCCCTGACCATATGGCAGGGAGAAGAGTCACTCTTCAATGAGCAAAGGCATTTGTGAATAACCTGATAATTCCTGGATCATTCTCAAGTCAAACAGCATGGGACCAGGACCCAGGAGGCTTCTCCTGCTAGACCTGGAAACCCGGTTCATGTGCCTCTTGACATCTTTCTCCAGGGAAGAAGTAAGGGAGAAGAAAATACAAGGATGGACAACTAGGCTATACTTTTTCTGCATTTCAGTTATTTTTTAGTGAACAGCTTCAATGCCCCTGCTTCAGCCCACCTCCTTCTTTACAGAAAAGTTTCAAGGTGGCTCTTGAGCCATTGCTCTAATAAATGCTCTTTAACCCACACAGTTGCTTTTCCCTTTCTTCACCATGGGATTTTCTCTCTTCCTGCCCAATTTTTCTCTTCTGGGTGCTGTTCTACTTCTATTTCTTTCCAGTTTAAGATAACTTAAATGCTTAAAAGCTCTGATGCCAGTGGCATCACCTTGTTTGTAGTGGGTGACCTGCTGCACCCTGCATTCCCTTCTGGCAGAGAAGGGAAAATGAGTAAAGGGACTGTCATTCCCCTTTACTTGGCAGAAGGCCCTTCTGCGTGCAGAAGAATTTCTTCATAACCTATTTCCAAATTTAAATTTCTCTTTGTTGACTGGATAATTGAAGGAGCACTGTTGCAAAATAGTGAAGTAATAATAGTCCTTGAGAACATACATACCAATTCTAGCAGTAGCTAATGCTTTACTGGAGTGCCCTGCAGTGTCATTTAAATTACATCAGTGACTATAATTTCTGCACCTTATAGGAACCTGAAGATGCAGTATTTCCCTAGACATTTTCTATTTTGTATGGTGCTGTAGGATTTCTTATACCTGGATTTCTACCATCAAATTAAAAAAAAAAAAGGTGTTATCTTTAGAACTCAAATTTATGGATGAAAATATTGTGGATATTTTAATTTTTCTAGCTTCATTCATTCAATCATTCTCCCACCTCTCAAAAAAAAAGCTTTATTTTCTATACTCAAACACTATGAGTAGTGTTTGAGTGTAGAAGTCTTTGCTTAAATTAGCATAAATTGGGAAAATGCTACTCAAGTTGATGAACCAGTTTTGGAGGCAAGTGGTCTCTATGCTTAACATCATAGCCACACTGAGTCCCCATGCAATAGTCTAGAGAGACATGTAATACAGCCAAGTTGCTAGAGCCACACCGAGCCTGTCACCTGCCTGAAATGAAAGTGTAATATATGTTCTTGTGCTGTTTTTAATCTAATTGTCTAGTAATCATCAGGTGGTAAATATTCCTCACTATCTTTCCTGAAAAGTTTAAGAACTTAACACTTCCTATATATTTCTTTAGTTCTTTTGTTTCAAAAGCCTTCAATCCCAGTTCCCTTTGGCAAATGCAGTATTTTGTATTTTTAACATGTGAGTGGAGCTGGCTTTGCAATGTGTTTAATAAAGTCAGTTTCCACACTGACTATGTGCAACCAAAAATAGATGTTTAAAAAGAGGAAAACACTATGGTGAATATACAGTAATGGTCTCCAAATTGTATGCTGCATCTGCCAGTACAGTTTAATTCAAAGCAATTTTCAAGTCAACACTTGTAAAAAACAGTGAACAAATGGTAAAAATGGTGAAAATATAACTTCTGTTAAAAAGTGGCTACTAGACTCACTAAGGCAATGAACTAAGGCCATGGCATGTTTTTTTTGCTATCTCCGTCTTCTGTGATGAATGGCAGGACTGTTGAGCACTACAAGCATAAAGTAATTTTTAATTCCTGTGATGAGGTAAGATGGTGGGAAGAGTGAAGATCCTCCAACATAATTTTTTACTCTGTGTTTTCTCCCACAGAAATTTGAATACAAAGGCTGTCTTTATCAACTGCATGGGGTTTTTTTTTCCCCCTCAGCTTCTCATACTGTATAATTTGGCTATGAATTTTAAAGAACAGAGCAGAGATTAGAAATTAGCACCCTTTGTGTCCTATTGAAGGCATATCAACCCCTCCTCCTTAGACACTGCAAAATTCCTTGCTAATAAGACTGACTGAACAAGTCTTCATTAAACTGCATGTTGCTGGCCTGGAGAATTTGTCTCCATCAGCCATTCAGACCATGACCTGGACAAATCAACCGTGATGCCTCAGATGTGAAAAGCCTTTGTTTGGCTTCTCACGTTCTGAACACAATTAGTAGCTCTGCAACTCATCCCCTTGGCCAAGGTAGAGTCACGCTGTCCCTTGCTGTAACTGCTGGTCTTGAGGAAAGTCTCTCTGAGCATTCCTCAAGTGATTCAGTAGAATGTGATTTTAACCATGTAACTCCCAGTCCCATGGAAATGAGTGGCAGGCGAGAATAAAGCTGGTTACACCCAGTTAGCATAGTCATTCTGTACTGTCTGTGCTGGCAGTGTAATAGGAAATGTAATTGGACAAAATTTCCACTAAACTGAGGTAAAGAAACTGCCTTATGCAATATGTCTGTCATTAAGGTGACTGAGGCTTCTCTCAGCTTCCAGACACTGTGGTTCAGATGTTTACCATCTCTTCTTTCAACCAGGAGTTAGTTACAATAGATGTGACTTTTGTGTAACATGGCAGAATACACAAGTCTTTCATTAAAAATCATCTTCCACTTGAAGATAAAGTTATTATAAAATATACAAATAAAGAGGCAGCTTTTTGTAATAGTCATTAAAGGCTTAGGAGCTGTTTCACAAATATGTAACTCCTTGAGCATGTCAGAGTTTGCTTTGCTACAGAAGAATGAAAGGCTGGAGTTTTAAGCTTTATTTCCTCCTCATAAATCTTGAGGATCATGCATTTACTTTGGCATTGGTTTTGCTGCTTCTTCAGATTATGTCTCTGTTCCCTTCAGTGTTACTGCACTGGAGAAGTGGTACACCTTCTACTCATTATGGGCAGGAGTTAATATTTCAGATTTTTTTTCCTCAGGCACTGGTTGAAGCCTTTCTCTGTTATGTGCCTGCAAGTCACAGCCCCAAAAGCATGCAGCAGGTGAACTATATGGGGGGGTGGAGGGGGGGGTGTGCATGGATACATACTCTCATTTTTAAATTCTTGAAAGACTTCAAACGAAAATCTCAGTTGTGTTTTTTGTTGGAAGGGATGGCTGAACATCAGACCAACCCAACCAAGTGGCTCTTCAATCAGACAGGTCTTAACAGTGCCTTGTGTTCCCCCTGGCTTCCTCACCCACCCATCCCTCTCTATGCACACACATCCTGATCTCCTCAGCCACAGCACAGATTGCTTCACAGCAGCAGGAGAAATGTTTTCTGTCAGTTGGAATCCAACCAGGATGTGAGGAAAATAGCATTCTCAGACACTTCTGAACCAGCCTTGTCTTTGGGGCACAGGTCTCCTGCTTACAGCTCAGAGGCCAGGAAGGGCTTGGTCACTTGTGATAGGAGGTACATCTGAAGGGATCCATTTCAAATGGATTTTAATGGCAGGCAGGGTTAGGACACCATTAGGGTTGAAGGAGGCATCTCTCAGGGTCCTCATCATGAGAACTGGACCAGCTGGACACTGGTCTGTCACCTGTGAACTTCTCTACACGCTTTTCTTCTCACAGACCTCAAATGCTTATTGGCAAAAGGCTGCTTCAGGCATGTGGATTTATGTAACAAGCAGAAACTCATCAGAGACTATGTCTCATAGATTTCCCAGGTATCAGTGGGTTTGGCTATTCATATTTTCAGTCATGAGAAGGTGTATTTAGCTCTGACTAGTGCCTGGATTATGCCATGTGTTATATAGCTGAGGAGTATCTGGCTTTCAGTTAACCTTTTTTCCTAATGTATTTTGATGCTTTTCATTCTTTATGTTGGCTTTTTTTTTTTTTTTTTTTTTTTTTTTTTTGCTTTGATTGTATCCTGGACTAAACCATCTTGTCCTGCTAGGATGATACTACAGAAACCCATTCTGGACTACTTAGCTTTAATTTTGCCAAATTTTCCTCCCAGGGAAAGGATCCTGGAATAGCAACTGTTCAGAATTCAGTGGTTGCAAAATAATTGATAAACACAAGCCAAATGCTGCTGACTGAGGATTATGTTCAGCCTGGGTTTGGTTCCTTCTCTCTTTCTCAACTGCTGCAGGATGAATACAGGCCAGCAGTGACAAGATACTACTCAAGAGCAAGTTCTTATCTGCTATCTATGCTTCAAATGCCTCAGGCAACAGAGTTAAAAGAGACTTTCATACAGCTTTCATATTTTGTAAAGATGAATAGGAATAAAAAAATATGAATGTGAGGTGTGATGAAAATTACACCTTCTCAGGGGTAGCTGGGAGAATGAAGAGACGCCTCAGTGATTTGCTCTGCAGTGAGATACATTAGGCTGCCAGGCCCCAGCAGTAAAAGCTTTATTGGTTTGCTATCTACAACCCTACCTGCCAGAGAAGTGTCAAACATCCAAAGGACAATCTTAGAAGTACTGAACTGGACACATGGTATTTATCAGCTGGCTTTAGTTTTTCTGTAGGGGTTGTTGGAAAGGTATTGTGGCCACCCTGGATTTTGACTGAGCTTCCATCAAGGTCCAAGGTGGGTTTTTGACAGACTGGACCCAAACTGGCAATATCAGGGTGGGTAGGATCCTTCTCTAGGACGAGAAACGTGAAGTTCAGGTTGAGCTCTTGTTTAAGGAAAAATAGAGCTTAGGTTTCCCACAGCCAAGCACAGTCTGAGTTACCAGCTTAACAGGCATTTTGGAGTGAAGTTATCCTTTACATTTTTTACAAAGGCTGTTGACAGTTTTTGAGACATTGTGTTTAGAGATAATGGCAGCTCTATAGTGCATGTGTTTTTTGGAAGGCAGATTTTATTTCTTTCCCCACAAATCTGATTCTGTCTCTAATTTGAGTTAATTAATGCACGCATTTTAGAAGGTTTTTTTTTTGTATTAGACAAAAGGTCAAGGGACTGCCACCTTATGAGGAAAAAACCTGTTTCCTGAGAAACAAGCTTGCTTCAGTATGTCTGTGACATCCCAGCACCCCATGCAGTGCTCTGTCGTGGTGGCCAGATTAATTATGGACCCTAATTGGGAACAAGAAACAAAAGAGGGAGTCTAGGGAAAGATGACTTCATCTCCCTGCTCATCTTACATTACTGTTCTGCACAAAAAGATTGAGGCAACAAACAGAACAGCAAACAAAACTATCTACATAGAGTTTTCCCTTGGCTGAGGAGAGAAAGGATAAAATTAGAAAAGGAACACTGTTCACCTGGAAAGTCACAAGAGCAGGGCTGAGTTTTCATCTTTTCCAGCCAGCATGTTTGTTTAAGCCCACACCTTTAAAAGTTTTTGTTCAAGCAGTTTGTCCTTGGGCTAATTTCTCCATCTCATTCTGCTTTAGACTCAACTTGCTATAAGCCTGGGAATTTTTAGGCTCTGTGAAAGAAGCTTTTTCTTACACTGACAGAGAATGCCTTGTCTGCTACATGAAGTTGTTACAACAAGGTGTGGGAGGGAAGTGAGGCATGACGGTGTTGCATAAGGGACAGCTTCACGGTTGGCAGACGGGGGGGATTACAAAACAAATGTTACGCTTCTTCCATTAATTGTTTAACTTCAGTGGAGTAGTATAGGCTAAAATTGGCAATACCCTAGATAGATAGGTTGCCACAAGTAAGGACAGCATGTGGCCATTCCTGATTTACTACTTGTTTTGGGTTTTTTTCTTGGGAAAGGCATCTAACCCCTGATTCTGACTCCTTACCTATCAACACAAGAGGACTCCTTGCCCTCTAGTAAGGCAGCCCTGTCTCTTCTGCAGGCTGGCAGGCACCAGTTTTGTTGCATGCTGTTTGGCACCTTTCCCACAGGAAAGACTCACACAGTTGTCCCTGCAGTCCCTGATCACACTCACTCCATCACCTACCCTCACCCCTTTTCATCATTTAATTCACAATCACCATTGTACCAACACCCAGAAGTCATAGATTAGCCTCTTGTTTTTGGTACTGCATGCTGCCACACTCCATCATTCAATCCATAAAACCATTTACCTTCTGTGAGTAATTTCATGTACTTAAAATTATTTTTATATTGATACAATTTAATGGGTAAATGGCAAATAAATTATTTTTCTGTATGCCAGGTACTTTTTGGCATTACTTCCCAAGTATCCAGACAACTTTGCCTTCACACAATCTGTTTTCCTCTGTGTGTTTTTTTTCTACAAAGCAATCAATATGGGAAAATGAGGAAAACCTGAATAACCCAAGGAATGTCACAGAGGAGCAAAAGGATGTTAGCTGTTTCTCAGAGGCACTGACAGATTGTTCCTGTGGTTTTCAGTCTTACATCTGAACTGCTTGGGGCAGAGGTAAGGGCAAGGAAAGAAAAAAATACAGGCTAAATCCAGGGCATTTGGGAATACCTAGAAGTGTATTTGGCAGGTGGAGCACTCTGTGTTGGTGGACCTGGTTGTTTGGTATGTAGGTTGGGTGTCCTTCTCCTTCCTTTTATGGCAAGACCTGGCAAGAACTTCCTGGATCATTAAGTCTAATTCCTGCTATCACAAATGGACATACCCTGTTATTAATGTCATAAATTTGTCTCGCTTGGTGTTTAAAAGCAGGTGTTTTATTCTTTCAATTTTCCATCTGTAAGACTGCACTAGAATGTCATATCCTTCCAATGATTAAAAACCACCCTCGAATTTCAGTCTCTTAGTTTGAGGGAGACTTTGTGTCTATGACTGAAAAACATAGGAAAATGTTTCCAAGGAGATTAGAAATGACTGGCTGACTGAGTTCTTCAAAATGTGGTATGTGCTTTGCATTTGAAAGTTATCTCTATGTTTACCCAGCCTGGAGTAAATCCAAAACAGTTTCACCTGAGAGGACAAAAGGAAATCCCAATCCTAAAGCCAGTTGGTGACGGAAGAGTTAATGGGACACAATGGTTCCGCTGCTGACACGGGGAGCAGCCTGCTGCATTTCTGCAAGGTGACGAGCTGAAATGTTTGGCAGTTTGGTTTAGTTTCGCCAAAAAAAAAAAAAAAAAAAAAAAAAAAACAGCAAACAAAAAAAAACACCAAAAAACAAACAGCCTTTTTTACTGGAGGAAGCAAACCCAAAACTTCGGGGGTTTTGTTCAGCGGAGTTTAACGTGAAGTTCCGCTCCCGTTTTGCCGGCTGCTCCTTGTCTGTCCGTCTCCCACCTCCCGCTTTTCGGGGTGTGCCAGACCTGCCCCCAACCTGCACATTCCCCACCTCCCCGCCCTGCCCAGCGGGCGGGCCGGCGCGGGGCGCGCTGAGCTGAGCCGAGCTGGGGCGGGCAGGGCGCGGGCGCCTTCCTTCGCTGCACCACGGGCACGGCGGGGACAGCCAGCCTCCGAGGGACCCGACCCCGCCGAGTGCAGCCAGCACCGATCCCTTCTCGGCCGCCTCGGGTTAGTTGTTTTGCTTCGGCGGGAGGAGGAGGAGGAGCGGCGCATAAACTTCTTTTAGAAGCAAGGTACTGCAGCGGCGCGGCCGGTGCGCGCCTGGGCAGGCGGAGGGATGGCTGATACTACAGAGAAAAGAGATTGGGGGAAAACATCTGCAGCCCATGAAGTCCAAGGGAACCTCCAACACGGTGTTATTGACTTGGGAAAGTTTTATTTATAGGCAGAGTTTGGTGCTGTGAGCACTACTGGTAGGATGAGACAGAGAGCTGACGTTTCGTCCCTTGAGAACGAGTGATTAAAAAGAGAATTGTACGTTTTATGTATGCAACTAAATCGGCATTTGATTTCCCCCTGTGCCGTATTCACAGCGCGCACTGCACTGGTAGGAGCGCACCGTGTTGTAGAGCCGAGGAGGATGTGGGGGAGGAGGGTGTTTGGTTCGTGAACTTTCGTGGGATGTTATTTCTCTTCTGATCAGACGGAGGAAAAGTTGGCTGTTTGTCTGTAGTAGAAGATAAAATGAAACATACGAAAAGAGCTATATTTTCTCCAAATATTGCTGAAATTATAATGGAAATTTGTGTCTGTGCCCAATGAAATGTTCCAGAAATGGAAGGTTTGGAAGCAGGTTTTGCTGTGAGCTTAACAGCTCTGAGTTGTTCTGTATAGAATTTCAGTGGGTGAGTGAGCAATTCAGATTCGTCAAGGCTGCATTGTTAGGGGATTTCAGTGCCTCGGTATTTGTTGAAAGCACAAGCAGCGCATTGCCCTCATGCATGCAGAAATAAGCAGCTGGATTTACACAAAAGTGTACATCAGGAACCCAGTTTTGAAGTGCAAAAAAGCAAATTTCAGCTAAGTTGTACTCTATAAGAAAGGACAATCACATGCAAACCATTCTCTTTCTTCTGTTATTTTCAACATCATTTAGTGCTACAGTATCATGTAGGATCATGTATGTCTTGAGCACTTTGGAAGCAGGTTGTGTGAGGACATCCTCACAAATATGTTTATATTTGCCTTCTGAATATTGCTCTGCCTTTCTTTGTAACTTGAATTTTTCACTCTTCACAGCCAGTTCCAAGATGCTCAATTTGACATCAGCTCTCCACATCTAATTTAGTTTTATTAATATTTTTCTGTGAGGGAGCAGCATTAAAATTCATTCAGCTGTTTTGAAATTGATCACACAACAGGAGAGTGAGATGGAGGTGCTTAAATAACCATTGCTATATTTTTTCCCATGCAGATTAAAAGGTCATAAAGCTTTAAAGTGATCATGTAGCTGGAGCTTTTGCATATCAGAAACCATAGCACATCCCTGACTTAGTTCCTGTGAGAACTAGAATAATCTCACCTGCCTAAAGCACTCCAGTGACTTCACTGAGGAGGGTTTTTTGTAAATCAGTTCCATGGTTAATTATCTCTGCATGGTTTTTAATCTCAGTTTCTCCATGTTGCCTACCAACTACATATCACTTATTAGATCACAGCAGTTTTTCTTTTATAATTTTCTGTGTAGGTGCTTGCAGACTGATTGTTCCTGAATCTCCTGTAGAGCCGATTAAATAGGTTGAGCTTTTGTCTTTTGGTGTGTGGTAGAGTTTTTATTCCTTTATATTGTTGTGAATCTTTTCTGAACAGTTCTCAGTTTTTCTATATTCTGAATTCTAGACAAAAGCCCAGGTTCCACCAGGAATCATACCATACTACATACACAAGTGAAATTATTTCCCATCCCCTTCATGTTTTTCTCTTACTAAATCCTATTATATTGGTTCTTTTAGTCTCATGATCACATCAGAGGTGATAATCATCCAAATCTCCAGAATCACTGCTTCCAAATCCCATGATGTTGCCTACTTCCCTCTGACCCTCTCTACCTGAGGGAAACCCACACACATTACCCCTAAGTACATACTACTGAACACACCATTTATGGTAAAACATCTTTACAGTCAACATTACATGAGGTGTACAAAATTACTTCCATCTAAAAGTGTCTCCTACTGGCTCAGTGTAGCAAGAAAGGCTCCCTTTTGCCACTTCAGCAGAATTGCTGCTTGCAGGATATAGGAGTTCTGCTTTACATATCTTTTATCTGCTGCATCGTGCAAGTGCAGACATCTGAGGAATATATTCACTCAGCAGTGTAATCTGTTGGCATCTGGCCATCCATGGGCAGACAGGGCAATACTCCCTTTCCAGGTGGTCCCTTGTTAGGACATAAATGAAGGAATGTAAATGAAAAGACCCAACCTGAACTTTCTCCTTCCCAAATTTAAGCTGAACTCCAGAGCTCTACTGAAGCTGGAAGCTGTTCAGTTGAGCTTATTGTCTGTCTTGCAGCTGCCTCAGCATGTACAGGTTCCAGCTGGGACCAACAGAGAATCACTGAAATGCTGTCAGGAATGCTGATCCAGGAGACTCTGTCCTGACCTGAAGTTTATATACTCTCATGGGAGCTCCTGTTCTCAAGAGATTTTCAGCCTGCTTTGCAGGTCAAAAAGACAATGAAGAAACACCCAGACTTTGGTGTACTTATATAAAACTTACAGTTTACAAACAGCTGGAGTGGATAGCTGCTGCAGGCAGGATCCTTGTTCTTCCAACCAAATCAAAAGTAAAGCTGGTCTTGGCTGAAAAGGGAGTTGCTTTGTCTACTTGATTGTTTCCTCAATTTCTGTACCCAAGCATGACAGTAAATAAGAAGATAAATAAGAAGGTAAGAAGGGAAATAAGATAACAGTAGATCTTTTTTCTTTTTTTTTCCCCCATCAAAGATCATTGAGAAAAGGGTCTTACCTATCACAAAACCAACCAGAACTTTTCAGTTTGGACAGTGAGACTCAGGTGTGGATTATAAAAATCTGTGTACCCTAGAGCTACACGTACATACAGAGACTCAGTGCTGAGAGCCAGAAGTTGGGGAAAGCATACAGGATTCCAGTAGCTGCCCTGCTGTTCAACTCTACCCTGTCTTTACAGGGGATAATGCAACCAATGCTATCTGTATTTATTCTTTGTGTTGGGAAAGCGTGACCACTTCCATGTAATGACTTTCTAATGGTTCCCACTGTAGCCTGCTTTGCTGGAGAAGGAGATAAAATATGTAGAATTAGTTTCTGCCTTATGTTGAAATTGCAAACCATCCACTCAACATCCTTGATCAGCCAGGGCTGCCTATGAAATTACTATAGCCAGGGACCTCCTGTGTTTACCCAACACGGAGATTTCTGGTGGATCCTGAAGGATGCCCATTCCAGGCACGCAATGCTGTTAACGTGTTTGGCGCATGTTATTTTGATCTAGTTCAAATTCTGTAATTAGCGCCCAGGCTTGTCTGTACAAGCCGGTCCTGCGGAGCAGCCTGTGGCGAAGCCCAGCCCGCAGTGAGCGCCGCGCACCCCGGTACTGCCCGGCCCTGCCCTCCGCGGGCCCGGCACGGACACCCAGCCCCGGCCCTGCCCTCCGCGGGCCTGGCACGGACACCCAGCCCCGGCCCTGCCCTTCGTGGGCCCAGCACGGACACCCATCCCCGGCCCCGCTCTGCCGTCCGCGGGGCCCGCACGGACAGCCAGCCCCGGGCTCCCCGCACAGCCCCGGCGGCCGGGCAGGGCAGGCCGGCGGGCAGGGCAGGCCGCTCGCCCCGCTGCTATGGCAACAGGCCGGGAATGCCTCTGGCTCAGCCGCCCCGCTCTCCGCTCCGAAGCGCCTGCTCTGCAGACAGCTCCATTGTCTGCCGGACAGTGGTCTTTCCATCGGCTTCCAGCGAAATAGCCTCTTCCCGAAGACAAAAGGCTCGGCACAAAGAGACTGAACAGGGCTGAAAGTTTAAAGGGGAAAAATAAAATCCCCTTAATTTGTGTTTTAACTGTAGGGGAAAGAGGAGAAAAATAATTCTGGCTTCTCTAAGTGATAGTTGGTGATGAAGGAAAAGGGTCATAAGTAGGTTTTGTTGGGATTTGGTAATTGCTTCCTGATGCATCCTGAAACTATTCACAAAAAGACTGGCTCACCCACAGGGCTGTGGCATGGTTTTTATCTCTGCACAGTCAGGCTGCTGCCAACTGACAACTGTTTAGACCATGTAATGAGAAATCTGGGTTTCAATTTGCTTTATGGGTGAACCACTTTTCATATCCAAAATCATGAGAGTGAATCCCAAGAAACAATTTTGTTTAGATCCAGCTCAGAGAACTCAAGTGCAGATTTGCCAAGTGTCAATAGATACCTTGTTTTCTAGAGTTTCCCCCTTATGTTGTGGTGTGGTGTTGATGGAGAAATTTTGGGGGGAGGATACTGCTGAGTTAGTAAATACAGGATTTAATCTTGCAAGTTGTCAGCATTTCTAGAGCATTAAAATTGTGGTTCAAATAAACACACTCCTAGTACATTCTCTTTTCTTGTCTCAAGCAGGAACATGCTTTCCTGAAGCTAATGGGAAGGCAGAATTCTCCTTCATGACTTCAAGTGCTCATATGTGTGGTTTCTGACCAAAGCTTACAAGAAATGCCATTCCATGTGAGAAGTTAAATTCAAACCTTTCCATAGGGTGCCTATCCTTGTCCACATGACTGGCCTTTTTGTTTCTGCCATTTGACCTTGATGTGACCTAGATGAGTGGTACAAATCTGCAAACTGAAGAGATGCGGTGCAAAAGATCAGAATACATTACATTCCTAAATGAATTTAGATACATCTTCCAGACTTGTTAACCTAGTGGAAGTCTGCTGGTGGTACTTTCTCATCCGACAGCTATTTCTGACATTTTATAGAAGTCCTTTATCCAGATAGACCAGTGGATGAAAAAAATTTCTCTCATCCCCATTTTCATAACATACTGAAGTTATTTTGCAGCATTATCTCATGACGAAAAAAAATCTCTTCTCCTAGAACATGATCAGTTCTTGAAATGGTAAAATAGAATGCTCACCAGTGAACTGAGCAGTCATTCTTGTCCACAGCAATGTTGTTTTTGTAGGTAACTCCTGTCAATTTCCTCCACCAGTCAGTGCCATTGTGTAAGATACTGCTTTCAGGTATTTTTGTTATGCATTAAGCGTTGCCCATTTATTTCTTGAATGTTCATTTGATCTTTTAGTAGGAGTACATTAAAATATATATTTTGTAATCTGAGTACCTTGTGTTTAAGCTCAGTGAAGTCCTCATCTTATTATCCCATGTTCCTCATTTCTCTAATCCCTGTTGTTTCCTTTGGTCAGCCCTCAGTTCTTTCAGGACTCTTCTGCAAAATCTCACATGGCCCTTCAGAAAGCTGAGCTTTGTTTACAGGGCACAGCAGCTGTGGGGGCCCTGTTGTTTTCCTTCACATTGGTCACATTCTGTGCTCAGCTCTTGCCTCTCTGGCGCCGCCACCAAACGCAGTTTGGTGATAGAGGCAGTAAGGCTTCCTGTCACACTGTTCGTACCTTTTTTTTCCCCTCCCTAATCTTGTCCTGTACCCTGAAGAGATCTGTTAGGTCCCTTCCACATTTCCAGAATGTAGAAGTCTATTTCCACTTAGCTTTTTGTGGTGTATTTTGTACAGGGATTATCCTGACACTCAGAGCTCCACCCTATCCAGTCCTAGCACCCTGCCTAATTCCTACTTCTGGTGCCTCAGGACAAAAATTTTCAGGATTCCCTGTTCCTCCCCACTCTGCGTTCCCAACAAAGGAATGGTGAGCATCATTTGGGGATGAAATAGAGCACACAGTTAAGACTAGGTGGTGATGAGGGTTGCTAAAATTTATAAAAGAAATCAGTTGTCTGAGAAGTTATTTGGGACTAGCATTCAGAAATTTGCACCTTGTGTTTTGCCTCCAGCCAGAATCATAGCTTGGATTGAAGATGCCTGTTAAAGATGGAAAGATGGGAATTTAAAATCAGCAGAGAGGAGTGAAGTGTAGGTTTCTTCTTCACTTCTCCCCACACTGCTGTGATAACATAATGAGTTACATCTTTCCATTCCTCTCATGTGGGTCATTTTTGCTCAAACTTTCATACTTAACAGAGTCCCGTGCCTTTCTGTTCACTGTAATCACACCAACATGGTCCAAGGGAGGGAGGAAGAAATTGCTTTTTGGATCATTTCTGTTTGGCTGCCTCTGTGGAGTGACCCTGAATAATCCTGTGTACTGTGGCAGCTACACACATACATGCAAAAAGGAAAAACAAAACTCCAAATGACATAAGATAGGCAACAGCCCAGTATTTGGTTCTGTTGATTTCCTGCAATTGTGAATAGCTGCACAACAGCTGGGGTTTTATGGTGGGAGCCTGGACGGGTTGTGCTAAGGGAGTCTCAGACCTGGAGCAGATGAGTGTAGAAGAGGGGGAATGGCCTCATCAATCACAGCAATATATTGTAAAACGAGCCAGTCTGTCATAGCAGCCTCCCAGGCTGGTGGACAGCTGCCTGAGCTGGAGATGACATGCTGATAACACCACTCTCGATGATAACAAGACTCTCAGACTTGGGCAGAGGGCTGTATAGCAGGACAATTAATTAAAATGTATTTGGATGAACAAGCTGGAAAGTTTTCTGTCTTCTACCCTCTTTGGAAGTCCTTTTGTTATATGTATACAATGGGTGAGCTGGGTCAACTCTTATTTTCCAAAGCTGGCTGAAGTTGCTGATGGTAGGTTGTGCTCATCAGACTGGCAGGGCAAGCACAAACTCTGACAGCGCAGCCGTGCTTTTCATAACACCCTCCAAGACAACGCCTGTAGCATCATTTTTTTTTTTGAATGGGCAAAAACTGAGATCCTCCTTGCCTCTAAATAGTGTGGACAGGTTGTTTCTTAGCCTGTGGGAGGAGCAAACAGGATGAAGCAAAAGCCCAGCATTTCTCCTTGCAGTTCACAGCCAGTCCAGTATGTAAGCATTGAGCCTTAGCTGTTTACTCCAGTTTCTCCACCTTTCTCTTTGTTTTCATCCAGATACACTTGCTTGCAATGGCCAGTGCACAAAGAACTACCTTGACACACATAAGTTAAGTTTTGCTCAGCCAAGGGCCACAACTTCTACTCTCTACAATTGTTTTATTCCCTACAGGAGCTTCCTTGCTTATTCCCTTTATCCTGTATGGTTCCTAGAAAACCCACAGGCTTTCACATGACTTATGATAGCCTATTTATCAAACACACATGACAACCACCATTAACACCTCTCATTACATCAGTATTTTTGTTTTGCTACAGAGAGAAAACTTGTGGAGCAGAGGCCATAAGTTGCTAGCTGATGGTCACTTAGACAGTCACATGGTTCAGATTAGCACCTAAGACTTTTGCAGCCCATTCCTGTGTCATATCCTTTGCATCATCCTGCTTCTCAGGCACCTTTAATTACTATTTTTTTATTGAGGGTGTGGATGGATGTTGAACTGGCAGGAGCATCTTCAGTGATATCTATGTGGGTCAGGCATTGCATGTAGATCATGTCCTTTTTTTTCTCACACTATTTCCGCCCAGTTACCTTCAGTCCTTTGTGTTAGGTGTCAAAAATCCCTCAAAAATTAAAAAAAAAAAAGCCAAAAAAAAAAAAAAACCAAAACAAATTCAGACACATGTGGCTTAGTTACAGCTCTTCTCACCTTTGCACTGAGCACCTCACCTGTTAGCTCATAAAACTTCCCTGTAGCCTGGAGCTCACATCTGCCTTGAGGCAAGAAGAACTGGCCAAACTAGCTACTCTCATGCAGTTACATGGCCTTCTCTGCATTTTAAACAGAAAATGTTTGCATAACAAGCTACAGGGGTGAAAAGTATTAGCATTAGGCAAAAGTTGAGCACTGGTATCTTCTGCAATTTGTAGCTATATGTCACCTGTGTTGTCTATGAAACACTTTTATCTCCACAGTTCACCAGGTAACCAAATTACTGAAATACATAACTGAAATTGAAGTTTCCCCATTTCTAATCTACATTAGAAATTTCTAAATGTGTCTTTGGGTTTGTTTTAAATATCAGCAGTGACATAACTTGTAAATCATTTTGATAGTGTCAGAGTGAAGGTAGTGTATAAATATGAGATTACCTCTTGACCACATGACCTGAGATATGCAGACAAATCTGGCAGACAGGATGTGAGCTGCTGACTTGGTATGATATAAAACTTGATCCTGGGAAATGCCTTGGGCATAGGAATGAGGAAGTTATTGCTACTATTTTTAAATGTTGTGAGGAGCCAGTAGTGTTTGCAGTAGTGTTTTTGAAGATGTAAAATATCCTGTCTCTTTCTAAATGATGTGCAGTGTTTATTTTTGTAAGCAGTGGATTGAACAGTGGTACAGGCTTATTCAACATCCCTGTGTATTGACTTGTCTTTTTTTGCTAAGGAATCAGCACAAGACTGAGCAGATAGTTGGGGTGATACTGGTTTCAGCCATGCATGAAGTGTCCACCTAGGAATCAGAGAACCAGTTATTTTGCATTGACTACCAGGTTGTCATCAGCTGATGTTACCATTTGTGGTCACTGCCAGTACAGTTTCTGAACTGATGGACTGGCAACAGCAAACCCAGAGTGCTTCAGCTACTTAACACACATGATGGTCTCCTGCCTTGGATTTTCCTATAGCTATGGGAACATTTCTCACATTTATTCAGCCAGACTCCACACCTATGCAGTACTGCAGCAGCCATAACTCAAGGCATGAGACCATAGTGTGTGGCTTTGCTATCAAAGGTTATGGTGCTCAGTGGGACCCCAGATTTGAGGGAATGCAGTAGCTGGCATGTTTCCACCTGTGGTCTGGCACTGCAAATGAGAGACTTGTTCCCTGTGGTATTACCTCAGGTACTCAAGACAAAACTAACAAGGTCTGTAAACCTTTGCATTTTGTTACTGGTCCACCATATATTGCTTGAAAAGTTACAGCATAATGAAGTAATGTGTTATCTGTGTATGAGAGATTTAAGTGATTGCATTTTGCAAAATAGAGCTTGTTCAATCAATGGTAGCATCAGCTCCTCCAAGATGGAGTGGGATTATTTTTGCGTTTATAGGGCTGGCTGCAGATTTATCCTGCTTGCCAGATACCAATTTCATGAGCACCCTGGGCTTGCAGATACATTTCCTTATTCGCTCTAATTTCTTCATGAGGTCAATAGTCTCATCTCAGTGGCAGCTCCACTACTGAAGGATATGTTGTATGTACTGTGGATTAAAATCAAAGAGGGAGGCAAACATCTGTGGAGAGAAGCAAAGTCCAAAGTACGAAGAAAACTATCTTCATTTATCTTTGCCAAAGTACCTTTAAAGGAAACAGCTTTTGAAAAATGTTGCACGTCTTGTTCTTCTTTGTTCCTTGAAAGATGAAGTAGCATGTTTCATTCTTCTGCAGAGACTCTCTCATTCTCTTACTGATCTCTCTGCTGAAACAGGTTCATTTGGTGTTTTCCAGCTCTGCTCTGTCCCTTCACACACAGGCTTTGCCTCCCAAAACTGGGAGTGTAAGTATTCCCGTGGCAGTAGCAATGACTAAGTCTAGGGTGTAGTCACTGTCTTGCTAATCTCTGGGCTGAGCACACCTTGCTGAGAGCTCAGTTAGATGACATAGTGGTAAAAATATGTCAGTCATATCTGTGCCATGTCTTCAGGGGTAGAAATGAAGGTGCTTTGTAGTGACTCTTGTAGGTATGCTTACTTGCTAAGTATTACTTTATGAATTACTTTATGAATATACCTGTTTGTTTAATAGGAATAAGTTCTCAGGTAGAAGAAGGAGGTTTTATCTTTTCTCCACCACTTAGGTGAGATCTGTTCACAATTTGGAACTAATTATAAGCAAATAGTATTATGTCACATGTAGCATGTGAATTCTTTCAACAAGCATAGTATTGTCTAAATCTTGTAAAAATCTTGAACACTTCTTCCAATTATATTAGTGTTAATGTACCACCTTCTGGCCAGCTAATGGAAACACATGAACTGATCTTCAGGAGCTTTCCTGATCTGTGGCTCTCAAATGAGCTAAATCAAACAACCTCTTTTTCTATAATAGTTCTGGGACCCATTCACTACCATTGTGTTACACAAGAGAAGAACTCCACTCTTTTAGTATGTAAAGAGAACAAAAAGTGTTTACCTCAGTTTCTTTTTAGAGTAGCCATACTTACTGAAAAAAAAAAACAACAAAGCAAGCTATGTTTAAGTGATAAGCCATGCTTTTATTTGGAGTATGAAACGTTTTCTAGCTATTCCCTTTAAAAGTGACTGCCTCTTACATGTAATTCCTGCCTGATGTAAAGATGTAACAGTTTATTCAAGACACTAACAATCTTGTCCATTATTTTCATGAACTATTGGAGTTTACTTACATGAGTTTGGAGTCTACTGTTCAAATGATAAATTGGTATGAATTGGAGACACAGGCACTTACACTTTAAAGCTGCATATCTCTCTTTGCTGCAATGTTCTGGTGATTTTTGGATAGGCTGTGTGCTTATTCTTGACTGTAATTCTGTCTAGGAATATTAGTACACTAACTTCCAAGTGTTTGCAGGCTAAAAAGTGAGCAGTAGATCTGGAAAGAGCATTTTCTGAATATGGATATTTTCTGCACAAATCTATCAGTTTTGTGCACAATGTGTTACAGATGCTTGGGGTTTTTTTAAGACTAGCCAGACACATTCTGATTTCTTAGGGCACTGCATAGAACACACTGCAGAACACATAAGGAACTTCTATAAAACTGTAGTTGCAGCCAAGATCTGTACAAGAGAAAGTGGAGTTCACTGTACACAGACTATGAATTATTGAAATATTTTTTCAGTTATTCTATACCATATCTGACACGCTGGTGGTACAGAATTTTTTTATGAACCAGAATTTTAACGACTCAATAAACATAACACAATGAAAACACTGAGTATTTTTAAATTAAATCACTCAAGAAAGTTCTACATAACTAATTTTGTTATCTTGAACATTTTTTTTATTCAAGGAAGAGTGAAAGGACTCTGATTGAATTAATTAGTTTCTCCAGTTGAACAAAGATCAGCAGAGAACAGGAAAATGATTGATAGCTTCCTGCATAGTGCAATGAGACTTACAACTGCCACTGCTGCTGTTCTGGTGCTATGAAACCAGTGTCTTAATGGTTAGTTCAGTCTTGTTTTTTGGGAAGATGCTCTTTTCCTTCTCCAAACAGCAAGGGGTGGTGTGACTGGAGGGGACACCAGGCAAGTAATTCTGGGCAGTGAAGCACCGTAAGCACAAATGCCTGAAAGGCAGTAGTCCTTCTTTCCCATAAACACAGACTTCTGTGTAGAAAGATAATTGTTAGAAAAAGTCAAAACATCAATGGAAAAAGTCAACAAAAGCTTCCAGGGTCCTTAAAGATAGTATGTAGAGGGCTGTCCTTTTCAACAGTTTTGCAATGCATGGGTAGTCTGTAAAGGCTGTCTGTTCTTGTTATTGCTTTCTATTGCTGTGGCTTGAGAAATAAATTGGTATCATTCACCTTCATATATAATTCTCAATTGTAATAACCCTTAGAACTTGGTTGATGTGTTTTGCCTTTAGATCAGAAGGCTGGGTAAACTTACTGGAACGAGAGGACCAGAATATCGAGTTAGCCAAGACATTATAATGAGCTCATGGCAGCACTTCGGCTAGCATGATTATTCCCTATTTCATATTCTAAATGGTAGCTGAAATAAAAATTCAAATTGTCTGTTATGGTTGAGGCAGAATGGAAATCAAGCTCATCTTTTTTGGGAACTGGTGGCAATTTAAATAATGACTTTAAATAGTTTAGTGGTGTTGTTGCTGTAAATTATGATCAAATCACAGGTGTATGGCTATACCACAGTGCTGCATTTTACATTTACTTCTTTCTTGTGCTGAAGAACAGTGACTTGTGTAAAGCATGGGATGTCTGGGAGAAGCAAAAAGCACAAATGCCAGCACTGCTGTGTCATGTAGAACAAACATCGTGCCGTTACAGAGTATAATTTCATGCTGGCTGCTCATTTTTAGAGCATTCTGATTCATTAGCTCAGTAGGAAGAAAATGGAAAGAAGATCATTACATTTCTTAACACTGAGAATTTGTGCTCATTTTGGAAAGCACCTTATTACCACTACAACAATCCTGGGAAGAGCTGGGACTGAAATAGTGCACTGTGATACAGTTTTCTAGGAAGTGTATTGGCAGAGCCTGAGACTAGGAAAATAGCACTCAAAGGTGCCCTGTCCTGAGAGAAGATGAGGACAGCTTCCACAACACAAGTCAAAACCATGTTTTTCCTTATCCTAGTGTATTTCCCTAGATCACAGCTTTGCCAAGAGTTGTTTCAGAGACATCCAAGGACTGTCAGAGTCTTGCAAACTGGGTATGACAGAGAGTCTCTTTGCTGAACACATCCTGGGGAAAGATCATACCTGGGCACCTTTTGTAGTGCCATCACCATACCCGTGTGCTTTTGTGGTAATGGCAAATGCACAGACAAGTCCATGGGGACAGATTGCAGATGTGTTCTTCCTCAATGTTCATTCTTCTTCCTACTGGATTATTCTCTGGAGCAAAGGGTATGGGGAGAGATAAGGGAGGAAAATTGTAACAAGACTGAGGGAACATTCCAGGCAAATAACAGAAGATAACTGTAGAGAAGAAATGCATCCTGAAAGTTTAGAGAGGGAAGTTTTAAAAAATCACCGTGACATGTGGTTTCTCCTTTAGGTCATTATGTTGGGATGAGATCAGTACAATCATTGCTATCATTCATTTAATATGTCTTTCTGGATTCCTTTTCTGTGTTCAACTGTGTTTCTTTTAATTGAATCTTGTCAGACTCCTCAACATTTTAGCCAAGTCTTTTGACTATCTAATTCTTGCCCAACAAATGAATAGGCCTTCCTTGAGCGTGCAGACTCTGAGGGTTTTTTTGAGGAGTGAACTAGGTAATTCCAGAATAATTAGCTGACATTTCCTCCCCTCCCTTCTTTTTTTAAAGACAACTCCTCGTCTCTCCAGGAAGATGAAGAGATAGATATGGAGGCTGTCAA
The DNA here is from genome assembly GCA_039654755.1 of Calcarius lapponicus. Taxonomy (NCBI): domain Eukaryota; kingdom Metazoa; phylum Chordata; class Aves; order Passeriformes; family Fringillidae; genus Calcarius; species Calcarius lapponicus. Next base: position 43,162,682 of record CM077468.1, on the reverse strand, counting down.
CTGGCAGCTGAACAACACCTCCATGAATGGCCATTCATCTACCCCAACCACAGTTCGCTTTCCCAGCTGGGTGACTTTTGATGACAATGAAGTCAGTTTTGCACCACAGAGCCTTTCTCCCTTGAAAACAGATACCCCATCTGCAGAAACACAGGCTCCAGATGTTAACTTTAATCTCACTACGTCTTTAAAGAAAAGAGAGCGTCCAAAAAGTACATTGGGAGACCTCTCCAAAATTCAGAAACTAGATCTCTCTTCTTTAACCAAGTTGCCTTCTGTTGAAACACCACCGTGGAGTGCTACTAATCCCTTTCTGGATGAATCTCTTCGAGATGTCCAACCATCACCCATCAATCCATTCAGCTCATTCTTTGAGGAGCAAGAGAGGCGTTCCAAAAGCTCTTCTGTCTCCAGTGCTCCAGGCAAAAGCCAAAGAGACTCTCTCATTATTCTCCATCAAGAGCCTGATACCGCCAGTTTCCATGAGGCAAACAAGACTGTAGTGCACACAGATGCTGTAGAGCAGCTCAAACAGCTCCAGATTGGAGACCCAGATGGTGTAAGCAGTTCCACCTTGCCTGATGATGACCCCATGATGCCATATGATCTGGACGCAGCTTTATTTAACCTGGCACCAGCTCAGCCAAAGGATGGATGGCCAATGATGCTGAGGATCCCAGAGAAGAAGAACATTATGTCGTCGAGGCACTGGGGACCAATATACATCAAGCTGACTAAGAGTGGATGTATACAGCTTTTTTATGAGAAGGGACTAGAGAAGCCTTTTCGGGAGCTCAAACTTGAAATCAATCATGAGATTTCAGAGCGCAAACTGCAGAACTATGATGAGAATGGAAGGATACACAGCGTGCGGTTGGATCGCACAACATACAAGGAGAAAAAGAAGTATCAGCCTAAACCAGCCATTGCACACACTGCAGAGAGAGAGCAAATTATCAAGCTTGGGACTACTGATTATGAAGACTTCCTTAGCTTCATCACTGCTGTGCAAGACACACTGATGAACTTGCCAGCTTCATCAACAGATCTGAGCACAGTGGGACTGAATTATCAAGAAGAAGAAATCACTGTGGATGTCAGGGATGAGTTTCATGGCATCTTGGCCAAGGGAGATAGTGTGATTCTCCAGCACAGTGTGCTGACTCATATCTATGTTCTCAGCTTCCTTTCTGGCCTGGCAGAATGCAGACTGGGCCTTAACGATATCCTGATCAAAGGGAATGAAATAGTTGCAAGGCAAGATATTATGCCCACTACTACCACTAAGTGGATTAAATTATACAGCTGCCGCTTCCATTCATGTGTGGATGAAGATGTGTTTAATAACTCCCGTATTATCCTGTTCAACCCCTTGGATGCCTGTCGGTTTGAACTGATGAGATTCAGGACTGTCTTTGCTGAGAAAACTTTGCCTTTTACTCTGAGGACAGCTGCCAGCATCAATGGTGCTGAGGTGGAGGTGCAGAGCTGGCTGATGATGTCCACGGGGTTCTCTTCCAACCATGACCCTTTAACTCAGGTCCCTTGTGAAAACGTGATGATCCGCTACCCCGTGCCAAGTGAGTGGGTGAAGAACTTCCGCAGGGAGAGTGTCCTGGGGGAGAAATCTTTGAAAGCCAAGGTGAACAAGGGAGCCACTTTTGGATCAACCAGTCTGTCTGGTTCTGAGCCAGTAATGAGAGTAACTTTGGGAACTGCCAAATACGAGCATGCCTTTAATTCCATCGTATGGAGGATAAACCGACTGCCTGACAAAAACTCAGGTGAGTGACATATACCATCTCTGCAGGAATAAACTAAATCAAATTATGTATTTTGAAAGATAAGAAATACTGAGTTTAAATGGTAAGAGATATATCATCCTCTGTAGTATACCAAAGGGCATAAATTAGTTGCATCAAGTATTTGTCTGACCCTTCATTGTAATAGTTTTACGTATACTACAAATATAGCTAATGATAAAAACAGTTTTAGGTTTTCTAGATGCAAAAATATGTGTTCTGTCTCTTCATGGAGGTATTTAAAAGAGGTAGTACTTAGGGAGATGGTTTAGTGATAGACTAGATTAGTGCTAGGTTAATGGTTGGACTTGATAATCTGCAAGACATTTTCCAATAAATGGTTCTGTGATTCTTTTATTGTGAAACCTAGGCATCAAACATCTGTGTGCTCGGTTCTGTGATTGGAAGCAGGGCTTTTTCATGTAACTTGCAAAAGCAAGATTCTATGCTATGGGACTGAATGACAGGATCAGATATATTGCTGTAGCTCCAGCACATGTGATACCTTTTCTAAGCATACTGGGACACTGCTACATATTTCAATGCATATGCCACAATTAATGCTTCTGAATTGTCTGAAGTGGGGATTATAAGAGAGCAGAAGACATTGCTCAACCATTAAAAAAAATAGACATTTCCAAATACCATTTTGTGGCTATGTTTCTGTGATCAGTGCAGACAGGGAATTACAGCTTAAATCTGAAGAGAGAATACCAACATTTAACCCACTTTGTATTTCTATCCCAAGTCTTTGTATTTCTAGTAACATGGTCATAATTAAACATGAAAATTATGTAGGCAAGCTACTGTTGCCTTTGGCTACTTCTGCTAGTTGTTCTATTTGCTGCCTGTCATCCATGGTGCACAATAAAGCTGGACAACTCAGGTTTATTCTTAGTTGTAGTGAATTCTACTTCTTGACCTATCTGACCTAGAATTTTACAAATGAGATGGACTTTTCAGTATTAATGCTGTGGTAATGCATCGGGGCACTGGGAGGATTTCAGTGGTCCCTGAAGGAAAGTTCATTGTGGTACCAGATTTGGCACTCTCTATACATTTTTCCTGAGTTTGAGTTGTAGTATCAGCAAAACAGTGGTCCAAATGTCCTATCTTTTGGGTCACGTTTCAGCCCAAGGACACTAGTTTACACCACGGGTTACAAATTTGGAGAGCTATCACTGACAAAAGGGAAGACTCCAAGTTTGCTGTAGACTGAGGTGGAGGAAGACAGAGTTGGAAACTTTGAGAGAAATACAGCAATGAAAAATTCACCCCAGGCTGTTTATGAGCAATAACATGTTATGAAGAAAATCTCAATATGCCATCTGCACGAGCTCTGGGAATGAGATGCTGTGAAATTGGGCCTTCTGTGGTATCTTCTCTCCAAAGATCTCAGTGTACCATACATACGGACATCATAGCTGAGGAAATGAAAGCCCTCAGACTTTAACACAATCACAGAACATGCCAGTAGCAAACCAGGAGAAGAGGCAAACCCCTGCCTCTACTGCCTCCTGCAAGGTGATGCTGCCTTACTCGTTGCTACTCTGAGGGAGATACTGATCTGTGCCTCTTGTTTCCTTCTTTCCCATTGTGACTCTTTATTGTATATACACTGTGACAGGGGGAAGGAAATACATTACAGATTTGTTGCTGCTGTTGGACCCCTGCCACAGAGCATCTATCCATCAGTGTCATCATGCAAAACGCAGGGCACTTGGTATTTGTTTACATCCTGAGAGGAAGAGAGTGTCCTCACCCCTCCGGTCAGATCAGATGTTATTTCAGGGAAAGGAAGAGCCTTGGAAGCACTGCCTTGGCCAAGACACATGAGGTATGTGAGAGGGAGGGAATCCCACAGTGATGACAGGGCAGGCCAAGTAGTGTAAATCTGACCTTGCCCTTCAGGGACTATTTCTGTTTATTGGTGGTACTTCATCCCATGGTTCTCCTTTCTCAAAGTATATGGCAAACAAAGAGGTATATGAAGTGGCACTCAGAAGGATTCATTCCCACTCCCTCTTAGATTTGCCTGATGGACAACATATGCTTTTGTCCAAGTGATAGCCATGTGGGATCTGACTACCAGCCTCGTGCACATTTGGCTGTATCCAGCCCCATCCACAAATCATATAATAACCCAACTTCATGTATTTGCAAAGTTGTCATAAATGATGCAGTTCTCAAGCACTAAAGACAAAACTATGAGTCCACTGACTCACACTTTATGCTCTTACTGTGATACCTGTAACTCACCCTTAAGAGCACTCTGGGTCTTCCATAAATATCTGGCCTGCTAATGACCTGCTTTGATGCCTGGAATTCCAGAGGAGGGGAGGAGTAGTGGCATCACATTGGAACTGAGGGAAGTGCTGCAGGTGGTCACAGCCTGCAGCTCCACCTGCCTCCAGAGGCCACGCAGCAGGTCCACACCACTTGGGGCATATGCATTGCATGTGTGCTCCAGCACATGTGCCTGCCTGCCAGACATGCTCACAGGAGTACGTTTGTAGGCACACATTTTGGGACTTTCTGTTCATCCACAGTGTGTGCTCTGACACACAGTCCCTTGCAAACACAATCCCAGAACTCCAGAGGTCTCCAGATAGCCCGCTGGGCCTCCTTGCTTCATTCCCTGAATGTGGACTGGTGCAGTCTCCGTGTAGAGTGAGGAGCGTGACCCCCAAACCTGCCATCCCCAGGAGAGCATGTCCCTGCCATAACTCACTGCTTGTATGCAGGTTGTAGCATCCTAAGCTCCCAGACTGTTAAGAATTATTTCAGCAGCTTTGCACTCTTATCTAAATTTTTTCTTTCTGTGCTTTCTAATGGGATGGAGTCCTTTGCACTCTGACTCACTCTAGGTGACACTCAATCAGCACTGTGACTAACTCTAGGTGACAGTCACTCACAATCAGCACTGTCTGTATTATTTTGTAGCCAAAGTATCTGCTTATGACTGAACATTGAAAAACATGTGACAAGTGAAGGACAGTGCATACTCTGACTATGATTTGACCTAAGGAAAAAAATTGGGACTGGATTCTACTGAGCACATTGCTGAAATCCACATAGCAAATATTTGTCCATTTTTACAGTTTGGTAAACTTTATTGCCTGTGACATATTTAAAATTATTTTGAACAAAAGAGTTGATGAAGAATGCCTATTTGCAGGCTATTAACAGCTCCAGTTGCAGCTGGCTGGGCTTCACATGTTCTTTTTTTTTTAATTTTTTTTTTAATCCACCAGTAGAATACTAGGGAAACATCCAAACAGTCTTTGATCATGGGAAAATGCTCTTTCTGTGAAGCAGGGATGTAACATCTATGCAGAGCCTTGGATCTGTATTTGAACATTCTCTAGTTTGGCTGTGGATCCCAGGCATGCTGCCTGGAATACTTTCTGAAGTAGATTTTATCTTTTAATCCAAACATGTTGGGACATTTGGAGTGTCAAGAGTCATTTGGAGCACATTTTTCCAATCACAGTTACACTTGAATATATATTAATTACCAGATCCTTGATTGTCAGAACAAACAGGTAGTAGCTCAAGGAAACAAGAGGTGCAAAACAAAAGCAGTGTGTTGATTCCTCCTGATTTTACTAAGAAGGGTACCTGTTCACCTGTTCATTAGAGAAGGAGCTCTGAATGAGACTGTTGAACAGTCTATAGAAGTGGTACCTCGTGAGCCTCATGCCCAGAACAGTAATGAACACTGATGGGCTAGGTAATTTTGCAGTAGATTCCGTGGAGGAGTTCCTTTCTTAATCTGTTCACCTTGTTATCTACCACAATGAGCTGGTTTAAATTAATAACATTCATAATTTTTATGCAGTTGGGGAGGGGGGGTGTTACCAAGTATCCAGCTGAAATTATGAAAATTATGAAGAGTTGAAAAGCTCAGTTCTCCAAAGCACCTGGCCTGCAGTGTGCTCAAGCCCAGTTGAACACTTTCCAGTGATACCTTCACACACATTCCCCCCAAAAGCAGCTGAGCATGTGCCAGCTCAGGAGTGTCACAGCACAAGCTGAATGTTCTGCAGCTGTGCATGTGGCCTGCACTGGGGAACAGTGCCACTCCTCCTGGGCTGCTGGCATTCTCCAGTCTGGAGGAGGGAGCAACCCACAGCAAACTAGAGAGGAAAAGCATATCAGAGCAGATGAGCAGGAAGGTTTACAATGAGGAGTCTGCTGAAAGTGGTACAGTGTGATAAAAGAGCTATGAAAGGATGGGGGAGCCTGAGACCAGGGGTTGGTTGCCAGTACTGAGTGCTGAACACAGATTTTTGGAGCCAGGTTTAGGCATCTTCATAATGCAATACCAGAGAGCAGTGCTGTGTCACCCAGGGGCCCTGTGTCAGATCCTGAACTGCGCTGCCACCGTGGCTGTGCTCACCACAGCCACGCTCAAGAACTGGCCAGGAGCAAAAGCACTGCAGTGCTGGAGGGCACGGTGAGCTCCCTGAGAGCTCCTGGGGCAGCTGCTCTCCTGTGCTGGGCAGGACCAGCAGGAAGGCCTACTGTGTATCACAGCTCTTGATCCAGAGAAAGAATGTCCATATATGAAAAGCCAGGAAGGACTGTCAGACAGAGATCCTGCCTTGCTCTAGAACCAGGGCAAATGAGTCAGTACTCTGCTTAGGATAATTAATCCCGATAAAAAGCAGATGTATTTTTAATGCTTGCAAGAACTTGAGCTTCTATATCTGCTTGATAACTGCATGACTTGTCTCAATAGGATGAAATTAGGCAGTGTTCAGAGGGCTTCAGCATTGCAACTTGACCTCTGAAATAGAACTGGAAAAAAAATTCTACTCGGTGTTAAGTCTGGGTAAGAATTTCATCTAGAGTCAGCCTCATATTTCAAAACGGTCTAGCCAAAGTTCTGTCACCGCTGGAAGGTTTGTAAAATAATGTGTGTGCAGCAAATCCAGACTGTGCAGTTCAGCAGAGACCAAGGATATACAGCAGCACCATAGCTGGAGACAAGTTATGAATGAATAGGTGCAGTTATCAAGCAGATATAGAAGCTCAAGTTCTTGCAAGCATTAAAAATACATCTGCTTTTTATCGGGATTAATTATCCCAAGCAGAGTACTGACTCATTTGCCCTGGTTCTAGAGCAAGGCAGGATCTCTGTCTGACAGTCCTTCCTGGCTTTTCATACATGGACAGTCTTTCTCTGGATCAAGAGCTGTGATACACAGTAGGCCTTCCTGCTGGTCCTGCCCAGCACAGGAGAGCAGCAGCCCCAGGAGCTCTCAGGGAGCTCACGGTGCCCTCCAGCACTGCAGTGCTTTTGCTCCTGGCCAGTTCTTGAGCGTGGCTGTGGTGAGCACAGCCATGGTGGCAGCGCAGTTCAGGATCTGACACAGGGCCCCTGGGTGACACAGCACTGCTCTCTGGTATTGCATTATGAAGATGCCTAAACCTGGCTCCAAAAATCTGTGTTCAGCACTCAGTACTGGCAACCAACCCCTGGTCTCAGGCTCCCCCATCCTTTCATAGCTCTTTTATCACACTGTACCACTTTCAGCAGACTCCTTTAACAAGGCTGACTTTGGGTTAAGCAGGTGCATTCCAGCTTTTCCCAGTGGGAACTTCTGGGCTTTCCCCACCCAGTTCTCTTTACTGAGTCTGCCTTCTTCCTTCCTTGTCTCTGTCCTGTACACCTTGCTTGGAGATGAACTTTCCTAGTGAACAAGTGTTCAGGAATCCTAAAGCCTATAATAAAGGCAGGCAAAGATTCCATTCATTTACTTATACATTCATTTACACATATGTAGATAATGGGATTCCTTCAATCAGAAAGCCCTGTGTGGCTGTGAAGGCTTTCATCCTCATTTTGCAAATAGAGAAACTGAGGCAGAGACATTAAATTACTTGCTCAAGAGCTTAAGGAGTTGGCAGCAGTCAGAGAAAAAGCCGACTTAGTTTGACTAGAAGTCCCTGCTTTAATTTTTAAACATCACTGCTGTCCAGGAAAACAAAGAAGAAAGAATAATAAGAGTTACTTACATATGGCAGAGCTAAACATGAAAATTATGTAGGCAAGCTCCTCTCCTTGCCATCCTTAATGACTAGCCACCTTGTCATGGGTTCCAGGGAGGAATAAATGTTTATTCTGAAGCCTTCCACAAATTTGCTTTTTGAACACAAGAAAGTTATTTAACCTTATCCAGTTCATTTTCTTCTGTTAAAAATGGGGATAACAATTTGAAATAAACATCACATGTTTCCAAATTCTGTCTTTCCTTACTGTCGTGTCACAGCATTTCAAAAGGATGTGCCACAATGTACTTAGCATGTGAAAGACACCGAGGGAATCAAGAGGACAAATACTTTCACCCTACTGTGCTTGATTTACTTCTTGTATTTTCACCCACTAAAAGCAAACTAGAGTGATTAGCAATCCTTTTTGCATTTTGTTTAATTCTTTTGGTAACTTCAGCCACAGTGAAGCAGGTAAGACACTTGCTATGAACTAATTCACCTAGGGAGATTCTCAGTTTCCTGCAGCTTCATGATGCTGCTTTCTCCTAGGTATTGTGTTTTGATTCATCTGACACAACTCTCATGAGTGTTTACTCTCCTTTTCCAGCTTCTGGCCATCCTCACTGCTTTTTCTGTCACCTAGAGCTTGGCTCTGACCGGGAAGTGCCTTCCAGTTTTGTCCGCTATGTAGATGTGGAATTTGACATGCCCACCACTTCTGCGTCCAAAGCCGCTGTCCGCTCCATCTCTGTTGAGGACAAGACCGATGTCAGGAAGTGGGTCAACTATTCAGCACACTACAGTTACAAGGTAAAACTGAGCAGTGCTAATCACCATGGTTACTTTGCATGCTTCATTGTCTTGAAAGTATGGGCAGACAAAGAAAATACCACTGGACAATAGAGGTGGGAATTTGGCTCATGCCAGACTGTGTGCAGTAGCTACCCAAGTGCAGCTATTGATTCATGGCAAATAAGCAGTGGATTATCTCAGTGAAGATGGAATAAATTTGCCTGCAGTTGCCTGTGGAAGAGCGTGCACACAGCCAGCTCCTGGAGATTAGCTGATAGGGAGAGTTTGGACGGGAATTCTGCTGCTCTTCCCTAGTGGGAGTGCTACCATGGGAGTCCTACTGCAGACAAAAGAATCACAGTATTTCTCTGCATAAATACTTCTTTCTTCTGCCTGCCCTAAGGAGAGGAGCAGATAGGAAAGTGCACTATGTATATACCTGCCAAAATACCTCAGTAAATTTGCATGTTAGCTGAATACTCAGCAGAGAATTTGGCATCCTACCTTGCCTCCTTTGAGAGCAATGATAAAGAGATTCTGAAAATATTCTTATGGCAAATATTTTTACTGGTAATTGTAATTATATTTTTAGTAGTTTCTTAAATTCCCTGGAGATAATATTTGATCTTCCTAAGTATCCCTTTTAAGAATTAAAACATTGGATTATTCCTGAGTTTTTGGAGATGGGGAAATTTAGAACCCAAACATAGATCTCCTTGGCCCCCTGTCCCAATCCAAATTGGTATCTGTAGGCCAAAGCACCTCTGAGCCTGAGGACGCAGGGAGTGTGCTGAGATTTGGGGTAGTGTTAGGCACTGCTTCAAGAAGCAGGCAGTTGGATTTGATAATCCTTATGGGTCCCTTCAAACTCAAGATCATTTAAAAAATCTCTTTGCTTTATACATCAGTCTTCTCAGAATTTATAATTAAGGCTGATTTTCTGCTGTCACGTAGGAAGCCACCTATCGTCTGCAGATTTGGTTCTGAGCTTGAATTCAGAGTACAACTGGGAATGGTAATGAATATAAAGTCATCTGAGTTCTCTGCATGACATTATCTCTTCTGGAAATTATTTCATGACACTGCTGAATTGTAGAACTGCTTAGATTACGCTGAAAATCCTTATAATAAATAAAATCCAATTTTCCCTCATCCTCAATCTATTTTTTCTTGCAGCCCTCTCAGGTCACCAAGAGTTTCTTCGCCTGAACACAAAAACACCACAGAGGAAGATTTGTGAATCTTTTGTTTTCCTTTCTCATTACAAATTTTCTTCCTCTTTTTTTTCTACCAGGTTGAAATTGAGCAGAAAAAAAGCTTGAATGAGGATCTGAAGGGAGAAAGTACTGCAGATGTCAATGAATGTGCTACACAGTAAAGGAAGATCAGTCTGCAAGTCCCAAGAGGGATGGTCAAATTAAAGACCTGGAAGGAATGACTTGCAGGGCTTGGGTATTTTTCTTTTAAAAAATTAGGGACTACTACTTTTAAAATAATGCTCTGAAGAGTATAATTTTTTCTCCTTCTGATGATCCATACTTTGAGAAGAATGTGGTCAGGGTTTGTTTGGAGGGGATCCACGGGCTTTTGCTGGAACCAGTACAGTTGTACAGTCAAGCCTGCCTTTTCTGCCTTTTCACCATTTAGATTCTGCACTCAAGTATGGTCTGGCAACCATCTCAGCCACACCAGAAAACAGCCTTTATCTCACAATCTTGCCCTCTCACATTAAGCATTTTGTTTCAATGCCTTTTGGTTTGGCCTTTGACTGAATTGCTTCCTGCTGAACTGCCAAATAAAATTCAGGGAGGATCAAGTGGAAAATTATATAAAATCTCCTTTCTGAAATGGTCCACAGAGTGAAAACCCTGAGCATCATTCTGAAGAATCAACACACTCTGCATCTTAAACAAAGAGAATGGTCTCTGTGTTGAAGTAGATGAACTACAGACAGGACAGCTGATCACAGAGCTGTCCCTCTGTTCAGCCCTCCCTGTCTCATCCCTTGAGTGACATGTCACTGTGCACATTTTCACAGGGTTTGCACAAGTTACAAGAAAGCCTCTGCAATTTCTTAAAATTTTTACTTTGTAGTCTGAGCCGTTCTGGTATCTTGACTGAACATGGTCGTGGCTGCTAGTAATAGGAAATGTGTGTTACAGTAGTGGAGGTACCAGAGGGACTTTGCTAAGATTAGATCATTCCTGCCTAGAAAGATATTTAAGGGAAAAACATGGGGGTTTAGTTTTGGGTTTGGGGTTTTTTTGTATGTTTTCTTGGATGGGTAAAATGGGTGGTTATTGAAAATGTCAGAACACAATTACTTTAACAGAAAATGTTGTTTGTTTTCCTGAAAATCCTTGGAAGTCTGTCCAGCACAATATTATTTTCATGTTCTATCTTGAACCTACAATATAAGTAACTTGTATCTTTATAATACTCCCATTAACTGGGCTCCAAAATCTCTTTCCAAAAATTAACAAGCTTCTATGATGGAGATTTTTTATCCCCACTTACCTGGAAGTAATAGCAAGTCTTAAAACATCTCTCTCAATAAAAATGCAGAAGATATAAATCACTCATTGACACACATTTTCAGAGAAAACAGTGTTAAAACATTTTTAGTTATTTCTATGGCTTGTGTAATATTTTGTCTCGTAATGTTAAATGTAAAGTAAGTAATTTATTAAATCATTTATCTTTTGAAAGGTTACTACTGACTATAAAATACACATTTGGAAAACTTTGGCAATGTAATATAAAATCATAATGAATTAAAATGAAAACTTTTTTATAAATTTCTTTCATTTTACATTTAATATAGAACAATTAATACACTCTTGATTTACCACTTTCACTGTGACTCCTATAAAAATTACTGCTATGTTAAAATCACAAATAAATAATGAAATTAATTTCATTGAGTCTGAAACTGGTAATCGTAGAATTTAAAATAAATTGTAGGGAACTTTTAAATGCCTTTTTTATATGCACCTACATTTCAAGCCTGCATCACCCTAGTGACACATACTTGGACAGGTAGATCACTGTAAATATGTAAAATCTCAATCCTTCTAGGACTTACTGACAAGCCTGTAATACTTCACTGCAGGTAGCTCATCTGGGCCCAGGATGCTCCTTGGAGCACACCAGTTAATACTAAGCATTTGCAACATCTCTCTGTAAATGGAAGAATGCTATTAACTTTTATTAAGAATTTTGAGATCAATGGATTAAAATTTCTGATATTATTAATGATAACTTGTATAGGTTGTGATATATCAGGGAGTACAGGGCTGAATTTGTGACTGATTCTCAGCTCTGGCACAGGCTGGCTGTGATGAGTTGCATGGCAACTCCTCTACAAAATTCACTCCTGTTCAAAGGCAGTTAAAGAATTTCTGGGTGGTCTTCCTGCTTTTCACTGCAGCTCCTAATGTACAGTTTCTGAAATCCCACCATCAAGAAATAAATAAAAAAAACAAACAAACAAAAAAAAAAAACACCAAAAACAAGCTGAAGCAGTGCTGAGATGTTACTGAGGAAATGTGAGAATGTTTTGTGAAAGAAATTGAGATATTTCTACTCTGACCTGCAGGCTCAGTGTCTGATTTTTTGCCTATTGCCTCTCAGCTCATGGAAACACAAATAAGTAATACAAGTTAGCAAAGTTATGTTGTACACCTTAAGAGGGGAGAAGATAAAAGGAATATAATTTTCCATCACTGTTGAATTGTTAAACTATTCAGCCTCTGTCATACTTGTGCCACAGAATATTCTATGTTCCAGTAACTGAAAGATAAAAATAGTGGACCTTTATGGATTTATTTAATTTCTGTACCACTTCATCACTGTTTTTTTGTTTTTTTTTTTTTAATTCAGAATCAATGAATGAAAAACCTGACTCTCATCTTTCTTGTGTAGTTGTACACAGAAGTATTTCTTTCAGTCATCATGAATTTATGCAGGCAAAACTGGATAAGTGTTGTGGTATATATGAAAGCTATTTTAATCCATTCTTATCTCTGGAGAGATTTTTAGATGTACCTGCCTCTGAATTTTCAAGAGTTAAGGATGAATACCACAGCCAGAATCTCAAAAAAATCTTATTTCCTAAGGACTGGACTAAATAGTTTTATTTTTTAAAAGAGTGCTAATAACCAAAATCTTTAAGAAGTCTATTGTTGGGGTCACCAGGTGTCTCAACTGAATTATTTTTTCAGTCCAGCACCATTACAAGCATTGAGAATTTGAACACTGGGATCCTAAGTGCCCTTACTGAGGTCTCCACTGGTTTTTATTGATTAAATAGTGCCAATTTTTCAGTGTTACACACTGTCATATATGTACTTTATGTACATATACATGTGAGTATAGTAGTAATTTGAACAGACTTGATTGGAGTGAAGGGAAAAGATCTGAGAAGTTTGTGAGTTTGAAAGTAGCAGAAATTATTTAGATACAAGCAGTGCCTGTAGTGGGATTTTTTTTTTAATCATGCAGAAAAATCTCTCTGACTAGATTCAGATTACTTTCAGATTACTCCTTCCTTTGAGAAAGATGCAGTCACTGTCCTTTGGTATATTTGAAAGCTTTGTAGTACTGAAACACTCCATGCAGGAAATGTGCCTTCAAGGTAAGCATACCTTTACCACTTTCAGTCCTCTTTCTATTTCTCATTAGGGTTTTAATATTTGTACTGTGGTAAGACTTGGTATGGAATTTTGCCTAGAAACATGAAGTGTCTCAAGAGGTAAAGATGAACAATATCTCCAGGCAGCTGAGGTCATATTAGTCAATATCTCTTACATTTATTAACTATGGACACTCTGCTAGAAAAGGAAAATGGATGAATTCATCTGAGAAATACTAAAACTGACTGATGTTATTTTTGTTCTTTTATTTAGATTTAAATTTAGTCATCCTATGAAGGAGTCAGATATAGCAGTATCATTATAAACACTGCAGAAATAATTTTCCTTCTCTGGTGGGTTGCTGGCTGACAGTTACTTGATAGGACGTCCAACAGCTGTCCACATTATTTAGTAGCTGCTAAAACTCCTTCTTGAACAGTCACCTCCCAGGATAGACAGCAATTGCATGTGAAAGAGCATGAAAGCAAGTGGAAAAAGTGTATGAAGTTCAGCCTGGAGGTGCTTGCTCTTTTGCTTGCACAAAATTCTCAGTCATTTCCTTGGCCCTTCAGTGCACTAATCAAGTCCCTGATAGGTCACCTTTGTTCCAGTTGGTGAAAAATCTGTTTCAGTGACTCTTAGCAGCTCGTGTGCATAGCTGTATTAATCTCTAGAACCGACCAGCACAAGAATTTACAGCACACAGAGATCACTTAATGAAGTACTTACCCTCTTCTGCCACTAAAGTTAAATCTACATCATGACATGTTTAAGATACAAAATTTTGTGTGATAACATGCATAGGTCTTCCTAATGTTCCTGTTTTGTTCAGTCAGCCAGCCACCCCTCACACATTCAGCCATCCATCCTCCCATCCGTCCTACCCTCCTTCCCTCTCTCTTTCATACTTGCAATTTATTCTTTGCACTATTGACATTGATTGGTTTAATTATTATTTTGTAACATGTTCCTACCTTCTTATTTTGTAAAATAAGCAAGTCTGTACACTGGCTAACTTCGTAGAAGTGGTTTATTTTTTTTTTCTTTATATCAGTTGAAATGGGATGCCATGTTTTTGTTTAAACTACATGAAAATTTAAATAAATGTTAAGATGAAACAGCATATCCACATTTTCACTGTGAAATTGAAGTCGTATGTGCTGTATACATATATTTCTGAGAAATCAGAGGTCTTGAATTCAGAAGGGAAAAGGAATATTTTAAATGGTATAAAGGACAACATAAATTAGAAGTTTAGGGACTACATAAATAAAAGAGAGAACTTCATTTGATCAGACAGCTTGAACAATAGACTGCAAGGGAAATGGAGCAGGCCTGGAGCCTGAGCCACATAACAGTTTGAAGTAGTACTAACATAATATGGAAGATGGTCCAGCATTTTGAAATAAAGTAATTGAGGATTGAAGCCTCCGCTCATTGGTCTCTTCTTTGACCACTAAAACCAGGAGTATATGAAAGAGTGAGCAGAATGTGTTTGCAAAGCAAGTATCAGGTCTAAAGTACGTAGAGTCCTCTGCTATGATTCTCTGTGTTCTTTCCAAGTTCAGTAAGCCATGTGTCATTTCATACATCTTTCCACTCCTCTCAGAGTCACTGAGACCCACTTCAGTCTGGTTTTTTCCTCAAAAAGCATTCCTTGTATCAGACTGAAGAGCTGGGCACTTCTCTTGGCCAAATAAAATCAGATACTCATCATAAGTGCTGTTCAGAATATTGCTCTGAGCTCAGTACAACTGACAGTAAGTCAACCATTTTACAGTATCAGAAAATGGAGGTACACAAGGTATGATGCCTCATATTTGTTATTTAAGAGTAAATCAGGTCAGCCAGAAGAAACAAGGAAAGTTAAGATTCAGTAGCTGTTAGTACTAAGAGTTTTTTTACTACAATTCAGATACTCGGTAACTTTTGGAAATGAACATATAAAATTGGGAGGGTAGGATTTTATTAATCCTAATAGCTTGCTAATATGCATAATGTTTTAAAAAAGAAAAAAATAGTGAAAAAAACGCAGACATTTTAAAACCAAGGAGCTCAAAGTTCCTTGGCAACAGTGTAGTCTTTAGAGATAAGCCAAAATAACAGCCTACAAGAAATTGGGAGGTTGGAGTGCCAGTGCAGTGTGTACCCAAACAAAAGACATCACTGGAGGGAGATAGCACAATTTGGAGAGGAAAAAACCACAGTTTTCTTTCACTACTCTTAGTTGCCATGATTGCCCACCCTGACTAGTCCAGATATGTTGCAAATTTTTAAGACAAAAAGTGCTGAAGGTCAGCTGGAGATGAAGGAAAAGATGGAGGAGCAGCCCCCTGTTTCAGCTTAGGTGCAGGTGTGGGTCACAGCAGATGTGTCTGAAAAGTGAAGTTCACCAGTCCCAGAAAAAACTCTTGTCCTCTTGGTCACAGTATCAGAAGTCTAATAGCAACTGCTGTATATAAAAAAGTGATTGGAATAGTGTTTTATACACTAGCTATGAAAGGTGTCTTTCTCAACTCTGAACAATGGGACAGCAAAGCCTAATGGACAGGGGTGACTGTAGTACTGCCTTCAGTAGCACTGGGGTAATTCAAAAAGTGCCAGACACGTGCTGGCGTTCAGGAGGTCTGGGCAGACTGGTCCTTCCCCATCTGGGAGCCTTCTGCAGCCTCCCAGTTGTTACTACCCCAGGGGCTATAGATAAACTGGGAGCAGTCAGCTCAGCCTAAAGGGCTTTTGAAGGAAAAGGTTGAATACAGCTGAAAGTAACTTCTCAAATTGGGGACCTCTTGTGTAAGGGTTTTCCTGGTGCAGGACTGAAAAGGAGAGCTCAACTCCTCTGTGGAAGCAAAAAAATTTGTTAGGGCATGGTCAGTTCAGTAATTGTAATAATACAGAGACTCCTCAGATTGAAAGGGAATGAAGTGGGAAAACCTCGGGTCAGTGGACAGATGCAGGCAGAACAGCAGAGTTCTGACTTCAGGCCAACCAAAACAAAAGCAAAACTGCAGACAATTTTCAGCTGAGATTAGGAGTTCAACTGCAATGGTATCCCCTGTGCCCATCTCCCTGTTATCCAAACCTTGTTTCTCACTGCAGCAGGCAGCAGGTTTGGTTGATTTTTTTTCCCACACTCTTACAGGTACCCTTTGCTGTGGCTCTCAGGGAGTGCTGGTGGCAAAATGGGATATGCTGAAGTTACAATCTCAGCAGAGAAAAATGTGTGCTAATACCTCACAAAGTCCTGTGACAAGTCAGGAACTATGCAAAAAAATGTGACTTAGGGAGTCCCAGTCTACAAATACTGATCTTGGGAACAAAGGAACAAATGCTGTAAAAAATAATATTACAGAAGACCGGAAGGCTTTTGAACAAATAGAATTAGAGTTGGATCTGAACCATATTGTCAAAATCAGCTCTCAAATTGTTCAGGGCTAGCAGACAGACCATGATGAAATTGTGAGTTGACTGACAGTTCTGCTTGGTGAGTTGGGGTCCATGGTATGGGTGTTACTTGGAGAAGTGAACCACAGATGGGAACAACAAGGCACTTAGCTGCGTGCTCGCACTCCGTGGGCTCTCAGAAGAGAAGGGACTGTTGCTCTCTAGCGGTCACTGCCAGGTTCTTGCCTGGACTGCTGACCTGCTGCACCAAGCAGCCTCAAGGAATCACAAGCCTCACCAGTTTTCAGAACTATGAACCCCATGCAGAATTTGGCCCATTGTAAATCAGTTGGATCTCAAAACTGGGTGTAAGAGTTGACTACCTCAGCTGATTCCATGTTTAGCTGAGAAAAGGAAAACAGACAAATTAATTTTTCAGTGATGTTGACTAGCCTTTTCACCCAAGTATCCTTACCTCCTGCACAGTCATGCACATACTCAGTTTAAATTTACATCCATAAAGCACTTCAAATACCTCCAACAAAAAATGCTGTAACAGGATAATGTTTAACTATTTTCTATAAAAAACCAAAAGCATTTGTGTGTGTTGTATAGGCATGCAAGGATATGTACAATTATGCATTGATGGAATGAACAATTTGACAAAAAAGTCTGACCTTTTTATTTTCTGAACACTCTTAAAAGAGACAGCCACTCCCCACCACCCTGAGGTAAGCTGCTGTGGCTCTGTCCAAGTCTGGGCAGCCAAGCCCACTAATCCTGTCTCATCCACCCCCATGCAGCTGCTGCCTCATTCTGGATGTACATAATTCCCAGAAGCTCTCATACATTTGCATGAAAGATGTCTACAAACACCAACTGTTCCTGTATGTGACCCAAACTACCACAGTTCTATACAGCCAAGTCCAGCTTGGGCTTTCAAGCAAGGTATTCCCCTACTCTCCCTCTCTTGAGGACTCCAACCTGCTGCTGTGCTCACAAGGAGCATTGTTTACTATAAAGCTGTGCACTTGTCAGAACAGTGCACTACTGGGAAGCGAAGGGGTTTGGGATCCTTTTCTTCTCCTTGTTTGAGGCTAGCTAGAGGGTGAGTGGTGGAAACAAAGACTGAAAAGAAGGATTGAAGGCTTTGAGGGTTTAGAGTACTGACCAGGTTTGTCAGTCCTTGACTACAGTTTATGAAATCCTGTTGAGTATATTATGTCCATGGAGCAGAAATTAGACATCAAACCTACCCTCTCCCTCCATCCAAATTGCTTTGTTTTGAGCTCACTGAATCTAGAAGGCCTGTTACCCAGTGAAAGTACTTAACAGGATAAATAATAGCACCATTTGAAGCTAGTTTCTTATCTGTTTGCTGAGGTGCTATGGAAATGGAACTGTTAAAATACATCCTTACAATGTATTTGCTAAGAAGCAAATTGTTATAAAAAGAATTCTTCCAGAAACAAAATTATCTTTCTGTATTAGAGCCTGGCACAAATACAACTATATGCCTTTAAATAATGGGGGCAGTCTTATTTCCCATCTACAAAAAAGCACATGACAATCAGTTTCAATCTCTCCTGAAGTAGTTTCTTACCTAAATTTTAGGTTTAGGAAAATGATGTATTAGTTATTAATTTTTAGCCTATATTGACCATTTAGTATTTACCATGCGTTGAGGCTGCATTCATAGGAGTTACAGCCAACAAGTATTGTTCTCAATGCAAGGGCTACTGCACAGTTTTAGCTCAAAGAAGGAAAATTTGAAAGTGCATTTCTGATTCGTTTTTTGCTAGGGTTACTATACTGCCATAGGAGTTCTGCCTCCCTCTTGTGGCTACCTCTTGCTTTCAGCTTGGAAAAGAAACATTCACAGTGCAGCCATGATCAGAGTTCCTCACAGTTGCCTTCCTGATATGTCTCCTCCTTAAGTTTAATAGAAAAAGTCCCATTATGTCTGGATTCTCCTATATAAAAAGAAAATATTTTTTTTAAAAAAATGTCTACCTAAAAGAGAGAGATTCTTTTTCACATTCATGTGGGAACAACTGAACATTTTTGAAAAAATCAGTGGTAATCCAGGCTGGTTACATTTTGTAATTGGGTCTGAATATTTGGATTCAAGTCAGCCACATGTAGAAGCTCCACCTAGGAACTACTAAGATATATTTATGGGGGGATGATATTTTCAAGTCATCCAAAACCCCATGACCTATGTATTTTAGGATATCACTTTGTTCTTTCCTATCACCTTCCATTTAATATTACATAGTCCTTTTAAAACACTAAGAAATCAAGCTATCTGAAGAGTTAAATAAAAGACTGTACCTCTAAGATGATAGGAAAACCAAGACAACATTAAATGGCTGCCTTGGAATGGTAGAGCCCCAGCTGAATGCAGATCTAATGTCCCTCCATTGCTTCCCCAACCCAGAACATCTCCCTTCAAAGTCCTTAGCAGACTTACAGCATTTGCAGGGTGACAGACCTTGAGTGTGCCTGCTCTGTGCCCTTCATTGTTTTGCAATTTACACTGATATCAATATAGCACTTTGTAGCCTGACACACCATTCAGAAAGAGATGTGAATTTTATCTTGAAAGCCATAGCTAGAAAGTGGGCAGGAGGGACATGAGCATTTGCAGAAGTCTATAGTAATGGAAAGAGAATAAGCTGCACAGTTCAAACACTACTGCTGGTCATCTTACTTTGTCAGGTCTAACACAAAGTGTCTTTCTAGTTCTATACCACTTCATTGCATCCTCCAGCTTCATCCCCATCTTCATCTGGCTTTGGCAGCAGGGCAAGGGGCTTGTTTTGGCCACTCATATATTTACATAACTGTTCAGATGATGTGGATAGAGACCTTATCACTTTGGCTTTGAAGTTACTCTCATTTGCTTCATATTAGATGATACCCATCAGCACCTCCTTGACAGCTGGCCAAGGAAAACATTCATGGGAGCTGAGCCCAGCTGAGCTCAAAGTACACACTACCAGGGGCTAGCTGCAGTGACAGCTAGAACTCCTTGGGAAAAATCATTCCTTGTGCCTACAGACCTCATTCAATAAAGGCAGCATTGTGTCCCCACGCTGTAACTTTAAAACTTGTCTGCCTCTGAACAGATGGGTCAGAGCATGGGTCAGTCTCTCCAGCAAAAATCCAGCTGTGTGAAAACTCTATAAACTGGAAGTTCTCTTTTCTGCTCAGCAGGTGTTCTGCTCATACCATAAAACAGTGCAAGTATTGCAGATGTGATGGGATCCCTCACTAGAAATACTTTCTTTCAACAGAGACACAGCCACACTGACCACTAATCTGCCCAGAGTCTTGGTGGGAGAAATGAGATGGCTGATGTCAGTAGGCCATATTGCAAATCTAGGGAGACATGAGTGGAAGATGATGTTTAAATGGAAGAACTCCCTTTCATCCAAAGCAGCAAGGCAAGGAGTGGGAAGCAGCTGAGGGAAAATTTGAGTTCCAGTCCATAAGTGCAGCTTCCCGTTTTTTAACATGTTGGCAGCTGTCAAAATCTTGGTATGCCAAAGACTCTCAGGTTATATATCAATTGCCATGAAGATTGGAGCAGAGAGGAGCTCTAGAAATGGGTCACGGGTTAGAAATTACAATAAATGCTGAGGGTCCTAAAACTCCACTACAGGATGAACTGGGCTGGCTCATTCCTGCTGTTTTCCTTTCTCTTAAAGCCAGGTACTCCAGCTGCCCAGCAGTTCTCACACTAATGCAGCTTTGCAGTTAGATAACTTGCCTCAGAATGAGAACTCCACATTAACTACTCATAAGCCATAGGCTGGTTCCACCTAGTTTATGTTCACTGTTCCCCACTGGGAAGACTAAATTCAGCCAAAACTGAACTGGAGTTGCTTTCTGCAAATTTCACCCAGTCCTGTGAAAACCAACCCTAGGACTCATTAAGGGAAGGGGACAAAAATTTAAAGAAAATTCTGGTTGTCTGTCTGATGCCTCTCATGCTGGGTCTCAGAGAGGACATGGAATCACCTCTGAACAGCTGCAAAGTGTAGGGTACACCTGTGGTTTTTCCATGAAAGCTGTAGACTCTGTGCCCTTAAATCAGTTCTATTCAGTTCTATGAAATTCTCAGCAACCCAGAAGCTGGTGTGCATTGCAAGGCCACTCACCTGGGCACAAAGGAACAGAAGTATTAAGTGGGAGGCAGTGAGCATCTGAAGTGGAACAAACCTGCCTTGCACAACAGCATTTTTAGCAGACGTGTGAACATGTGGCTGAAGGAAAAACCACAGAGTAGAATCCACCACAGCACATCTTTGCTTGGTGGCAGCAGCCTGTGTGCTGTCTCCCACTCTGCCAGCTGTGCCAGGGAATCTGAGGCCACACAAACACACACACTCCCAAAGGAATCACAGAGTTATCACTCACTAGGCAGCAGGCCTTAGTTACACACTGCGTATCTGCATTCTGGTGTACCCCAGGTGAATCACTCTATCTTAGCTCACCACATGGAGCCTGAGGTACATAAGGCTTCCAAAGGCACACTATATAGGTCACTCTGCAAATTTTTCTCTATGGATATTTCATCCTCTGATGCTTGTATATATCAGGAATAACTTTGCTAAAGTTAATTCAGTTCTGCTGTGGACCTTTGCACATCATAGCTGCTGGATGGAATATATGGCAGTAATCAGTAAAAACATTTATCAGTATGCTATGTACAGCTCTGCTTTGGATCAGTAAAGTAGGACATTGTGTATGAGGAGACTAATTGGTACTTTAAGTCTAGCTTTTTTTATCTATCTGACTTCTTTGTTATTTGGTTTCACAATCAGAGCCAGCAATATTTTGGCTGTTGCTGAAACATCATCACAGCTGAGTAGCTGTGATTCATAACAGTTACACTCTGAGTGAACAGTGCTACTACTTCAAAAGCACTTCAGCAAGGTACTAATGCAGAATGTGGAACTCATAGGCACTTCTTCACCTCACACCCTTTCAGAGAAGATCTAACCTTCAGAATTTTAGGGACTTTTTTTAGCTATTTAAGCATTGGTACTCTGTATTCAAACTATGAGTCATTCAGTTTGTGGAGACTTCAGTGTTATGCCAAACGTGCACACATGTGAAAAATGAAGGGGTGATCTATGCTCTAAGACCAGTAATCTTCCTGCTACAAGCATGATAGTTTGATTACAGCAAGCAGGGTATGCATTTTAGTAATGGCCAATTCTTCTTCGATAAAAGGAAGCCTGGAGACTTTTCTACATGACAAAGCATTTGGCAACAATGTTGTTTTGAAGCATTTCCTCCTTTAGTCACTTATTTCTACTCCTGTCAGCTCTTTCAGTTGCATTAACACATCTTTTGTAGGGCTGCCCTATGAACCAGATCAGGAAACTGATCCAGGTTAAAAATTAGCCAGCGCAGGAGGAGAAAAAAAAAAAAAAAAGCACAGCAAGGAACTGGCAAAAGCAAAGCGTGGTGGCACAGAGACAGAATGAGCACACAGTGGTACGGGAAGGAAGTACAAATGCCTGAAATTCTCATTATCACTGAATACTTGGGGGTCACGAACAAACGGAGTCAGTGTCTCAATTTAGTTTTGCCTTTACAAATTCAGTGTAGTTTTGTCAACCAGAAACATGAAAAAACCCCACAATCTCTGGTCCATGAAATCCACGATGACAAAAACTTCTGCTAAGGGGTAAAATAAATGCAGCATATGGCAAGAGCCTGGAAAAGACCTATTTGTTTCCTCCAGCTACTGCTGATCATTTACTAGAAACAGCTGTCTAAAGACCACGGTGCACAGGTGTAAAATGATTCCTCGAGGAAAGTCAATTTCCTAACCAGAGGAGGCACGAGAGGTCCTAGAAAAGGAAAGGTTTTGCAAAATCTGCCATGGAGTTTGTGTACAAGTCAGATAGGGAACTGTGATTCTGCTAGAAGAGAAACCCTGGCATTGACAGGAGAGGGTTGAGCAGTTGTTAGTGGCAGCTCTAGAAGAAAACTTCTGATCGGTCCACTGGCTTTTGTGGTGCTGTTCTTCAGTCTTAGAAGAGGTGAGAGATCCGTTGAAAACAGATGGGGACAGAAGGAGCTACAGTAATGAATACTACTTTGTCACCTGCTCATGTAAGTCTTCTGTGAAAGTTGCAATTTAGGTGTTTTGCTTGGGGCAGGGAAGATTGATTTCTTATGTTGGTAGGTATTTGGCTCTGACTGGATTAACTAAGCACATAATTTTATTGTGCAGTTTAGACATGCCCTAATAAGAAAGGAGTATATATAAGTTGTTATCAAAAAAAACTATATGTATGCTGACAGTAAACAGACTATATTAAGGAAAAAAAAAACTTGTATTTCCTATTTTGCTTCAGTAAATACTTGGTAAGAGCAGAGCAGGCCTGAGACTCTACAAAACTAATATTGAAATAAAAGCTTAATGTGTAACTCAGAGACACTCCTTTAACTCACACCCTTTCAGAGAAGCTCTAACCTTCAGAATTTTAGGGACGTTTTCAGCTTTCTTCAAGGCCTTACCTGCTCCAGATGTTACTTTAAAGATGAGACTTCACTGAAACATTGTCTGCCCTCTGCAAGATCATGACGCAAAATATATTGCTGTAGGATGAGAAGGTTTAGCTCTCTGTGGGCTGTGAGGAGGGCTGTTGAATTGTACATATACTAGACCCTTAAAACTGGTGTTAGTGTGCTTTGGTAAAGTATATTGCTGTGCTTCAAATTCTAGATATGAGAGTAATCCAACTAAAAGAATAGAGGTACCTTGCAACAAGGGTGATGGGAGCTATTTCATTCCATTTCTGCCTTGCTAAAAAAACCCTTCTGGAAAACCTGTTGCTGAAGACATGAGGGATATGTTTATTGGTTTTAGCTTCCAGCTCCTAGATAATGACGAGCAGGCTGTTAGGAGAATGTCAATTAACATACATATATTTATACCATTTAATTAGGGAATTTTTATTCAATACCTGAACACTGTTTGAAAGTCATATCATGTAAGTTTTGTTATGTGTCAGCCTTCCTCCTGACTCCTGAGGGCTTGTTGCACCCAGAAAAGCTTCATTATGATGTGTCTGCTTTTAACTTCTGCCTGTGCCCAACATTTTGGATTGTGGCTTGGGCCACTTATTTTTTGGTTTTAGCTCTGTATGGACACTTAAAAACTCCAAAGAAACAAAAAGAACAAAAAAAAAATCCACCCTTCACAAACAAACAAAATTTCTCAAATTTCATTTAAGGTTATATTCTCTGGTACAGTGAATGGAAGCAGTAAAGAAACTTAGAGGAGAAAATAACCTTTAATCTCAATCTAACAATGTGTGAACATAACTTCAAGAAGCATTTTCCCTTAAGAACATATTTTTAGACTGCCTTAGCTCTATCTATGTTCCTGTTTTATCCTTTAACACATGCTATTGCAATTTGAAGTTTAAATGTGTATCTCATTCTTCTGGAAACATGCCATTTCAGAGATTGGGTGAGAAGGTTTACTTTTTGACTAATAGTACAATGTGTTGCCAAAGCCTTCTGAAAAGTGTTCAGCAGCTTAGCTTGTTTTTAAGGTAAGGGTGTAATAAAGATACTGGGTGAAAATTTGATGTTGTCTTCATGCCTGAAGCAGGAGACTTCACCAGTACAAGAGCAGATTGGTAATGTGGCCAAGAAAATGATGACAACTCTGGAAGGCATGCTGATGGTTAGCATCATTCTGTCATCCTGTAATATAGCTAAGACCGATTTTTGTTCTCCTTGTTTGATCACCCCCCTCAGAGGGAAGGGGATCTAGTAGACATAATCACAAGTCATCAACAAAACAAGTTTTGTTTTGTTTCAAGAACTAGGAAATTAAAAACCAGTGATGTCAGCAACACCTCATACTAAGTACTCTATTCTTCACTGTATGATCAAAAATTATTTCAATTATTTCAAAGAAAAATGAGATCAGGCATGGTCTACTCTTGGGGTCAGAAAAATAGTTTCAGGTTTTAATTTTTTTTTACAATTTTCAGATGAATCACAAAAACTCAAAAAAAACTACTAAACAACAGAGAAAAATAGAAATTAAGATTGCAACTTATATTTAATGTGTTTTAACTTAGCATCAAGATTTTGTGGTTCTTTCTTCCACTAGTTCAGTTGCTACCTGGTGGTTTTCTGTGGCAATCGCAGACACTGCATCTTTGACTTTCTGGATTCAAGTGCGTCCCATCCCTCCCCCATTAGCAAACACTTATACATCAGGTATCCCTTTACAAATGTCTTCTTGAAAGATATGCTGTGTAGAACAACCAATTAGTACTTGCCAAGAACTTTAAAATGGAAGGGTGGTCAACCCAAAAATCATATTGAAGAAAATTTATTTCTTCCTTCCCCACCTCCTGCAGCTTCCTGTTCACAAGTTCAAAAACCTCTATTCTAAAAGAAGTAATTCCATGATGAACTACAAAGAAAATGAACTACAGATATCCCCCTATCCTAGGCCCTTTGTATTAATTTAGCTACTGTTGCAGTGGTAAGTAATTTGCCCTGCTGAGGAGAAGCCAGGGATTCTTCTGAACAAGCCAGGAATCATTCAGGGTACTCAATGTAGACTGTGTGTCTCTGAGAGCAAAACGTTTGCTGTAAAAGATGGTTTGTCTTTGTCTCAAATGTTTGGTAGAGAAAGAAACATGATTGTGTCTAGGATTGAGTGGGAACTTCTCTATATTATTTCCTTCTCTAACACATCAAGGATCAGCTTTTGATCTTATGCACAAATTGGTTTTTCCCTACACTATCCCATATTTGGAATGATTTTTGCATTGAAGGAGAGAGTTTACCCAAATGTCATCATCTTTGCTCTCAGTGTAATGTCCATCTTCACTATGGGGCTCAAGTCTAGCCAGCCCAATAGCTAAAACAGAAGTGCCTACCCAACAGTACAGCTGAGATTACTGCTAAACCTGGTGAAGCCACCCTGAGTTGTCAGTGCTAGAAACCCTAGGGAGAAAGATGACAGGGTAGGCAGGGTAACACACAAACTTAGGAAGATTCATGCTTGCCCAGCAAAGAAGGAGAATGCTGGCAGATAAATACAGATAACTATAAAAGTAATGCTGTCATGTAGCTCATGCCTTCTGATGCTCCCCAGACTATCAGCATTGCTCCTGCACTATACACAAGCATGTGTGTTATTCCAGTTGAACAAATGCTAAATGAAGTAGAATCCCCTAACATTCATAGAGCAGGCAGCCAGGGTGAACAGACTTCAGGAAGTGGCCAACTCGCTTGACTCCCCAAGCAGCAGCTGAATTGCTGCAAATTAAATGGACCATTAGTCTTACTCAATGGGGCATTTCTCATGAGGGCTTGATTTTGTTCACAGCAATATTCTTCAGAGGCACTCAGGGGTTGGCAGTGCTCTGCTACAACTGGTATTAGTTGAGAAATTGTGAGAGGGCTGTGCACACAAGTCTTATCTTCTGCAAAGGCAGTCTGATGAAATATGGAAAGGAGCATGACACCAGTCTGAGGCCGTATTGCTAACATGCCCAAATGATACATTTTTTACCTATTTAGTAAGCCACTGAAAAACTGAGAGGTGGTTCCAGGGTAGGAAACTGCAGCCATGCAATGCCTTGAAGAGAAATGGCATATGACTGGCAACCTGATTCTTCCTTGTTAACATGACAGTCATTTTGGCAGTTTTGTTTCACAATGAAGTACAAACTTTTTGCAAGAGACTACAATATTCCTATCAGAGGTACCAGAAGTCAAGTAATACCATCTCGATCAATCCCTGTAATTCATTCATCAGACCATGAATTAGGGCTTCTGAGTGGACAGATCCTCCTCAGTCCTGTTGGCTGTACTATGCAGGTGGAAAACTCCAGCAAAAAGGTGAGGTTGGACAGGTGAGAATGGTAGAACTTTGTAAATCATGCTATTATTTTGGCCAGGGTTTCAGCAATGTGCACAGTGAATACTGATTTAATTAGTGGACCCACTCTAAAGCAACCAGTCATGTCCCTATACAAAGTCTGCACTCCAGCAGGGAAGGTAGTCTGTGTTACTGTAGAAATGAAAGATTTTGAGGAACTGGAGAGGAAGGCTCCTGTACCCACTATACCCACTAACAAATTTCTCCCCATCAAAAGATACCAGACAGGAGTTCCTGAACTCATTACTAGGGCTAATCAATAGAGAGGCTGAAGGTTACATAACAGATGAAGTTTACACCACCACAATTGTTGACGAGATGTAACCTACTATGCCTTGTGTACACCAAGTCAGAATTCAACTTTATTTTTCATTTATGCTTGAGTGGACTTCACACAAGTGAGTTATTGGTGGAGATCTGAGTGGAGTTCAGAAGTTGTGCTAAGGACTGAGTAAAGGTGGGAGTGGTCAACACCGATGGAACAATACTCAGAGTTGAGAAGATTTTCCCATATTACATGCCTCTCATAGGTTACCATAGAGAAAGAGGATAAAGAGGGAATGGAAGAAAAGACAATAAAGAGTGGAAAATGGACGTTAAGCCAGCTGGCAGAGCTCCAACAACCTTTTGCACAGATGGGAGATCCTGTTGCCACTGGCTTGATGAAGAACTGTTAAAAGCAGCAATGTTGCAGGTCAGTAAGCACCTGTGGGCCTTGACAAGACCCTGAGGAAGAACAGCTGTAAATTCTTAGGTTGTGCTCTGTCCCTCTTCCCGGCCACCTCCAGCCTCAGCTACCAGCCCAGGTGGTGGCACACTGCCTACACCAGTGGCACCTAGGCCTGGGCAGCCTTTAACCAGCTGCTTGTGAGAGAAAGCACCAGCGCTCACAATGCCGAGCAGGGCTCAGAACCCCTTCCTTGTGGGCCCAGCAGAGCCATTTCTGCCTTGTAGTGATTACTTGTGGTTTTTAATTGCTTTGGAGCAACCTCCCGTGGACTGAGGTGAGGCGTGTTCATTTCTGCAGTGCTTGGCACAGTTGTGACCCTCAGCATGGACAGCAGGGCCTGAGCCACCTCCTCTGTGAGGGCTGCCAGCCCTTCTCCCAGCACTCTGCCCTGGCATGGCCACCACAGCCCAGCCCTGGTCAGCAGCAGCAGAACGTGAGTCAGGATGTGTCCTGGTGGCCAAGAAGGCTGATGGCATCTTGGCCTGTATCAGCAGTAGTGTGGCCAGCAGGACCAGGGCATTTGTTTTCTCCCTCTGCTTGGCACTGGTGATGCTGCACCTTGAATTCTGTGCTCAGTTCTGGGCCTCTCACTTCAGAGACGACATTGAGGGGCTGGACCGCGTCCAGAGAAGGGGAATGAAGCTGGGGAAGGGTCTGGAGCAGGAGTCTGATGAGGAGCAGCCGAGGGAGCTGGGGGTGTTGAGCCTGGAGAAAAGGAGGCTCAGGTTTTTGCTCTCCACCACCACCTGAAAGAAGGTTGCAGCCAAGTGGGGACTGGCCTCTTCCGCCAGGCAACCAGTGACAGGACAGGAGGGCAGGGGAGGTTGAGGTTGGCCATCAGGGTGAATTTCTTCACATAAAAGGTGATCAGACATTGGAATGGGCAGCCCAGAGTGCAATCATCATCCGTGGAGGTGTTTAAGGAAGTGACACTTAGTGCCCTGGTCTAGCTGACACAGCGGTGCTCGGTCATTGGTTGGACTCTGGTCTCACAGATCTTTTCCAAACCAAACGATTCCGTTTTTCCGTCCCGCGCGCGACCACGGAAAGCGCGGCCCCCGCCGCCGCCCGCCGCACGCGCCCCGTGACATCACCCGCCGGGCGGGGACGGCGCTCCGGAGAGAGCGGAGCCACTTCCGCCTCGATAGGGCCCGGCCGCGCCGCTTCGCGCAGCCACTTCCGCCTCGGTAGATGTCATGGCGGCGGGGGCGGGGCGCCCCACGTGACGCCTCCGGTCCCGGCGCGGTCTCGCGGCAGCTCTCGCGGTGCCTCGCGCCCCCCCGCCCGCGTCCCCCGCTCGCCGGCCGCTCGCGCAGCGCTCGACTCGCGCTATATAAAGGGGCGAGGCGGCAGCGCGGCGGCTGCAGCCCCGGGGCCGCGAGCGAGCCCGGCACAGGCCGCGGGGCCGCCCGTCAGCCGGGGCGGAACGCGCGGGCGCTGGGGGGACGCAGCCGGGCAGGTTTATTGTTTTAGGGGCGACTCCCCCCCGCGGTTGGGGGCGTCCCGGGGGGCTCGGGACATGGCGAGCTCGACTAACACAAACCCCGTGGTAAGGACCGGGTCGGGGGGCGAGGGGGGCCCCGGGGGCAGCGCGGGCGGAGGTGGCCGGCGGGGCCCGCCGCCCCCTCCCCCGCACTCCCTTCCCTCCCGCCGCCCGCCTCGGGCGGTCCCGGCCCCCCGGCGGGCAGGGGCGGCGGGGGGCGCGGGGCAGCCTCGCCCCCGCGGCGGCAGCCAACTTGTGGCGCCCGGCGGCGGGGAGAGAGGCGGCGGGAGCGGAGCGGTGGGGGCGCGGGGCGGCGGCCCGGGGGCGGCCCCGCGGGGAGGCCGGGGGTCCGGCGGGGAAGGGAAGGAAGGGCCGTCGGGCGGGGGGCGCCGCCGCCGCCGGCGGGAGGCGCCCGGGGAAGGGGGCGAGAGCTGGAGGAGCGCGGGCGCTAACGCCCGCCCCGAGACGAGGGGAAGGGGCGCCCGAGCCAGGTTTCGGTTTTGCGGTGTTGGGGAAGCCCGCCTGGGCTCCGCTGGAGCCATTTTATGTTGCTTTGTAAGAAGGAGACGATGGTTGAAAAGCACTTATCCCACTCTGGCCGGATCGGCTAAGCCGAGTGAAAGCCTTCAACTCTGGCGAGCGAGGCAGTATTTATTTTAAAAACAGAGAACGAAAAAAAAAAAAAAAAGAGAAAAAAAAAAAGAAAAAAAATCCCCAAACCTCTCCCCCGTTCCCTTCTCGTGCTTTCTGCACCTTGGCGGGTGGCTCGCTGCTGCACTTGTACTCACAGAGGTTTGCAACAAGCAGTCACACAGACCTGCGCTGCCACCGAGCCCCCCCGGCCGCCGCTCCGCTCCCCGGCGCGCCCCCGGCCGCGACCCCCGCCCCGAAGCGCTGGAGGAGACAAACCCGGCGTCCCGGCGGCGGGCTCGGCCCCCTTGTTTGTGGCTCTCAGATCCATCATGGCTTCCCCCTGCCTTTCTGCCTCCCTGCTCCTTGTGTTCCTCCTCCCTGTGGCTGCCCTGTTTATATAGCGCTATTGCCGCTCTCTAATATAGACTCTGCTAGGATGGGAAGGTGCTTTCCAGCCCCACGTCACCGCCTCTCCATTTAAACACCACATCAGCCTTTAAATAGGGAGCGAGCCGCGGAGCGCGGGCTGGGAGGTGCATGCGTCCGCGGCGGAGGCTGGGAGCCGGGCGGCTGGTCCCTGCATCCCGGCCGGCCTTGCCCACCGCTTTCTCTTCCCTCCGCGCCGCCCGGCCCCGTCGCCGCCGGGCTGCGGAGCGGTGGCGCTTTGCGGGTGCGAGGGTGTCTCCTAGCCCGTGTAAATGGGCTTTCTTTTGCTTCTACGCATTGCACAAAGACAGTTTTCATCTGCTCCTGCATTTGAATCTGTTCTACCTTTTACCTTTTTTTTTTTTTTAATTTTTTTTAGAATTTATTTTGCTTGGTTGGTTTTGGGTTTTGCTGTGGGATTTTTTGTTTGTTTAGGGTTTGGGGTTTTTTGTCCTTGGCGTACAGCTCGCACACGTTCCCGTGCTTCTGTAAAGTCTTCAAAGTAGCTTTTCTGCTGCGTGGGGAAAGGAGCGTTTAAACGGTTCCTACCCAGTGTATCAAGGAGAGTTGTGGTATTTATTTTATGGCGCATCGCCAAGGTCTGACTACAGCTGTCTCCCCAAAAGTGAAGTTAATATTCAAGTTTTATGCGTGGGTCATGGGCTGCAGATGCTGCTCAATGATTTATGTGTGTTTCTGGTGCCTAAAGTGTACAAATATTTTATTGCATTCCAGGCAGAGCAGTGGTTTTGGAATTTTCGCTACTTAGTTTCATTACAGTATTTGGTACTACAAAATATACAATAGAAAACGCAAAGTGTCTTAGTTTTTTCCTCATCTGAAACGCTAGAGACATGCTTGTGAGTTAGGTTTATGCAATTGCAAGGAAACATCTTCGATTTGATATTTTGTCAGCTTTTGTATCAGAAAACTTTAGGAAAGTAGTCAGCTGTTACACAGAGGGCAGTTACTCTGGAGGATGCATATTGAATGTATGTGATTTGAATCTTAGTTGTCCTTCTGTTTATGAACTTACTGATTTGTGTTTTTATTGTAAGAAAAGGTTTTATTTCTGTGTGCTAAGTTCGAGGTTTTTCTTCTCTTTCTTGACTGAGGTAGTACTGAATTGAAAAAAAATATGCATGTTGAATAATCTCCAGAGGACTTGTAAATATTTTTGACTCAACAATTTACTAAGATTTCATTTATTTCGCTGTAATTCTGTACTGGAAGTTCTTTTGAAAGGCGTTGATGTTTGGAATAGTAAAAGCCAAGCTTAAAATGAGCCTGCTTCAGATAGGTACGCTTTAGGTTATTTTTCAATTAAGTAGTAAAATCGTACAGTGTTATCAAGTTGGGTCTCATTCAGTAGCAGGAAATATATTACTTGCCAAGGGTTGCCAAAGATGAGCTAGGAACATTTTGAAATGCTGCAACCATGTGACTTTAGGAAGCTGGACTAGGAGCCTGATGTGTCAATGGCATCACGTCAGCATCTGATCAAATCTGAATTGCTAGAAATCTGTTCTCTGTAATAAAGGACAAATAAGAGATGTAAACAGTTATATATAGTATAAGATTTTATGGGTGATAAAGGTAATATATTTATAAAAGTCCAGAACAACATAAAAAAAGCTCAAATCTTAATGCTTACAGTGTAGATTATATATGTTACATTTTTATGCACATCTTTGATGTAATTGTGACTAGAAGTAGTTACCTTTACAGTGTTCTCTCCTGGCTGCCTGTGGCCAGCTTACGGTGGCAGCTGCATAGCTGGCAGAAGGATTAGCAATGGTTCAGAGAGAGCTGCAGAAGCAACCAGGAATGAACCTTTGTCAAATGTACAGAGCATGCTGTGGTCTGTCTCTCCATAACGTCTTGGTTATTGGAAACCCAAATTGCTGAAAGCCCAAGTGTTGTGATAATAATTACAGAGGATTGTAGCTTTGTTGCCTTGAAGCAGAAGGAATGTAGGAAGTGTAAGCCCCCAAAGGCATGTGGCATTTCTTAAAATAGCTTGCTGGCTCCTGGATTTGGAGTTGCGTGTAGCAGTGTCACCATACTCAAGAGTTTTCTTTTCAAGATGCACAGAGAAAGTAAAATATAATCATTCCCTTATGTTCCTGGAGGGGGAAATAGTAAGATTCCAGATACCTTCTATGTGTTTGTGGTTGCATCTAATAAATCAGGAATTTTAATTGTTGTCCTTAATCTGTAGTAAGTGCTTGGAATAGTGTTTATTGAAGAGTGATTTGAGTATTTTGCTCTTAAAAGAGCTTGACATTTACAGCAAAGTACTCTTTATGAGGGAGGCACTTTAATATAAACCAGATGAAAGCACAATTACTTTAATAGCAATCTTTAAAGTTTCCATTTGTTCGCATTGCTTTCTCTGCCTGAATGCAGAAACTTAGCGGAAAGCACACCTACTATGCCATCTTTAGACTTACTCAGTAATTGTATTGCCATGTTTATTTTTTGAGTAAACAGTGTATGCAAATAGTTTTGTCATTCAACTTTAGACTCTTAGATGGCTTATATAAACAGCTTCAGCATCATATAAATAATGCTTAAAGCTAACACTTAGTGTATGTTGGAAACAGTACAGCGTGCTTTCTTTTAAAGTCTGGAACTTAAGACTGTTTTGTAATTTTACTGGATATGCCTCTTTTGAGGTAGGAAAAGAGCATTCTGTGATGCTCTTCAGAATTCCACTGTGAATGTCTCTTAAAGGCATTGCTGCCCCCAGTATGGGAGATGTTTCACCTAGGCTGGATGCTCCGTAGGAGTGTACAAAAGAGAATTTCAACTGGACAGGGTATTTCTGAGTATTATGTAAACGTGTACAGGTAAAATCAGACAGACACTGTTTCATTATAAGCATGCAAATGTTTTATTTTCTCTTTTCTTCCTCCTAATCACAGAGCCATGAGTGTATCATGTATCTTACTGTGTGATTAGAACCAGTCTGAAAATTCTGACCCATTTTGAGATCCAGTGCACTGTGAGGCTCGTGCAGAAGGACAGGTGTATGTACAGACTGCTGGTGGGCTGGTTAACCCACATGTCACTCAGCTCTCTCCAGCCCTGCAGGCCTGTCCTCTTTGGGGCACTTACCTGCTTGCTTGGACTGTTGGAAGTAGTGCAGAAGGATCCTGTGTCAGCAATGGCAGAGTGAACATCTGTGCTCTTAACCTGCCTTTCTGAGGTCTTGCTAAGCTAATGCTGGACACTAGACACCAATAACTGCTTGAATTTGGCTTTTTCTCTTACCTCCCTAGGGAAAAAAAAGGAAATTCCCAAGCAGACTGTTGGGCTGTGGAGTCAGTTTGTTGTAGCTGAATGTCGGTATCTTTCTTCTAGGGCTTTATAGGCTCAGAAGGCTTTGTGAATAAACCTTACAAAAATACCTGACTCTGGAGATAGGAGGAAGTAGTTACTGGTGGAAATTACTAGGGCCTGTTTGTGTAAGATCTGTTTTATTAGAAAAGTAGACCTGATAGGTAATTTAGAGAGACAAGGATTAAAGGAGAAAATGCACCCTCCATCATGCAGGAATTTTGATTGTAATTTTAGGCATACAGGTAGTTCTCTTGACTTAAATAAAGTAACTCACATGCTTGAGGTTAAGCATATTTATTTGCAGAATGTGGTTTTGGCATTAAGGAACAGATGCTTTTAATGTAATAAGGAACAATATATGGAATAGGTTAAGTAGTATTTCTGCGCTAGTTGAATTGCATAAGCTTCATGCAATTTGTTTAATTATAGAAATAATAGGACTTAATGTTATTAAGTAGAATGTCTTTTTGCATGTTATGAATTAAGTGGAAAAATAATCCTGTTAATGGTGCTTGGTATTTCTGAGTTATTACACAGATTTAAAATACTAGCACTCAAGAGAAGTCTGGCTTTGAAAGTCTGTTTCAATGTTTATAAACTCAGTTAATGCAGTATTTCAAACCTGGATAAGAGCATGCACTATGGTATGTTTTGGTTTTTTTTGAAGAAATTAAATTGTGGGCATAGGTGCTGTAAATGTAGTTGACAAAGATGGCAAACTTCCTCTGTTATTTGAAGCCAGAAATTTTTAGTGGTGTTTTTTTTTTTTTTTGAAAGACCAGTAATAAAAGGATGAATGCTAACATTTTAACATTTCAGCTACTTGATTTGCAGCAGCATGTTTTAAAGCTAAAATGTGATAAACATGGAGTGGTATGTTGGGTTTTGTTGAGTCTTTTTGGTTTATTTTTGTAGTTCTTTTTCTTTTTGGGGGAAGGGGCTGGGGCAGGGGCTGTCACAAAAAAAATAAGTTGAGCATGCCCCAGTGCGGAGCTTTTTTTAAACAATAAGGGCACTAGGCAGCCATCAGACTGCTTATTTCTAGGTTCCAGATACGGCCTTTTATTTCCCTTGTAATCTTTATGCATTTTCTTAAGTTTTGTTTTCCTTTTTCCCCCATTACATCTAAAAGTAAAAATATTCAGCTTCTCTTTTGTGCTTATTGACCACTCAGATTTTCCGTGGATTAGTAAATCATGGGCTACTAGTCTACCTACATTATTCCATAATTTAGGCATAACAATTCCATAACACGTGAAATACAACTTTTAGCATGTCTGCAACAAATTCAACACTTCTGAAATACATGAAGAAAACGTCTGTGTATAAAATAAATGCTTCAGTGCACTGAGTACATTTGTGTGGTTCTTGCACCTCTGGACTATCTGCTTGTGTTTGGTGCAGATTTCCTGTATGTGCATTGGAGGCACCGCCTTCCTGGAGTACCAAACCTACTGCACCGGTACAGGATGATTGTTTTCCATATATACAACATACCTGATATGTGTGGCATCAGTCAGGATTTATTGCTTGAGGGAGCTGGGCACTGGGGCTGAGGAGAATGACAGCTTAGAGAAAGCTGTGGCTACTTTTTCATAGTTTAAAATTGGCGTACTTGCAGCCCAAGTAGCAACCTTGGGCAGTGAAGTATATGTGGTTCACGGGCTGCAAGAATGATCAACCATAATTTACAGCTTGTAGTGCTGCCTTGCAGTTAGACAGCACAGATATTTAAGCCTAGCCAAAATCCCATTGAGGTTCGTACGTACAATGAAAGGTCTGAGCTGTACTATTTAAAAGGTACAGCATGTGCATAGTGCAGTTCCCGTGTGGTTTTACGAATTAAGTGTTGTGCTTTAATTGACAATGTTAAATGTTTGCATTCTCTATTTTAAATTGTACCTTCATTTTAAAATTCACAAAATGGTTGATGTTGGAAGGGACCTCTAGAGGTCTTCTTGCAGCCCCCTTGCACGAGCAGGGCCAACTAGAGGCCAGGATGAAGTCCAGATGGCTTTTGAGTGTCTGCAGGAATGGAGGCTCCAGAACCTCTTTTGGCAGCCTAAAGGGAACTGACAATTCACTTTTTTTCATAGTTTAGGTGTGAAAGCAGTGTAATAATAACAGCATATTTTTAGTATTTCCCCATGAAAAATGCAAAATGTAAAAGCATAAGTAGTGATTGAAAACAGAAGTCTGTCTAACCTAATACCATGTCTTAAGGAGTTTCTGAAAACAAGTATGTAAGGAAGAACAGGACATTCACATGAATCCTTCCATTTTTTTGAGCTTTCAGTGTTTTTCAGCTCAAGATCATTCTGAGCCATATTTGGTGCAAGTACTAACAAGTTTCTTTTCCTGTCTTTAATATACTTTCAAACTTTAAGTGTTCTTTAATGCATTTTGCACTCATCTCAGCATTTTTGCATGCTTAGCATCTAAATTTTCAAGCAGAAAAAAAATTACTGAATGGAAGACAATCTCCTTGTCTGTTTTAAATTATACTCTTCATGGCTTGATAACTCTTGTGCTGTAGTTATGTCACAGAATATCGTGAGGAGTCCCTTCCCGTTTCACCTTGTTTGAACTGCTCTTCCTGATTTATACCTACCTGGTTATTTCAGTCACTTGGAAACATGTGGTGTATTATGAAATGCAGTTTTTTGTGGGGGGAAATCTTACCTTAACAATTAAGTGACAGATTCTTTTCAAAACAGTGCTGACTAGTTATTGGTTTTTTTTAAAGCCTAAATTGTACAGGTCTGTAATTGAAGATGTCATTAATGATGTCAGAGAAGTTTTTCTGGATGAAGGAGTGGATGAACAAGTTCTCATGGAACTCAAAACAGTAAGTTGAACTTAAAAGTTTTTTTTAATAGACCAATACAACAGTTAGTTTCCAAATCTGGCTACTGTTGTTCACAGTAGAAGTACTAATTTTTAGTTTATTAAACACTGTAATCTGCATATCTGTATCCCCATATCATTTGAATTGCACTGTTGTATAGGTAGATCTCCTCACCCTGTTATTTTCCCTAATCTGACAGCAGTCATCTGAATGCAGTGTTGCTTTGATCCCCAAAACATTGCATTTTAAAAAAAAAGGGAAAAATATGTTTGTTTTAGAGACACATAGTTCTTAGTGTTTCTCTGCAGGAAAAATAAAATGCCTGCCCTGTTTGATGTTTTCGTGATGTTTTTGTCTTTCTGAAGAAGAGTTGCATTGTTACTTACATGGTCAGATTTTTGCATGTGTGGTTTGTAGTTTCAAAGGTATTGTCGTTTGGGGGGTTGGTATGTAATAAATCACACTGTATGCATTATGCTCGCCTGAAGCTCTGATTCAGAATTGTTTTACATGGAGTGGGTTTGAATTAAAGGCCCATAATGAAGGGAGGATGTTAACCTGAGCCCTAGTGGGTCTCCTGTAGCTTTCTTCAAATTCTTCAGGAGTGAAAAAAGCCCTTCATAGGTGAAGGGAAAAAATGGCAAAACAAAACAGCAAAAAGAAAGGAAAGCTTGGAAAGGAGATGACTTTTTGTATCATCTTCTTCAGTGAGCATGGTGTCCTACATTCACAATATTTTTGAAGTATTAAAAAATGGATGGAGTGGGAAGCTAATTTTGAATTTGCCTAGACTGAAACAGGTGAATACTTTTCCCATGAGACCATGACCTGTCTTGGTGGAAACACAGTGAGAGCTATAAAAAAAGAGTTATGGTATTTGTGTCACAGATGTATTCTGCAAGTGATGCCAGAAAAAAATTAATGAGGAACGAAGCAAGAAGGAAGACAAAGTATTGAAGAGGAGCCCTAAGCAGATTTTGAAATCATGAGTCCTGAGTGCCTGTACTCCTCTAGACTCTGATGTATTACAGAATACTTTTGTTGCTCTTTACAAGAGCTGCTTTTTTGCATCTGTGTCTGTCCTTTGATGACATGTCAGCTGACATAAAGAACTGTAGGGCTGGAGAAGCTGAATTTAATATTGTGGTATAAATGATTGTAGAGAGGCATTATCTTAGGTATACTGGTAGCTTCTGTTGTAGGAGGCAGTAATCTTTAAGCAACTTATACTGAGGAGTTCCAAGAAGAAATGGCTTGAGGAAAGCTGTAATAAAGAACTATTTTTGTGATTAAAGAGGTAAGAAAGAAGGACTATAGGAAAATGGAAAACTTAGTCTTACTTAAAGTTACCAGTTATCTCAATTCATGCTTCTGTTAGGGTTGTTGAGAATCTTCCACACTTGGAAGAAAGAAAGAATGTTAAAGTTTAGTCTTGGACTGGCAAGAGATATTTAATTCCTTTTCTTAACTCTGTGGAGTTACCTTTTGTCTGTATCTGCCTGAAGGTTTTTTGGGCTTTTTGCACAAAATAAACAGTGAAACTCAGTTTTGGAGTACTGTCATTATATTGTTACAAATCCTGTAGAGCAAAAGTTATACACAGATATTTTTGTTTCCTTTTCCAAACTAGCTGTGGGAGAACAAGCTGATGCAGTCTAAGGCCGTAGATGGCTTCCATTCAGAAGAGCAGCAGCTTTTATTGCAGGTGCAACAACAGCAACAGCAGCAGCAGCAACAGCAGCATCATCACCACCACCATCACACACCTCAGCCGCAGCAGACTGTGCAGCAGCAGTCTCAGCCACAACAGGTCCTTATTCCAGCATCTCAGCAAGGTCAGACTTCATCTCTAAACACTCTGAAGTTAGTCCAGCTCCTTAGCATATTCTAAATCTAGGGCTGGATGCTTGTCTGGTGGTTGACTTTGTCTTTCTGCTTGGCCTCTATTCAGTGGGTCAAGAAAGCTGGGGGAAATGTGTATTGGTATTTAAGTCATATTCTTTAGAAGATTTTGAAAAAGCTGGATTCTTCTCTTGGTCATCGGTAACATAACATGCTTTCAGAATGCACAACTTTCAAAATTCCATTAGCAGCTCTAAGTTCAAGCCAATATAAGCAGTTGACATTTTGTCGTGAGGTGATAATGTCATTAGGAGCAAATTATTCCAAAAAAACCATTATTGGTTGGCATAACTCAATGCTAGGACATGAAAAATACTTGTATAATAGTCTGAGTATATGCAGATTTTTTTTGGTCTTAATTGCACATTGTGTAGATGTGGATGTACAAGGTATATTTTAGCTAGGTGTAACAGTATTGTTTCTTGTAATAGCTGTCTTGTGCGTTCATTAATAATTTAATGAAAAATTTTTTCAGCCATTATAATTTCAGTTGAAAACTGAGATAAGTACTACTGGATTTTACTGCATATATGCTGAGTAAACATATCTGCCACCTATGAAAGGCTTGATTGAGTTTTCAGTGTATTAAATTTGTAACATAAAATACCTGTGGTAGTCACAGACTTCAGTCTTCGTGTCAGATTTCATGGGTCAGAAAACCTATGTTGTCATAGGCAGGAAAGATAGATGTGAGTTGATATCCTCCACTGTCTCCCCACAAAACCAGCCAAACCCAACCACCATGTATTCAACACAGTGTAGAGCTAATGTATCGGTTTTTCCATGATGTCGTTTTGGTTGGTTGTTTTGTGGTTGGTTTGGGGCACTTTTTTGACAGGGAGGGAAAGATGGGTGTGGGTTGCTTGTTTTCTTATTATAGTACTTTTTATTTTGGCTAGACACGAATACTTTTGTGTGTTGGGCTAAAATTAATTTTGAGATGAAGGCCTCTCAATAAACACGGCGGCTGCAGAGGCTCGGGGCCTCCGCGGGGGCGGCCGCTCACGGCGCCCTCTGGCGGCCGCCGCGCGGAGCAGCCGCGACTCCGCGGGCCGGGCGCTGGAACATGGAGGTGTTCCCTGTGCTCCCGGGGCAGGCCGGATCCTGCCCCTGGTAACACACTTCAGCCTGATTTATTGTTGCCCACTGTTGCGGCTTACAACTAAATGACAGCGCAGAGACTAAATGAAATGAGGATATCAAAGCACTTCCATCACAGAGATGCAGTTTTCTGAATTACTTGACTGTTCCATGGTGGAGATGGTATATTAGCTCTTCACATGACATGGTGCAGTCCCAGGGAGGGATCAGGATGATCGACATTGTGATTGCTGCTGTCCTTTCTGTGGTCCTGCCACGGGTTCATGAGATTTCCTTAATGTTTTGCCCTATTTCCCTGAAAATTGGAGATGCCCTCAGATCTCTGTACAGTTTTTGAGGCTTCCTAACCCAGAATCTTTCCCAGAAAGTCTTACTCCTAATATTCTTAAGTGTTATTTGTTTAAAGGATTGTATGGAGGATAGTTTGTCAATGACATATTAATTCAAATTGCTCTGTCACTTTGAAGTTTACTGTCACTGATAGTAGCAGTGACAACCTGCTTGTTCCATAGACTTGGCCATATGCACTTCCAGATGATCAACAGGTTGTTGGTATAGTTTAGCTAGCCTTTCCTTCAGTGCACCAAAGCTGCTTTGTGTGGGAGAGATGGTTTATCACGTTTCATCTGCTTCTGCTGCATTAGAAAGACAGTGAAGATCATGAGCTTAAAGCTATGCTGACTGCGTAGCTCAGGCTGTCTGCAGCATCCTGCTACTCTTCATCTTGGAATAATTCTTGCTTAAGTCTGTCTTAAGAGTTAACTTTTTGTTTTTGAAGAACTCTGATATTGGGCATCGTAAATTTTATCAACATCTTGCTAATACCTCTAATTTCAGAAATACATTTTCAGTCTTGCTTTACCTAGATGCAGAATACAGAAGCTGAAGCCCTTGAGATAAGATCTGTAAAGGCAAGGTAGTCATATCACCCCTCTGAGCTGCTGTTGAATATTGTCTTGAAAGTAAAACTTACTAATACCAGAGACTGCTTAGTATTTGGTTTTGTGGTGAAGCTCAGCTGACATTTAGGTGATAATCTTTCTAAGTTGCTCTGGCTTGGATGTTATTTGGGCAGATTGTGTATTTTTCGTTAAATTCTGGGTTGATTTTTTTTTTTGTTTCTAGCACCTCAGCAGCAGGTTATTGTGCCAGATTCCAAGCTGATACCACATATGAATGCATCAGGCATGGTAAGAGAAGTTTATACAGCATTACACTGTCATTGTGTAAACTGTTTTGATTAAACAGTAAATACAAATTTCTGTTAGTCATCAGATGCTTAAAAGTAATTTAGGACACATCGGTAAACTCATCTGCCACCTTTCTGAGTTCTGCTGCTGCGCTTAGGGTTAGGAACAGTGATGTATGACTTCTGCAGACAAATCTAGGACTTACTTTGATCCTCTGCTTAAATATATTAAACCAAAACTTTTTTAAAATCAGAAACTGGAATACTGCTGGTATGAAGCTCCATGATGATATGCTCGTATACCAGTACACCACCAGTAACTGATGCAAACATAATGTATTTACTAGATGCAGAAAAAAGCATTAAATACGCTGAAACTTCAGTTTATGTTAAATGAGAGACGATTTAGCATTTCACATAGATCTTGGGTGGTCACATTAATTCCATTCACTAATTATGTAACAGCATATAGAACTGACTCTAGTCATGTACAGTTTGCTTGCACTCTCTCTTTAGAGGTTAATGTTGCTTATCTTATCTTGCTTTAAAGGCCCTGGCTTAATTTAAAGAGAAATAAGTTGTTTGCAAAGCTTTGAAAATAACCCCTAATATAAGTTTAATTATGTGTATTATGACCAGAATTCATTACATTCTTACCACTTCTGTGGTAAAAGCCCATGAAGCAAAGTTTCATGATGTAACAAGTTTTGAAGCTGGAACAGTCTTCTCTTACTGTTCCTTTACCTGCTGATCTTGATACAGAAAAGAGCCTGAACTTTGTTACTTGAATAACATGATTTACCTACTAGCCAAGAGGACATAAACATTCACCTTTTTCTTACATTTGACAACCATTTCAATGGGATTTGTAACTTTACAAATCCAACAGTTAAATGTGTTTTTGTCCTGCATCAGTTATCTCAGGGGATAGAAAAAAATTACTGTGCCAGGCTTTTAAAACTCTACTGCTGTCAAAATGTTCATGCTTTGTCTACCATAGAAAACTACTGCTCAGCAAAGAGTTACAATCAGTTTAAAAGTACTGTTTATTAGAAACATTTGAGTTGAAATGAAAATGTGGATCTGACAGACTTTGGGTATTTTGGAAGGCAGAGAGTAATGAGAGTTCATTCATCTGTGTTTGTCTGGGATGTGAGGATGCATAAAGCATATTTTAGTTTTGTGTGGTGATCTCTAATTTTGGGAGATGTAGTTATTATATTGACTAGACAGTATGGGGAGATCCTGTTTAGAAGAAAATAGGCACGCTACCCAGTAATGAAGTTTAAATCCTTTCAGTAACCAAGAATAATTGGCCATGGTTCCCTTATAGTAGGGAAAGGTAGCCTTTTCCATGGCAGCTGAAGTTGGACCCTTGAAATGGAGAGGCCTCTAGAGAAGTCCATCATCCTCTGCAAGTTAAGGACTTAATACAGATTTTTGTATTTGGAGCTCCCATAATTGTGTTGAAATTCTGTTTCCTTGCAGGTTCAAATCATTACTCATTGATAGTTCCACTTTATCTTTGAACCAGCTGTCTTGAGAGAAAAAAATCAGTTGTTCTGTGAACAGTCAGTACACAGTATGTGTAGGGTCACTCAGAGGAGCTGTGTGATGTGGGACTTGACATGCAAATCACTCAGAGAATGAAGAAGAGTGCAAACCTGATTACTCTGCCTTGTGAAAACAAGGCAGGCCAATACAATCGTTGCTTCAGTCAGTACCTTATGTTCCTTCAGATTTGTAGGCCCATAGCCTTAGCTGCTTGGAAAAAGTGTAACTGAAGTTGCCACATGAGCAATGCAGTGTTGTGCTGTTTAGGAGATCAGCAGAGAAGGCAGAGGTTTATTTGCTGAGTTGCTTTAGGGTGTGATATTTAGTGATTTTCCTTCAGTCTTCTTACTATTAGAAAAGGAAAATAAAATAATTTTTATATGTAGTATAATGTACAGTTGAAATATCTGCATTTTAATAGCTGCAGGAACTTGTGTGCAAACACTGTAAATGACAATAAAAGTCAGGTATGTTCAGGCAGCATGTTGTGATAAAACACTGTCAATATTACGTTTGTGGTTAAAATGCTTTTCCTGTATTTCAGAGTGCTGCAGCCACTGCAGCT
The DNA here is from genome assembly GCA_039654755.1 of Calcarius lapponicus. Taxonomy (NCBI): domain Eukaryota; kingdom Metazoa; phylum Chordata; class Aves; order Passeriformes; family Fringillidae; genus Calcarius; species Calcarius lapponicus. The sequence goes on along the minus strand of CM077468.1, from coordinate 43,120,351 downwards.
ACATTGGCTCTCCCCGCTGGTGTTACTCCAGTTCAGCAGATACTTACAAATTCAGGTAACTCTTAATATTGAGAATAAGCTATAGTTTTAAGGGGGGTTAAGAGGGAAGCATTCTGTGCCTTACTTCTTTTTATTTACTACTAAAAAGCAGGATCTGGCCATCCAGCCTAACAAGGTAGTGCAGTCTCTTTACTTGATTCCTGTACTTTTTGCTCACTGACTTTCTTAGGAATCTTGTGCTTCTGCCCTAATGGTGTTGCAGGTTAGAATCTGTCTAGGTTTTCCCCACTTAGAGAAGTTCTAGATGCACAGGGATTGGTGTTGCTGTCTTTCCCCTTTGTGTATTTCTGAGCTCTGTGATGCATGATTCAAGCTCAGGTACTGAGCTACTATGAAGTAGGATCGGTACTTGTGTGACTTCTGAAGAGTAATGTCCTAAGGTTTTTCATGCCTGCTAAGCATGCAAAGTGGAATTTCTAACTTTGCTAGCAATGCTAGCTTTATTTCATGTTTATAGTTTCCAAATACTGTTATGCCAAGCATTTAGAATATGATTAAAGGTTACTTTGATGAGCAGCGTATCTGATACTTCATGTACTTTCATGTTATGTTGATTCTATAAACCTGATTATAACGCTATACTGCACAGGAAGTAAAGACAGGCCTAACAAATCTCATTTTCTAGATCTAGTTGCTGCTTTTGCTGAAGTAATTCACCTATGCTCACCAGGATCACCTGGGACTTAACCCTCCTGTTTTAAACACTATAATGTTTAATGGTATATAGTTGAAGTAAAATTTAAACGTGCAGCTGTTCTAAAAATCAAAATCTTCCCAGTTTTAAGGAAGTGCATTTGTGTTTGTTATGGCACAGAATAATCTGCAGCCTACATTTGTTACTTTTGTAGTAATAATTCAGTTTTGAACATTTATAGTAATTTCTTAGACGAGGGCTGGGGAAGTCCCTTCTTTCAGGTACATTTAACTGTTTTAGTAAATAGAGCTTTGCATTTGCTGTGAAGGGGAGGAGAGCAGGAGATCCATCTGAGGGAAATGTATAAAGTTCAGGATTATCTAATCTAATTTCTTCTCTCTTCTTACTCCACCTTTCTGATAAGAAATGTGAAAAACTAACGATCACATTTATATGGTAAACAACCCTATTCTTTGTTTCTGGCACAGCTGGAATTGCATACTGTCTTTTCACTGATGAAAGTGAATTGTTTTAGTATTTCTCTCTTTTAATTGCCGTTGGTATTTTTCCAGGAAATGAGCTTCTAACATAATTTAAAAAGTGAACTTGTACATTTGATTAATTTGATACTTATTTTACTACAGGCCAGATCCTCCAAGTAGTTAGAACTGCAAATGGAGCTCAGTATATTATTCAGCCACAGCAGCCAGTGGTTCTACAGCAGCAGGTTATACCCCAAATGCAGCCTGGTGGAGTACAAGCACCTGTTATTCAGCAGGTAAAGAAGATTTTTTTTTTTTTTTAATAGGTACGCTTGGAAGAAAAAAACATTATACTAATTACTAAAGGGGCTTGCATTTTTGTGAACAAGTTGAACTAGAACACAAATTCAGAAACAGTATAATTTTAAAAAAGAGAAAGTTGTGTCAAGTGTGGGGTTTTTCGGGGTTTTTTGTGGGGCTTTTTTTTTATCATGAACAATCTTGAAATGTTGTTTTCAATGTCACTTTTATTCTTGCCAGATATTGATTGGCTGCAGTTTAAAATTTCTGTTGTGCATTCTCTTGATGAGTTATATTATGTGCATAATCGTACTGTCGGTACTTTTAAATTAATTGAAATGATTCTGAGCCACCTAACATACAGAAGAAAATACCTAAAACTGACACTCCTTGGTTATTTCAGTAGTAAATACAATGTTTTAGAACGATTGTTGTTCATTGACAAGGTCAGCTGTGTGTCCAGACTGTGTTAGCACAAAGTCACATTGTCATAGTGTCATAGTTGTACAGTTTAAGAATGACTAACAATTTGTGTAGAGTTTAATTTTTTTATGAAGATTTTTTAAAAAAATCTTTTACTTGAATTAAAGCATTCCAGTATTGTGTTTGGAATTCAAGTGTGGTGGCAGTGCTCATATTTTAGAATGGACAGACTTTCAAAATTTTTTCTTAAATTTAGCAATGCAAAATGCAGAAAACTTAATGACAAGTAGTGCAAGAAGGTATGGGATTAAAATTGAAATTATGTACCTATTATAGGTGGAATATTTGTAACTCTTCTGTAATTAGTTCAAGTCAAATTGATATGCTTTAATTGTTTCCTTTGAGTCTATGATGTGGTGGTCTGTCACATTAGCAGCCACAGTACTTACAGTGATATTCCATCAGGTTTTGGCTCCTCTCCCTGGAGGGCTTTCCCAGCAGACAGGAGTGATTATTCAGCCTCAGCAGATCCTGTTTACAGGAAATAAAACTCAAGTTATACCTACAACAGTGGCTGCCCCTACACCAGCTCAAGCACAGATTCCTGCAGCTGGTCAGCAGCAGCCACAGCAGCAACAGGCACAGCCACAAGCACCACTTGTTCTTCAAGTTGATGGAACAGGGGACACATCGTCTGAAGAAGAGGACGATGAGGAAGAAGAGTACGATGATGATGAAGAGGAAGAGAAAGAAAAAGATGGGGGTGAAGATGGCCAAGTTGAAGAGGTAAACTTTATGTTATGGTTGTGTTTCGATTTTTTTGCTGGTATTTTAAAGAAAACTGTCTATATCAAATGATACAATTACTTCAGTAATTTTGGGAATATAACTTTTACCCTTATTGAAGTTGTGAAAATGATGTGTATTAGCAAAGCAGTGCAGCTGGGGAGGGTGTGGGGGACACAGCAAAAATTAGCTGTGACCAACACCATTTAAACACTTCAATAGGAATATTTTTATTTATGGAGAGGTCAGTCATGAAGTCATATAACCTTCATGAGCAAACAGAAATGGTTAGCTCTGCTTGGGACCAAGTGTGTACAAAAGCAGGGTGCTAAGATAGACAAAAATGAGAGCAGCATTTGGTTCAGTGATGGGACCAACAGATGTGGTCTGCCTGTATCTCATTGGCTATTCCACTGCTTTTTGTTGCACAGGAACAAGCTTGAGAACTCAAATTTGCTTATAAAGCATTTTCTAGAAGCACATTTTACCTTGATTTAATAAAATAAGGAGACAGGAACAGGCATACCATTCTTAATAGCATGTGCCTAATTTTGTCTTTGAGTTGGCTTGGTTTTGGACTTCAGCCAGTGGTTCTTACTGAGTTTTGGTGTGTTGCACCAAAAAGCCTTACAAGAATAAGAAATTGTATAAAATGGGTAGAGAATGGGGAAATACTACTAGGTTAAAAGCACTGATACTTAGTCTCAGACAGGAACCTTGGTGTTCCATAAATCTGTCCCTAAGATGAACTTTGAACTCCCAAATTGCTTCCAAACTTCTCTACAGCATTTCCAATTACTTTAGTTTCCATTTAAAATGCCACTATGAACAGTTAGTTCACAGTGTGTATCACCCATGCAAGATATGCAGGTGAAACTTGTAAATAATCAGTATAGTATATTTACAGTGGTGTCTTAACACTATTTTTCTGTTACAAATTACAGGTTGGGTTCACATCACTTTTCCATTATATAGAAAAGCACTGATCTCAGTTTTGAATGTTTTAATACTTGCTGTATTTAGTATAAGTTGTCATTCTTAAATATTGTGTTCCTTGACCTTAATGCTAACATTCTGGACGGAATTTTTTATATGCCAAGATTTCATTATCAGCATGTCAGTATTCTTGGCTCCTCAGCAGATACTTTGAGTGGATCACTTTCTTAAAGATTTGAACACATTTAAACATAGCATTACTTTGAATGGAATTAGGACCTCTAGTACACCTTCTTCTCTCTCTAGCATCTCCTCCATTTAGCTTATTTATTTGGAAGTATATTTGTTGTCCTGTGTTTATTAGTGGTTGTTTTAGCTGTTGAAGTGTTTATTATTCACGTAAGAGTGTGTATGTTGAGGTTTGTTTTCAGTTTTAGTACATCAAATGTGACTAAGACATGGAGGTTTTATTTTTATGGTCACATCAGTCCTTATGTGCCCTTAAAAATACAACTCCATGGCTTATTCACATTTGATGTCACCATTCCCCTGCTTAGATGCTTTACAAAAATGAAAATCTGCATACTTTTGCATGAACATTTACAGTGGAGGAGCAAAAATGGAATAGTTGTCCTCATAAAAGGCTGCTGTGCTTAGAATCTGGCCTGGACATTGAAGTTCCAGACTGAAATTCATAAGGGTATCCTCTCAGGAGGGAGAGTAGGAGGCATCAGCACTCTGTTGGAAAGTCTAATATTGCATTTTGGGTCCTGCAGTTCATAGACAACACTGTAGCCTCATGCTAATGATTGAAGTAACAGCTCTGATCTTGCCAGCCCTCGCAACTTTTTGCATGTGTTTCTTTCAGGAGCCTCTGAACAGTGAAGATGATGTGAGTGATGAGGAAGGACAAGAACTCTTTGATACAGAAAATGTTGTTGTGTGCCAGTATGATAAGGTAAATCTCTACGAAAAACAGTCCAAGAGTTTTACTGTCTCTGTTCTTACTATCAAATTACAACTTTTAAGTAGTATCTTTGTAACTGTTAAGTACAGGTAGATCTATACAGACTATAATATGAATGGAAATGTAAGAATTGTTTTTAAAACAGGTTTGTGTACCATGTTTGTACTAAACTTGGTAATAGGTAAAGCTTAGAAAAATTTGGCTGCATTTCATTTTTCTTTGTAGTGTCTTTTTATGCCCTTTAATAAAAGGGCAGTCTTCTGGGACCAGGAGAGGCGAACTTTTGTTAAACTTTTACATTTGTTGTGGCTATAAACAGGAAAGGTAGTCCTCAGGATTTAGACTTGGGGAAAACTGTTTCTTGATCACTAAAAGTATCTTTTCTGAATGATAGGATGGTTACCAGAGGAGAATGCTCTTTCTGTGCTGTGCATTGTGCTATATCAAATGGCAGTGTGGAATGCTTGTGCTTGTTTTGCTTTAAATTCTGCTGAACTGTCTTGCAATAATTTAGTCATTACAGGGGATCAGATTTTCCCTGGATTCATCTGTGCCGGAAACTTTTTAAATGTGTCTAGACAATATCAGAATCTTTTGGCTGAGGTAGTACACAGATTATTTTATGTGAATTTTTTTTTCTTCTCCTGTACTTGATTAATTGGGCTGCAACAAATAGGGATCCTCTTTAAAGCAGGGGGAAAAAAACCTGTAGGCTCTGTGCTGCAAAGAATGACTGGGTTAGCAAGTCTTCAGTTATGCCCAGACTCTGCTTAGACTTGGCATCAGATTCAACACAGAATTTAAGACCTACATCCCAGCCATCTGTCTTCTCTAGACTGTAATCCAAAACTGTTTTGAGGCAATTTGTAGGGAATAGTGAGGGACCTCAGAACAGCAGGTAGAAAAGCTTATTGGGAGCTGCTGAAACTGAGCAACAGGAACTACTCAGAAATCCTCACCCTCTTACAAGTTAGGAATGGGAACTAGGTAGGGAGCAGTGTCCCTCGTTAGCTTCCAGTGCCACATACTCTGAAAGGACTTCGTCTCTTTTCAAGAAATCATTATTCAGTTTGCCTCTAAAGTATATAGGATCAGCTTAGATCTGAACAGTTCCCTCCTGCCCAGTGTCCTGCATCAGCTGATGGTGGGTGGTGCTGGAACTATGAGACAAGAACAGACAATGCTCACGTAGACCTTTTTACAAACATCCTTCTGTGAACTGTCTCTTGAGGAAGAGAAAGTGCCTTCTTCTCAAATGGCCAACAGAAAACTTTTTTTCCTCTACTTGTTAGAAACCAATTTGATTATTTTTGAATCTTTGAAAATTTTGCCTTGCAACAAGAAGTTTTAGAAATGTATTGTGTGATGTGTGGAGGATCACCTCGTTTTTAAACCCATTAGTTTCATATGATACCTCCTAGTTCTAAAGAGTCTTTTCTTTTTTGCTTTCTTGGTGCTGTTTGTGATACTGCAGATGATCGTAACCCTCCTCAGTCATGTCTTTGAAATCAGAGATGCACTTTATTTGTATCTGATTCACATGTTTGATTACTGTTCAAATATTTGCTCTTACTTTCATTCTGCAGATCTGTTTGATTTTTCTGTATCTTACTTGTAAGGGTAGATAAGGTTTAGGGAGGAGCACAGGTAACACTTCAAATTATTTGCTGGTGTAGCAGTGTTCTGCATCAGTTTGTGTATGTTTTTGGCCCCACTGGACACAGAGCTGATATTCTCATGAGAAAGTCTTAGAACATTGGAATCTCATTCCTGACTTGCAATTGTTAGTTCAAACCCACCGCTTTTATTGTCCATGTAAATTGAAATTGATTTTTTTTTTTCATTGTTACTGTCTTTGTGTGCCTTGAATGCCACCATTGTTTTCTTACACAATGAGTTAGGGCAGTGACATCGTTCTGCAGCTCTTCAGTAACTTGTATCATCAGTACATTTTATCATTTTTCAGATCCTTAGTAAGCTCTTAAACTGTGGACTCCAACCAGCACAAACCTTAGCTGAAATTAACTCATTTTGCTGTAGAAACTGTGATCTTACCTGTGTTTTTTCATCTTTATTCAGTTATTCATCTGAGGACTTTCCTTCTAACCTCATGGCAGCTCAAATGCTTTTGATGAGGGATTTTTGTGGAATGCCATTCAGTTGGGCAAGTAGTGTATATAGGCCAAACCTTTCCTTGTTCATTTACTTGCTGATGAACTTTTGCCACTGACTCTCACTTTTTCAGCTTAAAGTGAGAACAGATCAAGCAGTACTAGAAATAATGAGTACAGTGATATGGTCATAGCTGGTTGGTGCTATGTTGCTGTTTCTACAGCACTAATGGTACATGGTAAGACTTCCCATGCTTGATAAAACTGGAAAAATTGCAGCAGGGTTACCTGTTTTTATGACTTACGTAAAATTTTAACTTCTTCTAGAACCATCTTTGGTCTAGAATTGCATCTTTGTTCCGTCGGCAAAAGTTTATGACAACCTTTCCTTTTGGACAGCATTTCAGCTTTCTGAAAAGTCTTTGCTTTCTTTGAATATCTGGTCATCTGGTGGTCTTCTGGTCTTTCAGATGCAGTTTTTGATAGATGGCAAATATTTGTCTGCTCTGTGCTTACAGTACGTGGTGAGGGGGTTTTGTTGGTTTGTTTTTTTTTATATTTTGCCTAAGTTTACTCCTCTACCTTTAGGCTGAATTTTGTTGAGTTTTCTTTAGTTTTAAATTAGACATATAGGCTGGACATCAGGAGGAATGTCTTCACAGAAAGGGTTGTTTAAACATTGGAATGGGTTGCCCAGGGAGGTGGTGGAGTCATTGCCCCTGGGGGAGTTTAAGGAAAGACTGGATGTGGCACTCAGTATTTTTAATAATTTAGTAATATCTAATAGTTATTTTATTTTTCTTGCCTTTATAATTTACTTATGCATTATTACCTATTTCTGATGCAGAGTAATAGCTGAATGTTTTTGCCTTGTTTTTAGATTCACAGAAGTAAAAACAAATGGAAATTTCATCTCAAAGATGGCATCATGAATCTTAATGGAAGAGATTATGTATTTTCCAAAGCCATTGGGGACGCAGAATGGTGAAGTTTTAAAAGACAAAACAAAAGAACTCCCTGTAAAAGGAAAAAAACAAAACAAAAGCAGGAAAGGTTGAGACTTGGATATATACTCCAATCAAAATGTGTATCTGCACATCAGAAATAAACAAAAGTATTGGAACAAAGGTAAAATGTGGCAACAAAGACACTACTTCAGATGAGCAAGCCATGGACTGTAGCAGCTATAGCATTGTCTGGGAGCTGGTTTTGTGTGTTAGGAATACCTTAATTATCAATTCTACATACAGGTACCTACAGCTGGTATTTAGCATGTAAGGCTTTGTCCCCCCTGCCCTTGATTTAAGATTTTAAAATACTTCTTCCACTGATTGAAGGAACTATTCCCTTTGATAGATTATTAATCTGAAAATGCTTATTGTGTGTACAAATCTTTGCTTTGAACACTTCCTTTTGGTAGTGAGGATGGTCAGAATCTTACTTAAACTGCGTGCAAGCTTTGTACAGAAGGATAAGAATTAAGGTGTTAAATTTTAAATAACTTGTATAAGGAAAATATTTTTAATTCTGATACGCTCATTAATTATTATATCTATTTGTTGTTTTCAATGCCATTCCCCATAAACAGGTTGTTGTTCCTAGCAGTTACAAAATGGTAAAATGATTTATGTTTCAAAATTATTTTAATTTCATGTGATAGGTTTTATCTAGGGCTGCATTTTTCAAATTTGAAGCACCTCATCCCCCACAAAAGTCAGATTGCTTAACTTGTTAATTATATTCTTGCTGTTTTGGGGTGGTTCAGCATCACTTAATTGAAACAAATATGTTTCCCTTGATTTTTTAACAAAAACATTTTTATTGGGTTTGGAGACCTTTTGAATCCAATATCTAGGTAATGCCATAATAGATGCATTCCTTTACCTGCTTACTATGTTTGTAGTCCAGACACCCACAAATGATTCAACAGACCCACAGGAATGACTAAATTTTTAATACAGAAAATTACATAAAAATTCTAGCATCCTGGCTGCAACTCTTAATCAAAGATCTGCTTTACTAAAATGTATAGCCAGAAATTACCTGCCGCAGTTAATCTCTCTAAAGTTTCCAGATGGCATATAATTTCATGAAGAGAGCTGCACAGCTTTTAAGAACACAAATTTTGTTAGAGTATCTTTAGACTGTCTTGGTTACAGCAAATCAAGCAGTCAGATGCACTAAACCTTGTGTAGTCACTTTTTCACTTGCCTTTTTTATTGTTTGTTTGTTTGGGGTTTTTTGTGTTCAGTTTGTGAAAAGCAACAAAGTTATTCCCCCCTCCTTCCCTTTCTCATCTCAGAAGTTGAAGAACTTTTCTTCCTGCATTGGGCAATGCTTGCAAACCCTGCTTTTGGAAATGCAGTTACTTCTGAACGAGGAGAGGGAATGGGCATTATACTTCAGAAACTGTGGAGGAAGGAATGTTCATGTGGCTCACCATTTCAAAAAATATTTTGCGTTTTGTTGGGTGCTTGAAAAGTTGATGAAAAAAGGACACAACAAAGATAATTTTTACTGAATTAGCTAAGACCATGAGAAGCAGACATTATTTCTGACTTTATTTTTATTATTGGCTTGAGAATGAGATATCGTAAACATAATTTAACAAAATCACAAGTGTATTTCAGCAGTATGTAACAACTGCTTTAATTTTCATTCTCTGATTCATTTGCCTCCAAGTGCATTTGTAGTCTCAGTAGTATGTAGAAAAATCACAACAAATTGTAAAGAAGGTTTTATTGCTGTGATTTTGTACACCTGCTCTCTCATTGATAATGACTGAAACTGCCTGTGGGCTATGTCTAGAGCCATATGTTTGTTTGAAAGCCGTCTACATTCATAAGCTTTATGAAAAGTTAATTGATGATTCTTCTAATTGATTCTTCAGTAATGGAATCATCATTTAGACTGCATTTTTACCTGGGGGCTTTCAAGGTATCTCAAACTGATTGGTGTTTGCTTTCTTCTGAACAACGCAGATATTTTATTTTTTTACTGCTGTTGACACGTCTATGTACAACTGCAAGGAAATCAATAATATACCAACTAATTCCTTCCCTCACCTTTTCCATGTCTGTTACCAGTAAGTCTTAAGTAGTGGACTTCAGAAAAATTCCCATAATGCTGCACAACCAAACCAATAAAAGGAAAAAACATCCCTTTAGCTATAGATTCCTTTTTATACTATTGGAACCCAGTTTACTTATACAACACTTTGTTTTCATACAACTTAAGTGATATTTCTCACCCACATACATATACTAGAAGCTGCATAGCCTCTCTATTTTAAAGGGTAGCTGAACTTTAAAGGTAGTTAAGCTTAGTCTGTTCTGAAGGATGTTAGAAGCTTTCTGAACTTGCACAGCCTCTTGCAAGCTAATTGTATGGTATGCTTTTCAGATAGGTTTTGTCTTCAAATACAAATATCTGTGAAGTTTTGGGAAAGCCAGTCAAACCATGCACATACCAAACTGTGCTCTTATTGCTACATCAAGTGTTCCTTTTTTTTAAGTCAAAAAGCATGTTTTAATTTCATTTTATTGTAGCAGCTTGCTGTAAGAATGTAGTTTGCTTAATTTTATTATTATACTTGAATTTTTAATCATGGTTTTAACTATATAACTGAACAGACCATTTCATTAGGTTCAAAAGAAACCATTCCTTTCAGAGGGCAAGGGATTCCCATGTTCGTAAGTGATTTTTCCCCCTTAGAAATAGCGCTTTTTTTTTTCCAATTTAAATAGTTCAGTATTATGGAAACAGTTAATGGTTTCAAGAGGGCTTATGTTAAAATTTGCACAGATAATGGAGCACCTTTTTTATGATGGAAAAAAAATGGGGAAGATAACTTCAGAATTGTAACCATGATGGCTGATGGAAACTTGTAGAGCAGCTGGGCAAAATTGAGTCTTGTGCCTTTTCAGTTTGCAGAATACCTGTTTTGCCAGTATGACAATGATTCCTGAGAGAATAAATTTCCTGCAGTGCTTCAATCAGAAAAGCAACTTTTTTGCGCTAATTCTGTTAGGTTTTAGTGTGTGCAATCATTTAAAACCATCTAAGTGGAAAACAAAATGAAATGTTTTCTTTTAAGGAGATAATAGAGAATTTAGTCACATAAGGAACTTTATTGGACTATTTAAATAAAATATGTTTTTATTCCCCCTCAGTTGCTGGTTAGCAACAAGATTTCTTTGAGATTTCATACTCCTTGTTCCTGCATTGTACTCACAACTTGCTTTTAAACATCATTCAGTTTCCTCAACACTATTTAAAGTGACAGTTGTGGTCCGAGTTTATTTCCAGGATTGATATGTGATTCTGAAGCACATTTTCTAGAAGAGAGCAAAAAACATGTCGTGTCATGTAACTGATTTTTTTAAAATAAATATTTTCTTATCTTTTTGCTGCACAATTAGGAGTGTTAAAGTAAACTTCATTGAGTCTGTGAAAATAATTTCACCTCTTGACAGTTAGTAGTAATTATGTTACCAGATAACACTACCAGAGTAAAATTTCTTAATTTCAGTGAAGGAGTTAAGAGACCTTGTTAACTCAAGTTCATATTGATTTAATCTCTTCAATTTGTAAAAGCTCCTTTATAAACAATAAAGCCCCCCAGAATTTCCCCCAAAGCAAAAGCTTCCTGCTAGAATGCAATAAGATGTCCAGGAAATGAACAGTGGTTTTAGGGCATCGCACACTGGATTGATACTGGGCTGCCTTACACAGCACCGTGGGATTTACTGTGTGCCATCCCACACCACCCATGCACCCCCATCTGATATTAGAGTTCTTCTCAGACTTCGAGATGAGTGACTATACAAGATGAAGAAACTTGCATATTGTTCTGTATTGGTGTCTGGCATTTAAAGTCTCGTTTTCCCATTGCTGTGATTGGTTGGGAAATGTGTAAAAACCAGTACATTGGTTTCCATGTCGTCTACTTTTTTCAGGCAGTTCATGCAGTGTGTTTTTTAATTATTATTTGGTGGATTAGATGTTGTGGAACAAAAGGAGCTTTTTGAAACAGGAAAAACTACCTTGGGTTAGCTATATGTACAGTCATCCAATGAGACATGTTCCAGAGTGCATAGGGTACCAATAGATTATGGAGTGGGGGACTATCCTTTTTTGCTGTTCTGAGCTACTATTGTCAACTGCTGTTGTACATATACTGTTATGTGTAAGGGGGTAAATATATTTATTATGTTTGTAAAATTCATTCTGTACAATTGCAGATCAAGGTTGCTCCTCTGTGATATACAGGATATTATGTTTCAAAGGCCATGCTTGGAATACGATTAGAGAACTTAGTATTTTGATGTACTAAGACCTATTTTAAGTTTAATATTTTGCCTTTGCAAAAACTTTAATTAAAGATGTTATTTAAAAATGTTTGCCACTTCATTTACTATCTTGCATGTGCATTTGTTTCATATATGAGGCTTGTTACTAACCCATAATAATGTTGAAGATTCTACATGGGTCTTGATCACATAGAGATAATTTCACTCGTTCAGTTTGTCGTGCAGACTTTCTGTTTAATGCCATCAAAATGTTATAAAAAAATTCACAGCTTAATCACGAGGCTAGACTTGAAAATTTGTTTAAGGGTTTCTCCCTGTGGTAACCTAAGGCTTAGGTGTTGAGATAAGATTGGTTGAACAGCTTGGTATTAAGGCCAGTGGTATCCTGAGGTACACTGGAACAATGGCTTGTGGGTTGAAGGGAGGTGATCCTCCCCCTCTGCTCAGCCCTGGTGAGGCCAGTCTGCAGTGCCATGTCCAGTTGTGGGCTCCCCAGTACAAGAAGGACAAAGAGCTACTGGAGAAGGTCCAGCAAAGGTCCACAAAGCTGGCCAAGGGATTGGTGTATCTTTCGTAGGAGAGACTGAGACCTGGGTGCATTTAGTCTGGAGAAGACTAAGAGGAGATGTCATTCCTGCATATAAATACCTCAAACAAGAGGATGGTGCCAGACTCTTTTCTGTGATGCCCAGCAACAGGAAAAGGAGCAATGTGCAAAACCAAGAAATTCCACCTCAATGTGAGGAAGAATTTCTTTACAATGACGGTGGCAGAGCACTGGAACAGGCTGCCCAGGGAGGTTGTGGAATATCCCTGTCTGGAGACATTCAAAACCCACCTGGATTAGTTCCTGTGTCACCTGCCTCAGGTGACACTGCCTGCCAGAGGGGTTGAATTGGATGCTTTCCAGAGGTACTTTCCAACTTTGTTGATTCTGTGTGACATCTTGATGTTAGTCCTGTACGTGGAAATGCGAGAAGTAAAATGCCGAGTTCTTGGATGATAAGTGGCCAATGAATAAGGTTTTTTTTACATCAATTAATCTAATCTGACAGAATTGCTTTCAAGCAGGTGACATCCTTTTAGTTCCTATCTAAAAGCAGTATCTTGAGACATGACTTGTGATTGATTTATTTTTAAATCTAGATTTTGAACTTGAAACTCTAAAATAATTAGGAAGAAAATAAGTGTAGGTTATCATGCCCGTATGGGGGGTGTATTTTGGAATGTGATGATTTTGAAGTAATTTTTTATCTACACTGGTGTCAATGTATAGCAAACCAAGCCTCAGGAGGAGTGTTGTTGTTTTGTTTTTTCCCTAGTATTCAAGGATGGACTCCCCTTCTCTGCCCCCCCAATACTCCTCTTTGCTCTCCAGCTCCCAACACTTAAAGAAATCTAAAAAAAAATGCAATACTGCTTTTTGTATAAAATTTGCCTTACTTGAAAGGGAGTTGGAGTTGATTCTGGGTAAATAACTATTTATTACTAAAAAATCCAGTGTTTTTCCAAAAGAGATCATTGGTGTTGCAGCTTGCATACCACATAAGAAACAAACAGCTCAGAAAAATGGCTTGTTGTTTTGGCCAAAAGGTTTTCAAAAGTACCCTGAAAAAAGAGGGGATAAAGTAGAATGCTGACAAATTAGTAGCAAATTTAAGTTAAAACACAAAAACACTAGATTTCATTCCTGTGAGAACATATGAGAGTGTTACAATTGAATGCTAATTGTAGTCTCCCAGCTGTGGCTGAGCAAAGTATTTCAAATATTTCTTTTTTGCAAAATCAAGTATATTTTAAAATGCATTCTTTTCTTATCTGATTTTTAAATGGCTTAATTATTGTCATTGCAGAGGTATGAGAGGATAAAAATCTTGGGATATTAGCATAGCTTTCAGTATATCCCCATTTATTTTCAACTCTACATTATTCCGTACAACTTGTCTTAAACTGCACCAGCTTTTGAGTGTGTATTGTTTTTCCCAATGAAGACTCCTGTTCGTAAAATATTCTCTTAAAGACTTGCCCCTTGTTTTCAGAGCAGATTTCAGCACGCTACCATAATGGGATTATGCCAAAATCTAATCCTTTCAGAGGTAAGGACATCTGTTGTACACTCACATGAACTGCAGTTGAACCACATTTGACCTTCAGTGTGGATATATAACAGGAAATTTGGTTTAGGACAGTTCTTTCCTTTAGAGTCAAGACTTTCCCTTTTTTTTTTTTTTTGTTTTTTTTTTTTGTTTTTTTTTTGGTTTTTTTTTTTTTTGCAAAGTGCCTACGTAATTACACTGTTTTACATAGTATAAATGTGTATGCCCCTGTGTGACCTGAAAGAGGGTTATCTCAAATAAATAATATGGAGAGAGAATAAATGCAAATGGTGCTTTATGTTACAAATGATTCTGAATTGCCCATTCACTTCCATAGGTCAGAAACTGCTCTCTGAAGATGGATATTCATGAACTGCTATTTTAATATGCTTTTTAATGATAACTTTAAAAAATACATCCAGTTTTTCTTTTCCTTTTTAGTTCAGTTTGGTGAATAAAAATTTACTGAAATTGAAAGCATGGTGTTTAATTTGGATAAGTATTTCAGTAGCAAATCCAAAACAAGGACTATTATTATATTGTAAAAATAATCTTGTAACAGAAAAAAATGTTATGTATGATGTGATTCTGTCAAGGTAGAAATGTTTTTCCTTTGTTAGAGGAACCAAATGAAGGAGAACAGTGTGGTGGAAAAATCCCTCTAAATGTCTGGAACATAAGACAGCTGGAATCCCAAGAGAGCCTGGACGTTGCTTTATGAGTACTGGAGCTGCTGGATTTAGTGTCAAGGCAAAGAACAGCCTTCCTTGCTTCTGATGGGAAAAACCATTTTGACCAGCAAAATAAGGAAGGCAGTCCTCTCTGCCAAGGCTGTTAGCTGCCTGATTTTTCTATTTCTCCTAGGAATCCTGCTGTGAGCCCCCTGCAGATAGAACTCCTCATGTGTCCTGCTGTACCAGCATCTTGAGTATTTCATACAGACCTTTCCCCTCAGAGGAACAACTGGCTGACTCTAGGTGGGCTGTCTGGTTCCACCAGGTAATGTATTCTGGGAAACAAAGGGTTGTGGGAAGTGTAGAGCATTTCTAAAAAGGATTTATTGAAGAATTCACTTGCTGGGAATACTGCTTGTTTGTTTTGGCACAGATTGCCTTTTGTTTCAGAAAATTCAAATCGTTGTAGGATGGAAGCCCTTTCCTCCTGAGCTCACCTTGTTCATGGTTTTAATGAAGAAAAAGCCTTAGTGCTGGGAATAATATTTCTGATGTCCTACTTCTTGTGGGCTGAATTTGTCTGTCTGATTTTAATAAGCAGTTTCAGTCTTAAAGCATTAAATCAGTATCTAGTGAAATTCCCTGTATGTTTAAAGAGTTGACAAAGCGCTCGACAAGTGTGATGATGATACTGGTGTTAAAAATCAGGTAGCTAAAGCATATTCGTATCACAGGCATTTTTGCATGTATCATTCAAGTTGGTTTTGGGAGAGGGCAGAGAGAAAGTAGAGCAGTTCTTAAATTTACCAGATCAAATTACTGTTAATCTTTGTTCAGAGTATCTTTTTGCTTTCATTTTCTGTCCTAAATTATTTTCTTGTTCTTAAACTACTTTGTTTCTCTCAGAGGTTCCTGTGTTGCCAGGTAGCCTAAATCACTTCAGATAGTAGGTGGGAAACATAAAGTAATTCTTAAAATTGAGTGTGGAGTTTTGCAATAGCAGAGGAAAGAGATATAAAGAGAAACTGGAGCGAGGAAACAGTACAGAGGAAAAGATAAAATAATTCAGCTATACCTTAAAAAAAAAACAAAAATCAAGGAGAGACTGCAAGCTTACTTTCATGTCAAAGGAGAAGTGTATGTATGAATTGAAAAACCCCTTTTTTTTCCCTTCTGGACTTTCCATGGGGAAAGTGCACATGCCAGTGTGTCAGACACTTTCCTAACTGCTTTTTGAGGAAATTACTGTTCTTGCTGCTTTATACTGACAGTCACAAATCTGTAGTTGGCTAAAAAAGAATTAATTTGTTGTTACCACAGCTCCCTCTAGGCAGCAGCAGTAACCCACGTATAACTTAGGCAATTTTTACTACAGTCAGACTGAAACCAGCACAAATACAGCTTTAGTGCTGCTTGGTATTTCAGTGCTATCCTGCATGTGTCAGCAGCAGGCCATGGGGCAGACAGACATTCAGGTAACACCTCAGAGCCTGCAGTGAGAATGTTTTTGTTAAAACTCATGTTACTGCTCCAGTTTAATTTGTTACAACTTTGCCTTCATAAAAGACATGAGTACTGCATGCAGTTTTTCTTCACTTTTCAAAGAAAAGCCACTGTCATTTCAGCTGAAGCTGTAAGACAGCCAAGCATGGGCTTGGCAGTCCAGTCAGTTATCAGTCTCAGTGTTTGAAACAGAGGCTCCTCCAGACAGCAAAGTAGGTCTTATAAAAACTAGCACAGTATATATGTGAGTAATAATCCAATAGTTTCAGTCACTTTCTAATGACTGTGTAGTGAGCTCTTAGATACAGGTTTTTAATGAAGTTGATGTTGACAACATATTTCTTTCATTAAGAGAGAAGAAAAAGAAAGGATACTCCTCATCACAGCTGCATATTGATTAGCTGAGAAACAAAATTGCTGGGTTCTTTCTCTCCTTGAACTCGTTATCAAAGCTTCACGAGCTTCAGTGGAACTCAGCAGAACTCCACAGGTGTGTAGCAGTAAGGATATGACATGAGATGGCCACAAGTACAAGCCCTGGCATTGAATATAATTGGAACAGCACAGAGAAGTCCTCCCAAAAATGTGGGGTAAGATTCAAGTTGATTATATTAATCCCACAGAAGTTAAACCCTTGGGAGGAGTAAGTTCAGGAAGGCCCCAGTGAGGTCCAAGTCCGGTGCTACAGTTCATGAGACTTTTCCATGTTTTGGAATAGTTACCCAATTTATTCAGGGTGGAAAGAAAGGCCAGGCAGTCACAAAACTACACAGGATTAGTATCATGTCTGAGACCTAGAAATTTGGGATACTGTGGAAATTCACACCAATGTGTGTATATGGGGGCACAGGGGGGCAGGTGTGGAATGGGAAAAGGAAGTTAGAGTTAATGGGTTCTGATTAAATACTCTGTATTGACCTCATAGAGCATTTGTTTACTTTCACATCATGATTTCCAGTCACACAAAAATTAGTCCAGTCAGATGAAAGAGGCTAAAGACATGAAAATTATTCCAGCTTTATGGAGATGTGTTGAATTCCAGGTTGATGATGTTGTCAGAATTTCCCAGTGTACGTCACTAAGACCTCTTAACCATCTTCTGTTCCAGGGCATGATGAGGGCTCTTCAGCATCTCTTGTCCACAAAGCGTATATGTAAGTGCAGTATAATGTCATGTTTTCAGAACCCCTACAAAGGAGGAGGAGGGTGCCTAAGGGAAAGGCATAATATCCAACTAATTTTGTGCCTCACTGTCCAATTTTAACAGCAACCCAGAAACCATTTGATTACCAAGTGGTTTGAGAGTGCAGATGCCTGGCATCTGTTAGAAAAACAATACAGATTATGCTGCTATTACTCATCAGCCTTCCCAAACAGCCTGGGAGGGAGGGTTTGGTTCATATTAACACATAAGCATAGGGCTTCTACTCAAACCCAGCTTCTCTTTTTAAGGAGATTTTTTAGTACAGATTTTCCTGTAATGTGAGCATGAATATTTTATTTATCCCACAAGAAAAGAAGGAACAGGGCATTTATGTTAATAGACCAAAATGCTATGCTAGTGCAATGAAATTTATCTTTGATTGGTTTTGTGAAATTTATCTTTGATTGGTTTATCTTTCTGCTGTTTTCAGAATCCAAACACCAATAGCAGGGCAGGGTGTGCTTTATTCTGACTATAGCTGACCTGTTGCAGATGATGTCATCTAGAACCAATACCTACTCTATAAGAAACTCACATCTCTCTGTACCAAAGGTCACCTAAAAGCCATTAAACTGCTCAGAGAAAGTTCCAAGTGTTCATAACTAAGGTCCCATCTCAACTTTACAGCTTTTTTTTCTTTTGGATTATCTTGGATGTAATGAATAATGGTTGTAGAACCCCTGAGCTCAGCAATACTACTGCAGTTCCTTTCTATCCCTACTGCACTGTCTGAGATGGCCATTTAGGACATCCCTCTCACAGTTAGTGATGGAGCCAAAACCCCCCAAACCTGCATCAGACAGTGTGTCATGGGATAGGTCAGCCAAGGAGAACAATGAAGTTGAATGCAAAAGAAATGGTATTAACTTCTTTTATAGGAAAAATATTTTAAAATTTCCCAAAAAATACTTGTTGAGCCTCTTCCATTTTCAAACAAAACATTTTATTCCCATGCTTTGCATTATTTCTTAAGTATTCTAGAGAATATACATGCTAAATGCCAGAAATAATACAACTTCCTGAGACAGATTTAAAATAGCAAGTACTACATAAAGGTGTGCACAAACCCAAAAATGGCTCAAGGAGTTGATCAGAGCGGGAGTGGAAGAGAATACCTATAGGATACAAACATTTACAAGAAAAGGTCTGTCAAATAAATTATTTAAATTGTATTTGGACCTTTTCAAGAGCTTCTAAAATGTTTTTTACCAAGTTAAACACAAGAAGGACTATGCAAGACAAACTGGAAATATCAAACTTCATTGATAAAGGCAGTATTTCAGAATTCTTTTAACAGGCATTATGTATATGCAATAATGAGAGACAGAAAAGTTCAGTAATGTGTAAATATATCTGTCCTCCATTAGTAACAGCAAACAGCTGCATTAGTTTACAGATAACCTATACCCATCCAACATACCACATCTTTCCAAAGTCCTACTAGTTTCTGTGAAAGAAATATTCATGTTATTTTTAAAAACACTTTTAACATAAATTTTGATTTAGTCTTTCCTTTCTTTCTGAAAAAGAGTACGATTTAAGCTTGGATTTTCTTTTTCACTGGTACACTAGTGTCTGTGAAGTCTGTAGGATAAATGTCCATTAGAGCTTGATTGCCTTTGCTGCTGCTGAGATACCAAATAAAGGCACTCACTCTCTATTTCTCCCTTTAAGGGTTATTCCAGTATCAGGAGGGTGGCAGAACCTGGTGGGGGGGTGTTGCATCTGGAAAGTCCCATACAAATACGGGACACTCGGACATGGCCAGAGTATTACAAATGCAGCTGTTTCAAGAGTAAGGAATTTTGCTGATCTTCACACTTAAGAAACTGTCTTTGTTTCTGATGCAACACTGGGCAACTCCAGATTACAGGAGATAATGAATTATTATTTGCATGGATTTCAGCAGTTTTGCTTTCAGAGTTTGCTGAGAATCAACATAAAATGGAAATATGCCTCTCCCCTAAATAAACAGCTAAATTAGTCTCTACTACAATACTGTAGATTTTTTAATGGCATTAACAATGATAGATTATTTATTTTCTACAATCCATCTCATGGAATTCCTGAATCTAGACCCTTGCTTCTGCTCATTGAAGCAGCCTTCATTTATAATCAGAAATACAGAATCGAATCGAGTTTTAAATACTTGGAAATACAGAATCAAATAGAGTATGTACATGGCATTTGCAATCATTCAATTTCCAGCTGTAGTAGCCAGCAGTTCAGAGGGCTTTACCATTATGTTTTTTTGGATACTAGTAGCCCACATTATATAATCCCTGACTATTGTCTGATCAATTTAATTTAGTTCCTCAAAGACTATAATTCCATGAAAACCAGCATAGACATTACAAAATTAATTTAAAAATACCTACCTGAAGGCAAATATTCACACAATATTTTCCATTCTTATGCCAAGGCTTTCAAATAGCTGAGTGAAATGATCCATGGTAACCTTGGTAGCAGTTCTGCAGAGCCAGTCTGTGGAGCTGGCTGGGACCAGGTGTGATCCTGCCAGCAAAGGCGGGCACTCAGGCCACTCAGGTGTTAACAATGCAGCTGGTGCAGAGCAGCTCCTGCCCCGAGTCCTGATGTCTGCAGGAGGTGGAGAGCCAGGCCTCTGTTCATTTGTTTGTGGTATAAGAATGAGCTGAGCACAGCCAAGCTTGCCCTTGGTCTGGCCCCATCTAGCAGCAGGTAGGGCGGAAGGATGCTTTAATGCTTTAGACTGGGGGTTGTTCCTTGGGTCTGAGCATGGATTTCCTTAAGTACACTGTGGAGAGCATATGTCCCAGCTACAGCCAGGCTGTGGTCAGCCAGAGGGATAACTTTGTCATTCTTGTAGTTGTACTGCAAACATTACAAAGGCCAGGTACAGATCTCACTAGAAGATAGATGTTCTTAAAACATGCTGAGGAGCTAGAAGTCAGCCTCCGATGCAGTAAACTATATGGCAAGAAGAAACCTAAACGTGTGAACCACTCCCTTGGTCTAAGTTGAGGTTTGAGGTGGCTCAACATAGGAAGGGCTAAAAGGAAAGTTCTACCCTGTGAGAGAGAGGTAAGTAGGGACAGCAGAAGTAGTAAGAAAGCAGGAATTGCAGGGTCTTCAGAGCAATAAACATGCTCCGATAAAACAGCACTGAAATACGGTAACAACTGGATCAGTCATCCAAAAAAACCACAAACAAGCAGCATTAACTTGACTGGGTAGCCTGGTCTTCAAAACAAATTCAAATAAAGCAGCTCCTAAATAGATTTATCCAAAAGTGAGAGAGTGATAGTAATGGATACAAATGCCCTTATTTTTCTTACCTGTTACCTTATGAGCAGCTGCAAAATCAGGGATAATTTGCCTCTTACCGCTATAAAAGCAGTATGAAGAAGAAGCTTGTTTTCCCACCACACCAAACTAAACCAAGAATGGCAAACAAAAGACTA
Organism: Calcarius lapponicus; assembly: GCA_039654755.1. Lineage (NCBI taxonomy): Eukaryota > Metazoa > Chordata > Aves > Passeriformes > Fringillidae > Calcarius > Calcarius lapponicus. The sequence goes on along the minus strand of CM077468.1, from coordinate 43,099,420 downwards.
GATTTGTTTCAGGTCAGGATGACAGAATGAGAAGAAACCTCTTCCATTTTAGGCCTGGTGGAAGTTTTAGAAATTTGCTCTCAGGAAAAAACCCAACCTTTTGACATGTAGGTGTTTAAGAGCTTCAACCTTTAATTTTTTTAAAAAATATGATTTTAATTATCCAACTTTGTCCAGTTTTTTTGCAGTCATATAAGTTATATAAGTTACCCCCAAGTCTTACTATTGGGCTTCTTACTTTTTTTTTTTTTAAGATGGGGGTACATTTTATATTTGCTCAGTTCATATATATACATATAAAATTTTCCTATTTGGGTAGAGCATTCACATCTACTTCTAGAATTGTCATCAGGACCATGTGTTTTGCCCTGCACGGATAAGTGGTTCAAATAAGTGGTTTGTCTGAAAGAAGACCACTCCAGAGATACTTTCAAAAGTATAGCAAAGCATAAGCTAAGGGAGAAGGATATGGACAATATTACCTTTTCACTTGATTGATATGCACAATCACCTCTTGCCCAGGTTTTGGCTGTGATACTTTGAGATGTTAGAGCTCAGTTTGCTTGCATTCTTCCGTGAGAATTTGGTTCTGCATTGTCACAGCAGGAAGGTAATCACTGACTGGGTCTTGAATGCTTGTTAGAACCTGACCTATTCCTCGGCTGATTCTCTGCCCATAAGACCCACTGCTGTTTTTGGCTGAGACTGTCTGACCTCTGTAGACTTGAGCCTGATGCTCACATATACCAAACTTGCTTAGCAGGATAAACACATCTCTGCGGAAAGCTTTGGTGAAAATAGCGTAAAGAAAGGGGTTGGCACAAGAATTGAGTGGGTAGAAAAGTACCAGCAAAATCTTGGAATTGGAGACAGTTATCAATGGTTTGTTCATAATGGCAGATAAAGCATGGAAAGAGATGGGGAGCCATGCACAGAAAGTCTGTGAAAATCAACACAGCCATCCTCTTGGCAATTTTGGTGTCTTTGTCCCCTGACTTGTACTGGGGGTTTCGCACAGTTACATAGATTTTTATGTAGCAGGCACAAATGATGACAAAAGCAATAATGTTACATATTAAAACGAAGACAATGTAGGCTTCGGCCACTGGTGTGTCCGTGTCCATAGGCAAGCAGATGCTGACTTTGCTGTAGCTGCTGACGCCGAGCAGTGGCAGAAGGGCGAGCAGGATGCAGGAGAGCCACCCTGCCAGCATGGCGAGCACGGCGTGCCGCAGGCGAATCTTGCGGTCAGGCCGCATGGCGAAGGTGATGGCGTACCAGCGCTCCAGGGTGATCACGGTCAGGGTGTACACAGAGAGCTCGCTGGCAAAGACCGTGAAGAACCCGGCTGTGTTGCAGCCAGGCCCCGTCTGCCATTCTATGGCATGGTTGTAGTACTCTGACCTGGTGTAAAGATCCACTGAAGCGATCAGGAGGAGGTATAACCCCATGCAAAAGTCAGCAAAGGCCAAGTTACACATCAAAAAGCGAGGTACAGTCAGTTTATAGTGACTGGTGAGAAGGATGAAAAGGACAAAAATGTTGCCTAGGATGGCAAGCAGGTTCACAAACCACACCACAATCCTCAGAAACTGATATCCCATTATATCCTCACAGGGATTAAACTCATCAGGCTCTGGCGTGCATATTACGTCTTCATTGCCTCCACAGACAGGATAGTCATAATGACTGTCAAAGGTCTGCGCATCTTCCATTTGAGGGTTCTTGAGCTCTTTGCCAAAGCCAAGATTTCCTTCTCCACGCTCCTCCCAAAAAATGTAATAATGGGGATTTTCATGAAAACTTGTGAACTTCGTGTTTGTGTCATACACAGCATTGGTGTGGTCTGTGTATTCTTCTGCATAATCTTTGTAAAATGGGTCTCTGAGAGTCTTGACTGATCTCTTCTGAAAGCTGTGGCTGCTCTGATTACACATCAGGTACTCCAGGATCCTGAAAGAGTAGAGGGGGAAATCATTGCTGGCATTTACAGTCTGACTGGTGCACAGATTGTGAACAGAGGGAATGCTTCAAAAGGAAATCATCCTGGATGAAAATGTAGCTATGAAAATGTGATTGGATATATTTTTGTTAACAGACCATAAAATGTACAATAGCTTTTTTGGGCTGTTTTTATTTAACTGTATTTTTAATTTTATCCCCAGCAGTAATTTTACTTGTTTGACATCCATAATCCATCTTCTTTTTTGAGATCTACATTCTTAGTAGGTAAGAAAACATTTATTTACTCTTTATAACTTCTTGTATAATACATACAATATTACTTTCTTTTTCACTGTTGCACACTATTCAATTTCTCCCAGAACTTCCATCAGTCTAATTTCTGTTCAGTAGCTTCTTTACAGCTAACTAGCAGTGCAGCAGTTTGGATTTCTGTACCTCAAGGTGTGATGCAGCAGTATTTGCAGTCAAAAATTTTTCAGTAGTTAACAGCTTTCCAGTTAGAAAACATGAGACTTGAGACTATAACCTCTCCAACACTTTTTTTTTCTAGGCCTTGCTGTAGCACATTACTCTTTTCTTTATTCTTTCACTTTAATTCTGGGCTCTACAAGAGGAGGAACTGGTGTAAAAGGTCTTACAAAAAAATTCTTCTGCCACTTTGCAATTGTAACCTGTTTCAAAAAACATTGTCTATACCTAGAAAAAATTGTTAGACAAGTGCCAATAGATGTATTTTTATAAACATTGTCTTTACTGATATATTTAAACAAATAAATGCCAGTTAGTGAAACTCACCCACTTTTTTTTTTCCAGCTCTTGAAAGCACAGCAGTGACTTGGGTATGATAGGTCAGCTCGCATTAGCTGAAGAAAAACCTTTACAGCTGGTAATTTCTTCAAAGTCCATGTACTTTTGGCCATTAGTTCTTTTAGACTTTCCAATCCTTTGGCTGGAAGGTTGGCAACAGCTGTTCTGGAGATGTCCCTAAGAAAGAAAGATTTTTTTTTTCCAGATCGTTACTGTTCTTCAGGAGTTTCACAGAATTCTACAATAAAAATCAAATCCTAAGGAGATGAGGGTTTCATATTGCCTTGCTAAGTTCTGATACCATTCAAATTCAAGAAGGCTGTTCATTTCTCTGTGATTTTCATTGTCTTTTACAGCTCTCATCTTTAATGTCTTTTAGCACAGAATATGTATTATAAAGAAATATCATGACTTTTAAAATTACACCTTTAAAGCCAACCAGATACAAATATGTATGCAATGACACAGTTTTAAAAATCCTTTAAAGAAATCACATCTTCCATTGGAAGAGTTATATTCACTTAGATTTCCTTAGATTAATTTTAACCTATTGGCACACTTTAATAGAAAGCATTGCAAAAGAATATTCTCTATATACCAAAATTCAAATCTTCTATCATAGTCCATTCTGAATCTCTCAGAAAACTGAGTATTATGTTTGTTGCTTTCTACTTGTCTGCTGAGGTGGACTCATGAGAGAGATGATGCACAGTTGATGGGGAGGTGGCTTTTCTTTCAGACTGCCAGGTGAGTGTCACCTGGTCCTGCTGGTGTTTTCTACTCAGTTTTTGCTTTGTCCCAAAACCTCTTCTAGTGACACTTGAAGTTAAGATGTTTTTAGAATTACAGTCTGTGAAGAAGTAAACCTGTAAAAAGAGTTCTAGGGTAGGAGTATCGTTTCAGCATTGTGTTATCATGAACACTCTCATAATAAATAAATTAGTTTTTCTACACTTTCTTATCCCTCTAGAAGTCCTGCTCACAGTCTGGTTTCTTGAACCCAGAAGGAAATTGGAACCAATTTTATGCTTTAAACAACTTTTAAATGTCTACAACATTTGGGTTTGCTCTGTTGTTTCTTTTTTCCTTTTGGTTTGTTTGTATTTGTTTTTAAATTGAGTTGGAAAATGCTGCTCCTTTTTGTAGGAGGACTTTTTTCACTTCTAAAAGCTCCCTTGCTATCATATGTTCTTTAATATGTCACAACTTATTAAGTTCAACTACATGAAATTCTTTTTTGTCCTTCTGTAGTCCTTTTTCATAGGTATTTCTACTGACAGCCTGAAATGGCTCTTAGAAGAGTCTGAATATTTTTACATTCTAAAGGATCACAGAGTAGTTGAGTTTCCAAATCATCCAGTTTGACCTCCTTGATCAAACCAGGGTCACCTGGAGCAGGTTGCTCTGAGCTGTCCCATTGACTTCTCAGCATCTCCAGGTCAGGAGACTCCACAGCCTCTTTAGCAATGTGTTATGGCATTTGAGCACTCTCACAACAAAGAAATGTTTTCAGATGTATGATGAGGTCTCCTCTCAGTTGTCTCTTCTCAAGGCTGAACAGGCCCAGCTCCCTGAGCCTTTCCTCATGAGAGAGGTGCTCCAGTCCCTTAATCATCTTTGTTGCTCTCCACTGGAGCTGTGTCAGGAGCTCCACGTCTCTCTGGTACTGAGGAGCCAGAGCTGGACACAGCACGCCAGCTGTGGCCTCACCAGGGCCAAGTAGAGGGGCAGGATCACCTCCCCTGACCTGCTGGCAATGCTCTTCCTTCTTCTGCAGCAAAACATCTTGGTAAGTAAGATCTTGGGATAGATCTTACCAAGACAAGGCTGGCTTTTCAGCAACCCTCAAGGGTCTCCATCAAGTTCTTATGGCTGTGGCAGCTATCTGCAGGTAGGTTAAACACTCTGTGATGAGAGAGGCTAAGACTCTTTGAAAGGGAAATTACAACTCACAAACTTTTGAGTGTTTTTTGAAGATGTTCTGGCACAAGCTTATAGAGGAAGATGATCTTGTTTGTGCAATGAGTTGGGAATTCTGACAAGCCTTGACAAAATCAGATATCAAGAGCTGTTGAGGTAACTAATCTGTTATGTGTCAAGAGGAATGTCTCTCCTGGATTAATTGAAAAATAAAAGAGTGGGGTAAAAGCCTGAGAACAGATGACAAGATTCCATGTGAGAGGAAGAATGGAAAGTTGGTATTTGAATATACAGGTCATTGCAGCAGGGCCCACAGAGGCAAGGCTGGCTTTGGTACTACTGAGATACTCATAAACAGTATGGGAAGGAAGTGAGAGGAGCTGCAACAAAGCTTGTTTCTGGCACAAAGTAATATAAGGTAGTGAAAGCTAAACCTGATTGTCTAAAGAAGCAGAAGACTTCTGCAATAGTACGTGACTGAGCAGAAAAATAACATGCTTCAAAATTAATGAATGTAAAGTACATTTAGGGGAAAAAGCAATTTCAACCTTACATGGATGACAGTGGGGTTTAATTTAGCTAGCACTCTGGAAAGTTCTTGGAGTCCTCTGCAAATGTCAGGTCAGTGCTTTTAGTAATGTTGAAGGAAAATGAAATGCTGAGAATTCTTGGGAAAGAAATAGAAGATGGAGCAAGAAAACTTCACTTTGTAAATCTAGTCTGACTGTAACTTAAATATTACCTGCAGTTCTAAAAATAATATATGCTGTAATAATAAGAACATAGAAAGCTGCAACTAGGATCATAAAAGTATTAAGTTGTTTATATATGAAGAATAAAGTACAGATAAGGACTTTTCTCTTGGGAAGAGCTATGTCTGGAAGCAGCAGTAGTTGACTGTAGTGCCATGCAGATTGTGAAGAAGGTGATTGGTAATGATTATTCACTCTTGTGAGATGAGTTTTGGAACACTTAGGAATGTGAGGCAAGAGACTTAAAAATAAGAGAAGGCATAATTTTTTACACAACTGCATAATTGTGAAAATCAGTGTTGTGGTTCATCATGTAGGCCAAAAAGCTAAGTAACAAGAACAATGTACCTTTTTGATTTGGTTTTATTCACAGTTGTGTAACATTCCCATCAGAAATGTCTGGGTCAGCAAGAACACCCTGGGAGACAAGGGCTCATGGTTTGGAAACAGCTGCTGAGAGGAGCTTCTCTGGATGCACAGGGAATGGAGCTGCAGCTCCTGGAGAGCTGCAGACAGAAGGGAGTAACAGGGCTCCAGCTGTGGAAGCAATTTCCCAGGGAGCAGAGGTGAACATGCAAAGTCTGTGACAACTCGAGTGTTACCAAGTGATGTTAAAAAGTGTCAAAGAAACATCTGTTCAGTGAAAAGGAAGGGCTTGGGAGAATTAGTTGTAAGACTGTCATTTCTGTTCTATCTTACTAAATCCTGGGAATTTTTTAATGTATCTGCCCATGGGTGTATATTTAAGCAGACAGGTATTGTAGGTTTTGTTTTTAAACACTCTGTTTTATACTGGAGAGCTTGGGGGAAAGTTACAGGAACAGATACCTTGGAAGTCTTGTTGATTTAGGATTAATTCTGGCACAGGGCTAGCAATAGATACTTTGTCCTATCCGTGGGCCATATTAAACACAACAGCTCAGAAGTTTGGAAGTTTCCAAAATCCCTGTTTGGGAAGTCCCTAAACTGCTGGTATGTGGTGTCTGCCTGCAAAAACCCTTGTGACCTCTCTATACCACTGCTATTGCAAATCAAAGAGCTTCCTGGGAGTCTGGTGATAATTTGTCTCCCAATGGGAGAAAATTTTTTAGTTATTCTACCTAGGCCCACACTTTGTTGTGTGTGTGTCAACTGGCCAAGAGGAAATTGTGGAATTGCCAGGGATTTTTTTTTACCTTACAAATCTAGTCTTGATGATGATCTAATCACATTCACAATCTACTTCAAGCAGCATAGCAGCTGTCTTCAAACTAGATTGAAAATATTTATAAATAATTACTAATCCTCAGAGCCATGTGAATCCAAGTAGTTGGAGTTGTTCAGACTATAGTATCTGTGCCTCCATTCATAGAGAAGACACATTTTCCTGAATGATCTTTGTGTGCCAGTGTATAGAATCATTAAGGTTGGAAAAGACCTTTAAGATCATTGGTCCAGCCATCAATCTAGCACCATGTTCACTGTGTCCTCAAGTGCCATATCCACACATTTTTTGAACACTTTTAGGGACTGTGACTCCACCACTTCCCTGGGCAGCCTGTTCAATGCTTTACAAGCCCTTCTGTGAAAAATCTTTTCCCTAATACGCAATCTAAACCTCCCCTGGCACAACTTGAGGTGATTTCCTCTTGTCCTGTTACTTCTTACCAAGCCCTGGTCAGCTAAGTGTGGTCAGTCCCAATCAGTCAAGGATGATCAGTCCTGATTTTGGTCTGCTGAGAAAAATGGGAACTGACTGCAGTTATGTCCGTCTCATTAACATCCAATCATATTGATAACTGAGATGATGTTTAAACACAACAGTGCTTACATTGCCATGTAGGAGTGTCTGCTGGCACTGCTAAGCTATAGCTTACACCCTTAAAGAAACACAAGAGAACAGGCAAGAGGTCTGATGGACTTGTCAAGTGGATCTGTCTCAAACTGAAGTGACCATAAAGCAGGCTAGGCAGGAAACTGATAAGATGAATGATAGCAAGTCACAGGGACTGGATGGTTTTCACCAGAAAAGTTCTGAAGCAGATGAAGGAGGAATTAGTTGAATTGGTAAGAGTTGTGGAACCTTCAGCTTTGCTCTCCTGCAGAAAGGCAGCAAAGAAGCCACCACCGAATATGATATACCTGGGGAAAGTCAGCACGTAAGGGGCTTTTGTAAAAATAAGTCCTGCCTTGCAAACTTCTCTGAGCATTGTGCTTAAGATCGGCTCAAAGTCCTACAAGGCTGAGACAGAAACCAGGCAGACACACTCTTGTGGAAGGTGACAAATGCTCAGGATTATGGAAAAGGTGAGCAACATTCTCAGCTTGCCTAGAGCCAGACCAGACTTCAGCTTTTAAGTAGCCATGGTCTGCAGCCCACTGACGCACTGCAAGTGCTTGTGTAGAGTTCTACACTGTGAGGTGGAGCAGCAACCATAGTGCTCTCAACCAATCTCAACATTTTGGCTTGGTAGTGGTTTTTGTTTTGTCCTCACATATTTTCTTGTATTTCTAGGTTTTTGCTTATCTCAGCTGAAATTTACACATTATATTGAATGTTAAGCACACATTGGAGAGGTTCAGATGAACATGGGAATAAAACATAGCTTATGAATTCAGAGATGTTGCTTTCTGAACCAACAGTGTTGGTGTGAAGTGTTAAACACGTACTCAGTTGCTCAGATTTTTTTCTTTTTTTCCTGGGTTATTATATTTCAGTCTAATTCTTTGTTGGTTTTATGAAGTCAGTATTTCAGAACTAGATCTAAGTGATACTTGCTTTTGTCAATAATTCTTTTCATTGCTGGAAGCATGCAATTGTAGTTTGAAATTGAGTAATAGCAATCATTTAAAAGGCGGGTAGTTAAGAAAATGAGATTGAATGCATCATAGTACAATTGAGAATTTTTACCTAATCATATACAAATTTCTGACAACTGGAATAGGTAAAGTATAAAATATATAATAGATGGGCTTAAACTACACATACTATTTTAACTCTACTGAAAGATTTTTTAAATCTAAAAATAAGCATTGTTTGATTAGCTAAATACAGAGTGCTCCTCTTGCTCAAAGACTTGCTTATGTCCCATGGGAGGAACCATTCCTAGACTGGGAAATGATGCTTTAAAGAGCAATTCTGCATTCTACAGATAATTAACTGCTCACATGTACATTGGGTGACTGCAATATTTTGAATTTGGACTCTGTTCAAAAGCTAATTGAATAATGAGCCTGATTGTATTTTTGTTGTACTCTGTTGAACTTTTGCTCTCGGCAGCAGCTCTTGTCGCATTTAGTAAATCGGGTCCACTGAGTTGCTGAATCCTTGCCAAGGTTTCATTTTGAGGTGAAGAGCAATGTACTGTCATCATTCTCTTAAAATTGTCTTCTAAAGGGAGCAATCAGTGTATATACATCCACATACATCTGAGTATACAACAGTGACAAAGGAACCAGAATTGCTGTCATCTGTTTTCCTCTATTCAGTGAGCACAATCCCTGCTTCCTCTGCTGTTGTAAACCGCAAATTTGGAAAAAAAAATTACCTAGCCTTTCAATACTTGAGTATGTTTAATTAAGTGGTCTGAGAGCATGGCCAAACTCACACAACATACATATAGTCAGGCACAATTCTTTGTAGTTAAATCTTTCTCATTAAAGTTTCTTTAAAGCCAAAATGGAACATTACCCCATTAGGGTGGATCCTTGGTCTGTATTTCAGCCTTTAAGTTGCTGTTGCAATCCTGATCAGAAAAAAAAGCATGATCTCTGGGGCACACATTCCATCTACCATAAACTTCTATCTCACTTGAAGAGTGCATATAGGGAACTCCACACAATAAGTTCTGCCAGCTTGGTAGGGAGGCAAGACAGAATTTCTCTTTAGAGCTCCATAAATATTCCCTTTTTGAAATTTTCAATTTTTTTTTTTTTTTGGTGCATACTGCTGCCACTAGAAGCAATGTCATTAATTGTCCCAGAAAAAAAAAAAAAAAAGCAATATTCTCACAATAATTTTCCATAGAGTTAATTTTCAAGATGAAACAGCTTGGAAGTAAAACAACAGCAGAGTGCCTGAACAAAAAATTACTTAACAAACTGTTCCTTATAACAAGCTAAGTTGTTTACACTGCCCAAGGGAATATGAAAGGGCTGTATTTGTCAGACTTTTCAGACTGTTACCCTAGTTAACAAATCTGTGGTCTCTCTGTAAGGAACTCACTGGTCATGATGGCATAGTGGGGGTGTGTACTAAGGCACCAATTGCAAGGACATTTTTGTTGCCTGTGGGAGACGTTAATGGCCATTGACACGACACAACCACAAATACTAGGTTTTCACTCAGTTTTCATCTTTTGACTTCAGCCCTCTTAAGGTAATGCATATGTGGGAGTGTCAGAAACTCTTTTGTTCCAGTTGAAATAATTCTAGGTTCTGAAGGTCAGCTAAGAGATCTGTCCAGGTGGAAGGATTCCACTTTAAATTGTTGTTCATTTTATGGCAAACCTTTTCCACATCATACATGCAGGATAATTCCTGGTTATCTGTGGGTAACACAAGCCCCTAAGCTGCTATTAAAATTACATTAAAATGTAATTAAAAGCTAATAACTTGAATTGTTAATTCTGTACTGGTTTTGGTAGGCATAGAGTTAAATTTCTTCATAGTAGCTAGTATGGGGCTATGTTTTTGATTTGGAAGTGAAAATAGTGTTGATAATACAGGGATGTTTCAGGTCTCCCTGGGCAGTACTTACACACTTTTGTTTTTTACACCATCTGACCACTGAGGAGGTTAAGGGTGCACAAGCATTTGGGAGAGGATAGCCAGGACAGCTGACCCCAGCTGACCAAGAGATATTCTAGACCTTACCAAATCATGCTCAGCAGTAAAGACTGGGTGGACATTTGCCAAGACTGCCATTGCCAGGGGACTGGCTGGGAATCAGTGGGCTGGTGGTGAGCAATTGTTTTTTGTTACATCACTTGTTGTTCTTGGGTTTGGTTTGTTTTCTTGACTCTGATTTTTTTTCAACATCCCTTTTTTAATTATTAGCTGACATTATCTCAACCCATGATTTTTCTCATTTTTACCCTTCCAATTCTTTCCCTCATCCCATTGGGTGCAGGGGCAAATACATGGCTGTGTGTAGCAGAAGTGCAGGCCAGGGTTAAACTGTGACACCATCCTAGGAGCTTTATGTCAGGATTTACATAACAAGGTATCATGATGTGAAATACTCTGGCTTTTTCAATCCACTGTTGATTTACTGCGCTTATGTGCCATTTCTGGCCTTCTGCCTTTGAGAAGCAATACCTCTCTCTGTAATGACACTATAGTAAGTACCACATCTCTCTTTAATTTTAAGTACTGCTAGGACTCTTATTAGCCATGAAGGTGTATCATTCTAAGAGGAGATGGATAGCTGGCTGTTTAGACTTCAAGTATAAAACATCTCCTAAGATCAAGGATCAGTGTAGCTGGGATAGCACAATAGTTATGGAGGACTAGAAAAAAATTCAAGTCATTTGAGATATCTAACTTGAAAACAGGGTAAAAAGGAAGTTCTTTACTTTTTAGGAGTTCTTTTATTTTTTTAGATATGCACATCCTAGGAAAGCATCTCTAGCCCCTAAACCAAGAGGTTTTGTGTAACTGTTACATCTCCAAGCTAGCCTTTGCTTAGGAAGCTTAACTGGCTCTTACAGCATAGAATTAACCACCCACAACCTTTTGCAGCATGTTATTACTTGTTCATCTGTCTAGCACAACAACAACAACACTGATGCTTTAAATATCCACAATAATGAAGAGTCAAAAAATCTGTGCTTCTGCAGGCTCTCACCTGTAAAAAGAGTCCTTCTTTTGTATTACAATTGTACAGCCATAAGACAAGATGTAATACAGAATCTCGCATAAGAATAATTGGTAGGAACAGTATATGTAATGTAGGATGCAAGCATTTCATAAATCAGTTCCCTAAAGCAGAGGCTTTGTTGCTGGTATTATTTTTGTAAACATGCCATTCCTGTCCCTGCTGCTCTGATGCTAATGGTTGTAAAGAAATTGTAAGCTAAAACAGTGTTATTTTTAAAGCTTTCTTTAGTTCATTTTCACCTACTTACAGTAGAGTTGGTCCGCTGTGCACTCCCAGAAATGCATCATCATCGATAACTTTGAGGTATTTGTTCTTGTGCAGATAGCTGCAGAAACAAACAAAATACAGTGATTTGGAAGTAGTTATCCATAGGTTACTGAAGATCTTGAGTTTACTTGCCTGCACAGATGTACAAAAGCAATATGTATAAAGGCCATCCATTCCCAACCACATACTGAAACATAATCAGTTACTTCATTTTCTCTGTACCCAAGAAACAAAATACAGGTTTTCCATTCTGAAAAGCAATTAACTTCCTCAACAAATACTTTAGTTTTGCTGATTTATTTATTATCTTTGTTCCAAATTTTTTCTCTCGCTGTCATACACATAAGGGGCACGTGCATATACTATCTCCAAGTACATATGTGTGAGGATGAGGTCAAATAGTTTTGTTTTCATTTGTCAGAACGGGATATAGGAAATTACAGATGGAACACATCATGAGCAAACAGGAAAACAATTTCCTCCATGTTGTGAAGTCAATAAAATTTTTAAATGCTTTAAAATCTCCATAGTGAAGTGGAAGTTTCTATATACAGGCCAAAGGTTAAGCCTGAAGTTTTGTTGTAAGAACAGTAAGGAAAGAATGTAATGTTTGGTACCCTGTTATAAACATTCACAAGTTAGCTTGCGATGTAGCTAGTAAGATAAAAAGTGCAATAGGAAGGTGTTCACAACAGATGTCAGAAGGTGTCTGTGAAGTTCACAGAGTTGGAAGGGACCCACAAGGATCATCAAAATCCAACTTTGGCCCTGCAAAGAACAGCCCCAAGAGTCACACCACGCGCCTGTTGTCTAAACACTTCTGGAACTCTGTCAGATTTGGTGCTGTGACCACTTCCCTGAGGAGCCTGTTCCAGTGCCCAGCCACCCTTGGGTGAAGTAGTTTTTCTAATATCCAACATAAACCTGTATGACAAAACCTCAGGCCATTCCCTCCTGTCCTGTCACTGGGTACTGCAGAGAAGAAATCAGTGTATTTCTCTTCTCTTTCCCTCATGAGGAAGTTGTGACTGCAGTGAGGTCTCCCCTCAGTCTCCTCCAGGCTGAACAGACCAAGTGACCTCAGCTGCTCCTCATACATCCCCTCAAGGTCCTTCACCATCCAGCCCTCCTTTGGACACTCTCTAATAGTTTAATATCTTTTCCTATATTGTGACCAAAACTGCTCACAGTGAGGCTGCACCAGAGCAGAGCAGGACAATCCCTTCCCTTGCCCAGCTGGCAAGCTGTGGTGTGGAAAAAAATTAAGTTAATATTCTAATCTTGTCCTGGTTGAAGTCATTGGCAAATTTTTCATAACATTCATTGGATATAAGTTTATATTGATCACCATAGTAAGAAATGAGAAGTAAATGCACTTCATCTGGGTTACACAACAGAAAGTCTTAGGGAGCCAAATAATGCTTCTGGCATGCTATTCATTGGACATTACTCATGCCTTAAGCCTTGTTTCTTACAGAGGAAAATAGTTTACATCACCTTCTTAGCTGTTGCTGTTTTAAATAAGCTTTCATTCTTTATTAATATATGGCATTCTAGCATCACCTGGTGTTTGTGTTTTCTGAGAACTGATTTTCATATTCTGTAAATGGCACATTATTGTTCTGATCATTTCCTTTAGTGTGCAAATTTCCTTATGATTTTGTCTGCAAAACGACTACAAAAATTAAAACCAGAGCAACAGTTGAGAATTAATCCAAGATTTCAACATCTAGGTTGTAGTGTTGAAGGACACAAAAACCTGCTTAACCTAATAAAACCTGTCTGCTTTAGTAACTAGACGCTATTATACAACCACTTAATTACTTGTCCAATTTTGAAATATTTTCCCCTGATGTTTGAGTACCATAGTGACTAATAAACCTGAAATACAATAGCTGATATGTCTGATAAAAGTTACAAATAGAAACAGCTAGAGACTTTGGGAAGTACACAGCCATGTGTTACTAAGGAGGGGCTGCGGTGTTAGCTGCCAGTTTTCACATCAATGAGTCAAGCCCATCAGAATGTACAATTTCCTGATGCTAATTGGTTTCAGTTGCTTAGGCCCTTTTATTTTGATAGGTACTGCTTTTAGATGGAAAGAATAAGGCTTTGGTAAATACTAATTTCACAAAAGAAAGCTCATGTAGAGTCAGTTCCTTCTGAAAGTGCCATTAATCCTGCTGTTACTGATAGTTAAATGATACAGAATATCATTAAATTCCCTGTAGAAGAGAAAACCACAACAGTGGTATAACATGTCTAAACAAATCTTGGAAGTTTTAGAAATCACATTGTTGATGTGTAATATCTAGCTTCAGTGGGGACACTAGAAAAATTGTAATTTTGGAGAGTTGGTGGATGGCAATCAGATAGACATGAATACCCCAGCGCAAGCTGCAGGAAATCTGTAACAGTAGTGCAGAATCTGGAGTAGAATATGCTGATGTTTTTATAATGCTCTACATAAATGAAGGCCCTTTTTCATGTTTTTCAATCCAGTCAGAGCAGTAAAGCACCTATAGTTGTGTCTAATAGTCTCTATCTATGGGGGTCAGGGGTAAGTAGGAAGAATATTGCGTTAAGCCTCAGCCACACCAGAAAACACCATGAGTGCAGGATGCTCAGCAGGACCTTCTGAGAGCACAAAACACCAACAGGACATTTCAAGTGCTATGTAAATTATATGGATCCAGCTGGGTTATGAAATGAAGGTTAAAGAAAGGGAGAACAGGCAAAACAGATGCAAGTGAGCAGTACTAAGGATTCATCATATGATTTTTCCACACAATTGTTTATCTTAACTCTGAGCTGTGCCAAGCATTATAAGTGAACCCTGAAAGTATATATTAAAGTAAATATATTCTTTTGGAGTTTATTTTTTTTATTAGATTTTGAGATTGCACACTTTCCACTTCAGTAATTTAGATAGTTCTGTAAAAACTCATCACAAATATATTTTGCCATTTGCTGAAAATATCTTTTTAAAAAACTCTTCTTTCCTCACCAATTACCTTACAGAAATAAACATAGCAACAGCACTGCTTTGCAGGAGTGATGCAGTTTAGGACTTTAATGATGGGTTAAGATGAGGGATTCAAGTGTCAGATGAATGCTTTCAGTAAAAGTATCACTCAGCCCTTCGTTCCTGGTTCCTGACTTCCCTGTCCTTGTAAAACTTACACAGCAGTACTGTGCATCCTTGTTGGATGACAAGATCACCTAGGTAGTGCTATTAATCATTATGATAATGGAAACTCTTTATCCATGGTTTTTCACCTTATACCTGCATTAATTTTTTTGGCCCCTTTTAATTACATAGGCATTTTAATACAGCAAGAGTAATAGGCATAATGCATAGTAGAAGATAGCCTCCAAGATTCCCAAAATGTCTTCTGATTTATGGATGGAGCATGAAGTCTTTGAATAATTTGCAAAAGTTTATTATTGTTTTTGATTGTTTTGCTTTGTTAGTACTTTTGTCCTTGAGATAGTCATTCAAAACACATTCAAATTTCCCTCATCCTCTTTCTATTAGTTTATTTTTGCTCCTATTTTTGTTAAATTCAAATGCTCTTGGATCAGACCCAGAGAAAAACAGTTTCTTCCTTCACTATAACGTGGTAGATAAACAGGAGTTCAAATTAGAAATGTCAGAATAGAAAAAATGAAATATTTGCCTCTTACATTAACTTAATGCTGCTGCTAGAAACAACAAATCTCCAAGCTTGCACTTAGCAAAATTATACTTTATCCTGTTGTAAGGTAACCAAACTACTTCAGAAAATTAGTTTAGAAATTTCAGTGTAGTTTATCAAACAGATAAAGTCTTTACCACTCATGTTCAGCTCCCTTGTTTGCCTTATACTAGAGTAGTGCTCTGCTCCAAGTAAATGTCATATGACTTAATTAGGAGAAAAGTGTTTGTTGTAATAAACCATTTTTACTGCTGGTAGATAAACCCCGTGAACATATGTCTAGTTTTGGTTATTATGTTGGCTGTTTTTTTTTTTTTTTTTCTTTTTAAATTTGACTGACTAGTGCATCATAGCCAGTCTCTGGTAGGATTCACTTAGGATCATAAATCGTAGAATGTGTCAGGTTGGAAAGGACCCATCAGCATGATGGGGTCCAACTCCCTCCCTTGTCCTTGCAGGACAATGGAAAACAAAATCATGACCATGACCATCATCCAGATGCAATTTGAACTCTGTCTTGGTGCTGTGACCACTCCCCGGGGGAGCCTGTTCCAGTGACTGACCACCCTCTTGGTGAAGAACCTTCACCTAATGTCCAACTGAACTTCCCCTGATGCAGGTTCATTCTGTTCTCTTGTCTCCTATCGCTGGTCACCAGAGAGAGATCAGCCCCTGCCCCTCCACTGGCCCCCTTGAGGAAGCTGTGCGCTGCCATGAGATCTCTCCCTCATGTTCCCCTTCTCCAGGCTGAACAAGCCAGGTTACCACAGCCACTCCTCAAGTCTTGCCCTCAAGGCCTTTCACCATCTTGGCTGCTCTCCTTTGGACACACTTAAAGGTTTGATATCCTGCGTATATTGTGGTACCCAAAACTGCCCCCAGCACTGGAGGTGAGGCTGCCCCAGTGCAGAGCAGAGCAGGACAATCCCCTCCCTTGCCTGGCTGGCCATGCTGTGCCTGATGCACCCCAGGACAGGGCTGGCCCTCCTGGCTGCCAGGGCACTGCTGACTTGTGCTCAGCTTGCCAGTGACCAGGACCCCCAGATCTACTTCTGTGGGGCTGCTCTCCAGCCTCCCACTTTGTATGTATAACCAGGATTACACCGTGCCAGATGGCGAATCCAGCAATTGTTCTTGTTAAATTCAATATAGATGGTGATAGCCCAGCTCTCAAGTCTGTCCAGATCTCTCTGTAAAGCCCTCTACTCTTAGCCTTAAAAAATACTTATATATCTTTAAAGAATACTAATTACATTTTTTTTTTCCTAAAAATAAGCAAACAGTGTAGGGAGATAGAACATAAGTAAATAAAAGTAGTAGAGAATGTAATCTTACCCCCTAAAGAGTTGCTGCTGAGCCAATTATTAACGATTAGGAGCAGGCCTGATTTTAACAGGCCACAGCTGCAGCCAGTAAGAAGAGTGTTTTATAAAAGAGTGGATTGGTTGGTTGAAGGGAGCTGGAGTCAGCTGGCTGCTGTGAGAAGAAGGAAGAGTCAGTGCCTAGAGGAGCTGCCAACAAGAAACATCAAGGAGGTGTGAAACTCTAGCAATATGGAACCCTTGCAATGTAATGACAGTAGAACCTTTGCAATATAATGACAACAAACAGTATCTACAGAGGCTAGTATGTGCTGTCTGCTTCTCTCCTTCCCAGTTCAATAAAGTAGATGTTTAGGACTCTAGATCTTCTAAAACTACATTTTCCTTTGATTTTTTTTAATAATAAGAAGAATTCCAAAGAAGACAGAAGCAATAGCACCTGCGTACTATGAGAGAAGCATAAAGAAAAATTGCTACAAGATAGCATCCAACCTGTGTTTTGTCAAAATGTAAGTGGAAGAGCCAACATAGTTAATATAATGGCCGAGGCATGGAAAGTTTCTGAGTATTGCTGCATGCAGCTTAGAGGGATTCAGTCAAGACACTGGCTTTATTTTTGCCATATTTTACATCTTGCGATTTCTGTGGGCACTAGTACAAGCACTATGTCATCATGGCAAACTTCCTTTCTCATGTGAAAGTTCAAAGTAACTGAACTAGTGTGAATAAAATCAAATCTATTCCAGATCTTTGGTTTAACTCCAACCTTCCAGAGTTTAAGAAGTCTAGCTAGCTGCTAAGATAAAATAGGCGGTTTGGAAAGATTAGGACCATGTGAAGGATGCTCTTATGGAATTCTTATAGAATTTAAGCCTAATTTAAAATAAAGTACTAAAAATAATCATATCCATCCTCATGTCTCTCTGGTTAATTTAAGAGCTCACAATGAAGAAATCTCTTTACTCACGAGAGTGACAGAGTTTTTGGTCAAACCTCTGTAGGACAAGAGTAAGCTCTGCCAAAGTGAATGGAGTCTCTAGAATTGAGATTTATTCTCTCTTAATGATTGAAGCAGATGATTTTGGGTATGGTGTAAAAAGGATGTTCACTCACTAAATATTATTTTTCCAGGAAATACAATAAGTTGCAGGGAAATATGAAAAGGTTGATTCATGCTTTTGAGATGTGCATCTCATTTCCAGTGTAAGTGGCTGCTTCCTCTGAGTTGCTCCCAGCACCTTACACCACTCTCTTTTTTGCAGTTAAGTGACACCTGTGAAAGAACTGCTACCATTATCAGTGCTACACTTACTAACACAAACAGTCTTGTAAAAAAAGAGCATAATTATCTTCCAAATTGTCTTAGAAAAGGTACTGATCAAACAAAGTTTTACTGTAGCTTCAAACCAGGACAAAACTCACAATGGAATGACTTGCCATAATTTTTTTCTGAGCTATAAATATACATACTAAATGAAAACACACTGCAAAAGACATTAAGCAATGATACTGTTATTGCTGGCTGAAATTAACATCCTCTCTTTGCTCCTTTAAAGTAATTAAAATAAGATAGGTATTTCAGAGCCTCAAATAAGCAGAGAAGTTTGGATTTTTTTCTTCTCAAAGAAGAGAATTACCTGCTACTTACATAGCATCCAGATTTGTCCCATTAAAAGCATGGCCTTGAATACTGGTAAAGCCATTATTGTAGAGTTTACTGCAAGCAAAGAAGAAATTACATCAGTGTATTCTGGGCTGCTTCAATACATGAATACCTAACATCCTATGCATCATTTTTCTTTGCAGCAGCACATTCATGGATGGGTGAAGTTTAATCTCTTGAAGAAGCAGTAGTTACTGTGCAAGGTCAAACAGATGCCCAGAAGTGCACCTGAATCAAGGATGCCATGTGGCAGGTGTGCCATCTACTTCTTTTTACAGCAATGATAGACTAAACCACTTTGTTATGATTTTCCCACTCTTAAACTAAAAGCAAGGAAACAAAATCCTGCTAGGATTGATTAAGGAAGGCTACAGGAACTATAGCAAAATTCTGGTTTTACTATCAGGCATGCCTTAAATTTTTAGAATTCATTCTTTTACTCCCTTAGAGCAAAAGGATTTTTTTTAGAATTTCTTTAGAATTCATCTGTTTGCATTCTAATGCTCTTCCTCCCAGTTCAGTTCATAACTCATTACAGTAATTTCACTCCCATCAGCTTTCTTTTGGCTCACATTGACTGACTTGCATTACTGAACTTTAAGAATTTTCTTTCAAATATAACTCTTCTGATGTTTGCCATCCATTAGTTTGCATGGTGTGTACCACTCAGGTTGCAAATAAAGTTAGACACAGTTATAACCCTGATGAATCTTTACAGGGAGAGAACTTTGCAGACTTTCTCCTTTGAATTTTTTTTTTAATATAAACATTCACTGGCACTAGGGTTGTAGAAAAACTACTTTAGTCAAGCCAGTTTAAAGAAAAGAGCAGGACTGATTCAAATAGCTGTCAAAGTACAGAATTTATGCAAACTAGAATATAGATACTGTCTGTCTGTGATGTTTCTCTGTTGCAAACTACTAGAGAGTAGGACAGGAGTAATTTTATTTTTAAGCATTTTGCCATAGGCAATTACCAGAGAGGTGATTGCCTTGTGACTTAAACTGGAAGAACTTACAGGGTTAGAGATTCATTACAAAGCCCATGGAAAGCATTTGCAGGCACTGAAGTCATATAAGGATTATCTGCAATTTCACTGAAAAAGGAGACAAAATATCACAATCAAACATCTGCCCAAGAGAGCGTCTGGAGAATAGCTTTGTTATTAATTGTTATCTGCCTTGACAATAAATAGAAGTTTAAAACATAATTATTTAAATTAATTAATTTAATGCATTTTAATATTAATATCTTATAAAATAAATAACATTGCTGTATTTATTATATTATAAATTTAAATTTATTTATAAAATAAATAAGTTTAAAATAATAACCTGTTAAATTATATCTAAGGCCAGAAGATACATGTAGGATGAAGAACTGAGCCTATTGCAGCACCCAGGAGTATAGCTCATGAGGTGAATGGGTTTTGTAGTTCTGGTGAGGTGTGCCAGCCTGTGTGATAATAGTGGCCAATGGCACAGACAGGGCCCTGGTCTCATGAGCCAGAGAATCAGCAGAGTGAGTAAGCATTAGCTACAGTGTCAATTAAAACACCCCATGTGGCTTAGAGCTGAAATCCTGCTCTCTAAATTCAGATGAATAAGGTATTACCTGATATCTTAGGACAGAGGCATTTTACTTTACAGAAGTGCATCTAGCACATCTTTTTCACTAGGAAGTGAAATAACTTAGTGATTCTTCTCACCTCTTGTCCAAAGGAGTGTTTCACTACTCATTTCTTAAATACTTTTTTTTTTCTCCTACTCTGCCTTCTTAATAAGTATGTTGGATCTTCAGACCAAAATTCTTTTGTAACAAAAGGGAGAAAGGAAAACTAAAGAGATTTACTATTGCTAAACTGGAGAAAGGAGACAGGAAAAAGCTGGTAGAAACAAAGGGTAGAACAAAGTATTTGATTGCTCTTTTTCTGTTTTTTCCTGAATAATAATATAGTCTGGAAATGAAATTATTGTGCAAAGGTTTCTTTTTCTTCAGCTTGTGGATTAGGTGCAGCCTAATAAGGCCCATGCATAAAGTCCATGGGCTGAGAAGTCCTAACAATTACCCATGTGCTAGAAATAGCTCAATTCCTTTTCTGTGCTACATTTGTGCATATATATGTACTGACACTGAACAGTACTACAACCATTTATATTCCAGGTAATTTTCCCTGATAGGTGGCTTCCACCACAAGTTATTTGGGTTGGACATTTTGCACATTGGTTCATTTTTTCTAAATAAATGTTTACTTGTAAGTTACTTGACCTCAAAGGCAAATAGTAATATAATGAATGGGTTTCCCCCAAGCTGTATCTTATTAATTATTTAGAAGCCTATTATTTTTCAAGAGCATTTTTCCTTCCCTTGATGGAAGAAACAAAAAGTCTTTCATTGAATAGCAATATTTAGAAATATATATCATAGAACAATCTTCCTTGAAAGTACAGCTCTATTCATTTGAAAAACTCTGTGCAGCATATAAGACCTATATTTATCTTCTGTTAGTTATCACTTATAAAAAATATTGAGGCAGAAGTAAAACAATGTTTTGGCTTTCTGCCACTTAGAAAGGAACTGAGATAGTTGGAAGTAAGAACACAGATGGTTGTATAAACTGCTTTGTTTCATCTAGCCTGTTCAATTCTTGGTTCTCTCTACTATGTAGGAGTAGATCTAGCAGAGTTTTCATAATCTAAGCTGAAGCCCTTCTGCTCTTTGAGAAACTCCTAATAGTTTTTAGGATGTAGTTACATCTCACTCAGAGCTCTGACTGGCTCAGGTTTCAATCTTGGAGGCTTACCAGCCAAGGTGAATGTGTGTTAGAACAAAGCTTATTTCTGGTCTCAGAAGATCCTTGGAAGGGAAGATCTCATTGCTTCCAGAGGTCTACACTTTTTAGCAAAACAAGCAGCATTTCTCTATTGCTCTGAGGTTCATCCTGCCCATGGCAGACCATGAATGCAGTGGGAACTGACCCTTCTCGACCCAAAACCACCTCTTAGCAGCACTGAAACCCAGCCTATGCTAGATCATCAACCACATCTTTGCAAATCACCTTCTAACATAGCACACCCTCATTTTTAATTGCCTTTTGCCTATCCCATCCAGCATTCTCTTCCAGCTGAAAACTGCTACAATTTAAGATTTCTCTAACTCCTCTCTGGGACCAAGAAGTGACCAAGATACTTTTACCTTGTGTCAGCCTGCAAGTCTTCATCTGCAGCACTCTTCCTCCTCAGCTTGATTACAAACTCAAAATGCTGACTTAGATTAATACAGGTGGATATTGTTCTGTGCTTTTTAAATACAAAGAAACTCCTGCTTATTTTAGAGTTCAAAGCAGAAACTCTTTGTTTCTGAAATACCTTTAAGAATAATAGTGGGAGGCCTCCTTGTCCCCATTTGCATTCCTATTATTTTTCTTCGAGAAATTGGTTCTACAGTTTGCTTCACCATGCCAACATGAAATTTGTTAGAATAATTTTGATAGGATGGCTTGATGTTAGAAGGATGTATGCCAGCTCAGGTCCCATGTGTCACACTGCTCTCACTTCATATTAATTCAGGCATTGTGAAACCAAAATAAAAGCAAAGGGCCTGTAGGAGTTGTGTATCATGAATGTGCTGTGAGTGTCCATGTCTCTAATTCAGGTGAAATGTGTAGTGCTAGGGGAGCTGGCATTTTCCAGATTTGGTGCTAATGATCATTGAAATATTGCTTTAGGAAAACCATTGTGTCAGACTTAAATGATATTTTTCTCCAAACCAGAAATGTTCATTATACATTTTCATGTGGTCTGAGGATCGGCAATATTCTAACCAGTTGTGAGGACAGATACTTACAGCAAAAAATTCACATCAAATGAATAGATTTTGTTGAGGTTTGGAAATACTTGAGGTCCAGTATTAAAAATACCACTGATAGAGAGGAGAAACAGAAGGAATTACTGCATCACTGAACAACAACGAGCAATGTAATTTAAAGTGTTCACAGAGCAGGATGGTTATTGCATCCTCTCTGTTGTCAATCAATTCATTTATAATCAACTGTCCAAAACAGAAGGATGCAAGAACAATATAAAAAATTCAAAATGCCAGACTTATGATAAATTATAGAATCTTAAAAAATCAGAACACATTAATAAGACAGCAGGTGGATCTGCAGAGGGAAGCATCTTGTAGGTTGATAGGAAGAAAATAATTAAAACTCTGGTTTGTTTTAACTTGAGACATTAAGACTCCTTCATTAGTAATAGTCTGGACCCATGAATCCTCTATTTTTCAGTGAGGCTAAGAGTTGTTCATATAGCTCTAAAAAGGGAAACTGTCTAAAATGTGAAATGCTTAAAGCCTCTTCTTTATGAACTCCTGTAGAGTGAAAACAATTGTACTCTTCTCAATTTTTAAAACTATTATCCTGAAATGGAATTTTTTACTACTTTCTTTTTTTTTTATTACTTTCACATCTATAGGAAAAACCTGGACAAATCTTTCCTTCTTGCCACTGCTACCCCACCATATATACACGGGGGCCTTTCTTCCAAATATTACTCAAAAACACAAAAGTTCTCTTAAGAAAATCATGGGAAATTTTCAGGATTTCTTTCTGTCATAGAGGTCATATGAAAATCAGGTGCTTATAGGTGAGCTTTTCACATTTGGCTGGCAGGTATGCTTTAAAACCTTGTGTAAATATGTTAGTAAATACTAAAGACATGTATATATCCATTTTGTCCCTTCTTCCCACTGTTTCCTACAAAAATGGAGTAAAGACAGCACTAATCATTAGAAAAGAGCTAGCTGTGGAATTTTGCTGAGGAATATTAGTGTAATTCTAGATATTTAATGGATAAGACAAATGGGAAACTACTGATGAATTTGAGAATGTGTTTTCTTTCTCACAAAAGTAGTAAGAGTTCCAACCCCTACCCTTTGCTGGCTTTCTGCCTTTAGAATAAAGCAACAGGGGAAAACCTGGCAGTCAGCTCCAAAATCAAATGCAAATAAAACTGCTATAATGTAAAGAGTAATCTATGAGATTTAAATACCAATTTGTTGCAGGTCTAAATACTTACAGGTATTTCAAAAGTGGGAGGTTCTTAAAGGCATCTGGATCTATGTAATCCAAGTTTCTAAGATTTCGAATTTCACTGTAAAAAGGGAGGAACACTGATAATTAATATTTAATAACATATCACAACAGAAATCAGCAATGTTATACTGAAATTCCAGGGATCTAATTCCTGCAACAAGCTTTTTTGTATTGGACAGCACTAGCTCAAGACCAGAGCAAACTTACAATGATGCATTATGATCTGGATAGGTGCCATCCTGGGACTGGCCTTTTGAAGCAAGGGGATAAGAAGTACCTAAGATTTCATTATGGATCCTTTGTCTGCATGGTCCTAAAATCAAAACAAATACCCTGTGGTAATGGCTGTTACTTTGAACATGGTGGAGTTTGTTTCTTCAATGTTGAGTAAAAAGAAGAAAAGTAAAACCTTTATTATTTGTATATAATAATCCTATCAATTACAGCCATCTATGTACCTTATAATTTTATGTGTAATTTTTCTGCTTACTTTCTTCATGGGTCTGACAGTATTTATACTAATTATCCTGTCTTTTACAGAGCTCAGTCCACTTAAATCAGCTTTGTTCTGAGACTTGAATGGCCACAACATTCACACATAACCATGCCCAGCAGTATAGAGGATAGCATATCTCTTTGCTATATAACAAGGCAAGACATAACATAGACTTCATTCCTTTTATCTTCTGTCCACAGTTAAGTCTTTAAATACTTCTACCCAAGAGAAAGCTTGGGCTGCAAATGGCTTTATAGTCTGCACATGTTGAAAAACCAGCCTGACACCAATCCCAGCTATGGCCATGATGGTGCTTTCTGTAGATGTGTTGGTGGGGCTGCTGCCCCTTCCAGCCACCGCCATCATTGCCTGGAATCACG
Organism: Calcarius lapponicus; assembly: GCA_039654755.1. Taxonomy (NCBI): domain Eukaryota; kingdom Metazoa; phylum Chordata; class Aves; order Passeriformes; family Fringillidae; genus Calcarius; species Calcarius lapponicus. The sequence continues at coordinate 43,075,195 of CM077468.1, read as the reverse complement.
ACTCTTCCTTATTTTCCTGAAATGTTTGTCTCTTCCCCTTAGTACAATTTCCCTTAATATTTCTAATTCTATTTTCTAGCAATTTCTTTCTTTTCTACCTAACAGCAGTCAGGCTGCACCAAGCCGATTCTGCCAAAATTCTCAGCCTTGAGGTAGATTCAATAGACCTACCAATTTTCATCTTTATTAAAAAAGCCCTCCCCATCACATGCAGACTTTAATTTCTTGGACTCTTTACTGATTCCAGCAGTTTTGCATGGATGGTTTTGCATGTTTGCAAATTTGTTCACCTTAAATCAGCTCTGGACACTGGTCTCATAACAGTGTTGAAACAACACTCAGCCTTTCTTAAAATTGAAACCATACAGAAAGAATGGTGCCAGGCTTCTTTCTGATACTAGCAGTGGAGCAGTGGGTCTGAAGAAAACATTTCTAGCTACTTATATGGAGAAATTTTATAAAGATGACAGATTTAGATGTCATGGTGTTGCAGGTTATGTGGGTGGTCTTCCAGCCTTAAGTCAGTCAAAGAAGGGCTGCTGCTGGACAGAGACCCAATGGGCATAAACCAGTAGTATTCAATTTACCATGGCCTAACTGTGCCAAGTAACCTATATAATATAAAATCATAAAATTGGGATTTAAAACTACCTCTGGCTCTGGAATTGTTTTAATAGGATAAAATCAACCCAGACAATTTGTCTAAGAAATAGAAGCGGGAAAAGAGACAGAAGTTAGTAGATCAATCACTATGTAGACACTGGTACAAAGATTTCAACCTCTCCATATATTTTTGTACTGGCAAAACAGTTCTGCTTCACCTTTCTGCATCAGTTTTCTCTCTGTTTACTAAAACACTGCAGGGAAATGAGGATTACCCTTTTACTTGAATGTTAAATTGATGTCATTGATCACTCTAGTACTGCTACTGTAGTGCTGCATTCAACTATTCTTCACATCTGTTAGCTACTTTGAACTGTAGCTGTGTTTCTGTATTTAAAACAAATCCTCTCAGTGTCAGTTTCTTGGTTCTCTCCAATTATTTTAGCAGTTATGTAGCTATCACATTCCCAACAGTGGAATTTTCTTCATAAACATTAACTGACATGTTTTTTCCATCACTGACTGCTTTCAAAATGTTGGACTTGTGAGCTTCCTGGCCTGATAATCCTCTGTGGACCAAGCATATTCCAGGGAAAGACAGTCTTCAGTTCAGCCTTTAGCCTGGAAATGGATAATGCATTTGGAGCATCAAAGAGTCATCAGGTTTTGGTTTGTTGCTATTCATAGCATTCTGCCTAAATTATTTGGATGAGGGTACTGGAAATAAGAATTCAAAATCAGCAGATGGTACTAAACTTAAAAGAACAAAATAATGTAATGAGATACAATTTTGATTTATTAAGTAATTGGACCATGAGAGGACATTTGCTGATTAAACAATGCAAATTAAAAGCTAATTAATCTGGGAATAAAATATTTTAAACAGCCAGATGAGGCAGCACAGTAATGAGAGAAAATCTTAAATAATGTGAGTGAGGCAATCAATATGTTTCAATTAAACGCTGGGAAAAGGTTTATATCCCTGCTGTTCAATTTTCTTGAACTGGTAATTTTTGGATTCAAAAAGAAGTATGCTTTAATATATACTGTATTTATACCTGCAATTCATCCTACTCTTTGTATTGCAGAGGTGCCTTAAAGCCCAAAAGGAAGAAAAGGGCCATTGTGGAGCAGACAGCCAGGCTCAGAAGTGTCTAGTCAAAACAGATGAGAGAGGTATAAAAATAAAAGGTGATTTGACAGAAGTGAGTGTTACACTTGAGAAAAAATGAGGACAGAAATCAAATTTTCCCTACTTCTAGTCCAGTCAAATGTGCCTCCTGCATTTGACTGGCCTGAATATGTGGCCACTCATTTTATCTGGGTGAAAAAGAGAAAGACTTGTGTGCTGTGGATAAATGTAGGTAACACCAAGGCAGCCATGATGCACAGCTGAAGTGCAAAGAGTAGATTTATTCCATCATCTTGCTGGCTGGAGGGTTCAAAAAAATCAAGTAGAGACACACAGACTGCCAGGCTCACATTAGCAGGGGCAAAACACAGTGGGGCCTGAGTGCTGCCTTACATATCAAAGGGGGCCTGGAACATGTGCACATCTTCACCGGGCTGTGTTTTACAATCTCTGCACTTCTTATCTACTTTCCCTGCTTACAAAGAGGCCCCAAGTCTATAAGAAGAATGCTTTTAAGTCTTTCACAATTTTCTGTTATCTTGTGAGAAAATGTCACTTCTTCAGTAGACAAAAAAATAACCAAAACAAACACAGATACACTAATTCTCTGACACTGTTTTCTAACCGTCTCCTCGGTGCAAGATTGGTCTCTGAATGAAAACAATTCTCTCCAATTTATTTTTCTCCCTTCTTGCCAATCTTCTCGTTTCCAACCCTTTCCTCCCCACAGATTTTCATTTCCATTCATGAACTGTGCTGCTGTCCTTGTTTTAAATACTCAAACATGATTAGTCTTAGAGTTCTGGAAGGAATTCCTCTCTAAAATCACAGATTTAAAGGATATGTACTGCTCCATTAATATTGGAACCTATGAAGCCCATAAGGAGGAAGGATATTTGAATAATTCTGATCTCATCAATTAGCAGGACAAACTGCATTTCACAATTTCTTTTACAATAATCAGGCATGAGTAATATACTCAAAGACACATAAACATATGGTTCTAATTTTCAAGCTGTAATCAAAAAAACTGCTGTGGTGTAAAGATTAATCCCAAAAGGTCCATAAAGATAGAAGAGCAAGTTGATTATCAGTAAATTCATGAAGCAGGGTTTGCACTTTTATAATTTATCTTCTATAAATTGGAGAGTTGAAAATATTGAAACTTGTGAGCTTAAAAAGTTATGGTTCTTTGAAAAGCAGCTCTAGGAAAACTGTTAGTAGTTTAAGCTGCCTAAAATGCAAATAAAGCCAAAGAGTACTTAAAATGCCTAGTAAGCTAGTTCTCAGATATCTAAGTGTCTATGAGACCTGATTTTAAATTACTTTCAAAATGCAGCTTTAGAAAATAGAACAATCATGGCATACAGCAGTGTTACAATTCTGAGTCCTTCTGGGAATAAAGTGTTTTTAAGGTATAAGAAAACCTCAGACAGTTAGAAGGCATTTTACATATTTAAGTGAAATCTAAGTTTCATTTATCAGACATGTTTTTCATACCTGACTTGCAATATTGATACATTCTTGAGTCTGTTTAAGCCCAGAATTCAGAAAATGCAAATCTGGCTTTAGAGGAGCAATATAATCATGTTATGCTGTGATACCTACAAAGACTAAGCATATCCAGGTCAGCAATTGTGAAATACTTTAATAAGCTTTTTTAAAATTACTTTTAATGACCTAGGCCCCCCTCTCTACCTTCTGAGACTTAGTAGCTACCTTAGCTTTTCTCACTTGTTCATCTACTTCCATGTTTTATTCTCCCCCTGCAGCCAAACCATCCATGTTATTCCATCTGCATGCACCTGTTTGAGCCTTTGCACCAGTTGGCACCAGAAAACTGGCTTAGGCTCCCAACAGCCTACTCCCTACCTCCAGACTGCAGATTTTAACAAGATTGTTTGGCACAGCACTATCCCAGCTCTGAAATTCACTGCAGGTACTCAGCACTCCCCCACCAATCTCTTCAGTCTTCCTCTCAGGTGCTTCTCTCTTCTTCCTGCAGTGCTGGATCCCCTGGCCTGGCATGGTGAGCTGTCCAAGAGAAGGGCAGCCCTCGCCCAAAGGATGGAGGGGCGGCTCTGCCCTTGGCTCCATCTCCCTGCAGGGCTGCAAGCGCTCCCCCCAGCAGCTCTCCAAATGACGTCACATATATGAGGGCAGGCCACTTGAACCTTAACCTTTGGCCTTGTTCCCAAATGCTGAGAGGGCTTTTTATGTGGTTGAGTAAGAGGAGAATGCTTTGTGAGTTAGGAGAAGAGAGTAGGGAGAGACCAGGGGAGGGTGAGCCAAGACACAGAGAAAGGAGGGAAAAGAAAGAATGAGGTTCTGAGGTTCTGTTTGCAGGAGAGTTTCCCTGAGAAACAGAGACCTAATTACAACAGGATTTTATTTAATGTAATGTTACCAAGCTTCAGTTCTACTATTAAGGCAACTACAGAGAGACACTGATTGCTAATCAGACCCTTTCACAACTACACTTACAAAAAATACATACTTGTGTAATTGTATGAGAGAGACAGATCTGAATTTGTAAACAGACATGCTTAAAAAAGGTAAATACAAAAAGAAGAAACAAGAAACCATTGTGAGACCAATTTAACACAATTGAGGAGGAAAAAACCCAGCAGAAGTGTGTTCCTTATTTACATCTTCATAGAGTGGAAATTTTGCCATTAATTACCAGCAAAATGAGATGTGGCTCATTAAAATACAGCAGGTGATCAGTATCCTTAGTTTGCAGAAGTTGCTCAGTACTTGAAAGGCATGGATGCATAAAAATATGACCCTTATAACCTGTAAAAATATGCTTAAAGAGCTGAGGTCTGAAAGGAACAGAAAGACAGGGGAGAGGTACATGAACCAAATAAGGACCGAGAAAATGGGTTGCTGAAGATCAAGGCTGAAGTGCACTAACTAAGCTTGGCAGACAGATCATGATGAACACAGGATGCCTATTCACATAACACTTGGCTTAAAGCTAAGCATTAGTTTCTTCCTTCCACAAACACTGAATTTTCTCTTGAAAAGTTTTTATGTCTAAAAACAAATGTTTTGAAAATGAAACTGTGTGTATAAGTTTCAGTTAGGGTAAAAAGATTATTTATATAAAGCTGTACTTTATGAAAGTTCAAAGAAAACCAAGCTGTAAAAATAAAACTCTGTGAAATGACTTTTCAAAACTGTTAATCTCAACCTCCTTTAAAATACTTTGTGATAATCTTAACCTAGTATTATTTTACCAGTAATACTTTAAAAATACTATGTAAATGCATTAAATTAATGCATAGCAAAAGTTGCAAATTTATCCCTGTATTATCCTGCTGTTTGGAAGGTAAATCAAACTCAACAGTGATAGATTTTAACAAATCAGGAGTTATAGAAGCAATTCATAAAAATTATCAAACCTATAATTTGCTTTCTTTCACAGCTTATATGCAACTATCTAACTTGCCAGATGCTAGGATATTCCCTGATTAAATTATACATGTGCCTTACTTCCAAACAGAATTTATAAACCTGGTAAGTTCTTTTAAGTAGTAGAGGTGGCCCTTCCATGTGGGCTATCTGCAGAGTCTTGGGGTTTTCCTATAACTTTTGAGAGCAGAGTTCTGATGTCTTGTCCTGGGTAATATTTCTGGCTCTTGTGCAGGAAAAAAAAAAAATCTTGTATGTCTGTCTACAGTTTCTCTTGGCAGTGCTTTGTGAGAAATACAAGGGCTCCCACATTACCATACCCTTGTATAGTGGAGCAGGAAACATTCCCTCCATGGCCTCCCCACAAGGCTGTGCCAGGGGTGACATGAGGGTGTCATGAGCCTGGGAACTCTGCTGACTCCTGCACAGACCTGCAGCTTTCAGTCATGGACAACACATCCAGGCCTGGGGGATGGAGGTGGGTGTGATTTTGGAGCTTTCTGGAACATTTTATCTTTAATTTCTAATAAGGTGAACCACAAAAGAAGTACCATATGAGGAATTTGTAGTACATAGTGGCAGATAATTTATTCGTTGCTGATAAAATGTGCTGCCAGTAAATGTTTCACTAAATGTTCATTTGTGTTAAACAAGAAATTTTACAGACACAACAACTATGAAAGAGGAAGAGAGAACATGGACATGACAGGCTTAGAAAAAAAATCATCAACGTAACAGGAAATGGTATTATAACCAAAGGTAAGTACTGATATCACACCAAAGCCTTGCTGTGAAACTCAGGAATACTATTGGAGCATGTTGTTGGCCTGAAGTAGATCTCAGGATCCTTGCACTCTGCTTCTAGATATGCCAGTCAGGTTCATGTTCTCTTAAGAGGAGTCACACTTTCCAGCATTAGTTTCTCTCTTTATCTTCATTAGCAATAATTATATTTTTCTCCTGTAACTTTGTTAGTCTTTCTGATTCACACTGTGTAAAGTAAAAGGAAAAAGAATCATAGAAAATACAGCAGTGTTACAGCATCACCTAATTCAGTCTCTTTCTCTGAGTTTAAAGATTAAATAGATTAAATAGATCTCTGGAATTTCAGATCATACAGCCTTAAAGGCCTGCAGTGGTAGAGACAATGTCTCCAGGAAAACAATTCTAGTGTTTATTACCACAGGAATAAATACCAGCCATAGGATTACATTTCCTAGAGGCTGCCATGAGTCTCGTCTAAACTACTTTAACATTATTATTACTTTTTCAAACATTAGTGTGAAAATGGGTGGTAGCTTTCACTTCTTGCAACAACCTTAAAAAAATCAATCTGCCTCTAGCATGTTTTCTTTCTGGACACAAAAGACTTTTCTCTTTGACCATATTTTCTGGATCCATGGTGACCAACAGTGCTCTCACATGGAACCTCTGCAAACAAAAATCTCTGAAATATGCCAATATGTAATTCAGCTGAGCTTTATAACAGTGGCACATTTTCCAATCCCTCTTTTGAATCAGTAATGGAAACATGGAAGAGTACCAGATACAGGAGGGGGTCCTTTGGAGTTCTCTATTCAATACATTACATTCTCATTTTGACAGGGTTCTGATGCATGACAAGAATTCTCTGGATGCATCCCAGCAGTTCTGTAACTGCCCTTAGAGTGTCAATTGGTGTGGATTGGTCAGAACAGAAGAACAAAAAGATGCAGAAACGCCTTTTTCCATATTATTCTTATTCCATTTAATAGCCATATAAACACTCTTCATTTTAGTAGTGCACTTTCAGAATGATTACTTATTCTTCATGTCTCCAGATAGTGCCATTTTGCTCTGTGCTTTGCTCCTTCTGATTTTATTTCTTATGCTTACATTACTGTTTTACACTTACCTGCAGTAAATTGACAGAAATTGACAGTTACTATTTTATTTCAACTTGACATCAAGTTCATTATGCACTCCCACTAGTTTCTCAGTATGTTTACATTTCTATGGGAAGATACACAAGGGAACCAAAAAGATGTATGGAAAACAAGCACAATGAAATAAGCTCAAAAAAGAGACTGATTCACTTCACATTGTGGAGAAAGGAAATGAAAAAGGGAATATTTAGCTCCATAGGAGACAGGAATAAGGAACGTCATCAGGTATGTTATTTCCACACATTCCAAATTTATCACTGTATTCATTTATTTAATTACAGTACTTACATGTGAGTGACTTTGCTTAAACTGTTGAAGGAATGGGCCTCCAGACTCTGAAGTGTTTCATCTATAGAGATGTAACTAAACACCAGCAAACAGAAAAATAAACAAGTCTCAGACACTGGGAAGCCACAGCTAGTGCCCATCATGCCTCTTCATTTGTTGTCTCATTATTTTTCTCATCCAGCTATGATGACACTCAGAAAGAGAGCAGGATTTAAATCAGATCAACACTTGGCTGCAGCCACAAGGCCATCTCCCAGCCCTTATTTTTTTTCCTTCTCCCTCTCTCCACCTTTCTTTGCTTTTTTCCAACCTCAGCATCCCCTGTATTGTTGCGCACCAGCTGCCCCTGTTGTCCTCTGCTGCTGATGGGAGCAGCTTGGTGACACATGGGGCACTGCAGGAGAGGACAACCAGGAGCAGGTAAGGCACTGGAGACTGAGCTGAGGCTGGGCTGTATCAGCTGGCACTGGGGGCACAGGAGGTGCAGACACACGTGAGATGTGGGGAGCTGTGTGGTGGCATTGGCTGTGGGGCAGCAGTGTGCCCAGGGTGGGAAAGGCACTGCGCTACACAGGAATGGATGCACAGGGGAATTGTGATTTACATGGGGCTGCTGTCAGAGAGCACTCTGGGATGCTCCTTTGCGTGGAGAAACTGTGGAGAAAACACTTTGAGGAGCCACAGACCGGGTGTTTGTGAGATACTAGTGAATGTGACCCCAAAGCATCATCCTAAACCCAAAAGAAATGTTCCTTATCCTTGACCTTAAAAATACTGAATGTACAATATGTTCTTAAGTCAGCAGAAAGTACCAGGTGAATCCCTTTTACCAAGATTTAGTGTATTTGCCTTATTAACAGTGTAAACCAGAAATTGCAATTGTATTTGAATATCCTATAAAACCTTTATTCAGTGATGCCTTTCTGACAGGAATTAGCTTTGTAACTAAGCATGTAATTTAAAGTTTTTTCTTTCATTCATGTGGAAAAGCAGCACAGGGGGAAAAAAATCTCTACTTCTGGCTAGCAAGAGTACATAGCCATGCATTCATTTAAGAGAAATTGTAGCTCTAAAATTTTTGTTTAAACAAGGTTCATAAAGATGAGAACTAAATCTTCTATTCAGTACAGATTAAAAAAAATGTTTATTTGTGGAAATCATATAGTAGACACCATATAGCAAAATGGACTGCTGTATTTTGAATAATAAACACAGTATATAATCCCCTGTTGAAACTTCAGAACATTTTCTAGAAGAATTTGCAAAACCAGGAATGATCTGGTAATTTTCATTGCACAGAAATTATGGGCTGGGAGAGGCAAATGAGGTGTGGTACATTAGAGGCCAAGACATACACATAAAAGTTGTATTTAAAAGATAGGTACCGATTCCCCAACCTGAAGTTTATATCAAGAGGGTGGGAGTTCACGTTTTGTGGTAGTAGCAATGCTACAAGAAATATCCAGATGGACATTGACACTATTAAAATTTAAATTGCAGTGGAGCTTTTGGAGACAAAAAAAGGGCTGGCACCCTTTTATATTGAATCAAACTCTGTTCTAAACTTTTTATATATAATACTATACATCATGTGAGGGATATTCTTCCCTTTCCAAAAAAACCCTAAACAATACCCTATCTATCTGATTAAACTGAGATGGTAAATGAAGCGGCAGATATCAAAGAACAATTACTTAAAAGGATTTTAGGAAGTCTTTATTTCAGTATACCCGGATGAAACTATGGAATATGATAGATGAGGGGCACACACAGAGACACAGCAGGAGCCAAGGACCATAGACACTGGGGCACTTAAATTGTGAGGGTGTAAAACCCCAGGGATTCCTTTGTTCAGGGTCCCTCCTTGGAGGCACCAAACCCGGGCTATTTTGTTATTTAGTTATTGAATCAAGATTAAACCATTCAAAAATCTGGACATCCGAGACTTTGCCATGGGGAATGTGGGGTCGAGTTACTAATGGTGTGAATGTGACTCTCAGAGTGGCTCCTGGATGGTGGGACAGTCAAGTTTCTTTAACAGAGCCACTTTTATGGGATAAATGTAGACACAGCTGGTTCTGCTTCTGGGGACTCTATCCATGCTTGTGTTAGCACACAAAGGAAGTGACACAGTGGAAGTGCCTCTCACATCACACAAATATTAATGTTTTGGTGAAAGTCCATCTCTAGTCTAGAAATGCCTCTGGTCTCCAATGAGTTGTGCTCCAAATTATGTTGGCAGCTGGAAATAAATTTTTAGCCAGGACCGGCAATTGAATATGTTAATTTGTTATGCGTGATTTCCATTAATTCTCAAACTAAAAAATGCTGTATAGCTTTATTTATCACATCAACTTCAATAAAGGAGAAGTGGTCTTGTTCACAAATGCACAGAATGCCTTCCTATAACTGGTTCAGGTTATAAACAATCAAATTATTTCCTTCAGTTCTAAAATGTAAGTGGTGAAGTAGCAAAGGTATCCTAACATTTTCATTTCATAAATTTTTATACGCAAAGACAAAGTTCTGGAGAAGGAGAGTAATTTTTAAAAACTTGAAAGAACAGTATCAGAAAGTGAACAGAACTTACATCCTAGAGATGTTGGGGAGATTGGAAAAAGCATCACTTGGAATTTTTCTTAGATGAGTCTCCAAAAATCTCCTAGAGAAACAAAAATTTGGCAGTTAATATCCTCTGGTAGCTAAAATTTAAGATTAAAAAGTCCTTCACAGCTTCAGCTCTGCTCCAATGTTATGCTCTGATCTTGCCATGTCTCTGTGTTGCCATCTTTGCCTCATTTCTATTCCTGTTTCATTATGCGGCTTTTTGTTTTCTCTGCTGCATCAATCTAAATTGCAGCTTTCTGCATCATCCCTCCCAAGAACTCAGCAGTCAGTGGTGACAATGTACCTTCCAAAACTCCAGAGCATAGCCAGCACAACATATTTGCCCACTGAAGTTAATAAAGTATTAGGAGAATTCTTTTAATAATTTCAGGCTCCACAACAATATCCCATCCCTCATTCTGAGCAAGAAGTTCAGGCATGTCAGCCAAAATTGAATTAGAGCAATTGCAACTACCTTCCCAGAATTCTTCATTTTCTCTGTAATAAATAGTACATTCTTCCTCCTCAGACATCTGATGCGGGGGTGGCATATACCTTACCCGCCTGCAGGAGATTTCAGAAAAACCCACAATATTTAAGGAAGATACCTATCAATAGCTAAGCTTTTAAAAAAATGAATCTCCAGCAGACTCACTCCTCTAAATAAGAAAGGAGGAAATGCTTTTGAAAATCAGCCAATGATAGCTGTTAAACTTACAGTTACAACCTATTGTTTTTAATCTTTGGTTTTCCAATACAGTTTGGGAATACACTTACAGAGCACCTAGTCAATGAATAGTTTGAAGAATAATCAAGAACAAATGATAGACTTTTCCCCTAACTGCTATTTAACAACAGTTAAAGAAAAAAGAAATAAATTAGGATAATTTACTGATTCTGTTTTGTTTCATAATGCCAAGTATCTGATTACTACAATTATATTTGATTGACATAGCCAAATATATTATCATCTTGAGATTTATCAAACTTCTGGAACTTGCATACAAGAAATAAAACTGTAGAAATAGAGTTTAATAATAACAATATATGTAGCAATTCTCCAAGATTTTGTCTTGAATTAAAGTATAAATTAAGAGAATGTACATTCCTATAATCCCAAGGGAAGAATCTACTTCCCCAGTCTACCTTCTCTACTCCATATATTTGTTACAAGAATGAGTAAAGACATCTACTTTTCCAACAGTGGGTTGATGTTTCTCCTGACCTGAATACACCTGGCTCCAAACAATCCCCCAACCATGGGAATGTCAATTGGTTAAGAGGTTATGTCCATATAGATGTTATTTGTACATCCACAGCAGTATCAGTGATATTACTTGAGTAAGATATATTAGGGAAGTAAATGTATATTTTACATAGTTTCCTCTTCATTTTAAAAGAATTTTAAAATGCATATCTACAAAACACAAAAAGTAAATACACACCACCCAAAGAATTTCAGATTGAAATTATATATTTTATAATTTGAATAATCTCAACAAAAGCTTTATGTATTTTAATGAACTACTTTCCACCAATACAGGGGTAAAAATTTACCATATGTCAATATGAAACAGAGTTTGTCAATTTTACATTCAAAATTCATTTTTCTGAGAAAATTATAAGAAGCAGTGACCTTCTAGCTTTTTATATAAGAGAAATAAACATGACAACAAAGTAATGGCTAGGTAAACAGCTATTTCCACATTCAGTTCTAGTTTTTTATATCCAATTAAATCCAATACAAACAAAAATATATTTTTAAATGATTCTGAAATAAATGCATTATAGTCTTTCAGTTGTGCAAAAATAGCTATAAAAAGGCATTTCACATAGTGAAATTTGTGTTAAGCTTACCAGAAGATGATTACCACCTAGTGTCCAATGCTAGTATTACCAATGTAGTAGGAATGAAGGAATGATTCACACAGCAAAGGAACTCTGCAAGTAGGGCATCACTTCTGAATATGCAGGACTACATAGCTGCTTTCCTGCAACTAGCAGTCCAACAGAATAACATAAAGTGTCCCTCAAAACTGGCCTAGCCCTAAGAAATTAAAGAAACACTAGATTCCTTCAAAATGAAATTGTACAGGTCAGTGTTTGGGACAAGTAGGTACTGAAACTAATCTCTTACTGCTAATGTATCCTCTTCCTACAAACTGAGGTACATATGGACACTGTCAAACTGACGTGAGAGCATTTAGGTTGGTTACTTGTGAATTTATAGCAAATAGAAAGTGTGGAGCTTATCCTTGACACCTAATACTAATAAGTACTGGAGCTGATGCTTGCTCAATTTGCAATCACCCAGTGCTTCTGACTGGATTTGAGTATAAAAAGACTTTACAGGAAGGAATGATCCCATCAGCCAGTTTTCAGATGACACCAAGATGGGCAGGAATGTTGATCTGCTGGAGGGTAGGAAGGCTCCCTAGAGGGTCCTGTGCAGGCTGGAAAAATGGGCCAAGACACCTGGATGAGGTTCAGCAAAGCAAAGTGCCAGCTTGCTGTGTCCCCTCCCAGCTCCTTGTGCACCTCCAGCCTGGTGGGGTAGTATGAGAACCATAAAAGGCTGTGACTCTCTAAGCACTGCCCAACAGTAACTTACACATATTTGAATAACCAACTTTTTTTCCAGCACAAATACAAATCCAATCCAATCCATAGCACCATACTCGGTACTATGAAGAAAATTAACTCTATTCCGACCAAAATCAGGCCACTTCTCTGCAACTTTTTTTTTTTTTTTTCATTTGCTCCCAGGTCACTTAAGCCCTTTGCCTGGCAGTGCAGCCTGAGGAAATGGAGCATTACCTGGAGCAGAGGATAGACCAAAGAAGCACTGAAGCATACTGGACATACAGCAATCCATGGGATCTGACAGGTTGCCCCTAAGGGCAATGAGGGTGCTGGCTGATATCATTCTAAAGCTACCCTATCATCTTTGAAATACCATGGTGATCAAGCAGGTTATGTCTGAAAAAGAAAAGCAGCATGCACATCTTCCAGTGAGGCGGAGGATCTGAGGAAACACAGGCTAGTGGCTGCTATGCAGTTATTTTTTGTGTGCAAGTAATTTCATACATTTGAATGTCCTTTTGCAGATGCGATGTACACAATCAGAGGCAAAAAAAAATTCCTTTATTTTCATCTGTATTTCTATTTTAATAATTCCTAACAATCAGTTTGACTTTTTGACCTCTGCTGAGCAGCTGGCAGCAATTATAGGCACTTAGTGGTTCTCTGATTAAAAGCAATAGTAGCCAGCAATTACAGTCTATTCTTACTCTCTTTCCCTGTAGGAAGTGAGCCTCTTCTGACTGCTCTTTTCTGAAATTTCATGATCCCGTTTGAACTTTCTTGCAGAAATTTATAGGCTTTTAGTTTAATATTTCAGAAACACAGCTCTTCTCCATTGTAGTTAGACTACATTTTATAGCCAGCCATCATAAAAGTTTAAAGTTCAGGGTAAAAGAGGCAGCAGTACCGGGTTGAGGTCAAAATCAAAATTTAGTTCAAAAATAATGAAATGTGGTACATCTGTGGTCACAATGCACAAAAATATATGAGGGTGTAGTGTTTTAATATGGCAACTGGGTGAAGTCCCAGGCGACCAGAAAGGACAAAGCATTGTACCCATCTTTTAAAAGGGTGGAAAGGAGGACTGGGGTAACTATTGACCTGTCAATCTCATCTCTGTTCCTGGGAAGATCCTCCCAGAAGCTATGCTAAGGCACATGGAAAACAGAGAGGTGATTTGAGACAGACAGCACAGCTTCACCAAGGGCAAATCCCGTCTGACCAACCCAGTGGCCTTCTCTGATGGAATGACTACCTCAGGGGGACAAGGGAAGGGCTGCAGATGTCATTTATCCAAGGCTCCAAGTGCACAGGGCAAGGGAGGGGATTCTGCCCCTCTGCTCTAGTGAGACTCCACCTGGAGTACTGTATCCAGCTCTGGAGTACTAAGCACAGGGAAGATGTGGACCTGCTGGTGCAGGCTCAGTGGAGGGCCATGAAAATAATCAGAGAGCTGGAACCCCTCTCTTTGAGGAAAGATTGAGCTGGAACCCCTCTCTGTGAGGAAAGGTTGAGCTTTTCTTCTGCTGGGCTTTTTCAGCCTGCAGAAGAGAAGGCTCCAGAGACACTTTATTGCAGCCTTCCAATACTTAAAGAGGGCTTCTAACAAAGTTGGGGACACACTTTTTAGTAGAGCCTGCTGCAATAAGGCAGGGCGTTATGATTTTAAACTAAAAGATGGTCAATTCAGACTAGTTGTAAAGAAGACATTTTTACAATGACCGTGGTGACACCCAGGCGCAGATTGCTCATAAAGGTGGTAGATAAATCATCTCTGGAAGCATTCAAGGTCAGGCTGGATGGTACTCTGACCAACTTGATCTAGTTGAGGATGTCCCTGCTCCTTCAGGAGGTGGTTGGACTAGATGGTCTTTAAAGGTGCATATGTATGGGTCTGTACTAAATTATAGTATTAGGTTTCAATTCAATTATTCAATACTGTATTTATGTATCTACTTATTTGTGAGAAAAAAAATAGCTCAATCTTTTCATGTTGCGTGATTCAACCTTTCTTTGTAAAGAGAAATGTTGAATTTAAATGTCTATTTCTTTGCATTCACAGAGATGACACTCGCTGGCTGGAGTTCAAGAGAGAACTAATCTTCTTTAAGTATGTGTCAGCAGCTCATTGCTTACATTTAGGCTTAAATTGTTTACTATAGCTGCTCTCATTGCTTCATTGCTTGAGTCCATAGCATTGCACTTTGCAAAATCCTGAGTGTTGCTTCCCATTGATTTGAAAGGTACCAGGGCACTGGCTAGTTTGCACAATCTCGAATAGAATAGAAGGTGTTGACATAAAATGGCCTTTTGCAGATGGCTCGCTTCTCATTTTTGAGTAAAACAAGCTACTTTTTCTACTCTCTAAATTTTGGCTACCACATAGTAGCCACCTAAGTGTGGTTAAGAAGCTGCTATGCTATTAGCAGCTTCACAATACATATTGTTAATTTTTTGAGACTCTTTAATGTGTGTTCTGTGAACATAAGGATATGTAAAGGCTGAGTCAAGCAGAACACAAAAGCATGTTTAAAGTTGAGTTTTTAAGGAACTGAGACTGTATCTCATTTTCCCTGTTCCTGGTTTGGGAGATTAGCATTTCACAGTAGTCTCTCTGAACTGCATGTGGGAAGGTTCAGTCACACTTGGTGATGAAGGCAGATCATTTAGATATGTTTAAAACACTTCCTGAGACAGTCTAATTTTCAATATATAATTGAAATATAATATCACCTTTTATAGACTGTTTGGAGGTTCTGTAAACCCATGTTAAGGAAAACATCAAACATTTCTTGATTTTGCAAATATATAAACAGACTGTTTGAGTCAGATTCATGAAAAGTTGCCCTCTCCACTGATATTAGCTATTTGCAAAAAAAAAAAAAATCTGTAAATTATTCCTTAGTAGTCACATGGAATTTTTTTGGGGGGAGAAAAATTTAAGCTTTTTCTTTCCTTTTACAGATGTATCAATAAACTCTGTTTCCCAATTCAAGAGAAGGCTGTTGTATGCTTCTGAAGTGTAATGGGTTGGAAATGTTATGTCAAAAGAAAACACTGTAATGAAAACTGATTTTAATAGCAATTCAAGATTCAGTGTAGTGTAACACTTACAAAATCAGTCTGTTAAACCACTGTTGAAATCAGCTCCAAAAATAAGAGTTTTTTAACTCTGGTATAAACTACTCCTTTGCTACTATGATGATGAAAACTTGTCATCTTCTCAAACAAAGAAATGACACAAATTAATTTCTACTGCCTTATCACCAATGTCTTCTGTAAAAATGTGTGATATTCTCATTGAGGTTAATCTCTTCACAGCATTTAAAAAAGAACTACTTGCAGTCCTCCTTCTTTCTGTTGAGCAAACTATGTGTGCAGTTCAAAAATGCTGATGTAATGCTTGTTTCTGTACGAGTGCTTGTCCAGTTCCTAGCACTTGATAGGTTTCTGTGCCATGACACAGGAAATTTAAATGTTCCAAATGTACAAGAAATGCTACTGATCCAATGACTGATAAGGAATGAAAGAAAATATTGTATTCAATGTTCACAAGGTATTATTTTGGTCTTTAGCAATTTCTCTATTCCCTTAGTCCCTCAATCCTGTTCTTCATCTGCTCACTTTGAGTTGGCCTGTGTATATACAGTAAAGCAGTGCACAGTTTGTAAGTTACTTCAAGAACCCTTAGAACAATGCTTCAATTTGCCATTGGGATTATGAACAGATCCTTTCATTGTAACATTTCAATTTAATTGAGACAATAATACACACTAATTTTTCAGCCTAGTGTATTGGACCTACTGTATGTCAAATGCAAGATTGTTGTGTGTTAATAGGAGGACTATAGAAGCAAAATGATGCCTTTCTAAGCAAAATATGTAGGTAAGTACAAAAACAAGCATCAGAATTGACAAGAAAGTATAGTTTTATGTAAAATACAATATTTAGGAAAAATTTTATGTTGCAGCCATGTACATAGAATTATTTCAATCTTTATCTGAAAGGCAATTGATAAAATGATTTCATGGATTTGCTAAGTATAATGGTGTTTGGTAAAAAAAATAATTATTTTAAGAAGGTTCAAATCTGACTCTGTCTTCAGAAATAGCCAAATACTTTTACAAATGAAAATAATCACATATTTTTTGGAAAATGAATTAATTGCAACTAAAAGATTTCAAAATGTGTAGCCATTCTATATTACCTACAGAATATACAGAATATATGGGCATTAATCAGAAGGCAGTACCCTACCTATGGCAAATGCAGAACTGTAGCTTAGTATCTAATGTAAAGAGCATATTCTTGAAGACTGTACTGGTTTTGTATCTATTTATGCACCAGGTCCTCTGTCCTTGCCTAACATCCTCTTGTTCAACTTCAATCAAATTTGATTATGTTGATATGAAAATAGCACCTGGGTACAGGATAGAAACCTTATTGACAGGGAAGGGAAGGGAAGGGAAGGGAAGGGAAGGGAAGGGAAGGGAAGGGAAGGGAAGGGAAGGGAAGGGAAGGGAAGGGAAGGGAAGGGAAGGGAAGGGAAGGGAAGGGAAGGGAAGGGAAGGGAAGGGAAGGGAAGGGAAGGGAAGGGAAGGGAAGGGAAGGGGAGAGATTAAGTTATTTTAGTAAGTGAATGCAGGAGATGTAATGCACACTGAATAAGAAGCAAAACTTTATTAGTTTTATTGTCAAAGAAAAAGAATTAAAAACAATTAGAAATAGATTTATAAAATGAAAATAATTGAGAAGTGCATTGAGGTGATGCTGGGATAGTGATACCACCTGAATGTGTCATCATAATGATGCTAAGAAGCATATTACAATAATTCAAGAATTATGATGCAATTATATCTTTGAAAAAATGTTCAGTGGGGTTTTGGTGATCTGTATGTGTAAGTAAACAAAAAAAAACATTACACTGAAAAAAGGTCATCTCCAAAATCAATATCTGTGCATTCAGGAATTCTGGATAAGTACCTGCATTAACTATATTTAGATAAATAACAGTTTAAAATGAACACACTTTTCTGGCTTAAGTTCATGCCCCTTTTCTACTAAAAGAGTTAGAAATAAACTTTTATTGGAATTTCTTGTAAGCATTTCTTAAAAAATGGTTTGCCCCATTCTTTTAAAGTAGTAAAAGAGAAATGAGAACAACTGTGATGGAATAATCAGAATGAAACTTTAATTGGAGTTTCAAGATCCTGTGCATTGAAAAGAGCTCATCATCTCCAAAAGCTGGCAAAGTGTTCCTAGTCTCACCAGTCTCTTAGTCCTACAAACCCTACAAACCTGAATAGCCACACAAAAAGTTTTTAAATTGGCAGTCTTGAGGTTCACTCATTACCACCACGAAGCAGAATTACTTTGCACAAAGTAACAAACTTGCTGCATTTAGGGAAAATTGTAGAAAGGGTGCAATATGTACAGCTACATATCTCACCTCAAAGAAGTGTTGATTTGTTCTTAAGGTTAACAGAAACTCCAATTATTTTGGAATCTTTTGGCTTTGATTCAGAACTGCTGCCTATTGTACAGAAAAAGATGAAAACATGACAGAATCAGGGGCACACACTTTACAATCTCACAAAGTTCTGTGTATTGTTTTAACTGCCACGTGCAAATAATCCAGTCTGAAGCATCTGAAAGCACTCTGAACAAAAACCACATATAGGTAAATGTTATAACTCCCACTTAACATATGGAGGGAAAGAAGACATTTGCAGAAAGCAAGGGACTACAGAATTGGGAACAGTCCACCACACTTCAGCAATTCAAATAAGAGAATAGAAGGAAAATAAACACACTTTATCCAGAGAGAAAACTTCAAACTGAAGTTAAAAACTGTGGTGGTTTTTTTGTGTTTGATTGGGTTGTGTTTTGTTTGCTTGTTTGTTTGGGAAGGTTGTGTGTAAAAATTCTGTTTTCCTTATTTCCTCAGATAATTCTCCCATTTGCTTTCAAATTAAAGACCATGCAGCACATGTTCTACCACTTCTACCATATGCTATAAAATCACAATTGTCATTACATGGAATATTTTCTTGACGTGGCAGGGAGTACACATCTTGAGAAGATAAATAAACAGAAAAATATTTCTCTGTTGTTTTCATTAATTACTTTTCCCATGGAAATAAGATCTTCACTGGGTGTTTTTGTCTTTTCAAAACAATGGCTTATTATTTTACAGCCCCTATTACTACAGGTGTTTAAAACACTGGAATTCCAGTGGTAAAAGTGCTTTATTTGTGGAGCTGTATGCAGAGAGGTACTTCCCAGCCACCAAACCAGCATATTTCAAGAGAAGTATCAAATTTCATTATGTGATCTCATTGTTTCTATTAACTATTTTAAACGCCTGTACAAAGGCATTTTCTCCCATAAACTGAAACTGCTATATTTTCTAACTTATCATGGTAGATTTCAAAGAACATACTACTTGGTGCATGTCGTAGCATTACTGCAATTTCAACCTAAATAAACTGTGTATATAAAAGTATAATAACAAAAATGCTTGTATAATTTAAAATCTTATTAACTTAAATACTGCAGTCTAACCATCCAAAAAATTAAAGGCAAGCAAAAATAATGGAAATAACATCAATATTTTTTTCTTTCTTTCTAGGCAAGTGACCAATTTAAGTTTTTACTTTCAGTGTTAAAAAATCTGAGAAGCCTTCAAATAAGTGCAAATAATTCAATGGTTCTTATTTATATAAAGTTCTGAGAATCATTATCAAGACATAAACAAATCAGTCTGTTACTAGTTTACTTTGCAGTTAAATCAACTGAATTTGAGTTCATTTACTTTATCAGAAAGTAATCCATATTTACAAATGAACCTTCCCATAAAGACTATAAAACTTTTGTACCTCAAGAAATAAAGTGAAAGCCAGGAGTGATTCATCTGCTCAGTTGTAGCTGGCAGGTGCCGTTTCAGTCTCATTTCAGTATTTGACTGACAGATATCACACAAGATGCTCATCTGTATTGGCAGCAGTAGCCCAGACAAGATCTTCTACTGTGCCCATAATGTACCAAACACTTAGGCTGAGCTACCTGAATTACTCTATCCCTTTGGCAAGCTCTAAATTTGCTGCTTTATCCCATACTCCACACTTTCATCTGAAGTGCCCTGCCTCCCAGGCGGTATACTTGGATTCTCAATCCTCACGGATTCCTTTTCTCTTCCTTTGACAAAGAAGCTGAAAATGCACAGAGGATTTTGTGGAAGTCTTTGT
This sequence comes from Calcarius lapponicus, assembly GCA_039654755.1. Lineage (NCBI taxonomy): Eukaryota > Metazoa > Chordata > Aves > Passeriformes > Fringillidae > Calcarius > Calcarius lapponicus. The sequence goes on along the minus strand of CM077468.1, from coordinate 43,055,393 downwards.
GAGGTGACACATCCAGTTCCTGTTGGTTTTTAATCATAAAATTGTGTTTGATCGACCTTTCCTTCCCCTCATCCCCTAAGCACTTGCCATACAGAATCTATCCAGCCTACTGCTCACTTTGCCCACAAACAGCCCAGCTACTTATTTTCCTACATTTTTCACAGAACTCTTAAGATCCAATGAACCATCTCTTCACAGCTCTTGAAGGTTTGAGAGTCACTTTTCCTACCTCCTCCTGCCACACGCAGAGTCTGCACCCTGCCGTTCGGCTCTCCTGTACCGCCCAGGTAACCTGCAGCACCTCTCCCCTCTCACCACCTCCTCATCTCACAGGACATCAGCTCAGAGCATCTCCTGCCTGCAAAGTATGAACACTCACAGCTGGCTTCCCTAAACCATCCCCATGTACTCACAGGGTCTGGGTGTCCTCCGGGAGGCTGGGAATAAAGTAGATGTCCCTGCAAGTGATTTTGTAGTCCTCCCAGTCAGAGCACTCGCAGAAGGCTGAAGGGCACCTCTCTGTGCCCCGGCTGCACAGCACCAGCACCAGCAGCAACTGGTGAAGGAAGGCTACCGTGAGGCACAGCATCTTCCGCCGTCCGCTCCCGCTCTGCCCCTCGCTTCTCCGAGGAGACGAGGAGATCCCAGAGCTGCACGGGCAGACCACGCTGCCCCGCCGGGAGAAGCTGCCGGGGAAAGGCGGCACCTGTGCTGGACAACGCCGCCTCCTCACTAAGCGGGGTCAGGAAAGGTCTCAGCAAGCCCTGAGCGCCCTCTCCATCGGGCAGGGTCCCTCTCCTCGCCCCGGCCCCGCGCCTATCCGGCCAGCCATCCTGGACCTGGCCCCCCGCTCCTCCGCACCCCTTCTGCGGGGTATCCCGGGGCCCGCTCCCCGGCACCGCCCGCTCCCCGGTTCTCACCCCGGCTCTCAGCGCCCGCTCCCCGGCTCTCAGCGCCCGCTCCCCGGCTCTCACCCCGGCTCTCAGCGCCCGCTCTCTGGCTCTCACCGCCCGCTCCCCGGCTCTCAGCGCCGGCTCCCCGGCTCTCACCCCGGCCCTCAGCGCCCGCTCCCCGGCCCTCACCCCGGCTCTCACCGCCCGCTCCCCGGCTCTCACCCCGGCTCTCACCGCCGCGCCGCTCCCGGGCCCCGCCGCTGTCCGCACTCCCTCCGCAGCCCTGGGGCTCCGGGGCCGCCAGCCACGGTCGGCCGGCACCGCGCGGGGCCAGCGGGCTCTGCCCGACCCAGCCCAGCCCTGCCCAGCCCTGCCCGGCCGGGGTGAGCCGCGCCGGCAGCGGGACCGGCCCGCCGAGCCGCTTCCAAAGGCAGCTGCGAAACGTCGGACCCCGACCATTCCTCCTGGCATCTTTGCAAAAAGGAACAGGAGGAAGGGGGCTGAGTAAGAGCCATACTAACTCACCTGTGAAAGTGGTGAAGTTAAAGCAGACCTTTGCAACCAGCAAATATTCAGTGACTGCAAGTTAGACATGCACTAAATGTGTATGCATTAAAAAAGCACTGAAAGTTCAAAAGAGTGATTTTGAAAATGACAGGATAGAGCAAAAGAGGAGAGAGTAGCATTTCCCACATAATCAGACAAGATAAAATCCATCCACCAAATAAAAAAATGGGAGAAAAAAATCTAACCTTGACAGAAATGAAGTGGAATTATTGTCACCTTAAGTAGGTATACAACAAGACAAATGTCAACATAAATGTTTGTAGTCTTTAGAGGAGGAAACTCAAAAATGTGACCTATGCACAGTGTAACTTAGACTACATTATTCTTGGATAATTAGTCCCCCTCCAGCTACATTAGTTATTCAAACATTTTGAGTACAATACATCAGACACTATTTTGATATAACTCTTTAAAAGTACTTTAAGTAAGTCAGTTCACCAGTATGTGTTTCCTAAAGGTAATGAATACCCTCAATACATCTTTTTAAGGTAAGCAAGTGATACCATGGCCATAAAGAAATTTTAATATAAATCCTGATCTTATGGGCTTATGTTAAATCTTGTGTAAGTGAGGAATCCCATGAGTTACACTTATTCCATTTAGGATGGTGTATCCTTTGGGGGTGTCCCAGAGAGAGGTCAAGCTGAAGCACCCACAAGTGTCCTAGAGAATTTCACACTGCATTGCATGAATTCCCTTAGAAACACTGGCTATCCTTTGCCCTGTTCAGTCATGTCCTTCTGACACACTGCTCACACCTGTAACTCACCTGCAGCCCTAAGAGCCACCACTCACCACCACATTTTGGTGTCTGTGCCAACCTGACTAAATAACAACAAAGCCACAGGCAGACCACTGAATTTCAAGGTAAATGAACAAGGGAGATTCACGGTCCACAGAGGCACAGATGAGACAAAATTGTGACTCAGTCTTGCCAAGTCAGACATGGGGCTTGTAACTGTTCACCACTTTGGCCAGTGCTAAGGGAGACAACCCCAGCATGGTGTAAGCCAGACTGGCTGGCTCGAGGCTGCTACCAAGGTGTTCAAGGTTGCCATCTCTCAGCAGTGGGATCATGTTCTTTCCCAGCCAAGAGCTAATGACACATTTCATGAAGAAGAAAGCCACAAAGCAGTACAGGTTCTGAGAGTGGAAACACATCTACTTCTATGCTGCTACCCCATCTGGTCCTGTCCCAGCCATCTTGTCCTCTGTGGAAACTAAACACACCATATGCTGTTTGGCATAGCTGAGAGTCAGCAAATACAACATTACCACAGTTGCTACAATCTGCAAAACCTACACTTGTCCAACACACAGGGTAATATTGCCTGGCATTCATGAGGCATAGCCTGTCGTCCTGGTTTTGGAACCATAGACAAGATAAAAATTCTCATCCACCAATGATATCAGTTATGGGACACAATTGTATTATTTCGTAATAATTTGAGATCTTATTGATCTCTGAGGGCAAATCACCAGAATGGGATAGTGGGGCAAACTCAGGTTTCTGTACTGTGTGCTCCATTCAATCCTGCTGATCTTTCCCGGATCTGGAAACACCAACTCAGAGTCCAACTGTACCATAGGGAGGCTTTTGCCAGGATCTGTGGGACTTGCCTTCTTTTTTCTTCTCATGCTTTTGTGGTTCCCATGACCATAATTTTTAAAAATTAAATGCAGATATATCAGAGATCAAACAAACATAAAAGTTTAGTGGATTTAGGCTTGCCTTGGATCCTCTATCCAATGGGAGTAATCAGCCACTTAAATTTCACCTAATGTGTTACATGTTACAAAAATCATGCAGTGCTATACCTGCCTACATTCTCCTCTGGTTTTCTTCTTCTTACTGCCAAAGTAACAGCTTGTCCCAGGGACACTGTACACCTTATTAAAAATGAGAAATAAAACTCTCTTCACCTTTTGGCTTTGGCAAACAAATATTTTGGTTGGCACAGGCTGACAACAAAGCATACAAAACCATCCAGCTAAATAAATATATCATCAAAGGAATTTCTGTTGTCTTTTGGACTTCCCTCTTAGCTTCTCAGATTATCTTCTCAGACGATGTAACAACTAGGAACCCAGACTTGGTACCATGCACATCTGTGATGTGGCGAAAACTTGTGCGACTTGGGCCACATGAATATGCTTCTGCTTTAGCCATAATGAAGAGGGATGAGAGGGATGAGACTGTGCTTGATATGGCAAGGAAGCTCCGAGCATATGCAGATGCTGTGCATGGCCCAACACATGCCAGAATTGCAGCGGTAGAAACACATCTGCAGAAATTAGAGGACAAGATAGAGGAGAATCATAAGAAGCTCAGAGAGGAGATTAAAGAAACCTTCTCCAAATCTTGGCAGTACAGATCAGAGGTTCTGGTATCCAAGGCAGACGTTTCCCAGATGGCAAGAGAATGTACACCCCAGGAGCTGAGCTGTGGTTCTACCTGCGTGACTGTGGAGAAAACATGAGGAGGTGGGATGGAAAACCTACTATGGTAAGAGTCTTAGTAATATAGTAATATCTGTATTGAATATCTGTATGTGGAAGGAGCCTTGGTAAGCCCCGGTTAGTCTTGATGGGCTACAGCTGTGACATCCTTAATTGGGCCCAGCTGTAGCTAGTAAAGATAACTAAGATAAAAGGGGGCTGGGCTCGCCAGTTAGGGAGAGCCTGAAAGGAGCCCTGACTGAGAAGCAGTAAGATGAAGAAGAAGCTGGAGTACTCTGTGAAGAACTGCTGTGAAAAATATCATCGAGAAGGTATGGGACTCTAGAAATATAATAATAACAATATGAGGCTTTAGAAGGTAAATAACAACAACCTACTGCTGTTCTGGCACGATGGGTGCATGAATTGAAGGAAGACAGGGCTGAGGGAGGGAGTTCCACCAAAAGGAAAGCAGCTCTAGTTGGCCGTAGCCGAACTGCCAGGTATGATGATGATGATGACATGTCTGATCCCCTTGAAGGAACATCCAAGACATATGCCCAGGGAAAGAAGGATAACCAGGCTTAGAGGGGCCCTGCCTCTAGCCAGGGAGAGGCTAGGGAAAACCATGTTTTCTGGACTGTGGGGATTCATTGGCCTAGCACATCAGAACCACAAGAGTATAAAGCTTTGGTTGATACGGGTGCTCAATGTACATTAATTCCGTTGAGACATGTAGGGACAGAGTCTGTTTCTATTGCTGGTGTGACAGGGGGATCCCAGGATTTCACTTTGGTGGAAGCTGATGTGAACCTGACTGGGAATGAGTGGAAGAAACATTCTATCGTGACTGGCCCAGAGGCCCCATGTACTTTTGGCATAGACTACCTTCGAAGTGGGTGTTTCAAAGACCCAAAAGGACTCAGGTGGGCATTTGGGATCACAGCTGTAGTGACAGAGGGCATCCAGCAATTGAACACCTTGCCTGGGCTGTCTGAGAGTCCATCTGCAGTAGGACACCTGACGGAGAAGAGCAACAGGTGCCCATTGCCACTTCCATAGTGCATCAATGACAGTATAGAACCACTTGAGATGCTGTGATCCCCATCCATAAGATGATCCAAGAGCTGGAGAGCCAAGGAGTGGTCAGCAAGACCACCCTTCAACAGCCCCATTTGGCCTGTGCAAAAATCTGAAGGAGAATGGAGATTGACTGTGGACTATCTAAATGACTGTGCATTGAATGAAGTGACTCCACCGCTGAGCGCTGCTGTGCCAGACATATTAGAGCTCCAGTACGAGCTTGAGTCCAAGGCAGCAAGGTGGTATGCCACTATAGACATTGCCAATGCATTTTTCTCCATTCCTCTGGCAGCAGAATGCAGGCCTCAGTTTGCTTTCATGTGGAGGGTAATGCAGTATACCTGGAACTGACTGCCCCAGGGGTGGAAGCACAGTCCTACCATAAGCCATGGACTGATCCAGACTGCACTAGAAAAGGGTGAGGCTCCAGAACATCTGCAATATATTGATGACATCATTGTGTGGGGGAGCACAGCTGTGGAAGTGTTTGAGAAAGGAAAGAAAATCATCCAAATCCTCCTGGGACCTGGTTTTGCCATTAAAAAGAGCAAAGTAAAGGGACCAGCTTGTAAGATTCAGTTCCTAGGAGTGAAGTGGCAAGATGGACGGCGTCAGATTCCTACAGATATCATCAAAAAGATCACAGCAATGTCTCCACCCACCAATAAGGAGACACAAGCTTTCCTGGGCGCCATAGGCTTTTGGAGGATGCACATTCCTGAGTAGTCAGACCGTGAACCCTCTTTAGCTGGTCACCCACAAGAAGAACAATTTCAAGTGGGGCCCTGAGCAGCAACAAGCCTTTGTTCAGACTGTGAGCTTAGTTTTGGCCTCTTTTGATCCTTTGCACTGCACTGGATATAATCCGGTCCATTTCTTTGTAGTCACAAAATTTCCCAAATTTTTTTTTCCTCCTTTTCATGGTTTGACACTGGCACAAGGCCAATGCCCCCATGAAATTACACTTTCCCTGGTGTCTGCTGTGAGATTTTGACCAGGAATAAGCAAAGCAGGCTCTTACTTAAAAGAAAGTTTATTAACTAAACTACAAGTAAAGGAAAAATGAAAACTTTACAGAAACTCTCTCCTCTTTCCCCCCACCAAATTCCCAATACAGCACATCTTCCAAAAAATCACCAATTCTTAGTCTGGCCCCACCCTTTGACTACTCAGTCCCCAAGAGGAGGAGTCTTTCTTGGTGCCATAGGCTTCCCCTGGAAACACCGTTGAAACCCTTTGTGTTTCCGCATCACTCTGGACACCCGGTGATCATCTGCCATCGTGACATCCTCCTTCCATATGCAGTGCTCTCACCACAGCATATGGACCAAAGCTGCTTCTAGGGCCTTCCTTTTAAGGATGCCTTGTCCAATTCCAGAACAGCACAGTCTCTCACCTTTGGGACACCAGTCCCCCCCATATTTATATACCCCCTGGTGCAGAGGGGTACCCACACTGAAACTTGGCTCTGGGACATTGCTTCCCCCTAAATGCAGTCTCTGTATCACAGGAAGAAAAAACTGGTTCTGTCCATGGCTACACACAAAAAATCCAGCCAAAAGGCTACTCCATCATTCCCCCTCACTCAAAAATCTTCTCTACTTCCCTTGTGGCCCCTCCTTTCTCATCTCACCCCTTATCTCTCTTCTCATTCAGCTCCAGGAGGATCAGCATTTCTAAGGTTTCCAGCATACAAGAAAAGGATTAAAAGTTTCAGTCTCTGCTCATGCGGCTCTCCCGAACTCCCATGGCTGCCCTGCTGGGCCCTTGCGCCCGCACCCCCCCCCCTTTTCTCTCTCTCTTTCTCTCTGCTGGGGCAGGGGGGGAAACGGCTGCCTGATGTCTCTTGGGGTACTCCACCCTTCCATGCTCAAGGGCCTCTTCACCCCCACCTCGATCAGGGCCCAGGCCTACCGCGTGGGCTGCCCCTCCCCTGTCCAGCAGCCGCGCCGGACGGGGGAGAGCTCTGATCTCTGTCCCTCCGAAGTCCCGAGAGGGCGGCAAGGGAGCAGTCCCGGATTTTAACCACCGTGTGCTCTCAGAGGCGGAACAAAAATTTCAGTGGTCAAACTCAGAGCCAATGTTCAAGTCAGAGAAGTCATGGGCCCCTGAGAACAGCATCTCAGAAATCCTGTTTTTGGGTCAAATAATGACACTCCTCCAATTGCAATTCCTTTGATGGTATCTCCATTCCAGAGTGTTTGTAAGTCCTTCTTTTGTGTTTTGGCCTTCAGCGGGGATCAATTTGGGCAAGCTTTGGCGCATGTCCCTGCACTTGATGACCTATGGCCTGCCTTTGGATGGCTTTGACTTTGGGAAAGATTTTTTTAAATTTTTTTTTTTAAGTATCTATGCCATGTCCCTCATATCTTCCCCTCCAAGTTGTGTCTTCCTCCTTGACTTTTCCCTTGCTTTTCCTGCGTCTGTGAGCTTAGTTTTGGCCTCTTTTGGTCCTTTCCACTGCAACTCATTCCTTCACAGACCATTTTTAGAAGACACTAAATCTCCTGATTTTCTGGTTTGGTTTTTTTTTTCAGTTGCATTTCATTTGATCCCATCTCCTTTCCAGAGTGTTTGTAAGGCTTTCTTTTTGAGGCCGCAAGATTCCGTTGCCCTTCCCGAAAGGTAATCTCATTGCCTTTCGGGAAGGGCAACGGAATCTTGCGATTTCAATGGGGACCAATAGGGGAATCTTTGGTGCATGTCCCTGCACTTGATGGCATGCCATGCCTTTGGATGGCTTTGACTCTGGGAATTTTTTTTTTAATTTTTTTTTAGGTATCCATGCCATGTCCCTCATATCTTCCCATCCAAGTTGTGTCTTCCTCCTTGACTTTTCCCCTGCTTTTGCAACTGCTGTGTGCTTAATTTTGGCCTCTTTTCGTTTTTTGCACTGCACTGGATATTATCCTGGTCCATTCTGTTGTAGTCGCAAAATTTCCAAATTTTTTTTTTTTCTCCTCCAATTGCAATTCCTTTGATGGTATCTCTGTTTCAGAGTGTTTGTAAGTCCTTCTTTTGTGTTTTGGCCTTCAGCGGGGATCAGTTTGGGCAAGCTTTGGTGCATGTCCCTGCACTTGATGGCATGCCGTGCTATGTCTTTTGATGGCTTTGACTTTGGGAAAGATTTCTTTTTTTTTTTTTTTAAGTATCCATGTCGTGTCCCTCATATCTTCCTCTCCGAGTTGTGTTTTGCAGCATCTGTGAGCTTAGTTTTGGCCTCTTTTGGTCCTTTCTAATGGAAGTCATTTCGTCACATGTGGGAGCTCGCACTCCCAAGATCCTGAACAACCTGAATAACCAAAAGAACCCTTGGGGGTCTCGTCGGTCTTGGGATGTTGCCAGACGCAGCTGGTGGCTTGATTTTGATCCATCTAAAGATGCACCACCTGGGTACGAAGGATTGAGAGTCACAAGGGTGTAAATAGTGTAGAAATAATGCACTCACGAGGTGATGTAGATTTTAGGAATTTGGTACAGGGGGGTTGTACAGGGGGGTTATGGAGACAAGATGGAGGAAACCGGGTGTGTCTCGTGATTCTTCCTCCTTCTTCTTGTCGTCCATCTTCGGTGGTGGTGCTGGCACTTTGGGATTGGTTTGTGGTGTTGGTGCACTTGTTAATAAGGGTGATAGGTATTGGGAAAAAATAGGTAAATATTGTATACGTAGTTTGTACTATAAAGGGACCTGACCGCCCCGTGGGCAGTCAGAGTGCCCTTGGCTGCCTTGCTGGTCGGACTCCGGTCGGGCAGAGGGAAAACTCTGTTGATAACAATTAATAAACATTTGGAAGACAGCAAAGCAAGGAGTCTAGCTTCGTTCTTTGAGAGCCCGGACGGCTGTGGAGCCTTCCCACGCATTCTACGGCAGAAACAGAAGCTCTGTTCCGCCACAACTGGCGTCCTCTGGGTGGGCTCCAAGGGCTCAGCCAGGTGGGCTGCTCCCGCAGCTGGACTCCATCCCAGGAGTTCGCTGATAACTCCTTGGGACAGCGGCCAGGAGAATCCGGAGGAGCGGCGGCAGCCTCGAAGACCATCGCACTTCACCTCTGCCGAAGAGACTCGAGCCAGGACAGCCCGGATCGGATCCAGAAGCGCGCCTGGACCCACCCTCCTGAGACCTGCAGGCCAGAGACCAGGAGCCTTCGGACTGCTCTGACGCCAGGAATTCGGTAAGAAGGTCAAAATCAAGAACACATGGGGAACACATACTCCCAGGAACAATTGGAAATTTTGGCCACCTTACAGGGTGTGGCGGAGGCTTTCACTAGTGGGATTTCAAAAAAGGAACTCAAGGATTTATTACTGTGGGTGAGATGTAATTACCCTCACTCGGAGACTAGGCTGTTGTTTGAAGTGGGCTTCTGGCAAGAAGTAAACAGACATCTTTATTACGCAGCCATAAAACGGAGTGAAACAGCCTTAAAACTGTTAGCTCCAGCCAGGATTATGCTGGATGCCATTTCAACAAAGTCTAGGTCGGCGGCACGGGCTGCCGGTGGCCCCATGGAGGGGGACGGTGCTGCAGAGCAAGGCTCTAAGAGCAGGTTGGCTCTGCTCCCAATTACCCCGGGGGGGGAGGAAGCTCTGGACACAGAGGCAGCTCCTGAGAGACAGGAGCGGATAAAAAAGCCGTTGCCTCAACCCCGAAAACACAAGGGACGCCCGAAAACCCCAGAAATACCAAGAGGTTCTGGCTCTGACTCAGATGCAGAGCGCATCCCAACCCCAGACCTCGGATCCACTCCTAGCGAAAGTGAGGTGTTCAGCCACCCTGAAGGGGCAACTTCTCTCGAGTCGCAGGAGGAAGAGGGGGGAGGGGACGCATTTCAATCGGAGGGGGAGCTGGAAGAGGTATTGGGGGAGGAATCGGGCTCCGAAAAGGAGGCGGGGAAGCTCTCTCGTGACGAGCGGGTTCGCGCGGCGGCGGCTCGGGCTAGCGGGGGGGCGACGGAGGCAGCGGGGAGGGGTTCGGCTTTGGTCAGCGCGGCGCCGGGGGCGGCGGGCTCCGCAGAAGCCGTGCCGAGCACGAGTGCAGGGGGCGGAGATCGCGCAGCATCCGGGAAGGGCCATCCCGCAGAAGCGACAGCGTCAGGCGGAGGCGGGGCGTTTGGAGCAGCCGCGGAGCTCCAGCCCGCAGCCGCGAGCAAACGCAGGGGTCGCACACAGAGAGGGCAGGACCCGGAGGCAGGAGCGCGGCGCTCCGCGAGAATCGCGGCTCGAATGCAGGCACGGGCGGGCGGGGGACTGTACGCACGGTCGGATGACGCGAACACGTCAGAGGAGGAGGGCGGGATCGAGACTGACAAGGGAGAAACATCAGAGGCGGGGCAAGATAGCGACGTCAGTGCAGGAGAGGCGGGCAGTGCTTCTGAGGGCGCGCAGGCGCAGAAAGCAGGCGTGCCGCGCGGTCGGAGGCGGGTCCGAACCCCTGTGACGTCTCAGGGGAGGAGGGGCCGTGCCCGGGGTTCCGTGTCCCGAGGTTCGACCCAGTCTCCGGCTCCCGCAAACCCAATCCCTGAGGCTAAAGCCTCACCCGTCCCAAATAAAGATGTATGTGTTCCGTCTCCATTGCTTGCACAACAAAAATCACTGCAAACCCGAACCCAACACTCACACATGCAGCCATTTATGCCGGCGACCGGCCAGGCAGTCGAGTCAGTGACGTCATCACGCTCACCGAAGCTGGTGACAGCGCCATCTGGTGGGTGGATGTCATCACTGCAGGACATCCCAGAACTGGCCGCCGGTGCCACAGCGCCATCTCGTGGCGGGACTGCAACACTGCATCAATTTTTCCCATCAAAATACAAAACAAAAACAATGCCAACAAAAACAACAACAACAACGCATCGAATGGATCAACCGTCGACTTCAAAAGGTCGTGGATCCGGACACGCATCAAATGAAGAGCAACTACAAGGAGAAGACGTAATAGAAATAACAGCATCAGAGGGAGTTCCAGAATGGATGTACTCCATGGCTGAGGCAGCGAAGGGTTTTCTACATTCGTTTCAACAAGCAAAAAAGACACAATCACAGGAATTCAAGATTCCCTTTCCAGAATTAGGAGCGAAGTGGAAAGCTTCAAAACAAAAGATGTGGAGCAAGGAATCACCAATGACTTCCACGGTTCCGTTGTGGAAGCAGCTGCCATTGGGGACTTTAGAAGAAGAAGAAGAAGAGAAGCAGCCAGTGAAAACAATAGACTGGAAGCGCATCAGAGAAGAATTAGCCAAGGAGAAGGGATTGCTACAAGGGTCAGGAGATATGGCGATGCCAGTGACGTATGATGCACAAGGCCAAAACCCGAGATGGGAAAGGATGGGTCACGATGTCGTCAAAGATTTGGCGAAGGCAATTCAGATGAATGGACTGAATTCACAATACTTCAAACAACTCCTGAAGGGGACATTCAACATGTACGACTTCACGCCATTTGACATTCGAAGCCTTGTGTCAATGATTCTTACAGACACACAAAGCCTCATCTGGGACAGAAGATGGAGAAGATACCTCACAGAGTTGAGAAACAGGTATCAAGGAGGGCCGAATGCAAACCTCACTGTAGCACAGTTGGCAGGGGATCCTCCAGATGATAATCCAGCGGAGCAAGCAGTGCGTCTTCCAAGACGAGTGCTGGATGACATCAAGGAAGCAGCGCGAAAGGCAATCTTGCAGATTGCTCCAGCAGGAGTTCCTGATGTTCCATTCTCGTGCATCAGACAGGGTCCCGCAGAACCATACTCAACATTCATAGATCGCCTCTCACAAGCCGTCGATCGACAGGTGCCCGATGAAGAGGTAAAGAGACCACTCCTGGAAAGCTTAGCTTTCGCCAATGCCAACCCGGATTGCCAACGGGTCATCACCGCAATGCCAGGACGGCCATCCTTGGCAGAGATGGTGGAGGCATGCAGCAAGGTGGGCACACCTCAGCATGTCGCGTCGATCGTGAGAGACGAGTTGAGAGGTGAATGGGAAGAAAGAACAAAAGCACGCACAGAGAACCAGCCGGAAGAAAAGCTGCTGGAGAAGCTGATCCAACAGCAGAATGAAATCCTCGCAACGATGCAGAAGAAGAACAACAACAATAGTACACCGAAAGGCCAATGCTACAAGTGTGGAGCATTTGGACACCTGAAAAAGAACTGCCCACAAGCATCTGCACAAGCATCCGCACAGGCACAGACACAGAAGCCTGAAAAACCAATCTGCGCAAGGTGCGGGAGAGGAAGACACTCTGTGAAAGAATGTTATTCCCAGACGGATTCGGAGGGAAATCCTTTACCGTATCCGGGAAACGGGAAAAGGAGCGCGCCCATCAATCGCCAGCGCGTGTGGACACAAATGGTGGCGATGGCTCAAGAACAACCAGGACAGTCATCGGAGAACGTCAGGCAGACACCATCTGCAAAGTCCTCAGTCGATTCCCAGGTGACCCAGACCTCCTCCCAGCAGGAGCACAGTGCATCTTGGCAGCTTCCAAATTAATATGTTTCCTGGATGAAAGTCATGCGGAAATTCCAACAGGTGTCCGCGGGGACTCATTCAAGAAACAAGAATTCCTAATAATTGGACAGGACAAATGTAGCATCCTTGGACTCACAGTTTTTCCATCGGTTGTTTCAGCAGATAGAAACACAGAACTAACAGTCACAGCGAGAGCGCTTCGTCCACCGTTGACAGTGGCGGAAAACACGCAGATAGCAAGGGCCATAGCCTTGCCACCACATGCCGTCGATCAGGTCATGCCAATCTTCGATGAAGAAGGACTTCCTATGAAGGAACACGTTGAGGTACACACCACATGGATGAAACAGATAGGTCGGGATCGACCCACGCTCGCTTGCAAGCTGACATGTGGGATCAAGACGATAGAGGTCAGAGGGATGCTCGACACAGGGGCAGATGTCACAGTAATATCATACGCTTATTGGCCCCGTGATTGGAGCTTGTTCGCACCCTTGGGTTCTCTCTCGGGCATAGGGGGCGCTACTCTATGTCTGCAGAGCGAGAATTCGATCGTTGTTACAGGACCAGGAAACAAAACAGCAATCATTCGTCCCTACGTCGTTCAGAAGCCAATCACAGTTTGGGGACGGGATCTCATGGCGCAATGGGGCGCAAAGATCGAGTTGGATTTTTAGTCGGGGTCACTGCGGCACTCGCCACACTGAAGCTGACTTGGAAAACCGATGAACCAGTTTGGGTGGATCAGTGGCCCTTGGAGAGAAGAAAGTTGAGTGCACTGAGAAACCTGGTCCAAGAACAACTGCAGAAGGGGCACATCGAGCCAACAAACAGCCCTTGGAATTCTCCAGTGTTCGTCATCAAGAAGAAGTTGTCGGGTAAATGGAGGTTGTTGCACGATCTTAGGAGGATCAATGAAGTCTTAGAAGACATGGGACCACTTCAGCTGGGACTTCCATCAGTCTCAATGATTCCTAGAGACTGGCCCCTTGTGGTCATTGACCTCAAGGACTGCTTTTTTAGTATACCGCTTCATCCAGAGGATGCTCCAAGACTTGCCTTTTCTGTTCCAAGTATCAACAAGGAAACAACTCTGCAGCGGTACCATTGGGTCGTTCTTCCGCAAGGCCTGAAGAACTCTCCAACAATCTGCCAGTGGTATGTGGCGCGAGCGTTGTCGCCAGCACGGAAGCAATTCCCAAAGGCAAAAATCATTCATTACATGGATGATTTGCTCATCGCAGCGTCAACACAGCAGGAGTTGCAAAAGGCTCGCGACTGTGTGATTGCAGAAGTGCAAAAGGCAGGTTTGGAAATCAGTGTCTCAAAGATCCAGGAGGTTGCACCTTGGAAATACCTTGGGTGGAAAATCTCAGAAAGAACAATAAGGCCTCAGAAGATGGAGGTCAGTGCAAAGATCGAGAACTTGCACGATTTACAACAGCTCCTGGGAGAGATAAACTGGATGAGACCGATTCTAGGAATCACAAACAATGAAATCTCAGCATTGCTGGATCTCTTGCGAGGAGATGCGGACATCCGATCTCCCAGAGCACTCACGCAAGAGGCGAAAAAAGAGTTGGAAAAGGTCACCGAAGCAATTCAAAAAAGACAGGCACATCGGTTCGTCGAATCGTTGCCTTTTGAGTTGGCAGTGCTGGGAAAGAAAACACAGTTCCATGGTTTGATCTTCCAATGGGACTCTTCACAAAAGGACTCTCTAATCATCATAGAATGGGTTTTTCTACCGTATAGACCTCCAAAAACAATCCTCACAGATCTGGAGATGGCGGCACAAATCATCATGAAGGGAAGAACAAGGTTGCTAACAATGACAGGACGGGAGTTTTCAGTCATCCATCTACCTCTGAAAAAAGATTACTTCGACTGGGCAATTCAGAAATCGACAGATTTGTTGATTGCATTGTTGGGTTTCCCAGGAGCCTGCACGATCAATTTCCCACAACACAGAATATTACAATCACAAATATGCTACAGAGCGAAACCAAAGATAAGTGAAGAACCTCTGGACGGGATCACGGTGTTCACTGATGGCTCGGGAAAGACACATAAATCGGTGATCACGTGGATGGACTCAACGACAGGGGAATGGGACTCAGATGTGAAGACGGTTCAAGGCTCTCCACAAATTGTGGAATTGGCAGCTGTCACTCGAGCATTTCAGTTGTTCAAGCAACCACTCAACTTGGTCACAGATTCTGCATATGTTGCAGGTGTGGTCAGAAGATTGGAAGGTTCGCTTTTGAAAGAAGCCAACAATGAAATCTTATACTCATATCTGGCAAGCATGAAAACATTGCTAGAAAACAGAGAACACGAATACTTCATCACTCACATCAGGGCTCACACAACACTTCCGGGGTTTCTAGCGGAAGGGAATGCCAGGGCAGACAGGCTCACAATGCCAATTTCACAAACACTTCCAGACATTTTTGAGCAGGCAAAACTAAGCCATGCATTTTTTCATCAGAATGCACACGCATTGATGGAATCCTTCCGCCTCACAAAAACTCAGGCGAAGGAGATCGTCAATGCTTGTCCAGATTGCCAGCTTGTGCAGCCACCTGCTTCCACAGGTGCAGTCAATCCTCGAGGACTGCAAAGTCTTCAACTGTGGCAAACGGACGTCACGAAATACCCATCATTTGGGAGGCTCAAAAATGTCCATGTGTCAGTAGATACATTTTCAGGAGCAGTCTTTGCTTCAGCACATTCAGGGGAGACAGCAGAACATGCTTGTCGACATTTTCTGCAAGCATTTGCGTCATTAGGCGTGCCTCAAGAGATAAAAACAGACAATGGCCCAACATACACAGGCAGGGTGCTTGACAGATTCCTGAAAAGGTGGGGTGTCAAACACACATTTGGTATTCCACACACACCCACAGGTCAGGCAATCATCGAAAGAACACATCCCACCCTGAAATCTCTTTTGGATAGGCAAAAGAGGGGGGAGCCAGAGGCTACGCCTCACATGAAATTAAACAAAGCACTGTATGTGTTGAATTTTCTAAACAGTTCGTCTTCAGAGCCCAATCCGCCAATCTTGAGACATTTCTCAAACAGCTCTCAGGCAAAGCTAAGGGAGAACCCTTTAGTTTTGGTTCGAAACCCAGAGACAGGACGGATCGAGGGCCCTTTCAAACTAATTACGTGGGGCAAGGGTTTTGCTTGTATCTCCACAGGGCAAGGTCCAAAGTGGGTTTTGGGGCGACACGTGAAACCATTCCGAGCGGCAGAACCAGAGAGCGCTGATCTCCGAAGCAGAGAGGCGAGCACTCAAACGGAGGAAGAGGCTCAGGCTGCAAGCGACGATTCAGGAGAAAAGACCAAAGAATAATGACTTTGGGGGGTTTTAAGTTTCAGGCTTTAAGTTTTAAGTAAAAGAAAAAGAAAAAAATATAACAATGTTCTTCCATAAGGGAGAGATCATGAAATTCATGATTCTCGCATGTTTCATCTTGGCATCCAATGCTTTGGGCGAAAAGGCAAATTTACCAGTTAGTCAACCCAAAGAGAATGTTTGGGAAGCTTTAGCCCAGGCAGCGAACCTGGACAGCATCTGTTTAACTCATTCGAGACCAGGAAAGCCATTTACCGCATGCATGATCGGGTTGCCAGTGGCTGAATGGCCAATCCCAGGGCATCCTTCAATGGGGATTTCACAGATCGTTAAAGATCCTGTGAATGAATGGCATGCGTGGACACATCTACTTCCTGTGGTTTCCACAGAACCTCAGGAACTGGAGATCTTTGGGTCCATGACAATGGAGTTGTGCATGCAATTTAAAATTTCAGATAAGGCAAAAACAAACAAAACAATTAACGTTACCCCGAATCAGGAATTCTATAGAAATGCATCAGCTTGGTGCAACAATACCGCAACAATAACAAAAGAAACACTCCAAGTCCCGGTGCAATTGCCAAGGGGATTGTTTTTAATCTGCGGGGACAGGATTTGGCATGTCGTTCCTGCAAACATCATGGGAGGTCCATGCAGCATTGGGAGAATCTCAATCTTGTCACCAGATCTGAGATTGCTGAGAGAACAAAGGGGCAAACAAAAGAGATCCTTGCAACGCTATAGTGCGGATTGCAATGATGAAGTATACACTTGGGATCAGGCAAGGAGGATTGCAACAGCAATCTTCTCACCCCAAACAGCATCGGGGGTGGCCTTGACTCAATTGGATCACATGGGATGTTGGTTGAGCAAACATGCTCAGTCAGTCTCTCTTGCACTGAGTGACATGTTGAAAGACATCGACAGTGTAAGACAGGCGACTCTGCAAAACAGAGCTGCAATAGATTATCTATTGCTCTCTCACGGGCATGGATGCGAAGAGTTTGAAGGAATGTGCTGCATGAATCTTTCCGATCACCCAAGGTCCATTCATGAAAGTATCCAAAAGATAAAAGATAGCATTGAGAAACTTGGCGAAGTTACAGGTTCATGGATTGATGATGTAGTGAAGTTCTTTGATCTATCTCCTTTATGGAAAGAACTGCTGAGGGCAGGATTTTATGTGTTAATAGTACTCTTAATCCTCACGCTCTTGGTGCCATGCATCTTTTTGTGTGTGCGACGCTCAATGAACCGAGTTGCCAAAGAGGTATTCTTTGTGCAAACAGAGAGGGGAGATGTGGGAGCTCGCACTCCCAAGATCCTGAACAACCTGAATAACCAAAAGAACCCTTGGGGGTCTCGTCGGTCTTGGGATGTTGCCAGACGCAGCTGGTGGCTTGATTTTGATCCATCTAAAGATGCACCACCTGGGTACAAAGGATTGAGAGTCACAAGGGTGTAAATAGTGTAGAAATAATGCACTCACGAGGTGATGTAGATTTTAGGAATTTGGTACAGGGGGGTTGTACAGGGGGGTTATGGAGACAAGATGGAGGAAACCGGGTGTGTCTCGTGATTCTTCCTCCTTCTTCTTGTCGTCCATCTTCGGTGGTGGTGCTGGCACTTTGGGATTGGTTTGTGGTGTTGGTGCACTTGTTAATAAGGGTGATAGGTATTGGGAAAAAATAGGTAAATATTGTATACGTAGTTTGTACTATAAAGGGACCTGACCGCCCCGTGGGCAGTCAGAGTGCCCTTGGCTGCCTTGCTGGTCGGACTCCGGTCGGGCAGAGGGAAAACTCTGTTGATAACAATTAATAAACATTTGGAAGACAGCAAAGCAAGGAGTCTAGCTTCGTTCTTTGAGAGCCCGGACGGCTGTGGAGCCTTCCCACGCATTCTACGGCAGAAACAGAAGCTCTGTTCCGCCACAGTCACAGAGCATTTTTAGAAGCATTTTTAGAAATTACATCCCTCCAGTACTGGTGGAGTGATGTGTTGCAGGATCTTTTTTGTACTCTCTGGCAGGCTGCCTCTCTCCGTCTTTTATTCCAATTTCAGGGTTACTTTTTATATTTCACTTTGTACGGACAAAGCAAAGGAAAGTCAGATTTATTGGTGGGACGATAAGCAGTCCCAAGACTGGAGTCATTTCAGTAGCCTTTGATAAACTAAATACCAACTTTTCTGGCGGACTTACCATTACTAATAGGGTAACCTCCTTTAGGTACTCCATCATAATTGTGTTTCATATTCCTAAACAAGAGAAAGGGTACTTTGCTTCATTGCTCTTTTACCAAGAGCAAAGTATTTTGGAATACCTTTCTTTTATTAGGGAAAAGGAGCATGCACATAAACAGTGGCATCAGAAGCTTCGGCATGCCAACAGCTCTGTGGTAGTTGGGATAGTTTAGAAAGTGTGAATGGAAGGAAAATTATCTTCCCAGCTATCTCTAAGGGATCAAAAATGGAAATTATAAAAGATTCCACATAAAAAAATGGCAAAGCTGACACAAACATGTTCATAATAGACTCTAAAATAAATAAGAACTGCTTAATACATGATTTCTGGGCTTGAATCATAAATGAGAGAAGGAAGGGACTCCTGCCATTGAAGGCCTGATAGCTTTGAAGGAAACAGGACAGAACATGCACCTTCAGCCTGGGAAGAGCTCCAGGTCTGGATGCACCTCCTTCTGTGCTTCAAGACTTGGCTTGCTCATTCTGAGCCAGGAACATCAACAGAGTTTGGGGAGAAAAATGACTGTTGCTAACCACATAGTGTTTCTGTGGGCACTGGCTTCACTCGGAAAAGTTATTATCTAAGTAAAATGATGCTTTCATTGTAGTTTCTAGCACGTTTAAGGAATTTTCTGGTTAGAAGTTTGCAATCACTCTTCAGTTGTTTCCCTCTGTCAGGAGTCTGGCCTGGCCAACCTAACCATCCCAGCACCACGCACCCTCTCTTAGAGTTCTGGGGCTCTGGGTCAGCTCAGGCCTGAGCTATTCAAACACTGAACTCATTCCCAGCCTGATTCCCACAGCCCTGTCTTGCTGACTGGCTCTCCTGCATTTACTGGAGACCTATGTGGGAGCATTGTCTTATCTCCAGCCCTGTCTCCTTGGCAGACCTTGGACCTACATTGTAGTCTTGCCTCCAGGTGTCTCTTGCTCCTCATATATGGACACTGGCTCTATTTTCATTCCCTGCCTTGCTGTGACTGTCAGTATCACCAACCCAGTCCTGCTGAGATGCTGCAGGATTGTGTCCTGTTGGCAAGGCCACTCTCTGTGCTGTGGCCATGCCTTGCTCACAGCCTGCAAACCCCTCCTAGAGCAGCCTGTCAGAGCTGAGAGTACTGACGGACCTGACTGCCCCTGTCTGGCCTCCACTGGGCCCTTCCTCCAGCCTGCACAAAACCCAGGACCATGTCAGCCTCCAGGGCTATCAGTCCTGCCCCAGCACCACCACACAGGGGCTGCCTGTTCATGGGCCCCGCTATGCCAGCCCTGACACCCGGGATGCCATCCTGGCCCAGCCTTAGCCTGTCCCAGTTGCCCAAGGAGGTGACAGTGCCTGGGGTTGTAGCTGCCCAAAAGCCACCAGCAGCCCAGCTCCTAGCAGGGCTGGTGGGATGGAATGGGCTGCCAGGCCCTCTCTGCTGCTCAAAGAGGATCCTCTGTGGCTCCTGGTGCCTGCCCTGAGGGAGCTGCTAGCCTTGCATTGCCATGCTCTGGCTTCTTCTAGTCAGTTCCCAGTCCTTCTGTTCAACCTTTTTCAAGAACAGGTCCAGTGATGGGGGAACTAAGAGTATATTTGTAAGTCTATAGATAACCTCAGGCTAGGGAGGTCTCTGAACTCTGGATCAGAATGCAAATTCCGAATAGAAAAACACAGGTAGCTACATGCAATAAGACACACCCTGCATGGCACAAATATTGAAATATGTTGCAATTATTCAATTTCATTTTGCATTTATAGCATTTTCTGGAATACTTTATCATCAAGAAGTAGACAAACAGGATTATTGACAGGATAGTAAGGAAATTAGTAGGTTTAGAAACATGACCTATACTGAAGGAATGGTAGAACACAGTAGCTTAGCTTAGTGAAGACTGCAAGTGTTTTAAGCTGTAAAAAAGAACAATAATCAATAGTTCTGATCACATCAGTTTTGAAAAGTGATGGCACCTAGCAACTTAGAGTGACTGGCAACTTTTCAACCCTGTAGAATATTAATAAATGTTTCTCTTTTATATATTAAAACCAGTTAATGTATTAAAAGTGTCACCTACAAGTGTACATCCACAATTATCAATATAATCCTAAGAACAGATATGTATGCCCCAAGGCTAGAGAAATTAAGTAATTTTTATCAATTAGAATGTCTTGTGCTCTGATTCAAATAAACATGTAGGAAAGAAAGCCACTTTTAAATCACTGTATATTGCAGATTTTTTTTCCTAGCTCTTTTTCAGAAACCCCTGCAGGTTCCTATTAATTTAAACACAGCAAGGATTGGCAGGCATCTTTTTCTGCTGTTACAGGCACTCCCTCTAGTGACAGCTACAGTTTCTTATTTAATACATATTATCTCAAGCACTGAAAGGCTCCAATTTCCATAATTTTTGTGATGCTTTCTGAAAAAAATAACATTATTATCAGATGTGATGTGGTTTCTCACTTATCCTTTCACTGCTTAGATGGTTTATACACAAATCAGATAAACCACAACAGGTTCTAACAAAGAAGCAATTAGGTCTAATTAGTGTTCCACATAGATCACCAGGTATCAACAGCCACATCTAGGATACACCTGCATGAGGAAATGTTTAAACTGGGAAAACAAATCAGTAAAGAGTAGATTAAAAGACTTGGTGGGGTTTTTTTCCTGACTAATTCACGTGTTTTGCCATACTAGATGCTTGGAAGATATGCCAATTCCTACCTGTTTCTATTTCAGTATTGCAAATAATTTCTGGCCTCTCAGAAAAAAAAAATTATACACACTGCTTTGACACAGCATCATTTATCAAGTGTTTGAACAGCTATATGAAATAATTTTATTCTAGGTTCGTGAAGATTTATGTTCATATAAAAAAAAATTGTCCTCTATTTCAAGGTAGTTTTGGAGTTTTATGATTATCGGATATTGAGGAACTCTTGTGCTATTCCTTACTGTAAGAAAAATCCATGAAAAACTGTGAAAATTGAAATACCCAGTAGGCTGAAGGATAAAGAGGAGGTACTGCTGTGTGAAGCCTTATAAAGCCTGAGGCTGTCAATTCTAAGAGTGCTCAGAGAGAAGAGCAAGACGAAACCATCTCTTGGCCTTAAGCAATTAGTTTAGGTAAGAATGATGAGAGCTGTTTTCAGGCAGTATATTTGTCTACAGAAAGAATTATTGAATCACTGAGTCACAGAATCATTGAGATTGGAAGGGACCCTGGCAACCATCTGCCCAAGCCCCTGATCAAGCAGGGTCACCTAGAGCTGGTTGCCCAGAACTGTGTTCAGACAGCTTTTGATTATTCTAAGGATGTAGATCCACAGCTTCTTCATGCACCCTGTGCCAGTGTTTGTCACCCTCAAAACCGAAAAGAGTTTCCTGATGATGACAGAAAGTCCTATTCCATTTATACCTGTTGCCTCTTGCCCTGTCACTGGACACTCTCCCTTCAAGTATTTACACACAATGAAGAGATCTTCCAAGCCTTCTCTTCTCCAAGCTAGACAGCCTCGCTTTGTCAGCTTTTCCTCAATGGAGAAATTAATTATCTTGGTGTCCCTTGTCATGTCAGTAGTTACCTCAGCAGTCATGGGTGCATATGGACTTATGAACTTAGGTCTCTCTTTGTATATTTTTTTCCCTCAGGCTTACATTCCCTGCCTCTTCATCTAATGTCAGTTTTCTAGCTATCTTTGACTTCATTCTGCTCTGTCTGCCTCTCCTGCATGGGCATCCAGGCTTGGAAATAACCTCTAGCAAAAATGAATTTGCCCTCATAATTCAGACTTCAGACAGATCTTGCACTTTTCTTTGACTTGGGTCATGGCACATACTTCCTTTAATAAGGAGACCAGCATGTTTAAGAGAAGAGTTTGACTGCTTATTACAACAATCATAAATAAAAAATGGCTTTCAAGCTCACTGACTTAGGTGACAATTCATCTACCACATGGTGCTTCTCTTTTATGCATTTATGATAGCTGTTCATAAAAGAACTAATTTTCTGAGTACCATGAAAGATGAATCTGTAGGACAGTTGTTTATTTGTGTTGTCTTTTTTTTTTTTTTTGATAGCCTTGTGAAAGAAATAGTGAAACAATTTCCTGAAAGCTACATGAATAATGAATTGTCATGGAGGAAAAGTAGTATAGCATGAAAAGGTATCATTGGTGACAAATAAAAAACATTGAATTTAAGCTTAAAAAAAAGTTACAGTCCTTCTGGATTTTCTACCCTGAAGGTATGTGTCCTCAGACTTAATACACATTTATTTATTTATATATATGCAGTAATGTAATGGCTCAGAATAATCTTTTTTTTTTTTTAGGGTTTTAGGCAAGATCTGTATTTGTATTATATATTTGTATTAGTCAAGGGGCTCAACAGCATTAATCAAGCAGCACTAACCCGAAGTAGAAAGACGATACTGGCCTCTCTAAATGCAAGCACTGTCATGTTACTGTCTAACACAGCACTTGAGATAAAAGAATGCTGAGATATAAGTTTTCAAATTCATCTAATAAAATTAAAGGGTTCTGTTCTTATAAAGTTAAACAACTTCTTTATAATTATGTCTAGTATAGTGGTTTGTTGTACACAGTTAAATAATTTCTCATCATCCTCATTCCAAACTGAAGATGTATTGAAGCAATCTTATGCACATATTTAACATCCTTATGACAAAAGTAAACAAACAAACAAAAAAATCAAATCACAATACTGTTTAGCTTCAAAAAGACAATTCCAAAAGAATGACTCTGACAACTGTAGTGGGTACATCAGTATAAACTACCAGGAAGAATAAAATTAATGTATGCATGCTCTTTGAAGGAAGAATCAGAATAGACTTTTTGAAGGACAGATATTCCTTATATGTTTTGAAAGTCTTCTGAAGCTGTCAACAGAACTCTAGATACAGTTTATTTAGATTTTCAATCTGCCTTTAGCACAGTCTTCAGCAAAGGCCCTTAAATTATGCAAAACCACAGAGTAGTAATAAAGCACTTTTTCGCACACTCCAGAAATCATTGCTAGGAGGTCGGGAAGGCACACAGGATTATACAAACTGCGAGTCTACAGTCCTGTAAACAGCCACCAAAGGAAACAGCCCTTTTACAAACGAGCTCTGACATGACAAATGTAGATGCCAGAAGAAACTACAGAGTGTTAGGCCATAGTACATGTGAAGAATGAAATCTCGGAGATGAGAGCTCTTTTTCAGAGTAGTAATTGGTAGTTGATGTTAATGAAGTTGATAAGGTCCTAATTTGAAGTGTTGGTCTGTTGTTAAACATTGAATGTTAGAGTTCTAGGACTTGCCTTTAGTTGCCGTTGTTAAATGTTACTATTTTACCCTGTATTTGTATCTCTCCTCATCATACTCTATATTTGTATCCCGTGTTAGTCTGCTGTTAAACACTGAATGTTAGAATTCCAGGACTTGCCTTTAGTTGCCACTGTTAGATGTTACTATTTTACCTTGTATTTGTATCTCTCTCCGTCATACTCTGTATTTGTACCCCTTTCCGTCTCACCCCGGATTTGTATCCATTCCCATCGGTAACTACTTCCCCAGCTCCCCTGCTCCCAGGAGGACCTGCACCCGGACTGAATTCAAATGAGAGGCTGTGGGAACTATATGAACCCTCTCAAAACAACAAACCAGCACATAAACTTTGACTTTAACCCACACGAACCACACTAAGTCACCCACTCTTCACCAGAGCTGGATTCCTGTCACCACAATTGCATAGTACCCAGCTTGGAGGATACCCCTGGGCTACGAGCCACTATAGCCTTCCGAAGGACTCTTATAAAGGCAGAAGTCCCAGCTCTGCTGAGAGACAAAGCTGCACTCCTCCTCCGCAGCGTCCTTCAGTGGGAGCAGCGGAGGTGTGCGCGACCCGTCGGGGTCCCCACCCAGAGCTATTTTTAATAAAGGCCTTTTAAGGGAGCTGGTCTCCTGGCCCTATTTATCACAGTACATAGCCAGGTTCGTGTGCTCTCTCTCAATATCCTGCTGTCACTGATGAACACTGTGTGCTGGGCCAAATGGACCACCAGGGCAGTGCATTACCTTTGGCTGGAATGCTCACTTATAGGTGATCAAATATTCTAGTGACTGTCGGCCTATTGCAAACTCTGCCCAAGTTTCAGAGGTCCAGGAGACATTTCCTTTAATTGGTCACAACACTCTTTATTATTCCTTTTCTCTCTTCAAGGCCAGTCAGAACAGCAGTGTGTAATATCTGGTAGGTTTTACTGCACACAAGGGCAATGGATACAGCATTTGGGAGCAGGGGAATGCGTGGCTTAAGGAAACAAGAAGAAGTCAAGAACCAGGAAGGGAGATGCCTCCTTGTAAGAAACAGCTGCTCTCGGTAGCTCAATGCCTTTCCTCGCGCAGCCTATCAGCCGTCTGCTCGCAAGCGGAACAGACTCGCCGGCTTTACAGTGCAATAGCTTTTGTTTCTGCTCTCCGCAGTCATTTAGCTGTCTTGTTTGTAAACACCAATGTGTATTTTGTAAAAACTCAGCGTTTCACAAAACAACGTTCATAAACACCAGGTCACTTGCGGAACCTCCCACCAGCGCTCTCCGCAGGCCCAGCGGCCTCCCAGCAAGGCGGGACCTGCCCGGCCTTCGCCGCTCTGCCGCCGCAAAGCCTCTCGGGAGTTGAAGTCCCGCACGCTGCGTTTTCCATGGCGGGCCCGCCGCTTGTGGACTCGGTGTCCCATGGAGCGCTGCGGGGGGCCCGGTGCCCGGCCCGCGGCTTCGGCAGCTGGCGGCAGGGCGGCTAGTTCAAGTTGCCATAGCGGCGAGGTGAGGCGGGCGGAAGGTGCTCGGGGACGGGGCGGCCTCTCCTCGGAGCGCTGTGCGGTGCGGGCTGGGGGTGCGGGAAGGGCCGCGGCCAGGGCAGTGGCCAGGGCAGTGTGAGGGAGGTGGCTGTCCGGCATGGAGCGCCGCGGGTGGGCGGGTGCGGATGGGAGCGGCGGCGGGAGGCGCGGGGTGCCTCGGGGCGCTCCGGAGGCCCGGCCGGCGGCGTGCCCGGCGCTGTTCTGGGCTCCTGTCTGGGCCAGGGAACCAGGAGACACTCGGAGTTGGAGTCAGGTGTTAGAGAAGTTCCCTGCTTGCCTGGCAGGAGGAAGGTTTCCCGAGGGTATTACTTGCTTATGAACAGTGCGAAGGAACCGTTTTCTGTGTTGTGCTGCTGAAGAGTACTGGGAGCACGGTGTGACAAACTGATAATAAAATGGGGTACTGATCCCTGAAGGCACGATGGTGAAATATCATCTTCCTGTCTTTTTCCAGACTCAAATACAAACACTGAAGGAAAGAGCCTTTCAGGTGTCATGTCGTTCCTTTCTGAAATGATTATAATTATTATTTTGTCGTGCTCAGTCTTAGCTATAAGGCTTCTACAATTCGTTTAACACTAAGTTAGTTACCTGGTGATAGATTAGTCTGTGTGGAGCTGAACAAGTAAAACACTTGAGGAATAATCAGGTTGGGTACACTGACTTTATCTTTTGTTTACTTGAGCTGAAGAGCTTGATGTTGAGATTGTCAGCTCTACTTCTTACCTGGCAGATTTCTTAAAATGTCCTCAGTGAAGCTGAAATGCTCTGCTTCCTACAGGAAAGGAAAATACTGAGTATTGATGCTTTTCATCAGTTCAGCAAAGGTTATGTTCTGCTTGGGTAGAGCTAAAAACCAGTAAGAACCAAATGATTCTTACTGTCCAGTAGGTCATATGTGCTGAAATTGGCGTAGCTTTTTGGAAAAAGTGATTATCTTTTTGTTTGTTTGTTTCAATTGATAGGCAGATGTGCATATGGAACATTTCTACAAATTTCTACTTTTTTGTGATTTTTTTAAATCTAAAGGGAAACTTGCACAGTTCCTTTAAAAACGAGGATATTGCCTTATGTGAAACAGCTTCTTCACCTTAAAAGTACTTGTGGTTCCTTTTAGGTTGCTCATGAGAACAAAGAGGAATGCTTAACCATAAATAGTAAGTTTTCTTCAGGCAAAATGTCCTCCTTATCCTGTGCTTTCTTTTATTTTTACCTTGATTACTGTTCTTTCTTCTGTGCTTTGGCTAGTATATATCTTAATGAGCCTATTTTTGGACAGCTGAAAATAAACCCATTATCTTTCCTGCTGTAAATCTTCTATTTACCTTTTTTTCCTTTAGTCTTTTCAGTAGTTGGGACTTTTATGGTTGGGTCTACTTCTTTATTGGGTTTTGTTGATTTTTCTTTTACCAAATTACAATAAAGCCAATATTATTCCATGTTTTTATTTATACCAGTGTTTTATTTATTTTTCTTTGTCTTTGAAAATATCCCATAAGTTCTGTTTCCCAGTGTTTAGTGTTTATTCTTGTTCAGTCTCATTAAGACTTCATTGCAGCTGACTAGAGTGAGGCACTGGAGTAATGAATTCTGATACTGTTGGTAAAAATGTGCTTTAGTGCAGTGAGGTAAGAAGAGGAAAGATGAGGTAAATTCACCAGTTCAGTAAAAGAAGGAATACTGATGTACGTGAGCACAGACTGAGCATGTTGATTTGCTGTTCTTTCATGTTTGAAAGGTTTTTATCCAAGTCTGGGGGACACAAATGTGCAACCTTTTTAAAATTAAATATAAAGACTTGGAAAAACATCAGGTTGCCTCTGTATAAAATATAAGATTTGAATCCATCCATGTTTTCTTTTGTAAATTTCAGCTCTCATGGTTAGAAGAATGTCATCTTTACTGTGACTTTTTTTCTTGACTACGAGGGTTCAAGAGTTTGCTAGTCTAGTTCTTCTTTCACCAAGTCATTCCATGACCTTAAGGCAAACTGCTGCAGTGTATAGTAGTTTAAGAAAAAATTTCAATCTAACCTACCTTTTGAGGGTTGTTATTTTAATCAGTTACTGCTTGATTTTACTATACTAGGCACAGCTGTCTGTAGTTTTTAATAATTTCACCCATCTGATGATTGTTGACCTATTTTCCCTCTATCTTGCTGTCCTTGAGATTTAGCAATCCCCATTCTGAAGACAGTTTAGTGAGTAGTGTGAGGTAAAAGAGAGTGGTTCTGCAGACCAGGAAGATGGATAAAACATTGATGTTTTATCACTCTGTGTTTGGGGAGGAGAATTTGCTTTGGGCTGTGATTTGATCATGGGTACTGAAAATTTGGAAGCAGTGAGATGGCATATTTTGATTTAATTAGCTCCTAAAAGGCTCTGCCGTCTGCATCTTGACCCTGCTTCATAGTGTGAACAAAGGTAATAACTGAGGAACAGTTGGAAGATCTGCTTCAAAAGTACACCCTGCTGACCCAAACCAGAAAGGCAAATGTAGTGTGAGTTTATGAAGTTGCTTTGGGAATATTGTGCAAGACTGTTCAGTTACAGACAGGAATTAACACAAATTAATTTTTCTGGTTTTCCTGCCTAGGCTTCAAGACACTGATGGCAGATTCATCCAGTGATTCAGACAACTTATTTACGGGTCGGGTTGGAAGGCGGCCTTTGAGAGCATCCCACAGCAGAGCTCAGAACTATGGTGCTGAAGAAGTTACAGAGAAGATCCATACTTTAGCAAGCACTTTGCAGGTTGTTTACAAAATACAGCTTTAAAGTATTTATAGTGTCTGCATTTCTGTAACACAGGGTCAAACTTTAATTTCTAAAGTCATGGTGTGTACTGTACAGATGGGAAACATTGCTTTCTGTGCAAACCAAAGATGGTTTGGGAAATAATTCATACTGCTTTTGAGCTGAAAGTGCATGGCTTGTTGCACTTTTATGCAGCTGCTGTTTCAGACAGTAATAGAATGTTGTTAGAAACAATGATGTGTTGGGGAATACTATTTATAAAGTTAGCAAACTGACTAAGGGCAAATCAGCTTTGTTAGATTCTCACAAAAGCCATGAAATTTTCTAGCAGAAAGTTTCAGCCTTGTCTTGGTTGTCTTTGTATTGTGTAAAATTTCCAAATTTCTGATAGATATGTAAGCAGTCAATTCCTTCAGGAGACAGCTTACATTTCAAATATTTTCTATATGTGAAAAAGCACTGTGAGAAGCATTATTTCTAAACTTGTAAGAGAGCAAGAAAAAGTGGAGGGTGGACAGAGAAATATCTGTTTTGCAAATGGGAGGAGACATTTAGCTATCCTGACACCATTAGTGCTGGAGAATTTATTCCCATTCTTCTTTAGTTGACAGTTCTGAATACCTAGAGTGGGTGGGTGTATGTTTTATTACTTATTGTTTGGCTAGCAATATTTTTTTTCTTTTAATATATGAGAAGAGAAAAAATCAGTATAGAATGGTAAATTTAAAATTCAAAACTTCTTATCTGGAAAATAAACATCAATCTAGAAAAAAATATAGTAAGTCTGATTACTTTTAAAAAGGGATTCTTTGGTATTCTGATTCTGTCAAACCTCTCTCTAGCTGCTCTTCTGAAATTCTGATTTTAAGCTAATTGCTTTTTGTGGACTGCTTTTCAGCAGATCTTCCATCTGATCCAGGTGTTTATCTGGTCAGAAAATACTCATGCAGTGACCTTACCTAGTGTGTTCAATTTCAAAAACTTGTTATTTTTCATTTAACTATTCCGTTCTACAAGCAGGTAATGTTAAGATTGTTGGATTAAAAAGGTTTTTCTACAGAATGGCTGAAACTTGAAAAAACTTTTTATTTGATGCTGAGGCCTTACTGTTGTACTGAAATTTTAGAATTTGGTTGGTTTTTTTTTTCCTTCTTCATTCTCCTCCCTTTAGCCATGCTGTATCCCTTCAGATTCTGGTTACTTGAATAGGATTTTGAATGCTTAGAATCTTTATAAAGCATTTGTGTTTTCAATTTAGTCTTAGAAATTATTAAGAATAAAGATAACAGTAATGTTTGATTAGAAGAGATTTCTGTTTTGACTTTTTTTCTAAAAATTTTTTATTTAAGGATACCAACAGAAATCTAAGACACATTGACCATTTGCTAGGACAATACAGAGAATACAACAAGGAACAAACCAAAGCAATAACAACTGTGAGCAACTTTCCGTTTATCTTAATTTTTTTGTCTTTTCCATTAGTAGAATTCATAGCTTGGTATTGGTTAAAAAAAACTTGTTATTAATGGACAGAATATATAAGGAGTTAAGTAGCTGTGAACAAAATCTTTTAATATTTATTTGAGCAAACTAAATCATAATATAGTAATATGTTGGGTAATGAAACTCTGTCAGGTTTTGTTGGCTCATTACTTCTCTGCTACACATCTTGTGCTTTGCATAGTACCATAACATAATCTACCCAGTAGATTATGTTATGGTACTATGCAAAGTATAAGATGTGTAGCTGAAATAGAGTATTAGGGAACATGTTTCTTTTGCAGTAAGAAGTGGTAAGATAAAAGCTGAATTACAGCAGGGAATGAGATTGTCATCATACTGGTGTAGCTTTTTTTCCTGTCACTCTACAACAGATTCTGGATCTGTTGACCAGCTTGCTCTAAATTGCAGAAAGGATGAAAATTCTAAAATTAGTCTTCTTATTTTAAAAACTCAAACCTCAAACTTCTACAAACTTGAAAACAGGTGTCTTAGAGAAAACAAAACAAATTAGTGCTGCTAGGGCAGCAGAGGTTTATAATTTGGTTACAAACAAGCTGCAGCAGGTGCTGTCTTAAAACAGATACATATGAAATGTAGAGAGAGTGAAGAACCAAATGTGTAGGAAAGAAGGCTTGTTTTCTTCAGAGAAAGAGATCCAACACCATATAATTCTGCAGGAGTAAAGCATCAATTTAACCATTGTTTACAAGCTCCTTTTAGGAGAAGGAGAACCTTTAAAAGCTGATGTTTTGTGGATTGTCAAATAAAGGTGTAACAAGACAAGTGGCTAAGAATCAAAGTTAACAAATGCAATTGTAAAAAAATGAGATGTAAGTTTGAAAAATGAAGAACTAACTTTTGAATATAGCTAGTTCTGTACTCTTAAATTGGGAATAGCTTCCTTTTCCTGGAAGTAAAACTTCTAAAAATAGGGGTTTCTGTAAAGCTGCTTAGAGAAATTTGATAGCCCTGTAAAATTGATTCCAGGTAGGGCTGGTGGAAGAATTCCAGTAAAAAATAATTTCTCTGAAGTTATTTTCTGAATTTTGCAGAACTGTTAATGAGCATTGCTGGCAAATAGGTCTTATTTTGGTTGTAGGAGATAAACTTTTGAGTTTTCATGGTGGTGCACCATGTGGTGCACCACTGTTGGGAGAAACTTGATATTTGAAGCTGCCAATGTTGGAAGCATGTTTTACTGTAATTACAGGAATGAGATATATGAGATATTGAAGAAAAGCTGTTATTAATTCATAGCTGTACTTGGCTTAAAATAGCTTTTATACTCTTAATGACTTTTAAATAAATAATATTTTCTGTGCTTTTTTAAAAACAAGTCTCTGTTCATATATCAATAAATTATAACTTTTCTACAGTTAAAAGAAACACTGGAGCAGTCTATAGGTCAATTGAGGAGCCAGCGACTAACACGAAACTCTGGAATGAGAAGTGCATCTCTCTCAAGCTTATATCCCAGTGACCTGGATGGAGAAGGAACATCAGGTAAAATACTTAAAGGGCTTGAGTATGCTTGAATTATGTCATATGGCTCTGTTATGCAAAAAGGAAATTATGAAAAATGTGTAGAGATGGTCTTATGGAAAGTCATCGTTGATGACTTAAAAGAAACTGAGTTTAGAAATTTGGGAGACCTGCATTAAGTTATGCAGTTGTTTATATGGTAAATTTTTCCAGCTTTGTGTTTCTGTTAGTATTTTCTGCTAGTATCCCAGGAGATCTAAATGAAATGTTGATTCTTTCAGCTGAGGAAATTAATTTTCCACTGCATGAGTTGTAGGTACATACAGGTTAAAGCTAAATCCAAAAGATATTGCAGCTTCTGAAGCTTGCTTCATAGCAAAAAGGGAATTTAAATTTTAAATGCATGAGATTATGGATGTTTGGAAACAGTGGAAAACAAAAAAACAGAAATTATTTATGACACACGAAAGAGTGGGTTTTTTTCCTTGTATTTCTCACAAAATTCGTTTATATTTTGGGAAGAGGTATGTTTGGGAGGAGTATTTCTTTTAGAGGTAGTATTTAATATATTTTAGCAGAAAACACTAAAAATTCAATTTCTATGTAAAAGCTGTGAAATATAATAGTTTGAAGGTCTGATAGATTCATGTGGGAGAAAAAGTGGTTGGTTGGGCAAATAAAATTTGAGGAAAAACTACTCCTTGGAGAAACAATTCCTCTTTCTGGAATACTTGTATGTCATGGGTAAGAAATGTTTAAAGTGAAGAAGAATCCTGGGAAGAGCTGAGAGTCGCATGCATGATATGTAATTCAGTAGTTGTTTTGTCTGTAATGTTACCTAGAAGGATATTGTCAAGATGAAATAAGCCTTTTTTGTGAAGCAAAATGAAAAATCTCCCATACAAAATTTTGTTTTCCTGCTTTTTTTTTTTTTTTTTTGTATAATACCTTCTGCAGGCAACCACCACTTCCTGCCCACTTCTCCTCTCAGGGATTATGGAGACCCACAGGGCAATAAACACCGAAGGTCTCGATCTGCAAGTGTTCGGTTTGTCAGTGAGGCGGGCAATGTGGAGCAGGTACAGAGCACTAATGGGAGCTGCTGTTCCAAACAGGCAGTATGTTTGCTCTTTGAGATTCCAAGAGTCTCAAAGACTCTGCTTGTACATTAAATGAGGTGATTCTGAAGATGCAGCTAAGAATGTTTCAGTTATAATTTGTGTTTTCAATGTTACCTGCTTTTTCATTGGGCAGTCACCTCTTGTATCTGTCATGAAGTTTCATGCAAATCATTATAGAGAAAAAGATGCAGATGGTAGTGATATCGAAAGTAAAATATGAAAATAATCTCCCTACTTTTTAGGCTGTCTAATGACAAAGAAAAATAATGTCTGAATAGCCTGTTTAGTCTGGAGAAGACTGAGAGGGGATCTCAGTAATGCAATTTAATATCTCTTACATGAGTGTCAAGAGGATGGTGCCAGACTGTTCAGTGGTGCCCAGTCACAGGACAAGGAGCAATGGCCATAAACTGAAACACAAAAAGTTCCACCTCAATGTGAGGAAGAGCTTTACAGTGAGTATGGCAGAGCACTGACACATGCTGCCTGGGGAGGTTTTGGAGTCTCCCTTTCTGGAGACATTCAGAACCCACCTGGACAAGTTCCTGTGTCACCTTTTCTAGGTGACGCTCCCTTAGCAGGATGTCACCATTGAGTCAGGAATGGATAAATGAGTCACACACTCCAGATTTCTTCAGGAGGCTAATAATAATTTTATTAGGAACCCATTCCTTTTTATACCCTGTTCAGACACAGGTGGACCTGACTGGTCCTTTAATCAACACCTCACATGCTTGGCTAATTAAGGAGACACCCTTTGGTAGACATCTTGTGGGAAAACAACTGTTCAAAACACCAGCTGCAAGATGGTTTTAATTCTTTCTCTCAGTCTTCTCAAAACTCCCCAGAACAATTCTTGGGATTGTTTATCTGGTTTTCTCTCTCTGACCAGGTTGTCAGTATCCACAGCAGGGGGCTTGGTTGGGATGACCTCCAGAGGTCCCTTCCAGCCAGTTAACACTCACCTTTGTGCTGAAGTTCAGTAAGGCTGTGAAGGGGATTATTCTGCTTTAGTTAATGGTGTAGGGTCTTTGTGCTTTTGCTTTTAGTTCAGTGTAGCTTGACTTGATTTTGAACCAGGTAGTTCTTAGTCCTTGGTCTGACCTGTGAGTGGGATAATTTGAGCCTGTATTTCAGGGAGATGATAGGAGGAGAAGATGTGTGTGCCACAGGTAATTTTCATATCCTTTAACCTCTATCTGCTTGCAGATCTCAGAAAAAATAAATTAATTACCTTAATGGATAAGATTATAGTATTTCTGTTATCCTACAGGTAGAGAGGAGATTTCACTGCCTGGTTTTGCTTTTTTCAGACAGGGTGGCTAGACTTGATTGACTGAATCTGTGTAGCCTAATATTAAAGAAGCTGATTATAAGGTATTCATATTGACTTTGTTAAATCAGTCTCAGCTTCCATATAATTTTAAACTTAACTACAATAAGTTTTCTCAGTTGACTTTTGGGGAAATAATAGAAATTTTAGACTTTTATTTAACCCTGTTTCATTGTCATTTCAATCTAGTTCTCCCCCCATTCCTTCCTCTTCCAAGGTAAGTGTAGAAAATAATCCTTGGAAGGAAATAATATTATATGGAAATCTTCCCTCCCAACCATCCAAAATCCTTAGGTCTATTTTAGATTATTTCTAGATATTTATAGAATATCTTGGAAATTTTATTCTAGGGAGTTCCTGCAATGCATACAGAGTTCTTCATATTAAGTAACTATGTAGGCAAATAGCATTTTTTTTCTGGTTTTGATGATAACTGCTGGTTTATTCCTTATTCTTGCTTTTCAGTGGGTGAATGTGGCCTTTTTGTTTTCATTAACTATTTTGTAAGAAGAGTATAGTGCTTTGAGGAATGATGAACTAGAAGTAGCCATTGATCATGATTATAGGTAGAAATTACACCAGAGATAAAGGTGTACTGCTCAAGTAAAGTTGTGGCTTTCTTTTTTCTGCAACCACAGTCTCTTTATTCCCATTCTGGATTTTTCTGGCGGAAGTAATTTTTCAGTCAAATGGTCTTTTAACACATTTAAGTCCCTCTCTTTCTTAACACATACATTTTGAAAATACAACATGTTATTTCAAAGTCTCTCAGGTGGGAATTTCTGGTTAATCATGCAGGGGAGGTAGTAGTGCCTGTGTCTGAATGTTGAGGGCAGTCAGCTGGTTGTGGAAGATCCAGGTTTAAATCTAGGACACAGAACAAAGGAATATTAAAAATTAGGGTTTTTCATAAAGGTAATCCTGGCCATGGAATTGTTGACAGCAACAGGTTGCATTAGGATGGATTAACTGTCACTTTCTGTTCCATGAAGAGTTAATGACCTATTCATATTTTTATTTGCTCCCTAAAACCTTGATCATAAATTAGGAGCCTGCTGAATGGGGAAAATGGGAGGTTTTTCAGAAAAAACCTCCTTTTTCAGAAAGTACTTTTCAGAAAGCAGATGTGTGGTTTTGTTTGTTGTTTTTTTTTCCCAAGGTCTGAAAAAAGAGTATGTAAAGTCTTGGGCAAGGTAAAATACCTATTCTTGGTAGTTCCTGAATACATTATACTGTTCTGCTTGTTTCATTTCAAGTTCCTATGTAATCTATTTTTAGTAGCATATATAGCTGGGCAGAACTTTGTTTTACCAATACTAGTATCTATTAACATGAAATATGTCTCTCCTGAACATTACTTGTTCAGATATTTCAATTTGCTTTGCATTAAGTTAAAGAGGTGGTATGGTGTCTAAGCTCTGAACCACAGAAAAAAACCATAGTTAGGAAACTTGTTTCAGCAAATAAAGTACTTAAACTACAATGAGCAAATATTGTGAAGGGTGAATTAAAATAGAAGTGCATAAGGCTCATCCAGTCATCCAGGCTCAACTACAGTTCATGGAGTTTTATTTTTTTAGGTTTTTTTTATCTGCTTTATTTTAAAAAGTGCGTAATGTGTAGATATATATTTTTGGAATATCACAGAAAAAAAGCGTTCTTAAGCCTTGGCATAATTTGTGTACTTTCATTTACAGCTGCATTCTTTCCACCAGTCTCTTCGGGATCTCAGCAGTGAACAAGTTCGCCTGGGAGATGACATCAGTCGCGAGCTTTCAAGAAGAAATCGGTACAAACAGAATATAACTCCATGTGGAGAACAGTGTGGAAAAAATTCTTAAACTCTTTTATTTCAGAAAATAATTTTGGGGAGAATGAGTGATTGTGCAACGTGTAGATGAAAGCAGGGTATGAACTGCTAGTTTTATGTCATCTTCTGCAGTATTTATAAATGTTAATAACACCTACCGATTCCAATTTGTATAATATATGGGGTTTTCCTCAGATTTTTCAAATATATGCACAAAATGACAAGGTCTAGGGAATTTCTTTTATTATAGCTTTGCTTGTAGTTTGTCCTTGTTACTGAGTCCCTTCAGGGCAAGCTCTCTTGCAAGCCGTAATGCATATACTTCCTCAACATGTGGTGCTTTGTTCAATAGCAATAACAGGAGTTAGACTGTTAAGTCGTAGGAGGAAAGGACTGTTCAAAAGGACTGTGTAGATGTGTCCATAATTTTTTACTTGTTGACCTGATACCTGGCTGATACTTAGATGCTCTGTTTTTTCACTTGAGGAATGGGAATGCTTTTTATCATGAATTTTCCGCTTGAGGCTTGTTTCTCATTATGCTGTAAATTATTATGAATGGGCTGTAGAACAAATTGAGGAAACAAAAAATTTTGGGGGGAATTGTTGCTGCTTAAAATTATCATGGGTGCCACTTATCTTCTGCACTGTAGAATACTGTCTTACTTATATTTTTCTATGAAGGACTGATGCTGAATTAAGAAAGACGCTAGAAGAATTGTCTGAAAAGCTAACTGAGTCCCAAAGACAAGAAACGGTGAGTGTGACTAACATGAAAATGATTATTTAAATCTGGTATTCTAAACAAGATGTGGGCTTCTAGTTTAAAGTATCTGCTGGTAATTGGTATGACATACTGATATGTATATCTGAACATGATCTTATTTGGGCTGCTATAGGTTGTTGAAATGTTACCCTTTGATGATGAAGTCCGCAAGGCAAGTTTTATATTTCAGGTGCTTGTTTTAAGTACAAGTGTTTTGCAGGTGTGTGTATTGTGTATTTTTCTGTTTCAAAATACACAGCCTTGGATAAAGGTGCTTTTTAACTTTGAACATTGGTTTGAGTGCTTCTAATTGTTGAAGGTACCTTTGGAAAGATACAAGCTTTCCCGTGTTATGATGATAAATACAATGGTTTCTTCTTCCTCCATCCCTCCCTCCCTCCCTGTCCTTTTCAGTCCTTATCATCTGTGTAGCAAAATGGAAGGAGTCTCTTTGGGCTGTACTCTTCTCTAAAGGCTTCCTGACAACAGGTAGCAAAGGAGGGAGGACAGCCATGAGAGTCTTTTCTTTTTTGTTTCGCGTATCTGCTGGAAGCAGACTAGCTGCACTCTGTTACTTAAATCTGAAAAAGATCTGCTATTGAGATTGAAGTCAAACAGCATATTGCTGTAGGAACAAGAGAAGCTGAGAATCACCCCAATAATTAGTAGGTGAGAACCCTGTAGGCAGCTCTTGACACACGAGACTTGAGTGTATGCTTTAGGTAAGCATTTACTGTGATACTAGTAGCAAAGCTGACTTTTCAGAGCAGGTGTTATTTATGCATATTTTCCTGTAGGTGATTCATCTTGCTCTAGAATTGCATGGATTGGTACTAGATGCTCTGTCAAGGGCTGTAGTGATGTGTTTGTCACTGATAACAATATTGTTGGCATGGACCACTTGTTGGTACCAGCAGACTTAATAAATATAATTGTGTAAATTAATGTTTCTAGATTAAATTGAACATTGATTCAAGAGACACTATCTGTACCAGTTATATTCTTGATAGGGTCCATCAGGGAAAGAAGACGCCTTGTCAACCTTTGTAGGCTGACAAAGCCCATCAAAATATGATGGGGTTGTCTTTGTTTGAATGTTAATTTTGATTTCTCCTAGTAGCCTGGTAGGATAAAGTAAGTTTATCTGATAAAGAATTCTTGATACTTGGAAAATGCTGTGTTTTTCTTGTAGCAGACTTCTCAGTATACTTACTTTTTTCTCTTTCATGTACCAGGAAATTAGCAAACTCAGTTTTAACCAAGGTGGTTCTCAAGAAAATAGCTGCTACAGCTGGCTACATTACAACTGTTCAGTTCCTCAAACGTTCCTCAATCCTCTGGAATGCAGGCATCTACTGTCTGTTCATTAATGAAAGAAATAACTACACTACTCAGTGCAATGCAACAAGTAGGGTTTCAAGATATGAAATTGAAGGTTACAACTTTTGACCTGAGAGAAGCAAAAAATGAGAGAGGTGAGGTATAAAAAGGAAGTCTTCTGTAGAATGTTATTGGTAAGGGCAATATCAGAAGAGTAAGTCTCTTAGTTGGGAGGGAACATTATAATGCAATAAAGCTATGAAAACTGGAATATTTACTGATATTCTTTTGGTGAAGACACCAATGCTGCAGTAAGCTGCAGTGGGATGATTTTTATGTGTAGGACTAGTAAGAATTCACCTGGAATATTCTGCTCATTGATGATTACTGACTTTATGA
This sequence comes from Calcarius lapponicus, assembly GCA_039654755.1. Lineage (NCBI taxonomy): Eukaryota > Metazoa > Chordata > Aves > Passeriformes > Fringillidae > Calcarius > Calcarius lapponicus. Next base: position 43,017,994 of record CM077468.1, on the reverse strand, counting down.
AGAACATCATAAAGCCAGATGGAAAGAAGACTGGAAAGAAGAGAGGGGGGGAAAAAGAAAAAGGGGAAAATAAAAAAGGCCACTAATTCAATGACTTGAAAAAGATAGAAGAATAGCTGGGGTTCAGTTTGCAGAAGAAACAAGTCATTAGGAAGGATCTAGCCATGTATGATGAATGCCCAAAAAGTGGAAGTTTACTGTACAATATAAGACAGTCATCTAATGATAATTTTGTACAATAGAAGTCTAATCACCTGTGAGTTAGGAGCTTCTTGGTCTCGAAGTGATCTTTCTGCTTTCTGTACTGAGAAATAATCCCTCTGTGGATTTCTTTTTTGAAACTTGTCCAGTCTTTATTATAACTTGAATATCTTTATGATCTTGTCTTATAGCAAGGGGTTCTCAAAATAGATCATATATTGTCAGAGGAGTTGCCATTTTTTTGGTGATCTAGTTTCTTGAGGTTTTTTTGGTTATTTTGTGTTTATGTGTTTTGGGTTATTGTGTTTTGTCTTGGGTTTTTTTGTTTGTTGTTGTAGGGTGTTCATTTGTTTGGGTTTTAAATCTAATTTTTCATCCCTAATTTTAACTTGGGAGGTTGTTCAGTTTCTTGAGAGGCTTTTCAGAGTGTTACTTTTTGGGCCAAAAAATTCTGACTTAATGCTCTATCTTGTCCAGCCAATTCCCTACCACTTAAAAAGCCTCCTGGTAGCAACATTGTGCACTGCTGCTTTGCCAGGGCTCTCCAATCCTAGGTGTGGATCCCTTGCCCTTGTTCAAAGCCTTCTGATCTCCTATTACCTGACGAGACTGGCAGAATCAGCGAGATGAGGTAAATGCAAAAAAGAGGAATTTAGTATGGATATTAAAAATTAAAATAACTCTCATGGTATGCATAGCAAAGCATGCATGAGGTTAGAGTGCATGTAGAAACTGAGGTCTGTTATTGTAGATATTTGACATCCTTTAGCATGTGTATGCATTTAGGAATTTTTCTAATGAGATTGCTTAATTCAGAATTGACTGTCATTGGTGAAAGTGAGTTGGGTAAGACAAAATACCTTTTTTCTCAAAACTTCCTTGTGCAAAGTTGTTCAGCAACTTTCATCCTTAGTGCCTTTAGGCTTGGGAGTGTTTATCACCTCAAGCATTGCCATCCTTGTATTTGTATTCTGCTGTATGATTCTTGGCAATAAATTGTCAACTTGAAATCTTGATAATTTCACAGGATGAGCTCATGGTAGAAACATTCTCTTCGGTTCAGTGTCCTTAAGTCCTTTATTTTTTAGAGGCGTGTATCTAAATTCTTACAGTTTAGTATATTTGGTCCTGTTTGAAAATTGCCTGTATGTAGATGCGTGATGATAAAAGGTCTAAGTCACTACAGTTCTTTTGAGTCACTAGTTCAGGATTTATTTTTAAAATTTTATGATTCTTGGAGCCTTTTTGAAGCTGCATTTGAGTACTTTAGGATTCACACATCACAATCAAAGCACAATATTTTACCTGTAAAGAGAGCTTTTCCATGCCAAAATAAAAAACAGATGACATTGAAGGTGGTGACTCAAGCATAGTTTGATGCCTGTTTCAAGTCAAGCACTCTTCATGGCCTTGTACTTGAGAATTTATGTGCAGTTTTGCTAAAAAGCCTTTTTGCTTCTGCAACTCTCTATATCAGAATTTCTTTCTTAGCTAGACATTTTGTGAGATTCCTTTGTTCTTGAAAAGGGTTTGGATGTTTGCTAGACAGTCATATAAGCAATTTAAAGACTATTTACTTATGGTTATATAACATAACCCTCTTGGATATTTTGTTGCAATTGCTTGGATAGAAGTGCATCTCAAATAGCACAAGATGCTGATCTTTATACATAAAAAGCAACTTCATCAGAGCACAGTTTAGTTAAAATTAAGTAGATGTTTAATTGAGATGGTGCTGTTATAAAATGATGGTAGACTATCTCTGGAAGAAGACAACAATGTCAAGTGAAATCGGTCTTACATGGAGTTACTGTGGTTATGATACCTCAGAGAGCCAGGATTATTGTCAGATAATGAACTGTTCCTCAGAAGATCTGGTATAAAGAATTTTGGTGCTGCACTGGTGACTTGTAAAAGGAACACGTATTATCATTTGCCATGAGGGAAAAGTTTAACAATATTTCATGAGGGAAAAGTTTAACAATATTTAAAGTTATATCTCTGAAAAAAGTTTGCTCTTTTTTGATTTTAATACTCCTGTTTCAAGTATGCATTGATAAAATGGGTTGTAGCAAGAACAGCAGCAAAAATCTGTTGAAATATATTTTTCTCAGCGGGACTTTTGCACTAGAAATAACAGTGGAAAGCTGAAAAACAGGTCAGAAATTCAATAAGTAGGGTGGTGCTTTTTGTACAGTAAGCATCCAGCATCTTCCATGAGATTATATTTAGCTGCATGACTTAAATGTCACCCTAGTTTTACAAAGGACATTCTGTTCTTTGTGTTTAATTGCGGGGGAGGGGAGGAACTTTTTGATAGCAGCAAAATCTATGGAAGCAGCTTGAGCTACCTGAAAGCTGTATGTGGAGACGTAGCTCTAGTGTCATCATTATTATTCAGATAGTCTCTTGCTAAAAATGCATGCTTGAAATCACATTCTAATATGTTCTGAATGCAGTAATTTAGTGCTAGTATTTCATGTCATTGTTTAGATCCTCTATAATCTTTGTACTGTAGTTTGGTGAAGCACTTGTCTGCACTAAGCACTAAGATTTTTGACAACGTTTAGAGGTCAGGGAACACACTTTCATGGTAGAAGTGTTGTTCTGAGTCGGGGTCATTTGGGACAAAGGAAGACAAGTATGTTTTTAAGTTTACTCTGCATGTACTACTTAATGAATTAACTGTCTCTAATTTTTTTAATCCCTACTGTTGTATGGCACAGGCTCTGTGACAATCTTAGGAAAGTCAGAGAGGCTACAAAAACAGGGAACATAATTCTTGTGGGACATTAAAGCCTTTCTGAAGTGCAAAGGTGTTACCAATACCATACCAATGTACAAAGTATGGGAACCAAATAGGAGTTATAAGTAACATCAAAATGTTTGGTGGTTTGTGTTGGTTGTGCGGTTTTTAAATTTTTTTTTTTTTTTTAGTTAAAGAGGATTATGTCTGTAGCTGAAATTTCTATGACAAATATTATGATATATAATCCATCTTTTGTAGTACCTTGTTAGAAATAATACAACAATTGTATCGTAGAGTGAGTTGAAGGAAGTGAGAGGCAAGGCAAATTACCTCATAAAGTTACTTTCTTACTTGTTCTGAGTTAGTGATAATTTGTGATGAAATCTGAACTTCGCAGGATTCTAAAGCCTGTCTAATGCTGCCTTGCATCATGTTATCTGCTGTGCATGCTAGACCCATGACAGTGAAGAAGTTACTGAACTCTCCTTTGGAATGTCATCTTCGGGGGTGATGTTACTTTTGAATCTTCTATCAAGTCAAAATTGTATGTTTTCTTTCTTAATAGTGCACTATAATTAGTGCTCAATAGCACTAAAGCTATTAAAAAAGTGCTTCATTGAAAAAGGTGCATGAGAGAGCTGAGAAAGCTTTTGTCTTCAGTAGCACATAGTCAAAAATTTTTCAAAAAATGTTGTAATATTACTGTTTTGTTTCTTTATGTTAGATATGTATAGGGGAAAGGATGACAGCTCATTTCCTCGGTTTCAGCAAAGCTGTAACAAGTTTAATGACAGTGTTATTTTCTGTTCCTACTACATAGGATCATTGTTTCTGTTAGGTGGAGTATTTTATGAATTCTGAGAAGTAATGCTAAGTGGTGCTTGTCAAAGCAAACATTGCGATGTGGTCTTTTTCTTTTTTTATACATTAGTTTTTAGTAAGTATTTTTTCTGGATTATGGCTGCAGAACTTTCATAGCTTCATGAAAATATGTGGTTTGATGAAGTACTAGGCATCTCCTGATGGTTTTAGGAAAAAAAAAATACAATATTCCAGACTGTAATCTGACTGTTCATCTGGGTGCACAAAGAAGAAGTGTTTTCTGAGAGATGTATTCTGTTTTAAAGAAAAAGAGTGTTTGTTCATTAAGCCTTGTGAAGCCCATATCATAAGTGTAGCCTTGATTGTGTTTCTGTTACTACATAAGTTGTGTTGCTCATGGTAAAATTTTCTATGCATGCATATGCCTAGTGCTAATAGAAGTGTGCTTAACAGAGAAAGATGAGAACTTATTCACCTTCACATACATCAAAAGCTAATAGTTGATTGGTGTTTTATTTTTTATCTCTTTTTATCTCTATCTCTTTTTATCTAATTATAATTTGGTAATGGATATATTGCTTCCTAGTGTTTTAAAACAATTAGTTTTAAGGTAGGCAGGAAATGATCCATAAATATTTTTCTTACTAATCTTTAACAAAATAAATTTAATTTGTTGCCTCAAGAGGGTGCTGTCTGCTAGCAGCTTGAATTGCAAAAGTGAAGTAATTCACTTTTGCAATTCACTAGGTATTCTAGTCTGAGCTTTTATGTTCATAATCCAAGTTGCTTTAATAAACACCTGTTGTTGTTTGTATTGGTTTCTACATGGATTCACAAAATACGGGGAAAAAAGCTTTAAGTGATGTAATTATTTTGTGTAGTTACACTCATTTTCATGTATTTAGTTCTTGTTTGCTACTTTTTACTCACAGATTTTGGATCATGAAAGAGGCAAACATTGGTCTGTTTTGCAGGCTTGAGATGTGAAAGAAATGTCTTTCCAGAGGTTAATCAGGCTTGTGACAGAGAAGCTAAGACTTTCGTATTGCAACTTCACATTAGGCTGCTCTAACCTTGATAATGAGATATCTAACGCTTGAGTAGAACCACCACTGTAGAGAAAAATGTGCATACACATAAAGGAGAATGCTGCCAGCAAGCAGTTTGGTTCCCTGCCTAAGTACTTCTGGAGTACTGACTGCTATAACTAGTTATTTTCTCTACCATACTAAATCTGCTTTAATAAAATACAAATGATGTTCTCTTTTCATTTTGCTCCATGATCTGTTTACATTTTTGCCATTGATATTTTCACAAGTATTAAAAGGCAAACAAATTTCCAACAGCATGTGTTTTTTTCCTTTTGAAGGTATCAGAACGAGTAGAGAGGAGACTTCAGGAGATAGAAGAAGAGATGCGTGCTGAAAGACAGCTCGTAGAAAGGCGCCAGGACCAGCTGGGCCATGTGTCTCTTCAATTACAGGAGGTAAGAAACGAAAGCTTCCCTTGTTTTTAGGATTTAGTTAGAAATGCGTTGCATTTGTGAGCCTGTACCTGTCAAATTGGCAGAAGTGCTCATATCAGTCCAGCTCACATTGTTTTGATGATCAGATAATACCAAGCACAGTCTCTGTCTTTCATTATATTGTCTTGACAATATTTAGACCTTTTTGGTAACTGCCACAAATCTTCTAACAACCTATCCCCTATGCCCTTCCTGAAAACCTAAGCAAACAAAAGCAAGTCATTAGCTGGGTTTTTTCAATTAAAAGGTTTTATTTTCTAAAAGGTAAACTTTGCTTGCTCATGCAAATGAACACTTCAATTTATTTCAACAAGCAATCTAAAGCAGTGTAGTGGCCAGACAACTTTTCACTGCTTTTAGTTTTATTCAACAATACCTGATGAAATAAAAAATACTGTTCAGGAGACAAATAGAAATGTTTAGAATATAATTTAAAATTTGAGACAGCTATTAGCTTTTTTCCTTCTTGTTTTAGAAAACATATGAAAAATGCTTCTTTTTGATTTTACTTCTGTTTGGAAAATCTGTGTCTTCACATAGTGTGACTTTTTATTTCACTCCACTTAGGATTTGCAATGTTATCTCTATCTGTGCAGTAGGATACTATAATTGAAAAGAAATATGCAATTCCTCAGTTTTCACTCTTAGTGTTTGCAACATAGCTTTTTGGAAGGCTTTATACTGTGCAGTGATACTGAGGAACCTTGTTCATGATGATACATATTTCATGTAAAGCTAGAGACTGGTATGCTTTTTTTAAAAATATAGATAAAAAGTAACATTTATCAAAAGGCTCGGAATCCTTCTGCCAGTATTTCAGAAGGACTTATTGTTTTATTTTCCTTCCAGTCTATTATTTCATTTTCCTTCCACGCCCTATTGGGTGAAAAGAACTAGAGTACTGAATTTCAGTTTTGATTGCTTTTTAATATGCCTACATCCAGTTTTAGATTCTTCAGTTGTGTCTTCAGGCTGGGGAAGGGATGCTTAATGCATTGGTGTGATTTGATAGTGTTATCTGCAGAATGAAACATTGTTATTTTATCCTTTTAAAGGGATCATGTCTTGTATTCTCTAAAGATACATTGACACTGCCATAGTTTCCTTAGAAAGAAAACTTGAACTCAAGTGAATGGGTTCAAATGTAGTTCAAAGAATTTTCATATGATTTTCCTTAGATCATATGAATGATCATAGTCTATGTGATCATGAGCCTCCAGACTGGGTGCCTTTTATTCTTGGTAGCTTATCTTTTGAATTTCATGCAAAAAGAATATGAAATACTAAATACATCCTAGACCTTCTATTCCCCTAAGATGTCCAGCTGTGAATTAAGATGGTTTATTAGTTTCTTCTGTAAATTCTACTTCACTTTTGTAAGTTATTTTTCCTGAGGAGCCCCTTTTTAAAATACAGTTTAAGTTGCTGTATTTTAGAAACAATGTACTTGAACTGCCTTGTGTACTTTTGCCTAGCCTAGTGGGAATAAAGTAAATAAATATTTTGCTACAATTGTTATTTGGATGAAACATGTTTCTGTATAATTTTGAGCTTGTTATTTTGTTACTGTTTCTCATCCTTTGTAATTCGAATTGTGAGTAAGAGGGACTCTAAACTCTGACAGTGGCCTCAGTCTTGCAGTAATCATTGCACAGACATAGTGTTCTATTGAAGTCTACTTCTGTTTGCATTAATTTCTCCAAGATGCTTCCCAAGTAACATTACTGGAAAGGAGGGTAGTGTTTGGACTGAGTTTTGAAATCCTGTCATTAATATGGCCTGAATGATTTACAGAGAAATACTGCTTAAAGCATTTGTGGCTATTGAATGATATATTTTTTTCATTAGTTTGCCTGTTACAGATTTCAAATGAAATAAAATTTTACTTTTGCATGTGATCAGTAGTTGCTCTAATTAAGAAATTGTGTGACATTTGTGAGGATTAAAAGCTATTTTTTTCAGTGAAGTGCAGTGCCTGTAACTGACCACTACTTGTCAGTGTTTTACCATCTTAAGAGAATCACCTTCCTAAATTGCAATTATTAAATTATATATTTGCAGGATCTAACACAACATGATACATGTATTTTGGCCTTTCTCTTGTTTGTCTTTTCTCTCAGTTTTTTGTATAATGTGCAAATTTCTTATTTGCATTGTAGTATTACATGTTACTATAATCATGGACTGATTATGAACCAGGAAGATATCTACGTGTATACTGGCCATTAAGAAAGCTTGATGTATAAAATGTTTTATCTTTAAGTTTTAAATTTGTATTTTTGTTTTGAATCTTTAACCTATCTGTGCTGTGTGTAGTTGTAGAAAACCTATTTTCTGCACATTTTATGTCTCTTTTACCTTAGTGTGTATTGGTACTTTTAATCAGCAATTACTGAAAATTAGAAGATATCAATTACCAAACAAAATCATGCAAATTGTTTATCTTATTTTTTTCTATATTCCTGATATAAGCATTTTATCAATTAGAAAGAAGAACAAATATTCTTTTCTTGCCAGGGGTATTGACCTGTATACGTGAATTGCTGTAACAACTGCATTTGTTGTGTAAATGAAAACTCTCTTGAGATTCTTCAGTGCTTCTTTTTCTTTGAATATAAAGACACCATCCCATCTTACTTCTGTTTGCATTTTTACATCTATTTTCCAAAAGAAGATCAAGTATCATTCTTAAAAATGTTTTCTTTGCATTCTTTTCTGTGCATTGGGTGTCCTGGATGGCTTTTCAAAATTCTCTGATTGGCTTCTTGGACTTTGGTGAAATGCGTCCATGTGTTCATGCTTGGCATGCTTTAGGTAAACAAAATCATCATTGTAGAACCTTTTGAATCTACTGACTGTGGTAAGGCAGTGACTGCAGTTATGTCTTAAGCTAGCAGCTTGGGTAGGCCAGGAAGCATTTTTTAACTTTCTCCTAGTGCAACTGTACACTTAGACTCTGTTTGCCTCCCACTACAAATATCACAGATAGAGATAACATTGCAAATCCTAAGTGGAGTGAACTGCAAGAAGCTGGTGGACAGAGAGTGGGGTAAACTGATGTCTTATTTGAACATTGTTTTTTGCATATCTTTATCACTGATCTTTTTAGACAAACATGAACTTGATCTGTGCTCTGAGCCACCTGGATATTTTAGTGCATTGTTGATACTTGCTCTTTGGCTCTGTGCTATGCCACCTGTGGCCAATGGTTTCTGTTTTGATTGTAGTTTGAATCTGACTCTTGCTTGGAACATGAGCAAGTCTCATATATACCTGCTGCTGAAATAGCTAGGTAGTCTCTTTTTAACTGCCTGGCTGGTATGTTTAGGTAGCATACTTGGAGTCATGCTAATCACTAATGTAGCAAGTTAGGGAAAGTATTTTCATTCAGATTAGGATGTGGTACATTTTTGGCTTACTTTAAATTATAGCTTGTGGCTGTTCTTGTATGTTTGTGATAGTATGAAACACTCACTGATCAGTCTCACTTTGAAAGAGCAAGTTTCAGTTTGTGGTCTGTACACAGCTTTCAAAAAGTCTGGTTTTATTTAAAAAGAAAAAACAATACAGCAAAACCAAACTGAGACCAAAACCCAAACCCTAAGAAAAGTTAGTAGGCTTAAGTTGCTGTAAAAGTTACGATTTGCTCTTGAAAGGTTATCATATGTTGGAAAGATTGAGAACTTGAGTTGTTTCACAATCATCCCCATAGTTTTCCTCATGTATAAGAAAAATTAATCTATGAAGCAGTAAGTTATGATTTTGAAGTTTTGGGGTTCAATAGATATTCTCTGTATATGGATGAGGTATTCTCAGTTGGGGTATAGCAGTTACATTTGTATTCTAATGCTGTCTTATGCTAGTGACAGCTAGCTATTTAGCTATATTTAGCTGTACTAAAATAGCTAAAGCTATTTTAGTCTTATAGCTCTTTATAAAGACCTATAAGAATTGCCCTCCTTGGTCAAATCAAAAGTTCATCTAGCCTGACCACCTAGCAGGCAGTGGAACTTGTAGCTGGTCCTTCCCAAAGCCATGCTGTGAAGACCTCTGTACATGTAAGTTCTCTGTCTCCTTGTGGCCTCCTATATACTGCCTCCTCCAAGGCCTCATCAACCTTGTCAGTCTCTTCCAGACCAGCCTGGTCATGAATACTTTCAGAGGAGGATCTTGGTAGGAGAATTCTGTTGACTGTAGGCCTGTTCCCATTCCTTGGTGCTTCAGCTTCTCTGGGCAGTATCTGTCTGCTGTTTGTGAGCCATCAGGGAGGAGTGTGTGCTTGAACTGCTGTCCTTAGCATCCTTTTCCTAGTTCCCATTTTTGACATTTGACTTCCTCAACTCCTTCTTTGGGAACAGCAAATGAAATCAAAGAATCAGTTGGATATTTACATGTGTTGTTTGGTTCTTTTTTTTACCCCTCCCAAGAGAAAGCTTATATAGTGATCTTTAGTGGAGAAAAAATGAGTGTGGCCCAAAAAAACAAGAGAGAATTATTTAGAAAAGAGTACAGAGAGGAGGCAAAATACAGAATTAACTTTTACCTGTATAATTTCTGAATTGTCAGTAATAGCTGATGTTTGTCTAGCTGTGCATGACCAGATGTTTCCATTTCCTTATGACATTTTGATTAACTGCTTACCTGGCACCTACTGGGACAAGGCCTGTTTCACAGTCCGAGCAGTGCACATGTAGTATCTTTCATTTACTGTAACATTACTTCTTTTTTGCAGTATTTTAACTCTGGGGTATCTATCCATATCTCTCTCTATATATGAGCTGTTATTTTCCTTAAAATAAAATGGCTATGGGCATATTTTTACAATATGCAGAAAATAAAACAGAAAGTTATATTTATAGTATCAGTTATAGTAAAGGATGCATTTCTGTTTGAAATGATTCCTATTTAATAGCCTGAATATCAGTCAATGAAGTTGAAATGGCATGTTTATTTCCATGGTTTCTTCTAGGAATTAGGATGTGCTACTGATGCAGAGATATCTTTTTTGCTTTTAGCAGGAATAATCTTTGAAAATTTTACTAGTATTCCTGACTCCAGCCCAGCTGTAATATTTTCTTTATGATTCTGACCTCTCTAGCCAAATTTGTACGTGATAATGTGTGCATTTGGTACTATGTTAATAATTAATTTAGTGCCAAAAATAAAGTTGGCCTAAATTTGACTGTCTATAGCAAAGCTTCTAATTTTGCTAGTAAAACTGATGGTCCATTGCAGTAAATAGACATCATATATTCCAAGTAGGCTGTTCTGAACTGATACTTCTGGTCATTAAATATAAACAAAGAAAAAAACGCGAACCTAAACAAAAACCCAATGAACTTGGGTAATGCAAAACAGCATTAGCTGAGGAGATGATCTTAGACTTTTGTTCATGTTGCTTTTTGGGACTTCTCTCAGGAGCCTTTTTGAGTAAAATGTGTGCAGTGTTGAGTTTTATAGTTGACTGGAATGATAGGTTTAAATCTCTACTGAATACTTAGGAGAGTACCTTAAATGTGTTACAGTCTTCTATTATCTGATTAGGGATCAGCATGACTAAAAGTATAACTCTTTATGTGGCATAGTTATGATTAATGTCTTCCATGGTCTCAGATTTTAATGTAAGCTGTTCAGGCAGAAGAGTAATCCAAACTGTACTGAAACCCTTAGGTTTTCTGAGGTGAGGTTGTAAGAGGAAGGTAAGTATATAAAGCCATTTATTTTCTACAGAAAGCGGCTTTTAAAACCAAAACTTCTAAAGCTGAATGCCTGGCTTCACTGAAGTTGATTAATATCTTGTATTCTGTTTTCATACAGAATACAAATTGCTCTTCAGTGTACAGTGAAGAGAAAATGTTCACAACTGAATGAAATGGCACAATTTATAAGGACAGATTTTGAGGAAGATAGGAAGAGATTTTCCTATAAATGTAAAATGAAAATGCTGCTTGGGAATGACAGACTGGGAAAAAGAAGTTTCTTTCTGGAAAGGCTATGCATTTCTGTTGTTGTTCTGTTGTTGTTTTAGCAAGTAATTATGAAAGGAATAGACATACTTATGCTTCAAGATATGGGATGAAAGTAAAAGATTTGTGCTCAGGTACCTAATTAACTGATTTACGACTAGTGTGAAAAATGCTTGGTCATGTCGCACAAATAAAAACTGATTTATAAACAGTTACAGAAATTCATGGCAAATTATCAGTATATGGCTACTGATCTCTTTCACCGATGTTTCCAAGTGATATTTAACATGACCCAATGTAATTTGAGATACCTCAGTCTGAGAGGGAATGGGAAATGTCCCCATGGAATTGTTTTATTTTTTTGTCATTTTTGTCAAGGAAGGGCACATCAATGTTGGTAATTTTTGATCAGGAAAGTTTCAGTTGATTCAGTTGTAGTTCTATGGCTTTAAGCATCTGTCCAGATTCAGAAAAAAATAATCTTTTTCCTTATTTTGCTTTTGACTTCTCACACAACCTTATGGTAGCATTTTCTTGACTACAGTGCATTGAATTTCATAACATGCACACTTTATATTAGAGAATATATTCTTTTTCTCTGATATGTGCACAGCTAGTCTGTAGGGGATCTCTTGAGCCTTTTAGACCTTAATCTAAAGGTGTTTGGGGTCAACTTGAGAGTCTGGAGCTCTACACATCGGAAGGATGTTAGTGCTGCTTTAGACTTTGTGTTTGTCCCTGTTCTCTGCATGGGTGTGTTTATGTATGCATGAACTTATATTTATCTTTTCATAACAATATACATTGGCTTTACATGGAAGCATTAGATGCAGGCAGAAAGCATTTGTCTAGATCTTTCTTAAATTCTTTATTGAAAAAAAAATTATTTTAAAAAAATTTTAAAATTCTTTATTTCTAAACAACCTTGAAATGATGGCTTCTGTAAATTTTGTGATGATGTTTGCAATATATTTTTATCCTCTAAAGGTTTTAAGGAAGCAAGATCTTAAAGCAGATGAAACAGAAGAACTCATGAGAAACAAGCTTGTGAAATATGAAAGCGAAAAGCACCGGGTAAGACTTAATTTTTCCTTTTTGTTTGGTTTTAAATGAGTGTATAGTGTCATCTGTTACAGTATATGCTTCCTTTTTCTGAGAAACCAGCAGAACAAAACTTTCTTTACTCTTTAAGAATTCAAGGTGTGGGATTTTTTCCTGCATCAGAGGCACTGTGAATATAGCTATGCTCAGCTTGTGTCTCTGCTTCAAAGCTCTTCAGTTATAGTATGTTACTTCTAATGACTCCTCCATCCTGCCAGGCAGACAGATTTATAACTTGGGCATAATCCTTGATTTCTTTCTCTACTTTGTCTCTGAATTTGTATGTAGTCTGCTATTTCTTATTTGCAGCAGCTCAAAGCAGCTTTTCTTCATCCCTGCAACTAGCTCTTGCTGGTTATTTTGCACCATAGTTATTATTAATTACTCTTACTGAACTGTTGCCGTATTTCACTCCTTCTTTTCATAGAAAACAAAATTTCTTGTATTTCTATTCTAGCAGGATGCTAGGGCTGTATTATTCTTTCCCTGTTTTTTTTTCCACTTGCATCAAGTTTAGCATCTTTCAAAGGTATATCCCTTTATGCCAGGCCTTTATGTAGTGTAGTGTTTTATGTTATGTTGTTCTCTTCATTCCCTTTAATGTTGGTCCTGTTTACTTTGCCCATTTGCCAGGCTTTCAGCTTCCTCCTTGAGATTGCTATCTCAACAATAACAATTTCTGCTGTCAAAACCTCTATTTATTTCCAAGTGGATCTTTGAACTATTTATGGAAGAAGTCAAAAAATATTTTTAAGCTTTTGCTTTCGTTTCTTTTTTTTTTCTCATGGTCATCAGTTTATGACTATTTCTGATTACACATTTTGAATATTATGTTTTTAGGAAAGCTTTCAGTTTTTTGAAATTTAGGGCACTTCAATTTTTTAGTCATCTTGTTTCCAGAATAATTAAAATACATCATCTTGCACAACACAGAAACCCCACAGATTTTGCCTATTGCAGTTCTACCAATTTGTGTCATCTTTAACACTTCTAGGAATAAACTATTTACCAAAGGTGACTTAAATATTAAGTCATTATTAATTTTGAGTTTGAAAGTATGTTTCAAATCCAGGGACAGTGTTTTTGAAACTTTATTAAAACTTATCTTCCATTATTTTTTTATTTTAAACCCAGTAAAAATTTACTTTTGTGATTTTTTTGTTTTGGGTGATATAAATTATTTTATATCTTTATTAATAAATTTATATATTTATGGAAAAATTATAGACTGTAAGTAAAATTCCCTTTATGTATTTTAAATTTAAATAAATATTGCAGGGAATTAGTACAAATGAAGGTTTGCTTAAAATTTTGGACAAATAAAAATACTGTGTATATTATACCACATTTTAGATAGGTGTTTATATGGATGAATTTGTGTCAAAATTAAATGTTAAAATACACTTTTATATTATGATGCCTGCATTGCTTTTCTTTTTTCATCATCCTCTGAAATGAAAGCTTGAGCAGGAATTGGAGCAGTCCCAGAAAAAGTTAAGTGAATCTGAAGGCAGTAGAGAAGCTCTTTTGCATCAGGTAACTGCTTTAGTGTGGTAAAAATCCTAAGGTTTTCATATTAGGTTGTGTCTGAGTCTTTTTGGTTAATATTTTTAACTCATACTCTGATAAAATTGTTTTATGAAGGAAGGCATGAAGTATAGGAAGACAGGTTTAAGTGTGTATAATATGTGGACTGAGCTCATTATATTTTTTCTGCTTTCCAAACTTTTATGTGTATATGTTCATATGTATTAATTATAGTAGTGATAGTAATGGTATGTTTTCAATACATAAACACATTTTGTGAAATTTCCTTTCATGATGTGTTTTAGAACTACTTCTATATTAGTAATCATTGTTCTCCAAAGCAATTGCTATAATTGGTGAAATCAGATAAATCAATGACCTAGAAGTATTTGCTACATTGTAACATGCAATAAAAGGAAATAAATACATGAAAAAGTATCTAAAGTGTGCTTTAAACAATAGCTATTGATGCATGTGTGATTAAACTTAATATTTGTAGGAATTTGGATTATAGCTTTAGAAAAAAGTCTGTTCTCCTAAACATCTTTCCTTTAGAGGGGCTGGATAAAAAGATTGAAATAACTAGGGAGAGGGGAATTGGCATTCTCATCTTTTAGCATTAGTTGTTTGTCTTGTGTATCTAGCAGAAGTTTGTGTTAGCTATATTACTGTTCTGAATTTAAATCATTGTGAATGGAATATAGAATAATGTGAATTAGACATATTTTTCTTCAATTCAACTTCAGCATGTTGGTTTTTCTCTATTTTCCTGCATGTTGTCATCTTTGTAAGTGCTATACTATATATGATAGAAAGGAAAAATGTGAAGACCCCTGTGTTTCGTATGAATAAATGCATTGTATTTTTAAGGAGCACAATTTAAATAAAACATACTGTTTATTAAATTTGGATAGACTTTTCACTTGCTGTGAAAAAAGACAATTGCAGCATATTATATGGTAGCATTTTGTTTGGTCTAGAGAAATTAATGCTCATCTATGGTCAACATAAATTAAAAGGTTTCCTTTAATTTTGAATAATCAATTTGTTGCCTGTAATTAGGAGGTAGTTTGTCTTTTTGTTTATAATCTGCAGTACTCTCAAGATGTATTTATAAATGTTTTTTGTGTGTAGTATTTTTTTTAGCATTTAATAGAAGTATGCTATTTATGGTTTTTGTTCTGTTTTTCATTAAACTTTTGACGCTTGTGCATATATTTTAGATAGAGGATCTTCGTTCTCAGCTTTTGAGAGCAGAAGAAGACCGTGTAGAATTGCAGCATCAAATCTCTTATGCTGCTATGCATCGCCAGAGCTATCAGGATGCACAAGATGATGACAGGAGAATTAGAGCAGGTACAGGTATTGTTTTGCACTGGAGACCTGCAAGCTAGTTCGTGGGCATGGATATTAATTTTATCTTAGAGTTGCAGTCTAATTCTTGTATTGTTTTGACAAAACCAGCCAATTAATTCCTCAGATTTAATTTAATATGTATTGACACCTGAATATTAACAGACAAACAGCAATGACAATTAATTTATGATAAAATATTTTGATTTGCATGGTTAAAACAGATGAGACAATTTTAGCAAACTGGATAGTGTTTTTACAGAAGAAAAACATGTATTATTTTAAGTAATAATTTTCCAGAAAACTTGCATTTCAGTCCATTTGTAGTTTGAATTCTGCCATCTTGAAAATCATAACAAAAGTCATAGATTAGGTAGTTAATAAGGCTGATGATTTTCTGGTAGAATTTCTAAGCTACGTGTTCCAGAGTGGTTAAAATTTTTTTTCTGTATGATGCAGTCAGATCTTCATTTGCACTGTATTAGAGTTCTACAGTTGGAATAGTTTTATTTAGAAGACAAATACTTTAAACAATTTTGAGATATAATTGCATATTAAATTACCACTTTAGGAAGGTCTTCAATTAATTGCTAGTTATCTATCTCTATTTAAACTTTTCAAACATAATCAAATAGGCATTAGAGAAAGTCTTTATCTTTCTCCTTATTACCATAGCAATGTATTACTCAAGGTACTAGAGAAATAGTGACTGTTCTAGAGTCCAGTGTCTATGGGACTATTTAATTGGTTTGGCTAATGACATATTTTCGTATTTTTGTACTTCAACTTCTGTATTATCTTGGTCTTTAAAATAGGACTCCTACTCTGTGTTTTACAAATCTCATGCAGAGCACAGTAAATGGACTTAGCTTCAGAAGTGTAATGCAAAATAATAATATCAATAGCTTTTTCTCCAATCACATTAATGTATCTGCTTAAAAGTTTATTTGAAACAATATGCCTTTCATATTAATAAAAGCATATTTTAACTTTCCTATTGATCTTATAAATCAACACAGTTATAAAAATATGAAGAAAATAAAAATGTACTGTGACTGTTAAAATACATGCATACATTTGTATAATTTTTCCTGTTGTGTTTCACCTTGCTGTGTTATTTCTGTTTCATCAAAGATATATGGGAAGAACACAAGTAGAGATTTTTTTTCCTTTTGCCTCTAGTAGTTATTTATGACTTAAGACTTGAATTTCTGATTGAGAGAATTTATAGCTTACTCTTATCACAATCTTTTGTTATAGTTTCAGGATTCAGACATAAAATTCACAGATAATGTGCCTTTCAAATTGGGAGATACTACTTTGGTGAGATAAAATCTTGGCCTTGAAGCTGATGGCCAAATTTCATTTGCATCAGAACTTCCCCACTGTTTTTTCCATCCTACTTTATTTTATTCAGTTTTGCTGCACCGTTGGTTGTTTTGGTTGGCTTTTTATTTGAGGGGAGCAGCTGTGTGTAGGGGAAAGAGTGGAAACCCCTATAAAATGATGGAAAAGTACTGTTTTATTCTGTTATTAAAATGTTATTAGCTTATGATGCAGATATACCATTTTCCACAGATATTATGGTGAAAATCAGTAGTTGCAGAATAGTCTCAAGTGGAGAAACAAATTGCCAAAAATTAATTGAGATTAATTTACCCTGAGTTGGTATTTCTATTGAAAGTGTTGCTCTGTTCTTGCTGTTTTACAGTAGCTGAAAGATATGAGAGAGAGAAGCAAGATCTAGAGAAACATATTTTGGAACTTAAAGCAAAGCTGAGTCATAATGCTGTAGTGTCAGAGGTAGAAGAACTGAAGAGATGTATAGAGCGTAAGGACAAGGAGAAAGCACAGCTTGTAATGCACATACAGGCAAGTTGGGTTTTGCTGCTTTTTGCTTGGTGGCATTTTTGTTTTTTAAATAATTTCTTACCCGTTTAACATTAAATCTTGTATCGGATTAGGGATTAACCCTTAAAACTAAGAGTAACTGTTGTGCTTATTATTTATTGTGTAAAGAACTTTGAAAAGTGATTTGAGTTTGCCAACTTTTTTTCTCTCCCATGTAATACTAAAAAAGGTATCTGTTGTTGCCCATGATTCCATGGTTTGGATTACTTCTCTTTCCCATGTGCAAAGAAAAGTTGATCTGATTTTATCAGCACTTACTCTTAATAACGGTTTTTGGAATTACTTTTATAACGTAGTACTTACTTTCTTATTCCCCATTCCATCATTCCTCATAACTGAGGTTCAACTTTAAGAATTGAAATGCCTTGTTCTATGAGAGAGTGTAGTAGAGTAACAAAAGTAGGTCACAATTTCCCTTTCTTGAGTAATTAAATGCAATATAGTAATATAAGTATTAGTAATCTTCTTTATGGTAAGCATATCATAATGTTTAATGTGATTCTTTATGAGAAGGATGAGAGCAGCCTTTTGTACTGGAATTTTAGTTAGAAGACTTTGACCATAAAATGAGATCCAAGTAGGCAGTAGCCTTCTTATTTAAGATGGGAAATTTCTGTGTTTCTTGCTCTTGTCTAGATTTGTCTTTGGTAGTAGAATGGCTGAACAGTAACAATTTTCTTCTGTCTGATGTGACTGTCAGGAGAAAAGAGTTTGCAAAACCATGTGTATTATTCAGTAGTCAAGGATTTCACTTTTTGTTCAGCTTCTATTTTAGCATTCTGTAAGCAAGGGATTTTGTATGTATTTTCCTAATGAAGGTACTTATCTATGAAATGATATTGCATATCTTTGGAAATTCAAATGTAGGAATTGATTTTTGTCCTCATAGATTTACAGGACTATACTCTTCAGTTTACTTTGCTTGCTCCTTTACCTTGTCAGTTCTCTGGTTCCTACATGCTCTATGAAATTCAGTTATTGTATAGGTTTTAAAGGACCTAAAGTGTTTCTGTAGAGGGTAAAATGAGCAGAACTCATTTCCTGGTGTCCATCAGCATTTGTATTCTAGCTGATCAATAAAGCCCATGAGTAACTGAAAACATTCTGGGTTTTGGTTTTATTGTGCCTGGGAAATTAATTATTTTGGTGAAAGGAATTAGTGGGGTAAGAACCCACATAAAATCAATTATTTTAAACTTCTTCTTGTAGAACAGGCTTTCTTAAGGGCCACAATGATTTTATAATACTAATTTCCTGCCCTGAAAATACTCATGCAGTAGTGCTCAGTTGGGGTCATTGTCATTTCTCTGAGTTAGAAATCTTTGACTTCCCTCATTTTCTCAACAGAAAATACTTTGTACTTCTTATCTGCTTCCCACTGCCGTTCTCCTACAGGGGCAGTAACAGGAAAATAGCTAGTGTGTTTTTCTTTTAATGAGACATCAAGGAATGCAAGGATGTGAATTTCTAAACTTGTGTACTAACAAAGCATTTTGTCAAGCCTGTTCTGACAGCTGCTCCTATCAGATAGTCTGATTCCCAGTTGGAAGTGACCAGTCCTGTTTGACTTGGGTGTGATTTATCTTTGTTTAGTGGGGAGAATCTAACTTGCCACTGATGTACATGTGATATTAGAAATTTCTTTTGATTTATTAAAATATCATTGTTTGCAACAATTTGAGTTGTGTGTGTTGTACATTTAGCCTCCAACAATTGCCATAAAAATCAGTGTGATGTAAAATGGAGAGGATGAAAAAGGTTAAAACATATTCTTAAGCTCATGTTTGGAAGTGAGTGCAATCTTAAATCAGTTTTTAAATTTAATATTTATTTCAGCTACTCTAGTTTGCATAAGGGAGCGGTTGTGAGATCTTCCAAATGTTTCCTATCTGAAGTACGTTTTTCTGCATGAAGCCAAATAGATAGAGGGCTGTTGTGGCTAACTGTTATGATTTAATTATTATGACTAAGAAATAATTAAAGTGCACAAATTACAAAGATGCAATACCCTACTTTCTCCGTAAGTGATTTTAGACTCTTTGGAGTCTTTTAGACTCTTTTAGCCTGGGAACATGTTTGATTTGCAAATTCTTTTCATTTGGATTTGGTGGTAGTGTTCTTATAGTATTGTCCAGTACAGCAGTCAGTTTAATAAAATATTTCAGTTTTTCTGAGGGAAAATTATTGATATGTTTAATTAATGTTAGAATTTTTCAGTAGTATAAATCTTTCAGTTTTATAAATATTGATTCATATTCTCACTAAAATTTACTTTTACTTTTTCTTCTACAAATGAAGTTATTAGCCAATTAAATGCCAGTAGTGCCAGCCCTTACATATCAGAAAGAATTTTGGCAACTGCACCCATGTTAACACATAGATACACATTTATCGCACATAACTAGGAATTCAAAAGTACAGATCAGTCCATTTGGGGCTCCTGTTTTGATATAGAAATAGAGTGTGGAGATCCTTTCTCTATCCTCTTGCTTTACAGGGTTGGCTTCATGAAATACTGACTTGCTATGATGCTGTTTTCTACCTGATTTCAACTGTTGGGTCTGTGCTGGCTTAACTCTTTTAAGCAAAGTGCAAACTCTTTGCTAAGGTTTATCTTATTTACACATATTGTAAAAATAAAACATTAAAAGTCACTTTATATTGGCACATCCATGTCAAAAAATCCAGTTTTCCTCCTCATGCAAATAGTTTGTGTTGATAAATTAGTTGCATCAAGGTAAATACCTAAAAAAAAGTTCCTCTTTTTTATTATACTGTAAATCAATAAATTGGAGGTTGATTTACTTCTACACGATAAGAGGAATGTTTACAGTTAATTGAACATTATTTTATGTGTTTAAGATTAGACTCATATTTCATTAAAAAGTTTGTGGGAGCAGTAGTTTTGTTAATGAAGTGTGTACTCTGGGGAAATTATATATAAATAGCTATTTTTAATGGTGCAGCATTGAGTACTACATCAGTTTAGTCTGACATCCACTATGGTCTCCAGAAAGACATGAAATAGGAAGTGATAATAGCATGTGTAATCATATGACTGAAAAAATGATGACCCATTTTAGAAAATCTGTGGAATGGTAAATGTAATATCTGATTGTATTTTATGAGGCTATTTTTAACTTCTGCTATACTCAGTTTAAATATTTGTCTTTAAAAAGGTAGGTTAATCTGTTTTCATTGGAAATTAAGCTTGTTTTGATTTAAATTTTGCTAGTTGTAGCTTATGAGCTTGTTTTAGTTATCTTTTTAGTACAGCAAATGCTATCTCAAAGAGATTGGTACAATTTGCTGCCTCCCAGGAGATGTTGGCCTGGTTTGGATAGAGAAAAAAACCCCTCAAACGAACAAACTGACAAGGAGAGAGCCCTTACCAACAAACCAAGTCTCCCTCCTTCCCCCAACCTTGTGGAAGTATCTTTGTCTAAATAGTCATTCTATATCCATCTATAAAGTTGCCAATTCTTTCATAGATAAAATAATTTTCCCTTGTCCATTCTGAATTGCAGTCTGTTTATTTCAGGCTACATCCACTGGGTTTTTTTCAGTCATTCTGAAATCTAATCCTCTTAAAAGTATTTCAATCCCCTGAGGCTTGATAATATGTTTGACTGGCTATAGATCAGGTCTATCAAATTTATCTTTCATTAATGAAAAGGCTGAATGGTATGAAAGCAGTCTAAATAGGCCCAAAATGCAGAATACTAATGTGAATTTCTGTGTCATGATCTCAATGAAATACAATTTTGCTAGTGTACCTTCCAAAACTGATTTCTGAGCATGTCCTTCCAGAAGGTGTATGGACAATATTATTCCTGAGTTTCTTATGAGACTGTTCAGAGAAATATGATTTGAGAAATACTGCATCCTTTATTTAAAATGTGTGTTTTCTATTTAATTAATTTTTGAAAGGCTTATATATGCCTCTTACATTTTCAAACATCTTTGCTCTTTGTTCTAGAAGCATTTACAAAGCTACTGTATTCTCTTGGTATTCAGTGCTATTAAATATACCTTTATTTAGCACATAGTTTTCATAAAGGCAACCAGCATAAAACTGGGTAACAACTAGCTCATAAACTATAAATTTCAGTTCTTGTGGTGACTGCTGTTTTGTCCTTTCCAGTTCTTATTTTCCTCTCATCTGTTTACATTAATCTCCTTATATCTTACTATTTGGTTAATTTCTTATTTGTGTAGTGTGTAATATATAGCCAATGATTGATCTCAAACTTACAATACAGAAAAATAACAAGAACCAACAGAAGAGGAACAAATGCAGAAAGAATTGAGTAGTATGTACTCTATGTCTTGTGTTGGAATTCTTTACCATTGCAAAGAGAGAGATTCTCTGGGCTAACAGGACTTTCCTTGATAGGCAAGAAGATCTTTAATGCAGTTCATATTTAATAAAAATGTGATTTAATGTTGCTGTATGTTGTTTGATAAAGTTTCATACTGCATATCTTTAGAGAATGTTTGTATTTTGCTATGATGATTCCAGGTGTTAACATCTGACCTGGAAAACAGGGAGAAGCAGCAGGAAAAAATGCTGGATCAGCTAAAGGAGATACAGAATTGCTACAAGGCTTGTGAGAGTGGACGTAGACAAACGGAACTCCAGTCTGCTGAGTTAGCTCAACAGGTTGAAGAGAGTACCAAGGAAGCAGAACGGTATCTCGCTGAATTCAAGCACTCGGAGGCGCTCAGGCTGGAGATTGAGAAGAAAAGAGAAGATTTGAAGGTGAGAGCCCAGGAAACCATCCGCCAGTGGAAATTGAAATGTAAGAAACTGGATCGTGAGGTAGAAAAGCAAAATCAAACTATCAGTGAACTGATGGACAAGAATAATCAGGTAAGATTTGTTGATTTTTTTTTTGGTACCCTTTCCCTTTGTTTTAAAACTGAAGAGAAGGAGTTTGTTGCAAACTGTGACTTAAACTGCTTTCTGGTTTAAGTTCTGGACCTCTTCTGTATAATTTTCAGAACTTTTTCTTAAAAAATTAATTTGAAAATTGATTGTGTAACATTTCTGGGTTTTTCATTTGTCTTTGTTCAGTATGGCAGACCACTTATTCCTCTCTTTTTCCTCCTCTAGAGTTTCTCAGGAAAAACTTAGGTTTTTTTTTTTTTGTTTTGACTGAGAAGAGTTACTTGTTCAGCTGCTGACACTGTTTTAAAGACAAGCACTCACATCAATGCTAATGTTTATCATCCTCTATCAGAATAATGGTAGAAAGTACCATTCTGTTGGCAATGAGTTTGTGGGTCTATTTCCAGTGGCTGGGTCAAAAGTTGCTTGTTTCCATAGTGGCTGATACAGTGCTTAACTTTATGCTGTGAGCTTTTGTCTTAACTTACAGGCTCTGCAGGTGCAGTCTATCATATTGTATGGCTTTTGTTTTACAGCGCTATACTCTCTTTTCACATACTTTCTCATGGCATCCATCCTGTTTAAGTTACTGAATGTGATGGGCTTGAGATGGCTCCGTCCTGTTTTGTTTTGCTCAAAGATTGAGGTTTTCAAGGGCTGAATGGGTTGCAATATGGGAAGTCTATTAATCCTGTGTTGTTTCTGATCCAACAATCTGTTCTGGGATTGGTACATGAATACAAGCATGGTGAAAGCACAGGGAAAGTCACAATGGGGCTATTACTGTGTTGAAATTAATAAACTCTAGCAAATCTAAACTTTGATTCCTGGTGTTGCTATTTCTCTCCTATTGCCTATCATATTCCTTACTTTTTATTATTATTTCCTCTTTCCATGCTCCAGCAATTCATTCTATAGTAATCTTGTATTTGTTAGACCTAGCGCTTTTCTGGGAAAGTAAGATTCTCAAACATTTAAGAAGTTGGTCACTCTTGCCTAGGAAAATGGAGGTTGTAAGGAGAGGAAGAAAACCTGAATAATTTAAAAATCATGGGTGTCTATCAAATGGACAAGTAAGAAGCAAAAAGTAGAGACAAATTTAAAAATCATGTGTGTCTATCAAATGGACAAGTAAGAAGCAAAAAGTAGAGACAAATTGTGAAAAAGAAACAGGAGTTCCCAAAAAGGTTCTGGGATCACTGTTCTTGTAAACACATAGGCTGGTCTTTGTAGAGGCACTTGATAACACTTTCCATGTTGAAATTTTCTTTGTTATGTAAGATTCCTTAGTATGGATTTTACCTCTTTATGTGGCAAGTATATTCATATGCTAAATGCTGTGGTTAAACGTTGGCTTAAGCTCCATTTAAGAAATTCTGTCAGTAATTTTTCTTACTTTTAAAGTGGTGACCATCCTGCCAACACGTTTGAGGTAATTGTCTGGTGAAGAAAGTTTCTTTATTTTAAGATATAGAAGATCAAATAAACTGTGTATCAGTGTGAAGGAGAAAAAAGTGCAAACGATGTTTCATGTTCTCAATATAAAGTTGGAAACAGTTTACTTATAAGGATATAATCAATCTAGATGCAGCATTTAGTATAAACTTGAGTTAACTACGTGAACATAATTTAACTAGCTTTGAAATGCAGACAGTTAACATCTGAGACAAAAATCTGTAAAAACAATAAAGGAAGAAATGGCCGTTTGTTTTCTTTGATTTCTGTTAGAAGACTTCAAAGGGTTGATGGAAAATTTTCAAAATTGGGTTGCAATCATAGCTTTCAATTTTGAGATTTTTGAAATATTGGCAGACAATGGATGTGCTATAGAAAGATTGTTTAGGTTTCATTCTTTTGGAGTTACTGGGATAATTTGGTTGAAATTTTGCCTGTGTGGTTGTCCTTAATATTATTTGACAGTGGAATTTCTGACATCTTTTGATACATGTTCTTTAAAGTATGTAATATAGAAAACATACTCAAAGCAAGTAACTTATAGGTTGTAGTTTGAAATTTTACTTGAGTTTTGTTTTTGTTTGGTTTTTGGTGGTGCTTTGAGTTTTTTAAGCCGAATTCTTCCAGTAGAATTACAAGGTAGGTTTAGGAGTGTCTTTTTGTCTGGTAGGTTTTTTTTCCTGGAAAAACCCATGATGGTCACCAGTCCGTGTCCTCAATTTATTATTTGTATGTTGCTTTGTGTTGCTTATTCTTGATGTAATTGCAAATTGTTTTATTATTTTTAACTGCACACTTTTAACCCTTATTGCCTTTTTGTTCTGGATTGTTTCAAGTTATTTTGCTATATCCATAAGAAATATGTGTTGCTTGTGAAATTGATGAAAATGCTCAGTAAAATTTAGTATAAAATTTATTAAGTCAATTTAAAGAATCTGATATATTGGAACAGATTGCCCAAATGGGTTGCATAGTCTCCCTCACTGAAGACATTCAAGAACCATTTGGATGCCATCCTGTGTCTGTGTTCTAGGATAATTCTGCTTGAGCAAGGAGGTTGGACCAGATGACCCATTGTGGTCCTTTCAAGCTTACACATTCTGTGATTCTCTGCTAATATTAACATTAAATATATCAATGTTGGAAAAAACACCCAAGCCCTGAAGATCGTAGGAAAACATGGGAATTTTTTATTATTTTATTGCATATGATTGATCTCTATTTGGGAGATGATGTCGTTATTTCTTGGCTTTGATGCATAAGTGAACCAAGCTTTTAACTGCTACTAATTCATCTACTGGGCATAATTTCAAAAATAAAGCTGGTATACTTTCTATGTAATATTTTAGAAAATAAACAAAATAAGTCAGTATATGGAATGGACCATAGGTATGCTTTATATTTCCAGTAGTCATCCCTGTATGCCTCTGCATTACTCTATTACCTCATTTTCTCCATCTTGTTTTCTGGAGGAGCCAATAAAGAAACACTTCTCAGTCTGCAAAGAGAGAATGTGAGAATTAGAGAATTAACCAGAACTATCCCTATTTAGAAGGCTATATAATTTAAGGACAAGTCCAAGTTTGAGATTGCACATGATTTAAAGTGTGTAAATTTAAAGAAACACTGAGTACATTTGAACTGAGTTGATAGCAAGCAAAAATTTTATATTTTCACATACATATGTTAATTGTTCCATAGACATTCCTGATGTCTAAGGACATCCTTCCAACAATTGTCTTTAATTACTTCAGATCAGAATAGATTTTTTTTTCTTTCCTAGGCCCTTAAAGAAAAAGATGATCTCAAAAGTCAGCTTCTCTCAGCTATAAATCAAATAGAAAACCTGCGGAAAGAGCTGAATGATGTACTTACAAAGAGAGCCCAGCAGGAAGAACTCCTCCACTGTAAAGAGGTAAAACTGAATGAAATGGAGTCACGCCAGGTATCTCTTGAAGAAGAGATCAAAGGAGTTCAAGGTACTGTAAAAAAATTGGAGAGTGAGTTGAAAAAGCGAGTCTTTCTACAAAACCAAATGCAAGCTGAGAAGGAGCACTTGAAGACAGAACTTGCAACTATTAACTTGTTTCATAAAAAAGACCAAGAACGACTCCTAGAAATGCAAGCAGATGTAAAACATTTAAGTGCTGTACGTGTGGAACTAACAAACAGAATTGCAGAAGAGGAGAAAGCCAAAAAGGAATTACTTAAGAGCCTCTCAGACCTCCAGAAACAGCAGGAATCTAGTCATGAAGAGATGATTTCAGCTAACAGGCAGCTGAAGATGGAAAGAGAAATTCACCAACAGGAGTTGGCAGATCTTAGATCAGAGTTACAAAATGTGAAAATCAAACATGAACAAAATGTTCAAGAGCTCATGAAACTCCTTAAACAAGAAAAAGATGATGGAGAGGCTCAGATTAGAATGCTAAAGGTACTTATTATGAAGAATTCCAATGTCAGACATTCCCCCTCTTCCCACACACCCCACACACAGCCCCTGCCACTGAATGATGAAGGTAATTAAGCATGGGCTTTAAAGCACTTAACACACATATTATTGCAAGCCATTGTAAAAGTTTAAAGGTCAGGGTAAAAGTGTTACAGTACCAGTTTTAGGTCAAAATCTTAGTTCAAAAATAGTAAAATAGATATGACCAAAATAAAAGGAAATATACGATGCTGTAATGTTTTAATTTGGCAGGCAGGTGAAGTCCCAAGTGACTGGGAAGGGGAAGCATTGTACCATGCAGTCACCCCAGGACACCATCTTTTAAAAGGGTAGAAAGGAGGACTGTGGGAGCTACTGACCTGTCAGCCTTCTCTCTTTTCCTGGGAAGATCATGGAGCAAAACCTTTTAGAAGCTACACTAAAACCACATGGAGGACAGGGAGGTGATTTGAGGCAGTCAGCACAGCTTCACCGAGGACAAATCCTGTCTGACCAACCCAGTGACCTTCTCTGATGGAGTGACTACATCAGGGAACAACGGAAGGGCTACAGTTGTCATTTGTCTGGCCTTCTGTAAAGTGTTTGACACAGTGCCCCACAACATCCTTCTCTCTAAATAGGAGAGAGATGGATTTGATGGGTGGACTGTTAGATAGATAATAAATTGGCTGAACGGTCACATTTAGAGGGTTGTGGTGGCTCAGAGTCCAGATGGAGTCTTGATGTACAGCAGTGATGAGAGGTGTCCCTCAGTCCCCAACACTAGTTGGGACTAGTGTTTAGTTATGTAATGTATCACTCATGACTTGATAATAATTCTTAAGCAATTGGTAACATGGAAACCTTTAAGTGAAGAAAGCAATAAAAAACCCCCTAGGTGGTTGTTAGTAGAAGGATCATTAAAATCAAATATTTTGACAGCAGTGCTTAACATTGTAGACCTAATTTTTAGTGTGTATATCATTATTTAAGTGGTCTGTCCAAAAGTGGTTTTTTCTTTGGCAATGACATTAAAATTAAGAGTTTACATATGATATCAAGTGGGAAGAAGGAAAGTGTATTCTGGATGCAAATAAGAAAAAATAAGTTGATCGTGACAGTGTTTTTCTATGAAACAGCAAATCCTACAGTTAGGACCTTTTTATTTTTACTGATTGTTGGACCTAAACAGAGTACAAAAAAAATTCACTTCCATATTTTGTTTACAGTTCCATGACTTCCCCAGAATCACGAATTCTAAATATATTTTTTAAGAGCAAAAGGTTTGAGGGAGATGAGTTTTCTAAGATATTAGGGTAGGCAATTTTTTTAGAAGTATACAAAATGATAATGCACAAGATTCTCTTAATTAAGAGACTATAAGTGAAAAAAGAAAATCACATGCGTCTCTAGGAAGATCTGATGAGAACATATCATCCTGCAGGTGATTTGGTTACTTTTTGTCTGAACTCATCATTACATTGCATTTGGATTTCAATTTTATGGACATACTTTTCT
The DNA here is from genome assembly GCA_039654755.1 of Calcarius lapponicus. Classification (NCBI taxonomy): domain Eukaryota; kingdom Metazoa; phylum Chordata; class Aves; order Passeriformes; family Fringillidae; genus Calcarius; species Calcarius lapponicus. The sequence goes on along the minus strand of CM077468.1, from coordinate 42,990,544 downwards.
TCTAAAGTAAGGTAAACTTAACATACATTTTATCTTCCCCCCCTCCCCCTTTTTTTTTTAAGTATTTTGTTCTTAGAGTAGTGTTTGGGGAAATCCAACAGAAGAAGTTGGGTTTTTTTAAACTATTATTATTTTTTTTCAAACTGCTAAGATTTTGTGTCTAGCAACCAGTTGTCTTTTACTGTTACAGTAATAGTTGACCTTATTTATGCCTCAGCTGTGTCCAACCTTTGTAACTGTTTTTGGAAAGGAATGTACATATCCTGTCCAAAGATAGTTAAAGCTTTAAAAATAAAGGTTGGTTGAGGGAGACTTGAGAAGGGAAATTTAATGTATTTGTAGAATCCAAAGCCTTAAATGTAAAGAGGATGCATTTATGAGTTACTTCCAGGAAATCAAGGGTAGAGAGTCCTATGTTTAGAGAACTAACTTCTGCACAGATTGTAAAAAGAAGTGACTTTAGATTTTAGTTGTTCTTTCCTCTCTTGCCTACTCTGTATGGTACTTTCTGCCCCACTTTTGCCTGGTTTTCTGTAGTGCAGCACTGGATTGAAAAACAATTAAGTAGTTTAGGATTTTCTGGGGTAGTACGAAAGGTACCATAAAAACATTGTGTGATGCAAGAGAACTGGAGAAAAACATAGAGTTTTTTGAGATACCAGTGTTAAGAAGGATCTTACTGTTTCATTACTGAAGTTCTGATGCTTAAACTTTTAATTTGGTTTCTATTAAAACATCCTAAATGATTCCCAACCAATGCCTCTATGACGTCTTATTTAGTATTTAAAAGGATTGATACACTAGGCATAGGAATACAAGTGGTTTGCTTAGTGATCCCCATTTGGCGTTGTGCTCAGAAACTCTGGATCTGTTGTCTAATTTTAATACATACCCTCATTTGCTTTAAAAACATGCTTGTTAGAATGATGACATAGAAAATTTCCTGCTGCCTGACAGTATGGAAGTAGTTGAAGCATTAATCTTTAATCTAAACTTAGATATGTATCTATACATATTAAATTGTGTATATGTGTATATTTCCTTTTAAATTGTTTTCTATACATTTTCCAATTCTTCTATCCCATTTTTCCTGAAGAGTATTAAATGTTGAAATTGGGTTCAGCAAAGATCAATTAAATTATAGTCATATCTACCTTGTCCACACTGGAAATTAATAAGTATTGACTTTCTCTTCTGTGTCTGAAGGGTAATATAGGTGAGGGATTTTTTTCTTGGATTATCTCCATCTGCATATATATTATAATGTAATTACTTTTAGTAGGAACTGAAAAGTTGATTTTTTTATAATCATATTCACAGAAAATATTTTGGGCATTGCAGGCTTGTCTTTGTGGTCTTAAGTCTTTGTAGACTGTGAATGCCAAAGTTCTTTCTCAAATTGTCCTTTGGAGGAGTTTTGTAATCTGTTTAGTGTCTAAATTAGTGTCTAGATCTAGTGTCTAAATTAATTCATAAAACTTCTCTCCTTACCCTTCTTCCTCATAGAAGTAATATTTATAGTGTAATTGGGAAATAGAATTTTTGCATTTCCTCAGAAAGAAATTTACTTCCCAAGTTTATTTTTTTTGTTTAACTGCATCCCTCACTTCGTCTAATATGAAACTGGTTTTGAGGAATGTATGTGTTAATTTTCTTCTTTTTTGTATTTTTTAAAATTTTCTAGATATTGTAGAGCATTTCTCAAATCTCTCATTTTCAGTCAATTATTTTTTTCACTGGAAACAAATACAGATTATTTACTCACTGTTTGGGGGCTTTCTAGATCCTGACATGTTTTCTTCATTTTTCTCTGCAAAGTTTCATGAGTAGCATTAATCGTACAAAGTAATAGGACTAAACCCACACAAATCTAGAACTTAAAAATACTAAATCTTTGCTGTTGTTTCCTTGCAGATATAAATTTAGCTTTGGTTCCTGAAATTAAATGAGTTTTAGACTTTCTGATTCCAAATTATTTTAGTAATGGAAAAGCATAAATACTAGGCTTCTCAGGATGATGTAAGCTGATGAGTGTAGCAGAGCTGAAATGAAGAACCTGAGACTTCTATTTTCTGCTTTTAAAACACTCTATGGTTCTGCAACTTTGTGATGTGTGTTTTCCATGTTCAGATAAGCAGTTGCACTTAGTAGAACTTAATAAATTTTTTACATTTATCATTTGGCAATAGTCTTCCACTAACATCAAACTTTAGAGTTTGGGTGTGTTTTAAAATAACCAATACAGTAACTTTGTAATCTTTTTTCCCTTTACCATCAGATGGAACTTTTAGAAGAGAAAAACATAGTCAAGGCTCAGTGTCGACAACTGGAAAAAATAAAAGTTGAGTGTGATAAATTGACAGAAAAATTAACCCAAAATGAGGAAGAAAACATAAAACTAAAACGGAAATGTGAGTTTGTAAAACAAGAACTGGAGAAAAAGGTAAAATTAACTGATTTTAACCATGATTTGTTTCTCTGCTGATAAATACCTAAAATAAATGATGGATTATAGAAATAGATGGTAAACCTAAAAAACCCCAGCCTGTATGTATTAAAGAATACACCCAGTTGTGCCACAGTACATGGTTTCTTTATGAATGAAAGAAGACAAAAATGCTTTGGCTGGATTATGAATGGTATCCCTCCAAACATTTGCTAAAATTATTTAGACTAGAAATATAAATCCTGTTACTTGCCTGATGTCTAATGTAGGTAACCAACAAATGTTTAATCAGCTACTTCTAGTTTTCTTCATATTTTTCTTCAAGATGCAGTGGAGCTGTGAATAATTTCGAAATAATTTGAAGTAGATATGCAATGTAAGCATAGTAAAAGAAATTCTAACTAATGTTGGGGTGGAGGATTATTGGGTTTTTTTTGGATTTTCTTTTATAGTATAGAGTCAGAAAAATGTTAAATCTGGCATTTCTTTAGCTTGCTAAACTATCAGGAAGTGGTTTAAAAGCTCAACTTGTCAGACTAGTAAAAAGTATTTAAAATGAAAATTCAAAAATGTGTTTTTTCTGTTGGCATTTTAGTTGTATATCTGTCATGAAGAAAATGTGTTTATGGGAATGTTCATGTGCTTCTGTAGTCTGTTGTGTATTAGCTCCAACCTTACCTAATACACGGAAGACACTCTTTTTGAATCAAAATAATCTTTTATCTCTAAATTGAAAAAGATCAGAGAAGGTCTTAAGCATGCAGTCCCACGGTTTCAACTTTTGGAGATAAAGGCAGATGGAAACTTCTATTAGCTTGCATTAATGGTTAACTTAAGAGAATAGTTGCTATATAATAGTTTGGTTTTGTGGATTGTCAAAAGGGATGTCAGGATGGGGGAAATAATATTACCTCTTGAGAAATCTCATGCTAGCATACAATTGTAGCCGCACAGCAGAAGCTTATTGTGTTACCGAGTATTTTATTTCTTTTCCATGCTTTTTATACTTTTAATATTCTGTTCTTAATGCAAATACAAATTCAAAGGGGCATAAGTATTATAGCTAGGTTAGATTTTTTTTAAATGAAAGGTGAAGGAGCAGAGCAGAATGGTTGGTTTCTTTCCTTTTCCCTTTGTGCACTTCTGAGTCATTAGTGACTTTTTTTCTCCTGTAAGCTCTGGATGTAGAATGATAACAAATGTTGGCACATTCAGAAAATCAAGCGGATAAATAAAAAAATAAAGTTATGTGTTGTGTTTTAGTCATGATCTTTGGGAATGAACTTTGACATGTGTTGGAATGCATTCACTGAATAGTGGGGTAGCAGAATACAAATACTGGAAATATATACAGTGCAATCTTATTGCTTTCAGAATACTAGTCTAGGTCAAAACTATTATTCCAACTCCAGTCTTTCAACTCCCATCTTTATAGTACAGAAATACTGGAATCTGTCCATCTTAAAAAATCTTATGGCTTCTTCAGTTTGAATAACAACTGTCCCAAGTATTTTTGTTTTAGTTAAGTGAAAAAATCAGACTGCTTATCAAGTATTGGTGTTTTACATTCGTAGGCTACCTACATTAAAAACACTTATTTTGCTAGTAGAAATAAACACCTATACATATATATGTATACAACCTCCTGAAAGGAGATAGCAAGGTGGATGTTGGTCTTGTTTCCCAATTAGCAAGTGATAGGACAAGAGCAAATAGCCTTAAGCTGTGTCAGGGGAGATTTAGATTGGATATTAGGAAAAATTTATTCAGGCATTGGAGCAGGCTGCTTAGGGAAGTGGTTGAGTCACCACCCCTGGAGGTGTTCAAAAGACATGTAGATGTGGTGTTCAGGGATATGGTTTAGTGGTGGACTTGGCAGTGTGGAGTTTTTAGTTGGACTCTATGATAACTGAGTTCTTTACCAACATAAATGATTCTGTGATTCCATATATATCCCATTCATGGAACTTGGGTGTTAGACATTACCTAACTCTGCATTGGTGTCTCATAAGAGCTGTGTATGAAGATTTCTAACAAATAGACTTCAAACAGTTGTATCTTATCATTGTGGATGTCCACAATTAATAAATTTTTGAAATCCTTACTTTTCTCACCATTCTTGGTGCAACTCACAGTAAAAGTGTTTGCCCTTTGCTGCATTACATCCTCCTGATCTCAGCAGCAGACAGGTGTGTTTCAATTTCACTTATTCTCAAAGGATAGGTTTTTCTATATTATTTATAATGCATAATTCAATATTTTGTGTAATCTAGCAGCAGTTTTGTTTGGTTTTATGGTGGCTCTATCGTAGATATAAAAGAAGATAACCTGAATTTTAGAAACACGTAACATATTTAATCAACTTTCTGACATTAGCAGATAACATAAAATACCTCCCTCAGTGCCACTCACTCTCCTGTGAGATATTCTTTGAGTAGTTTTCCTTGGAGGGCACACTGACTGCCAATAATTTTTCCTTCTGGGATCTCTTTTCTGACGATAGAGATTACATGCCTACAACAGATTCAGGACAAAAGATAATAATGGGAGTATTTAGTCTGGGCTCTTTTTCTACTCATGAGAAGATTTGTATTAGAACATCTATTTTTGACTTTGAAAATAGGCTTTATGATTGTTGAGTTTGGATTTGGTAGCAGTTTCTTCATAACTGATTTACAGGATAATGTGGAGAACCAAGGGAGGAACTTAAAAGTGCTGTTAGAAGGTATTATTTTTCCATGGCAAGGAGTTGAACTTAGCATGACTGAGTATGGTCTAATTATGAGATTGAATGATACATACCTGATGACATATATTATTAATGCAATTACTTAACTTTGTTTTGTTTTTCCTTTTTCACTCCAGGAAAAACAGATCAGCAATGAAGAAGATCATTTGAGAAAGATGAGTGAGGCCAGACTGCAGTTTAAAGATCAGCTACGTCAATTAGAAATGGAACAGCAATCCATTCTCTCCATGATAGGAAGTGAAATTGATGCTGCTTGTGAAATCTTTTCTCGGGACTCCATGGAGAAATTCAAAGTAATTCTAAGTTTTAATTATGCAGCAGGTTTTGTGGTTTTCTTGATGAAAATTTGTAGTGGAACTTGTATGCATTGTTTTCGCTGTTGCATAGATAATCATTCTAAGAGAATTATGGATATTTAGCTGGTACAGAGAGACATTGCTATGTATTAGAATGGGATACTATGAAGGACTGTCCATGCATTAGCTGGTACTGCTTTCTTTTTTTTTTTCTTTTTTTGAGGAATAGTTCTCCTTTTGTTTGTGTGAAAGGACCTTTTATTAGCCAAAATTTTGAGGTAGGTTTTTTTAGGCCATGTTCCTAGAATTGGGAAATCCTTAAGAAGGACCTAAAATGCTTTTAAAACTGGGAGAAAATGAAAGAAATTTTTCGTTAAAAAATCACTTGGATGCTTTGTTTTTTATGTAGAGAACTGAATACTGAAAATGGAAAGAGTTGATACCCTCCTCTTTTGAGGAGCAGATCCTTGTATCCAGAAAACTCAGACTCAAATTTTCAGGAGATTGGTAGCTTGCTGGAACTTTTTTTTGCTATTTTGCTACTTCTCCTGAACCCCTGTCTCCCTGTAGCTTTTCTTCTGAGCATTCTCATTTGCTCCCCAGGTACAGAAACCACTCTTGCTCCTTCCATATGATTCTACATGACTGATCCTCTTAAATCAACATTGTACATTTCTGAGAACAGAGAGAACAGACTGTCTGACTCAGCTTGTCGCCACACTTACAAGTGCTTGACCTAGTGGCTTATTGGCCTTAGCTACAACCCAGAGTACATTCAGATTACATCGTTTTTTTTTGTCTGGCTGTTTAAACAGTAAATACTTTGTAGCTCTTGATCATTTGACTGGGCTGGACTGCTTTTGAAATAGTTTTTTTTTTTTTCCACGATTGATGCCATTTCTCCACTTTTCATGGGGTTGGGGTATTGCAGCACAAAACTAGATGAGAATTTTAAGAAAATGTATTTGACAAACAAACTTTCTCTTCTGTAGCCTAACAAATAGGTCTTTTTTTTATTAAGTTCTATAATCTGTGTAGTTGCCAGATTTTTGATCATTGAACCATGCTTTCTTGGACTTGTTCCTCACCTTGTGAAGATTTTTTGGTTTCTGGATAAGGTTTTGCAGATCCCTGTTTATACAATTCTTCTTGGTTTCTTATCGCTGGCCAACTTAAACCAGTTCTGAGTGCAAGTTTTTGACTTGACAGTTTATGTGAAAAAAAAAAGTTAGTTTTGTGGTCCTGGTATTAATTTTTTTTTTTAAAGGTAAGCATCTTCTTTTATAATATTGTTCCTCTGCCTGATACTTCAGGTATTGCTAAGGTTTCTGAAAAGTTTCACCCTTTACTTCAAGAAGTTGCTGCTGCAGCTTGGGTAAAGAGGAGGAATTTGATGGATAAATATTTGTATTGAGAGAAGTCAAGTACTAGGCTTAATCTTCCTTGATAAGTAATGTATTTCTTTGATGAATTTCCAGTAAGCAGAAAAGACTTTCTTCCTTCTATGCCTAATTCCCATTTTTTGTCTGTTTCTTTGTCACCTGCTTTTTCATAGGCAATATCCCTTACACCAACAGTACTGAACGATCCTCATCGCTGGTTAGCAGAAACAAAGGTAATAGTCAAACCTCCTGAAATTTTACTGAGTAAGCTAATATTCAGCATTTTGATTGTGTAGTGGGAGGTGTCCCTACATATATCAGGGGGTTGGAACTAGATGAATCTTTAAATCCTTTTCAGCCCTAACCGTATATTACAGTTGAGTGAGGGGGTGAGTCTGTGAATGGATAAATCTGGTTTAGTTGAAAGTCCATTTAAAATGGCACTTCAAGGGTAAAAGGAAAAATACAAAAGCATTCCTTTGGCAATTATTCTGATATTTCCAGACTTTTATTTCAACTGATAGAATAATTTTCCAAATGTTTCTATCAACAAGAAACAGCCATCTCTATAGCAAAATAAATAGCAATGTTGTTTTCACAAAAAAAGGGCATTAAAGTAAGAGCAGTGATGGCCTTTAGATCTGGTTCAAATTTTTTCAGTAAAGCATGAGAGTGTAGTCAGCAGGTTAAGTTTCTCTTACAGCGTTATCACAAGGCTAGAAATGATTTTAAATAAGGCCAGTATTTGTTCAGTCTAAAATATATTAGATTGGATTCTAGGAAAATGAACGATTTTTCTTTCCCCATTGAAGCTTTCAAATCCTCTAATATGGGGGCACACATGCTTGAGAACATCTTCAAGGTGATGACTGTAACTCATAAATCTTGCCTTTCGTTTTGCAGCTTTCCCCCAGCTCCCTTAGCTCACACACATAGCATACTTCTTACCCAATATCTTTTCAAAGAAGTAAATTTCTCATTATTAAAATAGATCACAAACTGTGGAAGACAACTGGTGGTTTTGCTTCATATAGAAAGGTGAAAGCCACAGGAGAATTGACTTAAGGGAAAAAAAATTGCAAATGTTTGCATGTAAGAAAAGATTATTCATGGCATCTAGTCTGTGTAAGACTTGTAGACCAAGAAAGACTTCCACCATAGATAACAGAAATAAGATTGGAATCAAAGGAGAAATGTTACGGAGGAAGTGTTTTCTTTATTTGAAAAAGTGACACTGACATATTATTAAAAAAAACCTTAAAGGATCACCTAATAATACTTTGTAAACCTAAGAAGTTTGTTTAGCTGCTAGAGGGAAGTTTGGAATGAATGACTGCTTAAAGTGCCACTTTTATTTTCTTTTGTTTTTAAATAGATTGTGTGAAAGTTTCCATATTGTATTCCATTTCATCACTTCTAGATTTACTAAATTGATCACAACCTTATCAATGAAATCTTTTTTTCCTCTGAGTGAACCTTAAATATTGACATTTGCTGACTAGAAGGGATCGATGTCACTGTTTTAGAAAGGGGAAATATTTTTAAATTCTGCCAACATTAAAATGAGAGAAAAAGGTACTCTGAAAGGAAGGCCTATCTCTTGGTGTCTATGTGTGCATTAATTCAATGTGAATTTCCATATCTACCCTAGCAAATTCATGCTTCTGATTTAAAAGAAATAATATAAAAGAAAATCACTTTTCACATATAATTATCAACCAAAATATGTCTTTTGGGTCCCTTGAAAATCAACTTATGTTCTCTTAATATATCTGAATGCACTCTGTTATTATTGTTGAAATAGCTACAAATGAGTAATCTGTGACTCCAAAGATAGTTTGGTCAATGAACACTTATGTCCTCTTATTTTTATTAGAATTCTTTACTTTTTATTGTACCTTTTGTTTTAAATGTAGACTAAGCTTCAGTGGCTGTGTGAGGAGGTAAAGGAAAGAGAAAGTAAGGAAAAAAAGCTGCGATGCTACTTGCTGCAGAGCCAAGAACAGCTCAAGCACTTTACACAGATAAAGGAGACAGAACATCAGTCTCTCTTTAAACAGATAAAAAACCAAGAAAAACTTCTGGAAGAAGTTCACAGAGAAAAAAGAGGTATGTTACGGATTCCTTTTTTGTTAATAAAAGGGATAAAGAATTTATTATTCTATTAATTATAATTTCCATGGCACAGTCATTTTATCAACTAATTATTTCAAACTGCAATGGGCTAGTGCTAACCAAGAATCATGTTTTGTTTGTGGTTTTTTGTTTTCCCTTGCTGACAAAAAAGGCAAATGCAATCAGCCGCCTTTCAAACCCATACAGTGGCTGAGTAACACACGAGTTTGCATCATGCACAGTGGATAGAGAAATTATTTCCCAGCTGTACCATCTGGAGCATTGCACGACCTGGGCAAAAAGGGATTATACAAGAGTCTGAGGCAGTCTGAGTTAGACAGCTGTTGCATAGCTCACTGTGTCATGGTACGATCTTTCATTGTATTCTGTTCCCTCAGTTTTGGAAGAAAGGTGTCACCTTTTAGATTTTCTTCAGAAATCTTGTTCCGGACTTTATTCAGAACTCCTTACTGATAGAACTGGGCAGAATAAGTATTCTCTTTCATTATTTTGTTCGTTGTCACTTTGTGCTGATTGATGTAGATTCAGATAAGTGTAAACTTTTAGTTGACTTATTGAAAACGTTTTGTGAATTGCAACAAAAAACAAAACTGCTTGGTTTTGGCAAGAACAAAGTTAATTCTCTTCTAGTAGCTGAAACATGCTGTATTCTGTATGTAATGTGGATAGTTGAAAACACACTGATGATTTAGTTGTTACAATCTAAGTCAAGCAGTTTTCAGTTTTCCATGCTCTAATAGTGAGATGGTGCGCAAATAGCTGCAATGGAACATGGGCAGGCCAGGGAACTGGCAAAGGTATATTCCGTGTATTACAATATTATTTCCAGTGTGCAAACGCAGGAGAGTTGTCTGGGAGGAGCCAATCACAGCTAGTGAAGGGCCTGGACATTGCTTGGTGGTGACCAGTGATACTGTACATCACTTGGGTTTTTTTTTATTTTATTTTTATCTTTTTTGACATGTGCATGTCATGACAGTGTATGCAAGAATAATGGATTTACAATCTCCACGTGAATTTAATTGGTTTGTTTTACAAAACAATGTCAGCTTACATTTTTCTTTTTAACTTGGAAGTTATGATCTTCATTGTACCAAATGAGTTATTTTTCAGAAGTTGTAGAAGGTAGAGAAATAGTAGAATGCATATCCGTTAATCTGAGTTTTGTATACTGTTGTTCACTAAGGGATATATTTAAATGCCTGAAAGGGGTTTTTATTAAAAAAAGGATGTAAGACAGAGTCTGACTGTTTTTATATCTTGAAAAATACTCTTACATACTGAATGAAAAGCCCAGCTTTGATTATGATGCAAGTAATGCAAGAATGTAAACGTGTAAATAGTTTAATGGATAAATGACTGAACATGAAAATTGAGAAAGCTACTTTCCCAGAGGGAAAAAAGAAAACACAGCTAAAAGCATAAAAAAGGTGTTAAGCCAAAAGGAGAAAGCGGTCTGTCAAAATGATAAAAAATTTAAATGAAGGATACAGAATGCTGGTTGGCCTTTCTTATTTAAGCATAAAAAATGGAAGTATTTACACAATACTGCTGCACCCAGTAATGAAATTACAGGCAAATCCCAGGTACAGGAATAAAGCAAATGAAGGCAGAATGTATTTAATTGATAAAAAAAGGCCCTTCCCTTTTTTTTATTTTAGCACCAAAGTGTCCTTTAAGGTGTTGCTAAATAAAATAGATATTCAGTCAAATTTGGTCAAGTGGATGAAAATATTTTCTGTTGCAATGATGCAGATTTTAGATGGAGCATTTTATCAGATTCTGTGATAACCATGAATATCCATGGATGTGGTTGACTGTCCCCACTGACACAAACCACTTGTCTGAGTACCTGATATAGTCTGAAAATAGTCCATTAATTTAAGTTCATATAAATCAAAACTTATGAAAATGAGACAGAGAAATTGTGTTCTCAAGAAATTGATTTTTAAATTTCCTTTCTGTGAATCTGATAATGTACTTTACTCATGGGGTTTTTTGGAGAGAAAGAATAAAAATAGAGATTTATGGTGGACATATCAAAAGTAGGTGGCATAAATGTTTAAATTGCTTTGTTGATGAACATGCTTAAGGAAGTTTTATTAGCTTAAATAGGTTTACTAAAACTTTTAACTATGTATTTTTTGTCTTTTCCCTTCACCAAGGCATTTGTAAATACCTGGGATATTGTAGGCTTTTGGAATCTCCTTACTAATCTCTATAGAAGTGTTAACATTATCACAGTGGTACCTGTGGTGGTATAAACTGGCTGTCCATGTGGTATGATCTTGACAAATACAAGTAAGCTAACACAGAGAATCATCCATGGGAGAATAGCAAATGAAGCAAAATACAGTTGTGAAACACAAGAGTTTCAGGATTGTTTACAGATTAGCAGAAGTTTCATGGTTACCTGGTGATGCTTCAAGATCAGCAACATTTGTCTTCTATTCTTGGTAAGGGTATCATGTTGGAGAGTTTAGAAATTCAGAAGTCTAGCAATATTTATAAATACAGAAGAACTGAAGAGGATGTGACTTCTGATTTCAGGTTTGCAGATTGGTACTTTGGATGCAGTTCACTACTTAACAACGTATTTATCTAGCATGCTACCCAATGGGATATTTCAGTAACGACTTGGATTCCATGTTTCATCTTGGATTGATTTTGGTCTTAGAATCAAATTTATTGCACTAAGTATTCAATATGTTAAGAAAATAGACAAAGGTCTGAGGAAATAAAATGCATAAGTTCCTGTTTCTTAACTGAGAATTTAATTTGCATTCTGGAATCACTGAGCATGCCATTGTGTTCCTAAGAGCAAATTAGTTTAGGTAACAAGAATTTTATTTTTATTATTTTTTCTAATGCCATTGTCAGCAATTGTACCAAAGACCTGGCACAAATTTCTTTCATTTATTGTATTTCTATATGATCTAGCCAGATGGTGTAGTCTGAAAAGCTCATCATTCAAATCAGTGAAAGTCTGCATTTGATCCTGGGTGGACCCAATGGTTTTATAAACTCAGATATACTTTAATTGCCTTTCCAAGAAAATATTGGAATATATTGACAATATATAGCTAGACATAATATGTTATATAGCGATGGACATGAAGTCTGCACAGTTCTTTTGTTTCAGGATAATATACTTCTACTTCAGAGAAGACACAGACAGTCAACAAATAAATGTGTGGCAAAATAAGACCTGACATATTTGGGAAGATCATATCTGTTCCTTTTTTAATGAAACAATGTTAGTATGGCTGTAGTGATGTAAGAAGAGGAGGTGCATTGCTTGCATTTACACAACTGATTTAAAACAGTTTTTGCAGAATATTTTGAGATAAATTATACCAAGTCCCAGGTGATGCAGGACATATTCTGTATCAATTCTCAGTGTCTACTGAAATAATGCTCTACAATCACATTTGAATTGTTGCATATTTAGAATCTCTTATACAGGTATAACATTTATACCTATACTGTTGTATATATATATATTTATGCTGCTAAGTAGAGCTTAGGAAGGTAACAGCTGTAGTCCTAAGCTGTGATAGACTAATGTTAGATGCTTTTGTCACAAGTACAAAACTGTTCTGGGCAAATGTGTGGTGTTTTTTCTTTATGTATTAAGTTTATCACTCATGCATTTATCATTGTGCATTGTCTTATATTTGGGGATACAAAAATCAAATTTTGAAAGATTTACATTTTAGGTGGTTTTAGTGGTGGTGTCAGCTCTATGAATTATACTGTTACCTTTAGTTTTGTCACTTTAAACAAGTAAAATTTACAAAGATTTTGGGAAGTGATTCCTGAAGCAAGACATCAATTTATTTTAATTTCTTTTTCTTTCTGTTAGGTTCAGTCAGAATTATCTGTTATTCAGGTGCTGTGGAAAACGTAAACTCAAAAGAGCCTGGTATATTAAAGTAGATTAAAAATGTAGGTAAAACCTTGCTTTGACAAAACCTAATCTTTCAAATTATATTTCTGTTTTTTATGTTTTAAAGTCAGGTAGTCCAATTTTTGCTTGAGTCCAGGAGCACTAAAACAGAAAGAGTAAAGATTTAAAATAAGGAACAGTACATTGAATGTAAAGATACTGACACTGAGCAATCTCTCCTATTTAACTGAGGAACAGGATGAGATTGGAAACCTGTGGAAATCAAAACAGTGTAAAATATTTCTATTATGGCCTATTATGTTTCATTAAATAGTAAAGTGCATATGCTGTTTTGAAGACAACTTTAAGCCTGAATCTGCCATTTCAGCTTCGATTCTTTCTTTTTTATTAAATTTTTTTTCTCATATATTGCATGATATTGCCCTTGTAGGAACAAGAGTCCTTTCTGTGGCAACAAGAAACATCACGAGGTATTTTCAGGTCATATTTTATTGAACAGTGGATGGGAGCATCAACTAGAGAGAACACTCTTTTAAGCATACATATAGGAAGGAGTCTGAAGGATTTCAGAGAAACTTTTCATAGTACTTGGTTTTCATAGTGAGCTTCAAAATGCATAAAGTTGAAAATCATTACTATTGAAATAATTTATTTCTTCTTAATAGTGTTCTTGCCCTTTAAATAATGCTTGGTTTTTTTAATGTGATGGGGGAAGGAGGAGGGAGGACTTCTAAGTTATTTTTAAACTTTGCCAAAATGAACCTGCGTTCAGAGTCTTAGAAGAATGGAAATAAACCCAAATCATTTAGAAATCCTACCCTGTGGAATTTTTTTAATTGGAAAACTGGAAATATCTAACTGGACATGCATTGCTGTAATTATTTATTTGTTTTCTGGAACCATTTTCATTTGACATTATCTTTTTATGCACTCATAAAAATATGGCTGCCATTGTAAAAAAGAGAAGGTAAGAGATGGGATCAAACTGTAGCTAAGATGTTTTTAAGAGTTCCTTTGATTTCTTTTTTCTTTCTAAATCACATACCTTAGATGATTATCTGAAACTTATGTACAGTTTTTTGGTGTGGAAAGCATGATGAGTCCTTGAAGTTAGTGAGTTTGTACTGCTCATTTACAGTAAGAGACTATATTTATTAGATTTATTTCTTGGTTTACCTGCACATACCATAAACTAAACCAAAATTAACAAAAGTAACCCAGGGGATGGGGATTCAGTGTATATTGAATAATTAAAATGTATTATTTCATTTTTTCTTTCTTTTGTCAATTATGAATTTTTTTCTTTAAACCAAGCTAAAATAGCTGGTGTTCTATGAACTAGTGATTTTTTGGATTTTTTTTTACAGCTGTTGAAATGATGGCATTGGACTTTTTATAAGCACAATTACAGCTTAACAGTGATTTAACACTGTGTAATAAAGAGAATCTTGTAATCAACTGTACAACTTTATCAGGACTCCTTGAATTAATATGAAAGGTGCTGTCATGCTTTCAGGTTATGTACTATGTTTCTATACCAAACTGATATCACCATTTTACAGCTATTAAATTTTAAAAACCCAACCAAAAAAACCCTACCCTGAGCAACACAGGCACTTCCACACTTGTCTTGAATTCAATATTTTTCTGAGAAGTATGTAACAGAAGCATGCTGTCATTTATTCTTCTCTAGGTAACAATGACATCCTGAAGAAACTCATCAATATCTGAGAACATATCAGTTTACTTAAATAATATGCTGTCTTATAGGAAATAGAACTGAACCAAGGGCTCTATGTTCCTCTCCTGTTGTGCCTATTCCCTTGGTCAAAGCCATCTAAGTCTAAAATACAAATGAATCATATTTGAAATTTGAACAGAAATGAAAAAAATGCTATCTATGATTTAGTGTAGTAAAGTTTTTGAAAGTAAAGAAGTATTCAAAATCTTGCATCTTGCTATGTCATAGATTCAGTGTCTTTCAAAATTAGTGCTTGTTGTAATGGTTTTGCCTAGAATTTTTCAGGCTGTAATAGAGTATGATTTTCAGTGTAGTTCATTGCTATGTTAAAAGCTTTTATATCCTTTCAGCTAATATGATATCTAAGATCTTTTTTTCCTAAAGTGAGTCCTAATGATATGGTGTATTTGGAAAATTGAAGTTTAAGTGCTATGTCAGTACTAAAAATTTCCTCACTTTGACAAAGGAATTTTTTGTCAACACCAAAAAATTCCTCACTTTGAGAGGAATTGATCATCAGTAAAACCAATTCTTAATGTTGACTGTACACAGCAAAATAATTTTAATTATAGAATATACATTTAAAGTGAATTCTTGAAAAAAAAAAAGGAAGTCTAGCTGGTTTTGGATTTTTCTATATAAAAATTAAATTAAATAAGTGGTATTTAATCTGTTTGCCCATTTTTTTCCTTCTAGTGGGTTAAATATGACAAATTCCTAGGTTGAATATTGACTCTGATCAGCATGTTCAAGGTAATAACTAACAGAATATCCAACATCTTTTTTTCCTTCTTGATTTTTTTTAAGAAAATTGGAACATGATTGGTACTTTTAAATGCTTTACATATTTTGTAGTTAAAGGGGAAAATCCTTAAAAATGTTTTAGAGCCAAGCAAGATAAGCAAATTAACTATACAGATCATACAGTATGAGTGATTAGAACTACACTAGTTTACATTAGATTACACTTTAATTACACTAGATTAGGGCTACTAATTGTTTTTACTAAAGAACAGGTTCCTTTATGTAGTTTTTTAAAAACTACAGACACATAATTCTGGGCACGTATATCTGAATCTTCTTTAGAGTGGACAGAGAATCTCACAGTATTTTTCTTGTCTGCATCTATTATGTCTCTAGGATAAAGCCATAACATAATCAAGGGCATGATTTGAATACTTCTGCCTATTTTAAAGGACTTGAATTGCAGGTCATTAAGCACTCTTACTAAATATTTTTGCTGTAAAATTGTATTTGTTTGCTTAAACAGGTACAGTATCTGAGTCAGAGAGAATGTGCCTGCTCATGGTTATGTACCAAAAAAAAAAAGAGAGAAAGCTGAGGGTTGTCTGTACGGGAAACTGCTTCTACTTGCAAAATCAAATGATCAGACAGTCTTGGTCTCCTATTCCTCAGCTGGATTTCTTAATTCTACACCACCTTTCTACTCTGAGAATTATTTTTTAAAATACACATGTTCATATTGCGGTACTTATTTTTGAGTATTTGAGCAGTACCTTTGTGCAACATTATATATTGCTAGTATGTAAATCTGTGTTTAGTGGAAAACATTTAAATGTAAAGTTTATCACCTTACTTTTTGTTTCACAATTCTAACACTTATGATTGTGTTTTGAATTTTTTTGGGGTTTTTTTTTTTGGTTTTTTTTTTTTTAGTCTGGGAATTGAGGTGGCTACCACTAAAAAAAAGAAACGAAGTGCAAACCCAAGAAAACAGATTCATTGAAATATATATGTATGTACTTCATGCATATGTACATACTGCATCAATATTGTATGTACTTCAGCTGCCAGGACAAAAACTTTGTCTTCCTGATTTTAATTATATTTGATGCCTTGGCTGTAGAACATCACTTTCTTGATTGGATTGAAATTCTAGGAGCAGCATTTTCTGAAAATAAGGCTTGAATGTTGTCTGTACGGGAAACTGCTTCTACTTGCAAAATCAAATGATCAGACAGTATACCATTTCTTACAAGACACACCATAAAATGAAAAAATCCTAGTGAAATGATTTTGTTCTAACGCAATGTGCTTAAAATCCATGGAGCACATTTTTATTAAGGAAGAGCTCAAAGGGCAGAATTAAGTTAGGATGCTGTTGAATGTAATGCAATGACCTTATAGCTGTTTGGCAATCCAAGTTTTTAATGCCTATAACAAACCAGCTTATTTTTTAGCAGAAGCATATTTAAATTGGCAGAGAACTTAGTTTTTCAGATGCCTTGCTTCTGTCAAGACATGAGCCATGAGTCATGGAACTTGGGAGTGAGTTTGTTTTGCATAGCTTTGTGTCATCCTCGTGTCTGAGGAAGAAGGGACTTTCCAAGCTGTTGGGAATGTTGAGCTGATGTTTCTTGAGTGTATTTAAAAGGATTATAAGTATGTTGGGCTATGTTTTATTAAAGTGTTATGTTCTTACATAAGAGTGGAATGCTTATTCTCTTAAAAGCTGGAGAAATATTAATACTTCATCCTTGGTTGATGAGACTAATCTACACAGACTGGTTTAATGAGTTTGTACCATGGACTATTAGTGTATTACAGTGAAACAGAGAAAATAAGCAACAGTAGGATAAGATCTGAACTTTAAGGTTGGAATGTTTCTAACTTGCTGCAAAAACATCTCAAATTTGAAAATACAAAAATACTCCGTCCTTTCCAATATATGTATATTATATACAATATGTATATAGTATAAAATGTTCAGGCTGGCTTCTGATATTGTGGGAAGATTGCATGATGAGGGGAATAAAAACTGAAAGCTTTATAAAATTTCTTTTTTGGCTGTTTCAGGAATGATTGTATTTTAAAATCCAAGGTTTTTACAGTACACTGCAGCTCCTATTTTGGTCTGATCTTAAAACACTTCAGTGTGTGACTTCTAAAATAACTTGATTAAAGTAAGTATTTTGTAGTCTTGCTGTAATGTTATCTGGAAGGAATTTTGATTTCCAAAGAATTATTTACAATAAAGGCAGTGTTATTGCTACTGAATTATGAAAATTTCCATCCTTACTGTAATTGAGAATCAATGGTATAATTATGTGGGCCATTCAGCTGCATGATTATGCATTTTTCATTCATTAATCTGTTCTTACTATAAGAATGACAACATAAAATGCTTTTAGTTCACAAAATTAGCATTTCATATTTCCTGAAGTGGTAATGTACAAATATAGTGTGATTATATTTGAGCATTCTATTTGTTGCTACTCATAAAGTTTTCGTAATTAATTTCTTTTTGTTCATTGGGAATTTTGTTGATGATGATTCAATAACTTGTAATAATCTAACTTACTTGAGTAGTAGTGTAACAGTATTGGACAGAGGCAGGAACCACACTGCATCCAGTTAGGAGTAAATGTCAGTACTTATAGTGTCACTGGGATCAGCTGTAATCAGGCATTTTTGCAGAGCTGTATAAGCTCTCTAAATGTGTGTGGTCATCAGAAGCTGGGTAGTTTCTTTCTCCATCTGAATCACCAATTTGAATAATATTTTATAACACTAGGTCAAGAAAAAGTAGTATCAGGTGTCTTGTACCTTAAAATTTGTTGCACATGTACTGTTCCCATCTGATGTGTGCCCTGAAGTATAGTGTGCACGTCGCATGTGTACTCTGGTTCCAAGAAGATTATCTGACTTTGTTTTTCCTGAGCAGTGTTTTTAATGTGTCCTGTAAGAGATGACTGCTTTTTTTTAATTTGCTCTAAAGATTTGTTTGCAGTGCCTTGTTTTAAGTTGCTCTATAGACTTTGTTTGCACTGCCTTAGCAGAGCAAACGAGATCCAAAAGAAAGTTTATTCCAGAAGAAGTTGTAATACTCGTGTATTTCAGCTCAAGTAAACTGATTTGCTGGTGTATAAAATACACATCAAGACAGCAGAAGGATGCACATTTACAGTAAACCAAGTTTTTATTAAATGGGAAAATATCTGTTACTGATCGTGCTAGTGCTTTGGGACAAATGAACTTTGAGGTTCAAGTGTGTAGAGGAGAAGTGTAGTTGTGTGAGTTGCACTGCGACATTATACCACATGTAAAGTGTAGGTCTGGAAAAGATGCTGTCAGACAGCTTGGCAGAGTAGAGAAACCCAGCATGATTAATTTTAAATATTACTTTGGTACTGAAGGTTGTCCATGATTTGTATTTTATTGTCATTATTAAAACAGTAGGTTGTCATACAGAAAAAAAATCCAATCCTTATGTCAATTAAAGGGCGTTTTCAAAAAGATATTCTGGCAGCAAATGTTGTAGCAAAGGAAAATTATACTAGAAAAAGGGGTAAAATTATAGAAGCCACAGAAAAGCATACAGACTTCTGGGTAAGAGGTAGAAAAAAGTTTCTGAAAAGCAGGCTTAGATTTTTCATTTTGGTTATTTTCTTGTTTTCTGGAGAAGGTTTAGAACCATATTTTCACAGTGCAAAATATATTTTAGACCTAAGGCTTAAACCTTTACTTTTGGTTTCAGGAGTTTAATTTTTGTAATTATATTTTGTTATACATAATATAAAGACACAAGAGAAATTTCATCATCTAATGATTGCTAGAGGGTATAAAAACCTCACATAAACAGTATGAATTTTTAGCGTTGGGTGTACATTAAGAGAGTAGTTTTTTTGTTGTTTTCTCTGTTGTCAAGAGATCTGAGCAGATCAATGCACTTTATAACCTATGTCTCAGCAGTTATACATCAGGGCCATTTCCAGTGAAGCACATTTACGGTTTGCTAGGTACCTCTCCATTCCTAGCCTAGAAGATGATGCCCCAGCAAGTTTATGTTTGCCAACATAGCTTATAATGTGTGCTGCAAGAGGCATCATATAAAAACATACCAAACATTTTAATACTTTAGCAAACTTCAGTTTGTTGCTTGAATTTGCATTGCTGAGATTAAACAGATGTGCAACTATAATGTAAATAGGTAACGGATTAGGTGTATAGAATACTCAATGTGTTCTCCTATTTACAATGGTATTTTTGTGGGATTTTGACAGTCATTTTGCCATTTATTTGATTACTATTTGAATATCTCTATCTGTTGAAATTATGTAGTATTGAGAGAATGGGATAAGCAATTCTATAATAAACATAATTGATTTGCAGCTCTTATCAACCTTGTAATAAGATTTGCAGTGTGTTTTTGTAACAAATAAATTTTTTCTAGTACATTTATTATACTGCTCATACTAATATACATTTCTCTATGTAATCTCCTTTGTGATTTTAAATCAGTTAAAACAGCAATGTGAATTTGGGTTTTTTGTGATCAGTCTTCAGAAATTCTGTTGATCAGAAATAGAAAGTCAAGTGTCAGTTGACACATACTCCACTGCACAAGAGAAAGAAAAGAAAAAAGCTTTGATGTTGCTATTCATTTATAATATAATATATGTAATTTTCCTCTTAATATTCTCTTCTGTTTTGGAGTATAGGAGAGATTTCTTCCTCAAATCTATGTATAAAAAGTTCTTGGGAAAATTTACTGGACTTGTTGGACTGTAGATTTTTGCAATTGACTATGCAGAAGGAATAGTAAGTTAGTGTAATTTTCAAAGTAGATTTTTAGATGTTAAGCAAAATGTGCCATTCACTGAAACTTAAAATGTTTGCCAGCTGAGCTGGTAAGTCTCAGTTGTATATAATCAGTTACCATGGGACAGTACAAAACCAGGATTGTCCCACCAAGGAATAAACTTAAAGCCTAACTGCAGCTGAAAAATTTACAAGAAAACATTGCTGTAACGGCTTTCTTCATAATTGCCGGCTCAGTTTATTGCATCTTCCTCTGCAGCATGTGTAACAGACAGTTATATAATTTCTAGTTGCATTATGTTGGTTGTCAATGAAACATACTGACCTCTGTGTATGTATGTTTGGTTGAAGTAAGCATTTTCTCAGAAGCTGTTTGGGTCCTAGTGTTACATAGGGCCATCTAGTAGAATTAAAAGCTTACATCATTTATCAAGGAGTGAATCCCATGGAGATAGGATGTGTGCTTTTTGTATGCTTTACTCTTCTGACAAAACATCCAAGCTGCTTAAAAGTTCCCTTTTTTCCTGAGATTGGTAGGGAAACTTAATTTCCTGACCAGTATCTCTGAGTTTCCCATATTACCTGTTCTCCTATGCTGTGAACATTGCAAATTGGATTGTTTAGTTCTGATCTTCAATTAAGAAATGTACTTCTAGGCTTGGGAGAATTACTCATCTCAAGTAACAAGTGACCTTGGTTAGAAACACTTTCTGTCTTGCAGCTGTTGGCCTCCTTTGGTTGGCCCAGTTACTTCAATTCAAATGAACTGCACTAGCTGCTTCAAAAATCTGGATACCCTTAACCATTGACTATTCCTTAGCTGATAGGCCCAAGATCAGTTCTGTGTGTATTTGCATTAAGATCTGCAGCTGCCTTTCAGATGTAGCCAAAAGGAAATTTGCTCATACGCATAAATATGGTTGGGATGATAAGCATCAAAACAAGAAAATCCTAGGATATTAAGAGAGAGCTCACTGGAGCAAGTGGCATTCAATTTCCTGTTTTGTCATTTACATATGCCATACCATAATTTTTATATAGCTACCATGCCCATAAACATAATTTCCTAAAACAAGAAATGACAAATTATCTTTCTTGCTTGCAGTTGGTAAATGAAAACAAATTAAGTTTCAATTTCTTTCTGTATGCTCCTGGAAAATTTAATTCATTATCAGAAAGGAAATATTTCTCCATTCAGGAGAGAGTTGTAGCAATTATATATTCTATGCAGTGATAAAAGTGTTCAACTGCATTTTCTGTTTAAAGTGTCAACTATTATGAGGACCTTGCTTTGAGACATTTCTTATTATTTTTTCTTTTATATAATGCTGATTTATTTTCTTTCCAGGTTAATAGGTTTTCTAATCAAAGTTATGGAAGAAAAAGCCATTGTCTGTTTCCTTGCATAGATCTGTGCCACAGACAGGTGTGATGATAACTCACAAGCACAAATCCAAGCTAATAATGAGTTAGTGGGTCAAATTGCAGTTTCCCATTCATGGAGACATTTAATATCACTGCAGACAAACGGCAGAATTCTTACTTTTTTTCTCTCACTCCCATCAGTGCTGCTTTCTCCATCTCTTGTTCCATGTCTCCTCCTTGTTGGAGCCCTCTATAATCATATATTACTCAATATTAGCCACCTAAGACTGTCTGGTTTTTGCCAGTATGCTGTTCTGCTTGTAATGAACTAAGACCTTTTGGAGGTTCAGGTTTGTCATTTTGCCAAATCAGGACCAAGTAAGCAAGAGCAATGCACAACCAGAGGCGAGGAGCAAAGAGACCTCCCTGTGTCTCCCTGTGTCCCAAATGCAGCTGCAAATGCCATCTAGGATGTGATCTGAGCACATCTGGCAGAACTGGAACACTTGGTGCTAACAAGTCAGCTGGGTTGCACTGGCTTCTGTGGGACATGAAAAAGGAATGATTACATAGTCATTAGTAACCAAACTAGCTTATTTGAAGCTATTAGTAAAGAATTTCATTGCAGTATAAATGCGCTATTAGATTGTTAGTGTTGAAAATTGATGGCTTCTCAGCCAAATTTGTGAAGTAAAATCTGAAGTATTTATTCACAACCATTATATGTTAGATTTTTTTTTAAAGTCTGTTCTCAAGATTGATTTCTAGTAGGAACATTATTGCCTGCGTTCCAGCTCTGGTTGGCTATGTTACTGTTGCATGAGCAATCAATACCTATATATTTGGTAACAGTTTCAGCTAGAAGTATAATCAAATAATTGACGTTTAAGGCCTTAGAAACATTAATAATCATCACACAATGCTTAGTGGCAGAAATTCAGAATGTCACTCTTTGTGTTTTGTTTGAGAATAATTTCTAAAATGCAGTTATTTCCTCAATTATCTTTATTTTTAGGGTTTTAAATATTTTTTTTCCTCATAAGAAATTCTGTATAGTTATAACTGAAAAGAGACTTCTGTTATTGTAGTTAAGTCATGCCACCCTAATGATAGTCTGAAAGAAGAGCTGGAGTTTTCTGATAGTTGTTTCAGTAAATAGTAGCCAAAAAAAACCATGGCAGTGTACTCCAAATCTAGTGTTTAACTGTTCAAATACCATGTGTATGTGCATTAACAAATTGTCTCCGGCATATGTGTCTTCAATGATAAGCAAGATGAAATTTGAAAATACTGTCTCGGTTACTGAAATTAAATTAATATTTTCTTACTACCTTTAATAGTACTAAAAATTTTGCCATGAGGAAAGTTTGTTTTTCAGTTAAAAAAATTTTGCTCTTTTTGCCTGCAAATAAAAGGCATAATCCAGAATCTGTAATGACTGGAGGGATTTCGCCATTGTTACTGTTTGAGGTTTGGATTTGTGTTTAAAGTGCAGTTACAGATAATGTTCCTTAGCTCATGTAGGAAGAGGGCATAGGCAGTAACAATGCTGGCTTTTCCTGCTGTACTCTTATCCTTTTTCTATCCTTAAGCATGTTAAATAGAAAAAAACCATAATGTTGACACAAAGGACGTTACAAGAGGAGGGTAACTTGCAATTATTAGGGTTGTTTTAATATTGTTGAAATCGTTAATTTGAGCATAGATTCAAGCAACACCTTCTGGTAGAAGGTTGCAGATTTATGGGTGTAGTTTTTATAACTAGATAATTTTTAAACAGAAAATATCAACATCCTGAAACTCCTAAGCCATTTCCAAACCAGCTATCCAAGCCATTAATTAAAAAAAAATGGGGAAAAAATTGTCAGCTGCATTTTTGGTATTTGGTGCATCCCATTTTAATTTTCATGGCAGAAGCCATGCCTTTCAGATAAACTTTTTGCTTTACTGGATCAATTTTTCATGATTTTGTTCATGTTTGTTTTTTTTTTTAGTTGTATCATTCTTGATATCTGAAGTTCTTGTTTTCAGACAAGAAAAATCTTACTTCTGTCTAAATTATTAATTTAGTGTGAAATATGTGTATTTAAATGAGTTTTTAAAGAAATTGCTAAATAGAGGCATAAATGAAATTCTAGCCTGCAGTGTTTTTTTTCTGTCAGTAGAATCATGGCTTAGTAAAGGCTTCAATAAGAAAAGCTATGGGGGTGGCGTCTTATAGCAGTGAAGCAGGTTAAGGTCTGTAGTGCAAGGACACTGATATGGAAGATTTAGTATTCCTGGCAATGAAAAGTGGCTGCTTAAGACTGAGACAAGTTGATTGATTAATGAGTCTGCCTAAAACTGAAATTCCAGTGGACTGACTTTATATGCTTTTACATTTCTGTAGAGAACAGTTGAGCAAATAATGCAAACAGAAGGTTTTCTGTAGCTCTGTAGTTGTGACTCACTTTGAGTTAATACCTTTATTGCTATCCCAGCTGTGTTAATTCTGATTTAACATCTCTCTAGATTCTAGAAGAGACCCTTGATTCTGTTCTGTCTGTGATTCAGCTTGCTTATTTGGACACTGCTTCAGAGAACAAGCAATACGTGGGTTACCACCTCTGAATTTTTCATAGTGGTGGCTGTTTAGAGATGACCCTCATAATTCTGGATAAAAAAATCCTAGTAGGGATTTGTATTAACATACAGACTGTTTCTCTTCTATGTACAAAGATGTGTTTGGCACTTCAAGATTAGTTTATGCCAGTCGTTCATGGCTCAAAAGCTACATATCCAGATATGCTGGATATGATCTTCTGAATAATAAGCCACACATTCTGTCCCTTTACTGTAAATAGTTCTAGCCCCATCTTCTCTTCCTTATTCTTACCAGAGTTTCTTTTCCCATAGACACCCTTCTCAATTGACCTTGCTCTTACTTGAACATTGCTTTTTTCCTCTCAATTCCGTGTGTTACGATGTATGCTGCTTGGTGTATTAAGGAGAAAGTTTTTATAAAGCTGAAATGTTTTCTAGCCTCTTACTCCAAAATTCTAAATGCCTTTATTGAAAAAAATCAAATTTGAATGCTAACTGCCAGCCTTAGTCTGCTTATTTCAGCAGTGCGATTGTTCAGAGGTTCTAAATACTGAGTACTAGTCTCCAAACTTTGTTGATTGCATGCCCCATCGGTAAAAAATTCGTGAGCATGCTGCCCTAATA
The DNA here is from genome assembly GCA_039654755.1 of Calcarius lapponicus. Taxonomy (NCBI): domain Eukaryota; kingdom Metazoa; phylum Chordata; class Aves; order Passeriformes; family Fringillidae; genus Calcarius; species Calcarius lapponicus. The sequence goes on along the minus strand of CM077468.1, from coordinate 42,965,750 downwards.
TATGTATATTTATTTATGGACAATTAATAAATATACAACTCGATGGTAAATAAATACACACAACTTTGCAATTTCATCCCCACAGAGCTAGAAGACCTGCCTTGATCACATTTTCATAATGAAATTCTCTTTGAACCAGAACGAGACATTTTTATTTTACCACTTCAAGGTTAGCCTTCTTATTTGTCTGTGTCACTAACTGTTTCCTAATGAAACCTACTGGAACTTACTAAAGCATCTAGGAAGTGATGCCTGTTTTGGGAAGTTGTTCTTTAGTGATTGTTTTGCTTTTAACTAGAAGCCCCAAGGTCCCTCAGGAGTTTTTGGAATCCTCTAGAGCATGTCCGCTGGTACATAAGTGTCATTCAAAGCAAAACAACAGAATGCTTATAGCTGTGCTTCAAGATGTGCTAACTGCATCTATATTCACAAGCCTCCCTCATAATCCTCCTACGGTAATTTCAATTGGGAATCAATCTGGTCCTGAACAAATATAATAGTCATGCTCTCTCTCCCAGCTCATACCTTAGGCAGTTGCTGACATAGTGAAGTTTTGGGCTGTCGTCACCTTTTGTATTCATAAGAAAGTTCATAGGAATATTTTGCATGGGTTTCAGTGCACTTTGTTTGAGCCTCACGTCAGAAGATAGAGAAATATTTTCTTTAGCCATGTTCAAATGACGCGCAGAAAATTTCCCAGGAATAGAGGGGAGCCAGGAATAGAACTAAAAGATCTCATGTAAGCTTTGGGAAAAAACCTTCTCGTTCTTTTGATAAAGGCTTCTTAAAAAGCAGCACATTGGGACCTATAATTTTTGATTGATTGGTAACCTTATAGTTTAGTTTTTTGAATATATTTAATCTCATATTCAGACAAACTGTTCCAATGCAATAGTATTTGGACTGTAGAAGAGGTTACAGCAACTCGGCCGAGTATCTTGTGTATTTAAGCTGTGTATTTGAATATATATATATGTATCCACTCCTGAACTTCTGAATTCACTGTAGGGCAGACACTGTAGTAGTTCAGGTAATGACAGGTACAGAGAGGTTATAAAACTGATGAAGAGAATTTTCTGATTGGTTCTTGGGACAAGTAAAAAGTTGGAAGTGGTTTTCTAAATGAAGTGTGGGAGATATGCATATCTACATCAAATACTAATCAAAGTGAAAGGGAAATAACCCAGTAATGTATCATTCATTCCTAGAACTCTTCTAAAAGTCATGAGTATAACTTGAATAGAAATTCTCTGAGAATGTTAAATCACACTTCTCTGTTGTCCCACACAGCCCCTAAATGATTACATTTCCCTTATATAAGCTATCCTTTTTCTTTTTTTCCCCCAGTAGTAATTAGCTTCCGTGCAAATAGAGAAATATAGACAAGGCCAGACTGGAGATGCAAACGTTTGAAAGTTTTGCTACAAAATATCAGACCTGCCTATGCCTCAGAGAGTAGAAAGAAAACAGTTTTGTTTCTTGTATGGTAGTAAATCTCTTAGGGAATCTGAGCAGTGAATTGTTTCTTTCTCTTTTAACTTCTGACGCTTTTTTCTTCTGTTTCTTCTTCTGTTATGATTAGGGGCGCTACTTCAGGTTAGGGTAAGCCAATGCATTGCTGTAGGTTGAAGAATCTGATTTGAATTTACACAGTAAAAATACAAGTGTATACCTAAAAGTTATCAAAAGAATGAATTAATTAAAAAAAAGTTCACTTTTTTTGTAAAGTATATTATTTTGAAATCTTGACTGTGTAACTTGCTAACAAGTACAGTAGCTAATAAATTGCTAGGAGCTGAAAAGGCACAGAATATTTCAAAAAGGACTTCCGTTTTTAAAATGGTATTCTTTTAAGTCTGGAGCTCTTTTTCAATCTGGATGAGAAAACTTTTGATTTAGATGCAGATAAAGAGCTTTTTGGTCTTGGTGATCATGAGTATTGCATGGCTTGCAGTGGTGGGAACTGAACTAAAATCTTTAAAGACAGTGGAATGTGCTCAGTATTAATATAACAGTTTGGTAATGAACTAGGAAAGCTCTAAACAGTATTAAAAATCACTTGAGACTTTTTTTTCCCTTTCTTTTTAAAAATTTTCAATGGGATTGCATAAACACTGAATTTGGGATTACATAAACACTCAATTCTGAAATACAAATAATGTATGGACCTTGTTCCACACTAGCAAAAATTAATGTTCTAAGAGATACCTATTTCTATAAAACTCTTTCAGGATGATAATAATATGGTTATGTAGAAATTCCCTTCATGGTTTGCATGTGTGGCAAGTACTGTCACAATTAAAATAGTGCGAAGTAGGTGCCTGTGCTATTTTACATCTCAGTTGCTTTAGTGCCAGGATGATTTGTAGTGTTGGGCCTGACAGTAGGAAGCTTAAGCCTCATTGAAACATCCTGTAGTATTGAGTGTTTCTGGATTGTGACAGTTGTCACAGTTCTGTGGAGCCATTTATCACAACCTAACACAGGTACAGGGCAAAACTGCAGTTCTTCTGCCTCTACTGGACATGAATTAATATGTATATCTTGTGAAAGACTTTGGTTACACTGGTTCAGCTAGAAATATCTTGATTCACCCCCAAAATAGGGCCTTTATTTCAGATTCATTGTGTGAAGGGAAGAACTTGTAAGTGATATGTGATTAAACTTGGCTGTGTAGATGTGAACAAGATAACTAATTCTCTCTAGTTGAGAGAAACTGATATATTCAGCTGCTTGAAAATTCCTTCATACTTGATGAAAACCTGCTTGGCTGCCTTTTGAATCTACAGGAATGCTGCAGTATCCGTTCAGCAGTTTTGTGGGAAGTATATCCAAACGATGAGTGAAAGCTGTCGGCTGCGTATTTGAAGTGAGAATGATGGGAAATACTTGACAGTAAAAAGCCTTACAATTTTTGATCAAAGCAAATTTAAAGGTAATATGATCAGAGTGTCTAATTAAGTGACTTGTCAAGAGTTTGATATCCACCTATATAACTTAAAACCTAAATGTTTAGGGTTACATATTTTGGGAAATCCGAAATAGTTTTACTAATATATAACTCAAAGCCCTGACTTGTGTTTTCGAGAAGAGCTTTTCTTAGCTTGATGATTCAAAAATTATGCTGACAATTTTTTTTCCAAGCTGCCATTCTTTTCTGGTAATAACCTGGATTTCTTGCTTTAGTGCCACACAGTAGCTGTATTTTTTGTATTATGTGAGTTGGTCTTTATTTTTCTGCATGATCTGCGACTGCTAGGGATCTGTGAGAGTATTCAGTCAGACCTACCAGTAGCCTGAAGATATCTAGGATAGTTTACAGCATATTGCCTATGAATTCAAAACTGAACTGTTGTGTGAATGTACTCATCACCTCACTGAATCACATTTTAGGATTTCTCACTGTATGAGTAGATATCTATTGCTATAAGAATTGACTCTGTGTGAAATTTTATATTTGTGCATTCTCCTTGGCTAGAAGAAGATAAACATAAAATTATGGTATTGGTCCAATTTGTAGATTTTTCTCTGGCGTGTCAATCTTCTCTGAGAATGTGAAGAGGAATGTTGTCTATCATTATCTTCAGTTTCTAAAATGGGGTGTCATGCAGTGTTTGAAATCAAAAAATTGATGCTGCAGTTATTATAAAGTCAATGTCCTGTTTCCCACCTTTGTTACACTCAGCACAAAGATAAAGGAGTTGAACATTTTAGTTCATAAAAGAGTTTTAACATTCTAGTTAGTTAATGGCATTATTAATGGATCAGCTAGGAAAAATAAGGTAGTACTGTTGCATTTTACTCATTTAAATCAATAAATATCTGCTCCTAAATCTGTTTGCTGATACTTTTCACCAGCAATAAAAATTATAACTGGGGAGTTTGTGTGTGAAAAATCCTTTCAAATAACCCTTTTTTCCTCACTTGTCTGTGTGGTATGATGGAATATATAATCTTCATCTCCAGCTTAGTATTTGCAGTGTTTTGAAACATACTGTGGTGGTTCATTGTCAGGAAAACTGCAAGAGGTAATGATTCTGACATAATGTTTTAAATCATAACCTATATTTTTCCTGTAAGTTTGATTAGTCACATCTAAGTCACTGTAGTGTAGCTTCAAGGACACTCAGTTGGTGTATACTGATGCATAGCTCAGTGAGATATAATCTTTACATGATTTGTAATTTAGGCATTGTAAATAAATTTGTTTTATATGGCTGAAGAAAAGCATGATCCCTAATTTTACAGACAATGTCCTGAGCTTGCTGCTGATTTTGTGCGGTTTTAAACATCTAAAATATATCTGATTTTTAATAGTTTTAGCTTATAGTTCCTTATTGGATTGCAAGATTCATATTTAGCTAGAAATAAAAAGGGAATATACTGAGGAATATCTTTGTTTCTACATCTAATTTCTCTTGATGTCTTTTCCCATGTATTATTCATCTTTTGAGAAGAGCTATCAATGCCTAAAGGTGCCTTTTTCAATAATGCTATTTCTTCTAGTAAATTTATAAAATGATGTGTTCTGTGCCCCATGAGAATAATGATGCATTGCTTTGAAAAATCCCCAAGTATCCTGTAGTTACATTAGGCCTTGAAAGAAGATGGTAGCAGGATTGTTGTAGCAACCCATGCCACTGTGCATCTTCTTTTATGAACAGAATTTGAATTGGAAAAACTCAGAGGCTGATCATAGGATGGATAAAAGGAGCTTCCACTAGGGCCAGTGACCATCTTTGCTCTGTTGCAGACACAGTGCATTCTGTCTTAACTTTATTGCAACATTATTTTCTGTCACATGACGTAAAGCATAAAAGATATATTTAAGCTTGCAGAAGAACTTAAATATGGAAAGTATTGTACAAATTATATAATAAATCAACAGAGCTTTTCAGATCAAGTAAGCAAAGTTATTCTGTCATGGTAAATGATGTCCAGAGGAATGATATAATGTGCTATATATGACTTTTTGTATAGCTGTTTTAATATATATGGCTTTATATTTTTTTTTTTTTTACTTCAGCTTTGGAGAAAACATGTCATTATTTTACATGAAATACTAAATGGAATCATCAGTTGAAATGCAGAACTTGATTTTTAAATATGTGTTCATAAAGGATGGCTCTGTACAGGTGTATATTTTGTCAGTTAACACAACTTGAACACCTGCCTGCGCTTCCAGGGACAAGAGTTTTGTGAAGCGTCCTGCAGGACAACTGATTTAGGCAGGAGTAGGATAAAGTAAATGGATTCTAGATAACCCTAATTTGAGATGCAGAGCTTTCAAATCTAGAGACTGTTAGCAGAAATCAGTTCAACTTATTTCATATTTGTGGGAGACGTTTGAAGGGAACCTTGTAATAGCAACCTTTTCACTTAGAACAATCATGCCTATACTGTAAAATTTTAATTACTACATTAGAATGAAAATAAAGCAAAGTCAAGTAATAATAATTATGTGTTTTCGGTCAGATGGGACATGGGAATGAATTTTTCATTTCCCACCCTTTTCTCATAACTTATTCCTTGCTCCTAATTTTTTTTAAAGCTTGTATTACAATACAAATTTTTATCAACTTACATATAATACTGGAATATACCCAAAGTAAACATACAGAGCAGCTACTTTTCAACCCAAATTCTTGTACTAATGTTGATGGCGGTGCATTTGGCTACAGTAATTCATGTGGCAGTTGGATCACTGGATTGAAAAAGCTTACCAAAGAACAATGCAGAAAAACATAGATGCACCAAAACAAAGGGAAGAAATGGTAATTTTACTAATTTTAAGAAAGGATTTGGAAAAAGTGGCATAGAAGTCAAGAAGAAATAATAGCAAGTCGATCTCTCAGCTTGTGAAAGAATTAACTAAATTTTTTACATGGTATCTACATCTCTTAAAGGACTGGTGGTTGGAAATAAGTCTCAATCCACATGCAATCAGAAATTAATAATAAGCTATGAAAAAAGAGGGTTGGAGTGCTCACAGGAAGGTTTCATAACAAGAGAAGAAAAAAAGATCAGAGATGCGAAGGAAAAATGACATTAATATCAGAATATTTTCTGTAGTTACTATTGTAAATCATTGAAGCTTATCTTTAGGAACTACGTAAGTATCGGTAAAGGTTATTTCTTTTGGAGGCAAACACAGACACTTTCAGTTAGCTGTTCTCTACTAGGATGCTGAGGAAATTGATAGTCAGAATTCAGTCCTCTGATGTTGTCAAGGCAGTTTCATAATCTCATAACTCCTAATTGCTAGAAAACTGGAGCATATCTGAATTCAAAGTCAGTTTCTGGCTTAGATAAAGCAGTGCTCTTCTCATGCAAAACTTATGAGTGAACTTCTGATAGCTGAAATAGCCATAAGACTGCAGATTGTTTTTTGTATTTCCTGCTCTTTATGAGGTTATAACTTCAAGGTACCATAATTCTAAATATGTTACAATTTATCAAAAACATTATTTTAATCATAAAACTATGTGAATGAAGTAAAAGGGAAAAGCAACTCATGACATAAGCCACAGAATTTTAAAAAATTAATTTCTAATGTGAAATATTACATATGTGCATATATGTGCCAATGTCTATAATGGTCACTCATGATACTAGATATTAGCATTTTATCTTGTAAAGACTGTAAGAAACTTTTCTAATATTTTGTCACAGTGAATTATTTTCCTTAGCAAAATTGTTCCATTTTAGTGAGAGGAAGTAATTATTGTGAGTCAAAATAGTCTGCAGTATTCTACAGTAACTCTTCATATACAATTGCATTGCATTGACAGTTAGTTTTAGTTAATTTTTAGGCAGAATCTCTTTGATTTTTTCATTCAATTCTAAAAATGCACCAGAAGATTTATTTCAGGATGGAAAAGTTTATGTGTAAATCTTAAAGCTCTTTTCTCCTCTGTCAAACTGTCTTCTTGAAGCTGTTTTTTAGTCACCTCAAGAGCCCATGCTTGGAAACAATCATATCACTGACACTTTAAATCTATTATTTGATCAGCTGAAAAGGGGTGTTGTGAAATCTGTAAAATAAAAAACTCATTGATTGTTTTGCACAATACTTTTTTTATGAGGCCATGAGACAGGAATTTGAATTTACAAGTTCCATTTTTCATTTTGCAGAGCTACTAGAGAAGACGCACAGAAGAGAAGAAGAAATGGGAGCTCTCCAGGTATATTTTCTGCTCAATTAACTAGCTACATTTTTTGTTAAATGTATTTAAACTACCATATTGTATTACAGCATTGTGATTTTCTGAACTGCCTTATAGCTTAAATTCAGATTTGGAAATATATGCAGACAAATACAGACCCAATAGCTAGTAACACTGCTGAGTTTTTTCATTGGTTGGGTTAAATTCTCTGGGCTGTGTTACTTTCTCTTGTAAAACTGAATAAAGCTGAAAGTAAAGTATTCCAAGTAAGTATTTAAAGCCTCTGAAGCACTAAATGTTCATAGTCACCTTTCTGAGGAAGACTGGACCAGTCAGTATTTGCTAGGACCTGATACAATATTATAAATCCTTATTGTATGTTATCTAGCAGTAAAGTTGTTTGTGCTAAGCACTTTACATTATTGCTGAAAAGCTCAGTTTTACCCTAAGCTCAGCTTTGGAATAGTATTTAAGCATTGCAGTCAAAGAAAACATACTCCCTTCAATTTTAAATGGCTAAGAAAGAAAAAAACAGGCTGGAATGTCTGAATTGTGAGGCTCAGGAGGCTATGAGGGAGGATAATGTGTGTCTTCTTCAGAATGCAGAAAGAAAAAAAAGTAATTTTTAACAAGAAATTGCTACAAACAATACCCAGTATGAACACTAAAAAAGTTTACATGCAATATGAAGAGTATCAATGAGTCAGCATTCTGTAAGTGTATTGAAAGCAGGACATTTGTGAGGGAATTGATGAAGATAAGGCTCATAAAGAAAATGACATTATGTATTGACCTCAGTTTTGACCATAGGATTTTGTTTGAAGATAAGCCTTCTCATATAATAAATAGAAGGAATTTTGAGGGCTAGAGGTATCAAAGAAGTTTGTGTACAAACAGTTTGATCTAGTAAGAAGAGACTAGTTGCAAGACCCAAAAGTTGCACAACACACCAATCCAGCTGTTTCCTGTTCTAACAAAAATCTTGGCCTGGCTTTCTGGCAGCTCAAGTTCAACAAGGCTGAGAGCTTGTCTGCGTAAGCAGTTTACACAGGTGCATGTCTAATTACATCAATGTAAAAAGATCTCCTTTCATGTGAAGCAATTCTGCATCTGCTTTCATGTGAAGTTTCATGGTTGACAAATTGTTCTAATGATATTACTTCTGATTGAATGAGAAGTAATTTTAGACTGCAGGAAGTTGCATCATAGTAGTGTCTTGCATGGCTCTGTGTGCCTGCCTGACTGTCATGTTCCTGATTAAATTGCTTTATTCCTTTCTCTAGCTGGCAGTTGTGGTTAAGTGTGTGAATTGTAGTGCTCTGGCTGCTGTTCTTTCATATTCAAATGCTTGATAGCAGTTTTTCTCCCTTCAGATATTCATGCTTTCACAGTCAAGTGGTGTATAAATTATCCATGGTAAATTTCCTAATGCATTAGATGCTAGTCCAGAAAATTATCTGCTGAGATTGTAAGAGTTTATTATACTTTTAGAATTTGGCAACCATATAATGCACTTTATTTAACGCATGAGTCATTTTGAAAACACTCTTTATTCTATCATTGGAAACATCCTCACTCTAAGACCTTTTTTTCAAAGTAGTCCTCTTTAAATGAAAAAAAATTATTTGAATTGATGTTCATTATCACCAGAAGTTTATGAGCTCTGTAAATACCATCTTTTTTATGGTAATGAGTATGTACTTTGTTGCAGAATCTTTAAATAAATATGAGTCTTTGCCACTGCAATTTTGTGGAGGAACAAACATCTCGGAATTAAAATTTCTGAGTTTTCAATATAATACTTTTTGTCATAAGTTTGTTCTGATGCATGGAAATAATCTGTATCTCAGACCTGCTTCTAAGGAAGAATAAAGACTTTAGCAGGTGATAGACTACCTTGCCTAAGAAAAAATTGAGTAATATTTGAGTAAGGTAAGAATTCCTGTAATTTTTTAATGGTCACGTACTCTAAATGGGGACTCACCTAAACACTGGAATATATGTTTTGTCAAATAACTTAAAATACCATACTTAGTCAGGATATAGTACTATCTTGATTTTCCTAACTTCATATTTTTCTTAAAAATACTTCACAAAGGGAAAAGAACATTGAAATATATACAGTAAATTAGTTAATTCTGGGTTCTCTGTATTTTGTGCTGGATTAAAACTGACACAAGTTTGTTTTATTTGTTTGACTACTGTCATCCTGCTATTAATAAAACATTATTCAGAGCTATTTCTGGATGAAAGAATAATGATATAGAATTTACTTTTGAGTTTTCTAAGGAAATGCATAAAAGAAAACCAAGCCTGCTGCTAAGATGATATGAATTCCAAATCATGCTAGATTTACAGTCAGATGATCAAAAAAAGAAATAATTTTGGGGGTATGTAAAAGTAAAACCAGCAATATTGAAAACCTAATGTACTAATTGAAAAAATATATTGGGGAGTAATTTTTGTCAAATCCTTTCTCACCTTGTTTCTGGATGGTTTCTAATTTTTGGGGCAACTTTCTAAGTGGGATAGTATGATAAAGACATCTAGTGAAGTACAACATTTCCTACTCAGTGAGTTTTTTATAAAAAACTGTGTGTATGAGACCACCAAAACCCCAAAATTAATCCTATTCATCATTCTTTGACTTACACTGGGTTTATATTCTTGGCTTTCTAATAGCATTTTGTATTTTATTTTTAGGAACGTATTATGGCCCTAGAAATGGTAAGTTCCTTAAGTCAATTTCCAAACCAATCCCAATTACATTGCTGATAATTTGTCTAAATTATGAAAATATTATTTATATATATACTTTTTAAAAGGTTGCAGTTCTGGGTTTTTAACTGTCATTTTACTTTTAAGAGAAGATGCAATAATTTTGCACTGCAGCTCTCCATGTAGATTTTTACTACAGTATTTTTGTACTCGGTATATGAAATACAGTGTATTTCACTGTTGTCATTTTCCTATACAGTTCAGTCCTCATCCCATCCATGGGAAGAGAAATATTGTAGATTTTATCCATACAAAAGATGTTATTTTTCTGACACTTCTAATGTTTGGGGTCCATGGGATAGATCTAATTATTTCAGTGACTACTCTGTGTGCTTACTTGTTTGGTCAGGGAGGTGCTGGACAGAATCAGTTCATCTGCCCATATCCACACTGCAACTAGAAGAGCAAAGGGATGTAATTTTAACCACTAATTAATATAATTTAATGTGACGTTAAGTTGGAAGAACAAAACCTTATGCTTGTACATGCTGTGAATGCATTTTCTAGATGTCCCAAGGTAGTAAGTCTGTCAGGTGGAATAGCTGGAATGTGTTTCAGCTCGCCCTATCAATTTGGAACCAGTCTTCTTTCCCTTCACATAGGAATGTCCAATAAAATATCACAAATCATATGTATCAAGCCCACAGTTCCTTTTCATGAGAAATCCAGAAAATTCCATCGAAAGAAACCACTACTGAGACAATATCAATGCTGCAAGTATAAACTTCTAAAACTTATTTGTGCAAATTATTACTTTATTCTTTCTGATAGTCTCTGCATCTCTGAAAATAGTTTCTGATTTCAAAAATGAATTTTAAATGTATTCAATCTGTTAAAAACATGTTTCATTCAGGTCCTTTGGAAATTAAAGTGCTGTGCTGCAGCACCTGCCTTGTGGAAGCAGGAAGCTAATGCTGATGTTCAGTGTCCTGGCACTTCACATGGTCAGGTGTTGACAGGACATTAATTCTGTTCAGGACCTTCTCTTATTCATGGTTTGCTTACATGACAACCAGTCAGGCGTGTATCCACTGACATCCATTTCTCACAAACCATGAGTTAAACTGCCTGCAAATTCCTTGTCCTTTCTGCTCCCAGAGCTATTTTGACACAGGCAGAGGACAGTTGCTTGCAAGTATCCCAATGTCATGCAAATTCTGTCTCTATTTTGTGACAAATTTTTCTTTCCATTTTTTCTGGAACTTTTCTCCTTTTTTATACTTCCAGTGGCTCTGACTTTAGAAAGGAAGATTTGTAAATTATTGTTCAGATAGAAGAAAAGGATGACCTATTTATCATACTATCCCACTGTTCTCCCTTTCTCTACAATCTACTCACTTCCAACTCCTGCCATTGCCAGTAAAATTGTTGTAGTGGCCATGAGATGAACTTGCCAACTTAGATAATAAAAAATAATGTTGGGAAAGAAATGTAACATGAACCTTTCAGATTCCATTCATAGCTCTGGGTGAATTAACCTTCCAGGCATAGTTTAATCTAACTCAGTGGTTTTGTGAGTTGCAGAAAACAAGGAGGTCCCTTGCCTCTCTCTGAGCCCTGTCAGCTCCTTCTCCTCTCAGCAGTCTGTTAAAGCTGGAAGCTCCATCTCCTGTCTACAGTACCTGGCAGTTTCTTGGGTCTTCTATTTCCTTAGCCAGCTCCTGTTTCCAGAGGAAAGTGCCGTTATTATGAACCTCCTTCAAAATACTACACATGATCTGATCACTCCCTTAAGGAGCCTGAGAACAAGTAGTACCCATTTAGAAGAAGCTTTTGGATATTTTGGTTCTTTTTTGCAATCAGATCAATTTTGCCATATGATTTGATAGGTACATTGCTTCTTGCTCCAGCAAGTTGTGCAGGTCAGGAGCAGAAGCTGGAAGGTAAGGAAGAGCAAGTTTTGTTAGACAGACTCACTAGTGGATATAAAAGGAGCTGAAGAACCTAGATGTTTTCTGGAATAATCCTTCAGCTCTTCAGAAATGCCAGAGAAGTAACAGGTACAGGCAAAATTGAGATTTTGAGTATCTAGAGATGTGTTTTGTTTGGCTTTTTTAATTAACAGCATTTGGTTTAATGCTGTTAATTAAAGTGAATTTAATTATTTAATAGCTATTAACAAGTAAATATCCTAATTACTTTAGTAATCAATTATTTAGTCTGACATTTTGAGAGAATGAACATGATTAATCTTTCAATTAAATTAGTTATTCTTGAGTATAATTTAGTTGTTACATACAAGATTTGGCTCTATTTATTAGAGAAAGTTGTTTGATTTTTTGGGGGAAAAAATCTGCATTGTATTCTCGGATGAGGCTACAGTGGAAAGCATATTTATTTCTCATAAAGATGTCAGGATGCATTTTGTAGGTGCACACTGCTACTATGCTGTGCTTGGGATTTTAGTGGGTTTCTATAAAGTATACTGTTCTTTGCATAAACTGCAAGTCATGTTCCTCTGCCTTACTAGTACTAGTCTGACATAGAAGACTGATTTAATTTGAAATCAACCACATCCTGAAGTTATTTCAGTGAACATATGCATTCTATATCCTTTGATCAGTAAAACAGCTTGTTGCTTTCAGTAGAGAACCCAGAGTGAGGTTACCACTTTTCTAAGAATACTTGGATCAGACTTTTCTGGACACAATTCAGCCTTTTGTTACAATGTCCATAAATCTAGGTTAATGTCAGTAATGCTGTAAGTATTCAACAAAATGGTTATTTTAATGTGAATTTTTGGTTCAGTATGAACATTTATGCATTTTGTTGTAATGTGTTTTTATGTTCAAGAAAGTAACGTTTTAAATACCAGTAAAACAAATTTCTGTCTGCATCCACTCAGCAATGTAAAAGCTATTAGATTATTCTCCTGTAGTAGCAGGCTCAAATTTGCATCAGTTTTATGGTTTATCTTCCAATTTAAAAGAAGAATTGGAAGGATAACAATACCAAATGCATTTTGTAGAGAGATTATGTGACTGCCTGACACCATCCATTTTTATGTGCTTCTTCTTCCTTTCTGTCTCTCTCTGTGTGCCTTCCATCAATAAGTCTTGCTGTTAGCTCTTGAGATGATTTCATGATTTTCATACTTTGCTTGTATGAATGTTGAGGAAATACTGAATGGAAGGGTTAATACTTTCTTTTCTTCTTTGATTCTGTAGTGTCTTGCCAAAACTACCATTACATCAAAGGCTTTCTTGTCCTCCCAGAACACAGCCATTCTTTGATCTTAAAAAAATGACCAGGAGCAGTTTGAGATCCTCTGTCCTGCCTGCCTCGCCCTTTCCTTTCCTTTCATCAGGGAGCCACTGTGTCACTTCCCTTTGCTGGGCTTCCCAGAGCCTTTCCTCTGCTCATTACCACCAAGTGACTCCTGTGTCCTGTGGGCTGGCAGCCCACTGTTTCTTTCCTCCTAATGCTCAGCTTTCTCTTCCCTTCTTCCTTGATGTTATCTTCTCACCCCATGTATATATTGCTCTTGTTTAATACCCAGCTACTTGTCCATCCTCTGCCCCCTACTATTTGGTGTTTCACTTGTTCTTTCAGGTTTTTTCTAATGCACTCACCTCTAGTTTTCTAACCCTCAGAATGAAAAGCATTTCCTGTGTTCAGATGGAACCTCCTGTGTTTCAGTTTGTGCCCACTGCTTGTCACTGGGTAGCACTGATAAGAGCCTGGCTCCCTCTTCTTTACACCTTTCCTTCAGATCCATGTGCACATTGATGAGACCTCACAGAGCCTTTTTTCTCCACACTAAACAACCCCAGCTTTCTCAACTTTTCCTCATAGGAGAGATGCTCCAGTCCCTTAAAAATTTGTTGTCCTTTGCTGGACCAGCTTTTGTATGTCTCTTTTGAACAGAAGAACTCTGAACTGGACCCAGCACTCCATATGTTGTTTGACTAGAGGAGAGGGATCACCTCACTTGACTTTCTAGCAATGCTCCTAGTGAAACCCCTACCTGCTCTATCTATGTTCCTTTCAAAATTAAGAAAATGTATTCCACATGTTGCAAATATTGAACATTTTTGCCAACGTTTAATAAACCAAAATCTACCAGTTTTTAAATGCTTAAATGGAAGGAAAAATGCTTATTGCAAAAGACTTAAGTTATCTAAAATTATTTCAGTTGAACTAGGAGTAGTAGTATACAGCGTTCTCTTTTTTTTTTTTAATGTAGTGGGTATATGCATGTAAATGTAATTTTAAAGAACGATTCTATGAGTTCCTTGCGCAGGATCCTCAAGAGAAATCAGAGAATCACTGAGGTTGGAAAAACCTCCAAAACCCTCATGTCCAACCTTTGACTGAACACCACCTTGTCAACTAAACTATAGCACCAAGTGCCATGTCCAGTTGTTACCTTGAACATTTCCAGGTATCACCCTCCCTGGGCAGCCCATTCTAATGCCCTTTCAGTGAAGAAATTCTTCCTAATGTCCAACTTGAACAGCAGCTTAAGCAGCTGGAGACCCATTTCTTCTTGTCCTGTCACTTGTCTGGGAAAACAGACCAACCCCCACCTGGCTACAGCCTCTTTTCAGTCAGTTGTAAAGAGTGATAACATCCCCAAGCCTCCTTTTCTCCATGATAAACAACCCAGCTCTCTCAGCTGCTTCTTATATGAATTATGTTGGTCTTTCATCTGTGGAATATGTATTTGAGTTCTTCCACAGAATGTAACTTGATAAGACATAGATTTGTGCTTTATTTTCCTTGGTTTGGTTTGTAGATCACAAAATAAGTTAAATTTGTTTGACAGCAGACTATTGACTAGATGTTTCTAAAGTGCTGCTAGGTCCTTCATTTTAGATTTAAATGCTTCCTATTTGATCTAGTTATAACCATAGGAGCACAGGCATCAGTTACACCTATTGATGCCACTACAGGTTTCTTTTTCTTTCACTGTTGTGAAGCTTTTTATTAAAATAGGGAAATCCATAAGGAAAACTCCTAATTCTTTTCCTACTCTGACACTGATTTGCTGTGAATCCTTGTTTAAATCACTTCTCTTTCTACTTTAATTTTTCTCACCTGAAAAACTGAATGATATTTCTTCTTTCCCATGAAGGCTGTGTTAATTGAATTTTTGCAATGCTTTCTGGAAGGCTTGATGAAATGCTGTTAGCTTACAAAACTTCAACATAAATTACATGTAAAGATTTTTAGCCTGCAATGCTTCATAATGTTAAAGATGAGCAACAAGGAAGTCTTTACACCTTTTGAGAATGTGTTCCCACTACCATTGCATTACTTTACACACTCTACTTCTTTTGTCATATTTCTTTTAGTTCCTAGGAATTATATCTGGATGTCTCTGATCAAAATCTTAGTAAACGATAAAGAATGGATTCTCAAAAACTATGGACCCCCAGAATACTTGGAACACTGACTGATGATTCACAGAAAGCTAGCTTGCCAAAAGACAACAGTTTCCTCCATGTTTCCAGCTGCTAGTATGCATCAAGCAACTGCAAATTCATAAAATAGTTTCCTAATATTTTCCCATGTAAACATTCCCCTAGTTAGCACAGGGATGTCATGTGCTTATGAATGAGAGAAAAGACAGTCCATGTCATTGCAAACAGGAAAGGAAGCATTCATGAAGTTTTCCTTTAATTAAAATGTGGTCCACCCCATGCAAAAACATCTGGAATCTTAATTGAATGTTCAAGTAGTTTGACATTGGCAGTGCATTGTTAGCAAAGGTCATTCGTTTTCCATTAGTATAGTTTTTGCTTAAAAAAATCTTACTTGTTAAAACTCTCATGAAACAATGTAATACAGAAAAAGCCAATTGAGCATTGATATTGTAATTTGATAAAGTTACATGTGTTGCCTACATATGTGTAGGTAATTTGACTTCTTGATGTACTGGAATCATCAAAACAGTGGTATAATTGGAGTCATGATATACGTGGAATATAAAGATATAAAATACATTTTTCTGTTTTCTCGGAACATTCCCTCTCTACAAATGATGTACTATTCACAGAATGTCCCAGCTATTGTGGAGTTTGACTGGTGTATAAAAGTCAGCAGAGCACCTCAGGCCTCTCAAGCAGAACCACCTGCTTAAAAGAAAAGTATTTGATTTATCAGTGGAGAGCTAGAGATTGAAGCTGATAGTGCATAGTTTTACAGATCTTAACAGGAAAAGCAAAGGATACTTTTAAACATGCTGTGTGCATCCTGTTCTTGCTATTTAGGTATTCAATACACTAAGGTCATTTAAAAATAAGTCATTTTAGGTCACCTCTAACACTGTATTTTTCGTTTGAATTGTAACTGCCTGCTGACATGCATTGCAGCCAGTTAAAATGACGTTGCATTTAATCTTTTTATGTTTATTCTTTGGGGATTAGCTAACTGGTACTTGAATCAACTTTTATTAAAAAAAAATATCTGTGCAATACAGATAGCCATTTGTTTTTACCTACCTCAGAAAAGAAAGGAGCACTGTACTGGAAAGTCAATGAAGTTTGGTTTCTGGTTTATGTTTATGTGTTTTCAATATATTGACTATAAAGGCAAACCTCAGGAGTATTATATACAAACCTGCTTTGATTTATTTGCATTTAGCATTGCAGCTTTGAGACTAAAAATAAAATGTGTCTGATTTTGATTTAGATCTGTCCCTTGAGACAATGTGAAACCGTCTATTACCAAGAACACATCAGTATAGGAGGATTAACTGTTCACATGCAGTTTAAACATCAAAGTGTTTGTATGAAGTAATGGAAAATGTGTAATTTGTTTTGTCATTCTCTGCAAAAAATAGAATGCCCTTTTAAAAAGTAAATAGTCTTTATTTTAAAAACAGAAAGATTAGTAGCACTCAGTCTATTGAAGAGCATTGCTCTTAAGTAAAATGTCATTAATACTGCCTCAGACAGTACAATGGGTGTTTTTTCCTCTTATCAGTACCATCAGTGCACTGGGTCAGTACCTGCTGTTGCTTGTTATACATAAGCAGACAGATGTGATTGCTGTCTTTAGGATTATTTTTATGCATTATGGCATACAGCTCTCTGATTTCTGAGAAAAAATTTAACAGTACTTAATTGGCCTCTATATCAGATGCTTTAACATCCTTTTGTGTGTTTTATCTGTGTGGCTAAATCTGTCTTTTTAATAGAATAGAGTGTAGTCATTAATGATACAAGTATGGCATTTGAACCATCTTGAGGATGTTGCTGTGATTTTCATTAATTACCAGATCACTTCTATGGACCGGCTAAAAGCTCTTCCATCATATTCTTCAATGTATTTCTTCATTGCCACCTTCCTCACTGAACCTCCCCTAACAACAAAATTTGCTTTTTTTCTGTTTTTATTTGCCTCATCACTACCATTCTTTTAATTTGTTTTATGGAAAAGATACACATTTCTGTCCCTGAAAATGGAGTGTGTGAGTTATCCTATTCAAGTCCCTCAAGACTGCTCAGAAGACTGTGAGAATTTTACAATATAAAAAGAACCATTCTGGTCAAGACCAAAGGTCAGTCTAGCCCAGCTATTGACATTGCAACAATGGCCCAAGTAAAATGCTCAGGGAAGACTGTATGAGCAGGACTGACACGTATTTTGTTTCCCATTCATTCATTCTGATTCCAGCTGTTCAAAGGCTTCCAGACTTAGTTGTAGCTTCTGTGAATTTGGAACCATTCTATGGTCTTCCTCATTCATGAACTTGCCCAGTTTTCTGCTTAAAGCCATATAAAATTTTCTGTCTTTATGTGACTTCTGATTTTACACAAATTGGTAATTAGTCTTCTCAGGCATCTGTCTTACTGGCTGAAGAGTCCTATTCTTTAGAGTATTGTGTTTATCATTTCTCACTTGGAAACAGCATGCCATGGCTTTGAAAATTCTTGTTCAACTTCTCTGACCTTTCCCTTTTTCCCTTTAGAAATAAAAATCCGCATCTGCACTCAGCAGTCAAGATGCAATTGGATTAATGATCTGGGACAGTTATGTTTTCTGGTTTTTTTTATCCTTCCCTGATAATACTGAATGTTGATTTTTGTTTTCTGATTGATACTGAGCACTGCATTCTTGGTAATATGCATCACTACCCCATGATATGCTTCCTGAGCAGCAATGGTTACCTTAGAGCCCATCATTTTGAATGTGAGGTTAGATTTAAACTTCAGGAGTCTAAAACACCTTTCAGAACTCCAAGTAGCCTGTACCATTCTTTATCCACATGATTCTCAAAAACTGAATATGCATCTAACCCAAAGGCTGGTCTTCTGGTTTCAGGATTAAATTTAATAACATAACTAGTAAGGATTAGCAGAGAAACAGCTAATTTTTTTTTCCACTACAAAAAGTGCATGAAATAGAGGGGATATATTTAGGAGACACTTTGGAAGAACAGATGATTAACATCTTTCTTAAATCCATTTACAGTGTTGATATGAGCATTGAAATTAGAGAAGGAATTGAAAAATGAATGGCTTAAGGCATAGGCTTACACCTAGGGCCTAAGTTCTTTTTTTATGAGAACAGATCAGAGGTCATCTGTATTAAAACAAGGTGGGTAAATAGATAGATATCTATATACATAATGTCTTTGCATACATGTAATTGCAGAAACAGAAGAAGTCTCATGTCCTCTATCTAATTTAGTTTATTGGTACTGAATATTGACTACAAGTTCAGTCCAAGTTAGCTGCAAATGAATCCCATTGTTTATAAAATTTGACCTTTGTTATGACTATTTCTTGAAAGCTTAAAACCAGAATGTTCGGAACTAACAACGAGGCAGACATCACTGCTTTTAAACAGATGGTGTGTCTTCGTTTAGGTTACCTTGTTCATTTCTGATTCTACACTCCTCACTCCTAGTCTCCATGTTTTTAAAGTTGGTGCCACTTGTGCAGAGAAGCTCCCATTGAGTTTTCTTCTCCTGTTGTGACTGAAGCTTTTAGTCTCTGGGATCTAAATGAATGTTTTTCATGGTGGTCAGACTGAGATTTTCTGGAACTAGTAACAGAGCTTTTGTAGTTAAGAGCAAGTTAAGTTGGTTTGCACAGGCCTTACAGCATATTTGGTT
This sequence comes from Calcarius lapponicus, assembly GCA_039654755.1. Classification (NCBI taxonomy): domain Eukaryota; kingdom Metazoa; phylum Chordata; class Aves; order Passeriformes; family Fringillidae; genus Calcarius; species Calcarius lapponicus. Next base: position 42,946,739 of record CM077468.1, on the reverse strand, counting down.
TCAGGGTTGATGGATTTTATTTGTTTTAAGATTTTGTGTTAAAGTACCAAGGCAGTAATATGATTAATGAAGCCCATTACTGGTAGGTTGAATACCAGACTAGCAGAACCTTATCCAAAGAAGTGTGATTTTGAGAATTATGGAGGAAATACTAACTGTTGTTCAGAAAGTACAAACAGTTCTGGTTTTACTTGCTCTTTGACAAATAATAGAAGGGCAGCCTTTGAGAAGCTGCAGAGGCATCTGACCTGTGGGACATGACTGTTCTTTGTGCATGATCAACCAACTTCATCTGCACACAAAACCATTATATTTATTTTCTTCAGTTCTTTGCAGTTTGCAACAGACTACATTTTTTGTGTGGTGGGTGTGAATGTGAAAACTTATTGTTGAGGCCAACCCTAACTCTTACTAAAATGGTACTTCAGTAGTACATACTGTATGCCTAATTTATCAGTAGTAAATAGCATATGTGTGTGTGGTAACCAAAACTGCACACAGGACTCAAGGGGGTCATAAAAGGAAAATTGGGTTTGATAATAAGAGGACTTTCCTGTCATGAAATGAAGACAGCGGTGAGCAATGATGATGTTGTCTTTCAGGTGTTTTTCAATACCTCCTAGCATAATCTTTTCCATAATTTTACCAGGCAGTAAAGGGAAACTGACAGTCCTGTAATTCCTGGGGTCCTCTTCCTTGCCTTTATTTAAAATTGTGACAAGGTTCGCCAGCTTTGAGTAATCTGGAACTGCTCTGGATTCCCAAGACCACTCAAAAATATCAAGAGAGGTTTTGTGATGACATCAGACGGCTCTTTAAGAAATCTTGAATGAATGCCTTCACACTCCATAGACTTGTAGGGATGCAACTGAAGCAGCAGATCCCACACAAGTTCAGGGTCGACTGGGAGTTGATCATTCTCACAGTCATGGTTCTTCTGCTCAGTGCACTGTGATCCCCTTGGTCGATCATCCTCTGTTAGAAGACAGAGGCGAAGAATGCATTAAATGCCATTGCCTCTCTCTGTCCTTGTTTGACCATCCTCATCCTGTAAAGGGATGAGGATTTTCTTGTACTGCCTATTGCCATGAATATATTTTTAAAAACTCTTTTTATTGTCCTCCACATTTCTGGCCAGCTTCAACTCCAGTAGAGCTTTGGCCCCATGAATTTTCTCCCTACAGTGACAAGCTGTACAGTGACTCTGTGTTCTTCCCATATCAGTAATGTCTTTTATTCTAGTCCCTGGAGACAGCAGACTTCCCTGTGAGCTGGCTCCAGTCTGCATAAGGAGGTCTTCCATTTGCTTTAGAAGGGTGTTTCCTATTATAGCTACCCTTCATTTTCCTGTTAACAGAGGTCTTGTTGCAGAGTACAGGTGGTATTGTTTTAGGAGGCCGCACTATCCCAGAAGGACCTCCACCCACCTCATCAGTAGTCTGCCCTTCTGGTTCCAGAGCCTCACGTGTATTGTAGAGGGTGCCAGTCCTGCCTGTCAAATTCTGAGAAGGTGGAGGAACCTTCCTCCTGGTACATGCTGTGACCTGCTTCCAGCCTTCACCTTTTAACAGACCCTTGGCTAAGAGTCATTTGGCTAATTACCCTGCAGGATACTGAGTCCATCTGCTTCTCCACTATAATGGAGGTTCATGACTCCTGAGAGTCTTGAGACTGTGAGACACTGAAAATAATCAGTCTCTCTTTTGCTTGTTTGCTCAAACATTATGGAGCCTGTTCACTTCCTCTTGGAGCTGGTGACCAGCTCCTCAAGCACAGCTCACCTTTTGCAAAAGAATGGTGAGCCCCAGCCTCATGAAGAGGCAGCCCGTGACCTGGAGAGCTCCATCTCCCATCAACAGGTCTGGCTGGCTGGCTGGAGCCTCTGACATGGCTGCTTCAGTGAGTCCCACAGCCACTTGTGATTGAGCTTTAGGGCAAGTCAACACCCTAACTGAGGAAGCTTGAACTAGTATGCTAATAAGACTGGGGTTTGTAATATGTGAGGTGGCTGAAAGAATGGTTTTGTTTTTAATGTTTAACTTGTGTTCTGTTCTTTAGAGTACCCGAGTGGCTTTAAACCACCTGGAGTCTGTGCCTGAGAAACTGAGCCTGTTAGAAGAGTGCAGAGATACTGGAGTAAGAAAGATTTCCTTTGACTCTCTCAGTACTTCTAAAATATTTTGGTTAATTAATAATCTCTATGATGTACAGATAAGTTGTTAATTAAGATATTTACAGTTGCATATGTATGGATTATATAGACAGAAACATACTGAAATTTATATGTTTATATGGATCTTTTTGAAGTTATAAATTTAGTTCTAATTATTAGTACTGCTCAATAATGTAGGCAGACATTGATAACTGGGCACAACAGGTCATGTGTTAATTACTGTTTCAGAATATTTTTATGGAGTGGTAAATTCTGATATTACATGTTAAAAAATGAAAATTTTATAATTAAATGAATTATGCCAGTTGTTTCAGTATTTAACTTAATGAGTGAAAATAGATGATCTTTACAACCTTTTTGTTTTGTTTTGACATAATGACAATACTTGTTACTTATTTTTACAGCACCACTGTCCAATCAAGATGTGTTTAGACACAGTAGGGCATACTGACAGTAGTGGTGACATACTGTCAGGAGTGATAAGGTTCAGATTAGATTTTCAGTGGCTGAGTGGCTAAACCCCATAGTACCATAGTTACTTTCCATTTATGAAATGGGTGGCTTAATAGAAAAAAAATTGTAGTTTTCTTGCACAATATAAATTTTAAATAAGTATTAAACCACAGATCAACAAATACATAATGATTTGCATTTTATTTGATATGTAAAATTTCTTAACCTGCAGTTGTCATAAATATTTCAAAACATACTTGTTTGGAGCATTACTTATTTTGTCTTCCTGCACGAGGTCATCAGATAATAATTCTACACCATTTCATTGCTGTCATCATCAACAGATTTGGTAATGCAAGTACCAGTTAAAATGTTTCATGTTTTTATGAACAAAACTGTTGAGATGTACGGTTTTAATTTCACATTCCACGTATCCCCAGAAGAGCTTTTTTTGCTCTGACAGAGGTTTATGTTTACCTTCTGTTTCTACTAAAAGAAAAATTTTGTTCTCAGCAGGCATCTGCAATCTCCTTCACACTTGCCCTCTCTCACTTAACACTGCTATGAAATTACACTGTAATTTTCTGGCTTGCCATAGTTATAACTTAGCCAATATTTGTGAGATGGGAATGCAGAATCTTTGGTTTCAGTCGGGCTTTGTCCTTCTCCATCACACTTAATTTTTTAAATATGGTTTTCTGAAGATGAGCCCCTATCAACACAGTGTTTTGTTTAAGAAATAATTTATTATTCAAGAGGCCTTGGCTTTATGCCTTAGCTTTGAGAAGGATGTCAATTTGGAGCTTCATTACTGTTTCTATTCGCAAATAACATATTGGATTCTTTTGTACAATAGCTAGCAAGTTCTTCCTTCAATGTTTTCATAGGAAGGGAGAAGGCAAGAGGAAGTAAGTTTTGATAAACCTCTCGGGTTGTCTAGGAGGTTTGTTAATTCAAGTGAATCATTAGCTAGTTCAGTGAGAAGCATTATGTTTTCTTGTTGAAAATACTGTTTTGTCCATATCCTTAGAACTGTTTTTCTTCAAGTGCTTGTTTCCGTAGTGTTGAAATTAATTTTCCACCATTGCAGAATTTTTCTTAGAAGGTATGATGTTGCTGAAGTTTGGAAAGTGTTAAAAGAAATCATTCAACAATTAAGGATAAGGCCATTTTCATTTTGATCTGCATGTATTTTAACATTATTCTTCTGTACATAGCATTATGCTTTTGTATGGTGCCTGTAGTTCAGCCTCTGAAAGTTAGTTCTTAATTCGTTCTTGCTGCGGTGAAAATCCTTTATGATATCTGTGTTTACAATAGTAAGAATTTCTAGCTACTTTTTACTTTATGAAATCATCTAAATCTTTACATTCATTTCTAGGAGTCCCATTGCCGAAGGGAGATGATTGAGGAGAGGTATATGAAGTACAGAGACATAGTGACTTCTTTGCAGCAACAGCTGCAAGATTCAAAGCAAAGAGTTGGGCAAGTCAAGGTATGTGTGTGTACTCCACTTCTGTGTCCCAATTACTTTCAATCAGCAACATAACCTTACCTTATTAACTCCTAGTACAAACACAGACTGAAATCATTGAAATCATGCATGAATGTTTCTGTTTCATATAGCTGCCGTGGCTGATGGCATGGCAGGTGTATTGACATGGAATGAAATTTGATGAATTAAAGGTTGCTCTCATTGTACCCATGCCATGGATATGTTCCAAAAATCTTTCAGCTTTCACAAAAAGGTATCTTACTGTGTCTTACTACTCTGAAGTGTTTACCTGCTTTGTCAAGTTGCTGTCTACAGCAATCTTTAATTGTTCAATTTTCTCTTGTCATTTCAAGTAAAAGATATAGAAACCTGTTTCCCCTATAAAAAAGTTGACTAATTTATGAACTACATGTAATAATTCTTCAGTAGTTGATATTTGCATTTATTGGAAACAATTCTGTGTGATGTCTCTTTCATATATAAATGAAATCCAGGCAAACAGAAGGGAAGTGATTTGCTAAAGGTCACACACTGGACTTACAGCAGTGCTAAGCATGAATAACTAACTCCCTACAATACAAATCCAATGCTTTTCTTTAGAAACTTTGCCTGTAATGAGTTAAACTTTCCAATTATTAACATGCTTTCTTTCCCTTACTAGCTTGTTCCTTTTCATATCACTGTCATTGTAATAGCAGCTTACTTCAGCAGAACTATGATTTCTTATGCAAGTGTTTGAAATGAGTGATCAGACCTGAAGAATCATACTAGTATTTCTGCTACATGTCTCAATCAAATCAGTTTCTTTGGCAATGCATCAGACCTGTGTCTCTAAGCAGTTGAGCTCAAATTGAGGATCACACACTCTATGAAAAAGATAAAAGGATGTTTGTGTTCCCCAACTTACATGTAACCGTCTTCCTTCTGTAAAATGAGGACATACTTACAGCATGTCTTTTAAAAAGTGGAAAAGGTAAAATAAATAAAGAATGTTTTAGCTTAGTAAGTTGCTGTTGTGAGAAGGTACTAAGTTACTTGAAAAAGCCATCTTGCTTTTCTGTAAGAAAGAATTGAAAGGAGGAAACAGGCACAGTCAGTATGTTGCTGGTGATAATCTTTAGTATCTTGAATTTCTTTTCCCTCCACACAAGCATTACTAAATCAGTAGCTACTGAAATTTGGAAGACATTGAAAAGCTAAATGGAATGCAATCAGCTGACGGTAGAACATAACATTGCACTAAGCTGACTGAACTTACTGAGCTTGTGTGATTTGGACTCAATAATCAGAATCCAGTACAAAGCTGATTCCAGAACAATTCTCTTTCTTTAGACAACCGAGAGCATTTAATGGTTTCCATTTAGTCAGGCCTAATTGGGTTTTTGCATGACATACAGTACTCTTTGCTGTCACGGCTGCTGCAAATAGAACAGAATGTTCAAAACCAAGTAACAGACGGGTGCTAATCTGATTTCAGTGATCAGGCTAGCTTAGACTAAAAAAAACTTTTTAATGCTTGCCTTTCTTACCCTCCTTTGAAACTAACTCAAATGCCATTTATTTATTTATTTATTTTACTGTTTGTCAGTTGGGAGTCTCTAAAATTGATTGCTGGAAGAGTGTAGGTTTGGGGACACCAAAGTTGATTCTTTCTGATATTTTTGGTTCATGCTGTATACATACTGCCCCTGCTATACAAAGTGGACAGATACTTGATAGGTGGTAAGAAAATCCATTTCTTACCACCTGTAAAATTTTTATATTGATCATTTTAGATGGAATTACTTCTGGAATTAATCTTCTTCTACTCTTATGTTTTTCTTTCTAGCCTTTCTTATATTACACTTGTTTCAGCTTGCTTGCCAACATTGATCTCAGACAGGCATTATCTAATCTTGTGTCCCAGTCTTTTCATTTTAAGGAGGAAAAATTAAACCAAATTTGAATGTTCCTCTAAAAGCAGGTCTTTTTCTTTCTTTCTTAAGATTTCTTTTGTCTTCCCACTTAATCTTCCTACTCTTCTGTAGTCTTGTCAGATGGCTTTAAAACAGCTGTTGCTTAGAAGCCCAGAAAAATCATAATTTCTATTTGTATGTTTTAAAATGGAAGATTTCCAGTAACAAAAGTAGGCCATAGGCTGGGAGGATACCATTAGATACAACAATCTTGATTTTTCAACTAAGAAAGGGCCAAATAATAGTAGATAAAGATGAAATTGGGGGAAAACTTCATAAATATAACATATTAAAAGAAAATAGCAACAGAAGCAAAACCAAAGCAGAAAGCCAGAGGAAAACTAGAGATAAATATTTTCATATAGAGATAGAAATATTTTAGGAGCGTTTCCCTGCCACAGATGATTGACCATCTACTCAAACAGAAGAGATGTAATTGTCCATGAAGCACATGACAAAAGGCACATTCTATACATTAATATTTCTGTAAAAAGAAAGCAATTTTGTATTGCAGGTACTGGTAGAAGCACCTTTCTTGTTTAAGAACTCCTCTTTTAAAGCATTTCTGGAAGCAGAATGGAAAGACAAAAACGTTTTTTATTCTTTAAGAATTGTTATTGTGCTATGAACACTTTAGGTATTAAGTCTCTCATCAGCACATAACAGGATTAATATGTATAATTCCCATTAGTCTTACCAGGAGTAAATCCTTCTTCAGTGATAGAACAAAAGCTTATTGTATCTCTAAATTAATGTAAATTTTTTTTGTTTAGTTTTCAAATCTTATGGACCAACGTAAAATTAAGTATCAACATAAATGATAAATTGCAAGATGTTTTAACAAAATTCCTTGAGGCTTTTTATGATAAGAATTCAGCAGTAAAATTGTTTGTTTTATGAATTGATGCATTTATTCATTATGACTTCTTCTCATTTCAAGAAACTGAGTAATTTGGATACCAAGCCAAGCTTTTAATCTTATTTTGGATTGTATTGTAACTGGGGACTACTTGCTGCAGAGCTAATAGAGATTTTTCAGGGATTTTTGTTTAAATGACATTTTTAAATTTATCTTCTCTTTTTAGCTTATAGACCAAATGACTTTCCTCACCAAGAAGCTATGCTGTATGGGTTTAGCCATAAATAGTAACGTTGTACTTAAGACTTTATGTAATGGTTTAACAAAAACATTCAAAAGCACCTTTAAGTAATTTGACATGAGAAATCTATGAACTTTAAGTTTCCTCAGTGGCAGAGAAAATAGATTTGTATTTACTACTACTTGTGGAATTAGTATGAACCATTCATTGATGAGGAAGTCATTATTCACTAATGTCTGCCCTGCTGATATGGTGTATGCTGAACTGTGCATGTGATGTGTATAGGAAGGAGCATTTTTACAATGTGCTGTAGTGGCAAAGACTTGCAGTGATGCCAGTGCTTTTCTCAAGGCAAAGCAGTTTTTCGCAGACATTTTAGAGTGGTGAAGTGCGGATAAAACTCGTAAGCAAATTAATTTGAACATAAGTGCAATACTGAGAATTCAGAGAATTCAAATCAGTCTTTTCCAGTGTGTGTAAAATCACAGCATGTGCCTGTACGTGTGCTACTAGTTTTTGTTAAAGTTTGCAGCTGCTTGATAGTAATAGATAAAATTATTTTTATTTGGTTCCCATAGGATGTGAAAATGGATGCTGGAATTTCTGACGTAGAAGTAGCTGCTCATTCTAGTTGGCGAACTCAAAACAGCTTTTTGTGCAGCTCACCACTTTCAAGTTCAGGTTGTAAGTATTATATCACAGAAAAAAAATGGTAGCACATTTTTTTCTTCTAAAAATTTTTTCCTGGATGAGTGAGACGCTGCCTTTCAAAAAAGAAGTGCTGGAACCATCTTAAGTATCCTTCTGTGTTTTAGTTTTAGATGCTGGATGGATGTCTTTACCTAGGAAGCACTTCATTACATCCCACTGACAGTTGTTTGGGGTTTTTTTGGCTGGGACATTAAATATATTTTGTTTATCTATTGCAAAGAAAAGGGCTGCCCTTGAATTCTGAATCTCTACTTAACAAGTCATGCCTCTGTAAGCTGTATAGACCCTCTGGTCTTCTGAGGGACCACAGAGATGTCCTCAAACATGGATTCTTTCCAAGATCTTTCATGTGTGCCAGTTAGTCCCATGCTTGTGTAGCATTTTCTCAGTGAAAGTTGAATTCACTAATTCTACTTCAAGAGTGTTTTTAACTGTTTTTTCTCTACCCCCATGTGCATATACAGCTTGTGTTCATGCGAAGTCATGGGATCTCTTGATTCAGCTGGGAAATGCTCAATAAAACGTAGGGAGTATTAGGTCTTGATTGGGTATGTAGGCACACCTTTGCATGAGTGTCAAAAGTAACTTAAAAACCAGATTTTTAAGGGGATTTTTAAGCATATCAGTACAAGGATATCAAAATACTTCTCTTCAGAAGGGTATTATCTTCCATTTATTTTTGGTATAGCCAGTTTGTGTACTGGGAACCTATGTAGAAAGTTGCATTCTCTTGAAGCCTATTTCAGGCTTCACTGCACTTTGAAACATTACATCTTTCTATGAGTGCTGTGGTACATTTCTGCTCACCAGTAAGTCTTGAGCTGATCTGGTGAGGTTAAAGGTAATTGGTTTCTCTTCCTTTCAGAATCTATGGGTTGGGGTCAATATCTTTTTGCAGAGCATATTAAGTAACAGTAGTGGGAATAAAGCATAGGTGATAATACCTCTGTATCATCTGTACTTCAGGAACACTTTAACTTGACTCCGCTGATTTTTCTGTTTCCCAAACCTCATCCTTGTTAAAGTCTTGCAAATCAAAGTAAATCGAACCTGTTTTGGGTATAGAAAAGAAGTAACTGATGCCTCACAGAATGTTCAGATAAATAGCCTCCAGCAGTCTCTTCCAGTCCCAAGAATTCCAAAACTGGTCACTGCAAAAATTTACTGAAATTTAAAAATACAGCATAAGTGTTCCTAAACTATTTCAATGTCTTTATACTGCTTAACATGAATTAAACAAGATAGGACTTTCTTGCTTTAAAACTTTTAAATAAATTTTAGGGAGTTTTAAGAGAAATAGGATCTATGATCTGAATACCAATCTGATAAAACAGTTGTGCATATTTATTCTCTGATTCAACTGTTTTTTACCAGCACTAAGTACTAAATTTTCTGGAAATAAAAAAAAAAATTATTAACAAAAGACAATGGTGATTCAATTCACTATGTAGTGCTTATGGCACTGAAATATGTGGATTACTCTACAGACTTTGGTTTTTGACTGATTGTCACTTTATGCTGAAACTGATTTCCACCAGTCAAATGTGTATTTTGAAGTTGTTGGTATAGTTCTTGAGGACAGTGAAAATTCTGCTGTGGTATTAGCATTAGGGACATTTTTCAGTGAGTGGCAAATGAAAAGTCAGCTACTTCAGTCATGATAGTCACAAAAACATAATGAACTTTAAATTTTGGTAGTGGTATTAATTAATTATCATTTGAGACTTTGGCAGTAAAGTATAATTTGACATCTTTGCTCCCAAACCTACTGTAGCTTTTAATAAATCTTCCTATACATGTCATCATCTATTTTCTGTGATTAATTGTCTCCTTCTTCAGAAACAGAAGGATGGAATTTTTTTTCCTTCATTTGCCTTTTGGAGCAGTTTGCAAGCCTTTGTGATTTATATTTCCCCATTCCATCTCTCTTCAACTTATGAAGCTTTACAGACTATAGATTCAGTAACTAATACTAGAAGCTTCCTCCTTCCCAATGTGGGTTTCCTATGACTTGTGGAGAGCACCCAGAAGGAGAGCAGACTCATTTGTTATAATTTAACTTATTTGGGAGGGAGTTTGTGGGATTTAAGTTTAGAATTGGTTGATGAAAGAAGGACAAATAGTATGGGAAAATAAATAAGGGAACAACAATGTGTTTCCATATATATATATATATATATATGTTTACCAAAACTTTGCCAATGCAGCAAGCAGTTATAAGGAAAATAATTAACATCAACATTATGTTTTGTTTCTGGTATAATTTCTGCAATTATAACAGCTTTTCCATTATAAACATATTTTAAAATATGTGGAGGGAATGCATTTTTATTTCTGTACCCATTTTCTTAGAAATTAAGAAGTTGAAATGAGAAAATAATTTATTCAAGGAAACATTCACTAGATGTGGTTTGCAGTCCATATTATTATCAGACCAAAATGGTTGGTCCAGCCAATCACTACTAGTTGTTATCTAAGGAATATTCCTCAGAAACTGTTTTTACGGCCACTATATTTTCCTGAAATTTTGAGAACAAAAGTCCCTTGAGTTACACATGCTTTGCATTAACTTAGTGCATTGAGTCCTGCCTTTCTCTTTGCACATTTCATCACTTTGAGGTTTTAACCTGGATGGTTTCCCAGAAGCCATACATCTTAGAGTCTTTCTATTGTTGTTGGGAATTTCTGTTCCAGGGCTTCATAAGTTGTGATGGACAACCCTCTTGTGTCAACATGGTATGTAGTAGGACTGATACCACAGCTGAATAAAACCAAGCTGTCCTGAATGTAGGCTTTATTGTCAGAACAATTGACTTTTGCACTGTATTGCTGGTGCCTGTCTTTATCCCTCTATGTACACTTTTTCATAAATTGTTAAGACTATTTTTATTGCCATTTATAAATAACGTAACGTACTTACAAGTAAAAAGACATTGCAACATCACTATGCTGTAGGCACCCTTCTAGAACAAAACCTAGGGCTGCTGAAGCATAAGAACTTGGAATGACTGGAAACTTGACATCACCACTTAGAAAAATGCAAATTGAATTAGTTAAGCAATTAACTTTCTTTATGATTTTTTGCCTTACTTTGAATACTGTCCACAGGAGGTACCATTGACAAAGCATACAGCAGTAGAGCTTTGAACCGATTCTGAAAACTTTATGCTGAATACTTAGAACTCACTGTTATACCAACATCCCAAACACAGTGATTTCATTCTTCTGAAAGTGAAAACATCTCACCCCTCCTAACCAAACTGTGAAGTCTTGCTCCTTGTTAAATAACTTTTGGTTATGTATTGCTACAATATTACTGGGCTGGTAAAAAATTGCACTCTGGATATTCAGTAGGATGACTTTTCTTCCATGCTTGTGCTATAAAGAAGGCCATTAGAAGAAGGGTATGTTGTATAAGCTGCTAGCCACTTTCCTTCCCTTAATTTCTGCCTTTTGCTAAATGTTTGGATATTTGATTTTTTTCTTCATCATTTTATGATAAGATGTTTTGTCAATTCATATTGTGAATTATCAATTCATATTGATGCAATATAGTATTTTTAGAAATAAGCACTATATGTGTACCCTGTTGTGAAGGTATATACACACTATGACATTGTATGAGCACCTGTTCAGTGTCGCTTGGTGACTTAAGTGCATTCTGTTGGTAAAGATATTCCTTCACAAATCTTTTAAGAGGTTTGTCTTATTTAAACAAAAATTCTGGAAAAATAAATGGAAAATATTTCTTAGTGTAAGAATCAAATTTTTTTAAACAGAGTCTACATAGCTCATGGCTATGTCTGTATTATAGAGTATTAAAATCTATTTCTCTAGAAAACAAAGAAAATATTATATTCTCAGTTATGGATATTGAATATATTACTTGCTGAATAAATTATATCATATAATGAAATACATGTTTTAAATACAAACGAATGGCCAGTCAACCAAATCCAAGAATCATAGGTTTGAAAAGGCCTCTAAGATCATTGAGTCTAACTGACTTAATATATGACTCTGAAGATGATTAATCACCTTTTTTGTGTGACTTATTTCTAGCACTTATGAAAGGGATGGTTCCTTTGGATACAAGTGGCACCAAGGAAGATTCTACTAATGTTGCTGTTAGTGAAATGAAGCTGCAAGCAGAAGGAGGAAAGCAGTAGAATATTTTATGAAACCACACCAGTTTTCTCTGTGGTAAATTCCATTCCACTATTTTTTTTTGTTTTGAACAGTAGTAATTCCATCTGCTGTAGAAGTGATGCACCCTTAATGATTCAGCAATTGCCAAACACTCAAATGAAAGAGCACCAAGACTAATTCTAATGAACTCTTTTGATAATTTAGGTGACTTGCACACCAAAGGCTTTCTGAGATTTTGTTATTCTCTTGTATTTGCTTCTGCAGTCCTCTTCGACTAAATTGATTGTATTCCTGAAATACTGTGAAGTGAAATACCTGTGACATTAATATTTGCTATGAGCTTATTTACCCCATACAGGAATTGTTCTGACACTTGTTTTTTAATTATGTTTAATAACATTATTAATGATGAAAAAATAATTCAGAAATTGCCTATTACTATGATATAGGATAATTATACAGTGTTGTACAGATGCATTTGTGATTTTAGGTCCCTCAGTTTGAAAAAATCATTTAAGAAGGAAGTGATAAAAAAAATTTTCTCAAAGCAATTAAAAATTCACAGCTTGGTTTCAGGTTCAGCATATATGTATTATAAGTTGTCTAGAATTGTTCTTTTGGACAGAACACTTTTAGTAGATGGTCTAATTAGGCTCTTTAAAGAATCTGAATCTCACCCATGTGTATCAAGAGTGTTGAATGGCACTTCTTAGTGGCGGTGAAAATTTTAAAAGTAATGCTTAATGTTCATTTATTTATTCTGTTTTGTTCTCCATTAGAGAAGATGTGTTATATTGATTGTAAAATACTATGGAAATAGAATATTGCTCATCTGTATTTGTTCAGATATCGCTATTCTAAACAAATTGGACACAATTTTGCCTTACAGTGGTCTCAAAGAGCAAATCGAGGAATTTTCTGTCTAAGAATTCTGCTGTCTAAAGAAATGGAAGTGTTTCTGATGGTTCTTGTTTCATTTTCCTCTCAGCTGCTTCTGGCTGGATCACTGCTAGTGTGCCTTAAAAGATTTGCCAAAGCTACCGGGGTGCTGTAGCAACATTAACACCATTCAAACAATTTTGTTTGGCAGACTTCTGTCATATTTAGAAAGCCTATTTCTTCTCTGAAACACTGTTATTTTTTAGCACTGTAGGTGTCTCAGGTATAATTCACAGGCCACGATGTGCCATCTCAAAAGAGGACTCTTTTTTTGTTTGTTTTCCAATACTCTGATGAAGTGTTCTGTAGTCCCAGTGGGTGCTCTGGATCATGTACTTCTTGACAATCACCTTGTGTTCATCCTGTTTCAAACAGACCAACATGCTGAGAACATCAAAATCAGACACAGAAATGAGAAAAAGATTGAGTTTATTCTCTGTTCCTTTTCCATGAACTTAAATTCCTTAAAACTAAAAAAAAGTCTGACATGGTTAAAAGTTCTCTTTACCTTTTGTTGTGTATTATGCTGTGCATGGTTGTGCTAGCATTGGCTTTTTGCAAAGTTCTGGCACATCTTCTCATTCAGAGGGTCAAGAAAACAAAACAGCCACATCCATCTGTTCTGATCTCAATGGCCATGACAGGAACAAGGAAAAAATCAACGAATAAACTGCTCTCTACAAAGAGTGTGGATGTCATGAAACAGTGTTTAGCTCAAGCCACAGTTACTATAAACTAAACTTACTTTAAGTGGATCCAGCATTTGTAATTTATTTTTTTATCAGATCAGAGCAGAGGTGGAAATATGGCATATAAAATACTTTAATTGGTTTGGACATCACACCGCAACAGTTTGGTCTGCTGAAACTTAAAAAATTGCAAAAAATGTTAGCAGCTTGCAGACTTTATGGTATCTACAAAGTATGGCCAAAACATAGAAAGGTCACTGTAAAATACATTATTAAGCAGTAAATCACGTTCTCAAAACACCTTATGTGGTAGTGAGGTCTGGTGCATGGATTGCTGATGGATAAATGTATACCCTAACTGTTTAACCAAAGTTTAAATGTTTTTGTGACATGAAGGTAGGTAAATAAAGGGGCCTTTGAGAGTCTTAGCTGAGAAGTAATACCAGAAATATAATGTCCTCTCTTTTTCCTAAGGAATTTGTAAAAATCATACCATTTTATGTATTTATACATTTTTTCCTGACTTGTAACTTAGAAATCTGAAGTATGTGTTCTTAAAACAGGATCACTACTTCTTTATATTGTTAGAAAACTAAGGATTAGCAGCCTGATCTCCCTCACTTTACATCAAGTATTGAATTGACTTCTGTAGTGTATAGGACAGAAATTTCTACTGGGTGGACAATTTTGGCTTTAAAATTTTAAGTATGTTCAGTGCTTAGTATATTTGTCTTTGCTCATGTGACTGGGTTTTCATCAGTTTTATATTCTTTTATAAAATTTTCTAAAAGGAGTGGAAGAACAGAAGAGACGTCAAACCACGCGCGCACACACAACACACACACACACACACACACAAAATTCTTACTGAGTAGACTTAGGGACTCCAAAGCCAGGAAATTCTTTCTTAAATTTACCCTCTTGGCATGGCAGTCGAGATAGCATGTAATATTTGTCTCTCTTCCACCTTTGATAGAGGTTCATATTACAAAGTGAATTTTGTTTCCTCTTTACTGAAGGCTAAAGTTCCGTTCATGACATTATGTGAAACTGTCCCTTTGTGGTTTAAGAAATAATATTTTTTCCATATTAGTCTGAAATAATATTCTTCTGCACAGTTTCAGTTTTTAAAGTAGAAAAGCAGAAAATTTTTAAATAAAACCTTTTGTATATTTCACATCTTACAAATTGCTGTCCTTTCTGGTAGCCAGATGTTTTTATACTTTAACCCTTTAATGACCTTTTATTCGATTCTTACCCAAAGCAGTTGTTTTCAATAATCAAAAATGTGGTATTGCACACACAAAAAATGATGGTTTAAATCTTTGTTCTGTTCAGCATTTGGTAAATCAGACAATTTTTAATGTATGTACTAAGTACTTACAGATTTTATAAGCTAGTATTAGGCACTCTTTTTTTTTTAATGCTGTAGTGAAATACAGTGCTTCAATACTGTGCTTTCAAAAATCTATTGGCCCTCTATTTTAGCATCAAATGGCTGCCACATGAATAAGCTATAAATTTTATGCCCTTCAGTTCCTAATGTTTTATAGCAGACTTGAGAGTACTTAATTACTTTTGAGACTATATTTACTAAACAGACAAAATAATTTATTTTTCTTGTGTAATTATGTCATCCTAAGAAGAAATGTCAAAATAAAAATAAAAAATAAAATTTTACGGTGCAAAACAAAGCAATTTTTTTACATTTACTTCCCAAATTTTTGATGGAAACTGGTCTTCAGTGATGGTGAAACTACTCCTTGGATATTCAAAGCTCAGCCACATTTTTACTGACTATTGCAGCAAAGTAAATAAAGAAAATACACTAAAAACCCATAGAGCAAAGAAACTACAATTCTCAATTCCATTTCTGAGCTAAGGAATCCACATATCAGTTCATCTCTGGCTTGCAAGGCATAGTTTTTGCACTGGGTCACAGTGAATGGCTTTTCATGAATTAAAATGCCAGTATTACTCTGGCAAGTAATAAGAGAAGATCAGTGGGTATCTTTGTTACACTGATTATAATTTTTATGGCTAAATATAGAAGTCTGCAACCTGGATGCATTCTCATATCTATAAGATGCAGGAAAACTTTTTCATAAATTTTTGAAGCACTGCTTGTTACAGTAGAATTTTACAGTACCCGTGTTAAACTCGTCGTGTCTGCAGTGTGCTCGTAACAAATTTATCTGTCTAAGCCCTTGTCACCCCACAGAAGGAATTGATACTTCTGTTAATGTGAGCTGCAGGTCAATAGCTGATGACATAGCCTTCTCAAAAGTGGATGTGCAGGAGGACATCATGCAAAGTCCTGTGATTTTGATGTAATTGTAGAATTTAGAAGTAGTTGTAGAGGAAAACTAACTGTAGAAGGGATGGAAAGCAATTATTGATTAAATTAAAATTTCAGAACACTTTTATTCTTGTTGCTTTAGCTTAAAAACTGTCTTATAGCTAGTATTTACATCTGAATCAAAGTGATGCCTAAACCAAATTCCATCTTGGATAATTTTTTTTTTATGCTTAAGTACTTTCTACTCTATCACAACTCAACTCTTTACTGTAAGCATGTCTGGGCTGCTGTGAATATGAACTTATTTGCTTTTCTACGTAAATAACTAAATTAGATTTTATATCTGAACAATATTTTTGTGCTCTGTACAAGAGTACAACACAGCAGAATCCAATAACCAAGTCATTCAAAAATCTGCAATGCTTCTGGGAATGTTGATGGCAAAAATGAAGGACATTGCTGTGGTTAAAATCCAGCAACATCCAACTTTTATCATTTGTGCTAACAATAGCTCTCCTGTTTCTAAAGCTGACGTTGCACTTCTGTCATTTTTCTGGCTGAAATAGTGAGATTTTTTTATTCTTTTCCCCTAATAATGACAAAATCTGTAGTGTGAGAATATGCAGCGAATATATTTTTAAATTTCTAGTATTTTTAATTGGGAATCTACCAGGTGCTATTTGGAACTAAATGTTTTTGGAACACGGTTGTTAACGTGTTTTTGTTAAATTACTGCATTTTAAAACACGAACTCCATAGAGATACCTCTTTTAGGATAATTTTGCTGTCTGTTTTTAGGGACATGGCTTCTTGACAGGTGTTTTGTGGGAGTAAGTACAACAGTTGTTCTTGAGTAGTCTGTTGTTTTCATCTCTCTTCAGACCAGAGTTGTTTTGATGTTAGACTGCTTTTCCCATCTGCCATCTACAGTGCACTAGTGTGTCAGAAAACATGCCTTAATTTCTTCACCTACCCACTGTCAATGATTTTGGTAGTTTATGTTCCCATGGAATTACATTAGTGTTGATGGCAGTTGTTTCTTATAAGCTCTTTCCGTATGAACTCTGACACTTATTTGCTTACTAAAACAGAAACTACATAGTAAATGGACTAACATCAGTCACATGCTGTCTAATTTTAAAGATTATTCTACAGGCCAAAGTAAATATGTCTTACTACATTCATCTACATTTTCTGATTGCCAGCATTGATTCTACTATCAGTTTGTAGAAGGAAATGGTAAAGGATAGACTTTGCTGCAATAACCCTGAAATATTATTGATTCGAGGCAAAAAAAGAGACTACAATAAATTTAGGACATCTGTCTAAGTGCTCAGTCTAGAAGCTAAAATACTCATATTAAAAAGTGTATTTCTTCAGTGGGTTAATATCAAATCATCTTCCTTATAGACAGTAGCTGACACCTAAAATATTTTTGGAAAATGCTACTGAAATTTGCTAAATATGATCAAAAGGATTTCTGTATCTCTCGCACTGTTAAACAAGCATGAAACTGGGAAACAGCCCAATTTATGTTTCTGGCATGAAGCTCTTCACAGAAACCACCAGTGATACAATTTTGTACTTAGTGTGGAAAATTATGAAGATGAGCTATGTTTTGCTGGTGGCCAAGAGAACAGTTTGCATCTGTGGCTGTTTGGTGTAGGGAGCTCAGTGCATGCCCCGTTTTTATAGAGGCTCTCCCTGCCTTGTGCAGCACTGACAGCACCATTTCACTCAAACAGCTGCAACCATGAAGACACCATGGAGCTGGCAGAACTTTTGTTACTTGTTTTGACTAACAGAATGTCAACAAGTCCATCAGAAACCTTGGAGTTGTTTGTTTTGTCTTCACTGGAGCGGTCTCCAGTGCAGTCATAGAGCTGGAAGATGCAGAAACCTTTGTTTAGTGTGAGTGTATCAGCAGGGAGGCTCACTGGCTATAGAATGTGAATGCGTTAGTATATTGTCCATTGATAAAATAGAGGTCTACAAAATAATGAAAAACTAATCTAAAAAGTTTTTAAAAGTGAGACAAATTATTCTTATATGGCAGTCAAAAAATCTCTGCAAATATGAAAAAATGAAGTACCAAAGTCAAGAAACACTTCATTTTTCCAGAATGTGAGTAATTGCTTAAATTTCACTAGAGTGACAGACTAAAATGAAGCTCCTGAATATGTTAATCAACAGACATCAGCCTCCTTTGTGTCATCTCTTAACATGTGAGACTTGCTCACTTTGATTTAGACTTAACTATATTCTATACTTAGGGTAAGTCTGTTACATGTGCTGTGCACTGAGTAGGAAAGTTGAAATAATTCCACTGGAGGCAGCTGATGTGCTACAGAAAGAATACTGGCTTTTGCAGTGTATTTTAGCAATTAGCTCAAATGTTCAAATTTCTGCTGTGGTATTAAATTACCAGAAGAAAGCAACAAATAGAAAAATACTTGAATTGTAGGTGAGGGTGTCAATACAATAGCAGTGTATTACTGAGGTTTTGAAGGTGTATCACTTTTAAAGCTGACATTTTTATATGTGCTTATTAGCAAATGCTGATACTCTCCTTTTATTTTTTCCCCCTTGGGGTGTATGAGAAGAAAATATGTTATTTGGTTTTGATTTCTGGAACGTGTTTCACCATTTCATGCTGCCAGTTTCTATTTAACTTGGGGTTAGCTAAAAAAAATCAACCATCTAATTCTGATACTTCATTACAAGCACTCCTAATTAAGTTAGTTGATACATGAGTCACTTTCCTCCAGATCTTTTGTTTTCATTTCATTTGAATGAGATACAGTGGTTTTTTGCAGTTAGTGTCCTAAAACTGGAGCAAAATTATTCTTGTGAAGTAGCATTTTGGTTGGGACATTCCAAGACTAAGATTTCCCAGGCAATTCATACATGTGACACTGAATATATTACATCATATTTCCCAGTCAACTATTGTCACTGCAGTATAGTTTAAAGTAACAACAAAGAATCTGCAGAATTTCAACAAATAATATGGATGTGAAATGTTTCTGTGCTGATATGAAGTCAGAAAGGTCTGTTTAATACTTTTAAATCTTATTGTATTGGTTAACGTGATAGAAATAGGCATAGTGGAATGAAATTCCTCAATATTGAATTATTTCTTGAGATAAAGTCCTTGAATGCTTAGCAAGGAGTCCAGAACTATTGCAATTTCCTTCAGAGTCGATTTCTGAAACATAAAGGGGTGTTCAGACTTCTGATAGCTGTGTAGGCATCAGGTATATCCTGTCCACATAAATATGTCTCTTTCTTATAGATATTGACATATATAAACATGTTCATGCAGTGTAAAATTTTACTGCTCAAAAAGAAAGATTGCCCTTTATGCTTGGAAATCCTGACTGCAGTAAAGCTAGCAGAGGCCTTGTCAGTAGTATCAGTGGAGTTACAATTTTGTGCTGAGTTTTAGAAAAGGGGAGAGAAATATTTTCTTAGTCTGTTTTTTCATTGTATTCTGAAGGTCTGCAAGTCTGCAATATGTGTTGGTTTGATGAAAAACAAATGCTTGCTGAAAAATACATGATCTAATAAAAATCATATGGTAGCAAACTCCAAAACACTTGGAATAATTTGACACGATCTCATTTTATATTTTTTTTTTTTTAGAATCTAAGAAATGAGATTTTGAGTTCATTTAGGTTCCTGTATTTTTTTCAACACTAAATCAAAGTTAGTTATATCATGAAAACCATAGTACTTCTGAATAACATAAATCCAAGCTTATGAAATTTGAAAAATTCTGAAGCAGCTCTTTGATCCACTTCTATGTGGTCTACTACAGCATTTTCAAAGTAATGAAGCCATCTCCAAGGAGAGATGGTTCATCTGTTAATATGTATCAATTGTATTTCATACTCATGACTAAATGTTTTGTTTCATATCAGTTTTTCAACTGATCGAGTAATTCAATGAGTACCCAAAATGGGGATTTTTATGTGTGTAGGGAAAAGCTAATTACATCTTATATCTAAATTCCTGTACTGTTGGTATTCTTTCTTAACAAAAGACTCACAAAATAAAACCAGTTTTGACTTTTTTGTCCTATGATATTTTAGTTCCAGAATAGCTTCACAAGTTATTTGCAGTCCACTTTTTCCATTATCTGCCATCTTCAAGGAGGAAAAAAGTTCAGCTTGACTATCTTGAGAAGTATGTAATGAATTTTAAAAAGAATCTAGAATCTTAGAATCATTTAGTTTGGAAAAGACCCTTTAGATCAAGTTCAGCCAAACTACTGCTTGACTATTACTTCCTGTAAATCATATGGATGCACATAAAAGTCTACAGCTTGGATTTTCAGAACACCTCATGCAGGTTTAGGAACAATACATTGTAGAAGTATTAAAGGAAGAACTGTTACCGTGTTGCTTTGATGCACAAGTCCTAACCAACCTGTGAAATTTGAGATACTTGGTTACACACCAGCTGTGACTCATGTCACACCAGAACACCAATTTTATTGTTGAGTTGCTGCTCTGACTTCAGAATGCCTGTGCCTGATTTATACCAATATGAAGCCAGAATGAAATCTCATGCATAAAGCCTAAGTATCAATCAAAGTACTAAGTGCTGAGATCTTGTCAACTTATTGCAGTGTGAAGTATATGAAAGCTGTCTTTTGTGCCCTGAGTATGTTGCTGCAAGCTGAAAGCTTGGCACAGTCTGCAGGTATGTTTAAGTTTGGTTAAGGCTCTACTAGGAAAGTTCATATGTTAATTTAATGTCAACATTTGTACCTACTTTCTGCAATTAGACTGTAAAATGTTAGCCAACGAGGCAGTAACAAAAATATCAAGCTACATTGCACTTTTGCTGACTTGGGACTTAGTCCAAGCAATTCCTGAAGGCAGGGTTGCAAGTCTTCAATGCATCTCAGGAGATAGTTGGTACCTTTGCAGGATCAAAGTTGCTAGCTGTACTTGTAATTTAAAGTATAACATAAAAACTTATCATTTTTGTAAGCTAACATAATAAATTATTTTTCCAAGCAATGCATGGCATCTGTATTTATTTATCCAACATTGCCAAACTTATGTAAAGGCCTGTTTTATGTAATTGATCTTTTTTAGTTTTGTGAAGTATAGATGTGTGATATGGAATTATGTTGCCCAGTTTTCTTCTTGTCTCTAGGAGCAATTGGATTTTTTTATTTTGTTTTCTGTCTCCTACTGTAATATTTGTTTAAAAACTAAGATGATAATTTCATTATACGAATAAGTAGTTTTCTTCAAAAGTTTGTATTCAAAATACTTATTTAGGTCAAAGATTTGTATGCCATTAAGGACCCAAACATCTGTCAATGTATTATGGTGTTACAGTAGGAGTGGGTCTTTACATTGGCCATTACTGGCAGTGTTTCCAGAAGTGCCCTTAATTAGGAGAGGCTGTTGTGCCTATAGTGTCTTAGGGAGTGTGAACAAGATTCTTCTGATTGAGCTTGAGTGTGGACAGAACACATGCCTCCTTCTAATTGAACCTGCTTTGTAGTCAACAGGATCTGTAGCATCCTTCATCTCAGCCCAAAGTAAGCAGTCTTAGGGTTTGATCAAATTGCAGTGAGCTGCTCTAACTACATAATTTAAATCTCCATTTAGTAAAAAGGAGAATCAGGCATCTGCCTGAGATGTTTATTGCTTGCAGTATAGGAACCATGTCCACTCACAGAGTGGGGTCTATCCATGTGTGCTTCATCTGGACTCCAGGGCAAGTTCTTTATTACCTTAAATTAGAGACACCCCTGGAGGCAGTGAAATGGGATGCAGTTAAACACACAAAGAGATTAAGCCATGACAGTATTTAATGAAACAAAAATCATTGTTGCTGGGAGGTTCCACACAGCTAAATTTCTATGGAAGCATTTAATGGAAAACAAAGCCTTGTATTTTAAAATACAAAGTAAAACAAAACCAAACCAAAAGGTATTGCATAATTGCATATAATGAAGTTTTCTTATTCTGGTTTCTCACAACAAGCTGGCCAAAATATAGTTTCTTTATATACTGACCAATCACTTACTGAAAACCTGTAATTATTTTACTAATTTCATTTTCCTCAATTACATATTCCCTTGCCTTTTGAAATTAAGAGGTTTTGCATGTATTTAACATTGGCTTTTGATCTGTAGTTATTATGTTATTATGACAAACTTACTTTTCTTTGGACCATTGTTTTCACTGATGATAACAGAGTTGTTTCTTTCACACATGATTATTCCTCTCTTCCAGCAGCTGTTGCACAACACTTTTGCCTTCTTAAATCTGCTATCCCACAGGCTCTACCACCATTGCCTTGGCCCTGACAATTGAGCTCTTGTGATGTAAATACCCTACAGGCTCCTTTACAAGTGAAAACAAGTAGTTTATTCTAGTTTCCTTTTGGATACCTTCTGAATGTCATCCTTAAGTAGAATTTTAAAAGCAGAACATACTACTGTCTGGAAGACTGCCTGAAAACTACTGCTGGAAGCATCAATGGTTCTACAGGAGACAGGATACCTATGAGGACAGGTCAGCCAACGTCTCTAATGCTCTTGGCAATGGACACCACTACAGCTCAAACAGCACTTCTCAATAGGTAAGGAAAGTAGGTTGATAAAAAGAGTGGACAAATTGGTTTAATAGAAATTTTAGTTGTAGTCTCAGAAAAATGCTGTGACTTCAGACAAAAGTCCCAGCTGGCCCTCAGTCAGTGTGGACCTTAACTTATGCTTGTTTTATAAGCCAAAAACCCACTGAAATATCAAGTGATGGTTCTTCCTGGCCTGACCCTATGTACCTTCTGGTGGCTCAAATTCCAATAGGAACTAAACCAGAGAACAAGACTGGGTGTACAAAAGATTCCCCAAAACTGGTGAATAAGAGCAACAGACAATGCTGAAAATTACAATTTTGATTTTATCTCAGGAGCTGAGAATTTTGAAACAGTCTGTGTATAGCAAAGTGCAAGCACAGTCAATTTTGTCAATTTTATATAGTAATTTTCAATAGTCATTTTTGTGACAAAACTTCTAAATAGGCAGTGATACATCTAACACTGAATCTAGCATAGACCTGCAACCAACAACACTGATAGAGGGCAGCTTATGATTTCCTTACTGTCCCTTGGAAAAAACTATACTATGACTTTACTAAGAAATGATCCCAAAAATTTTCCCACATATATCCCACATAGAAATGCAGTGTTATTTATCTTAGTTTATTGTAAGCTATGTTTGTGGTAGAAATAGAATAAACTCAACTTTTAAGACATGCACCAAATACAGGCAGATACAGACATACACCAAAATAATAAAATTTGCTAGTATTATGTAGGCTAGGAGAATATATTTTCAGATTTTGTAGCCAGGTTTTTAGTAATTTTATCAGAGTTCCTGAGAGTTGTTCTCTTGACATCCCTTCTGTTGATCTTACCCTCAGGGCATATGCAACCTTCCATTTCTCAAATCCTTTTGTCTTGTAATCCCCATGCAATGAGTCACATTTGCTTTATTTGTTTGAGACTGATGGGGTCAGGAACCTTTGAAAAAAGGCAGGAAGATGACTTCTCCCCGAGGAGTAACTGAATGTGCTTAGGCAGAAAAATTTTTAATATGTGAGATGGGGCACTTGGACAGGAAGAACACAGCATGAGGTGAAAGTAGGACATTGCAGAGAAGAGAGAACAGATAACAAAGCCATACCTGAGCAGTGATTGAAATGATAATTACTGGGGATCTAGGAGGCTCTGTGCATCATTGGCTGCATCTCAGAAAACCATCATGTTGTTGATCTAAAACCAAGCCTGAAAGAAAGGACTAATTTTTGAGCAGGAGAAATTTTTTTTTACAGATACTTTCAATCTTCCTCTGTTTTGCTTTAACATTTGCTAGGACCCACCCCTCAGGCAGGGTAACTGAGGTTTTTGTTAATAGACCCACTGGGCTGCATTAGAGTGAAACAACACTGAATAACCAGTGTGTGTACGTGCATATATCTATATCCATATAACTGTATCTATATATTTTGGGACAGTTGGGTTTCAGTGGAAAGGAGGTATGTAGCCATTTTGGTTATTGTCTATAAGAGTATAACAATATAAAGGTATAAAGAGAGCACATAAGGAAAAGAGAAAAGTTGAAAGAAAGGACAAGAGTAGAGTGTGAGAGGAACCCCTGGGTCCACAAACAATACTTTGTTCATGCAATTTAGATATCGATTAGTCAAAGTGATGGTCACTGTCTTGACCCATTGGGAGTGGGGGGAGCCTGTAAAACAAGAAGTTCAATGGATTCAAAAGTTCAGTACATTCAGGTTCAGGTAGAAATGCCTAGGTACCTGCCTTGGTGGGGAATTTTACACTGTTTTACACTGTACATAGCAGCAGTATGGATCATGCTTAATTCTCTGGTGGAAAGCCCCAGAAATTAGTTGGGGGCACTTGAGAGGTCTTTGGTGGTTGATGATCCCTT
This sequence comes from Calcarius lapponicus, assembly GCA_039654755.1. NCBI lineage: Eukaryota > Metazoa > Chordata > Aves > Passeriformes > Fringillidae > Calcarius > Calcarius lapponicus. The sequence continues at coordinate 42,922,291 of CM077468.1, read as the reverse complement.
CTAAGACATGATGGCTGTTTCTCACACCTGCATAGTTGAGCCTTATCAGAAGGGATGAACACCTTCAGACTTCTGTGTAGATGTCCCAATGCCTCCCGGGAGGTGGGGGGAGGGAAGTTTTACACCTGAGCCCCATGGGGAGGGAGGACATTGGCATGATAAAAAACATTTTCCCACCTCGGAGGATATGCTGCTTATCTACCTTTTCACTTACCTGGCTCAAATCCCAGCTTGTTGCTAAACAAAGATTGAGATTTGTTATGATCATCCTCCAGTGGTGGGAGTGCACCTTCTCTGCACCTGGGCTGTTCCTTTGCAGATCTGAGGTTTTGCCACAACACATGAAAACTCTCCTCCCATTTGGTTGGGGGGTGCAAACCTGGCCTTAGCAAAGCACCTGCTGCTTTTGCAAACGTCCAAGTGTTTAAGTCTTTTAACCTTTAACATTTGTCTCACAACTACAGAAGCCTTCTGCTCAGCAGGACTATTTACGTGCACCTGTCCACTTATTTTTTTGTTCCTGTTCATTACCTGGCAGCTATTCTAGTTTGTCCCCTAATTCTCCTTCCTGTTTCCTGTTTCTAGCTCCAGCCTCTGTCCTTGGAGGAAGCAGCTCCTCAGGTCTCTATCAGAAGGCTGTTAATTAGTTACAAGTTGGCTAGAGAATTTTCTTCTTGATATCACATCCTTACTTAACATGCACATAATTGTCCAGTAAGGAAGCTTCTTCCTAGTCCTTCCTAGGGCAAATTATATCTTCCATCTCCTTTGGGATTTTTCCAGTTAAGACTCACGAAGGAAACCTTTCTTGCTCATTTCCAGCCATTCCACATATTCCATTACTGCCGAGTTGAAGTATCTTGAGGCTATGGCTGCAGATGTCACTGGCTGGCAGTCACCCCTGATTTAGCCAACTTTCCCCATACTTTATTGGCAAGAACAGAGCTCAGAGGAAACTGCCTAACATGCAAATGCTCTCTTAAAAATGAAAAGTACCTGAATGCAAGTTAAGGCAGTATTTTTGGGGTGTGTAAACCCAGGAAGAATGTTACTATTTCAAACAAAATTTCATCTAATCTAGAATTCTGCCCCTAGGTATCAAAAAAGTATTGAGAATTTTGATAATATATGATGTGGGTTTTTAAGGGTATGTTTCCAACATGTAACAATTTTCGTTTCATGGAATTCCTGAACCTGTGGTGATAGTCTCCTAGTTAATGATAGCCTTGAGGTTTCTTTTTGCTGCCATGAATTTGTTCTGATACTTTTAGAACTTGCATGAGTTTTATCATCTGTAAGATTCTTTAGCAGAGTTCGGTGACATAATCATGCAGTGTGGATGTGGTTAGCTTTCTGACTATGCCTCCTGCAAGTTTCCAATTCAAGTGACCTAATTCTTAGTGCAATAAGAGAATTATGTCTTCTGAAGACCCTTCTTTTATCATGAAAAGTGCTCTTCAAAAATAATGTGGAAAATCAGACACTTGTTTCTTTCATCGTCAGTTTCTGCTGTGGCTGCCTGGTATGTTGCAAGTGCTTTAGCAGCAAGGATCCCACCTGGATGGGGAATTTTTTAACAAGGAAGAAAGATCTGTTGGAGTTGTTAGCTACTCAATAGAGGTTGGAATTTTCTAGTTTTATTCTACAGCATTTTGAAGACAACATGTGAAACAGATTCAGTGAACTTTGATGGAGGGTATGTCCCTTAGGCACAACCTAGTTTCAAGAGAACACCTTTTTTTTCTGAGAAACCAAGGCTGTTCTGAACAGATAAAACTGGCTAATAAAATAAATGAGACTAGCTCATTTTGATGGTCAAAGGGGATGGATGGACAGAAGATACCTGGGGCATAGCAAAACTGCTTTCTTCAAAGTGGAGTTTCTAAATTAAGTTGAGAAGAATCGATGTTCCCTGTTCCCTCACATAGCCTAGACTAATAAGGTAGAGACTAATAGCTGTAACTGTGTCTTTTTATCTCACATTAGCAGATTATTGTTTCATATTGGATTGACTTTTTATACTGAAATTCAAAGCCCATGTAATCTTTTGTTGGATCTCAGTAGACTGCTCTAACACAGAATCATTAAGAATCATAGAATTATTAAAGTTGGAAAAGATCTCAAAGATCATCAAGTCCAACCTTGTCCAATCCTACTCAGAATGTACCATGTTACATGGTGTTTCTGCAGTCTCCTAGACAGTAAATATCATATTTACTGTGATTTAAGATAGAAAGTTTAATTCACAGCTTTTCAGAGCTAATTTACTAATTTCAAAGCTGGGAGCAAGTGTGTGATACTCCATATTGCTCTGTAGCAAAGGGCCATCTAGCTCAGTGTCCTGCCTCCAACAGGGGTAAGGAATAAATTGCTAGGCAAGAGTTTAGGCAAGCATCTGGCACTGCCTCCTCAAACTATTCTCCCAGCTTCTGACAAACTGTGTCTCAGAAACCTCCTAAACAGAAACTTGCAATTTTTGTTCTGTTTTTCTGGTTAGACATGTGTGGGGAGATTGCTGCTTTTCTGCAGCTAGGAAGGAGACTTATTCCCTGTTAGATGCATGAAAGGAATTACCCTTTGTGAGACAGTACAGAGTGCGCACAAACCTAAATTTTTTTTCAGGCACACACAAAACTTAATCTGCAGAATTGCAGCCACTGCTGCACACAACCGAGCTCTTAAATCAGTTCTCATCTCTGCCTATCTGGAAGTGTTTTCTGGAAGGATCCATGTTTTTTCAAACTTAATGGTTCTGGGGAAGTCCATTGTTTTGTGGAATAGAGGAGGGTTTCTCCTTAACAATTCCTATGACCACTGGAGTCTTGACCTACTTCTATCCATGCGTGTGCTACAGGCAGCCCAGAGGTTATGGCAGGGAGGGGCTGTTCTACAGTGAAGTCGGTGCTGACAGCGGTGTCTGCCATGGTGCCAGAGGGACTGATGTGGGTGACTCAACAGGGGTTGTTCCATTTGTTTCGGTACTGAAACAATGTCACAGCGGGACGCTGGAAGCTACATGGGGGATGAGATGTAAAAGCCTCCTTTTCAATGCTCCATTACTCTATTTAGTGTTTGCTTGCCTTCTCTATTGTGTATTTGATGAAGTTTTAATTATTATTTATTATATTGTTAATGCTACATGCCAAACACTGGGGATGCAATGGAGATGGTTGGTAAATAAAATAATTAGTATTATACTCAAGAATAATGGCTCCTTGCACAGTGAATGGCATGAGTGAGCTGGTACTTCTGCAAAACTATTTTTTTTTACTATTCATAGTTTTACTATTCGCAGTCCTTCTGTACCTTTTATTCCTATGTGCCAAGTCTGTAATTAAACCTTCCCTCTTGTTTCTTATAGTAGATAAGGAATTATATTTACTTTGAATTTTCATTTTAATTTCCAGGTATGAGGAGTGTCTTGGCCAAAGCTGCAGACTTGTGGCTGAACCAGAAAGAGTCCTAGTCCCCAGTTATCTTTCAGATAATTGCATTATCTGAAAGACTGCAGCAATCCATTTAGGTATTTATGGGTAAAGGTCTTTGTCTGCACTAAAAATGACATTAAATAATCTAACAAGTTGTCTTTGTTAGTAGGCTAAACAGAGAAAAGAGCACAGTGGTGCTTTTTTTATCACAAAATGTAAGGTATCATTCTACTCTCAAGTTTTGAATTTTTTGAAACTGACAGGAGCCTTGAATTGTGTCTGTAGATTTTGTTGGATCTCAGTAGACTGCTTTGCTCAGTTTGTGTAAGTGAGCAATTGGGAGTAACAGCCATGTCAAGCACAGAGGAGAATTAGATATCAGTTGAGGGAATAAATCAACACAGGAAGACCTTGAAAGCAAATGCATGAGTTATGGAAGGAAAAAAAATCCCTTCAAAAGGCAGGAGCCTGTGATTGTTTACAGCTGTCAGGAAACATCAATACTGCTCCCAACCTTCTTTGCTATTAAAGGAAAGAAAAGAAATATGAAGAATTTAATTTTAATTATGTAAAATAACATGCCAGGGAAGTAGGCCATGCCAGGGCCTACTCTGCATCTAATATTTCACATAATTTTCTTGCTGTCCTGGCTCAGAGCTGCTATACATGCCTGTCATGTGAACTGCAGTTCCCCAAGGCTTTGGGATTATTCAGGTTTGTGCCATAGCACTCTGCTGCTATTGCTTTAAACCTGATTAATGAACTGGAAGTTGAGTTGATTTAGTACTTCAGGTTCCAGCATAAAATTAATGGTTGCAGAAACTTGTTGAGGTCTTGTTGTTCGTTTTTTTTTTTTTTTTTTTTTTTCAGTAAATATTGCCTTATTCTCCCTGTTGTCTTTGAAGAAAGGCAGAGAAGAACAGTAGGATAAAATTCAATATAACTGTTTCATTAAGCTGTGGAAACTCAGATGCCAATGAGGGGACAGAAATTGAGTGTAAATTACCCCTCCCAAAAAAATTTCCAGGCAGTGTTGGAACAGGTACTTCAGCTGCAAAGATATGCAAAATTGCTTCTCTTTTGTTCACCTTCCAGCTAGGAAAACGTTCTCTCCCCGCATAACAACAGCAACAGCAAAAAAATGCAAACAAACAAAAAAATCAAGGGAATGATCAAGGTCTGCCCAAGTAAGAGCAAATACCTTTCCCGTCCTCGTTGGGGCTGCCTGGCATGACAGTAATTGACTGTCCCGCTACCCTGGTACAGCCTGAAAACAGGAAGGGTGCCTGGGGAGGCAGCAGACCCCTGCTACTGTGCCAAAGTGCTACAGAGCACTACTGTGTTTGCTGTGCCCCCAGCTCAGAGAGGAAGTTTTGTTTCATCTGTTCTGGCAACTTCGCAGTTTCCTTTGTAAGCTCCTGAAACTGAGCTGTTGTGTCACATGAGATGCAAGGGGCAGGAGAAACTGGGTTGGGATCAACAGCACAAAAATCTGAAAACACAAGTGAATCTAAAGACTACCAAGCATTTAAATCATAGGATCATGAAGACTGGAAAAAATTCTGCCCTTTGCATAGATGCAGCAGATGAAAATCGGCAGTCAGAAAAGAAAAGCTGCTCCAAGAGCGCCAAAAATGTGCCATTGGATTAACTACCAAGAGATCCATTGGCCTCCTCCTGGGAAAGCTGTCCATGCCTAAACCTATCCTGCAATGATGCAGACAAGGACAAGAAACTACAAAGCTACTGCTTCTGGAAAACAAAACCCTTTTCCAACCCTTTCTACCCTTGCCTCTCCCTGTTGATGAAAGGAAAAGGCAACAGAGTGTGTGTAAAGTTCGTTGTGGTGCAAATTAATAAAAAGGCTACATTACTGGGTCAGACTCTATGCTGGTTTTCAAGGATAGTAGAATGGATTTTAGAGCTTCAGGTTACTGATAGCACAGTATTAATATGTTCTAAATCTTGGGTCTGTCATACAGATGTAGCACATCTAGTGAACGGAACTAAACAAACCCAAATAATCCCATGGGTTTATGTGGGACAATGTCTCAGCTTCAGATGCTTCAAACTCTGGGTGTTCATTTCCTTTAATATGATCTCCTAAGGTCTGCAGTTCAAAGGCAAAAAAAAAAAAAAGCTGAACATTTGCAGTTAAATAACACTTTGTACTGTTTATTCTATTACTGATAGGTGCTTGTATCATTCTTTCTATCAGAGTTTGACACTTGTATGTCTGTTGTTGGGCTGGCTGATAGTTACCAAAGCCTGTTGCTTCAGTCATTGCTTGAAACACTGGAATGAAGCCTGGCCCTCTTGGACATTTTAAGTAGCTGGTTTATTTGTCTTTCCAAAGCAATTGATCTAAATAGGCCAACACAGTCAAATTACATGGGATTCTAAATACATTCCATTGCCCAGTCTGACATCTTAATTAGAACTTTTAAAAAATAATGATTACCTTTTGGCTCCCAAAATTTCACTAACCTCTCTTAAAAATTGGCCAGTGAATATCACTAGCAGACACACAAAACTATTTGTTTTTTAAAGCTGATCAGACTTTCCATTGGCACATATCCTGGCCAAAGGGAAAAAAAAAAAAAAAAAAAAAAAGAAGCCTTCAAGAAGAAATACAATTTCTGCTGGTTCAAAAACACAAAATCAGGGAATAACTGATAGTTCCAGGGAATAACTGATAGTTCCAGTTGTAATCTTGATCTTGCATAAAACCTTTTTATCCACCTTTGTCTGCTTTATAAAACCATTTATTTTCCAATATAGTACAACATGCTTGTGTTGCACAATATTGTGAATAATTTAAAATACCACAATGATTGCATTGGCTTTCCCATGCTGCTTCCAAATTTTTTTGCTGCAGGGACTGTATAAGTGGAGCTATTGCTGTTAAGTGTCATTCTGAGTTTTTCTGTATTCATTTATAAATTACTTTGTGTCTCAAAGTGGACTATCATCTGTGAATGAAGGAGGATAAATATCTACTCAGAGAGAGACTTTGGAGTGCATGAAAGACAAACAGCATCAGAGATGAGGATTTAACAAGATGCTAGCTAGCATTACTGCTTCCTTTAATTTTTTGTGGGTTTTTAAAGTGAAATAAGTTTTAGACACTTTACAAACTTCTTGAATTCAGTCAACTAATTTACACCAATCTTTCAAATAGAACAAACACCACCAGCCCACCCCTCCCTAATTTCAGTTGTCAGAATTGCAAATGATTCTCTTAGTATTTTCCTGTTGCTTGTCTAGGTACTGAACTGGAGAGATTGATGGTTTCTTTTAAGATAATTGTACCTGACCACAACTTACATCAAAACTCCACTAGTCAAAGTAAAATGAGTATAGTTTTCTAGAGATTAAAATAAATGTGTTAAATATTAGTTCAGTTATCAGTTTTGGTGCATAAGAACAAGGCTTCATTCAATGGAAATTAAATTAGAAGTTTCATTCCACATGCCAAATGTAAAGAAGCCTCTGAGAGACACCAGCAGCAGGAACTGAACTTTGAGACAACTTCAAACCATATTTGTGACCACTTTCATTCTAAGTGACCAAAATGAACCAAGTCTGACATGAAATTCCATAAAAAGCAGATAGCTGAGATGTGGGAGCTTCAGAACATACTGCTTTGATCTACAGATCCACTTGTACTGTTTGCTAATGCAGACAGCCTTTGTGACTGTGAAGTTTCATCTTAATGTGAGCACTTTTTTTTAAGCAGTTGGCAGTATTTACTGTTTTCTTGAATATCACTTTCACCTCCACAGGTAGGTACAAACTATCTGAAGGAAAATAGCTGGATAAACACATCATATGATGTGTGAGCAGCTGGATCACAGGTTCAGCACAAAGGGTTACAGTGGATGGGGTGACATCAGATTGGTGACCTGTCGCTAGTGGGATTCCACAGGGCTTCATCCTCGGCCCTGTGCTCTTCAACATCTTCGTAAATGACTTGGATGCACAACTGGAGGAGATACTAAGCAATGTAGATGATACAAAACTGGGAGGAGTTGTTGACTTCCTAGAAGGCAAGGAGGCTCTGCAGAGAGACCTCAACAAATTAGAGGGCTGTGCAGTCACCAAAATTAAATGGGGTTCAGCAAGGGAAAATGACAGAATCTGCATCTGGGATGGGGCAACCCTGGATGTACAGACAGACTGGGGAATAAGAGACTGGAGAGAAGCACCATAGATCCCGGTCACTGGCAAGTTGAACCTGAGCCAGCAGTGCCGTGGTGACCAGGAGGGCCAGCCCTGTCCTGGGGTGCATCAGGCACAACCTCACCAGCCAGGCAAGGGAGAGGATTGTCCTGCTGTGCTGTGCACTGGGGCAGCTTCACCTCCAGTGCTGGGGGCAGATTTGGGTGCCACAATATAAGAAAGACATTGAACTATTTAGGGAGCATCCAAAAGAGTGTGACAATGGTGAATGGCGTTGAGAGGAAGCTGTATGAGGAGTGGCTGAGGTCACTTGATCTGTTCAGCCTGGAGGAGACTGAGGGGAAACCTCATTGCAGTTACAACTCCCTCACAAGGGGAAGAGGAGGGGCCGGCAGTGATCTCTTCTCTGCGGTAACCAGTGACAGGACCTGAGGGAATGGCCTGAAGCTGTGCTGATGAGGGAGGTTTAGGTTGGATATTAGGAAAAGGTTCTTCACCCGAAGGGTGGTTAGGCGCTGGAAGAGGCTCCCCAGAGAAGTGGTCACAGCACCAAACCTGAAAGAGCTTAGAGAGTATTTGGACAGTTACTCTTGGGCATGTGATGTGATTCTTGGGACTGGTGCTGTGCTGGACCAGGAGTCATCCTCAATGACACTTATGCATTGCTTCCAATTCAGAATATTCAGTGATTCTGATAAAATAATGAGCTTCAGAAGTTTGACACTGTGTGTAGAGACCATAAGACAAGTCAGTTACTATATTCCTTATATGCTTGTTGCAATTCTGTGGACATACTACTCTTATTGTACTGAAGATTCATGCTACATTTCCATTACCACAGTATGTCTAGTATTTTCCATTAAAATTTCAGATTATTCTGCAGTTTAAGACAGTGTGATTCGAATCTCATGGTAGATTATACAACATACAGAAGGAGAAAAGGTCAGTACCATGTATCTCTGTGATTTCTGCCTTGTAGTTTAGTTGAGCCAAAAAAGAAACTGATAAAGAGCCAGCTTTTTAAGCAGAACACTCACTGATTTGGGCTGGAATGGGTTCTCATGCTGCCTTGTTCAATACAGTCAGTCTTATCTGCTTTACCCTCTCTGTATGAAGAGAGTAGAGGAATGCAGTCAAAATCATGGGAATCTGCCATCCTGAAGCCATTGCTAGTAAAGCATGAGCAAAAATTGACAAAAGGATGGATGGATGGATGGATGGATGGATGGATGGATGGATGGATGGATGGATGGATGGATGAATGGATGGATGGATGGATGGACATCCAGCAAGCAGAATAAAGCTATCAAACACTGAGGAATGGATATAGGAATCTGCATGAAACAGAGTGGAAAGAATTAGGAGGGTCAGAGGCTTGTGTCTGGCAGAACTGTTGGCAAGATGGCTGCAAAAATCTAATTGAGGAGACAGTGAAATAAGAATTCATCAAATGCAAAGTGGGAATATGATGCTAAATGAGAGAAGACAGAGGATGTGTGAGGACAGAAATTCAGCTTGATCACCCAAGAATGTCTGCTCTGCGTACATCCATCATGCTGTGTTTGTGCAGAAGTTCTAGAAGCTGTGCTTTTCACTAAGGAAATTGGAGCCAGTTGGGAGTTCTAGGAGAGAAATTTAGAGATGAAAACAATGATACCAAAGTGAGAAGTCCTTGCTAATGCCAGGAGACAACAGGTAGAAAAAGCTTTGCATTATCAGTGATAGAAAAAGGAGTAAGAGTGACAGAGCTAAAAAAATACAAGTGAAAATTTGAGTTGAGTAAGAGGCAGAGAAAAAAGAAGTAAGAGATTTAAGATCTAATATAATACATGACCCAATACAGTATCTCAGTCAAAAACTAAACAGAGCATGCTGAAATCAATGAGATTATTTAAGGAGGAAATATTGATTTTATTAGGAAGAGGAAAAAAAACAATTAGATTGTTTTCTATCTTCCTAAAAGAGTGAAAAGTCAAGTATGCTGAGATATAAAAAAAACACTGCAAACATGATTTTGTTTATTGGCTAACAGGTAAGTGATAACGCAAGATTATTACTAATAGATCAAAGCAGTTTGCTGTTTATGGAAAGCTTTTTGAGAAACAACCAGAGTTGTCCTGGGGATGAGAACCTGTTTTACACACTAAAATACCTTCTCTCATGTTCCTGAACAAGCCAACCTTCTTCAGAAACAGTCTTAATGAAGGACAATACTTTTCTAGCCAGCATGACAGGATTTCCAACTAATCCAGGGTATATATAATCTGTACTTCTGCAGCAGGACTTCCTCCCAAGCAAGGTAACTCAAAGCTTGTCTTAGTTCCTTTCTGAGTAGAACAGCCTTGCCCACAGCTGCTGTGTTGCTGGTAAAAGAAGAGCAGCATTTATTAACTGAATTGTTCATCTTTGATGGCATACTTTAAGGAAAAAATAGGACTGGGTCAAAACTTTACTGACAGTAGAAGCATACCAATTTTCACAGCAAAGAATGTTGAAGAGAAGAAAACAGTATCCTCCCAAGCATTAAAGATTTTTTTGTTTAAACATTTTCTTTGGGAGTTTCAAATACCTTTGGAATTCTGTCAGCTTAATCTAACCAAGCAGTGGATGCTTGCACAGGTACTGAATAAACACTGTGCTGGAGATAACTGCACGTTTTTAGTACCAGTAAGCACAAAGAATTAGAATTTCCAAGCTGAACAAATGTTAGTTTTCCAGTTGAGTGAATAAAACCTGATGTGCTTAATCCAAACTGATTAGGCAGTGCTTGAGCTTGTACTTTGTGTGACTTCTTTATTAAGGTGTTTCTGTTGGCAAATGTTTTAAATACCCACAAGTTTTTTTCTGAGATGCTGGATAATAATTGACATTTGCAAAGAAGGGAGAGAAGTCTAGGAAATCTAGGTAGGAAGCAGAACTTCCACTCTTCAAGAAAATTAGAAATTAAATGAGTTAGAAATGTAAACCCTCTGCAATCAAAAGGAAAGCAAGGTAGGCATCAAAGTTCAGTTTATGGATGTCACATTAGGGCGAAATCTCATCACAGTAAAGTACATTCCAAAATTAGCATCAATTTCAGGAAAGACAAACAGCTAGGATTCTCCTTTATATTGATGATACCTGCTTGAGCCATTGAGGAGCCTTTCGAGCTCAGTTTTTGATTTGTGTAAGTCAATAAGAATGGAACCCTGACAGTTCTCATGTGCAGGATCTAGTGCACCAGGTTCCATCTTTGACCGTACAGGCAGGATTTTGGAAGTCTCACAGCAGTAGATTAAATTCAGTTTTTTATGCTGCAGCCTAGAAGCTATTGTCACATTATGAGATTTTCTTCTCTTCAAATTTTGGCTATCTTAAAAACTTCACTATTATTTACCCTGAAACCTTCTAAAATTCAGACATATCATCCCAGTTCCACTCTTGCTGATCACTCTATAATATTAATATACATCTTGAGTTTATGTTTTTTGAAAAGCCCTGTAAAAAATTCACAGCTCTAAGTAAATAATATCTATAGTGGAATAGTCAATCCTTTAGGATGAGTGACTCAGTTTGCAGAATTTGTGTAGTAAACTTCAGAGGCTTTCACATAATATTAGCAAAACTTTAATTCATTATTCATAGCTTGAGGTATTCTGAATATTGTTATCAGTTCTGTTTTATGTTTGGACTGCAGTATAAATGGCAGGGATTTTTTGCCTTATGGAGTAGTTAGGTTTGAGAAGGACACTGAAGGTGGTTGAAAAAATGTCTGCATATGGTTTGAATCAGAAACAGCCATCTGAAGGGAGAGTAATAAGCAAATCAGCCAGCCAGCTAAACAACAGAATATAATTCCTGCTAAATCTTTGGCACAGAAGTGCTCTCCCAGTACCCCAAAGCATCTGGGAAATGAGTATGACATTCAAAGCCTGACAGATGGTGAGAGGATCCTGCATATACTCAGGCCATGCCAACTGAGGCTACCTGGTCTTTCATGGTCCGAATTACGCTTGAATGCAAAAGGAATTTTCAATCTTCTTAAAATTGAGACCATCTAGATGAAAACAATGTCTGGTTTTGCTGGTTTTGATGAGAAACAGAACAGGTTGGACTTTGGAACAGAACATTAGATGCTTCAGAGTGAAAATTGAAAGCTTCTCTCTGTGAACTGGAATGTTTTCTGATCCATACTCTTCCTTAAATGATCTCAGGTTGGCAACTCTGTTTTAGTGAGATATTAACTCTTTCTGAGACAGATTTTTAATGGAGGATTCTGCCAGTCCTATTTCTTCTGGAGAGCAAACCAAGGTCCCTTGGGGCAGGAAACAAATTTAAATGGTGTTCCAAGAAGTTTGGCTCCCTGGAACATGGTTGAATAGGGCAAACAATACATGTCTGTACTGAGCAGCCAAGCAGCCTTTCAGATGGCTGGCACTTCCACAAGATGGGCAGTCCTCACTGCAATATTAGTTTAAAATTGGCATAAAACATGTCACTTTCCCATTCTAAGGGACAAAGCTCGTATGAAACAGGAGGCTACACTACAAATGTAGCTATTTTGCTCCAAGTTTTTTCCGTTTTTTGAAAATTGTTTCCAACATTGATGTCTTCAGCATGGCAGTTTTCATGGTATTTTTTAACTTATATGAGTTGATGATTTTGCTTGGTTGGTTGGGGTTTTTGGATAACATTTTTTTTTTTCTGAATTTACTTGTTATGTGTATCAGCTTTCTACTTGGTCATGTTGGTGTAATTTTTCTTTGTCATAAGGCTTCCTAATAGTCAGTGTGCATTCACCCCGTGCCTCTTTAGGCACCTTTGGATAGACACCAGACTGCTTGAAAGGTTCTACCTCTCTTAGATGTTCCTTCCAGCTGTTTTTAAAAGAAAAATTCTTGGTCTTTTGTGTTTTTTGCTTTTGAAAGAAAATGCAATTGTGTAGATTTTTTGAATTTGTTTTCTTGTGTTTTCTTTGGTAGGTGTTTTTTTCTGTTTCATGGATAGTGAATTTAAGCATGTTAAGGCTGGTGCTACAATTCTTAAATTATAAAGATTTTAAACATGGTTCTGAGCACTACTCTGCAACAACTGAAGGGCATCTTCTGTTGTGGGATCCTTCACCACTCCCCCATGAACCATTTGTGGATTGTATGTCCAAAGATAGGACCAGAGTCAGAAGTGTGATATCCATTCCACAGACATGAAGTGTGTTCAAGTCCAGAGCTGGCCCTTGCAAACTTGATCAGTTGTCACTGTTGAGGCAGCAACTGAGACTTCTTTCAAAGAGCTGATCTGTCATTTACAGTCCATAAATGATGCAACTCCATGTTTATGGCAAAGAGCTTTGCTTCAAGTCATAGATACAAAAAAGAAAGACTTCAAATATTTCTTTAACCTTGAAAAAACAATCAGTGAGCACTTTTGGTTTCTATTCCCAACCCACCTTTGAAAGCTTGAGCATTTTACCAGCTCTGCATCAAAATCCCTGGTATGGATTGCTGTAAAAATCAGGCCACCTTCTGAAAATTATAAAGTCAACACTGAACATGAAAAATTTGTAAGTTAAGAAGCAAATGTTCCTCACCCATTATTATAATTTCTTATTGGTTATAATCTGAAAATATGGTACATTTCCCTTCTAGTGGGTGTACTTTTTATCTAAATTGCATTTACTTTCTTTATCAGAAAGTTAATGGAACTGTTACAACTTCTAACTAGCTCTGATTAAAGAGCTAGTTGTATTTTTCAGCACAAATTTGGGAACTAGAGGTGTCATCATGGCCAATGGCCTCACCTGAGCAAATTGTACTCAACATCCTCAGGTTTGCATCAATAGAGCTACTAAAAATTTTGATATTTGACTGATTCTGCCACAGTCAAGATTGTAGGCTGAATAGGACAATTAAATAGAATGAAAAATCATTGCTGATAACTCTCAACTAATATGAAGAGGTTGCAGGATGCAGAGATATTTGTTGTTTTATATTCCATGCAGAACAATGTCCTAAGTACTTAAGTACTTTCAGTAGTATTTTTCTACTTTCTTCTAGTACAATCCACTTTTAAGATTGGAAGAAAGTTACTTCAGTAATTTTGTAACAGAAAAAGTGCAAACTCAGAGTCAAGGGGACTAATATTAGTATGGCAGAATCTGAATAGTTTTGTTTGCATTCTACAGAAGAACTTAGTATTACAGCTTTTGCTATCCAGATGTGTTTCTAATGAACAAGAGTCTGGAGACCAGTCTCTCCTCTTAATTTTGTTTGTGTGGAGAAGCTTGAAATGAAATTACAGCCTGCTTTCTGTAGCTTGTAGGCCAACCTCCATTACCTTATATACTACCTAAGCTCAAGCCTGAAACAATAATTGAAACTCTGAAGCTGAAAATAAGTTTTACTGTGTAGCTGGTAGAACACATCCTGCTTATGAGCATTGTGCCTAATTTGCATTGTTTCATACCCTGTAATGGAAAGGAGTCCATAAGATTCTGGAATCTGGACCACAGTGTCTGCTTCCATTGTTGTAGAAGTCAGTCCTGTGGAGACAAATGCAGTTGTCATCTTTGCTTTAGTATTAAACAGTTCTCCATAATGACATTTCAGAGCTGCAGGCACAGTTTTGAGCTGTGACTGCAAATTGTTACTTGGCTGGCAAAAATCAGTAGGGAAGTGTTAGAGCCATTGTCTGAAGCTTATTTTTGAATGCCTTCCATCTAAAAGGCAAGATGCCAATTTCCTTTGAGTTCTTTTTTTTCTGGGTTTCCCTTGGCTTCCCTAATGGATAACTGTTTTCTGATGCTAACAAAAATCTTCAGCATGTCTCTGTTTTGAAGTTTTTACTCTCATTTAAGACATGGTCTAGGGTCTCCAGCAACACGGGAGTTTCACATACACAATTATATACGCTGTGGGAAGGGATCTGATTATTCTCACTGATGAATTTCTGATGAGGAAAGAAGAACTTATGCTAAATATCTCCGATTTAGCACATGCCTTTAACGTCTCATACCTGCAGCCACTATTGATATTTATCCAGACCTTGACATGACTGATCACAGTTCATTTTTGAATATTACTATTCATTTCTTCCTGAATGTTCACAGGGAGCAATAGTGCACAGCTGCCCCAGTGGGAGTAATTGACTTTAAGTATGAAGTTCACAAAAATATTTTGTCTGGCTCTTCTCTGTCTTCTCATCTTCTGTGCAGTATGTGCTTTCTTAGGCTAAAACTTTTGTAGTGCAATACTGCCCTAGGAAAGATCTGTGTCACGTTGTGAATACAGTCAGTTCTGATACTGGCAGAGCCCTCAGAATGATGTTACATCCATATACTAAATACTAATATAGCAATATGTTGATAGCTAGGAATATTTTTCCCCTACAATTTAGCCTAAATTTGTTCATAAAGGAACAAATAGTTTAGTGTATTATTTCAAATTTAGGTGAAGAAATACAGATATGTTTATATTTAGAACCTTTAGCTCTTTTAAGTAGGAAACACCTTTTCTTACTAATGCAGTCAGATTGTTTGATAAAGTTATCTTAGCTTCCTGGCTTTCACTTTCACCCTGCAGATATTATTAGGGTCAGTATCAATCTGTCAGCTTAACTGCTGTGTGCTAGTAGTGCTCAGTCTGATAAAATGTTAATGACTGACTTTTATAATAGCATCCAAGGACTTCAAACTGTCTTCTGCCAAAGATTACTTTACTAGTCAATCTGTCCTTCATCTCCTTTAACACCTGACAAGGAGTTAAAGACATCAATCAATTACAGAAATTACAGTGTAAGAACATGTGAACAGCCATTCCTTGTCTGAGCAGTGTAATTTATGTAATTATCAGCCTGTCCATGATACTGCCCAGCAGAAAAGGCCTGGAGAGGGATGAATGTGTTGAGTGAATTCTGTATTCAGTTTCCCTTAAGCAGTGGTTTAGAAACTGCATCCAGAACACTTCCAGCAATGATAATACTTTCCATTATTCTGATTCCTGAACCCTTTTCATTTATTTATTTAGTGCTCAATTCATATTGTAATGGATTCCCCATTGTAATGACTTGTCGAGTGAAAAGTGGTTCCTTGGTTTTTTTTCATTAAAATCTTCTGCCAGATCACCCATTTTACTTCCCTAGCCTGGAAAGCTATGAAGAGCAGCAGAACAGGATCTGAAGGATCCTATCCAGATCCCATTAGCAGAGGGACAGAAGGTCAAGGCACCAAGAACAGCCATGACTACCAGACTTCATGCACTGCAATATCACTTGCAAGTGTCAAGGCCCCTTTGTGCTAACAGTGGTACAGACTTCTGAGAGAGGGTACGATGCTGAGTTGAAACTCTAAACAGAAGAAGCTGTCAAAGTGGAATCATGAAAAAAACAGGGTTCTAATCTTTCTGTCTGTTGGAAAGAGCTAGAAAGTCACAATTATTGTTGCTGCTGCCTAGACAGTAGCTGGGAAATACCCTTGTTCACCATCCTTCCACTTTTACTCAACTTTCTTCAGCTACTTTACACATTTCCTGCTTGGATTCATATCAGGAAAAGAAGCAGAAGTTATGCAAAAGAGTAAAAATGTGAATAGTCAGCAGAGAAGTGATTCCCTTTTATGAACCTTATTGCACCAGAATGCCTGAGACAAGGGATGTTCAGAAACCACCTGCTGCTCCCTGCATAGGACCACAGTGCAGAACATGGACTCCAAGATGACTGCTATTCAGGGAAGCAAGCAGCTGCAATGGGCAGGAGAAAGTAGAGAAAGTTCCAGATGAAGTATTCCATTAAGATTTATAACTACAACAGCCTTATGCCCGCCCCTGTTACGTTGATGCTCCCTTGTATAACACTGCTGTCAATAAAAGTGCATTCAGACATTGAATACTAATTTGTGAAGCCAAGTAGGAAGCTGGGGTAAGATTTGAAGGAAATGTAAGAACAAGAATTTATCCCAGAATCTGCCGTTCTAAATTTGTAGCGTGACTGCAACAATGAATGTCTTAAAACCAAACCAGAAATAGTACATGTAGACAATGACAAGAGAAGGTAAGTACAGGCAATTCCATACTGATATTTCCCCAGAATATTCTCCTGGTAATCAAGAGTCTACACATCCCTTTAAGATTTTGATAATTTTTTTTTCTGTGGGTTGTACATTCCCTTTTTGAACCTGCATGACCTTTGTCTTCTATAGCCATAGGTTAAACAGCACAGTGATGAAGAAGTACCTCCTTCTGATACTTTTGAATCTAGCCCTTACCATCTTGCTGTTCTCTAGTTATTATACTGAAAACTTTACTAAAAATTCTTCCACATTTTACTCTTTATCTTTTAAACCACTACTATATTTCAGATTAAATGGTCTCAGTTTCAGATTGTGGAACCTTAGTTAATTAGTATTTTTCTGGTTTGGGCTCCCTACAATACTACTACCTGTCTTTTTTTTTTGATATCTCTTCCAATTCTACTTCTTTTGGGGAAGAGAGCTCACAGTTTTCACAATACCAATGAGTCAGGGAGTTATACAGTGGGATAATCCTGTTCTTATGACTGCTGGTGTTCTACAGTCTTTTTCTGACTGTTACAAATTATTCAGATTATGTTTTCATCAAACTATTTAGTAAATCCTCAACATTTTCATCCTGCCTTGAATTAGTCAGCCCGGAGCGAGAGTTTATATGTGAAGTTCAGGTTGTTTTTCCCCATAGGCATTTATCAAAGCTGAATTTCAACTGTCATTTCTTTGCCAAGCCACTCATTATCATAAGGCTTTTCTGGAACTGTCTCTCTTCATTGCCTTGAATAGTTTAGTGTCAGCACCATTCTTTGTCACCTCAGTATTCTTCCCCCTTTAATTCATTTATGAATACACTGAGGACCTCAGGTCCCAGCACAAAACCCTGTGGGACTCCACTGTCTTTTTGTTCTTTGGCTCTGTTTCTGATCTCCTAAACAGTTCTTTATCCATCCAAGGACATTCCCATGTTGTTTAGATTATTCAAGAATCTTTGGGTGAGGAACATTACTGAATGGCTTTTGAAAATACAAGTAGACCATATCAAAGGGATGCTCCTTGTCCACATTCTTAATTGCTTCTTCAGAGAAATTAAATAAATTTGCGAGGCACAAATTTTCTGTAAAAGAACCCACAAGAAACAAATAGTGTTGACTCTTCTCTATTCGTATTCATCCCCATGTCCATTAATTTTAATATGTAGGATAAATTCCACTAACAGTTCAGAGGGCTGGGAGGGTCATTGGTGAGGTCTTCCTTGGGTGTCTCTGAAACTTCTGGAAAATAATCAGTGTCCTGTTGGCCATCTCTTAGTACCAAAGCAGTTTTAGGTACAAGATGCAATATACCACAATTAGTGTCTCCCTTCTTCATCTTGAGTTACCTTGGTGCTTTAGGGTGAACAGAAGTTGATGATAGCTTATAATTAATTTCTTATGTCTTTTGCAAGTTTCTTACCATGATTTTTTTTTCTTCTTCTTCTTTTTGACTTGCCTTACTGTGCATTTTTTTCACTTAGCATGCTGTCACTGAAATTTTCTGAAGGGTGCTTTCACACTTTAAAAGCTGATTTTATTCTGCTTTCTTCTGACACTTTCTGATACTTTCTTTATGTGCAGTACTGCTTTGTCCTGAGAATCCAATAAATGGTGGCTATTCCAAGCTGTGGTTGGAAGCTGCTGGTAGAAGGAGTGGCTGTAGAGCAGAACAAAGTAAAAAGAAAGAAGTGAAGAAGAAGGGAATATATTTCTAGTGGCCAAGCATCTTGATGTGGCTCTATAGGACAGAAGGAAAATGTTACCTATGCTCCAGCAATGGAGTTTGGATAGACTCATGATATTGCTAAAAGGCATACAGGATGTTTACTGTAGAGTAGAAAATTGAACTCAGATCTTTAATGTCCAAGACTGTCACACAGACAAAGCACCAGATGGATCTCTCTTTCTCTTTTAATAAGTGCCATTGCTGGGAGGATCTTAGTCCTGTTAGCAAGTCAGCATTTTCCCTAGAACAGTGGCTTGAATAATATTACAAATGAACTATAAAGAAAGGAAAATAAAAACAGAGAGATCAGGACCAGTGGCTTTCAAGGAGCATGCTTCTTTTCTTAAACATTTGGCTGGCTGCTTCAAGAAGAAGCTGTGGGAAAAGAGGATTAAATAGGGGAAGTATAAGAGATGCAACTGGGATGTGTACAGCTTCCCTTGAGAAAGAAAACTGAAAAAATGTGTGGAAATATTTGGGAAGAAAAAGTGCTTTATTCTGCTAGCTTACAATGTCAAAGAAAAAAGGCTCATGTCAATATTTTTGTTTATTCTGAGGATTTCATTTTGCTAGATGCAAATAATAGAAAAACAGACATAGAATGAAGGGAACAAAATGTCAACACCCTCACCTAAAGAATTAATTTTATTGTAATGGAATTTAAGAACACTATTTCTGTATGTGAAATTATGGAGCATTATAAAAAAATCAACTAATGAAAAATGTTTACTGGGAGAAAAATGTTTACTGTTCTTCCCTATGGTTCTATGCATGGTTCTTACCTGTGGTAATGCCATCTGCTGATTAAAAAGTGGGGTGCAGAATTTGATACTTTTCTTCTACTCCTGCTTCAGGCTGTGATTAGTTTGTAACCTCTGGCATGTTACTTTGTATGTCTCAGCTGTAGAAATAATTGGAACTCATAATAAATGTGAAATATTTTTACTGTATATGTGCTTGTAACCATCTTACATTAGAGCATTGATGTCATAAGTCCTCAGCATGTTCAGATTTCAGTATATGTTCTGTATTTTTAGTTTCCTCTTTTTCTGTGATAAGTCTATATGAAGATAAGCTATCTGGACCCACTTTGACTTTTGTGGCCCATTTCCCCAGGGATTGGAAACTACCAATTACTATTTTGTATTCAAAGCAGTTTCTTATATACATTTCTGTTAATTTTGGCTTAAATACTATGGGTTGTATACTTTTAAAATAATTTAATTAAAAGTTTAAAAAAAGGACTTAGAGTTGTAGGCTATTATAAGTGTTTTGAAGTTATACACATTAAACATTTAGTTTTAATATAAAACATTTAAAAATGCCTCATACCCATTGTTCAGTTTTGGATCTACCTTGCCTTGGGCCCTGCTGAAGTGCAATGTAGGAATGGATAGGAAGTTAAGATACAGCTCTCAGATATACAGAATTGTCTTTAAACCCTTGCTGCTTGTGCCATCTCTGCCTCTGCATAAGACTCTTTGGAGGAGAAAGGAAGATGAAAGAGAAAAAAAGAAGGTAGTTCGGGTAATTTAAATAAATGCACTTTTGCACTGCAAATATGAATACCATTTTTAGTTGTTGCCATAACTTGAAAATAATTAGTCAGTTGAAAATAACATTTATTTTTTATTGAAGACAGCTGAGCTAGATATTTTTCTTTACAACTCAGATCTCAGAAGCACCTTTTTAAATAGAGTTTATTCCTGGTTTTTTTAGATTTATTGTGACATTCTATGTGCTACCAACTTTAGTGCAGAGAATTTGTAGTTACAATCCTCTTTAAAAGCTGCCAATTCTGAAGCCATCAGAAACAAAGAAAATAATTTTACAGTACCTGGCAACATAATGTATTCAGTTTAGCTTCCATAATTTTCTTACCCTGAAACTTTTAAACATGAAACATTTGTTAAATATGCCCCTGGCCTGAACAAAGTGATAAGGTAATACTGTGAAATGTTGGGACCTTCCAGGTTTTCCCAGATAAAATACAGGACCTTCACCTCTTTCAGTGTTCAGAATAGGACTCTCTTGAATCTATTCCAGAGATGTAAAAATAAATAAAAAATCAATACTTCCTGGAATATAGTACAAAGTTTGGAAGAGCAGCAGAGATAAGATAAGCTTCCCATGTGTGAAATCCTTTCACCTCTGTAAAGGCTTTCCTGTGTCATGAATTTCCAGTGAAAATAGTATCAAGAACTGATATACTGTCCTAAATGAAATGGAGTAGATGCCTCTTCTCATTTCACAAGCCCCTCTAATGGATTCTGCACACTGAAACCCAGACAATCTGGGACTTGGAAGAAGGAGAAGCACAGCTATGTGGCCTTGAAACTCTCTGAGGGTGCTGCTGCTTCTGGCTGACAGAGCACACTAGGATCTTACTTTTTCTTCAAAGCTCTGCACACCAGCCTCTTGGATTCAATAGACAGTGGACCTACTATAACATGGAAACATTTAAATGGAATAAAAGTGATAAAAGAGAGAAATTAAGACATAGAACAAAACACCGTACATAAAGGCTGTGAGTTTAAAAGTATTTTGCTGCTTTCTTTTTGGATGAGCTCCCAACAGAAAAAAAAAAAGCCAAAACAACCCCAACCTAATATTTAGTCTTGTCTTTAGCTATGTAACAGGAGAATGTGTTGCATCATTTGTCTGCTGCTTCCAGGTGCTTAAAAAAGCTCAGTGGTTGCTCTCACTTGAGTGCTGTCCAAATGTTAAAATCGGTTTCTAAAAAGCGTAGTTCATTCTAGAAGGCCATGCCCCATGGGACAAAAACCAAAGGACCCACTGCCCTACTTTGTTGCTATCATTGGCACTTCTCTCTCAGGTTTGTTGGCACAAATCTTTCTGAGACCATTTAATAAACTGGATCAAGGGCTGAAAAAAACACCCTTCTTTTCTGATGGGTTATTTTGAAGCAGGATCATTTCCTCTTTTCAGTTTAAAATGAGATACTACAAACAGTTGTGCCATCAGTGGTGAGGAGATACTATACCTCTTTCTAGCAGTGAGTGGTGGAGATGGAATACTTCAAACTTCATTAATTCTGGATGGAAAATTTATTCTGATCTAGGTCACCGGATCGCTGGTTAGATAAAGCTGTTTTACTACTGAAAGACCACAGAGGGCATATAGGCACTAATATCCTTCATGCATTGAGTTCAAAGCCTAGGAAATCTCCAGAGGGAAAGAACGTTTTATGATGTCTTCAGAAAAGCTGTGCATGTTTGTTAATAATTAAAAAAAACCTGAAAAGGCGCATAAATGGGGTCCTCCTCTAGAGACTTCACAGTACAATTTGGAAGAAGGTAGAAGGAATGCAATAATTAGAAAGAGAATTATAGAAAAAAATAGTTTTGAGATCAGATAATGGTAAACTGTATCAGGTTGTTGTATTCATAATCCATCAAAGAAGTCTGTTGTGGTTTAGGAATGGTATTTTCCCATTTAGCGCTTCCACAGAGATTCTCCAAACCAAGCTGCCACTCACCTGCTCACCCCCCCTTTCCCCTGGTCCTCTCTCCTTTGGGAGGCTGGAGAGGAGGATTGGAGGCACAAAAGGTAAAGATCACAGGTTGGGATAAGGACAATTTACTGGAAACAGCAATGAGATAAAAAAATGAACAGTAAGAGCAAAAATGCTAATAACAAAGTGTACAAGGCAGACAAAGGATTGACATGTGATTGCTTGGAATGGGTCTTACCCAACCCCTCCCTCTGCCCACTGCCCCTGCCCCTGGCAATGGTCTGTGAGAGAGTGAACAATACCAGTGCTTTGAAAAGAAGGTGTAAACACCAATCCAGGCTGTATGTTGATGACTATTGCTGCTGGTGGTGAATAAATATGCTGAAAATGTATGTATGCCTCATATTTCTAATTATGTTTGTTCTATTTCTGAAAATATCCAGCATTGTTCCAGGGCAGGGAGCAGGCCCGTTGGCAAGAAGGCATGGAGTAAGCTTTCAGTTCAGCTTCCTACACTGTACATGTTCTATGAATAAATAAAGCTTCACTGGTTTAGGCTGACAACTTTCATTGAGTGAATTTATTTGGGACTCGTCCTAGTGTTTGGACTTTGGTTTTTTTTAAGGTCTGTAGAACAGATTACGTTGAAGGGAAGCGTTATGAAACAGAGCCTGGACTTGTCTTTTGAGGCTTGGTCTTGCCCTCCTGATCTTCAATTCAATTAGCACAGCTGGGGTGTGGCACTAAGCAGATAATCCCCCCCTTCAGCAGCACAGCTGAATGCTGTTAATCTTTCAAATTGTCTTTAATTTAACACTCTTCTTGGTTAGCTTTGCATCTCCTTCATTAGTAACCAAGTACATCACTAGTGGAGGAAAAGAATAGTTTTCTTTCCTTAGCTGAGAGAATTAATCCTTGAGAAAAATGTGAAGCTGTGATGATGCTGATTCATGTACCACCTAAGGTATGACATGCAAGTAACTTGCTGGAATGTTTTTTTTAACTTTACTAGGCCTTTAAAGAACGTTAGTATCTAACTTAAATGACTGGTGGTTTAAGAATACTGAATGGGGTAAATTTTTAATCTGTTCTAGGTCTCATTTATGGTTTGGCTGTTGCTGCATGTGTATCAGCAGAAGGAGCTAGTCTGGTGTACTCATGTGTACCAGACAAGTTCCTCTTGCTTGCAGGCACACGTGCATCTGGAAAATGGCTCTAAACAATAAATGTAGAGTAGCTGTAGTTAAGTACAAACTGATCTGTAGTATTTGTTCTTTCTTGTTCCCCTTTGTCCTTTTCTTCTTTACCCTTTTCATATGTAGTATAGTATTTGAGCCAAATTTCAAGTACAGTGAGTATTCTGATGTATATCAGTGCTGATAATATGCTAAAAATTATGAATTATGTCTGTAAAGACATCCTGCTTGAATGTGTAAGCCAGTGTTTGGTGTTCAGTTTGACAGGTTCCTGGATGTACTCTGAGGACTAGTTATTCTTGAAGAATAGTTCATTACAGTCTGATTTTCCTCTGGTTTTTTTGTTTGTTTCCTTTCTTGTGCTGAAGCTAATCTCTGCTGAGGCAGGCTCAAAGTGACAGACTTGTCCAATGTTATAAATGGACTTTTAAGATGAAAGGTTCTTAGTCAGAAATTTCCTAGATCTGAGGTTTTTACCACAGCTGTTCTGCAAAACTTTGGTCTGATTTCCATGTACTATAAAGCATTTTTTTTATTCCTTCAGCTTTTTAAAAATATTCTCAGTATGAACAAACAAAATTCCTCTCCATGGTCTCTTACTTGCCTGAGTGGCATCATTAGCCTTAGACTCCATGACAGCTTAAACCTGCTGTTTATTTTATACTTTAGACTAAGGGACTAGGGTTATATTAAAATTTTCACCAAAAATGGAAGCAAGAACAGAAAATAATACAGATGCAAATGTAGCTAACCTTTCCATTGGAATTTCCTGATTTTGAAAGTGGTTTACCAGACTTGGATCAGATTTTGAAACATTTATGGCTCTGTATAACTTTGTATATACTTGGATAACATTAGTCATTAGATAAATGTCTGCAAGAACATAAGAGTGCGTTCACGATGGGTTTTTTCATTTAATTTTCTAGATTTTTCCTTAAGATAAAAGAAATGCTTGAAAATTCTTATAAAAGTACTCCAAGTAGGATTACCAAAGCTGAAGGAGGTCAGTAGATGGGAACTTCCCTGAGACTCATTAACCAATAGGAGACAAATAATACCGTGGGCAGATGGCACATGACTGTCCTGCTGTTCCCCTGCCCCTCCCTTATTTCTTGCCAAGCATTGGGTAGTGGGATAAGGGGGACTAAAAGTCCACAGGATGAATGCCACGAGGGGAGAGGAGGACTGGGGGCATTGAGAGTGTTAAATGGAAATATGTTGCTCCACAGGTTGGTGGTTGTATAGCATGGGAAGACAGAAAGCTCACTTTGGAGAACTCTCAGAGAGCTGGATTGCTATGAGAAAGATGAGTTGTCCTCACAAGAGCAAAAAGAACCTATCTTGTCTCAGATGGGCTGATCAATTTTCATCTTTTTTTGCTTTAGAAATTTTGGGAAAAATTAGCCCTTTTCCTATCTCCAAAAAGTAATTTCACTTGCAAAGACTGGATCACTTGAAGAAGCTGACTAAAATGGAAAGGTTTTACAATTATTTTGATTACATGCAGCAAAACATATATCACAGTCCTGACTTTTCCAGTGCTGCAAAATGTATTTTGTGACTTTCCTTTGTCTCAAGACTTCCTTTAGCCCAGTTCTTCCAAACACTGGAAGATCTCTCCCCTCTCACAGCAAGAGTTGTGTAGTAAGGTCCAGTCTCCTTTTCTTTACAGCTGCTGAAGCTGCTCTTTGGTGTGAGATCCTCAGATCTCAGAATGACCCTTTGGGCCTAATAGTAGCAGGTGTTAATTGGAACAATCTTTTGGCTGCTATGATGAACTCTGGGGACAAGCTGGGGTTTAAAAGCTGTATGTATGCCTGCCAGATCTGAATACTTAAAGCAGAAGGTTTGATGTTTCACATTTCAGGATTTGTCATCTTTCCCCCTTGTACTGATTTTTAAATGTACAAATGGAATTAACAGGGATTCTGGGCAGAAGCCATGGTATTCATTCACTTCAGGGTATTGCAGATAACAATAGAAATAAGAAATTGTTTATTTTTCTCCTTTGTTAAAGCTACTAAAAATAGTCATCATGTATTTAGAATCAGTCTGCATCTGTGTCTTTTTAGCATAGTTAGGATAAAATGGGATTCACTTGGGCACTTTTTCAAAGACATGACTTATTCTTCACTTGTCATGGTAGTTCACAGCCACTTAGAAAAAAAACTGTCCAAATTTCAGTATATTTCATCATACTCCCAGTACCTCCCTACTTGACTGTATTTTCTGCTCTTGAATAATGAGGACTTGGTACTTGAGTTTGGCCATCCAGCATTTTTGCTTTCTCATAGAGATAAAAAAGGGCTGTGTTTTATATTCCATCCAATAAAGATTGGGTTTTGACTTATTTTTGGATGCTGGCAGGAGATCTTCTGATGGAATGAACAGTATTTAAATATGCAATCTGGGCTTGCGTCTTCTACCTCTAAGCAAAACCGTTTAGACTAAATGTCACTGTGGAGCCTAACCTTTGTGGTAGGCCCTGAGATGACCAGTGCTGGAGACTCTTACACCCATAGGATTTCTATCAGCCTAGGAATCTGATAAGAATCTGGTTTTACTCTAAGGAACTGCTACATACACAGAGTAGTATTGAATATATTAATTTTCTATGAAAAAGGTTTTTAACAACTAAGCTAAATAAATCAGAAAAGTAAAGCTTGAATTTGTCAAAGGTTTGATAGTCAATAACTTTTCACCAGAGAGCTTTATGAAAATTTTTATGTTTGTGTATTTTGGGAGTCTTTGGGAGTTTTTTGAGCAAAACACAGAAAATGTTGATACCAACGATTACTTCTTGTGGAAATTTAATTTCAATGGCAAATTTTTTTAATGTTGTCATTTCTCTTTTAATCTGCATTTAGTGTAAGCATAAATTCACCAGTCTGGATGCTTTGTTTTGTTCCCCCTCAGATATAAATCACCAAATAAGAGCAAGAACTATTTTCTTCTACCATGTAGCGTTTGTCATTTTCCTGCTTTTTGAAAAAACAGCATTTCTCTATTGTATAGTTTAGGATAGGAATATCAGGCTTTACTGGAGACAACAGCACATTCAATACAGCATCAGAAAGAAAAAAAAAAAAAAAAGAGTAAATCTGCACAGTTTTAAAATTACTTCAATCTTGACCCTCCCCACCTTTTAAAATTTCTTTTCTGTCTGTTTACCATGTGTGCTAACTTTTCTGATGGAGTTTATATGGTTGAATGCTCTAAAGAAGATCTCACAATGAGCTGTAAGCCTTTTTCTAAGCCTTTGTAATGTCCACAACTTTTGATCCTGTCTTAGAAGAAGCAGTTGTGACCATTTGATGATAAATCATTTATTGGTATTCAAGGGTCCACTGGGCTTTGTTCCCACTCTTTCATCTTCAGAAACTTTCTGCACAGAAATATTTTTTCTCACTAGAAATTCAGTGCCTTTGGTGGCATTTTAATTTTATTCTTTCTTTTTGTTTTTTACCCCCCTTGTAACAAATATGTTGCTGAGTTGATGTGGTAGATTGCAGGGACAGAGAGTTAAAAATGCTTAATGCTGTGTGGATTTGCAGGCTCTGATCTGTTAAGCAGGCAGCAATGACTTTACTGTCACTGGGGTTACAAAATCTTGGCGTCAAGCTACCAGAGAGACTTTGCCCATCCCACCCTGTCCCCTATTTCCAAGGTGAACTTTGGTTTGCAGCATTTGATTACCTCATAACTACAGAACAAAACCAGCCTTTCAACCATTGCACCATTTATATTTGTTTAATTGTGTTAAGTTAGCATACTTTTTTTAAATTTTGCTTTCAATGTGTATTATGAACTCATGATTCTCATAAATCCTGAGACATTCCGAAAGTAATATCCCCAGGGGACAGTGGTGGCCTATGATTTATGATCAATTTTCATGGGTCATGTTCTTGCCAGGCTTGAGGTGGTCATTTCTGCAGACTTGTGTTGAAGACCACTGTGAGCTGGGGCCATGGGTAAGAATAAACAGATCTGATCAGCACAGAGACTGGAGACTGGTCTCCCTTTCATTCCCCCTTCACTGCTGCTGTGTTAAGAGGAGTAGGGGAAGCAGTCAGGTATCTCTGGCATAGGATGCTCTCTGTGCACACCTCCCTCCCATGTTGGATGTTTTCCTGCCTCACGCTTTATACCAACCTTACACACGGAGATTGCAGCAGGGGAGAGGGAGAAGGGAACCTGACCTTGGTGTGTTGCAGCAAGTCCTGACCAACATGGGGCTTTGGTGAAGCAGCTGGTATAGATTAGAAGAGCCCTTGGATTGCTTTCATCTATGGAAGGGCAGGGCTGGTGAAAAACTGCCCCCGGGATAGGAGAAATGCATCGGCTTTTCATGGATCTCATCCTCAGCCTCCTCCTTAGTTACATCTAATGAACAATGGTACAGCTGGGAATGTGGCCACACACAGCTTGGAGAGTTTCTTTTTGTAACTAGATCTTGGGAAAGATTTCCCTTCAATAGAGAATTTCATGGATTTCCTTTGTGCGAGTTGAGAAAATAAACAAACAAACCACGTCCAGCAGTTGGAATGTTTGGGAAACCATGAAATGAATTTGATTTCCCCGTCTGATGGTATACCAGGGGCACTGATTGTAGCAGATGCCCTAATGGAATCTGAGTACATTTAGGTGTGGTTCTTCCAGTCAAGTGTCAAGTATCTGGAATGAAAATATATATACTAAGTATGTGATGTTATTTCTATATATTTTTAATTTTAAGGCCTACATTTATGTATGTAAAATATTTCTTGAATTACTAGGAATTTGGCCACCAGAGCTAACTTAGTGGTTCCTGGCACCTGTTTTTAGCAGATTACCAACTGTTTACCATTTATTGTCCACAGTAACTGCAACTGCTCAGACCCCAGTATGTTTCCCACAGCTTTTCTGAACTGGCTGAGCCAGTTCTGCAATACTGAAGTGGCACTAACAAATGTTGTTACTTGATTATTACACCTTGTTCAGGCATAGCAGGTTTGCATATTTGTATTTCTTTTACTGTATTAGCAAGAATTTATTTATTTTTGTCCATCCCTGAAGTTTCCTTCTTTAGAATGAGTTTGCCAGTTGGTCTGGTAATAAAAATGTAGCATTTTCTTTAGCACGTATAGTGTAGAATTGCATGCTACCACTCCTAGGTGTGACAAAATACTTACGTCCACAAAAGATGCACAAAAGAACAAACACAATGTGTTGAATATTTACTAAATATGAATAGTGACAAATATCACTCCATCTTTTGCTGTCATGAAGGTTATTCTAGTCTAATAAAGTGCCCTTCAGTAAAGAGAGAAAAATAGAGGAAGACAGAGATTTGGGTATGTGTAGAGAAGTTAAATGCAACAATTCATGGGATTAACTCAGTTTTGCCCTGAGGCCCTTCAGCTTTTTATGTTACATTTTTTCCCTCTTTCCAACTGGCACACAGGGATTTTATGTAACCTATCAATAATCAGCAGTATAGGGCTATGGAGCAGAAACGCTTAAAGAAAGTCACAGTATGGATGCATTTGAAAAGAGGAAGGACACAAAGAGGATGAGGTTTCATGAGAAGGACCACAAGCCAAAAGGGGGTACAGCAAACACATGTGCTTATTTTTGAAGTTCACAGAACAGAACATCTCTGAAAAGCATCAGAAACACTCCAGAGACAAGAGACTGGGTGGTACCATGCAGGTGATAGTAGGGAGTGAAATGTAGTATTGCTTCTTTCAGCATCCATATCCCATTGGGTCAGCTTAAATAGCTAGTGTAATTTTAAGTAAGGGCATATGAGCACATCACAGATGGCTGAATGCCAGTGCAGAGCTATATTACCTTTTCCTGTTCATGTATACCCAGGTCTGGTCACATCTCTTTCCAGAGTGAAAAAACCAGCCAGAAACAACAACATTGTCTTGTAAGGCCTTTGCAGGATGTCTGAAAGAATTTCCAGATATGATTTGACCTTCATCTGTTTCCCATGGCTTGGTATAAAGCATGATTTTCCAATGCTTTCTCATATTAATTTGCAGTCAGGCCAGTGAGAAGATTACACGTTCAACCTCCTGCTTTAAAATTATTATTTTTTAATGTTTGGAAGGTGAGGTAATGTGGAGAACTGAAGTTGAGAACTTTCCTCAGAAGCTTGCAAGTCATACTGGATACGAAGATCACATTGTGTAAATGAAATACTGGCTTCAGGGTTGACTAGGGAGTACCAGACAACATAGAAGGGTTAGGATGTATATTTGCAAACGTGTGCATATATACTAGCACCAAGCATGAACTTCGGTGACACAAGTAATTTTAGATCCTAATTTATCTCTACTGCAGTTCAGTGTTATCTAGTCTTAAAGGTGTTGTTGGGAAAATTCAATCACCACTGTGGTTTAAAATTCTCATACACATAGTGAAAACGAATCCTGTATCTATAGATAGCCCCAAATAAATCATATGTGCTGTAATGCATTCTTTTGCTGACTTACTAGTTTTCTGATTGGTTTTGAATGGCTGAGGAGTCCCTTTCTAATTTCATGATAGATTTCATGATAGAGAGGGTAGCCTCTCCCTGATGTTTCCACTGTGGTCTATGACCATGTTAGAGCTGTTTTAAAGTAGCTGATCTACAAGAAGATGTACTGATGCCCAAACTGAGGCCTTTAATAAAGACTAAGTGGGACTGCACTGATGTTTTAGAAGTTAATGTCGCACCTGAAAGAAAAGCTGAAGGAGAGGACCCTCACAAGGGGGTCTGCTCTTGCTGTTCTTTATACTTGAGCAGCACAAACTCACTGAAGTATGCAGTATGTCTCCTCCATGGTTCTTACAGAGACTGAAACACCAATCACCGCTTCCTAAATTATGTCCAAGTTGCAGCCACTCTCCTGTTTTCTCCTCCTGTGATTTAACCTTGTGGACTGCATCTACTTCTCCAGTGTGAAGCTGTTGAAGGTTTGAGGCAAAATCCTTTAAAATGAGTGTGAGTCGTTCTTCTGGCTCTTATCAGGCTTCCTGTTCTTTGGTGTTATGGTAACGTATGACCCTCAGTTGACTTGTAATTTTACACTTGAGGAACAAAACGAGTGATAGAATGAAGCTGATGTTTCATTCCAGTAATAAGCTGACTGAATTGGGGAGGATTTACTGCAGCTGGCCAGAGCTAATGGCTGTGAGTATTGTGGTGGCTGAGAGTTCCCTCTCATGTGCGTGGAAATTCTGAGGAAAAACTGACTCCACCAAGACCAAAACATATTTACTAGTGGGAATTAAAGGGACCATGTGATGCAAGGATGTCTGTCTCTGGGCTAGGAATGCTTACAGACGAGAGATGAGGAGCCAACTTATTGGAAGTTTGGGCCAGGACACACAAGCTGCTGCTGAAAGGGCCTGTCTACAGTTGTCTTCTGCACATTCAAACAGGGGATCTCCTCTAAGAGAGAGGTTTTTTTCTCCATTACATTTTCCCATTGCTGGTCTTCAAAATCTTTGATTAGGTGAGCAAAATGGGGACCTCCTTATGTGTGATGATCAGTTTAATCCTTTCTGAAATGGATTCAGTGTTGGGAATTCCCACTGAAGACTCCCTAGAGTGTGAGTGCTGTGTCCTTCTTCCAGAGTGCTGTGATCCCTTTATTTGTATAGAAGGCTGGAGTAACTTAAAAGCTGCCTTTAGGCTTAATAAAACAACATCAAATATGTAAACTTCGGGTCTTCAACTTCATCCACTGTAGGTTCTTTATAATCAACAGTGATTATACAGCAGTGTGTGTTTTTTTTTCCCTACAGGTGAAAATGTTAACTATGCTGAGGCTGTAGACTTTCCTTGTAGATTTTGAGGTAAATTAATATGTGGACATGTATGTCCATGTATATTTATGTTGCAGTGTCACCTAGTAGTGACAGATCTTTTTGTGAGATACACAATGGAGGAAGCCTCAGTGTTTGCATATTTACAAGTCCCTTAATTATTTTTGTGTTTATTGTAGCTTTGCTTTTTTCCTGTCTCAGATTGAAAAGTAGAGTAGTAAAATTGAAACATCACTCTATCTGGTTTTTAGTGAGGGATGGAGAAGTAAGAGACAGAAAGGCACATGAATGCACACACATAAGCATATAGGGATGAATATCCATATACCTTGACAGACAAATACATTGGATGTGTAAGAATTTAAGAACACCAAATATTCTGTAAAGCATGTCTGTTCTCCATGCAATACTATATCTAGGCGGCACATCAATACTTAAGTATAGAAATCTCCTCTAGGTGACTTGCTGCTCCTTTGGTACTTTTACATAAGCAGGTAGCTCCAGTAGTTGAGGATATGCTTCATTAATGAATAGATATTGTTTTTTTTCACTGCCTGAATCTGAGACAAATGAACATTTGGATGAGGACAGCTTGCATGATTCAGATAACATTCTGAAATGCTACTTTGATTTCTGAATTTTAGCTTTCATTGAAAGTGGTATTATGTTATAGTTCTTTCCCATCCTCAGAATTTCCCATAAACAAGAATCTTGCTTAAAATCAAATTCAACTCTCATAAACTCCAGGGATTAATTTGGCTCATTATGCTATGGACAATTACTGTTATATGGATTTTTAATCTGGTTTCTTCCTCTACAATTTTTTTCAGGTAGGACTTTGTTCTTGGGCACACTGTCTTTAGTATTCTATTGTTATAATTCAGCTGTAGTTACCCTTGGCTGCTTTTCTTTCTGATTCTCACGTATTTAATTCAGAAAAAAATATATTTGGTATAGTATGATGAATTTTGTCACTAGACCTATTAGACATTAACTCACGTGTGCTAATAATGCTGTGGAGTAATTTTTAAAAATTGCTACATGCTATATAAAAATTAACTTCCGAGGTAAGTAAAAAACCAATCTCTATCGTTACATAACCCTGGATACATTTTTTTTTAGAAAGCTCAGAAAGAAATCAGACTTGTGCCTCTATTTAGAGCTCATTAGCAGTTCATATTTAATTCTACCCATGTGGTTCTTCCTTGGTTTTATATTTAACATTAATGCTTTAATTGCCAATAGCTGAACAACAAAGAGCTACTACAGTCTGAGTATTCTCATTAGAATTTCTCTGCTATGCAGTATTCTATTAATTTTAAACTTGAAAGAAGGAAACAAATTAGTGTGGGGAAGTAGCACGCTTCTTTGATTGTAGTAAGGTAATTCCTTCCTTTTCACAGAAAATCTTCTGACTGACAGACCTACTAAAGAAACAAATGCCTCTATCAAAGTCATCCTTAGGATTCTGTGTTTTCCTCAGTTGTTACCAGTTGTGAAGAAAAGTAATTTAGACAGATTGAGTTGGCACTTGTTCTATCAGGGCAGAATTTGGTTTTTAATTTTGGGCAAGGACCCTATGTTGGAGAGATAATTAGAGTGAACATTCTGTCATCCCAGTGGAACTGTCTTTCACATTGTCTTGTGGAATGGTGTTACTTCAGTTTTTTATAGAATATACTTGGAAATAACAAGTATATTTTGTTCCCATTTTGCTGGTAATGGCTGCAGAATTGATATGCACTGTGCTTTTTCACAGAACTATTTACTTTTCTTTTGTCATTGACCTCATCTTGAAAACAAAATTATTTTTACACTGAGAGTGAATAGAAAGTTTAACAGTTTCAAAAAACCAGCATTTCATTTTATGTTTGATACTTCTTGCTTAGTCCATTCTGTGTAATTTTTTCCCCCACATCCTCAGCAAATATGCAGCATATCTTCTACACGAGAGCTTTTTCTTGAGACTGAATGTATTTTTTCTTTCTTTTTTTTTTTTTTTTGGTATTTTTCACTCCCCACTGAGAAGGGATATTTACAGCGCAGAAGTAGCTAGTACAGAAGGGCAAAGTCTGCCTCCCAAGATATCAGTGACCTGGGAATAGCATGGTCTAAGAATATTTTTATGGCTTCAACCTTCCTCTAAAGATAGAACACTTTCCCTATCAGTTGGAGGGATTGAGTAGCTGCATCTGCTCCTGATCATGCAGGTGGTAATGGCCCTGCCATTGCGTAGCATTTTCTCCTTTCCTTTGCTTTAATTTTCCAATTCTGCTTGTCACTGCTTGAAACAAAAGGCATTTAATGATGTGATGCAACTTGAAGTACGCAAGGGACACCTGTCTCTGGTTTGATCTTTCTGCAGTATCTCATAATGGAAAACATAGGCAGTTCATTACAAAATCTAAATTGATGCTTTATCTGTAAATATGCTGGGAGGATATATGAAGCTGAACAAGGAAATGAGAATCTTTATGAAATACCATCTAGAGATTTCTGGCCTCTTTGGATTCTCTAAATGCTGTATAAGCACCATCAGTGGCAGACCGGGAAGTGGATTGCAGTCAGTGTGCGGATACAAGCCCACAGGAGCGTGCAGGTCAGTGTGTTGGTGCTCCTGAGCATGCAGATGCTGTGTCACTGAGCTGCTGAACCCCAGCTCCACTCAGGGCTTTGTTCTCTTTGGAACTGCTAGGTCAGTAATGTGCACCTATTTAGGGGTTGTATATTGTGCTAGATATACTGAGGGGAATAGAGGGAAAAGCATACCTGAATTTACATCAGCCTGGAATCAAATGGAAATGCTTCTGGAACTGAACTGTGGCACTAAATATGAGAAGACAACTTCAGCTTTTCAGCACAGATTCTATGTAACCACACTGAAAGCAATTGCATTAGATTTGCAAGAAAGGACTCAAGTAAAAAGCTGGGTTGTTATTATTTAAAAATGTTCAGAGAGCAGGTCTGTAATATCACTTACCTACCATGCTCAAATCTTTTCTCTAAAGCGAAAATTATTTTAATGGTGAAATATGATAGTCCTTTCATAATTTATACTCTGAACCTGGCTCATATCCGTGCCTAATATGTTTTTCAGTGTAATAGAGAAAGTTAAACTTGGCTTAAAGTACTTACAGAAGACCAAAAAGTGAAAATAAACAACAGAGAAGGCAGTTTTATAACTCTTTATACTTAGGTTTTTTTTCCAAGCTAACATTAATTATTGGAATTCAGACTCAGTGGCTATTTAATGCAGTCTGATACTTTTAATTTCAGTATTTGTCAAACTCACACTGCAGACTTGTGGCATAATTTCACTTCTTCATAATTAAATTGATTCTGAAACCTTTTAACATCAAATATAGTTCTGCTGTTTATCCTCATCTTCCAAAGAAAAGCAATATGGTACTCCCTTCCTCCCTCACGTATGTACTAGAGAAGATGTGACCATCAGTGCTGGAAGGCATCCTATAGCAAACACAGTTGCTGTTGCCTTTTCAGGGACCACCTAAGGAGCTGGATAAGTTTGCAGCAGTGAGATTTATGTGTCAGGAAGGTTTGCCTAAAACAATCAGTGAAAATCTCCAAAGTAAGTTAAAGCTGGGGAAATTCTCACATGTGAGGGCACTTAGTCTACCCTGGTTTTCTGTGTACCTTCAGGGAGCAAACCCGGGAAAGGTTTAGCATGGCAACAAAACATCCCAAAGAGCTATTTGCTTTTCTTTAGTCTCCACAAGAAAAGAAGACAAGAGAGGTCCCACCCTTAAACAAGATTGAGAGCCAGACCTCATTTTGAAGATTATTTGGCAAAAGAAACACAGACAAGAAAGTTTCCCGCAGCTAGTTCATTTGAATGGTGACCTTTATCTTTCTCCAAGTGAAACTGAAAACTCTTCCTACGCTGCATGACCTCCAGTGAGATTAATCAGTTGCATCATGATGAGATGATGTTATATATCATCTGTTTCTACTGTGTCCTTTTCCCATATGTGGGTTCCATGTTAAGAAATTTTCTTCTTTATCTCTCTGCCTCCCATCTCTCCCATTTTTACTCCTTCTTAATACCTTTTTTTTTTTTCACTATACCTTATCTGTCCTCTCCCTTCCCAGAAGTATGACAGTGAGAAGAACACTATAGGCACAAGAAAGGAATTAATACTCTTTTAGTTTTGGACCAATTTCATAATCTTTTGCAGTTTAATGAGTTACCTCTGTTGCAGGGGACCTCTGTGATAACTTTGCCAAAATTGCAACTGTTATAATGGACTCCAAATTAAATGAACTTCAAAACTGGCACAGAAAGCATAGTTTTACATGTGTTCCTCCTAGGAATGGATCAGAGCAGGATTTTTTAGTTGCAGTTGGTTAGAATGTTGGCTAGGAAAACATTAACTGTCCATTAAGAATGAATAAACTTTTAGTATGAAATAGCATGCCAAATTCAAGTCTGAAATGTGATCTTTTTCCTGCATTCTCTCTCTTAATCTAGATTTTTAGTCAATTCTTATTTCCAGTAGCTGTTTCCCTTGGAAAACATTGTGCTTGCAAAAGCTCTATTTGTGTAAAGAGCTCTGATTTCAGCTATTATTTCTGATAGTTGACTAGGATATAAAATTCTACACGTTAAACATACCATGTTGAATGCAAGCACAGCACATATAATTTGAAAACAAGTATTAAAAGATACAACTTGTGGGAAATATTGAAACTGATACTTACTGGTAATATCATTGTGATTAACTAGTAATACCTTTGTGATGTCCTTTGTGATCCCTCTTAAAGGGATGTTAAGAGTGTAAGGACCTTTATTGCACGCTGGCTCTTCTTTACTGACAAAACTGCTTTCTGTTCAATTGGGTTTTTTTTCTTAATTGTCATTTTGATATATTTTCTTGCAGATCAGGTCCTTTTTTGCTCATCATGTGAAGGCCTATACATCCTCTGCCTTCGCAACCACTGTTACAGAATCTGCCCTCTAGTTATGACAAATTTCTTAATCTAGTTCTGGGAAGGTGGGGGAGAGAGATTTCTTACCTGAATCAACAATGCTTTTCACTAGATTGACACAAGAAAGACCAGGACAGTGGGTGAGCACACTTACTTCCTTACCCTTGCTGGACAAGGGCTGTCCATCTGCTTGCATAGTGCACAGTCCAGTAAAGCCCTAATTCCAAGGGAGTCTTTTTGGCACTAAGATGAGTGGTTAACAGTAAATCTGCCATAGAGCATGATGCAGCCTTGGTAGTGAGACAAACAAATAGAAAAGGTCTCTTCAGTCTCAGGTTTATATGCTGCAGATTTAAGCTGAATTCAACTCTGAACCATGATGTCCAAGCAGGAATCTTTCACCAGATCAAAAGATTGGTGCATCACAAACAAGCCATGTGGAACTGAAGTTAGTGTATAGAAAAATTATTTTCTAAGGATTGGAAAGAATCCTGAGAAACTTTGAGGTAGATAGAGAGATTTAAATTATAGATAAGGTAACAGCAAAAAACCTGCTTTCATGTTTTCTTTAGTTGAGAAGTTTGTGTCTGCTAGGGTCCTTCAAAATGTTTAATGATGGCCAAGAGCACAGAGAGTGCTGTGCATCATGATGAGATTTATAGGAAAATGGGATCTCAGCGCAGGTGCCAGCTGGAAAAACCTCAAGAGCTCCAAATAACTGCCGTCACAAGTACCCTTAAAATGCAAGGTGAACTCATTGATCAGAGGCTTCTAGTAGCCTTTAGATTCACTCTTCCTGGTGCTGTAAGAATTTGTTATAATCATTTTTGAAAGGAAGCTGTTTAAAAGCTGTTTCTCCTGTGAAAATATTTGGTCACTTCCAAGGCTCTGTAGTCGACAGCACAAATGGGTGGAGGGGCTGGGGCCCCACTTTCTGCAATACTTTGTGGACAGAAGAGGAGAAATATCTCACAGACTGATTTAATCCTTTTTATATCTTTCTTGTCCCCTCAGGAATACACTCACATGCACAGAGAACTGAGTACAGAGCTCTAATGGGACACAAGTTGGTTTCAAGACATATAGGGAATGAAAACCTATATAAGGGAATACATTTTGACCTTTTTCATACCCATTTCCAAGATAGCATCTCTCCTGATGAGCAGTGGTGTTAATGTTTCTTATGCTATTTTGTTGTTTTTTCAGGACATGCTCTTATTTATGGTGTGAATACTTATAGTTTAGCAGCAGAGAGGTAGCAGCCTCAGTGTGACACAGCTTTACTCTCACAAAGGCAGAAATGCTGAATCTTGCTATTCAAAAGCTGTAAAATGAAAATTGCTTAATGTAGAAGTAGCAGTGCTATCAACCTTAGCTGTGCTTTTATTAATATATGTGCACCTCCTTTTGGCAGAGATTACACTGCATTTAAAAACTGCTGCAGATGCTTTTTGGGGGATCTAAGCATGTCCATGTGGGTGGTGGGGTTTTTTTTCAAACAGCAGCAGGAGATTCCAATCATGCTGCAGATTTCACTCTTGAAAGAATTCACAAAGGTCCCATCCTTAGTCTGCTGAAAAGCTATAAAAAGATAGGCTTAACTGGTCTTGTGTTGGGGAATATATAAAAGGATTTCCATCTAGCAAGCAAACAAAGGTACATTTGAATGAAAAGAAAATTCACATCTAAGGAAGAACTGGAAAAAATAGTATTTTTCATCTCTTTAAATTAGACCTTGGATGAGAGCCTGAAAATTGAGTCTCTAGAAGGATTAGGAAGTAAACATCTTCACTTTTCAGTCTATTACAAGATTATATCAGAGCTGCTGATGAGTTGTTAAGGTGATGAAATACCTAAAGCTCAAGGCACCAAACTTCTGCTGATGACTGTACTTGGTAGCTGTTAATCTAGCTTCTTATTGCAGATTTTAAAAAATGAAGTGTTCTGACTTAATCCTCTCTCCTTGAAACCAGTGGTTCAGAGATTTATATAGTTTACCTCTCTCAATAGCTCAGTATCATCTTTCCATCTTCATGTGTCCACTTGTCTGTGACAAACACATGAATAAAGAATTAACGCTCTCTCTCTTCACCCACCCCACTCAGTACAGTTTTGCATCTTACTCAATAACAACAATTGTGAAATTTCAAACAATGATGCATCAAGTTCATTCTGAATGCCTGAGGCTTCACAGAAAGGCAGCAGCCATGTCACATCTCTGTGCCTTTAGTCCACAGTTCAGTATTGTGGCTTTGAAACGCAGAACTGGATTTCATCTTTGGTCTTTGGTGATCTGCTGAAATAATGATGCATAAATGTTGTTAACCCTCTAGTAATGGGTAGAATTATAAAAGCTGAATGCATGAGTGTTTTCTTCCAAGACTTCACAGCAATCTATCTCAGATATTTTCCAATATGTGCTTGAGAAAACATATTGAAAAATTGGATGTGTTATCTGTTGGGAAAAGTTTCTCCTTTGCAATCCCTTACTATTTCATACACAGTTTTCAGAAAGGACATTTATAAATTAACATTTTCACAGAGAGAAAGGAGTAAGAGATAGGGCAAGGTGAGAATAATTTTAATTTAGATTTCTTGATAGACACCTCAGAAAACTCACATTCCTCACAATAGCACAATACTGCTGCTTCTATCCAATTCATGTTCACATGCCTCAGATTTTGTGTAGGAAGAGGCAAAGATGGGCCATAATAAGGCCTTGTGCATGTGGCAGTTGCACTGACTGGGCAGAAGAATGGGTGGGAGACAGGACTCAACTCTATTTGAACACTTGCTTTGGGAACTTATTCCATCAGGCACCCAATCTGAGCACCAACCTGTGACCTGTTCAGACTGCCTATAGAAGTTTAGTAGATCCTCTTGATCTTCTTTCACATGAAGGCTGTTCCAGTTTTATACCCCATCTTTAATATTTTTGTTTCTATTTTATGTAAATCAGAATGCCTTCATTGTTCAAGAGTGCACTTCATCTGGTTCTAAATCCTGAAAATCTCATTATATGGTTTAGCCTTAACCCCCATAGATACTATTTAAATTGAGACAATTCATCACTAAATTCTTTCCAACTCTTGGTGAGACATGGAATTTCTGGCTTCTGAGCAAGCTGACAAATCAGAACCACAGAAATATCCTGATGTGGAAGGGACAAAGATCATTGAGCCCAACTCCTGGACCTGCACAAAACAGCCCCAAGACTCACACCATGTGCCCAAGAGCCCTGTCAAAATGCTTCTTGAGCCCTGTCAGGCTTGGTGCTGTGATCACTTTCCCTGGGGAGCCTGTTCCAGTGCCCAACCACCCTCTAGGTAAAGAACCTTTTCCTAATATCCAACCTAAACCTCCCCTGACTCATTCTCTTGAGTTCTGCCACTGGTCAGCAGAGAGGAGAGATCAGCGCTGCCCCTCCGCTTCCCTCAGGAGAAGCTGTAGACTGCAATAATGTCTCCCCTCTGTCTCATCTTCTCCATGCTGAGCAAGAGGATAGAAGGGAAGTATCTTTTCCCTGTGTTAAATTTCTTGAATTCTGTTCCCTTAATGCTTTTTTTTTTTAATTCAAAGCAGTGCAGGATTGAGAATCAACACACTTTACCTTTAGTGATCTTAATGGTACTAGAGCCACATGTTGGAAAGATTTCCTGGAAATTTCTGTCCCTCAGATATTTTCTCTCCCTGACAGTTTGCCAAATCCAGACACAACATAAAAAGAGTGACTGGGGATGAAACTCTTTTCCTTTTGGCTTCTTATGTGGCCATATGACCCAGTAAGAATTGAACAGCAGATAAATGGTGCTAATACACGTTTAGAAATGTGCATGGGTAGCACAAACCGAATCAGCATTTTTAGCACTTACTGAGACTCTCCTGAGTCACAGGAGCAATGGAAACTTACAGGAAAGCACTGTGGGAGAAAAGAAAGCTGGTGAGAGAGTAATAATAAAAGATCTATGACACCTGTTTAATGTAGAAGCAGTCGCAATAACACAGTTTTATGCAACTGCTTCATCTTCATCTTTTCCTTTGACATCTTTGTTTCTTTCTTCCCATTGTCCTAACCCAAAAAACACACACTTTTATAGGGAAGTTTGTTTTGTTTCTGCCTTTCAGTTCTTTTATTAATGATATTTAGGGAAACTGTTCATCTCACACATTCTCTGTAGGCTTGCTTCTCCTTTATGTGTCCAGCCAGATGTGAGATGAAATTAGTTTTCATGGATTGTAAAGCACTTTTAGAGCTAAATTTGGGGCTGGGAAGGAGTGTGGTGTTTATGCAATGTAAACAAGCAATAGAAATCAGCAAGGCAGAAAGGATGATTGGGAAGTTGGACACGTGTCTAAACTGGCAGCCTAGGAGACCATTTAGGGTGAGAGTGAAGTATGCAACAGCTGCTGGTTGTGGCAAAGGAGGCTTGGATGTATGTAGTGAGGCAAAAAATGCTAGTGATAATTTCATTAGAGATTTGTTGAACGGTGGTAAAGGAGAAAATATTTTCAAAGTATCTGGAGAAGCAGACCACCCTGTTCTCACATGGTGTGAGCTGGAAAGGCACCAGTTTGTGTCAGTGGATCTGCCCTAATCTGAGCATTAGCTGACAGTCCAGATCTCTGCCTCACCGTAAGCTCTCCCTGCTAGAAGCACACAGTGCTCCAGGCAAAAAATGGGATGCTGAAATCAGAAAAAAATGGCACAATCAGAGCTCTGGCACGTGAGAAGCTGCACGTCTGTGGAATTTTCAGCTGGTTTGTAATAGTGTTTCAGGACTGGCACACTAACAGGTTTAAATGTGTTTTAATCCGCTTACGTAATTTAAGCACCTCTGGGAGTGATGAGCATTCATTAAATTATTTGTTATGGTGGGAGTTCTATCATATTGAGCCAGATGCTGCTTTCCATGAGATACGGTATTGTGTCTGGTCCAAACTAAGCTGAATAACTCCATCAAATTCGATTAGGCTATAAAATAGGTCTCTGCTATGTATTAAAAAGCACCAGAGCACATCCTTGGTTCTTCTAAGCACCTGAAAAGTAACTTTATCAGCCATGCTACAGCTGACAGTTTTTTCCCTTCCTTTGATATTATTTTTGACTCTTTCTACATCATTACCCATCCTACAGACAAATGTTCATAACAGCTGATTTAGTTTAGAAGGAGAAATACAGAGGTGTGAAATGGCTCAGAGGTCTCCTTTATTGCTGTGCACCAAAGATCATTATCCAAATGAGAACAAATTTGGTCTTGTAGGAAACAAAGAAAAATGGTTCAAGTCCATGTTCTGTATTATTTATTCTCCCTCCATTTTGTGAATTAATACGCTCATGAGCAACATAGCCCTGCAAAGTTCCATGGTTCCAAAGTTCCAGTCCTGTGTTTCTTCCATGCCCAGGTTGCCCTTGTTCCGAAAGGGAGTTTGGAATTTGGTAGGAATATGAAAGCAAACCATCATATAAGGCATATGCTCTCTTGGCATGGGTTGCTACTGAGGTAAGACAAGACCAGAAATCTCATATGTAAATAATGTGCACTAGTGCAGTAAAATTTATTTTCACTTTCTTTCTGAAACACTTTCTCTAACAGTTCTACTTCATTTATTTATAGTTGAAAGTACCAACAACTACTGGATAGGCCTGAACTATATTTTCTGTCTTAAATTCTCTGCTAGCTCCCAAAGAAGGATAGTTGTATCTGTTTGCAGAGCACCAAGCATTGTTCCCTTGTGACTCTGTTCTCTGTATTCTGTGCTGGAACCAGTTCAAATTGATTCTCTTGAACTGACTGTTTAGATTGAGGCAGTATGCAAAGTCTCTATTATAACCCATTCTCCAGTGTAGCTTTGTTTTTTACCTTCTTCATCTTCCAGGACCAGCCTGGCATTCTGCTTCCTGCCATTCTGCCCAAGCTCTGTGTCACCTCTCATGGTCTCTGGGCAGATGGAACCTCATCTGTCACACTCTGCCCACCCAGTCTGAGACACTGATATCTTTGCGTCCTACTTGAAGGTTCTGGATCCTATTCACATTCCTACTGCTGCTTCCCAT
Source organism: Calcarius lapponicus (assembly GCA_039654755.1). Lineage (NCBI taxonomy): Eukaryota > Metazoa > Chordata > Aves > Passeriformes > Fringillidae > Calcarius > Calcarius lapponicus. The sequence continues at coordinate 42,880,452 of CM077468.1, read as the reverse complement.
AGTCCCTACACTTTCATTTGTTTACACAGTAAAATATACAAAAGACAGTGCGCCAAATCCAAAATCATAAAACAGAATAACTGCTTAATAATGTACCCTACAAGAGCTGTGTGTAGGTTTCTGTAGGTGTCAGCAGCTGCAAAATGTGTTGGGTTTGAGTCCTGTAAATCTTTCCTTGAGAGAAACATTTATGGTTTGAGCAAAAGCCAGGGATATATATATTTTTTATGAGTTAAATAAATAGAAGCATAAGTTCTTCTGTCACATTTTGAAGATTACTCTTCTCAACTTGCAAACATTCAGGCATCTTTTGGAATAAATATAAAATATTTTTATGGAGTGTGGAGGAAAACAAAAACCCACAAGAAACATGATAACCATGTATATCATCTGTGTGATAAACTGAAAACTAACAAATAGTTTCACTGGAAATTTGGCCAGCTTCAGGGTTCTCAGCTGCAAGTATCTGAAATGAAGCTGAAAACATTCACAGAGCAGCCCTGAGCCTCTTAAAATCCACTTGTAAACACAAAAGAGTTTAAAAGTGAAGGCCACTGGGATGTGTTTGTCTGCACCACTCTTCCTCAGCCGTGCAGCCAGGCCTTGTTTGATGAGGAGCTCCAAGGTGCAGCCCTGGCACTGGGGGCTCCCACTGACCAAGAAATTTGGCTCTGGGCTGTCATCCTCTCTATGGCCATTGTGAAATCAACTCTGGCCACTGTGGTTCTGTTAGGTTCAACTTTTAATTAATTTGATATTGTCTGCTCAGCAGTGTTCTGCTCATCTAATCTGGACCATTTTTGAGTAACCTTCAAGTGGAGAACACAGTGAGGAACCCACCCCTAGAAGGAACCCAAGCTCCCTGGCACAGTGTCAGACCCACAGAGAGAGGGAAAGAGAAAGAAAGTATGAGCTCTGCCTTCCCTCTTGGACTTGATTTCCAGTCTCAGGCTGCTGAATGTAAAAACAGCAGCGCATGCTTATTTCTGTGCCTGTTTTGTGCAGCTTCTGTGTCTCTTCATTGACTTTAGCAACACCAACACTCTCCTTGTATTTACACTACTGGAATACAGACAAATGTAAAAAAGAGCAGCAAATATGATTCATAGAACATACAGCTGACCTCACACAAGACTTCACTGGGTCCCTAGATATAGTGACTACATCCATTAGACCATTCTTCACCACCAGGATGGACTTTTTAATTTTTAAATGTTTTAGGAGGAGTGATAGGGTCTGATGTCCCCCTGTGAATGACGATTTAAGCAATGCCCATCTAAGATAACTACTTGCATTGAATACATTCTCCTGCAGCCAACCCTTTAAAAGTCACAGAATTAAAATAAAATGTTGATATGCACATGGATTTGTATCACATGCATCTGGAACGAGTCAAACATTTCCCTAATGAAATGCATCAGGGCAAGGACAAGTTTTAATAATACACAGAAATGTTAAGAAATGTCTTTGATGGAAAGCCAATTTTTCAACTAGAGCAAGCAATAAGCATTATCTTTGAGGAAAGGTGGCACATGTTTTAATAAGCCATTTTAAATGGGGTTCATCAGCTCTGAAAGAAAAAGTAACAACAGTGCTACCAGGTTTAACAAAAGTGAAAGGAAAGGATGTTTCTGAAATGCCCAACTCATTTAGGACTAAGAACAGTTAATGAGCTCCTGAAACGGGAGGACTTGTACCAATTAATTTCTTAGAATAACTGGAGTATATTATCCCAGTTCTTTTCTCCCTGGAGTAGAACGAGATGCTGTCGTTACCCTATTTGGGAGCAAAACCAACCCATTATTTACTACCTTATGGTAGCCAAGATGGCTTAGTATCTTGAGTTCCTTGTGTTAATTTTGAGATTGTAGATGGAAGGTTGTAGGGTTCATTTCTGTTTTGTTGTTGTTTCTTATGTTTGTACTAAAATACAAACATAGTCAAAATGTAACCCCCAATATTTTTTTTTAAGTTTAAAGGCAGATAATTCATCATAAATACTTTTCTCTCACCTAAAAGGAGAAGAATTTTTCAATTGGCTTTCCTTTACTGCTTTGATGCTGAAAACCATCCTGATTTATAAACTATGTTTTACTATTAATAGTTTAATCAAATGCAAAATATTCATTACAATGTCAGAAAGAGTAGTTATGCATTACTGGCTGAAGTATTTTTTGCCCCGTGTATTGGGTTCCTTAGGTAACTTTGAGGAAATGTGGTTTTACTGACATAAGGGGAAGCAACAACAGGACTGTGAAGAGAATTTAATGGGCCTCAGAGTAAATCTTGTTTTCTTGAAAAGTGTTTTCTTCTACTAGTCCTTCTCATAGTGAATTTCATGGTAGTCACCATCCCAGTTTGATTTCTCCTGAACAGAAATTCTCTGCAGCTAAAAGGCTATGGCACAGTAGAAGTTGAGGTAGATGGATCTTTCCTTGTTCTCTTCCACGAGTTCAGATGTTGAATGGAGCACCAGCTTCCACAATGATATTGCTGTTTATTGTTTCTTTGGAGTTCCTATCTTGAGATATCTTGAAAGAATACATTATTTGGGAAAAGTTGAATTGCCATTCCCTTGTAACTTAAGGCAATGTAAATATGTCCTTTGAAAATCACCCAAATAGTGACACATCTGCAGATAAGACAGGTAATAGAATAAATCAGAAGAAACCAATTATAAATACTCCTCTGCTATTCAGTAGGGAAAAATATTTCCAAACATAGTGTTGTGAGTTTAATTTATGTTGTTACAAAAACTCTGTCTATGTAAAAATAAATTACATGATTACATAAAATGATACTGACTAGGATTGTAGTGTAAGAGCCCTAACACAAATTCTGGTGTGTGGCTAAGTAGCAGAACAGGCAAGAAGTTGCTGTGCAAATGATATATGCCACTACAGAGCCTGAAGGGAAAAACAGTAATGCTTTGCTAAAGTATGTGTGTGATAAGAAAATATTTTTATGAAGAAAATATCAAAACTATTCACAGACTTTATAATTCAAGAAAGGCACAGTTTTAATGACTGAACAGGAGAGTACAAATTAGCTGAGACCCAACACAATTCTAGTGTAGAACCCAAATGGGGTCATTTAGGAGTGCTCCTAACCTCAAAACTACTCCCAGCATAGGAGGAACAGCTCAAATGGACCAAGACAGTCATGGATGATGAGGTCTGAATGGCAGACACACCTGCTGATATTTTTCTACCTGCCAATTTTTTATAACCTTATAAACAATCAGCAGGTGGGGCAAACACCACAATTTCTACTTTTACCACCCACAGCAAAGACATTGCTCTGTAGGAAGCTCTGACATATAAGAAGCTCTGAGATTTCTGGTGAGCTTGGACTGAAAAACAAAACTAGAGCCTCAATTCCTTGTGGTTACCAATGTTTCCACAGCACTTGTGCGAGCAGGGGTGCTGGCACAGTGGGGGTCAGCTCATTCTGCTGACCTGAAAAGACTCAGTGCTCTTTCAGTTCTGTGCAGTATGCTCATGGATCAGAAGTCCTTAGCTTATGCTTGGTGCAACTAAACAGCTGTGAAGTCTGAGCTTTGTTGTTAGTACAGTGAGGGCTGATGTGATTGGAATTTGTTAGCTGCAGGGAGATACACTTCATTGAGATATATAGAAAAAAAGCAATGTGGATGTGAACAGCCTCAGAACTATATCACGCCCTCAACTTACAGAGTCTGCATAGCTCTCTGGATCCTTTCAATATGAAAAGGTCCAGTGGACCTCTAGGAGGATATTTTGATGTGGATGCTTGTTTTAAGAGGATGGAAGAGGAAAAATGCAATGGAAAGTTGGATTGGCACCACAGCCTTAGTCATGCTAATGGCAAAGAGCCCTAAGATTTAAATAATTTAGGATATTGCCTTTAATTGGTTCTGGTTATGTAATCTTCTGTTAATCTCTTTCCTCCCACTGTTTCTCTGAGGGAATGTGCTCTAATGAGTAAATGTTCTGTCCATTTTATTAAGGATGGAGTGCTAGCCATAAAGAGATTTCCCATAAGAATCACCACACAGAAGTGGATTAAATGACAAACACCAGGACCAAGGGCCCCAATGGCTGGAGTCATGTCATTATTAGAGACTTTAAGCTTCTGTCTTTTGTTTGGGAAAAAAAAAAAAGAGTTTAAAAACTACTGTGTAGTTGAGGAAAACAGTTTTTGAAAACACAAAAATGCCTGAGTTATGTACTGTATCGTAATAGAAAACCAATTCCAGTTTCATTGTCTAAATCAATGCAACAAAGGTCTTCATTTCAAAAAGTTCCTTACAGTGCTCTGCAAGCATACACTGCACCCTCCTTCTACCCCTGCCCCCAACACACCTCCACACACATCCAGAAAAAGAGATCTCATAACTTAACTGAGGTGCTTCAGCTCTGGCCACCCATGGGTGTTGACCCAGAGGTCAGGGCCAAAGTCCTCAAATTCTGTTCTGTTCTGTGGACACAAGAAGTAGCCAAAATTTTACTCCTGACCAAATGTTCTTCCTGAGCATGTTTTGTACACTGAAAGTCATGCAGGCACGTGCAGCTGTCCGTGTTTAGCCCAGGCAATTAGGCTGCCTGCAGCAAACACTTGCAGTGAGCTGTCCTTCCACACTCCAGTTTTAGAGCATTGGCTTTGCATGGGCTATGAGCGAAAAAAATCTCAGCCAGTAGTTTTGCAGCAACTGAATCCAAGGTGCTCACTTTTTTTTTTTTTTTTTTTTTTTTTTGTTAGGGACTTGCTGCTTTTAGGATATTTTGTCTTTATTTAGTCTCCTTTTGCAAAAGCAAACCTTGTCAGCAATTCACTATAAAGACAGATGAAAGAGTCAACTAAATGACTACAATGGATTGTCACTGATGGCTCTTATGGGCTTAAGACAACATATAGAAGGATTTTCCAAAAGTATCTGTAGTTTCATGTCATAACATTTTTACATCAATTAAGGGTTCATCTATGGGAAGAGACTGATTAGCAAGAAAGAGGAAATTACAGTACATCATTGTGGGATGAGGGAAATGATAGGAATATCCCATTTGTCATTCTGGGGAAGGTTGAGGACTGGGAAACTGACCTTTGTCATTACACCTCACTAGGAACAGAAGACCATGATGGCCTGGGGGAGTACAGTGACCCTTTGCCAGTATGGCTCACTTAGAAGAGAACAGAGCCTTTGTCAGTGGCTGTCTAGGACACAAGCTGCCCCTTCCAGCTGTGCTGGGCACTCGTGATGAACAGCTCTCTTTTCTTCCTGTCATGGTTTAGGAATGGTAGTATTTCCCCTGAAATCACTCCAGGCCACATACTTCTCTCCTTCCACCCTTCCCCTCACCCTTGTCTGTGGCAGAAGGGAGAGGAGAATTGGACACACAAAAGATCATGGGTTGAGATAAGAGCAATTTACTGGAAACAGCAGTGAGATAAGGAAATGAACAGTAACGGAAACAAAATAGAAGGTTCAAGAAAAGAAACGTTATTGCGCATCCCCGGAACTCCCAACAACAGACAATGCCCATCTGCTCCCTCGGCCACGCCAGTCCCACCTCTCCCTGAAGCTCAGGAATGCCGGTACACACCCTCTCCCTCCCTCTGGTTTGGAGGCAGCGTTACCCCAGCGCTCCCTCTGCCCAGCTGACTCCCCTGGCAGGAACTCCTCCTCTGAAGAGGCTCCTTTTCCCCACCCCAGCAATGATGTGAGGTGGTACAGGATAACCTTTACCCCCTTCTGACTGCTGCAAAAAATTAACTCTGTCCTGGCTGGAACCAGGACACCTCCCCACAGGAAAAGATTAAAGCTACGAGTATGCTCATTTCCCCAGCAGGAGGGTGAATCAGCTTACCTGGTTCTTAGAACTGGAAGTTTGTTTGTGTGCTTACACCTATGTGCGCAAGCATTTTTGTGATTATATAGCATAGTTGACATTTTGTTGAGGAGATTAAAGAGTTACACACCTGTAGAGAATTTTAGGGTACCTATTTTTATCCAGGCACCTCTGCCTTCTCTGCAAACACTGCACACAGTAGATTATTGTTAGGTGAACTTCCAGTATGAATCAAAATTTCAGCAGCTTTCATCAAGCTGTGGACACTGAATCTGCTTAGTGGCTTATTCATTATAAGGGTACTTAAGATCTTTCTGCAGTCTTTCCCTGGTGCATTTTGGTATATGTCCTTCATGATCCTTAATGTCAACATTCTGGCAAATATACCATTTGTATGTTATACATGGAAACAAATATGCTTTTAAGTCACTCATCTGTATTTCCTCATGTATGTATAGTCCTGACAAGGGCTATGAAGGCACAGGTGGCTTTGTGCTGCTTCACCTTCAGAACAGCGGGTTTACTCACTTGAACAATTCATCATGTGTACATTGTCCTCTAATACTGATTTTTGAAAATTGGATCAAACATCTGAATATGAAACTTGGAAATCTAAGCTGGCATCCAGGTTCCTGTAAACACGCCTTGCAATTTTGCTTTGCATGGCTTAGAAATTTGAATCCACTTATTGCCAGTGAAGTGTGATTCTGATTTAAGTTTTCTATCTTTCTGATAGAAAGGTCAGGAGGGCTCTTACTTTGGGACACACCCTTGTGAGAAGACAAAATGAATTCTGTTCCCCAGCATCACCTCTGGTTAGAGATCAGTGTGTCAGGTCCTGCAACACTGTGGTGATTTTCATTTGGAAAGGATTTTTTTGAGGTGAGCATGCGAAATGAGGGGTGGTGCTGCTCCAAAGTGGCGCCATGTCCCTTTGCCAGGGATAAGCAAATGCTTTCCTCTTGCTCAGACTTTCTGTAGTAGAATTTTGTACAAATATAGTGAAAGAATGAATGTTCAGTGGCACAGAACACAGCTTTGATATTGATTTGTGTTACTGTTGCATAACATTTAGGGACTCTGTAAGGAGCAGGGTCAAATCAATCTACCTGTGTTTAAGTACTCAGAAATAAAGCAATGGAAAAATTTTGGGAAAAACCAATCAGATCTTACCAGAAAATGATGTTTATTAAGCACCAAGCCAGACCAAACTCTCCTGGTCTTTAAAATCCCATGATTTTAAGAGCTGTTTTAATTCTGGAGCAATAACAACAGACAATGAGTATTGAAATTAGTGGAAAGTCAAGGCACTGTACATATCAAATTATGCTGTGCAGAATTTGATTTTCACTTAGCAAAATTAATAATGGGAATCAGCAAAAACCTACATGGTCCTGGCTTTTCAATGTAAAAAATATATGTAGTCCCAGCATATATATAAATGTGGAGGTTTATAGAAATAAATACATTTATATCATGTTGAATTTACCCATGGTAGTATGAGGCACAGACAACATAAATGCCTATATCACCTAGAAGATTGATGGTAGCTCACTTTGCTCATTAACCTGTTCAAGGGAATGAGGAACAGGCACTGGTCAGTAGGCAGACAGCAGGACATGAGGCCCTCCTGTTTTGCTGCTAAGACTTTTATTGCTACAAAATTGCCTCTTTCACTATGAAAGCTGTGGCCCCTTTATTCCAGCTAAAAGTGCTCCCTGTCACCCAAAGAGAGAACCTCTTTCTACATACTTGGTTTGCATGTCATACTAGACCCTGGTGTGACAGCAACTGTAGTTTATGTATGTGCCAACAATATATATATTTTATACATATCTAAATTAATACATTAACTGGGGGGATAGGGACAATTGTAAAGAATGTTTGGTTGAAATTCACACTAGAAAAAAGACCCCAACATAGGTTCTGTTTCTGTATCTAAATGTCCTCAATATTGAACTTGACTCAGATGTAACATTGCACCTCAGAACTGTCTCCATAATTTTTCTTAGTTGATTCTTGTATATTTTTTTCATTGATGTTTTAATTAGATGGTTTTTAATCATGCCTACTGGTACATGAAAAAGTAAGTTTTCTGACAGAAAGAATGCATTTCTTAAATAGCTGAAGTTATGGTCTTTTAAAATCACCCTTGAGTCTGAAAAAAGCTGTTTTGTGAGGTTTCCAGAGGTTCCTGCCAAAATGCCATGAGACCATTACTTCACATTTACTTCCAGATTTATCTGGAACCCAGAAGTGCAGACACAACACAGAAAAGCTGGAAGCAGCAAGAGTTCATCAAGTATTTCTGAACTTTCAAAATAAATTATTTCTGGTTCAGTCTGAGGAAAACAGAAAAGTTTGGGTGGTGAGGAAGTTGGCTTTATTTCCCAACACTTTTCTGTTCTACAGTAAATCCTCTTCAGATTCAACAACACTTTGATTAATTAGAAGATAATTATCCATTTGCTGACTAAACAATAGTTTCTTCTGTTGAAACTAAGCAATAATATCTTCTTGCTCATCATCCTTCATGCATTGGCAGCAGATCTTAGGTACATACTGAGAAGAAGGTTTGGTCCCTCTGGGAATGCATGCATGGGGATGGGAAAAACACACTCGTTTGAGAAGGGTGATTGTAATGCTGCACACATTACTTCAGGTATGTGCAAGTCAAATAGCCACTGACCTGAAGCAGTCATGGTTCAGACAGCCCAGCATGGTTTCCTGCCTGCTGTGACCTGGCACAGCCCAGGGCAGCGCGAGGTTTCTCCATGCGTGGCTGCCTGCCACCGCTTCCCTAGGAGTGGAAACTTCAAGGCTGGTGATAAAAGGAGAGAAATTTTGCCGTTCAGAGTTAGCTCTCTGAAATCATGAAACAAGGTAGGTTCATGATTTCAGATTAGCGCTTGCAGGTAGTGGTCATCCTTCCCTCCCTTTCACAGCTGAGTGGGGAGCACTTTCCTAAGCTGAGGCCCAGATCTCAATGCTTTTCTAAGTGCTGGGCAAAGACCAGCCTTACTGTGGTGTCAGTGCAATGGAGATACCAGGATGCCACAGAAATGATGCCTGGTTTTGCCCGCCTCTTTTGAACCTTCTCTCAACTTTATTCAGGGAGATCTATTATAAGAAAATTGACTTGTGTAAGATAAAATACTAATTTCTGGAAGGGGAGCAAGTTTAGACAGACCTTAATGTTTTTTTCCCCATGTAAATTAACTTTTTGTCACTAGCACAGAAGTAGATATCTCAAGGAAACCCAAGTTCTTTTTTGGTGAAGGAGAATACAATAGTTTGACTGCTTTATACACAGTCTAACGCTCCTAAAATTAAGTTTTTGGTGTATGCCCAAATATACTACAAAGAAAACATTTCCTGTAGTATTTTAGTGCTCCTGTTTGGCTCCAACTGAGACTGAGAAATGTAGAAGCCATTTCAGAAATGAATGATTGTAATAGTTTGCACTTGTAAAGCGATCCAGATACTAACAATAATGGACTGCTCTTGGAGTGAGAGCATGGTAAAATGGCTCTGTTACAAGCACAGTTCTTCAAAGGAAATGGTGAAAGAGAGAAATTAATTATATTAGGTCTGGTATACTTTGACTAGAGGTGTAGTAGCCTATGAAACTGAAAAGGCTGTTAATTCAATCACTGAAATGATTTAGCACGGAAAATGAATGTGTGGTAATTTAAAAATAAAGCTAAGAGATTTTAATTGCCTAGAACTTAGACTTGCTTGGAGCTGCAGAAAAAAGGGATGGATGGGAATATCACGTCTTATCCTTTTTCATTTTATTTTACACACAAAAATAGAGACAAAGACAATTGATTTAGACAGGTTCCTTTAAGTCATATAATGACTTCCTCTTGACACTTTAAGTAATCCTGCTGTTCTTAGACACATTTCACCTTCAACTGCAGAATGGTCTAAGTTTTCCTAAGTAAGAAAACATGGGCACTTTTGTCACATATGAAGAGAAAGAGAGCAGGGGAAGCCTAGAGATGGTTAGCATGATTTATGGCATTTGGAAAATACATATAGGCCTAAATGCTCATGAAGGATCATAAATAGATACTTTCCCTTTCACTGAGGATCCTGAGCAGCATTTCTAGGATCCTCGTCCATATATATTCTTGGGCTATACACTCAAGGTACAATACACGTCAGTTTGCTGTGTGAAACTCATTAACTCAGTGGCCACTGAATATTCAAAACACATGGTAATTAGACTGTTACTGGGGTTACCCCATGGATAGTATCAAAACCTGCCACATATTTCTATTAAAGCAAGTAGGAATTCTATTTCCAGTAAATTCAATTTCACAAACATATATTTAAGACAATCCAGGTTGAGCACTACTCTATTCCATGCTAAAGAATACACACAGATATGCAGTTTGCGCTTTAACAATTCTTTCAGGGTCATAAAGGAAAGTATAAGTTAGTGTTGACTTTTTAAACAGTAGTATTAGCCTTGCATCCCAGGAAAACCACAGCAACAAATCACATTTATGCAGTACTCATAAATCAGTAAAGCACAAAGCTGAGCTGGACAACTTTTACATGACATCAATCACAAACTGTGAAATACCCAATAAAATTTCACAACATACCTGTGGAACAAGTTTTGCAATGTGCAAATAACACAGATTCCCCACTACCAGGAAGAAAAAAAAGTCTTTCAACACATACAATACAAATTCTACAGCATACATGAAAAACAAGTTCCACTGTATGTATGGGGATTTGAAGAATAAATATAGTATTTTAACAGTCACTAAACCTGAAGTGACCCATTGTCTCCTGTTTAGTTAGTACTTGGTTCTGTGGTCTTTCATTGCCTCGGGGCTTTGTTATGAAGATGAATTAATGTGAGAACTGGTCTTTTAAATGAATTGTTATGTTTCTGACTTGAAATTCCATGATCAGTCTAGAACGTGCCTGGTATTGGCCCCAAAAATTGTCCCCTAACAGATTCATAAAGCTTCTGAAAAGCAGAAGTGCAAACAGAATGGAATATAACCATCTGAAACATAGAAATGCTTGTGCTTGGTTTTAACTGTATAAAGTAAACAGATTAAAGAGGCTACAGGGAGAAGGAGGGCAGACTGGCAAGTAGCAGTGTGGTATTAGAAGGTGTTCCTTCTAGGAGATCAGTAAAACAGCACTAGAGCAATGGATGAGAGATAAAGGTAGGGGTAGACATCCCTAAAATATAGTGACCTAGACAAAACAAAACAAAAAAAAAAGCCAAGGTTATCAGTAAAATCTGTGTTTTTATAATACTGTCTAAAGAACAGAAGGTACATAAAGGAACTGACACTCCTAGAATCAGTCCATGAGCTAATTTCCACTGCCCTTGAGCTGGAAAGGAGCAGGGTCAAATGCATCTCTTCTTCATCTGTGCCCTGGTTCCATCCAGGACAAGGTTAATTTTTGCAGTAGCCAGGAGTGGCATGGTGAGGACCCTGAGGTTATTCTATACACCCTCACACCATGTGCAGGGGTTGGTTGGGAAGGGGTCCCTTCCACTCAGGAAGCAGGGAGGAGCAGCTGGGTATTGCCAGTTTCCATCTACTGAGCACTTACACGTTAATTATTTGCCTCTCTTGTACACTTTCTTATCAATATTTTTGCTGTGACTGTTAATTTTTGTATCTCATTGATGCTTCCAGTCAATCACTCTTAACTCAGCCTGTGATCTTTATCTTTTGTGCCTCCAGTTCTCTCCAGCCCACCACAGGGGGAGGAGGAAGTGCATGGTTTGGAATTTTTCACTGGGAACTCTAAACTGGAGAATACCATTCCTAAACCACAACAGTTAGTCATTCCTTTTCAAATTCTTTTCAAGTATTTGGCCTTGCAGCTATGGAGGCACATGAATGTTGCTTTAGTTATAGAGTCTCTGGTCACAAAATGTGCAAAAGCTCAGCTTGAAGAAAGGAAGCGTGTATATTTCTTTGCTTTTAACTGAAGCAAAAAGGTGTGATGTAAAAGAAGACCAGAAAGAGAAGGAAAGACAGATCACAGAGAGAGAAAAGAAAATGATAGGAATGCAGATGTGGAGAAAGCAGATAAGACTTGTCACTTCCAGATAATCATTTGGGGAAGTGTTACAGCATGAAGAGCTTGGTTTATGCCTGGGAACAGGTGTAGAGCAGAGTAATATCCAGTTCTCTGCAGCCGTGAGAAGGAGCATTTATATTTTTCCGTCTCAAGCAGTTTCCATGTGACAAAATACTTGGCCACATATTGTGTAATGCTGGAATGCACAAGCCCCTCCAGATGAGCAGTACTGTACTTTAGGCTATAGCAGCTCACTACCTCACTAATATTACCAGTGAACTCATGTGCTGCTGTACTGATGATTACAAGGATGACAATACTCCTGTGCCTGCTAGAAATCCTCAAAATCAGGCCAGAGAAAATAAATTCCTATTATTTATAGAAACTGCAGCTTCCCTTTGGAAAACTATGAATTTCATCAAAGAATGATTGTCTTTGTTCTTTTCAGATTTCTGTGAGAGTTAGTCCAAGTAAATCCAAGAACCAATAGAAAGTTATTGTGTATTTATATATTTCGTTTTCAGACCTGCTTATTAACAAAGTGATTTGAGAAACTTGTAGTGAATGAATACTTTTCATGTGCAAGTAGGAATCAGAATCTTGTACCTTATTCCTGCCTCATCTTTCAGGTTTCCTTTCTGGCCTTCAAGTATACTCTCCTATGTATTTCTTTGTTCCACTCAACAAAGGAGACTCATGTTGAAAGTAGGGCACCTACTTAAGTGTTTAGTTGGATTAGGGTTCTTCAGAGGATTTCCTAACCTCTGGAAAAAAATGATTAATTGTTGAAGCATTAGGCCTTCAAGACCTAGACTTCCAAGAAATTCAGCTCTGAATCCTGGGCTGGGCTGACTGAATCAATTTATGATGGCCAAACCTAGGACTGTGCAGGGTATTGGTTTCTAAGTGCAGACAAAAATAGGAGGAGGTGAGTGCTGAGTGAGTAAAATGAGATTTAGAAACTAAAAAAAGCCCAACCAACCAAAACCAACCAAAACTAACAAACAAACAAAAAAATCCCAAAACTCCAAAACCAACAACATCAACAAAACAAAACCATTTCCCTCCCCCCCCCCCCCCGAAAAATCCCAATAAACAACCCAGTGGAAAAAAATGCATACTCCAGTTACAGTTTAAAACTTTCTTGTGATATAGTCATCAAAGAGAAGATATTGTCTGCTTCTGTCTTTGCATTTAACTTTGTCAGACCAACTTTCAAGATGAGAAAAATCAGGATTATGTGATGACACTGGATTGTGACATGCTGCAGTTATCCGTGAAGCCTTGACCATGTTTGTGAGGATAATAGTTTCCCAAAAGTGTTGTGCTTTGCAAGGTAAATCACAAAGTTAACTTCAGCTAAATAAAATTTGGAGGAAAAGGCCCTGATATGGTTAATTGGCAAATGCTCATTTTTTTGCCCATCTGAAAAGCATCCATGTTCAATGGGATGACATTTTCTTTAATCTGATTAGAACACTTGAATACTATCAAATGTTCCCATACTTGCCCTATGTGCTTGAAGACCTTTATGCATTTCTTATACATTGCATAAAAACTAAAATTACTTTCCTGCTGGCTTGCAAATACTTGGGTTAATTTTATCCAGTAGTTGCATTTCTCATAACCCAGTCCCTCAAAGTGTCTTCTTTTCAGAGTTTGCCAAAGGGCTCACTTAGAAATGCCGGTTCTCCCAACTCTCACCTCACTTCGTTGTGACTAAGCCCTCCTGAAATGCTCTCTGTTCCACAGGACATTCCTTCCGTAGCTGTCACGTGCTGCTGTGCCTGCTCTGTGCTTACTGAACTGCCTTATACTCACATAGGAGTCTCAATTGTTTCTCTCAAGGGAGAGTTTCTGCTCTGTCCTGTGTACTTTTTCCTTGGTTGCTTATATCTTATGGTACTCTACAATGACAGAAAAGCTGATAACAATCTTGAGTAGAAGAGATCAGCCTGCCTGAATGCTGATATAAACTGAAATGACGATATGAAATATGTCAATAAATCATCTTGCAGTGCATTTCACACATTTTTTTTTTTTGCTGGTGTGAGTAAGCACATTTGCTGAGTTGGGTCAGACCTGGGATAGCATGAGTTTTTCTAAGAACTAATGATTTCCCTGGTATGTACAAGTGCTTTGTAAGTTTAACCTGTTATATCCTACTTCACCCCTAACCCACTTTTCCCCCAACTCACCACCTTTTAATTGCCTCCTAGAACCGTGTTCATGAAAATACAAAGCTCTGAAATTTCAGCCAATGGGAGACTCTGCCAATATTTTTTACCTGGAAAAAAATGCTTTTCAAAAAGAAATGATAAGGAATAGTCTTAGTTGTAATCTAGAATTGCACAAAATAATTGGCTGCTCTGAGGCATAGTTATTTGGCATAACATGTTGCTTTGGAAGCTGTTTCCAGGTACAGCGTGGAGCAAATCAATCTCGTTCTTGTTTCTGGGAGTTCCCTGTCCTTGCCATGGAATTGCAATAAGCAGTCAGAATGCTGTGGTCAGTGGCATAATTGGGTTTGGGCCCAGAAATAATGGGAATTCAGCCAAAGCCTCTGAGGGAAAGAGAAAGGACTCTGTAAACAGTTGTAATTGGGTCTGACTGAAAAAAGATCATTAACGGTGCTGTGTCTTTTAAACTGCTAAAGCTGCTCTTATGCTCTAATTCTACTCCTAAATGTCTGCATTTGGTGCCAGTCATTACCCCTGTGACTATATGGAAGACATAGCTCCCTTCAATTCTATATTCAAGAGACAGGTTGGATCCTTACTTTCTTCCTGTACTTTTTTTATCTTCTGCCTCTAGTATGAGAGGCACGAATGCTGCCAGAAATTTCTACTGCGCAGTGGGGCAGCTGCCCCTGCACAAGAGGAGTACCATTGCAACTCCCCACTTCTACCTCTACCCATCACCACTGTGGCTGGATGTAACTCTTCTGATAAGCAGGGTACCCATGTGCTGCCTGCACATTCTGAAAACACCTGAATTGTTCTCTGCAGAACAGAAATGACAGGGAGAATTACAGAGGAAGGCAAGGTACCCCCCCAAAAATCAATCAAGATCTCTCCGCTGTAAAAGAAAAAATTGGGAGACAGGAAGAACTGCTGGATGGGTGGGAAAACAGCTAACTGCTGGGAATAAAACTACAGCTTTGGTGTCTTTTTTGGTAAGAGAGGAAAATACTGTTTTGTATATATCCATATGCTTTGAAGAAATTCTTGATGTACAAGGGAACAGAATAAAAAGGAATCATAGATTTTCATGTGAAAAATTTCTTGTGCAAGAAAGTGAAAAACAGTGCTTAGAGCAAGGATTGTGCTATCCCATTATACAGCTGAGCCTGTGGGCACCATTGGACAGGTTGGCCCACTTGTATCTTGGCATTTCTATGGTTCTTTCCTAGGGAAGTAATGTTTACCATGTTTTCATCTTTTTGTCCCAGTGGAGACAGGGAGAAGTTTTTCCTGAGAAGTGTTTTTTTGTCTGTAAGAAATGACCAAGTCAGGTGAGACCTACAATGGCAGAGAATGAAAAAAGAGGCATGAAGAATGACCTGTGTGCCTGAAAACTTGGCTGCTAGTTAATCTGATAAAATATATTGACTTTGTCTACAGACTTTGTTCTGGATAGAAATAAACAAGAGTCATGGTCTAAAATCGAATATCAAGACAGAGTTTTGTTCACATGAAAAACTGAAAAACTGACAAAACTGAAGCAGCCCTACCCTGTCTGTTTTGGCTCACACTCAGTAGTGAAGGCACTCCAGAAAGGGGCTTTACTGATATCATCTAACTAAAAACACTTGAGTTAGACTTGGTGTGTAATATGTCTAATGATCTGGAAAATATATGTTGGATATTCTCCCTGTGGTAACGGGCCTAGACACAGAAAGACAGCCATATTTTTCAAGAGTCAAGATTATTGCTCGGTTTTCACAAAATCTGTACACATTAAAACTGGCACTGTTTTCTAAATATTGAAGAAATGCAAAATTAATGGAGCTGGGGAATTATTGAATGGCTATAATACTTTTGAAGCCAGACCCACCCATTTTTAGGTGGAAAAATGCAGTGGAAGCAATACAACCTGAGAATTATTTTCTGTATAACTTCAATTTGAGTTCTCATCCCAAATTTGGTGATGTACTTGTCTGAATTTCTACTTATCTCCCTGGCTTCATTACACAGCATCTGAATGTTTTAGAGTGCTTACAAATCTTTATGATGCCTGTGAGGCAGGTGAAGCATTCTTGTTTACCTTTTGTTTTAAGGAGGAAAAAGTAAACAAGAATTGCCAAAGGGCGTGCGAATATCTGCGCCAGAGCCAAGAAACAGGTACATGTTTTCAGTGTACCAGCCTGCACCAATGCCTGCAAAGGCAAATTTTTTTTCTCCCGGTCGTGTCTATGTATGCACATAGACATAAACAGATAGATGTGGAGTGTAATTGTTTCCTACTCTGTGTTTCCTCCATGGGCATTTGACATAAGTGCTTGACATTCAAGCAGGCCTTGGTCAAACACACACCAAACTCACATCCTGGAAGACTCTTCCAGTGATGTAATATGTACAGAAAAGTGGCTCTAATATCTTCTATCTTGGCCTTGATTCAGGGTCAGGAGGATATTTCCAACAGTTGATTTTTTCAACAAAGAGTGCTCTGAAAACCCAGGCCCTGTGAACTGAGCAAGTGCTCAGAGCACACACTTCTATAAGAAGCTTGCTTGCCTACTAAGCAATTCTCAGCAATGTCTTTGGCTGCAAGCTATTGTTATTTGTTTGTACTGTGGCAATGCCCAGAGGCTGCAGTCATGGATCAGGGCCCCATTGTGCTAGGTATTCTAAAGACACAACAAAAACGTCTTTGTCATACTCTTAAGGCAAATCTGAGGTGAGTCTGGGAAAAGAACTTTCCCAAATCCAAAGTTCTAGGGCCAATTTATAAGCAGTTTACTGCTCTCCACACTTTGGGTTTATCCTTGGTTTTCTCATCTGCATTGTTTATTCAACACATAATAAATGAACTCTGAAAAAACAATGGGAAATGCAGAATTTTGATGTAGTTACTTATATTTCCCACTGAACTTTTAAATATATAGCCATTCAGTGACTGACAGAGGTGTCTTGAGGACTTAGTTGCCATCTTTGGCTCCCTTGAAGTATTTTGTTGTGGCGACTAAAGTGACTGAAGACTGAAGTCTGAGAAATAACACTTGAGAAAACCCAACCTTTTTCCTTTTGTGTTTTCGATGTGTGAATATCATTTGCTTCATGCATGTGGCATTGCTGGGGGTATCCACATGACAACAGGATTTTTGTACCTCAGGCATTCACCAGCTGCTGGCACTTGAAGTCACATTCCTTTCTGTATCACATCAGTTTAGTTGCTGTGGATACTCTTGTGATGCCAAAAACAAAGGATTAGGATTTACTGTAGCCCTTCCTCTCCTAGAACAAAAGGTTCTGTTTCTGAATGTCCCAACTGCATTACAGGCAAATGGAGCACTGAGGGTCACAGAGGAGGGATGGGGCTGGAGCTCCATAAACACTCCCACCCTACACTTGGAAACGATGTCCTTGTCTCCCCAAAAGGTTTTGGGTGAATAGAATTGGGAATTAAACTTGTACTGAAGTCACTGAAGTGCAAATACCTACAAAGTCATGTCAGATCCACCTCAGCACTTTGGCTTTTAATCTTTTCTGGATGTCCTCTGTATGCCTCTAGTCTCAAACTAAGAGTGAGAATAAACTTTTCTTGGTTTTGGAGATACTGCTAGTAGTGTATGGGATAGTTGAACCCACAATAACAGGAAAAGGGTCTGGAAAGTCCCTCGAAGTGGTTCTTCATTTGTTGAGGAATCACTGTGTAAATCAAGACGATAGTCTGAAGCCATAGCTTATATTTTTCTGACCCTCAAAAGCAGCCCTGTAGGAATTGAGTCTATTTCAAAATCCACATTCAGCTAGCAAAAGAAAAAAATGTAATGTTTCAGAAAGAAAAAAAGAAATATAGTATTAATTCTCAGAATAATTCAGCATTTAACACACATAATTCTTGCCTATTTTCATCTATCTGCTGATTAATTAAACACCTTAAAAACCTGGTTATGTATTATTTTTTTTAAATATTCTTATGTTCAAAATAAAAGTTAAATTAATACATCTAGCCACTGCTGGTGGACTTCTTTCATTAACCTTTCTTGCCATGGACTTAAGAATTGAGAGAACAAACATTTATCAGCTGGAATAAAGACTTTTATTTTGTTTCCATTTCTGTCTTCTGAGACGCATTCCAGGCTTTCAAAGAAGCCACAATAAAGCTCTAATTTTCTATTTATATCCTCAAACATTATTTTCATTCATATATCTATAACCAGATAAACATTCTGGAAATTCACATTGCAGTATAATCACTTTGTTCTTCTTTTGGGATACTGACTCATAATTAAATAGATGCAGCTGAAAGACAAAAACGTGACATTGAGACTGTACTGTTGCAGCAAGGGGGAAAAAAGATGAAAACAGAAGTTCTAAGGTCAGCAAAGCAGACTGGAGTAGGAACTCAAAAATTGGGTTAATGCTCTGGTGCATCCACAAATACCCTTTACAAACCATGTATATTACAACCAGTGTTTTATACTTTGGTTTTAAAATGGGGATAATTACTTTCCCGTGTTAGAGGGTTTTGAGAGAATACCTATTAGTGACTGTAAAAAGGAAAAATCTTGCAATATGGTAACACTCACATAGGTATCAAGAGAAAAAAGAAGCTTAATTAGCATCTCACTAGAGACTTATATTCTCCTTAGAAGGAGCAATAGACTGAGTTACTGAAGGTAGCCAAAATTCAATCCCTTGCTGTTTATGTAATGAGCTAACTCACAGTTGGTATTTGTTGTGAATTGCACAGTAAAAGAATTTACTTTAAAAATGCCTTTTTGTTGAGTCTTCAATGTGTTGTCCAAAATGTCTCATTTTTAACAAACTTTCAGAGAATTTGAGCTTGACCTGGATTCTGAACCTGGCCAGATTTAACACTGCCAGGCAGCATCTGCAGCTCTGGGTTAGGTAGCTGCAGGAGCATTTCCAGGCTAGGGCTGCACACTCCAGGTCTGAAGCCTGACTGGGCTTCACCACCCGGCTGGAAGGGGGCTCAGGCTCCTGCTGTGAAGCCAAGACTTACAGCATTGGAAGTCTGGAAAAGGCTTTTTGGATCTACTGGGCAGGCTTATGCCACAAGCTGTATGTAGGGTATCCCCTGTTCCAGGGCACAGTCCTTTCACAGCTTGCTGTGGAGCTAGGGGAGCAGACAGGAAAAAAAGTGTTAGATTTCTTTTATAAGTCCCTGCCTTGAAGGAAACAATTTCTTTCTGGGGGACAAAATGTTCCTTAAATAAAAACATGGTATTTCTTATAAAATCTGTAAATTCTGCTGAAATGACAAAGATAACAATTGCAATAATTGCTTTTAAGTTGTCAGAAATGTACATAGGCATATTAAAACAAAGAGTCTACTTAAATCTGACCACATGTAGCAAGTAACAATAGTGTCTAAAATATTGTAACCATCTAAAGTTATTAAAAATGTCTTTGTTTAAAAATAGGATTTACCCATGGATTTTTAAACAATTTAAAACAATTACAAATTGGTTCATAAGAAAATGCAATGGTGTCATTTCATTTTTAGTCACTTTTCTTCAGGAATAGGATAGCCAAATTCCCTGAGTTCTTTGAAATGTTTCTATTAAGCTTCAAGCTTTCATTTGTTCATGGGATAATTTTCCATGTCTAACCTCAATTTTATTAGAAAGGAAAATTTCTATAACTTGACTCAGTCCCTGTTTCATGCTGCACTGCAAAGGAAAAACAGCTGTTTTTTCAGACATCTCTCAAGCAAGGTGATGTGTGTTTCCATGTAACTCTTGCAAATACAGTGCAGCCACTTTTACAAAGAAAGGTATTGTGAAATAGTTACATCCTTGAGATATATTGTAAAGTGTTAGGAAATTAGTCTTAGCCAGACTGAAGGTGGATTCTTAAAATAACTTGTAGTGTTTTTGGCTTCTGTAACATTTTTGATGTGGAAGATCTGCTAAGAGTTTAGAATCATAGAATAACTGTGTTTGGAAGGGATGTTTAAAAGTCGCCTAATACAACTGTCTCTGAAATTAACCCCATCCAACCTGACCTTGATTCCAGGAACAAGGCATCCACAATTTCTCTGGGCAACCTGATCCAGGGTTTCACCACTCTCATAAAAATTCTTATATCTAGTCTTAATTTACCATCTTTTAGTTTAAAACCCCACTGCAACAGGCCTTACCAGAAAGCTGTCCTCATCTTTTTTACAAACCCCTTTTAAGTACTGAAAGACTGCAGTAAGCTCTTCCCAAACCCCAACTCTTCCAGCCCATCCTCCCAAGAGAGGTGCTTAATCTTTGTGGCCCCCACATCTTTCCTGTGCTGAGGATCCAGAGCTGGATGCAGCACTGCAGGTGGGGCCTCATGAGAGTGGAACAGAGAAACAGAATCACCTCCCTCACCCTGCCGGTCAGGGTTCTCTTGCTGCAGCCCAGGATATGGTTGGATTTCTGGGCTGCAAGTGCACAGTGTTTGCTGGTGTCCATCTCATTCACCAGTTCTGCCAAGTCCTTCTTTGATAGGTCTAATAAATGACATATCAAGGACAAAATATATTTGTTCTGAAATTTAAATTCACATATTTTTTCAGGCGTTTCCCATTTCTTAGTCTTAAAAATTGCCTCTTCTACTGGGAATTTTCCTTAAAATTGACTATAATATGTCTGAAAGTCCTTGAGTTCAGATAGCCAGAGGACCTTAAGACTACTGTCTCAAGCAGGCTTCTCATGACTTCCAGGTTCCTTCTCATGGTGCATCCCTGCAGGTTTTCTGGACTAGGAGATTTCAGAGCATCCATCTGGGCTTGTCTAGGCTAGCTGATGGCACTGCAAGTACCAATTTCATTCACAATCTGCAAGCTCAGGGAAGATGCTTTTAGAGGCAGCACAGAAAATGTGTATTCCAAAAACGTTTAATTGTACTTTTGAGCTTGTGAGAAACCAAAGGTATCAGTTTCAGTGTGACTCAGGAAAGTATGAAAAATATGAGATTTGAAAAATATGAGATTTTAACTAATGAAAATATGAAAAATATGAGATTTTAACTAATTCAAAGCCCTTCAATTTTTTGAGTTTTCACACATCATTACACAAATCATTGTTGTAGTGCAGTGTGTTATCTTTAGGCAGAACATGCTAAGGTGCATAGTGTAACGCTAAGAAAGGGTATAAATTAGGTTGCTAGTTGATTACATATGATAGAGGTCCTAATCTAGTACATCCATCAATGATTGATCTCCAGCCATTGTTGCTGTACTTTCAGTTGGTAAAATGTCATTTTTGTGTGTCATTTTGGCTACTTCTCTGTGTATCTTCAATGAGTGAGAAAAAGACCCACACTTCTGCCCTTGCTCACTTTGCAGGTGGTCTGTGGAGGAAAGCTGGTGCATGAGGTGCTGCAGGCAGCTGCAGCATTCCCAGGTACTGAGGGGGCCATATACTCCCACTGCCCACAGAAAGAAGAACATTGTCTCTGCTGGAGAAGACCAGGCCTGCAGCAAACAAACATAAATGATTTTTTTATCTTCCTATTTAATGAACTTCTACAAAACTAAGATCTCAGCTTTGAGAAAATAACACTGGCAAACTCTTCTCTGTTGTGAGCAGGATCTTGTTGTCTTCATTCAAGGAGGAATTTCATATTCTGGCCCTAGCTTGCATTGTTAAAGAAATCTGGACATTTCCTAGAAGCCTGAAGGTTTTTGGCTACTAGAAATGCTAGAGATTTCCTCATGCTAAGAAAAACCACAGACTTCTCCAATTACAAATATAATTGTAATTCACAATTAGAAGTTACAATAAAATAGCATTTCCTGCAGAACCAAAGACTAGTTTAAACTTGCAGTCGTTATTTGCAGGGCAGGAAGGATGGAACTAGATTGTAGCTAGGACTATTTATGTGGCTTATACATTGCCCTTAGTAATATAAACATTATGCCCATCTTGGCCACACTCTTAAAAGGCAAAGTGAAGCATTTGAAATAAGAAAGGCATTTCTCAAGTGTCTTTTTCATCTTCTCCATCATTCAGTCCCAAAGTGTTCAAGACACATTGTTGTCTGTCAGACTAAACAGAGAAAGGAAAGCATTATTCAATTCTTGAAATATTTCAGTGCCCACACATCTTCAGTTCTCATGACTTTTTTTTGTCCAGTGATTTGTGTCAATGATATTATCTATTCAGAGAAGTATGAGGCAAGAGGATAGAATGTTAACTTCTATAAAGTCTTTCATTCCACGTACTTCCCCAAACAAATGCTTTACCAAGTTAAATAACATAGCTTCAGAATTAAAATATTCCAGAGGGAGAGGCAAGGAAAAAGCCAATGTTTTCAGCTGAAAGTGAAAGAGAGACATGGCAGCTTCTAAGGCCTGTTCTGGGATGCAAATGAGGATGTTCTTATAACCTCAGTTCTGTATTTCAGGGACTTTGTTAAGGGCAGGGTGCTCAAGCAGAATTTGGAAGAGGGCATTTCCAAGGCAGGAAAACAGGGCAGAAAGGCATTTCAATTCTATTTAACCGCTTCAGGTCTATCCTGCTTTCATGTTTCTTCTGACTGATTGAAAAACTTACAAGAATACAGTTTTCCAAGTAGCATACACTGATGTGATTCTTAACTCTGCAGTGTGAAGCTGGATAATATGAATGGTCATAGATCATGTTCATATGAAGTGTCATAGATCAAGACAGTGGAAATATTAGCTGAAACTTTCCTAAGACAGCCTATGAGATTTTTGATACATTTAGATAAGATATTCTCTTTATTAATTCCCAGCACACATTTGAACTTCAGTTCCAGTCTGAAGTTTTATATTAATAAGGCCTGAATTCTGCATATTTAATGCATTTTTTTCTCTCTTTTATCCTATCTATGCTGTATGCTACAATTTACAAATATTTTCTCACTACTTAATCTGTTACTTATGAATCACTATCTTGATAGAAATGTATACAAAAGTAAATGCTAAACTAGAATAGAGCATAATTATATCACAGAGAATTATCTGGCACCTGACTCATTAAAATAGTCATGGAGATAATTTTAAAGTCTGTATAAATATGAGTAGTAAAGGCTATCTTTGTGGTTTCCAAGGAAAGTTGTATATAATCAAAATGATAGACTCCTTACAAATATGAGTGATTTATGGAAGTAGACTGGTCATCCTCAAGAAAGCCAACAGGTACGCCTTTTCTCTTTGACATTTGTTAGTCATTAAAAAGGTACCTCAAAATATGTATGCTTGACTCTGGCACTAGCATAAAGTTGCACTGAGAAATGCCTTGATGTCCAAATATCTACAGAAAGAAATATGTATTTTTACAGTCACTTGGATATGGTGCAGAAGCAGTGATGAGATGAAGAGCATGTAAATTCTTTCCTCCTTGTAGAGTGGAGTTTTCACTCCACTAGTGAAATTACAAGTGTAATTCTGTGAATGAAAAACATAAAATGTATATGTAAAATAAAAAATAGAACAATTCTACTTGAGGCGGGTTATATTTAATTGAATCTTTAAAAATGAAGAGGCAGTATAGATGAATATATTTGTTTACATTTATGCATTTAATAAATCTTCACATAATCCTGTAACAGATATTAAATACCTTAATAGTCTTCCATTAATTTAGCAAGGATGGAACCGCAGTGTAGGTAATGGCATTTAAAAGTTTTCAATTATTGCTTGATGTTTGAGGTTCTGCAATCCTACTTCTGAATTTATGAATATATTTGTCAAAAAAAACTATACTTTAATCAAAATAGAGGATTTTTGAATTAACAATCTGGCTTTGCATGGAGAACTACAAAAAAGTCATGACAGCAGAAGCTGGCATGGGTCTACATGATACCTTTTAACTTGATATGGGAATGTCAGCTGGTCAGCAGAGTGTATCTGCACCTCTCTGAGCTTTGGCTAGAGGAATATACAACAGGAGGGTGGAACGAGTATTTACTGCAGCTTTATCCCTGTGTACTTGCCACAAGTTCCATTATCACAAGCCTTTTTTGCGTTATTTGTTCATCCCTGCAAATATTCTTCAAAGAAAGGTCAGGGAGCTATAGAGCTAAGCTTAATACTGCTTTTGAAATATACCATAAAGTGCTGTACACCAGAATCCATCATGTGCAATGGTCATTCCCACTTATACAAACAGAACTGACCACTTTAACTACTGACTCAAATTAGGTCCAGCTGGAATCCTAAGGCAAATTAATAATTTTCAAAGGTACTAAGCAAAAAGCTATTTCTCTGCCTTCTGAAATAAATTGTGAATGGCTCGAGGAACTGGAAATAACTGATAGTCATCTTCATGTAAAACTTAATTTATTTTCCTTTTAACAGTCTCAAAAAATCAAAATCTAACACACTGTGACCATTCTCAAAATCTGGGCTAAATGCTCCATGCTACATTACCCAGCTGGAGAAGTAAAGAGGAAATAATTCTCTCTTACATATTACAATGACAGCAGTCTTCAATTAAAAAAAGAATTTGAATTAAGTAGATCCAAGTCCTTCTGGCATTTTTCTCTACTGGTGTATCCATGTGCAAACAGTGATACTGTTGCTCTGATAATCCCAAGAGCATATATAAGGGCTGGATGTGTTTCAGTCCTCACCATATGACATAATTTTTGCAATGAAATAATGAAAATATTTTTTAAAATTAAAGGTCCAGCTATCTTATTATTATGCCTCTAACAGTGGCCAATTATGGTTGCAAAAAGAATCAGAATAGGGCCACTGTACAGATATTTCTACATCATACTTTCCTGACATTCTGGAGTTTCGTAATGCAGCAGTAATTCTCTTTTAGAAATATAAATTATGTACTCATTACCTAGTTGTGAGCACCTGTCTTATGGAAAATGAGTATGTTCAGAGAAGCATGTGTGCACACACATGGTGTTGGTTGTTGTCAGAGTGTTAATACTTTTGTTGAGAATTTCCATTCTAATGCCAAAGTGCATCCTTGGTTTATGGGGGCCATGGCAGTGGGAAGGCCTCCTGTACATCAGTGTGTGTGTGAAATTTTCACTGATTGTCTAGTAAGTATACCCTTGCTGGCTCAGAACACCCAGCCTTGGTGCACCAGTCCTCTAACACTACGGACACTTGGCACAGAATCACAGAGAATCACAGGAACTTTAGGGTTGGAAGAGACCCCCATGATCGTCTAGTCCAATCATCAATTTAGAATTGTAATCACCCCTAAACCACATCCCCAAGTGTCACATCCTCACATCCAGCCACCTCTTGAACGCTTCAAGAGATAGTGACTCTGTCACTTCTCTGGGCAATTTATTTATCTAATATTTAATCTGAATCTCTCCTGTCATGACTTAAGGCCATGTTATTTCATTATATAAAATAGTAATAAAAAAAATAGCAAGGGAAATTTTCATTGTCTTTTGAGCCTTAGGTTTGAAGAATGTTTTTTGACCCTTTTTTCCTCCCAAAGATTTAAAATAAAAATTTGTTTCCAGCTCCTGGGGTGTCATGTATCCACAACTTCAAATAGTCTGAGCTGTAAGAAAAGCAGCAAATACAGCTAGCATTGACACAGCAAGTAATTTTTAGGTAAAAAGCTTCAGTCAGGCTTTCACAGCCACTGCTACATTCCTTCTTTATGATGTTTTAGAAGTTCCAGACAGAAGAGGAAGTGCTGAAATGCTCAGAGAAAGGCACTCCTCTGCTCCAGAATGGAGTCCTGTCTGGAACTCAGCGTGAACCACTGGACCTCATAAGAGAGACTGTCCTTGGGTGAGGCTGATTCTGGCTTCTAAAACCTATGGCAGCTGAAGAATTGAGCTAAGATGCAGGGCAATAGACTGTGACCTTTTGTGTGCATTCTTCCCATAATTATTCAATAAAAATGCAGACTGTTATTTCTATCTTGCTAAATATCAGCTGTGAGTTTGAAACCGTCCAAGATCCCAAACAACACACTTTAACTTAAAAGCTAAAAGCAGGGAAAAACCACAAGCTGGAGATCAGGGATAACAGCATGTTCTACAAAAAGAAGCATAATATGACAATACTGATAGGAACTTGTGTTTGCCTGTTGGGTAGAAAATGGAAATTTTCCAAGACTTTCTAGGAAAAGGCAGTATGAGTCATTTAGGGATGCCAGAAAATGTTGACAAGCCTCAGGTAGGATAGCCTTTAGGAAGGTTAGAGAATGGGTTGAGGGAAGGAGCTGAAGAAAAAAAAGTCATCATTGTGGACTTTCCACAAATGGTGAGATAAAAGGTTGAGGAATAATAGCAGAGGGACAAGAATTTTCTTATTTATTGAAATTATATTTCCCAAATGAAGCATTGTTATTCAATGAGAACAGGTGATAACAATTCCTGAGATGATATCATGGGTCTCATGACCATTAAATCCTTGCTCACCTGGGTACCTACCAAATCAGAGTAGGAGGAGTGCTCTGGGATCAGTTCAGCAATTGTCTTTTGGGCATGAACCTGTACTTGTCTTCCACATGATCAGAAAAACTTATTGAGCAGTGTCTTGTATTGACTGATAGTATAGAAGCTATCACAGATCTTTCTGATAATTAGTTGGTTTTGTGCCCTCACCAAACCATGGCTGCTGAGGTGGGTATGTAAAGCTCCATGTTGTGCGGGCTGAGCTTTTCCTATGTAGTAGGGAATACTTGCATAAAGTTAACCCAGACTAGATTATCTACCTTGCAGCTCTGTGGAGCTTCAGGAGGGCCTGGAGCACTTCAGTAGTTCATTGGTTTGTCTTCACCCTGGGTCTTAAAAACCAGAAGGGAATTCTCTTCCCCTTCTGAGTGCTTTCTGAAAGACTTGTGTACCATGTACCTTTCCTGCCACCTCACTAATTTCCTCTGGTTCTCAAAGTATCTTGTGCTGGTATAGAAAGGGCTGAATGGTGAATTTTGTCTCATGATAAGATAAGAAATAACAGGCACAGCAGATTTAAATGAGCTGTTTTAAAGTGAAGCCTGTCAGCATAGCCCATTGGCATAGCAAAAAGATGAAGATGTGAGTTATGATGTATCTCCTGTGTGTTGTAATTTTTTGTATGTGGAATAGTTAAGAAGAAATATTAATGGTAGTTAAAATGTATTTCATTCTGAGGTATTATCTAGAATTCACTATATTTTTGAACAGGTAACAAAGAATATTTTGCTCCCTGATGAAGAAATAACTTTATAAATTAACTTGTTTTTATAAAAAACCTTTTCCAGACTTATGCTGCATTCTGCAATAATTTTGTTAGGAAGCTGTTTTAGATGCAGAATAGAATTTCTAGTGATGATGAAATGCACTTGCAGAGCAGGCATAGCCCAGTATGCAGGGCCATCTGCCTAATTCCAATGAAAATCCTAGTTATATCTCCAACATCCTAGAAGGTGTTAGTGCGCTCTCTTCACCCCAATTCCATCAGGACCAAGCATCAGAAGTTCCTTTGAGGATTTATGTTTTCTATAGAATCTGGTGATATTTTTCTTCACATTTATTTTAAGCCATTATACATTTAAGTATAATGGCTTAAGGAAAAAAAAAAAGAAAAAGATGAATTTTCAAGTATTTTAAAAGAAAATAGAACTTAAACCCATGAATTTGAGGAACCACAGTTGCACGTTTTGCCAAGAACAGCAAAATCAATCAAAAATGTTTTCTCATTTTTTTCCTTGGTCATCCATTTGAAATGCAAATGCTCCTTTTTCTGCTTATGTCAACACTGAAAATAAAATAATCAGGTTTTTAATAGGATTTTACTGCGGTGAGAATCAAATCCAGTATTATCCAATGACTTTGTGAAGGAAATTATTAACTCCGGAGGAGTGACTACAAACTCGGAGAGAGCCAACAGAACTATAAGCAAAATTTATGTCTATCCATAATATTGTTTTTGGCACAGTGGAAAATGAATGAGCAAGTGCAAGAATAGGAAGTAGTTGAACTTTGTCAGATATTTTTTGGTGTTCTGAAGAGTTCTGTGAATAAATCAGCAAGAGAGAAAAATCCCTCAGGTATGTCCATGCAATTGCCTCGCCTTGGATGAAGGATGGTGCCCTGTGGCTCCTCAGGTGGGTCAAGGTTACAGCCAAAGCAGGTCATGCTTTAGGCAGAACTGGAGTGTCTTTGGAAGTCAATCTGAGTATGAAAAACAGGGAGATGACAGGGAGTGGGCTGAGTAACAGTAAAATAGGGAATATTGACACATTGAATCCATCACTCCTGTGTGATAAATGAACATGCCAGGCACAGGAGCACATCCTCTGAGACTGGGACTTGCTTGCTTTGAAGGCTGGAAATAGACCCGAGTTTATTTTGAGCTGTCCTTGGATCTGGCAATATCATATCTTGCCAATGAAGGGTTATCTTTTTATTGCTTCTACCACCTTTTCTGCATCCACCTGTGGTGACAAGATGAAAGGGCTGATACAGTAAAGCAGAAATATTTCTTGATGTGCTTGTTTCAGTTTTGAGCTTTAAGGTTGCTCATCTTTCTCACTTTAAAGAAAGCAGAGCAATGCAGAAGTATGTAAATAGCTTCTGGGTTGCCAGGTAATGTAATTCCCTCAATTAGTTAATGAGAGGATGGGCACTAAGGTGAGATCAGCTGTGGCTGTGTAATTGTTTGGGGTTTTTTCCATGTATGTATAAGTCTGGGGTTTTTTAATACCTGAAAATGTAGAGATTTTTCCTTTGTTTCTTGCATTCACTAGTCTAACATTCTTCTTTTTGTATAAGCAAGAACCAATTGTCCTTTGGTAATTTTGATTTTAAAGCAAATATTTAAGCACTTGTTTATTTTCTGCTAAACGTGGGCCTGAAAAAGCATGTGTTTATAAAGTAATTTTGGGGTGATGTTGAGAGTTGTGGAGACAAGAAAATCTAGATTGACTTTTTTTTGTTGTTTTTTTGAGAGAAGAGATAGCAGTACCTTCTGTGAAAATGACATAAAGATGAGGGGGAAAAACCTCAATATTTTCAGTTTTCTGCTTCCTGCAGGTATAAGATGAAAGAATAGCTTCCTTCCACAAAACAGCTATGCTTCTTTTCATAATAGAGGGGATAAAAGAGCTTTGCTTTTGGCTAAATTTAAAAGGGGACCCTGGTACTTGTGAAGTTTGTAGCCTACCCTACTGCAGAAGTGGGAGAGCTGCAAACAGAACCTTTTTCTTTGCACTGTGATACTCAGTACTTGGAACCACCATTCTGCACGTGTTTAACTTTCGATGCACGAATAATTCAGCTGAAGTCAAGCTCACATGAGATTCCACACACACTCCTTGGGAAAGTAGTCATTACTGCTGGGAATATTCCATGGAGCTATGTGTATAAGGGCCACCTATATGGGAGAACAAACACAGACTGTTGCCAGGGAACCCCAGGAGATTTGAGAGCGCACGACAGCAAGAACAGACTGAAAGGGTCTGTCCCGTACTGCTTACACTGCAGAACTACACACTCTGGGTTATAATCAGCCCCTTGAGGGTTGCCAGTTTATCCTGCTTATATTTCACGGCAAATCATTCTTCTCTGCTGGGTGTATAGCTGCTGTGACACTGCTGAGGTCATTTTACTTCAGCCAAGGTGGCAGTCTTTACAATGAACAACTTCTTTGGCAAAACATTGACAGCTTTATGGTGAAAGTAATTTCTGAGTACCTGGAGTCCAGCATGTCCTTATTTATTTTTGTGTCAGAAGTTTTTAAGTCTTTGGTTATGCCATTAAATCTAGTCATTCAGGTGGATGATATTAACTAGCCATCTTTCTTTTCTCTGTCACTGTACTCACAAGCTTGCACAAGGGTCAGAATGTTGCTATTTATATATTTCGGGGGTTTTTTGGACCATGCCACCACTTGTTTTCTTCTTTTTTCACAGCTTCTTAGAAATCAAGATTCTTGTCTTCACCCTCAGGGTAAAGAGGGTGAAGAGGAAAAGAGCTGTAGTTGTTATTCAGGAAGAGAGCCACTGAGCTCAAAGACCAACTATGCAAATTGTCTACTCTTTGCAACTTATTTTATTGCCATGGTGTTACCTCTACTCATGAGGGTAGAGGTAACACCATGGCAATATGGTGTCCTTTCTGAGCATTTCTTTCACCACTTTGTCACCTGCTTCTATGCTGAAATGCAGGGTGTCCTTTCTGAATGAGCAAAATACTGACTCTTGTACTACAATACTGACTCTTAGAATCATAAATTCATAGAATATGCTGAGTTGAAAGGGACCCACAAAGATCATGGAGTCCAATTCCTGGCCCTGCGCAGAACAGTCCCAAGACTCACGCCATGTGCTTGAGAGCATAGTCCAAATGCTTCTTGAGCTCTCTCAGGCTTGGTGCTGTGACCACTTCCCTGGGGAGCCTGTTCCAGTGCCCAACCACCTCTTGGGTGAAAAACCTCTTCCTTATATCCAACCTAAACCTCCCCTGACTCAGTTTCAGGCCATTCTCTTGAGTTCTGTCACTGTTCACCAGAGAAAAGAGATCAGTGCCTGCCCCTCCTCTTCCCCTCTTGAGGAAGTTATGACTGCAGTGACATCTCCCCTCTGTCTCCTCATACAAATTCTTCTCCAGGCCTTTCACCATCTTCAGTGCCCTCCTCTGGATGCTCTCAAATGCCTCAATGCCTTTTTTACATCGTGTGGCCCAAATCTGCCCCCGGCACTGGAGGTGAGGCTGCCCCAGAGCAGAGCAGGACAATCCCCTCCCTTGCCTGGCTGGTGATGCTGTGCCTGATGCACCCCAGGACAGGGCTGGCCCTCCTGGCTGCCAGGGCACTGCTGGCTCAGGTTCAACTTGCCATCAACCAGGACCCCCTGGTCCCTTTCCATGGCTCTGCTTTCCAGCATCTCATGTCCCAGTCCATCCAGGGTTGCCCCAGCCCAGGTGCAGAATCTGGCATTTGTCCTTGCGCAGCTTCATCCAGCTGGTGATTACCCAGCCCTCTAATTTATCCAGGTCGCTCTGCAGAGCCTCTCTCCCTTCTAGGAAGTCAGCAGCTCCTCCAAATTCAGTATTGGTGAACTTAGTGGTTTTATTTGGGTTTTTTTGTTATTGTTTAAAGACTCTTTTGTATTTTGCTTTTGCTGTGTACAGGGCTTTAGTCAATGTATACAGTAAAAGGTATCTGTATACATGAGGATTTGTGAACATGAGTGTACACTGCAACTGCACTGCTTAGCCTTTGACTGTTGTGTGATTAGATCTCTGGGCTTTGTGTGTGGATTCATTAGACACTAAATGAAAATTAAGCAAAAAAAAGGAGGCAGGACCATGAATTCACATAGCTTTGAATCTTGCCTCTGAAAATTATGGATACATTCCTCTTAACAGCAAAAATAAAACCAAATTGATGTGTATGACAAAAACAGAACATTTCTTGTTTCAGACACTAATTTAAGGTCAGGAGGTAAAATTGGGGGGTAACTAGGAATGTCTTAACAGATTCCTGCCCTGACATCAAGGCTTTGAATTTCAATTCCTCTGTTTCAATCTTCACTGCTTCACAGCAGTATTATGAAAAGTAATTAATTGGCCATTGTTTGTGGAATTAGTTTTTAACTGCAAATGAAGAACAATACAATTTTCTCAACTTTGGCTGAGACATGACATTCTGATTCCATTTAAATGGGTCTAATAATTTTCTATATTGGTCTGGCTGTTTGCTGAAAGGGAAATAGGTGTGCAAAGGAATTTTTTGGAAAAAACTGTGTAGGGAATTAATGTAAGAGACTGGTATGAAAACTAGACAGATGTTACAAATTCTATAATAAAACCAAGTTCTGGTTAGTGGCAGTAGAGATCACAACCACCTTTAGTAGACATGATCTGCATTCAAGCAGCAGATAAACTTTGTTCTGTTTGGCCTGTGATGTTTAGAAGGAAGAAGTAAAGATAGTGACTATATTTTCATTACCTTCTTCCATCAAGTTTGGAAATTAGGCCTTTTATCAGAAAGTAACAGCAGTTTTATTTTATTTAAATTGATATGTAATTAAATGAAAAGCAGCACTGCCTTTCAAATATTTTTTTTCTTCCCCTGAGATAAGATAGCAGAGTATAATTATAGATACACAAAGAGCATCAATGTTCAGGAAATGTGTTTGTATCTCATCTTTATTTCAGGAACTTCAGCAGTGGACTCCCTAACAGGCAGTAATCTGCAATACCAGGTATTCCTAATAACCTGAAGAATTCAGGTAAGTGTAATAATATATTCAAATTATTTTGGATATACAGGATCATTACTGACTTTTTAAGAGGTTCATTCTTTCACATACTGGTACAGAAATGAGTTTTGATTGAGTTCTTATGAGCTTTGAAATTTTTCTCACCTACATAGTATTCCTCTAACTCTAAGTACTACACGAGGCTTTCTCTGTGTGAACAGCTGACAACTGAAGAGTGTGTTTGCATAGTGTGTTATAGAGACCTTGGGGAGTGTGAGGAGGACAAGGAAGGTGCATGCATGTGTTGGCTGTTTTTTATTATATTCCCAAGTTTATTTTTTTTTTTTGTGTTCTCTGGTGTCTGAACTACTCTTTTATATTTTGCGTATAGAGTTTCAAATTTATAAAAATACTGTTACCTGAGAGCTTGTCCCACTTATATTAGAAATTCTGTGTCTTAAAAATGTATACATTTCTAGTACCTTAGTGACAGAGAAATGCTATAATTCCCATTTTAAGTGCAGAAAGTGTGCAACTTTCCAGCATGACATAGTCTCTCTTTTCCAAGATGAAAATTAAGTACACAGGTGCTGGATTCAGCCTCAGTTCTGGCATGATCTTCTCCTCAATTGGAAAGGGAGAAATTGCTCTTTTTCTAATCCAGAATTAGAATTCTTTTTTAGCCTAGAAGTGCTGGTTAGCTTTTAATGTATGAGCAAAAAATACATGACTAACCAAGTCCTGGGAAAAAATTAATTCTAAAGGGTGAATCTTTGGACTCTTAAATTTCTTCAAATATTGAGCTCTGTGACCTTCACTTAAGTTATTTGAGTTCACAGCCTCATACTTAACCCTTCTTTCCTTTTTGACTTTATTCTTGCTCTTAAGTAGCGTTGTTACCTTCAAAGCACCTGAATGAGCCTCCAGAAGTCTCGGCTTAGTTCTTGGTCTTGCCACAAGACTCCTTCAGCTAAAACTTTCTACTCCCTGCTTTCAGTGGGTTATGGATTTAGGGCTTTTGGCTTAGTGAACATGGGTGAAGGGACTTGGATTTTTCTGTAACTCCACTACTATTATGATTCAACTATGAATAATCATATTAATACTGGTTTTGTGTACATAGGAATATGCTGAGTCTCTCTCCCTCACGCCAGTGTCATGATTTGGGCACATGGAAAGAAAAATAAATAATGTAAAAATGTAATAATTTAGGACTTGTCAGGCTGAGGGATGCTATCTCTCTGCACAATCTCAAGAAATCATGATGAAGTGCCTAGGCAGGGAAGAGACAATGCCCTGGAGCTTGCTTCCCATGTGTGTTGGGGTGTTTTCTTCTTCACCCTCTCTCCTGTTTTAAGGTTCTTGTTTCTATCACTGCAAAAATTATCTAAAGAATGATGCCATTAAGCAATGCATATGCAAGTGACTTAATTAAAATAACTTCAATTATGCTAAACACAAAAAAATAATTATATCCATTTAAGCAAGCGTTGTTTACATAAAAAAGATTTTAGCAGTAAGACAGGATACAGAGAGAACTATATAGGCAGCAGAACATAGTATATATATTCTCCTAATTAAAAAAAAATTAAAATTTCCTTTGACCTCAGTTTAATTATCCCGTCAATCAGACAATTGCTTAAGCATTTTATTTCTAGTGACTCTGAAGGAAGAAATTCAGTGGAAATTATGAAAATCTTTTACAAGTGGTCAGTAAGTTCGATGGTGATTTGCATCGTTCTTGCTATTGTGGTGGCTGTGGCTGTGATGGCTGTAGATGAAGCTCCTTTTCTATTAGGTGCTGTACAAACTCTGTGTGAGGAGGAATCACAGCAGTGAGCAGAAATAGGGCTATAAGATCTCTGAAACAAAGGCAGAAGAATCTTGTAAGTGGTGAAATGACTTCTGTACCTCCAAAGACAACTAAAGAATAAGGGATAAAGTTAAAGCAAAAGATTTAACAGTGATTTAAAACCAATTAAAAGAATCCAGTAGTTAATGAAAACTAATCCTCCATTTTTACACTAGGAAAACTTAGATAAATTGATAGAGAGGCCACAAAAAGGAACTAGTGAGACACATAAAATAAAGCCTGTCAAGGCTAGAATTAGACCTTGACTCCCAATTCCTTGCAGTAAGTAAATTATGCTGCATGAAATTAGTCGTTGCGTGTTTTAGTCATCCATTCTCTCATTGATTAATTTTGGGTAAATAAAACACCATAATAAATAATTTTAAGTCAGCACAAACAATTTACTTAGTCTATAGGGTTTTTTCCCCCTAAAAATCTGCTTCTCCTAATTCCCAGATAAAATGAAACATCTCCAGTAAATATGATCACTATGCTTTTCCACATTTCAGAGATAGTAGGAAATCCCTTAGGCTGTATGAACAAGGTCTGGCTTGCCTACCTTTTGCAGAGGCCTGAGTAATCAAAGAAAAGCCAGTGGTCCTGCACAATAGAGTGCAACAGAGATTGGCTCTGGACATTAGTTGTCTCAAATATTTTTTATGGAGTTCAATGACCCTGCTCTTTTAGAGAAGATGGTGTCAGCTACAGGTAGTTTCACCATGGCTTGTCTTTTTTATTTTTTTCCTCTAAAAACTATTTATTTTATCCTTAATGACTCAGCCTCTTTAGCTAAAAAGACTTTTTAGTTCTTTATTCCTCACAATGGGACAGAGAATGGTGTTGAAAGGCATTGTAGCTGGCATAGCCTGAGGGCACTGTGAAGCCAGGTAAAATACTTTGTCTCCTTCTCACTGTTTAATCTTGGCTTGCACTCCTACTGACTTATTACAACAAAATGGAAAAAAACTCAACCCACCCAAATATTCCAGATTGATTTTTATCATGAAAGGGCTTCTGTGCCAAGAACACACCTGGTTGGTTCAAGAGTGTTGTTTTCCAACACAGCCAGATTATTAATTATATTTCTTTCAGGGGCCAGGTCAGAGTTTTGAACTCTGAACATCCTTTACCTCTCCACAAAAAAAGCAAATATACAGGTTGGCTTTTATTAATTAACCCATCCTGAGATTGCAAGGTGCTGACAAGAGGGCACAGTTGTATTAGAAATTTGGATTTCCAGATGAAATTTGGAATCTTCCTGAGCTGTTATGGCTTTATCTTTTCATCAGCATAGCCCAGGATCTTTACTTTCTTCATTTTTCCAGTATCATTTCAGTCTTCTGCCAAGTCTTTATCAGATATCTCTTTGTTTCTGACCCTGAATATTTGGAGATTAACTCCTGAACTTGCCAGTTCCAAACCCTATGATCATAGTAATGACGCAAAGAGTCAGGAGCCAACTGGAAATTCAGTTGCAAAACTGAAATTCAGAACTACAAGCATATAATAAGCCCAAAGAGACATTTCCAGAAAAAAAAAACCAAAAAAACAAACCAAAACAAAACAAAAAAAAAAAAACAAAAAAAAAAAAAAAAAAAAAAAACAAACCCCAAAAAAGTCCACACAACCAAGAAACTTGGATGCTGCTATTCTAAAAATGAAGTGGTGGCCATCAGTTGCTGTTATTGTTGGCTAAATTATGGCAGCAGGCTGAACACTGTAGAGTGACACAGACACAAGGACCTTATGTGATCTTGCAATAGGATATTTTAACTGTGACCTGCTGGAGTAAAAGGGGCACCAAAACTGTACTGAGAAGTATCTGCAGCAGAATGAGATTGAAATGTCAGTGTTATGTTCCTGCAAGACACTGAGGCTGACAGTAGGCTCCCCACCTGGTATTCCCAGTGAACTCTGGATGTGCATCATATTCAGATCAGCCCTAGGGACATATCTACTTACCCAGGCAGTCTCTAGCTTTCCAGTTGCCTCTTTTGATGGCTTTGGTCCGAAAGCAAAGCCTGATAGTTTCTCCTATCATGATTCTGATGTTGCTTACCATAGATACATATGGGATTTATAGTGTAATTTGAAACTGAAGCTTTTGTGTATCTGTCTGGGTCACATGGTTATGCTGGAACACAGAAGGTTCCACAAATGCTCTCTCACATAAGGTGGTTGTAAGCTCTAAGAGCATAATGTTAGCATAATGCTCATTGTAAACGAGAAGCTCAGAGTATAAGGCACTTTGTCACCTTTTGTTACTTGTTCTTTCTATACCATTGAAACCACTTCCTTTATTCATCATGAAATTCATCCTGACCAGGATCATTATTCTATCATTGCAATGTATTTTGTCATTATGACATCCTAGCTAGTACGTTGTTTGGTCTTAAAAATTAAGCAGAGTTGAGGCTGGGTGGTAAGTGGGTGAATGACTTCCAAGAAAACATTGGTGTTACACAGGAAATTGCTTAGTGATTCATAACAAAATTATGATTCTTCAATTTGAAGTACTTTAGAAATAATAAATCTTCTGTATTTTGA
Organism: Calcarius lapponicus; assembly: GCA_039654755.1. NCBI lineage: Eukaryota > Metazoa > Chordata > Aves > Passeriformes > Fringillidae > Calcarius > Calcarius lapponicus. Next base: position 42,843,845 of record CM077468.1, on the reverse strand, counting down.
AGAGGTAAAAAAGCTGAATCATTCTCTTCGCTATGAACCCTGAGGGTTTTGATTTTGTAGTTGGTTTGAATTTTTTTTCTTTGTGTGGGAAGCCTCTCTGTCTTACATTAATTGTATGATGCTTCTTCACTGTTGCCCTTTAGTAGCCCCAAGAATAGTCTGTAGTGGCCCTATCTGAGTGTCTCTTGGATATTTGTCCTGTAGGATGTATTTGATAATAAATCCCTTGGCCCACTGCTACTGCAGTTGCTGCCAGTGTGCAAACACATTATACTTCCTTCAGGGTGCAGTGGGTGCACAAGACTATTGTGTGCATAATTAACTTGCTGCTTAAGGGAACTGAGTAGTAAAGGCAGGTGGCTTCTTTAGTATGAATCAAATATGTTGAAGAAAATGTTGCTGCTGAAATAAAATAAAAGGCATTCACTATTGGGAAAATTACTTGACCACTTGTAGAAGTGGGGGATATGGGTAGGATGTTCAGGGAATGAGATTTTAAGTGTAAATTTTCCAGTAAGATTACTGTATCTCATCAGCTTTTATATTTGTATCAAATGAGAGAGGCGAAGGTGAAAGGCTAACTCGCAGACACAAACTGAGCCAATGATCAATGTATATTATTCTCCTAGTTCCCTGAACTTTTGAAAAACAATTTGCTTTTTCCCCTTTCTGTACAATTTTAGGAGTGGTATCTTATTCTGAATTAAAAATTAGCAAAAGGGTACTTATGCTATTTTAAGTGTAAGATGCATAGACATCAGTGGGGCCCTTCTCCTCCTCACAGCCTTTGCTAGATCTAGCATAATAATTCAGCAAAACCTCCTCAATGATCCTTCTCAGCCAGTAGAGCAACAAAAGGTAAAGGAGAATGAAGGCAGAGTCTTCTCAGAGCTGCTCAGTGAAAAGAGAGGAGGGAATAGACACAAACTGAAACACAAGAAAGTTCACTTAACAGAGAAAAAACCCCTTTTTGTTATGAAGGTGGTCAAGTAGTGGAACATGTTGCCAAAAGTGGTTGTGGAGTCTCTGTCATGGAGATCAAATACCTGACTGGAGAAGGCTTGGAGAAATCTGCTTTAGCTGACCCTGCTTTGAGCAAGGAGATTGGACTTTATGTTCTTTGAGGATTTCTTTTAATCTCCACCATTCTTTGATTCTGTGTAGCTATCTAGAGGTAAGTGAACTGTATTAACAGTGGGGAAAAAAATTTGCTGCCATATTTGGCATTCCTCAGCAAAACTAAGGTGTACTGGAATGATCTTCTGAGAAGAAAATATAGAGGTCAAAAGCCTTTTGAATTCTAGAAATTGTAGGTTTCTCAAATCTTCTGCAAGAGAAGGGGCAGAAATCACATGCCTTGAAATTTCTATCAATTGAGACAATCCTTTCAGAATAATTGTAGAGAACAAGCCTATTTTGGCATGGGGTGGACTGCACAGGTCTCTGCCTGTGCAGGTAAATTTCTGTGATTCAAGTATTTCAACACAAAGGGACACATTACCAAAGCAGTGTTTTATTTGTGTTATGCAGATGTACTTGTACATGACAATGGCTCAAAGCAAGTTTTAACGTACTAGCAAGAAAACCCCCAAACAAACAAAAAAAGATAAGGTAATCATCAAGGGGAGGTGACTTGTTTTGCTCAGGTGTTACTCAAACCAGTTTGAGCTAACTCTCCTATATTCTAGAGTGTGTGAAGGTTTTATCTGGGTAAGCAAGTGGGGGGAAAAAAAGCAAAATGCGTGAAGCCATGTTTGCTAGTCTGGCTGTGTCCTTGGTTCCTGGAATACTTATTCATTCCCTACATCTTTTGCTCATCTGCAGGACCTGGTATTTGAGGTTTTGTTGATTTTGGTGTTGTTCATACTTTTAAATATGCCTAAAATATTTTTTAAAAGCTGATTAACAATGCCTTCCCAGTATAGTGTGGGAGTTCACTCAGATATTGCTTATCTGCTTACCTCTTTTACTGCTTACCTGATGCAGCATAAAGGTTACCTTTTCCTGCCTGGTCCCTCATTAATTTTTATTAGTTGCTGGTCAACTCCTTAACTCAATCCACTCTAATAAATTAATGTGATAAGACACAATATCCTAATATACTTATTAATACAAATGAATGGAATCAACTTTGCTGCACACCTGTTCTCAGTAATCTGTGCAAATACTAGGGAATTATCATTGCCTCTCAGAAATAACATCTGCAGTGACATCTTGTTATTCTTTTTTGCTGGCTGATGAAGTTCATGTTATTGCATTGCACAGGATGCTTTGGAAAATACAGTCACTGTGACTGTGAACTGTGGCTGAACTTTACACATCTTGAAGAGACAGCTCTAATTTGCTTGTGACTCCACCAGAACTGTCTGCCTTTATGGTTGGAAATGCTATAATAGAAAAGTGTTTCAGAAATATCCATGTATTAAGTATTACTAGAGCTCAAAGGGCAAAATCAGAAGAGACAATGTAGAAGCGGACTTGAGTCTGATGGGTATAAGTTGATCCTCTGTAGAAGGAATTATTTCCTTGAGATCTGCTCTGGCTCACTCAAGGCCATACAGAGCATCCATGACAGAAGGCATCTATAGTGATTTTAACCATAAGGTGCCTGGAGGAGAGGTGCTAAACTTGCAACATACCTGGCCTTCATTAGAGACTGAGAAAGAGGAAGAATATGCAGATAATGTAAATTTTATATAGTGAAAGGCATTTAACGTATTTTGTCTTGTCTCAAAATATAAAAATTTGATTCCTTTTTCTGCCTTTCATGATAAAAAAAGTAGTTGCAGTACTTGCATCTTTTTTTTAGCTCTGATTTGAATCAGTCATTGCTCTCGTTGTAAGGTGGGCACAGTGAGGCATATAGACATCTGAGAAGCGGTCAGGAAGATCATTTCAGATCATGGACTGGACAAAAGGGATTCATGTTTCCAATTTGGGAGCATAAGGTGCTAGAATATCTCCCCCCTTCTCACTCCCAATATCTGTTTAAAAATCTTTGTCTTGTTCAAAGGTTGTGCTCCAGTGCTCAAGCTTTGGTCTTCTAAAATGACTGACTTGAGCTTAAGCCCAGAGCCTTGGCATTTTGCATGTGCTGGAAGAAGCAGAACTGAGAACTTGAATAGCTTCTTCAGGCTATGGTAACATGAAAATTATTCCTAACTGTAGGCAGACAAGCCATTCCACCAAACACTTTCAGCCAGTTTTGCCCAACATTACAAACAGCATATCTTGATTTACAAAATTAATCCAGAATTACTGTGTTTTAGTATCTATTCTTCTAGTTTACATGTGCTGCCACCTCTAATTTATACTCTGCTGTCTTCTTGATATGATAGTTAAAAAGTCATGCCAGTCAGGTGAAGGTCATGTCCCCAGGTGACTGAAAAAAGAAAATAATTGTACCAATCTTTAAAAAGGGTAGAAAGGAGGATCCTGGGAACCACTGACCTGTCTGTGCCACCTCTGTGCTAGGGAAGATCATGGAACAAATCCTTCTAGAACCTGTGCTTAGCCACAAGGAGGGCAGGGTGGGGATTTGAGACAGTCAGCAGAGCTTCACCAAGGGCAAGTCCTGTCTGACCAACCCAGTGACCTTCTCTGATGGAGTGACTACATGAGGGGACAAGGGAAGGGCTACAGTTGTCATTTGTCTGACCTTCTGTAAAGTGTTTGACACAGTGCCCCACAACATCCTTCTCTCTAAATAAGAGAGAGATGGATTTGATTGGGTCTGTTTGGTGGATAAGGAATTGGTTGGATGGTCACATTCAGAGGATTGTGGTCAGCAGCTCAGAGTTCTGATGTACATCAGTGACAAATGGTGTCCCTCAGGGATCTCTGCTGGGACCAGTGTTATTTAATATAGGCAAAGGGATCAAGTGTACCCTCAGCAAATATGCAGATGACAACAAGCTGAGGGGTGTGTTTGACACACCTGAATAATGGGATGTCATCCAGAGAGGCCTATATGAGCTCAGAATGTGGGCCTGGGAACCTCGTGAGGTTTAACAAGACCAAGCACCTGAATTTGGGCAGCCCCCAGTACCAATTGCTGGGGATGCAAAAGGCTGGGGATGAACAGATCAAGAGCAGCCCTGCTGAGAAGGACTTGGAGGTGGTGGTGGGTGAGAGGCTGGGCATGACTTGACAATATGTGCTGAGCCCAGAAATCCAATTTTATCCTGGGATCAAAAGCAGCTTGGCCATCAGGACAAGGGATGAGATTCTGCCCCTCTACCTCCCTCTGGTGAGATCCCACCTGGAGTGCTGAATCCAGCTCTGGGGTCCCCAGCACAGGGAGGACATGGAGCTGTTGAAGTGAGTCCAGAGGAGGGCCACCAGCATGGTTAGAGGGATGGAGACCTCTCCTACAAGGACAGGCTGAGAGAATTTGGATGATTCAGCCTGAAAAAGAGAAGGCTTTGGGGTGACTTAATTGCAGTCTTCATTACCTGAAGGGAGCCTGGAAGAAAGATGGGCAGGGAAAATTTAAAAGGGCATGCAGTGACAGGACAAGGGAGAATGGTTTCAAATAGATACAGAGTAGATTTAGATTTAGCAAGCAGTTTTAATTGTGAGGGTGGTGAGGCACTGGAATCATCGTGTGGTTGTGGGTGTCCCACCTCTGGAAGTGTTCCAGTTAGCTTGGATGGGGCTCTGAGCAACCCGGTGTTGCTGGAAGGCGTCCCTGCCCATGGGAGGTTGGAACTAGATGATCTCTAAGGACTCTTCTGACCTAAACCGTTCTGTGATTCTTCTTTACCAACTTTTCCAAAGACAACATAACATGTCTAAGTGGTACACTTTCCTACCTTTTCCATAAACAACTTCATAAGGTCTTAGATGCAATCAGTAATTCCATGTTCATTTTTATAAAATCTGCTGACCAGAAATCAAGGTTTTGCTGCTTTTGAACACTTACAGAATGTCTGCTAAAAACATTCAGATGTCCATGTATTACCAGTGACTTCTGAGAGCACAATAAGAAGAAACGGTTATATCTCTGAGAAATAGAAAGGATGTTTTATATAAATTTACTCTAAAATATCTTTGGAAGAGATTGCTGAAAATGGTTAGGAAAATTGATGGAGTTCACTAGCCAGAGGGATCTTTTCCTGCTTCTCAGTAGAGGCAGCAATGACTGGCTGAGATTATTGTAGCACTGCATGGATCAGTTAGATACAAAAATGTTTTTTCACTAGAAAAAATACCTTTGTGAGTTTAATGGATTTAACTTTAGTATTTATGGATTAAAATTTAGTATGCTTGAAATTGAAAAGTAAAGTTGAGAGATGCATCCCAAGTCCACATATATATTTTATTAAAGCAGAAATTGTGTTGGAAGAGGGGAGGGTGAATAATTGTATGGAAAAATTTTTATACAAGATGGTATGGCCTTTAGCTGTGAGAAACTGAAGTTTACTTTTGCATGCAGCCCAGACAATTTGGCTGGCATGATGGGGAGAATGGCAACAGGTGTGAAACTGTCACCCTAGAAAAGCAGCTTCTAGGAAAGTGTAAAAAAAACCCAAGGAAAATGAGGCTGTGAAATTCAGTTGGTGAAACATACTGCCCTTTTACTGGCCACCTCCTTCTTATGAGGAACAAAATGAAGGTCTTTGATGGGAAGTGCAGCATTTTTCTTGAGGGCAGGAGTGCTGAGAACAGCCCTGTTCTTAGAAATGTAAGGTGTGGTTTTGCACAAAAAAATAAAGTTCTTTGTTTTATAGCTATGACATGCTATAAAACCACTGCTGACATGAAACTGAACAATTCAGGAGAGACAAACAACTTAGCACATAAAAATTGATAAGAGACTTCACCTGGTAAAGTCAGTAGGACTTTTTGCCTGGTATGTTGAAAGGTTGAAATCTCTGTAATAAAGAAGTGAATAAAAGGAAAAGCTGTGATGTATAATTTACGGCTTGACCTTACAGCTTTATTTAAGTAGTTTCACTCTTTTCTGAAGGCTTATTCCATGTGGTGAAGCATTATTTTTTCCTAAGTTATGTTGCCATGTTAGTTTCTTAATAGTTTTCAAACATAAAGGTATTTGGGGGCATATCTTTCCCTTGTTCAAGTAATGATCAACACTTCTCACTTATTTCAAGGGTACTTTAATCTATCTTTCCAAGGCTTTTTTAATTAAAATGAATTATTCAGTATGTGTACAGCACTTTGAAAGTACACAAAGCTACGTAAGTGCTAAGTGTTATTATTATTCAACTCATTATCTTTTATCATAAATCCAGCCATGACTTAGCTGCTGTTAAGCTTCTTAGTTCTCAAGGAAAATTAACACGAGAAAATGCTTTAATTATTTTTTTTTTTAACCATGGCAAATTACTACTACCACTGATTACAGCAGTGATGACAGGGTATGAGCCCTAACTGAGCCAATGTAGAGATCAGTTGTAGCTTCACTTCTTTAGGAAACTGAACTCTTATGAGTTGATGTGCTGCACTGGATTGTAATGATGGTGGACACAGGAATATTATTTGCTCCATTCTTTTTACAGACACAATACATGCAAACAGGGTGTCTTTAGGTACACCCTTGGAAAATGGTAACTATACACCCAACTTGTGTCAGTGATCACAGGAGGTAGGAAAGTCTGAAGTGGAAGACACCTACAAGGCACTTGCATTATGCCTGTGCATATGTGTTTGAAGAATGGGACACTTCTGCTACTAATGCTGTCATAAAAAAAATATTTCTGTATAAGTGCATTTGAAAATCCAGGCTTTTGAGGTTTCTATGCTGGACTAAATACATCTTGCTTAAAGTTAGGTGTGTGTGTTGTGGGTTTTAGAAAAATTATCTGATTTTGTCAGGAAGACGTAGAACTTTAACTTTTTTCATGTGAAATTAGAATCTTGCTAGGCCCCCAATACAGGCAGTCTGTCAAGTTTGCCATTGAATAATTATAGTAATAATAATTAAACATTAGTAATAATTAAATAGTAATAATTAATGATTAGTAATAATAACAAAATAGCAAACATAAAAGTCTACTGCTAAATATGTCAATAAATCTGTTTTTCTCAGTGTTATGTATCTTATCCACATATATTCAGAATGTTTTGTTGTGAAAACCTGAATTTTGCTGTAGGGAAACATTGTGAATTAATAGGAGTGGGTAGAATAATATTGTGGATACCTCTAGGGTAAAAGCTACATGGCATTATTCAGGCTACAAAAATACTTCTCATACTTAGTTGTCTTTTGGCTTGGTTGTAACAGAATGACCAGAAGAATACTTTAGTTCTTGAAGTTTTTAAAATAAATAGATGATATCCTACCTTATAGCTTTTTCATTTATTAAATTATTGGTGTTATTCCTTCCTGTACACAGTGAAGATGAGAGCCCTTTTGTCCACTTGCAATGAGACTTCATAAACAAAATTACATAAAAACTTGATAAGATTCTTGGTACTTTGAGTGTGAGGGAATAATAGATTATTGCCTAGGTAACTAAAGGTATAATGAAACCTTACAGGTGAATGGCATTATTTTGTGTCTCTGCTGCATTATTCTGATTACTGCTGTTAGTAATATCTGACACGCATCTTTTCTCTGAAGATGTTAAAATCTTGAAAGCTTTGAAAAGTTCACTTAAGTTTCATAAAAATCTATGTTTTATATAAGTCTTTAAGTAAAAATAGATATTTAGGCAAAGCATGGCAGAGGTTTTCAGTGGCTTATTTAAATGCACACAGTGAGTTGTTTGCTGACTGGGGACAGGTTGTTTGAGTCTTAATCTACCACTCCATCTAAAATGCTTGTTTCCAGCAGCACAATTCTTCTGATGTAAAGGGAATTACATTTAACTTTCTGAATCACTACATTTCCTTTCAAACTCCTGTTCAAATTATGTTAGGAGGAAATGAAAATTAATGTTCCTGGATACGTGCTCACTGCATTTATTGAAATGGTCTGTCATGCTGAACCTCAGAACAAGCAGCTTTCATCATCTATAAAAACTTCACCTTTCCCAAGAGAAAGCTAGCTGCTGGGAAGATTTTTTTCTTTCTTCACGTTAGGAAAGCAGCATAACAGACCTCACAACAGATATTTGGGCAATTATAAAGAGCAAAATGTACTTGGAGCAAAGAACATGGTGAGGGAATAAAAAGCAAAAATCCTAGACCCTGTATTTGTATTAAATTTATTTCTAAGACAAAGTTTTGATTTTTTTTATATTGAATTGCCCCATTTTATAAACTTGCTTTTTGAGGGTACTCTAACATAAAATCATCAAAATCTTCTTTACTCGACCCTCTGTTGTTAAACATTAGTTGTGGTGGCATCAAGTAAATAAGAACCTGAGATTCAAATCTTCTATTTTCTTTCTATTTCTGGCTGGAATGAGTCTTTGCCTTGATAAAAAGGGTAGAGAGATACACTGAAATAAAAAAAATTACAGAACCCTGAAATTCAAGTTCTGGCTTGTGACTGCAAATTGCTGAAATTCTCTGAGGCTCTGCCCCTTTCTCTACCTCATTCTTTCAAACTTTTCTAGTTAAATTGAAATTCTTCATGGCAGGGACTTTCTATAATATATACTAATTTAAGACTTAGCATGGTTTACGTTGATGATTTAACTTAAACATCATATTTACTAGTGAAATGAACAAACCATAAAGAGATGAGCATGACTCATGACCCTAATGTGGGGAACTGTGGTAGGAGGTGGAGGAGGGCAGGCATGGGATTGTACAAGTGTCACAGACTTCTAACCACAGAAACTGAAGACTGAAAGAACATGCTTTTACAAGGCATCCTAGGCTTCAATGATTTCCAAAGGAAAAAATGGTAATGGGATTAAAATTAATTAAAAACAAACAAACCCAAACAACAAAAGGACCCGAAGTGGGAATGGAAAAGTCAAATTTCACTAGAATCAAAGCAGAAGTTTCAATACAGCTGCCCTCTCAATAATTCTGAAATCAGTGTCAGCTGAAGGCTGAAAGTATTCTTATTTCTTACGATGCACAGCTCTTGAGTACTTTCTACTGCTCACAGTGTTGAGTATGTATCCTGTCTAGCATCCCTATTACCCATGAAAATACAACTCAGAAATTTGCTGGGTTTCATGTAAAAAAATGAAATACTATTCAAATAATGGATTTATTTTTTTTGAGAAGTGACTGACTTGAAATATTTTCCTCTGTTCTGAAAGATATTGTAGTAGTGAAAAAAGCACATAAATTTATACATATTTAACAACACTCTGTAAGAAGCAAAATGGGCACTTTTTGCATTATCACTTAGATTGTTTTAGTATAATTGAACAAACTTTTTCTAAGGCAGCAAAAAAAATGTTCAGTATGGACAATTTTTCAAACTGAAGATAACATAGTAGAAAACCCAGCATAAGCAGATGGTTTGAGTAGTTTAGGAAAAGCTAGAGCCTTGGGCTAAAGCAGACTTTGAGTAATATTTTTAATGTGTCCCACATGCATTTAACAATTTTTAATAAACCTATGAAACTGAAGGAGTTCATTAAAGTCATGTCAGTCTTCAAATGTCCTGAAAACCATTATTTATACCCTTGAATGTATTAAACCAAGTTGTTGCAAGGAGATTTGGACACCTACAATATTATTTCATTCCAAGATTTGTGGTTTCTGACATGAATATTGAACACATTGAAATGAATGAAGAAGCCTTGGCATTTCAGCTTTGATAAAAGAAGTTCCATGTCCTCAGGGAAATAAATTGCCCATGAACCCCTTACTGCGTCATCCAAGAAGACCTAGGTATTTTCCTTATTCCCAAGGATGAAGAGCTAAAAACTCATGGATTTCCCAGAAGATGCAAACTTCTAGGATATTTTGGCTGCCAATTCATGCTTTCCAAAAAGCATACAAATGATAGTAATAGAGTATTGACAGAACTGAGAGAAGGAAGGTTAGGTAGAAAATCAGAATCCAACTGAAAAAAAATTCAAAGTTGTCTGATTTGAGACTGAGCATTGATGGTATTTGGATATATGTAGTTACTAATCTCATGCATCTAAGAGGCTATTCTTGTGATGAAGGTCACTGGTTTTCTGGGAAAAAGGAAATGAACCCTTCTCAACTGGAAAAGGTGGGACTGGGGACTTTTCTAGAGCTTTGAGCCAAATTACTTAGAAGGGGCTACAGAGATGATAATAAAATTTTATACATATTCTCCCCCATCTCCCCCCTCCTAAACTCTCTGGTTTCAGATGGGTAGGAACACATTAACATCATAACTCATTGACAGCTACACACTTAGCTGCCAGTATCCTCCTGCATACTTGTATTTCATGTGGATAATCACGGGAGAGGTGGACTTTAAATTCCAGACACAGCTTTTCTGGGGCATTTGGGAGGTAATTTACAGAACCTACAAATACATGAAGTTGTTCTCATATTCAAGACATCAAAGTCTCTTTTGCTCTTCTTGTGAATTATTCAGAATACTTGGGCTGACTAATTTTTCTTTTGACAAAGCCTTCTGATTATCCTTGTTAATAAATCAGCTTTCCTGGTTTTCTTTAAAGAAACTACCTTATCTTTTAGGGTGGGTAGGGTGTTTTGTTTTGTTCTGTTCCCAAATTAAGTCTGACTCAGCCAGGTGTGTTTCAGCCTCAACTTTGTTGAAACAGGGAGACAATTTTTGTTTTGCATAGAAATTTGAGGATCATTAGTGAAGGGATGTGAGGTATTCTTCTAGTCTCAAATTTGTCACTATTATACGACCACACCTGCGAGTCAAGTTTTTCATTGTGCTATCATACAATGAATGCAGGCTCTTAGAAGGTGCCAGACTGACAGCTTTGAAGTTTACAGAACAGGTTTTGCAGAGGCATTAGCAGTCCCAGTTCTCCTTGTGCACTTCGATCTTTTTGAACAACTGCAGCTTGATTAGAAGACAACCTCATTTACTTCCTGGTGTATCTAGTTATAACTTGCCATCTCTTAGGATATTGTGTTCTTTCCTTATCTAGAAGTGACCCAATTATATGTTTTTTTTTTTTCTTCTTCAGTTCATTTGAATACTGTTGCAGTTTGGCACCTACTGGATGAAATGACCCCTAATTGTAGCACCGCTTTGTGGACTGAGTTGGCAGTGAGGGTGATTTCCTTCATCTGCTTCAGGGACTTCGCTCCAAATTGCTGTGGAGAGCTGCTCCTTTGAGCAATCTGCATTCTTCTTACCTGTACTCAGCCACACTGCAGATAAACTTAAGGAATCAGGTCTCTGGGTATTAAATCAACAGCTCTCACAGCTGCCAGTTTCACAAAATAATCAACTCTCAATTATGCAGCATAATGACAATGGTAGAATGACCCAAATAAAACCAAGGCTGATACAAAAGGTAAATAAATTAAGCAGTAAGGATAGATTTAGTGTGCTTACCTTGGAGATGCTGGTAAGCAAATTCCTGTAGAGAGCAGAGGCGGCTTTAAGCAGGCAGAATGGGGCTGGGCATGAATGGTGCCCCATTCAGATGAGGTGATGTGGCCAGGAGTGATGGAGAAAGTTATGGCCTGGAGATCCACACCGTGGATAATCCATTCAGATAACACTGCAACATGTGCAAAAAAATGTATTTCTTTTTTCATTAAACATATTATTTCTTTTAAGAAAATATGCTGCTGATGCTAATCAAAAAGTGTAAATAGACAGTGAATGCTCAACGGCATTTTAGGTGAGGGAATTGTTGCTGAGAGATGGGTGTGATTTTTCTCTTTTGGCAAAGAGAAAAAATGCAGATTTATGAGAGGTACAAATTATTGTTTGGCTTTAATAAACAAATTTTGCCCAGGGCGGCAAGGCTAAGCTAAACTTTTCTCTTCCCCATCTCTAGCCATATCAGTCTGCAGCTGCACAATTCTCCAGGGATAAGCTCATGGACACACTAACTAGCCCTGAAACAAAAAGCTTCATTCTTTGGTTTTGGCAGTGAAAGCAGTGAGAAGCAGCAAGGCAGGCACACAGGTTGTACTGAATCCTTTGGGATGGTCTCTCCCATGAACCTCCTGGGAGTAGGACCAGAGCAGCAGCCTTGCTTGCCTGTCACTATGAGGTACTCTTTCACAGCTGTGCTGCAACGAGTAAGTGTATTCGAAATAGTCTTGCTTCGTTGGAGAAAATAAGGCTGAGTAACCAAAATATCAATCAGTCTACATGGTTTGTACTCTACTGTCTTGAAACAGTGTGATTGAGTGCCACAGTAGCTTTCACAGGTAATTAGGCAACAAGCAAGTAAAAACCTACACAAAACCTGAAGATTATAAAACACACTCTTTGACATGCAGAAAGCTAGTATGGATGCACTATAAAATGAAATTAGAAGAAGTGGCTTGGGCTGTAGTAATTCCACCTCAAATTTTCTGTGACCAGTTACAGTTATCAAGAGAGTTGCAGTAGGCAAACTTACTAGGGACTCATGTCCTAATCTTCATGCTACTGTGGTTGAAACTGGAAAGAAACCTGATGCTATGCATGGTTTCGGTTTTGACGGCGCTGATTTTTATAAACATTACAGAATATGAACATCTATACCGATACTGTTGACTTTAGCCACATACAAGGTTTAGTAACAGTAAATGCTTTAATGTTGTTGGCTTTGCTCATTCCATCTTGACAAATTATGGATGATATGTTTAATTTCCCATTACTGAACCTGACTGCTCCTTAGATTACGAGAGGACTTTTATTTTCTTTTGCTGATGAAGAACTGAGGTACATTGTAGGGCTATGCCCAAATTATATATTGGATGGTATGGCAGAACAGGTAACCAAAATGAGCTTTAGCTGAGACCTATCTCACTTCTTTCATTTGTAAATTCAAACCTGCCTAATTCTTCCTCATATATCAAATTCATCCAGTTTTCCTTCAAGAAGGAAGGCTTCAAGACTAGAAGGCTCTCTTAATGTCTCAAGGTCTGAAACACCTAGCCTTTCTTCCTTGTTTCATGACCATCTGCAGGGAAATAACAACAGACTCTTGACTTCAAAAGCGAGATTGTGCTCTACATATCTGACTTTCACAAAAGATGCAAATATTGATTTCCTTTGTATTTTTGATGTCTGAAATAAACACAGGAATCAGTTTCAGTCAAGAAGGAGAAAAACTATTAATTACTGTCAAGAAGTAGGGTTAAGGTTTTCATCTCTGTTGATGGCTGCTGGACTGTACTGTCAAGCTGACTAGAAGCACATTGTGCCCTGCAGAGAGAGGCTACTTCTGAAGACAGTAATGAGAAAAACTAACTTTTTACATTTATTATATCAAAAGATTTACGACTTTATGGTTGTGTTAGGGAGTTATTATCCATTTTTTGACGGAAGCTCCCAAACACAATCTGTTGCAGTTCTGTTTAAGCCTATCCACTCAGTCAGCTTTATAGGCACGAGAGGTGACACAGTAAATCGGAGCTACCACCAGTGCTCCATGGGCTTCCTGCTCGGCTCCCAATGCACTTCAAAGCTCTGTGGCTGTCTGGTCTCCAGCTGTCTTACAAACAACCTCTTCACCCATGAAGCATGCTGTGGGTAGGGGCAGTTGTTTCACAGGAACCCAGAATACATTGTGTTCCCAGGGTAAGTTCTTGCCTGACTTTACCTCCAGGGAACAGGAAGAGCCTGAGCTGGACTGTCCTCAGAGATGTTTGCAAACTGTTCTCAGAAACAATGGCTGATGATTCATCTGGCACTGTCATCAACAATCTCCAGGCCTGCCGTTTAACAGACCTTCCCAAAATAAAGAAAGGGCACCTTCCCAGACAGAATCATGTATTTTTTTAGTAGTGAATCTACAGAGGAGTAGCTTAGGCTTAAGAGTGCTTGCAATCAAGTGATTACATATGCTTGCCCGAGGTCAGACAGTAAGCGAGTTTAGCAGCTCTGGGGACCCTTGTTCCTGTCTTGTGCTCACATGACATGAGCACACTGACTCACCCATGTGTGGGGATATATAAATGCCTTCTTATAACGTGTTTTTGCAGGTTTTAGTAATAAAGCCAGATCTGTGAGGCTGCAATACTTCTATGGCAACAGAACACTGTCATCACCAACGTCTGACTTAAAAATAGTTTGAAAAAGGAACTCAGTCTTTTGTTTGTTTGTTTGTTTGTTTTGTTTATGCTAGTAATGCAGAAGGCCACTGGTTTTATGTGCGCAACCTTTTAAAGTTATTCCTATGAGTAAACATTTGCTGGAAGATATCCTGTCTGGGTGATATCTTTTGAGAATGCCTGAAATTAAGCTACCTAAACAAACTTTGGTGAGAACAAGACAAGACGTGGGGTGGCTTTTCTAGAAGTGTACATCCTAGTATAATGACAGGCTGAGTGATATTACAATGCCTGAAAATTAAAGACCCCAGAGTAAGGAAGACTGATGGTGTTTACCTTCTGCATTTGCTAGCAGTGAAAGGATAGTGATGACTGATGAAGACTAAGATATATTACTGAAGTAAGCTTGTACTCCTCATCAAGGATGTGAGTTGACAGAGGCTAGATATCATGCTGGCATCTCTGGGAGTGAAATGTATCTGAGGAGGAGAGACTAGTAAGCACACAGTGAAGACATCCACTAAAATCCAAACTTATGGATGTCTGCAACAGGAAATTAATGAAATATTTACCTAAGAGATTTAGAACCATGCTAAAAAATAACCCAAACAAACTTGTCTACTATAGCCCCCCAAAAAATTGTGTGAGAAGAGGACTGAGTATTGGACTAAAAAGGTGAAACAAAGAGAGGTGAAAATGAACAAAAAACCTTCAGCATGGGGCTGAAGAAGATCCTTGCAGTTGTTAAAATACCAATGGCTCTGCCAGAGGAAACTTCTATTTTTCTATACAAGCTTTTAACCAAAAGCTAGTTACCCTAATATTAAATAGGAATATTAAAGTCCTTGAAGCTCAGTTGATTTAACATCATTTAAGGCTAAAGCATATATATTTTTTAGGCAGGGAACTTTAGCTTCAAAACCCCAAATCCATAAAAAACTTATTTTCTCTCTTTCTTATTTCCTTCTCTTACACATCAGTAGATGAAGTCAGTTATAGGTGTTCACTTATGTTACCAAGAAAACAACAAAAGATAATTATACTGGTACTTCAGGCTGGTGGGAGAAAAATGTTACAGAAATGTGCTCTTTCTTGGGATGCATCAACTCACAAAAGCAAAAAGGACAAAGAAAATAAACCAATCATGAGAAAAAACCTATTGATAACAGAAATCTCTGTTGCTGTGTCACCTTCCATGTCACATGAAAATACTTCTTCCAAAATTTGGAAATATGTTGTAAGAACATTCAGAAACATATTGGATTTTTTCTTTCTCCTTTTCAAAGCAAAGCAAAGTTCCACCCTTGCTCTCTGTCTCTCTTTTTTTTCTCCTCTCTCTTAAGAGAAAAAAAAAAAAAAAGTTTTGAGAATTTCATTTTTTCTATTCACTGCCGTCCTGGCCAAAGTAAAGCCCTCTTTTACATTGACGTCAAGATCTTTACTAAGATTAGGGTTTCATTTCTCTATTGCAGCAATTAGCTAGGGAATGTATAAAAGGCTTCAGGGAAGCAAGCTAGGACTCCAGAGGGGAGAGCACTTTGCACCATAGGCAGATAGCAAAGAGAGAGTGCGAGAGGAGGAAGGCAGGAATACAGAGACGCCGAGTAGGAGGGGGGGACGGGGGAGGCTGAGAGGGAAAGAGAGGGAGGGAAGCAGGGAGGAAGGAACAGAAAGTTTATGTACATAAACCTTTTTTTTGAAAGTATTGTTGCACCTAGTAGCTAGCTTTACTGACACAGAAATGAGAGGTCTGTTCAGTGCTTAAATATCCGAGAAACAATGGGATAGTGCAGGAAAGTTAACAATTAACAGTCTCAGCTTAAATTTTGTAACTGCGGGGAACTGGAAAAACAGCTGCCTCTCTCTGCAGCAAAATCAGGTCTCCTGGTTAAGAGAAGAATTTTTGTTAACATCTAAATTTCTGAAAAATAAGCAGCTTGTAGTTGAATGAATACCGTGCAGTTATGGTTTTAACCAGCCTGCTCATACTTAACTATCTCTGCTTATTTTAAATAGAGCAGCTGTGAAAGGGGTAATGAGGCTTTTGAAATGCCTTTTGCTTTACTCTTTTAAATGAGGGTACAGAGCAATAAAGAGAGCTGAAGGTATCCGGCTGAGGAGAAGCAGCAAGGAAGATGGGTCTGCTAAGTGTGGATTTGTTGATCACGCTTCAGATCTTGCCGGTCTTTTTCTCCAATTGCCTCTTTCTCGCGCTCTATGACTCTGTGATTCTCCTGAAGCACATGGTTCTGTTCCTGAGCCGCTCCAAGTCTGGGCGCGGTGAGTGGCGGAGGATGCTGACCTCGGAGGGGCTGCGCTGCGTCTGGAACAGCTTCCTCCTGGACGCCTACAAGCAGGTGAGGAGCCCGGGGACGGGACGGCGGGGCTGGGGCTCAGCTGGGATCAGCATCCCGCTCGGCAGCAGGGAAGGGAAGGGAATGACTGGGGGGTGCAAGCTATCACCTAGCTCATGTAAAGCCTGATGGAGAAGTGTAAGCTGAAAGGAGCGGTACTTCTAAATCGGGGTTAGGGATTCGTGAAATTCTGGAGCTGCTGAATCCCTGTGCTAGCTCTCCGTGCAGCCTTGGCCATGTGTCTTAGTTTAGGCGTGCCTCAGTTTCCCCAAGAGCATGAATAAAAATCTTCATGTTTTTAAAGTATTTCAAGGTCTTTGTTTAAGAGTCATTGTAAAATACTCTAGGTGTTTTCACAGCTGAAGTTTATTATTGCCATGTGAGAGCCTCAGCTATTATAAAAAGACTGCATCTTCAGATAGAGCTCTACATAGATAGATGTTAGCTGTGTAACTAGGGTTGTTTTACCTAGAGTAAAATACAGAAATGAACCATTGTCATCACACTGGCATTTTCTATTACTCATATGTTAACTTTTATATTGGAGGAGGTATCCAAGTAAAACTATGCACCTTTTTCCTTCATGAAAGCAGTGACAGAGGGACGTGTCAGAGATTAAAAATGAACTTGACTAGCTGTCGGACAGCTGCCTGGTGATTTAAGTTAATAAAGCTAGTAACAGTTATGCAACATGTACTTTTCCTTTTAAGATTTCTTACAAACATTACCCAGTGGTACTGCCCAGGTCTCATGAGGTAGCTGGAATTCCCTTTTATAGATTGAAAAGGTGAACCCAAAACCATGAAATTTCTTGCACTGACCACCCAGTCAGTAAGTAGAACTGGATTCAGAGCTCTGTGGCTTTCAAAACAGTGCTTAGTCTGTTAATTTGTTGTCTTATTTAGACCATCTAATTTGACATACTCCATGTGATGTCAGGGGTCCTGTCCAAATGATACTCTTCTGAAATATATTTCTTTTTGTATTGCCTTCCCCCCAATTTGCTTTCACACCTCTACAATAGCCTTTGTATTTGCTCTTATCTAAAAATGTGAAGAGATGGTGATGCTGGTGTTTGCTGGCTTTGTGATATGGAATACCATCTGCTTAGCCTGAAACTCAAGCCATGGGGACACTAATTTTCAGTGTAAGACAAATATAAATAACTTTAGCTTTTGCCAAATGGGTCAACCTCTTACTGCAACCCAGGAATCATCCAGCTGGCTACCCAAATAAAATAATGCTGAATGAAGCCCACTATTCTCCTAGCTCTTCTAGTCTTTGTTTTTATTCTCTTCATAGACATTAAGTAAGTACATTTTACAGTGGCCTTGTTAAATGGGTCACTGAACACAATTGTTCCCATTTTACAGGCAAGGCAGGACAGTTAACACATGACTTGGTCAAGGCTCCAGTGGAAGTTGGTAGCACAACTCTTCAACAGTCAAGTTTTGAGTTCCCATGTTTGCAACCTATATGTGGCCTGCGGTCTGGAGAAGTTGTGAAGCTGTAGGAAACCTTATATCCATGAGCTATTTTCAATCTCTTTTTTGCTTAAATTACACACAATTATTTAAAATTAAGATATTGCATGCTTTTCTGTAGTCTCCAAAATCATGCTTTGCCTTTCTTTCAGTATCATGATGTTAACCATGGGAGTGACAGGTATGGTGACTCTGCTATTTTTGGTGTTGGCAGTGAAACCCATACCTTGAACTTTGGTAATTTTATTTTCTCCCTTATCATGATTAAATCACCTGGGTTGTTCAGGTCGATCAGGCCATAAGGTTCCAAGAATAAACCCTGTGCCTCAATGAAGTCAGCAGAAAAATGCATATAAACACAACCAAATTTTATCACCTTGTTCCAAAAAGAGGAAAAAGTCCATTCATGGCAGCTATCCTTAAGACAAAATGAATTGACCAACAATTCATGGAAAGACTATTTCGCTTAATAAAATTATGGGCCATAAGGACAGAACATCATTGGAAACTCTTGATTGCCACAGAAAGATAGTTAAGTATAGAAATTGAATTGTAAAGGGAACAAAATAAACTGAGGAGCAATATTGGAAGAAGACTCATCACCTCCACAATAGATGAGAATCTTTTGCTGCTTCTGTAAGGAAGAAATAGGGAAAAAAGTCTCATCTGAAAGTTGTACTGGTAGATTTGAAAAAGATTGAAACATATCCTGCTTTGTAACATATTTTAAAAAGCATGAGAAATAGTAATATATAAAAAAGAATGTCCTACAAAGCAAATTTTTCCTTAAATCACCCTTTTCTAAATCCTGAATAGAATTACCCTGTTGTGATATCTTACTCTGAGACAATAAGTGAGAAAATAAAATGTTATGGAATCAGGGTACTCTACAGCATGGCAAAACATAGCTGATAGCATACCCCATGATTGCTTGTTGCTCCAACTTACCAGCTGTAGCCAGGTCTTAGTAAATTACTTAAAAAGGTACTTAAACTCATTCCACTGAGCAGTATTTATGAGAAAATCACCATTTTTCATGTAGAATAACAGAACTGCAGATATCTGAGATAACCAGAGCCAGACTGACAGTTAGAAGGAGACTGGACCAAAGAAGTAACTGTGCTTGGTTTTACTGTGTTTTGTGTCACTTACACAGAAGTCTTCCTGAGTACATTTCACAATATTTTTCACAAAATTACTTTTACTTGTAGAATTTATATTCAAAGAAAAATTTATTGGAAGCTATTCCAGAAAAACTCTGTAGGTGGACACTACATTCTGAATTAAGGTAAATTATTACCTTAATTAGAGGTACTTAGAAAGTACCTTTGCCTGAAAATCATGCATTGTCCCAGAATTCTTTTTTTTTCAAGGCTGTTGTGTAGAAGATATCTTGTAATGGTTAGAGTATATTTCAAAGAAGCTATTCTGATTTACTTTCTTATTGTCTAGAAAACCTCATTAATATCTCATCCAAATGTCAACTTTTTTGGCTTTTTGTTGTTATTAAGTATTATTGCACAAGATTTTTTGGTGAGGGCAATTATTTCATAGGCAAGATTACCTAGCAACAGTTGAAGATTTTAACATCGTCAGTGGGAAAACAATGCAAAGTTTGTTGTATTGTATGTAGAGTATATTCAGTGTTCTTTTCTATTTGAACATTCTATATGACTGGTTTTCTCCACATTTTAGAGTCCTACTGGAATCAAAATAATTGCTTTTTTGTTTCTTTTGATTTTTAATGCAAATGTTACTAATGAATAATATATTTCTTTTTACTTCCTTAGCTCTGGGTTCAATATTTGTCAGACTCAGTGTTGATATTGTCTACACTGCACCAGCTTTGTGATTTAGACCATCCTCCTATTATTTTCCAAGAGGCAAGTGTGTCTTACATTACAAGGGAGTCTTTAGGACCAAACTAATTATCATAACAGAGATAACTAGAGCACATAGTCAAGTTAGATTAACTTTCTGTAACTGAAAGAGTGCAAATGTTTTAAATATTGTTTTTCTATATATATGTGTGTGTAGGTATTTACAATTTCATATGTTTGCCTGTATAAAGATCAATATATGCACCTCTTTGTCTCTATATATGTACATACATACATGTATAAAGAGACAAAAGTACACATATGTAAGCATACATTTCCAGGCACCAGTCCTTCTCATTTCTCCTTATGTGTATACACATATATATGTGTGTAGGTACACATACATACAGATATGAACACAGTCACAGCTATTGATGAGAGAGAAAAACCAAGACTTTTTGGGAGGGTGTTAGTGTAGCCATGATTTACATAGGCCATTTCTACAAATGCCAGGGAAGTATTTGTTCCAGCTTAAAGCATGTATACTGAATGTATCATACATCTGCAAAAATCCAAAGAAAAAGCTGGAGAAGTTTTGAAAAAAAATTTAAAGCCTTTTTTACCTGCTAAGTTCTGTGCCTTATTTAGTAGTGGGATGAATCTGTTTTCTAAGATACCAAAGGTGAGAAATTGTCATCTCAAAATGCTTTTAAAATAGGTTAAGAAGTGGTCATACCCATTACAGATGACCAGTGGTGAGCCCTTCTGCTGGAAGCTTTTCCAGTGCCAGATACGAGCTCTGTGTTTCAGCAAGGCAGAGCTATCATTCATGGTCTCCAGTAGAAGGCTTTAATGTTATCCTTGAGGAAATCATCCCTCTTCTCCACCTCAGTGTAGGGTAGCTGTAGGGATTACCTTAATGGCCTCTCCCTGCAGCTGCCCAGTATTTAGGAATGCTGTGGTGTACCTATGGGGTAACGTGCACATGTGCACATGCACAGAGGTGTGTGTGGTGTGCGTCATGGGCCTCAGAGGGATGCTGGTATCTCAAGTGATGGATGGTGGTGGGTGTGTGTGTACTTGTACAGCTTTTTACTGTCTCTAGAATGGGCCAGCAGCAAGCTCTGGCATGATGGTCCCAGCACAGGGGAACGGCTGGCACAGGATCCCAGGCTCATGGCGTAGACCCAGCTCTGGATGTAACAGCAAGTAGAGTGGTTCGGTAAACACCCAGTGAGATTTTCCTGGGTTTTCACACAGGCAGTTAAATTACCTTTGGCTGCTTTTTCCTGCCTGGTAGGTAGATGATCTAAAATAAATCAGAATGCAAAGCAAAACAGTCCCAAACCTTACATGTTAAATGCATGCTGCACAACATCATCGCAAAGATATATGTGAAAGTAATATAAAAGCATGGTCCTCTACCTGCTCTTTGGCTGTCCCATAACTCTTTGCTTTTTGGAAAATGTTTTAAAAGTTGAAACAAACACACAACATTCATACTTATTATTTGCATTTATTTTGTCTGGCAAGGTAAGGAAGTCCCTCTCTCTCTGCATTTGACAATGGTAAAGGGAATCTGTGAAAGAAAGTCTGTTGTTTAATTTCAGGGTTTAGAACTAGACATTGTGTGGTATTAAAAATATTTTATTGGTTTTACAAAGTTCAACTTTAGGAGAATTGTTTTCATTGACATTTGCAAATGAAAACAATCTTGAAAGAAGTGAGAAAAACAAAACTGAACCAAACCACAATTAAAATTTCTCCTGCAAAGTTGGGAATGCAAATTCAACAGGATTTGGTCTTGAAATTGTAATTATTATTAAAAGTTTATCATTATTACTAATATATAATCATGTTTGTTGTAGTTGTGTGTGAGGACCAACCTAGGCCAGGGACCCATTGTACTAGGCAGTGTCCCAACAAGAGGAGCAGACAGGTGGTCCCATGGAACTTAAGAGTTCAAACATTCAAAACAGACAAAGAGTAGGAAAAGGAATATGAGGACTTTTATCCCTTATGGGCTCTCATCCCATTTCATTTTCAGATCTAAATTCAGTTCTTCCACATTTCTTTGCACTGTTCCACTTTCACCCTTATGTGTGAAAAAATGACTGTAAGGAGCGCTTGCTTTGTTGTCAAAGCTCTGTGAAAACCCCTTTTTACTGTGATAGATACAAAAAAATAGCTAGTGGGCACTATTTAAGAAGAGGATCATACACAGTTCTTGAGTGCTGGCTCTACCTCTCTGTCAAAACCACCACTGTGTATTCATACTCATAAAGCTGAATAAACAAAAAAACCTAAAAAACTATCATCCAAATTAATATCAAATTCCCTTCATGTGCTGAGTAACAAAATCTGGTGAAGGCCTCTGTCACATGAAGTCAGATCCTTGTGGCCACGGTATAGTGGGCCATGCTCTCATCTTGAGGGAAACATAAAGCCCTTAAGAAGCTTGCTCTTGGCTCCTCAATCACAGCAACTAAAATTAACTGTAAGAGCACAAGGCAAAAGGCTCCTTTATGCTTTCCTTGTGCCATGCATACTCATTTGTGGGACTGGTGGCTTTTAAATGGAGAGAGCAGCATTTGACTAGTTATTTTTATCTGGACTGTGCCTGGTTTGTTTGCCTCCCGCTTCTCTTCGTCAGCTCCACATACCTGATCCTAAATGAAAGACTCTGGGAAAGCCTGAGCCATTTCTAGTCTCTACTCTCCAATTTGAGTAATTCAAGTTGCCACCTTCCCAAGACAAATGAAAGATTTCTGCACCCTTACTCTACTCCAGACAAGGGTCTTCTGTGATTTTTGTCAACTGCACAACTCCGGGTCATGAAATAAAGAAAACAAAACTAATAGTTTGTAGAATTTGCCAACCAAATGATGAAGCTATACCTAGCTGATTGAGATCAAATCAAAGCAGAGGATTAAGAAAAATGCTAATGGCTGCAGGGATTCAGTTCATTACCAATCACTGTACTCCAGTCCCAAACACAACATGTCCATATTCAAATGACTAATATCATAAACTATTAATTGTCTGGCAGCACCTATTATTTTGGGGGGGGGGGGGGGGGGGGAGTTGGCACAACCTGATGAGTCTGCAAAACTGTATAAAAATCCCTGATACAGGGAATTTAAGCTGTGCACAGGATCCCACGAAGGTTATGCTGAAGTTGATAAAAGCAAAACAGGTAAAATGAAAAGGCAAATGAGGAGACAATGTTTTGTCTGTGGGGCTTTACCTAGTTCTTATGGAAAATGTACTACAAATTTAGCAGTATGTGCTATTTCTATCCTGTAGTTTATGAATAGGGCTTTCTCTCCTGCTCCTAAGTCTCCTTCATTTTGCAGGCTGTCTGCTGAAACATCAGCAATCTTGTTCCCTTTTCACTTTGCAGGCAGACTGAGAACAGGCTGTCAGGCAAACACAAAATTCTGACAAATGATGCGAGTCACTGCTTTGGTGTAGCTGCTGGTGGCAGGGCTGTCTCAGGCAGATTTGGTTGGCCTACCTTGCGTGTCCCAAGCAGGCTGTGTGGGAGGGGATGCCTGTGTGCTGCTCAGTTGCTGCCTCATTCAGAGGGCTGGCACCAAATGGCCAAATATTCACGCACAAAAGTACGTGATTATGGAAATGCTGGATTGCGTGTGAGGGGAATTCTGCTGGTTTGTTTCTCAGAATTTATATTTTGCCTGCCTTTGTGTAGGATTTCAAAAGCAGTTTGGCTGAATACATGAGTGTTTTTGCTTGTTTTCTCATTGCGTTGATTTTTTTTTCCAAGAGCTATTTTTTCTTTCAATAAATAATGACAAAGAAGATGGCCAAGGCCTACAATGCAGATGATCAGCAAGGATGATATTGTCATCCTGTGTCAATCGCTTCAGAGTCTGGTGAAATAAACAGTCCCTTGGGAACGTCAGTGCTTCATCAAGACCAATTAGTGGATCTGCCGCTGCTGCTTATGTTTAAGCATTAACGACTGGGCAGGGCTGCTTTTTGGAGTGCCTGACACTGGCATGGAACAAGGCACCGACCTAATTACTTCTCTACGAGAGCAGAAAATGCCTCATGAATGCCTGCTTGGCAAGGATGTCTCATTAAGGGGAAAAACCCAACACAAGCACTCCTAGAAACAAAAATTAAAATTATAGGTAACCTGCGGCCATGAGACTTCCTTCATGGCTGTGGGAAATGAAGAGAAACTGCTGTAAGGTGATGTATAGATGGATAAAGGCTTCTTTGTACTTTGTTTCCTAACTCCATCTATTTTTATAGTCCATAAGGAGTATGAGAGGTAGAATACAAACTTGCATTGTTGAAGACCAGAAAATATATTGTCATCTTTGGTATCAATGTTAAATAGGACTTGAAGGGCATTCCCATGCTGGTGTGTGTTGGAAGTTGTTTTATTAGTCTCTTTCTTCAGGGTTTGCAAACTGGCCTAGGAAATGAAAGTGTTTGGTCGACCTGAGTGAGGAATTGGTAATGAGGAGGTTATGATATATAGCCTCTCTTTCTGCTTAAAACCATCAAGAAGCAAACTGTGGTTTCCCAGTTCAAGAGTGGTGGCTAGATATTTTCAGTCATGATATTTTGTTAAAATAAAATGTGAAGAGTAAGTAGTCAGATGTTTCTTTGGTCCTCAGCAGCTCTGTTCCTTCCTGACTTATAGGTGATTTTTTTTTACCGTCATTGTTCTTCTTCTCTGAAGAGTGAGAGCGAATACAAGAAATTAAGTGTGTTGTTTAATTGTGATTTGTGAGATAAATTACATGTCATTACTTCTTTTCTTTGACTGGATGAGAAAACACTCTTAAATACTGAGGCCCACTATTCACCAGGGAGTTGGGCGAAGCACAAATACTTACACACCAGGCTTTGCCCAAAAGGCATATTTTCAGCAAGCTATCTCTGAAAAAGTGTGTATGGTAGTTCAGGAACAGTTAAGCTTTCTAGGTGAAGAGGGATCTAGTGTTTGTGTAGATATGCATGTGTTGTGTTTCTTGAGATGCCCCTGCTTTTGGTAGTCACCAATTTATCACAAATTGCTGAATTATTTAGTTGGCCTCTGGACTGAATGCAGCTCTCAGGGTGATTATTTAGATGCCACATGATCTTGACCTGTGTATTTCTTTGTTCAAGTGCAGCCTTTTACCTTACTCCTGCTTTATCTAGCTTACATCACAGAATGGCAGAGAGAAATTATCAACAGCTGAACAGAAGACTACGTGCTAAGATGCAGGTAGCCTTAAATGCTGTAAGATGCTTAATGCTACTTAGATGCAAGAGCCTGAGTCTCTGAGCCTGCCTCTCCAGACAGATCACTTCTTCTCAAAAACTGGGATATAGTTACTTTCTTTCTTTGAGTTCAATGGATAGTACACTCACACATCAGGTCCTAAACTCAGCTGATTCAAGCTGTTTTCAAAGGCGAAGCACAAAATTTTTTTAAACTATTACCAGTGCCCTAGCAGAGAGCAATGCTGCAGATGGATGTTTACAGTGGTTTTCACCACTGCCTGTTGAGTCTGAGTTAGATCTGAAGTTGGAGCTGAGAACAGTTAATTTTCACCTCATCTTACTTCAGCCATGATATAAACTGCCCCCTTTTCCTGCTGTTTTTCCCCCAATCATCTTGTGCAGAAACATTGCAGTGGAAGGAAATGTATCACTCAATCACTGATGAAATTACTGCAAAGGGGTTAGAAGAAATTTTAGAGAGCACAATCTTGAATGATTCACTGTCAAAGCAGTGTATATATTAAGTGGGCATTTGCAGAGATCTTTTTTGTTTGGTACTCCTGAGTATTTTCATTCTTGGACTGCAGGATGAAAGAGAATACACTAAGCTGCAAATCTCTCAAAATTGAGTGGCGCTGTGTGTGTTGTGAAAATCAGGAATATAACGCAGAATGATTTTTGAGATTTGCAAAAATGGATTGAACTGCAGGTTGTGGGCTGAAAAGGGACCTAGGCTTTATAACACCTTACTATCTAATCTCTAATCAACAGGCTACTCTTTTTCCAAAGCAATCATGATGTCTCATAAAAAGCAAACATCTAAAATATATAAACAGGTGTAGTCTGTGAGCTACTTCATTATGCAAAGTAGTTGATTATACTGAAAATTAGTGAAAACACTGTTGAAGTTTTGAATAGTGAGCTTCAAGGATGATGTGAACCAAGTGGAGAGAGCTCATGGAAAATGCCAGTGGAAAAAACCCCCATGTGTTGCAGAGTAAAGTTAAAAGAAATTTGAGGTAGTCCTTCTGAAAGTAAATACAAGTCTCCAAATACGTAAGGGTCGACAGGACAGACCTCTTATCAAATTTTCTAACCTTAATGAAGTAGCATATTTGTCAGAAATGCTGCATTTTCCTGAACTGTGAGTGCAGATGGACAAGATGACTGTTTTGAAGCTGCTGCTTTTGGTGATTTCCTCTGCCCCCATGTGACTCGTTAGGTGTACTCTGAACAGATGACTCTTTGAAGAGAGTATTCATAAGGATACTGCCCAAGCAAGTCACACTAACTTGCCATGTTTTAATTTGTTCTGCCATCAGGTCAAACTGGGAGGAGAAGCCCCAAACTCCAGTGTAATCCACATAGCCAAGGGCAGTGACGACAGCAGTGGCAGCTGGAAGAATGTTGGTGGCAAGTGTGGAACCAAATGCCACCTTCTGGATTTTGCCGACTCAGAGCGGCCACTGGTGGTCAACTTTGGCTCAGCTACCTGACCCCCGTTCACAAGCCAGCTGTCAGCCTTCAGCAAGCTGGTGGAGGAGTTCTCTGGTGTGGCTGACTTTCTGTTGGTCTACATCGATGAAGCTCACCCATCAGACGGCTGGGCTGCGCCTGGAATCTCTCCCTCTTCATTCGAAGTTAAGAAACACAAAAGCCAGGAAGAGAGATGTGCAGCTGCTCACCAGCTCCTAGAGCACTTTTCCTTGCCACCTCAGTGCCAAGTGGTGGCTGACTGCATGGACAACAATGCCAATGTGGCCTACGGGGTTTCATTTGAGCGAGTATGCATTGTGCAGAGACAAAAAATTGC
Organism: Calcarius lapponicus; assembly: GCA_039654755.1. NCBI lineage: Eukaryota > Metazoa > Chordata > Aves > Passeriformes > Fringillidae > Calcarius > Calcarius lapponicus. Next base: position 42,817,069 of record CM077468.1, on the reverse strand, counting down.
CTACCTGGGGGGCAAAGGCCCCTTTTTCTACAACCTTCAAGAGGTCCGGCTTTGGCTGGAGCAAAACTTCAGCAAAAGATGAAATCCACTCTCCACAGGAGTTAGGTCAACTGATGTGTCCCTTTAAGGTGATGCAAAAGGGAAAAAAAAGAAAACATGCTAGTTTGAATAAAATCCTTCAGATGATTGCAGGAGAACACATTTGATAACGATGTCAAGTGAATGTTAACTAGGAAAAGAAAATAAAACAAAAATCTAGCTCCACAGAAACATTGTCAAGTGAAAAAAATCGCACTCCTGCTCTTGCTATGGGACAGAAGAGGTGAACAGGCTTCTCCAAAAAGGTGCTGCTGGCAAGCAGGTAGGGTGGTTAGGTAAGACCTGTTTCCCAGAAGCCCCAGTCCTGGGGTGAGGCGCAGAAAGCATTTCTGCTTGGAAGGCATTCCATGGAAAGGCAGTCCTGTACATTTCATCAGAAACACTTCTTTACCCCCTGGTGCCAATGCAAGGAACCGGAGAGGAGCAGGGGTTTTGCAATTGCTTTGCATACAAATGCAGTGCAGTGCGGCGATTTTCCTATCTTGGTAGAACATTTATTGTTCAGAGACTGCAGGAACCACATGCAGACTGGCACAGGCAGACTGGCTGCTCAGAGCAAGATGAACCTTTGTCTGCTGGTATTTGTACTCTCTGTGGACACCTCTGCACAGCATATTAACTATGTAATGCTTCCTTACATGTTTGTATCCAGTGTGCAGGCCTGTGCCTGCTGAGAAAGGTGTTAAAATCTATGGAGTTGGACCAAAAAGACAAAGGTGATCAAATAAGCCCATTACCATCTGAAAACTGAAATACCTGGAGTAATTATAACACAACATTGAGAATCATCTAGAGCATGCATCATGAGACAAAACTCAGCTGATGCCAACCAAACCTTTGGTTCTGAGAGCTGACAACACATTTATCAATGTTCTCTGATTCTCATCTCTGTTTCTTTACCCACCTCCACCTCTTTCTGTCTAGCAATAGGATTAAGGTAATTTCACTTTTAGCTTTAAAAAAAATATAACTTATTTCTCTCTCTTTTTGTTTTTTTTTTTTGTTTGTTTGTTTTTGTTTTGTTTTGTTTTGGTTTTTTTTTTTTTTTTTTTTTTTTTTTTTTTTTTTTTTTTTTAATGTGACCTTGCAGGTGTATTTTGGGGACGGGAGAACTTATGCACAATTTTACCTCATTGAAATGGAAACCTATCCTGTCATTTACCCTGTTAAATGTAGTCATGCTGCCTTTTACTGTCTTAGATACCTGAACATTGTTTATATCTATGTTAATCTGAAAGTTAAGTTGTTTGCAGCCTTAGAATTGATTGGCTGCAGTTCTGCTACTGGATGAGCTAATAGTCTGTTTTGCTCATGTTCTTGAAAACCTTCCCAGAAAAGAAACAGGGAGGACAAATAGTTTGAATTAATGTAAGTGTAAAAGATGGCAGAATTTTCATATGAATGAGTATGAGGAATGGATTGTTATGTCGAAAGACATACTGTGAATTTAGAGCACAGATTAAGTTTAGGTATTTCTAAAACTAAAATTATTTAATCAAGCCTGATGAAGAGGCAGATTTACAATGAGCTAACCTATTAGAGCTGATAAATGAAAACCCATATGGAGATGAACTATCCAAGTTTTCTCTCATCTTTGGCATAACATGAAACAGATAAACAGAATAAGTGGCAAAAATCAAATTAGTTCTTAATTTCTCATCCTGCCCATCATCAGGAATATGATGTGTTGATGCTGATATAGGAAAGAATGGAAAATACATAAGTGTTTTAATTTTCACAATGCCCATTAATATTGTGTATTTCCTCTAGCTTGGCTGTTGGTCAACTTAGCCAATGTAGGAGGAATTCGGAAATGTGTTTTCAAGCACAGATCTGAAATAATGACAGTAACATGGGTAATTTCTCCCGTACTCAGGTTCATGCTTCCCATTCTTCTCACATTTTCCTCCACACTGTTAGACATAGATACACATGCACTTACACAGCTGGTAATGTGCATTGGAGAAGGGTGTAAAGCATAGTTGTCAGATCTCCTAGTGAGCCCCACTTCTCAGAAGGCCTGTGTCTCTCTGTGTGTGCATTTATATATGCAGCCACATATATATGTAATACATTTTTATGTATGACTATATGTGTGTGTGTGCACACATAAATGATGTCTAAGACCACTAATAATCATTATCCTGTCCTACCATTCATTAATGTTACTGTAAATCATTGCTCAATGAAAAAGATTGTTACAGATCTTCATGACTAACTGGGATATATAACTGAATTTTTAAAACCTGTTATCATAGAAAGAGTAACATGGCCAAACTACATGATTTAATCCAGTGTCCTACCTCTGACTGTATCAGATGCTTCAGGGGAAGGTGCAATAATTTTTAACTTAGAGAATTTTTATTAGCTTCAGCCCATATTTTTTTTGCCTCATCTGAAGTGACTGTGGATGTCTCATCATCCCTCATGAGAGGCTGATTCTGGATATTAAGATTTAAATATTTTGTGAGGTGGGGATTACTAAAATAAAAAAAAAAAATCCCTTTTAAGTTCAAAGAAAACCAAATGAAAACAGATTTTTTTTCTTTCATATTTAAATAGGCTGCTTTTCAATGTCATTCTCATCTCTTGCTGTTGTATGCTAAACCACTAAACATAAGTGATCCCAATTTTTCTTCTGTACATTGGTCATTACGGTCATTATATAATCTATATAGAAATTTGCATACATTTTGTTTGTTTAAGACAAACAATAACTCATATTATACTGATTCATTCTCTTTCCTTGTCTCTGAATCTCTTCTGGTTTTGCTACATTTGCTACTCAGGTGAGTAAAGATGTAGACATTAATCCAAGTGAAAATCTGTATTGATATACCCAGCACAGCATCTTTTCCTTATTATATCCTATTCTTCAGTCAGCTGAAACTTTTTTAATGCACAGCAACTCCATAGCCTTTGTAAAACTTAAACTAGTAAGTCTTTTCTTCTTTTTCTCATTATACTGTTGAAGTCTGAACTGTTTATATAGGAAATGCTAGCCAAATGTTTAACACAGCTGTTGAAACATACCTTTAGTTCAGAGGAAAGAGTGGGAATTAGTAATTCAGTTTGTTAATACCCATTTGCATATCTAAAGTTGCAATTATTTTTCAAGTCTATTCTCTCCTTTTTCCATTATTTTGTTTTGTAATTCATAGATGCCTCTTCATCTCATAGTATACAGAAATTATGAAATTGGCTCCTGTAAATGGGAAAAACACATTGATTTTCCACAAATAAAAATACACAATAACTTCATGTTTTCTTGGCAACATGTGTGACTGTCCTGCCTTAAATTTAAAGATATTCCAACCTCACTGATTATCAAGATAGAAATACACTTTGCAAAATCTTGCATTTCCCCAGAAACTTCTGGTCAGAAAGCAGGGCTTTTTTCAAAGTGAAATGGGCATAAAGGAAAAAATGAAATGTCATTCCCAATTGATAATAGAAGTGGCCATATACCCCAAATTATTGTAACAGTTGTTTTGGGTCCTGGTAGAGATTTTACTAGTTTGCTAGCCTTGTCTAGTCTGCTGTGAGACTGGATTTGCTTCTGTCTCATTCTCACTGTGTCAGGGCACTATACCATATTACTTGAGGTTCTCCAGTGTGACATACATGTTGAGCAACAGCTCTGAAAGCATTCTGGAAGGCTACTGTATATAATAGAGACTCCAATAATGTGTCTCAATATTAGTATGGGAAACTTCCAGTATTTTTCATTTTGAGTAACGTAAGGCAATTCTGGGCTATCATTCTACATTGTTCTGTTCTTAGCATCTGTATTTAGCACTGTATAAAAGGAATGTCAAACATTTTGTGCAGATGAGGAACTATAGCATTTTGCTCTTTCCTTGTGTAGACAATGACATAAATTTAAGGCAGCAGGAAAACATGCCCCATCTATTAAAAATAAGAAAATATATATGAAATATGTTGTTGAACATCTGTCTGAACACTCTGAAAAATAAAATGCAGTGATTTTTAGGAAGGTGATCTTGGTGGAGAAACCTACAACACCTACGAAACCTACAACAAAAAGGTATTTGTGCCATGCATCCAGGTGTGTGCGGAGGGAAGTTATGTTTCTGCATGTGTAAAAGTGGCTTTTCTGTGATGTGGAGTATAGATTTAAGATTTTTTAAGACTTTCATTCAGTACTATAACCAAAGCAATAAGAGGAGTCAGGTAGGGAATATTGGCCAGTTTTGTACAACTTGACACCATGTCTGTGACAAATCCATAATCAGTTGGGCCCAACTTGGAGTTTTCAGTGAAGAGGGATTGGGGTGAGACAGGGCAGGCTTGTGTGCTCATGAAGATGGCTAACAAAAGAGTGATTAACTCAGTTAGCTTTCAGATGCCCTCACACTGGCTTTGCCCTGTGCACCTCAGTGTGGCTGTATTTGAAAGAAGAGTCTCTTTGGGCCTGTCAATCAGATCACCGTGGTGTAGGTGCCTGTGTGTACTATGTGTGTGTCATTGTTTAAATGTAAAAATATACTGCAGGAGAGCCAGCAAAATTTTGTTACAATATGGTGCTCCATGAAATGTGCTTTCTAGATTTGTTTTTCTTGTATTATAATAAATGATAATGGAAAATATTCTTCTTCTGTGTTTTATTCTGATCGCTAATACACAGTGGAATCTTGACATTTGACCGAGGAAACTCAGACCTATATTTAATACAAAAGGTTGTGCCACCTTGATTGGATCTTAAGCAATGCAAGCAAAGTTCCTTATAAGTAGTGGAGCTAATTTACTATCTGACTACTCTCAGCTTTTAAGAAAGGTAAAGGAGATGGAAACAGAGAACTGCAAGGACAGTAGTTGAATCTGCATAGAATTGCAGTGTTCAAAAAAAAAGTGCTTGAAGAAAGCATGCCAAGCTGCATACAGCACATGAAACCTAGGCAAATTGGTTATGAATGCATTTTCAATGTACAGGCAAAAGACAAAGAAATAAATTAAAACCACAGCTGAATAGCTGCTACAAGAAAAAATAAATAAAAAATGCGCAGCAACTTTTTAACAAACTCACTTTGTGATTTAATTGTGTTTTAGAAATTCCCTCTTCTTTGTCATCTTTTGTTACAGTAGGTTTTATAGGACCCAGCATCTAAAAACTGGTCTGAATATAGGTGAGAAAGAAACAAATCTGCAAAAGGAAGACCACTAAAAAGGTTATATCCTAGTACCCCAAACAGAAATGTTCATTACAGTATACTTTATAGTCCCTGATACAAATAAATATCTCCCTCTAGATTATCTAGCTTGCATCACAAATATAACCCCCAAAAGTACTGAAAGGAGAATTTTGAGTTGAGAGAATTTTCCTGTAGTCTGGTGGTCAGTGATTTTGACCATTATATCAATTGTTGCTATAAGGAGCTACTCAGTACTCTGGAAGAAATAAAAATACCCTTCAGGTCTTGCTTCTTATTTCACAGCTGTGTAAATCAGATGAAGGCAGATGTGATTAAATAACAGTTTTATTAGAAAATAGGAACATCAATAAGTAACTTGTTAACAAATATTAGACTCTGGATACTCCTAAATATTTGTGAGAGTGTTGTTTTGTGGTTTTTTGGGTTTTTTTGTGTTTGTTTTTTTTTTTTTTTTTATTTTCTGGAATAGTGGTGTCCATGGTAGAAACAAACAAAAAAGAAAACAGATTATCTATGGAGCTGTATCTCAAGATGATTGACTGCTGCTCAAGATCTTACTTTCTAACAGAGGATTTCTGAGACATAATAAACCTTTCCCAAATATAGTCTTCAAACAAAGGACCTAAATCTTGGTTAAAAACACTGATTACAGACAAGCCAACTCACTGTATATGCCTGTATACTTCTGATGTTCATGTTAAGGAATCAATGAGCTTAAATGTGTCCTAGAGGGCTAATTTGAAATGGAAACACATTGAATGGGCATCCTGTTCAAATTCTTAAGGCCTAATGATTTTTAAGCCTTGTTATGTGACTTGACTAGAGAAAGATAATCCAATATAAGTAATATATATGAAACATATGAATATATCAAAAGTTTTAGTTGTCTCTAAGCACCTGCTAAATAACATTAAAGAAATAGCAGGCAGGAAAAATGCTCTTTTTTAAGTCAGTATTTCCCATGTTTTCAGTACGTATATTTTTGTTTTTCATAGAAAAGCAACTGTGACTTAGGTATTGGTTAGGTGTGCAGGTAATAGGAGCAGAAGCTTTCTTAAAAGTCTTATCTTCTTAAGGAATTGATCAGGTTTTGATGTCCTTTAGCCCAGTTCTTTTTTCCTCATATCCTTCCTGCACCTGATTTCCCATATTTCTTGAACCTGTGATATCACTGGTGATGTTTTCCCCCAGTTCAGTCTTTGGTTTTGTGGAGTTTACTGCAGGCTACAGAATAGCTGAGGTCTTCATTTCAAGTATGATGTCAGGATGTCAGCTGTCAGAAGGTCAAGTGAGATATGGCAGAGTACAGTATTTTTTTCTGTTTATCTTGGTATTCTCAGTGCACATCATCTGCATGTGGTCTTGTTCTCAAACATAATTTTTTGTATGCCAGCCTGCAGAGCTAAAACTGGCTTTCTGGACAGATTATAAGAACATAAAACAGCTTTCTGCAGACTGGGAGTGAACATACAGGTTTTCAGCTCAGCCCTAGCTACCAGAGTTTTTATTTCCCTGTGTCTGCCAACCCTTTGGGAAAACTCACAACAATGCTCCAGCATCACACAGAGAGGGGGTCTGAGCACAGTGACTCCCATACATTAGACCTCAGCAGATGTCTTATGAGACAAATCTTTCTGAGGTTTTCTCAGAGATTCACAGGAAATTAGACCGATCCTTCCAAATCAGAAATTGGTAGATTATACTTGGAAATGAAAATCACTTGCTTCATGAGAAAGGAAATCTTGTAGCTGATGCTGCCCTGGAAGGAGCAGCAGATTTTTGCTAGCTGCAGAAATTGTCTCTTAAGTGATCCTTGCAGATCTTCACAGGTGGGCTGAACCGCAGTGCTAAAACTGTCTGCTGTAGCTCACATAAAGTCTGGACACACCTAATGGAAAATAAGACAACTTTGTCACCTGTGCTCCTCAAAGCATCTGAAAAACAGAAGTACATCTCTACTACAGGCTAATTTGATAACAGCTAGGCTGGATGCCTAGCTGAAAAGTGCATGTAAACATAAGAGCTATTTTCTCAGGCTATTTCTGCTGCCTGTCACAAACATCTGTATACCTCAGTAGAGTGCTGCTTCTCTTTTGTCCAATACTGTGGCAAACAGTCCAGTATCACACCCAGCTCCTCCTGAGTAGAGTGTAGTGGCCTCTTAATTTACTCTGTGTGAAACTGGTGCTGAGCTGAAGTTCAGGTTGTCTTGTATTTTATTGGGATGGATATCTCCAAGTCAACAGGTCAACAAGTTTCCCAGCACTATTTTCAGCAGTGGAAGTACACGGTAGGTGAGGTTGGGAGAAGAAAAGTTCAACAGATTCCAATGGGACTTACTACTTAATGTTTGCAGGAGTTTTCTTATTATATGTTTAGTTATGTATGATAATCTTCATGAGGCTTCCGCTTGTATTTACTTAGAACACCAAATTCTAACTTCAAAGGAACTTTCAGTATCTGAGAAGGAATTTCCCAAGGCATAAGTATTTTTTTCAGGTTTCAGAAACTGTAACTGTGACAAAGTCAGGAGATACTAGTTGAAGTTCATGATTGCTGCTTAGAGATTTTTCTGGGAGTTGTTAAGGGAAGTAGAAAAATAATCATTGTCCTATATCTTGATCCATGTCAATGTGAGGCAAAAGGAAGATTTTCAGGCCACACAGCAGTCCTGTGTGGCTTCTAAAGCAATCCTTAATGTTATTGCCTCTGTTTTGGAGTGGATCACCACTCCTTGAGAAAAATCCTGCTGGGGTGGCCCAGTGGTGAGATGAGATGTTTTTTTTTTAAAGGACAGAATTTCCCCTCAACTGACCACTTTAGAGCAAACAACAGGAAAAAAAAAAAGTCCATGAGAACTAGGTAAATTTCCATTCCCAAACTGGCTGCGGAGGAGGAAGATCTTCCTGTTGCACTTATACTGTTTTAATCAATTTCATGTTTTCTCCCACTACAGAAGTGAATGTGCTGCTCCAGTGATTTGAACATTTACAATGCCAAAGCAGCCCAGGCTACTTGAATCTTTTTGTGGCCCCTCTCTTCTCCTCCTTTCTTTGTTTGGGGCCAGGTAAACAGATAAGTCATTACTGAGATTGCTGCAGTCTGGATCATTACCCAGAATACCATCTGCCAGTATTTTGTCAAGCTTCCTTCTATTAAAAAGCCATTAGATGACATTTGACATTCATTTATGATCAGCAGATAAACAGATAAATAGGAACCCAAGTAACTGTTTTTTAATTGTGACTACTACCATATGTTGTCACTCATGATATATTTAATCACTGATCATGCTCTAATTAAATGTATCTTAAACCTCTTTGTCTCGTCAATAGAAGAAAAAACAGATGGCCATACTTTAATGTGGCTTCAAGTTTACTGTAGACTTACACTTTCACTGACATGCAATAAAGAACTAAATTTGAAAAAAATTATAGATGTTATCAAGGTGTAGCATGTATGCAAGTTTACTTCTGATATTTACAGAACAAGAACTTGTGTAAAGTTTGTGATACTTGAATTTTGAAGGAAAATTCAGAAGTAATAGTAGTATTTTTATTAAGGAAAAGGGCTTTCACGTACTGTCTTAAAGTTTTTTGTGTACATTTGCTGAAATACCTATTTTAAATATAGTGGGCAACAAAAATAAAGGATATTCTTATTAAGTGTGTAAGTGTACTTAGACTACCTAATTTTTACTTTTAACAGGATGAAAGAAAGCAGTGCTAAGTTTCAAACTTAAAGACTGTTTTGTATCACCCTCTTTTTATTTTTCACATCTTAGTATGTTAAAAGAAATGCAGTGGAGTGTCCTGAGGATAACTCTAACTGAAATTTAGTTATGACATACTACTTAGTTTGTTTTCTGACTCCTGGCAGCCTGAACCAGAGATGCACATGAGTCACAACAGAATGCAACAATCAGTGTCTCCTTCAGGGCAGTATGTAAGTTTACAAATAAGTCCATCATGTGATTAAAATTTCTTAAGCATTTATGGGCTTAAAAAAATTAAATGTGGTTAACCTAAATACAACTGATATAATAGGACTTCACAGTTCATACTTTCCATTATTCATCACTCTCTTTTGAAACATAATCTTCTGTGAATTCTTTTTCCCCAGAAACATTCCAACCATGAAGTCTTTCCAAAGTTGTTGGGTTTTTTTGTTATTGCCTTTTTTTTTTTTTTTTTTTTGTGGAAAATGTCAGGACATTTTACATGGTTATTTCAGAATGTGGTAAAGAATAGAGATACATCCACACAGAGACACACAGACTGGTATTTTTCCCATGGTAAAAAAAGAAGACATGATCACACTCAAACAGGAGATGGCCATAGCAAGCATGAGTGACGTTTTTCACCCTATATGTTGTGTATAAAACCTCTGAAGCAGAAATCTTCAGGAAAAATAACACGTAAGCTGTTGAATACCTGTAGATGAGCATTTTTTTTCTGAGAAAACAAGCACATAATGGAAACTGGAATAGTACATTCCAGTACAGGCTAGGACTTTATCAGTTTTCTAATCCTAAGGATGAACATGGAGGATGATATCAGTTTTCTAATCCTAAGGATGAACATGGAGGATGACTCTTTTAAAGGAAGTATTCCATAAGAAGCTAGAACCTCTTAAAGGAAAATGTGTGCCACATAGTGTGTCTCTATTTTCTGAAGATTTTTCTTGCAATGGGTGAAATCAACCCTATGGCCAGCCAAACTTTCATTATGACTATCTCTCTAGTTATTTCTGTAGAATCTTGCTGAAACCAACTTTTTTTTCCTTTCTTCTGTGTTCTCCCTGCATCCCTAAATGGGCAAATTTGCCAGAATGTGAAGGAATGAATGAAAGAAAGGAAAATCCTGCAAGTGAATGTCTCCTTCATGAGAATCCATGAACTCTGGCTCCAAAGGTATACAGTAACCCTACAGCCTCACATGATTGTTACCCTAACTGAACATATTTTGAGAAGTGTGTTTTTACACTCTACACACTCAAAGTCTAATATTTAAAGAGGACATTGTACAGTGGCATTTCAGACAAGAAAAAATTTAAATAACTGACAAAGTTAAGACAAGTAAGCTGTAAAACAAAATTTTCAGAAAACTCATCTGACATGATTATAAGTTTAACTATATACCAATAGAAAGTCTGGAGTTTAAGCAACAATATTTTAGTGATTAATCAACAATACTAACATGATTAGCAATCTAGCATTAAATAATTGCATTTCAGTGGGATGCAAACAATTTGATTATTTTTATTATTTTTGCAAAAAGTTTGTCTGAACATTTAAACAAGTTTTAAATTTCAGTTAAAGTGTGAGGACAGAGATAATATTCAGAGCAAACATAAGAAAAAAGCATAAAAGAAATTAATTTTATTGGCAGCAGTCATCAAAATGTCATAGCTTTACTTGCCTTGTTCTTGCCTTCAATTGCTTGGAGTTTATGTCAGCCTGCAGTGTAGGAGGAAGGTAAGCATGAGACAGGACCAAAGAAGAGAGACAGCCTTGGTATCAGCAGTGTAACACTAGAACGTTGAAAAAATTAGCCCTTTCTTTGTCTTAAATAATTGAATGTCATACTCCTGCAGACTTATTCCTGAATCTTTGGAGTATCTCCTTTAAAAAAAAATCATTGCCTTTATAATGGGCAGCTCTCCAAGCATTTTTCAGAAGATCAGACCTTTGTGCACACATGCACACACAAAACAATATCTAAAAGTGCCCTAAATAGTTTAACCAGTACAAAACCCATTAGACCTCACATACCTACCTCACACAGAAGAGCAGGTTTGGAAAAACAGTAAAAGAATTGGTTTCACTATTTCCATAATACATTAAAAGGATTTTGTACAGCTTTTTATTTTTTTTTTTTTTTTTTTTTTTATCATTGGTTGATATCAGTGAGAGGACAAGAACAATCAGCTGATTGATTTTTGTTCATATTCTTCCAACACTGCTGCAGTCACAGGTCCAACCCTTCTAGGACATCCTGTTGCAAAGTGACTCAGGCCTACTTGGTGGATGAAGAACTGGCCTCACACAAATATTTGTGGTCAATGGCTCCTTTTATATGCAGAGACCAGAGACAAGTGGTGTCCCTCAGGGGCTGGTACAGGGGCCAATAGTGTTCAATATCTCTGGTGGGATTGACTGCACCCTCAGTAAGTTTGCTGACAGCACCAAGGTGAGTGGCACAGTTGACACATTGGAGGGGAAGGGGTGCCATCCAGAGGGACCTTGATATGCTTCAGAAGTGGGCAGGTGCAAACCTCATGAAGTTCAACAGTGCAAAGTGCAAGGTCCTGCAACTGGGTGACAGCAATCCCAGACAAACCTATGGGTTGGGCAGAGAAGTGACTGAGAGCAAGCCTGTGGAAAAAGGCTTTGGGATGATGGTTGGTGAAAAACTCAGCATGACCATCAGTGTGTGTTTGCAGCCTGGAAAGCCAAACCGGTCCTGGGCTGCATCAAAAGAGGCGTTGCCAGCAGGATGACAGAGGTGATTCTGCTCCTCCACTCTGCTCTTGGGAGACCCCCCTGAAGCGCTGCATAGAGTTCTGGTGCCTCCAATAGGAAGGACATGGACCTGTTGGAGCAAGTCTAAAGGAGTGTCACAAAGGTGGTAAGAGGACTGGAGCACTTCCCCTATGAAGACAGGCTGAGAAATCTGGGGCTGTTCACCCTGGAAAAGAGAAGGTTGCATACAGACCTCATAGCAGCATTCCAGTATCTGAAGGGGCCTACAGAGAAGCTGGAGAGGGACTCTTTGTCAGGAAGCATAGTGATAGGACAAGGAGTAATGGATGCAAACTGAAAGAGGCTAGTGTTAGGAAGAAAATCTTTAGGATGAGGCACTGAAATAGGTTACCCAGGGAGGTTGTGGATGTCCCAACCTCAGCAATGTTCAAAGCTGTGTTAGATCTAGTAGGAGGTGTCCAGGCCCATGGCAGAGGCATTTGGGACTGGATGATCTCTGTAGTCTCTTACAACACTTAACATTCTAAGATTCTCTGATTCTAGTGAGAATTCCCTGGAGAACAATTTCTAGGGCTCTCTCCATTCCAGTTCTAAGTGATGAGACGCATAACTACTTTCCATTAGTATTTACAAGTTCAATTACCTTCATATGAAAGTCCTTGGTTTGTTTTTTTTCTGTTGGATAAAGGTTTCTTTCCCTTTTTTGAATTTTCTGGGACACCCAATCTCCCTTGTTATTAACTAAGAATCATGCAAACAAACCAAAGGCCTTTATCCAGGCTTTCATCCAACCCAATTCTCCCACGTTTCCTGTTTCTCAGCCCTTTCCTTTAAACCTTAGACCACACTGAGTAGTCCAAAAAACTATTTTAAAAATTACTTACATACAAATAAGTTTGAGAGTAGTTGCAGGATTTTGAAGATCCCAGGTGGGAAAATCAATAGCCAACATTCTGTCTTGGTCTTTTGGAAATAGATACTTGCAAATATAGTTGAGGGGTTTTTTGCTTGGGATGCATCCAAGCTGACATTTTGTGGTCTATCTTCTGTAAAAAAATATGTGTTAAAGTTGCCTCTGTAGGTCTTTGAAGTAAACTGGTAATTCAGAGAACAATGTATACTAAATACTCACTGAATATCTTGTTATGCTGTGGAAGTTACTTGTACAGTGTTAGTTGATACTGGTAACAGTTACAATAAGAATTCAGATTTTTGGACTTATTTCCATAAAAGATGAGAATCTTTCCTCTCCATCACCTCTTCAATAATACTCAAGGAAGCAAGGGAAATGTAGCTGTTATTTTGGACGACTATTTTATTTTAAAATAATTTTTTATTTCTTGCAACACCACATAGTTCCTATTTCAATTCTTGTTCTTCCAGGCCTGACATTATTCCTGGACAGGTCTTTATGCATTTATGTAATTATGGATCTCTACCTTTCACACAAAAGGCACAGGTAGGCCTTGTTGCTTAAGCAGCATTCTGATCCATGGGCATTTTTCTAAGAGTTTGGGTTTGTTTTTTTTCTGAATAACTGGGCAGCTGCAGGATGTCAGATGATCAGTGGCCCAGCAGTTGGAACCGTGCTCTCTGAATTGGTATTGCACTAGAGATCCTCTAACACATGTCTGGAGACTGCTGCCAGGCAGGCCTCGGTGACCCTGGACACTGCTGAATTTCTGCTAAGCTTGCACAAGAGGAGTGGTATTTCCCCACTCTCTTTCAGAGTATTCAAAGTTTGCGCAAATCTCTTTTTCTTCCTTGCATTTGCCTGGCTCTTGCCAGGCAGGGACTCAGCCCTGCATGTTACAACTGCAGTCCTGGCACTCTGGGCCTTCATGTGACGCTCGGGCACGGACGGGCTCTTGCTGCCCTTCTGCAGCAGGTGGTCAGACAACTGCTGACAAGCGTGGTGAGTGCTGCCTGGGTGGCACATGCTGAGCTGTGCGGAAAAAGGGACAGATCTAGAGGAATTGGCATAACTCTAACCCAAACTTTGAGAAATACTGCATTGATTTGCCAATGACTTACCAAGTATATAGCCTATGGCTTAAAAACAAATGCTGCTGTCAGGACCTGTGTTCACATATAGGGAACAAAGTACTGCTGTTTGTCTTGTTGGCCCTCAGTTTATAAGGCCTGCAGATTTCATTGGTTTTTAACTGACTCTTGTGAAACTGCCTTGCAATATTTTGGGGTTTTTTTTTAAATTCTTGACACAATATGTTAAAACATTACTATCCTTTAATCCTTACCCTAAAACACATGTGCACATGCACACATGAAAAGGCATCACATGCTCTTTGTATGTTAAGGGGCTGAATTTCTAATTAGTTCAGCTGCCATACAACTAATTTCATAATAATCAGATTCCCAGAAGAGGCTGACATTCCAGTTCTGTGAACTGGAATAAATGGGACTGAGATTCTGCCATTAGTATTTTGGGAGCTCTCTGAGTATTCAAAATATGAGAGCTTTGCTTTATTGCTACATCAAACAGACACTAAGCCAAAATCAAAAATATTTGGAAATTATGTTATAAGAGCCTTGGTTTCAGATGTCAGGCATTAAGGAAAAGCCCCTAGACTTATTCTTGTCTTCCTTAATACAGGTTAATGCTCCTTGCTTGTCTTTGAATGGCAGCAGGCTCTGGACCAGTCCCTTTTCTTGTTTATGCACTGGCTGGGATGCAGATTAGAAGAAATTCAAAGCAAATCTCATCAGACCCGTAAACCCTTGCCTTCCCCTGGGGTTTGTCATTCAGTGAATGCCCTCCCTTTAAGCTCTTCCCATAAAACTGAATTCCTGGTTCAGTACAGGAAAGTTATGGGCTGTTGTTTTTTTAACTGAAGAGATAAGGTTGAGCTTATACCTAGGCAACAAGGACTACCTGCTTTATATTGACCTGGACCTGATCTGTCTTCTGCTGATTTTGGTAAGTAAAAAGATACATGTATGCATTAGTTGGAACAAACAATACATCCTCAGATACTAATGATCCGGGGTTGTTTTTGTTAGACCAAGTAGAGCTGTGCAGTTCCCCGCAGAGGAACACAAGCCTTGGAAAAGATCTGATCTTTGACTATTGCTTGTGGCTGGGCCAGTCATGATTTTCAAGACAGAGAAAAGTTTTGAAAGAAAGTGAATTTTCACAGCAAAATGTCAACTACAGCACTACCAAAGTTGAGAATGGAAGACATCTTTACAAATGAAACGCCTGAATTCTACAAATCTATCCTAGTCTGTTTGGAACTCTATGAGAGCAGAAATAACATGCTCAGTTCATTTAGCACTCAGTTTTCCTCTTATTGAATAATAGAGTTATTTGAGAGGAACTCTCACACCTTACTTAATTTACCAAATTACTAATTGTTAATTAAACGTGAGGCAGGTGTAAATTTACACTGCCCTGACAGAGCAGGCCACAAAAGGACTCTGATTCCTATACTAGAGCTTCCAGTTGAGATTGAGAGCTTGGCTGTGAAGTTGCCTCTGCAGAGACATACAAGAAGAGGCTTCATTTTTTAGTATTTTTTTGCATAAAGGTCTGGACACAGCCCAAGGTATGTGCTCTTGAAAAAGACTTGGGCTCTTCTTAAGGAAGAGGGGGTGGTACTGAATATCTTTTGGGCTTATATTTTGGGTTTCTTTCAAATCTGAAAGGCCATGTGGCTTATACGAAATCAATTACAGAGAATATGGTGGTAGGGTCCAGGAAATTTAAAGAGGATCTGAGCTTTTATTTCTTTTCATATGTATTGCCCTCTAGCCTATTTCTACTGCATTCTGTAGGATAACTTTTTTTAGCTCAAATATGTTTATGCTTTCAGTACTGATGATCCATTCTGCCCTGTGAGGGCACCTAAAATAACAGTCTTTAAAACAACATTTGGCATTCAAGCAAATATCCCACAACAAAGATGATAGCCTCTTATCATCCCTTGTTTCAGGCTGACTGCCCTCAAATTTTCTCAGATTAAATCTGTGATGGTCATGGCCCAGGGTGTATCACAGACTTCCTGGCTTTGTCTTCAGGGTTATTGCAACAGTTGTGCTGTGAAGGAACAATGAGGTAGTGGGAAAGGGCTCTCATATCTGGGGTATGACTTCTCAGCAGCTGGTACTTAATCTTGGAAATTGTGTGTGAGGAGACTTGGTAATGTGGCTACAGTTCAATGAGTGCTTTACCTCCTAAAAAGTGGAGTACTCTCAGAGATAGTTGTTAGCTTTGAGAACTCTTAAAGGCCTTTAAAAATCTGGGTGACTTGTTTTGCATTAGCTAATACTCTGAATATGTGTACAGGAAAACCTGAGCACAGAGTCAATCACTAGGGATTTTATCAAGGTCTAATAATGAATTAGTTGTAGTGATTAATTACATCTCACCTCTTAATTCCTGACCAATGAGAGAATCATACTGTCTTACAAAGTAATTCCCATGCCTTTCCTTTATTCTTCCACATTATTTTCCCATAGACCTCCTTGAAAGCTGAAGGGTGGGCATGCTGTTTTCCAGCCTTTAGTCAAGACTTGCAAAGAGTCAGCTGTGCATTTAATGTCTGTCCTCGTTCTGAGACAGTGAGTAGTTGTTTAGCTTGGAGAGCCAAATAGCTCTGGGGCAAAGTAATCGGTCTCCATGCATGGTTTGTAACTAATACTATTGTAATACAGAAGAAACATGAAGCTCTGAATGCTTCTTTCCAATACTATGGCACTCAAGCAAGCAGGATATGTTTGAGACATGCCAACATCTTAATCCAAAGAGTCTACATGATAAATATGAAATAGTAGGCTAGAACCTGCAAAAACATCTCCTGCCTTCCCCTTATTATATAGTGCTTTTATACTTGCAGAGAAGCAAATTTCTATAATATCATGCATCTGTCACAGAGAGGGTTTTTTTCCCCCCCTCTCTTGTCAACACAAAAAAGGATCAAAAATCAAAGGGTAAAAACACTTTCAGATTTGTGTGTTCAAATTGAGGTTCTGCCTTTTCTTCAGATGGCTAAACTCTGTGATTTGCTCTTTGGAGTTTCTCAGCATCAGTTTATTAATGTATGTTTTCATGCAGGGAAAAAAGGCAGGAAATGCACAGCTGAAATTACAGTTGTTTGACCTAGTTTGTGAAGTCCTAGTCTGTGAGTCTGTCAGCCTCTCAAGTCCAGCTCTGTGAGAGGAGTCACCTTTAAGAGATGTGTTAGGTGTTCTTGTTGTGCTTGATTTTTGGGATGCTGAAATAGAAAGATATTAACAGTCTGAAAAAATTGTGTGACATGAATACCAAGAAGAGAGGGGTCAGGAGAAAGGAAATATTTAGGAGTGTAGGCAGGATAAATATAAGCAAATGAAAACTGAGATGGACCATGATAAGAAAAATCCTGAAAAATTAAAATGTATTCAGCTGAGTTGCAAGTACAGTTGCATAATCCTAGCTCTTTAGGACAGCCAATAGTAGAATAGACAAACACCAGAAACCTACCTACATATCTATAGGATCTATCTGTAGACTATCTAAAGAATCTCCCTACATGCATTTTAAAGCACTTCTCACTGCACTACTAGAAAGGGGATTGGGAGGCAACTTGCTGAGCCAGGGAAGTGGTCTACATGGCCTATGTACATGTTCTGAACAAAAACTCTGGAGCCCAGTTCTCTTGCTTTACCAGATCACTGTGATCACTTTGCCATGCAAATAGGTGGGATTTCCTGGGAGCACATCCTTTTAAAACTTTTCTTTCACTCCTTCTACCCAATATTTCCACATAATCTTACAGCTATCTGAACTTAGACTAGATTTTTAGATGCCCAAAGCTAGCTGAACCTGAAGGAAAGTGGCACCACCACTTCTCCTCTGCCATGCAGAAAGCACTCATAGGTCATCACATTCCAAAGCTGAACATACCACTTGGTTTTCCTGTGTAAACCTGATGTATGTGTTAAACCTCATGTATCTGTTACAATGAGGGTTTGACTTTTCTGTACTGTATCTAGCGTGGGCAATAGAATTAAAGTTAGCTCCAGTACTAGGGGGCTAATTTTCTTTTAATTATTATTTCAGTTGTCTATGAAATAGTGGCTTTAAGCACTGAGGAGAAAGTAAATTTAGGTCCTTTCCGGCTTTGGGGACTCAATAGATTTGCTAGGCTTGAGTAGTTTTATTTTATTAAAGTTATTGAAGTTAACAGGTGGAATTCAGCCTTTACCAAGGTTTTGTATAATACTTCTGTTGCCTTACACACTGCCTGTTGCTAACAGCACATTGGCCTAATCTGAGGTGGCCCAGCTTCTGGAGTCTGCAGGCTGAATTAGTTGCAAAGGACTTAAGACACATTGCCCAAATGTGAGGCTTTTTTTAGATGGTAAGTCATCCTTGCAGTTTAAGGCTAGAAATGGATATCCAGACAAACATCCCTGAACTGGAGAAGAAGTATGGATACAAATTTTGAAACTAATATTTTTCTCTACTGGAAAAGAACCCCCTAATTTTCTATTTATCCTGTTCTTCCTTTCCCTAACAAAGCAGTATTTTTCTGATCATGTGAATTTTATTTACTGACTACCAAGTAATTGCATGGTGAGTAATTGGATGGCTTTGCAGCGCTGGAAATGGAATGCTGACTGCTTAACCTGTAGGTGAGTGTTCCAGCCCTGTGCTGTCACAGCAGTGAGGGCAGATTGTTTTCAAATGCTGGCTGCATGACGTGACGTGGTGGGATTCAGCCCAGTGGAGTCAAGTGTGTGCTTCCCAAGGAACCACTTAGCTCTGCTGGCAGCCTTGGGAAAGGAGCAGGACAAAATGGTTCTTAGGAAGAATGGCTCCTACTAACTACCCATTGTCTGGACAGACTGTGTCTATGGCTATCTGAGAGCACAGAAGTACTTGTAGTAATTGAAATCTCAATTTGTTCATGCTGAGTACCTGCCGAGCTCTGTTATCTTTCACTGACACTAGATGAAAATTAAATATTTGATTTAGCTGCAGGACCTTAAGTTACTGCCTGAATCACTGCTGGAAAAGTAAATAAGATTTTAAAAGAAAAATTTGTAGCACAGAAACTGCCAGAAGGAAGCAGTACTCAGCACCACTTTGGTTGAAAGAGGGGAACAATTCCTGCCATTTTTCAGCAGAGGATCTTTTCTTTCTGACCCAGCAGCAGTTGATTAGTTACCCTGAGCTGTTGTAATCTGCACCAGGTCCCACTAAAATCCCTGGGTTTTTGCTTGAGAAGGAATGGTGAAAAAATGCAGCCCAGCTGTTACAATATAGAAACCTACAAGAGCAAATCTTGTTAAAAGAAGCCCAGCACAGAGAGAGCTTTTATTCATTCTTTCCTTTTTCTTTTTTTTTTTTTTTTTTTTTTTTTTTTTTTTTTTTTTTTTTAATTCCACGGAGCTTTTCCCTCCTATAGTTTTTTTGCAAATCTTCTCCCCGTTGTTGCTGGGAGATTTAAAACAAACAGCCAAACAACTAAGAGCATTTAATGAACTCTGAAATGCCTTGCTATTAACTGAGAGAATTTCTAGGTTTCCCACTTCCCCAACTGGCCTAAAATCACAAAAATAACCTCATCTCGTTATAATCCTGTTTCACAACTGCTTAATTCCACTCTAGACTGGATTTTTCTTTCTTAGCTCTCATTTTTCCCCTATTACACATGTATCCACTCTTCCTCTGTCACAAACAAGCTTGCTCACACACCCCCACACATCCATGCTCACATGCACCAGGAATGGTTTACAGTTTTCAATTTGAAAGATGTTTCTTAACAACAACAACGAAAAAAAGCTTTCATTGTTTCTGATGTGGAGCACAACTAACAAAACAAAGGAAACCAGAATGGGCAGTAGAACTCTTGGGGTGTGCAAGCTCAGTTGTGGGAAATGTGGTGTTAATTTTTCTTATTTTAAAACCCACTAATGCCTCTTACAGAACTCAAAAGAACATTTTGTTTACTTAAAAAGTAAAAAAAAAATAATCTGATGACTTAGCTATATGGGATTTATTTGGTTTCTTTCTTTTTCTTAACTAGGAAAGTTTGTAGGAAAACAGGATATTTGTCTCTGAAGAGGTTGTCTGCTACTTATTTCCTGCATAAACTTCCTGCTGTTGCTACTTCAGAAACTATGGTCTAATCCACTTGTGTCCCAGGCCTTTAACTCTGTCACTATGCACCTGGTCCCCAGATCATGGACTTTCAAAATTCATTCCCCCATATCACCCCTGCCCTTAATTTCTTTAGCATACACTGGCTGGGTCATGTGACAAGTTTTTCCTCACTCATTCTTTCCTTGAATAATCACTTTGTTCACCTCTCCCTCAAATTTCCCTGTTTCCTCACATGCCATTCTTCACAGTATTTAAATTTGAACTATCTGTTGAAGCCTGTAGAAAGGTCCTTGCCTTTGTGGATGTTTCAGCATTGTCTTGCTGCACACAGAAAACACCCACAGCCTTGAAAATATCCCAGATTTTATTTCCTGGGGTTTTTTTTTTGACTTTGTATCTATTCCTTTCATCCTCTAATTAGTACACTTGTTCTGGGCTCACTTTAGTTTAGCTAGTCTCCGTGGAGTCTGGTAATACCATGCCAGAATTTTTTTTTTTTTTTGGTGATAAAAATGCCATTTTCTTCCATCAGGGCAGATTACACAGTCAGCTGTGTATTGAAAGGTCAATGTACAAAAACCTTATAAATGTATCGACCGGTCTGGAAGCTAGTTGTTATTTTTGTAATGCCCTGGTGACACAATGATTAAACTGATTAAGCCATAAATGATGAGGACATCAACTTCTGTCAGTTCAGCTCTTGGAATAGCCCTCCAGCCCCCAGTCTCCCAGTGTTCTGGATAAATGTGCTTTGAGTTCGTCGTAAAACGCTGGGTCAATGGACTGCCGAGTACTCAAACAAAGCAGAATGTCCTGACCACGTGCATAGCCAGCTCTCCTGCCTGTGCTGCCACAGGTGAAATCAAGGCAAGGAAATGTGAGCACTTGGCAGACATACAGCAGATGCCATCTCAGTTTGTCTGTGATGAAGGGGAGCTGTTCCTCTCCAGTGGTGACATGCTTTCCACTTTTGCCTGGCAATTTGCCTGGCTGCTCTCCATTACTTATTAACCAGGTAGTCTGAGGTCTGATATATTTTGCTCTTTCTATCTAATTCTTTGTAGAACATAATCACAGGGCAACAGCTTCAGAGTGAACCCCTGAATGTATCCAGCACTAGCTACTGTGGCTACTCTAATGGCTCCAACAAATGAAGCTAAACATTGAGCGCATTTGAAGAGTGTGACAAGTGTGGATGGTAGTGGTGGTAGTGACTTGCTTATTATGCATGTCACACCAGGAACACTGCACTCCAGCTTTCTGCCATCTGAGTGGTGTGCCAGGACTTGGGGCCAAAACTTAGTCCTAGCTGTTTAAGGCCCTGATTACCTGGGAAATTCTCCTTTTTTTGCAGTGTCACATACCCAGGGCTGGTGACGAGGGAGCTGAAGTGGGAGTGCGTCAAGACAACGTTTGTGGCAGCACACTCTGTAGCACAGCCTGCGTTGGCTCACTTGCTAGGCAACCTCTGAATGCTGCCTTTCTCAAGTGTTTGGGAGGAGGTGAGCTGATCTCCTTTTGAGCATGGTTAGAACAGAGGAGCTCTGATTCTGAATTGTTATTCTGCCACTGATTAATTAACAATGGGAACAGTTTATTCATTAACTGAACTTGTCTCTCTTCTCTGCTTTAATTTGGAAAAAGCAATTAAGTACTAGGGTTGATGCACCAGAGTGTAAATACAGAAACAGCTAGTCCCAAAATCTTGTGCCTTTCTTTATATAAGGAGGGTGTTTACACTTGTTTACCTGTAAGGTAAACTTCCTTCAACTCTCCTATTAGAGCCTGGAGAATCAAGCTATGGAAAGTAAGCAGTGTGGGTGCAGTGTTGGCACCCATACACAACAGAAGCTTGGTTTGGGCCAAGATCAGTGTGCAGATGCAGCTGGTGTATCAGGCCCTGCATGGATTTACCAGTTGCTATGCATCTGTGGAACTAGTAATGGTGCACAACAACCTTGCATGGAAGGAATTTAATTCTCATTTTTTAAATCTTTATAAAAAGCCCTCTTGTAAATGCAGCTACTTGTACATGCTGCAGTAGCAGAGGTGATTTTTTGCTATGTGTGTCAGGATCACTAGATGCATCACTGAAGTATGTCTGTCTTCTGTATGGAAGGCAACAGTCTTTTTGATACTATTTCCTGTGAACTTTATGACCTTGTGGTCTCTTGCCCCTCTCCAACTCCTAGCACTCAGGATGAGAAAAACACTACCAGACGAATGAGCAACTGGTGTAATCCTGCTGAGACAGGATACCACTTTCAAGTTGCATATGATTGAAATTTGTGATGATTTCCACCCTTCTGGGAATCAGCTGGCCAGCTATAGGCAAAAAATGGTTCTGGGTTTGAGATATCTTGGCAGCTGGAGGAATAAGCTCTTGAGCAGTCATTAACTGATGTAGACAGACAGAAGCAAAAGGAAAGCAACTCGAGGGGAGTGAGATATGTGCTTTTCTTTGAATTTATTCTTTAGCTGCTGTTTGTTAACACAGTCCACTGATTCTGTAGTTAATTTTGTAGCAGAGATTTTGTAGTTTCTTTATAAGCTTGGGTCTCATTTTTTCAGGGGTGCGTTCAAACATTTAGTCTTGGTCTTGAACTCTCATGCGACAGATTAGGCACCGGCATTATAATTATGATGAGACATTTTCTATTCCCAAGAAGTTTTCTTGTCTCTTTCTCATTGATGCCTGGAAGAGTTCAGCAACAGCCAAGGGAGTTAACAACTGAGCTACTTCTTCAGTTGTTGGTGAGATGAGCTTGTGAAACTGCAGACTTGTTTCACTGTTATGTATTAATGGTTAAGAGTGTGGTAGCACCTAGAAGAGAAGACAAAAATACAAATCAGGCCTCCACCTAAAAATGCCCTCCTTCTTTGCTGGACAAATATGTGATGAAAGAAAAGAAGTAAGGCAGACAGAGGTGGAGGTACAGATGGAGACAGCAGCAAAGATGGGGGGGGAAGCTGAATAACCATGTCTTCCAGTCTCCCCCCTAAACCTTTTTCTCTTCAGCCCTTTTAGAGAGGATCTTGTTGTCAATCAAATTAGAAATGGAGGCTAAAGTCTGAGCATGCAGTGGGAGAAAGTGGCAGCTTGAAATCTCAAGACGCTTCTCTTCTGTGCTGTGAAGAGGGATTGTCACAGGACTGATGTCAGAAGAATTGGATTGGTTTCAGGGAACCTTTGCAAAAGAGTAGCAGATGAAGGATCTGAATCTCAGTGACACTTCTGTGTTTGACACAGCTCAGAGAAAAATGGAATGTTTAATTACAGGAGGGTTTCAATTACACAAATTGCTGGCACAATGTGTGGTCAAAAGCCTGTATGGAATAGGTCCTTCATATTGCTGAGCATGCTTTCAAGGCAAGATATTAAGGATAGATGAAACGTGATTCAAAACTGTCTTGTAAAGATGCACTGCAGTCATCTCACCATGAGGCAGATGAAGTTTGTAAGTGGGCAAGGAGTCCATTGACTTTGGTCTCTCTGAGACCCTCACTATAAATTATTTTGACTAGTGACAGCCACAAGCCAAAGTAATAAAATAAACTTAAACCTGACCCTGCATGCAGCCTATGAACATCTCTTTTCTGCCAGACAAAATGCTTTCCGTTGTCTCTCCTAGGGCAATTGATTATTTTGATTATTGAAAAGCTTTTTCTTTTTAAATCTGGTGACATACCACTTGCATAGGTAAGATGTTTTTCTTGGATCTCCTCTTCCCATGCTCTATGTTGCTTATGCAGCAGACAGCAGCAGTGATGCATGTTCCCTCCTAGCCTGGAAACTGACTGTGTGGAATAAGCAGAGGGAATCAGCAAAGGGAAATTTGAGGTCTAACTGGGCAGCTGGACTTAAGGATAATAAAGAATAAATGTTTGTCATAGAGCCTGCATGTTAATGATCAGCCAGAGTTGAGAAAATATCAAGCTCGACAGTCATCAGGTGTGACAAACTCCTCTCAAAGAAGGGAATTCAAGGTCTTACTTTGTTAGGATCAGTTCCAGACCAGGATTTAGGCATAATGACTTTCAGTAGAGGAATTCCTCCCCTCTTCCCCAGTTCAAAAGCTTGGTTACAGCATATGAATGTACAGGGCTGACTTTGGATCATTACATCATGAATTTAGGTGTCTAAGAATTGCAGTTACACTGAATGGAGGGGATGAGAGAAAGTCTGATCCAGCCAACTGGCAATGTGATGAGACCTCTCTCTCTATATTGCCTGGATTTAGAGAGTGATCTCAGAGGTGGCATTTCAAAATAGATATTCAGCTTCTGGCAGAAAAATGCCTGGCCTGTACGCTTCAGGTAAAAGCTGCCATTTTTTCATAAAACTTTTTTGAAGAAGGAGCTTTCAACAATCCTTTTTTCATACATATATTACTCATTCAGGAAGGATTAAAGATGAGTATGGACCTTTTGCCTGCAATGATGCCATAAATAACTCTCGTAGGGAAAATGTTCTGTGCTTCTTGAGCCTCATTTAGTGTGCACAGTTTCATTGGAAATCAAGTAGAAATAGAGTATAGTTGAATAGTACAGTGTTTTTTACCTTGAAATTGTTCATAATTTTAAATTATTTACTTGTTCCTTTCATTTTGAAGGCAAGAACTATAAATTCATGAAAAAATGTGAATGAGAAGCTGTCAGATGCTAGGTGACAAGTTCAGATTACTTCCTCAATGACAGGGTTGCACTTTGAGTGTTAGAGTGAAGGATAAGAGTGCTGGTTTTCCAAAGAGTATAGCAGTAATGGGACCCCACTAATGTCTCTAGTGGTATAAAATGAGACAGATTAAGGACAGATAACATGAGACATAAATATGTCAGTTATTCTGAGGAGGCAATATGACAAAGGAGAATTCAACAGGAGAGCAATAGACTGGCATGCAACTTAGTCACCACAATCAAATAGAGTGAAAACCACCACACCCTCAAGAGGTGTAATTTTCCTGTGTCTTTTTCTGTGCTCATAAGCAGGGTCCACAAAGGCATATTTGATTTTTTTCCATGCACTTTCCTCTCTTTACTTTCACCTTAGGGATGACACTTGATCATTATGATTTCCTATGACTCATGCTCAGCAACACAAAGCTAAATTGATTACCAATCCATCCTCCAGGAAATACTGGTGGGTATCCTCAGGAATCTAGGTTAGGTTCAGGTAAACATCTCTCACACTGGTTCTTCTGATGACTAGAGCAATTTGGTTCTCCCTGCTTTCTGTTTCTAACAACAGAAGACTTGTTCTCAGTTAAATAAAAAACAAGTATATACTTGGTAAGTAAAAAAATCCACACAACAACAACAAAAAACTACCCAACAAAACGTTCCAACAGAAAATATAATGATATACCAGAAGAACCATTTATGCATTAAAATCTCTTCTCAATTTTCCAGAAGGCATCCGAAGCTCATTAAAAGAGGCTTTATTTTAGTGTGGTTGTGGTTTTCATTTTCTCTCTTCTTAAAACAGCTCTGTCATGGACAAATCACTTTCTCTGGCATTTTCAAGTACATATTTCCTAGCAGTCATGCTAATACCATCACAGGAGGGAAGCATTTAACTATTGCTGTTTCACCTCTATCTCAGCAGTGCGCAATTGTGACTTGCAATTGCCATTGAATACAAATTTTCTGCAGGAAAATAGAGCCCTTGCCTTAAATAATAAAACCAATGAATACATGCAATGACTGATTTCTTCACTATGCAAATCTGTTCTTTTGCATGGTTGAATTGGTGGAATACAAACAGCTCTCCAAGTCAAGTGATTGGGATGTACCCAGGATGCAGCACACAAGCTAGAGATTTTGTTGCAGGCTATGATAAGGATCAGATCAGGGGCAAAAATTATTCAGTAATGGTATGTTTGCACCAAAGTGGTTGATTTGACCTGAAATCTGCCTGTGTTGTCTGAGTGCAAATCTGTGGTGGTCTTATCGGCAATATTTGCTATGTAACAGCCTTACTCAGAAAGTTTTAAAGTCAGTGCAAGGCTTCTCATTGTTTTTAACAGTTTTGTGTAAGGCTCTGATTTGAACATGCATGGGAAGCCTCAATTATAGCCTTCATCTCTCTACTTTGAAAATGTGGTCTCGGCCACCCAGCATAAAGAAGCCTTCCTTAGTGCCAACAGCTGGGGTTTTTTATAGTTGTATCCCCTACAGACAATGTCACTCAGTAGAGTCTGATTTAGCAAGGTGCTTCAGACACATTTTTAATTTAAAGTCACCTTATGAACCTGTGTAAATCAGGGACCATTGCTTGGGCACTTAAAATCAGGTAGGTTCTCACCCAAGTCCTTAAAATGGAGAATAAGAATAGCCATACCCACATCTAGCAATCCTCAGTGGTACTACATTACTAACTACTGCTGTGGTTTTGTGGAATGAAGATGGGACCCTTTGGACCTGAGGCATTCTTTTGAAGGATCTAAAACAAAGCATTTATTTGTCAGAGAAATACAAGAAAAAGATGGTCTTGAAGGAAATACTTGGCAGGAATGGTGTCGAGTTAGTCACTGGAACCAATATGCCCACTGATGGAGAAGTGGTTAAAGAGGACCAGCAGTCCCAGAACTAAGTCCTAGACCAGAAGCCTCTGCCTGACTGGTTGCTATAGATGTAGAAAGTTAATAGGAGGCTGGAGCTAAAGTCCCTTCTGCTGTTATGGCATATCTGACCAGTTTTCAGTGATGGCTTCAACCTTAATTCTTTCTCCATGGGTCTCCTGATCTGTGAAGGCGTAGCACCATTCCCTCCCAATAGAGTTGACCTGGTGACTTGACCTTGATGTGCATTTGAGGCATACTAGGGTGAAATTTTCTAGGACACTGAAGCTGGCCTGATATTTAATTTCTTCTTATAAGAAGTGAACTTGTTTCTTTGTTAGCTTTATTACTAGCTAGTTTAGGAAGTTGAGTTAGCTCACAAGATAAATTGGAATGGGTGCACAGGAGAGTGCAGAAGTAGTCCACAGCTGTGGCAGGGGTATGGGCTCTCTCCAGAGAGAATTACACAAATGCAACCACTTCATTCAAGGTCAACATTATTCATATTTGCCCCGTATTTTCAGAGCTTAATGATCTACTCTGGTTCATGTCATGTTTTCCCTGTGTAGGATAGTGCAGCAGGACTGAGGATTATTGTGCAGATAAGGGAAGGTGATAACTGCAGCCCTTGTGATGGAACCTGAATAGATGCTGAGTAACAAGAAACTTTCTGTTTACTCTGTCTTCTTCTGTCTTCCCACGTCAAGTCACCACCTTCATGAGATCCTCTTTTTGTCTCTTTACAGGAAAAGAATAGTCCTCTACCTTCTGAAAGTATTGCAAGGCTACATTATTTATTTTACAGAAAAAATAGTTGGTTTCAGCTTCAGACCTATCAAACATTCTCATGGTTCTTGTTTGTACACTTAGTTTTCTCATCTCCTATACATTTTTGAAAAAATGAAGGTTAGTGGTCCAAAACAAATTTTAGTGGTTATTACTGTAGCAAATAGTTGGATTAAATAAACATATGAACACGAGCTTTTTCTTCTCAGCACTTTTTTTTCTCCACAGAAGAATGTGAGCCACTCTTTATTAGGTGTAAATTGTGTATTACTGCATCAAGAGATTGATGTTGATTTACATGGGATCATGGCTTGGCTCACTCAAACTCTAATCCACTTTGCTAGACTACTTTGTGACTGCAATGAGGCATCCTTCTAATTTCTCTTGCAACCCTATTCCTCACATTTCCTAGGCCATGGTGTTTGTGTTTCCTGATTTTAAAGCACAGTGTCTTAATTATGGTCAGAAAAAAAAGCGTAAGGGAAGGGAATGTTTTGATCTGTCTTTTAACTGCAGTTCTTACTGGTATTTATTTCAAAGTAATTATAGGAATGGAAATGGCTATGAAAAAAATGGTCTTTTCCAATCTCAGACACTTATGTGTATTTGAGACAAATCTGCAGACCTTTGTTGACACAAGTTTTATTGCAAGCCATATTTATTTCCAGCCACTGCTGTAAAATAGCCTTGCAGCAAGGGCTGTCTTCAAGGAGAGGAGAAGGGTAAAGAACCAGAGGGACTTGCTGTGCTAAAGTCACTTTTTTCTCTTATTCTCTTATCACAGGCAGCTTTTGCTGCCGAAAGTGTGAGCCTCTCCTGCCCCCTCGTGCAGACATGTGAGCACTGCCAGCAAGTCTCTTTCAAAACTCCGCTCAGAGAAATAGCAAGCTAGAATAACATGCAAAAGAGTTTCGAGATAAAGGAGGTGTGCTGAACAGTATTTTAGAAAGGACAGACATATGAAGACAGCTGAAGAGACCTGCACTGAGATATCTCCCAAGCCATTAACAAAGAGAAGTTGCTTCTTGAGACTTGCTTTTCCAGGCTGTAGAACACATAACCTTATGAGGATGGTAGATCTGGTGAAAGTCTGTTTATCTCTCCCATTCAGGTTTGAGAGTAACTGTGTCCAAATTTTTAATCTGAAGAATGGTATCTTCAGGAATTAAGCATGGAAACAGTTAAGCTTTTCTACTCTACTGTTTCTCTCTGCAGGACAGGTCTCCCACGTATGTTAAGCCTTTGCTGGCATGTTGCTGGGTCCTGCTGGCACCTGGTGCTTCTTAAACCCTCATCTGGTACCCAGATGTCTCGGGCTAGACATCTGCTCTTCTGGCCTGTGGTCTCTCACTATACTGAGTTCTAAAATATTTTTGGGTGCCTTTAACTCAAAATAATTGTCAAGATAAATATCAAATAGTTTGTCAGAAATGGCATGGTGATCAAAGGGTGAGAGGCACAGCAGTAGCATTACTATTTCAATGCACAGTTTTATGTATCTGCACCAATACTGGACCATATTTAGAAGACTATTTGTTTTGTTTTTCTCAGCGCTAACTTAGACAAAATTTCACTGATGTTAATGGGAGTTCAGCTAAGCAGAATACAACTGGAATCAGGACTGTGGTATTTGGTTGTTTTGGGGTTTTTTTTCTAATACAGTCAGGGGCAGAGTGGATTGGTCTGTGTTCCAAAAACATCTTAGCAGAAGATATTGAATTACAGCAGCAGCTTCTTCACCTTATTTTTGAGGACCAAACTAGGTTATATAACTTATGTTGTTGAGCAACCACATACTGACATTGTCTGTGGTATTAGACACCCTATTTTGAGTGCAGCTTAACTGTTTTAGGAAAAAGAACAATCAATAATACAGGACTGATCAAGAGCGGAGAAGATAAGTGGAATGGCTCTAATTCTCTTTCTAGATTCCCGTCCTGTAGGGTTTGGATCTTTTTCATCATCTTTCTTCACATAAATGAAATCCTAACATCTTCCCCTCTCAATTCGCAACAAAAACACCAAACCAAAACTGAAAGCCAAAACCAAAAAAAAAAAAAAAACAAAAACAAACAAAAAAAACCCAACAAAAACCAACCAAAAAGAGAAAACCCACAACAAAAACCCCACCAAACAACAAAGAGAGGAAATTGCTTCTGTGATTGCTGTGAACAGACTCTTAAGAGCAGATTTATAAAGTCTCCTAGTCTCTAAACTGGCTTTGCTTACAGGGAAGCATTCTTGCAAGCAACAGGGCACCACCATGCTGTACAAGAGAGGGGTGATGGTGGGGTACTTGAATAAACAAAGTCACAGAAGAAAAATCCACTAACAGTTATTAAATTTGAGGATACAACCTCTGTGTCAATAATTCCCTAAAGTATGAATTGCTGAGGCCCCTGTCTTTCCCAGGGGAAGTATAATAATAATAATAATCTACTTCCCTTCCTAACAACTAATAGCCACTGCCGAAAAAGAGATAATCAGGTAGCTGTCTTCAGTCTGGTCCTACCATTCTATTCTTAAGGGGTCTCTTAATCTGAAACCCAATGAGAGCAAATAAGTTGTGATT
This sequence comes from Calcarius lapponicus, assembly GCA_039654755.1. Classification (NCBI taxonomy): domain Eukaryota; kingdom Metazoa; phylum Chordata; class Aves; order Passeriformes; family Fringillidae; genus Calcarius; species Calcarius lapponicus. The sequence goes on along the minus strand of CM077468.1, from coordinate 42,787,284 downwards.
TACAAGGAAAGAAATTAAGCAGAGAGTAATTCACACGCTCTTCCCAGTACCCAGCAGACCTGGCTGCAAATGTACAAGTAACTACAAAAACAGAGAATTGGAAGCCACAAAGAGCCATAAATGGATTCATCAGATCCAAATTTTAAATAATTCAGCTTAGAAAGATTAAGTGGTAGTGGTGTTGTTATTGCAACTTTTTTAAGGCCTCAATTAATTCTAGAGAAAGAGAGCCAATGCACCTTTAAAACTTTCTGCTTAATCAAGTATAGAGAATGCTCATTTAATGATTGTCTTTTTGTACCAACAAGAAGTAACAAAGCTTTTAGCAAAAGAAATGGAATGAGAGAGAAATTGCCTAATCAGCCCTACTCATGCAGTGCTTTGTGAGAGAGATTATTGAATTTTCAGTCTCTGCAGAATTTTAATGAAGCTCTGTCTTGCTGGAAAATCCAGCCCTTTGTCAATAAAGTTCAATAACTCGACCACCCATGTAATAAGATGTACTGCCTGCAATCTTTCACTTGCCAAAGCCAGAGGCCTGCTGGAGACTCCCTGAAAGTTGGAAGCACTCATTTGTTGTGTATTTTCCTTCAGTCTTCATACAGTGGAATTTGTATTTACTGTAGTGAAGGTGTTTACAGTGAGGTAGAGAAAAAATTCAAATTTGTCTTAATGTGCTGGCTGCTATGGTAATAGGAATATTGCCCTGCTGAAATGGAATACAATGAACCTATCTTCAGGACCATATCTGTCCCAGTAAAACTCTTCAATAAGTTACAAAATAAGGAAAAAGGTACTGAAGAAGACAGAACTATAAGAAAGGAAGTGAAAGGTGTTTCAGTAATGTCTGAGCTGAGGTGAAAAATTAATGGCCAGAGAAATTCAGAGGGTTATTAAACAGGAGAATACCCTCATACCCCTGCTGTTGCTTGGTATCAAAACAAAAGTGAGACCACTGATTGCCAAACTAGACAGAGCAAACTTCAAGGGACATTCACAAAACCCTCCAAAAACCAAAACCAAGCAAAACAAAACCAAAAGCAATAACAAGAAAACACCAAGAAACTCTGAAGAAATGAAGTTAATTTGGCTGGATGGGTATGGAGTAAATATGATGTATACACCAAATATTAAGTTTAAAAATAATCAGAAATTGCAGGGATGTGAGCAGGCTTTTTCTATGGAATAATTGGCCACACTGAGATCTTCTGTGCTGCTAGTTTCAAACAGAAGTTCTACATTTCTGGATTTACATGACCTCTTGTTGATGAAAATTTCATTGTGGCACTAACTTATTGCAGTGAGAAATTGTTTTTATATTAACTGTGTTTTTTTAGTGGAAAAACTTTTGCTGAAGCAACTTCTATGCCATTTGCTCTCTAACTCTGGACTGTATTCCAAGATGAGCAAGAAAGGAATTAAAACTTCTGAAGTGTAATTTGTTGCAAGGAAAATCCATAGACAGCAGTGGGGAGCTGGGATTTGATAAAACCAGGAGAAGACTCAGTCTCCTCTGATGAGAGGCCACAAAGTTATTGAAGATAATGTTATCAGAAACTAGTGGGGTAATACAGAGAATAGCACAGAAGCAGATTAGCCACAGCAGGAGAAAACTTAGAATCAACCCTGACATCAAGGTTGTGATGGAAGTGAAGAAACCTGTAGAATATATGTCATGAAGAGCAGGAAGAAGAGTGAAGATTTTCTTGACCCAGCTGCCCATAAACATCTTTCAAACAATGGTTTACATTAAATGAAGCTAATAGCACAAAGTTAGAGGGACAGAATAGACAGGGAAGTAAGTAGAGATATCCAAAGAATGAAGAATAGGCAGCCAAAGAATAGTAATGAAGTGGATGGTGTTTGCTTTATAGAGACAGCAGAAGATCAAAAAGGTTTAATGAAAATTCTTATGAGCTATGGAAATCTGTCAATTAAAATAGTCTGAGTTGCTGTAAATGTTGCAGACTGCTTTGGAGAAGAATGTTTGTCTGCTGCTTAACAAAAAAACCTTGTGGAAGGATGCCAAAACGCATTAAAAGTTTCACAGTGATTGCTGTGGAGGGAAAAGGACTAAGGACTGGTGACCCTAGTTTCGAGTAGCTTTTAAGCTAGGTAGGTGTCTGGAGTTCTTGCTACCCTGACCAAAACACTGAACAAGCCATCCAGATTAAAGGAGATGTGAGTAATAAAGGACTCCTCTTCCAAAACTGGTCACAGGTAGCATTATGATCCTCTGGGAATTTTATGGCACTCACTGGTAGAAATGGGAAGAAATGAGATAGGAAACAAGTAAATATCTTAATGAGAAATATTAAGAAACACTGCTAAAGCTGTGGGGATTTTAGTCAATGAAAGAATTAACTTGGAAATAGAAGAAAGCAGACAGAGGGAGGCAAAGAGAATGGGTAAGCATAAGGGAAAGAGGAAATCATTCTGGAAGGAAATGGAGATCATGGCATTGCTGAAGAGCAATTTAATAGAATGGAGCTGTCCATCATATTGAAAACTAATATAAGAAAAAAGACAGATTATTAAATACTTGCAGAAGAATTGTTTTCACGTCCAGCCAGAGCTAATCCTAGAGCAGGATAAGAATATGAACTGAATTTTTAAAAGAAAGAGACTTCTTTCCTGAGTGCTTGGTGGTAAATAGTCTGGAATTGGATTAGCAGATAATGTATTGGAGAAAGGAAATTTATAAATAAGGTGTTGAAGAGAGTAGGCTTTTGAGCCCTCAGGAGTTGACTGTTAAAATGTGAACAAAGCAGCTATTTTAAAGGACGTGTGTACCAGGGAAGATCTAGCTGCCTGAAAAGACAAAAAGAGAGAAAACACCAGAGAAAGAAACAGATGAAAGTTAATGTTTTAAGCATATGATGTGTCCTAATAGCAATGAAGAGAAAAGAAAGGATTGCCAGCAAGACTAGAGATCAGAGAGGGTGTGTCAAACAATGAACTTGCATGTAGCAGTGTTTGTTTGCTGGAGTCAGATAATTGCCAGAGCATTTGTGGTTTATGTGTTAGAACAAATGTCTGGGAAGAGTCCAGGCTTTGTCTTGCTGAATGTACAAACCAACTGAGATTAAGTGATTACTGATGAACACAAGGCAAGAACCTTTTCCTCTGTACTTGCCAGTGAGACTCTCCAAAGGTGGGTGTAGGTTAGCCAAACCTTTTAAGAGTCCTTTATTTTCCACCTCATAAGTTATTTAGACAAGGTAAAATGTGCCATTGAATGACACATCTTAGGTCAATCATGAGACATGTTGCTCCATGTAGGGGTTACTTGGGTACAATTCTGACCTTTATGTCAAAGGGAGTCTGAAAAGTCTGTCTTAATGTCCCTTTTAGTTTTACATTTCATTAACACAAAGTATTACATTTCATCTTCTTCATATGGAGAGAGCATTCCCTATAGAATAGTGTGTTCTCTGTGTTCAGAGTAGTATTTTCTTACAGGAGAGGATTCTTACTGCATCCCTTTCTACTGGTGTGAATCCATAATTAAAAGGTATTACATTAAGCAGGTGCATGAATAAACTCTAAGTGGGACAAAGCAATGGCACCTCAGCAAAATTATTTAGAGGAGGATGTGTGCTGGTTCCCAGACTTCCCTGAAGGCCCACCTCATGCATTCCTGAGTGCACATCCTGCATGCAATTCTGCACCATAGGAGCAGCAATAAAGAGACAGCAAGTGGAAGCTAGTAACATGTGAAATGAATGGGTTTCTGTGAAGCAGCAATTCCCGCCAACACCTCCAAGACTAGAGTTCAGTTTCAGTCTTGCAGATGACATCTATGTAGGTCATTGTGGCTAATTATATACCTGAGAGCTATTTTCTTTCCTGAAAAGGTGCGAATAACAGTGAGTAGCTGGGTTCCTCTCTGAGTTGAAATGGCATGAGATAACAAGATTTAATTACACTAAATACAAGTAATTTTAACCTTGTTAAGAGCCTACATGAAAGGTAAGAAATATGGGTTTTATTCCTATGTTGGTTACAGCATTTCATTCATTATGAGCAATTTTTAAATTTACTCTTGCTGACTAGTACTCTGTTTAATTATTTTGCATAAAGTTAGGCACCACTGTAAGGGTTAAATACTTGTTCTTTCTTCTCCTGTATGCGACATTTTATCTGTAAAATGTGGCTTAAGTCCTTAATATAAGATACTAAACAAGCGCAAAGTTTGCTAATACAGTAAAAAAAATTATGCTAATGAATATGCAAAAGTCAGTCCTGGTCTTAAAATAAGCATATGTGATAAAATATAGCTAAATAAAACTATAAAAATATATGAAACTGAAACTGATGCAAAACTGCATCTGTACCAGATATAAAATACACTGGGACAGTGCAGCAAGTGTATAGACATTAAAGATCCATCATTACTGGGAAAATTAACACTGCAGACAAAAGCCCAGAAATATCCTTGACCTTTATGAACAGGTATTTTTTTTGCCTTGGGTATATTTTGTTTCATTTTTAAAATAAAACTTTTTCAGTTTAGTGAAGCTTAAGTTTTATAATTATAAAATACTGATAATCATGCTACTCCTCTTAGTTGTTGCCGTTTTAATTTTCATTTGGTACCATGACTCATTATGTACCATGTATTTTATATTTTTTGTGGAAATAATACTGAGAGATACTGCTCTTATGATATCTGCATGGTCTCCCTAAAAGGAGATATTTTAACATGCTCTCTCTCTGCATGCAGGACAAAAGCTGAATGGGTCAGGAAGGCTGAAAGCAAGCTCCTTGTTCCTGAAGTTGGTAGGAGTGGTTTCAAGCACCAGCTAAGTGCTTGGATTATATAATAACTGCTGGCATACATCATCACAGGTATTTCATGCCCTTCATTTCCTTTGGATCTGTGAGTATCAGTGATTTCAGAGTATACAAAGTGATGTATGTGAGCTCCAATATGCTGATAAAAGTCCAAATTGCCAACCTTCTTCTTTCTTTCTGAATGCCTGTCCCCACCTTCACCACACTATGTAAGGATCTTCGCTTTCAAGGCAAAAAATAAAAGAGTGCTTAAAAAGTTAGATGCTATTACAATGAAAAAATCCTACTTCTGAATCTACTCCTTTAAACTTTACTCTGGCTTCTCTTTTGTATTAAGCATATCCATATCTCCAGTGTTGTTTCATGTCTGCCTCCACGTTTACCCTTGAAGAAAGGGAGGGGCGTAGGCTGCCTTGTGAAAGCGGATGGCAGGGAACTCGGGGTAGAATTCTGTTATCTTTTTTTTCCTGTATTATATCCCAACTTTTCTTGATTAATCCTGTGCTAAAGCTAGAGGAGGATCTTTTATTTGCCTGGCCTGACTTCCTCATCCTAAAAGGCACTTTGATTTGCATGGAAGGAATGGCATTGGAAAGATTACACAGAAAGGGGCTTATATGAAGGAAAGCTGATTGAGAAAGCTTATTTTTAAAAGTCTAGTCCTTTTAGTTTTGTATTATACATTAAATTAGTTCTTTACCCTTTATACTTCTGTGCTCTTGGTATGAAATAAAAAGTTAAAAAGAAATATTTTTAATATATCATAAATTCTCAGACACATTTTACCCAAGAGTGTGGAGGCTTAAAGCTGAGGATAGATCCAAGAAAGAATTAGATGTCCTGTTGAGAGCTGGGGAAACAGTAAACCTGACCTCATTCCTGCTTCCCTCCTGGGTGTTAGAGCAAAGGGGAGCAAGGGGTGGAGTGCATAGAGCAGTTGCTGTCAGCCAAATTGTTGTGGTTTTAAAAGGGAGGTCTTGATGGGTGGGTCCTGAACCATCCCCAGGGGAGCAACATATATTAGTAGAAGTAGATAGACCCAATTTTTATAAGAAGCAATGATAGACACTAGTGGTAAAATGAGATAAATCACCCTCAGCTGGAAACACTAAAGGTCATTTGTGATTTAGTACTCAGAGCAGCTTTGGAAAGGCAATCCTATCCTCTTCATTAATCATTAAAAGTCCTGTATTGAATAGCTTCTTTGTCTGCAAAAATTGCAAGATGCAGAAATTTTCATGTTTTCCCTCCTTGATGTTAGTTAATTTTGTACTTTTCATGTTTAATGCCCAAAGGCATAGCTTGTCCTTTTACTTATTCTTTCTCCAAAGTCTCTTATTTCTGATGCTGCTGGAGAATGACACTCTTGCCCACTCCAACCTCTCACTGTATAAATGGCAAAGAGAAAAGAAGAGGAAAAAGTGGCAGAAGGAATAGGAAACATTTTGTATCCCAGCTTTGCACAGCACTGAAGCTCGGATCTTGGCTTGTGCCTTGCCTTGTGTCTAGAAGCAAGTCTTGCTGCCAATGAAAAGCCTTCTGCCATAGAAGACATATTTGCTGCCCCAGTGGGCCTCTGGCCTTCCTCTAAATTCATTGTTGAAGGACCCTTTTCCAGACTGCCCCTAGCTGGGTAATTTTACCCAATGAGCAATGTAGGCAACATATATATTTACACATTGATATTTTTTCTGGTCCACTGGGAAAAAACTCATAATTATCCCACTAAAGTGAATTTCTGCGTAACACTGGAAACAATTTAAAAAATCAGTTTTTCTAGTCCTTAGTTTATCTCCTTCTACCAGATGTGAAAAATGAAGAGGAGATGTGAACTTCACAATTACCTGAGATTTAAGCAGAGATTTAGGTCTTCTCTGTTAAGTTCATTTGGTAGAGAAAAATAGCTAATTTACAACTTGTGAGAATAGGGGTCAATTTCTTTCAAAAATTTGACTTTTGTCTAGAGGTCCACGTATCCTTGCTAACCCTTTTGTAAGTGATGATAAATATAATTCCAAAGACTTCTGGAGACTTTTAACTTTGATGAGCAGTGCAATCAACATAGTCAGTTATGACATTACTTCTAATGGATTAGGGCTTATTTTTTCCACATGCAATTGGGATGTGTCTCTTCCTATAAACAGGTTAGAGAGAATAAGCATTTCTGAATTGTCACGACAATTTCATCTAAGTCTGTAAGCTGTTATAGTCTACAATTTGAGAACAATTTAATTATATGAACATTGCAATAGTAATAAGGAAGACTGCTTATTGCTAGCTCACAGAGGAGATTATACATGATAGGTAATGAGACAAAGCTGGCAGACAGCAGTAAACTTGGTCCTGGCAATTCCCCAGTCTGAACCTGCTGGTTTTGGAAAAGAGTGGGCATGTAACTGTTTTCATGGCCCTATGGGTTCTTGTAGATGGAAGCCATTTTGGGAGGTGTCAAATGGTGCCATGAAGTCCATAGGGTATGCTTTGTACCTCTTTGGGGCAAGACCCAATGGACATAAGCCCTCAAACCATTATTTTTGTAGAGGATTGTTCCACCTGGCCTTTGTATATGTGGACTCAAAGAAGCGACTCATTATTAAACAGTGAATCAGAAGAAGCAGAAACAGAGGGCAATGGAAATGTACAGGATTTCAGCAGAACCACATGTGCCTTTTTGGCTTATTTCTCTTGTTGCCTGTGTAAGGCCTTTCACTATTCTGAGAAATAAATGGCTCAATAATCCTACCCTCCTCCAAGTGGGCAGGATTATTTTTTTCCACACCCCCGCCATCCCTCCAACAACAGTATGTGAATAAGGATATTGCTGGGAAGATGAAGGAATGCTGATCCCTCTGATTTGATCCATTATGCACATCTCTGCCATCCAGGATTATAAAGAGACCAACTTTATCTTATGTAGAAGGTGATTGATGTTGCACATGTGTTGCAAGGCTCAATGGTGAGCCTTTTGTTTGTGCTTCTCTACCCAGCTGCTGACTCTGTAACCCAGGGTGGACTGTCAGGACACAGACATTTTAATGTGTATTTCATAACTGTATTTTCAGTGGTTTTGTCAAAGCAGCCCTTTTGACTCTGGTGTTATCAAATATCTTTTGAGCTTTGCACTCCTGCAATGTGACATTGCCAACCCCTTCATAAAGTAACAGTTGTGCTCCAATGTCTGTTGGCCTCTTGTTCAATTTCTACATCAGAAGTGTGTGTGTGTGAGAGAATTGGGTCTGACTGCCTTTATTTCATTCTGTCATTGCCTGTTGCCCTTTGGAAGGCAAGAGGGCATGAGACTAGGTGGCTAGCATGCCACTGCATCACCAGTTTCCATTTTTGTTCTACCTCATGTTAGCTCTTCATCAGCTGTTTTAGAAAAAACTATGTGCAATGGAAGAAGACCTTCTCTTTGCAATGTCATATTCCTTTTTGGAATCCATCTGAGGACCGTGCCTGTAACAGCTTTCTTGCTAAATGAGAGAGAATTCACCTTTTTCATATTTTCACAGTGTCCATTTTTTCCCCCCTTATGTTTTGATGATTTGCAGATTAGCATGTTTTAAGTCAGCAGTGAAATTGACTGTGCCCTGGAGACCACCATTTAAGGGTAATTTTAGTTCCTGGCACCCTGACTTAGCAGACACAGGTGGATACAGCTGCTGTGCACACAAATGTTAAGCCTCTTGAGAAACAGAACACAAAGCCAAGCAAGAAGGCGACACAACACATTATTCCTGCAAATGCCTGAATTCAACAGAGCAGTGGTTGTGAAAGTGTGCAGTGCGCTGATTGAATCTGCCTGAATGTGTGTAATTGCACTCATTGTTCATTCAGTCACAATGATGAAAACTGGTCCATTTTTTTCCTTCTTCCCCCCCTTTCTCTTCTTTTGCAATATGTGACTTTTTCTGTACCTTCCTCTTTGTGTCCTCTTTGCAAATGGTCTTTGCCAAATGGAAATGCTGCGTGGCATTAATGGTTACACTCTGAAATAACATTGCAGGCTGTAATAACATTCCATGAGAAATAAGCCATTATTTTTGAAAATGTGTGTTCTGTACAAGACTGGGTAATACGTCAAAGTTCTTTGCTGCCTTGAATGTGGAACTCTGCTTCTGTGTTATCTCCACAATACTGAAGCAACAACATGTTGCCATTGTTTGTCAAATTTTCAATATATTTTAATTTTTTTACACTTAAAAATGCTTCTTCCTCCTGCTTATGTAAAACAAAGGTGTCCAGAACTGTAAAATGACTGAAAATATGTTGCTGTTGTCAGGGAGGAGTTTGTTTTTGTCTTCTAAACTACTTTTAGGTCTTAAGTTCCTCTCAGTGCTCTTGTACTGAGTTACATTATCTCTCAGTTCTAAAGATTAATCATTAAGGCTTCTTTAGATAGCTTTCTGGTCATACAGACTTTCCAACAGAAACCACCAGCTGTATTATTTATTCTCGCCTCAGAAAGCTCATCTTTATAACAACTGTATCAAAGAATTTATTAGCCGTAACTGTGCCACATTTTACAAAATATGCCAAACAACGGAAATACTATCCAAACTGAGCTTTTGTAAGTACAGTTGGTATGAACAAGATCTTTGGGAACCTTTTCTCACTAAGCCAGTAGCCAGCAGCCAGCCATTCTTCCTAATTTTTATGCTGTTCACAGTGTTATTTGCTGGTACAGGAGTTAGTAAACACTTCCCAAACTTCCAGATGGGACCACAGTCCCTTTCTTCTTTATTTCGTATCAGGGCTGATACAAGACCCAAGTGAAGCAGGTAACAGGTTTGGGAAACTAGTGTAGACCCATTGCCTCCTTTTTCCTGTCAGAGCTCTGTAAAGCAGGATTCTTTGCTGCTGATGCCACTAGGGAACGGCTGTCATCTGTGGCATACCAGGTATGAATGCTTGTGAGGAGCTCAGTCTCTCCGGGGAGACCAAATTACCCTTCCCAATAATTTCATTACTTGGCAGGAGCAGAAAGTGCACTCTTTCAACAGTGAAGCTAAGCCTCAGGGGCTCAGCCTCTTGCCTGCCAAGCAGTGAGTGCCCAGGCCTGTCCCTTCTCCATGAGACCACAGAGCTCAGTGTCAGTCACACTGCCTGACACCATGACATCATCACCACAATATTCTGCACTTCCATAAATGACTCTTTTGACTGCAGGCAAGTCATATTCTCAGTGCCTCAGTTTCTCTGTGAAACTCACTTCCCTTTTTGAGGAGGTAGTGAAGGCTGGGTAGTATTTGATTAGTGCTTTCAGAAACAGGGGTAATTATAATCTCCATTCATCTCTTCTTTCCTGTGACAGTACGATGAAATGTAATCAGTAACAATCAATTGCCTAGAACTAAATAAAAAAGCCTCAAAAGGGAAAATGGAACTATTATGGGTGCTAGAGGCTAAAAGCTTTAAGAAATGGAAGGGAGCTAGTTTGGATAACTATTTTTTGATGATGCTAGTAGCAAAATTATTCAGTACATGCAAATGGTAAAGATAAACTTAAAAATGTAACTCTAAATCCAAATTTTACCTAGGGTTATCTCTAGGAAAAACAAGTTAGGGAAAAGGTCTGTAAATGTCTATCTTCAGCAGTCCTAAGAAGATGGAAGTATAAGGATGATGTAAGAAGGACACTCTTACTCTCAGAATCAGGGCTGCTTCTGGTGGTACACTCTTAGTCAGGGTTGGATGCCCTGTATTTAACTTCAAGATGAATCTTTCCTCTGAATTATGATTTATTTTTCATTTTGTTAATAAACACATGCAATTGAGTCACAAGTTCAGATCCCACAAAAGGAATCTCAGTTTTTTTGAATCTCTCTTACTGTGTATCCACATGACCATATGTGAGTCCAAACACTGTCCCTTGAAATGAATTTTGTGTCAATAGCTTGTGTATTGGAACTCAGCAGATATTTGCTTATACAATGAGGTGGGTGACAAGAAAATACTTATGATTTGATGGAAAGAATGTAAAAACCATTTTTCAACTACTCAGTAAGGTGAATGCTGGATATACTTAACAATTTGCTTTGATGGTGGTGTGCATTTTCTAATTTATTGGATGCCTGCTTCCTTCATAAAGTAAATTATGTATCATTAATCTTGCTTGGAAGCTGGTACCTTCAAGATAATTTAGTGATTATTTTCTTAGATAATCTACCAGTTAGGAAAGTATGATGTGATCAATATAGAGAACTAATCTAGCTATCAATGATTTATGTGTGTACATGTACAATATATGCCACACCACACTTGACCTCTCCTTTCAAAGGCATTCACATTTGTTTTGGGAGTGAAATATTTTATTTCACATCTTTTGGCACTCAATGTTGATAGCAGCTAAGATTTATAATGGCAAAGGGAGTACATTGATTGATTCTTACACTCATCTACCTAAACATTTCTAAAATGTGGGAAATTAGCACTGATTCTTCAATAACCTCCATGAAGCCAAAGCCATGAATCAGTGTGCACTGCAAGATTTGGGCTTTAATCAGTATTGGGAGGACAGATTGATTTTTGATTCAAGAAAGCATTCAATTAAGCGTACGCTTAACTTTGAGCACATTTTATGCCTGTGGTAATCAGCTACCACAAAACCCATGTGCTTTTATAGCACAGCACTGGAGCCCCTGAGAGGACAGTCCAGAGCCCATCCTACTCACCTGGAAATCACAGGAGGTTGTGACAAGAATGACTGAAGTGGGTGTAAGGGAGTGAGCTGAGCAGGGACAGCTGGTGCCTGTTTTCCTGCTAGGTAACGGTGTCCATGTGTACTCCTGCAGTGCATGGATGCACTGGATGCTCCAGTGTGACTGCGTGGTGAACTTCTTCTCAAACAGAGCCTGGAAGCCACTGTTGCAAACACTACAGGACCAGATATTATGGTCTAAAGATGCAGCAAAGATGAAACCCAGCATTTTTCTGGAGGTAAACCCTATTGAATCAGACCCTGTTCAGCTGATGCTCAACCATCTTCAGGGACAAGAAATAGTCTTTCCTTCCAGCTTGGTTGCATTTCTAACCTGACATTCCTGTTACAATAATAAAAAATGGAGACAGGATCTCTTTGCTTTTGGTGAAAAGTGTAGCTTAATGAGAAGGTAAAGTGGTTTAAAGAAAGTATGGCTCTGCCTGTGTCTTCTCCCCAGCTGCAAGGTTTTGGAAAAAAAAAGGGTAAATAAATATATCTTTGTGAGGTCTGTTTCCACTGCCTTCTGTGAATTTGCTGGTCACGTTGGAGCTGGAGATACAATTACTACTACTCTCCAGTGGCAGATATTTCTATCATGGCGCTAAACCAAAGGGGTGTTTTGGTCAGAAGTCTGTTCTCAGGCGATGTTCTGGCTGACGAGACAGATAAATCAATGGTGTAATGCTACTGAAATTAAAAGGCAAATAGCTGTTTCTCTGTTACTTTCATTTATAACATGTAAACAACAGTGGAGCATGCTCTGCTCTCTTGTTCCATGGAAGAGTATTGTCCAAGAGGTAAGAGAAATATCTGAACTTTGGATTGTTCAACTGAAGTTGATTTTTGAACTTTTAAGGTTTGCTTACCACTGAAGCTAATGTGTTCCAGAAAAAGCTGTCTCACTTTGTGACCTTCTAATGACAAACTATTCTGCTCTATTTCATTTTTTATTTCACACCTCTCACCTTTCTATTTGGATGCCAGTGAGATGAACACCTTGAAAAGTGATTGAATTCAAAGGACTCCCAAGTTTTTCCCTAACTTTAGTTTTATAGAAACCTATTTTTTGCTCCAGTTAGCTGGCCTCTTGGAGATTGCTTTCTGACAGTAACCTGGGAACACTGCAGCCTATTATCCTACAGGATCAAAGGACATGTTTTTTTTGCAATGGAGCCTATTCCAATCTTATATCAACCATACTAGCAGAGAATCTGCACACAGAGAGTTGAATCCATTTGGGCTTTAGGATGTAAAGGGTTATTTCATTAATTTTTCACCATAGAAAATGTAGCTTGAAAGATGGCTTGAGTCATTTCACAAGACATAATGGGATAAAAATGTATACATCACCTTGATATATATAGACAACGTAGAATTGTAGAATAATTCAAGTTGGAAAGGACTTTTAAGATCATTCAGTCCAACAATTTACCTAGCACTGTCAAGTCCGCCACTCAATAATGTCCCTGAGCACCACATCTACGTATCTTTTAAAGACCTCTGGGGATAGTGACCCAACCACTTCCCTGGGTAGCCTGTTCCAATGCTTGAAAACCTTTCAGTGAAGAAATTTTTCCTAACAACCCATCTAAACCTCCCCTGGCACAACCTGAAGTAATTTCCTCTCGTCCTGTTGCTTGTTACTTGGGAAAAGAACCCGACGCCCACCTTGTTAAGACCTGCTTTCAGATAGTTGTGTGGAGACATAAGATCTGCCCAGAGTCTCCTTTTCTCCAGGCTAAACAACCCCAGCTCCTTCAGCCACCGCTTGTAAAGCATGTGCTCCAGACCCTTCATCATCTTTGTTGTCAGCAGGCAGATTTCCAGCCTCTCTGTCCCTAGTCTGGGGCACTGCATGGGGTTGCTGTGACCAAAGTGCAGGACCCAGCACTTGGTCTTGTTTAATCTCATGGAGCTGGCGTTGATGTTATCTGTTATATAGGAGACATTGTATGAACACCTGCTGCCTACTGTAAAGAGCATAGGGCAAGGCCTTTCATTAAAAAATGGCAGATTTGCCTGGATGCATACAGGATCAACTGGTCTTTGCTTATACCTAAAACCACCCAGATCCTCCCAATTTCTGTTCATTTGCTTTATGTGCTTAAATTTTCCTTAATGAATGCAGGAGAATAGATCACAGAATGTTATCTTACCCCCTAAAGAGCTGCAGCTGAGCCAATTATTAAGGACTAGGAGCAGGCCTGATGTTAACAGGCCACAGCTGTAGCCAATAAGAAGAGTGTTATAAAAGAGTGGATTGGTTGGCTGAGGGTAACTGGAGTCAGTTGGCTGCTGTGAGGATAAGGAAGAGTCAGTGCCTAGAGGAGATGCCTACAAGAAACATTAAGGAAGTATGAAACTCTAGCAATATGGAACCCTTGCAATGTAATGACAATAGAACTCTTGCACTATAATGACAGCAAATTAAGTTTTCTAGAAAACAATATCTCCTATTAGCCATGCCTAGAAATCCACTGAGTGGAGGGTTAAAGAGATCTGAAGTTCACCTATCTGCTCCTTAATGGCTAATGTAAGACATTTCTGGAATACAGCAAGCACGTGGATCTCTGCACCAAGATGAATGTTTTATCCTACATCCTTTTATTCAGTGACTTAGTCATAAGAGCTGTCACTTCAGAGACAGGAGATTGAGATTAATTTTCTCTCTGCCTGAGGTTGGAAGTCGCATCTCCCACACTAATGGTCTGAATATCAGTCAATTAAATATCACAGGGTGAATAATCTCTGTTTCCCTTGAAATGTACCAGTTCATATAGAAAAAATAAGTGACTGAAAATCTGGATGGGGAAAAGAAAAGGACATTACTGCTTCAGAATTACAAAGCTACAGGGGAAATGGAAAAAATATTTGGCTTCGGTAAACCTTGTGTGTATATTCACTGAAATTATACACACATTGGAACTCAGGTCTCCCCTTTGCCAGATGGGTGGCACAGCCATCTGTGTTTCTGTGGATTTCATAGGACAAAAAGGGTCCTAAAATGTTGATGTTGTACAAAGCTTGATTCTGGTTGCAAGGGCTAACTACCTTTGAGAATCTAGCACTGACTTTTTGCAGTAGCTGGGCTGTTTTATAGTTAGTAATTATGGAAATTATCTATTATAATTTGCATTTTTATATACTTCATTCACTTAGCTGAATAATTATAGCTTAGGATTTAACTATCCCAAACACATATCCTTCTTGCCTCTAATTTTAGTCTGTTCTACTACACCTGTCTCTCATCTGCTGTGTTCATCTCAGTTGCAATATGATTGGAATGTAATTCATGGAAATATAGAATGGATTGGGTGGGAAGGAACCTTAAAGATTATCTAGTTCCAGCCCCCTTCCACCAGACCAGGTTGTTCAGAGTTCCGTCCAGCCTGGTCTTGAACAACTCCAGCATCCACAGTTTCTCTAAGCAACTTGTGCCAGTGCCACACCACACTCACAGTAAAGATTTTTTAACAAACCTCTGATCTTAACCCACTCTCTTTTAGTTTGAAGCCATTCCCCTTGTCCTGTTACTACATGCCATTTTGAAAAGGCCTTCTCCATCCTTCCTGTAGGCTCCCTTCAGGTACTGGAAGGTATTTGTCTTCTATACCTTTCTTTTACTAATATTTCTGATCTCCGTGTCGATGCTCTTATTCTCTGAGCTGTTTCAGTTAGTATACAACTCTAAATCTTCTTAGAAGCTACCATTTTTTTCCTTTTTGATGCCGTTTCCCCCTTATTTAACATGCTCTTAAGATAGAAATAAAACTATATTGTAGATCTACTAATTTTAAGCAATATCTCTTTCCTCTTGAGATCATTATTTTTATAAACCTTTTTAGAATATAAAGTGTAATAAAAATATTTATATTTTTAGAATAGAAAGTGAAAAAGTCACTCTAAAGGAGAAACTGCTAACAGTGCAGAACAGAAATTTTGAACTTCTTCACTTGCAACTCAGCCAAACATGTGGTTGAAAAAAGAGCGCTGAAAAATCTTCTGATGAAGAGCTATGCCATTAAACTTCCTGACGACTTCATTTCTTATCAATGTGGCAGTCCTACAAAGACAGTGTTTTGATTCTCTCCCGTTTGATTTTCATGTGCTTGGTGTAACAGTGCTGACTGATACACAACTTAGCAAATTTTTACTTTAAGAAGAGGCATTCTCTCCTCAAAATAACTGATTATTTTGAGCAAAATATATTGAATTTTGCTGTGTTGTCAGTTCTTGCGGAATGCCAGTAGAATTATCTGCCTCTGGCACTGTTACAGTGGTGAAAGTAATGTTCTTGAGATCTGAAGGTAAACAAAAACTGGTTGCAACTGTTGAGCAACATCTGCAGCTTGGAGAGTAGAACAAAGAAGACAGCAACAGGCGTTATATTAATTATTTCCCTTTATATTCCTTTGTGAAACCAGAAAACCAGAAGCCTTTTTTATTTTTCCTTTTTTTTTTTTTTTTTTTGTAGGTGGTGTCAGTTGCAGCTGCCAAAGTATAAAATTATGGAGCTAAACCTCTTTGCTGAAATGATGTCCAAGGCTAATTCATCTGTCACATGGCATCCTACATCTGGACACACAAAAACTGTTTATGGGAGAGTCCCCCATGGGTAGGATCACTGCAAGTGATTGGCATATAAAGAAAATTCCAACATACTAAAGTTAGGAAATACAATCTCCATGTGGAAGTTATAGCTAGGAGGCATATGTCTCATTCTAACCTGCTGGGCTATATACTGTTAAATCAGGAAAAGAACAGGAGTGTGATTATGAAAATGAAGCTAGATACCTGCGAACAAGCAAGCAGCAATTTTCCTGGGATATGACTCTGTAAGTGCAGAGCAGTCAATGCCAGCCAGGTGGAAGGTTGTAGTAGCTGTTTAAAATCAACTGGGTTTAATCAGTCAAGCAGCACATTTTTGGGAAATGTGATTTTGTTTTCAAACTAGCTTGGACAGCAGGTTCCTCTGTAATGTATTCCACAGCATTGCCAGCCTCCAGCCATTAGCTGTGGATGGATTTACCCTGAATTACCATGGTGAGCCCGAGGTTCAGATTTCAGCCTTGTGTATTTATTGTGAATAAGATTTCAGAGTTCAGGAAAATTTGGAGCTGGGTGTAGTGACACTGGTGATTTGAGTCACTGTATGAGCCATAGTATGTCTTCATAAAACACAAGGAGTGGAAGGAATAAAAAACTTCATGAGGTGATGCTGTATCACTGGGATCTTTCTCCGTGCCTTTGCCTTTGTGTAGTTGTTGATGAACTACAACAAAATACTGATATGGGCATCACGCTGCTGATAGAGACACAACAACCTGTCTCTTCAGCAGCGCTAGTGGGAGCAGTCTGCTGCTACTAGCATAGGGGAAATTCCTGCTCTACTTTAGATCCCCATAAAATATCAACACCTTCACTGTCCCAGTTTTTGATTTCAAGATGCTCAGTGATCTGAGTCTGAAAACTTAAGTCACCTAAAACTTCAGGACTAGAGTGCTCAAAGACTTCTCTGTTACAGATAAATTATACACAGCAAGAGTGAAACTTGCATGTGTTGGAAGTAGGACTGTTGCTACCTCAGACTGTGATTATGATGGCCTCAAAACTATCTCAAACATCACTAAGCTTTCTTATGGTCTGCTGTTTAGCTACCGTTGGTAAATGGCAGCTGAAACACAGAAAATTGTTGATAACTAACTGGACAATAAACCAACATGAAAACCTCATCTTTAAGTAGTAAAGCAAGAAGCAGAGAATCTGCTTTCAGAAGTATCAGTGATGTTCAAGTGCCAGTAAGGTGCTTCTAAAACATGTAATAACACTACATTAGAACAGGGAATTGAACAATTAGAGCAATAGAATGTATCACATTTCCAATCTATTTCCCTTTTCAGTTTTTTGAATTAAATTCAATGGATGTTCTGATTGACAAGTTTTTGAGCAAGACTACTTAGTTCCTTTCCTAAAATAAACTATATTTTTCTAGAATAAGTCACTTTACTTTTATTCCATCTCCAGTAGCATCCAGACTATTGGCTATACTGGTAGCTGGTAGCAGGACTTTTGAGGAGATAACAGAAAAAGCAGTTCATGACTCCCAGTTCAGGACATCTCGTTTTTCTAAAGTAGAAATGGTGCAGGGGAAAAAAATCCTCCAAGAAAGTGTAAATCCAGATCCTGAGATTTCAAGATATTTGCATTCAAATAATGCAGACCGTATGTTTTCACACAGCCTCAGACTTGGAAACAGAGTCAATGTGGTCCTACACACGACTGTGACAAAGCAAGAGCCTAAGCTGCTGTGCAACGAAGAGAATTGCATATGCAGAGTCTAAGAAATCCTGACAAAAGTGCTGACTCATAATTACATCCCAGGATATAAGATGAACCCATGCTAGATTCTTTCCAGCTTGTAATAGAGATATATAATAGATTATTTTCAGAATTTCTCAGATCAGGGCTAGGTTAGACAGGATCCAAGCACAAAAGAGACTGAATTTAAAGGCAATTGAAAAAAGAGCTAAAGAATATGAAGCCAAAGCCCCAGCAGAAACTGCTTTTCTTCTCATAGCTGGGGGCAGAGTCAGTGATCTTTCCTGAAAATAAAAAGTAAGCAAAATAAAATGTGACAAGATAGTCCTCTTGACAGATGGTTTAAATTTTAATGCATCCTGCTAATCTTTAAGGGCTAGGAGGGTTTTTTACTGTTTCAGCCACCAAATCGGTGTGAACTCTTAAGCTTACATCTTTTCAATTTTTGGTTTTCCCAGCTGTAAGATGGAGACAATTGAATTATATCTTTTTACACAGTTTTTTAGCAGTTGGAGATAAGTGAAGGTTCCTGTGGATCTTGTGAAATGGAGCAAACTTAATGTAAATGCTTTTCATGTTCCTAGATACTTACATTGCTGGTCAATGGAGACACACAACTACTGTGTCTTGTACTACTTTGGTACAAGAACTGAGACAGACCACTTCTCAGTCAAGCTTCAAATTGCCTCCAAGTACTTGTGACATGGGAGAGAATTGGACTCAGGTTCTGGATCTATTTTTAGTGTAATAAACGATTTTCATCCAAACAGAAGTCTAAGAGCCATGAACACTGAGCTGAGTTTCAAGATAAGCAAACATGGGGGGAGGCACAAAACCAAGACTCAATATATCCTGTGTCTAGTTACTCACACAGCTGTAGAAAAGAAACCCATGTCTCTGATTCTCCTCAGTCTGCCCCGCAGGCTGCATAAGATTCCTCTAATTTTTTGTCTCCCTCAGTAAGCTACTGCTGTTCATCTTAGACTTAGCTCACAGACAAGCTTCCAAGCTTTCAAAATAATACTTGCAGGAACTGCAAAAATGCATTGATAGCAGGTGTTTCTGTAGTTATGTTAAGTTTTGGGTGTCCTTTATTAACTTCAGAATAACAACACTGTCAGCCATTCTAGGATATTTTCTTTGTAAATCATATCCAGCTATAAACTAATATGTCCTGATAATTACACCACTTCCCTGAAAAATCTTAGAGCTTTATCTCCATGAAAAATGAGACATTACATTCCAGTCATTAGACACACCTCTTTGCTTTTCTGAGTTTTAACCTAGCTGATGTGTGACTCAGAAAAGAGATACATGATTTGGTTTTGCTGTTATTAATTTCTCTAGCACATGAACAATAGTATTTCAGCCCACTCCTACGCTGCTAAGAAAATTTCTGCCAGTTAGGGCAAGTAGTATGATATGGATCTACTTTCCCCTATGTTTTTCAGAGCTGCAGGTACTTGTTTTACTTTGCCATTAGCAAGTTTCACTTCAGAAACTGTAGCTATTGATTCACTTTCTATTAGCAATATATGAGCCTGGCTGGCACAAGAGGTGCTTAGATCCATTGTGTAGTAAGAGTTGAGATTCTTGGGCTGATGTGGCCTCAAAGAAGCAAGATAGATAGATCTGAACCTTTTGCACCACAGCAGTTCATTCCTCACACCACAAGCTGTGTAGTCAGCATGATGCCACGGGGAATATTACCTTTCCATCAGAATCCCATTATTTTTCTTGTGGGGCATCCTCTCAGACAAAGCTGCTACATTTCACTTTACTTGTCTTCCTGGCACTTTGTTCTTCCAAAAGAAAATTCAGATTCCTTCTGATCTTACTGACAGATGGGATGTTCCATTTTCTAGTATTATCAAGCATATAATTTCAGTGGCAAAATTTCTCATTGATTTAAATGCACTTCTGTATGACTAATTCTTCTGTTGGAATGTCTTCTTGATTTTCAGAATTCCAGGTGTTCAGTTTCAGATGGGAAATTTTCCTGAAAAGGTTTTTTTAACTGCTCATGGAAATTATAAGTTAAAGTTTGATGTTCTGGAGTAAAACCTATCAAAGTGGAAAAAATCCCCAAAGTACCATCCACATTTGGAAGGCTCTAGATCCGATCTATTAAAAGAGACAAGCCAGATATGTCTTTTCATTTTAGTGATGAAATGAAATTAACTATTTATATTTGAACTCAGAAATATATGATCAGGTAAACAAAGGTCTTCCATCAGATCTTCATAGTTCATATTCTCATTTTTGAAGGACCTATATGGATTTACAACAGAACAACTAAGATTCTTATGCATGAAGATTGATTGAAAATGTATATGTATAAAAATACCAGAAGAAACCGTACAATCAGAAGAATGGCAAGAATTATTAACCAAGGAAACAGCTGTTTTAAACTAAAATCTGGAAGGTGTGTATTTACATCAGGACAAGAAAGCTGTTGCTCTGATAAGGTCACAGTAGAGATGACTTCTCAGCAGAAAGCTTGTGCTCTAATAGCAGGAGAAAGGCAACAAGCTACAACTCTGTGCGCTGTTTCTTCCCCTACCTGTTAGCCCAAGAGGAATTTAGTGTAAGATTTGTGGAGAATGAAGTAAAAACATATCTCAAGGTAAAAGGTTGTGATACCTAGTGTTGCTCCAGCTGTGTATGAAATAACCCTGGGTAATGATGCTTCTAGACTTATTCCTTGGTGAAAACAACCAGTATTTAATAAGCCTGCCTTTATGAGGAATTTTTCCTTCTTGTTAGCTTATAGTCTCCTAAAATCAAACACAGTGTCCTCACCATTGTATTTAAAAATCAGTAAGACTTTCATTGAGGGAAAAAGCCGCATAGAAACCCTTTGCATTCAGAATAGTAAAATAATGCCCAGATCAAAATTAATTCTCATAGGTAAACATCTCCTGATTTTATATGGATCTGAAATTTGGACCAGAATTTTGTTTAGCAACTAATTATTTTACTGAAGGTTCTTTAAACTTGTTTGCTCTTTTTATCTCTGTGAACATGGCTGCCTGTATAGCCACCATAGGTCAATGGGTGGCCTGTGGGGAAGATGTTTAATGGGCATTTTGCACAGAAAAATAGTTCCATTTTCTCTTCCAAAAGTGAAGTGATGACTCTGTCTGCAAGACTGGATGCTCATTTTCAACAACAATTTCTTTAAGGAATAAGTAGCCAATCAGTTGAGTGTCTTTTAATGTTGTTAATCCAGTTAAGTGCTTGTGCAAAGGAGTCTGACAATAATGGCTAACCCATCTGAAAGCCACCCATAATTGTCAGGATCTGGCAAAAGGCTGCCTCAAACACACTGGCTCATACCCTGCAGCTGACATGTCTTCTTCTCTTAAAGCTTCCTTTCTGCACATCTTTCTGTCTTGGTTTATTTTGTCATGTCAAGTAATGTCATAGCTGTGACAATCTTGTTTCCAAAGTCTTTAGCACTCATTCCTGACCAGTTTATCTCAGAAAAACTCTTTTCTTCCCTTTCAGTATTTTATAAACTATAGCTGGTGTCTTCATAAGATGGTTTTTCACAGTATTTAAGTTTTAAATGGTGTTATTATGGCCATAAGCTACTAGACAAAGGATCGTGTACTGGGAATGATTTTCTGACATGAAAATCAGTTTTTGCATAATTCAAACGTTCTGAAGAAAAAGATGAATAAAAAATTTTCTTCTGGCTCTGCTCATCACCAAACATATGTATTACTGTAATGTAAAAGTAAATGAAGTAATTATTTTAATGTGTAAGTGCATATTATATTGTGGAATATTTTAACTTTATTCAGTGAGCCTAAATTGAATAATTTCAACAGAACTTTGAACTGCACTTTTTATTGCCTTTTGACTGCTGTGCCTCACTGGACCCATGACTGCTGGAAATTATACATGTTGTATAAATGTATACATGGGCCCTTGAAATAAACTTGTTGATATAACACACCTGGTTGCAGCTGAGTAATGGGCAATAAACTCTGCAATTCACACCCTGCTCCCCTGGTTTGGTTAGGCCAGTGTAACTGCTGAAGAGATGGTGCTGGTCAAGGTAGGACTGTGTAACAAGCCTCTGGAGAAAGGTTTTCTGAATCATGGTTTTGGCTGTAGGTGTATAACATCTACCCAAGCTCAATGTCACAGTGCTGGTGACTTGGCAACCACTTCTACATTGCAAATTTGCTTATAGCCTAGCTACTTAAAATGTTCTATTATGAAAGTGCTGTTGCTTGCTATCAATATTTTTGGATGGGTTTGCAAATGTAGACAGCTGCATATTAAAAAGGCTCTGTTATGAGCTAGTTGGAATGGATTGCTGTTTTACAGAAGTGCATGTTTGCTGTGCAAAACTGAAAGAGAAACTGGACATTGAAAAAAGGAGACTTGCTAGACTACTCAGCTCCTATGATTACTGGGCAAGGTACCCAAACCAAAATATCCTATGTCAGGATTATATTCATATATTCAAGTATCTACAGTGTGGGCTTCCATACCTCAGTAATATAAAGGTTTATAAAAGTGTGATCTGACCTGAATGTGGCGCTTAGAATTTAATATTAAACTGAAGGCTGTTGGCAAATTCTGGTCAGATTAGCCACAGTGTAGACTCTAATGAGTGTATATGGACAAGATTTCCAGTGATCATGAAGTGGTTCCAGACAACACACAGAGATATCAATGTGTGTTCAACGTGTGTTTAACACTTACCCAAGTTCCTTTGCTTCTTGCAAATATATGTTGCGTATGCCAGATCATAAAATTCAATGCTGAATGGATCCTTCAAAATTTTCTGGAAGGTTACTTCTTGCATTCATCAGAAGAGTTCAAACAAATTTGCAGGCACATACCACGGCTAAAAGTGTTACTAATGCCATATGACTGAGAGTGGTGGTGGTAAAATCCTCAAGAGGTTAACATTATTTACACTGATGCAGTTATTGGAAATGCACACATAAGCAGAAAGCAAAATACTTAAACCAGCCCAGATAACTGTGTGTGAGTCAAAGTCTGTGGCTGTCACACAGCCTGTCCTTGGCAGCTGTAATGAGACATTGTAGAGGGACCACAAGGCTGAAAGTTGCTAGGGTCAAATTCAATAGAACCTCCTTCAGGCAATCCTTCCCACAGTTCCTTTTTGGTCCTGTGGTTTTTAGTGCAGATGTGCAGTTTGTTGGAGCCTCGTAGGTGCTTGAGGCAGTAGGTGCATCTTGCAGTTGGTCTTTCTTGCATATGAGTTAATTTGGCATTTGCATGCTGCACTGTATTTCTTTTCTTGGTATGTACTATGCAAAAAATCCTCAGCTCTAACAGATCAGAGAAGGTAAACAATTTCCTCAAAGGCACAAAATAAAGTGGTGACAAAGCTGAAAAAAGGACTGAATATCCAGGACCTCTGGTCCTTTTGCAGTGAATTTTTGACAGCATTCTTTTCAGAAATTGCTCCAGTGCCACAGTTTTTAGAAGAGGACTGAAAGAAGTCCAATTAAAAAATAAAGGCAATCAGCTCTTTATGATTTCTTGCAGGAAAGCTTAATGACATATCTCAAATTTTCACATTTGTGAAGCTGGAACTGGTTAGTTTTTCTCCATATAAAACAAGATATCAAGAGCTTGACAGTAATGAAACATTCATTTTCTTTATCTTTTTACAAGGCAGACAATTAGTAATTTTATGGTTGAAAAAGCTCATTTTTAAACCTTGCATGGGGATGTTATTGCTAGACCTATTCTGATGTCAACTTTGTTGAAAAATAATGAGTGTGACTTATTTTGAATCTGCTCCCTTCTGAAGGGGGAAAAAATCTTTCAAAACAAACAAATTGAGAAACTGTTTTCAAAAGGTTTGCAAGTCTTGTACACTTTCTCTTTTGAATTGTCAACACAGCTGCAATGTACATTTTCACACTAAATTTAAGCTTCACATAACTGGCCTTTCTCTGGCCATCTCGAATGTCTTTTCCTCATTAAGTGGAAGAGATTCTTTCTTAACCTTTCTCTCTTGTGCTGGCTCTTCCAGTGCCCTGCTGCACTGGAAGTTCATCAGTTGTGGTTTGAGCAGACTTGTTTCCAATTGATAGCCATGTATTACACGAAAACATAGAAATGACTGTTCAGCTGAAGACCTTTTATCCCTTAAATGCTGTTCATGAGTTTTGAGACCTTGTTTGACACCAAGAAAAGTGCTAGCTTCAGTCTCTGAGAATCTCTACTTCAAAGGCTTAAGAAATTTTTACTTGCGACCTTCTCCCCTGAAGTTCTCTTCCAAAAAACAGAGAAACTACATCTTCCAGGATTTTGTAATAAGGCCTATTTTCCCCCCCCCCCCCATCTGTTTCTATGACAAGGAAATAAACCCAAAGGGGTGCAACATAAAATTTTATCCAAGGAAAAGAAGCAAGAGTAAATACTCATGATAGAAAAATATGAATGATAGGATTAAATTCCTGTGAGGGGATCCTAAACTACAGTCAGTGAAGTGTCTGGCTATTACTTTTCTGGCCTTGTAAGTGAGGTTTCAGGGTTGATTGCTTCAGTTTGGAGAACATCAGCCTTCGAGCAAATCGAAACCTGTAAACAACATCCAGAACCCAGTGCCTTTGATATTTGAACAGTGAGAGTTCAGATATTTGCTCAGGGGGAGTTCAGGCTGCTTCAAAGCTGCTTGTTTTGTCTCCCAGCAGATGGTTGTGCTCTCCTTCCTAAGCTAAACAAGCTCTCTAGGATCTTTGAAAAGACAAATATTTATTGTAGTTATATTTGCAAACTGAATGTAATTTAGTAGCTTTGCAGATTTTGTTGACCTGTGCTGTGCAGTCCCTCTTGCCTTGGAAAGAAGGGTTTCCTAGTATGTGCATTCTCTGAATGGCTGTCAGTGCTCACTGTTTGTGAAGTGGGGGCTGAGTCACATCAAGAATTTTCCTATCTAAGTTCAGGCAAATCTTGTTTCTGAAGTTAAAATAAAAAAAACTCCTTAATTTCAAAGTAGTAGTTGAATGCTTAAGCTGAAGGAGATCGTCCCTTAACTGCTTGCAGACAATAATTTGAAAGCTAAATTTTTATCTTAGTTATACCTGTATACCTACAGTCTTTTAGTAGAATTACCATATGAAAAAAAATCATCATCTTAATTTTGACTTGCTGCCTGGCCCTGAGCTCACTGACATCTGAAGATGTTTGAGGACTGCCTTTGTGTTCTCTGTGGTCTGTATTCTCACAGGCCCAGCCTAAAAGATGCTGTTGCATCAGGCTGGAAAGCACAAGCACCACTAAGATGGGTAGATGCCTCACTGTCATTAAGGTTCTGAAATACTCACTGTTGATGATTTAGCTTTGAGGGTGTGTACTTGAAACTTTGTGGGTTTCATGGGATGTAATATCAACATTGTGAACCCCAAAATGACAGCAAAGGAGTTAAAGCCTTTTTTTAGCCAACAACCCCTCATGCAGTTGTGCAGCTCCATTATAAGCCACAGCACACTGTGCTTAGTCAGACAGTTTCAAGTTCACAAAGATCATTTCTCTGATGACCTCCATTAAACTGATTTGTGGAATGTTTCATTTTTTCACAGCTTGGACGTATCTTATAAATTTCAGGAGTCAGGACCTGTTATATCACCGTAATGGCTTTCCTGTAGAGGGAGGTTTGAAATCTCTTCAGTGCAATGGGGATCCTTTTATGATCACGAGCACCAGCATGTAGTAGGGTCCTTAAAATAACATTATGACTTTCATGATTTTTCCTTTGTTGTTGCCTTTTAGTATTTCCCTGGACTTGCTTGCCCAATTCCAAACTGCTGTTTTACAAGGGTCTCATGCACCTCCGAGAGGTGAAGTAGTCCTCCTGCTGTATGTACTACTAGCCTGTGTTGAGCTCTGATTTTGAGTTTAGAAGAATGCCTGCTGTCTCTGTTCACAATTTAAATTAAAAATCTGTCTCACTCTTGTATCACAACCCAAAGGAAGAAAAGCCCTTCAGTTTTCCATGCAATATCCCCTATAATTACTTTAGTTGGTCCAAAATTGTTAAGAATCTTTTTAGTATTTTGGACTATTTTTTAAATTAATTTTTAAATTTTTATTTAGAAGCTGTGTCATGAGGAAAAAAATATAACCATGGTAAGAACTACCACTATCTGACAACACTGGCATTTGCAAGCCATTGTTTCTATACTGTCTGGATGAGGATTTTAGTTATAAGTTTAATGTAATGTATAAGCCCAAATAGATTGTATAGAAATTTGTAATAGTCTGAAATATTCACTTTAAACAAAGTTTTTAGGATGCAAAATGTCATCAAAAATTTAAGAACTAGCAGCATAACTGCTCATATGGGAAAAATGGAAACTAAAATTGACTAAAAATTTGAGATGTTGACTGATCAATATTCGTTGTAACAGTAAGGAATTAAAAATGTAAAGGGATGAGAAATGGAAATTAAATAAGAAATTCGTCTTATTGCCTTTCGTGTTTACTGTCATCCACCATGACTTTCGGGTGCTATATCAATAGTGTGACAGATATGAAAGATTGTCATTTCAGCTAAGAATAGTGCTTTTAGATGTTGGAAGCCATTTTTAGTTTGTCACTGACTTACATCTGGAATAGCCAGACTGATTTTTCTGGATTTACTTCAATTTCACACCTGCATTTCCCTGTGAATGGGAGAGAATGGTTCTTTTGAAGAGAGCCGCTGTGAAGCCCAGTCTGTGGCTGCGCCTTGTGCACGGTGGCTCTGGTGAGAAAGCGTGAGGATGAGACTGGGGGGCGTTTGCTGCAGGGCCTGGTGCGTGCAGGAGCTCCCTGCTCCCAGAATCACAGCCTGTCACACCCTCCTTAAGCAGTGCCAGGGATCGTGACGGGTCTGTGGCGTGCAAACTAATTACCACCAACAATCGCCTCTGCTTATTTCTCGCATGAATGGATAACATCTTCAGTGGAGCTGGGCACTCATCATTGCTCAGCTTTAAGGGTTGTTGATGGGACAGAGGATGGTTTGTGGCTATTCATAAAGAGGAAGAGTGAAAATATGGTCAGTTTCACCTTTTATAACTGCATTTGCAGTTCCAGGGTAATTATCTACTAAATACACTGCAAAATCTCTTCTAGATGCAGCAGGTGAAAAGTGCAAAATGTGGAGGATGCAGAATTAAAAAATGCCTTGATGCTTACAGATGTTTTAGGCATATTTTACCATAATTAAAACAGGTCTCTGTCAGCTACTGTAAAGGGCTACTCATACAAAATGCTGAGTAACTCCTATAGTTAATTTTTCACCCTCCATTTCCAGACTGTTCATAGAGTCCAATTCTGCAAGGTCCTGTGCTTTCTTGGGACAAGCTGATTCCACATAGACTCAAGGGCACATTCTAGAACTGAGCAATGAGCATGGTGCACATCACCAGGCGTAGATAGGCACACACTGAGTGTGGAGCAAGGGTAGGAGATGAAAGGGTGCTTTTCTCCTTTTCAAAAGGGAAGATTTGATCTAGGACTAGGTAGGAATCAGTTACTATGTGGCTAAAAACAAAAGCAGCTGGTATCTGTGGCATACAGGGGGTTCCTAAAGACAAGAAAGGGATATTTAAGTGGTTTTCCATGTAGCAAGAAAAGATAACTCTGCAGTCCAGGAAGCATGGGAGCTAAAGGAGTTTGCAAATATATATTCACATACATTTGTCTGCTTACTCCCTACCTTTGGAGTGATGGCTAAAGATTCTGAGTGACTGCAGTGAAGAAAGTACTGGTCTTCATGAGCTATCACAGATAAAAAGCCAAAATAAAGCAAAAAGATGGCAGGTTTTCCTACCTGATATAAACTCCTGCTGAGAAAATATGGACAAATTATTTGACTTTTGATTTTATTTTTAAATTTATTCACCTAACTGCTATTTCATAGCTTCCCCAGGATATATTACGAAAGTCACTGTCCTTGAGATCAAGAGTGCGTCCGGAAGGCTGGTGATAGTAGCAATTAATGTGAGTACCAGGTTACTTTGGAAGAAGGAGGAAAGGAAAAGCTTCTACCACTGCTGACTGCATTTTATAGGAGTAAAGCATTTCAATAAGCATTTCAACACTGTAAGAAAACTCCCTGTTTCAAACATTTCTCTCACCTCTCCCTCCCATCTGTGTTTTTGCACGATAGCTCCCAAGAGTATTGTCACTGGACTAAATCCTGTGAAGGACATTTCTCAAGGTGTCTTGCTTTCATTGTAGTCATTCTTCCCTGGAGCTGCTGCTGTTCTGAAAGAAGAAGTCAAGTTTTTTGAACTAAGAACTCATGATTGTGCTGGAGCCCAGGCTCCCCTCTGAAGATGCTCCTGAACTAGAGAAACATCTGGATGTTGGATTTGGCTGTTCCTGACTGTCAGCTGATTCGGAGACTGCTGCTCTTTTTATGCAGTTTGCTCTCTCCCTCTGTGCTTGCATGTCTGGAGTAGGATTCTTAGTAGCTGTTTTATTCCTTGCTTAGGTCCCTGTTGTGGATTCTGTGACTGGTGTTGATGGGCAGTGCTGCCTGCTCCCCTAGCTGGAGGACTCTCAGTGATGACATACCATGAGGGAAGGGAGCATGGAAACCCCTGAAGATTTTGAGATCAGTGAAAAAAAACCCAAAATCCATAGAGGAAAACCATCAAGAATTTTCTTTCTCCTGCAGAACAAACTGCTTATCAGAGTACCACTATTTTGCTGGACCCTTCCTGCCACCTCTGAAAATTCTCTCTCTGGTTCAGGTTCATAGCCAGTGATTCACCTGTATCTGAACCTGCTCTTTAGGTCAGACTTTGGGACATAGAAGAAAGACAATGCAGAGAGGCATTTCCCTGGAGGAACTCTTGAGAATTTCTAGTTCTCTGTTGCATTTTGGTACGTGGTCTTGTGGAGGGACTGGCTCTCTTTCTTCCTGTCTCTTCCACTTGTGTCTTTAATGCTGCTTCACCTTGGAGCCGGTGGCTGATGGCAATGCAATAAATGGGTTCTGTGCAGTGCATGATCCCATCTACCTATGGAGAAGGGGTTTGACTACAGAAAGGTTGTTATTCAAATATTACTGTAACCTTGCCTCATGGGACAGGCACTCAAAGCAAGGCAGCTCAAAAAACAGGCTACTAGGAGGGTTTAATCTGAAAATAATATGACTTTTTAAATTCTCTCTGTGTGAGAACCCGTGTAGAGCATAGCTGTAGAATGCCTAAAATAATGCCAAATTATGAGTTGAACTGAAAGAAATGGAAAGACAATGCTAAATGGTTAGCCCAATTTATGCATACACAATAGTTCAAATAGATTGTAAATATGGAAAAAATACACAATATAAATGCATAAATGTATAAGGGGGACCAAGCTGCCTCTTTCAGAACATTACAAATGACAGTAGTGACAGCCAGCGTTGTTAGTTCTGAGAAGCCGTAGGAATTCTCTATGCTAACATTTCTACCCCAGTCAAAGGCTGTATTGTTTTAATGACCAAATGCTCCTTATTCAAGAAGAAGTGCAATTTTCAGGCTTAGAGATGCTGAAAAGGTATAGTCATTTTACAAGCTTAGGATTTCTAAGTTTTCATCAGGAAAGGAATTAATTGTTGGACAGTGTCAAAGAAATAATCTGGGTTGAGGCTGGCAGCTCAGATTCTTGGCATTTTGCTTAGTGATTGCCAGGAAACTATACATTTTGCTAGAGAATATAATCTAATGAATGTGAAAATTTCCAAATTGGAATTTTATTTCTCTCTGTCTCTCTCCCAGTATCCTCCTAGGTGACTTGGGAGAAATGAGTAACTGCGCTTCAATTACTCCATTTATAAGGCAAACAAAATAGTACAGAACTTGAATTTTGATACAAGAAATAATTTTGACTCTGATGTCTCATTTAGACTTCTAGTTTCCTACTGCAATCAATCTGCGGCATCTCAGTAAGTCTTGTATTCAGAAGAAGCTGTCCTCTTGTAACTTCTCAGAGTTTCTCTTAAAGTTATATCAATCTGGTTATTTAATTTCACTAATTCTGAAACTTGTGATCTCTATTTTCATTGTACAGAATGTCAAACTGAAGCAGTGGCTTGCTGGCTTATCTGAGGTCACACACAAAGTAAGCATCAGTCAGAAGTCTGACTTTGAGTCCCTGTTTGAAAACACAAGATAAAAATACTTATCTTGGGCACGATTTAAGAGCAGCTTGGAGCTTTCTTAGAGAAAAACACCCAGAAAAATCCAGGTATGGCCCATGCACTTGAGATCCCAGGTCCTCTAAATACCTTACTGAAGGAGCAGACAAGGGTTGAAATGTGAAGGATATTTATGTAGCTTGCTGAGGGTACAGCAAAGGGGAAAAAGAAGAGGGTCAAAAAGATTGATCAGGTGAATCAGTGAGCTTGACGTAAGGGTTAGGACTTGTGACATGGATTAAAGATTATCTTGGAGACTTATAGGACACAGGGGATGTCAGTGAAAGATAAGAGTTAGAAAAAGTCAGCAAGATGAGGACCACACTTATCTTTACCTTGGGTATAAGTGAGCCAAAGGAACATGCCATTTCAAGCTGCTGAAGTTTGCAGATGTTGCCAAGAATGAGGACAAACTTGGGAAACACAAGAGAGAATGCAGGCCCAGATTTCTAATTCTTCTGACTGTTTAGATTTACTGTCACACAGACACAAATTTAGAGCCACTTGAGATATGTGACTGTGTTCAAAGATGTTTTGAAATAAAGAACACAGATATAATAATCAAGTGTTGGCAATAGTTCTGTAATGTTGAAATCAGTTCTGTATTATTGTAACAGCTCTCACATAAATAGATAAAATATGAATCCTAAGTTTTTACTAATCTGTATTACTTCCCTCCAGGGTGAGGTATAGTAACTGTCTGCAACAGGGAACAGGAAGCATTTAGAATGATTGTCTGTGTCTGAGCAGAAATGAGAATCTAGTTTTATAACTGCACCCACTGGAAGTGTGACACTAGAAATTATATATTTTATGGAAAACTGCTCAAGGCAGCTAGTGATTAAGCCATCCAGCAATCTGAAATCAAGGGATGCTCTTTCTCAGTAACACAGTTAAAATCAGGTAATTGTTCAGGGCTGTATCCAGACCACAATGTCTAGGAAGGGGGGGTTGTGGTCTCTAGAATAAAACAAAGAAACTGGGCTGGGGTGAGATGAAAAGGAACACTGCTATCAAATTTTCTGTGGCTCTCTTCAACAATGTAACCAGCCCAACAGGGCTGCACTCTGCCCTTTGCTGGAAGCACAGAATGACAGCGCAGCCCTGTCCAAGTTTATGATGTAATTTTGTAAGTGCTCTCTTATGAGTGTTTGTTCTCAGTAGTGTAGCTCTTTCATCCAGTGCCACCACTGCCTTGGTACTCTGAGCACATTCAGAAGCCAGTCCAATTTAAATGTACCCCTGTTGTGATACCTTTATTTCTCAAACTCATCTTGAGTGTGTGGGAAGGAATCATTGTGGCTTTTTGTTTTCAATGGAATCTGATCTTTGTCAAGATCTCTGCTCCTGGCTTTCCATTAACAGCTTTTAGTTTACTAATCGCTTCTTTTGAGCTACAGGCATTAACCATTTATGCAATCAACCATAATACCTGGATAGGATCTTTTACATGTTAGATTGCTGTTGTTTGCTTAGAGTGAAAAAATTGCTTGTTAAGTGGGTGTCTGATGAGAGGACAAATTGCTGGCAAAGGAAATAAAAACAGCCATGCTGTAACATATCCACAGCTCATTTAGGTTTTGACAGCAGCTGGATCTGAATGCTTCATCAAAAGGTGTAACATTTCCCCGGCATAAACAATTGTATCTCTGTGTTCCAGAAAATTTCTTTCTTATTCAAACTGGTGCTTATTTTATGCCAGAAAGCTTAAATACTAATAACCTTAATGTTCCTTGCAGTAATATTAATTAGGCTAACATTTTTCCATCTATAGAATAAAATCAACAGTGTACAGAACTTTACAATTTTAATAAGAAAATAAAACAGCCAGTGGGACACCAAGTGTCACCCCAATGCAAAACCCAACTGGCAGGATTTTTATGATTCATATACATCCAGCTCCCAAAGAGCTCTTTTGATTTATTTAAGTGGTAGAGTAACAACTTCTGCAGAAACATCAGAGATGCTCCTTTGCCCAGCCTGCCTGTTTCTACCACAGTGTTTGGACTTTGCTGAACACATCATTTTCCTGTAGTGTCTCTCTATATCATCTGCTGCCCTCTGAATCTTGCCTGTAGGCACACCAAAGTGGCTGTTCATGGAAACAGCTTGCTTCCAGCAACAGTCTCTTCCTGTGCTAGTTTTGTCAGGTCCAGTTGCCTCAGTGTGATGGTTCCAAGACATTTCTGTGGACTTCTCCTCCTTCACAGACAGCCTAGGAACACTTAGTCATCTCTGGACTGGTTCTTAGAAATCTGGCAGATGTTATATCTGAGATTAGGCACCCACCTTCATTTCAGACACCACTGTGTGTAGGGCCAATGCTGATGCAGTACTGACATGTCTGCCTGCACTCACGCTTTGTTGAAGTGAAATCTGTTATTTCTGCATTGTGCCCTGGCATAAATCCTACAGAACTGGAATTTTCCCATTTCCCAGAAAATGGAGAGCCACAGAGCCACAAGCAGTACTTCACAGGTAGGGAATAGAACAGAAGTTACCTGTGGGTCTTCAGGTTTTCTTCTCTTTGGATGCGCTCCCTACCTCTAGAGGTCCTGGAGTACTTCAGTCTCCTGCATTTTCTTCTAAGAGAGACAGTGAACTGTTCAGTACTCCTCAGCCACTGGTTACATAACATCTTGCAGTGCCTCCATTTTAAGCCCAATTTGCTCTGAGTACATTAAAAAAAAAGTCAGAATACTGGTCTTACATCAGTAATCAGGTTTACAGGAGACTGGTGAAAGTTTTCACTAAGGACAAATAGACTCTTGTTTCCTACGTAAGCTTCACTGGAGCTTGGAGACTGAGAAGCATCTAAACACAGATTTGATGCTTTCAGATATTTTCTGAGGTCTGAAACATCCTACAGAAGAAGAGTATTTACTGTTAATTTAGCACAGACCACTAGGGGCAAATCTTTTGTAAATCAGAAACAGGATGACAAAATTACAATACACCACAACTTATGAAGGAATCTGATGTCTAGCATGACCCAGGGTAAAATGTCCCAAGATTAGAATTTTACCATGTAGCAAACTTTTAACATGTACTTAATTATAGTTAAGGAATAGAATGCAGCACATGTGCCACATAGAGGGTGATTTGCTGGCCTAGGACCTAATACTTAGAGATCCTCAATATCTAACTGCTGAGTACAAGAACAGTAAAAGCATGGTATCTTTAAGTATATAACTAAAA
Source organism: Calcarius lapponicus (assembly GCA_039654755.1). NCBI lineage: Eukaryota > Metazoa > Chordata > Aves > Passeriformes > Fringillidae > Calcarius > Calcarius lapponicus. The sequence goes on along the minus strand of CM077468.1, from coordinate 42,754,090 downwards.
GGAGATTAACTTCATCTAACAGCCCCACCTTTGAAATTAGTAATAAAACTTCTATTATCATCAAGAACTGGTAATCAAGAGATAATCCTGTTTTATTACTTGGTAACTGAGACACTCAGAGATTAAAAGTAAGATTTGGTAAGAGATGAGAATTCTCCCAACTCTTGTCCTTATGAGATGTCAGAGAATTTTACTGCTGCATTTGCCAGTGCCAAAATATTTTTGAAACCTCCCTGCATTGCCTCAGACTCAGTAGGTGCAGAGCACCACGAAGTATTGTGTTTGTGTCCTCTGTTTGGCTTTTGCATGATTTCTATCTCTCAGAGCACACACTTCCTTGGGTCCTACAATGTTGAATACATTCCAAAGGGTACAGATAAAAGTCTCTTCCACATGGATTAAACCCTTTTGCTTCCTGCTTTCACCCCCTTCAAAATTTCAAACTGGGAAAGAGCAATCAGAAAGGAACCAGATATACTTAAAGGGAGATTTTTTTTGTTAGTGTGTACAAAATAGGAAAAAATAGATACTGATGTAATTTTGAATAAAAGTAATTGAAAAGTAGTGGCAGCAAACTGACAAATTAGAGTAATTAAACAAAAATGTGAGAGGAAAGGGTTGTTTATCTGTGCTTTATCTAGTAGAAATTAATGGATAATATGGAAAAATAGCTACCATTGCAGGTGAATATATACTTCAACAATTAAAAAAATTATTATTGTTTACCAAAGCAGTAGTAAAGAATAAAGGCTGTGGAGCCTGGTCTGTGTGGGGACATCTGTGAGTGCATCAAAAGCAAACTCATGGACATGTATTCTCTGCAAAACAAAGGACATTGTTTCCCTGTGAAATACAGTTAATGCTGGCACTGCTTCAGATCTTCTGCATTTCTTCACGTGTTCCCAGCCAAACAAGGCAAGGCTTCACAAATACTTAGATAACTGTGATGCACCAGAAAAGAGGGAGCAAACAGTGCATTATCTCTCTACCTATCTGAAGACTGAGGGAGCAGAGGTGTAGCAAGGCTGATCTCAAATCTTTAGTAGTCTTGGGTTCCTGCCTAATTTTTGACTAAGATATAAAGGATTTGTACAGAAGAGCAACCAAGAAAAATAGAGAGCCCATCCCCTCCCTGTGACCACCTGAATCTCAAACTGCTAAGTGAGCACCTAGTGGCCCAGCCAAGTCAGGAATAGTCCTTTTCTTGGCCACTTGGCCAAGTGTATTGAAATTCTTGCATTAAGCAGCATGACCAAACCGTGACAATAAGGAATTCAGGCAGGAAGAAGACTGGGAGTCACTGCAGAGCTGGAAGATGAGAGATTACTCCAGCTAGACAACTGGGAGGGTGACTGAAGGGTTTCATCTCATGGCACTTTTTGAAAGCAAAACATATTAATGCCTTCTGACTATTAAATCTATGCAATGTCAGTGAAACATTGAACAATGTCCTAACAATAACTAAAGAAACATGATTCTATGTTTTTGTGGTCCTTACTCCAGATTATTGAATTTGCAGCTATAATATCTTACCCTAAGAAAATTCTAAACCAGACAAGGGATTTTCATTTAATTTGTCACATTCTTTTTGCAAATTTTATTCAATTATTTTTCCCATCAATTAAGAAGATTTATGAATATGTTTTCCATTATGTGATGTTTGTCAAGTAAATTATTCATTAGTTTTCCCTCAGCCAGCAAATTATTTGTGAACCATCATTTCCCCTTTTGTTTTTCAACCTGCTCAGATTTTTAAAATTGTGACAGAGTTTGTGTTTGATGAATGTGCTTTGTTTTCTTCATAATTTTTACATAACCAAATACACTTTTTATAGGTATTTGGACTCACAGTTGACTAATTGAACAGTTGCACTTAGTAATGAACACATGTAAGATCCCAGGTTTAGTCTAAGTTATTAGCCCATACTATGTTCTGCAAAGGTGAAGTATTTTAGGTGGCATGCTATTGCTCAGTTGTCTAACCTTAAAGATTTGAAATACCACTGAAGAAGCAGTGGACCTTAACTCCCTCAACTTGCATAATGATCACCCTAACACCAGGCTACAGACCCAGTTGTCATTTCATGAATCCTAGTGCTTTGGATAACAAAGGCTGAAAGGCACATTCACCTGCGATACTGTGGTAGTTAAGGTGAGCTTGAATTTTCAATGTCCTTATTTGTTGCTGCCTCAGACAGGTGGTGGAGGATCTTGTACAAGTTACAGCTACAAGACTGGTATCATTGGATTGTTGGTGGCAATGAGCAAAATGTCCATCCCTAGGATGCCTTTAATACAATTGTTTATCTACTTTGTAGAACTCAGCAATGCAAGTTAAGAGGGGCAATAACTTTGTCAAAAATACAGCCAGGGTTTGAGTTTGGCATACAGGAAATGAGATTAATGGGTGTTGATATTTATCTGCATCATCCATGTGACATTAGGAACTGGCCTTCTGTCAGGTCCTAGGGGACAAGCCCTTGACTAGAACAAGATATGGTCATAATCAACACTGAATTGCTGGCAGACTAAATGCAGGAGCCATATAGGGTGATCTAATTTGCCCTTTGCATTGATGTAAACCATTCTGAGTCCCCAGGCAGTGGTAAGGTGCTACCCTGCTGACACCAGGGGGGAGAAAGTGGCCTGGTACAAATGAGTCAGAAATGAAGAAAGACGAAATGACTGGAACCATTCGTGCCTATTTGATTGATTCTCAAAGCGTGTCCCATCCCAAACATTTTTTCAATAATTTAGCTGTTTCTATTGTTCTTGCTGCAGCTATTGTTTTTCTGTTCCTTCTTGCTGCAGTGGAGCAAGTCTGTTTTTAACTTCTACTGCTATGGAGTTTATCTCCAGGGCTCATGTGAGAACGTTAAAAGAGCATGACATGGGTGTGCACGTGGAAATGATCAGTAATCTTTAGCTTGCAATAGCAGAACTCTCTTATCTCAGGACAAGGGAGGAGGGAATGAAATTGGATTTCCTGCTCCTCATGACAGTTTCTATAGCTGTACTGTGGTAGCCCCATCGGGTACGATACTGCACAGCTAACCTAAGCTGCTTTTCTCATTGGGAGCAGCTGCCAGCTTCTCTTCAGAACTGTGGGGTGTGAAAACTATGTATAGAATTGGCATTTTCCTTCTTGGTTTACAATTTTCTGACTCACCTTATGTAAAGTTTTCTCAACATTTGTTCCTCACAAGAACACACCCAAAGTAATTAAGAGAAAAGCCCCAGTTCTTTACACGAACAATAAAAAAAGCATTATTGCAATTGTGACCTTAGCTTTTGCCTGGAGAGATAAACCAAGAGCAGATGTTATGTTTGAAAATAACTGACAGTGAATTAGCCATGTAAAGTGTGTCTTGAAAGTGCTGTAATGCAAAACAGACACTGTGTTCACCCCAACTCTCTGCAACGTGCTCTGTGCATCGGCATAATAGGAGCAACCAGATATTTGCAGTGGTGGAACATGAGACAGGGAAGCTGCAGCTTGCAAATCTACTCAGAGGCAGCTCTCAGTCAGGTGAAATCCACGGGTTTATTCTCCTTTCTGTTTCTTGAGTCAGTGTTTTTTGGGGCTTGTAAATGTGAGGAATTAAGAAAGTTCAGCTCAGTATAGATTATGTCCTAAACTAATCTATTCCCTCACTTGCCTTCTACTCAAATCATTCTCATCTTCCCTTGTGTGAGGTGAAAGTGAATTCTTTGGCTTATTTCTTTTGTGTCATGTTATTTATTGAGAGTGAGAGCCTTCCACCCTTTTTACTGCTTTTTGTGTTGCTATGGCAATGGTAGGTGAGGCCCATGCTTCTAGTCTAGTTAAATGTAATTTTAATTGCTTCAATAAATGTACTTTAAAATATACAGTGAAGGCTAATGTTAATGTTGTAGTTATGTTGCATCACGTGTAGTAGAGATAAAAATAAATGTTAATGTAAACTTATGTTTAACTGGTTTTGAAGCTGGTGATTTAGCTTTCAGCACTCTGCCTTTTGTGCTGTGGCAGGGCTGATTGCTTTGGATAAACACTTGTCTTCAGCTGAAGCCATGGGTAAATAGGATTGGAAAGATGTGCCTGAGCCATAGAATGCAGTTCCTTAGGATTGCAGGTGACTGTAAAATAGGCATTTAGCCTAGACTGATGCACAGAGCGTCTGGATCATGCGATATTCTAGAAAAACCCTTGGAGCAAGCTTCAAAATCCTGTAACAGAGTTAAAAACTTCATCTGCAGAGTGCTGTTAGGAGGGGGGCAAGAGATAGGGCTACTGCTGATATTCTATATTTCCATAATTATCCTACCCCACAGAGCACAGGGAAATCATGTCATGGCAATGAAAAGCATTTCTAAAGGCCTTTGGGACAACGTTTTAGTGGCAATTGCTTTTGTTCTTTTCACATGTGAAGAGTAAAATATGAGTTGAAATAGGCAAGATTGTGTCATCTTCTGACAAGATGCTGAAGACTGGCATGGACCTGTACACTTGGTCTCTATATTCAATATTTCTTCCTAACACGGAATTGTGAAAAGGAATAGAAAAGAACTGCAAAATTGGTTTGAAAGTAGGAGAAAACATCCTGCAGTGAAAAAGCTACAAAATTGGCATGTTTGAATTATTAAAAAGCTTTAGAGGAAGCTTGAAGAGTGAATAAATACCCTCCTAAAGAGAAAATACCATATACCAAAAGGGCCTTTTACTTAGCAGAGAGAGGACTTAAGACTAGGCACATCCCAACTGGATATAAATCAGATTAAGCTTGAAGACAGACTAATGAGACACAAAGAGCGTGTCCAGCAAGTCTTCCTAGGAGGACTGGCGCATTCCTAGAGAAATTGTTCCAGTCTTACACAAGCTGGTGGGCAGAAAGGGGCAGCAGAGGGGGAAATTCTGTAACATCTTATATACAGATGTACCTACACTGTTTATATGCTCACATAAGCACACACATATAAGGCAGAAGTGATGACTTGTTAGGCCTTTCTGGCTCTAGACTCCAAGGCAGTGATCTGTGTGGCAGTACTGAACTTGCTGTTTATAAACTTCTTACAGAAGACTTCTTGAAATAAGAAAGGTAGAAAGCAATTATAAGTTTTGTTGAAACCAATTATAATTTTTGTTGCTAAAGCTCTGTTAGATTCTGAAGCAATTATAAGAGAATTTGAATTATAATGTAAGTGTACAGTGGTTAGCTTTGATATGTGAAGGAAACATGGTTTCTAGTAATGGAACAATGCTGGCAATTAAACCTTGCAGTGCACAAAATGTTTGTAAACGAGATAAAGGATGTGTGTTGGTTGCAAGAGTCTTTATATGCCATTAGTGAAGTCTGCTTGAGTTTTGAAAAGTTCGACATAACCACTTTTTCATGGAGAATGTATAAAATACAATTTTTAAGTTCTAGATTAAAGCATATTATATAAATGAAATAACTGACCAGTGGACACAGTGTACAAGTGTGTACATAAGTCTCATATTCTAAAGAAAAAATCACTTAGAAAAATGCTTTGGAATCAAGAAATTTTACTAATATTTTGCTAATATCAATATTTAGAAGTATAAGAATGATGCAAAGTTTGGCTTTGTGAGAAGTTTAATTTGACTTATTGTTTACAATAAATAAATAGTATATTGATATATAATATAGAAATAATATATTGATATACATAATACATTTATATAGATAAAGATAAAAATTATAAACCTAATTTCTGCAAAGTGCTATTTATTTGTCTTGATCATGCCCAGGTTTATTAACTGAAAATGCTAAATTTATGCTATTCTGCAGATCTACATAATTTCCTACAGTAATTTGAACATTTTTGTGCTTTCCAAGGCTTTAGAAATGTTAATCTTGAATAGTTCTTAGGGTCTGGTGATAGCATAATGTAAAAACAAAGTTAACCAATTCAAAAAGTTCTGCTGTTAAAGCATACATCATCTGTTATAACAGAATATTTTTTAAATTAGCAGTTAGAAGAAGAGACCTAATTAATGAGCTGTTTTGGGTGGTTTGCCAGCTCACAGCCTGATTGTGCTTTCCCCTGGTGCTGGCTGCAACCTTACCTGCACTGCAGGAGGTGCTGTGTGGCATCCTCTGCTCCTGTGGGATGCACAAATACCCTGGCAGTGCAGGGCTCCCAGGTGAGGGCAGGGGGTGCCAGAAAGAGCCATTTGTGATCCCCTCCCTCACCCCCCTTCCCGAATCCCCAGCATTAAGGAGATGTTGGAGATGTAGAGTGTATCAGTCTGTTGAAATGAGCAAAAATTATGGTTTCAGGTAGTTGATATTGCATTGAACAGCACTAATTTGATGAGCATAACATGAGCTATTTAATCTGCATTGATGCCTTGCAGCTGCATCCTAACCCCTAAAAACTATGGGTGTCTAATAAATGCCAGGAGCCAAAGTGGCAGGTTTAGAATTTGCAGTACCTCCTAATCCTAGTAAAACAGTTATGAAGTAGGCTGAATAACTAATGGGGAATGATTTTGTGATCTATTTTATCTGTCTTTTAGTCAAATAGCCAACGAAAACCTTGGGAGCCTTTTTAACTTGTCTTTTATTACCAATTATTTCCTGATTCTTTTCTGCCAGTAATTTTTGATCTGTCTTATAGATGAGATTGCAGATGCTTTGATGATCAATTCAGAAGTAATAAAAGTATATATGTATTAAAGTAAAGTATACCTTTAATTATGAACAGCTCTTCCTGATTAAATATCTGCCTTCCTCTGAATTGTGTTAATTGACTTCTTATTAATTTTGGAACAACTGCATCTGCTTATTACAAGCAAATAAAAAATGAATATGACATATTTATCTAGGAGTAAATCATATGGAAAAAAATCTGTGAATCACAAAATTGGGTCTAGATGGGCTTCTTATGTTATCTAACTGCAAGAATGCACAAACTCCTATTTTAATGTCACTGCTTCCTCATATGTGAGATGAAACACTCATGATTCTGCCATTTTTTCTCAAACATTTTGAGATTTTAAAGTGTATTTCATCCATTGTGACTTGTCCCTGTAGATGATGGTCCACATCATAACTTTTGGGACTCAATTTTGAATTTGATCCTTTTTTTTGATGTCAGACCTTCATTGCTACTCTTATAATTTCTTGTTAAAGTTTCTTGGTGCAGTCCATATTTGTAAACTGAAATTTGAAGCCTGATACCAAGCTTGTCTGTTCAAAAGGATTTCTATTTTGTGAGGTTTGAGATGTCTACCTCAAATGCAGAAAACAAAATTCAAGCATGTGTCCAGTTTCTGCTAAAGACACTAGAAAGGGCTGCTCTTTCTGTGGGGTTGGTAAGTGTAATCAGATCAGACAATTTGATGTGCAGTTGCTTGGATGCTTGCAGAATACTTTTAAAGAGCTGCTACCTTACTGAAAAATATTTATTCATTAAAATATTCTGTAAGAGACGACTTTGACAAAGTCAGAGCTAAACCAAGAGCACCGAGAAAGTCTTCATAAGCTTTTCACTACTTGGGAGATGTTACTTAGTGAATCTCAGCTCAGTTGCAATGGATGGTGCCCAGTGTCACAAACATAATATTTGTGAGATGGCACTCTGTATGGGCCCCAGTTCATTCTCTGTCATGCTCAAGAGAAACATGTGATTTAAATTAGGTGAGTACTAATAACCTGGTTATTATTATTCTAAGGCTGAGAAACCCTGAAACAGCACTTGCTCATAAAAAAATGTGTCCCAGGTGACTTGGTGCCCCTCATCCTTTCACCAGTCTAGAGAAATCTGGTGTTAGACAGTGACATTCTAGCTGCAATATACGTGAAAGAAAACAAAAGAAACAAACCCATCCCCCTTTCCCCAAACGTCTCTGTTACATCGTTAAAGTTCACTGTCTTTGGCTGAGCTGCGAGACTTGAGACCCAGACGAAAACATCTATTAACATTCTGAAGGCACATTTGTTAACTGCAGAACTATTTCACTCAGTGCCTTGACTAAATTATCTTTGTGCAAATTACATTTTTCCCTAATCACCTCGGGTACTTCACTTGGAAGGCTTCCTACTTTTCTGCATCCAGCTGCCAGGTATTGCTTAGAAAAGCTTCACACCAAACTTGTTTTGGATGATATCTGGAGTAAAAGGCCACTAATTCAACCTGCTGCTGTGAGCCCACCTCTGGACTTCTAGCTGTCAGGAGCCTTGCTTGATTCTTAGCTCATATTTGATATGATGGAAAACTTGAGAGACCAGCCTGTGCTCTTCTAGCACATTCAGACTGGATTTAGTCATTATCCTGAACTCTTGCCTATATCTTATATGGAGATGCAAATAAACAGCTCATGCCAGCATTCACAGGGCTGTTATGTGAAACAGGTGCTGAGGTCCTGGGTGGGGTGTATCAAGGCAGATCAGTTTACATGGCTTACAGTATGCATCATTATCCTCTTACTTGGACACCATGGCTTCAGGCAGGCACAAGGTTTTTCTTGGCCTCAGGCAGGAATGAGGTGTTCTCTTTCTGCCTGTGTTTGTTGACTTATGCAAACTTAAGATTCTTAAATTATTAAGTTAATTTTAGCACAATGATTTCTGGATAAAATACTCAAGCAACAAGGCAAACCCTGAACAGATTAACTTATGATTTAGCAGAATGCTAAAGTCTCTCTTGCTTGAGGGATACATGGAACCCAAGACTCCCAGAAATCCAGACTTGGATCACTTGTACTGCCAACTATGCAAGTGGAGATGTTTTCTCTTCTTCATTTTGTAAAAAAACTACTGTGGAGCAAAGACTGAAAAAAAAAATAAATCTGAGGCCACTAAAATATCTGTGAGAGAATCTAATCTCAGTTCCTGACCTACAGGAGTCTCTTCCACCATATAGTTTCTGGAGGAAAAGCAGAACAATCCAGGGAATAAAGACCAGATAACAGAGCAGCAGGTCATCAATAAAACCATGTCAACATCTTCCTGAACATGAGAAACATTAGGCGCCTGTGCAAGAATCAGGCACCATGAGTGGCATTCTCACATTTAGGTACTTAAAACACTAACTTTGAAGCTTTGGGCTGGATAAGCAGACAGTGAGGTGGATTGAATACTGGCTTAACAGCTGTACCTGGAGGATGGTGATCAGTGCTGTGAAATCTGGTTAGAGGCCAGTGGCCAGCAGTAGGGGAATCCTAGGATCGGTGCTGGGTCTAGTCCTCTTTTCATCAATGTACATAAATACCAAAAGGGATGGTGTAAAGAAGATGGAGCTGAGCTCTTTTCAGTGACAGGACAGGACAAAACTGTCAGTTCATCTGAATTCAGACCACACTTATCAGACTGGGCTCTGTAAGGTATCTAGTTGTGGGAAATGCTTGGCTCTACACATCAGACTTAGGAAGAATATAGAGATGGCTGAAGCCAGGTGAGATTTCAGAACCTCAGCTCTATTTTAAAGGGAAATTTAACTGTTGACAGCAAGAGGTTGGCTTGTATCTTTTTCCCCATCCCTTTGTTAAAAGACACTTATTTTGTACACCAGACAAATTAAATGGCCTTAAAGTCTCATACCTCTAAAAGCACAGTTGACATTCCTGCAGAAAAGTGTGTTCCAGATTCCAGATTTCCTTCCCTCCCAACCCTCAGCTACTTTAACCATTAGATGATTCAGCCTCGAACCCATTAATTGCCTAAAAACCCCATGGCAAAAGTTTTGTGTTAATCGCTGTCAGTTTTGTGTTAATTCCAAGTGCTGAGATCTGAAAATGCAGACAATGTTTTTTAAGGCTTAGCCTACCTACATAGGCCTATCAAGATGTCTTTGGAGATTTATCTTGGATATGGAAAATAGGAATCTGGGCTGACCCATTTAGGGAAGGAAAATAATTTGTGATTGAGAGATGCACATAGAGGGATATAAGTGTGGATCTGTATTTTAGTGTGAACGAGTAAACAGTCAGCACTATAATAATCTGTAAGGCATTTGATCCCAATAAACCATCTTAATCCTTAAGGCTATTCTGGCAGTGAGAGATAACTGCACAGAAACAGAAATGTTCTTAGCATAAAGCTTACATATCTATGTTTACTGTGTGTGTTAGACAGTTTCAGATCCCTTCCCCCTCTTTCCCAAAATTGATGAGAGCTTCATCTGTACAGTCTACTAGTTCCCTACTTCACTAGCCCTTCAATTTGGATTTTTATTATTTCCAGAAAGGGCCAAGACAAAAGGAAAATCAAGTCATAAAGAAATGCTTGGGACTAATGCTACCCCACTGGCATGCCCTCTGCTTCAATGAAGTTTCACTGCAGATTTTGGTTTTAATAGCCATACATGTGGTCCTGTGCTTTATGGGAGGATGCATTTCCATGTCTCTGCTCTTAACAAGCCTCTGAGCTCAATGTTTTTGTGGCTGTCTCCTGGCTGCTGCATTGTCTTCATTGTTGTCTGCATTGCAGACAAAGGGCTCCAGCTCAGAAATGTAGAGACAACGAATGCCTAGGCAGTGAAGTGCTAAAATTATTTAATTTGTTGTCATTACTAAAGACTAAATGATGCTTATGAAAGAGTGGAAGCAAGAGCACATTGTACCTCCAAAAATAGGCAGTACCACTGCAGGTTATGTTACCACAATTTTTTTATAATCTTCAAGCCAGCACTTGCTCCTTTAGTTTTGGTGTCCTGGAATCTAAAGACACTTGAGGTCTGTCTGGAATTTTGTGAACATACAGACCTTGTCAGCAGTGCAGGTGTGTAGTGCCTGGTGCTACTGCTCTAGTACAAGTGCTCTGCTGGCCTAAGCTGTGTGGCAGACATGAAAACAGGACTATTACTTACAGCTCAGAAATCCCAAGGCTAAAGGTGGAATTTTTCTATAAGTTTTTTCAATGATCAATTATTTTGCAAAATCTTTCTAGGTTAGATGGGTGAATGGCCATTAGGTGCCAGGCTTTGACTCAAGTCAAGGTTGTTTGCTGGGGAAGCTGAAACCAATTTTTCCTCCCCCCACAAATAACAAGCTTGGGTTAAGACTTTTCAGCACAAATGTTGCCATGTAATGGCATTAAAATAATACACATGTATTTGTGTTGTGAAGTCTTCAAGGTCTGGAAAAGGACCTTGAGTTCCCCCAGTCAGGCAAATACCAGCAAAAACATTAACCTAGCTGGGAACTGCTCTAATTGGGACAAAACCCCCATTTTGCATCCATATTTCACATTTAGTGATAGCTTTAAATTGCTTTTATAAACAAGAATTTGTAGTTCCACTTCTTATTGTTGGACAAGGATGTATAAGAATTTTAGCTTCAACAAAGCTGCACAGATGCCACTGCAAGAAGTGATCCTTACTATATGGGATACATTAGGTTGTACTGTTGATTGAGAGTTTGAGGAGGGAAGTATATATCCTTTAATTTATATAGGGAAATCAGGAACAAGCTTCAGATTTGCACATACTTTCCCTTTATTTTTTTTTTAATCAGTGACAAAGCATTTCTTAACTTCAGTAGTAAGTGCTCAAGGTGCAATATGTCTTTGTGCTAAATAGTGTTGTCTGATGTGTTCACCCTGCAGGTGTATCTTAAGTGCAAGAGCCCATGCTTATGTTAAATGCAACAGTCCTGTTGATGGATTTTGCTTACATTTACCTAAGTGCACTGTATATGCAGCTTATTTTCTTCCATTTTGCTAAGCAAATTATTCAATGAGAAAGCAATACTATGAAGTGCAGTCAGCTACGAAAAAAAATTATAAAGCTATTTGTAGGTAAAATAAGAATTGTAAATTTATTTGTAGGTTCCTTTCTGTAGAAGAAATGTTGATATTATGGCCACTTAATGAATTTTGTTTATGAGGGGCCCAGAAACATCAGGAGAAAAGAGAAATCTTTGAAGTGTTTGAGAGCTTCTGTACTCTCAATCCTTATGTTAAAAAGGCTTCAAAAGAGCAGAAACAGTGCTTCAGAAACTTTCCTTGTTGCGAAGTAAACCTTTATAGTGCATACCATAATTGTTATTCTTTATGATCATAATGTGGTTAATATTAAAAAAAAATAAAAATCAGTGAACACCATGAGGTAAGGAAAAAAAGGAAACACCCAAACAGTTTTTACAGCAAAACTTGCAAAGATTCAGAGATTTATGGAAAGGGAGCACTCTCTGTTTATTGTCAGGAAGCTTTGCCATTAGCTTCAAAGGAAGTTTCAGTAGGTTCTGAATGCTTGTAAGAGTTATGACTCAATTTATCCAGATAACAATATCTTTGTTATCTAAAATCTTGGAAACACTGTGTATTTCAGTGCAGACTGTGAGCGATAACAATCAACTTCAACTCTCACTGACCCAGGAGGGCTGTGATATGGCATTTAGTCTTACTTCCTATAATTACATGTAATAAAATTGTGTTGTCATTGGTGTTATTGTAATTGGTATAAAAAGTTGTTTATAGCAAAATATTACAGATGCAGGCAGTGATTTTCTGCAGGAGTTCACAGATGGCAAAGCTAGACTCCGGCAGATTAGTACTGCCAGAGTATAGTACTTGCACAGTACAAGTAAGCTCTAGTTCACAATGCACATGGGAGAAAAGGGCTTGATTAGCAGATTGGAAGCTGCTTTGGATGTTAAAATTCATTCATGTGCCTGTGTATTTACCAGTACATATAAATCCAGGACATTTAAAGTAAACAGTTAGAAACCTAATAGTTTCCATTTTTAAATGGTTCGTTCTTAGTTAAAAGTGTTTTATTCTCTTTTTGGAAGCTCCTGCATTTACACCATTTGTTCTAAGTTTTCTTAGCCAAATCAAATCAAGCCAGCTCTTGATTTGGAGAAGCTAATGCTAATGGGAAGAATGCATGTGTTATACCTCTGGCAGCACCACAGTGTACTTTGGAGGCGTGAGTAACGTGGGAGAGCCTGGAAGCTTTGAGGGCTAATCTTTTTACAGCCATGGATTTTCTATGTAACCACAGGCAAGTCTCTTTGTCTTAATTTCCATCCTTGCACAGGGGAGATACTAGTATCATCTCGCTAGGGAACCATGGATGTAAATTAATGCTTGTGACTCAGAGAACAGGCAGAAATGAATAATCATGTGATGCAGAAGAAGTGGTTGAGATCAAATACTTACAGAATTCAAACAGACCTACTGGAAGTGTCCTGCATAGTACAAGTAAACTCCAGTGCATGATGCATGTGGATAAAAGGGCTTGATTCAAGTTACACAAAGAGTTTTTAGCCCTGGCACAGCTCAGCTCATTATTCTTGGTTTTGGAAATCAAAATCCTGTTCTTCACCTGCTGCTTTACCAGGTGCATGGCTGTGCACTGCATGCAGGCTCTGTTTCTTCGTCTTCATCTGTTCTTAAAAATAGCTCTTGGAAACTGTTCCTCAGAAGAGGAACCTCATCACCTTGTGAGTGATCATTCCATTTATCTCTTTCTCCACATAACTAAAGACTTGCTATTACCATCACATGATAGTAGTAGCAACTTTAAATTACTGGGCCAGACTATAAGACTGAAAACTGTGAGAACCATGTGCACCAAGGAGGTCATGCAGATACAATTACAAATGGTTTGCAGAGCATTCACTTTTCTCATTTCCACTTCTGTTTCTGTGCTGTGAGTCAGTCCTGTTTTGTCGTTCTGTGTTTTAACACTTTATGTAAGTATTCTTGAAATCCAAAAGCTGAGTGAATTTTTTCAAAGTGTTACAAAGGCTTTGGCAGCATTATTAAATGTATACATATAATTCTTTCCCAGTGAGTTTAATTTTCCATGCGCATCAGCCAAAGCTGTTAGGCATAGTGCCCAGCTTACGAGCCACTGAAGAAAAGCATGCCTTAAGTTTTTCCAGCTGCTTGTTCAGGATGTTTCTGACCCATGTGGACATTGTCCTTTTGTTGTATTATGTAAACAGGCAAACAAAAAAAAATGCATAGAGTGGTAGATGAAAACTCTTGCTGAGTGGCTTTAGGTTGTGCTTGGTGGCAGAAGTTTTTGGCTTCAGTTGGGTTTTTAAAAGGAACGTAAATAAGCCAAAGTTTTTTTTTTTCTTGTTTTTGGTCTGCCTCAACTGAATTTAAGGAAATAGCATGCTCATGCAGCTTCATCCTAGCATGCTGAAATGGATTTGTCTCCAGGCAATTTACAACATATCTAAACCATCTCTCATTTTTACTCCCACTCTCAGGGCAGGTGAGTTATGTAAGCCTCATGAGAAAAAGCAGAACCTTGTCCACCACTTGCCTACACCATTAGGTACTGCAAAGGCCCAGGCAATTAACACTAGCTAATTAACTTTATCTGACTGCTACACTGAAATAGCCTCAATTTTAAAGGTGTTTATGTAGTTGATTTCCCCTGTTTTCAATAAGAATTAGCCAGCTTAATACCTTTAAAAATTAAGCCTTTCTTTAGCTATATGCAGTCTAACATAATCTCTTGAGTGTGCTCTTTTCCCTCTCTCATGCAATCCATGTGCCCAAATTACAAACATCAAATCCTTGCAGACCAACATTTACTGAAAAATTTCCTTGAATGGCACTGCATTTGCTGATGTATGAAGGACAACATGAACAGGCATGCCAGAAAAATGGGGTTGTTGGAAACTGTTTGGGGACAGAGAGGAGATATAGCACTGTGCAATGTGTATTGTCTGAAGAGAAAACAGAGTGCAATAGCTTACTACACAGCTTTTTACCAAATTGAATAAGAGATTCTGATTCATTTTTTTTCTTAAATAACCCAACAGATATTGCTGCTGTGGGAAAACTTTCACCAATAAAGAGTAAGTATCAGCCAAGGCCTCGCACCCCAACCTCCTTCATTTATCATGACACCCCTGCCTGCAATACTTCTATACCATCTAGGCAAATGTGCTCTCAGAGCTCAGCCTGGGTCCCATCCAGAGAGCCAAACAGCAAGCAATAGTCTTTCTTCTCATGCTAGTACCTCTACCAACCCAAGAAGATCTGGTGAGGTTGACAGCTGGAAGGCAAGTCTTGTTCCATTTCTTTGTTATCACTTGCATGTGGGAAGGGAAAAGCAGTGACTCGTTCCACCATATAAGAAACATCTTCTAGGGAGCCAGTGCCAACCTTGATAGCTAGGGAAGGTTGTATGATAAAATGGCAACAGCTGCACATGACTTTATGTTCTCAAAGGGCCCTTGACAGAACCTTGTGATCTTACAAACACCTTACAGACTGATAGCATTAAAACTGCATCTCCATAGAAGTAACATGCTTAACTTTGGCCCTAAGTGTCGAGTCACATTCATTAGTTATAATTCATGTGTCTTTGCCTTCCTTGGGAGTCATCATTACCTCATGACTGAAGATACTGTCACCATGGAATTGACAGGAAGGATATTTGTCTTTTAATCATTATTACCAAACCGTCTGATCAGAATGTTCTCACTTCTTGTGGAAGAAAAACAGCCTGGCATGGCACCTGCAGAGGAGACCAGCATATCTGCCCTCCCTCCCAGAAAAGAAGCACAGACAGAAAGGTCTGGAAAAGGAACCAGCATTGACATTGCTCCTCACTTGTCCTTTTCTGCAACACCAGGGCTGGGAAAGGTCAAGCCCATTTGTGCTCAGATCTTCATGACTTGTCTCAGTGAAGAACCTCTGCAACTGTGCAACAGAGATATGCTGAACAGTTTTGGAAATACAGGACTAGGCATCTAAGAGAGGGATCTTCAAAAAGTGTCACAGTAAGTGGGATGTTGTTTACCAGTACAAAATGGCAGGAAGAGGAGCAGCTTCCCAGCCCTGGTTGTTGAAAAGAGCTGTGTACCCAGCTCAGTTATGGTGACAAGGCAATTGCGTTGGCTCCAGATACTGGAGTGAGTCCGATAAAGAGACATAAAGATGAGTAAGTGATTGGAGCATATATTTTACATGGAGAGCTTGAGGGAGCTGGGACAGCTCAGCCTGAAGAAGCAAAGGCTTATAGGGAATCTTACTAATATGTATGAACACCTGAAGGGAGGCTGTAAAGAAAAGAGAGCCAGGATATTTTCCCTGGTACTCAGAAAAAGGGTAAAAGGAAATGGGAACAAATGAATTAAATTTCATTGAACCACAACAAAAATGTTTACACTGAGTGCACTTGTACAGAGCAGGTTGCCTAGAGAGATTGTGGCATTTACATGTGGAGATATTAAAAAAATAGACATAGTCCTGGGCAAGTTACTGCCGTTGACTCTGCTTTGGATTGGTAGAGCTTGGACTACATGATCTCCAGGGGTCCTTTTCTGTCTCAACAATTCTGTGGTTCTCTGATGAGCCAAAGACATACAATAATTCCAAGCCTTTTAGGAACAATGAAATCTCTTTTCTGACATTTTCATTTAGCCTAAGTAATATAATGGTCATTAGATGACAGAAAAAATGAGAAAAAGCATGACTACAGCCAGAGGGTTAGGGTAAGTCAGGTTGAAATTTCTTGCTTCACAGAATATTTCACAATGATATGAAGTATAACAGGTTTTGAGAGAAGTACTGAGGAAGAAAAATATTTTTTCAGAACACCAACTGCTTGGTGATAAGGAAATTTTTGGCAATATTAGAAGAGATACTTAGGTTCAGATCTATATCTCCCACAAACCAGCTGATTGCTCCAGTACTGGAAATATTAGGAACCAGACATCACTCAGAAATTTAATGATTTTGGGAGGGAAATAAGTGAAGATTAGACCAGAACCTGTGGGTTTGATACATGTGGGAATCTATCAGAACATGATTCACAAAAGAACTGAAAACAGTTGAAGAACCTCACATGTATGTACACATACATATTCTCACCTATGCAAATGTGAGCAAAAACAATGTAGAAAATCACAGACAATACCTGAACAATCATTTTATCCTAAGTTGAATTTGATTGTAAATGAAACTTGTGGAAACACTGCTCAACAGACCTATGGATTCCACCTAGGGGAAAAAAAGGTAAAGTCATCCCCGGCTGAAAATGAAAGGGCTGTGAAATACTCATTTGGCTGAACTCCAGATGCCTGTAAAAAGTTAAAAACCTTGCAGATAGCTTGGGAAGATTGAATCTGTCAAAACCCCACACTGCTACTGTGAACTGAAGTTCTGTACAACTTGCTGAATGATAGGGTATTGGCAATTTTGTATGATGGCCAGAATCAGACTATAATGCCCAGTAGAACAAGGAACACTCAGTAATGTAGTTGGGGTTAACTGGAAAGAGGTGAACACTCAAAGAATCTACCACTGACTCCTGACCAAAGATGAATCAAGAATCCCATAAACATCTTTGAAAGAGCTACATGCTTCAAAGGGAGCACATTAGAAAGGGCATACTAAGTCAATGTCCTAGGAATGCTTTTATCTGAGATAACTGAAACCCGTACTACAGAGAATGATGCAACTGAGGTGGTGGAAGTGGTATGAGATAGACTCCAGACTCAAGTTTAATTTATATCTCTGCAAAGGAAAGAAAAAAAAGTTCCTTGGATTAAAAGAAGAATGCAAACATGAACACAATTCTGTAATTTGGTGGCTAGATACTCCTGTGGGATGGGGGATACTTGCATCACAGAATATTTTCACCTTTAAAGGTCTGGAATTTCCCTGAAGTCTTTTGGAAATAAAAACGCAGCAAGATCCAGGGCTTTGGGAAGAACATTTTATTGCTAAGCATATCTTTAAACAAACTGCAACTAAGAAAAGAAAAAGAATCAAAAAGAATATGAAAAAGAAAGGAAAAAAAAAGCAATAACATCACGATAACTCAAATAAAAATTCTCCAGGTTGTCCATAAAGCAACAGGGATATGGTAGTAGCCCACATACAGAAATGCACATGTTCCCAAAAACTGTCCAATAGAAACTTACACAAAAAAGGAAAGTGTAAATATTTTTCCTTTAACTTAAAAAAGGAAAGCAAAAAGGAAAGGAAGAAAGAAAGCAGGAAATCATTTCACAAGACTCCAAGACTCCAAGAACAGCAATCTTTTACAGACATCAAGATATAATCAACTTTTATATAGTTTCGGCCAGTTAAGTCATCTAAAATCGTGCTTTCATACCTTTTTAAAACCTGTCTTTTTTTCTTTTTAGTATAAAAAATAAAAAAGAAAAAGCTCAACCTCACACACGCACACACGCACCACACACACGCACACATACACGCACTGAAAATATTTGTTAACATGAAAGGGCCTTCTCTATGTGTTTGAGAAGACTGTTTTTCTGAATTTAAGTTCCCATGTGCGTGTGTGTATCTGATGAAACTTCTTCAAAGTCAAATATTCATGCGACTTATAAACACCAGCAAGAGTAGATTTCTAAACCTAAACAGCTGATTAGTTTTCATCCGCATACAGCAAAAGTTTTAATTTCTGATATCCCAGGGCTCTCAACCCGTCTTGGTTTCTGTTGTTTCCCACTCTGTCTCTCTCTCCCTCATCTACTTTTTTGCACATGATAGGCATGGCCGTCAAACCACCTCACTATTGTTCTGTACAGTAAGATAATCCTTTTCACAATAACTGGGAAAATGTAGAAACCAAACAACCAAATTAAATAAGTTAAATAAAACATAAGACATTCCCAATTTAACCATAAAACAGTATATACACCATTAGGGTATCCATATAGAAATTATACTAGCAAAAAAATAGTAGTAAAATATGTAAACAAAATTTCAGATTTTTTTTTTGACACAGGTAACTGTGACAAAGCTAAAACACACGCTCCCTTCACATTTTAAGGTTCGCTTTTGTTGTCTGTTTCTTTTTACTCTGTTCTTCAAGAACATTCTCAATTCCGCATTAAGACCATAACAGAACTTCTGTTCCAGCCGTCCCATCAAGCATACCATGATAAATATATCTGTGTGTATATATATATATTAAATTATTAAATTAATTTTTCTTTATTATTTTTTGTGTGTCACAGCAGCTTTATTTATTTTCTTTTATATAAAAGAGAAGGAAAAGGGAGAATAGGGCAAATGGAAAGACAGAGATGATCTGAAATGTCAAGCTACAAAATTAAAATATTACATATGAAAAACAGTTATATGTCAAAAAAAACCTGTGTAATTTGCATTCTTTTAAAAGTGTTTAGCTTTTCTGATGTTCATTGATCTTGTCACAAGTTGAACTCCAGTGGTGTCTTTCTGATCACTTTATTAAACTGATTTATTATTATTTTTTGCATGCATTGCAATGTCACAGAACCAGATCCCAGAGGAAGGCTCCTTTACTTTTTGCACAGTATATTCAGTTCGCAGTTAATAACTTTTAAGCATTCTTTTTTGAATCTCCGAATCCCATTAACCATACTTTGGTTGTCAAATGCATACTGAGTGATGTACTCAAATAAAGCCAATAACTGATCAGAACAGACCCAAACCCATCTGCTCTTCAGTTCAATTGCAAATACTGGAGCCAGATCCAAGAGAACCAGCTTTCCATGACAATTCTCCTCAGCACCACTCATCAGACACTGTTACTGCGTTGTTAGCAAACAACTTACTACAAGATGACGGATTCTAGAGACAATACAACCAGATATGCAGAGTAAACACCATGGGTAGCTTTTGAATTCATATACGGCAATAGTCTCTTTTTATTTATTATGGATGTTTTTTCCAAGATTTCTTCTCGTGTCCTGGGTCACCCCCCACATCATTCCACTCCACTCTTCCCTCCCTCACCCAAAGTAACCAAAGAAACCAAACAAAAAGCAACCCAAGAAACAAAACAAAATCAAACCAAAAAACCAACAATCTCCAAACTCATTTATTCCCCTCCTCCAATCTCGAAAAGTTATGTGTATGCTGGACACGGCCAGATCAGTTTGTTCAATATATCTTTGTTGTTTAATAATGTTTATATTTTTTCTTTTTCCTTCTTTTTTTTTTTTTTTTTAAATAAGTAAACTGAAAAATTATTGATACAGTCAGGGATCACGAACATTGTTAAAGACTCACTTGGAGATATGAAACAAGTAAGCCATGAAGTCTTCTACCTTTGCAGAAAGTTCAGCGGAGGAGGAGATTTGGAGATGTCCAAGTTCACTAACAGAGCAGAGCTGTGTGCGCCATCTCCAGAACGCTAAGTGTGCTTTATAATACATTAGGGCAAAGTTTGCTGACTCCAAGTGAGGACTTAGACATTAACAGTCACTGCTGAAATTTTTTCCCAATACTTTTTCCCACAAACGATATCTCCCAATCATCTCGTTCGCTGCAATGGTTCTGATATCTCAGTTAAATCTCATCAAGTATTTCTATATTTATATATAAATAATTATTCTTTTTTACACATAATACTCTTTGTCCTTGTTTTTCTGCTTCTTGTGGCCGCTCTTTGAGCTCTGCTGCTTCTCCTTCACGAGCGTGCCGTTGCTCTGGGCTGAGTTGCTGATGTAGTTCCGCGTCTCGTCCACCTGATAGGACCCCTCGTCCCTGTTCCTGTACTTGTACATGGCGTACAGGAGGATGAGGATGCAGAGGGCGGCAGCAGCCACAATGCCGACGACCATCCCCGTTGTGCTGCTCGACTCACGGACCACCTCTGAGGCCCCCGGAACCCGTCTGATTCCCGGCTCCGTGGGGTTTGCTGTGGGCACATTACGGAACATGGGGGAAGTGATTAGCGGGCTCTTCAGCTTTGTGCTGTCTAGCTCATAGGCAGTGGGCAACGGAAGCAAGACTATGTCAGGCTGGGGTTTGAGCTCACGGTTATTCATTTTGCCGGCTGGCAATTTGGGAATCATCACAGTCGAGGACGAAGCTGTGGAGCGGATCAGCTCAGGGGACAAAGACGTGGTAGTAGTCCTACCAGTTTCGGAGACTTTGTTAGGTCTAAAGTCCTTGGATTCCCACTTGGGTGCGTGTGCTTTGTAGCCACCTTCGAAGATTGAAGTGGAAAGACTCTTATCTGTTACCAAGGAGAAGGTGGTGTAAAAATCTTCATCATCAGTAGGGGGTAGGTTAGAGTCAAAGGTTTCCCCTGAGCCATACCCAGATATCACCAAGCCATCATCATCACAACCATCGCTGCCTTGGTCCGACAAGCAAGGTAACCCCGCCTCAGAGGTCATGGACAGGGAATCTTTGGTGGTCTCAATAATGGTGAGGAGGGGGCGAAAGGTAGGGGGAAGTGTAATGAAAGGTGCACGAGTAGCAATAGGAGGGATATCTAAAGGGTCTTCTACAAGTAGAGGGATAACTAATTCACCTCCTGGGATGGAAAAGAGAGAAAAAAAAAAGATTAGTACATTTTAATGACACAATGCACCATTTTCAGTTCACTTGAGGGTGAGAGAGGATCTGGGCATTATGAAAAGTGTGAGGGATCAGCTTTCTCTCTCTCTAGCTACACTACCAACATACTTTCCTGGGGCTGCCTTTCATTGTTCCCTCCCACCCCGCTCGGGCATTGGCAAAGTGAATGCTCCATTTCCTACCTATGCTAGGTATGTACAGTGAAATATCCTGAATTTTTACAGATGCAAATTTTTTTTATTTTTGGAGATACTCTCAAGTGACTCTGTGGTCATCAATTTTTGGTAGGGATCTTTTTCAAGTATTTGGTTAGAAGACTATTTAAATGAATTACTTTAGACTGCCATAGACCAATGTTCTCGTAGATATATTTTCCACCAGTCATCTTGCCAGTTTTTCTTCTTCTGATTATTTTAATTTAAAATAACAGTAGTGTTTCTTCTCTGCCATTCTGATATGCTCACCCTCTGTAGCAGTATATAAGTCCTTTCCCTAAGGCCTTTTCCACTCATCAGTTTCTTCCTGATCCTTGTCTGGCTTTTAAATTGTGGGAAGGTTCATGACCATGAGGGATGGCATAAGAACCAAGTACTTACTGGGTCCATGAAGGTACAGAGCTCTACTCAGTATGTTCATTTTTTTTAATCTTTCTTTAGCGTTCTGTTTGACACTAGGAATGTCCCTTTCCTTGCATCTTTTGGGGCTACTAGGGCCACGCTATCTTCATCTTCCATTCTTCTTGATATTCATTTACTATAATTTGATTAAAAGTTAAGATAAATTTTATAGTGATTGACAAAAAAACTGAGTAAGGACTTTGATGAACCAAATTAGTACTTGAGCCCAGGACTGTACTTCAGAAATTGTCTTCACACCTACTGTTACTTCTTCTTGACAGGCAGACAATTGCAATCAGTTCTACTGATTTCTAACATAACGGTTACCTGCCTACAGAGGGCTGAAAACAAGGTGGACTTATGGTCTCCTCTTCAAGCAGAACAATAAAGCTATAGATGTAACATTTGTACCTTACAACAATATAAGCTGCAAATGAAACAAGAAAATCAGTGTATAATTTCTGTGATTTGGATTCTGAGCAGCAATATTGCTACTTTTTGGGTAATAGCCTTATGTTGTCTCTATGTCATAATGTGACTGCACCTCTACTTTTAAGTCTATGATAGTTAAAACTCCAGTGTAGTATATTGTGGACTAAAAAAAAAAAGGTGTGGAATCTTATTAATTTATCTAATTCCTCTACCTCTGGTTATATAGTCTTCTGTTGACATACAGATCATCAACAATTTTTTTTAGAGTGAACTATATTGATTTTGAAAGTTTGTATTTAGATTTTCATTTGGGTAATTTTTCTTTGCCTAGCCATGTAAGTAAGCAGCTTAAAATATAGGTTGAATTGTTCAGCTGACATAATGAGAATCTCCTAGATCTGTTCAAAGGGGTGCAACTCAGTAAGTATTCCTAATGCACAGGAAATTTTGATTTATACCCACCATTGCTTAAGGGGAATGTACAAAATGAATTGTAGTTTCTAAATAAATAATTCTGGGTTTTAGTTATGTATTAATAACTGCTAATGAACAGTTTGGCATTGCTACAATGCTGAATTCATCAGGGTCAAAAATTCTACTCTCTCAAATTTACCCTATATATTATATGCACTTGTTTCCCATTGAATTCTGCCTGTAATGTCTATGGAATGTCTATAAGGAATATTGTCTAAAATCAAAATACCTTCTAAATGTATTTGGTGAGCAATATATTTGAACAAATTACACATGGGAGATAGAAATATACTGAAAAAGGTATTAGACATTTTGATTAAATCTGGATAGCTGAAATAGCAATATGGCTTATTCTTTTTCTAAATGGGAAACTAAGTGGTGACACAGTTTAATCAATTGAAACAGTCGGAATTCTCTCAGAGGTACCAGGGTTGAAATTACGCCAAAATAAGAAATGTGGTACTTTGCATACTTTCATGCAAAACTAGTTTTAAGTTAAGATACAAAGGGACAATTTGAACATGTTGTTTAGTTTTCTGAGCTTCCTCAGTATGTTCATATATCTCTTTTGTTACTGCAAAGAGACTGAAAAAAATAAGTATCAATGTCTCTAAACTACATGCTTTCAAAAAAATTATGTAAAAAAGCCTACAGTGTAGTCTGCCAAATGGCTGCACTGCATTTTGTGCTCACACATCTGAGCTGTTTTCTGAGCAATGCAGAAACTAGAGCATATAATATGATTTATATATGTCCAGAAGGCCTATCCATGGCTTGAGTAGAGCATCTATAATCTATGCAAACAGGTGGTCTCAGGATAAACTTTGAGTGTGCCTTGGGGGGAAAGATCATCTGTAAGTCTGGTAAAAACATGAATAAAAAAACCCAGAATTTAAGTGAGGATCGCAACAAATGGCATGAGTCTGGAATTTAAATTCCAGAAAGTCAGGGATAGATAGTGTTTCTTTAAACAGTTTTTTAAGATCAGTGTTTTACTGTTCAATTGCAATGTGATTTTCATTCATCATCTGTGCACTCAACTGGACAAGAAAAGTTGGTCAGCTTTTAATTGCTCATCTGGAGCCTTGGAATGCCTTTGTTCTTAAAAGCTATTATACTGGCCTACAGCACCAGTATGTAGTTAATCTACCACCCATTGGAGAAATATTTTGGGTAGGTTTCATCCAAAAAGAAGTTATTTTGGTCCTCTTAAATATTAATATTCTGGAAGGAATCAGACATTTCTTACATTTAGTATGTATTTATCCTTTTATCCCAGTAACCTTTGCATTTAAAAGCAGGTCATAGTTATATAGATTTTGTTGCTATTGAGGACTTGAGATAATGATCAAGAATACTGGAATTATAAAAATGATCACAGCCGTCTTGAAATATGAAGTAAAGTTGATAGACTTGCTAAGTCAGGTTTTACATAAGTGATGGAGAAAATAACACAGCTTTTCAATGCCAGCAAGTCTGTTGGATGGAAGGCAATAAAACAGAGTCAGGACTAAGTTTTTACAAAGCTTTCATCTCTCAATGTATGTGAAGAGAGAAATAACTTTCATACCAGGAGCACTGGATTAATTTTGATTCAATTATTTAATCTCATCACTAGTTTTTATTCCAAATTGTCCAATGATCCACATTATTGTTACTTGCATACTCAAGAAATAGAGACTGTTTAAGCTCCTTCCTTAGGAGTCACTTCTCCATCAAGGAGTTAATTTGTTACATTTACCTTTGTGGTGCATCAGATAGATGAAAAGGTGGTAATAATGTTTTGATTTTTATTTTTTTAAATTGTACATAATAGAAGAAACTGAGGCCAAAAAAGGCTGTGTGACAGTAAATCAGAAAAAGCACTTTAGGTATCAAATCTGGCTTCTCTTTTATTGCATTGTTAGGCATCTATGCAAACCTCACAGCAAACTTGAAGCTGTAAGTTTAACAGGATGCAAGCACAATGAATACTTCCTGGGGTATGTGATTTATAGGGGAATAAAAACATCCTTAAAAATGGCATGATAAACATGCCACTCAGTCTAAGAGAAACGTGTTATTTAAATATAACAGGGAACGTAAATCCTGAAAAGTTCCCAGGAAAGTGTGAGATATATGATCACCAATATCTACAGAGCAATTGCAGACTTTCATATTGTACCTGCAAGCAACTCTGTAAGTGGTACTGCATTTCTACAGGTAAGAGACATGAGAGGGAGTCTGATGACCAGCAGCTTGAGTGTGTGTGTAGGGGGAATCATCTTTCACAGAAGGGTGAAATGGCTGAGGGTGCAGGAAGCTGCCTGGAGTCAGTGGTCCTTTGATGGCAGAGTAGTGATGCCTCTTGCCCAGGCCCCATGCCAGATTAAAGGTGAACACTGAAAGATTTTAAAAACTAAAACTTGGTTGTCAAGAATATCTTATGCGGGATTTGGATCCTGAATGGTTTGCTGTAGAAGGCAAATGTTTTACAGATTTAGGCCTCTAGAGAGAGCTAGAGAAGCCCTTGAAAAACTGACAATTTTGAGGAGAAATATGTTTGAGAGAGGTTTTATGTATGTCAAATTTTCTTTTCTCCTCACGTCTACCCATTTTTCAACTGCAAAATTAATGCTTTGCAGCCTTGAATAAAACTTACAGGTTCAATTTCCAAATTGCTCTGTTCTATGAAAAACAAACAAACAAACAAAAAAAGCAAGGCTGCAACCCTGTTTGGGCCATGGCTTTCAAACAAATATTCATGTAAAACTTAGATTCTGCTTGTGAATGATATAGGCTGTTTCCTGGTAGTCTTTCTCCCCCTTTTTTTTTCCTGTTGGCTGTTAAGTGCCTGTTAAAAGTGTTCACTTGTATGCTTTGAATTCAAGGTTACTTTAGCAATCCAAAGATTTCACAAGGATTTTCCAGATTTATTTTTCACCTACTTTGTGCTTTCTGCCCTAAGCAGGGAATAGATGTTTCTAGAATAGAAATATGTGTTTTAAAAAGCTCCTCTTAACAACACAATGCCAAAGAACTAAACAAAAGAGGAACAGATAAAATAGTTTCCTCTGCAGTGACATAGATGCAAAATTCATCCACAGTGTAAAAAAAAAAAAAAAAACAACCCCAAAAAACTTAATACCAAACTGGAAGGAGCTCTAAGAGAACTGAAGTCTGTGAGGTGGGAAATCTTATACCAAACAGCCCAGTGGTTTTCTTGGCCTTCTCATTCCAGAGAGTGTGCATATATTAATTAAAAATTAGCCTTTTAATGTAACACATATACTACTTTCATGGAGTTGTGCTTTTCTTTAAAAGCAAGACCAAGAGCACTGGGGGTATAAAAGGTCTACTTAAGCCTTGGAACTGCCCTGCTTTTTGCTTTATGAGTGTATTTATAGATATATAATTCATACCTCTGGAGCTGAGCTCTAGTCAGAGTCCTCTGCCACTGGAAAAGACGGAGCGTTTAAAATTTAATAGAAGCCTTATGAACTGTGAGGATGGTGTGGGCAAACCAGGAATGCAGAGGGCACCAAAAAATTCGATAAATAAAACAACATGAAAAACTGTAGCAGCTGGTGGTTTTCATCTTTAGAGCCACAGCTACTTCAGTGGAGTTTCAGGCATCAAATTGATACAGGACAAAAGGCACACAAAAAGGAAGCCTGAAAGATTCATCTTCTGCTGCTGATGATAAGGAATAACACCTTATAGTCTCTCTTTTCCAGCTGCAACTGAGGAGCCTTAAAATGTCATCCATAAAGGCTGCACAATTCATCCATTCCTGCAGGTACTTGAAATTCTGCATCCAAAGTTTGCAATTTTCATTCTATTCTTTTGATGTTCCTCTGAAGTCTGACTCCATTTTTAATATGGAATACTTGCCAGAGAACTAATTCCTTACCTTTCCCCTGCCCTGTATCAGCACGATAATTTCTTATTAAAAGACTGAGTTCATAAATTTCAGTCTAATGGTATTTAATTAATTCTGCTTTGAGTCCTCTGAGGATAAAAAGAGGAAATTATTCAGAATATAGTCTCTGATTCAAAGGAATGATGATGCTAACACAAAACCCAGTATATGAACATTCTCAATATTTTCTACTCTTTTAATCTGAATTAATTGCAATTGACAGAGAGTAGTAGAGAGAAAAACAAGATTTCCACAATGGAATACTGTAACTTTTTATCTCAGATATCTCCTTTTCATTTCAGAGACTATATAGTCCTCAAAGTCATTTGATAAAGCTGGATTTCTTGTGGAGTTGGTTGAAAAGCATTTCCTAAACCCCTCCCTCCAACTAAATTAAAAGACATCTCATGAGCAACATGAAGGTATGGAGTTTGAGAGGTCATGAATAACCATGTTAATGTTGGGCTGTCTGTTACTGATGTAAATTATTGCTCACCTTTGCGGAGTTTTAGTGAAATAGAACCTTCCAGAGAGGTCCTGACATCATGTCTAGAAGAAAAATTCTAGAGCAAAACCAATAATTTTGGTGCCCAGGCACTGAGCTTCTCTGAACCAATTGAGGCATGCCCTCTTCTATCTCCCACCATTATTTTTAACTTTTATGATTACCTGGTGACAGCTTCCTATTCAGTATAATTATTTGTTGTGTTTTCAGTATCAGTTGTCCCAGGGACTTGATGGTTGAACTGAATTTACCTGCTGAGCACAGCATTACTATGCAGAAATATTGAAAACATATATACTTATAAAGGTGTACAGCTTTCTCTTATTTTAGTCACTGCTTCTTGAAGAAACTAATGCAAACTTCTTTTGTAGTAAGGAAATTTTAGAGGTTCAGGATCTGTCTGCATCATTTCTGCACAATGCTATCAAGTCTTATACTAATAGTAATATGGTGGGTTCACTAACCTGGTAAGAGTACACTTGAGAGTATCACTTGGACTGGACATCAGACACATAATCAGCAATGAAAAAATTCAATAGAAATAAAATAGTTTCATGGGAATAAAGTAGGACTGGTGTAGAGCTGCAGTAGGAAAACCTGGAGAACTACCAAAATGCTAAAGAGGCCCCATAAATTTTGACTTGACATGAAGGCTACACCACCAGGTTAAATACAATTTAAGTAGCATGAGAAGAAGTAATGTTACTGGTGATTCATGTGGGGAAAGGGAAAGAAAGCTTCTAGAGGGGGACTGAGAAAGAACAGAACCAAATTGCCTCAGACTCCTTCCCCCCGTCCTATGCACAATACAATATGGCAATCGACAATATACAAAGAGCACATAACATAAAGGCAAATACAAACTGATTAAAAAATAAATAAACTTATATATATTTTCCTAAAGCAAAACCATACACTAGAAAATAAAAATGCCACAGCAACAAGGTCAGAAAAGGAAAAACAGAACAAGTAATTCACTTTATCAGCAAAAGAAAGATCAAAACCTATGAGAACTGAAAAAAATTATGAAAATCAAAAACATTATTTCCTTTAAAAAAAGGTAACCAAAAATACATAAAAATATTTAGAAAGCATACCACATTGATTTCATAACAGTCAACTTACATCAACAAATTGCCCGCATGTTTTTTGGCATGAAAGGAAAAATTTACAAAAGAAAGTTGTGTAAGAATGCTCTTGGACAAGTAGCATTGCCACATTCTTGTAACTTGCTTTTTTTTGCTGTTGTTTCTTAAAAACTTTTTTAGCAAAATGTTTATTATTTCTTTTTAAATATATTTGTTTTACAACAAAGGGCGATACAGGGAGGCAACAACACATACATCCACACCACATAACATGAAAAGAAAAAAATCTTGCACCTTAACAAATTTGAACTTTTTTCTTCTGCTGTTTTTGGTTGTATTTTTTTATCTTATGTAAAGTTGTTAGCATATTGCGGTTGAAAAATCCTGTACAATTTATTGAATTTACTTTTGCTTGTTTGCATATCTACATATAATATTTTTGAAAAGCAAAGTTTGTTGCTTTTTTGCTTTTTTGGTCAATTTGATATATATTTTTTTAAACATTTTCTTTTTTTCTATAATTTTTGTGTGTGTGTGTTTTAAGGAATGGATGACTGCACATAAAATTTTAACAATGCTAAAGAAAGGGGTGGTGAAGGGAAACTTATGGGAAGAAAAAATGCTTAGGGTGGATGGAGTGGGAGTGTAAAAATCTATGAGTGTACTACACAGGAGATGAAGAGGATGGGAGTGAATGTGTAAGTCAGTTGCCATGTCCATGTAAGGGCGGTACGGAGTGATCTAGCAGCATTAGAGCTTCTGGCTGTAAGGAAGGGATGGGCAATATACAAAAACAAATGAGCATATTCATGCCCATCAACAAAAAGAAAGAACAGAACTCTAACATTGACAATCTCACAAACCCTAAGCTGCAACTTCTTCAACATGCAAGTTACAAAAAAATTAATAATTATAATATTAATATTTACATTTTCATTAAATGTTCTCAAATTATAAAAACAGTTAGACTTTTCCCTACTAAAAATAGCAGTAAAAGTACACAAACTAATAATAATAATAATAGTAATAATAATAACCAGAGAGTAAAACAAAAAAAAAAAACAAGGAAACTAGTTTTATGCATTGGAATTAGAACAACTTCATCTGTAGCTACCCACAGCCTTCTTGTTCTAAGAATCATCTTTTCTGAAGTCCATCAAATTGACAGTGTATTCTCAGTAATTTGAGGCAATCATTTCTTGAGTACATCAAATGTACTGTTTCAAATGTAAATACCGTGTTTGCACACCCCTTCCCCACTGTCAAATTAGACTGCTTTCATATTCAGATTCCCTGGAGAATCTCAAAAATACAGCTGTAGGATTCTGCCAGTGAAGTAGTTCCTTATTTAAAGACAGAAATAGAGGGAAAAATTGCAGAAAACAATTCACAACTCTTTTGTTTTGTTTGTTTTTTTCATTATTAGATTGGAACAAACCAAATCTAAGATAGAAATTCAACCATTGAAAAGAAATACATCAAAATAGAACTATGTAGAGATATACTAAAAAAAAAAGCAAAAGATGAAATAGAGAGTTCTCTTTGTTCCCAGGAAGAAGGAGATAAGGACAATTGCTGGACTTTGAAATTTTATTTTTAAAGAAAAAATTATTCCACACACTTTCAAAGATGGACAAACCAGATGCACACATTGAAAGGAACAGACAAAGCAGTCTAGGGACACTTTCATAATTTGAATTTTTTTAAAAAAACAATTGGATTCTCTTTCCTTCCATCCCCCTCCCATTCAAATATGTTTTCAATTGTCGGCCAAAAACCCCACCACCCTTGAGTGTTGCTTTTTTTTTTAATACATCTTTTTTTTTATCACTTATTTTTAAAATAAACATGAAGAGGAAAAAAAAAGGGACGTGCAGTCTGGATGTACGTCATAAATAGACATAGAAAAAGATAGAAGAAATTGGCTGAGATCGACAAATGGGTTATATAATAGCTTAATTTTACTGTAGGATGTTAATAATAATGCATGCTTAAAGTAAGTTGCATTTAGGGAAAGTAGAAAAACAGAAGAGCAAGCAAGGATTTGGGGGGCGGGCAGGCAGAAGGGAAGGCACGGACAAGGGGTGTACCATCCATGCCTCTCCAGAAAGGGCAAAGCACATTCCAGCAGGATCTCTACATTTCTGGGGGAGGTCAGAAGGGGAAAAGGGTGAGGAGAAATTATAAGCTATGCTAGGATAGACTTTTCACCCTGACTATGACCTATTTGAATCCATTCAAAACACCAAACTCAATCCCTTTTTCTGACTCTAACTCTCCAAGGCACACCTGAAAATGCTGCCACTGCTAGCATTAAGACAGAGACTACTTCCTCCTATGCTACACAAGTATTAAAAGTTCAAGGAGCTATTACTAATTGGTTCTTTCCTGAAACAGTATTCCAGATACTCTATGTCCCAGAGGGGTCCTCAGCTTTCTCTGAATTCCTTAATGACACATAAGATGTCTGCGTTTTTCTTGCATAAAGACCATCCCTTAGATATCAGAGTCCTTCCAAGAAGGAACTCAGGACCCCAGGCAAACAAACTCTTTTGTTTGGTGTTTTAAAAGACAATAACATTACATATAAAGCTCTGGACCCTGCCTAAGAGAAATCTCTCCAGCAGGTGGGAAAATCTGGCTGTAAGTACTGCATACACCTTAGCTTTCCACCAGGAATGTCAGTAAGATCATTCCATGAGCCATCATAAGGTCATGCTAGCACCAATCAGTTGAAGTGGGAGCTATCTTGAGATTTAATTTCTGGGAATAATGGGGATTTCCTCCCTGTGGATGTGGCCAGGAGTACTTCAGTGCAGGTATGATAACAAACAGGTAGGATGTTCTGGTACTTATTAACATGAGGAGCAACAGCACCTCTAAAGCCACTGACAGATCAGTGCTAGTTCTGGGGAATATTAAATAAGTGTAAACCCCACAAAAATTAAATAGCCTGGGTTGGTTTTAGATGTATTACTGAAAAGTATCCAGCTCTGAGAGGAGCTATATAAGAGCTCTACTTCAGAAGTGATGAGGTTGCACTGACTAACAGCACAGTGCAGCTGTAGCTGGAATGTACCATGCCTATGCTGGGAGGCTACACTGGACCTATCTCCTACATCCCTTTGGTAAACATGTTAGGAAGGGAAGAGGTCAAACCACAGAAGAGGAAACCTGGTCAAGGTAATCCCAGGGACAAAACATGCAGGTTGCAGGAAGCAAAACGTTGGTGTACATAGGAAAATTTGGGGATTCATTTGTGGATCAGAAAAAATTGGTTAGGAATATGAAAAAAATTTACAGAAGTGAGGCCTTTTCAGACCTCAGTGGAGATTTTTGTTTGGCAAGGTTACAGGCTAGTGTCCCTGGACATCACTCCCCACCAGGATTCCAAGCCTCTGGTTTAATTGTACTTAGAGAGTTTCACAAAGAGGCACTTAAGCTTTGAATTTTATTTGTCATGACTTGCAGCTGGATTTTCAGAGCAGTGAAATATCCCCCTTCAGCACATTAGAACTGAGTGCCTTCTCTTTGATGCAAAACAGACTGTAAGGCATGAGTCTGGTTGCCAACTGTGCAGTCTATGTCAGGCCTCTCCAGAAAATACTTATGCCCTATTTGATGATAAACTTCTAACTCATTGCGTGAGGGTCTGGAAAAGCCTTTTACTGCCTGCAAGATCAAAAGTGAGAACCACAACTGGAGCCAGAGACACTTCAAGAGATGACAAGATTTTGTAAAGGAAATCTTGATGTTAGCCTTAGAAGAGGATTTGAAGAGTGCTAAGCATTTTTTTATTTGGTCAATACAGAGGTGCTTGAATAGAAGTAGAGTTCTTCGGAAAATTTGGGTCCAGCAATTTCTGTTGAGGCTGGTAAAACCTTCTTCAGTATTTAAAAAAATTTTGGCAGTTAATAATAAAAATTAGATGTCCTAATTTGAAAATTGGATTCTAAATGCTTCCACATGAAATTACAAGATGCTATTTTATTAATGAACACTTAGCAAATTATTCCTCAGAAAAACAAAGACTAAAAAGCATAACTAGTGCAGCTTTTTTTTTTTTTTTTAATTTTCAAAAACTTAAAGTAGATCAAACAACTGGGAGTATAAACCATCTGTATTATCAAAGCTTACAAGTTTCTTGCTTGAAGGATTGAGCTGATAGCCAGTATTTTGAAATGAAAAAATTCATATATCAACAGGGAAGCAATTATACAAAATTTTTTTGTTTTCAAGTTGCATTTTAAAGGCAAGTAAGAAAAGTAAGATAATGCACATTTCTCTATATGTGCGTGCGTGCGTGCGTGTGTGTACGTATTAAAAAGCAATATGAAAAATGGATGGTAAATTAGGATCTAGGGCTGCACTGCAGTACCCAGATTCATGCTAACCTCTGGAACTTCCATGTCTTTTACCACTCTAATCACAGAACCACAGAATAGGCAGAGTTGAAAGATTACCAAAGTCCAAATTGTGGCCCTGCACAGCACCCCAAGATGAGTCCCACCATACACCTGGGAGTATTGCATAAACACTTGAACTCTGTCAAGCTTAGTGCTGTGACCACTTCCCTGGGGAGCCTGTTCCAGTGCCCAACCACCCTCTGGGTAAAGAAACTTCTTCTAATATCCAACCAAAACCTCCCCGTACACAACTTCATGTCCCTGCTCTCCATTAAAGCTGACAGCTTCTCTCTTCCCTGAGACACTGAATCCCAAATTATTTGAGTTCTGTCCGCTGCAACAAAACTCTGGTTCTTCCTGCTTGTACTAGCTCCCAAAAGAGCCTGTTCATTCTTGCATGCTTTTAACTTTTCATAGTGTTTGTCAACCATCCAGCCAAACAATGCTCAGTGTACCACAAGTAACAAATAACTTATAGATTAATAGGATTAAATACTAAGTTTCAAAGCAAAACCTCTTCCTACACCCGACTTAGAATAAAAATCTGTTCCTGTGATTCCCATCAGCTATCTGCACTAATTTAATCTGCAAGACAACTGTATTGAATTAGCTGGTCCACTACAAAACACAGAGATAGGAAGAGCATAAAAATATAAATTAGTTATATCACTTCTCTTGCACCAGCTGTTTGTACTGGTAAAAAGCTCTCTCATTCTAAGCCCATGGGCACATCTGAAGCTTAGAAATAAAAAAGCAATCCATAGTAAGAATATCTATGTGAAAATGACTGGCAAAGTCCTACATGCTGTTCTGTTTGGGTTTGTGTTAATTAGTGGGGCTTCTTTATAGCAATGAGCAAAAAAACTATCATCAGAAATGAAAGCACATTTATAGCTCTGAGAGCTAAGGAAATCATAGGGCTAAACTGCCACAGCAGTAAAGAATTTTTCAGGTGTTTGCCATAAGCTTATTATCTTTTCACAGTCCTTCAAATCAAAGAGTATTTGATGCTTCCAGTGCTAAGCAGCCCAGCCAGTATCACTGGCCTGAAAGCATTCTGCCCATGCATCTCTAAACTGTCTCTTTCTCCAGGGAGCAAGATCTGCTGTGATGCTTTTTGAAAGACTGAAGATTGATATTTGTAGTCAGCCCAGCTATGGCTTATTTTTTTTTAATGTAAAGCCAAACTTATTTAATCCTAGAGGTCAGTTAAATGGAAAGAAATGTTTCTGAAGGGATTTCGCAACCAAAACCCAGATTCTCATACTGACAAACTCAGCAGCAGAGTGATGTCCAAAAATTTGAGTGGGAGCAGGAATAGTTTACTGTCTTTGGTCTACACATACATAGCAAAAGTTTTCTCCATATTTATGGCATACTAAAATGTACATAATTTTCTGCTAATCCACAAATATAGAGCAGCAAGGCTATATTAGTGTCTCCTTCTTTCTTCAGTATACAGCTATGAAGCAGACAGGCAAAAATACATGTCATCAGGTTGTCCAAATGCCAGTAAATACTTCATGACTTCTGCATATCCTCTCAGTAGTAGCATCCTAAGAAGTCATATGCTGTTGGACAGGTTGGATCAATGGGCTGAGATAAAACTGTATAAGGTTCAATGAGGGCAGGTGCTGGGCTCTGCGCTTGGGTCACAACAACCCCATGCAGTGCTAAAGGACAGAAGGTGGCTGGAAAGCTGCCCAGCAGAAAAGGGCCTGGGTGTGCTGGTCAACAGCTGCTGAACACGAGCCAGCATGTGCCCAGGTGGGCAAGCAGGCAAATGGCACCCTGGGCTGTGTCAGAAATAGCATGGCCAGCAGGACCAGGGCAGTGGCTGTCTCCCTGTGCTGGTAAGGCCACACCTTAAGTGCTGTGCTCGATTTTGGGCTCCTCACTGCAAGAAAGACACTGAGGTGCTGGGACATGTCCTGAGAATGGCAACAAAGCTGCTGAAGGGTCTGGAAAGTCCTACAGGGAGTGGCTGAGGCAGCTGAGATTGTTAAAACTGGAGAAAAGGAGGTTAAGGTGACAGGTTAATTGCTTTCTACAACTACCTGAAAGGAGTTTGTGTACTTCAGAAGTAGGCAGAACCCTTTTTCAGTGCAATATTTTTAATCACTTGCAAACTAGGCTACATTTGCCATTTCTGTTGAAAGTTCCTACAAAGTAATCAAATTAATCCCTAAAACAGCATAAGCACATTACATTTTCAAAGTCTGCAGCTAATCCAACTGCAAGTAACTCAGTGGATGGAACTTCCTCCCTTGCTTTGTGAGAGAAGAACCCAAAGCATAGCAGAATCAGTGGTAAAAGGTTTCTCTTGCAATGAACTTAAACTTATTTCCTGAAGGAAAAGTAGTGATTCTAGTTCTGTTCTCAATAAACCCTCTTCTTTTAATATTTCATACTCCTGTTACAGACAAAAATCAGTGCTGGGAAGAACCTGTGTTTGCAACTTGCGTCCAGATATAGATATTGTGCTTTTTATCTTGGAGTTGTAAACAAAATAAAACAAAGTAAAACCACACAAAGAAAAGTGTCCACTTCTTCAATGGCTAAATAATCCAGGAACATCCTAGGCATTACATATGTCTCTAGAAGACATTACAGATCCAAAGCATTCCACTTTAGAAGTCTCCACTGATGCAGCTACACCTTATTCTCAAGGATACATGGATATCAGTACAACCTTTAACACTGTACACACAGTACCAAGGAAAGTGTTGGACAAGCTCTAGAAAAGAGCAGGTGTTAACATGTAAGCTGGACTATACAAATATGGTGACCAACTAACAACAGTACACAATTTCCTTGGTAATTATATCAAGCTAAATAGTGCAATTACCGAGAAGAAATAATCAACTGTGTCTTTTCAGCATTGTGAACATCAGTTCTTTGTAAAATGTAGAGTGAAGAGCATCTACAGTGTGATGGTTGGGAAGAAGCTTATTCCAGTAGGCTTTGAACAAGATTAATTTACCTGTGCCTTCACACCTAAATTTATTTATTTTATTAATCACAGGACATGATAGGGATTCTTATAGGGCATGCTTTATTCTACTAAGTTTGAGCAATTTTAAGTTCCCTCCCAGAGTAATTGGGATGTAAGAGTTAAGAATTAAAATTACCTATTCAAGCACATGTTAAAAAACTGCACTAAATCAGGGATTAATAAACTCATCTTCCAAATGATGGAAGTAGTACAGCCCTGCTGATAATGTCATTTTCCTCATGTTGCATGAAGCCTTTGGAAGTTCAGAACTGAGTCCTAGGACTATGGGACTTCAGTCTCCTCTTCAGACAAAAACAAGGCAAAATAGTCCTCAGAATGGATACAAGGACTGCCCCACAGCTATCCTAAAAGGCGAGGGCAAGTTCTCCTTCAGTAAAATGAGCTGATGTTGCATACACTAAGGCTTTAATCCCCAGTAACCTGTAAAGGAAAAAACGCTACATAAGAGACTGATACTGAGGAGAAGTTCACTACCAAGTAGACTGCTGACAGGTTCTACAAAATTGCCACTGGGAAGTGATAGAAAACCCTAGGTAAAAACCCTGATAATCTGTAAACACAAATAAATAGAACCCCAAGTCTTCCTCCAGAAAGGAAAAACGGGAGTGCCAAGCTTTTGGGCAGTATGTTAGGTGCTGTTCTCTCACACCACTTCAGACAATGTGAGATGCTCTTTCCTTTTGATTTTAATAATGTTTAAAAGCACTAGAATCCCCTTGAGATCTCAAGCAGAGGTGTTTAGAGATGGAATGGCAAATGCCTGTTAATCCATACTTTGACGTCAATTCTCCTACTAGGCAGCACTTGTAACTGCATCAGAGACACAATAGAGCTAACTAACATATGAGCTATCTAGCTCTGAAGCACTGCAGGGGGAGTCTTTTGTATAGGAGCTTTCAACATGTGAGCTAGTTCTGTCTATCATTTAGAAAAGACAAGAGGCGATGGTGCTGTGACTCAGGCATTTGGGAATGGATCTTTGGCAGGACTTCTTGTTTGTTTATTTTTGCAGGGAAGTTTAATACTAGACATCAAGTGCGGAAGCATAAAGAGAGGGTGCTGTTTTTGCAAATTTTCTTTTGAAAGTTCAGGATTACAGCAATGGAAGGCTGCTGCAGGCAAGTTTGAATCCTCTTTTTCAACATCATGAATGACTGGAATAAATTCTACTGTGATTCAGAAGCCAATGCTTTAAGCTGTTTATCAGAGGTTGCATTACAGCAAGAAAGTGGCTGGGAAGGGTATTTGCTCTGTTTTCATAAAAGATTGGATTAGAAGAGAAACAGATCTCATTCCAAAAGTTAACTTACTTTAGTACTGATGATATTAGTATCTGGGGTCCCCAACATAAGAAGGGCATGTGAGAGCAAGTCCAGAGGATGGTCATGGAGCTGAGGGATGGAGCTTATTTCCTGTGAAGACAGGCTGAAAGAGCTGGGGCTGTTCAGCCTGAAGAAGAGAAGGCTCCAGGGGAACCCTACAGCACCTTTTTCCAGTACCCAAAGGAGGCCGACAAGAAAGCTGGAGAGGGACTTTTTATAAAGGTATGTAGTGATAGGACAACAGCTTCAAAATAAAACAAGGTATATTTAAATTAGATATTAGGAAGAAATGAATTATTTTGATGGTGGTAAGACACTGGAACAGGCTTCTCAAAGAAGCCCCATCCCTGGAAATGTTCAAGAAGACCAAGTTGGAGCAACCTGGTTTAGTGGAAGGTGTGCCTGCCCATGGTGAAGAGGTTGGAACTACATATTTGAGGTCCCTCCTCACCCAAACAATTCTACGATTCTATACTATGATAATTGCATCTATTTCAGAATCACAAGTAAAGCCAACATGTCCACAAATAAAGACTGACACCAGAATTCTTCAGGTCCATACAGACTTTTTAAACAAAAATTCAGAATGACTGCTTTTTGCTATTGATCAATTCTGCTTACCTCATTTGTAAGCTGGGAGGCCTTGACATTCTTTCTCCCTAATCTTCACACCATGATGAGATAATGTATATCCCACCATCTCAGAAGTTTGTTTTCTTTGTTAGAGAAGTTGAAGCACTACCTTTCAAAATGGATGGAGAAGGGGGATGGGGGGTATCTGCGAGTAGGGTGTGTATTTTTTTTTTTAAACCAACAGTTAATATTCTTAGACCAGGGCAAGTCAGATTGTTGTGGATTCACTATTTAAAGGGATATATAGTCATATATTTGAATATGTTTTCCATATTATTCATTACTGTATTACCTGAAGTATTTACATTCAAATTTCAGGGTCATTGTTAGACAATCAACTGAGAAATGACTGCATGGATATTAACCATCATGTCTGAGCTTCATGGTTTAGTAATTCTCAGGAGCATAAAAATCATGAATACCTGTGAAATGAAAGTTAACTGCAGATCAAGTCTAATAGGATGGAAAGTTAATTAAAAGAGGCTAAAAAAATCTTATCATACTAGGCTTTCCTCCACTATGAAGTAAGACATTGTATGGTTAGATTTTAATAGGAAAGTCTATTACTTTCTCATAGACTCTAATTTCCTTTATCTGTATGAGCCACAAAATTTTCTCATGCAGAAATATTTTTCTGATGAATTCATTATTTCTATTCATATTCTTAGTCTAATTGATGGTCTTAAGCACAATCAAAAAAGAGATACAGCTGGAAACATTATGTTAATAGAACAAACACATTATTTAAGCAATTCTGCTATTGGCAAACTTGCAGTTTTGAACTTTGTGAATGAAACAAAAAGGTGTTCAAATTTTAACTTATTGCCCTGTGATTTACTGCCTTATTAGGGTATTTATGAACAGCACTGTTTTGAAGTTAGAAGAAATGTTTCAACTTCAAAAGGCTCATTACAGACACTTGAGCCTGTCTCTCTTAAATGAGAACAGACACATGGACCAACATTTTACTGAAGAAGAACTGGCAGATTTGCCTGTTTATTTCCAGTGCCTAAACAATTCTTGCTAGTCTTTCATGGTAAATTTCAGTGTTTAATGTAAAGTGGCTTCTTTTCCCAACCTTCCAAGGCACTGAATTATTCATCAAAATGGAAGCATGCCAGAAGCCAAATTATAAGTTGCTATTGCTGTCTTGTAGCTCCATCACAATTCCTTATTATTCCTTATTTCATTGTCTGGTAATTTAGTAGTGGTAACCTCAGTTGAAAAATACTGAGAAAGGGAAGCAAGTGGCAATTCAAACATACAACTACAAAGAGCAGAATTCAGCACAGGAGCAATAAGCTTTGAGATAAGATGACAGCTCTGTCTTCACAGGTAGGGATGCATAACATGGAGTTAACTGAAAAAAACATTTCACTTCTGCTCTTTCCTCATCTTAACCTTTCTCTTAAAAAAATACATTCCACTTCAAAACTCAGCCATGGTGGTTCCTGCTTATTATGTCTCATTGGATGATTTTCCAACCTGATAAATATCTACTTCCAACTCTAAAGATATTCTTCATTCCAACTTGCTGCCAACCCAAGTTAGGGACCTGAGAGATGAGTTCAGGTCTCCTATCATTACCACTCAACAGGAGAGTCTGTAGGTTAAGGTATGCACTTGGCAATCTTGTAGCGACCCCATTGCCTTCAGTGATCATACAGAAATATGACTGACTGAACTTTAAAATTAAACATGGATAAATGACTCTGCAGGGAAAGTGAGGGACAGATTGGAACCCACTCCCTAACCCCAGCACTGCATGGAATTTACAGGGACTATCAGGATATAAAAACTTAAAAGTCAGCAGACTGGTCTCTGAAACACAGGTCAGTGAAGAGGAGGAAACGCTTTCTGTTTGCTCATCTACAGCGTTCAGGTATAGCTATGGGTGAAATTATTCCTTTGGCTTAAACAGATATGGCTTTTCATAATGAAAAAAACAATTTTATTTAGAAACATTTCCTGTCCTTTATTAATGCAATTCTTCTCTTAAACTCAGCAGTAGTTTATACTCTTCCACCTCTCAACTGTTGCATGCGCTACAAATAATTTTCTCCCTGCATTGCTCCATGTTTTGCTCAACTAAAGCTTGTTAGTGAGACACCTCAGGAAGTATCCTTTAAATGTGTCTGATTTTGTATTTATGAAAAGCAGACAGTAGCATTCATCACTCTTACTAAAGGTCTGAAATGCTTCTTTTTAATACCTGCAGAATACGTTTCAAATCTGAGATAAACAATGCCACTGAAGTAGTAACAGTGCATTTCTGGTCAAACACCTTACCTGGCATATAGGGCTGGGTGCTCTGTTAGATAAGATCAAGAAGATCCATAACACTATCAAGTGCAGAAATAAAAATGGAAGTAGCAATGGCTTACTTTAAAGACAGAAAAACGCAAAAGGAAGGTTTATCCCTGCTCCTTTCCAGAATATTAATGTGCAGAATACAGATGCACCAGCTGGACTCAAAAAAGTGAGTGAAAGTCAGAAGCTGCCTGATCTCAGAAAAGCAACAGGCATTCCTTATGTATTCAAACAGTGTAGAATAAAGTAGAGCATTGTAATGAAATACAGTAAAAAATGTAGATGATACGCACCTTATGAAAACAAGCTGTTGTATTTGACAGCTGAGCTTTGAAATGCTCCAGCTAAAGTCTCTCCTCTCTGTTAAATCATCTGGACTTTTTTTTCCAGTCCATGATTTAAGGTCTAGCTAACTCTATATAGTGATTTTTTCCACATATAACTGTACAAAAGCCTTAATACTATAAACTGCTAAATACTTTCTACTTTCATTAATCCCAAGTCACTCGACATCTCATCAGGCTGCCAGTTTTTCCAGCCATGTGGTTAATGTAATTAGCAAATATGCAGGCATATGCATATATACAGGAATCTACACTTTTTTTTTCATTTTTTTTTACTATGAAAGCATTTAATTTGCATCCAAATTCCAAACTGCTTTAGACATCCAACTGCTGACTCTTTCCTTTCCTAAAACAAAAATCAATATCCTGTTCACAAATGCTGGGGAAAAATGCTTTGGAAGAGAGTTATAAAACAAGTGAGGAATGCAGCAGAAAAGTTATGCTTTTGGTAATTTAAGCCTATTACCAAATGTAGTCTCCCAGGAATTCCTCGTACATGCAGTTGGGGTTTTGTTTCTGTATATGCTATGAAATACCTAATCT
Source organism: Calcarius lapponicus (assembly GCA_039654755.1). Taxonomy (NCBI): domain Eukaryota; kingdom Metazoa; phylum Chordata; class Aves; order Passeriformes; family Fringillidae; genus Calcarius; species Calcarius lapponicus. The sequence continues at coordinate 42,713,248 of CM077468.1, read as the reverse complement.
ACTCTTTCTGATCTAATGTTCAGTTCTGGCAAACAATCCTACTTCTGAAACTTAAGAGCATGATTTTCTACTCACCTGCAGCAGTTTTACACGGATAATGCTTATAAGCATTATTGCCAACTTACATTAGCAGTAAATGAGGTACAGCACGTGTATAGTTTCTTACAGTGGAATCAGAGAAACCTAAAACATGACGTGCAGTCTATCTCCTGGGGACAGGATATTACCAGCACTCTCTTTTCACATCTAAGATATTTGCTAGAACTATCTGAAATCTGTAATAATATTATGTAACTGAACAACAATTACAGGTTTTCATATATATTTACTGTATGTAACCCATATATATTTTTTTCTTTTTCTTTGCTTTCTATTTCCAGCACCTTTCTCAGTGCTCCTCTCAGAGACATAAAGCTCAAATTTATTGGGTTTTATAAAAGGAAACTGCATTTGCCATCCCTTAATCCTTTCTCACAAAGAATCTCCTTCCTCTGCACCAGTTCCCTATGCTTATTAAGCTCCCCAGCTACATTCAGAACCCTGGTGCTGTATAAGCAGAGGCGTCACTGTAATGGAGCAGAGAGATAACAGTGCCTCTCTACTCAGCTTTGTCAGCACTACCCCTGAAGTTATGTGTACAGTTCTGTGCATTTCATTACCAGAACAGAACAGCACAAGACAATGCAAAAGAGAAAACCGATAAAGAACTGCTGTTCAACAAGGAACAACAATCATTGCTCTAAGTTGATGTCTAAAATCTTTGCCTTCACTGTAGATAGCTTCATCATCTTGGTTTGTACTCGCTGAAGTCTCCCTTGAATTAGAAAATTGATGTAATATCACACACAGAATAAAAGCTGTATTGCTCTAACATGGCTGGATCCCCAGAAAAATGACCTCCTGGTGTGTGTATCTGTCTGAAGATTTGAGAACTCTGAAGGATCAAAATACAACCTTTGTTTAAAAGTAGAGGAGAGATTAACTAAGGTTGGAAACTGAAAGAAGAAATAAAAGACTCCAAGGTCTTATTTCAAGTTCTGTTATTCAGCTAAACCTTAAGGGCTTGGTCTACAAAAGGACTGACTATACCTTGTCAGTGTATAAATCTAGCATTTAGATCCTAGAAGCAAATGCTCAACTGTTCTAATATCCATAAAGCTCCCCTTAGCTGCTAGAAAAATCATGGCAATATAGCTATAAAATGTTGGGGCTATTGGACACTCACATTTGCAGTCAAGGATATATCTCAAGGATATAACTATTAAAATTCATTTAAAATAAGCATCTTGAATGTGCAGCTGGCTTCTGAGATTAAATGCCAATAAAATACAATAAACAATATTGCTTGTATAGGGATTTTAAGGCAAAATCCATAGGTATCAATAGCAATTGATATTCTGAAGATCATCAAAAATCTGGGCCTTCACAAGATGTCTGCTACTACAGTAGTCCAAATGGCTTTGACCTGACTTGCTGTTTAGACTCCTAATTAATGAGCTTTAATGAAATGTAAGCAAATTTGGTTGTGAAAAAGAAACAAAACTGTTCCAGTTCCTCAGGATACTTTAAACATTTCATGTGAATATAGTGTTCTTACATGAGGCATGCCAAGCTTGGCAGGTCTTAAGAGTTTCTTAAACTATCTGAATTGGCAGCTTGTGTTTGGACACTTGCCACCTACGAGACAGGCCAACAGAAAACTTGCATCTTGTCATCAGGAAGAAAAGGTCATCTGAGAGGCAAAAGAAAAAAAGTCACCAGGAGAATAAAAAAATCTACTGGATCAATAGTAAATGATGTATAGATGATTGGGATTAATTTTTCCTATGCTATCACATCTTTGTGCTTGCTGTAGACAGCAGTAACAGAACTGCTCAGCAGAGAACTGTGTAAATCCTTTCCAGAGGACGCAAGATACGGGGAAAACTGCTGTACCAGGATTCCCTGCTCTTCTTGCATGGAGGAAGAATTACTAACAGAGTGAGTTAGACACACAAATGACTGCTTTCATCTTTCAACAATCCCGTTATTAGAATAGAGGTGCTGCAGGCACAACATCTGCAGTTTGTTTTGCCATCTGTTTCTAAAAATATCATCTCAGTGAAAGAGACTTGATGTCTCTCAAAATCATTTTTGTTTGCTTTTTCTTTCCAAGGGAAAAGTGATGGATTTGGAAAACAGCATATGTGGGAAAGATCACTCAGCTTCAGGGGTGGACTTTACCATTGCTATTCAAAATACAATGAAAAGCTGTGAACAAAACAACTGAAAACTTTGAAATATACTGGCTCAACTCCTTTGATAAATGTAATCAAAGAGCTTAGTCTTCTAACATAACTCCTACAGAGCTACTGACAGATGTTTCCTATGCAGGAAAGTACGGTTTAATGTTCTGGGGAACCTAATGGGGGAGAAAAGAAATTGAAAAACTGAAAAGAACTACAAGAAGCCCCACAGTTATTTACAGGTAAAGTTTAGTAGTCATATTTTTAGAAATCAAAAAAGGAGACAAATAAAGTGGGGAGACAAAAGAAGTTCCTGTAAAATATCTCAAAACTTAAATTTACTTTGTTTCATAAGTAGAGATTTTGTTAGAATGAAACTTTCACTTTTTTTAAAGGACCAATTTCAAAATGCAAAAAAATAATAAAACTCAGCATTTTGGCAGTCAAGGAACCTTTTCTTGTTTTGGATATGAGACAGACAGCTCAGAAGAGACTAGATGGAGTCCCTACGGTATTTTGACAGCACCAAATCTTCATTTTTTACTAAAAAAAACTAAGGCGTGAATATATTCTACTAATTTTCAGTCTCTGAATTCCTTTGGGGCTTATTTGGCATGCTTAATAAGCATGTGAAGTAAAGGGTGTGAGAGACTGAAATGTTAAAGACCCAAACAACTGGCCATTTGCAAAAGCAGCAGGTGCTTTGCTGAGGCCAGGTTTGCACCCCCACACCAAATGGGCAGAGCAGATTTTTGGGTGCATGGGGGCAAAACCTCTGATCTGTGTAAGTGCCAAGGAGAAGCCTTCCACCAGTGGACTGCATATGATCCACAATGTTCCAGGGAATGCCACCCATCACCCATGGGAATAAGGGCAGATCGGGTAGTATGGCCAGTTTACTGAACAAAAGAGCACTTTATTTCAGATACATACATACTCCCACTTCCCTGACTTTCTCTCCAGCTGTCAAACCTTTTTAATCCTCTCCACAGGTCTCTGAGAGTCCCCAGAAGCCTGGCAGGGGTAAATGATTCAGAACCTCACCAAAGACACCTCCCTGCTGTGAGTTCAGAGGTGTGACAGGGATCCTCTGGTTCTGACTGTTCCTGGATCTCAAACCTGAGTCACACATGCTCTCACTCACAAAACACCTCCTCCTAAATGATGGGATGTACTAGCAGCTTTCTGAGGTATACAAAAGCCAAAGACCTGAACTAACAGAACATAACAGGCGTGTGAGAAAGAGGATAAGGCAAGATTCAATCTATTTGTTCCACATTTGCTTATAAAGCTCCTAAACAAGTTTGTTCTACTATTTCAGTTCCACAAAGTGCTTCTTTTAGCCAGAACATAAACATGGCATTAACAAATGTATAAATATACACACATGTACAGAGAGAGAGTCAGCATGTGTGCACGTTTTGCAGTATATTTATCATCCCTGTCTTAGCACTGAAAAAAATTAACATACAGGAGGGACCATGGATTCTAGAGGAAATACCGATCTCCAGGCACTCCACAGTAGACTTGTTACTGAATGGAGAGAGGTCAGAAGAAGAGAATAAAATTTTATTTTGATGCATTAGAAAATACCCATAACTATTTACAGGACTACTTTTGCTCTTTTCTTTGGTCAAATACAAAATTTATGAACTCCCCAAGATTTCAGCAGTGAAATCAGTAGTTGCTAAAACTAGTATCTCAAATCAGTCATACTGGTTTCAGTATTAGGGAAAAATCATGAACTATGGACATATATTTTAAAAAAAGCTCAAAATTGCTAAAATTGCCTTGCATTTCTGTTGTCCCTCAAAGACAGAAAAATCTTTCCCCCTTTTTGAATAACTCTGACATTTATTGTTCTGACACTGAGGTGGAGTGAAACCAGTGGAGATAAAATTTGGGGCATTTTCTTGTTGATCTAAATGAACTAATGTTGAGATTTTGTAACTTTGTTTGTAAAATAGTTGTAGTTGCTATTGACTGTAAAAAGAGGAGCTTATGATCCTTATAACACCACCCCCTGGAACCAAAGAACTTTAGTTTTTATGAGACTCAGCAGAAGCAGAAAAAGAAGGTCCTTGGTGGTGGGTCTTTTGCAAGGTTTTAATAATGTATTTGTTAGTGCAAAGATCAAATGGGTTCTCAAATTAGTAAACATCTGAGATTTCAAATCAAGCCAGGCTGATTTTTTTTTGCTTTGGTTTTTTTGCTTCCATATCTAATTTCCAAACTGGTATGGGCTTTGTCTTCTGTGCCTCACAGAGCATCTAAGCTAAGTAGTATTAAAGAAATACTACACTTGATGTCCTCTAGGAACAGGGATCCCTCTTAAACTTGGGAGAAAGCACTGATTTCTAGAACTTGTAAATAAAAAATTGGAACTGAAAGAGAGAGGCAGAATGAAGACAAAGTAATAACCCCTTTAATGTACTTATGAACTTTGGTATCTCATGATCTACTTGAGAGGAAAATAGAACAAGTTTTCCTGCTCTACTGAGGCATTATTCTAGGTGTTATAGTCCATGTGAACATCAGTAACTTGGAACTTCTAGTACATAAGGCATCCTTGGGTCTAGCCACGATGCCCAGAAGAAATTTATAAGAAAAACCTTTAGAAGCAAAAGCCCATCTGTGTCCCTAGTATCTGTAAACACTCAACACAATTTCTCTCTAACAGACATTATTATATTTCAGAAATCAGATACTTTCTTCTTGTTTAAAGGTAACTAATCAGTTGCTATAGACATTTAAGGTTCTAATAAACAAACATTTGCTTTTGATGCAAAATCTGTTTCTGAGTCATGTGCTAGCTCTTCTCTTCCACTGAATGTGTCGTTGGCTATTTTTATTTTCTTTACCATATATTTTATGAAGCTGAAAATCAAAGCTAACAGGGACAAAAAGCAAGTCACAGCAGGTTGAAAATATCATATCTTAGTATTTTAGACATGTGTCAGCTTGATAACATAGGCACAGCACTAGAGGGATTGCCAGAATGTGACAGTGCACATGGCTTTGAATTTAGAGAACACGCTTTAAAAAAAGACTGGAAGGCAGCAAGGGCAAGGTAGCCAGACTGTGGGGCTGATTCTCATCTTTCCTGATTTTAAATGCAAAAACCAGGGAAACTTACACCAGCTAAGTCAGGCCGGAGAAACTGTTTCGTTTTCAAAGTAAAATTCTACGAGTGTGCAAGTCCAAGCAATGGAAGTGCTGATATTTAAGATCTCTATATTGCTGTCCACACATGACATTAATTTATGTAGCCTGAGCATGGTTTATTCCAATGCATGTGTTCATTCTAGAGGGAAAAATGATATTTAATGAAAATAATGTCACACCAATGATCCCTGAGATTAAAATACTTGACTTTTGTATCCCTCACTTTATTCTCTCTGCATTAGCAGATTAGGAATTGTACATACTTGATAAAAATATGTGATAATATTACTTTTCACAGCAAGTGAAGATAGCATATCGTACTAAAACCTTAACAATAAAGCAGTTTATTTGCACATTTCTGGTGGGTAGCAGTACAGAACCATTTTGGGGTGTTGAACAGCAATTTGCACCTGAATATCAAAGTCCATTAAAATAGTAATTAAATCTCCTTTACATTCATTTTTGCCTCATTTAGATAGAAGTATTTCATTTACCCTGCCTTACAGGTAGGCAAATGAACAATACACACACACAGTCACAGAAGAAATCAACAGTAGAACTGGGAGTGCCACACCATAGCTCAGGCTTTTTATTCTTGGCTTAAACAACTGAAATCTCAGCTCTTGCCCTTGCTCAGTGACAAATGTCACAAAAAGCTGAAGCCAGCAGCCTGACCTGAGACAGAAAACAAAAATAAGAACTATTTCTAGTACCAGATACCCATCTATAACCTTACTGGGATTAAACAGTGTACAGTGGGATCTCTCACAGCATCTCCTGAGCTTGAGTGAGCCCCTTGCCCCTGCAGAAGGCTGGTCACAGGCATAGCAGAGGCTACATAAGGCAAACAGAAGTCACCATTCAGTAGGACACAGAAGCTTTATCACAGCCTGGAGGTTACTGTCCTGATGCCCGGACACTTGATTGTCACAGTACTCCAGTCTGAAGGTTACCCTGAACTTCATGATGCAGGGGGCTAAAACTCCAATTGTTCTGCTCCAATAACCTGCTGCTTGTTCTACAAAATTGGTTTCTTTTGCTGATTGCATCGTAACAGGACTGTCCTGGTCTCTCTGCCAGAGGGCAGTATTACACAAAACTACAAGCTTGTTGATTATAATATAATTTTATAAGCAGTTGCTTTACTTAAGCAATTACCAAGAAAAAGCTTTCGATTCAGTAGGAATTGCTGGTTATGAAAAAACACATGAGATCTAAAATCTAAACCTAGCCAGCTTTAAATATTTAAAGATTCATTTTCTGTTGTAATAATTACACTCAGTAATTTTTCTCGGATTACATAAGAATTAAGAAAACTAAACTGAACATAAATCATTGGTTCCCACTGGCATAAGAAAAGTGATCTTTTTATCTATCTGTAAGTACAGAAAACATACCTTGGGTAAGTTAAATGAACTAACTAAATAATTCCATGCTGGAAACCTGAACTTCTCTTCAGAACAAACTAATTCCTACAAAAAAGCTGGAATTTTAGCTAGGCTAAAGGTAAGTGTAAGTATGCTTTTTGTGATGATGCGAACATTATCTGCACAAAAACTGTCTGCCTTTTCCTCCACTAACTTGAGCTGATCCACTGATTCCAGCTGATGTATCCTAATGCACTGAAGCTTCCTGTGCCATTAATGTGGCTAGTACATTCACAAAGAACTGAATTAAGGTACCAGGAAATGAACCACTCAACAAGCCAAACTATATTTTTTCTAAACAGTATTTCTAGTCTAGGCAGATGCTTGAAAACTCAGCTTGTTTTCCTCTGCTTTACGCATTATTGCACATTTATGATGCGTATGGCAGAAGACACCCCAGATGCAATTCCAGAATTGTGTTCAAGTTATACAAGTAAACATCAGCAAGCCAGTTTTCACAACTATCAGTAAGAGGCAGAGACCACACACTGACAGACAGAAGACTGGCCCCACAGAGTGAAGACACACTACTCTTGGAAATCTTAGATACATCCTAGACTTTTGTCTGCTAACTACAAACAAACTACAAGCTGTGGATTTTAAAAATACATTCACAAAGGTATCCTTTCATCTGCACGTGCACAGTGATATTCCTTTTCCAAGACTGCCTTTTATAAAAAGTCCTAGGTACATCCCATTGTCTGGTGCCTAAAGCACAGATAGCAGGAATTCTTACTCTAACACATCAGCATGTAGGCACAAATCCCTTAAGAAGCTGTATAAGAAATCACTTTAGTATTATGTCAGCAAACCACTTCTAGGAGTGAAATGATAACAGAGTTTGAAAACTATTGAGAACAGAACAGCTGCAAACTTGGTCTTATGAAGCTCTGCAGACATCTTGAAACATCCATCCTGAAGCCTCGGGGAGACACTCAGAACATCACTCAAAGCTTGGTGCCTCTTTGTGGGCCTCCCTCGGGTAGGTGAGGAAGGGAAGAGGGGAAGGGAAGGGGATGAGGGATGACAGAGCGCCGAGGAGCTAAACACCAGCTTACAAACAGAGAACAGAATCACATAACAACACTGGACCAATGGACCCCAAGACACAGTGACAAGACAGATGGACACAAACAAGACGCAAAATCACTACTGAGAAATAAAAAAAAAAAGCAAAGAAACCCCATTAAAAAAAGTAGATCTATAACTTCGAGGCTGCAAGAAACAGCCAAGTGTACTGGCATAACTCTTCCAAAAAGAATAAATTATAATATAAATACAAAATAAAATCAAAACAATATCCCCCCCAAATCATACACTACAGACTTGCTCGGTTAGCCTGAATGCATAGCTCTGATGGAACATACGATGGTGTCATCACAGCCCATGCACCAGTTAATGAAGGCCATGGTTAGTTACATCAGCTAAACTACAGCATGCCAGAAAAATGATCTTGCACTGACCCAGAAATAAAGATACAACAGACACTCTGCATTGCAATAAAATTCTTTTTATGCCATCTGCAGTTTCTAGGGCTCTTTACATTTGGAAGAGTTTTTCCTGGGAATGTGCAGGGTAAAGGGGAGGGTTTTTTTCCTTCTGGGTGTTTTTTTTTTTCTCTGAACTCAATTGGGAAAAAAAAAGGAAAAGGGAAAAAACAGGACAGAGACTTTGCAGAAGTTTAAAAAAGTAGGAAAATAAAAATAAAGGAGGGGTAATACTCTTCATTCTTTTACACACAACTTTCTTGGGCTGTCCAAAAATGCAAATTTCTTGAGGATGGCAAGAAAAGATTTTGTTGCCTTTATTGGTTTGCAGATCTATATCTCATTCTTGAGATGATGAAACCATTATTTTGTTGGAAGAACTCCAAAAATATAAATTGAGAAGTACAGCGATGATTTTAAAAATTAAAAAATAGCAGTATGGCACGGTTACGAGCCAAAAAAAAATGAAAAGGAAAGAAATATAAAAGAAACTAAAATATCAATCACCAAAAATTCATGCGGCACAAGATGAGGTGAAACGACAGAAAATGTTCTTCAAATATATACAATGTATATATCTATCTATATATACACGGAGTAGGTGTGTATATATTGATCGATATACCTGTATAATTTTTTTTGTTCTCCCTGCCCCACCCTACCCCAAGGCTAATTGGTAGATGAAATTATCAATTAAAATCAAAGAAATAAATAAAAGGAAGAAGGAAAAAATCTAACAAAAAAAGAAATTAACGTGCTTTGTTCACCAAGAAATAACAATATCATGCATCTGTCCACACCAGCGGATGCCAGGGTTAGATGAAGGCATGAATTTCTGTGTAAACATGTGATTGGATGATAGGGACTACTGCTGATATCAGTCATTTATTACTTTAGCATATAGATATATATGCACAGTGTATATATAGTGCATATATAGATAAAATATTCTCATGGGTGGGGCCTTTGTACCTTACATAGATAGAAAGACCAAGATGCTGAAAACCAATCTCAGTATTCCTAATGTAAAAAAAAAAAAAAAAAACCAAACACAAAACTAAAAGGAAAACAAAACTTCCTGTAAGTCATCTACATGATTGTAAAACTTGCTTATTTGATTCTGTTTTGGCTGTAAGGTTGTAGCTAGGAAATTCCACCAAACAAGTGATGCTGTTACACCCTGGGAAGTGTTGTGGATGAACCCCTGGCCTTTGGGTCCATACAGTATTCAGCTGATGAGATGGGAAGTCTATTTCTCTGAGTACTCAGAGGCATGCACACAACTTTAAAGGCCACTTCTTACTCACAACATGAGAAATGGGGAAGCATTCCTCCTTGTCAGAGGGAAAGACTGTGGGTAACTGAGCACTGGATTGTGGGGACTGTTCCAGTTAGGAGAAGAGTGAAAATTCCCTGGGTGCTTCAGAAAGGTTGATGCAGTTATGAAGGACAACAGCCAAATCAATGCTTCTTTTGGTTTCCTCAGTGGAGTCTTCACTTTCAACATATTGGTTTTTGTACTGTGCCAGCTGTTTTGGAAGACAGATTATGCTTGTTTTCTGCAAATCAGTCTCTGACCCAGGCAGGCTGCAGGTGGATGGCTACAGTAAATGATAGATAAAGAGGGCATATCTGTTGGATATGTGCCTCCTGTGTATGAGTAAGTGTACAAAACTTCCAATGCAAAGAACTGTAGATTCTGGCATGTCTACTGCTGTGTCCAGTCCCTCATCAGAAAGGCTTACCAGTCTGATTAGACAATGACAGCCTTAACATATATGAAGCCTTTGGAGAAACACAGAGTAAATTTCCCTGGGGAAAGAAAATCATATTGGAAATTGATGGGCTGATAGGAAGGGAAAACTGGCAACTGCACCAGGGAAGAAACACAGGATGTGTCGAGCCTGGGAACAAGGATTAAGCCCTACAGGCCATTTCAAGAGGCTGTTTCCTGGGCTTCAGGCTAATTGGTGAGTTTTGAGTCTCACTGTTTTGAGTAGTCCAAGGAGCAGCTTGGGCTATGATCCCAACCAGCTGCCTGGCCACCAGCATCCAGCCTGCCTGTTGCCAGAGCTCCACTAATGGACATCCTTAACAGGAATGAGGGCAATGGTGTGAGGAGACAGCAACAGCTGTCAGGAAAGCATAATTATCATCCTCAAGGCTTTGAAGTCTGAGTAAGATCAAATTGTAAGGGTGTTCCTCATTTCACTGAAAAGAAATAAATGCTCTTTCTTCACAGTGCTTCCTAGTCATTCCTTGTCAGAAAAGATGTTTTCCTTACAAATCTTACATCCTCTGAGACCAGATGAGTAACCAAAAAACCACCACAGAGCTGTGCTCAGAAGCACAGACTCAGAACCTTGGCTTGAGTTTTGAGGAACTTGAATATTTGAGCCTCAGATCTCCTTGGAGCAGTCCAGAAGACAGTCCTGTACTCATACCAGAGAAAAGCAACTGTTTTGGCACAGAAAAAAGAAGATTTTTGGCCATATACTGGGACAAGCAACATTTTCATGGAGATAAAAGAGGATCTTCTCTTGACTGTTAAGTAAATGATTCTTCAGGATAGATAAACAGGGTTTTTGTCCCCTGTATCATTTAGATTAAGTCTTCTGGGGATCTAGAGATCTAAGGGTATCTAGGCTTGTCTGCAATAAGATGAATAGGGGGAAATTTCTGTCCCTGAACCTGAAATGGTTTCTATTGCATTACATAAAATACAGGGGGGGTTTGAATCCACAGCTGTCACTTAGAATAATTCCTTATGTATACATATGTGTCTACAGGTGGTGTCTGCAAGCTACCTCCTTCAGAACAAGTCCAGTGACAGCTCCTGTTTTTTTAACTGAAGTTTTTCTACCAAAATTCAAAAACAAGAAATCACTTTTGGAAGGGGGCCACAAAGTCTAAGCCAGCCTGCTGTAGTGTTTCAAGCCAGCCTGGAGAATCCTGAAGAGAGCATGGTAAGGGAATCACCTTCACACTGTCTTTTTTGAAAGAGATGCAAGTGTTCAGACGCAGATCATATGCACATGAGATTCGGGTCTTAGATTCAACTGTCAGTCAGAGTTAAGTGGCAGTAAGACCCTGCCAAATGGTCCTCACATGGTATTTAGTCTCAAAGAGGACATGATTTCCAGCCTCTGAGTACACCAAAAACAAAGGCTTCAAAAGGACTCTATGTAGAGTACTGCCTCTGATTCCAAGGACCAAGACCAAAGTAATATCTCTAGATACTGGGATTTAGTTCTGACCCATATGAAATCTGAAAACTTCTGATCTGCAGGGAAATATTTTCTGCTGCCCTTGTCTTGGCTACTGCACAGCAGGTTCATAGTGATGTGTATCATATCTCACAGCTGCAGCAGTGAGTTCAGTAACCTTTACATTACTAGACCATGGCACTGAGGGTGATGGAAGGCCAAATTTGGCAGAAACTCAAGAGCTTTAAAAGCTACACATTATCAGAGCAACAAAAAGACGACTGTGCTGGGTTAGGTCATTTAATTTTCAGTCTGCTGTAAAAGGGATCAAGCGAGGCAGAAGGCAGCGACCTGTCAACAGAACAGGATGAAGCAATTTCAAATCAGCCCAATTAAAAAAAACCCAACATTAAGTTTTTAAAAAAATCTGAAGCCACACGCTAGAAAACACAAGCAAGATAATCTGGATTTTTCTCTCCACAATGTACATATTTAAATACCAGATCTTGGCATGTGGCCAGAATTCTGACTCAGCTGGTGAAGTGTAAAGGCAAACATATCTGCTCAGCCAAGCCAGCACTACTGGATTTTGATAAGCTGGCTCAGATTCCTTTAGTGCTCCAGAGCAGAATGGGCTGAGTGAGTGCTTTGATACTGCCTGTATGGCAGACACTATGCACTGAGAACGCAGACAATAAGATAGACAAAGAAAACGAGAAGCCCCATAAACCTGCTACCTTTCCTTCTTATTATAATGGAATGAGTTAAGTTTATGCAAAAGGACCTGCATATTCCTCCTCCTTCTGGCAATTCTGTACACCAGCACCTCTGAGAGCAGAAGAACTCAAAATCTGGAAGTGCAGATTTCATCAGCAAACACCATCTGGGAGACTTATTTTTACATATAATCAAGCTAACTTCTACTCTCAATGTCATAGTAATTCCCTAGAAAAGAATCAGATTTCAGTGGCTTATGTGGTCTACCCTCCTATGCAGGAGGAGTGGGGTGCAATGAAAGATACTGGGGAAGTTTACAAGAATGTCTGGTAGTTTAGGAGAGAACCTTCAGCAGATTTTCAGAGAAACATATTATTTTGCACAGCAGATATTCAAACATCTGTAGGCACTTCTATCTGCCAACTGTACTGCTTAGCAGGATTTTCAAAAGCAAGAAATTTTTACAAATCCAGTTTGTACCTGTTTGTAGCATTAGATTTCTAACTGTGTCAGGAAGGAGGTATTTTTAGTCTGGAAATGTTGCTGTACAGCACTATGAAATTTCATGCTAAACATGCTGTTTTACCAAATTTCTACTCAAACTTCGATTTTTCCACTGGCAGCACAAGCTGAAAATATTGCTCTTACAATTTCTAGCTGCTGAAGTTATTGTCATTTTTTTAAACAAAAATTTACAAGAGGAGGAGTCTGATAAAGACATCCTTTTGTCCTTTAATTGAAATACATGACAATCAGAATATAAATTCAAAAAAAGAAGTCTTCACATGTTAGTGAAGCTTTAATGAAGTGACTTCATTTATTTGCATACCAGTTGCAATAACTTTGTCCTTGTGTCCATGGTCCTATTAATCTCATGCCTCACTTTCATTACAGTCACTGTGCTGGCATTTTATTACTATTTTTATTTAAACTCTCAGTACCCCCATTGTTTACTTCTTTACTTCACAATCTAGTTATATTTTGACTGATTTTCCTCCAGATGGGAAGTAGAAAAAAGCATAGAAATCTGTGAAAAAAAGAGATGGGAAGCAGGCTGAGCTACCTGTTACCAACAGTCTGTGTCACTGCCTTCACTGTCATCAGAGGGGAGTCAAGAGTATGGGTGGAAGTTCCCAGCTACAATGCAATGCCAATCTCAGGTTACAGCAAGACCAAGTTCTACTAAAAATGCAGGTACACCATGATGAGTTGAAAAGAAATGTGAAAGCACTAGCCTTGGGTGAATTTTTACGTTATTATTGTATTACTCAAATGGCTTCAGGAAATTAGAAACAGAAGGTTTATAATACTTTCTTGGTATTTCTGTAATAAAAAAAGCCCCATCATCCCAAATAAAACAAAGCAAAAACAAACAAAACAAAGCCAAATGAAAGAACCCCCTCAAACTATTTATATGTTTCATTTTGAAAGACAAAAAATCTAACCAAAATTCCTCTTTTTCTTTTAAATGTACACAGAAATTCGATGATGTCTGTTCTCTATTATAGAAATGCTTAACTCATGGCAAGCCTCAAAAAAGAAGACTTGAAAAAGCCTGTAAGAAATAAAGTAGACTGCAGTTGCCTGCTGGATACCACATAATATATCTCACCAGAAAGAAAAGCCATCAATTTATCAAAATGTATCTGAAAGGGAGAAGTTGAGTCAGTTCCACATGGCCAGTCCTTCTGACTCTTTAATGGATACATTTTGAAGCATCACTGCAGATAACAAGGCAAGAATTACTACTAATTTTGTTATGTTAAAACTATGTTTTGGTGCTCCCCAATTTTTTTTGGGTCACAGGAAACAAAATTAGTATAAACACATTACCATGTTAACTGTACTCAAAATCCCATGGACAAATGTATCCCTTAACATCCATCTTCAGAGTAATTAAGAAACATTAAACATCGCTAATAACTTATTTTTATTTCACTTTCCTGTTTTCAAATGTTCACCCTCTCCACTTCATAAATCTTCATTATTTGTCACACTCCATATTGATTTTTTTTTCCTACTGTGTTAGTAAAGTAACATCTAGAAATATGGGAACTATTAGCTGGAATCACTTTCAGAAAATTTGCCTCTCCATGCGAACAACTTTATATAAAGCAAATTGTGACTACATATTGGTGTTTTGCTGTTGCCAAGTCCATGGGATCTGATGCTTGGCTGTATAGTTTCTTATTTTATATACAGTGTATATATACACAAGTGCATATATATACACATATACAAACACATATATACATATATAATTATATATGTATACATTCACACACATATAAAATATATGTATGCATTGTTTTTGCAAATGAAATCAGAAAGCAAGCAAAACACGACTGACCTGACTTACCTGTACTAGGTTCACAGTCAATGAAATCTTCATCATCACTGGAACATTCAGCTGATGAAACAATGTCATCTGTTGTCTGAAATGTGAAGCAAAGGAAAAAAAGAAAACAAAAGTAAGATATTTGCAAGTCAAGAAGCTATTACAGAGGCAGCTAAGTATCCCGGGGGGAAAAAAAAAAGTTTCACAAATGTAACTTATAAAATATTTAAGCTGTACCAAGCACGCCATATATATGCCCATGTAAATGTGTCCTCCACTGAGTTGAGTCTCCTGTTGGAGTAACAGTGCCTATCCAGTGCTGCTGAATATTTCAGGTGTGCACAGGTGCTGTGCACCTGCTGGGCTGTTTAGGGCAGCAAGGGGATCACACTGGTGCTGTTGAATGAGGTACAGTGGGCTACAAAGCCTGCTTGGCTGGCAAACTGCCCTGAACTGTAGATGTGTCTGCTGGGAGGAGGCTGGGCTCCTCCACAAATACCAGTATCATGTAGGGCCAGCCAGAAGGCACTTCCTGAGAGACTTACCATGTGAGGCATGCTCAGACTGAACATGCTTTCTGCAAAGGAAAATATACAATATAGACCCAGATAATGCACATCACTCAGCTAGCAGTATTCTTTGCTGTGCCTGATGCACCACTCTGAGGCAGACATTATTCCTGCTCTGTTAATGCACCTCTTGGCCTGGGAATATGCTGTTGACCCAGACAGTAAATATCTGTGTAACTCACTTTTTGCATGGTGAGGAACTGCTGCATGTGTCAGGCAGGCCCAACATGCAACCTCACATCCTTGCTTAGCAAGTGAACAGGGATGTGGATGCAACTAGGCTGACCAGATGTAAAGTCTGATTCTAAAAGGGTTAAACCAAACTATAACCATTCACAACCATTACAGAATTCATCACATTCCTTTGCATTTCCAGCTGGTGATATTTTCTTCTTTTTTCTTAATATATTTTTATTTTTTCTTTTTGTGTGTGTACTGCTCTAATTAATGAGCAGCATGTACTGCAGCATGTTAGAGAGACGTGTACTGGTGTCTCTTCCCAGCAGCATCTCCTGCCTGTAATTGCTGCAATTAGTTGAATTAGTAATGCAGACCATTAGGGAGAGCCTGTGGCAGCCTCTGGACACAGGTTGTAATGTTCCTGTGCACAATACAAAATTACCCCAGCTCAGCAGCCTTGGCTCAACCACGGCTTCTGGTGAAACTGTCTCCCTTAACAGCTCTTCCTTGCAGAGAGCTGCCTATTCTGCCAAGCAGTAGGATCAGTGGGATGACTTCTGAAACAAAACAACTGAAATGCTCCTCACCAGGCAGGAAGCACTGTTGAGCTCAGGAGCAGGACAGCTGCACTTCAGTACTCTAGGTGAATATTTCTGGGAATCTCATATCTCAACATACTTTTAAATCCCTATTCCTGATAAAGACTCTCCAGCTTTAAATAAGGTCTCCTTGACATTTTTATATCTGCTAGGGCTGCCTCCAACATGTTCCTTCTTCCCTTTACAAAAGAGTTCTGAGGACTCTGCCCTTTCTTTAGCCTCCTGTGCTCCCAGCACTATGAAATACCTCTGACCCCTGCTACAAGTTCATTACCCTCCCCATCTCTGTTTGTATTTGAGCTAAGGGGAAAAAAGAGAACCAAGAAGTCAGTCAGAAAGATCAGATTAAACCTAATGATCCTTCAGTCTTGATTTCAGTGGCTTAGATTGAGCCAAGAAAGAAAAACAGGATAGGTCAGTTGCGAGAAAAAAATTATAAAAATAGAGTATATGTGAAAAAGCCAGTCATTAAATATTTTATGCGTTATTCAGTCATACCCAGCAGGGACATTTGGCAATGTTTTGTGGAATGCTATCTTGCAGTAGTTTCATGCTTAAATACTTTCATTAAATACTTCTACAATCTTGCTTCCATGGGGAGTCAAGATTAAAAGAAACTGAAGGTAATATGTTCCTGCCTTACATGTCAAGGTCATTTTTTTAGGATCTTCTTTCAGTCATAGAAAGTGGAAGAATTCTGTTGAAATCCTGCTGACTTCTCTTAAGACAAGCTGGCTTTAAAATTTTGTCTGCTTAGTAAGGGGACAAGAAAGGAGGAATGCACAAAATAGAAATTTACTTTTTTCAATTCTCCTAGTCCTGTCACATATATTTTAGAAAGTATTATTTATCCCCAGAAACTTTATAACTAATACAGTAATCACATCCTCCAACAGTGAAATGCAGCTGTCCCCGGGTAAAAAGATATTAGTTTTTAATTGCACCAATGTAAAGTAATTTAGCACAATTTAGTAAACAAAGCTGTACTGCTAGAAATTTTTAAGCAGGGGAAGTGTAGTTATAGAAAATGGAAATTCATACTGTAGTTGTCTAAGGGTAAGGATGGCACTGTGAATAAAGAATAAATTAAGGATAGTACTGTGAATAAAGAATAAACTACTCATCACTACTAGAAGACTTTGCTCAGACAGTGCTAAACCCCAGGCAATTGGTTTTGCTTTCCAGGTTAAATTTAGATCATGTGGATTTTGGTCTTAGTTGAACATCTGACAATTCACACTTCTCATAGAAAAACAGTGATGATTTGCTCCAGTAGGAAATAAACAAAAATGATGACAATGTGTTGCTGTCACTTATCAGCTGCAATACCTATTTGATTACCCACTTATTTGCTCAGATCTAAAGGCTTCATGCAACATTAACATGGAATCAAATCCAATTGAACTGACAATGTGATTAAGTATTTGTAAATAATAAGGAGTTCGTTTATAACTAATTTTTTCCTCTTATATATTAGGGGAATCATATGAAACCAGGAAGGTAACAAGGCTTTTTTTCTTTTTTTTAACTGGACACCTCCTTGCAACAGGACACTGGTAGATAATAAAAGTTTAGAGCATTTTGGAAGTGATCAGCCAAACTGAGAGTCAAAGCATCCTTCCAGACCTATTAATTACGCTATATCTAGTTTGGGAAGTCCCTGTACCACAACCTGGAAAGTCATGAAGCCTGGCCTTTGTTCCTCTTGTTCAATTTCCCATCTCATAAGCAGCTTAAGGCAGTACATGCAACACATTTATGCTGCACTCTGATATGTGTACTAGATTTCCTGCTATAAAATCCTCTTGCAGCTTGTGTTGGTTCTGAACAGAGAAGGGCACAGTAAGCCAGACTCAGACAAAAAGCAAATATGTGATGTGCAATACTCACTAACCCTGTCAACTTCAACCTCTATTTGCACATTTTCATGACTGGTTCCACACATGATTTTATCAATTAATCTCCATCTTTCCTCCCATCTCTATTACATACTATTTCACCTGATATTCAAATTTTTTTTTTTTTTTTTGCTTGGTGATTGCTCTTTATCCCATCTTGTTGATTTTATGTGTAAAAAAATGAGGGTTAGAAAAAGAAAAAAACCTCCAGAAGTGGTGTTAGATTTAAGTCAAGGTCATTAACGAGATCTCTAGAAACCACAGAAAAGATAAGTACACTAATCTGTCTTGCCATTTCCTATCTTGTATTTTTAATCTCAGTACTTTCCATCACAATTCATCACTAACTGATTTTCTAGTCCCACCACATATTGGTTTTCCATACACCTTCCGCTCAGATACCAACATCTGAATCATCCCAAAGGAATACAGCTATTTCAGAGAGAAAGAACAGCAAACTCCTGACCACAGGAACAGGGTCAACAACAAAACATCCAGAAGGCCATTACTTCTTGTAACAGGAACTTGTACCTTTCAAGACCCTCCTGGAGCTGGGAATTTTCACTGGATGTTTATTAAACTTGGTGGTTCCACAAGACAGGAGAGGCTACTGAGCAGAGACCCTGGAAATCAATCCACTAAGATAATTTCTTCACATCAGAAACAGCTCACTGTGAGGCAGAGGGCAAAAACACTACCCCATTTCTGATCACTTTTCTCCATTTTTGAAATGGTTCTCATTTTACTCACCCATTGGCCCTAGGGAAAGTAAGTGGATTAATGCTTTAGTGTCTGCCCAGTGATCTAGGGATAGTAAATGCTAAACATTCTTATGTACTGGAAAAAGGATAGTAATGAAACTTCTCCATATGCTGTGATGGAAGTGATGTTTGTGTTTTCATTGGAAAGAACATGAGAGAGAAAATATTTTTCTCTTCCCTATATTAGCTAAATTCTATATTAAAAATAATAAGTCACACTATACTATTTTAAAATATGTATTTCATTTCTAAAGAATCCCAGCTTTGAAATTACTTGGCCTGTATTAAAGGCCATAAAACTAAAGATAGGTATTATAATAACTTTCAATAAAATTTCTCTCTGGCAGGAACCCTTTTTATTCCTTCCTCTGAAAGATTTTTTATGGGATTTATATTATTATTTTTTCTCTCCCTCTCTCTAGTGTTTAATGAAATTGCTTTGGAATAAAACCAGGGTAGGAGAAAGCGCTAAACTCTGAGTCCACCCCAGAGGATTTATGGGCATACTTACCTTCAAATTCTTTCTATTTCACTGAATTGGCTCCCCATTCCTTCCCATGAATTATTAGTTCTGTAATCACCTCCTCCTAATTATTCACTCTAAGGGCCTCTTCAATCTTGACACGGTGATAGTTCTGCAATCTTTGTTCATTACGCTGTATGTACTGGTGTGGGATATGTAGTGCAAGGAAATTTGGCATGGTGTGGCAAGACCTGCTCAAGATGACTCCATTCCTCTCAAGGTTTAAATTGCCCAAAGCCCTAATTTATGGATCAGATCCATAACCCTTGCTCCTTTGTTCTACACAAAATGGCAGGTGCTGAATCTTCCTTTTCCCAATTGCAAAGTTTTTTTGACACCTTGCTGTTTGGGTACACCACTATTTAAGAAAGATTAAGAATGCCAGATAAAATAAGCTCTGTCACAGAACAGCTTTATGAAATTATAAAAAACACAGACAGGAATGATGAAGTTCTCCCTATTAGAGGGAGAGAAAATCAAGGACCCATAAATTCAACCCTTAGACAAATTCCTGCAGAATTACACATTTGGTAGTTGCTTGACTTGATAAAGTAGGATTCAATTTTCCCACTTGCCTTTTTCTTGAAATTCTTCTGCACACTATACATGTTACTTCCAATTCAACACCATTATTTGAAAGGCAACACTTAAAGCTTTGTTGTGAGAGAAGTGTAAATCTATTTGCCACTGAGGAACCACAATTTACAGTACTTGAAATATGACCATCACAAAATGCTAGGCACAAATATCTTCCCAAGAGTGGAGAAATACAGTTGTATTAACCTGGGCACTGCATTTGCCTTTCACACCTAAAATATACAGAGATGAAAGTCAACAAACTTTTTCCTAAATACAAGCACTTGACCCCCTCTATTGCTTCCATACTGCTGTATTTTCTATAGATCTCAAATTTATTATGGTCTATGGACTACCTATTTTCCTCTATGCCTAACAGCATAGAGTATAAATGCTCCCTTTAGAATAGCAAAAAGTTAATGATGCTGTCCAGTCTTCTAGAAATCAAGAAGTTTCTTGGCAAAGAATAGGCTCAAGGCATTTGCTGTTGTGCCAAAAGAAGATAGCAGATGAAGCGTCTGTCTCATTAGAAGCCATTTCTAGTATGAATACCTCCACCTTTTGTACTTTGGTAACTGGGCTTTTAAAAGAACTTTTTGTATTCTGTTCACGCTATTCAATTAAATGAGACTCCTTCATCTGTCCTTTCTACACATTACATTTGTTTCTCACTTTTTAATTAATCTTTATTTGCAAAATACCCTGGAGGTCACTACAGTATAGCAGACCAGAGAGACTCAGTCTGGACAAACTCAAACTACTACATACAGATAGAAATAATCTGCATACAAATGGGAAAAAATTAGAAATGTTGCAAAAACCATAATGAAGTATAACAAAAGAAGCTGCAATCTGGGACTATATAAACTTTTTTAGGGGAGCCTTGGGTCTCCTGTCTTTTGCTAAAGTGTATAAATCTTCTTATTACCTGATAGAACAACATGTATTTTCTTATCATGGGACAGACACAGCCACAAATATGTACAAGCCCTTTGCACCCCCACATACTAATGCTGAGGTTCTGTCTGCCTCTGCAGAGGAAATGCATCAGAGAACATGAAACTAATAATTTTTCCTCATATAGCTAATTTGAGGTAAATAAAAAACCAAGAGGACCAAATCCTCTGCTTGTTTAAATTGGCATTGATTTCAACCAGACTGCAACAACTTGCAGCAAGACAGAATGGCTCACTACATTTAGTTCTGGACAATTCAATGCCTAAAGATTAGGAGTAATTTTAGTCAACTCAGAGAAGAGCCACTGAAAAGAGAAAAGAACTTGACAGATGTATGAATGAGACAGGTTTAGTAAAACCAAACATCAGAACTTGATTTAACAAGGACTTAAGGTATGATAAATTTTTACAGGGGTCAGAAATGACATCAGGAAGAATGATGAACTATTTAAAGTGCTTCAAAAAAGGATAAAATTAAGAGAAAAAAAAAGGTGTTACTTTAACTAAGAAAAATCTCAGTAGTGATCTTTACCAACTATGGGGAAGTTTCAAAGAAATATTAGAAACCATTTAGCACTGAGGTCAAGCAGTTGCCTAAGCCATCCTAATGGTAATGAACACCATCAGTGTATATGCTCTAATAGGCAAGAGCTTGCTCCATCTATCTTCAGTCCAATCTAATTCACTCTAAAGCAAGTCCATATTTGCATCTTTTCCGTCACTATGTAATATAAACACATTACACATTTCTCTGTTGCTGCAAAGCAGGCAGAAAAGCTATCCAGCACAGCCTTTCAGTTTGCTGTGCTCAGAGCCAAAATCACAGAATAATCTGAGTTGGAAGGGACCCATAAGGACCATCAAAGTCCAGCTCCTGGTCCTACACAGGACAGCCCCAAGGATAACACCCTGTGCCCTTTGTCCAAATGTTTCTTGAACTCTGTCAGGCTTCATGCTGTGACCACTTTCCCTGGGGAGCCTTTTCCAGTGCCCAGCCACACTCTGGGTAAAGAACTTGTTCCTGATAGCCAACCTAAACCTCCCCTGACACAACTTGAGGCCATTCCCTTGGGTCCTGTCACTGGGGCTGGTGTGTTACCTATCAAGAGGCTGGTGGGTGTCCAGCAGGCATGTACCCTTCAATAGTAGCCCAGCAGAAGTGCATCTCCTGGCTGCATGTTCCTGGCTGGATATAAAACCTGATTTGCTGTCAAATTATAGCATTAGGTTGGCATTGTGAGAGAGCAACGCTCAACAAAATCAGCCATTTGTCCACTACTATGGCAGACAACAGACTAAGGAACTAGGCAGTTAAGTAAAAAAAAAAAAAAATAATCTTCCCAACTGTATGTCAATCTAGATTCATGAGCAGTCATGATTAAAAAGAGCTTTGAAAGCTTGAATTATTCCTTTGAAAGCCAAAAGCCTGTCGCACTAAAATCAATAGTTCATTAAGACTGTAAAGTCTGACTCTTCTGGACCAAGTTTGATGCCAAATTTCAGAGACTTTGTTCTGTGCCTGAGCTGTGGAAAGTCAACAGGGAAAAATCATGTTTCCGCCTTTTGTCTCTGTCTGTTGGCAGTGGGAAGGGTGATGATGTTGTGAGGCAGTGTGAGCAGAGACAGAAAGAGAAGGGAGGGCAAAGAGGGGAGAAAGGAAAGTGGGGAGGATTAATTCATCTGTTGTTCAAGGCACCCTGACAGAGGAAAGAGAAGTATTGAACCACAGCAGCTTAGCCCAACTTCAATGTACCTTCCCAAAAGCATAAGGAATGTAATTCTTCATGGTGTTCTGCTGATAAGCAAATCCTCCTAAATCCTTTCAATTTATTTCTTGGCCTGAAGAAATTACATACTATTTAGGAGCTAAATAAATAAATAAAATTTCATTTCCATGAATCTAGATTGGCTGTTTATTGATTACATAGGCCCACAGAGCCACTTGCTTTTCTATTTCTTTCCTTTCCTAACAGAACAGACTCTTTTTGACTTGAACTAGGAAAGCATCAACTGGCAAGCCTTTTCCAGACTATTCAATGCAACCTTCAAGATTTGCAAGAGCTTTAAACTGGGCTGTAAAATACCATTTATTGGTTTTAATACAAAAGATAGAGTCTTCTCTCACACCAAAACTGTTTCTCCCCTCTTATCAACCAATTTCTCCTTTCCATGTGAATTTTCCTTCTTCCAAACAAGTACCTTTAAGATGAAAGTTGTGTGTCTATACACTGAAGACAGAGCCTCTTGGAAGAGCCATACAGGAGGACTATTGACACTAATCATACTTTTCATAATTTGATGAAAGAGCCTGTGCTCCCTCCCTATTATATTTTTATTTCTTATTGAAAGAAACTGTTACTTGAAAGAGAAACCGTCAGTCCTCTGTTATATAACCACAGTTATGGAGATGGTGCAGGTGAAAACTCCCTAAGAAATGTACAGAAGGTATGCCCATCATGAACTGAAGTAACTGAAAAGCTTAATGCTAAAAATCAAGCCACTACAGCTCACCCCATGACAACTATCACTCTAAAGTCCGTGAGAACTGCTGGAAAAACAATTTGCTGGAAGAACAATTTGCTGAAATTCAAACACTGCTTATGAATGTGACTTTCTGAATATTACATTAATCTACACAATGTTGTTTCCCAATCCTTGTCCAAAAGTCTTCAAATGGAGGACATTTCTTTTAGGAAATGGTCTGAAAATAGATACAGTGTGTTCTCCCCTGTTCCATTATCCCACTGAGAAGAACCAACAACCATCTGAACACACAGAGCAGCATAAACTTCAGCGTTCTGCTCTTTTCAGCATCTGCTTAAAGCAGGACACAGGAAGCAAAAGCTGAATAAAGATTCTTATAGGTATGTAGGAAAAAGCCAGACTATTGACAGAATTTAACATCCTGCAGGCGTGAGGTCTAGCCCCTTAGGTACACATTCTAATCTATTATGTTAAACAACCACAGAAATAATTTATTAATATGGTGGGCTATGAACTACACTTGGTAAAAAATAAAATGTTACATACTTCACCAGCAAAAAGGCAGGGCAGATCACTGGGATGCAGTTACTTTTTAAATTGCCCCAGGCCAAACTGCCAAGGACATTGAATCAGGGCCCACATGTTACTTGATTTTATTTTTCTGATATTGTCATAAATTTGCTATCTGACATCAGCAAAATTGCCCCCTTTCCTCCTGCTTCTGTTTATTTTGCCATGGAGAGAAAACAGTTTCTCTGCTTGCTTGGCATACAATCATAACTTTAGTAAACATTTTACATTCTCAAAGCAAAGCCTAAGTACGGAAAACTCCTTTACACTTAGTAAAGGGAAGCCTACGTTTCAGAAAGTTAGAGACTCAAATGATGGGAGATGAATCAGCTGCCCTTTGAAGACTCAGCCTCTAGTAAGAGTAAATGGGTTTTTCTTTGCGTGCTAGCTAGCACTTAATAACTGTGTCAGAAGAATATTTTTCATTTACACTTTGCTCCTTTGCTGGAAATCAATATGTCGTTTGCTGGCATTTTCTCCTGGACATCTTTATTTAGCTTGTCTTTTTTCCTCAGAGGGGAGGGAGTTGTATTTGATTTTGTTCTGTTATTGATTGGATCACTCTGAGCAAGAAATAAATAACTAAGCACAGCACAGTAGCTTTAATGACAATCTCTTAAGCCTCAAAATCTGCACACTGTGTTGCACTCCCCCCTAACACATGATTCTAAAGAAACAAATCTGTAAGTATAGTTACTGTATAGAAAAGAGGTAGCCACACGTGCAATTTAACAGGCATTTCTACTTATGTGATCACTTAATAAAACCATACAAGTTCTGTTTCTATTAAAGCAGCGCTCCTTTTCCTGTAGCACCCACTGCTGGGATCTCATAATCTCTTGCAAATGAGTTTTAACGAGAAATTAAAGATACGGGAGATCTTATCCCAGCAGACATCGTTCCCTGGAGAAAAGATGAGCACGTTCACACACTAAACTCTGCTGGCAGTGCAGCCTGGTCCCTGAGGTACAGCAGGCCAGTGAGTGCTGGCAGAGGGGCAGGCGCTGCACCCCGGCTGCACCAAGCAGCACTGGCCCCAGCGATCCTGCCAGCAGCCAGCGGGAAGGGTGGGCAAGGCAGCCCCAGGGGCTGCGCAGTAACTGCCCATCGTCTTTTTTTTATTAAACTAGGGAGTTCTTCACCTCCTCCCCTGTGGCTCTCTTGATTTCTCTTACTCATTATTACATTGACCACAAACAGTTGGCAGGCACAGCTGTAAAATTCATAAAGGAGAAAATACCCTAGTATGGGTCCAAACTGTGGCACTTAAAATCTAATGTGACAGGGAATTTTATTCATGAAGTAACAATAAACGTAAAGACTTGGAATAAATGTGCCTTAAAACAACTTCTGCAATTATTATAAGTACCTCTGAGTGCAGTAAGATAAACAACTATCTTTGAATATTCACATTAATGTGCTAGACTATTCTTGCCAGACAAATATTCCTCTTGCTCTCCAAACATTAACCCACACTTAGAAAATGGCATTTAAATACTGTTACTCACAGGATTCACACATTAGCTCATAAGGGGAAGGCAGTTCCCACACATTTAAATGCAGAATAAACATAATGTAGAAGAAATAAATGCAGAATAAATCCTGGCCCATTAGGTACCAATCAGCACATAGAAATGCTCCCTGAACAACGTTGGAGAATTCAACATTTAACAAAGGAAAATAGCCACTAAATACCTATACGTAAGCACATATGCAACATACGTGCTACAAAAAGACTATGAATGTTTTTAATTTATAAACAATAAGAAGTTTATAAACAAAAATGTCACAAAAGTGGTAGAACTCTTATTGCCCAGGAAAATTAACAGCCTGTTAATCACAAGCCCATCCTTCCTCTCTTAATATAGGATGTAAATGATTATCAGCACTAGTACAGAGACATCTGTGCACTCAAGAAAAGGCATATATTACCATTAACCTACTAACATAGTGACATTATCATGGTCAAATCTAATAAAAGTTAAGTTAAAACAGTTCTACACAATATTTCACCCAGAAATAAAACTGCTAAATAGCTAGTGTTTAAAAATCATACTTTTCTATCATTGCCATTTTTTTTCCCATTTGAAATATGAGTAAACAAACATCTTTACTGGGGGGACAGGGAACTGACTTCACACCACATGTTAGCAAAAAACATGTAACAAAAGAGTAAACAGGGAAATGAAATCATTACCACCACCACCAGGGATCATGGGGGAAAATTTAAGAGTTAGAGCCAGAAATTTGTCTAATCATAACTTCATTAAGGAGAGAGATCTACTCCCATCAAACATCTACCCATCAGCTAAAAATACTTGGTCCATCAAATACTGATGAAACCAGCTAAACTTCAACCTCATGAGCTGTGGAACACGACAAATTGCTCCTAAGCATTAAATCTGAAGTGAACTTCACTTAAATGGCACAGGAAGTGGTCCAAGCTGCAAATGGTTGTTACGCAAGAAAATTTTGCTGTTGGGTAAGGCAGACTCCCATGCTTAGTAAGCCTGATAAACACATCACTGCTGGGTTTCTCAGCAGCCCCTGCCTAATCAGAACATTTGCCCTGCAAAGGATAAGAAGGCCATTTTCCTTGCTTATTTATTTAGTTTTCTAGTGAGTTTGATTAACTGTGGTAAAGACAAATCAATCTTTTGTGTTTGTGTAAAATAGAAAAAGGAACAAAGTTAGCTTTAATGGCCCCAGAGATGCTCAGCTGGAAGGCACTTACTGAGCAGAGAGCTAGACAAAGGAATTCAGGCTTTAAACACCATCAAGAACCGGCTGACATCATCTATACTCCTACCTGCTTAAAGGGAAAACAACAAACCCACTCCACACACAGTGAAGAGGCTTTCTTTTTCTCTGCAATTCTGTCTACAAAGGTGTAAAGTACTACAAGGTTCTTCCTTGTGTCCTTCAGATTTCTGTGGTGTAATTTGGGAGATACTAGGAAACAAGTATCCAAAGGAACATCATCAGAAGAAGAGAGGATTTGAAGCTCTAAATCCATAAAAATACTTTCACTGTCAGTAAACTTGCTTCTCAACTCAGTTTTGTGGCAATTTTGCATTTTTGGACATCAATAACCTCTTGGTAAGTACTGAAAGATAGCATGAAATTCATGCCCACTATGAAATGAAGAAGCTTCTGCATAAAGAATTTGAATGAGACACCAGTTGAAAGTAGAACTCTGAGAAATTTTTCCTCTCATATATTCTGATTATAGTGTTGACAACAGTGGAAATCACAAAAGAAATGATGCCATTTTAATGCAATGCCCATTAAAAGGCTTTAGTAATAGAAAGAAACACCCGAGCCTTCCAGACTATGGACAGCCAAGTATTAGCCCATGGAGGAGTTAACCTTAGTCTTAGCAAGGCATAGAAAAGGACAGCTTGACCAGGATGGAGCCAAAATGTAGCGTGAGTCCCCATATTCAAGATATTCCAGACCCTGAATAGACAGACAAAAGTGCGTGCTTAGGTTTCTTGGTACATCAGTTTCTGCTTTTTCAAAAGAATTAAAAAAGCAGAAAGAATCAGAACTTTTGTTCTAAGAAAAAACTCCATCTTTCATTGCTATAACACCTAAAGCAACAGCTTTGGGATGATGGTATGTTTCTGGTCTCTCCTGCGAGGAAACAAAATCAGCTTCCCTTAAAATTCCCTTTTCAATGGTGTCAGTATTGTAGCTTCACTTGTACCAGAAACAAGACATAATGGCCACTGAATTTAAAAGGTGGTACCTCTGCAATTTCAGATGTAGGCCCTACTCACACTAAAGAGATTACTGGCATTACAGCCACGAGGGCATACTCAAGTTGGTAGAGCTCCTCCTTTTAGGTTCAGCAATGCTGACTGAAAAAGGCCTTCTGCCAGCAGAGCAACACCTCCTATGAGTGTTTCAAACTCAGCTGACAATAATTGGCATAGTTATGTCCATATCAGGATTTTGTTTGGCAAAAGCAGATAAAATCAAAGCATGTGCATTTCTGCACTGTGGGACATGCAGTGAAATTGTCAGAACTCCAGAGTATGACACTGTATTCCTCTGAAATGCTACAGGATGGAAAAAGTGTTTCTGAGAAATCCTGTAATTGACTCCAATTACTAGCAGCTGTTACTAAATGTCTCAGTTATTAGCAGACTTCAGTCAGGAATTTGCAAGTAAAAGACTGCAGTGAGATTTCTTTTGATGCAGAAATCTCAGGTGAGAGGGGTCCATTATTTTCACCAAGGCTGACTGCCCATTTCACACAACTGTGAAATTACATAGGAGAGCCAAGTGCCAGGATGCCTCTGCCACTGATTTGCAATGACCCTTTACAGGGCTGTTAATGTGTCAGCACACCATGGTTTAATTTTTAAATAGTGAAGATACACATGTACCTCTTGGAAGCCAATGTTTATAAGTTGCTCTGACAGTACCTTGAGGACAGTGCTGTGTAAAGCATCTGAAGAAAGCGTATAGAATTCTGAAATTGTTTAGGTTGGAAAAACATCTTTAAAATCACTGAGTCCAACCATTAACCTAACATTGCCATGCAATCACTAAACCATGTCCATACGTGCCACATCTTTTTAAATACCTCCCAGGAATGGTGAGTCAACCTCTTCCCTGGGCAGCCTAGCCTGATTGTACCCAGTTCTTTATATTTTGCAAGCAGAAAGACTCACACTGTCAAAATGGAACTCCCATATGGACTGTAACAAACTGTTATCCAGGGTTGAGGTAGGAGGGACATAAGAAACATTCTGCTCTCTTTAATGTTTCTGGAATGAAATAAAATATTGGAGGTGACTGCACAGTTCCTACAAACGACGGTTCCTGCAGACAGGAATTTCTTGCAAATTCTTCTCATCAGTGGGAAAAGCCTGCAGTGCACATCTATAGAAGTAAATGGCAGCAGAGCTTAACACCAAAGGCAAATGACCCTCAGAAAAAGAACCCTGCCATGGTGCACCACCAGTACTCACCTGAACACAAAACTTGCTTTCACAAGCTCTAACAGAGCTTTTCCAACAGGTGCAGAGTAAAGCTCTGTAACCTCTCCATCAGGCAGCTTTGAATCTTCTCACCTCATAGGTAGTGGAACAAATTACCTGTCTGGTCCCAGGACATCCCTTTTACCTAAGTCTCCCACTTACCCAGAATGTGCAATTGATCGAAACAAATGCTACGATCTGACACCATGGAGCGCTTGACAGCTGTCAACTCATTAAGTTCTATTCACTGGCTTCCTACCTCCTTGCCAATGTATTACATAAATTGCATTTTAGCTGGCAGCCTTTTCCTTTGCCTGAAACCATTTTGTACTGAGCATATTTAAGTTCATTGTTTTTTTAAAAAATGAATTTATTCTCTTCCCTTTGGTAATTTGCCTTGCCTTGCAACAGTTTGAATGGGCTGCAGGATACTGTTTCATTATCAAGCTGCAACTGGAAATGAATATTTTATAGCAGCTGAACAGAGGTTTGGCTGTAAATGACTATATCCTAATTACACAAAACAAAAGGAAGACAGAAAGAAAAATGAATTTAATTAATGAAATATTGATGCAATTTACAGACAAAGGCCTTCCCATTTAGAAGGGAATTCCTGCATTGTGAATTTTATAAAGAGCTGGAGGTTCACTGCCTCCTTCTTGATTTATCTAGTTATGTGTCTCATATTTACTTTTTTCTTCTTTCAGGCCCTTTAAAATGCTTGAAGATATGTCTGGTATCTGTCCACACTAAGTAACAGATGTAAGTGCTTCAAATGCAAATATATACTTATAGTGACTGTTATAAGAACATGTAAAAGCAGAGCAGAAGTGCAGTCATGCTAGCTCAAGCTCCACTGAAGTCCTGACTCCTGCCACTGGCATTAGACATTTATGTTTGCTGACAGATAAAGGATAAACACAGGAGAAACCTGCAGAAGTACTTTTCTCTCACATATGCTAGCTGGAGTGGCAAGCATCAGTTAGGAAGTGGTTATACCTGCAACTCTGTGCTGTATAGATTTTGTATTTCATGGTTCTTAATGGGCTTTTTGACCACATGCTGACATATTAGCTTTTAAAATCTATTTATATTTTTTTTCTATAATATCATATGGCAGTCAGTTCCACATTTTGTACAAAAGCACTTCCTGCAGTTTGATCTCTGCCTGCTTCTGCCTTATTTTACTCCTCAACCTTTGTTTCATGAAAAACTGAGCAGTCATTGCCTAGTCACAATTTCTCAGATACATTTTGATTTTAAAGACCTCTGTTATCACCACTTGGTTACCAATCTTTCATCATGAAGAATGTCAGCCTATTTAACCTCTCCTCATGTGGAAACCATTGCATATCCTGCAGCTTTTTTATTCATCATAGATCAGTTTTTGAGAACTGATGGCCAAGTGAGTGCAATGCAGAAGGCAAGGCACAACACAGATTTACACAGTGCCACAATAATAGTTTAGATTTTTTTTTCCTTTAACAATTTTGAAATATTGGTTTGCCATCTCGAATGCAAATTCAGATCCAAAAGTTACCAAATCTGGTCATTTGTTAGCATACAAACTAATTTTTAATGTTCTATGTGGTTAAGATATATAAATCAGTGCCAAATAATGCATTTTTTCTGTTCTGGCCTCAGTTTCTGAAATTTTTGAATTAAAGGCCCTATATCTGAAATGATTTATTGACTCCTGAAATGCTTCAGAATTCCCTCTGTTGAACTGTATATGGAGTGTGATCTACAAAGAACTAATAAAGCTTTTAAGAGGATGCTACATTTCTCAGTCATTCTATGTCCAACAAGCTGACACCTTTCTGAGGTCACAGAAGGCACCTGAGTAAGCTCCAGGGATGCCTGGAGGTTCACAGAGTCAGGAGGCAGAAGGAGAGCATTGCAATGCATAATCATTTAAAATGGACTGGAGCAAGCCACACAAGATCAGTAACAGACAGAAGACTCAGTATCACAAACAGAAATGTGGAATGTATTATACATCCCAAAAGTGAGGACCCACTGAGAACCTCCTCCAACTTGTTTCCTTATCTCTTTTTGATGGTAAATGGTCTTTATTATCATGCATGTTGTAAAGTGAATTAGGCTTAAATACAATGTCAAAATGCCTCCTGAATAAAATTAGAAGATGATAATAGACCTGAGCTTTAGAGAAAACCACACACAGCTGTACTTTGTAGCCCAAAAGACAGTTAAAATGGAAAAACAATGGCATAGGTTTCCCCAAAATACCCTTTATCTTCAAAACATCTGTATCATTTTGGATGAACATGACTTTTCACCCTGGTGTGGACTCTACTGTCCACTGAGGATCAGTATCAAATACTTTAAAGGAAACTGCTCTGGTTTAAAGTTAGTAAGGTCAAAGAGAATGCAGACTAATATATCCCATAACTACAAAACCAAGCAACCACAGAATCTGGCTCTATGTGAAATGCAGTCTTCAGAAATGTGGAGGAGAAGCTATTGCCTCTTGCCAGGCCAATCAACCAGATACCAGTAGGCAAATCTTGGCAAAAGCAAGAGAAATCATTGACCTGAAAGCGTATAATCTAGAATTTTCTACAAGCATCGTTTCTTTAAATCCTGTATAGGATGTGAATATAAAAGACATAAATGAAAACACAACTCCTATACAATTCCATACCTAGCTGTTGATTTAAGTAAATATAATTTCTCATCCACTTCAGCAAAAAGAGAAAAATATATCAGAAGTGAATGAATGAAATAAATGGATATTTGACAAGTTTGGAAGGGAGACCGATATCTTTCACAGACTTCAGTTACATCTCTCCCTGTGCTATGATTTGTTTTCTAGACTTTAGTCTCCATTTCCCACGCACTGTTTCCACCTTCAGCCCAAAGCTGTCAAAGTCTTTCTGCTCCTACTGTGCCTCTCCCTCCCCTGCAGTATTACTGAAGCTCAGCAGCTTTGATCTTCTACTTTCAACATTACTCCTCTTATTCTCTGCTACCCCTTCTTTCAGACTCTGAAGAAAACTGAGTGGCTCTTTAGTACCAACAGAGATACTGATCATAACTCAAACACAGGCTTTTAAATTTGCTGGGGAAAGATTTCTTTAAATTACATGTTATCAGAAGGCATAAAACTTATATGTGAAGATACAACAACTATTACCTGAATTTTAACAATAATGATATTATCCACAGCCTGAAATCAGATAAAGATTCTGTTTTTTAGATACTACAGTATAAACAGGATAAAAGAAACCTTGTTGCAAGTACTGCTGTTTAGGTGAAGAAGCAATATATTTAGTACAGCTGACAAGGAAATAACAGCTCAGTTTTATGGTGAGTTATGATTTTAAAAGATTAGCTTTTGTTCTATGCTTGAACAACCCCAAATGCCTTTTAAAAACAAACTCAAAACCAGAACGTTATCAAAGAATCAGGTTTTGGATAATAATTTTTTTTTTACTTGCACCTCAATTTCAGACATACCATTCAGTGTGTGCATGACAGCAAAGCACCCACTGGACGACGCCTTGGAGGGTGCAGCCCCCACAAAAGGATCCAGGCTTGACATCCATGCCTCTGAATAGCTAAAAGCAGGGAAATTTCTCACTGCGTCAGGAGCGTAGGAACAAGAACCTGCAACATCTCCTTCCCACAGCAGTGCCCCGACTGCAGCCTGCTGCGGGGAGAGAGCCGCTCCCTTCCTCGCACAACAGAACAGAGAGCACAACAGAAGACAGCCTTAGGAAATGACACTTATAGCCAAGATTAATGAAAGTGTAGAGGAAGTACGGCAGAAAAAGACTGTTTGGCTAAACATGGATTCCTTAATCTGGTTAGCCTGGGAGATTTCCAAAGAGGCTAAAAAAGATTTTATTTAGGAATGCAGTCAGTGCATGTGTAACATTAACTGAGATTATACCTTAATAGTCTACAAAATAACATTAGCAAAGATTATACTTATGCTTGTAGGGCCTTCTGACAAGAACAACTTCAGGAAAAAATAGAAAGAAAAGAGAGAACAAAAATGTAATTGCCTGCCTATCAGCTCCACTATCATAATTACTTTCAAACTCTTGACATGGGTTGAATCAGATGAACACCAAATCAATTTTTGCAGCCAGCAATCATTGCATTCTTAGCTCATAAATTAAAATGTCACTGGTAGACTGAGTACAAAATAATGCCTCTTTCAGTATTTTAGCCTGCAGAGAGAGCATCATCTTTCTCCTTGTTTGTGAGTGTAGCTTGTGCATCCTTAATCACTGTACAGAACACTAAACTCACCTAATTCAAACCAAAGTCTGTACCTCTGGATCCCACACAGGAAAACAATAAATGATACACTACCTACAGGAGTGGGGTAGTTTATCCCCCTGGGTATCCAGAGCTCCATTCTAGTTCTGGGGAGTTTTTGTCTTGCCTGTGCACAGCAGCAGCATTGCAGCACTGGGGATTTGCTGGCTGCACACTGGTTCAAGGAAGGAAGTACCCTAGTCCTGCACTGCACTGTCCTCCCCTTCATCCTTTTCTGACCTGCAGTGAACCTCCTCAATACAAGGCAAAGTCTCAAAAAAGGCCCAGATTTTAAGGCTAGAAACTATTCATTTTTGTGATTTCTTTAAGGAATAAAGTGATCAGGTTAAATTTTTGAGTCAGCAGCATCTGTTGAAACCTGACCCATAATAACAAAGTACTTAATTTCATATTACCTCTTGTGTCTCATTTCTGCATCTGAGTAGACATAATTTAATGGGCTGTTCTACGCCCAGTACCTTGCCTATCACCTCTCCCTCTCTATTTTTAACCACCAACTCTGTAGCTGAGGGTCACAGAACCAGGCCACTGAGTTTACTTTTCATGTCAGCTAGAGTTACCAAGATATCCCGTTGTTTTCCCCTTTTTAGGGACTTTTGCAATTTACACAACACTTAACTGTATTTTTAACTGAAAGCACATTACTTAATCTTTACCTAATAATTGAGATATTTTTTTTCTCTCATGTAATGAGAAAAAGCCCCAAATAACCTATTTTTACTCTGAACTATCTCTAACATCGTACCTACTTTCCAAAAGATAAAACTTCAAGCACCTTATTCTCTCACCCACCTCAACAGAAAAGGAGATACGAAGATCGACACAGGTTTAATTCCCAATTGCTCCAAAATTCTCCTCCAAAGCTTCACCTCCAAATACCAATGAACAAGACATCCAGCTGCACTAGCAAATCCAACTGATAATTTTAAATGCATTTCTGTAACAGCCAATGTCAGTATTCAGAATTTTGCCTCAAGGGATATATTTGAAGAGTTGAGGATTTTCTTCTACTCTTTCTAGCCTTCAGAAGCTGAGCTATAAACCTCATCTAAACCTGTACTGTAAAGTACTTCCTTATTTAGTAAAAATAGGATTGCCTATCAGTTCAACCCAACCAGCAGCCAGTACATAGTGGAGTGCTGTAGCCATAAATTGTAGTCATCATATTTCTAAAGTCCCATATCTTCTTGGGGGTTTACCTGCAGGCCATTCCTCACCACACTAGCTCCTTCTTTCACAGATTGTTCCTGCTTCTTCAGGGCTCCTTCAAGGCTTTCCCTGACTAGCCAACCCACCCCCTTTTTATCCCAGTTATCTTCATTAGTCACAGCCTGCAGCCCATTTAGAACAACTGGGACTTATCAGGGCAAGGCCTATATACAGATATTCAAATACAATACATATATTTTACTCAAAGATCATCTCTACTACAGAGTGCTGCATTTAGGGAATTCTCCTCTCTTTCTTACAGTTGATTACTTCTCTGGTTCAGAAAGAGAAGTTTTACTTTAAGTGGAATGGTTGACTCTTTACCTGATCAGTGGGGTAACTTGACCTCACAGGATGTGATTGCCAAATGATCACAAGGTCTGGTATGTTTTTCAGTAGGTTGCCTGCTACTGTCTGCCATAGGGAGCTCTGCACCTTTGTGCAAAAGCTTTCTGCTCAGCTGTGCCACCTAAGAGCTGACAACACATCACACTGGAGCTCAGCAGAGATATGGTCTCATACCTCTATGATATTGTCATTGGTAAAGTACCAAAATGACAGTTTTTCCAGGTGCAGACTCATCACATACACAAATCACAGGAAAACAAGAAGAAACCTCTAAATGTGCAGGAGCCAGTACTAAGCTACTTCTGTTCTACATCAAATAAAGCCATGAATAAACTTACTCTTCTGGACCTCTTCCTCCAGATGACTACCATTTTGGATGGGAACCCATTTCTAACTTCCAGCTGTAACTTATTCACAGTTGGTAGCAGCCATTTTGGGTCATGCAACCCTTTTGTTTACAGAAATAGTTTCCCAGTCTCCTCTTTGTAAACACAACACACTTTCAGAGAGCATCTCTCTTATTCTTTCAGCGTGCAAGCTAAAGAAGCCAAATTGTGAAATATTTCTTCTACTGAGACTGACTCCCAATTCACAATTTGTCCCTCAACACCTTCTCTGTACCAGTGCCAAATCCTTCCAGTCATTCTGGAACATGAGCAGATATGCTCTGAAACAGCACTGAGCAAACTTGATTTTTTAAAATAAAATAACTTAAAGAACAATTCTGCTGTACAAAATAGTGGCATATTTGTGTGAAGATGTTTACAAGTTCTTTACTTTCCCAAGTAAAGGAATACAGACAATTATGTTCTGTCAGATAGAAAATCAGGTTTTCTGATTTTCAAGACCACGAAAAGATCTGACACCAGTTCTTAAGGGAGGGATTTCTAGTGGCTTAAATGCAATGATGTTTAAGGATCAGCCCAACATACTATTGAGCAAATTCAATTCAGACCATCTACAAAATGCTTGGAAACAAAAACATGTGCCTTGCTTGAGCACAGGAGGAAGTAAAGAGATCAAGCTGAGAGAAAAAGGCAGTTACTTTTCAAATTGTCATCTTTTATCTCTGAAGAAACACAAAAACTGAAACTGATAACTGTCTTGGTATGTTATCAGTTATAATATCTACATTATGGAGATGTATTACAGAGTAAGTCCTTAGAAATTCCAAACTAAGAAATCAAATGTAAAGAATAAGTGAGAAAGCCCCACATTCCATTTCAATTCTGCTCTCCTTATCTGCCATGCTAATATTTAGAAAGTAATTATTGCTCTTGATGATTAAATTTTTTTTCTCCTCTTGAAATGACTGATTTTTCTTTTGAAGTCTGCATCACCCTGAAGGGAAAATACATTTCTCAGCAGATTTTTTTCCTATTTGCCCAACAAGGAAAGGGGATTAGAAAAATTAGAATAAAATGACAATAAAAATTAAAAAGAGGGAAGGGAAAGAATGAGCAAGTAAAGACAGGATTTTTTTTTTTTAATGAAGATTGTCTTTGGGAATTCACAAAAAGAAAGAAGTGAAAAATTAGGAGTTCATCACATAAGGTATGACACCTCATGCTGCAATCTGGAGTTCCTGTAATGAGGTGAATAGGCACTGCTGAGAGCTCATTGCTGGGGAGAGGTTAAAATGAGTTCTGCATCACCAGGCCAGGCATTTTCATCCTACCACATTATACATAAATTTTTTTGCAGCATTATGCAGCTGGGTTAGTTCTCTAAAGCCAGCACAAATGCATCTTATCCCAGAGTCTGAGTGTCATGGCCAAGTTAATCTGGGCTGGAGGGAAAGGAATTCACACTGTAATGAAGAAGGGAGGTGAGGGAACCTAGATACTTGGATACTTTATCAATATAAAGACGTTAAACAATGGAAGTTTAACTACAGAGTCATGTATCCCCTATAATAAAAGGAAAAGTAAATTAAAACTTAATATACTATAGGATATACCAAAAGCAAAATATAGACGTATGTCATTTCTCATTCTGTAAATGTCTCTCATTAAAATGATCTAATGAGACATCGGGTTTTTGGACATATGGTATACTGGAAGCATGAGTGAAACTCCCTAAGAATCAAAGCCCACACAGAAGAATGCAACTCCTCCCCTCCTGAGTTTCAACCCCTGAAATCAGTGTATGCCATGCAAATTAACTTGTCCAACCTTATATATAATATTACCACATAATTTGTGAGCATGGCTCCACACTGCTGCAACGTGAACACGCTGGTGCAAAGTTAATGGTTGGACTCGATAATCTGAGAGGTCTTTTTCAACATTAATAATTCTCTGATTCTCTGAATACTGTACCCTGCTCTTGCAGAATGGCAAGTATAAGATGTGCATTATCATAGATGAAAGACACTTTCTCCATAGCCCCTACGTGAGGCTGAAAATGTTGAAACTAATACTTCAAAGCACCCTTTGTTAAGAGTACTCAAAATACCACATGACAAAGAAATTTCCTTTTCTTTTTTTTTTTAACAAACCCTCAAACCCCAAACTCATATGTGGTTGTTTTCAAGGAAAAAATAAAAAAAAAGAAAAAGACAAGGTATGAGGTCCTAGAAGATGACATACTGACCATGATTCCCAGCTAAACTCTCGGATATCTGCTGAAGCAGCTACTCAAGCCAAACTATAATTCACAGAAACAAGCTGGAGAAGAGCCAGCTCTGGATGAAGTGATTGGCTTATTTTGGAATATGAAGTGTTTTCTCTTGACTGCAAGCCATGTTGACTGTCCTTGGGGAGATGCTAAGAAGAAACCTTGATCAGCCATGAGACAAAGCATCAGTATTGGGTTGTGTAATGGATGGCCATTCTTTGCCTTTGTATCTGCAAAGTAGCCAGGTAATATCTGCAATAAAATAGATGTCTTCAGTTGCTAAAGAGGCTAAACATACATTTCCTGGCATTGTTAGTGCTTGGTAAATCATTAGCAAGTTTTGTCATTGTCATCTTCTTTATCTTAAATACACTGCTTTTGAAGTTAATAAAATGACTTGTTTTTCCCTTGTGCTGGACCATTTGCATAATTATAAAGAGGGTTCATGAAAGAGAGTCAATGAGATAATTCCCACATGCAAATTAAAGATCTTTCAATTAACATGGCAGGACGTGTGTGAAAACCATGCTAATGCAGTAGAAGATATCCCTAGTGGCACTTCAGTAATCTGCCTGTATGCTGAGGCATCTCTTTGTCTCACTTTGCTTTGTCACTGGTGGCCTTTGGGCAACAGGGTGGTGGAACAGAGCAAAAAATGAAGCTTCTTGGGGAGGATCATTACTTCAATGTTACTAGTGGTGTGGGAGAGCCATACCTTAATCTTTTTTCAGGCAAAACTCAAGTTGATTGATTAAATAACTGTGTTTCTTCATATCAGGGAAAAATTCTAAGAAGAGTCTGATTTCCAGAAAGCTTTTTCATTCACAGATCAATTTGCTTCTAGTTCCCCTCCTGAAAGGTGACTTCCCTCTCTTGTCTTCAGTAATAATATATGCACTACTTTCTTAAGGCTCCCCTAGTTTCTCTGCTTACAATTAATGACCTCTCAGAACAACTACTGAAAAGCAGATATGAGTAGAAAAGGACACTGGAACTTGGTAACACTTAGCTTATACCTCATAAAAAGCAATAAAATAACACCGTTAGAGTTCATATATATAAGTTGGTAATCAACTTCAAAATCAGAATTTAGTATTTCCATGAGTATAAACATGCTAGATGATCCTTTATGGAAGTATTACATCTTTCCCTCAAGCTTGGGAAACATTAAAGACCAGATACCAGAAGACAGATGCTTGCTTGCTACTGTGGCACCCTGCTAGCTTTCTAATCACTGAATAAATTTTCAAAAGCAGCTCTTACCCAGGAGAAGTGATATCTCTGTGTCTTCCACCAAAACAAACAGAACTGTATTATTTTAGGCGCTAGTTGCTTCTGAATTGGGACCTGAATTAGGAGTCTGAAAGTGTGAAAATCAAGAGTCCTTATATGAGCATGTCAGAACTCTCCCATGAAGGTATCTGCTTTATCTGCATCATGCTGACATCCTCCCCAGGAATCTGAAATAGCCCTAAAAACTGCTTCTCGGGTAAAAACTTACTGATTGCCTCAAAAAAACCCAACCCACCAAGCAAAACCCCAAAACCTGCAGTTTGCTCTCGGTAGGAATAATTCAGCAGAATACATATTTATGTGGATGATGAAGGCAAGTAATAGCAATGACTGTCACAAACTCAGGACTCTGTTACAGAAAGCAAGAAAGTTATCTTTGCTGAATGCACTCAAATTGTGTTTGTTTGTTTTTGTTTGCTTTTTTTTCAAAACCACAGACATTCTCTAATTAAAGGAATATGACTTTCACAAACAGGAATAATCTCCTACCAACTAATCACAAGGATGAACTGGTAGTGGCCTTGGTATTAGTATCTCTCTGTCAGTTTTAATAATTGCATCACCAGCCCACAGGTCATCCTTGTAGGTATTCTGCTTCCTGGTACTGATGTATCATGGAGCACACCCTAATTGAATGGAATAAATACAAAACTGGGAATCATGAACCCTTATTGTAAGGCCAATTCCTTTCTCCCTGGCTTCTGCACCATACTGGTGGAGCAGACCTAATCCCTCTCATCTCCCTTTAGGGGCAAATCAGTTTCCCATTCAGGTCTTAGTGTTCAAAACTCACAAGGAGAATAGTGTTGGGAATGAATCCAGCAGAGGCAAGCCTTGGAGAGCAGCAAAGTTTGCAAGGAAGCAACTGTAGCTCCCACTTATGTTACTGTGGATATAGCATCCAAATCATTGGAGCTTCCATCCATCTACCAACATTTAGGAATAAAAAAATGATAATTACAAAAAGCTGCTGTATTTGCATTCCTGTCCCTCTGGATTTGACCAGTTTATACAATGGTCCAAATAGATCAACAGTTTTAAATGCTATTTTTGTGGTAGCAAATAAAAATCAGGAGTTAATTCTCAGCAGGCTATTAGTTTTATAATAATTATTAATACTAGTTGTTTTATTATGTAGCAGTAACAAACTAAACTCAAGCTTTTCCAGCACATTTTAGCTTTAACAAAGCAATTACTTGAGTCAAAATCATGTATTAAATTGAGCAACTTCTAGCAAGAATTGTATTTCTGTCTTCAAGTCTTTGTTTTTCAAATAGTAAGGCATAATAACTTCTTGAAGAATTAGTAATCAATGTGTCACTCCTCTAAGTAATTATTTTACTTGAAACAAGTAATAAGACTGTTCCCATTTGAGGGCGCATGTAATTGCAGTGTATTGTTAATTCTGCAGTCTTTTGTACAGAATGAATACTGAACTTTAATAATCATAGGAAACTATCAAACTATCTCTAGTGTACATTCTCTGGAAAAAAAGGAATGAAAAAAGTTAGGACTCTGAGTACCTTTTTAAGTTTCAAACTTCAGAGAAAAACACAATTTACTGAAATGTACTCTGTGTGTGGTATTTGTGTGCATACTCAGCATGTCCTAAGGTTTTGTTTGCTTGCTTGCTTTTTTGAAAGAAAACTATAGACCTAGTAGAACTTAGAATCAAATGGGCTTGTTTCTTTATGCTTGTCTCTTCAATTGCATTTTCTGTCATACAAGGAGCAGAGCACAAGGCTCTTCTCTGCCTCAGCTTCACTGCCTTTAAAGTGCAGAAAAATAAAACATCTGCAGTGAACATTATTGTTATGAGTGATTGTTTTTAAGCGCTTTAAGGTCACTAATACATGTTCTTAGCATTACTTGTTTTTAAAAGATAAATTAAAAATAAATATGATAGAACTTTTCAGCTTAATACATGTCTTAGGATGCATTAGAACTTGAAGTTGCATTTTTAGAATGAATTTTCATGTGAAATGAAACAGATATTTTACAGTCTACACAAACACTATACTTGAGTATGAGAAATGAGAAATCCACAGAAGGTGTTCAAGAGCTGAAGGATAAAGCCCCAAGTAAACTGATATGACTTGACCTACTTTGAAAAGGCTCTTGGTGCAGCTCCTTGTTAATAAGAGCCTTCCTCGACTGTCCTCACTATCTGCACTTCACAAGTGAACATTGCATGAGGGCACAAATGGACAGGACAACAGTGAAGCCCTCAGTCTGAACAGCACTTGGCAGCACACAGGATGGAGCCAAGGCTGTGCTTTGAGCCAGTTCTGGTCCCAAAGGTGATTATACATATTACCTCACAATTGTGCCTCTGCAAAGCCTTTCCTCACAGCTAGACTTCATTTGTGGGCATTGTCCTGTGTTAAAGCACGCAGATGGCTTTCTACTGCAGAGAGCTCAGGGAACTTCCAAAACTGTCCACACCTGGCTGTGCAGTGCTGCCTGTAATGTCTCCTGCCACTACAGAAATGCACCATTTATCCCAGACTCCAAAAGTACAGGTGCCACCGCCGTGTCTCTGTCATTGCCTCTCACAGCCCTGTGCTTTCAGCACCGTGCTGGGCCTTGAATTAATTGCTGCCAGAGAGAGAACAGCAGCTTGTCAGCCATCAGGAAAGCCTGTGACCACTCTGTCAACACTGCTGACACAGGACCAAGATGAAGCCGGGTGTCCAAGCTGGATGTTTATGTTATTGCTCTTATTTTGCCCGCTTGTTTGTGGTTTAATGCCTATGTGGTTAATTTGAGGGCGATAAATAGCTTTTTGAGAAAACTCATTTGTACACAGCTGCAATTAATCAGAGTGCAGAGAAGAGTGCACCAGAGCTGAACGCCCTGCTGAAACACACGGCTGTGCTGCTGCCACACACTCCAGCATTCCTGTGAAGGTTAAGCCAAATTGCAGAGCCCTGGGAATTTGAGCTTGCACACATGCTGGCTCTCCCCACACATCGGGTCTGTTAGGGAAAAGCTTGAATGATTTCCACCTGGAAGCCTCCTGGGGCTTGCAGCCATTAGTTGAGAAGTTTAATAACCACTGGCAGGGGGGAAAAAAAAACCCCACCAGAAACAAGCAATTCGCTGAACTTTTCCAACCGCACAGCTGAAATTTAGTATCTAGCCCTGTTCCTGACTGTTTTCTTTATATTGCCTGATCCTCAAAACTTTCATGGTATGAGAGCAAAACGATAGCAGCCAGATGGCAGCTCCAGCTTACAACAGAGCAACCTGGTAAGAATCCAGTAGTTTTAGTTGTTTCTACTGGATTCCATCTGAATGAAATAAGAAGCTAATATTCCCAAGGATGGAGAAGCTGAGGTGCACAGAGGAAGGTGTAATGTTGTAAAGCTTCTGGGGTGCAGAGTGGGTTCCTGCAAACCTTGAGGACTGATCTGCAGTTGTACTGAAGGATGTGCTGACTCAAGTGAAAATTGTGAGCACTGGCACCAAACAGAACTTTTCTGAAATGAGACAAAAATTCTACTTGGTGGCACCCTCCATGCTTGGGACATGCAATGGCTTGTAAGATGGTTATTAAGGTTATTAATTAGGTTATTCACCATTTGCTTAAGATGTATCCAAGAGTTACCAGGAAGAAGTTCAGCATTCACTATAAAAATCTTGTCATTTAAGATAAAAAAAAAAAAAAGATGAAATCCAGAAAGATTCTGTTTGAAACCTGAACATCTTTCTAATACATAGATGCTCTACATAATCACTAGAAGATGACTAATATCCTTTAAGTATTACTGCTCAATGAGTCTTAAATGCAGAAGAACAGTGATTGTGAAAATGCCACAGCTATTACGAGTGATTCTTCAAAGGTCAGAGTAAAAGGTCCTCCCACATGTGCCATTATATTATGGAAGATAGTCTCAAAAGAGACTAGCATGAGATATCCCAAAACCACAAGACTATGTAATCTCTGCTTTAATGTTGTTGATTTCAAAAGTCCTAGAATCAATTTTCATGACTTGATTGAGAAACAAAAGGCAACATGGAAGTTAAGCTCTGACTGTATAGGCTTGATGCAGCTAAGGAAGAGAATTTCACTTGCCTACCCATTTTACTTTCCTGTGCAAACACACACAGCCTAGCAGCAATACCTTGAATAAGGGAAGTACTTCAGCTAGGGAGTGGCCAAAGAGTTAAAACCTATATATGCCCCCCCAATAAATTCACATCAGATAATTAGTGTCAGGTTTCTAGTTCTTTCTTCTTTGCAAACTCTTCAATGGCTTTGATAATTTGCCATTATCTTGAAAAGGAAGGATGAGAAAATGGTTGCTTAAAGACCTAAGCACTGTGGTATGCACTTGGGGAATTCTAGTTGCAGGGCAGAAGAACATCTGCATAGATCTTTAAGGAGACTGAACTTGTGAACCCTGGAGTTTAAAGGCTTTTTTATGATTCTGCATGATTTGTGTGTGCTTTTTCTTCTGGCCAGAACCATGCTTTCCTAAGAAGCAAAAGTAATTCCTGTGTTGATTCCAATAAACTTACAGATAGTGTATTATTTCTCTCGTTTACACCAACTACATGCAAACTTATTCAACAGGCTATTGTCTTTGTCACAGTCAAAAAAAAGGAGTCACCATTTCAAGATTAATCACAACAGTGGGGATAAAAAAGAGCCAGGCCCAGAGTTTGATGATTGACAGTTCTGAAGGTAGTGAGATGTAGTTTTGGGCTGAGAAGATGAGAGGATTTCTATGTGGGCAATAAAAACTGCACATGCAACATCAGCTGAGAAACTAGAAACCCAAGCAGAACTTCCCATCACACTTCAGCAAGGATAAAAAGCTGTGTTATTGCAGACCTTACACAGTGTCTTCTGTTATTAAAGTCTGCAAAATACAAAGCTATAGATCAAGTAAAATTTGTCATTTCAGTCAGAGGCAGAAGTCCAGACTTCTAGTTTCTGCTGCTGGTTCTCATATTAGACTTTACTTTATAGGGCCATTACTATTATAGCACCTGACCAAATTTTATGTTTTATCCCCATAACTGATACAAAAACTATTAACCTCACTTTCAGAAGGCACGAAAGGCACCAAAAGGCTATCTTCCCTAAGATCATATGGGAAATTCATAAAAGGAATGAACTGACCCAATTCTCCCAGGACTCATGTTTTGAATTTTCTTTGCTCACATCCACTCAAATGTCCATAACCTCAGTTAGCTCTGGATATAATTTTATTTTCAGCAAGATGGGTAAGAAGACTGAATTTTAAAGCCTTCTGAGTTGCTAGGATGAAAGGCATTGCAAGAAATTCAGTGTACTATAATAATCATTGTCCTCATGCCTTGCAGTAGTAAAACAAAATAACATCACTACAGCTTATTATTCTTTAGATAAAATGCTTTTCTTATTTCCACTATACTTGTAGTTCTGCAGTGCTCAACTCCATAACACTCAAGCTCTCCAGTTTACTCCTCAGGCTCCAAGCCATAGTTAAGATTTGCTCTGTAGTGCCTCACAGTGAAAGTTTTGGGTACCTGTGGGCAGCCAGCAACAGTGGAAATAAAACTGATGTCAAAATTTATAGCTACAATATACTGATTGTTTTCACTCACACTGTTCTGAATGGGCTGAAGATAAAAAGTCAGGGATATCCTATTGGGAGTTATATATCAGCATTACAAAGCAACCTGATCAATGCCTACGCAAGCACATCAGCCAAAACCAGCACAAAGGCACAGCAGCAGGTAAAAACCAACAGCCTAACTGTGACCACACCATGTTCTTACTGCCTGGAACAGGACAGCTGATGTGAGTTCAACACCAAGCCTGGAATACTCTGCCTTTATGTGACAGTGGTTCACTCAAGTGAACTAGAGGAAAAAAAAAATCCCTCAGGCTGAGCTAGTAGGAATGACACTAACAGCTATTTGAGATGTACTTTTACAGTAACAGAAGAGGACTGCTGCTACCAGCTTTTGAAACAGGTATGGGGAGCTAGCACATGGCAGCTCAGCAGAATAAATACTCTCATTAAGAGCTATATCCATTAAAGCCATCATGACCCTCTGCCTGCAATTTACATAAGCCTTTCGTATCTGCATCAGAGTTGAAAGGAAATGGTGTGAAAGGGAAATGCATTGATTCGAAATAAAAGTTGCACAAAAATCCTAAATCATATTCAGGGGCTTTCTGCTAGATAAATTAGTGAATTCCTATTGCCTCTTGTAGAAAGGCTCCTTTACAAGGTCTATAACTTCCCTGCACTCTCCTATAACAGACAAAGAAGTTGAGATTTTCTGGAGGTGATCCTTCTGCCTTCCTGTGCAAAGCACAGAAAGCTTTTTAAGGGCTATGCTGCTGTGACCGGCCTGTGCTGGTGTGCTGGTGTGAGTGCAGGGGAAGCTGTACCTGCTACACATGCCAAGTGTGAGCGTGGGCTCACACATGCAGTTCTTGGTGCCTGCTGAACAAGATTGCTCCTTGTGGGAAGGAGTTTGCTGTACCTGAGAGCCCTGATGTGTGTAGGTGAGGAAC
This sequence comes from Calcarius lapponicus, assembly GCA_039654755.1. NCBI lineage: Eukaryota > Metazoa > Chordata > Aves > Passeriformes > Fringillidae > Calcarius > Calcarius lapponicus. The sequence continues at coordinate 42,668,276 of CM077468.1, read as the reverse complement.
ATGGTGTGGGAGGGTGTAGTACATAGACAGATGGGTAGGTGTGTGGGTCTGAGAAATAGAGCCAACAGAATGACATGATTTGGAACTTTTCTGTAACTTTTTGGAGTACATGAGTGTATACTCTCTAGGCAAATAGTATCTATGTGGTCATTTAAGGTGTACTGTAAGGCATCATATGTAGCTGTACACACTTTGATGAACTTATTGAAGATCTCTAAGCATGGTTTAAACTTTGTCCTGTCGCCTTACATGTTGACCAGTATGGGAGGGACCAACACATTCTAGGACAAGGGTTTTTTATGCAACTAAATAGAACAGCCCTTCTCTTCCCTTCTTGGTCTTGTCAACTCATACAACAGCAGATTGTTGAATTACCACCTTTACTTGTCCTGTTCATGAAGCAGATGTTTTGGGTTAAATTCCCATCATGTACCTGGAGCATGCATGAAGCACTTAATTCTTTGGGATATAAATAATGGGAAACCTTCCCAACACCAACAACAAACTGTTCTCTCTGCAAGAAGTAGGCAGAAAGCTCAACTAAGTTAGAGAAGATGCCTCTACCTATTTCAAATCAGATCAAATTAAAGTCTCCAAAGCCAGAGGCATGAACCAATTTATGTTTTAAGTGTTTTTTCCTTCCTAGTATTAAAAGAAAAGGTGACTATCACTCGTATTAGGCTTTCTCTTCCTTCTAGTCCAAAACTTCTGCTTGTTCCTTGAAAACAGCAGCCTGTGTAATCTCTTTTTGGTGACTGGCAGTCTGCGGGGCAGGAAAGCAATCCTTGCAAATGAAATTCATGCAGTATTTACAAACCAGACAAGAGAAAAGGAGGCTGAAGTGAAAAGGAACCTTTTGTTTTCAGCAGGGAACAGAGCACAACAAGGAAATAAAAAGATGAATAAACCTGTCATAGACTTTTTCTTTATGGAGCAGAAGCACAGTTATTAGGTACCCGCAAAGAAGGCATTCTGGATATATGACTCCTAATACATCATCCATAATACAGCACTGTGCAGAAGGCATACAACTTTTCAAACAGTTGTCAGAGACAGAAATAAATACAGTGTCTTAGTGGAAAAAAATGGCCAGGAGGATTAGAAGTGAGCATTGGGGTGGTGCAGGCAGGAGTCAGAGAGCTCTCTCTGACAATGTGTTTTCGTACACGATACTTGTCAGAAAAAAAAGAATTATTAACCTATTATTATTATTTTTCTTTTACTAATCAGGGTGAGGTTTTTACTGCTCATAAAATGTGACAAATTGATAGTACTCAGCAGAAAGGGAAGGCCACAAACACAGAGCTCTGCCAAGCATATCTCCATCCATAATTGTGGCACTCTTTATTAAACACGGGTCACACAACCCATTTGAAACCCATGATCTGATTCATCTGAAGGCCCAAAACCCCACTACTAATCCTCCTCACTGCTAATTGGTAACTTCCTTCCATTTAATCTCTTCCTACAGTTCTGACAAAGTTCAGTGATCTTTATATCATATTTCTCTTCAGTTTTCTATGCCTGGCGCCAACTGCACATGCCACCATGCTCTGTAGCATTCCTTCTTATCTCAGTGCTGACCTCCTAAAAATGAGCAGAATGTTCTAATGCTTGAGTTATGCAAGTATTGTCATATCTCCTAATGCAATAAAGCTAAATTTTTTTGTCATACACTGACTCCATTGCACAGTCTTACCCATCTGCCTGCCCATCTACTTCACCAGCATCACAGATTTGGGGAGCAAAGAAGTATCAGTGTATAGATCTGGATGCAGATGGGCATATTAGAAAAGATCAGGTGAGAAATCAAAGGTGGTTTGTCTGCTGTTGCAAATGCTGAGTGGAGGATGTTTTGTTCTGTAAATTATTGTATTAATACTTTGAATTAGGTAACAGACTTTTTTACATATGTATACTGCTAAAATGCATTTACTGTTGTTTTTTGTTTGTTTTTTTTTCTTTTTTTTCCTAAACATTCACATATTATCAGTAAAAGCTTCAGGTAGCAGCAATAAAAACATTTACCAACTATTGTTTATGCCTTCATGATGACATTAGATCATACTGTCACCATGCAAACTAATAAGAATCTATTCTGAAATGAGAGACTTGGAAGATCTTTTCTATTCTTTTTTCAGCAGTTTGCCATTTGATATACTACAATTCAACAGGAACCACTTCAAGACTATTGCATAGCCCGAATTCCTTTATAGATAGCCTCATTTAAGACCCTGGCCTGAAAAAGAAAATTATTTTCAGTGATGGATGATCTCAATAGTGAAATTTTGTCTGACCTGTTGCTAGAATCAAGGACCACATTACTGACTTGAGGTAAGTTGGTCAGGCTCAAATATCAAAAACTGCAAAACTTGCAAATGAAACTGAACTTGCACCTGAATAGAACTTTTTCTCTGAGATTTAGACAAAGGAGGTTTTTTTCCTTATGAATGAAGCAGTGTTTATAAGAGCTCTGGCTGAAATGACAAGTGCCCTACTCAGTCAAAGCAAAACAGCTGACAATCCAACAAGGCTGGCAACACTTTTTCAGTTTCACTGACCTACCTGTCTTTCACTCTCCCTCCCCAGCCTAATCTCTTTCTCTGATCTCTCTCCTCCTTGCCTCCCACTAATTGTTCACAAATTATTTCCACTGTTTCAAGGCAAGAATATAGCACAAAACCCTACCCCTTTCTTAGATTGTACTAAAATGTTATGAAAGACACAAGTAACTTTATTCTTTCTATCCATAAAAGTAAACAAGAAACTCATCTCTACCCCCAAAGTCAGCAACTGGTGACCCCTAGACATGATTTACAAAAAACAAAAATGAAATTGCAGTAGTAACAGTTCAAATTACATCATAACAAATTATTGAAACAAAAAGCTGCATTGCTTTCTGGCTGGCTTGTAACCAAACACATTGAGATGTAAAGTAAGGCCAGTTTTTAGACCATCCCTTCTCTTTGTGATGGTACTGCTACAGACATTATCAGCCTCTGGCTTTGAGCTTCTTTCCTCAGTACCCTCCTGTGCACAGAAATGTACAAACATGCAACTTAGCTTTATGGACAAGGCCAGGACAATGAAGCAGTGATTTGTCCTCTCAATAAGGGTGAAAGACAACTTCATATAATTAAGTCCTTCATTCATTCTACAGCTAAACTTTATTCACATATTTTAATGTAACATAAACAAGTTTTATGGGTCCTTACTCAGGCAGGTGTGCTGCGTACTGCATCTTTCAGATCTCAGGCCAGGAAAATGAAAACAGGAATGGCAAAATTACTTGGCTGCAAGCATTCAGAGAATGTGGTGAAATGTTTAATGAAAAACATTAAATTTCACTTTCTGTCTTACAACAACTCTTTTCAAGTTTGACATTACATTTCTTCACTCCTCCCCTCTTTCCTACCTTTTATACTTGACTGAAAGTGGCATCTTTCTGATACCAAATTAATTCAAAATCAATTAATTGCTCTCGTAACTCCATAAACTAAGTGCTGCAAAAGTGAAACATTCACCTCCCAAATAAATCAAAAATCTAATCTTGTTAATTTGCACTCTTTATAATACAATCTGCTGTTTGTACCTGGTTTGTAGGACTTAGGGAAAATGCTCTTCTCAGCACAGTGATGGCTAGACCACTTCCTTGCTAATGCAAAATTCCATTCAGAAATAATATTTGTTGGGCTAATTCTACCTTCAGTGGAAATGAATGTGCTTCTACTGTTGCATATAAATGCTCTATGGCATTACTTTCCTTTAGCTTCTACATACTGCCAATAGGCTTCTCCTGATGCAGTATCCACAATTTCCAGAGAATTTTTGTTCAAAATAAAAGCAGTTTCACCTAATTACCTCACTGATGGCTTTGATTAGTGCATTTTGCACTGATGTAATCAATTCCTATATCTTAACCAGGGCCACTAATTTCTTTTATCATGCAAACTAACTTGAGCAATCATATTTGCATCATCAACATCTGATATGACCTGTCCTGTTTCTGCAGTGAAAGTGGACAAAGCTCCAACCACCTGTGTAGAGAGTTGCCTATTCAAAAAGTTCCTATATGAGGGTGAAATCAAGTAGATAAAATTCATTCCATAAGGCAACTGATGAAGTATCACACCACAGGAGGTATTCAACAATTGCAGTAAATGTTTTACTTTCTTGGACAAGAGTCTTTAAAAATCTCCAGAGAAGAAGGCCTGACTTCTTTATTGGATCAGTACCTGCAGAAATCTGAACTGGATATGCCATTCCTTCTTTTGTTGCTTTCCAATCTCCCCCCTCCCCCCCCCCCCCGGTCTTCATGAAAGTCAGGATTAAAAAATGCAGCTTTAGGAATTAAGTGGATTTTCACTTAAATCTGAATCACCAGCCTCTCCTGTTCTAAACTACTTCTGCACATTACTACACAGCTTTTGCACTCTGCAAAAGACAGAGGCAAATGAGAAATGAGAGAAATGAAGCATGAACAGACTAGAAAGACAAATATGTAGCCTGTAAGGAATCTAAGACATTTAGTGCTCCACTTATGCTGAAGGATTGTAAAAAGTTACAAAAAAGCAACCTATGAATGCAAAAATATTTTGGGGAACATTAGCTTCAAACTGCATCACAATGGATGGGTAGATTAACATTCACATACCTACTTTTTCTTTTGATAAATATTTCTCCATGACTTTTGCAAATTAAGAGATATAGTTACAAACACATATTATAGGGTTTTTCCCCCTAGCTCACAGAATCTTGGAGCAGATGAGATGCCGTGTTTTGATTTACCTGAAGAACCTTTTAATCACAGACCTGTAAAGAACAGAGACAACTTTGACTCAAAATTATTTCTGTAGAGGCTGCTTTAAAGCCCATAAGGGGTGAGAGAATCCCATTCACTTCTGAAAACTCTTCCCATTCTGAAGTTTGAATGTATTACTTCCCCACCAAAAAGAAAAATCAAACTGTTCTGACAAGAAAAGCTTTCTCATTGCACTTCACTACCCAGGAAGAAAGGTTCTAGTATTCCAACCTAAAATCGTGCTATTCTGAGTGCAACTATTTACATATTACAGCTTGAACTGAGAGGGAAATACAAGATCATTTCACAGACACATTGGCCAATTAAGTATATGGAGTTAATCATAATTACATCAAAGTATGCCAAGCATGACTAGAGGTAATCACAAAGCAAACATATCTTTGTTCAACTGACAACAGAAGCACAATTTCTTGTAAAATTAAAAAAAAAAATTAATGCTATCCAGTAGCAGAAAGATTCTAGATAATTTGAATGCCCATATTTTACTATATCAAAACTAACATAATTCCATAACAATTTTAAAAATTTGTGTATATAAGGAGCATTCAATTACTGTGAAATTTGAAATAATAAGTGTACATGCAAAATAAACTGTGCATTAGAACAGTATGTGTATTTAAATAACAAAGATACCTATTCATAAAGACTAACATCTTATATTTGGTAAAAGCAAATATAGAGAAAAATGTTTCTCTTAATAAAGCCAAATGGAAGGTTTTAAACCAGTGTGGATGTGAAAGACAAAGCTGTTTTTTCATTTGCCTTACTAATGAAAAACAGATCACAGATTTATTCATTACAAGTAGGAGCTATTGTAGCCATTAGGGTGTGCAGTGTTCTATGTACAGTGCTATCTACTATGCACTGAAATTGCACAATGCAGTCCTGTGGAAAAAATATTTGCAATCTAAATAAGTAAATTCTGATACTAGAAGCAATAAAGCCATGTGGTGCTGCATACAACATTGGCTGATTTTCCCTGTTTCTCAACCAGGTAAAATTATCTGCATGGAGCTCTGGGCTGCTATGGTTAAACTGCTCCCAATATCTGGGCACATTTGTTCAAAGCTACCTTGCCCACCTCAGTACAGGACTACAGCATTGTGTACGGGTATTTAAAAATATTTTACCGAGGGAAGAAGTCAGAGTCCCAAAAGGCAGAGTTAACTGATGTACTGTTTATTAGACTTGGCTTTACTAGCAGTCAGTAACAGCTCAGAGGTAGTGTTTTGTAATGTAGCAGGCTGGGTTTGGAGGAGGATGTGAAGGAAGACCGTCTGCTTTGTGCTCTGTTGACGTGAGCATGCAGCACCTGGTAGTGCTGCAGCTCTGAATCACATCAGCCATTAGCAGAAAACAAAGTCACCCAAGCAAAAGACAGAAAAGTCATAATACATCTTGGAGTCAGTCCCAGCTAGGACAGGCTCCTTGACAAAAGTTCAGGATGAAAGTGGTATAGTGCAGATACCAGCAAAAATGCCAACTAGAAATTGTTTGCAGAGAAGGAGAATGAAAGATAATCTCTGCATCACATCTGCAACATGAAGCTTTAATTAACATTTCACAAGCCCTGGCACACTTGAAATGTCAGTTTCTGTTTAGTATGGAAAATCTGTGGGGGGTTTAGAACCACAGCTATGGATGAGACACAAAGGCAGGACTATGATTAGGACACAGCTGAAATAAAACCAAGCTGCCTCTCCTTGTGGCCACGTGAATCATGACAGAAATAGAAGCAGCTGTTACTGTTGGTTTGGTCGCACTGGGGACAGCTATTGCCACTGGCATGAGTAACTGGCTAGCTGCTAGCATCGTTCTAGTGGTTCCACTGGCACAGACCACCACTTCCCTGTCTGCAACAGCTTTATGAAAATATCACTGTTCAAAATTTTCCATTTGGTTCAATTTCTTAGCTGATTGCTTTCTTTAGAAATTAATACTCTAAGTGTTTTTGGGACTAAGCCCCCTCAAGACACTGTTATATATAAACTAGATCATAGGCAACAGAACTGAAAAGTATGTATTTCAACATGATTTAAATTTGCTAAGCAAGGATATTTTCAGTTCTTTCTTGGGGAGACTATTCCAGAGTTTACCAAATCTTGCTTTTATGAAATTGCTTCTGCTTTCAGTCTAAATTTATTTTTTCTTAGCTTCGGCCCAATATATCTAGTTGCCTCAATACACCTATATGCCCTCAATGCATCACTCTAAGGCATTTATACCATTTAAATATGTAATGTCTATCACAGTTCTCTTGCTTCAAGTATCATTTAGCAAACAACGCACATTCATAATTTGTGTAATTTCTTATCAGCTCAGCTTGTGTTCTAATTTTTACCTCTTTTTTTTGCTAGTTAGGCATCTGAAGTGGCATGCAACAATATCACAGGAGAGGCAATTCTGTTCAAAGTTATTTTAAAACACTTTTTTGTGCTTGACAAGCTCTGCAGACAGGCAACTCACAGGGTCATTTGCTATTTACATAGCAGTATGGTATCTTGGCACAAATGGGCAAAGAAGAGCCTTGTGTTCTTGTCATCATCTACAGCATCATCTACTGACTTGATAAAGCATCTCCATTTCCTGTGTACATAGCTCTAGCTAGAGGCTCTAATTCAACTATTGCTGCATTAAATTCAGAAGGAGGAGATATAACTAGTATTATGGCTACCTAATTGTTTCATTGCTTTTTTTGATGTGACTCATATGGCTCATACTGCACCATCTCTGGAACATCCCTAGTTCCCTTTAGCTTGTGGCTTAGCAAATGTACTTCGTGCATCAAGATTAAAGCAGTTCTGCGTGGCCTCTCTAACAGACACTTCAGAAAGTTAAAAGCCCCATTCCTCTGACAGTGTTATAGAGGCACTGTTTAAATTTCTTCATATAAAATTGTTTTCAGAGTTTTCAATACATAAGATGTCCCAAATGACCTTTATCTATTTTTCCCAGAACTGTCAAGACCATTGCCCTTAGAGGTACATCTGAACAACACTTCAAATCAGGATAACATAACTTCTGACCTTGACAGCTACTCTATGCTTATCCTCTGTCCCAGGAGAAGAAAGCATTTTCTTTCAAAAGGTATAACAGGAGGCAACATGGATACAAATTTCATTTCATAACATCAGAAGCAGCTGCCTCTTTGTACCAGGGTGTGTACACACTATAAATAAAAATATAAGCCCAGGAATGTACAGAGGGATTATTAGAAAGTGGAAATAGATTTTGAAGCATTTTAGGTTGTAGATGTTTGATATGATGAAGCCCTGCAATTGTAACTGACTGCAAGTCAATGAAGAGAGGCCCTGCAGAGAAACCTTGACAAATTAAGAGGGCTGGACAATCACCAATCATATGAAGTTTAACAAGTGAAAAATACAGATTCTGCATTTGCCCTGGGACAGGGAAGCCCTGGATGTATGGACAGACTGGGGCACGAGAGGCTGGAGAGCAGCACTGCAGAAAGGGACCAGGGGTCCTGGTTGATGGCAAGTTGAACCTGAGCCAGCAGTGCCTGGCAGCCAGGAGGGCCAGCCCTGTCCTGGGGTGCATCAGGCACAGCACAGCCAGCCAGGCAAGGGAGGGGATTGTCTTGCTCTGCTCTGCACTGGAGTGGCCTCACAAGATTAAAAAGGTACCAAATTATTACAGAATATCCAAAGGAGGGCTACAGAGATGGTGAGGAGTCTGGAGGGGAAGCTGTATGAGAAGTGGCTGAGGTACTTTGGTCTGTTCAGCCTGGAGGAGACTGAAGGGAGACCTCATTGCAATTACAACTTCCTCATGAGGGGCAGGCACTGATCTCTTCTCTTTAGTGACCAGTGACAGGAACTTGAGGAAATGGCCTGAAGCTGACTCAGGGGAAGTTTAGGTTAGATACAAGGAAAAGGTTTTTCACCCAGAGGGTGGTTGGGCACTGGAACAGGCTCCCCAGGGAAGTGGTCACAGCACCAAGCCTGACAGTCTCCTGAGGTCTCCCCTGACAGAGCTCAAGAGGCACTTAGACAACACTCTCAGGCACATGGGTTGACTCTTAGAGAAATTCTGTGCGGGGACAGGAGCTGGACTCTATGACTCTCATGGGACCCTTCCAACTCAGGATATTCCATGATTCTATGAATGTTAAATAAATGCTTCAGAGAAGAACCTAATGAAGCTTTACCCTTGCTTATGACTTTTAAACTAACTACATCTACTTTACCTTTCTCTGATGCTTATATTTATTAATTATTTTTGTGAGAGATTAGAATTTGTATTTATATACTATGCATCTAATATAATTTTGCATATCTGCATGAATGCATGTGACTAAGGAAGGAGGCAGGACATTGAGGTGCTGGAGTGGGTCCAGGGAAGGGCATGAAAGCTGAAGAGTCTGGAGTACAAGTCTTATGAGATATGGCTGAAGGAGCTCGGGTTCTTTAGCCTGAAGGAAAGGAGGCTCAGTGGGACACCTCAGAGGAGAGGTCAGGAGGGACCTTATCACTCTCTACAACTGCCTGAAAGGAGTTTGTAGCCAGGTGGGAATCGGCCTCTTCTCCCCGGCAGCAGGGACAGGACAAGAGGAAGTAGTCTCAAGCTGTGCCAAGAGAGGTTAAGGTTGGACATTAGGAAGAAATTCTTCACAGAAAGGGTGATTAAATACTGGAATGGGCTGCCCAGGGAGATGGTAGAGTCACCATCCCTGGAGATGTTTAAGGAAAAACTGGACCTGGTACTTAGTGCCATGTTCTAACAAGATGGTGTTCAGTCTCAAGTTGGACTTGATGACCTCAGAGGTCTTTTGCCACCTAATTGATTATATGATTCTGTGAAAAACTTTGTATTTTGAATGTGTGTAAGGATAAGCTCTTCCTGTGCCAGTGAATGAAGAATTTAGACATTTATGTATACAAGGGTAAATGTGAGCAGGAATGTGCAATGTGTGTGTGTAAGGTGCAAAGTCGAATTAGAGACAGTCATGTGAGTTCAAGTATAAATATAAATAGTCAGCTCCCTGTTTGAATGAAAATCTTAGGTAGGCAGAAACTTAGAAAGGCAGTGCAATTCTGTTTTCTTTTGTGAAAATTCTTTTGTAAGCCTGTCTTTTAGGTTTTGAAGGTTTTTGGAGTACTTTTTATATTCTTGCTCTTCCACATGCAGCAAAATATGTTCTGAAAATGATAGTTATCTGTGAACTCAGCAACTCTGCCAACTAGAAAAACAGCTTTCAGCCCCACAACCCGTTTGGAGCGATAAAGAATTGCTGTGGTCTTGCACTGAAATGGACTGACTTCATTATCACACTCAATGATGGTTTTAACTTCATATTTCCTCAGCTCTGCCTGAAGGAAAAATGATAGCTCTGATAACCAAAGAATATTATTAAAGATAGTTTCCCAGGGAGTTTAATGATAACTGCATTATTTCTCCTTAAGAAAATGAAATTGTGAAGCTAGTTATGTTCAGTGTGCTTAACATTGGGAGACTTTGTACTACTTGGTTTTAAAGGGCAAGCTGGCTTGATATTTTTATACCTATGCGTGTTAGATTATTCAACGGAACTGGTTTTCGGTCACACTGAAGGTAAAAATGAAGTCTTCCTCCTAAGTGGTCTTTTAATCAGATTGTGGTCTTTTCTTTGGTGCTTGTAAACAATGAAAATGAAGTCTGGATTTAGTTATTCATCCACTGTGTATTTCACTGTTTGATCACATTAGGGATTTCATGACAGAGAAAACTTTAACTTCACCATCCCCTGCTTATCTTTGGCATACATTATACAGTTGATCTTGCTGCTATGTATAAGATTAGTGGACTTTTTTTTTTAAATATATGCACATGTTGATGAGTGTTTCCAGGCTCAAAACCTTCTTAAAATGGTTTCTTCAAACACAAGGTGATGAATTATACACAGGAATCTGTTATTCTATTATACAATAAATTCTTGTATTTGAAATGGTAAAAGGATGGATTCTGTCCTTGGTTGTATTTCACTAAAATGGTAATTATAATCTGGTATTCTACCAGATATAACCAGTTACTGATATAACATGGGCTACATTAACATCCTTCCAGTGATAAGAAATCTGCCTTGATTTTATGAGTTCACATTTTAAGCAGCAGATACTTCCATCTGAAAAGGCAAGCCAAAAGGAATTATTTAATCTGAAATTGCAATATGCTTTGCAAATTTTTTTTCACCAAATTTTATGTCATCCTTAGGGAGATAGTAATTACCAAGCAGATCAGATGAGTGATCTATCTAGACCAGTATGACACATTCCTCAGAGCATATGCCAGCAGCAGTCTCCAGAAGACTTCACCCACAATTTCATGAGGTACCATGAACCTCAGTTGCTTTTCTCTACAGTTTCACAGTGTGTTTCTGTTAGCGCCTTAAAACAAGTTGATATCTCCTTTTGGAGTCCTATAAAATATTACTGAGGAGTTTCTCATTAGTATACATTTGTTTAATCCTCTTTTGAGCACTGATAAATTCTTTGGTTTAGGCTCTTTTTTGTAATTAGTTTTAGGTTAATTATCTTTTGAATAAAGAACATTTTCTTCTATCATTTCGAAAATATCACCTTTCAATTCCTCTGAAATCTTCCTGTTCTTGCCATTTTGGAAAGGACAAATAAGAATGTTCAGTATTTCCTCCCCAAATCATTCAGGATTTTTCCCATGCCTGCCTGCCTTTTTTGTGACAGCCACAGCCTCCTAAGTATTTCCTGCTGTAATTCACTCTTGTGTCCCTTGTCAACATTAGCAGCTGTTTTTTGAACTTCCTTTAGTTATACTACTTCATAATTCTATGAGCAGAAATAAATGCTACATCCTTGGTAAGGATGTACCACTGTTTTATATAATGCTGTGATCAGTGGCATTTTCTACCCCATTATTCCTGTATCACAGTGTAATACTTGCTTTTTGACTTCTGCTGTGCAATGAGCAGATGTTTTTACAGAGCTTCTGGCAATGTCCCTTAGGTTTTTGTTTTTTCTCCCTGAATGGTTACAGTTAATTTAGAACCTAGTAATGTGTATGAACAATTCAAATTATTCCCTGCAATGAGCATTACTTTGTAGTTGTCAACAAAGGATTGCATATGATGTTCTGCTGCCAATACAACCTTCTTTATCAGGTGCCTCTGAAATTCCTCACCATCTTCTTAAACACAGACTTCCATTAATAATTTCTTATTATCTGCAGATCTTGCAACTTCATTGCCAATTCCCTTTTCCACATCACTGATTAAATACAGTGGTCCTCAAACAGAAGTTTGAGGCACTCTTCCATTAACCTTTTGCCATTTTTCTATTAACCTGAAAATCAAGCACCTATTTCTCTTTTTGGTCTCCTGTCCTTTACCAGTTTCAAATCATGATAGACATTTACCTTTTCCTATCTGACAGCTTCTCTTCCTTATCAGCTCTTACAAGGAATTTCTGAAAAACTAAATAAGTCCCATTTTTCCTAAAGTCACAATCACTGAGCTAAATAAATATGTATTGAAATAATGTGTACTCTGTTTCTGTTCTACAGCAGTTATTTTCATGAATATTTTTCAAGCTGTTAAAGATTTGCTTCTCTATTCTATCTGAACTCCCTTTTTGTTAATCTAACAACCCATTCCTTTATATATTCTGATCTGTCTTCCTGAAAAGAGCAGGTTTGAGGCATGTTCCCTCTATCATAGAACAGCTTCCAAGAAGTTATTCTGCAACTCTCTAGTGCTTTCTAGGAAGTGTAATTTCTCCCTTTACTCCATCATTGTCAAACCAACACGGGGATACCTTATTGAACATTCTGATTCTGATATTCCACCTGTAAAAATTATTAGCCTGTTATTGCAGACAGTTAACCAAGGACTTCCAAAATAATTTATCTCTTAAAGCCAGTGACTTGAGAGGAACTAGAGAGAGAAGTCCAGGATCATGAACCATCCTGTAACTTTTCTATGACATGATCAGCTTCAGTATTTAAGTGGTAGAAAAGAGGGGAAGAATATTCAAACTGAAAGTTCCTGGAGAACAACAGGGAAGTGAATAACAGACGAACTGTATTTTTCAAAACCAAACTATGCCAAAGCATACAGTTTCTCCATGGGTTGTTGATGAGGGTTGAACCAGAATTTTATACTTTGAAAAGCCTTCAACAGAAGTTTCACATGCCACAGGGAAACATACTTATAGTATGAGGCACATAGTAGCACAAAACCAACTGAAAAAACATATTCTGAGAATAATTAGCAGTGGTTCTGAATGAAAATGGGAAGGTATATTAAGTTTGTTTGTCCTGCTTCTGGTATTAATATTTAGTTTATTTAGGACTTGGAGGATAGAATAAAAAACAGGCTGAACAAATCTTCATCTTAATCAAATTTGGAATTCACCTTAAAATTGAATTTACCTCAAATTGATTTTGAAATTTAAAATATAGGAGGTGCAATGCAATAAAACTAAACACAGTTTCTACAGTAGTTTAGAATAAACCTGCCTGACTCTATAATGAGGAGTGATCAGCCTGGCAGAAGTTGTGAAGAGAAGGACTTAGCTGGATACACAGCAGTGAAAAAGCTCATGCTGATATTAAAATAGGGAATAATAAACCAAGGTGTATAAATACAGTTATAGCTTATTGCAGAAATACAAACCAGGGGTCTATTATAGCCTCCTGTACAATGTACTTAGTGTTGGTAAATCTTTCTCTTAAACATTGTATTTGGGTGCTGCAGAGCCTGCGAAGTTACAGGAAAAACAGCTGGAGAATATACAGGACACAGCAACAAGAACAATCGAAGCTCTAGAAAACGGAGACCAGAAGAAAGGTGAAATAACCTGCTCTTTTGCCTAGAAGCCTGGGCCTGAACATGGCAGCAGTACTAAAATGTGTTAAAGTGTGCTGCAAAAAAGGTGTCTTGAAAGATGGACATGACAAGAATCATGAGCTTAATTTGAAGAAATGGAGGTTTCAGATAAAACATCTGTCTAGATTGAGCAGGTGGTTTTGTGAGCCTCTTTTCATCCTCATTATCTACAATACTTGCTTAAAAGAAAAAAAACAAAGAAAACAGCTGCAAGAAAAATGCTGAAGGTATCAGAAATGGCCTTGGGCAATTGGGAATAGGCCATGACACTGAGGAATCAAGTTAGTACTATGCTAGTAAAAATACCTCTTGGCTCCCTCTTTTAAGCCATGAGCAGCAACTGAAATGACTGCATTCATCAGAGAGAGCACCATCTAGTCCCAGTAAGTGAATTGAGTCATATACTCTGGATTCATCCTGTGGCATGGCACTGATTCACTGCACAGCCTTAGGCAAAACACTTGAGCTTTCTGCACTTGCCTTCCTTCTCTGAGGGAAGAGTACACAACCTACCTCAAAAGCACATCACAAGTGAATCATGGTAGAAGCCTTGGTTAAAAGGGTTCATCATCAAGGAAACTGAGAAAAAGCTTGCTTCCTAGAACACAGCTTCAGAAAACTTAAGGGCACAGGATCATTGTTCTCTGCTACTGTGGCCGAAGCCTGCATAACACAGGTTGTTTTGATCCTTTCAGGCAGGCTGTCAGAACAGCTGAAATAGCTCCCAAGAAATACAGAGAAAAATCTCAGCAGATGGTCACCACATATCCTTTCAGCCTATTTCTCTGCTTTTTGCCTGCCTTCTTGAGCAGAAAAATCACTGCTCCTAGTACACTCCTACTGAAGGCATTTTACAACATACCAGTGAAACAAACCATTTCAGTCTAAGGTTGTTCTACAAGACATTCCCCTCTGAAGTCCCTGGGCAGTACCAGGTCCTATGTCTCCTCCTTGACATCACACTACCCTGCTTTCCTCTGTACACTTAATCTTCCTTCAATCTTTAGGTATTTTATGACCATTAACTTAATGGACCATTATCCTAGTCAGATCCATCTCCACACTTTATAACCAGAAAGTTAAAGTGTTGAATTCAACATCACAAAGCAGGGCAACAGCTGAACTGAAAACAGGTTCAGGTTGATCTGATTTCCAATTATGTGCTATGATGACCTACATATATTTGTATATGAGTATGCATGGATATATATGGATCCATATTAGATGTATTTTGTATTTCCATATGTGCATGTGTAAAACAGTTTTCTTAGCTGTGAAGACAAATAGAAGCATATGATTCCAGTTTCCCTTTACTCTGTAAAAGCATATTCCAAACAGATTCAATTTCAAAATATGCATGAGACAACTAAGTGTTTTAAACAGTATCTTTCAGGGGATAATGAACACTTCTTAAGGAGTCTTTAGGGGAAAAAGAGTAGAAATTGTCTATGTTGGCTATAAATCTTTTGATTACTGTGTGCCTTATTTAGAAAGCCAACTCTGACCTTCTATTTTCTGGAGAGCTTGCATTCCTAATTTTGGTTGCTTTTTTCTTTGTTGACTACAGAACTGATACACTTTGATTTTCATACATGACTTATCTAGTTTCCATGTGCTTCAAAGCTGTCCAGCCTGAAGGCATCTATTCTGGCCTCAGTCCAAGGCAGACTTCAATACTTAGAGGCAACTGGGGACATGCCCGATAGGAGAACACAAGTCCTCTGCTCTTAGATTTCTCTATTTAAAGGAAAAGGCTAAGCTGTCAAATACAAAAAATGGAAGCTGTGACGGGGCACAATGTAGAAGTCGCTGTATAGAAAAGAACAAGAAAATTGTTTGCCTTTTTGAAAGACTCCAATTGATAACTGACACTCCTGTCACCTTCTTAAGTCACCTGATCCAATTTTCTACTAAGCAGTTCAGAAAAATCTATAGGCAGCACAGCCTTTGCCAAAACAGATCAGAGCATCAGTCAGTCCTCCTAGTTACAATACCCTGCCTCTTCACGTGCCTGGGGAGAGCAGTAGTTTCTCTCATCTCCTATTCAGTCCTGCACTGCAGCAGATCAGATAACCTCACTCAGAATGAGCACCCTGTATTCATATCTAGCAGCAACCACATGAACCTACATCATCACTCTGCTGACAGTCCCTGTCTTATACACAGGAAGGGGGCAATGAATTTGTTCTATTTGAGAAAACTCTTGTACCATTCTATCGCAGTATCCGAGCATCTTACAGCAGTATTTTAAAGGCAGTGTCTGTATAGCTGGAGCAATTGCTTCCTCTCACTTCATCAGCCTAAAGTATTCACCTGGAAAACATATTTTCCTTTGGCAGAGAGGAAGATCATAAGCTTTTTCCTGCATTCTTCTCTCACAGAAATGGAAATCTTGGGTAAGAGGTAGACTAGAGAGAAGCAGAAAGGGAAGAGAAATTTCAAGGTGATAAAGTGACCACTAGCTATTAGAAGAAGTGAGAGACAGGAAATACTTTTTCCTGTTGCAGCTCTGCATCATTCACAAAAATGAGTGAGCAAAGAGCTTGAGAAGCTGAGATGAGCAGAGGCCCTGTGTAGAGTCATGATTCTCTGCAGACACAGAAGCACACTGCAACTTGCCTTTACAAAAGTCTAGTATAAATGGTGTTGATTTCATAGCTGGTTCTTTCTCACAGAAGAGTAGAACACAAAACAGCAGTGCTTCAGGAATACATTATGGCTAAAATATGTGAATGCATATGCAAATTAAGCACAGCTTTTCACTCCTGCAACAGTACTGAGTATCCCCGTGTCAGAGAGTTTGGGAGTGCCTGTTGTGCGGGCATAAAGGTACACATCAAAGCTCTGCTATTTCTACAAGGAGTAGGGGGGGTAAGTGGCTCTTCCTTTCTAGCCAGTGATTAATCATTCTGCACTGCAGCAGAAGCCGTACTCCACAGGCTTCTGACTGGCAATGTTACAAAAACCAGAAGGATGGCCATTTGACAGAAAATCGTTATCTTCCCTCTCCTGTGTGTGACCACACCGATAGCTGCACGGGAGAAGCACATGAACAACCTGTAGATGTTACAGAGTTAACAACACACTTTCTTCAACGCCGCTTTCAAAAGCATCAACCTAGAACTGCAAATGTTCTTTAAAAAAACCCAATCCTTTTGAGACTTTAGAGAATCTTTCTTTAAAAAAAGTCTGGCAACAGTGAATTTCAACAGCGCTGAAGGTCAAAGATTTCCCATTGCAAATATCTTTCCATCAGAAGGTCATAATCCCATTCTGTAGGAATAATATTCATCATTAAGAGTACTTGTTTCCTGCAAAGTCATACATCTCTGGCCTCAGCAAAAAGGTGCCATTTAAGGGGAACAGACTTACACATACAAGAAAGAGCAGTGAGGGTTTCAGTGATCAGGCTCTTGATTTTATCCCTAAGCATGGAATTTCAGCGAGTGATTTCAGATTTAAAGGCTTTAACTTTTCTCCTCATGTTAGGAAGCTTCTCAGGTTATAGCTCTATTCCTTAGATATTGGGATCTATCAGAAATTATGCCCTCAATAACAGAATATATTAATGTCCAGAAATGGGATTGCTAGTGGAGTATACTTGGAAGCTACAGAAAACATTTTTATAAAAAACTTAGTGTATTGCAAACAATAAATTAATAGATCTGTGCCATTGTGATAGAACTTTTAAGGACTGATCATTCAAGATATTCTTCAATAAAATAAATCATCTAGATCACCCTACTCCTGCCTGCGGTGTTCATACTATTTGTCTAAACATATGGGATCAGTATCCAAAGCGTAGTGCATTTCAGTAATACTCAATTCATTAGCCATTAAATCAAAGACTATAAAAAATTCTCTCTTTAATAATATATGCATCTTTCTAAAAAAGAAAATTACAATTTTTATGGAAAGCTTTTTTATCCTCAGTTATAAATGAAGAGAATTTGCATTGAAGCGCATAAACTAAAGGGAGAGAGAAAGAGGAAGATGAGAGAAAGTGTGTGAAAGAAAAGGAGTGTAACTGATTGCAACACAATTTATTAGCTTCAAAGGTCAAGGCAGCCAGTGTTTTTATTGGATCTGTTTACCTAGGGGCATTTGCAGTGCCTTGACCTGAAACAAATGAGTTGCTGTGGCAGCGCTTCCATATAATTATGTCATTCCTAGTCTAATGCAAGCATTTCTTGAAGTCCTAGTGCAGCACAGCTAGCTCTGTGCAGTCATTATCCATTGGCTGAAAATGCCAGGCAACAAGCAGTGGCACAGAACCATCAAGTAAGTTTTTTCAACCTTCACTTCATTGCTACTGGTCCTCTTTGCCCTTGGGTTGGTCTGGTGGCAAACATCCTCCACAGGAGGGAGATGACAGCAAGGGGTTGTGCAGAGCTGCTTCACTGAGGAACATGCCTATCCATGCAGGAGTGTTCTCTGGAGAGTTACTCCTTGCCAGGGTATTTCAGATGTGCTCTGGGATACTCACAGCACCAACAGTAGAAAAAAAGGCTAATAACTAGGTAACCAGCAGCTTCCCAGATGAGCTACCTTCAGCTGCATTTCCACTTGAATTTCCAGGCTTGTAACTTTTCTTGAAAAAAATGGTTCATCTAGTTAATAAGGAAAGTTCGGGATAGTGAAGTTTTCCAATTCACTCCAGTTAAGACTATTAAATCTCCTGTAGCAGTGGCTCAGATGTCAAGCCTAGTGGAAAATGGCATCCTAGCTGACATAGCAGATGTTATGAAAGACCAGCTTTTATGTTCACCCCATCTTTTATTAGCTGCTTTGGTATGTGGGCTGAATTTTTCTGTCTTGAGAATATAACCCTTAAATTCCTAGTAAGACTTTTGCCAGCCAGTCTTCAGCCTCTGCAGCTGGGTTGCTGAGACTCTCCCTGAGGGAAGCACCCAAATTAAGAAAAGATGGTACCTGAAGATGCTTCAAGTATCCTGACTTCAGAAATGCTTCCTACAGAAAGTGTTACAAATTCAGCCCGTGAAAAAATGACTCTAAAATAGAGATGTGAACTGAAGTCTGTTACATGAAATGAAGAAGGAAATGGCAGATACCAATCTTCTCTTCAGTTGGTGGCTCTACAGTGCCACACTGGACAAATGAGGGATCAATTCTATGAAACTATAGGTCAGTACTACTACTTGTTCCTGAAAACATGCTCCACCATTGCTAAAACCTGAACTAGTGCTAGGTTTACCAAAGGCCTCAGCAGCTGAAGTACAAAGCCAAGTGCACTAAAGCAGCTATAAATTATGGCATAATATAATACCTGAGCACTCATTTCACATAAACCACAGAAATCTTACAAATCATATTGACTCTGAACCACTAGCGATTTACATTGGATGTGTTCTGGAAATCTAGAGGCATTAAATATGGTCTCCTTCTTATTCACATGACAGATTCAAAAATGTTTTACAAAAACAATTGAAGCCTTCAAGAGGTTAAATTAAAAAACCTATAGTAGCAAAGTTAACCATCTTTTCCTTTTAAAATATTCCTTCCATCTCAGTGAGCACAATATCACTAGTGCTTCCACGTGCCAGCAATGCAGAAATTTGTCATCTAATAATAGCCAAGGAAGTATTAGAAGCTGCTGTGATGCTCAAAGACTGAATCACCTTTAAGGTCCTTCTACCTGGGAATAGTCTGTTTCTGAGACACACATCTTGATAGAGAGGGGAAAGAATGTTCCAGCCTCAGGGTTTCTTACATATACAGCAAAAATTAGAAAACCAAGAGGTAAAACTGTCTTGAGAGCAGTGCCTTCATGGGATGACAAAACTAATTGGTCGTTTTAGGTCTGCAATGTTAAAGGAGAATTTTATTTCAGCTTCTAACTAAAATGAAGGCCCCATAGAGGGAAGTTTTTACAGAAACTAAGATACAAACAATTATCCATGCATTAAAAATACTGCAAGAATTAATTTAAGAAGAGCAATAATCCTTTTCCTGTATGGTGTAGATACCAGACATAAGAGCAGGCAAAGGCTGATAAGAGGTAACTAGAACTCACTATAAAGTGTCAGAAAGTCATTGTCTTACAAGAATAAAATGCTGAAGAAATGACATTGACTGAAAATTCTCCCCATTCCCATTAAAAGTTCCAATGAGATATTTTAATTCAAGCTGATATTATTCAGTTATACACCTCACTTCATTTTTCAACACCCACTCGAACACCAGTCCAACATTTATATTCAGTTTTGACAGTTCAAAGAGTTACAGCATTTGGGAGCTGTTGGTAACCATCAGATATCACATAATGTCATGCTGGCACAGTACTGGTATCTGCAATTATAGTTTTACATAGCTCAAAGAAACAACTTAATTGTACAAGGGTGTACCAGGAACAAAAAGACAAAAGATCAGCTAGACACAGGCTTACTGTAGTACCACTGTTATAATTATGTGATATATTTGTTTGCAATACAGCTCTAGCAATGTATTAAAAATAAAAAGTTTAAGGTTTGCAACATGGCCTGCCTATGTGTAAAATTGGGCCTAAGGAGACAGATACCACATTTTGTTTGACAGCGTTAAGAGATCAGAATCTTGACCCATCATTCTTATCTCTAACCTAAAGCTCTGGCCAGGCTTTCTTCTTCTTAAAACACCCATTTTAATTAAAGGTAAACAAATGTGATGATTCAAAGAAGTGAATGTGATGCTGCAGAGTGGAGAAACACAAATGGTTTTCCAGTGAGAACAAAAAATCTCAAGTCTGAGAGTGGTCACTGACATTTCTGATCAATGCTCTTTAAGCATCTCCAGCCATATGGAGAGAAGAGCCATATGAGCTCTCTGCACCAGAACAATTGTGTCAGGCATTACCCATTTGTGGGAGATGCACCCAATTGCTCTCAAGGACCTAAAGTGTCCCCTGCTTCTCTGTATTCAGAAGCGGAGGCTTGTCCCAGAAATGCTACCAAGTTTGTGCAGGCTTGTGTAAGGCTCTGGAAGAACAGTGCTGGGCAGGACAAGGCGACAGCACTCAGAAAAGAAAATGGAAGCTATTTTTGCACAACTCAGAATAGGAACATGGCGTGTACAGCTCATCGTCTGCTGTGGTTACCTTCAATCCCTGCAGTGACAAGTGCTGAGCTGTATGTGCTTTTTCATTTATCTCTGCAGCTCCAGGCTGAGGGCAGACAGCACCCATTTTACCACAAGATCACGCTTCTGAGACAGGACAAGTGTATTTTCAATTTGCAAGTAAGCAGAGTCCTGTCAAGGGCAATATTAATTTCTACAGGGTCTGAAAAGCAGATCATTATTCCTGACTCTGCCTGTGGGTTATTGGTGCATTAAATAAAAAAAAAATAAAATCATCCCAAATAAAGGCATTTGTTGTTATTGCCAGCATTCTGCATTGGTCTCCAGGAAGATGTGTCAGCTTACTGTAGGTTTCTTCGGACATACAATGGCAGTACTAATACAAGCAATTAATTAGTATTTTTCAGCTATACATCCAAAAACGCTTTACAAAAGAAGAAAAAGGAAATACTAATGCCACATCACATAAAGAAAGAATCTGGGCATATAGGGGGCTTAATAGAGGCTTAAAGGCCCGGGGCCATTTTATGTTCAAGTGTCAGGCAAAGTCTGGAAACAAAATGTTCTTGAAGAGAACAGAGAAAATGGTGTCTGTAACAACTGGGCGACTTGACCCAGTGACTCATGTAAGGTTTTCCTGCAGTAGAATCCTGTAACTATATAGTTTGTGCCTAAACAGTTGATTTTGCTGTCCTATGTACTAGACTGTGCTAGAGAAGGAGGCTGCACAAGGTATTTATTTACTGGTAACAATTAAATCAGCACAATGTCAAACAAAAATGTCTACACTGAAAAAATTGCTCAGTGGACTACAGAAAATACCATGTGGTTCAGGACCACTGTGAATACTGGTGATAACAAAAGGAAATTTTGAGAGTTGAAGGCAATTTCTGCATTTCTTCGTGTCAATTCAAAAACAACTGTCCTCCAGAAAAGTCTCTGTCCTCTTGAAAAGAAAAAAAAAAAGCATACAAAAATTGAAACTCAAAAAACCCAAACACACCCAGTGAGTATCATCAATTCAGAATAAATTTGGGGTTTCCCACCCAAGCTGCAAATGTTAAACCACAGCCTGCCTGCATAAAGAGCCATTCCCCTCAACAGAAAGGAAGTCCTCACTAGCAAGTGTCAGGCAGTGAAGGGAATAAGAATTCTCATGATCCAAGAGTATCATAGTTAAATATTTCTGCAGTAATCAAAGAAATTATGGTCTGACTTTATTTCAAGAATTAAATGAAGTCCTGTTCTACCAACAGAAAAGAAACAGCTTTGGGCTGCACTGAGTAACCCATACCATGTAATTCTTAGATCATTGTGAGGTGGCAGAGGACATTTACAAGCTGGATCTTAAGTTTGTCATTGCTTGTCAAAGGAGAAAGCATAAAAAGAAAAAGTAGCAGGCTAGTATAAAGTAACTAGTTTAGAAGCTTGCTCCAACATTCATTCTTATTATTTCTCTTGTGTAGTTATTGGACAAGTCATGTTTTGTTTAATTCTGATTTGACAGAAGAGACTCAGGTTATTTCAATTTATAGCTAGCTATACATAGCTAGAGGTTTCCACCACTCTATAGTCACTGCTGTGTTTACACTGATTCGAAGTTACATGTGACTCAGCCTTGAAGTTATCTGTTACCCAGGTGAGTGAGAGGTTTCTAGACAGAAGCACAGAGATTAATGAAGGCTGTCTTAACCCGCTTCTCCCATATACACTGAATTTTAGGCTGCCAGTTCTCATGGACTGGATTACAGAAAACAGCAAACAGTAGGTATGATTGACCAGAGGGTTCCATTTCTGTAGTTTTGTAACACAAAACCAAGGCAAGGCAAATAAAAAAGCAACTGATTCTAAACAAATAAATGCCAGTATTTTATATTTTGTGAAATGTACTGCTGTATTACTGTGGCTAATTGAGTAATAAACATCCTGGGAGGATTAAGTATTTTCATAAACAGTGCTTGCAGGAGTCTTAGCCACGACAGTAGTTTAAGGCAGTAGTTTAAGCACTCCTCGTGCTCTGGGAATCAACATCTAGGGACAGAATCCAAAAGAAATATAGCACAAATAGAAAATTCATGAGCAGGTGCATTGCGAAGGTAACAATGTCCTCAGAAACCTCCTGGCTGTTTCATGGGCTCAACTACTGCCTGTTAAGCCCATTGATCAAATTAAGACTAAGCCCTGCAAGGCAAGTGCCTACCATTGTCCCAGGAAAGAGCTTCATTCTCTCTGTACTTTGCAAATTTGCTGGAAATGTCAGGATGCACCCTGTTCAAAGGGGGCAGAGATGTTACAGAGCCTCTAGCATTTGTGAGACTCATAAAAACAACTCCATCCGAGGGGGTTTATACCAATGTATTAGATTTGTATTCAGCTGGCATTAAAATAAACACAAGGTGGAAGCACTGAAGAAGCAAGGAACTATGAAAAGATGACTGCATGAGGAAGGAGAAAGACAGTGTGGTGAGATGTAACGGCAAGACAGTGGAGAGAAAAAACAAATACCAAAAGCAGAACATGCAAGCTGAGACAGAAAACATTAAGTCTGAGCCCTGGCAATCTAATGAATTTACTGTGAATTCTTTGTGGGGGAGACAGCTGCCACTGAGTGCACATAAACACTCCACAGCAGAGCAGCTTCAGAAAGCACAGCAGAGGTCATTCAGAAACTCTCTGCATCTCAGAAAGCCATTTTTATTTTAGAAGAAAAACTCCAGAGTTTGACATGAATGGTTTGATTTATTTTCCAGGTCTGCAGAAACAGATGACACAGTAAAGCCTGGAAAGTGCATGTGAGCTCATAATTTTTACAGAAGCCTTAAACAACACAGCAAGCATCTCAGCCTTGGTGAAAGGACCATGCAGGTGTGCCTGCCACTCTAGGTGTATTTTAATAAAAAACTTGCCTTCCTGGACAAGTAACTAGTTTCACTTGGCTCTTCTATTTTAAAGAGAAATAAATTCCTCAGAAACCGTAAGATGTTAGCTTGGAACAGAAGGAGTAATGAATAAACCACTCTCATGGGATGCCAACATAGGCATAGGGTGTGAGATACCAGTACAAGAGGTCAAAGCCAAAGGTAAGTTTAATGAAAACCCTTGACAACTAATGGAAATCTTTCACTGATTCAAGAAAGACTTCAAATTGGTAGAACTGTCACAAAATGAAGTCCAAGAAATAAGTTATTAGGTGAATACACATAGGGGGAAAAGGATATTTGTCTGAAGCAAGTATTCCTTTAAAAGATTTGGGTCTGTGTCTTCATTGGGCACTACAGAATGTAATCCCACACAGAGAAACTTCAATAACACGTTGCAAGGGCATTGAAAAGCTCTGCCATGTTAAGAAATAGCCTAGTTCAGAACAAAAGCCTCTGACTGACATCCTGTTTTACTGCTGCAGCAGTGGCTGAAGACATTAATGTCCCCAGCAGAGGTTACTGTCCCTGCAGCAAGGGCAATGAAGAAGACCCATGTGTTCACTCCTCCACAGCTCCAGCTCAGGAACCAGCATGCAGCCCAACCTGATCATCTGAAGGGGCTGGCACTGCAGCACAGGCTGTGACCTGCAGCAGCTCAAGCACAAGCATATGTCCTGATCTCCCAGCTCTGCCAGGAGGCAGCTCAGAGGAATGATCAGAGACATGTGACTGATGACCTACTAAATGGCAAAATTCAGTAAGGAAAATCCTTAAGTCTCAAACATTGAATCTTTTCCGTCTCTCTGATTCTGTAACTGAAGTCTGCCACTTGCATTGTCTGTTCATTTGTTACCCATGAACCCCAGCTACCTCTGAAGACAGTTGCAGTAGAGCATCCTATCAAGAAAGTCAGGTCATGTGTAAACCAATTAATCTGACTCAATAGATAATATTTCCTGCTTTTCAATAAGCAATGTGACAAGTTAATATGGTGAACATTTAACACTGCCTAAACTGAGTTAATTTGGACTTAGTTTGGACAGTGCTTCTCTGTTGTTCAGACATGCCTGTTGTTCTTTGACAGAAAAATAATAATAATAAAAAAATCAAAACCACCTACTGTCTCTGTGCATGAGAAGAGCTTGCACATGTTAAAATTATATACAAAGACCACCATGAAATGCAGATGGGGAAGATTCTCATTAATCAGTGGATGTAATTTTGCATGTTAGAAGGGGCCATTGTTGAGGGAATGGTCATATTGAGATCATTTGACTATTCAGAAACCTTTTCTTAAATATCATTTTACGGTGTCCTGACGTAATGACAGCTTGGTTATTTACATCCCGCTTTGATTTGTTTTTGCTTCTTGCTTTTTGGCCATGTTGAAAGCATCCTTCATTGCCATTCCAGACTACTGCTGGAGTAGCTACGCATTATTAAACAATAATTAGCTGCTAACCTACAATTAACTGTGTATCTGTGATGAAAACAAACAATCCTTAGATACAATTTGTAAGGTGTTTCATAAAGAAATCTTGTTAACAGCTGTTTTCATTACTGTTAGCATGCGTACACAGTGATCCAGCAGGTGCCACAAGGTCCATCCCAGAGACTGAAGCCTTTGGGCAAGCAGGTTTGAAATTCACCTGCTTCCCTTGCTAAAAAAAAAAAAAAAAAAAAAAAAAAAAAAAGAATCACAGCCCTACACAGTCAGATTAGGCTGGAGGGATTGCTTAAGTCAATTCCCTCTACCTGGTACTATGTCAAAGGCATCAACTGAATTACCAGTTTTCCCAAATTACACACAAGTAGGAATGCAAATTTTTTTTCCAGAACCAGGAATGGCTGAACTTCTGCACGCTGTCTGATGCCAAACAAGGTCAATCAAGTTAAAATTCGCTTTCTGATGCTGCCATGTAGGCTACAGCCCAAAATTCACCGCTCTGTGCAAAGGAAAATCATGCCAAATACATTTAAATAGAGTGAAAATGGCACCTGGAACAACATGATCTGGTTAAATGAACAATGACTGCAAGCAGTGATCACAAAAAATGCAGTCCCACTGCAGACACCATACCAGACTTACAGGATAGTCCACACTTCTCCATATTTCCCCCAGTACATATGCATGATTTCCAGTTAGAAGTGCTTATGATCCCACTCTTCAGTGATGTGAATTTTCTGTTAAAATATTGCTTTGCATTTTCAGAATGCAAATCAATGTTCACAAACACATCCTCCCTTCTATTATTCTTTAAGTTTTAGAACTGCCCACCAGATTTTCTTACACGAAGATTTCCAATAAAGAAAATATTTTTCTAGTAACAAAGAGTATGGCCACTCTTGTCCACTGACATCTTTGACAACTTTGAGGCCATAATTCATATAATGGCTTTTATCATAGTTTTCACCTGCACAACTCAAGTCAGAAAACATTATTTTTCAGACCCACACTTTCATGCAAGTAAAAGTGAAAAATTAAATGATGAATGATAAGAAAAAAACCCAAACCCAAACAAGTTATTAATTCAGTTTTACTTCTGCAAAACAAAAAACACTCTATTTAGAAAGTACTTTCTTTTTTTTTCTTCTTTTAAATGGTCTGCCTGGATATCAAAAGGGAAGAGAAATGGCAGGGGTCTGGAGTGATTTTTTTCTAAAGTCTTTGCCTTCTATGAATGAATTTGCACAAGACTTCAGAAAATAATGCCCTGACTTGAAACATGATGAAGTTATGATTTAGTCCTCATCCAAACTTCATGTAGCTCTACAGTAAAAAGTATCCATGATATTAATAAAATATACTAATAATAAAAGATGAGAATTTCTGTCTCAGATTAAATAAATAAGTGGATTTCTGAATTCTAGGTAAAGTACATGGGTGTTTTGAATTAATAGTCATTATTTTTCCCCACATCCTTAGTCTGAATTAATGGACCATTGCAGGTGGATGGCACCAGAGCTGCAAAACTCTCAGATGCCAAGGCAGTATACGTGACAGGTACTGCAAATATAACTTGCCAGATGGAGCTTAGCTCTACCCATGGATAATAGTAATCATTCCTCTTGTTTTCTCTGTAATGTCCTATTGGGAGAAGTGGGGTACAACACTGCCTAACCACTGTCACCTTTCATTGCCACCAAGTTGCCTCTCAGCTTTAGAAGAACAAAAAAGCAAGGCAAGAACAGCTAACAGCAGGGAAAATGTCTCAAAAAAATGAAATCGCCAAATCCTTCTGACCTTCAGCTACAGCTACTGTTAAATCAGGTTTGAGTAGAAGAGAAATAGTAAGTTCCAAGTGACCAAACCTGACAGAAGTAGAGGGACAGCCAGCCTGTGCTATTCTCTCTCTTTGCTTCTAGAACAATCCTCAGTGTTCTAAACTGTTATTTACACCCTCTGCCTTGCTCAATCTTCAACTCTCTCAGGAAAGGTGATGACACTGCCATCTTTTCACCCTTTTCTCCCCTCACAGTAGAAGTCCTGAGGCCATTTAACTGTTCCTGCCTTGGATGCCTCACGTCCACCACCTCAATAGAAAGCTGGAGAGCACAAGTGCCTGCCAAGAGTTGCAGCAGCAGAATCTTCCCAAGCCATGCCAAAGGAAACCTGGCCCTGTGGAGAGAGCAACTCAGGCTCAGAATCTGAAACAGAGACCTATCTCAAATGGTGTAACAAACCATCATAAAAGAACAAGTCACAGACTGTAGGCCTGGCAACTCACTCCTTTTGA
The DNA here is from genome assembly GCA_039654755.1 of Calcarius lapponicus. Lineage (NCBI taxonomy): Eukaryota > Metazoa > Chordata > Aves > Passeriformes > Fringillidae > Calcarius > Calcarius lapponicus. The sequence continues at coordinate 42,640,865 of CM077468.1, read as the reverse complement.
TATGGCATTTCCTAAGGCCAAAGTGAACATAGCAGATCCTGGTCCTTAACAATCCATTGCCAGGCTCTCACCTTCCTGTCCAGTTAATAGCAACTTCCCTCCTTTTTTTCCTCCAGGAATCACATGGAGCAGATGTGAACACCATTCCCATGGCATCAGTTAAGAAAGGACAAAATAAACAGCTTGAAAGCATTGGACATTAGCTGAGAGGCATCCAGAGAGACACTAAGCCTTTTCACAGCAGATTGTAAGTGGCCCTTGCTTCTTGCCAGGGCAACAAATGTTACAGCCAAGCAAGCAGAAATTTCTCTGCTGTGCTTGAGTCCATAAACAGGACAAAGTGTAATCAGCCATCTGAGCACCAAGGAATTATTCATCTTCAGGCAAGCAGCAATACCTCAGAATGAGTCAGATGTGGGGGTGGAAGAAGTCCTCTGTGTGAGAGGCTCCCACTGCAGTGGTTCTTTCTGAGGCATATACGCAACATACAACCCTCCTTCTTCCTCCCATCCATCTTTCCTTTCCACCTTGGCACTCTTATTTATGTCTAGCAGCTGGAAATCCTGCTGATTCCCAGCAAGTACACACAGCTCTGTTACAGAGTGGTTCCAGCTGCCCTCCTAGCTCTGGAGGAAGCCCATAAGCTCTGCTGCACACATCCTCCCTTGGTGCTTTTAAAGCTGGATGCCTTCAGGGACTCCAGAGAAACAGGCTGTATATTCTGACCTGCCTACCATATCTACAATTCTAAATTTCATTCTCACTAATTGCTAAATCTCAAGACAAGACAAGCAGGTCACAGCAGTAGTCACCTGAACAGCCATTGCTCACAACATTAACAATTAGTTATGCAAGTCTGACAGTTGACAGTAAATGGCAATGCATTAGGCAGTTGAGACAATGATATACAACTTAAATAGTATATGTAAACATATATGGAACAAACGTGAGGGGAAGAGTGGCATGTGTGAGGAATACAGAATCTTGCTTTTCTATGCATATCTCTAATGAGGCTATGTTTATAGCAATGAAACAAATCTACAAATCTGGGCACTAGAGACCCAAGTGCTCATATAAGTTTTAATACAAATGGCATTGCTCTAGCAGAGAAGAGGATTAACTGCTGCCTAAATGTAATCAATTGGGAGCTAAGACAGTGATGCATAAGATTTGGGCCCAAAACATATTTGCAAGTTTGAGCCTACTCTGAGGGCATTATGCTAATACATCCACAGCAAAGAGTAATCAAATAGTCTCCAGGAATACTGACCCTACCAAAAAAAATGCTTCCAAAGCATAGATATCACAGATCACAGAATGACTGGGCTTGGAAGGGACCTCTGAAAGCCATCTCATCCAACCCCTCTTCTAAAGCAGGTTATCCTTGAGGAGATGCACAGGATCACATTAATGCATTTTTTGAGTATCTCTAGAAAAAGAAATCTCACGACCTCTCTGGGAAGCCTATTCCAGTCTCTGCCATCAGCACAGTAAAGAAGTTCCTCCTGTTCAGAGGGAACTTCCTGTGTTTCAGTTGTGCCTATTGCCCCTTCCCCTGTCACTGGCACCACGAAAAAGAGTCTGGCCCCATCCTCTTGACATCCATCCTTAAGATGTTTTGTATACATTGATAAGATCCCCAACAAGTCTGTTCCTTTAAATTCAGGTATTCCTTTCTATATCCTTCTGCTCAAAGTGAAAACAAAATAAGGTCTGACCTCTTAATTAGCATATCTTTAAGTCTTTTTTCCTAAAATCCTGAGGAAACAAGACAATTGAAATCCAATCCTACTCACTCATAAGACAGGCCTCCTAAATAAATCTAAGTCATATGCATTCAAAACATCCATTTCTGTTTTTACCACAGCATAGAGTAAATTTTCTGGTCTCTGTTTTACACCTCTCCAGAAGTAAAGTGCAACTTCAGGGTCTAAATATTACTGTGAAAGACTTAGGCCAAGAACCAGGGAGAAGGGAAAGGGAATACACCGCCTGATGGAATTTACAAGGCATTATCCATACTGTCACAACAGTGCCTGTGAACTTGGTTCTGAGATGGACCAAGGACACTTATTTTACTACAGGGGAAAGAAAAGAACCATCTACAGAGTAGGTTTCTTGACAGATATTGGATGAATAGAGAAAAGATTAGAAAAGAGTAGCTCCTGGCTCAGGACCTGCATTCAGCCTGCTACAGCCTTTTAGCTTTCTAGCTGAAGTACTGCAACCCCAAAGCAGCTTGGCAGCTCACCTCCCTCTGCAAGATGCTTGTGTTCCACTTGCTGTGGTCTGCCCCATTAATCTTCTCACCATCAAATTTGCTCTTACCTTTTGCTTCCTGCATAAAGTTCTTCTAACAGAAGGATAATATATTAAAGGAATAATAATAACACTGATAACAATAGTCTAAAAAATACATACTTCTTTCTCCATATTTCCCCTCGTTTGATTAGTCTCCCAGCAAGAGCAGCATTAATCACTGGGACAAGAGATAAAAGATAAAGTCCAATTTGAATTTTGCTGTGTGCTACTGAGAATGTATGTGTGTGTTCAGGCAGGAGGGAGGGAGGCCGCAGGATAATCTGTCATTTTATATATTTATGCTGTTGGAGGCAGTCGGGACTGGTTCTCCATTGCATTGTTACCACAGATTAAAATCATTCATGTCCTTATACTTTCATTGGAGGTCATCTTCCAGGAAAGGAGAGATATTATGACCAAGATAAATTCAAGCTATTTCTGCAAATCTCTGTGTATGGCTTGGACACCAAAACAATAGCTTGGATGTTAGAAGAACACAACATATAGTATTTTTTTGTCCTTACCCGACTAGACCCTTTTTACACTGAGTTTTCTTGCTTTGAAACATTTATAGGTAAAGAACAGCAGCAAGTGAGAGGAAAAGGTACATTTCAAATTATCTTAGTACAAGTGAGTGATCCCAGCTTTTTCTGACTTTGAACTGCCATGGAAGGATCCATGGATCCTCAGATTTCACTTCCAGCATTTCTACTGAACTGAGTCCCAGCCAGCTTGGCAGAAATAAAAGACTTTATCCTTAGGGAACATGGAGTGTGGAGCCAAGCAAAGACTAAAAGTAGAAGAGTGGTTACTAGGCCATATAGTAAGAGTTTGTCTTTCCCTAAAACTTTTACTTCTCCAAAATAGAGTTCCTAGAACCATCAGCCTACCAGTTCTGGCCAGGTCACTCTCTCTCCATAAATCATGCTGGTTCTTTCCCATATCTCTGTGAGAGTGATGTATCTCATCCTTCAGACCTTAGTTGCCATCTGCCCCTCATCATTCATTCTTTCTGTACCCACTTTGATACATTTAGCCATTAGAGCATTTTCAACATTTCCTACTCTCTTATTCATGCCTCCTATAAAACTACTGGTATTCCCTGGGAATTGTCCTTACCCAGAAATCAATTTCCTTAGAACACCTAATCTGAGACCCAGTAAAATGGGTAATACAGCACCAGTCAAAAACTCTAAAAGTAATTATTAGGGAAGAGGATCCTTTTCTTTAGTCATTTTAAGGGTGAAAGGCCAACATATTTTGTATGTGAATACAAATACCAAAGACTAAATAATAACTTTTCCTCCAAAAATCCACTGTAAGAAAAAAGGGAAGCATTTATATCCTATGCAATACCAGGAGAACTGAAATCTAGTTTTTCACCCCTTTGGCTTTATTTTTCCTTGGAAATTTTGTGGAAACACATACTTTTCTTTCAGAATATAACAGAAGTAATTTTTCAATCAAAATGAACAACATCCCACCTACTCATATGCCATCTAAGGGAGGAGATAAAGAATTGGTGGTTGCATAGCCTGTCTTGTTAATCACTACTTTTACGAGCTGTACTGTGTCAGACATATCTTGCAAATCAGTGACAACTCATCCCAGAGATGAAAAGAAACTAGCAGAAATCCTTCTGTTTCTGTTAGCTAACAACATCATCATTCTGCAGAAAATCCAAGGCATTAATTAGATGGTTTCAGAAAGCAGGTCTGTCACAACAACACGGATGTGTTTCCAATTTCTGCGCATTCACTGAAATGAATGATCTAGGAAAGGTAAGAGGTACCTTCCCACCTCTCTGCTAGTCCTGTAAAAAAAAAAACAAAACAAAACAAAAAAACCCAAAAAATACCCAAAACCCAAACCAAACAAATAAAATGGAACTATATTTTCAGGAAGCATTCTGGCAATGAATGCAGCTTCTAGGCATTTCCCTGAAGTATATAAATAGCAAGAGGAACAGATATGCTATAACAAAACATGAGCCAATCCTCCAATTATATTTAAGCCATAACCATTGATTCTACTCCATTTGTTTCCAAGTAGTTGCTTTTGCAATATTGGATCTCTTCATCATATCTTTTAGCTACACAACTATTCTAGAACAACAGACTTGTCCTATTCTTTCACTTGGCTTGGGATCAAATGTATGGTCAACTAGAATAGCTTCAGTTCCTGAGTACTGTATTAATCAGATTTTGAAAATAATCTTTCACGTGACTTTCAAGAATCCTTTTTGACAGGGTAAATGACATGTCTAAATGCACAAAGGGATACTGTGCTCTGAAAAAAGTGCATACTGATGCTATTAATTTTACTTTCTGAGAAATGTATGCCTGCCTGCCTGCCTGAAGAAGGCAGGTATCAGCTCACTACAGCTGTTATTTCAGCCTCCTATTCTTTTATTCAAGAAAAATGTGTTGCTTGTTCACCTAGCGGCAAGTAAAAATTTCAATAGCTCTTGATCAAGGCAAAACAAAGTATCAGAGAAAAATCTAAAAAGATTCTGAAATTCTAGAAAAGTGCTAGACCTGCCCCCTTTTACCCTCCCCTTGCTCTTTGACGCTGGGCCAAATCTTCATTTCCAAAATTGACAGGAGAACTGGGTACATGTGTCAAAAACACCAGCTGAGATTTTTCTGCAAGACGCAAATGATTGCTCAGACCTGTATGTTAAGGGAATGTAATCTTTTAAAGATTAATCACCCAACTCAGACCTTCTGTAAACTATGAGACTGAAGAAATAAAAAGGCAGTGTGGATCCTAACAAAACACACAGAGGAGTGGCTGATGTGACTACTTGCTAATGCTGCTATATAAAATCAGGTTATCCAGAGAATTAGCGTAAGGTGTATTTTGAGAAATCATGCTATATGCCAACTTGTGATTCTCAAGTTTGCCATACACATTCAGTCAAACCCCTTCCCTGGAGTCATGAGACAGAGATCTCCATTTGGAGCCAAAAGTGGCTACTAAGTTTAATGTTCCAATATCACTGCTGGTAATGTCAACAAATGACAGCGCAGACCTGCATATGCATGAACTGTTTTACAAGCACAATGTTCTTTATTACTGTAATTGTGCTTAGCAGAAATACAAGGCTGAGTTTACTTTCATCATCACTACCTGTCAGCACGGGCGAGCACAGGCTGCAAAAATAATATTACAGCAAAATCACATTCTTCTTTTGAATGGGCACTGTACTTATGGCTCACTTATGGCACTTCTAGAAGACTGGATTCCTATGGCACTTTTAGAAGTGCAGCACAACTGTCTTCTGCAGAGAGTGGATGAAACCATGAAAATGTAAGATTCTATTTCAGATTATATGAACATCACAGGTAATCTGAGTATCCTGAAAACAGCATCAATAAATATAATTTAAACACAGCATACCTCTTGTACATCAATACCCACTTGGAGAACAATTTTGTGCCTTCCCATACAGAACATTGTCATATCATATCATATACATGTTTCTGGTTAGGTAGCTACTACATTACACGCCAAAGATTCTGTATTTCAGTGTGCACTAAAATCTATTTCTCAATTACATATTTGTAAAGTATTTAGACATCATTTGGTATTATTGACTTAGTAACTGTAACCAACATGAACAATAGTCTGCATGAAAATTTTCAACATTTAGATTCTTGCTTCCAAATTCTGCTTTCTTTCTCTGCTACCATTTACAGAAGAGATGTGACTGTGAATAAGTAAATGCCATTTTGTGAATGTCGCTGCAGAAATGCAAGAGTGTAGTATAGGAGAAGGGATTCCACTCTGAAGCATTTGGAGCTTTGGTCTCTTTAAAAAAAATAATGGAGGAAAAAGCAGATAGAAAGGGATAAGCACCAGGCTCTGTAACTCTCAGCTGTGCCAATGAACCAGTGAAGTCAGTCTTTAAAGCAGAGACTCATCAAAAGCTCTTTTTTCATTAGAGCTTTGCAGTCTTGGGATGAAAATGTCACTAGTGACTTATAAGAAGCAAAAACCAAATTAAAGGCCAATTTCTTTCCCTACCAAATTATTATCTATGAGTGTAAAAGAAAGTACCTAGGCAAGACCAAGGGTGAGACAATTTTATTTCACTGTCTTACTGACAGTGAAAGTCTAATTAGACTGACAAATCTTCTGTGCTATTTTCCTTTGTGATATACACTGTAAGGGAGGATTTAGCCTGGAGCTGCACGTTATGGAAAGACATTAATCAAGATTATTGGACACTCAGCAGAGAACACAGTGAGAAGGCTGAAAAGCCTAATGGTTAAAAATAAAGGTTGAGAACCTTATTCCAAGCCATGACAATGGGCTGGACTCTCCATATAGATAATGGGAAGATCCTCTCTTCGACTCTCTAGAGAGAACAGTCTGCAAGAGAGAACAGTCTGCATATAATAAATCATGAACTGTCATTCTATGGCTCTAAGATCATAGCTGAAAACATCCACAAGTAGTTTATTCTTGTCACCTACAAGTTTTAGTTTGAACAGTTAGGCAAGTGTCATTTTCCGCATCTCAAGAAGTTGAGTCATGCCCTGGATATGTAACAGAGCACAGTTTCTGGCTCCTCATGGAGAGCATGAATTCATCTGTCCTCCCAGAAGGGTTCTGATCTCTTTTTCACAGAAAACTGTTTTGATCATGGGTCCCCAGCCATCCATGCCATAGGCCAGACTTATTAGGAGCCTGCCCTAGGGCCTCCAGGAGATTACTTGGTTCTACACTTGTATTTGATGAACTGAGTGTGTTTGGAATGGATGACGTGTATCACAATGAATGATCTCTAGACTAGCTTTAGTAATTAACTTCACACAAATTGTTTGAAAACTGAATGACCCAGCCGGAAACAAAGACAGAATGCGCCACATAAAAGCAAATGGAGAGACTCCTAAAGAGCTTTGAACAGCGACTCATAAAAGAGAATTCTGACCACTCAAGCAGCTGCCATGGAAGCAGAAGACAAGAGAATGAGTGTCACTCTAACCTGTTTTCACAGAGGTCTCCCAAACCAAAAAAATCCCAGAAGTACTTAATTAATAATAACTGAAGTTGCTCTTTAAATCAGCATATAGGGACAAATAGGGATTCCAGGGACCTCTAACTAATGAAGTAACCCTGTGAGAAGCATGACAGCCTTGCAAGATTGCAGTGTGGCTCAGCACAGTGACTCTCATGCAGAAGCAGTCTGCATGGCATCTTACTGTACCACAGAGAAAAGCTAGCAGTTTGTCCTTCAGGCCTTTGTGGCTAATGTGGCAAAGCAGAAGTCTCTGAGAGGATATTATTATCACAGGAGAGTCTGATGTGTCAGGGCCCTGAGAGGCAGCAAGAAATTAGTACAGCACATGCCACTTCTGAACAGACTGTACTTAAATTCAGGACAAAACCGTGTGTGAGAAAGTCAAATCAGTGCTTCTTCTTGTGGCCGCAGAGCACAATCACCATTTGCAACTCACTGAAACAAGCACAAGTTCTTCTTGTGAAAGAAACTTCTTTCTCTCCCTTATTTTCAGTTAGCAAAAAAGAGTCAGCTCTTGCTACTTCCTTCTCTGAATCACAGGAACATTCCCAGCAGTATAGCATACAGCCATATATCTCACCTGTTTCTCACTCAAATCCTAGCTGTCCTCCTTTGCCTTGAGTTTTACTGCCTTGCAGAAATTTAGTATAAATTTATAGACATTTTAAATGCTAATTTCAGTGCCACTGGGTATTTCCAGCAATATTTTTCTCTCAATTCCCTTTATCTTGGTTATTTGTCCAAAACTATATACCATGTCTGAGATCTTCAAAAGTTGATGCATATCATAGGCCTGAATATGTACTGTGTATTTCTAAACCTCTTCATTTTCCCAGCTGCTTTATTCTAACTGTTCTCTAAAATACTTCCATCAGTACTCAGACTACCTAACTGCAGGAGATGTCTTGTTGTGTGTTACAAACAGAAGATATCTTTGCACTTATCATGCTCTTCTGCAGTTTCTTAATGAGTGATGTGTAAATCTAAGTCCTTCTGAAATTCCACTGCATTTTGTAACACTTTGTGATTACTGACTTGATATTCTGCACAAGGTTCATATGCATTTTAAAAAGGAATAGTTTAAGTTACTTAGATATGAAAATGAGTAATAAAACTAGCACAGGTACTCCTAACAGAGTAAGAATAGTAATTCTTTATCATGATTTGTGCTATTTTGCATTAGATGCTTCATTTTTATTTGTATCATGCCAGGTATTTCTACAATTGGCCAGAACCATTATGTGCCAAGTAACATGCATGTGCAGAATAAAAAGTACATTTTGAACCCAAGGAGTCTGCAATCTTAGCATAAAACAAGATACTACACAGAAACATGGATAATAAAACAAAAACATATGACAACATTGATTGACTTAATAAACAGTTGTCTTAGACCGTCATCAGCCTAAATTTTTGACTACTTTTTGGCATGCATCATGATGACAAAAAAAGTTTCAATGGGATTGGAAAAATAACCTGCTATTGCCTTTTGTATGGTATCAGGAAGCAGAAAGATTCCTGTGATCAAATCTAAGAAGTGAACAAAAAATGCCTGAATCATGCTGATCGGAATCAGAAGAGGCTAAACGGTCTTGAAAGCAAAGAATAACTGTTCATTTCTGAGCAGAAAAGAAAAGAGAAATCTGGAACAGGGTAATAACTAACTGTATCTCTCATAGCCTTAGGTATCTATATTTTATGTTTCCCAAAGAGTAAACTTGCTCTATTAGATTTTTCCACCACTTAGATCTAAAATTGTAAGCAGGCTTGATGATGGTGATGTTGAACACAAGCAAGATAAAATAACCATTAGGCACCTGAAAAACCATGGCTGGAGATACTGCCCAAAGAGGAAAAGGCAATTTCTTCTCACTTTCACCACACAGATACTGCAACTTAAGCAGACAGAATCAAATTCCACCAAAAATAAGGAAGAAAGTCAAGCTATCTCTGCTGCAACAGCGATAAAATGGCCCAATATTGAAATGCAGAAAGTTGTAATGGAGGTACATATTGACCTTTATTTTTCTTTCAGCGGGTAGCATGAAGTGTCAAAGAGTTATTGCTTTAATATCAGCTGAGATGAGGCCATTTGTTGTGGTGCATGTGTATCCAGGAAATCGCTGCTCTAACCATGTTTTTAGAAGCACTTTGACACTTTATTAAATCTTCTTGATGCTCTTTCAGCTCACAGTGGTCTCTGTAGGCTGAGTGAACTGCCACGTAGGCTAGGCAGGAAGCTTTCAGAAAGAGTTCCTTTTCAGGCAAGCCAGCATCATTTCCAGCTTGACCCAGCCCATAAAGGTCCAGTGCCATTTTCTGTCCACTGGTACAGCTAAACACAGTTCTGCTGCCTTTAAAAATTATAGAGGGCAAGATAAGAACCACAGACTTTATCATTCTGGAGATGTAACTGTACAAATATTTTCTCTAAAATTAGAACTAGTCACTACAGAGAAGGAAATTCTCACAAAGTTCATGACAGACAGTGACCAAACGTGGGGTAATTCCCCCTCATTTAGCTGTAACTTTATAAAATCACCTACTGGGTGTGTGAGGCTTATAATTCAACTAATCCCAGTCATGTTGCCACCTGGATTTACAGAGTACCAAAGCAGTCACTGTGAAACTTCAGCTTGGAATTAATTACTCTAATAGCTGTAAATTCCACTGGAGCCAGACATACCTCACAGAATTGCTGTGGTTGGAAGGGACCTCTGGAGGTCATCTAGTCCAAACCTCTGGTCAATAGAATCATGCAGAGTCAGCAATTTAATTTGAATTTTAACAGCATGGGCTCTCCACTACATTTTAGGGCAACCCATGCTCAGTCACCCTTATGTTATAAATGTTTCCCAATGATTAGAGGGAAGGTCCTGTGTTTCAGTTTGCGCCCATTTTCTCTGGTCCTGTCACTGGGCACCACTGTCATCTTTACACTCTTCCTTCAGGTATTTGTACACACAGTTGAGATCCCCCAATGAGCCTTATCTTTTCCAGGATGAGCAGTCCCAGCTCTCAGCCTTTCCTCATACAAGAAATGCTCCAGTCCCTTACTCATTTTAGAGACCCTTAGCTAGAGACTCCAGTAGCTCCATCTCTCTAATGATTTCAAAACACGTTTCATTCTAGTTGATAACACAATAACATGATAGCATACTGCTGAAATAAATAATCCACAGCTCAGATTGGTTAGTCACATGATTCTTTGCCAGGCAAGGACAGCCAGTTGAAGGTGTTTATTTCTAATCAGTACCATATTCCAGCTGCCACAAAAGCAGTTCCAAAACCACTGCATTTAAAGTGTTGAAATAACTACTTTGGCACAATTAAGTCAGATAATCTGAAATTAATTTTTTAGTTAGGAATGACTTTTACCAAATAGATGGGAACTGCTCTATGTTGGAACATCTACATTTTGCAAGAAACTGATCTTGATAGCATTCCTTCAAAATTCTCTGCAGGAAAGCTATAAAAGGGAAATAAAAAATTACTCCAAATGGAAGTAATGCTCCATTGCTTTTCTCCTCATTATGAACCTCACTATTGCAGCAGTTCATCCTGTCATAATAATAAATAACCATACACCCACCTCCCATTAAACCACGTAATTCTCTTCAGAATACATTTCCCCACATATGGAACTTTTGAAACATAGTTAAAACCTTGTTCTTGTTCACATTGTGACAATTTCACACAAATCGGATTGCAGGAGATCAGGAGCAAAATCCATTCCCACTCTTAAATGTATGTGCCACAATAATTCAGCCAGCTGTTTGTCCTCTGTCCAATGCAGGAGGACAACATTTTTAAAATAAAGAGTTTCATGGAGCATTATTCAGAGAAGATAGCTCCTATGAACTTACAAATGAGCAGCAAGACAAATTAAGATCTGAAGGAAATGGAGAGGACTAATTGACTCACCTGGATGCTGGGTGGGGAACGATTTTTTCGGGTGGTAGTGGTCGCCATCGTGGTTGTGGTTTCCATGACTGTAGTCGACATTTCCGGTGGAACCGATGTTGTGGGTGTTGTTCCCAAGATGGAAGGGACTTCCCCAACGAGTCGGACGCTTCCATTGATTTTAATGTTGGGGTTGTTCTCTGCCGCCATGTTCAGCACTTTCAGGCCATTGTAATAGAGCCCGGAGAGCTGGCCTTGGAAGAGACGCCCTCTGTCCTTCCCTCCTATGGCTATTTGCGCCTGGGTGTTGAAGATCGTTAACTGTCGTCCTAGTGAAGGGGGGTGAATAATGTTATTGACAGACATTTCCTTCAGTTTGCATACTACATTGAGCCCTGGCCCCAAGTGATGGACAAAGGAGAAGTAGATTCATTCTTGGGAGTGTATATGATGACTGTAGAGAAACAGTATGGAAGTGCGATGCCTAGAAGTCATTAATAAGGATGATTAGCCTGGAAGTATGAATACCGAAAACTGAACCTTATACCTCAGCATCCACTCACACATCAAAACTCCAGAGGATCTTTAGAAATCTGAACCTGTTCTTTTAGGATTGGATGAATTTTAAACTATAAATAGGACTTCAACATGTGGCTATTTTTGTACTATCAATTCAAACTGCAGTACCTGTCAAGCTTTAGCCCATAAATAAACCTCCTTTTGGATTTTTTGGTTAAAGCAGTAGATTAACTCATAAAGCCACTTTTAACAATGCCAAGGTTTCAAGGGTTGGCTCAAAACCAGTAAAACATAAGGTAAAAATGAAGCGATATAAGAATGAAGTAGGAGTGTTATGATAGGATCAGTCATGATCTTTCACCTGTAAACTTTGTGTTGTGAAGGCTTGCAAATCTAAACCCAAGAAAGAACACACACAAACATCTCTGATGTCTCTGAAAAAGCAAAGCTTTTGAAATAGTGAGGATAACAGTGCTTCATGGTTAAGCCCCAGAATGCCTTACTCCGCTCTACAGACAGTGAAATTCAAATGTAGGCAGGGTTATGTGGTTTAATTGAGGTCACATCCTGAGTGTTAGAAGAGGTCTGATATCATATGTAATAAAAAACCCAATTATTAAAAATAAATCTAGTAACAATTGCCAATTCACCTAGTTCTGCAAGACACATCACATTCAGCCTGGACTGCTCTATAAATACTGTTTATGTCCCAGGCTGCACTAGGTTTACAATGTTAAGGAATAAATTGCTTCATGAAGTGCAAAGTCAGTGCCTATAATTTCACTATTCCTCAAAAGATTAGGGGCATGCCACCTGTAATCTGCTGAATTAGCAGACAACCAGACTGGACATTGCTCAGAAGGGTTATCAATGCAGCTTCAAGTCAATCATCGTTTAAATATCTTGCGCTTTCCCATTTTTATGAAGTTTGAAATATGTTTTCCAATCCCAATCCCACTCCCCAGTTTTCATTTGCCACTTTCTGCCTAGTCCAGGCTGATGAGCAGTGCAGAATGCCACCATGTAGGACAGCACAACCTATGATCCACTGCTCATTCCTTCACAGCCAGTGGTTAGAGTAGATCAAAATACATGGGGGAGCTCACCAATTTTGGTCGTCGTGGCAGGTCTCGAAGCCAAGTGGTGATGCGGTGTAGCATCATCTTATGGTGACAGGATGGACCATGGGGAAGAGAATGGGGACAAGAGAAGAAATGTATCTGAAAGTAGTTCCTGTCCCCAAAGAGGGCCCTAGCTAGCTAAGCAACAGTATATGGAGAGGTGTAACACACAGACATGTGGAGGTGGGCTTCACATCCCTTGTGCTCCTCACTCTCAGATTTGTAAATGGAAAATCAGGAGTTGGTCAGGGTGGAGTAAGTGCATTGATGAAGAAATGAGAAATAAAAATGGGGGATATCCTTCCCCTGGAAAGTGTTGAAACACCTGATGCAATGTTCTGCATCTCAGGAGGTTTTAAACTTGCCAGAGGCAACATGTGTCTATTAAACATCAATAAACATGCACTGAAGCCACACATCCTCAGAATGTAAACAGAGCCTTTACTCTTGTCTATGACAAAAATAGGGTCCAGTAACAACATCTGTTAAGATATTCATCCCTCTCAGCCCAGCTCCTGTCTGAACTAGAGGAAATGGCACTGTACACTGTAGAAGATCAAGCTCCTGTCCCATACCATGTCCTCAGAGCTTGCTTTTTCTTTTCTGTCATGTTGTGCTTCGGATTTTATAAGGGATATGCTGTAAGAACCTTACTACACCGTTTTCCCTCCTCTAAATATGTTCCCTCCTTGCAGCACTATAGTTCTGTCCATATTGTCCCTGCCCCCAGAAACTCAGACATGTCACTTGCAACTGTTCCCTTCTTCCCACCTCATGCATGATAGAGGTAAAGATCAGTAAAGAAGGGACTTGGGAGTAAGGGGATTTATTTCACTAATCTTGAGATGCTATCCCTAAAAACAGATGGAAGATAACAGTCAGTTCAGTTTACCATTTGCATTTCCATTTCTTTCTTCCCTTGAATTAATTTAGCATCTTTTTTCATCTTTTGCCAAAGGGAAGAAGGTGGAAGGTGATAAAAAAGGAAAATTTTTTGCTTTTCCAGGTAGGAGAGCTCCCCAAACAAGGATACGAGAGGGGTTCTCTCACTTTTACTGGAGGATTATGACTCAGCTCAGGATATCAACTATTCTAACCCATGCTCATAGCATAGCTTTACATGTCTGTCATATCTCTTGCATTATTTGCAAGAAGGAAGAGTAAGTATATTAAGCCTGAAAAAAAGAGACCATGTCTACAATTCTGGGCCTTCATCTGCATCTTCTAATGTTGAAATAAAGTCTACACCAAAGAGGTGACCCTTTTCCAGCAAAAATAAAAAAAAAGAAAAAGAAATTTGATTGTGTATTTTGGAGTCTTCACTGTTAAATGGTTTTCCAGATGAGGATTCATGCACTGCACCATATGGTTAATGCTGGAAACCACACTAAAAATGTGTTTGCTAAAAGAACAATCACTTCTTGCAGTCACCTACTACTTGAAATTCCTCGTTCTTTGCTCTAAGATGGTGTGCATGTGCATGGTAAAGACACCAGGGAAATGAACATGGAATGAGAAAAATCTTTGGAGAGAATATGCATTCTGCCACCATATGTCTCTTCTGATCATTCTTTGAATGGAATTTAGCTGAAGCCTTTTACTTCCCCCAAGTAAAATTTATCTGGCCACTGGATTTTATTGATGAACTATGTATATTAGTAAATTCTACTAGGTGTGTAATCCAATTTTGCAGTCCTTTTTTTTTCCACAGAGAACTCTTCCTACTGCTATATTAGTGTCATACTAAAGAAAAATAATGAGGTGTTTTGTAAGTATTCTGAATAGTTCAGGCTCTTGTTTATTTGCTCTCTCATTGTCTTCTTCATTTGGAAAATGGAATTCTAATTAAAAATACCACAGAGAAATCTGAAGTGCAACTTTGCCATAGCACTTGAAGAGATTCTGGGCCTGATTTTGCAAATCCTAATACATACTAATAGTACTTGCTTCAAAAGTACAGCCACTTACATCAAGGAGACTTTACAGGTAAGAGAGATTTGAATAATTAAGTACTTCTGGGATCAATCCTTTTGATGAGATGCTTCTGGGTCTTTATTAGCTCATCCAATTGCAGAACAGGTAGCATCTCTGCCTTAGCAGACACCAAGTATTCTGCTAAGGAAATCTGCTGGATTTATGACTACTGAAGTTGAACAATTTAAGACTAACACTTCTTATATTCACATACATAATCTCAATGAAGTCAATAGCATTGAATATTTTGCTTATTAGTCATGCAATTCCAGACTGTAAACCTGGGCTCTTAAAATTATTTTAAATTAATTCATAGAATTTAAAAGCCCTTCAAAGCCAATAGTGATGCCATTTCAAAAAGATAATGTGCTATATTTGCTTTCCAAGAATGAACTATTTCATTGTCATGAATAACATAGCAGTACCAAAGGAAGACCAAATCTATAGCACTCAAAAATGTCAATCAAAAAGTGTTTCATCTTACCTCACCCAAGCCAAGAACTCACATGGGCAAGACAGCTATTCTGTATGCTGACTCTTTGATGAATCTATTCCTCCATCCATCAGTTTGTCTTGCTCCATTTTGATAGGAATCTACCCTTTCACTCACCATCTTTATAAAGTCTTCTGACAGAAGGTTTCCATGTTACATTAATTGTTAGATGGATCACCAGATGGAAGAGCAGGCTGGTGAACAGCTACATAAATTACTCATTCTTATATTTTTTAAATTTGAGTGGTGCCTAAATTGCTGAAAATGTCTGTCTACTTTGGAATGAACAAACCAAGTTATATTGTCTCAGGTGCTACACTGCACAATGTCATTTCCTGACACATAATGGAAAGACTGAATTTCCTTTCACTTTAGTAAAAACATAGCCCTACCCTTCTAGCCTGACCACATCCAGTGCTTTGAGAGTGCCTGAAGACTCAAATATTGTCTCTTTTAGACTCTAGTGCATGTGTGATTGTCTTTTAACAAAGCATCAATATCCACAAAAGGTAGACTTCAGTTCAAAACTTCAGGATGAATTACAAATGAAAGTGTCTTGGCATGCTTTTAAGCTCAAACTTGTAGAAGCTGTGACATAAAAGATTTTGTGGAAAACCAAAAATGATAAAACCAAAAAACCAACAAACCCACAACCAAACCAAAAGAAAAAAAAAAAAGGATGGGTTTCTCAAGCACATGAATTGCATCAAGGAATTAGACATGCATCTGTTTTAACAAAATTGAGGCAATCATTGTCTTTAGTGTTAAAGGGACTTTAGCAATTCAGACTTACCAAAATTATTCTCTTTTTAGTGTTAAACTTTATTTATCTATTTTAGTTTGATCTTGTAAATTAATAGGGCAACCCACTGAGACTCAATAGCATTTTCTGTTTATCGTTATCTTCAAATTTATTTACAATTTAGCTGAATTAGCTGTGTATGACATAGTGGTGGTAAAAAACCAATTCTGTTTTGGTTACACAAATATTTTTGCCTTAATTTCAATAATACTTTATCTTTAGTTTTAAACATTACACCTTTGGAGACCAAACCTGAAAAGTGAGCAACACTGCCAGCTCTCGTTAATAGGAGCTAATAGGAACTGAGTGTGCACAACACTTTGCAGGATCAGGCCTTCACATGAAAATATTTTGACTGGATTTAGCCACATCCTTCCTGACCTTAATTCATACTGGATAAATCAATTTGTTAATTCAGGTGAGGTTAGAAATTTGAAACAGAACATAAATTATATTTTTCCAGTTCTACAAGAGATTGGTTTTCCTTCCTGGAAAATGTGTTAACAACCGTAGTCTAAATCAGCACAGAAAATGCAAAACCTGAGTTCAAAGGTCACCCCCTTTTATTAGCTGTACTTTCATAAACGGAAACAAGAGAAGATTCTGTTCTGCTTTGTCTAGATTTCAAGGCAAGGAGTTAGTTACAGGGCTTTTGTTTTTTAATACCACAGTTACTAATAGAGGGAGAAAATCTTCCTGACTTTAACTCCACTGTATTACCAAAAGCCTAGTTCATGCCCTACTGAAATCAGCAAGTTTTTCTGTTGCCTTCAACAGGCTTTAAAATGGGTTCTACATCCAAGATATTTTATTTTTCTGTCTCCAAATTCTTTGCAAGAAAAAAAAAAAACACCCTGTTCTGACACAAGTCCCATTTCAAAAGGTTATGGACTATATGCAGAACTTTCACTCAAGCCATCTGGACTTATTCATGTTAACAAGTTTTTTTGTTGAACTGAGGCCAATTACTCCAGGCAAACCCAGAAAATTAAGTGGCACTGCCTTAGATTAAGAATTTGATCCGTATTTTAGACAAATATCATTTGACTGTTCAACCTGTACTCCAGACACAGCATAAAAGCAACAGAACAATAATTTTCTCTGTCTCCCCCTCTGTAATTTAAATGAAAATGTTAAAAAATGTTTTCTTCACAACATTTTTTAAAATAATTTAATTTTAGTAATACGATTAGGAAATACATAGCCATAGTGGCTAATCAGACTCATAAGAAAAATCAACTTAAAGGAAGTGGTTTAACAAGTAGATTTGAAAATCTTTTAAGAAAACTTCAATAAAAAAGATATAAATGTAGCTCAAGCCCAAATTAAAACAGGAAAATCATGCAATGGTTAAATTGCCATAATACATGTTGTTGCTCTTCACTGTTCTTCATTTGGCTTTTTTTTTTTTTTTTAGAAATCATCTCCTGAATTTTTGCTTGTTTGTCATTGCTATTACAGCAAGCTTAGAATTTCGTCCCTTTAACTGCATTTTAATAGCAATGTATTATAGCATGATTTATCAACATATGGCAGGTGGAAGCTGACACAAATTATAATGAAAATTAAAACACTCATTTATGCAGCAGGCGATTATCATTTAAGAAACATTTATTTGCAGGCTTTAAAAATGAGAGTTTAGAACCAAATGGGTTTAAAATGAAAGTTTTAATGACTGTTACCTTTTTCCTGCAGCCACTCCTCTACAGGCCGGTTATATTTGAAGGGGATTTTCTGTTTTACCATTTGGAACCGTTCACTATCAGTGTTGCCTTTAAAGTTTAAAAAACAGCTTAAAAACAATCTGTAAAGTCAATGAAATAGTTAAAACATCCTAGATTTTTTGGTTTTTTTATGACCTTATTTAGCTATAGATAAGTAAGTGCGCATGTGTGTACATATATATATATATATATATTTGAAAAGAGAGAGATTTATCTTTAGTAGAGTGGAGAATAGTTATACATCCAATTGCCTGAGGTTCTGGAAGGTCAACGAAATTAAAGCCTACAAAAAAAAAAAAGATTCTCAGATTCTCCTCAGAGTATTTGTTTATCCAAATTGGTTAGAAGGCATGTGCAATTTGTCTGCAATGTGAGACCTCGTGTGAACTCAGTGCCATGAGTTAAAACATTCTGATCAGACTCTGGATCTGATTGCATATGGACATGGCACAATATGTTAGTCACATAAACATACAGTAGTAATTTGAAAAACCTTCTTGCACTGGTAAAAGACACGTGTTAGGACTAGAAACCCAGTAAACAGGAAAAAAAAGAAAGGAAGAAAATATAAGAAATTGAAGCTAAAGTATCTAATAGAATTAGTTTAAAAAAAATATATCCAAACACCTAAGAATGGAAAGATAAACAGAAAAAAAAATTTGAAAAGAGGAAGAACTGTTAATTAAGGATACATGAAAACTTCTGTTCAGTTACCAAAGACTTGGGCCTGTTGCCAGAATAAAACAAATACTTAGAAACTAAATTTAAATAAAAAGCAGAAATAATTAGCCAAAATGTAAATTCCGGCAATTACAGTTCCATTGTTCCCAGTTGATGGATAATAGACTCATCCATTAAAGTGTGCTTTGGTGGAAAGCCCCTATTACTGGAACAGCACAGAGAGGAACAGGATTCACACAAATTCCTTAGTTACTGGAAAATTGTACAGGTCAGATGGAACCTCTAGTAGAAAGGAGCAGCTCAGTTTGATGGTGCTAGGAAAGACAGTGATTAAGTGCCATCATTCTGCTTTTTCATCTTCTTCAGTCAGAGCAATTTTCTGATTAATTCTAGTTTTTGCTTCAAGTATTATTTTTACAAAAACTCTTCAGACAAGCATAAGAGGAGTCCTTTTTTTACATGTAACATTATAAAATTGTAGAAAAAGGATTAAGCTCACAACTTACTGAAGCAATGCTACCATAAACAGAAGTTCAGTAGATTAGTTGTGCTCCAGTATGTGTTTTGGAATAAGTGGTGGTCAAAGTCAGCAAATGCTCTGCACAACTTGCAGTATTGCCTTTAAAGTCACACATATAAATATCCTAATGGGGCTTCATATTTATTTGACTTTCTGAAACAGATGCTGTAATCTTTTTTCAATATAAAGAGACACCAGTGAAAAAAAGTGTAATTAAAAACTAAATAATAGAATTCCAGCCATTCAAGAGCAGACTCTGTCATACTGCAGGGAATATGACTGGTGAATGTCATGTGTTTGATCATCCTCACTGCATGGCAGTTGCTCAGAAATGCTGCCAGTGAGTGTGAGGTACCTGCTGACCACAGCTGGGCTCTCCAGCAGCACCTTGGAACTGCTGACTTCCTGCTGCACATAAGAAGCACTTAGAGCAACACACCAGATATAGTCCCACAAGGATTCATATGACCTAATCTAAAGGAGTGTTTGTAAAAATCATCATCTATATTACTGTAAGCTCAGCTGTAAGGAAAGCAGCAATTTGCATTTGGGTTAGTATCTCCAGCTATGATGACGAACATTTAGGAGCCTTGCTGCTTATTTGGGGTACACAGTAAAAAGAAATAAAAGCATTTCAGAACAACTTACTGGCCCAATTACTTCCTACCTTCCTGAAAAGTCAGATGACTTTTTATCTTCCATATTATATATTAATTGTGGGAAACTGCTATTCCCCATCACAGAAATATCTAATTAAGCACCAGCTAACACATATTATTGCTCCACTTTCTCTGTTGCACCTCAGATGCCTGCCATATACACTTGGTTACTCAGATAAAGGAAAAGATAAAATTGAAAATACTCTCTCAGTCATCTGTCAAGTCATATTTAACAATGTACTATGGTGACTTGGAGTCGCTCACAGACATGAAGTTACATTTAAGTATATTTCCAGCTCTCATAATTCATATCAGCACCACCAAAAAGTCAACTCTATACTTCTATGAATACATATTCCTAAACAGAAAATTTGAACCATGTTCAATCCAGGAACCAAGAAAAAATTGATAGAGAGGACCTGAGTTAATATAAACAACATAAACAAAGAAAAACTCTACCTAAAGCTAAAGAGACAGTAATATTAACAAAACAATTATATTTGATCTGTTTATTAATAAGAAACTGAAATGACAGCTTCTTTTCCTGCAAATTCTGCCATTCATTTAAGCCTAGGGGCAGCTTACAGGACAGGGAAGCAGACCCATTGGTTTGGGGAGAACAGAAACAAAATTAAGTCAAGGTCACTACAAAAACAATTTATTTTTTAAGATCAGTTAGCAAGACATTCAGCTTAAGCCTTTTCTCAACACACTAATTCACGCCCACCAAAATAGATAAAATCGCATAAATGCAATCATAAAAATTCTGCATCTCCTTTAGGATTTTTTTGTTTAGTTGCAATGTGCCTAATTTTTTTTTTTTTTTTTTTTTTTTTTTTTTTTATGTAGGGAAAGAGTACTAGGTCCTGAAAAATTCTCAGGAGGCATTTCAATGACACTTAAAGACCTAAATTTCTCTCTCAACTCAAACTTGAACACTTACAAAGAGGTTGCTACTGCATCTATATTGCATGTCATTGTGACAGACACAGTTTTGATAGAAAAGGGGGTTATTCCCCACTTTGTAGAGTACATTTTGAGCTAGGACTGGTTACATGAGTGCATTGATAATATAACGCTAATGGGAAGGCATGTTTTCTATAGCCCCAAAGAAATTCTCTAACACTATTTACAAGCAGCAAGAAGTTCCACTGTCTTCATCCATATCAGTATGCACATAAGTAACCTTTTACTGCTGGAAATAAGATCTTTTTCAGAATGAAGACAGTTCAGAGGAACACTAGAGTCAGCCAGGGGCTGGCATGGACAGCTTCTTCCTCTATGTGAAACGTTGACTGTAGAAAAGAAAAAAACGTGGTGAATTGAAACTCCTCAGAAATAGCGTGTCTGACAAGAACAGGCCAACAAGACTAAAGTAAAAAAAGGAAGTGGGACAAAGAAAAAAGACATGATGACGAAAAATGGGTTTCTTATAGCTCTAGACCTTCAAGAAAGCCAGAAAGGACAACTATTCCCCACCACATCTTTAAAAACTTTTTTTTTTTTAATCAGGTTTAATTTAATTTTATTATGTTATTATTATGCAGATATATTCAGCGAGATTAAAATACATATAAAAATCATACCTTTAAAAACAATGAAAATTTGAAGGGCATTAGAAAATTCAAGTAGGTTTATATTGCAACATTAGTATCTGATCTATTATTTTTTGGTTTGTTTTTAAATTTTATTTCAGACATAATTAAGAATGATTTTTAAAGACATGTGCATGAGAATGTGTTTATTCATATACCCAATTACAACAGTGAGCTAAAGAACAACCTTTTCATTGTTAAGTACTTGGAATAGCCATTAAATATAACCAATAGAACCACACAATTATTAAATTAATACTGACTTGGAGTTGTGCTTTAAAAAATAAACACAACATTTGATATGAGAGCCCAGAAAGGAAATATCATGGTTTGCAACACGAAGTAACATAAGTTTGGCATGAAGAAAGCTTATTGAACCTCTGACATCTGAGGCATGATGTGATTAAAGGTGCTTCTCATCCATCTTCATACACAGAAATTTTAACAATCCTTTTGTAACCTCATGGCAATTTCTTTCTATAGTTGAATGAGACAAACATTCAAACAACCCTTTCATGTAGCTAATATAGATTCTCTCTTTTTTTCCTTTTGAGTCCAGATTTGATTCCAGGCTGTTCTTCAGAATAGAATACACAGGATAGAGTGATTTAAATTTTCAGAAAATACTCCTAATCACATAATTCTTCTACATTCAGAATCAATGTGGGTTCTCAAAGGTTGCAGGATATAGCTTTTTATAGTAAAATTGTGTTGATTGGTTTTGCCACTTGTGATTTACTAAATATTTTCCTCCCATAGATTCTAACAGCTTAAGTGATTCATGTACTAATAGGAAAGGCTCATTTTAAATAATTTTCCTGTTTTTTCCTTCATCCACATAATAAATTCCTGTATATCAATATGCCTTAGATCTGCTTAGCAACTTAGCTTCTTTGAAAGAACTGTGCCTCATAAACGCATTATTTTGCCTATTTTTATTCCTTTTTCATGTAAAAATTCTAAAGCCAACTGTGAACACTAGAATTAAAAGAAGTCTTTTGTTCCATTTAAGACTTATATGCACAACTAATAGAAATTCTGGTGCATGTCCTAAGTTTTTCAATGAACTGATAAGCAATTTTATGACCTCAAGGATTTTAATGGTAACATCTTGAAATCTTCTAGATTCTTGAATCTTGGTTAACCTGAATATTGTAAATATTTCAAATACCATGGACATTGCTAAGGACCAAGTACTTTGGAAAGGAATATGGCAGAAGTGCTCTATGTTTTTTGGGTTTTCTTGGATTGTCCCTCTTTTTCCAAAGGAAATGTGGAATCCAGTCATAAAAATAAGGGCCTGCTGGTTAAATATGATTGGCTGCTGGCATTGTGTCTTTTTTTTTGAAGCCCTTGGTATCCCTGCTCTACAGACTATACTGATAAATAGATCAGATTCACTTTGAACTTCAGCTTTCGATCATCTTCAATTTAGACCCAACTAAAATGGGGGAAAAAAATCAAAATAATTTGCTTGTGCCAATCACTACTGGCAGTTCCCACAGGAAATACTTTTTATGCAGCACAAGAGTCCAAGGGACACAGTTTAAATTTGCTCATGAGCAAAGCAGAATTTTCTTCCAAAACCCTGCAGTGCTCGAAGATGTTATTCTTTTCTGCTGATGATTCCTTTAAGAAAACAAACAACCTCTATTGCATTAAGCTTATTTCTAAACCAAAATGGAATCTTAAGCCAAAGAAAGTACAAGAACAATTGAAGCTCTGAAAAATCTTGCTTCTTGGCCTAGACCAATCATAATGATTTACTACCTCTTAGGTGTGAAAGAGAAAAATGGAAAGGTTTCAGCAAATTGCACCAGGCATAAAGAAAGTACTTGCTTTTAGGTGGAATATTAATCCATCCTGATGTATTGTCAAATCTGTGGATAGGCTGAAAAGAATACCACAAGAAAACACTCATCTGATCTAAATTACTGTCAAAGGCTGTTTTATGAAGCAGAATTTTCTTCATTGCGTCTAAGTCTCTAAAACGAATGAGACATTTTATCTAATGAGCAGTTATTAAGTGAAAGGTGCTACAGTGATACTAATGATTTAAAGAAACATCTTGAGATCAGAGTTCAAGCTTTAAAATGTTTCCACCATTTTCCCCTTATTGTAGATGGAATACCAGTAGGAAAAGGGCTTGTTAACACCTAGTGTTTGATAACTCAGTTTACCCAGCAGACTGCAATGCCAGCTCCCTTTGAGTTTTTATGGATGCCCATAATCTCACTAAGATTTACACACACTTAATTGACAGCATCATGGGAGAGAAGTAGTCTGCTACAGCATGAAAAGTGTATATTTGATGGGTAAATGCTCTACTAACATAAATTAATTCAGTTCAATTCAGCTCCAAAACTCTCCTAGGGCTGATGTTGCGTGCCCTGGAAAAGAAGACTTGCATGCATCATGGAGAAGTTGCCATTTCCCCTCTGATAAAGGGAACAAAAGTTTCCCAAGTGCGCTTGTGATTGACACAGACTGAAATTCTTTTACCACTTCTGTTTCCAGGCAGCTGCACTTGAAAACCTACAAGATACTGAATTGCTCCATTTTCACATTTCCTTAAGTACGTCTTTTGTTTTAAACACTACGAAGTACAACCACTATTTGTTCATAGCTTGTAGGCAATTAGATAACTGACACAAGTCTATTAGTAAAGGATTGGAATCTATTTTTAAGACTAGACCTTCCTCCATACATCAGAAATGAATAACACTTACAATCAGGTTTTAGCATCAGGTCTATGTATAGATGTTTATTTTGTTGTGCTATTGTAAGACCATATTGTGGTTTATGTTATATAACACAGAGAATGGTTGCACTAAAATCCAAACATGCAAAAAATCTCTACTTATAGTGGCTTTAGAAAACACTTGAAAAATGTCCAAACCTGAAACCACAGATGTGGCTTATACAAAAATGAGACAGGATGGCCATGCTAAACAGAATAATTACAAGGCAGATGATCTGGAATCTTTCTAACTATCATAAGCTGTCCCTCTAAAAATTCTTGTAAACCTTCAGTTTTGCCTTGTATAAAAGGAGAGCTATAGAAAATTATTTACAATTTGGGATCTAATTTCATTTTAGTGAATTGAGAAATAGACAAGTCTTAACATTGTTTAGCTTTGTTTCAGTTCTTGGATATTACATTCTTCCCCTGCCTTCACTGTTCAATAAAGTTGCATCTTTTGCTACTGAATTCTCATTTTATTTCTTGTCCTCATTTTCCCCTTAGTCCTGGATGCCCTTGACTTTATCTTCAATTCCCTCTGATCACATTGTTTGCTGGGAGCAACACCTTTTATTCTGCTCATCTCACTATGGACTGGAGTTAAAAGCTGACCTTCACACTGCAACCCTCCTCAGCTCACTGCCCTCATGACAAGAGACAACAAGGTCTTGGTAATGTAAGTACTAAAAATATAAGAAAGAATTAGCAAACAAGACTCCAACAGTAAAAATTATTCAGGCAGCTGGAGCTGTTTCTTAGTCTCGAGTACCTCAACCAAAAACTTTACAATGCCACCACTCCCTATTTTATGTGATCTTTTTCGGCCTAAAAAACTTGAGGTTCTAATTTAAAGTAAAGCACCATTCAGGCCAAAATCATTGGGAAATTCAGAAACAAACTAAGAGATAGGATCTTAAACGTCTGTGCAGGAGGCATAGCTAATGGGGACCACAGTGACACTAATAAGACTAAGAAAGACTTGAAGAAGTCATCTAATTCAATGCTTTGCCCCAGGACAAGATCAGTAACATTTCAACTTCCCTTAGATTAGTCTTTCAATCCTGTTTTGGATGACTGAGAAAATAAGTGCCTTACCTTTGATAATCTAACACAGAAGCACAACAGGAGCAAAAAGAAAGAAAACTCAGACTAGCAAAGGTGGAAGAAGGTCAATCAAACCTTTTCAAGCATCCAGAAGAAAAGAAATATTGTCAAAAATGCGACTCAAGTCCTATTTTATATGTGTACATTATGCTGAATCACTTCAGCCCTGCAGAAGTTGAGGCCATGGGCATGAGATAAAAGCAGTCTGCTTTAGTTCTCATTTGAGTTATGTTGGAAAACTGAACTAGTGTACAGTGCAGAGAAAGCAGTTACCAGTTCAACCGCTGTAAAAATACGAAACAATTTGGGTACCTACATTACTAGATGTTTGAAATGTTTTGTAAGGAATGTGTAAATTACTGTGTTTTTTCACTGACCAGACCCAAATTGAGCCCCACATCAGGCAGCCAAGGCTGAAGTGTCTATTAAAGAAAAACTGAAACTACATATTGATCTTTCCATTTTAAGCAAGGAAAAAAAAAAAATCATTTTGCAGGAAGAAATCAGAGATTGGAATAAAATACACTGCTATTATCCCCACATCCCACTTTGATTCCCTTGTGAAAGGTCAGGATGTGATTTATGTTGCCCAGTGGGGACAAGCAGCAATAATCAAATACCAAAAGCATTTGATTTCTATTGACACTTTAGATTCTATTAACTCTCATTTATCTAGAGGTTGTTTATCTGTTTTGTGCATTAAGCAAAGTCAGGACATAGAAACACCAATATAATTTACATATTTGAGGTGAAGTATTGGAGCTACATGAGTGTAGCTATTTTGCTTCCCGGAGCAACTTGAGACTGAAAATAGCTCAGTTGCCTTTGGAGGGTGCATGATCTAAGGTAAGCAAACTTGTGGCTTTATACCTGCTTCTTGAAGGGTCAATGGCTCACTACCACAATGCTGCAAACAAGAGCAGCTCAGTTCCAGCAGAGCTGAAGTCTCTGCCTTGGTGCTGGTAGCTGGATTGGCTCCATTAGAAACCTTCAGATGTTTCTGAATCTCACTTCCCTGTGCACATATTATTAGGGAGATAATATGGGGAGTTAAAGGTACAAATAAAGAGAGCATGTGCAGTCCTTTTCCATAAATACAGTGCTACTGTAGGGAAGCTGCTCAGTCAGTAACAGTAATGAGAGTAATGCCTGTAAGGCCCTTAGTCAAATGTCACCGATGAGGACTGGAAAGCTAACCAGTTACAAATAACCAAATGGCAAAAATTCTATGGAAGTGGCAAGTTCTCTAGAATGAGTGCCAGGAAATAATTAAAAGCATGTAAGAAACTGATGAAAGAAGAAATTTATTAAGAAGCACTTCCTATTGAGATTGCATATTAAACAGTGCTACAGTATCCTCAGGGAAATTCTTGAATTTTTCAAAATTTTCCTTGAAAAAGCGGTGGGAGATATCAGTTTATTACAGAATGGAATAAATGAGACCAAACAGGCGTTTCCCATTTCTAATTGCTACAAATCACGAAATCAATTCTTCTGTTTGCATCAATTTAGAAAAAAGAAAAGAGAATTCTAGGACTCTGTAGCAACCAATGAGTATTCTCAAAGACAGATGCTATTCACAAAGCTGTGCCATGACCAAGAGCACCAGTCACTCAGTAAGTAGCAAAGATGCAAATTCATTGACCCAGAAAGACTTCCATGTTCAGTGAATTGTAGAATATTTTCTATTTAAGTCACCAAAGATAAGGTAAATTGGAGCTTTATCCTCAGCTTACTGATGGGAAAAACCAAGCTGCAGAGTGGTAAAAGCATTACCCAAGATCACAGAGAAAGGCATCTTAAACACAAGGCTGGGATTTATGAACTTCTGACTCCTAGTTCCATGACTGGCCCTTTTCATTTCTGACCATTCTTTCACACAGTTGCTCTACTTCAGATGGTAGCATAGGATTTTAATGACTTCATGCTTTCCAGTGCCTTTAGCGAGCAGGGAAAAGGCTGATGTGGATGCATAAACCCCTTCTGTCACTGCATGTCAGCACGTCAACCTGGGATTACAGCTGGCACTGTTTTTTCTGCAGGCAATGTGATCGGAAAAGCACAAAGTTGTTCAAGCCTGTGATCCCTCAGGACAGATGTTTGTTTGCTCATTCTTACTGTGCACACATGTGTGTTTATGAGAGAGAGAGACAGGGACAGAAGGAGAGTTAGGGAGAGGGAGGGAGATAGAGAAGAAATAAAATATAAAAACTCTGTTTGATCAGGAGAACTGAAATAGAACTAACCCAGGAGAGAAACGTAAATATATTAATGTCTGGGAATTCACTGCACTATGCTGTGCAGCAGGATTCTATTTAGCCTGAGTCTCCATCTGAGAAATATTTCTCCATCCTTCTCTGCACTACATTATACAGCTACATTTGATGTACCATCAAATGCATCAAGCAATTGGTTGGATGGGGCTCTGAGCAATGTGTTCTAGTGGAAGGTGCCCCCATCCGTGGCAGAGAGTTTGGAACTAGATGATCCTAAAGGTCCCACCCAAACCAAGTTTTTCTATGGTTCTAATTAATCTTATGCCAGCAAAGGAGAAATTTACCAGAAATCACTGTTGATAAGGTTTATGCTTGGTACCTGGACCTCATACAATCATGGAGCAGTGAACACAAACAGACGAGAACAGCTCAAAATATCTGAGCATTCAGTCAGGATACACATGCCTGTGTGAACAGCTGTATACTTTGGCATGGAATTGTTGGGAAGACCAAACTATCAGGATATACCTGTATCTCTTCGCATGTAATTACTATTCATGGGAAATGACTGCATGTCAAAGAAATACAGGGAAAACCACATGGATTGTATCTGTTTTGCATCATAGTATCTCAGGCACTGGGACTCAAAGGCCTGTGGTAAGTATATGAATGCAATGCCAGTACTTAGGGATATTCCAGGGTTCTTAAATCAGATGCTGGGTGAGAACAATTAGGCAGAAAGATGCATCAGTAGCCGATAGATACTGTATCTTGGAATATTTAAAGTGATCATTCTGATATAGAGCAAATCTAGGACTGGGAAATCATAAAGCTCATCTCTTCCCGAGTTTCAGTTTATGCTGTACTACCATTGTCAAAGCTTAATACAATTTTTCCTAGGCATTCACCCTGTGCTGCAAGAATTTATCTTACAAAGAACTCTAGTCAATAGAACTAAACTAAGAGGAAAGAACTGAGATTTTAGAATCAATACCATCAATGGAAAAAGAATCAGAAAAATAGAGGAAAAATTAGAGATGCCACTAAACTTCCGAGGTTTTGGTTTGTTATGGTTTAAATTTGGCTGAGCAACGGGGTCACAATGCAGCAGAGTAACTTCTCCAACTGAAGAAGAATTGGAAGTATCTCCACACAATCATGTCTTTCTGAATAAATTAATGAGGGGAAAACAAGGAAGCATTTGCTTTCCAACTGAGAAGTACAAATGTAATTGCTGTAGATATGATACAAACATATACAGCTTATTTGACTTCATATTTCAGATCACAAACTAAATGCAGAAGTAGGACATTTTTTTAGAAGGACATCTTTTAGGGCATATTTTTGTTGTTGCTGGTGGGTTATTGCAATTCTCTGGAGCATCAGGCACTTGACAGGTCTCAGACTCAATAAGTTTGATTAGATGAACAATCAGGCTCTGGGAAGACAGAAGAGAATCCCAAACCCAGGACCATTGGAAAGAAGTGTCATTTTGACCATTAAAGCAAATTTTCTTCTAACGTATTTGGTATTCGTCTGTAGATTTGACATATTGGACATCTAGTCTGATGCAGGAAGATGTAAGAGTGTTGTTACACTAATTCAGCTAACAGCTGAATATACAATACAAATAATACATAGCTCTGTTTTTTTTTTGACAGCACCAAAAAACTTTTGCTCAAACCATCAGTACTTTCTGTTAATGTTTTCTTTATCTAGGCTATAAATAACATAAATATTTTGGCTAAATTAAAATTAGTATTGCCTCTAACATGTATTTGCATATTAGAAGAACCTTTTATGTGATTGTTATGTAGCAGTAATGAAGACTGCTACAGAAGAATACTTCTTACTCCTCTCCCCTTTCCCTCAATGACTATCAGTGGGATCTTGGGTGGGAATTAGATGGTCATGGCAACTTGCACGAAGGTACTTTTCTGTGTTTACTTCCTTCCTTAGGTAAACTCCTTATTTCAACCCTACTGCTGTTAAATCATATTGTGCTACTTGCTCTGCTTCATTACCTTACATGTCTTCAAAAAGAGCCATGCATTTCCCTCTTTCTTGATGCCAAGCTGACAAATTCCAGTGCTTGACAGACTGCCACTCACATGGGCTTGAGGTACTTGAGGAAGTTAAAACTACATCTCACTCAGACTGAATGCAGTGTGTTGCAAGAGCTCTAATGAGTTTCAAGAAACAAAACAGAAGCAATGGATACTGGAAGCTGCAATATAACCACCTTTTTGCTTGTTTGTTTGCTTTCTGTCTTTTCTCTCTTCTGTCCTCAAAACTAGAATTTGGAAGACAGAAAGTCCTTACAACACTTTCATGAAACTCTTTGAGGATGGAGCAAATAAGAAATAAACCACAGCTTCATTTTTCTGTGGAAAAGCAAAATACAAAGTACGTGGCAGTTAAACTCTAAGCATAGTGGCAACATTTATGTAACTTTTATATCATGTCAGATCCTATCCCTTCATACAGTATGGAAACATATGCATTAACATGAGGTTTTTTGCACAAATTTCTAAGTATGTTCGTTTGTTGATGACTTCATCAACAAGTCTGATACGTTTTATATGTCACTGGAAACAGGGGAACAAAACTTGAGGTAGCCATATTTATCAGTTTTCCAACCCTAAAAATATATTATAGATGCTATGGCCCTGCAGTGACAAGCTACAATCAACTCTTGATTTCATCAACTTGTCACGCTTTAATCATCCCTCTTGGCAGATCTTTCAACATATGTTGCAGTACTGCCTTCAAAATGTGCTTCTCCAATTCTGTTTTATTAACCCTGTCTTTTTATATGTTTTAGGCTCATTATGAAATGCAGTAAATCTGTCAAAGGCACTTTATATGCTGTCTCCAATTCATGCTTATAGGAAGCATCTGAGAGCTCATTAGGTCCCACAAAATGAGTACAATATAAAAAGTCAAAATCCACAACAAAGTATGTGAAAAGAACCCTGGTGATCACATTCAGCCTATAGGGCTAATCAAAAATTCAGTTCTCTTGTTCCTTACTCATTGCCCACTCAGAAGGACATTTGGAGAGGAAAATATTAAGACCACAGTGGGATCTGGTAGCAGCAAGAAAAAAAATCCCTTCAGATGCAGATCAAGCAACACATTAATGATTCCAAGTCATCCAGCACAAGATCCATTTTCATGAAGACAACTGGGTTCAGCCAAACTTCTTACTATTACCTTGGTTTCAGAAGCAACGTTTCAGAAGTGAAAAGGAGATCATAACAGCCTCAAGTCTGAGGGAAGGAAAAGATTGCTACAGGGACACAAGAAGGCAGAAGCCAAAGATTTTGTGGGGAGTTGAAGGATGGAATAAAGAGGAAATGACATGTCAAAGTCATTCTGCAAGACAGAGAATGAATTTAGGGGAGGAGGACCCAGGCTCTGAACAGCACAGGGAACTAGAAATTTCCACTAAGGCTCCACTACTGAACATTTGTAAATCACTGAAGTGGTGCAATATGAGCCATATAGAGGTACTGTGCAGGGATAAGTACAAACTTAGAAAGAACTTGTTGCAATGACTCAAACATCTCAGTGAGTTCGGCTTTTGAGTTTTCCTTGTTAATTTCACAATCAGCATTAGACTTTGCATCACTGGGCTCACAAGAACTAATAATCACAACATTGCATATTATTTACAATATCAGTGTACATGTCAGCTGAAGAAAGGATATGTAGTCTTTTCCTAATTTCCCCAGTAAGACTACTATTAGACCATCTAAACCTACTTTCCTTTTCTTGTCTAATGCATTATAAATTAAAGAAAGCAAAGTTGGAAGAGGTAATATCTCATTGGTAACAGTTAAAAACAGACAAGCTCTCAGAAACAGAAGACGCAAAAAAATTACAGAAGTAGAAAAATATAATGCCGCTGATTAAAAAAAACCCTAGCATGAAGAACTTATATATCCTGAAATAAGGCTGATTTTTTCAACTGTATTGGGCTGACTCATAAAAACTATTAACCTTCAGTAATTATGCCTATATAAGTGAAGACTGATACAGATATCACACACTATTTCTCCACAGTTAAGGCACTCTTATTTTCTAGGTTGGTCAGTAGGTACCAAAACAGAGCACAGAGGAGTCAGCTCAGTCCCCTGCTTCTGTCTTGGGAAATCTACCGTCTCCCCATGTTCAGCAATAAAGCCAGTGAGATGAACTCTAGCATGCACAAAGAATCTGGATACAATCTTGTGAGACCTTCTGTTTCCAGGACAAGACGGGGATAATATATAAAAATCAGCAATCATGTGTGGGAGCTGCCCTGTATGCTTTACATCAAACAAATCCTTGCTAAATTTTGTCTTTAACAACTACAACAATCACTGCATTATTGGAGGAAATTCCTCATCATAACAAGCTCTTGTGTGTTTTGTGTAATTCCTTTACAAATAACCTTGAGCCTTCTGTATGTCCTCTTAATATCTCAGGAGAGGATCTCATTTTCTCCTCCTCTCTTCCTCTCCTGCCTGCCTTCCCCAGCCCCCCCTCCTCAATTATCTCTTGCTGTCTTCTGGGTGGTTATGTTTAATCTCAGGATTAGGCAGAAGCCTGCAGTTTGCTTTGAACAGCTTATCAGCTTCCAAGAGACATTTACAGGGAGAGAAAGACTCCAGTTTTGATAGCAGTAATTGTATTTAGCTTGTAAGATACAAGGCTATTTATCTCATGGCTGGGAAATCACAGAGGGAGAGAAAGAAAATGTTGTCGATAAAAACTAAATAAAGCCTAAAAGAATAGAGAAGAGAAGAGAAGAGAAGAGAAGAGAAGAGAAGAGAAGAGAAGAGAAGAGAAGAGAAGAGAAGAGAAGAGAAGAGAAGAGAAGAGAAGAGAAGAGAAGAGAAGAGAAGAGAAGAGAAGAGAAGAGAAGAGAAGAGAAGAGTCCTCAGAATCATTTCAGTAGAGGGATGAGGTGGGAAATGGATCTCATTGAACAAAAAGATCGTGCCAGTTGTGGAAGGAGACTGAAAATAACAAGGGAAAGGTAATAAATGGCTTGAGTAGGACAATAAATGACCTGTTTTAAAGCAGTCTATGAATCCTTGTTCAATAGTCACAGTTGTGTAAAACTCATGGAATTTTATTTGTAGAGATGAGTAGAAGCACTTTTAGAGATACTGAGAACCAACATTGCATTTGAAGATAGCTGGATCTGTGGATATCCACATCTCTGGAAATGAAATCTGCTTTTTTGTTTTCCACAGAAATTTACAATAGTACACATCATGAATTGTGGGGTGCAATGTAACACTTACTACTTAAGCCAACTTCAGGTTCTCTTTTATAAAATGCCCTTTCCATTTCACATTAACAGTATTCAGTCAGTATTCAGTCTGCTCTTGCCGAAACATCCTCATGCTTCATTTTTCCCACCTCACAATTCCTGTAAAATCTCTGATGCTGGCTTAAGTTCTCCTACTATATGACTAAAATGCATTTTTAAAGTGTCTACACTAGATTTGGGTGGGTATTTATGAAAAAAAAATTGGATCTAGATAATTTTAAATCTTATTAGGCTGCAACCAGTATTCTAATTTGGTACAATCAAACAAGCATGCAAACAGGAAAGGGTTAACATCATCTCAATGAGAAATAGTCAGCACTTTGCAGAAGCATCAGATGGGTAACAGCAATTTTAAAAATACCAGATTCCAATTATTCTGATACTTTTAATCATAGAATACGTTTCCTAAAGGAAGAATAAGATGGAACCAAACTTTCAATCTTATCAAGACAAACACAAATACTTCAAGTTCTTTCCACCACCATAATTAATTGTCTACAGTTAAAACAGATGAAATGAAAAATACCTCTATTTTTTCTATATTATAGAGATGTAGTATATAATTTCAGGTGTCCCAAAACATGTCTCAAAATCATGACATTTTCTCAAAAATGGGAGACGAGAAAGTTAAAAAAATTGAGAAAAATTGACAGACATGAGATTCTTT
The DNA here is from genome assembly GCA_039654755.1 of Calcarius lapponicus. Classification (NCBI taxonomy): domain Eukaryota; kingdom Metazoa; phylum Chordata; class Aves; order Passeriformes; family Fringillidae; genus Calcarius; species Calcarius lapponicus. The sequence continues at coordinate 42,607,488 of CM077468.1, read as the reverse complement.
CCATAGCCTTTGTTGCATCACCTTTCACTTAAAACACAAAACTATAACCACTGCCTGACATTCTCTATTTCTTTGTGAGCAAGAAGTTTAGACTAGACTAGAATATTTGGAAAGTAGCTACAATTATCTAGCTCAATCAGGGCTGGCCAAGAGTCAAAGCATGTTCTTAAGGGCAGTGTCTAAAAGCCTCTTAAACACTTATGGGCATGAGGCCTGCTGACAATCTCTCTAGAAAAACGGTTCTGTTTGACCAGTCTGTGAGTAAAGTAATGCTTCCTAAGATCTATTGTGAACCTCCTCTAGCACAGCTTTGAAACACTCCTACATGTCCCCTCACTAAGTACCACGGAAAAATAGCTCAGCACCTGTCTCTGCTTTCACCCTCAGAAGGCTGCAAAGAGCAATGTCACCCCAGCCTGCTTTGCTCCAAAATCCATGACCTCCAAGTCCTTAGCCCCTCTCCATAAGACATGCCTTCCAGCCCTGTCACCAGCTTTGTTGCTGTCCTCTGGACATTTTCATGGATGTTTAAATCCCTCTCAAATTATGGGACACTACCGAGTGAGACCACACAAACACTGAATAGAGCAGGACAACCACTCCTTTTGACTGGCTGTCTGTGATGGCATTTATGCTCCCCAGGAGATGGTTTGCTGTTTTCACTGTCAGGGTCCACATATGACTTACACTGAGCTGCTGCCCACCAGCTCTCCAGATCCCTTTCTTCAGGGCTGATCTCCAGCCACTCCTCTCCTAATTCCTAATAATGCCTGGTGTTACTCTGCTCCAGGTGCAGAATCCAGAATTTGTTCTTGCTTAATTTTATCCCATTAATCACTGTCCAATGCTCCCATCCAGCTGGAATCCCCTGCAAGGCTTCTTGTCCCCTGAGGGGGTCAACAGCACCAGCTAGTTTAGTCTCACTAGCAAACTTCCTAGATCCACTACCTTCCCTTCATCCATGAGATAGGCGACATTATCACAGAAGAATGAATATATTGAACAGATCTGTCCCTAGAACTGAACCCTGAGGAACAGCTCTGGTGACCAGTTGCCAGGCAGATGTAGCCCCATCCACCACGGCCTTCTGGGCTCTGCAGTTCAGCCAGTTCCTAACCCAGCGCACAGCTCATGCCACAGCTGGGAAACTAGTCTGGAATGGTGCTGTGAGAGATGGTATCAAAAGCATTATTAAAATACAGGAAAAACTACAGTGCCTTCCCCTTCATCCATAAGGTAGATGACCTTACAATAGAAAGACATAAAATTAGTTACATGTTGAGTGTGCTTTATGATTGCATTATTCTTCAAATGCCTTTCAATAGCATACAGTATAATCTTCATAATTTTTCCAGGAGCTGAGTTTAGACTAGCAGGTCTGTAGTGCCCTGTATCTTTTCTCACACCCTTCTTATAGCCTGGAACAGCAGTGGCTAGGTTCCAGTCAGCAGGGACCTCCCCAGACACCAAGACCCTTGTTAGATAATAGAGGAGTCCTGCTGCTAGCATCCTTCACTATTCCTTCAGTTACCTAGAAAAATTATTGAAAAAAGGAAGTAAAAACTCAGCCAGTTCTCTTCCCTGTCTTACATAAAATGAGGGGCACAAATCTAGTTACTTCAGATCTTTCCAGCTAGCAAATGAAGAAATACATTTTAGCAAGGCAAGGTAGGCAGGAGAATCTAAACCACTATAACTTGGACCTGTTTCTAGAAAGCTTATTGTTTTAGACAAAGACTTTGTTTCACATAGACTAACAAAGATGTAGTTCAAATTGGATTGCTTTCAAATGAAATTGAAAAAAGAAGGTATGCCCAACAGTTCAGGAACATTCAATCCTTGGAACTGGAACTACTCTGAAAGAAAATCCCAGCACAGATATCATGGTCTTAGAATCAGCTTTTTGTTTTATAGGTATGCACTTATCTGGCCAGAGCAGTCAGTTCTGCTGCCAAGAGCTAACAGTCCAGCTTTTCCAGAAATGCAATTTCCTCTCAGAAATGTACTTCAGAGACCAAATAAAGTAGGGGCATAGAGGATGAACTATTTTTTTTCTTTTATCCATAGCAAAAAACCTGCAGAATAATGTAATTTGAAAGGGCAAAGACTACTGCAAGAAGAGTGAGAGATAACTCAAGAATGATAAAGGGAAAAAATATAAAATATGTACTGTATGGATGAAATAATGAACCCTGGTAATAATCCAGTTGTTCAATACTGTCTTAATTTTTGTTTCTAAAATGCATTAAAAAATCCAGGCTACGCTTGTTTTGCTGGATCATGCATTTCTTTAAATGACAGCTCCTTCCTACCTGTTGCCTTCTTTCCTTTAATCCTCTCTTTTAAAACATTACTTCAATAAGATTTTTTTTTATCGTGGATACTCTTACTTAACAGCTTCTCTTCACCTTGTTTTGTTTTCCTACTGCAGAATATGTAGTTGGTGCCTGGATGAACGAACAAGAATATCAGGCTTGTTTTGACATACACTACAAATCTGGCATCACACAAAGTACTTCTTTGCAAGGAAAAGACAGTGAACTGAGTGAAAAAAGCCCATCCTGCTTAAGAAATAATGAAAACTTAAGGACTGAGGTATCCCAGAGCTCTGTGTAAAAATTGAAGATTTATTTCTAACTGTTCTGAAAATTTCTGTAAGCTGTCTCAAATTTGATGGGTTTCATTTTAATCAGAATCAGATATTCCTCTTCCTGAAGTCTGGGTCCAAAATTACTCAAATCTCATCATTAAACAATTTATTTAGATATAAAGAAGGCTTTCCCCAGGAACATAAAAGCAGGAAACTATCAATGACCAAGCACAACCTGTTTTCTGGGAGATAATTTAAAGGATGAAAGCATGAGAGACAACAGAAGGGAGGAAGTAATAGAAAACTGTACTTTAGATAACAGCAAAAGTTTTATACCCTGACCAAGAAAAAGTCTATCACATTGTGATAACCAGCTTAATGAATCAAGCATGAAGAAATTGGCTATCAGTACAGCCTATGGAAGAAGCCCATCTCCTTATTGTGTTCTTGAGAGAGAGGAGAAAGAGCAAAACTAATGCAAATAAATCACAAACAATTCAATGGTTTTGGCTGAACCACAACAGCTGAATTGCAGACATCATCCTCTGTGCTAATGCTACTTTGACATCTCCCAATTCTCAGGAGCTTTGTCTCACATACCTATACCGGGCCACTGTTCTGTCTTATTGTCCAGTACAAAAACTCTGGGTACCTTGAGATAGTACTAAAGATGAGAGACCATCTCTAGTAATTTGGATTATTTCAGTCACAAAGCCAACTTTAGCTCCAAGTTAATTCTGTCCTTTACCATTTTTCTATAACCCTTTTCCTTACAAGAAAGTGCAAAGCTCATGTTGCAGGTGACTGGAATGCAATTGGATGCCATAAAACCCAAAATGTCATTGCCTGAGTTGTAAGTTTGCTGTCATTCTATTTTCCTTGTCTTTGAAGTTGTAAAAATACAGCTTTGGAGCCTTTTGGTCCCATTGGGCTAGTTTCAGTTAATTTCAATTTAAATAAAGACTGTATTTTAAGGAAAGCCAATATTCTTTCACTTTTCTCATTTAATGAATATCCAACTTTTATTTGTACTTTTCATTGAGCAAGTAATTATGAGTCTAATGTGTGATCTTCCACAAGTAATAAAACTCAGAGATGAGCATGAAGATGCCATTCAGAATGCAGCCCTGACTGAAGATTGCACCATGTGTGATGACAAAGAAAAAACATTAGATAGTTTATAAAATTTATGGTTTATAAAATTTGTAAACATTAGGTATAGCACTGTGTGGAAAACCAAGTACACATGAAATTGTTCATTTTACAGACAACGCAGTGTGCCCAAGCAAGTATGGTCTACACATACAACATTTTTTAAACACTACCAATAACTGTGTTTCTAGAATTGACATGAAGCTATGTGAAACATAGGGATTACTCAGCTACTATCACTCAAGTTTGATATGAATTTAAATTTTCAGCAGGTTCCACTTGAAACAGACACAGGATTAGCCTGGGTCCATCCAACCACAAAGCCTTTACAGAACTGAATCTCTCCTGAACACAGGTTTGGTCTTGCAGTCAGATCAGAGACAACAGTGCAAATTTGGTTTGTGAAAGACAGCAAGTAATTAATTTTAAAAGCTCCTGTTTAGTCTTTTTTTAAAACCATTGTCTGCGCAGAAAATGGGACTAATAAGTATTGGCTTCCTGTAATAATTGGTTCATTGAATCTTTTCTGAATCTTAGGCATTCATAATGCCACTCCATATCCATATTATATGGATATTCTAGTATTTAACATGAATTGACATCAAGCCACAGTCCTTTCCTTTGGGAAGGCTGGAACATTGCCTTCCTCCCTTGGGGTTTTTTTTTTGTTGTTTGTTGGTTTGCTTCAGTTTTTCCCACAGTAATGTAGTATCTTCTGGTTTTTGACTTTTTGCTTTTTTTTTTAATTTGGCTAAAATATTGGTTTGAAAGAAGTAGGAAAAAAGTAAGGGATAAACCTGGGATAAACACACACCAAGTATGGTCCCATAAGCCTTTTTTTCACAGGGACAGGCTGAAAAATTCATCATCTACAAACAGACAAAAATTGAAATACGTGCACAGAAAGGAAAAGGTGTCTGGAAGATAAAGGTGTCCTTTTTTCTTAGGGTACAACTGCACACACTCAATACTTGCCCAGAATATAAGATTAATGCTGATTCCATAAAACCATACATCTTCTAAGGAAAACATAGAAATATCTTTAGCCAAGGCAGAAGCCCAGGGTACCGAGGTAGTCTCTGAGTGTGATTTATTTTCCCTTTAAAAAAAAAAATCTCTAAAGCATTGAGCTGAATATTTGGTTTCTTTATACCAGCGACTTACTACAGCAAGCAATGTAAGAAGAAAATTTATTCATAGTGTTTGCAGTGACTGTAATTGGCTGCCAACTGGATTGGAGGTATTTTACAAAATAATTGATGAAAGGAGCAGAAGAAAGATCCTCAGTTGGACCCTTCCTCTCAAACCAATGGATAGCAGAGCTAGAACCTAACACAGCATATCCATCATGGCATTCTTTAAAAAGAATTTTTTCACAGAATAAGATTAATAATTGAAATGTATCCTTTTGCATACACCTCACAAAACACTGACAAAGGGACATATGTAGTAGAGAGCAATATAGCACAGATGACTCACATTTAAAAACCTTCCAGTGTGCTTTCTGAGGGAGTAGAAGAGATGAAGTCATCCCCTTGGAGTAATTTATTAGTATAATGTCACATAAATTAACATATAACCTCAAGTTAGGATATTTCCTATAATTTGAGTTCAAGTTTCTTTTGAACAGTCTCTACACCACGAGCAAGAAATCCTCCTTCTGTCTTGAGGTACTACTGTACAACCTAGAAATAAAGAACTGAATGTTTCTTAGACTCACTATCGAAAACCAAGATCATGGCTTCATCTTAGGCAACATATGAATAAGAGGAATGTGGTTAACATTGGAGTTCTTTCCTTGTGTTTATTCTTCCTTTTATAACCATGCACATAATCAGATCTCAGCTATTTAATACCCTGTCAGCAGCACACAAAGCAATCTGTTTTTCACTTGGAGTAAGTTTGATCTTTTAGCATGGTGACGAAGTATCATGACATTGTGATTTGCCAGAGATGGGATAAAACACGTGACAGTGTACCAAGAGCTAGTTATTCACTATTTCTGGTGGATTTAGGGTGATAATTTCCAACGATATTGAATTTTTCCGCTGCATTTTGACAGAAAGTCAACTAGGAGTTGTCAGTTTTGGTTAGATGCTATTAACCTCTGTATCTGCAAACCTAAGAGAGAAAGTGAAATTCAGAGGATAAAAAATTATGAGGCAGGCATTAGGTCTGCTCAAATACTTGCTTATCTTCCATGTTCCTTACATTTCTACTCTGTATTTATATAGACAGTATCTGGGGTGGGGCTAGAGTCTTTTCATTTCACCGCTCCTTTTCATAAAGTCTCTTCAAAACTTTTGTACCCTAAATATTTAGAAAATATCACAAGTAGCAAAACCAAGTTTGTCACTGAATGGCTCTGTAAGTTTGTGTAGAACCAGGATTCACTTAGAGATGTCTGAAATAGCATGATCTATGGACATCATCCCACACAGTTGGCATGCTTATTCTTCCAGAGTAAAGGACCATTAGCTTGTTTTCCAAGAGACAGAATATGCATCACCAGGCTTGTGAATTTATTGTCGAGATGAAGCAGGAAAGATTTAAATAGCAACCAGTTGTTATTAAACATTAGGTTATAGGTACAGATAAACTGAAAGAGAACAAAAAGCAAAACACATGTACCTGTGGGGTAGTGCTCATTCACTGGCCAGCTGTCCACCTGAAGTGTTGCATTGCCACCGTTCCTGGTAAAGCGTACTACGTGGTATTTGCCATCATTTACAGGTGTGCTTTCCTCTTTAATAGAGATGTCCACTGTGCCAATATTGAAGACTACACCAATCTTGCCTTGCTCCTGAAAGAAGAAAAGAAACAAGTGTTTTAAAATTGCTGCCACTTAGGAGAATGTTCTCGGCCTCTAAGTCTCTAGTGGGTAGTTCTGCCGGTAGATGGCACTGGAGAATACACAGAATTGTCATTTTGAGCTTCCTCAGGACACATTTCATTGGTTCTGCTTCAATGCAAACACTTTCTTTCACACTGTTCTTTACAGCATTCACCTGAAGACAGTGACTCATTTGTTCCCATAAAACATCACAGAAGACAGGTGAGAAACCAGGCAGCAAAAATCAAGAGATGTGGATAAAGAGTTATTTGAGCAACATCTCTACTGATTATTACTAGTCACTTGTTATATAAAATGCAGCCACTGACAGGCTGTTATCTCAACACCTGTTTTGTTCTGTTATTCTTCTTGGGAAAGAAACAGTCCTCACTCCCCAAAAAATAATTGTGGGATCCAGCAGGAAGAATGCAGTTAGAAGATGAATGGAACTCGAAGGGAGCAGAAGCGTCATTAGCTGACTTCGAAATCCGGAGGGAAGCTACCTAAGAGACACGAGCTGCCTGTCTTATTTTTCTCCATCACACAGCAAATGGTGCCTTACCAATAAAGCAGTGTTTTCCCAAAACTTTGCACCAGTCACTGACTGAAAGGGAAGAGCAGGCAAAACCTGCTATAATAGCCACAACACTTCCTTCTGCAGGTCCCCTCAGGTGATTCCAAGTAATGACAATATTTAATGGCATTAGGTTGCAAAATACACACCCAGAATATACTCTGATTAGATATATGCATTTAATATTACTGATTTAAACAGCAACAGAAATTCTCATCACTGTACAATTAAGAGCAATGCATCTTCAAACACTCAGTAAGGAGAGGCACAATATGCTAGTGTCAACAATTATGAAGGCATATTAAGTGCACTGCACATATCCAAAATTGACAGACAGGCAGAACTAATATGATAATATAGGAAGTCAATACATTTGCTAGCTATCCATACTATAAAATTGAAACAACAACAGAGAGTAGATGGCCATCTTCTATGCAAATATATCTTCCTTGAAAAAAACTGAGGTATAATAAAGGTTCACAGGACAATTCTGTTCCATTTACTACCTTACATATCTGCTTAGAGGGCAGAGGACCCCATTCTTCAGGGCTGTTACCCTGACTTTACTACATTCACATTAGGAGAAGAAAGAAACTTCTGCTCTTGTATGGCCACCCTGCATTCCTCTCCTGCATTTATTCCTGTCTCCTGGTATTAAAAAAATCTTTTTCTGAAAGTTTCACCATATTTCAATTTCTCAGAGAAGTCCTTCTGATTCCTGCTTTACCTTATATTTCAAAGCTTACTCATACCAAAGTACTCATCACAAATTCCTTGTATCTTCACTACCCTTCTTTTTTTTTTTTGACATTTTCTTCCTAACACCAAGTTCCTGGTGTCAGACTAAAACATTGTTTTAGGAAAGGAAAGAAAACAATCCTGTAGTGAAGAGGTCATGAACAGTGGCTCAACTACATGAAGCTTAGCAATGAAAACAGTAAGCATTTTGTTTTTTCTCTCATTAAAACAGTAAATTTTAGATTGTGCTAAATGTGTGCTGGATAGAAAGTTTAATGTACATTCATAGTGTTATTCTTTGAAGGGACTTTTCTTCAAGATATCAAGATCATCCCTTCTCTTTTCACTGGACTGTGAGCTAAGTGGATTGCTGCTCCCAGCAGATGCATGAAATCAGATGCCATTTGGAACCAACCAACATTTCTTCTCTTATACTATCCCTAAAAATAAGTTTCAGTTAACAAAGATTTATTTCAGATAAAAGCATTGCTGGCACAGCTTTACCACTTCTTTGACATATGAAGTAAGTGATCTCCCAAAACTGTTTTAGTGAATCTTTTGCTGGTAACCACATAATTATCTTTACCTGCATAGCAATTACCAAAGAACACGTGATTAATTTTTCCTCAGACTCAAATAATAGTTAGCGACCAGGCAACCTGGCTACTGATGTTGTGGTTTTGCAAGATATAAACTAATAATCAGCCTCCTGGATGACTTCTCCTTGCTTTTTAGTTGCCATCAACACACCAAGCTTCTTTGGCAAACTGTGGCTGCTCTAAGAAGAATCCACCTTGGTGAAGGTATAGCATGAGCAGGTAAGATGAAGACCTGCACCTTTGGTAAGGGAACAGATTAGAACCACCACCAGAGAGGAAGAAGGGATTAAAAGGTGTTCAGCAGAGTGAAAGCTGCATACCTTCAAGCCTACAGGCTTAATGAGGCAAAGGCAAAATCTTGCAGGTGGGGAAAAGGATGGTGGGAAGTTCAATTAATCTCTGCAGAATGAGAAAATGTTTCTGACTTCTCCTCAGAGGAAAAGGAGATAGCACCTTTCACCATTTCCTTTCCCAGGGCTTGAAGGAAAAGACCTATTTAAAGAGCTAGTGATAAGAGGGCAAACTGGGAAAGAGATAAGATTCTGGAAGCAGAGGACTGCAAAATGTCAGTGGCCTTTAGTTTGATGGAGAGAAGGGGAAAACGAGCAAACTGGTGCCTTCCCCATCCCAAGAGGCATCCCCTCCCAGAGCCAGAGAAGACAGCCCTTCTAAAAGCAGTGTAACACTTCATTGCAATTAAGAAGTGGAAAGAATTGTCTAAACAAAATGATGGTTCTTGTGAACAGTCTGTTCCAGCTCTCTTCAGATCACTCTTGGGCAGAGCTCCCTGTGACTCTTTAACACGACTTTTGCAGAATCACAACTTCTGAGACTCTTATTTAGACTGAGTTAGAACTTGTCATGAAAATGGTTTTGTTCCAATTACCAGAATAAAACACAACACAGTATGTCAAAGGTAGGGCTACTGAATCCAAACTGCACACACAGAACCCAAGATACAGTTTATTTATGATATTTTAAATCTCCAGGGAACCAGACACTATGAAAAAATTAACAATTAGTTTATGCATTCCTGGCAGAAGAAAAAAAATAAACTAAAGCAAAACACAGAGAAAATCCTAGAGCAGAGAACAGTGACCATGGACACAAGGGGCAAATCCACAATTTATTTTCAACATCTCTTCAAATCCCAGTTTCTTGCTCTACAATACTTCATTAAAAACAGCTTTTACCAAAACCTACCTTCTTTCTAAATCTGAAAGACAAGTTTGACCATTACAGTTTAACGCTTCATGATGGACATAGCCTTTCATTCCTTTCCCCACACATTCAGCTGATGGATTTTCTTTCCACATAACCAAACAAAGGTATTAACTAAACCAGTAAATATGTGACAAAGAAAGGTTTATATTTGAGCCACTACCTATAACATTTATTTTTTAGCTATAGGAAAAAAAAATCATAACTATGCAGCAAGGGAAAAGATGAATACAGAGCCACACAGAGCAAACAAGTTACGTGCTCCAAAAGGGTTCAAGAGAATTTTTACAGACAGTGCAATTTTTTTCCTCTCTATATTGGTACTCACTGGGTGCCCCAGAAAGTTTCCATGAAAAGGCAACCATTAATTAATGTCTTTGAAAACTCCAAGTGACATCAAGTGCTGGCACTATGTCTTAGAAAACTGAGAACCATTTTTCTTATAAATAATGAAGTGAACTTAGCATTCAATCTATCTTACTTTTTCTCTTCTTTCTTTAAGGCTATTTGCCAAAAAGGATTTTTAAAGTTTTTTCAAGAATTTTTCTTGTGCTGATTTATCCCATAAAATTGCTGCCCTCAAAAGCCACATTACCACTTCATTCCTTACAGTACTTCTGGAGATAAACTTCTGCCATTATGTCTCTAAGAATTTAGAAATATAATTATGATCACATAATGGAATGGTTGTAGATAAGTTAAAAGAACAAAAAAAGCACAAAGTCCTGAAAAAAAAAATTCTACAAGGCTTCTCCTTGACCTGTCTACTCTACACAGACTCCTGGCAACACTTCGTTATATGCACAATCACCAAACATTTTCAACATTATTAAATGACAAAGAGCTAATCTACAGCCCAGTCAGGAGATCAGCAATTTATTGCTTGCCCTGAAGCATTGGTTCACTTTGTGCAACCTTTTCTTTTACCTTACTGTAAACCAGATTCTTTATCTGTGACAGAGGAGTTATAGACACCTATCTTTCCAAGCTCTACAAGCCCTGAAAATGCAGATATATTTCATTTAAACACTGATTATGTACTGCCAATCCAAATATTTCAGCCCTGAGAGCAACTACGATCTGAAAGGAGCAGGTCCTAAGCTTTCCTCAGCTTCTACATTCAACTCCTTCAAAACCTGTTCCTTGCCTCTGAAGGGACCTCACAACAGGTCTGAGGTCTTACGTTTTAGCAGGTATGTTTTAACTTTTGTTTCCCTTCATTCAAAGAGAAGCAGAGCCTGTCCTGTCAGCAAATTGTCAGGCCTTTGCTTTCTCCATGCCATGTCTTTACATTTTGAAGGCATCTGTCTTTATGTAGCAGACCAGGTAGGAAGAAAGTAAAATGGGGTTGGCAGTGATTTTGTAAGATGACCAGTTCAAGTGTGTTAGAGGGTACACACACACGAACAGCCACATGCGCTCTGTGCTCTTTATTCTTTGGTTTTCTTTTCCTAAATCTAAAATATAAATTGTCCACACTAAAAGTATATATTTGTTCCCTGTGTTCAGAAAGCATTTCATTTCAAAAACCAAGAGAGAAACCTCCAGGCATTAGGACAGGTTCTCCTCTCGGCTGCATCAATGTGAATCAATAGCAATTCTGTTGAAGAAACTCAATTCCTACTGATGGAAGTGGAAGCAGAGTTTATCCCAGTATCTTCTTGTGTTGTTTTGCTTATTTTTCTGAAGCAAAATGTAAAATTAAAGGAAGCATTTATAAAACATACCTGAAATCTGACTACAATCCCAGGCTGTGTTTTCTCACACTCAATTTATTGCATAATATTAAAATAGCAACTACTGCACGTACTGCCTCCTCCTCCCACCCTGGCTGGTTCCAGCCTGGCTAGACTCCTGGTTACCCCATCCTGCAGATCACTGCTGATTTTGCTGCAATATCATTCGAAATTGATACAAGCTCTTTTAGTAATACAACAAGCCATTTCACACTATAGGAAGGTTTAGTAAACTTTCCCTCTCCCCCCAAAAAATGTCACACAGATACACTTCAACCACCCTCTAAATTCAGGAAAATTGCTTTGTTCTGTTATAACCCTGAGAACTGCTCTTCCTGGAATGGCTGTCTTCTGCTTAGGCTCCTACCCTTGCAGTCAATGTTTTTAAAAGACACTGAACTTTTATTTCTTCCTCTTTGTTTTCACTTCTTTCTTTAAGACTTTCTTTGCTTGATTTCCTTTGGGGTTTTGTTTGCCTTGTTGTTTTTTTTATTTTTACTCTGCCTCAAACTTAATTCTGAACGTTAGTCCCTCTGAAGGATTGCTCACTCTTTGTGGTTTAGGGGGCTTTGCAGAACAGTGTTAAATGTTGCGAGTTATCCAGGAGAACCGAAGGTATAGATGCATATTCCACAGAGGACACCCATTTATTACTACAACCACAAATCACTGGATGTGAACTTTCACTGTAAACAGAAACTCAGAAAGTTCTTTCTGATTAGAAAGGCAGTAAAAACCAGCATTGTCCTTAGAGGCCTTTCTGGGCTGCAGCTAGAACTGAATGCATGGCTGGACAGATCTTTCTGGGACACGTGTGCCAATTGATTTTAGAAGGGCAAGTATTAGAACCTGTATTCAGCACAGAGTACATATAAGGCAGTTAGTCCTCCTCTTCTCTGGCTGGACATATTCAGTACTGCTTTTAATATCACTGAGAGTTAAGTCTGAAATCAGGATTCAGTATGTAAAAACTCCAGGCGTGGGTAAAGGGAGAGTTTACTGAATGAAGTCTGCCTTTATCCAAACAGTGACAGCAGGGGAAGAACACTCAGGAATCAGTATTGCCACCCTGGCAAATATGATAATCAACAAAACCAGCAAATGCTCTGAGAGAAATGACAGGTATTGAAGCTCACCTGACTTGGAAGTTTTTTGATCAGGGTGCCAACACTTTACAGTTATCTTGAAACAAGGAAAAATACTAAGGGGAAAGGAAATACACAGGTTAGGTAATTTTATTTGAGTTTTAAGGGGCTGTTATAAGAAGCAGTAGGCAATTTTTTGTTATATACTGTTATTGCTTCTTTAAGGTGCTCAACCAGATCTACTCAATGCCAGTTAAAACCTATTTATCAGAAAGAATCACACACACACACAGAGGATAAATATATATAGAAATTATTACCCTTTGGGGGCATGGTTTTTAAAAGAAGCATTTCTCAGCAATACATAATTTATAAGGCTAAAAAGGACAATTGTTATAATCCACTCTCCTCTAAAATTTTATAGGAGGTCATTTATCTCATCTAAATTGATTCTTTTTTAAACTACAGAATATATTTTAGAGCAACATTTGTGATTTGCAGCTGAGGAAAGAAGGCTTAGATTCATTACAGTTGCTACTTTGATGAGATTGGCATAGTGTTGAACATGGTCAAAAAAGCAAGTGGAATTCAAGAATTATAATGAAAAAGAACAGTGTACAAAAGGAAAACCTCTATTATAAGTTAAAGGTGGACCTTTGACTTAAATTCTTGAACACAGTACACAGATCTTTAGAGGCCCTCACAAAAAGAAAAAGAGGAGATATAAAAGGTTCTGAAAAGTAGCACACTTGAAACTGTGTGTATAGTCACGAAGCAGTGATTCAGGATTAGCTCCTTTTAACTCAAAAAACTACAAATATCTAAGAAAAGCATTTGGCAATTATGTTTAAGCAAAAAAAGTACCAAATTCATGGGAAGACTCAAGAGCCATTGAATACAGCAATATGAATATAACCTTGTGCTCAGCTCCTCCTGAAAAGCAGATGATTATTGTTTAACTGTTACTGTCTACACTGAAACACCACCTAGCATCTTACTGCCACAAATGACTTGTAAGTCTGTAATCCAGCCAAAATTTTCTTCAACGTTGCTACTGATTCTTGTTCATTTTAAGAAGTGGTGAAAAAATTAATTTGGGAAATACTAATGAAAATCTAATCTTTTCTACTGAAGGTTTAGGAAAGGTTGCTTAGATAAACATCTGTCAGAGCCACACACAATGTCACTAGTCCATCCTCGGAGCAAAAAGAAAGCTAAAGCAAAAGACTTAGGATTCTGGCTTCATCTTTCCTTGACTGCAAACTCTCTCCTCTGTTTTAGAGCATAAGAGAAAACCACTCAGCTCTCTGAGTTTCTTGCTTAAAACCAGGTTTTCCAAACTTTCATTTAAACTTCCCCATGGCTCCGAAACTCCTTCAGTTTACTTGTACTTTTTTTCAAGTGGAGACACCAGAAATTTTGAACTTTAGTTTACAGAAATTATACAATCTTAGCATGAGGGCTCACGTTTGAGGCTTATTCACCATGATCAACAGTTAAATTCAGGAGTTCTCTCGGGGAGTGTTCCTTGTATTGAAAGATGATCTCTACTCTTTGGTTGAAGACACATTACATTATTTGGCTAAAGTAAAATTTATACCAGTTTCCTTGTTAAGAGTTTAACAAATTTTCCAAACTGCCCTTCATTTTTTGCCAGTTGAAGGTTTATGTGGGACACAGATGATAATATAGTACTTTTTCAATGGCCCTTACAACAAGAAATTGTAGCCCAGCTATATGCTGCTACTAAAGTACATCTTACTCCTGGCTCCTGGTCTTGAACTTTATTTGACCAAACACCTTTTCAGTATTAGAAATAGACTTACCAGTAGGATATGAAATTGCCATTCTCTTGATTTAATTTTACCTAATCTCCTTGTCTCCCTGCATCTTTCTGTCTTTCAACTTTGCCTTTTGTCTAATAAAAGTTTGTTTTATAAACAAAACTACCCTGAAGACAACAAAAAAAAAAAAAAAAAAGGACAAGAAGCTCAATTCTGAGACAGTTCTACCAGGGTCAGGAGTGACTCATTATGTACAACACACACAAGATATTTTCACCAAGAAAAGACATGAAATGTAGAAGCTGCTTGTTTGTTTCAGCCTAGATACCCTGCATCAGATAAGAGCTTTACACATCACTGAGGCAGTTTAGGTAACATTAATACATAATATCAGCAGAATTACACTTAAGAATTAATTTTACACCCAAAGCTTACATATTTCCTGTAAGGTGATACCATTAGTACAGATTGAGACCTTTAAATTTTAACTCGCTCACAGAGGTAATCAAGATTAGTTAGATAGAGTACAGGGTTGAAAGAAAAGATTTTTGCTTTTACTGCTGGTCTGCTGTACCTTGAAAAAGCCACTCTAATTTCTCTCTCTCCAGTTTGCCTTTTTATAATGTGAAGCCACATTATCAAAAGGCTTATCAAACAGTATATTTGTATGTTATCTGCCCCAGTGGAGTCCTGATACCCAGTGGGGCCTCCAGATGTTGTTGCAGTACAGTTAATTAATATCAAGCAGGGTATCCTGCTTTACGTTATCATCATTACCATGATGAGGCTTGTACTAAGCTTACCCTAAACCCATTTCCTCAAAATCTGGGGAATGCTGTGGCAGTTGCTCTTGTATCTGACACCTGCTAAGCCCAGTAATCAGTGGTATTCAGCAGTCTTAAAAGGGAGGCTTCCTTCCGTGCCATTCAGTGCCTAGGATGCAGTGCCCAATTAAATCTTTATTCCTGTTACCTGGGATAGCACCAGTACACTGCCAGCCAATTAACAGGCAGTAAAATGTTTCAAGAAACACATGCAGGTGTGTTTAGGCCACACAATTTCCAAAAAACAATTGTTATTACACAGCTGGTGAAACTCCAGCCACGAGGCTGCTAAACCCCAGTCATTTAGAGATATCATACTGCAAGTAAAGAAACAGAAATTAGCAGCATACTGAAAAGGGGAATTTCCTAGGGAAACAGAATGCAAAACAGATTAAAGAGGTGATACCTGTCTATTGGTTCACTAGCAAATACATTATTCAGATGACTAATTTGTTCTCACATACTAAAATACACATCATTAAAATATGCCCTATCTGATGGTGTGAACTCCAGCTATAATTAGGACTAAATATTCTGACAGTGCCTTCTGAAAATATAAACAGTATATTCTGAAAAGTTTTGTGAAATTATACCTTGTAGATATGATTCTGCACTAGGTCAGAAACAGGAACCATTCTGAATGTTGACACAAGCTTCAATTTTCCCAGAGAGGGGAACCAATGCATTTTGTGTGCTGCATTTTAAACTTGAAGTATGTTTAAGTTGCTGCACTCTTCCAGAATTATAGAAGTTTGCTGATTAAAAGTAGGCCTTTACCTTTCTAAGCGCTGCTCTGCAACTCACTCCTCAGACAAAAACATGACCAGCTGCTAAAATGTCACATCCACTCAATAAAGAAATTACTGCAGTAGGAAGTCACATTTTAGTAGGGCACAAGAACAAGGAACTTCCTCCAAAGCAGAGATCTTCCAGGAGAAAATATGCCCATCCATCTCACAACATCTCCCCTGGGGTTTCAATCCACTGGGTAACATTGCCAACAATTTGTGCTGGCAGAAGCTAAAGTGGCAGTCACACTCCAGTGGTTTGAACCTCGCTGGACACCAGACACTCACCAAAGCCTCTCTATCACTTCTCCAATTCAGCAGAACAAGGAGAAGAAATAAAACGAAAGGCTCATGAGTTAAGATTAGGGCAAGGAAAGATCACTTATGAGTTGCTGTCACCATCAAAACAGTCTCAGCTTAGGGAAATTAGTTTATTACCAACCAATTAAGAGTAGGGAAATGAGAAATAAATCTTAAAAACACCTTCTCTTTGATTCTCTCTTCTTTCAGGACCTAACTTTACTCTTGAGCTCTCTACCCTCTCCCTGTTGCCTACAGCACCATAAGCTTCACCGTGGGCTATATCCCACTGCCATTGCTCCTGCTCAGCAACTTTCCCCCCCTTTTTAACTATGCTTTCACAGAGGTTATATCACTGTCATGGATGGCCTTGGCCACCAGCAGGTCCTGCTCTTGGAGCTGGCTGGCATTGGCTCTGTCAGACTTGGGGAAGCTTCTGACAGCTTCTTACAGAAGACACCAAATCCCTGCCATGCAAACCCAACACATACACAAAATATGGAGTTAAAGATCTGATACTTACAGGCCACGCGGAATAAACCATGTACTTTAACTACTAGACTTTCTTATTAAAAGCATGAGTACAATTGTGAGATGTCAGTAAGCTGAAGGCACAGAATTTATTACTCAGTAACAGCAATCAGAGCTGTCTATCTTGACCCATAACCAAGAGAAAACTGAGCATTTGTCAAGAAGATGGCATTAAAAAAGGACACTGAGTTCTGACAGGAAAGGTGATAACAAATACCAACTTGCCACCACCCAGTTAACCCAAGTGCAATAGCTGTAGAAGTGCAAAGGGTGAAGAGACTTTGGACAGAATTAATCTATTTAAACTTGGCTTTGCCTAGAGTATATTTTTTTTTTTTGCAAACTCCATTCTCTTAATCACAAGGGTTTCAGAGTGGTCCAAAAATATGTATTTAAAAGTATTATATGACTAAGCACCATGTACTACTGCAACTTCCTTTTTTAGTGCTTTCTTTACAGAATTTTAATAGAATAGAATTCTAGTAGAATTTAATGCATCCAGGGCCTATGTTCTATGTTCCTTTTGGAAGCTATGGACAGATTCCATAAACTGTATAATACCAACAGCCTATTGCAATGAAGTAGTCTTTATCAGACAAGCAAGAATTTTGAACTAAAGTTCACTAGGTAACGCCAATCTAAGAAGAAAAAGAGGGAAATGTGAGGTTTTGCAAACACAAACAGTGTCTGGATTCAATAACAGCTTATTTCTAGTTTTTCAAAGCTTGTTTTTTTAAAAGGGTAGATTTTTTTAGTTTAATGTGGCTTTTGGGATGTGGCTGGATTCCAGCTGAAGGCCTTCCTAATCCTGAATCAAAGAGGTTTCTTTAGATTTTTAATGGAAGCAGAACATTAAAAATACATGAACACTGCAGTGTAGGAAACTTATATTTCTAATGAAAATACTCTAATTACTCAAAATAATTTAATACTCTACAGATGGTATGACAGAGCACTGATAGATAAGAAATAGTGGAATATTAGACGAAGATGGAAATAGAGAAGAGGAGAACAGTTTGGTTTGAAGACACAGCTGGTTTGAAGACACAGCTCGCAAAGGAGGCCACCAGCACCATTTGCATGCTGGAAAGCAGAGACAAAGATAAATGACTTAACAAAATTTTGCAGGAACAAGAAGTTACAGAAAAAGAGTAAATAACTGAAATGTCCTTTCATTCTTAAGCCCCTACCTAGCAATTTACATTACCTTAACTTTGCTACCAAGGAACACTTTCAAACACCCATGTTTTACATACACATAGGATGCACTAACTACTAAATAGGTCAAAAGGCTGCATCTGAAGTTGGTTGGAAAAAGCACCTCACATCAAGACTGACTTTTCCTACAAAGATGAGAATTTTATTAAATCAAGCTAGGCAGCTGGGAAAAAATTACAACTTTGCTATTTGCATATCTATTTTGTGTTGCAGAATTTGCTTATTTTTTGGCAAAGGGGCATCAGCTGAGCCCCTTGCCAAGTTTGTACTACGTTAGTTAAAACAGAACTGCTGATGTCAAATTGAAACTTGATTATTTGGAATGCATGTCACCAAAAAAGCTGAAATACTTCCAGTACTGAGTTTTTTTTGCACAGTAGGTGTGTGAAGGAGTAGTGAGTAAGGAAAAGGCTAATGTCACATTTTCAGCTTCCATACTTCTTCCTGATAGCTTGTCTGTACTTTCTAGGAAAAATGTTATGAGATGTAAAAAGACAGCCAATATAGCAAAGGAAAACCCCTGTTTTAGGACTATGCTGAGATCTTAATCCTCGTGTAATACCAGCAGTGCTTAGAGGATGAGTGTCCTGTAGGTTCTACGACACTTTGAAATCAGTAGGAGAGAAACACAAAAGAACTTAGCATAAGGATGCATTCCATTACTCAGCCTCCCTTGTCCCCATCGCCACTCACTTATTCACATTAGCTTCCATGGGAAGAAGCTATGTTTCATCAGGCCTGCATGAAGGGACAAAAACTACCTTTAGAGACACCCTTTATTCAGAAATCAGTGTAGCTACCATTAGGAACACTGAGGTAAATGAATCTCAGGGTATGGGAGATAAGACCAGTACAAAACCAGCCCTAACATGCCCATTGCCTGATAAAATAATATTTTTGTGAATAAACTGGAGCAGCCAAAGGAATTTAGAGATACAGGACTGTTGTGATTTAGACTAAACAGTTTATGCTTACATACTGGAAGGAAAAGTTTTCTTGCTTTTGTCCAGCACTTTGTGATTTAGCAACACTCAGTAAATATTACCCAAGTGCAAGAACAGAGTTTCTCTGTTCATTCATTATTTTGTCAGCAGGCTGCTGAAATTAGTAGGTCAAACTCTGACATTTCTACTCAGGAGAAAGCCCAACAGAGGACCCAGATCTGAAAAAGGATTATTTATGCTGTATGTTCAGCACAAAAGAGCATAGCCTTTAAAAATCAAATTTAAAAAACCTGCCATTTTGTTTAGGGGAATAAGAGTAAGATGGGCCTTATCTTTTTACAATGATATGACCATAGCCCAACTCTCCATATTTTCTCCTTCCAAGACAATTTAGCCATGTGACAAGTTGATTGGGAGAGACAACTTGCAACAGGCAGATCTTGTAAAATATAAACTGAAGGAGCAATAAGGGTGATGGATGTCTGTGAACAACATATATGGCTGGTATCTGTGTCTTCAGGCAGATGGAGGACAGCCCTGGCAGCATATGGCATGGGAGTTTGGGCTTGGAAGGCAGATACAGCAGACTCCTGATAAAAGGAATTAAAACCAAAGCAGCATGGTGGCTAGCAAGCCAGTCCGACAGAAAAAACTGTTGATCACCTTCCTCATTTCTGCACCTCTACACCTTAGTCAGTTCTATAGGCTCCCACCTCCATTCCTAGAGCTGGTCTTTTAGCTCTGCCTGCAGAGGAGCCAAGAAGCCTTAGCTGGAGATGGGCAAGTGTCAACAATCATTTTGGCAGATGCAGCCAGGCAGCAGTGATCAGTTGGTGAAGCTGGACATGGTGAACCTGGCCTCAAACACTTCCAGGGATGAGGCAGCTACCATTCCATTAGGCAACCTGTTCCAGTTCCTCACTACCCTCATAAGTATATAATTATATACTAATAAGAAATTATACAGTATTTTAAACAGATCCATTTATTATAAGAACATGGGCTTTCACAAGCCAAAAAAAGCTCCCAAGTACAATACACACTGTCAAGATTCAAGAGCTTTTTTTGCAAATTTGCAAATTGGTGGACAGTGCTAGTGACATAGCCTTGTCAAGCTATAAAGAAAATACCAACAAAACAAAGCAGACAGTATGTGCATGCATGTGTGGACACTTCAAGAACAACAAATAAAGGAATGCTGGCATGGATTCCCCGTGTTTGTAGCTACCATGTGTTCTATATTTAGTCATATTACAATTAGAAGAAGAAAATACAACAAAATAGCATATATCTGCTTTTTGCAAAAAAAGATATGGTCTTGTTTTTGCAAAAAAAGAGATAGTCCTGTTCATCTCTGTGGAGTCCCACTGCTCCTCTGAATAAATATCACCATCCTCAAATTGCTTTCTACTTCATTACAATATTAATAATCAAAGACTCTCCTTCGGAAAAAGGATATAGTTGTTTTGGAACTAGGAAGATGAAATTTATGCTGATCCACCAAACACCATTCATGCTCTTGTACCAAAGAAGAATTAAGTACACGACATAAGTGAAAGAAGCTCCAGGGAATTCATGTAACACCAGCCTGCATGCAAAGATAGCCTATACTAACACTTAAAGGATGGATAAAAAAACAGATTGCAGTTCTGTATCATAAAATCACGATGGTCTTTTTTTCACACCAGAACACAAGTTAACCTAATTACAGTCTCCCTAAATAGATGGGTACAAATGCCAGCCTTAATGCACAGCAGATTCCTGCGTCAGGGTTCTGAAACTTTCAGAAGGGTTTGCACAGCTTCTCATTAATGAGCCTCAAACAGTAGCAGAACTGTCCCACTGTGGGAAAGAGACCATCAATGAATGGCCAGAATATATCAGGGAGCACAACAACTGGTCCAAAATCTCAGGTTTATTTAAAAAAAAGTATTCAAGATTTTAAAAAATCCACCCTATGATGGCCTTTAAACTTCTCAGATTTGTCATAATAATATAATTACATTGGTTTTATTTAATTACCAAAGTTTTTTTAGAATTTTAATTTCTAAATATATTACTTATTCTTACATTTGGTCTGTATTTTCATCCTCCCTTTTCCTTTGAACAAAAAAAAAAAAGAAGCAGAAAAGATGACAAAATGAGATAAAGAAGAAATCTTCTTACCATTTATAAGCCTAAACTTCAGATATTTATTTTATCTGAAGACACAATTTTCCAATACAAACAGCAACATTATCTTCAGTGGGAGGCATTCAAACTCTAAAAATGTGTCCAGTTAAAATCTTGCTTTATAACATTTGTAATTTATTTTTATCTTTCCTAGACAAAGAAATATGTGGGTTTCTCAAATTGAAATTACATGCAGAGCATAACCACTTCAAACTGGTAGCTCGTGAGGCCCACTATTACCTTCAAAAAGGCACATCGTAATCTTCTGATTTTGTATACTACATTTATTCTGTGTGGTCGTTGCGCTTGCTAAAGAGGTTGGCCTTGCTGAAGCTCCCTGCCAAACTTTGGGAAGCATTATCTCAAGGGAACAATAAGAAGAATTACTATCAAGGGAGATAACACTGCAGTCCTTTTAATAAGGACTCCTCTTGACATTGAAGCATGTGCTACGTGGTGGCAAGGGAAAGTTTGTTTAATATAAGTTCCTCACACAAAGTTATTGGAAACTTATATTGGTCTGGTGCTTTTAAAAATGCAATTATCAATTCATTTTTATCATGATTCACTTTCTTCTATCAGGTAACTATATGTCAGAATTTTTGGGAGTGATTTTGTTTTTAATGTTGCCTATTAAACAAAGATGCAACCCTAAAGGTAGTGGGCTG
Organism: Calcarius lapponicus; assembly: GCA_039654755.1. Lineage (NCBI taxonomy): Eukaryota > Metazoa > Chordata > Aves > Passeriformes > Fringillidae > Calcarius > Calcarius lapponicus. Next base: position 42,585,731 of record CM077468.1, on the reverse strand, counting down.
AGTATCACAGTCAATGGTTAAGAACCCTACAACCTTCAAAGTGGCATTGGACACATCCACTTCCCTCAGCTTTCAGGGCTGCATTTCCCTCTTTATTTGTGAAACCATGTAGGTGGTTTCAAGAAGAAAAAAGAACATGAAAGCCTTGCCATCTTTTCTAGCAAACACTTCTCCAACAGAATGATCTGAAATGGGAAAAAAGCATGAAAGAGGCTTTATTGTTTTTGTGAGAAAGGTTAATAGCAAGAGCTGCCTTTAAGAAAGAAAAGAATAGAAAAGAAAAAGGTGAGGGAGATGAGAAAAACCCAGCAGCTATGTCTCAATTTTGATCAAAGCAATAGAGAAGTAGCTGAGCCGAGTGTATCCCCATTTTTTTTGATAACCTTATAGACATGCAAGATATAATACTTAGTCTCTCTCTTTCTTTTTTAAACATCCAACTACATGCAACAAACAGCAATGAGAACTCCCTATGTGCCATTCTCACTAACCAATACACCATCTGAGAGGACTCCAAGAAAAGGAGTGAGATTCAGACCCTACAAAACTTTCTCTTTTCAGGTTTTCAGGACAGATGGACAGAAAGGAGTTCTAAATTATTCTGAGTGCTTACTAAAACCTAACTTTTTTTAGGATTTGCAATTTTTCCAACCGCTATCAGTTGGGCTGAGACTCCAGCTTATTTGCTGGAGACTACCAAACAGCTACAGAAGATTTGGCATCTACTTTTATTACCTGTGTGGATTGAGATCAGCTGCTAACTAGAAATTAAGGGCATTGTTTAATCCTGGCAGCATTCCTTAGACTTCAGTGTTGCTTATCTAGAAATACATTTGGCTTGAAAACTGTTTCTTTAAATTGATCCTCTGAGTCTTCTTAACCCTGTTAACAGCGGAGGATTGGGTATACTGCATTATTTTCTGAGACTTGCCTGTGGTTTATTTGCAAAAGCCACTTTTCTATCATTGCACTGACACACAAATGGAACCTGCACTTAACCCCGCCACATTTGCTAGCTGAACACAAATCAAAGATTTCCACTTTTCATTGTCAAAAAGATGAACTATTTTCTGTCCAACTCAAACAGCCCCACTATATCCAGATCAGTCGCTTTCCAGAAACGATGTAAGCCACAATAGCAGGTCTTGACCACTAACGTCTCAGAACATTTCCCTCTTTGGACTATGGGTTTATGTGTACTTTTCTTGCTGTGACAAGCAATTTTGAAAACACTCTGTAGTTCCATTTGTGTATGTCACTTACAAGTTATAGTGCTTTTTGTCTTGTATACCAGGGTTGGAACAACGATATGAATTGCTCCTTCCTGAAGAGGCACTCATAAAACTATGAAAAGGAAAAAATGGGAGAAATTAAGCAGGAAGCAGACCCACAAAAGCATCAACACTATGTACCAAAATAATACTGCTAGCACAGATCAGTGCCTCTACTGCATGTCTGAGATAGCTGAAAAAGAGAACAGATGCAATGACTCATGTCACTAAAGGTACAGGCCTTGTGATCAGAGCTGAGTTTCCTGGATTCTTAAATCAGCAACTTTCTTAAATGCTGAATTAAAGACGTTTTAGATAGTATTTGAAAGTTACAGTTGGTTACATTTGAGCACGCTGATCTTAACAATGTTACATTAAATATTTTCTTTTTAATTAAGGTAACAGCTAAGCTCTGAAGATGGGCAATGATTTTCACTTTGTTAATTTTACTGTTAAATGGAAAGCAAGACATGGATTAGCAGAGCAGCATGACAGAAGGGCCCTTTCAGCTAGCCTGAGCTGTCAGGATGCTCCCAGGGCGGAGCAGCAGCATCAGGGCCAGGCAGGCTGTGTGTGCAGGAGCCCTGAGCTCAGATGGCTCAGCACCCCCAGCTCCACACGCAGCTCCTTGGAGCAGCCAGCGCTCACCACTGGCAGCCACGCTGGCTGCTGCCCACACAGCACACTTAAACTTCTGCACAGATACAGGGGAACCCCTTTTCCCAGCAGCACAAGGGCAGTTCTGCAAGCTCCTTTTCTGTTGGCTGCTGGAGTGTTAACACTGGGTGTCCTTCCAGCATGGTAAAGGGGAAACTTATGCATGCCAGCAATAACTTAGGCAGCAAATGACCTACTCTGGTTACTGAAGTTCAACCAGATTGCAACATGATACAACACTGTTATCATGTAACATAATCCTACAGTTTCAAGAGGATTTCTTATATTTGAATTAGAAATTAAAATTAGTTGTGCTATACAGAGACTTTTATAATAGGAAAGTCTCAAAAAGCTCAAAGTACTTCAAACTAGGAAAGCTAAAAATGTGAAAGTATGAGATATACAAAATAAGGTATGAAACTGAGAAGTCAAGCACTTTGATTCAACTTTTCTGATTAACAGATAACTAATAAAACCATGTTATCCATTTCTTTTCTTTTTTAAGACAGCACTAGTTCAAAATCTAGGCACATATCTGTTATAAAATATTTTTGAGACCATTGCATTACGAGTTAACATTCATAGAGATAACAAAAATTTATAAGGATGCAATTTTTAAAGACGCAGTTTTCTTTTCAAGAAACCAAGAATAAAGACTCTTGTACTCCAGAATATGAAATGAACTGATAGTGCTTAGACAAAAAACTTTTCTAAGAGCCCAAACCAGGAGCTGCTTCCTCAACTTGTGTTGGTTTTGCTTGGTAAAATTTACTAGCCAAGACATTCCCATCTGGAACACATTGATAATTCTTCAATGTTCAAAATTATCATTCTGAATATAGGAGCTCTTAAAAGTTTTTGTCATAGATTTGGGTCCTGTTTCCACAAGCAATAAATGTTTAATCTGATTTTTCAAAATTAGGCCCACTCATCTTATCTAATATATGATGAAAAAAAGCTTCTTTACCCTTCATAATTACAAGAGTAAAGTGTTAACAGTTAAGACAAGTAAACATCTTTCATCATGCTTTCTTTTTGAAATTATCATGTTATTCTTGCTCACAGGATTTATTACAGAGTAAGGGAAGATTCTTATTGGATCCATTGTGAAAACACCAGTAGCATGTCACTGCTCACCAGGTAAAGAAGGACAGCTGGCAGAGCATTTAGTCCAGCGACTGGAAAACAAGAAGTCATTTGTTTTTGTGAGGAATATATGGTTTAATAAATCAATTGGAGAGCTTCATGTCAGAAGATCCTAATCCTAACCCTTACGTTAGAAGGGACTTGCTGTGTAACTTGCTGGAAGCATAATGGCAATTTTCACCCTCTTTCTTTTTTTCAAATGAGAACATAATTTTTATTAAGTGGGTACAGAGATCCCAGAATGGGAGAAGTCTCGACAAATGCAAACCTCTCCCAACCATTGTCTGACCTCCTACTGAGATATTTACAGATTTGTCTGCACGTTGAACAAGCAGGATGGCTTGTTTCAGTGCACAGCCCACCCCTCCTGTCTGCAGCTGTTCTCAGGGGACACATGTAACCATCACATTTGTCACGATGGCAATGGTGATAATGATACCGTGTGCACTAATGAAAGGCAAGTACGTATTTCACTTTCTGTGAGGGTTGGTGCTTGGGCAGCACTGCCTGCCAACTGTCTCTGTCCACAGCACAACCTGTAATTTAGTTAACAAAATGAGCCATTTTAGATCAGTCATTATCCTGCCTGTCTTTATCCATTTACTGTTGCTATCAGTGATAAACATAGTAGGTCTTACAAACAAGACCTTTATGGCTGGAAAGGATGGAAAAACAACACTAGAAAAAGATATACAACTCTTGCCCAATCTGATCTGCCTAGTCAGACTGTTCCACCAGAGTTCTGGAACTTCTGCTTCTTCTCATCTCTAAAGTTAGGCAAAAGTCTCTTGGACAAACAATTAATTCTCAGTTTTGCATCTTTACTTCCAGCTTCCTTGATACTTTAAAGGTTTTTGTGTGGTAGCTGCAGTCTGACGAGAAATTCTCTCTAAAATTTCTTCCTGCTTTATGTCCATCACGCGTTTTAAAACCCAGATAGATGCTAGGATTCAGTTAGTCTCCTAGCCAAATTAACTTCTAGGGGTCAAACAGCTTCAGTGGCCATAAAGAAACAATGTTTGTCACTACTGATGTCTTACTTCTCATTTCCATGAAATTTGATGAAAGAATTCAGAATATTTTGTTGATTTACTTTTCCCCTCTATTGATGGAACAGGTATATCCACACACCACTCCTAATCAGTAGTGGTACCACTGCTTATAATTCAGTATTAGTCAAGTGCTGAGTGAAATTCTGAGAATAAGTCATTCTACATCATGATCTACAACTTCAAGGTCTCGCTCATTTCTCCCTCAGTATTTAGTTACCATTTGGTACTGCATCGTCCCTTAATTCACTTGCCACTTACTCCACTCCTGTATCCCCATCAAAAAAACCAGAGACCTAGTATCTTTAAAAATTGCAAGGATTTCTACATCACAAGAAGTGGGAAGAAGGATTTGGTTCAGCCTTGAGGGCTTCAGAGCACTGTCAGAAGAGCCCTAATTCATTTTTTGAGAAGCCACTCAAGTCTCCCACTGTCAGTGCTGATGAGGAGCATGCACACTCCCTGCTCTCTGAATGCAATCAACTTAGGTCTTAACGACTCTCCAGATGATTTTAAATGTCTAGAGCCATAGCCTAATCACAAGGATTTCCACCAAGATTCGATTCGGAAAATGGTAACTTGAAGAGAAACTTTATCTGCAGTCTGAACTTCACACAAAGGTACTGCTTTGAAGCAAAAAAGGTGGAAAAGGGATGATATCAGGTCTGGATTTTCCCTGTTCATACCACAAGACTAATGCTATGCTACCATTTAAGGACTGTTGTGCAGTTTACTTTGTAAATAGTTGTGAAGAGCTGCAGCATCTACTGAAAGACACATAAATAGTTAACATACATTATTCTCAGAATACAATACAAATTGTGGTGATCTTTCAAACATTTACTTAATAGTTACAAGTAAAATTGATTTCCTATCAAAATTATGCAATTATCATATCCTATAGAGCACAGCCACTACAGTACTGGAAAGTAAGACAGACATCTTTGGGTTTTGGCAGTTTTCTTTGTTCTGGGCTTTTTTTTGGTTGCTGTTTTGTTTGTTTTAATTTGGTTGTTGTTGGGAGGTTTTTTTGTTGTTATTTGTTTGTTTTTTAATATTTATGATGCTTGTGACAATGAGGCACCTGCACTCCCTACTTCATTGGTAGGCACTGTACAGAAATAAATGTCACAAATTATTAAAATATGACAATATAAATGCATTATTCTTTCTATAAGCAATAAAATGTACTAGGACTCTTTGGATCTACAAAGATGTAATAAAACAGCAGATAAAAGAAAACAGATGTCAGATAGATTTTCAAAAGGCCTTTTAAAAGAGTACTTTACCAAAAAAACCCATAAACATCATAACAGGATAAAAAGTGCTGTAAAGTATTAAAAATGATAAAAACACAACAAAAAGAAATTAGGATCAAAATTGTGGGGTTTTTTTCAGAATGATAAAGAAAACAATGCAGTCACTTTACTTAAGCAGCCCCACCTCACTTAGTTGTCAGTGCTGTGGAAAAGGATGTAAATAACAAAGAAACAAATCTGCAGCTGGCACAAAATTATTTAAGTTGTTTCTTAGTAGAAGATCTATGAAAATGGTCTATGCAATGGCAAATTAAATTTACTGTTGACAGATGCAAAGGAATGCATGCTGAAATTAGCTAATAACTGCATGTGTACTGCCAAGTTCCAAATTAACTGGAAGCACTAAGAAAAAAGGCCCCCTGTGTGTGCATCTCAACCTGTCAAAGTCTAAACATGAGATACAACATGGGATGAAGATCCTAAATGAGGGACACAGTAAAACCACTCAGGCAGAAAACTTCAAATACTTGGGAATTTATTGTGAATAGCTTTTTTTTGTTTTGTTTTTCTGAAACCTCTGCTCAGTTCTTCTATACTTCTGATAAGGCAAGTTTTGACATTAAAATTCGTCAGAAACCAAACAGCAACAGAGCATAAATTAATCTGGGCCCAAAAAAAAAAGTGATGTCCCTTAAAGAGACAGATTTTGAAAAATATTTCCACATATATGTCAGTACACGAAGAGGCCACTGGAACATCGTTAACGCTGGATTGTACAACATATCCAGATGGATGCTGATTAGATGAACCACTGGTCTGAAGAATAATATTCACACCTCTGGCTTTGCAATGCAATCCAGTTCTGCCCTTGATAGCACTGTCAAGATGTATGTACATAGGTGAGGCACATACTCAACCTCCTTTTGATTACAAAGGAGACATTGCTCAGACTGAAGCCTTGAATTTTCCAGATTGTGACACATCTCTGATGAATAAATAATTCATGTCAAATGAACCAAAGCCATGCACAACCTTACATCAGTGATGGAAGATGCTGAAAGCACAAGCCAAGTGTGTTTATTTCTTCGAGGACCCTATTCCAGGGAAGGCAAAAGAACAGCCTGCTTGGCTTGGTGGGTGACGCAAACAACGGAGGCAGAACTCACGTTGCAAGCAGAGAATGTGATCTGACAAAGGGGTGGAACATGTAGGAGGAAAAAAACTTCTCAAGATTTGGCAGCATATCCATGGGTTAAATATGTAAAGCGTGAGAAACATAAAACGTATTTAAGGAATGCAAGCTACAAAAAAAAAATTACTCCTCTCCAAACCCTGAGAGTTCCCTACTGACATAATTAGACTAAAAACCAAACCACATAGACAGGGCAGCAAACTCACCTTGGGATGTGATCTAGTTTAAGTAGACATGGGGCTGCTAAGAGCTAAGGTAGAAGAGAGAAATGCAAAGGGGTTCCTGCTTTTTCCTTACCTTGCCCTTGTTCCAAGCAGTTGTACTTGCACAAAGTCTCACGAGTTTAAAAATTTATTCCTTACCAGAGCAGGATCATTACATTTCTATCTGTCCCTGCTGGGATAAAAATAAGGTCAATGTGTCACAAGCAAGATGATCTCAGTGTGCAAAAAGGAAGAATATTACTAACAGGAAATCACTGAGCAACACATATGCTTCTCAGTCCTGCGCACCATGAGAAGATTTAAAATTGTGAGATCAGAAAGAGCAGATAAAAAGGAAAGAAGGAAAGAATAACTCAAATAATAAACACCCATTCTTCACAGCAGTAGACATCTTCAGGTTCTTATTAATGCATTCAAGAGGAGAGGCTAAATAAGCCACGTAAGTATCTCTAATCTAAATCTCTATATCTATGTTCTCCATACATAACCAAGACCTGCTTGAAATGGTTGTGTGTTTGGTTGTCCTCTACTGATCTACATTCTTGTCTGCAGAACATACCAATCTAAGCATTTGCACAGTTTAAATTAAAAACTTCCTGATCAACCTGGTCAAATTATTATACAAAAAAAAAAATAGGATTGGAAGAGAGTATGGCTGTGGATGAGTTTAATGGAGTAGGTAAAAAGGAAAAGGATGTTTTTACATATATCTACATTGAAAAGAGAAAAAAAAAGTCTAGTAGCAGGTGCAACCACCTTGTCTTCTCTTCCCCCGCCTCCATACCTTCATCCCAATAGCTCAGTATTAATGTACCAGGAGAAGACATTTCACATTTCTGTAAGATCAACCTGACAGCTTACCAGCTGTTTCTTTAACTCTTCATCCCACAATGGCATGAGTAATCCAAAGAATGTTCTCACTTTCTCTGCTAGCAGCATGGTTACCTGCTGTTCACTTCTCCTAGTCTATTCCCTGAGCAGTGAAGTACTGTCTCTTTTATATCCCACTCACTTTGCAAACCACAGGATCTGATATTGTGTAAGAGCAACTATTACCTCTACCTCATCCTAGAAGTTCTCATGCTGGGAAAACAGCTTCCCATCTCTTTTCTCTAACATCACTGTCCCAAAGATACATTGGTCAATTTTTGGTGCTATTACAATACCTCGGCCTGAAGAAGAAATTTAAGGGCCATCAAGTATTTCAGCTTTCTCCTTAAATACTAAAAGAGCAGAAGTACAAGTATTGAATAAGAGATAAACATGGTCAGTTTGGGGGAAGGTCCTTGTCTGTTACAGGAATCTAGTGGTGTCTGAGAATGAAAGACACTAGTGCAGCAACAGGCATTGAGGGGCTATGAGTCTTGTACTCTCAAAATACAAAGCTCTTAGAAAAAAGTACTGTGATAAAATCACTACCTAGGACTTGAGCCAATCCTTGCAGATATGTGTAACTTATCCTGGGTTGCACTGTATCAGCTGAAGTCTGGAAGTCTGAAGAAAGTACATTTCTTGTCACAATCAATAGTTGGAAGGACACTTGCAAAGCAAGTGTACCCCAAATTCTCTGGTGAATCTTTTGGGTTAACACCTGCCACGTTCCATCATATCAGCCTGACAACATGCAAGGGTTCAGGATGTGTAAAGCCTTACTCAACAGAAATCACCCCCTCATCTTTTTTTTTTTTTTTAAGGGATCTTTCTCCTGTTGCCTGTGCCATTCACTGTTTTCTGAATAACTGTGCCTGTGTAGGTAAATGGCCTGTGGGACTTGTTTGCCCTTCTGGCAAAGCATGCAGACATCCTAAAATGGAGAGCCAGACTTCCATTGCGTTTGCCAGTGCTGTACAACTGGCCTTTTTGAAATGCTACAAAACAGAAATGGACTAAAGGAGGATGGCAGTACTGGCCAAATGCACACACTGGTCTGGATAGCCACTCGGGTGAAGAAGTAAAAAGCCGTTAGCACTGGAATAGAAACAGACATCCAATATCCCCACCCACACAGATGGAGGAAAATAGAACACCTCACTGGAAATGGTTTTCAGCAGGGACACAAAGCAGGAAACAAAAGAGGACAGACACCAACAGCACCATTTTTTTTTCTCCCACAACAGGTTCTTTTTCCTCTCTCTCTCTCTCTCATCTAGTGTCTAATACATAAAGGAGCCTAAATCTCATCTTAAAAACCTCCTCTGTTCCTGGATGCACTTTACAGACAATGACGTATGAACACAGGAAAGCACTGTGCTTAATAAAAAAGGACTTTCCTGTCTCATTCTCTGTAATCATATAATAATATCTCACATACCAAATAAATGGAGACAAAACAGAAAAGAAAGAAGGCTCAGGATTAAAACTGTGAGACCTAGGTAATACCACATTTCTTCAAAGCTTTTGACTGTCTTTCTGCAGCTCTCTCAAACTAAGGTAATAAACAAAGTGAACAGTAATCATACTGATACTGCCAGGAGTATTAATTTATCCTGTGACAGAGCAAGAAGAAACCATCAAGAAAGTGGCCTTGTCACACTCAGTGACAGGACAGCATTCATAGTGTAAAGGATACAAATCAGCAACACAATGGGGTGCAGGACAGATAATGCTTGGTTTGTCTTCAAATGGGACTTGTTTAGCAGGAGATCAGACAGAGAAAAGATACTGATAGAGGAGACAAGGCAACTAGAGACAGTGACCAAGTCTCAGAAGGAGGGAAACAACAGAAAACAAATGGATTAAATCACCAATCAACAGAGATGATAGGAAGTTTTCCGTATTTTTGTTCTCTACTTAGGTTCTTTGAAGAAAACAGTTATAGAACAACACATTGAAGTTCTAGCAAAAGATATATTACAGTACAGTCACTATTATTATCGCTGCTTAATAAAAATTCCTTTTCTATACAGTCACAGCTCTAAGACCATCACAAAGCATTCTGACACACTTTGAAACCAGGACACAGTTAGCAACTAAACAAAAGCACAAATGAAATTTGCAATAAAACATGTTTGAGCAGTTTGGGCCCAGGAACTAATCTGCCAATGGGAAGTCAGTCCACTCAAAAAACTATTAGCTTGGGAGAAATGCCATAATGGGAAAGTACAGGTTTAAATTTTAGGTGCCAAGTGATTACAGCCCCATTTGAACTGGGCCAAGGAAGCAAGGCTAGCACACTTTCTGCTGTGAAAAGCACACAGAGATATTTAAAGACCATAAGCACAGTTGGAACGTCAGTTCTACCATCTGTCTTAAATGGATCCTCTTCAATAATGGTTCCACTCAACCCAATTTTGAAGCCCCATTTTTGTGTCAACTCTGACGGTAAGAAAAGATTTTAGCCTGCAGCCTTTAAAATGGTCTTTAGCTCCCTTCACACTCACCACAGCTTGTTGAATTAAAAAGATTACAGTCAAAACCAAGTACAGCATTCAGGATTTGTAATGGAAATTATCAAGAAACTCACATGTACTTGTTGAGCTTGTTTTGGTTTTGTGCATGCGCGTTTGTTTTGGTTATTCAAGACTTGCCACAGAAAAATCAAAGAAAGCATTTCACAATCAGGTTCATGCAACAAACCCCAGTAGTGATGGGAAAAACATAGGTGAAAACAAAGCTAATATGGTTGACAGTAATGCCTGCGCCACCAGTCTCCAGAAAGCTTGTTTCACTTGTGTAGACAGCTCACTATATCAACTCTATTCACAGAATCAGGATCACTACACATCAAAGGATAGACAAGTCAAATTTTAATGGTCATACTTCCTGAGAATGTGCCTGTTCCTTTGTAAAACTGTTTCATTTCAAGCAACAAGCCCCGTGATTTGACTTTGGCAAAGCAGAGCTGATGGTTCCAACAAGATCTGTGGTCATCCTGCACTTTTACTGTAGCACTTGATTTTAGCACAGATTAAATTCTCCACAGCTTTAACCAAGTGTATATTTTTAAAGTTTTGAAATAATTAAACTTTTCCCTTCATCTTCCTAAGAAGAGCAACTGTGAGAAATGAGAACATACTGAAAATATGGAGATGACTAACTGATACCAAATTTTCAAATTTTGGAGGTTGCTGTCAAATAAAAATGCAACCCACTTTTATAGAAACTGTTAATATTGATGTTAAATCATCCATCTCCTTGAATGGTTCCAGCAAACATAAAAGTCACCACTGTGAGTGGGATTTAATCCTGTATGTGAGACAGTGAGTTCCAGAACCTCACACCATGAATTGTAAATACCATGCTCACTGTATGCAAGCATGACTCATTGATCTATCTGCCCAGATGAATTGCATCACTCCTAAAATGAGAGGAATGTTACATATCCTTAGTAGCACACAGCAATGGCAAACATCACTTTAAACCAGGAAATGTTTACTCAAGCAATGTACAACTGAATTTTAACATACTCTGACCCATATGGAAGGCCAGTACATTTTTCCCAGTGTTCTGGACTTCCCAGCAATGTTCTTGCTTTTACTTTAGGAATTGCATACATAGGCACAAAGCAATATAAACTCCCTTTAGTTTTTGAAAGATACTGAGATCACAGGCAGGCATGCCCTGCCTACAGCTGCACTTACACTCCAGTGCACTATGGAACAGACATACACAAGAACACAGCAAGTCAGTAGGACTTGTCTTTGAACAACCAGCTCTCTGTTGCAGGACAGGTTCTCCAGTACCTGCTCTGTACACAAAGATCGGGTTTCTCTCCCAGCATTAGTCACTACTGTTCAGACATGTATTCATAGTTAACTGGAATACTCCCATACTCAGTAGTGAGCAGGAGCACTTTCAGAATGAGAGTCTACCCATTTATGCCAATGGCATGATCTGCTCACTGGGAGCACCTATCCCTCTCCTGACTACAACAGAACCCAGAAAATACCACTGGGCTTAAATGCAAGATTACAGATTATATGTAAACTATATAGATCACATCACAATCACATTTCCATAGCTCTTTTTCATTGCTATTATCCTCTGACTATACCAAAAGGAGTGTGAAAATTTAGTAGGTCTTTTGGTCCACTGTTTTTAAGGAAGATGCATTATCTCAAAATACGCTTACATCTGCCATCCTTTGCTACCACGTAGCAATGCTTATTGACCTCAAGTGGCCCAAGTATGTTTTCAAGTAATTATTTTCAATACCTATATTTGCCTCTACTGTTTTGTTTTGTAACCACCTAGAATTATTTAGATTTTAAAAAATAAATTACTATGCCAATAATGCCTGAAAGAAAATATATAAACCAAATATGCTGGAGTTATAAAGACCCCAATGAAATGACAGCACTGAATATGAGAAAGGTGGTAAAGACATGGGTGTTTTCTTTAAATATGTCATAGCCTTGTTTTCTCCTAGCCAGCAAGTCTTTTAATGTATTGTGAGACACCTCCACTCCCCATAAACAGACAGTGTGGAAGTTGCCCATCTTGTCTTAATCAAAACACAGGAACAGAAAGATAATAACATTGTATAGTATTATTACTGAAATACTTTCCTGTGTTTATTTTTTTAAATCCTAGTTTTTCATGTACTGCATTCTCATTAGATTTTGATGCAGTCAGCATCAATTTCTAAGCAGCAATAGTAAATCTCATGAATCATTTTGGCAAAACCTTCCTTGAAGTGACTTTGAAAAGGCAAGAACTTTTGCTAGCTTTATCTTTTTGTCTTTGAAAACTGGCACCATCACACACTTAAGTAAACACTCCCCTATTCATAAACAGCAACACACTTACAGCTAACTTTCTACCTCTTGCAGTTTGAAACTTCAAAAAATCACCTTCCTAATATGTGCTTCTAATTAAATTTCAGTCCCTAACCACAGCTGCTGTGATTCATGCATACCCTGCAAGGTTCAGTGTTAATTAATGAGGGCTCCTTAAATTCTCTGAGCCGGGGTGTGGGAGAGAAATAGGGTGTATGCAAGACGTGAGGATTTCTCACAGTTGGTTGTAGGGTGTTGTGATGCCCCTCTGGGAGGCAGCTCAATTACAGTATGCATCCAAACAAGAATGAAAAAGGAGGTGGGGAACTGGGAACAGAAACCCACACAGTGTATTATTCATAAGCAAATATATAATTATGCAGTCTCATGAATTAGGGATCTACACTTTTAAAGAAAGACAGAAAAACTGTGTCAGAATATTGCTTTGCAGTGTATTGGTTTAATATTCCCTTCTTCCTACAAAAATTTAGAGGTAAAGTGGGACACAGCCAACTGATCCCAGGGGCCTCTAGGCAATCCAGGGACAATTTCTGACAGGTACAATCTGAAGTATTAATAAATTTCATGGAGTGTGGATTTCTACAATCCTTTCTGGTACTGCAATTCGAGACTGCAAATGAAAGCACCCAACAGCTCAGCATCTCTACAGATAAGAAATTTCAAGGTGAGATTCTAGAGCCTTGCTAAATAAGCAAAGCAGTTGGTCTGGCTCACATGCATGTAAGTTCATAAATAATCACAGTTATTATCATGTGTTTGTCTTCTGCACAGGGCAAGCTACTCAAGACAGCACAATTCTCTCTTCAGCTAAATGTCTGCCAGTCGAGAATACATCTATTCCTCACAGGTTGCACAAGATATTGATCTGAAAAGGCTGTAATTGGTTGGATACAAGGATAAGCCTTTAAACTTTGTTCTTCAGTATTTATATTTCACGTGATTGCAATATCCTGCCTCTCCCAAGCATCTTTGATCCTTTATGTCTGCTCTCAGCAATGCAGCACAGAAACGAAGCGACCCCAGTACCAGGATCTGAAATTAAGTAGCCGATAGCTAAATGAAACCTCAGAGGGGAGGTTTAGAGGAACAGAATGTAAATTAATGAGGAGGGATTTGGCCTTAGCTTTCACAGTGCTTCCTCTTAGAAAATATTCTTTGGCACATTTAACAGTCCTGAGCAGTCATACCCTCAGACTTCATCTTACCTAACCACTGATATTTCAGGTGCACTGAAAACTCCAGTCCCACAGGTGATAAGCATCATGCTTGCACTTGGGGTGGAATCACATCTTTCTTTCTCTTTCAGAGGGAAGTTTACAGTAAAGACATCAGCAAGCCTTCCCAGAATCAATTTCATGTTTGGTCCTCTGAGGACTTTAACTAACAGTGGATAGGCAATAACCACAAAGCCTCTCAAAACACATTATTTTTTCCTGTTAGTAGAAATTCTGCATAGGATTAAAGAAAAAAAAAACCAAACAAACCAGATTTTTAAAGTAACAGGGAAATAAACTCCTCTAATTCAATATCTATCCCTAGTGCTTACTGTTCCTTGCTGTTTTGGAAACCCTAACCCAGGGATACTCAGTTAGTGTTAACACAGTTAGTGTTAATGAGTGTGCAAGTACCTGGTAACTTAATCATTACTTTTTCAAGTCAAGGACTGGCTCTGACTCTGCTGTGCTAGTCTGAGCTAGGTACTCCCTTTGCAGCGGGCATACTGCAGCTGCTCACAACATGAAAAAAAGACACACAAGCAGTCTGAAAGCAAAGCTAGCGTACTGTCATGGTCTAAACAGAATTTATCCACTGCTAAGATCTAGATTTGAGTCAATCTCAGGAGGAGCCTTATGCAAAGCTCTTCAAAATTTTCAGCAGGAAGAGGGGCTGCTCTATTAATAGCTCCAAACAACTGGTTTACCAATAGAAACTCTTTCAGGATACACGTTTTCAGCTCTGGTTAACAGCTTCTGGATTTTAACACTTGCATCTTACCTAATAAATACAGACACTGAAGATATACTGCCACTGGAGCCTTTTTTATTATTTCAGATAGCAGGCTGAAGCCAGCATAGGAACAGCACATTGGCTTCTGCCTATTTCTGTCTCCAACAGGTGACAGTTATTACCAATTCCTTCTTAGATAATTTTGCCATTGGCAAGCCCTCTATTTCCCCAGAAGCATTATAAACTGGTTAGTCTTGTTTCCTTCAGGTACAAATGATTTTTATACTTAGATCTTAAAAGACAGGAAAAAAAGCTTTAACTTCTCCCCAGAATACTCAGAAAAAGGTGCCCTCAGTCTGACCCCCAGGGAGAGCAGAATTTTTCTTTCATTTAGACTAAAGGAAGAATCCAAAAACCACATGCAAGAGTGATGCATGGAATTGCAGCCCTACATTGGCAATTCCTAAATATTACAGCAAAATATACCTTTCTAGCTGAAGTAGAGGAGGCCTAGTTTTCCAGAGTCAAACCAGATGGACTCCAGTCCAATTCAGGTCTATAATCTCACTTACTAGTTTTGTCATAAATTTTATCACATTCTGATGTATCCCAGACTATAGGCTCATGGGGCTGCTATCCCTCCACAATTGTTCTCTAAATCCTTAGGTGCTCTTCATATTGGACTGTAATTTGAATCCTTCTTTCTACCAGCCTTTTTACACTAGAGTTCCACTGCCTTTCTAGCGTTCACTCATTTGTTTCTGAAACGGCAATCTTTTAACCCAGTCATTTATTCCAGAGCTACAAGAAGCTACACACACGAATCTGCTAAAGTTGGAGGCTTTGCTTCATCTTCATGCCTCTGATTTCCTAAAATACTCTTGGGGTATAGGCAGTTCAGATAACACAATGAAGAAAATTATTTGTGCCTTCATCTGTATCAGTTTTGGTTTTCTATACCCTTTTTGACCTTTAGAGCACATAGGAGGTTGTTTTCTTACAAGCATTTCTGACCACATATAAGACAATGATGGAAGCAGCATAACCTCTTGTAGCACTCACAGAATACTATCACTACCTGCTATAGAAAGTTTTGCAACAGATTTAAGATTTGCCATTAAATGCTAAAATCTTTGGCTGCAAGTGGAGATACTTCTCCTACCCTAAATTGCAAAGTATATATTATGTCACATCCTTTAGGCCACTAATATAGCAATTTCACAGGGTTACCATTGATTTCAAATAAATTGAATGCCCATTTAAAATAAACCATGGCACCCACACCAGAGTATGAAATTGCATTTGTATATGCTTGTTCACAGCACTCAGCAGCAAGACACAAAAGAACATCCCTCTGTCCTTCCACATCCCCTTGCTGTGTCCCAATGTCTATCAACATGGAGGGAAAGTAACCAACTTTGCTAGTGCTTCTGAGGCAATCAAGCTGCTCAACAGAAAACTATTACCCCTCAAGACAAATACAACAAAGAACTGACAATTCTCTGTATAACACAATTATTTCCACCTTTAAAGCCATGTTAGAGTATCCTATGAAACATATCACCTGTCCATTAAATTTTCAAGATGCAGGACTCTTCTCTCTTCCTCCCTGGGGATCTGTCCCTTACATGATCCAATAGCTGAGATCTCCAGAAAATCTTGGAGACTGAACTAACACTTTTTTGAGGACTACTGTTGGAAAGAATTTTTGCTATTCTCTTAATATTCTCCACAATGTTATGAAATAAAAAAGGATGACTGAAAACTCAAAGAACAAAGTCATTGTGTAACAAATGAATTGAAACCTTGACATCCTCACAAAACTGCCAAGAGATAATGATTCTGTGTTTGCTTCAGTAATGTTGTCCTGCCAATTTTTATATTTGGAGAGAGGATTGCAGGAACAATATAAAACTATTTAAGAAATAGAACAGTTGTCTTCCCAATCCAAATCACTAACAACATTTCTTTATTCAGACTTGAGATCATAAGGCTTAGAAGATCCTGAAATTGAAGTGGAATTAGGATTTAACAAATAAAACCCTTCTTCCTAGATCTCAGAGTGAGCCTGGCCATACTCCCATGTGCAAGACAATAAAAGCAGAAGGATAAACTCTTCTAACCTTTAATCTTAATGACATTTTAATGTTGCAGAATTCAGTGGAAACATGGCTTCACACCATTTCTCTTTTTTTTGCTGTAAAAATGTAATGAATTTGCCACTTTTAGAACACAAAAAAATGTACACACAAGAAACATAATAGCATGATAGCTAACTTATGAGTAAGTCTGAGCTCTGTAGTCAATATTTCATAAAGATAAGGGCACACCATCTTCATTACCACACCCTTTAAGAACTGAATATTGTCCATCTATAATCTTTAGCTGTAAGGCCGTGCAAAGCTTTGCAATGTATCCTTTGTAACTTTTGATAATTTTAGTCATAATCATGACCTTTTCCCCCCAACAAGTTTCAAAGGCAGCAAATATCAAAGTCAACTGTGTTTCTCATTAGAACATTGGTCCATAAACTTTCAAAATAATTTGCTTCACACTTAGAAATTACTTAGAAATATGTACATAGGTACACACACAGACACATTATATATAGATATATATACACACACACACACATGTACTGTGGGGGTGTGTAATAGATATTTATATTTATTTACAGTGCTATTCCCCAGTCTTTAGACCATGCATATGATTGTCCATAGGCTGAAAAACACTGGTTTTACATTCCAATCTCAGCTCTTTCTCCTAGATTTCTACAACTTTAAATAGATCAAATTGTGCTGATAAATGAGCCTCTAATATCTATGTACAGATTATTAAAGAATAATTGCCTTCTGGAGTTTTTGCTAAGAACAAAATTACTCAAAGAAATAACTAGATTTTGGCTGAAATTAACGTCGATTTACTTTACAGAAAGCTATGAAAATCTTATAAACTCCTGCCCCTCACCCTTCATAAATAAGACAATTTTTCCACCAAAACACAATCTTTTACAAAACCGCTTCGTTCACAAGACAGAAAATATTCAAGAAAAATAATTTCAGCTTTCTTCCCTCAGCTACTCAGAGTTCCTTCCATATAGTCCAAGGAGTTATGCTATGAGACAGTGTTGTAACACTGAATTCCATAATTAGTCAGTGAAGTCCTGCCCAGTGATACCTGGAAAGGATACAAAAGTCCCATTTTGCCTCTCACTTTCTGGACAATGATGAACCTTTCTATGTTTTTTAATATAATTACCTGAAACTATGAAATGTGTCTTAACTTTTTAGAAATCTCTTAAAAAGCCAGCTTATCTTTCAAAGTATCCTGGAGACCCATGCACAGGAGTACCTCATATAAATTTTGTTCTATTTAACTGGATAAATTTTAAATGTCATGCAGTAGTCACTTTGAGAACATAACAGAGAACCATTTTTGATTATGTCAAATCTTCATGATCTTCAGTCTTGTAGTTACTTTGCCCACCCTCTACATTTTCCAACTATCTTAAGTGCTGCCTGGTCTTTTTTTTAATCTTGAACTATGAAAAACCTGTTATTGCTCACATCACCTGTGATAGGATTTTCCATTTTTGTCAAACTTCAGGGGGAAATACTGACACACCAGATATGAGCCATGTTCTCTGCTTAGAGATATCTGTTTCTCCTACCTACCAGTGTACTGGTAGCCTTCACAGGATGTTGTGAGGAGGTAGTGATCTTGACCAGACCATTGGACCAGATTGTTGGACCTTATACTTGGGGCTTGAGAAGCCCATGGCAGAGCAGCAGCAGCCATGGCATGGGAGCCTGTGGGAGCGCCCTGTGCCAGCCCCTGCTGTGGGCTGCTGAGTGATGTGACCTCACAACTTGTCAGGAGTAGCTACATGATTCTGTTTGCTACTCAAAATAAAAGTGCCACAGAAAAGGAGGGAGGCAGGAAACTCTCTGCAGACAGGATCTGGGCGAAGTGGGAAAATGCATCTGAGCTGCACCCAGTGCTGTACAAAACCAAGGCTCCAAGACTCTGAAAGAGTGCAAAAATTGCTCACTATCTATATTCCTCTCTTACTGAAATGGTTATCCATTAGGCCATTTGTCGCCTGGCCTTTTTATTTAAATCCAGACAGATTTTCCAATATCATGCTCCCTTCCTTTCTGCAGAACATCAAGCTGGTCCAAGAGGCCCAAAACCTTGCTGGAATGAAACACATATTTTATGAGTAGTTTTACCTTCACACACAAGGACAGCAAATACTCCTCTAAAAGATCCATTTGTTTCTCATACTCAGAGAATACTTCATTAATTGACATGACAAATACAGGCTGGGAAAGCACACCATTAATCAATAAGCATTGGAATAATAGATGTAAGTTGAAAGCTTTGCAGCATCAATTGGCATTTATTTCATAGTTATGTTATTTGTCCTCTGTTGTTTAGGTAACTGTTCTTAGGCAGTCTCTGGAACATATAAAACATGACAGCCACCATGTCAGAGGGTCCCATGTCACATGTGGCCTGTGAGGTCCTGGGGGAAGAGTGGCTGCTCCACAGTGCAAAGGGTTCCAAGTGATGCCCTGACTTGTTCAATCATTTTCAGCATATATTGTAATATTGTCGTTTACAGGCACCTGATTAGGTTGATTTATGGATTATATTAACTGGTTTTAATGAAACCTTGCAAAATGGACAACTGTCTTAAAAACATTTCTACAGAGAAACCACAGCCTGAGAAGACTGATAACGTGAGCAAAAGTGAAAAACAAAAAATGGCAGAGTGGACACTACTTCTACTCCTAGCTCAAGCTCCTCATTAGCCACTTTATAAGGTAAAATCAGTGACAATCTGGTCTGACAAGAACTAGGCCAAACATCAAACATTTGTAATTATCAAGAAGATGATTTGAAATATGAATTTTCATCCATGGTCTTAATGATAAACCTTGCCCTAAACATAGAGTATGCTTTGATACAGTATGAAGTCTCCACAATTAGGAGGGCATTTAAAAACTGAGCATCCAGAACATGAATGCAAACATCTTACTCATGCAATATCCAGCACTTTACAGGACTTAAAGGCTGTTTAGCAGTAGGAGGTTTCTTATTTAAAAGTGGAACAAAAAGACCCACATGTTGAAATGTTTGTTCCTCCTGCCATGGTAAAAACTACTGGAATAACACATGGAAAACAACGTGGAAACAAACTTAAATGTATTCCTTAGTTAGCAACACTTTCTTTACAAAACTTAGTAGTGAGGTGGCTGGGCATTGACTGTGAAAATCTTTTGTACCACAGAGAAGTTGTCTGTTTATCTTGTGGCAAAGTGGTTTCACTGAGCTATCCAGCTTAAGGATGAGTTACATACTTTTTTCTTTAACAAAAAACAAATGTTCCAAATTTGCTGACCTTTTTTGAGATGACAAATGGCTGTCAGCAGTATGCTACCTAGCAAATATATTAAAAAAACTCCCACAATCTGTCCCTTCAAAGACAGGTGACATTTTAAGGATGACTGCAAAAACATTTACTGTTCTAAGAATAAATAGAATTAAATAATTATTTCAAAATATTGTTTGTCATCCTAATCTCATCCATTTTTAATTTCTATTTTTGTGTAAATTATGTAATATTCACAATACATTAGTACAATATATATATATGTAGTAGGACAAGTAGAGTTATGATTAACTAAATACACATAGGTAGGAGGTGCAAGCTCAAAAGCTTTTTAATGATAAGGAGGTTTTAAATCAAAACTGTTTGGAGATCCCTACTGTAGTGTAGGTAAGTCAGCAGTTACAGTGGCACATTATCCATAGCATGTTGTGGGATTAGGACTGGTTCATAGAGTAAATGGAAATTGCATCTAGGAATACCAAAACCCAGAAGAATTGGGGAATAGTACTTTGCAGACAGCCTGCAAAAAATAGTTGATTGAGCGGGTAAAGCAGCTGGCAAAGATCAGCCTGTGATAGAGCTGAGGAAGAAACAGGTTTAAAAGACAGTGCAGACTAGCAGGGCAGAGGGAATAGTCTATCATAGGTGCTTTATGCACTTGGAATCACACATACATATCTCAGCTCTGAAATGTGGCTAAAGCTGTGCTGCTTGTGAGGAGATGCTGCTCAAGAGCATTTCTATGAGTGTCCTATGCTTATATGTCACAGTGGCTTTATCTCTGCATATCAACATTGCAGCTGCTGAAGGAGGAAATAAAAGAAGCTTCTTTCTGAGCAGCTGAAATCATACTTTTAAAGTGTACACTTGCCTCTTTGATAGATCCTTGTGAGACAGCTGAGAAATAATGACATAGGTGAAAATACTTCCTTGTAAACTGCAGAATTTCATCACTGAGTCTATCAATCAAAGTTCCATTGGTCATCCATCCTATACATGTAGTAATACTTATGACCAGAGGTGGGAAGCTGCTGCACTCCTACCTCACAGCTAATCCTTGTTGTAAAGAATCACAAGAGCTATTTACATACAACTGATCCCCTTACCACAAGAGATGCACCCTTATTCACCATGCCCTCAAAGACCTTCATCTTATTTGTCTAAAAGGACTGAAAGAGATGAAGGACTGTGTATCCTAAGGGAATGGAAGGTAGTTCAATTAAGGACTGTGCAGGAATGATTTTCACAAGTTTTAGCTGAATGCACCACTATCAATACAAGGAAGATGAGTGGGTTTTTTTCCCCATTTTGAATATTCTTTAAATACTCTTGATTAGACACCAATCTCAACTAAACCAGAGCAAATTCTGCATGCAGCACATATTTCATATAGCTGGAGGTATGAAACAAGATCCAAAACTGGGCATATTTTTAAGTTAAATTTTTCTGCATGGCAAAAAGTTGATTAAACCCAAAGCACACAACAGGAAATAGGAACAAAGAGAATTCAGAGGAAATTTTGGGAACCTACCATAGTATTATTCTGTTTGAGGTTGCTAAGAGCAACAAAGAAAATCTAAGAACTATTGTATTCATGGTATGTAAATTGAAAATAATAGCCAAACATAGTAATTGAATGGATGGCCTCTCCCTTCCCACTGAAGCTAAAAGATCACTTCCATAGCAGTAAAGGGTCAGTGACTCTCTAAAGTATCATCATTCCCTTCAGAAAGGTGTGGAAGCACCTCTAGCAACAAAGCATGCTCTTTACTATCTTCTAATCCTTCTAGAAATACAGCACTATGACAGTCCTGTGACATATCTCTAGTTTGCTTCTTATTTCTCAAAGCATGGTTTAATTAACAGCAATACATGGTACAAGATGCAAAAAGGACACATGTAGTTACACATGGCCCAATTTTCTCCCTTTTACAAGTGTCCTCCCTTGGGTATTGTTAGGTACGGGGTATTCAAACAGATGCACATAGTATTCAAAATAATACTAGCTTGCTCAATTCCACCTTTCAGCTCTATTCCACATTTAAGAGATCCAACAACTGATGGAATTTAATGAAAATAAAAACATGATACTGTGCTTGCACCCTTAATTAATTCCTTATGCTTAAATCTACTTCATCTACTCCAAGCAATTTTCCTTCAGCATTTGCATTCTTCAGAAAAGCCAAGTACAAATTAACAGTATTTTCAGGTTTTTTGTAGACAGAGCTTTCTGAGGGATGACACCCTCACTCTTGGAACAGGAAACAACATATCTCAAACCATGACAGTTGTAGGTAAATCTGACACTGGTAGGTATTATACTGACATGACATTGACCAGCATCTACTGGACATATGGTTATCTTGTCACTATACTTCCCTAACTTGCTTTTGTGGTGTTCACCTTTGTGAATGCCACAAAAGCTTATCAGTTGAATTATGTAAATTATTTTCTTGTAAGTACCTAATGGTTATTTGAAGTGACTCTAATAGTTAAATTTCCCTGTTCAGTATGCAGCACATTAAAATTCCTGTTTCATGATTTGTTCATTAATGGCACTACAATACCTCAGCACCTCATCAGCTGCTCTAAACAAGCATTTTTTAAAACTAAATAAATAATTCATAAATATTTATAATTAATAAATTAGAGAGCAGAAAGATCAATTGTTGTGTATGCTGTATGAAAAGAACATTCCATTAAGGCATAAATGGTGCTGTTGGCTGGAATATTAAAGAAGAGAGAAGAACTGTGTATTAGTGGAAATGTAATGCATTCAATCCAGTCTTTTCTTGTCTCAGATTCTGCCTCAGTTTTTTACAATGTTTATACTGATTCAAACCTATGTTTCTACTTGATCTTGCCAATTTATATTCCAGCTCAATCTCAGTCTAGCCTTCTGGCCAACTTGTACACAATCTTTAGCCTACTTGCAGAACTCTGGGCAAAAGGTTTCTGGGCTGTCTAGTTAAATGTTAGCATGTCTGAAATGGAGATCCTAAACTCCCCTCTTTAAATCTTTCCATTTAAAAATGTTGGTTCCTTTCTTTGTGGCTATGCCTAATTGGGCTGCTTTCTTTCTATACCTCCTTTGGAAATACTCCTCAGCTTCCCTATGGACTACCATTAAAATGAACTGCTCAGTTAATGCAATCCCTCCTTTCCAGTTTTTTTTTTCACTCTCTCTTTTTTTTTTTTTTGTCATAGGTAATACATAACAGTTTTTCAATAGACTGCAACAAAACATGCAGTAATTCAGACAAGAAGTGAAGAAAATTCCTTTAACTGAATTCAGAGAGATGATGATATTACTTCCAGGCTTAGATGTACTGGGATACCAAAAGTAATATCTTTTATCTTGACAATCAAGTTTTGATGACAACATGTGGGCAAGTAGGTCGGATGAGACAGCAGTACAATGCCTGTAGCTTACATTTCCTTTCCTTTACATCTTTCTCTCTTTCCACCCTTCTGTCCCCTCTGCAGCTAATGTGGAAGGAAAAAAAACCCCAAAAAATCTGAAGTATTTCTTGATGAATTTCTGAAAGAATTAAGTAATTAAAATTGAGCAAAATAGAATGGTATTTTTCCAATTGTCTTTCCAGACATTTTTCTGTTTTTCAAAATCTTTAAAACATCCACAAAAGTTAAGATATTACTCCAATGCATAAGAAATCATGTGCCATCAGTCACTGCCATGGATTTTCTTTTGTCCTTGATTCTTCTGACTGATTGCACTAGACTTAACCTATTAAATATTTAATTGCTGTCTTTCTTGGCCTCTGTAAATCTGTAACTCACCTTGAAGCCATCTAATATTGTATTATGGTAAAATTAAGTCCCTATGACTGTTCATTTTGTCATTTATCACTTTTCAAAATGATGCAGTCTGAAAGCATTTTTTTAAAGGAAGATCCAGTGGTTCCATTTGCACCTCCTATTTTTCCTTTAAAAGAGCACAGGATGGTGGCAGCTGTATTCCTCCCAGCAGACATCAGCCCAAACAAAAACATAGTGCATTTTATTACAATTAACAAAAGGCAAAAAAGGAGAAACTCATGCAACAATCCATATTCTCTGATAACAACATAAAATGTTTTAGATTACATTTTTGCAAGGCCTGTAAGAGCAGAGCAAAAGAGGAAAAATGAGAATCTCTTAGGATGTCTCCCTAAGAACAACTGATGGAAAGATGCCAGCAACTGCTACACCACAAAAAAAACCCACAAATATTCACATAATAATTGCATGGCTGACAGCCTCATCAAAGTACCTTGATTAGCATCTGTTCTGGTCCCAGCACTGAAATATCCACAGCATGAAGACACCACCAGCTGTCACCAGCACAGTTCTGAGAACAAGTCTCAGAGATGTTCAACCTGCTTCTTAATCTCCTGAAAGGCAACATGACCTGCTTCAAGGATGAAGGGGAGGCAGTAGACACAGTTTTCATCCTGGGATTTAGTGTAAGATTTTTGATACCATCTCTCACAGCACCATTCCAGACAAGTTTCCCAGCTGTGGGATGAGCTGTGCACTGGGTTAGGAACTGGCTGAACTGCAGAGCTCAGAGGGCTGTGGTGGATGGGGCTACATCAGCCTGGCAGCTGGTCACCAGAGCTGTTCCTCAGGGTTTAGTTTTAGGGACAGCTCTGTTCAATATGTTAATCAGCAATCTGGATGCAGGAGTGGAATGCAGTATTAACAAGTCTGCTGTCAGCAGCAAACTGGAATGTGTTGTCGACTCTCTTGAGGGACGAGAAGCCTTGCAGAGGGCTCTAGATAGATTTAAGAACTGGACATCATTAATGGTATGAAACTGGACATAATTAATGGACAAAATGATTCAGATGCAACACAGATGCAGGCAGAGCCACAGAATGAAATGCTAGAGACTTCAATAATGAAATCTCATCAATGTATCATAGAAATTCTATGCAACATCAGTGCAACATGATCAACTGTTGCTACTTAATATAACATTTTGCTGGAGATAAGAGAAGCAATTAGACTGTTGAAAATTGTGTTAACATCTCTCATAATTCAATATTAACCATCACCAGCACTACAATATGTGGTAAGACTGATAACTAATTGTGTGCAATTCCTGTAATAAGGCAGAAAAGAAACAAAAAGTGATTGGAGGTGAAAGTGTTGTGAGATTATTTGATGAAATGAAGCACTGTTTCACCAGTTTGACTAGCTTTATCTGTCCTTTATTTCTTAACAAAAAATAGTTCCAGTTTTGGTAAAATACCATAGGCATATTCACAGTGGATATAAAATTAATTGCTCTAATATCAACATATTTTGAGAGTGAAAAACATATTCTAGTAGTTATTCCAGCAAAGCTCTCAGGAAAGGGATTTTGGACATTACAAAATGCATGAGAATGTGTTATGAAATTGAGTTGTGAGGGCTATTAAAAAAAAAAAAAAGCAAGCATGGTTAAGATATTTGCAGCCTCTAGTTCCAAATTATACACCCTTTACACAACACCTTAATTAAGTCACACCAAACAAAAAGCCTTGACCTGGACTCTGCATCAATAAATATACAACATCTGAATAATATAAGTGCCAACAGGAACAAGAGAACAACCCAAGTTGATAATAATATTCAAGGAACATAAAGCCTTTCAAGCAGCAATGCCTATATGCAATAGTAGATGCAAAGTATTCACCCTGTAAATCACAAAATTCTTAATAGTGAAAGGTTTTGAAACAGCATATGTAGTACAAGCCGTGGAACTTCCACTTAAATATTCTAAAATAAAGGCAAGCAAAAGACAAGTAGAATAAAACCTCCCCTAAATTAGGAATTTCTTTTGCAAGAGAAAGACAAAAAAATCTAAGAGCAATTTCTAGAGAAATTAGAAAACAGCAGAAAAAGCAATTAAGATTTGCCCAAGATGTTTGTGGCAGATTTGGACAAGATGAAAGGAAGGATTGAGGTCCCTAGTGAAGGCAAGACACTCAGGTAGAGAAACACATCTGTGAAAGACTACCTAAGGCCACCCTGTCCTTCAAAACTTTCTAAACATCTCTGCCTTACTTGGTCTTTCTGTTTGCACTCATAAATGAGTAGCTGTCCTTCTGCAGCCAGATCTTGTATACACAGTTACTGTGGCTTGTGTTGGAGCAAAATATTTACTCCAAACAGCTTCAATGCATTTCTTTCACCTGAAATAAATATAAGCAACTTTGAAAGCTGAAAGTTTGAAAGTTTCAAACAGGATTCATTTAGAGACATAAACCAAACAGTCCTATCAGACCATGTGCCTCAATTTGCAAAGCACATAAGAATGCAATTAAAACTGGCTGTAGGTCAGCTGGCTTGTAATTTTGTAAATACCACACACATAGCCAAGGGACAACAAAGCATGGGAGGGCACACACAGATGTGAAGTGTTTTTAAAGATCTGTTTTATACCTTTTGCCTCCAGAAAAAAAACACCCCAAAACATAAGGGCTTTTCCTGGAAGATTTCTCTTTTTTTTAAACAATAATTAAATTAACTTCTTGTAGTATTTCTGTTGATGGTCAGTGTTGGATGCGTGTTACTATAAAGATATTTATCTTGCTCCCAGGAAAGGTGCACACCAGTGTTAGTCAGAAAATTTAGTCCTGGTGGGACAGCTATATCGATTCATTGCAATAATTACAGTCACAGTTCCTATTTCATTACTTGAAGGCCACTCTGTTCTGAGAAAGGTGCAAGAAGAGAACAAACAGTTATCCCCCCCTTGGGAATGCCAGCTTCTAACTGATCTCTAGATTGTAAGTGAAGTTACCTTTTCATTTGGTCATCTCAGACCTTGGCTAACATAAATAACCAACTAGGAAAGCTGATCCAAAAACAGTAACATTTGGGGTGACAATTTTCTAAACATACTGCATACATTCTGTTGCTGGCCTCAGCCCATTTGGGTCTCCTGCATGCACTACACACAGCCACCGAACACCCTGAAGGAGTTCAGTGTCACTAACAATATAATGAAAGCTAGTAATGGGAACTGGGAATCACAAACCCATTAAACACCACAGACTTTTAATCCTTAACTGGGGCTTTGTATCATTCCCACAGTACATAAGTTGATACTGACTTAAAAAGTTACAATGCTATGGAATTGGTATCACCTGGACTGGAATGGATCATAGTAATAATAATGGAGCTCACTGAAACCTCACAGGTGACTTTCTCAAACATCATTTACTCTTGATTTTCTGTTTAATACTTCTTTAGGTGGGCTCTGTAATGCCCACAAAAGTTTAAAATTATTGCCCTTCACCCAGCTGGTGACTCTCAAATTCTCCGAGCTTTCCTGTTCTTATGTACTAAGAACAAAAGAATGCAACTGTTGATTTCAATGCTTTTGTTTCAGGAATAAGCTCTTTCAGGGACGTCTGTGTACATTTTTGTGGTTTAGTGATTAAATAACGTTTACTGACAAAAGTTTAGTAGAAGTGTAGCAATGCCTTGTATTTACAGATCATCTTTTGTTAAACATCTGAAAGCACTCTATGAATACTCATGACATCAGCCTCTTAGGTGGATTTTGAAGGAGGTAGCAGGTCTATTTTGCAGAAAGGAAACTTCAACACAGTAAAAGAAGACAAAAAGACCTTTCCAGGCAATATATTCAAAACTATAAACAGATCTTATAATACCAAATCTTGTGTTTAATTACCAGCCCACTTTTCACTTATACATCAAATAGTTACAATTCTGTGTCACCTCTTCTTAGAAAGGTTTCACGGCATTAATTCAACCAAGTAACACTGAAGCATTATAACATCTCCTGCTTAACCTTTCCCTTCTCCCTGACTGCCACAGACTCATAATCTGCTGTCTCTTTCTGCCTTTTGGCCTCCTACTTGACAAGCTGGCATAACCTGTGAATTTTAGTAGATAGACTGACAAGAAAAAATGGGAGGGATCAT
Organism: Calcarius lapponicus; assembly: GCA_039654755.1. Classification (NCBI taxonomy): domain Eukaryota; kingdom Metazoa; phylum Chordata; class Aves; order Passeriformes; family Fringillidae; genus Calcarius; species Calcarius lapponicus. The sequence continues at coordinate 42,557,907 of CM077468.1, read as the reverse complement.
ATATACACCCACATTTAATTAGCCTTCAACATGACTGCTTCATGGAGAGCAAGTTCATAAACATCAAAAAGAGCTAAAGCCTCAGTATAGATCCATATTCTTAATTGACTGCTGCCATTGACAGGAAGGCTGCTGCAGTGAGGGACTAGCCCTGCACTTATGGGTCAGAACAGAATGTCAGAATTTAGAAATGAGCAGATAGAGGCAGTCCATTATTCTAAAAGACCAAGTCATATAATTTCCACAGCTCATTGCTTTTTCACAGGTTTACATCTTAAAGCTTCCAATAACTTTACACCTCACATCACATCTCTCAAGAGCTGCTCACATTTACAAATGGGAACCTAAAGCCCGAGAACAGATAGTTGCAATGGATATCCAGAAGAACACGCTGCAAAACAGTGGCAAAGATGGGTTAGAGTTCAGGAATGTTTGTCCACACTCCTTGGACCTCATCCCATTTAATCTCAGTGGATTCCTCAAGATAAAAAGGAGCAGAATTAACGTACTACACTAGGTTGCTGAAATAAACATTAAAAATGAGACTTTTAAGTGAAAACTCCAGCTCTTGATGAATAAGTCTTATTTCTAAGCTGATGTAGAGGACAGATCAACGCCATAAACTCTTCTGTTTTAAGGTGCCTGTTTAGTCCCCGTTGTATTCCGGTAGCATAAACCTGCCACTAATCACCTTTTGAACTAGAAGTGAATTGCAGAATGACTAGGACAGAGATTTGCCTAATGTTTGCAGATGTAGGATTCACTGCTTAGAAATACCTGATAATTTTCAAACCACTTCTCCTCCCTCTTCATTTAGTCTTCATTTATTGCTCTCTTTTCCCCCTATTTTCCTTCTCTTTTCATTCCCTCACTACAACCACCTCAGTTTCAACTAGGTGGTGATGAGGGAGAGAATATGTCTCTGCATTTCAGCAAGACTATTTTTTCTCAGGTAACAAAGACATTTTCTAATTTCTCTCTTGAATGGGTTTTGAAGATTTTTCCAAGGCTCAAACAAGTCTAGAGCATCCAACTATTAGAAAGTTTCAAGTTATAGTTCAAAACATTTTTATCACCCAAATTAGGCAATTCTTCCATCAGTTGGCATGGTCTGGAGCAACAACTCCAGAGCATGTTTCTCCTGCATACCTCTTGTTCCAAGGTTTGATGTAATAGCTGGCATCCTTTCCTTCTCTTTCATGCCTGGCAGCAATGGAACAGTGCACACATGGTACCCTCCCCCCCATCACAGCCCACCTGCACAGAACGAGGCGACTGCAGCGCACGGCTGAGGACACAAACACACCGAGACCAGCCCTCACACCACAGGGCCAGGGTGGGCACTGCTGCTCAGGAGGGGATTGTTGTTCTCCGAGCAGTGTCAAAGCAAGCAGTCAAGCCAGCTGCTCCCTGAAGCATCCTCCAGGCCTCAGCTGCTTCCATGCATGCACCCAGGATGCTGAATTCCAAATGCTGCTTGAGCACAAGCACGTCACTGCTGTCTGTTCTATATTCTCCTGTCCTCAGCTTGCTTGAAGTAATTCAGGGCATTCAGGAAGCTGGCTGGATATTTCCTACTGACTTCAGTTAGATCTGAATGGTGCCCTTGCTGAGTGGTATTGCAGTGACAGCCTTTGGAAGGGCAATGACAGCTTTTAGACGAGATGCTGAAACATCATGTATGACACGGAAGAACAAGCTGGGAGTGTGTTGGGAGCTTAAGCTCTGTGTCTGCCTGTGAGGACTGACACAGTCTGAGTGATGTGCTACAGCAGCCAGGCTGCAAAACACCTCACAAATTTAAGCAATCAAGAAAGATGTATCTATTAAATAATCACTGCCACCCAAAGATATCTCTCAGGGAGGGTAAATACATCCTTATTGGCAGGTTCTAGACAGACCAACTGATGCACCATGAAGACAGGAGATACTTCCACAAGGCAAGGTTATTGTGTTGGTAGCCCAGACAGATATAACTTCTGTAGTCTTAACAAATGCAATAAAGACCAGCTTGGAAGAGAGTGATCTAATTCAGCTTTTTAAGGGATAATATGGTAGTCAGAAGGGCTTCTTCCTACTTGTAAAGAAAATTATTTTACCTGCATATATAATCCTTGTCCACAGAAGCATTAGATGCATTTGTCTTTACTGACTGATTTGGCTTTTTTTTTTTCTTTTCAACCCTCTAACCCTACTCTAGGCCTTCACAGGGCACTGGTGTAGGAGAACTTTTACTTGAGCTGTTACTACTCCCTTACAACTGGACATCTCCCTCTCTTCCCCTTCTCCCTGTCTATTTCTTACTGTGCATCAGAAATATTTAATTCACCTACCAGTTCTCCAGAATTCTTTACAAAAAGAAGATATTGCTGAGATTATTGTTGACTGAAAACAAGTCTTTAAAGTGGTGGTGTCATTTAACCTAGAACTAGTTCCCCTGCCCCCTTGATAGGCCTCAGAGCTTGAAAAATCAAAGTGTATTTATTCACAAAGCTGTTATCTTTTTATCTCTATCAGCTTTGGAAAAAGATGAAAATGGAGTTTTTAACCTTGCTGGTCAATTCCTCAGGTATCTTATTTCCTCAGACCAATCTGCATCTCTCAAGATTAGATGCAAATAATTTTTTAAACGTGCTGTTTCTGAGATTTCACCACAGCTCTAAGTCAGGAATCCGTAGTACAAAAGGTTGCAGGTAACTGATGTACTGAGAGAACACTGAATATACTAGAAGTGAAAGAATGTACAAATAAATTCAGGATATCTGTGTCAGGATGAGAAAAATTTTCAAAAAAGAACAGAGGCAGGACAGGATCAAGCAGCGCTTACCGATACACGAGACAATGGATACACAACTATGGCATCTGCATCAGTATTTCCCACCAGCAGCTCAGCATTCTGCAGTAGCAGCAAAATAACTTACACTTCAGTGGAATTTTAACCGCAAACAAATTGAGCACTTGCTTTGTTCCTCTGAATAGGAAGGAATGAAGACTAAATCTCCCATAGGAATAGCTTGTATGCACAGAAAGTAATGTAAGTCATTTATCACTACTCTGATGGTCTTTTCTAATGAACATCCTCCAGCTACTGAAAAATAACATCATAATGTAACACACATTTTGCTACCCGAGTGAAAATGCCACTAACATCTTCTGTTTACTTAACTAGAGAATGCAGAACAATGAAGGTTAAACCATGTAGTACCTTCTTTGGAGTGAAGCAGATTAATTCATACAAGATGCTCCCCCCCAAAAAACTAAACCAAACCAAACCAAACGAACCACCACTGGAGATAAACTGCTGAAATAAACAAAATATTAGATGAGTGGAAGTAAAAGTATTGAAACTTCTAGTCTCTGGCTTACCAGTTCTGATCTGATCTATGCAAAAAGAGGCCGAAAGTCACCCTTATCAGAATGTTAAGGGGACTGCATGAAATCAGCACATGCAATTTAGTTCAGGTGACAGACAGGTCCATCTTACTAAAGCAGTGAAGGAAACAACCATTGCTTTCCCTTGCTTTTGACAATTTGTCTGTAAAAAACCCAACCCACTGACACTGACTGCCTCACAGATGCCCAAGAAGCCACTCCATCAGGTACAGCAAGTGTAGGGATACAGGGTCTGTTCCATGGATCATACTTGTGATGTAATTGCTAATCTAGTTAACAGAAGTCACTATCATCTTTTTCACAGTTGTCATTAGCACTAAATTCAGTTAAAATACTATGCAAGAGTATAACATCAGAACAAAAGAACAAATCCACAGAAAATAACAACTAAGCAAACCCACAAATGAAAAAAAAAAACCAAACAACTCAAACCAAAATACCAACATCTCTTCAAACTTTTCCATTAATATTGCCTCTAAAAAACCCACTGGCATTTGATAATGATCTATGAACATGGAAAAAATACCAGTTAGTAATTATTTCTGAGAAAGGTTCATATGGTTTGGTTTCTGCTATTACTTTGACTATGACTTCATTAATTATTTGTGTGCAAGTTTAGTTCAAAATTGCATATTCACATGCCTTGCAGCTTGAAGATTTTGATTCCTGCTGCAATCCCCCACTTCCTGGCTGTATTGAGCAATGAAGCTGTCCAGCTGTTCTGCGGTGCCGAAATAGTGATTCAGTGAGGAGGTGATGGCATCAGATTTGATTTGTTAGTTTGTATTGTGGTTTCTAGAACCCATGAATCCTTCTCATTAAATAACCATCAATCGTGTTGGAGATGATTAACTTTTGAAGTCAGAATTAAATCAGCATTGAATCTGCACTGCTATTAGTACAGTTAATTTTCTGTTTGATGGCTGATATGCCAGGTGTCCATTGTTCAATGTAACTTGAAAAGTGAAAAAAATAATTGCGTGCACATGCTCTTCTTATTTCAATAATACACTGGAATTCAATTTCAAAGAGTGGGTGAGAGCAGTGGGAGTTATAATGGTATTGACCTTCCCCTCTGTGGAGGATGCTAATGCTGCAAAACAATCAATATACTAAGAAGACAACCAAAAAAATGAGGCCACATTTTTGCTTTTCCTCCTTTAAGATTTTTATACTGATGATGTGCCAGGAAACTCATTTTACATTAGACCAGTAATTCTGTCTATACAAAGAAGTGTTATATTAGCAGCTGACAATCCATCGGAGCCAAGAGAGCCTTCTTAAGAAGGAAGTGAAACAAGAGAGATTGCAAAATGGAAAATTTGACTTTTTCCTTGCATCAAATAAAATTCCCAAAACAACAGTTCCTTGTCACAAAAAAACAACTAGATCAAACAGCAATTCTCTCCATCCTCCATTGAAACCACAATTAGAAACCTATAGACTGCTTCTAAAGGAGGAAAAAAAATCCACCAGCTTGACAGCTGAGCATTCTTTTTTCTGCTGTTACCAGTGTTTTCTGGGCAGAGTACAAGCTTTATCCTTTTGTTCATTAGGCAACCAGGTCTCTGCTGGACATAGAGTAATAGCCAAAGTATTCATAGTCAGGATTTAAAAAAATCAGCTTTTGCAAGAGAACGGGAAATGGCAACTTTATCACAGACTGTACTTCTAAGACAAATACTAAAGAAGCTGGACTTTTGTTAATGCTTCAGTGTTGGGCACAGCTCTCTTTCAGCTCTCTTGTAGTGCCTAACCTCAGGCCACTTGTCTTTTATCCCTCTGCCCACAGAGTGCAAAACAGGTTGAAAGACAAAACTGGCAGAGATGTGAGCAAGAGGGAGCTGAGGAAGGGGTCATGTCACCAGCGTGCACCTTCACAGCAGCAGCCTGTGCAGGTAGGAGAACAGCCTGCCCAGATGTCTGACCCCTGCATGAGTGTCACCCACTGAGAGACAGCCTTGTCCTACTGCCAACGAGCATCAGAAAGCTAGGCAGATCCAACCTCTCTGCAACATGGAACTGTCGCCATGAGGGAAATGGGCATCTTATAAAGGCCCATGCACCTTCCTGGAATTTACAGATACTGTTGGTCTACAAAAGAATAATTAAAAAGGTAAAAATACTTGTAGAATACACCCATAAGAGGAAGTTGATAGGACAGCCAGCACTAGTGCAAGCCATTAAATTCTGTTTTGGTAGGTGTGTTTTGTCACGATGGTCCTTTATTAAATCATTTAACCATTTAGAACTTACAAGCTATACACATCTTTGTCTACTTAACCACACAATTGTTTTAGCTACTCCTTCCTCCTACTTGTTAAATTTATCAGACTGGGCCCTGGTAAGCTGTCAGGAGTAAGTTTTACTTAACAAGGCAATTAACCCAACAATTAGTATATATACAGGATCTGTCCCCTCAACATCTTCTAAAAGCCAAAATCAGATTAAATACTTTTACTGAAAGCAAAACCAGTCATAGAGAGCCATACAACAAATGAACCTACTGAAATAAATAAATGGAAGAACTTCTTAAAACCAGTTTGGCATCCACACATCAAATATTCAATACTTGATCTTTATTATAGCCTTCTGCCATGCCATTGTTGTTATTTTACTGTACAGTTGTAGGCAGCTCATTTTCCTCATCAGGGACTCATTAAGAGTCAGCAATTTGATGCTTAATGACTTGTTAACCCTGAGTAAATATATTTAAATAAATTCAAATTGAATTGCAATTGGCTTGTATTTTCTTTTCTTTTTTTGTTTTGTTTTTGTTTAGTTTTGGTATTTTTGTTCAATAACATCTGCAGTGAGAGAAAGTACCATTTAAGAAGGAATTTTTGCTAAAATATATTTCAGATTGTTCACACTTACTTTTCAACACACAACCCACCTTCCTATGGTTTGCACTCTTACATTTTGTGTTAGTTCCTTTTGGTTTATACAGTTTCTTCAGCTATGGTGTTAGCTCTGATATAGAAGACATTCAGCCTACTCTCAAAAATGTCTTTACAATACTTGAGTACTACCCTCCCTCTTCAAATACAGTTTTAGAAAAATCCACTCTTGTTCTTTTTCAGGGTTTGGTTTTATAAGCAAGGCATGTGAAATAAAAACATCAACACCCAGACTGTTCTACTTGGATTTTTCTATGCCTAAGGACTGCTGAATCTCAAGTGTTCTTATACCTCTCTCTTTTCATTTATGTCCTAACAAGAGGCAGTTCCTGAGCTCTAGCTGGTTCAAATCAACAGGACAACAGAAAAACAAAAATAAGTATTTGCTGGAGATCTGCAAGTCTTAGTCTTTCTCCACTGAGGGAATCAAGTGTCTGAAGCTTTAAAAGAAGCTGTTTGATGCTGTATTTTGGCCTGCTACAAAGCTCTTATGCCCAACTCAAAACTACCTGTGGACGATCAGAAATGGGGTGCAGCTGTTCTACACCATCAGTTTTCAGGCACTGTCCGCAGGCACAGAAGTGAAAGAAAGCAGACCTCCAAATTGTATTATTCTAATGACCATCTTGCTCTGCACTGCACTGTTTTCCTGAGTTATGCTGCTCTTCTCTCAGGAATTATCACTAAATAACAGAAGTTTCTTTTATTTTATGCACTAGAACTATCCATGCTTGACAGAGTACACTTGGTGTGCTACACATTTGTGGGAAGCAACTCCCAGAGTTGATAACAAAGAGAGGTCTGCTAAACATTACAGTGCTGGGGTTTTTTACAATATCTCTACTGAACTTACTGACAAAACTGGTGTTGAAATAATTAATTCAGAAACAACACGACTGCAACAGAATGGGCCAGACTTTATTTTTCTTGTACATTGTACAAGTTCTGGATACAACATCAGATAAGGAAAATGCTGATACTCTGACCCCAGATCAATCCTCTGGATTGTTAATAGCATCATCAACTGATAAAGGAAATAAATGCTGTAGAAGTGAGTTACAAGAAAATGTTAAGGGCGACAGGCTGAAATGTGAAATCAAATTTTATAGACAAACTGAAGGTGTATATATTTAACTATTTTTAATCCTTAATTTGGCTTATTAGACTTTCTAATTTACAGAAGCCATTACTGATTTGGAACTTTAATTGTTTGGTTTTTTAAATTTTGCTTATTTTTACATAATTCTGGCACCTGCACCTAACAAGTTAATATACTACCCTCAACAAGAAATAGCACAGGGAACACAGATGCAGGTGGTCTTGAATGGAATAGCTTGAATAAGATTTGTGATGGCTTCCTTCCCCGCCATGGTTTTACTTGGCAGATTTCATAGATGTGAAAGACACAAAATGTCACTAAACACAAGCAGAAAGATGCTTTCTCAAAGTGAAGTGTTTAAGATAGTGGCTGTATGTTGCTCAAAAATACTTTCCACAAAATAAATGAGATTTTATGAGTAGGTGAAGAGGGTCTCTTCACTTGGATGTCTAGTCAACCATGGGTTGACTCAGTCAAGTTTTATACTTTGATACTGTGTGTATTTTAATTTGAGAACATGGCTTTGATTTTATATTGAGAGACAACTCAAAGCCTCATTGAGTCTTACAGGAGTGCTGTTCCTTGGAGAGAAAAAAGCAATTGTTGAGTTCAGAAAAAGAATACCAATTTAAGTGATCCCATATAATTAAGAGAAACAGATACTGCGTACACAAGCTGGAATTTGGTGTAATATGGCCAGACTAATACCTCAGTTTTTGGAAAGAAGTTTTAGTGATCTGACCAAATGCAAAGGACTTGAGGCTGCTGCTTTACTTCTGTACAGGAGAAGTACTGCTTCAGTTGATTAAAAAAACTGCTGCTAAGGAATGCAGGTATTCACATCCAGGGTTTTGACCATTTGCTTTTTAAAATTCCTTATGGACAGTTTAAAATAAAAAGACAAATAAAATCCTAAAAAGACTTGCTATTTTAATTGTGGACTGTCTCAGCAAAAGTAAAACTGAGAGGATGCTTACAAATGACAGGTAATTGATATCCATACTTCTCCAGAGTGAAAATACACAAAAAGAGTTCCTTCACTATTGTGGTAAATAATCAAAACAACTAACCAACATTTTTGACCCATGGTACTCAGAATCAGACTCATTTTTGAGAACCAGTGCCTAAATGAACAAGCAAGGGATTGACCCACTGTGGCAGATCCTTGCACTGAAGACAACAAAAGTACATTCTCTTTTCCCTAAATAGTGTGCCAGATAGACAAATCAATGAAATGCAGTCTCATCAAACTTGGCTGGGGTGGCACAGACTGTATGGCAGAGTATTGTCTGACCCAGATTTATCCAATACAATGTGATGAGAAGTTTGTGCTGACATACAGAGAAAATAGCACAGAAATTTGCAGTTTCTTACATAAAGCACACATCTTTCCCCTGTTATTTTTATATAGGCAAGCCTGCTAATCATACAAGACGTTAAGGCATGTTCTACATTTCTCTTATGAACAGGAAGACCTTTATTTCATCCTTATATATTAGAAATAATAAAGAAGTCTAAAATCAATTTTTATCATTAAAAAGCCAGTTTAACTCTGAAGACTTTGTTTACCTACTTCTTCTGAGGTCATTCTTTTTGTTGAAGATGGATTAGCCTATTTCTAGACTCTGTCATAATACATAACATCTGTATTTTTTCTTTCATTCTCTACGAGATTTAATATGCAATACTAAGTAAGGTATAGCTGGATAAACTGTCATTTTTTAATGGCCTAAAAACCACACAACTCCTCTTGATTCTTTTATTAAACAGATTTAGGCCAGTACTACCTCATCAGTATTTAACGATGTTACTCACAGAAAAAGAACCTGGGATTGCAGAGAGAACAATGTTTACATCTTATATAGGAAGCTAAGTCCAGTAACAAAAACCCAGTAAAAGAACCAACCCAAAAAACCTCCAGCCCTCCCACCACCTGCAAGTTCCCCCCAAAACTCCCAAACCGAACCAAAAACCACAAAAGAACACACAAAACCAAAAACCAAAACCAACCCAAATGTCCACCATTGGGAAAAGAGGCAACTAGTGACAGCAGCAAGTTTTTCTTGATTTCTTACTTGTATATTCTTGTGAACAAGGTAAAAAAAAAGAAAATCACAGGTATTTACTTCACCATCATTCATTTATTATAACTCTCTCCCAGTGAAAGGTTGTCTCACTTCTGCTAGTACCTTAGCTGATCTATTGCTAAGACAGAATACAATTCTGTCAGTAAAGACATGATGTTTATGAGGTAATTTTCTGAGGAAGCACTTGAAAGCCCTCAAGTGAAATAGATGACAGAAATTCAGAACATTTTAATTATTTAGTGCATTTCCTAATGCTTTGTCCGGCTTTATTTTGTAGTATTCAAATAAATAGCAGTACAAATGGAAGTGGCAAAAAATCCCAAATCTATAGCACAAACACAAGAAACCACACACTTGGGCTTTTTCACTCCCCAGGTTGCTGAAATTCAGTAGCAGGAAGTTTCTCCTCTTTCTATAGCTAGCTATAGAAAGTCACAGGGCATAGAAGCAAGATGGCAATACTACAGATAGATGCTGCAACTTATTCACAGCTTTTTTTGGTTTTTATCTCTGTCTTCCCCTTCAACATTGCCCATTCAGCTTCTATCCACTTAATACTCATTGCTATTTCTTGCCTTGCAAGCTTACCTCACCTTACAATATTGCTGCACTGTAATGCTCCTTTCTGAGCCTGCTATAAGGCCCTGATAATGCACATGAATGCTGACCTGCTTGTCAGTACTTGATAATTTATTTCTATCAAACCATTCTGCTGTTTCAAACCTTCCTGATACCTTAGCCTTGCACCATCCTTGCTGTTGCATCCCTTCCTAGTCTCTAGCCCTGGACATAAAACTCACCTTAGTCTTAAGTTCCACTGTTACTCTGTTTGAACATCAAAATAACTTTTTTCTGGTACAATGCACTCCTCCTTGATTCCTAGACCAAGACTTTCCAACTCAATTTCCAGAAGTTTGAAAACTCCGTGAAAGTTCATGTTCAATATTCAATGCCTACCTTCAGGCATTAACTGTTGCTGCCAAGCTGGGAAGTCCATGGCACACCCTGAGGTTACTCTCCCCCCCCCCCCTTCCAAATACAAGAAATGTCTCACTGTAATTCCCAGGCATAAAACCCACATTAAAGGACAAAAAGTTGGACCTCTTATATTCCTCTGATCCCATCTGTCTTCCCACAGATGCACAGCAAAGAGAACTACCAGGTTCTGCTTCCTGAATAGGCGATGCCAGTGAAGCTGTGGATTGTTGTTGAATATATACAGATGTGTCCATTTCTCACAATTCTAAGCACATGTAAGGGTGGATTAGATAAAATACAGGTTATTTTCAGGTGAAATCATCTTGTTTCTAAATTGCCCTTAAGGGTTGAGCAAAGAGAACAAAGATTTGTTATCTAGGAGCAGAAAGTTAATTTGTTTGTGCCATGGTTTGACCTGGAAACAGGATTTCTGGGATGCTGTGGTTAGGGCCAATGAGTGCTCAGATTTGAATATTGCCATCTGGCCCAACCACTGGGCATTGGATCCACCTCTGAGAACACAGGGTAAAAGCAGGGCTCTCCTCCTGCAGTTCCTCTTTGGATTTCTGGCGGGAAGGAGTTCGATCCCTCCCCCGGCCCTGCTGCTGGCTGGGCGGGGGGGGGGGAAAAGCCATGCGGCCCGGCCGGGAGAGGTAGGCCTGGCCCCCCAAGGGTGGAAGGAAGACGTAAAGAAATGCCGGAAAGCAATGGGCAGCCTGTTCCCCCCCTTGGAGACAGACAGAGAGAGAGTGCAGCCTGTGCTTGTGGCTGTGTTACCTTGAGATTTAGTAAACATGTGCTGGCAGCAGGCAGCCCGGCTGAGGAGATGGGGGGGTGCAGCCAGGAGTCCAGCCGCTTGGAGGAGTTTTTAACCCTTCTCTGACAATGAAAACTTTACAGATCATTAACCCTTCCTAGACGAGAGATAAGAGTAGAGGAGGACGAAGGAAATGGGCGAGTCATGAAGGTCTGGACCAGAGAGAGAGTGAGAGATGTTGGAGGAATGGAGAAGATGAAGTGGCATTTTATGCTGGACTCTTTTGTGTAGCCATGGACAGAGCCATGTTTCTGTGTGATACAGAGACTGAGTCCAGGGGGAGAAATGTCCCGGAGCCAAAGAAGATTCAGTGTGGGTACCCCTCGGCCCCAGGGGGTATATAAAATATGGGGGGGACAGATGTCCCAATGGTGAGAGACTGTGCTTTTCTGGAACTGGACAAAGCATCCTTAAAAAGACAACCCTGGAAGCAGCCCTGATTCTTGTTCAGTGGTGAGAGCACCACAGCATCCCAGAAATCCTGTTTCCGGGTCAAACCATGGCAGCGTGATAAATAAATATAAAAACTTTTGATGAATGAGAAAATAGAGAAATGGGCAGTACCTTTGAAAATCAGCTATCTTCTGCATAAAACAGACTAACTGCTGATAAACCAAGCACATAGCTATATGATTTAGTTCATTAATGATTACAAATAATTTTCAAATAATTAGTTCAAAAATGCTTGAAATCTAGACATTCTCAGAGCCAATCCATTACCTAAATGGCACAGCATACAAACCAACCCAGCAGCTCTGCCAGAGGTCAAAAGAAGCTCTTTCCTTGCAGATCAGCTAATACACGAAACGCTTCAACAGAAAATATTTCAACTCTTTGACTGACCACATATTGTTCTTCTCGATGCTGTCTGACTGAGGACATACCAGAAAAAATTTGTTATGACCTATATCCTGATCAGAAAATGTTAAAAGAAAAGTCACTATTTAAGGAGAAATACACTATTTAAGGAAAAACTCTATTTAAGGAAGGGTCACCATTTGAGGAGGTGAAGGAGAGACGTGCACATCTTAGGGGTGATGATCATTGGTCTCCAATTTATTGATCAGGTTACATACTTTTATAATAGTGTTAATAAGCTCATACATATTCTGTAACTTAAGCATTTTATTCGTTAAGCTGAACATCAACTCTTCTTCATTCTTTCAGTCTTGCATTCTACTTTCCTATGCTTCTCTGACTCTTTGTTATCACATTTAGAGATGTCCAAGGACACAGTATTTTCGCAGGTGCAAGAACTCAGATCAGAAGGCTAAACACAGTACTTTTCTAGCTTCTAATAATTAGCATTCCCACAAGAAAAAGACATAAGTAAGGTTACACATATGAAAATATTTTCACTGAGTTGTGTTGGGGGCCCGGAGCGTCTGGCTCACTAAAATTTTGGAAAGTATTCACTTTGGAAAGAAACAAACTCCAAATAAAGGAAGAATTCATTTTTCATGCCATCAGGGAATCTCAGAATATTCTGAGATGTGTCTACTATAGTCAGACCAGCCATGGTCACAATAATGTCACAGAGTAAGATATAAATGTACTGCCTAAATGAGAAAAGACTATTCATCTTCCAAGAATCTTCACAGTCTTTGTCATAGCTGTTTTCATATCTACACATTGTCTCTCTTTGTGTCAGTAAGTCCACATACATTACCCTGCAGCATATGCTCATCTCTTTATGGCTGCCTATTTTTCTTTGTATATTTTCCCATTTGTGAAAAATCTGATCATATGTCTAGAGCAGCTATACAAGTAACATCTTTCCCATGTAACTACTGCTTATAAGCTTTTAAATAAACTTGTTTGAATAACTCCACAGAAACCTTGAGGAAATTGAGTTTTTAAATTAAGTACACCTTTCCCTTTCCCCCTTTGGTCCAGATCAATCAGTATAAAGTAATATCAAAGTGGGACAAATCTTTTTCCAGCATTCCCAAAGTGAAGCAATTCTTCATGCCTTTATTCTTTTCCTTAAAACCAGCTAGAAAAGAAAAACCCCGGTTTTGCACTGTTTCCTGCTGTGTAGGTTTCATCCTTCTCCTTCTTTGTGTGAAGAAAGGTAAGACAGTTGAAAAAAGAAAATAATGAAAAAAGGCAGCTTTGCTGACTGATCCATTTCCCACCAGGCAGTCTATTGTGTCTGAATCGCATCTCCCTACTTGGACTGTGAGCAGGTCATTGATTGAAAACATTTGTTAGTGACTGCAAATGGGAAGTCAGTCTTGACTTTGAATACTCAAGAAGTTGGAATTTTTTCCAAAGGAATTTATTCAAATTTTGTGCTGCTGGATATGTCTGCTAGGGATGAGACTCAGAGGTGCTTTGAGGGCAGAAAAGATCAAGGTGGTAACAACTTCCTGGATGACGGAGAGAAACATGCAAAGTCCTGAAAAGACCAGCACCCATCATCTCCCCTCTTCCAGCCTAGTGCTGACATTTCCTGTTCATTTGTGCAGGAACATCCCCTCTCACTACCTTCGATTCATTGCCCCATACTGAAGTGTAGTGCCTCTGTGCATTGCTAATCTGTTACACATCTGGTTTCAGCAATGACCAAATTTACATCAGTGACTCATGCTGATACAAAATCTTAACATTCTTTCTGAATCCATCAGGGTGACAGAACTGTATGAATAATGCTGTTAGAAGAGTATCAGTAATGTGTTTGTCAGCGTAAGACCCCTTGGAACTCTGGGCTTGGCTGCAGCACTCAGAGCAGTGGAAAAACAAAGATTTCTCTGGAAACTCTGTAGGAGCTGGGAGCTGCCACCTGTCACAGTGTTCAGGTACCTCTGGGATAAGGAGATGATTACCTGACTGTGACCAGGTGACAGTCTCTGACCTGTGTTATGGACTTCAAAATCCCAAGGCAGCAAGCCTTGGACTTTTGCTTTCCTGAGTGGAAGCAATCCTTGATACAATCTGACCTACTTTACCTGTAAATAAACAACAGGGACAGATACCACTGATCAGCTACAGATTGCTTTTTGCTGCAATGAAATCCCACTAAGGTCTTGGGGACCTGAATGCCATACAGTGATGGCACAGTGGTGCCCAACAAATGGGCTGCCAAAGTGGGCTGCCTAAACAGAAGAGAGCATTCAGCCTAGTTAGGAAGTGACAAAGGATTGCAAGTCAGGAGGTGCCTAGAGCAGACCTCCAGGGCAAGGTAATTAGCTTGACTTTAACCCCCTCACACTTGGCCTAAAAGCAACAACAACAGATGAAAACACTGGAACCTTTTTATTATCTACATCAAAAAGTGATTGGCAAAACGCAGCAGGAAGGAAGTCAGTGTGCCATTTTGAGCCCATGGTGCAACAGGCAGGATTCCATCATAAAAAAGCATTTCTACTTCCCCTACACATGCTGTGACACAGGGGATATAAGATGCCTTACTGAGCAGCTTCAACATGGGAAGGAGCAACTTATGAAAAGCTGGTATAGCTGAGAGAAACTGTGCAGAAACTCTTCAAAGGAGTAATTTCAAAAAATTTTAGACAGACCAAGTGGAGAAAAAGAGAAAGCAAGGAGAAATTCTACCACATTTATTATATCCAGGATCAATGGCTAAAGGCAGGGAAGGAAAGTGCCTGTCACCCAAACACTTTGAATTTGTCAACCAGAATTCAAGGTGATCCCGGATTTAGGCTCATGTTAAGGATGACTGTACTTGACTTCAATTCCTGGTCCTTGCTTTGAGCAGAAAAAAAGGCAGTATTAGAGAGAAGTAATAATTAGAAAGTAATAGAGGGAAGAATTTACTATTCTGTTTCAGTTTTTGCTCTGTCACTTGCCTATAACCTAGTCCTGACTCTTCCCTCCCAAAGCCTGTGCCCATTTTTAAGAAGAAGCTGAAGGAATACATCTATGATTTGCTGTAACTGTATATTTATGTCAGCCTGTTAACTTTTCATTGCAAGATGAACTTTTCATGAGTGAGAAATTTCTACAGTTCTGAGAGACATTTTACTGTGATGAGGTAGTATTTTCTGTAGCCATTTACAGTGTGGAACAGTGAGGAATACAAGACCACTACTATACGAATTTCAGCCCTGGTTCTACACTCAGTTGATGTAGAGAACTCAAGTCTGGACTTAAGTAACTTCACTGAATGGTGTGATGATAAGCCAAAACATTTGGCAGCATTAACATTTTATTATCAACATATTAGGGGCACCTGACTATCTTTGTCCATATTTAACATTCGTCATTTTTTGCAATTTCAAACTCATCAATTTTCACAGCAGCCAGACACCTACTCTGTGACAATCCATCACCTTATTTAAATACCAAAGCATGAGAAGCCTCTTAATAAGGTTAGACATCCAGGTCCGTACTTTTAAAAAATACTCTTGACCATATGGACATATGGAATTTCATCATAAAACACTCAGTGACTGCAAGGCAAAGCAGAATTGACATACACCAAGATAAAAAATGAAGTATGGCTGCTTATGACACATTTTGGATTTTGAACTTCTATTTTTTGTTGTCTTAGTTTTTTTCTTGGGTGGGAATGGGAGCTGCAATTGTTACTAGCTATAACTTTTGAGACTTCTATTCCTTTTGAAATGGTACATCATTGAACTATGACACTTTTGCCTCAGACCTGAACACAGTACAGTGGAAATTGTGTTCTTTCTTCACTGTGCTTACAGTTATGTAAAATCTTTATTTATATTGGTTTAGGAAGCCAGAGATTTAGCTCTAAGACACCAGTGATCTCTGTGTAAATCTGAATTCATTCTATTTTAATGAAATATTCCAGTTGTTCTATTTAAAAAAGGGTAACAGCAAAAAGCTAAGTCTAACTCTTGGGCTGAGGATACAGTCACTCCAAAGGATAAGCACCTGTTCAGCTTGAGACACACGCAAATGTAAATCCAAAGTGAAATACGTCACATGGTTTATTTTATTATGCAATTCTTTCCTCCTTCCCAATGCTTTGAAAGCACAAGGGCTGGCTGAAAAAAATCACAGGCACAGGCAGTGACACAGCTCCTGTGATGGCTCTAATGTCTCTCTGAAACGTCTTCCAGAAATTGTGGTGCAAATGTTAAACTTTCATCATAAGGGAAGAAAAAACCCCAATTTTACCTCTTTGCTTTGGAAGGAAACAGCTGTTAAAATAGACGCAGGTCATGTGATGGTGTCCTGTTAACCCAATTTTACAGAAACCTCTCAGCAGCTAGACAATAGCAACCTTTAAGATGTAATTCAGCCTCCATATGTGCCATTACTGTCAATTATGGATACTTTAAATGTTAAAATTGCAAAAGAGAAATTAAACTAAATGAAACTAAACAAAACCAACCAAACAAATAAAAAATAAAGGGCAAAAAAGCGATACCATTAAATGCAACCCTCCCAACATTTACATAGCAATGCTACACAGAGAGATTGTGGTTGGAGAGTGGTGAACATTTTTCCAAAGTGTTACTTAATACTAGTCTGCACCTCAAGTATCCAAATCTAAGTTCCCCTACAGAACAAATCTTTTGGTTTTAAAGTCATAGCAATTTCTACCCATGCTTAGAGAAAGAGTGGGTGTTGTGAAAATCAGAAACTACTGCACAATGGAAGGTCTTATGTTCCACCTAAATATTTAGCTAGAAAAAGGAAGGCTAAATAGCTGTGCTTTTCCTATCCATAAATTTCCCTATAATGAAGGGAGGTGGGAGAGAGGAAGAAAAGTTAAACTAGAGGATAACACTGGCCCCAAAAGAAATGGCAGCACATGGGCTAACAGCACACCATAGGATGCCAATTAGAAATGGTGCCTCCTCATTATAGGATTTGGGTTCCATAACAACTTTTCAAAACACAGCAGAAGGAAAAAATTCAATGAGTTAAGAGACAAACCAGTATTATTACTGAAAGGAATTAAAAGACACAGTGACTTGCACTAGCAATAGCTTGGGATCAGTGACCCACACGTCTTTTGCAGCCATAAGGCCTATATTGTAAAGGAAGGAAATTAAGCTATGTCAGAAAGAGAAATCATTTAGACCACCACCTAGATCACAGTGACAACACTGTACTTGTGCTTCCTGCAGTGCCCTCCTGCAGCCTTGCTGAGCACTCAGGCAAGAAGCTCCCATCTGAAACAGGACAGGACCAGCCTCAGTGATAACACCAGGATTTGTGCTTGTGAACTAACAGAGGTATCATATACAGTCAGAGAACTAACTGGGAAGATTTTCTGGAAAATGGGAAATAGATACTATGCTGCACCATTTATTTGCTATGAGAAATTGTTGGCTGTCCTGGAAAGGTATAATCTTCCTAGACAAGCCAAAGTAACAGCTGTCTGACAATACAGTTTGTCAGAATAATCATTATCATGCCATTACATAGCAGGGCCTGTGAACCCAGCTGTCTTTTTAATGATGGCAGCTCAAAATCTTGCTGTGGGAAACAAATTCCTTCTCTTACTCCCACCCATGCTAAATGCCATTACAAGCCAACATATTAATATCACTCCACTTATATATTAAATATGATGCTTATGTTTAAATAACACCCTCAGATACAGTATGAGCAATCTGAACTTTCTGATGAGACTGGAAACTGACTTCAGATTTCAGGTCTTTCATGTAATGACTTGTTTTCCTCAGTCTTTGCCGTATACAACAAATCTGGGAGATGAGCTTCCAGGTTTCTGGTTTAGTTTAGCAAAAATTACCATTTTAAGCCTTGATACATTACCTTCCTGGAACAAAATCTTCTCCCAAACACACAAATGTCTGCTTTGTGTAGCAAATCCTCCTACTAAATAAATTTCAAACTGTAAGGAAAGAGGAAAGAATATGGGGACATACACAAGTGTTGCACAGCAGGACCAGCAAGACTGGGGGACAGTTTAAACATTCTAAGAACAGGATTCTGAAAATGTTTTGTTTCCTGGTTGCAAAGGCACTGGAGAAACGACAAATATATATAAACTGTATGTCTCCCATGATACTTCACTTATTTGAAACCTGTCACCTGTTTGTGCCACATGCTGCCATTCCAAGTTAATTAAAAAAAAAAAAAACCCGAACAAAAACCAACAACAACAAAATCTGTAGTTGCAGAGGCATCCAGCTTACATCCCTCCCCCCTTATAAGCTCTGAAATTTTTCCCACATAAAAGGTCTCAGTTCAGTTTTGGTTCAGGCTGGATACTATGTTCAAACCAAAATACAGCACAAGTGTCTGCTTAACAGCTGGCTTTCTAGATTTCCTAATGCTTAAATTCCTGCAAATTATCTGTGGCCTGTATGCAAATGAAATAGTGCAATGAAACATGGAAGCACTCAGGTCTCAGTGTTTCATGTAGCAAAGCACTCTTAGCCCAGCTGCTCACATGGGTGTGTGTGTGTGTTACCTCACAAGGAGCACAGGGCCAGTTTCACTCCCAGCTGCTGTCTACAACAGAGGAAGGGAATTCTGTAGGAAGCAGCTTTGGCTGGAGAATTGTATCTCAAAGTCTATTCAGGCCAATACATTAACACCACAATATGACACTTCCCGTGCTGGATGCTATGTGCCTTTAACACCAAACTTTAATTTGTAAAACCTTTGCTTTCATCATAAAGAAATCTAGCAAATAGTGGGTAGCTCCAAATCCCATGACTTTTGTGGAGTCCAAGAATATCCTAGGAGAACACTGTGTCAAAAGAACACCCGTTACAGCATTTGCTACTAAATTACATCCCAAACTTGAGAATAATAGCCCCTATTATGTAAGGCTTATAATTCAACTTTTCATTTGACATCTCCTTTGTGCACCGTGGAGCCAAACAGGCTGCCTCTTCTGAATGGAACAACAGTTCTCGTTTCATCTGTCTCATTGAAGCAACACCTCTATAGAACAGATGGATCTCCTTTGCACTACACTCTATGAAAAGAAGTGTCATTTAAACATGAGGCCTTTATATCAACTGCAAATGGAAAAATAACCAGCATGGCTTTCTGATCCTGGCAGAATCTGACTGCCTGCTTCTATTTGTATGCTTTTGAGGATGAAAGTCTGAGGAAGAACAAATGAGGATAATTTTTAAAAAGCTAAAAGCCAGTACTTATCCCCTCAGTTTCTCTTCTTTCCCCTGACATTAGCTGGAAGATAGTGATGGGCTGTGTACATGCATGCAATGTGCATGCAGACCCCTTGCACAACTGTAGAAGAAAACCTAATTTCAGGAGTACAGCTAGATACACAGATCTCAAGAAGCAAACTGTATCTGTACATAATCCCATATTGCTCTCAACAGTTCCAGCAGTGTTTATTGGACAACTGCCCTGGTAGCAAAACAGTGCAACATTTACAGTCCTACACTCTCTCTATTGCACAATTCAAGAAGAAACAAATGCACTACTTGAGTAATTGGGTTCTGTCTGGCTGCTGTACAATGCCATCTGGGTTTACAGGGTTTTTATTCTCCAAGTTATGAAGTCAGCATGACACAGCTATTTTGGAGGATGGCTACTGCACTCTGGTCACAATTTGAAGCCATTTTCTTCCACTGATAGAAAAGAGAAAAGCATTACAGTAATGCACTTTCTTTGTGGAATTGACTTTAGCTACCTAAATCTAAATGACTATTGCATGCCTTCCAGTTTGAGAGAGAGAAGAAGGGGGAGGAGAAAGGGATTATTAAATCATTATTTTACCATGCACATGGCAGCTGAACAAAAGTCCTGTGTGATAAGAATGAGGCACTTTTTATGTTCTTGGAGGTAGAAGAGCATAATACTGACAACTGGTGTAATATCAAGAAGAGGCTTCTGCCTCTCTGCTCTGAGGAAAATAAGGAATACACATATTTTAGTTCAAAATGTAACCTCATTCTCACAAAAAAAAAGACTTAAACATATACATTGAACAAGCTATCCCTATTCCAACAGAAGGAAGCACCCACCAAAATAGACTTTTTCTTCCACACAAAACCCCCAGACAACCATCAAGAAATAGAGCTGAATTGACAAGCATACTGAGATCCATAAGCTTCCAATGTCATCTGTCTTTCAAGGAAATATCCTGGTATGTCCACAGGTCAGTGTGTCCCCTACTCTCGAAGAGTAAGTGTGGAGGTGCCCAACCTTGGCAGGTTCTGCAACTGCACCAGCCATAAATGCTTGGGCCATTGGACTGCCTCGGTAGGCATGCATGGTTTGAGAAAAGGGGATTGCCAAATTGGATGAACTACGGAATAGACTAAACTTTCAAGCAAAGCTTGAGAAATATCCTGCTTTTTCCTAACAGAAATCAGTACTTCCCATATTAGGACAGAGCTGGAGATAGAAGTCTGCAGAAAGGTTTGTGAGAGTCAGATACTCCAAGTTTATGTCCACAGAGGATGTCCACGGAGAGGAGAAAAAGGAGCATGTAAAGGATTAGACAGATCAAATCCAAATTAGATTATGCTGACAACTTCCTGAGGAAATACACTCAGGTGAGACTTCTAGACCATCAATCTCTTACAGATTCTTATATGAGAACTCTTAAAAGAGGTTCATATCAGGCTCAGTACTCCAGAGCCCTCTCAGCTGTCACTGTTACAGGAAGATGGGCTGCAGTAATAAATCAGCCAGGGAGAACAGGCTGCTTCTGGCTGCCATGCAGCTGTGCTGGGACTGTGATCTTTCCTCTCAGGCAGCTGTGTCAGCTTTCCCACACTATGCAATACCCATCCCCACATAAGAAAACCTGTCTTAGCTCTCACTGTGCTAAACATTACCAAGATCAATGACACAAGTGATCTTTTTATTTCAATAATATAGGCAACACTGCTCAACAGACATATACAAATGACTTTTTTTTTTTTTTTTTGTATGTGTATACATGAGCCCCTGTATTCACCAACATTTCAGAGGGGCATATATATCTATTTAAGAAGAACTGGTTTAGGTCTAATGATCAGAGATGGCAACAGTCACCCTCTCAGGCCATTTTATTATGTCTCAGAAGCAGGCAGCTTGTAACAAGTGCATCACATCCTGCAGAAGATGTAACCAGGACGACTGTTTATTCCATTACTGTTTTCTTTCCCTTATGGGGGGAGCTCTGCTGAAGAAGAGATTTTTGTCAGTGGGAGAGCAATTCCTAGTGTTACTTTGTCATACCCCTCAGCCAGGTATCCTTTACTTTTCTCACTGCTACAGGTAGCTCAGACCCCACATTCTACCTTCATTTTCACTTAACATACCAGATTTCATCTCTTTTCCTTCTAATACTCCTCTCCACATTGCACATTCCTTTTCTTGTTTTATTTAAAACTAGTAAAGCTGTTATTCAGCAGCTGGGAGAAAAGAGATTTGATGAGACTCATCTATTGCTGAGCCCATGCTGACCTGGATCTTTCACTTTTCTCTTTCTCTCCCCAGTGAGCTGCAGTAATAAGAGCTCAGCAGCTCTAAAAGCAATCGATACAGAGATGACGTGGGCAATTACCAGCCTGGACAACTCAAAGGACTTCCAGTAAATAAATAAAGAAAAAACAAGTAAGTTTTCTGAGGCCAAACAACTCCACCAGGAGACTTGGTTGAGGTGGAAAGTCACAAGGGGTGGTGGTGGTGGTGAAATAAATCAGTGTCCAAGGCAGATGAGGAAGACTGCAAGGAAGGCATGAGAGGTAATATGCAAGCTGGCACAACAGAAACATAAGGGTCCAAAGACATGAGGATCAAACCCAAGTTTGTTCCAGTAACCTGTCTGCACCATTATAACACCACTGACTACAGGGATACAGCAGAATGCCATCAGTAACTTGCTGTGCTTACAAACTCACAGTCATACAAAGGTGTACCTTGAGGACATATTAAGACAGGCATTCCATTTCTCCTCTCTATTTCACCCCCCACCCAGAAAGCCTGCACCATCACAGCATGTAGCTTGTACCTCAATACTTCTCTTTTCCTGGAGCCAAGACTAAATCCATTTCCCTGCGGAATGCTGAGGGAAAATCTCCACAGCTATGGCAGGATTCCACATTCTTCCAGCACTCTTCAAGATGTTAAAATAATCCTGGAGTGCCAAAAAGCTCAACCCATATTAATAATCTCACTAATGTTGTACTTCCACCAGTCCCATTAATATAAAATAGTGCTTACTGAAGGAAATTTTTAATGGCTGTCCTCTTGCACATTGGTTGAAAGAAAAATTCTCCCAGATCAAACCATCTGCATTATTTTCACCAGATTCCTTTTACTTTCCCATCACCTCATTTTTATTTATACAGATACTCCTTAATCCTTCAACTATCCAATGTCTTTGCCCCTTTTTACCCCTTCATCTCTGACACAGAATGTTTGAGAAATCTGATGTCTCTCCTCCCTCCTATCAGAACCATGCCAGAGGCAGCAAACGAGATGTCCCGAGACTGCAGTGTAGCCCAACGGAACTGTTTTTCACGGCTTGCAAAGCTGTTTCACCACATGGTGCTCTGCATCAAACAGCTCTTACAAGCCTCCTGCACCCTTAGGGGGTTTGACTCAGGCTTCAGCAGCAGCAGGCAGGTGGTCTGCAGGATGACTGACACTTCAATACTTACTATAGGACTGGGGGTGGCAGGAAGGCACATAGTTATTTCTTGTCTGTCAGTGACAGTAGAAATGGGAAAACAAGTGACACCTGCTGCTAATGACAAATGATGAGCTCAGGTTCAGAAAGGCTCATTCACACTGCAGGCAGTATTCGTGTGACACATGTGGGCTCTGAGATCCAGAGAAGCTTCAGTCACTGGCAAAATCCGGATGAGGAAAAGAGGAAGATGATCAGGAAAAAGCAGAGTGAGCTGCAGATGGTGCTGTCCGTGTTGACATGTTTGCACCCTTCATCTCACAACTCCTTTGATCTAAAATTTTGCCTATATACAAAAACTGGATGCTCAGTTACTGATAAGAAATCCCAGCATTGTTTGAGATCTGTAAAGTTCAGGAAGCAGCCATTAGAAGTGCAGACTGTTATGTTGTTAGTGCAAAGACAAAGGCTAGTTCAGGATTAATCTAGGATGACAGAGATAAGCAGGGGTCTTAGCCATGGGAGTTCTAGTATCAACCACCAAATATGAAGTTTCTGCCTGTTCAGTAACATCCATATATGATTCCAGAACTTCTGTTATGAGAGAGTCTCCAGAAGCCATCACTGCTTCTGGGAAACACTGTCCCCATTGCCTGTGCTCTGCTAGGGGCAGATGCATCTGCTCTGAGGCTAAA
Organism: Calcarius lapponicus; assembly: GCA_039654755.1. NCBI lineage: Eukaryota > Metazoa > Chordata > Aves > Passeriformes > Fringillidae > Calcarius > Calcarius lapponicus. The sequence goes on along the minus strand of CM077468.1, from coordinate 42,534,417 downwards.
AACAGAGCCTGGCCAAGGTGATTTTTATAGTAACAAGATTCTCCAAGGGGGCAACTACTTCATCCATTTTTTTCAACAAAACCTTCTCTAGTAGCAACTGGACTTACTTGCTCATTTGTCACTGTTTTTTGAAACAGATGGCCATTAAACAGATGGCAGTGAGAGGGAAATACTAGGGCTCACCACACACTAGGCTTAGCAATGCCTTCTAAGACTGGGCCTCATGGCATATATCAGCTCCAGTGCTTCTTGGGGACCAACTCAATAGACCACAGCTCCTCTTCCCTATGCTCCTTCACTTTTGCTAAACCTGAGGCAAAAGCAGTATGTGAATATTCCTGTGGGGTTTTTTAGGAGAGAATCATAAAAGTGTAACTTGATGACTTAGGTTTGGATTATCGACAGGAGAGTTGACAAATAGTTCTGGCTTGAGTGATAAACTTGGATATCAGAGAATAAATCTAATGGAAAAAAAAAATCTATCTGTCATTCTTGGTAGCATCTGCAGAGCCTGAATTGGCAACTGGGATTTATTTTCTTAATTATCAGCAACTTGGAGCTCTCCTGTGGTCCCCTGTATCACCTCTCAGGCCCCACAGACAATACAATAGCATGTTTCATTCTAAAGCAGAAAAATTCACCTTGGATCACCACCCTTTCCAGGTAGTTTGGTTTTTCTCCCTTCACCCTCCCCTGCCTGTCTACACTCACCCCATATATTCAGACTGCCATGTGCAAAGTATTTGTCCTTTGACCAAAGTATGAGAGAAAGGTCGATGAAGCTGAAGTCAGAGAAACACTAAGCCTACTGACCCTGTGCACCTAAAACCCCAAACCAGGTTCCACTTCAAGTCTGTACAAACACAGCTGGGTCACTGCAAGATTTATCACAGTATGGACTGTAGGATCAGCCTCGGGGTATCGACTGACATCTTAAACCCTTAGCCCTTTTGCTGTGGGGGCACCTTGAGCTGCATTTGTTGATTAGTCTTGCAGTAATGTATCCTTGCAGTAATAACCAAGTAGTCTAACTTCAGGCATCTTAAAAAACAACGGTCTAGCAGAATTGGGCAACATCTAGGGATTTATGGACACTTAAGGCTATTGTGACTCACCAACAGTCTCCAAATACCTTGTATTTTCTTTCACAACTCACTAGCTCTCCCTTGGCTATCATCCTCAAGACTTTTGCCATAAACACTATAAAGTCACATTGATTCTTCAGAGCATTAAAGATGAGTATGAGGTAAGTACCTCCAAAATGCATGCCATATAATGGCCAGGTACAAAAGTGAATCTGCTATAGCTGTACTTTCATTTACCATTTGATTTAAAACTAGTGATCAGGAACTCTCTATTGCATGAAGAAGTTTCTGTGGTGTTAATTTTACAATGGCAAACAATTTTACAGTGTCATACTGAAAGTGTGCTTTCATTCACACAAGGTAGGGTATGGTGACCAAGCCATGAAGTACAATCAGAATAAAAGCACAGGTTAAAGAATAAAAGCCTCGAGTCCCTCCTGCAAAGCAGAATTGTCATCCATAATAGTTCTACAGTATAATCTAACTGTGAGTATTGACTGCAGGAATACATGCTGGCTAGTGGTTAGGGCATTAAAAAGATAAGAAAAACACATCAAAAAGTTATTGCATATCTTGACATTAAACTTTAAGTTCAGCCAACCAAGTAAAGTGGTGCAAGGAGTGTATCTTGAACAAAATCACCCAGTGGTCCCTACTTCAGAGTAAGCTGGAAGACAAGCTACAGCACCCTCACAAAACTACTGTGATGCACAACCAATTGCTCCTCACCCCCATACGAGAATTAGCCCAGAAAAAGGAAATGTGGACAATGCATCCTCAGAAACAAGTCTTTTATTTTACAGTTATTCTCCCATTTTGCCATCCAACTTGCTAATGTAACAATGATCCTGTTTTTAAAAGTATTATCTACAATTATCCCGGCATGTACAATTTCCCAGTCATGAACTAATTTGAAAAATAGTAGTGAAGTGTTTTTGTTGCAGAAAACTAGGAATAAAACTCCCTAACACCCTTTTTAGTATTAAATTACTTTACTTTCAGTGCCGAGAGTGCAGGGGATATCTCCTCCTATCACACACTGCAGTTATCTAACATACTAGTTTTATATCTATGTAACTAGTACATATTCATTGTGTTTCCCCAAACTCATACATATATGCTAAACATTCCTGCAATTTTTTTTACATATTTAAATCACTTCTCAGAACTCATTTACATTAGAGTAGTTACAGTAGAGTAGTCTCTTGTGGTTGTTTCTGGGAACTACCCATTCCTCAAATTATCCTTGTATGGTCAAAAGCCTCCAGAAAAGCAGTTTCTTCTTCTTGAAGGTATCCCAGCTACGTGATATGACCAAGATATACTTTCTTATCAGCTTTGCTCAGGCCAGCAGTTTTTAGTCTCAAGGCTAAGATAGTCACTTGCACACATTAATCAATGATATGGGTGAATATAGGACTAAGCACTGTCAAAGCAAAAGGAATTTACAAGACTTAAACACTATTACTACAATTAAAGATTTTTCCCAACAGCTTTTCCAAGAAAAGCTTGTTCTTTGTCATGATGTAACCCTCTTCCCCTGCAACTGCTGCTGTAAGGTTTTTCCTCCACCCCCCCCCTTAACAGTTTTATTTGTGTATCAAAGACACAAGGCCTGTCTCTGACACAAAATAGTTACTGGGACTAAACGGCTGAGAAAACTCGGAGAAAATCTGCAGAAAACCAGAAAAGGTAAGAATTACACAGGGAACTAAGTTTAGTGAGAATAAATCATTCCTATCTCCAGAATTCAAGAGTGAAAACACCAACACAAAAAAAAAAAAAGAAATCCTATGAAAAAATCAAGGAACTAGTCAGGCCTCCAGCTTTAACTGAAGACCAGTCTAGAACACATACTTGGATCAAGCTAACCACTTTCCTCAGGATGCTTCCTACAGATCTTGGACTTTACTCGCTCTGCTTCTAAAAGCACATTCAAATGTTTCAAGGAGGTTGGGAACACTCAGGGCACTGATGCCCAAACAGATATGCTACAAAGAAGAAAATACAGCTCCCAAAAGAATCACTTAAGAGTAGAAGTAACAAAGAACTATTATCTTTGAAACCTACTGCCTATTGACTCTCATGGTGGCTGTTACCACCTTGGTGATTGGAGCACACCACACATTGCTTCACTCCCCATTTCTTATCTTATGGCTACATCATAAGTTTGCCAAGGCAGGGAGTATCTCGTGGTCTCTTTTCAAGGCAGACAATGAGCTCTTTGTTTTATTATTAGAGTTCCATCACATTTGCTATTGATAAAAATGAATAAAATTATCCATGTGGCTCAGATGAGTCAGTGCTGCCTCATCACAAATTTTCCAATAAAAATAAAGTTAGGGCACCTTCACTGAAACATAAAAACTGGCATGGAATAAGTTCTTCAGTTCTTCCAAGTGTCTAAGAACTGTCCTGAATATCTTACAAGGTGTAGAAACCCAAAGTTGCACACACGCTACTACACTCCCTACCTACAAAAGCCAAGGTTTATTCAGCATTTATCCATTTTAAATGATGATTGAGTTTCATTGCATGCTTTCATCAACTTGCAAACTCAGTTGTGCTTTCTCCAACTATCTTTTATTTCTTCTATTGACCTCATATCTTCTAAAATTCTTAATTTCTAGTATAAAAACTCCTTGCTTCATGTCTCATACAACGATCCCCTCAACACTAATTTTCTTGAGCTGCTTTTAATGTTTGCTGTCTTTTATAGACCTTCTCTATTTCAGCCATTTTGTTGTGATCAAATCCCCATAACTCAATATTGTTTAACTTTTGCCACTAATTTATTTAGAGATTTTAAAAGCAGAAGCATGTGGGTGTCTGTTATGACCCAAAGTCCCAGTAACTGGATTGAAATGGGACAAGGTAGTGGGAGAATGAAACACACTGGATCATATTTTCCACATTGGATCATATTTTCCACATTGGATCATATTTTCTGAGGAGGAAGCACACTTCAAGGTGTTTTCCTACAGAACATTACCATAGGGTAGGAGGTAATAGAACAAAAAACCTTGGAGAAATTACAAACATTAGAACTAGCATTGATCAGTTAATAATGAAATTTCTGTAACATACAGACAGGGTAATTGGTGGGGGGGAGAGACAAGTATGATAACATTAAGAAGCTGAAAATGCTGGTGACAGCAGGAAATAAGCAAATCTGTTCTGACAGAGCACGAATGGATGTGAATGTCTGCCACATTAATGATAACTAGAATAAACTAGGCAACTGGCTTTTCTTTCTCTCCCCCTCCCCCACGGCTTTTGGGTTGTTTTTTTTTTCTGGTGGATGCAGTTAAGGGGGAAGAAGTTAAGGAAGAAATCAGGTTATATAACATGGACAAGATGACTGCTATTTGTTGTTTGCAGTCCTCTTGGAAAGACAGATCTGCTGAAATAATAAAAATACTAGCTTTATATTTCCCAAAAATCAAGGAATAAGGAAGCTCTCTGTTGTTATTGTCATTAAATATTTATACTGCTGTACATAGAATAGAACACAGGTCAGGGCACAAATGATCTGTACAAATATTGCAAAGGATAGTCCAGACCCAAGAACATACCAGTAAAAAAAAAAAAAAAAAAACCAAACAAAAAAAAAAAAAAAAAAACAAAACTCAAAAGATGCTGGAGAAAAACACAAATATAAGGGTCAGGTAAAAAGCTTCACTGAAAAAAAAATCCATCTATTCCATCAATTCTCTCTCTTTTAATCAATCCCATCTTCCCACAACCCCTGAAGAACGTGATTAGTTTCCTGTCACCATAAATCCAGAGTTCACTGCCCAGATGAGAGGAAAAAAATTTCAAAATCCCATTCCTGCCACATCCTTCACAAACTTGTCTTTTTAGCATAGATTCACCTATGCTCTCTGTCTGTATGACCTAAATCTCATTCTCCATCCCAGCCCTCTGTGCCTTCTGCCATTGGAATGGCCAAGAGTCAGAAGTGGCTGGGGGACAAAACAGGTGTGTGAAAGGAAGGTGCTCAGAGCAAAGAGCTCTGCTGTGGTGCCCTGGCCCTACTGCACTCCATCTCTCTGAGGTACAACCAAGGGACAAACTGGTTCAGATGATGGAAACCACCTCATGATTCTGCATTTCAACAGCAGGTGTTCACTTGAAACAAATGCACCACTATATTTAGCCCTGAACTCATAAGAAAAGTTAACTTGATCTTTGTGAGGGGAAAAAAATCAAGGTTAGAGGAAAAGGAAGACAAAAACCCCACAACCTCACCATCACCTACAGAAGCATTTTTAGAAAGAATAATTAGAAGAACTTAAACATTTTTTCACTTTAGAAACACAAACAATTTTCTGGTGCAAAAGTATTTTTGCTTCCTAAATGAAATACACCTCCCATTTTCCCTAGATGGTAATAAAATATACAAGTATTTTCTAAGCATGTCTGTATGCGATCCTTTTGTACTTCATGGCTCCAGAAACCTAAGCCAGAAAGAAACTGGGAACTTTGGAGTCTGTCGCTCTCCATGCCCCAGGTTCTGAACCAGGCAAGCCATATAGAACATATCATTATCCCATACCTCTGGAACATCTCCAGGCAGTTTCTTTAAAGTACCAGAAAAGAAGGGAAAAAAGATGGCTTGCAGGCTGCTAAACGGGTGCCCTCCAGGAGGCTACAGAGGCTTCCATCTGAAATGTACTCACTTTTTTTTTCAACTAAATACTTACCTGGATAATTTATTTTCTTTGAGGAAATTAACATTTCCAATTAGAAAATTCTTGACCCAGATCCAGTGCTCATTAATCAGTGTATATTACTGAGCACAGAGGGCTAATACATCTGTGTACACACAGACATGCTCTTCCTTCCCTGAAGCACTTTGATGTCCAAAACAGTGGGCTACAGTATTTCAGAGATGTACATGTAGCACAGCCTCAGGCATACTGCACCTGCTGAAAGGGTTGGCTAACTGCCAAACATCTTTAGTTTGGAAAAAGCATTTGCTTTAATATCTGCTAATTCCAGGAAGGGGGCTGTGCTCTTCTTGTTCGGCTAGGTCTTTGCATTTGCAATGAACAAAAGAAAGGGACAAGGCAACCATCTGTGGGTGCTTCATAGAAAAAAAAAAAAAAACCCGGTGGACTTCTTATTACAAGGAGAAAAACAGAAAGAATAAGAGATAAAACAAGTTGAATGAAACAAGCTGACACCCTGAGCTCAGTTCTCTGCAGCAGACTTGTTAAGCATTCCAGCCCAGACAACCTGGAAAGTCTTTGAAATAAAATTTAAAATCAAAAGGTTTCCCCAAAGCATTTGCTTTTCCTTAGAACAGTATTGTTCTATCTGGTTTAGAGAAAGGGAATCCTACTCCTCCCTACACATTTTTATAGTCTTAAATGGAACTCAGCCAGGCATCAGCCAGACACCATGGTCAGATGCATTAGAGGCATGTGCATTTGGCAACTAGAGATGACAATGAATACACTGTAGTATTTTGAATTAATAAATATTTCCAATTAAATGCATATGTAATTGCTATTCTATGATCAGGTCCACTCAGCACTAGAATTCATAACATAAGGTAAACAGAATTTTCTAAATCCCTTCCCTCCATGTGTTATGCTATTTCTGTCCACATAAATAGCAAAGCTAATATCAGCAAAAAAACAACACAACCTGTCTCCAAATACAGTCTCACATCTTTTAACTTTATCATTGTCTCAAGATTATTACTAGCATGAGCCAAAATACAATGCTTTTAGTATAAAACTAAGGCTTCACACTAAAACAAAAGAGTGAATCAGCAAAAGAAAACAGAGCCTGCCTCCCATACTGAAGAGTGCAGTAACAGACTTCTCTCTAGAGATTTCTAGTAATGAATTCCTGTTTTAATTGAAGATGCAGCCAATGCATGAGATCCAAATAGGCTTCCCTCTCTTTCTCTCTCTAGGTGATGCTGTGCAGGAAAGAGCTTTTAAATCAGTCAGCGAGCATAATGAACTTCAATTTCCCTTTGACAAGGGCAAAATTACAAACATGCACTTCACTTCCAGACAATTAATTAATTTGTTTACATGATTTCTTTGCTTTGTTTTACTTTCATGATTGTTTTCCCGCTCTACTTCTTTTAAACTTTTTAACTCTCTAAGGGGTAAGATTAGCTTTTAACAACTCATCCTGGTCTCAGGCATGGAGACATGAAAATAAAGCAGATTTTTGCAGCAGGGAAGGGAAGCACTTCCCTTCAGGCTTACTGCTTTCACCTAGGGACAATGCTAAAGCACACATGCTCATTCTGTAGAGGGCAGCATCAGCTTTTGCCCCTTGTTAGCAAGGCACACGCAGTTGTTGCCACTTGGAAAATGTTTGCCCAGTTATTAGCATGAAAGGGTGGACTCAAAGTGCTGGTGTCTGCAAAGACCACAGGCTGCCAGTCAGAGATTAATGAGACTGACTTCCTGGGGCAAAGGCCTTCTCCACCAATGGGATGTAAAGGAGAAGGCATCCAAGTGGCCAGCCAGAGCCAGCAACCACAGGTATGCACACAGATATGCAGCCTCCCAACACTGGGCTCCCACTCCTGTGGGATAAGGAAACTACCTCAAAAGCACTTGGGAGGAGTAGCACTGGGGAAAAGAGAAAAAGCACAGGACTCAGTGAGGACAGTAATGATAGATTTGAGATACTGAGTATAAATAATTTTTTCTTGTAGAGAGAATGTTTCTTATACATAACACCACAGACTAAATCCCTCTAGCAATATCAATACTGTCTACATTGCCACAGTGGTGCATGTTTAATTTCATTTCTGCTGCTACAAATATAGGCCAATAAATTTGACAACACATCTGTTATTTACTTGCACTCAACACGAGCATATTCATGACATTTACTTTGCCAGTTTTAAATTTAACAGCTTTCCTTTTATTTATATCTACTTAGTGTTAGTGAAAAGTGCTCTGGTGACTTTCCATATACATGTAGTAAGTGCAGCACATTTAGCAACAGTAAAATATTCCTTGGCTATGTACCATTACTGCACACATTTCTGATCACATAGAACGAAAATATTTTAAAGTGGTATGAGATTGTTACATCCACTCACTTTGAGTATAACTAGTAACTCTGTGCAGCTAAATCATGCCTGCAGTTGTGCCATCAGCAGAGATCCAGGAACTCATTTCAGTGCTCACTGAGTTGCTGACACACAGTGAGGTCCTTCATAGGCTGTGACTTGCATCACAAAGAGGATTTCACATGAAATATTGGCTCATTCCTATCCTTTCTGTCCTTTCTTTACTCTTTTGAAGTAAAATATGAGTAGGAGCTTAAGAAGTTGTGACCACAGATATAAAAGAAACACCTCAAATATTACACAGCAGATTCTCATGAGCAGGGGAGAGCTTTCCAAAGTAGTGCAGAGAGGTGATGAGTGCATCCAGGTCAAGGACATGAGCACAGGGCACCGTGCCTGGCACACACTCACGCTGCTCACATGCAGGAACCAGGGACTGGGGCTGTGACACAGCACAGCTGCACTGCCCTGCCCTTGCACTGTCCCTGAGCTGGGCTGTCAGTCTTCTGTCTCCTGCAGCACAAATCCAGTATTACAGTGGTTAAACCATGTAAGTTTGCAAATTGTGTTAGACAAATCACAGAAGACCAAGAAGGGAGATGAAAATTCACAAATCAATACAAAAGTGCAGAAGTGAAATTACAGCAGTAAGATGGCTTTTCCCGTCTGAGCTCTGGCTTGGAACTCTCTGCATTTTCATGGTACTACAACTGGAACAAACAAGCTCATTGACATTTGACAAAGCTATACAACTACTATGCATTCCTGTAGTGTGGCCTTTTTCTTTCAGTATTTGTTATAGTTCTTAACTGCACAAAACTGACTCCTTAAATAAAAGATCACTAGCATGTTAGAAGAACTCAATAACTGTGCTGCTTAACAACAAGGCCTTCAACCCATGGTCAGATTTTACCTTGTATGGTCTCAAGTATGGTCTGTTGCAACAAAAACATGCTAGCAAATTGAAAACCACACCACAATAACCAGCGTTTTGAAAATACAGTGTATAGAGAACTATGCATATCAATGCACTTGATAACAGTCGGACTGGGGCACAGACAGCAGGGGTCTTTTAGAATCTGTTTTGTAGTTTTGCAGATGTAACAGCTTTGCGGAGAGAAAGAATAAGCAGTGCGGAAGAACCAAGTATTTATCTACTGAGTGGATGTGGATACAGCAGCCAAACTGCAAGTGTGTGTGCATGTGCCTGTTGGGGAGGGTGGCGGGGGGAAATGGGACAGAGTAAGACAAGACAGCTCACATCACCCAAACTTTCTATCCTGGACTAACCTGCTACCTACTCCCCAGCCTGGAAAAACCTTGCTAGCTCTGCTGAGGACACACAGTTGGCTCCCAGCTTGTGTTTTTACCATCAGCAGTGGAATTGCTGCGGCTCCAGACTCCAAATCCTGAGACAATAGTCACCTTCACCCTGTCCTATAGCTTGGAGATGATGCTGGTAATTCTGTCATGTTCATAGATGACCGCAACAGTTTAAATCATTACTCTATCAGTCCAATTTTTGTTGCCCTCTCAAGTTGTTCAGAACAGAAATTACATTGTCTCCATTGACCATCATTTCAACTCCTGCTCTAAAAAAAGCATGGCAAACAATAAAACACCATTTTTGGCTTCATTATTGACAAACAAGAAAGAAAGTTGATACCTTCAGGACCTAAAGGGGGCCTCCAAGAAAGTTGGAGAGTGATTTTTTCACAAGGGCGTGTATTGACAGGATTGGGGGAAGGGCTTTAAACTGAAAAGGGGTAGGTTTAGATTAGATATAAGGAAGAAATTCTTTACTGTGAGGGTGGTGAAGCACTGGAACAGGTCTCCAAGTAAAGCTGTGGATGTGTCATCCCAGGGAGTGTTCAAGGACAGTTTGGATGGACTTTGAGCAACTTGGTTTTATGGAAGGCGTCCCCAGCAGGGTGGTTGTAACTACATGATCCTTGAGGTGCCTTCCAACCCAAACCATTCTATGATTCTTTGGAAACAAACATGCCTTTTAATCACTGCTATTTCAACCAACTCCTTCCTTCTTGCAGAAGGATATCCAATAAAGAGTCACTTACACTAGAAACTGCTGAATCTGAAAACTAATGGAAATAACTCCTAACCCTCATTCTTCCTACATTTTCACAAGCAATTTATTTTTTCTTCCTTTGTTTTGGCTTAGTTTGTTGTTTTGCCATTTCCTTCTCTTTCCCATGGCTTAATGAAATGCCAACAGCCCATTTCTCACTGCTTTGTACAATGGTAACCACTGCAGAAAAGGCTGTAAAACTTGGCACCAGTAGCACGGGGAAGAGGAGGGGAAGTGCCATTGCCTGTGGGGGTGTGTTAGAGAATGAGGAATTGCTCCTTAGTTACCTGCCCAAAAGCAATTTTCAAGACGTGTGAGGGAAGCTTGGAAGAAGAAATTAGCAAATACAAAGAGCAGTTTAAGGCTCTGTCATTTGCTGGGTGTCATTCACACTCAGAGGACTATTTTATTTAAATAATCGATCATTTTCAATCTGCCTTTCAAACTCTAAGCTATTTTTCAGTTAAAATTAGAGTCTGTCATGATCATAGCATTCAGGGAGCATATCATAGGGGGCATATGTAAGCTGGTACCAGACATTACTAACAAGTAAGCCTGTTCTTTGTGCCTTCCCACTAGTTCTTCTCTGGCCTTTAACCACCATCTGCAGTAAACCAAAACAGTTTTACAAGTTTCTCTCAAGATCAGTTTACTGTTTACCTAGGCAGCCTAGTAAAAAGCTTTCCTGAACAAACATATTTGTTTTATCTCACTGAGTGTTTATGTCACAGATTATTCATCTCATCTTCTTGCAATTATTCTATCTTTGAGCCAAATTTTGCAACTAAAAATCTCCTGAAAGCATTCATTGTGTCACCCAACCCTTTTTTAGAAAGGTTTTCTGGGGTAAGTATTATCAAAACCTTATTCCTAGAGATAGCTGTAAACCCATTTGTTTCTCACAGCACCCTGGTGGAATCCCCACTAAGTGTCAGCACAAAAAGGTATAAGGAAACTGAATTACAAAGCTGTGACTTAAAGGCCTTAAAGGCACAGGCCACCCTGCCCCACAGCACTGGTGGCATATCACAGGAACTGCCATCAGGACAGCACAATGCTGTTATGATAATTATCTCCTAAACACTAACTGGACACAGCTTCCCTCAGTTGCCTGCAGCTTGCATTTCTCCTAAAGCTCTGTAATAATGGAGAGCAAACTAGGAAGATGAGAGCTACTGGTAGCAGGAGCAAGCAGCACACTTCCCTTGAGCCTCACTTAACTCTGATGGTAGAAGAGAGCATAGACAGACTGTTTAGTGGTGTAAATCCAGGCTAAACCCTCCAATTTCCCTGGAATCATTAGAGGTTCACACTAAGCAAAACTCCAGGACTATGCCTCTAAAGAACTATGTGCAATAGGCAAGACACTTCAGATATTTGAAATTCACAAAACTGAGTAAGCAACAATGAGCAAAACTGTCGGATTTACATGATAGATACATTTTTCTTGCAGAGCATCTTTGAAAGGTGTTTAAGGTCATCCAAATATTCCCTCAGAGTAATGGAAAAAAGCTCGTTCCTTTGAATTTTTTCAGCAATATTAACATTTGATCAGTGCCATTTCTGAACAGGTAGCAGCCCAATGCCAGGGCATGCTTATCCATAGAATTGAAGACCATGTTCAGCTCATTTCATTAAGAGCTTTTCACACTGCACAAAACAGCAGCCAAGCCAGGTCACTCAAAAGCAGGATGACTGTGATGATTAATTTAATTTCCAGAAAACTGATATCTATTCTACCAATAGAAGACTTTATAAACAGTAGGTTACATGCCTCTTAGAACTTCCATTAGGAGTATCAACTAATCTGTGCATAAAAGATGCAGTCAAATTAGCTGACTTCCGATTCCCAACAGATACCTGGGAACACTACAAGAAAAGACAGTCATTGTCCAGAGACAGGCTGCCTTCACCCTGCTGTGTACACAAAACTGTTACACATATTTGAGATAAATCATTACTGCTCAAAGTTGTCTGGCAGGTGCTCAGCCATTCAACACAAAAATGGACAGACAGCAGAAATGAAGACTGTTAATGACATGTAAAAGCTCTTCAGACATCAAAATAGGCTTAGGGACATTTGAGAGATGCTTGCAAGAAGCATTTTGATTATATAACTGAAACTACAGGATTCAACTAAAAAAATGCTTCAGCTTTGGGAAACCATGAGACCTGGTGTGCCTTTAGAACCAGGGTAGGTTCCTGTAGCTTTCAAACTGGGTTCCCTGAGAAATTATAATGGGGTTCCAACCTCACCACAGATTCTGGAGATGAAGCTACAGAATTTCCTGCCACATGAAGAAGTTACGATAACAGGAAGAAAGGAACATTAAGGACATTTATTCTCTGCCCTAATAACTCTGGCAGAAACATTCAGAGTTATTCTTGCCAGGTTTTGGGTGATGCAGAACACAAATAATTAATTGCCCAGATCTGTAAACACACAGAAGCAATATACATGTACTAATTATCAAAATGCACATGAATGGCATGACTCACCAGAAATAAATGAAGCTATATCAGCAATATATTTTCCTCAAGGAAAGATACTTCAACAGGAAAGCAGAATAAGTTAACGCAGGCAGGCGTAAAACAAAACACGAGATTTCCCCCATCTTGCAATTTCTACAATAAGCTTGAGATTTAACCTGTCTCAAAACCCCTGCTCACAGCCATTAAACCAATATGTTCTTCTTCCCCTATCGCATGCAGAAAGACAGAGAAAAGCGGAGTTGAGGTTAACCCCTTATTCACTGAAAACAAAGCATCACCATTTCAGACTCTCACAACGGGTTTTGAACACATGGAAGACGCAGGAATAGATAGCAGATCATGCCCCACTCAATCTGATTTACTCCCCTAAACAAATAACAGAAGCCTCCCTTCCTCATGGTAATTAAAAAATTCCATCTTTCCCGAAACTATGGCAGAGTTCTGCATTTAAGTCTGGAATTAACAACCTCTCTACCTCTACAGCCCTCAACCAGCTCAACTTCCCGTTTTGATCTGCCTTATGTAGATGGGTGAGCCCTGAACAAAGAGTCAGTCCATGAAACCTGGCCCCAGAGACCCAGCCTTACCTTCAAGGCTTTTTTTTTCCCCACCCCTAATTACACTTGAATTTACACTTACAGACCATTCTCATTCTTTCTCTCTATGCACATGCAGAAACTCATACTACACACATATTTCTGAATTAATACACATGGTTAATGCAAATTTCAAAGGCCATTTATTTGCATGTCAGGTATGGAAATGAGTCCTGAACCTTGCTTCAAAGGTTTTTCATTGCTCTGCAGAAGAAATTAGCTCCAAACAGTCCCAGAGAAAACAGGCTCTTGTTAAGGGCTGCTGAAGCACTAGGTTTCACTAGTTAAGACATCAGTGGTATCTAGATGAACATCTGTCCACAAAAGTGTTTCCTCTTCTCTGCCAGACTACTTACCCACTGATAGCACCTGTGAGAACCAGGTGATTTCAGCAGCTTTTCGCACATTATTCTTTTTAAATTATAAATTATCTGGGCTTCTACCTTTGACCAATGTGTTGTGTGCTAGCAGAGCATAATTCTGTGATTCCTACTAATGATCTGATGTTGATTTTACTGACAATGAAAAGGAAAAAGTAGTACCTCAAGGGACCGTATTTGGTAGTGTGCTGATTAATGCAGAAAAATTTGGGGTTATATCATACCTTTTAATCTCTAGGCATTACAAAGTATTTAACAAAACAGTTCAATTGGTGTTTGAAGTGAAATAGCACCTGGACAAGGGAAAAAAATCAGCAGCTACAATGTACTTGAGAAAAGATTCCTCAGTCTCAGGGTAAAAGCAGAGGCTTTCACACAAGTTGTACCAACACGTTTTGATATTGGTTAAAGGAACCAGATTTATCTGCATAAGTTAAGTGGCCCTTTATGCTGTCTTTGGTTTCCAAGTAATTGACACTGCAGTGGAGCATCAACAAAGGGAACTAGGAAACCTCTTGTCATTAACTTTTTGGTGTGATCAATTATTTTGTGATCTTTTGAAGATCCCAACTAGGGAGGAACAGGAAGAATGTCAAGCAACAGTCTTTAAGAGGAGGTGTCGGTATTTTTTTAATCAATACAGAAAGGCAGTAAGTGCTGTGATCCCCCAGCTGCACACAAGTTTATCAAATAATTATAATATGAGACTGGCCTTGGCTTTAGCACCTAAAGGAAAATAGAACAAAGAGAATTCTACATCCAGCCTTAGAAGCCCACTGAAAAATCCAGGTGGTTACTATAGTATTTGATTTTGCTTCTGCTGCTGATGACATTTACCTGGACTCCAGAACCTTGACCTGTGAAGCAATCTGTTGGTAAGCACAGTTTGCATCATTATGGATAATGCATATATTCTGTATAATGCTAACTGTACAATGGATAATGTATATATAATGATACAAACACCACAAAGCATTAGAGTTATTTATACCTGTGTGATTCATACACAATACCACTAAGATCTGGCTAAGATTCCTTTTCCCCAGTAAAGGCCAGCACTTTCAGAGGTCAGCCTTAATTCTAGCCATACACTGTTATGTCATTGTAGGCACCCATGACATATAATTAAGTTACAAAACACAGGCAGCCATGAGACTGCTGACATTTAGAACTGTAGGGTTTTCACAAACATCTGCTTGACTTGGGATATGTAGGTGAATAAATTCACAAAGTCCAATCTGTGCTTTCCTGTGCTTTTTTAAAAAGTCAGAAGATGACCTTGATCTTGCTCGACCCTAATAATCTGATTTCTTTCAAGATTTTGTATACCTCTGTAAACAAAAATGCAGAATAAAAATAGAAGTTATCAGCTGATGAAATTCATCTGAATTTAAGAGTTCTTATTACAAAACTTTAACAAGCCACTAACTTTTACAGTCTTCAGATAGCTGAGGATACAACACCCATTTCTGCTAGCACTTCATAGCCATCTATAATTCTGCCATAAAGATTATTTTTCTAATTTGTCACTGTGACATGGTCACACATCACAGTGATCCTAGCTCTGCATTGCTTCACAGATTTTCTCTCTCTGCCTCACATACATAGCCTGTCTTTATTTCCACAGCCTAGCCTGTCTAGTTTTTCTCTTATTAAGATATCATTTCTGATCTTCCAAAGATCTCTTGTTTCAGTCTCCACTCAAATTTACACATAGGCAACTTTTTGACGGTCCTGTGTTTCATACTTGGCAGGAGCTCCCAATTAAATATACATGAAGTACCCCAGTACTCCCCTGCATTTTAAAAACTCCTGAAATGTAGAGATCACCACCCACAGCTGCCTCATTGTTATTCCTGTCTTATTCCCTTCATCAGCCTATAAAGGTATAGCTGTTGTCTTTCCCTAGGTTACTAGTGTAACACTCTTGATGGAATAAAACATGGGGTTTTTTACAAATAAATTCAGTTACTGAGAAAATACCTGACACTCAGTTCCAAGTTCTGTAGCTCAGTATCTTTTTATCATTTTCTTTCAAACCATGTCTCCAATGTTTTCTTCTGAGTAAAGTAGCAGGTGATAAGCACAGGAAGGTAAGCAAGAAACTACTAGAAACATCAAATAGAAAGGCTCTACGCAGCTGTTTTTGAGCTAAATAGAATTTTGCACCACCTGTGATAAGGGATAGCTTCAAACTACTAAATCCTCTTCCACAAAGCCTACACCCAGCCAGGCTGAGCAGCTTCAGTGTCCTCACAAGTGAACAGACACATTCAGCACAGATGCCCCTGTTCAACAAATAAAACCCGAGAACCCTCACTTTTCTGCAAGTTCAGATTTCCTCCACCCTCCTCCTCTTTTGGAAGTGTGGCCAACCATCCTGCCAAAGAGCAGAGCTGCATCCTCCACAGGCAGTGAGCTGCTCCTGCAGCTGCTAGCACAATGTCTCCCTTGAGAGTGCTCTGAAGTGCCCACAGTTCACCATAACTTCCACAACACCTCTTCTCACAGGACTTTTTCCCAATTTCATTTATAGGTGAACTCTAAGACAAGCAAAAAGAACAAATATCTTCTTTTACATTTGGATTTTTTGAATCCTCTTAAAGAAGTTTCCCCTTTAGGGTTTCTTCTTAGAAATCAAATACATTTAGAAGTAAGCATCCAAATTTTTATTTATATATATTTAATACATACATACAAGTATATATGAATAAATAAATATATATATACACACATACATGCATTATATATATATATATATATAAAACCAAACATCTTCAGATTGGCTGGATGATCAGCTGGATTACTTAAAACTGAATATCTCTGCCCTAAGAAGTTGGGGACTCAGTCAAGAATGTAAAACCAGAAATGTGCAGGGAAACAGTCTCTTGTTGTCGCCTGCATTTAATTACTCCTCACCACTCATCTATCATACTATATAATCTCAGTATATAAGAAAAGACAACGCCTTCCTAAGCATGCAACAATCCCAATCCCAAAGGTTTTAGTACAGGCTCTCAAACCCTCTCCAAGATAGCAGGGAAAAGGAGACTAGCTTTGCTTTCTGGACAGTGATTTTCTTGGGAACCTTTTAGTGATAGCCATTTTCAGGCATGCAGCAGGGTGGGTTCAGATAAAGCCCTGCAGTCCAGTCCTTAGGGTGCTACTGTTAGATATCACAAGGCTCCTGGATTTCATATCTGGCTCTAGCAACAACTCCTTGTGTGGCCTTGCTTTAGACTTGCATGAGATTCATTTGCTGCATCTGTAAAATAGGTATGATAATAATAGCCTAACTATTTTCCTTTTGACCCAGTCAAATTTTGTGAGCATTATTGATTATTGATTTATCCAGCAGGAGCACCTCTTCCAGTGATAAGCACTGTGAAACTGTAGTTTCTAGGTGGATGTTTTTGCCTACATTGTATTCACTCCATCTTTCACAGGACAAGACACTGCCTCCAAAGCTGAACACCATCCTTTTTAATTTTGTATTGAGGGATATTTCTCTTGACAATCTACCTGTACAAGCCAGAACTACTGCACTCTGTCTTGCCAGTGATATACTGTAAAATCTAAAGTAAATCACCCACCTCTTCACCTTATTTTGCCTGTTTTATTTAAGAGAAGCATTGCCGTGTTACTGGAAATATCTGCAAAGCTGCTCTTAGGGTCAGCTAGATATTCATTACCTCAAAGAACCCAAACAACACAGACATAGCTAACAGCCTATTCCAGTGCTACAGTGCCTTCTAACAAAACCCCCCAAATAATATATGATTGCTTGCAAAGAAAGAAGAACTCCTAGAGACT
Organism: Calcarius lapponicus; assembly: GCA_039654755.1. Lineage (NCBI taxonomy): Eukaryota > Metazoa > Chordata > Aves > Passeriformes > Fringillidae > Calcarius > Calcarius lapponicus. The sequence goes on along the minus strand of CM077468.1, from coordinate 42,516,910 downwards.
AGCTCTAGATTAAAGCACTATCTTTTAACAACGACAAACACGTGTTGCCAACTGCATATTTGAGGAAAAACTACTCATTTCTGAGGTCAGAGGGAACAACTCCTTTCTGGTATAAAAAAGAAAAAGAAATACCCTTATCAAGTAATAAATAAAAGGGAAGAGTTTTAGCCCATATAACCATTGAGGCATACCACTGAAAGAAGAGAGGCTGAAGAAAGACTATCAAAAGAGATGAGACATTCATTGTACACAAAAAATACCAGGGATGTAATTCAAACTGCCATCAAAGCAGAAATCAGCAAAACCACCACAATGTGCCTACAGAACAAAGTAATGAACACATGGAATTTCCCTTCATTATGGGTATCCCATGTTCATTAGAAGGAAATGCAACATTACAGAATTGTCAGCCAAGGGATATGACTAAAGGCATCACTGCAGCACAAGAGACTTAAAGCCCTGCTCATCTGTTGGAAGCAGCTCCTGCACAGCATGCAGACTTTAATGATGGCTGGAAAGCCCTTCTAGGCTTAAATCTATTTCCACACTTTGAGATCATAGCATGACTGCCAGCAGTAGCTGCCTTAAAAATAACTCCTAAATGTTTATTCTATAACTGGCAGTCACACTGTTTATTGGAGAATTAGATGATCACTAAGGCAGGTGGAGATGCCACGAAGGGCATAAAATGATGGGTCATGTTTTTATGAAAATCTGTCACAAAGCTCCTGTCTATATGTCCTGGGTAAAAGCAACACAGTCTGAAAGCACCAGAGAAACAGATATCTTCAAGATTAAATGCAGAAAGGAAGAACATGCAATTCTATAATATATCATCACTAGGGCTGGTTCTGGAAATAGCATGAATATACTCTTTTGGGGGTGTAAAGGGAATTTTTTGGGTTTCATTATTTTTTGAGAGGGTGCTGGGAGTGAGTTAGTTTCCAGACAACTTTGCTGTAAACTCCAGATGAAAGATGGAAAGTCCATTTCACTGTATTGTTATAACCTTTTACAGGCTCAAATCTGCCTGCAAACCATGTAAATTCAGATGCCACCTCCCATCTAATTTTTTGTTACCAGAAGATTTTTACAGCAAAAAACCAATCAGGAAAGAAAAGTGGTAAGATGCTAGTAACAGTACGAAAAAAAAAAAAATATCCATGACTAAAGGTGTGGTGTTTAGCATCTGCCACTTCTTTGGTGATAATTCTCCATGCATTGGAGGTATTGCTCATTCAAAGCTATACCAATTACTGTAACTTTCTCTTTTCAGATCTGCATAGAAATGCATAATGGTACCATGGAGGGTTTGTTCATGCTTTCTTTCTTTCTTTCTCTTTCTTTTCTTCCTTCATTTGCTTTCTCTTCAAAATACAGATGATCTTTTTTCACTTTAGTTTCAGTTACTCTTACATGGGAAAACTTCCCCTCACTGCTTCATTCTTCTCTCACCTCTAATACCCAATGGGCTATCTTGCATGAACTCCTCTAAAAATTCACAATCAGAAATCCCACTTGCAGGATTTTGAAGCTACAAATCAGAATTGAAGGCAGGGATCTGGAGCAGTTCACACAAAAACATTTTTTCTTCTATTGAAAATGTAACTTTCACCCTATCCGCAGGCCCAGATGTCATGCCCTACCTTCCCCAAACATCCTGCACATACACACACTCACTCCTCAAAAGCATTTGCATAACAGCCACAGCTGGGGTTTACATGTTCTTCCTTATTAAAGTAACTAAGTCCCTTGATCTCAGGTGAATGATGTACTTGGGGATGCCTACGCTTAAGCCTTTTTGAAACATGTTTAGGTGGAAGAATGATTTCCTTTTGCTTCCTTGCAGATAGTATCTGCACCACCAAAAATCCATCAGAGTTACCACAGAAATTGCTTCTTGCATTTTGAATGTCCAGTTCAGTTGTCCTCACAGCATAAGACAAAATGGAAACACAGTGGAGCTGACTTAAGATCCCAGTAAGAAACTTCACCTTCCTATCCATAAAATAACTCAAGTAAATTAATATCTCTAAGTGTCTTTTTCATTCATCCCTTTAAGGAGAATTGAAAATATATCTTCCCCACAAATTTTTTGCCATTATGCTCAAACAGATGATGCTTTGAATGAAAGGTTGAAGTACTGAATGAAAGCAATATATACAACATGAAATGGTCTGGTTACAGCTACAGTTAGACTTCACACTTGTATGAAGTATTACAATGTCCATAGTGCTTTCCCCACAGGGGGAAAAAAGGTCAGGAAAAAACCTTCACACTATCCAATTTTGCCTACTGACATTATAGGATGGTTTTCTCAAACACATTTGAGGTATTCTTTACCTAAACCATTTTGTGTCCTCCTACATAAGCCATCAATCTTGGAAGCTTCTATGTTGTATGTATGCATGCAACCAAGCCAACACAGACAAGTTAAAACACTATGTTTGGAGGGCAAAATCAAATATTGAATTAATAAAACATCGACCACAGACTGGATTGCAACATTCAGTGCAAAGTGGCCCAAATTCTGCTAAGGGCATTTACAATAGGACCATTAAACATATGTGGTAATGTGATACATTTGGTTTTACAGACAATTATGCCACCCCAGTGAACTCCAATCAAAGTTAGTCATTGTTTCTTGGCTGAGGTGCTTGCTTGTGGCCTATTCACTAATTCTATTTATGTACTTCTAACAGGGATTTCTGGTACACTTCCAAATAGCTTTATTCATTTATTAACAATGTGAACTGGGATATGCAGATATTTTTCTCTGTAGTCCCCTGGAGATCAAGGGGCACAAACTTGCATAAAGCAAGAGCCAACAAATGAAGTGAGTAAATTAAAATTGTAAGAGGAGAAAACAAAAAATTCAACCAATTTCCAGATATTGAAATCATTGTTATTGAGAAGAATAATTATGTAACCTCAAGGAATAACTGAGCAGTATTTGTTTCCAAAGTATTTAACCAGCTTCAGGCTGTGTGTGAGCACACAGCTGTGAGAGGCTCCTTCAACTACTCATTGCCACTTCCCTGCCCCTTTTGTACCAGTACTAATTAGCAACATAAAGAAATATCCCCTGCATTTTTGTCATCATGCTGTTCAAGCTGCCTGATTTTTTTGATAGCATAATGCAGTGTTTGACATATTGTTTTAGATAATATGATCTTGCAGAAGCATATTACCAAGCAACCTCTGAATGAGGACTACATTAATGAGGACTACTCAAAGCCCGAGTGAGGGTAAGTTGAATAACAGATACTTCTACTACATTAAAACCATTACAGAGCAGGCTTCTTCCTAATATAGGTGCTTGACATTTCCCATTAAAATAACTTCTTTCAAGCTATCAGCATTGCAAAAATGAAAATGTTTACACTGAAGTCACCAGTACTATCTGTCTGCTTCATGAAGTTTTAGCCTCAAAAGAATATCTGCCTCTTAGTTCTATTCCCTCTTTGGAGTCAGGAACAGCCCCCAGCACTTCCCAAACCACATTTCATACTTTAAACAAATATTTGTGAGCAACTGATCCAATAATTTCTCTCAACTCACTTTAAGTGATTGCTCACAACATTAACAACCTTGGGAGGCTTTATTGAGTGAGGTGACGTCTTTTAGCATAGTAATACACAGTCCAGCTAGGAAAATGAGGTTTTAGGGAAATATAAGCCCTTTCTTCATGTCCCAAAGGAAGAAAAATGTTACTTTACTACAGCTTTCAGAAGAAAATCTCATTTCCCCAAAAGCTTCCAGACATTCATCTTCCAGGTGGTCAAAAGAAAGTCACTACCAATGTCCAAATGCTGCTTTGATCTTTAGGACATTATACTTACAACAAAAACAATATTATTCCCACCAGTTACTATGTTGTGTTCAAGTAGCAAAAGGAAATGCAGTTACAATTAATATTCTAGTCCTGTTGTGACCTGGAGATGTTCCATGGTAGAATCTCAGCTTTTTGAGTCATTTGCTTCTTTTAGTCAAAGCCAAGGAAATACTACACACATAAGAGAAGAGTATTTGCATGGTCAGATACTTAAAATAGGTAAACAGAATTGTTTTACTATTCATTTTTACTTGCCAGCTATAGGCCCCAGGTTATGATTTGCAGAAATACTGAGCATTCAGCTTTACTTTAAAACAACAGGAACTCTGTGTGAAAATATATAATACCAACTGGTACTAACAAAAAATTCTCAAAACAGTTTATCATTGTACAATTTACTAAGGAGAATAAATTTGTCCCAAACCCATGGAAACTCTTGACTAAGACTTCTATTCCTTAATAATGACCTTCCAATATATCCATGTGCCTGGTGGTGACAGCAGAGATGGACATACACTGTCAACAGCTGAAGGCTTGACTCACTTGAGTACTGATGAGCTTATAACTTTTTAACATCTGCACATAATAATACTAAAGCATCACTGTTGTGGTTTAACCCCAGCAAGCAAACAAGCGCTATGCAGATGCTCACTCACTTTTAGGCCCCCCCACCCCAGTGGGATAGGGAAGAGAACTGGAAAACAGCAAAATCTATGGGTTCAAAGAAGAACAGTTTCAGAACTGAAATAAGGCAAAATATAAAAAATATTGTAACTGTAACAAAAAGGGAGATAACAAAAGGAGAGAGAAATAAACCCCCCCAAAATGACTAGAGATGTACAATACCATTGCTCACCACCCAGAGACTGATGACTGACACACATGCCAGAGCCTGACCCCAGCAGGGATTGTCCCCCCAGTTTAAATATTGAGTGTGATGTTCTGTGCTATGGAACATCCCTTCAGGCATTTCTGGTCAGCTGTCCTGGTCATGCTCCCTTCTTGCTTTTTGTGCACCTCCCCTCTTGCAGAGCATGAGACACTGAAAAGTCCTTGATTTAAGGTAAGCACTGTGCAGCAACTAAAACAACAGTGAATTATCAATGCTATTGTTACACTGAACCCAAAACACAGCACTGTACCAGGTTCTAGAAAGAAAATTAACTTTATCCAATCAAAATACAAGACAATCAATCTATGATGTCTTATTAATAATTTACAAGCAAGAGGAAACTTTGCTCCAAACATCTGATAATCCCCACAAAGAGATAAACTAGCCTATAACAACAGATAGTAGCACTGCATCAATATACAAAGAGAGTGGATCTCAAAAGTGTTCTGTAGTCTCAAAGAATGACTTTGCCTCATGCTCCTGAGTCAATAATGATGGCAACAGCACAGCAGGTATGAGCCCAAACCTAATGCTGAATCAATAATCACTATGCTGGGTCATGGCCTTGCATCAGTCTGAGATGGTTTCACATTATGATGTTCAACAACCTGTAGGGTATTGCAAGGTCATCTTGCATTGGTTTGGTGGTACCATGCCACGGTGTTGCATGAATATACACCGACACTTGCCTGTGACAGCAAATGAGTATAGAGAGATGCTCAGTTTTGAAATTATCATCAGGGAATCATCATGCATGATATTATTGATAATGATTGCTGACTTGCATGTCACAAGGTCACTTAATTTTCCTTTACAGGACAAATTCAGGTAAGTGTGAGTCCTAAGTAGGTAAAGTTTTGCCAAAACTAGCAAAGGCACTCCTTTACCCAAACTGTCCTTTCACATTTTCACTCCAACCTGAATGGACAGCAGGTACTTTGTTCTTGCACACTTTTTATCTGCTCAGCCATTTGACTGAATATGATTGACCTCACTACAACCCGTGCAGAGTAACAAGATTCAAAAGGAAACTACTGTGGCAGGGAAATGGCTCAATTATGCTGAGACCAGCTTTTTCTCTGGCAAAAAGAGATTCAAAGCATAACACATCAAGACACAGAAGGAAGCAGGAACCCAGTGATTGCTGTCAAAAGAGGAGAACAAAGGGATGGCAATTATTTTAATAATTTTCCAAGAGGTGGCAATAATGTTTCTTATAATTGCAGAGAGAAGCAGAAATGTCAATAGTTCCAACCAGCCTTTCTTTCTGAATGGTGCCTGAATCAGCTCTACATTTAGGCTACTGAAGCATCAACTATTTCCCATTAAACTATACTTGGGTCAGTCTGCTGTGGTCACACAGCTTAGATTGAATTTGAGAGTGATAATTACTGTGAATTCACATCATTTTCCTGGGGTGAATTTGTTTCAGTTTCTTGATACTATTTCTCCATGCATGCTTCCTTATATGGCCCCTTTATTGTTCCATTGTTTTCTTCTATTTCCTTATTATTGCTCCAGTGCTGACAGTTGTTGAAGTATGTTTTCCTGAAATCCATTTCATGAAGTTTTATCTTTAAAAAAACCCAGTCACTTATTTATAACTGTATTATAAAATTTGACAACAAGGATTGCTTTTAAATAAATACAAAAATAGCCCAGTAAGAGTAAATAAAAGATGGCACAGCAATTACTAGTTCTTTTGTCCTCATTTTCAATGGCCCCTAATAAGCAACAACCCAAGTGGACAGTAGACCTTGTACTCCTCTACCTCTACTCTGTGTGTGCCTTGGTACTGGGCAGGAACAAGAATCACTCTCTAAAAGCTTGCAGTTTGAAAATTACACAGAAACTAGTTATGGATGTTTTGAGGAAACTCAGCAGAAGAACAAAACGTAACAGTGAGGCAGAATGTAGCTCTGTGCATACTCTGCACGGGGCTGGACTCACCTTAAGGTCTGTGCACAATGTCAGCATTCCAGCACCTCTCACGGCACATACAAGGCTCTTCCACAAAGGATTCCAAGATGAATAAATATTCTCCTTTCTATCATTTACCCACCTGCTGTAACATTACAGGTGAACTGATCCATAAAGCAGTTATAATAGAAGTGCATGTAATGAAGTTGGAGGATATCAGTGAATTTTAAACAGAACTTGTCTCATTCTCCCAGTATTGCGTGTAACTGTTCTGGGGTTCCCAGCCCATCACTTCATATTTCATTTTGACAGTTCAGTGTAGCCCACCCTGAGTGCTTGACCTGAAAATGTAGACATGTTTCAGATGAAACAGAAGGTTAATTAGAAAAGCTGAAGCCATTAATGAAGGCTATCAATTATTAATCAGTTGGTCCACTATTCTCTTTTCTCATATCCAGAAGTATTTATAAGCCAGTGATAGGTTTTTAGGGCTGATGACATCTCTTAGCAACTGTATCACTCTGGTTATATGATTAGACCCCACAGGCAAAGAAGGAAAACATTAAACACATTTTCAGACAAAAGACTTCTAAGGAGAAATTCAAAGTGATGAAAGACAAAAGATAAAACTACTTCACACCTCCAGAACCTTCCTGACCACTGCACTGCACTGGACTCAGGCCTTGCATCTGAGTCACTGAGTGTTGCTGGTAATGAAGCACTGAATCATGAGACACAGAAGACTTTAATGTAGGTGTGCCTTTTCATAAAGAAAAATCACAGCAACACCTGTTTTAAAGTAAATATATCAGTCAAATAATATATGCATCCTATGTTATAAAGAACCTACCAGGAGTTTGCAACAGACAGGTAATTCTGAACACTCATAGACAATGTTGAAAGATATCAGAATATTAGCTGGGAAAATGATCTTCAGAAAATGAGAGCAGAGTTTCTATTAATTGTCCTCACATACATGAAATTTATTTCCCTTGCAAAATAAATCTATCATTGAAGAAAAATGTTTAATTAAGAAATGTTAATAGAAACATGCCTTTTCAACAATTTATATTAAGATTTTATTGCCACGTTAAAGATGAAAGCCTACTCAGTTGTGAAATCATCACTTATACAAAGTGCTAAAATCATCATCACTGGTTAACTGTAGAGTAAGGGAAAAAGACTTAGGAAATGCAACAGGGAATCCATCTTCAGAGCAAATTATGATTACCTTGGTCTTTTCCTTCTCTGGGATTCTTCATTACTGCTAGATGCAGGGTATTTTTCCATTGCCATTTTTCAAAACTTAAATATGCTTTTCTTGTGTTGTGGTTTGCATCATCATAGATCATTTTTAACTTCTAACTTGAATGATTATAAGTTTCTTATGTAATACCACATACTGCCACTTCACAATAAATCAGTATACAAAATTATCATGAACTGACAAAATGACATCATATTCCTCCCCTCTAAGGTCATTAAAAATAACTTAAACCTACTTAGAAAAACCAAACTTTACTGAATGTGCACTATTATGCCTTCTGCTTCAGAAAGTTTTCTATTCCTTTTTACATTAGAGATCTGGAGAATAAACTTTAGTAATACTTAATGTCTTAAAGTTCAGCTTTTATCCTTGGGAGAAAACTCATGCTCAGGTAATTCCTCTGCTTGATTGTTCAGTGCAGACAGAACATTTTCCAAGGGAAAAGGCTACAGAAATTTTACAGAAGATACCCCACCAGTGCACCAATCTTATCTCTCTTTTTATCTTACCTTCCACTTGGAATAAATTACTGCTTGCAAATACTTGCCTGCTGACCTTTGTCTCTCTTCTTCACATAAAGTTTCAGGAAGCCCTGGATCATTTTAGACATTAACTTGCAATTTGTTAGTGGATCTTTGAGAAATGTCCATTTCATCCTTCTAAATGGACCATCACTGTTGCCTCACTCCAATATTTTGAAGACTACACTCCCTTCATCTATACTGAATCATACTTTGCCTCAATTTAGCAACCCTTCAACAAGCTTCCAAACCCTGAAGGAATCCCCAAGCACTCCAAATGTGGGGGCAGAAACTGACAATAATTTGGCACATACACAGGCTAAAAGGATCTGCTTCTTCATGTTGGCCTTTACAAGTTTAGACACTTCTATCAGTCAAACAGAGAGGACATAAGTAACAGGGAAATTCAGCAAAACTACCAGGGTTTTTAGTAAGACACCATTACAAACCTTCAGATCTAATGCTGATCTCAGTGAAAATTCTCAAAAGAATAATCTGTTTCTATCAAAAATAATCAAAGAACTTTCAAAAAAGTAAGACAACTGAGTCGTTTATATTAGCACAATAAAGCACCCTCTTACCTTCAAGAAGTAGTCCTTTTATACTTTGAAAATTAATTCCAGATCCTGTGAGGGTTCTATTTTCTTTTCAACTTCTAAATGACTACAGTTAAATTCCATGGTTTCTTCCAATTTTTTTTATAATCTATGAGTCAGTACTTATAACACATTTCCAAGCACACCATCCATACTCTGCTAATAGCTCTGACATGGGAAGGGAGGCAGGAGGCACAAACCATAAGAAGCAGCACAAACCTGGACAGCATGAGATGCAGATGGCACCCTGAAGCCTAAATTTACTCTCTTTAGGCAGACACCTTCACCTATCATGACTTTTTAGATTCAAAGCACTCTTTAAGGTCAAATGGAGCCATTCCATATGGGGCAGATTCAGGTTTACCAACAAAAGAATGGAAGGAATTTTAGTCTCCCATTTGCTCAAAACTGCCCCCCTAATGCTTTGTAGAGGCAGTGGCTTAGACCTGCTGGCAGCCAAACTCTCACCCAGCTGCTTGCTCACTTTTTCTTCCTAGTTTGTCCTCCCTTCTGCTGAAGACTAGGAACAAGAAGGCTCATGGTTTAAGATAAACACAGGGAAATCACTTTCCAATTACTGCTGGGGACAAAACAGATGCAGCTGAGGGAAATTAATTTACTACTAGTAATGTATATTTATTTATTTACTGGTTGGGTTAGCAGGAAACAAAAAGACCAAATTAAAACAGAAGGAAAACACCTCTCCACCCCTTTTCCCAGGCTCTCCTTGACTCCTTCACTGCAGATTCCAGTCCCCTGCCTTTCTTATTACCTCAGGCCGTGAGGCAACAAACATGGATGGGGTGCGTTCCTGTCAGTACACCAGGTCTCTCTCCTGCTACTTCTTTCTTACACTTTTGCTCAACTCCAGAGTGGACTCTCCACCAGCCATTTATTTTTTTGGAATATCAACCTGCTCCAGCATGGGGTCTTCCACAGGCTAAACCAGAAAATCTGCTCTGTCATGGAGCACCTTCCTCCTCCTCTCACCTTGGTATTACCTCTGATGTTTATGTCCGTTTCCTGAATGTGCTTCCACAGGTGACACTGGCTTGGCTGATGGGCTCAGCTGTGCCCTTCAATGGGTCCATTCTGAAGCCAAATGATTCTGGCATGGGGCATACCTTGGTCTTGTCCCACAGAAGCCACCCTGCCCACATTTACACCCAATACATGGTTTTACATATGTGATGTAATAATTCAGATGGATGCAAAACATCCTCTCTTGTTCCTCCCAGTAGTATTTAAACAAGGCACATTCACATCTGTGGATACACCAAATTTGAAGCAGATTAATTTACTTTTGAAGATATCTGCCCACTTATGCTATAATTTTTAGGTGTCCCTATCATTCTGCACCTAATTTAAACACCTGAGATAATGAAGTTTGGTAGCAATGTGTACCATAGGCTCTTTAGTCCAGGCAAGACAAACCAAAAGTCCCAAATTATGGAGGAAGTAATTGGTTTTTTGCTCTCATTTTAAGCAAGTGACAAGAGCAACTTTCTCCCTTGTACTCCTCCATTTGTCAAAAATATACTTCAAGTGAACAGAGTGAATGTCAGTAACATTCACACCTGACAAAAGACACAATGCTACAATCTCAGCAGAGAGCACAGCCCTGCAGATGAACTCAGTCTGCCCCATATCTGCCTGGTTTCAGGAACTTATTACCTACTCCAATAGGCAAGAAGCACAAAAGAATAGCTCTAATTGTACTTGAGTTAAAAAAACACATCAAGATTAATTTTTAATGCCTTCTTAAAAAGTACTGAACAATATTCAGCAGCTAAAGCTTTGAGCTCTTTAACTAGCTCAAATGTATTCTCTGGACTTTGCCTTGCCCAGGTGATATGAGTGACCCCTAAACCCCAAAACCACTTATTGTATCAGCAGTTCTGGGAAAGAGGCAGTGAATCTCATTCTCCCAGGAAAAGGGTGGCTTTTGATGCAGAAGTGCAAATGGGAAAACAAAAAATTCTGTAATAAGCTAGCTAATTTTCTTCTTTCATGTACAAAGAACCAGAAACTACCCAGTGACCGTCAAGCACCACCTTCCTGGGTAGCTCCAAATCAGGAATTTCTTTCAGCAAGCACTGGGGAAGATGCATCATGAACCAAATACTACACTGCATAATGCTCTCAGGCACATGGCATTTTTCTTAGGGCTGTCCTGTGCAGGGTCAGGAGTGGAAAATGATGATCCTTGTGCATCCCCTCCAGCTCAGGATAATTGATGATTCTGTGAATCCTATGAATGCTCATGAAGGGATTTTATACTCACAATTCCTCTATGGCAAAAAAAAAGTTTTCCCCTACTTTGATAGATTTAAAAGTTGTTTAAAATTACAATTTGCCACCTTCATTGAAGATGAAATTCAAAGAAGAAAGAAACAAGAATCAGGCACCATGTACATTTCATAGTAGCAATATTGAGAAATCTACTGGATTATCATCATGTGTGTGATGATGTCAGAGTAAGGGCAGGTGTTACGCAGAGAACAATACTGAAAGCACTATGCAATACCTAAATGAGGTGGGCAAAGCAGCTCACATTCCTAGTTTTGCCTATTTTTGCATTTTTAAAGACAAAATACTCCTTCCCTCTGCCTCTATAAATCTCTTATTTTCCTAGCCTCTTTTCACACCCAGTTTTGTAATCTAAGTTTTCCATTAAGGAAATAAATAAGCTTGCTAACAAAGAGCTCTTCTGAGAGGAGGGGGATAGGAGTAGGGCAAGCAGGAAATACATTGTGCAATTTGATCAAGGGATCTTAAGACAAGGCCAAAGTAAATCAATATTGGGTGCCTTGCTTTAAAATTGCATGCAACAACACATTGCCTCTGTCCCCAAAGAGCAGCAATCATCCTTCAGTGCCACTGCTCACATTACAAGTGATGTCTTTTCAATTATCTCAAAGGCCAGATTTACCACTCTCTATTCACAAGTTCACAAGCCCATTAATAGCCATCTTGGGAATCATTGCAAGGCTGCTGACTACATATCACATGATGATCTCTCTGATAAAGGTTTTATAAACTGAGTCAACATGCCATCTAATGTGACAAAATACTTTTTTTCCTAGACTGACAACAGAAAACCAGAGCACAGCCCCTCTGCCTTCTAACCCAGCATTATCATTTAATACCAGCTGTCACTGAAAGCTGGAAAAGTAAGTTTTAGGAAAATAATTACATGTAATAAGCAATGAGTTATGATGAATGCCACCACTCTGGGAGGGAACTGAAAGGTTTTGGTTGAGAACACATCCTTTAAAATGATCTGCTGTAAAAGAATTTTGGAACTGATGCAATTGGATGACATCTATGTGCAGATGCACCCAGCTGTGCCTACACAGCCAACCAAGCTCAGAACCAAAGACACCCTGGATGGCTTGCAAGGACCCAGCTTGGGTCTACAAGAAAGTAGTGATGCATATTTGGTGCTGCAGCTGCATGAATAAATCTTCCCAAACACAGGAGGAAAAGCAGTGCAAAAGCAGTGAAACCTGCCTGGAGCTGCAGCTTGTGGACTGGTTTGTTTGAATTTGCTTTAGACCTGGGATATCTTCATGATGACCCATTATAATACAGAGACAGCCCAGAAGAGCCAGGGGGGGTTGGTGGGGAGCTTCTGACACAAAGCACAGGCAATGCAATCCTCCATGAATGCCACTGACAGGTAAACATCAACAAACAGAGGAGCTGAAGAGAAACATTGGCACTAAACAAATGAAGGTTAGACTGAATGAATATATACATGTACTCATTCAGTATTCATATAATACTGTATGAATACATACAGACATTAAAATAAGTTAAAATCTTGGGAAAAACATGGATTTTAGAACATCATTTGAACAGAAATAAAGAAACCAGAAAACCAGAAGGGATGAGGTAGATCTGATACAGCCAGAAAAGAGGATGCAATGCTACAGCTATGAGGGTAGAGGACTGGACTTGATAACCTAGATAGCCCTTTCCCTGTTGTGTGTTCCTAAATCAAAATGCATACCCAGCAACCCCAGAAACCTCATCTATATGTAAAGCCACAAAACTAAACAGATTTTTCCCATCAGAAAGGGAACACAGGAAAAATTTTGATCAGAATAAAAATTAATGAAGATTTTTAAGTCTGTTTCAAGCAAAACAATTTTCTAACATGTAAAATAGTTTGAAGTATATGCCTTTTTATCTACAGATTCCATTAAAAGTTGAGTTAATTTCCTTTGAAAAACATTAAGGTAGTTAACAGCAACAATTGTGGGAGGACTATAGTTAATTGGGCTTTTTTAAAGAAAAATAAATGAGAAAACACAACCTCCTTCCCTTCACAGAAACAGACAAGAGAAGACAAGAATATGGTGTGCACAAAAGTAAGAAGTAAATTTTTGCATTTAAAAAAAAACCAGAGAAGATCTGTACATGAAAAGACTTACAAGTTCTTCAAATAATTAATACAAAAAGAAAATTCTCTAGTCTCACTGGACAGAATTAATACAGTTAGATTTTAACACATCGTAAGAAAATCCTTTCAATGTAACAGAACAATGGACTAAATTCCGCTTGTCAAACCTTCCCAAAACTGTAAGGGTAAAAAAAAGCAAGTCTCAGCAGTGGTCTCTGGAATGATGGATGCTGCAGAGTATAAACTTATACACAGGCTTCTGTATATTAGTAAAGCACCACACAGAAAATCACACCCAAAGGGAACCCCTACTTCTCTCCTTGGCAGTCTCCTAGTCCAATAGCTTAAATATCTTCTGGCACATTAATGTTGCCCTGCCCGTGATGCAATGCAAATCCTGTGGCTGCTCCTGAAAGTCTGTATTAAGCAAAAGATAATTGTTCACTGAGGGCATAGTCTCTCTGAATATATTTAGGATACAACACACCTTCTATGAAAGGACAACCTACCAATAGCAAGAATATTTGTAAGAATTGTTTAGCAATGCACTCAAAGACCTGCAAAGTTAGTGGATCTATTTATACCACTAGTTTAAATAGCATATTAGAATTATGAACATAGTTCCCTATAGAACTAATTAATCCCACCATCTCTTAAGGCTGAGCAGTAAAATACTAAAAGGGTTAAATTATCCAAAACCTGAAATCTTGTATATGGTACTGGATTTCAGATGAGATTTTCTAAAAATAATACAATAAAAGAGACATAAGATAGAAAAGGAAGCCTGAGTCAGTATAAGATACTTTTCTTTTTTCATAGTTAATGAATGCTATTACCCTCCTTCCAGAAATTGCACTCTTAACATCAGTAATTGATAAGAATAAAGAACAAGCTAAAACAAGGCCTCTGTGCACTGAAAGTAAATTTTGAAAGTCAAAGCTAGTAATATACTTGATTATCAGGTATGGCTAAAAATATGCTCAGCTGATGCTTTGCACTGTCCCAAATTATATCACTTATACAAGTCAGTCTTTTTCTGTAGGCTAGAAATCGTTTAAACAAAGCACCAAGAATTTAAATGTAGCAGAAAAAAAGGTATGCCAAGATATTTAAGAGAATATTCACACTACATAAGCTTTACTTCAACTTGCTTTGAGACTGTTGAAGTCTTTACAGTCTCTCCATCACACTTTTACATAAGGAGGTGGAAGAAGAAAATGCCTGTATCATGTATTTAACATAAAAGCCTTTCAAACCAGCAGGAATCCTTCAGTTCAATCATGCTTTATGTACTGAAAGGTTAACTAATGGGAGAGGCTTATTGGCACAAATAACACCACTTCTGCCTTGATCCCAACAACACACCAGCTAAGCAAGCTCAGGCTGCATGCACACTTGCAGAGGAAAAACAAGCAAGGACAAATGCACCACACAGCATTTTACACCTGGTGCTGTAAAATCAGTTCTCAGACTTGTGGGCAACAGCAGCTTTCCCAGGGCATTACCTTGCCCCAGCTGCTGGTACTAAACCTCTCAGGGGGGAGAAGGGAGCACTTTGAAGAATCCCGATTTAAGAAAAGATGAACATTCAGAGCCAGCCAGCTACAGTTCTGAGGCAACAGACCTGTTACATCATTTAACCTCTAAAGCCTCAATTTTCTCACTTCAAAAGTATGTTTAAACTACCTTTTCAAGAGATATGGTGATGTATTGTGTTTATACAGCTGTTCTAAAACTACATGCAAAAGTATGTTTTAGACATTATTATAACTGTTAGAGCAATGTTTCTGAATAGGAACTGTTTTCAAGAAAAACTTCTTTCTTCTTATGGTGAGAGAAACTCACAAGAATTTGAATGCTAGAGTTTTAGCCAAATTCCAGTGCATTTTCTCCTCAGAATTGACTCTACAGTGTCCTGATAAAATAGGCAAAAGACAAACTTGCCCTTAATTTCCTATATAAAACTGTCCAGGACTACTCTTTCATGTTCTTTACAACAGATGATTTTCAACTCAGTCAGCTTCATATCAATGATCAAGTTATCTTTCCCCTGCATTGAGTTTTGAAACCCTATAAAATTCAAATCCTAGAGCAAGCAATGTGTAATATTGCTTGGATTAGATCAAGTTCACATTTTTTTCCTCATAAGATTCAATAATATGTCCTGTTTAGGATATTCTTCCTAGAGGCTTAATAGAGAAACAATTCATTTTGCTGTAGCTGATGTAGTATGAAACAGTTGTTAACCTTTGATGAGAAGGTTACCTGAGATACCAAGCTGGGGTAAATTATACTGACAATTGCCCTTGTTTAATTGCTTTTGAGTAGTACTCAGTATGTCTAAATGTGTGGTGAATTATTATTGTACCCTGCTGCTATCCATTAACATGGAGATCAAGAATTTTATTTTACTTTTTTGATGCAACCATAGAAAAGGTGATAAAGGCTTTAATTGCAAACAGATTTATTTTAGAACCTATTAGTGCAATTTATCCAAGCATACAGAAGATGAATTGGTCTGAACAAGCTTGTACATTTAAAGCTTCTTATAAAAGGCTAAATACTGTATTGCCAATTGTTGCAATCTACAAAAATGAAAGATTTTAGTCTCTTTTGGAATGAATACTGAAAAACATACACTTATCTTATTTGAGTCTTGGTTATTTCATGCCAAGAACTTCACTGGAGACAATTCTTTGGCTCAGACAGAAAAAAAACCTTCACATTACTTCAATTCCTTTGTATTTAGCATTTAAAAGAAAAATACTAAGAAGCAGAATGGAAATTTTCTCAGCATCAAAAAAAGTATCCCATATCTAATATTTCTTTGTTTATTCACTCACTGACAAGACTGTGTGAACAAAATTTGTGTGACAATTATTAGTTATGAAATCCTAAGAGAAGGTACTGCAAAACAGGAAAGGCAATTCATCTCAGGTTTTATTGAAATTATGATATATTATATAGCTCTAGATGACATATTCTACCTAAACACTACAGTCAAAAGAGAGAGTAAAATTAATATCAAGCAAACCACAGTATTTGTTTGCATAGCACACAAGAACAAGCATTAGCATAATATTTATTGCCATACAGGATGTTTGGATAGATACTGTGAGATACTCAGAGATTTGATTGTTTAACATCTAATAGCAAGGAATCCTAAGACAAACCTGGACAAAATAACAGTTTCAAGCCCCAGGATGTATTTTAAACAGAGGCTGCATATTTAGGGATGAATCTTTCTTGTGAGCTATCCCATTTGCTTCTAATTAGGAACAATTTTTTTTATTTCTGCACTTAGACTGAAATACTAGTGTCTGACTTGGCCAGATGTATAACACTAGAAGTGGCATATGTGTATTCTGAAAAAATGCTGTCCACTATACCAAACCACTATCATCTTAGTAGATGCTTCTGTGACTCAGCAAAGCTCTATCTTTTAAGTTATAGTATTTAGTTGCCCTTATCTTTAAGATAGGTTTCAGAAAGTTACCAAAACATAACTTCCCACTGAGTGTCCTCCGTCTCCTCTAATTCTAAATTTTCACTCTCTGTTATCCCACTGAATTCAAGAGATTTGAGAGCCAAACTCCCCAAATTATTTTTAGATGGGTGACTCTAATCAGGCTAATTTATGGTCTAATCAGCAATTTTACTATTCATGCCACCATTGTCCTACCAACTCTTTCTTCCATGTCTTCAATCAGCTTCATAATGTTCAATGACAACTGCAAAAACACTAGGATCTATGCACAAGCTGTCACTCAGTGAGGAGTTAATGAATCCCTGTATCAAAACACTGAGCTTCCATACTGCCTGACGGGAGCTAGGGATGTAAAATCCATCATCTTTAGCCACAGGACACCAGTGTGCCATCTCCTGCACCGCTGCATTCAGCACCGCACGCCCCTTCAAACACCTGGGGCACACAGGGCAGGGAATGGAGCGCAAAAGAGAGAGCTGGGTGGGCACTGAGAGGGCTGGGTGGGCACCAAGAGGGCTGGGTGGGGCACAGTGCCAAAGGATGCCAGCCACAAATGGGCATACCAGGGTGAAAACCTCCCCCATGTTCACAGGTTTAGTTTCAACTCATGGCCTCCTACCAGAGACTCCTGCTCAAGAGTTAGGAGATAACAATAAATGGACAATTCCTATGCACAATATGAACTAGTTAAAATACAGTAAAAATGGATTATTAATCACCTTCTAAAAATAAAAAAAGAAGTACCAATAACACTTTTTAAAGCTGGCTTGAAAACTGAAAGTCCATTTCCTCTCTTCAAATTAGTTTTCCTTTACTAATTCTTCTGTGCTCTAGGGAACGATAAATGCAGCATGCACAAACACATGGGACTTCAGAGACCAAAAGAGTTTAGGAAAGGACAAGAAAAGACCGAGAGCATTTTGGGACAAGATCATTGTGTACTTAAATAGAATGCTTCCACAAAAAAAAAAAAAGTCAGGCTCTTTGGCAGTTTTACACCAGCTGGCAAAACAACCCGTGACATGCATATCTCAGATTTGAAATTCATTCAGATATAGCCTCTCTTAGGCAAAATAACAATGCTGAAATCATATATATTTGCTATGGGGATTTTTAATTCTATAAACCTGATGTAATGGGCAAGCAGCTACATTATAGTCCATTTCTTTCTGCAGATGATCTGCAGATGGTAGCCTATAATACATTCACTATTTTCAAAGTACATGTTCAAGAACAGAGGCCTTTGTCCAGGTCAAGACTATGCAGGACAGCTTGACCCTGCCTAGTAACTAAGCACCCCCCAATCTGCTCATTCACTTACTCATCCCAAACACGGATGCCAAGAAAATTGGAGAAGCAAAAGTGAGAGAACTTGTGGATGGATATGAAGACAGTTTACTAAGTGAAGCAAAACCATACTGCTTCCCATTTACAGGCAGATGTTGAGCCACTTCCTGGTAAGCAGGGCCTCTACATGCATAACTCACCTGGAAAGACATAGGCCATAAACCATCAGCATCCCCTCTTACTCTTCTTTTCCCTGCTTTTTTTTTCTTTTTTTTTGCCAGGCACATTATCTTATGGTATGGAATGTCACTATGGTAAATTTGGGTGAACTGTTCCAGCTGTGCTTCCTTCCAAATTCCAGTGCACTGACAGCATATTCACTGACTTTTGAATTCATTATGGTTTGTCTTTTAACTTAGAAATTAGCTTTTAGGGTAATTTTACCACCTCCAATTCTTGTGATCAACATAAAGAAATGGAGCGCCATTAAGATGACAGCCTCGACTGAAGATGACTATCATCCTAAGGAAAGAGGAAGATGTGACTTAAAACTTGCACTTAATAACACAAATAATTATAGAAAGGATGTAAACACTTGTGATGTGCTCTGTAGACACTCATAACCTATTTGTCATGCAATAGCTCGATGCTTGTTGTAGTTTCCCAAGTTATTCCTTGCTGCTAGGGAACAGCACTGCCACCCCAATCGTTGTGGTGCCAGCACTATCTGGCCTACACAGCTAAGCAGAAACCTGCTCCACTGTAGCAAGGGGAGGTAGGACACTTCTTAAGGTACTGCAGTATAGGGACATATATGTCACATCTTAAATGAGGATTTTCTTGCCAATCCCAATTACCTTAAATGGAATGCAACCTAAGGTAAAGGTATCCATTAACTAGTTAGTCTGAACTTCAAGAATTGACAAATCACAGTAACAGTTGTTTATAAAAGATATATACGATTATGTGAAGGAGGGACTCCAGCAAATCTTCATACACTAATGTTAAATCAAAACAGTTCTTCCAGTCCCTCATTTGGCTCATTTTCCATCTTGCTTAGGAGGTTAGCAGTCAAGGCTTCAAGTCTTCAAGCATACATTAACTCCCAGGTGGTACCTATTAAAGATGGTATATTCAGAAGTCTCTGCCAGAGAATTTACTCCTAGCAGAAAGCCACATTCAGACAGTTTTTATATGTTAATAATCACAGGAGACCTGCAGATCACTCCCTCAGGATGGTAGCTAGATTTGTCATGGTAAAAAATGTCTGTAGACAGTTTGTTCTTTTAGACCTTCTAAGGATTTAGACAATATAATCTTTTGCTTGAAAGCTCATCCTAATTCTCTCCCCTTACAAGCAAGCAGTCTAGTCACTCTCATTCACTAACTGTTCACTTCCTCAGCTAAATGGGCTATACAAGATGTTGTCTCCTGCACTTAGCAATTTTATAAATAATTTTTTGCCTCAAGAAAGAAGCCTTTGTTGCATTTCACCTTTTTCACTGATTGCTTCACTATAAAACATCTTTGATTGAACATGTGTTCTATACCAATCTGTAAGGGCCCATAATTTGTATAAATTTAATTAGAAGAAATGTACACAGTTCTTTGCTGTTTCATGAAGGAAATGAGGCATGATGGGCATTAAACACTTTGGAACTGATAACTGCTTAACCACTTCTGGTATTCTCCAAGAACTCTATCAAACTCAAAGACTTAACACACTGCTTGAAATCCTGGAAAGGCAAGAGTAAAAACACTGTTCTAAATAGATGTCAATGTAAACACAGTCAAGATATGGTAGATAAAATTATTTTTGTTCACAAAAATTAAACTTGAACAAACAGGGTTCTATATAAAAATAAAAAAGGTGGTCAAACATGGTGAATCACCCTAAGAGAAAACTGTAACTAACATCAGTAAAGGCAGCTAAAAATAAAGCAAAACACAAGATAGGATATTGAAGCAGATCCCTCACTTTTTTCATGGTCTATAGCCTCTGCTGATATACTGCCTGCAAAATAATGCAGGTTAGTCTTAAGGAAACCCTGCTCTTTGTACTTTTTGGATACAAAAATGTAAGCCTGTTAATGCTCAGTCTGTATTCAGCCCAGAAAAGGCTGAAATATCTTGCATCAAAGATTTTGGTTTCAGAAAGGTAAGACACAAACTCCCATTGTATTTTGCCTCCATTTATTATCTCAGAGTAGCCCTTAAGTTACTCAATTCATCATATACTCTCTTGTTATGATAAGGACAATCCCGCATCTGTCCCTCTCCTGATTCCAAATCACCTGCTTCTTCTGTGTCTGCTCAGAGACATGCTACTGCAGTTTGGAAGGCAGACTTCATAGAGAGGAGCCAGAATAGGTTTTACAACTGTAAAATCCACAGACTTGGGCAAATCACAGTATAACCGAAAAGAAAATAAATGACTGAAAGAACAAATTCATTTTCATCCATTTATACTTATTTTCATTTAGCAACGTCATCTCTAACTCAGGGAAAACTTACTTTTTGCTGCACTTATTGCTTAAAATACAATACACTATTAAACTATTATTAAACTGTTTAAATACAATAGACTGTTAAAAATCAGAATGGGCTACAGCAGATTCTGTAGCCTTCAGTGGTAGTCTAGTGCTAAATGATGGATCCACCCCTAGCCTGGGTCTACTTAAGCAAAACTCATTCTAAAATCACTAATGTTTTTGCCCAAACCTGAATTCCTTCTTGTGGGGAATCAGAAACGGGAAGAGCCTCACAACACCATTCTGAAAATCCAGAGGCTTGATGGCAGTTTACCACACAGAACAAAATGAAAGAAAGCAGACTAAATGAGCAGCACACATGAATGATTTCTGTCTCCATAATCACCACAAGAATGACACCCATCACCACCTGCAGCTGTTTCTCTCCCAATTTCATCTATATGCTTTGTATGTGATGAAGCACCAAATACTAGGTGTAGTGGCGCAAAGTGAATAAACATACAGAAGCATTGAACCCACAACTCAAGACATGCAGTCTTTTAAGTATCCATTGTGGAAGACAATTTCCTGGTATAGGTTTGGACTTGTGCTTTGAATGAATTGTTAGAAAAACAAAAAGTATCATAAGGAGGGATCTGATGCTACAGCAACTCTCTCACTTCATGTGCTACAGTCTGTTCACACAAACAACTCATGTTTCATATGCAGCATTGATCTGGATGGCATGCCATCCATTTCTGCAGGGCTGCCACCTCATACTTCACTGTAAGTCAGAAGAGAAAATAGTTTTTCAGAGGCTGTAATTTTTTGTCATATAAAACAGACATCTTAGTCAATAAATTTCCACAATATCTGAAAGACTCATAATTAAAAAATGAATTCTAACAGAACAGCTGTAAATTAAACAGATAAATATGCAACTTCAAAATAAAATACCTTCAACTTCAAATCTACAAATAGAAGAGATCAATGGACACTCCAGAGCATACATGATATTAAAAAAACCAGGCTAACTACTAAAAGGTTTCCTTAGAAGAGCATGAGCAAGTTTTACAATCTTTAAAATAAAATCAGATCTTGATAGACCATAGCCATTACTATTACTTTTGGATTAGATTTTAGTTTAGTGATGCACATTAGAAAACAATGATCATCAGGTGGCTTTTGCCATCTGTTATCACCAATAGAACACCCAGGGAAGTCTGAGGAGGTCAGCATCCAGTAAATAGCATCCAAACGACTCTGTGAATGGAATATCTAAAAAGGCTCCCATAAAAGAAGTGTCCCCAGGATTTTTTATTAACCCAGGCAAACCCGTGTCACTTTTATTATTACTATTATCATTAAATATAATTGCACCTGAAAAAGTCAAGATGCTAAATATATATACAATAAATTACATTAGTTTTTCTCCTTCTCTTGTAATTTGTTTTATGGTCTAAGTAGTTGGGTTTTCAAAATTTATTTTATTATCACTTCAATCTGTTGTCATAGCTCTGATTTTACGATCTATTTATCCCACATTTCTATTAAAATTTTACCCATGCTGCCTTGTTTCTCTTGACAATTGAAAATGGCCTAATGGGAGGTTTTGAAGAAAAGAAAATGGACAAAGTCTTTGATTATCACAGCACAAGCATCTGGTAGTTTTTAGACATTTACAAAAGATCTTGCTCTCATAAAAAGTTGGCATGCAATTTCCTAAGAGATCCTAAATGGTCTTGCATTTTAACGGTCATTTCAAGTTGCACCTTTAACTTCAGATTTCAATTTTTTTCCAAAATAATCCTGATGTAAGCTCACTTCTATTTCTTTGAACCATAAACCGGAGATAACAAAGTCTTACAGACATTCAAGAAGTCAATAACACTTTAAAAGTTCCTGTTCAACTTTCCTATTGCATGTCACAGCATGAGTCTCAGACCACATTCTTTATTTGAACACTTAGGTAGAGTCAGTTATATATATGGTGATCAGTAATGCCATACCCAGAAGAGCACAGCAGCATGCCTTTGCTCCTCATGAATGACTGGCAAATCCTCCTAATCCATCCTGACCACAAAAGAACAAGAGAAATTAAAGCTGAACTAGTTCTATATTTACTGCTAGTGAACAGCTTCAAGGATAAAATTGGCCAAACTACACAGAAAGCATTCAACAGAACTTTTAGAAATAATATCAACCACAATTAGTAGTTTTTATTTAAATATCTGAAATAATCTGAAACTAGCAGCATGCCATACAGAGTAATTTGAAAAAACAATATGGAAAAGAAGCTGAAAAATTTTAATTACATTATTTTCCAAAACTGATTGGAAAGAGAAAGCAATGCTTTTATTTTGTTATTATTTTTTTAAATGAATGCTTATGTCTCAGGTTTAATTTCTTTGTTTGAGTCTAGTAAACAAATTTTTTTATAATTAAAAAAATCAGTCAATAAATTGTTCAATTAAAGGTAGGGAAAGGTTTGAGACCAAGATATAGAGAAAAAATATGTGTCTTCATCATTAATGCTGAAAAGTGTCATTGTGCAAGTATTTATCTTAGTGCAGAACTTAAATTTTTTTCGTTGGTACTTGTGAACATTTCTCTTCTTCCTTCCACTGACTACTATAAAGAAGAGCCTGACTTTCATCTTCCCTATAACATCCCATTAGGCATTCAAGAGCAACATGATCCCATCTTAGATTTTTTCTACAGCCTTAACAAATTCATATCTCTGAACCTCTCCTCACACGCAAGAATACTGTTTTCCAGTTAATTGATAGCATTTTACATGTTATAATGTAACACCTGAAGAATATACATTGCCATGCTCAGACACATCAGGTCACATTTGCTTAATTTGAGTCACATTAATTTGGCTCAGCACTGCTCACTTTTACAGTCTTCTGGGGTTCTTTTTATTTTGCTTTAAAGAAAGGAAGAAAACCTGATTTTATATGAAAAAACACCAGATTTGATCTCATTTTCATTCCAGCACAAAACAAACAAAATATTTGTATATATCACAAAAGAGAAAAAAACAGAATGGGTGACAGTCTAATCGCTCAAACCATAGCTATCCCCATACCAATGAATCTGAATTTTACAGCAGGATTCAAAACAAAAACCACTGAAAATGCTGTCAGTGAGCACCAGAACATTGTTTCTGGTTGTTTCAGAACCACCCTGCAATATATCCAGTGCTTCAACATGATTCTGAATACGGCAAACTCCAGCAGCAGACTGAGGCCCTTCGTCATTCACATTAGGTCTGTTTTGGCCCCTGGCATTCCTCCCTGTTTACTTATATCTTCAAGGTTCCATGAAATGTCAACATAGCCCCAGCTCATTCAAAATTTGCAAAGGGCCCAACTGCCCTTCCACTATGAATTAATACATAATACATTGCAAATAATCTGAACATCAAGTAACATGACTAGCCTCTACCTCTGATAAACCTCTTGGCTATTTGCCAGATGAAAACAAAGCAAACAGCCTCTTCTCCTCCCAAAGAATCACATAAAGTAACAAACCCCGAGTGTTTCCAGTCCTAGTGTTCTCATTTTCTCAAGTAATTCAACATCCTAAAACCCCCTTTGCTCAAGCTCTCACAAAAATCTATTCTTTTCTTGCAAAGCCATGTTGCGCTAACATAAAATTCTTATTCTTTTGAGCTACCCTGCTAAAGCAAGCATCAGCTTGAGGATCTGTTCAGTTCTCACTTAACTTTCTTCGTGAGGAAAAAAGCAATAGCCTATCATCCCCTTTTACTGTTTGCCTTCAAAGAATAGTAATAATTCACCAGAAATTCATCTGTGTTCAGAACTGTGAATATGAATCAGTAGATTACCACCGATGCAAAATGTTTCTTCACTTTTTGAACAAATCCTACTATCGAATCACCTAAGGCTTTTGAGTTTTGTTTGTTTCCTCCCTCCCCAATTACTTTTGGAATCAAGATTTAATTCTTTGTGCATCCCACTCAGCAGCTCTACAAAACCCTAAAGAACTGCTATAGGCAGTTTAATCTGAGAATTGAAGACATAGAAAATACAGAATATGACATATGGTATTTTAGAGTAACAGCTTTCTTCAAACACATATCCAGTAGAGAGAAACCCAGGTCTGGGAGAGACATGGGCGTGTCTGTACTCACTATGTGCAGCTGCAGAAAATCACCAAGCCCAGGGGCACTGTCAATCCGGACAAGGATGCCATCCTTCACTGTTGTGCTGAAGCCCACAGCAAGACGGTCTGTCCTCGTGCTTGGTCTGTCATTAGCTGGCCAGGTGTACAGGATGAGACCTCCACTCTTCCCAAAGATATATGTGGCACCAGCTACAAGATATAAAACCAAAGAAAAGTGTATTAGTTACTTATTTGGCAAGTCTTGTGGTAATCTATGACTTCCAAGAGGAACAACTTGAGCAAGCACATGCTTTCATTAGTTACAGGGGTGAAACCAATGGGTCCTGCTGGCCAGGCCTGATGAAGTACATTATTAGTTCCTCAATAAAGCCATACAGCATCCAAGACAAAGATAAGTGAAGAGTTTATCAAAAATTATCAAGATGGCTTATCAAGAATGAATGATTTCATTAGTGCTAATACTCCAGACAAGGATGGATAGGACACTGGTGTACAGGGAGAAAAAACCACAAGCCACTCCTGCTTCAAAAGCATGGGATTCAATCTTATAAGACAATTCAAATGAAATATTTCACATTTCTCCTTTAGGTTGGACTTGCCTTCAGCTGAAATCTATTCACACATAGTAGGAGACTACACTTTTCTCAACACTTCATGAGATTTTTTGATATCTAGTCCACATATTTCCAGCACCATTTGTCTTGTCACAGCTGAGCCTGGGAATTTGTTCCTTGCCCTTGTTTTTAAGGACAACACCAAACTTCTCCCATGCTGAACACTGTCCTCCCACATTCATGAGGGCCATCTGAGCCGAGGAAGGCAGAAATGCAAGTGAGGAATTATTATTGCAGACGAGGAAGCTGAGAAGCTGAAGCACTTGGAGTTCACATTCTGACTTGTATTCAACAGTCTGAGTTAGAAGCAAGATTTTATAACTCAGCAGTTATAAAACTGGCCCCTGAGCTTCTTAACAAATATATCTAAAATTCCTGTCCTGTCCAAATCTACAGGCAGGCCAGGAACAAGACTCCTCCATGTTTCAGCCACTCACTGCACCTCATTTTTCTGAGCACTATTACAATGGTTACAGAATAGTAAGCAAAAATAACCAGCTCCTGTTACTGCAACAATGACAAAGCATATGTAGAAAGTACAGGCAATTACTGGGTACATTTTCTAATCTGAGTGAAACTACAACTGAGGGTTACAACATGGATCACACAACCCTGTACAGAGTAAAAGTAGATAGATACAGAAACAGGTAGGATCATATCACGGTAATTTCTACACTTGCCTACAAAGATGCAGCTTCACTAAAGCTCTCTATGACCCGAATTCCAAATAAATGCTATATATTAATAGAAATAATTGATACACTTCTCCCTTGCTAAAGAGGCTTCCTCTAGACATCTCAGAACATATTACCAAAACAGACATCAAAAACTCAGCCACCTAAAAATGAAATTATTTGTGAGCAGCTGACTCAATGACAGAATGATAATGAATCATGTTTCCTTCTTCCCTTCCAGGCCCGTGCACATCCAACAGAACATGCCCTCAGTAAATTCAGACAAATGTGTCCAAAATCAGGGTCACATAGGAAATTTCAGTCATAATTCTGAACTACCAAGAAAGAACATTCTGGCATTCTGGAACTGTGAACATACACTATTTCAGTTTGAGAAAGAATAATTTTGCAATTCAGTCTCCTCATTTAGCTTTAAACTCCAGACAGAGGGTGTATGACTATTTTAGGATGTGTAGAAAGAGGTTTTGTCTGTTTGTTTAAACACATCCCCAGCTCTATCTGCAACCTTATGGCTAGACAGCTGGAGATGACCAGGTAGTGAATTACCTATGTCCTCTCCCCATGCTCAGGTATAACAGTCCCCTTAAAACTACACTGCAAATGTACTCCTTCAGTTTATCAGTTTTTTTCTATAACTTGTATGTGTTTGCACTACAGACAAAAACTAGGCACAACAATGTGGTAAGCAAAATTCGATTTACTCATTGTTGATGGCTTCACAAATGAAAACCCACTTCCCAAAATTACTCTCACTTGAATTTCAAGCTCTCCTCCTTTCCTTTGTACTGGCTATCAGGCCTTTCAGCGGCAAAGACAAGCTTGGAGGTGAGTTCTTCACTCTTTATGAAGACAGATTACTTTTTTGCCTCTCTAAGAGTCATTTGGCTGCAGGTAGACCATGTCAGTCCTCCAATGAGAGCCAGTTAGAACCAGTTAAATCCTCACAGGCCTTAACTACTTTATGAGACTTAACCACTTAACCAGATCTTATTTTCTCCTCACAGAGCATAGATTTTGCTTCTAAGCCTAGCCTGACAATATTTAGTACTTTGGTACTATGGCACCAAGGTTCCTAAGGTAAGAATCAAAAACACCAAGAAATAACACAGTATAAATCTGCCTCTGTTAGGTCTTATTCCACTTTTCTCTGAGATGGCTCTACATAATGCTTCATAAAGAAATGTAGTACTGCGGTTCAGCTGGGAATGTCAACTCAGTTCTGGAGTTCACCTGGTCCACGGGCTGTCCAACTTTACTTCAAATGTGTCAGGGGTTTACTGTGATGGATTTTGCAGTTGTATGTTCTGGCAAGGCACTGAGTTCTTGAAATAAAAATAATTCACATGCAACAGCCAGAGTAGCACTAGCCCAAACAGACCTGTAAGCAGAAATCTGATGGCCAGTAGTTGTTTCCTTATTTTCCAAGTCAGAAAATATCTACATAATGAGAGATGGGCCACTTGCTTTATCTGTGTGTAGCTGAATGTACAAATTTGTTGGATACATCAATACCCCTTCCTTTCAACAACCTCTTGAGGACAACTAGGATACCAATTGACATTTTTGGAAAGAGATGCACATTAACATTGTGCCAATAATTTTTTTTCCCCAAATTATGAACAAAATAGTCATTCCAGTCTGAAAACATAAAGTACATCAAGTAAAAGTGAAAGTATAACAAGAGTTGGTACCACATTGCAATCACATAAAGAGAAAAGATAACAAAAGGACCCCAACCATGCAACACACGCGTTTGACTTAAATACTTCTATTTGACTGCAGCAACCATGGACTTATAGAGTTTGAAACTTCAAGACAATTGAAAAAGACAAAATGACAGCAAATTATAACCCTGAACTTCAAGAAAGGAGATTTCAGCTTAAGCAGAATTTAACAAGGCCTAGACAACTCTATTGGACTGGACTTGCTTTAAGCTGGTGTAAGCTGGCTAGACCAGTTTACGTCCAGCAGTCCCTTCTGATCTTAAATCAATAATTATCCTTTCTTGTAGTGTTGTAGAGAATTGTAGAATAATTAACTAAAGCATTCTGATTAAAAAAAAATCTGGTGAAATGCACATCTCTTCATCTTGGTATCTTCTTGTACCTAAACTCTGTTACAGTTCTCTTTGTAAGACAAGAATTAATAGTTTTCTTCCAAGATACTTTCTATTCAAGACTGACAAGAGACTACACTCTTAACGAGCAACCACTTTATATTTAGTTTTTCTCACTGTTAAAGGTTTAATTACATAACTCTTTTAATAAATACAGCACCAACTGTGCCTTAACAATAGAAAAGTCTGAAGGACTGATTAATTTCACTCTTTTACAATGTATTGTTGTTACGTTTCACCACTTCAACCTTATAGCACTAAATTCAACCCAAACCATGTAAAAAAATAAGAATAATAAAAGGAAGGATACAAACATACAAAATTATTTCCCCAGTCAGTTTTGTGAGCAATCTCACTTCTCGTAGTGCCCTAGGCCAGATTACTGTACCAACATATAAAAACAAAGGTAAGTAGAATATTTTCAGGTACTCTACACGTTGCATGCAGAATTTGGTTAGCACTGGGAACTCAGAGAACTGAAGGAGTTCATAGTGAGGAAACACTCCCTATTGATTTAAGCTACTAGGACACCATTACATGTTTAGCATATACAAAGCTTATAAACTCACAAAATTTAGTGTGGCAGAATGGCAGTTGACTGCTCCCAGAAATTACATAACTTATATAATTGGTGTTTGGAGATAAAAGATAGGTATGTTACAACACATGTGACATGGCAGTCTGCACATCTATCTTAGGTACATTATGCATTTGTTAGTTATATTCATGAATGGAGTTGTTAGATTACTCATCTTCAGTCAAAACAAAATAGTTTGAGGCAAAGACTCCTCATGGAAAACTTCTAACAGAAAAGTCATAACTAAGATCATAAACCACAGCAAATAAAGCCTACAAGTGAGGTGTTTTAAGAAGTGTTTAGTTTAAGCTGGCACAATCACTTGTCATTTTAATTCATAATTGCCCAAAGACTTCAAAAACCTATTTTAAGGACAAGTTTCTTCAATCAGCATAGTACAGCTGCAACAAAGTAAAGTAGAAAAGTAAAATAGTAAAGTAAAAGTAGAGTAGTAGAAAACAAGTCTATTGCATCTGCACAAATTATAACTGCTATGCCCTGCACTCCTGTGAATTCCCCCACATAATTTGAAATCATTGATTGCAAATTATCTATTTGCACCTACTAAGCCATCAAAAGCCTGATTTTCTCAGCTACAGCACAGCACACATACTCATTTCCCTGTGGCCAAGAAAATGGAACATTTGGAAGGTATTACAGTGTTTATACACTCAAGGGTTAACTGCAGCAACTCTGCACTGGGAGGTGAATACAAGTTTAACATAGTGTAAATGCAACAGCTCATATTTTTATAACCAAAAAGTACCTTTAGAATGCAAATTATGAAGAACCCAGGCCAATTCAAAAGCTGCAATGCTTACTTGAGTGCTTTTCAGAAATCTGCCCCAAGGGTGGATAATCACGAGCGGTACGCAATGTTGGAGGGCATGGGCTACCTTTTGAAGGTCTTTTCTGCTTCAGTGACCTGGAAATTCACCCCTGAACAACTACAGGACCCTGATAAAGTGACAGAATATTTGCAAAGAGAATGGTGTGGCACCTCCAGAAATGAGTCCTGGAGACATATCCTGTGCCTCACACCACTGCCTAGATGACCACCATGTCTCTTGAAAAGCGAGTCCTGAAGCAGCACAGCACCCTAGAAAGGATTGAGTCTGACAATGGAATTAATTTCAAAAATAACTTTGTAGACACCTGGGCCAGAGAGCACAGAGTGGGTGCATCATACTGCCCACCCTGCACCAGCCTCTGGGAAAACTGAAAGTACAACGGACTGATAAAATCACATTGAAATCCATGGATGGTGGGACCTTCAAACATTTGGATCTACATTTAGTGAAGGCCACCTGTTCAGTTAACACCTGAAGCTCTACCAGTCGAGCTGGCCCTGCATGATCATAACCTCCACATACCAGAAGGGGATGAAGTCTTTGTGGTGCACATGAGAAAGGTGTTAGGGAGGGCAGTTTGGATTAGTCCTGCATCAAGCAAAGGCAAATCTGTCTGTGGGATTATTTTTGCTCAGGAACTTGGATATACTTGGTTGGTAATGCAGAGGAACAGGGAAACACAAAGTGTACCCCAAGAGAACTTGATTTTTGGGTGAGAACCGTCATGCTGAATTTTATAATACTGGTGGCTAAAATGATGTTGCCACTGTGTGCCACAAGTACCACAGACAATGAGGATGGACTGCTTCAGTTACACCAGTTGCGAGCTCATGATGCAGCTGGCAACCAGCCAACAGCACACAAGCCCTCCTGTCCTGGAAGACATCTAGGATGGATAGAACCCACATGGAATAAATGAACTTAACAGACATCTTGAAGGGACAGCCATTGACTATGGAAATGACACCTGTGCTTGTGTTTATTTATGCATATAGCTGAAAGGTGTAAGATTTGAGCATGATACAAGTGGTATAGAATACCATACACTAAATTGGGGAATACCATTTCTAAACCATAACAAGTATAGGTATTATTTTACTTAACATTTTTGTAAAGGGAGTGAAAATATTTTTATATTATATTCTGCTTAGTCCAGTAGTTCAGATGAGTCTCCTAGCGTATTTCATATGCTGGTGTAAAGGTCCTAAGAAGTTCATTAATAATAATAAACTTCTGCTATTTAACAAGAAGCTATCAGTTCAATTACAGAAAAATTGATGATGGCATGATGATGGCATTTTGCTCTTCTTTCTTGGCCGGAAACAGAATTTTAGGTAATTTTCAAAGAAGCAATGTTGTCAAAGGATGAAATCAGTAACACATTGTGCTTGACCACAGGTTACATGAGCAAATCAAGAGCCATTTCACATCAGGAAGGAAACTTTGGTAACACCTGTAATTAGCAGCCCTTTAATCATCAGGCTTCTGGAAGCATAACTAAATAATGGAGACCTGAGAGTTTATAAAGACATTCAAAAAATCCCACAAAATCTGAATAAGAAAACGCAGAACTTTTCCCAAACTTACATAAAGAAAAAGTAATGGTGACCCTTATCTTACTGCACCTGAACTAGGCAGTTCATTTACTATTTCTATCACCAGAAAAGGAATGCAGGTTATAATACTGGCATGAAAGCAAGTGAGATCAGGCATACATCTGCAGCAACTAAGTAAGGAGACAAAATTTGCTGCTGCTGGAAGCATCATAATTCAGTCATGTAACAAAAAAGCAGTTCCAAAAAACATGGTATATAGAGAGTTATTCCACCCTTGTAAGTGGAGAAGAACAAAGCAACAATGAAGACCTGCTAAGATCAATTTCTGTTGTAATAGAAAACTCTAATAACATAGATTGGAAGTTTTGCCAGAAATCTGATCAGACTGATTTGAGCATTGTTCCCAAAATTAAGGTTCTCAGCCATTTGTTTGCAGCTTATGGAAGACTCCATATTTGACCACTCTGTTTCCAGTCAGAGGAACAGCTGTAGGGTAGCTCCTCAGGTCTTTACTCAGCCAAATAGTTCAGCATCTTCTTTATTAATGCTTGCTATCCTTGACCAAAAACAATCCATGCTTTGACCACCAGCTCTAAGGGGAAGCAAACAACACATACTGCACGAACCAGAAAAGAGAACCACAACTTTCAAATGACATCTGTTTATTTATTACTCCCCAAGAGTTTAGGACATCACAATGCAAACAATAAAACATCAGTTGAAACCTGTACACTGCCAAAAGGATTCACTTGGGCTGAGTAAAAAATGAAGCTTCTGACAGTTGTTTTTAATACTTATGTCATTCTGGCCACATCAAATACACTACACACATGCTGCACAACTCCAAATTTCCATTAAATTAATTTATTAGGAGTAAAAAAGAGTTAAAGAATGACAAAATAATATTTTGAGAACAGACAAAGAAAAGAAACAGCGTCCATATGAATTAACAACAATAATGATGAGAAGAGGTAAAGTTTTCACCTAGCTTTGCAATGTACTCCCAAAGAGCATGGATGATTTAGCTGACTCTTTGTTACTTGAAATCGCTTCAAATGGGTCAGTTCTAGGTGTGCTGAAACATCTATACTGATTAGAGACAACCTAACAGGTATTTTCAACTGCCAACTTTCTGCAAAGTTACTCCTGGGGGTCCTGTCTGCTAAAGGCACTGCATTCAGCATAACACAGCTTCTTTGCCTCACAGTTATACTGCATGCATGACAGCATTTCCAGCTACTACTATGAAACTAATTAAGAATTGAGAATAAAAAAAAGACCAAGAGGAATTGTCCCATTCCTTCTGCCCTTTCATATTTACCAAGGCATCAGTTTTGACAACAGCTATTCATCCTTCTCCAGGTATAAGCTGTCATCTTGTAACCCTCAGTCCTAAACTTCAATTACATTGTTATCCTAATCCCTCTTTTACTCCTCATCTTCCTATCCCACTATACATCCCACCAAATAAAAAAAAAGTAATTAGACAAAAGAATTAATTATATCTCTGGAACAAAACCAAGCTAGACATCAACCCATCTTCTGCCTTCAAGCACATACAACAATGTTCTTACATATGCATCATCTGCAATATCTGGACATATATCCCAGGGACAACTTGTGAGCTACTGTCACTCAATCAAACACATCAGAAAATGGAAGTCTCATCAAAACTGAGTATCATCAATCAGGACAAAAAGTCTTACTCCACCTAAAGATCCTCTCTGGCACTTGTACATCTCTGTGACTCGGTTGCTGCGTTTTCCACACCCTGAGTTTAAAAGGTCTATTGATACAAACACCTGCTTGATTAAAAAAAAGGAGATGGGGGTTAAAAAGGCTACAGAGGATCCAATCACCATCATCATCTAGCTCATTTGACCATTCCATCACAGTATCCTTCCTGGCAGGAAGACAGACCTAAACCTTTCTATGATACCAATGTTGAAACATCCTTTTATTTATAAGAGATTTAAATTGTCTAAGAATAAAGAAAACTTAAATCCCTGGAAAATGCAAAGCTACCAGTGTAATCCTAAAAAAAAAAAAAAGAAAAAGAAAAAAAAAAGAAAACCAAGCTTCTGTGTTTAGAGTTCTCATGAACTAGCTCTTCTTCCTTTCAGGATGCTCACTCTTCCCTTGACAAACCCTCTGAGACTAAAACTGAACACCATATTCATCTCAAAAAGCAGGCAATTTCTTCCTCACTTCAAAATATGAAGGAGCTGCTTCTATACAAAAAGGAGGAGGAGCTATAAAAGCTGCAAGACTAACACAAAACAGAAGCAGCAATTCAGATCACGCCTGCTTTCTGTGTTTGTCTTTTTTAATGACGGCAAATTAATACGAGTCACTTTCCTCCCAGTGTGTGTGCATCAGCCAACAATTGGATCAGACAGTATGTTACTTCTTATTAGTTACACTGCATTAAAAAGATTGGAAGAGGAAAAGAAGGAGAGCAAGGGAGTGTTCCTAGAACTACTACAAGGTCCAAGATAATTAATGCTTGAAATAGGAATTCTCTAAATCTGGGATACCAGGAAGACTGAGGTTTTTTCCAAAAAATGAATTTGCCATGGGGCACGTTGGGGATGTTTACCATCTCACAAGAAATGTAGGGATTAGCTCCTGACTAAAATGGACACAAGATGACCATAGGCACACCAGCTTAAACATAAAATACTGCAACACTTGAAAATATTTCAGAAATACCTTAAATTCCATTTTAACAACACAATTGGTCAGACAAGGATTACTGTCATGTCTTCAGCATTGATCCTAAGTGTATACCCAAGGTAAACTAAGAGTAGAACAAGCCTATTTCCTTTAAGTATGCACTCAGACCATGAGTCTTTTCATCAATTAACTCAGCCTCATGTGGTTTGTTTATACAGTAACCCCAAAGAGATCTATTTTTCAAGTACTTATCCAGTCTCTCTTTAAATTCATTTAAAAGTTCTGCATTTACCATAATGTCTTACAAACCCTTCCCAATGACTCACACAAATCTGCCATTGATGTAGCAAGTTAAACATTAGCCAGCTGTGGGCCCTATCAGCACAGGCAGCCTACAGCATCTTGCACTCTATTAACAGGACCTGAGGATGTTCATAGATGAAGTGATTATTCCCCTTTACTCAGTGGTTGTTAAACTGCATCTAGAATAATGCATCTGATTTTGGATTGACAGACTGGAGTGAAGTGCCACAAAGGCAGTTGGGTGCATAAAGTGCCAGCCTTGTGAGGAAATGCCAGCAGATTGGGGCTTTATCAGCTGGGAGATGACACAGCTTCAAGGGGCCCTAAGGGCAGTCTCACAGCACCTGCAAGGACATTATGGAAAAGCCAAAGGTAGGCTCTTCACAGTGGTGCACAGCTGAAGAACAGGATGCAACTGCCGTGCTTCAAAGTAAGAGAATTTGACTCTGCAGCAAGGAAAGAGCTTTCTCCTCACAAGGACAGACATGCAAACAGGTTGCCCAAGGAGATTTCAGAGACGCTGTGTGTGGAGGTTTTCAAGATATGACTACATAAACACCAAGCAACCTGATCTGACCTCACAGCTGACCTCGCTCCAAGCAGGGGTTTGGACTAACGACTTCCTGGTGTCACTTTCAGTCTGAGTGAAAAAGGATCACCTTTTTGTGTGAAGAATCATCTTTTTCATACTTGCCCTTGAGAAATAGATGACATGCTCCCTAGATCTTGTTCTGTGAATAATCTGTCCCTATAACAGTATAGGGACAATAATCTGTCTGTATAACAGTATAGGGACAATAATCTGTCCCTATACCTATCCTCTCAGTGTCAACTTTGCCTTGCAGACATATCATACCACCACCCTCAATCCTTAAGTAATTTCATTCAGCAAAGAGACTCAGCTCCCACAGCTTCATGCAGCTAGATGACAGTTATCAACCTAGAAAAAGTCCACAAGGGACAATTTTTTTCTCCAGTTTTTTTTATTTTTCCTTTCCTTTTTTTCCTACACATTACAGAGTATGAAAAATATTTTGCAAAATAAACCTCCCCTAAACTCCCCACAGTACTGATAACAAAATTGAAAACAAAAGCCTTAAAACCACTATGCACCAGAAGAGACAAAAGAAACTACAAACACAACTGAAAAATGAAATTTGCTGAGTAAAAGTGCCTAGAAAATTGTTACCCCTTGTAGAACAGCAGGATATGTTTACTAGGGTCAAGTTATCCACCACCTACCAAGAGATTCCATTACTTCATTACCTGCAAGTGGACTAAATTCAGAAAAGGTAGGTGGAACCATTTCTTAGTTGCACTCTGCTGCCAAAGGGGATCAGGATTCAATTTCTTATTTCTTGGTATTTCCTGATAAAAGAGCACACTGAGAGGATGTCCTTGGAGAAGCCCAGACGGCAGCATGCCAGAGGAACTGAATACAGAGACTGCTGTTAGCAAGGAGAAGCACAGCAGGATTCATAGCACACTCGGGGCTTGGAGGAAGAACAGGAATGTTAGTTCTGTACAGTTTTACAGAATCTGAGTGGTTACAAAATGGCCTAGATACCCCTCAGGATGGATGAAGGCCAAAATGCTATCACTGATCTCAACACAGTCAACACTCCTCTAGAGAATCTCTTTCTAGTGTTTATCCTTAGCTATACTTTATTTATTCCATTGAAACAAATTAACCCTCACAAAAAGTTGAAAACAAAAGAAAAAAAATCCAAGCAAAAAAAACCCCAAAACAATGAAAACCAACCAGCCAACCAAAAATAAAAAAATTCCCCAAGACCCAAAGACCAAACAAAAAACCCACTCCAAAGCAAAACCAAAACAAAACTGCAAAGACAACTTTTGTTCTCTCAGCTTGAGTCACGTCAGGTTAAGTGGCATAACACCTTGCATGACCAGCCTGCATCTACAAGATTTCACTTCTTTTAACTGTAGGCAATCCGTCACTCTTCCCTACATACCTGCTCTCATTTCCTTAATCATAGATATCAAAACAGAAGATACAGTTTAAATTTACTGTCTTCGCGGTGATCACTGCAAGAGACCAAACCCAAATTTTCAGTCCTGACAGCTAAAAAAATGTTGGGCTAGAAATATCAGCTACTGGTATTCATTAGAGCTCAGAAGGTAATAGCAAATCTAATATGCTAAAATTAGCAGCAGAGTTTGGAAAAAGAAGTAAGTTTTCAGGTATCTAACTTTTTGCTGGCTACTAGCATTTTAACAGTATGCTTTTGAAACAAACTTTTTTATCTATCACCACTAGATATGTTTTAGTTCTTATCAGAGCAGTCTCAGAGCACACAAGCTTGACTCCTTAAAATCTTCCAGTTTAGTTTAAAACTAAACTGGAAGATGCAATCCAGCTTTTTAGAAGATACTAGTGTATAGTACCAGACTAGAGCTAGTCCAAAGTAACACTTTAAAAGAAAAAAGCTTGCAGTATATATCTCAGGTCCTTGGTACTTCATTTCTTTCTAAAAACCAACTCTCATGCTGGTTGTTATTGTAGACACAGCCCTAAATGTGGCCCATTTTGGTCCATCAAGGAAAGAAACTCAGAGTTCTGAGCTCTTTGACCTCACCTCAAATATGACATTGTCCCTCACAAGTACTGGAAGGTCAATGATGAGAACAAATGCATTTGTGGAAGCTCACCATTCCCAAGGCTCTCTAACTTCCCCAAGGTCACATAGTGGGAATGTAAAAACAAAAAGTATCCAGAGCTATTAATGGGGCATACAAACTATTCTGTAAATGATATGCAGCTTTCCTTGCTATTACCTCCTCTTGCCACCATGAAAGGACATCCACCACCAGGAGAGATGGACATAAGTGAACTTCATACAGGCAATCTGTTAAAAGTACCATGCCAGAGCAAAAGACAAGTGTAATGGTTGTTTAATCATTCTCACCATGAAGTGCCAATTCTTTAGTGTCTTATGACATTCATGAATGATGCAGAGGGCTGGCATGATGAATGCAGAGCAATTCCGACTGACAGATACTTTCAGAGAATTTATATCCTTCCCACACTTCCAGGACAAAAGGGCTCTTGAACTGAGTTATCATTTGTTCCATGAGAGGATTTACAGTCTTGCCAGCAACTCCTTTTACCTTACTCTATAAAGCGTTTATTTTGATATACTGATTGTGATCATTCAAGAACAACTGTATCTGAAGAAAGTCAGCAGGGGAGAGAAAAAGCAGAGTGGCTCTGAATAACTTGCTCACCTTGACCTGGGACTTCATTCCCCTCAGCCAGTTTGCTTTGGTTTTGGTATCAGTTCTTTCCCAGCGTCCTCTGCTATTCCATTGTATTACATTACAAATGTAACATCGCTCAAGGGAGATATGTAATCTCCCATGCCAGGCTACCCTTCCTTCATTGCAAAAGGTGAAGTTTAGCCTCAAAAGCCACCCACCATAGTCCCTTCTTATCATTTCACTAGAAAGCACCTCAGCTTCACAGTTTTCACACCAGCCTAGAGTGGACTCTATCTTACTGTTACACAGAGCAACAGCTCCTGCCATGAGCCTCGGTGGCAAAGGAGCACCTGGACCTTATCCAGAAGAGCAGGGTGATACAGGCACAGAGTATCACAGTCTCAACAGGACTTAAAGACCAAGATATTCCCCCTGCTGTGATGAACACATCAGAGGTGCATTGCAGTTTAGCTAATGCAACACTTCTCACCTCTGGCAGAGGCACCAGGAAGTCTTGTGACTTGATATTCAGACACTCTCTAAAAGTTTTTTCATCACTCTTGTATTCTGAGAAATTCAGCAGTTACAATCTTGACTAAAATACATCATCACCTAAGAGGCCCTGAGTCTGTGGCCTTCAGCTGCACAAAGCAATAGCATGTGTCACACAAGAGAGGATAATGAAAGGTCTGTGGGCTGATCACATCAATCTAACGACAGCAGTGATTTCCCTACACTTCATTTTGAAAGCTTTAGGTGACTTCAGGCAGAGAAGCAATAAGTTTCTATGAGTATTACAAATAATATCCATAATATCATTACAGAGAAGGATATTATCTTTTTTTACCCATTTTAAATGATGTTTTAATGCCATACTTTTGCACCTCTATAAGTATTTGATTTTAAATACCTTGAAATGCCCTGCTCTTAAAAGGTGCCTACACAAACTAAGAGGAGAACTTTAACTTGCTTGCCTTTGAAATTAATCAATCATTATTTTGGAGGATATTGCACCCCATTACCACACAACGTTAAGGCAGGCCAGTGACATCCTATCTATCTAGACATGTAGAAAGGACTTCTAGAGCAATGAGTGAACCTTATAATATCTAATGGGTATTGTTAAGAAATTCTTGAAAGAGAAGAAAAACTAATAAGGCTGAAGAGATAACAAAAATGGGTATGCTATGTCCTCTTAATCTCTTCTCCCACTAAGAAATTTTGATTAAAATTGAAATATAACGAAGAAAATATTCATCAAGTATGTATTAATCACCGCTAAGCACAAAACCTCAGTATTTTTATTTCTGTCTCTACCACTTTATTGTGAATTGCCAGATTCATTCCCAGTAAAGCATTTCATTACTACATCATTTATTTGGGAGACAACATAGGGAAGAGTTTCTTTCAGGTACACCTTTCAGGGTGCCAAAGACATAAAATTCTATATAAAGTTGATTTCTGTGCTCCCTAAAGGGGGAAAAAAAAATCTTTCTCAAATAACCTGGAAAAATAAATCCCAGTCTATCTTTTCTTTTTCTCCCATGCTGTAAATACAAACTATTGATTTACCTCTAGCTCTTTCATGCCTTTCACACGCTTCAGTAATACAGAGGATTTGTTCATCATCCTTTCATCTCCAGGCCTGGAATGCCTCTTAAGCCCTCCGTTAAGGGTCACTCATTCTTCCTGCAACTGCAGCACTAGCATCCCACAGAGCTCCACAGGTGACAGCTAGCGAGACATGTAAGTAGCACATAATCACTTACCTCCTGATTTTTTTGGCAGGTGAGACAGAAAGACAAAATTTAGATAAAACCTAGTTATTCAAAGTTTTAATAGTTTGTGTTTGGTCTTTTGTAAGTCTCCTTCTGAATGCAATATAAAAACAGTAAAATATGGATAAAAAGTAATTTCCAATGCAGCACCTTGCATGAAGTTGAACTGGCAGCACTGTTCCATCAGGTCTATATTCCCATAGAAAACAGGGAACATGTGGACATTCTCTCCTCAAATGCTTAGAAACAAAGAATCATTGTATAATTGGAAGGAACATGTAGAAATAATTTCATTTTCCCTCTCCACCAACTCAAAGCAAAGTGAATGAGAGAAGGTTAACTAGGAACTAATTCAGTCCAGTTTTGAATGTCTCAAAGAAAGGAGATTCAACAACTCCTTCACTGGCAACCAATTCCAGTACTTTACTGTCCTATTTTGTAAGTTACAAATTTCTGTATTCCATCTCATGCCTGTTACTTCTCATGCTATTTCTGTGGGTCTCCAAGATGAGTCTTATTTATAAACTCCTAGACTGGTGATTAAAGACCACCATAGTTTTTCCTCCCTCTCTCCCCTTAGGGTTCAAGAAACCATGCTCTCTTGTATTTCCCAGCACTTTTACCACCTTCATGGCCTTCTGCCAAGTGAAGCCCAAACCTGAATGCAGTACTCCAGATGCAGTCTAACAACTGATTACAGGGCAGGAAAGCATTCCCTGAGCTAGCTGACTGCATTCTTGCTCAGGTAGGTCACTGTGTAATTGGCTCTCCAAAGAAGGACACATTGCTGACTCTAAGTCAAACATCTTTTCCACACAGCTGCTTTCTTCCATTTAGTTGGCACACCCCCTGTTGCACCTCTTCCACAGGAATTCTCCATCCTAGATGACTTGGCATTTTCTTTTGTCAAATTTCATAAGATTCATCATGATGACCCCATTTCTCCAATTTGTTGAGGTCTCTCCAAACTGCAGCTCATCACTGGCTGTCCCATTTTGGTAATTTATAAGCTTGCTAGAACCACACTCAGTTTCATCACCCAGGTCACCAGCACATACATTAAACAATATTGGCATCAGCATCAACCCCTGAGGGGTATCACTAGTCATAAGCTGCCTGATGAACTTTGGCCATTGAGCACAGACCTTTCAACCAGCAAGTCAAGCCAACTTCCCACCCACCCAACTCATATCTCAAAGGTTGGCATATCAGGATGCTGCAGGAGACTGTATCGAGGCCTGTGTAGAACGGAAAGTAAACAACATCTCCTGCACCCGTTATCCACAGAGCCAGTCATTGCAGAGGGCAGTGAGTTTGGCCAAGCATAAGTAGCCTGCAGCAAATATATGTGGGCTATTCCAAATAAGGTTTTCATCCTCTGTGTGCTTGTAGGTAGCTTCTAGGAAAATTTGCTCAGTAATCTTCCCAGGAACTGATGTTATGCTGACTACACTGTAATTTGTCTACTAGACGTGGCATTTACCTTCCCCCCACCCCCATCACTAATAACATTTTGACTATTTTGTTTGGTTTTGTTTTTCCCATCTCTTTTCTCTCTATGTATCTCACAACTTCTCACTGTATGTATTGAAGATCAAAGTGCCACAGTGTGATGCAGGCTCTTGGATCTTAGTATTTCTTCTATCCTAGATAAAATTCCCTCTCGTCAGATATGCTGTCCTCAAGATTCCTGTTAAAAATAGATCTCTCCTTGTGAAAACTCAGTCTCAGGATCTGCAAGCATGCCTCCATCTATTTAAGGGCCTGAAAAGTTAAAGAAAAGCTCCTGTTCCACTTAGTTCACCAAAGAATAGGACCTGCTCCTGAATTATGTGATTGTCTGTTTCATGAACACACCAACTGTTACCAGGGCTACATATACCATAATGTCCCATTTTCCTGCAAATCCAGGACAGTGTTTTCCTTCTTGTGGAATGGGTCTAGACTCACAGTTCATTAATCTGATATTTTCTTCATTTTAGCAAAGTTGAATGGGCTCCCTTGTGTTGTATATTTAGAGCTATAGGTCAGATCTTCTGATTTAGGTATTCTGCTCCAAATCCAACTCCTAATTCTGCTCCTTTGCTCTAGAGAATAATTCTTCCAGCCTTTCCATCAGTGAATGCTGCTATAAGATACTCATAAAGTCTATGAGAGCTGCAGTTTCTTCAGGGAAGTCCTTCCAACATGTCATTCTGACACATCTTCCCTTCAGTACTGATAAACTGAAATGTGTTCAAAGAACATAAAGCGAGTTCCAGGAAAAGCCAATTTTTTTTCAGTGGTCTCAGAGGTGCAGGCTGTTCCATGGGCTCATTTTCCTTTGCTCAAAGGTTCACAGGTTATTTTGAAAGGTGGCTTCCATACAGTACTTTGAAGTACTTTACACATTTATATACATATATATATATATATATTTTTTTTTTAATCCAATCAGTTTCCATGTCATTTTTGCTAATCCTCAAAGTTATTTATATTTAAACAACAGCCTCTGGCTTTTATTCTCTCCATTTGATTCTCCCATAAGTCATAAAATGCTGAATTGATAAGCTAACAATAATTGCCACAACAGAACAGTAAGGTCACAAACATAAGCAAAAGAGAATGTCATTCTGACTTTGCAACAAGCATAAATCTGAGTAATTCATCTCAGGTCAGTGATTTAATTCAAGTACATTTAGTTATAAAAGAAATCATGCTCATTGTAGTACTTCAAGGCTGAATCTGTTTGCACAACAATTTATATTCTAATATAACACCTTCTGTAACATATTGTACTGGGGAAATAATAGGGAAATCTAATCATTGGAAAACTCAAGTCACTACCAGTGAAATTTTTCACTTCTTACAGTATCTATCAGAACTTCCTCCACCACTCACATATTTCTGTGGCAACGTATTCCATGAGTAGGTGGGATGGATCTTTCTTTTTCAAGGCAATCCTCATATAAAACTTCCAGAATAGACTTAAACCACACACAGTTGAGCAGAATTATAGACATTTCTGTCCAGTTATTTTGGCATTACACATAGTCTGTCAGCAACCAGTTACTGTCATGACAGAGCAAAAGGAAACTGAAGACTTGTTCAGGCTTACATAGCAGCTAAATCATCAAGTGGGAAAAGACTGGAAATCAAACAATGTAAAAAAGTAAAATAATCTCTTGTGAGTTATGTCAAGTTAGGCTATATGTGATGAGGGAGTTTATGGCTGTCCTGTGCAAATTTATTTGCCCTGGTCTGTCTACAGCTGAACTACACCAAGGAGAGGGTACAAATAATGCCTTACAGAGAAAAGAAGAGAGACCATGTGCTACTGGATGCCAAAATACCATTGTTACTTGTCCACTCATGAAAGACCAACCAATCCAGACACTGAGCAACTACAACCACACTGACCTCAGACATCATAAGACCTATGGTCTACATGCATTTCTGTGTTCAGTCAGCAAGAATCAGGTAAGTAGCAGACCTGTCAGCCACTGGTAAAAGGAGCTGGTATCTCAAGAATAAATAACTATTAACTATCTAGGATAGTTACTATTTTCCTCCATATTTGCAGATACACTACATTTGTTTTCTATATGCAACATTACAAAACCAAGCTCTTTTGTGGGTAGAAAAATGGGTTTCGTGGGTTTTTTCCTCACACCACTTAGGAAAAAAAAACAAAATAAACATACTAAGAAAATACCAGTATAAAAAAAGTGTATTTGTAAGTTCTAAAAATCTCACGTGAGACTCTCGAGACAGCAGTAACTGCACATGCTAACCCAACCAACCAGAACACAAGAGCCATCCCCCACTCCTGCACTTTTAACAACATGCCAGCATCTTGCTTAACAAGTTTGCAGGAAAACATAAATTTCCATTATTCCTCAGCTCTCACTTTTGGATGTAGAGATTTCCATCACTAAGCACTACATAAATCAAGATACTACATTTTAGCATGCTTTCTTACTACAAACATATTGCTAACACTCTTTTTATTAGAAGAGGAAAGGTTAAAGAAGTTGTTTCCTTCAACTAAACTGCAAAGCTTGGTTTTACTTCTTCAGCAACATTAGCATCATAGATTATTGTGCTCATGTTTATTTCTCCTTCCAGGCTACCCTCTGTATGCAGAAAAGAAAATAATTGCAATGTTTTCCCCTCCAGATCTTCTTCTATGACATACATCTTCAACAAGACCCATGAGAAGTGAATTATGAAATGATGGGTAAGGCATGTAGCATTTAATCAGAAAGAAAAATATTTGGAACTTCCTAGTTACACATGTATACCACTGAAGGTCAGCCATTGATTAGACTCTCTAGAGACTGCTGCAACACAAGTTGAAGAAAAGTATTTCTGTTTGAAAAGACAACCAATCCAACATTCTGAAATAAAATTATTCTTGCTTCCAGGCACACAACCCTATTACTGCAGCTCCCATTTTTCCTTTGCTATTCCTGCTGTTCCTTAGTAAATTCATTTGCATCCAGTTTGACATTACAGGAGATCCTGCCACACAGAAGCATCCTGTATCTCCAATACAGGAATAGAATTTAGTGATTTGTTTGTTCAGCACTGGCCCAAAGGTATTTTGATGTAATGGTGCTATTTTGCCTGCCACCAGTATAAAATAAGCTAGTCAACAGCAGCGTGTGTGTCAATAATGTTGAAGCACAGACAGCTTAAATGTATGTATTTTTCTGAATTAACTTAAACTCACTAAATCAATCTATTTGCAAGGAAAAACAGACAGAAGTATTGGCTACCATCATCCCCTTCTGCTCCAGTCTGAATTATCCACATCTAAAAGGACTGATGAAACGGCAAAAAGGTTATGTACTCTACAATACAGCTTCTCTAAGGAGCATGTTTCAAAGATTCCTATAGTGAAAAAGGAGATAAACTTCCTACGTGGCAGCAGAAGGGAACAGCTAGGAGTAATGCAATGAAAACAGAGGGGAAAAAAAAAAAGGAAAAAGAGAGTCAGCTGAATATCAAGGGCAACAAGAAATTAATAATGATTACATTAAGGTTGGAAAAGACTTCCAAGATGATCAAGTTCAACCTTTGACTGAACACTGCAATAGCACTAATGAAGATGAGCT
Organism: Calcarius lapponicus; assembly: GCA_039654755.1. Classification (NCBI taxonomy): domain Eukaryota; kingdom Metazoa; phylum Chordata; class Aves; order Passeriformes; family Fringillidae; genus Calcarius; species Calcarius lapponicus. Next base: position 42,472,584 of record CM077468.1, on the reverse strand, counting down.
CTCAGCATGCTTTTATTTTCCCTCTGCTATTTCTGAAGCAGGCCTTTCAACAACCATCCTCACTTCAAATCAAATTTTCTAGATGTGTTTCTAGTGGCCACACAAGAAAGCTGTCTTCCAGAAGTGTATATGGGTCCCAAAACCTCAGGTACAGCACTACTGTTTCTGGTGACCAATCTACACTGCTGTATAAAGACTGAAATTTTTACACAGAGCCTGTAATCAGCACTGTTCAGATGTGCCCTTAAAGTTCTTTTCAAGCGGCAGTTCAAAGAACATCAATATTTATTTCTTTATTTTCCTGCCACATGTCTGAGACCTTTTACTTGGGGACTTTTGTTTGACTTCGGTTTCAGTTTCACTGCTTTTTCTTTCTCTCTGCTGATGCCTGCCAGAGGCATCACCATGGTGACTAAAAGACCTCCTGAGAAGATAACAAACTCTCAAAGTTTTTCTTCAGAGCAGTCTCCAGCTGTTGCAAACGTTCCCCATTTATCTCTTCACAGCCTCAATTAGAGCAATTGCATCTTGGAACCGATTTCCTCCTCCCTCCCACTGAAAATGCTTTGGTCCACCTGTCAATTGGCATCCTTGCTTCATTACTTGCTGACAGCTCACAATACAGCTCCCTTCCCCTGGCAAATTACTCCTAATCAATTCCTCCTGCAACATTATCTCGTAGCTCTTCAACATACAGACACACACTCTCTCACACTGGGAAGGGGCTAGCTGGGATGGCTGCCTCCCTAAGAACTATGATACATAAGGAATTTGATGTCTGGAATATTTTCCTGGGCTTGCTGCTGGTTTGTTCTGGGACACTGGATGAGCTTCATAGTCTCACTCTCCCCTTCTATCTATACAGGGTGCTTAGAGAAAAGTTGATGGAAGAAAGCTTGATTACTCAGAATGAAAACAAAGAGCAAGTAAATAAACGATATTATTAAACACTGCACTGCATTATAATTGACTGTTTACCCACAATAAACACCCTGATAATCTGTTGATTTTTCCTTAGTTGCCCTATCAGATAATGCTTTTGCTTTAATTCCAAATCCTCCTCCCCTTTCTTTACACCAATAAGATAACATGACAAATACCATAGAAAGAGAGCTGCCAGTTCTGGAACAAGAGTCAAAAAGAGCCTCCACAACTTTGATGCACTGTCTCGGGAACTTTAACCACATTAAGTGAACCAGGCTGTCTTATTCAGAGAAGACAGAAAAGATGGAAGTCATCATGAAATGTGACCCATACTACCAAAGATTATTACAACTTGTTCTTCTGACAGGTGGATGGTATTTGATTCTGTTACTTCAATATTTCTTAATGCTGTTTTTTCTTGATGGTGCCACACTATTCACTAGACATCAGTCTAGAAGGGTGCTTGAAGAGCTTTTATGCATATATTTCTATGTAAGTGTCTCCTTTGTTTTTTTAACAGTTTTTCTAACAGTAATAAAAAACACTGAAAGTACCTGTGCATGAGGATACAACAAATTCATCAACTGACTATTTCTAAATTATTTGGAGCGCACAAGGGCACATTGCTGAGATGTTAAAGGTCTGTCTTTGCTAGCACATTTAAAACTGCTGAAATTTTCTCGGTTGACGTGGCTCTGGATAAGGACATCTGCTTGGCAGATTTATCACTGGGAGAAGCCACACAGGTTTTAACTACACAGCCTCCAACACTGCTGCTACTGAGTCATGAATTTCTAGGGCTGAGAACTAAGTTCACCTTTGAATTGTTTTTTACTCCTGGCCCTCCCAGGTGAGGCTGCCAAGAAGATGTGCAATCAGAGCCATGAGTGATAATGGGAAGTGCCAAATGGATCCCAGATGGACCAGCTTCTGCCTCTGTTCTGCACAGACACAGCCCTAAGCCTTTAAGGGCTAATGTAATGCCACAGAGCAGTGCTTGTTCAGCATCCTCATTATGTGCAGGGAAGCAGTTTTCCTTTTGTGCTACAGAGTGCAGAACTGAGGGCTGGACACAAAGATCAGAATAAGGAACATTGTTCTCTTTTCCTATTTTTCCTTATGGAAGAAGTAAAAAAAACTTGTCAACTTCCCTTAGAATAAGAAAATCTTTCTGGGCACTTCATCATATAAACTGAAACAAGCTGCAACTTCTAATTTTCTTTTAAATTTTCAAGCAGTTAGTAGTCCAGAAGGCACATGTTTGGGGGTATCAGTAAGCATGTGACAAGTGTAAAGGACTATTACAGGCTGACTGGATAAGCCATATAGCAGTCAAAGGTGGGAAAATCACATGTACTAATATCCCCAGAGACAGGAGCATTTCTACTCTCATTTGAAATTAAAGGAAAAACGAAATAATACATTTCTTTTCAAATCTGTGCTGTCATGCAAAGAAATAGAATTAAACTATTAAGGGAAGTGAATGACTCCCAGCAATCTGTAATAAAAACATGTTAAGAAACAGAACCTGACCTTCTAAGTTTTAAGCAATGTTTTTTCTATCACTCCTTATTACTCGGAAAACAATTATCAAGAGAACGTGATACATTCTTATAAACAAGACTTTTGAGACATACTACCACACAACTAGCTCACAACAGACAAAAAGTACTTTTGATTTCTTTTTGCTCTCTGCTTACACTTACTTCAGGCACCCAATGCACCCCAAGGAAACAAATGCCAGCACTGCACAAAGCTAGCACGTCAGCTCAGAGATCTTGCTCAGACATACTCTGTTGAAGTGAATTCCAAGAAAGACTGTGAGGTCACCTTCCCCTTTTTCATTATTAAGAAACACTTGCATGATGCTGGCTTTATAAAATGTGATGATAATTTACAATAGGTATTCATAACAACACTGTCTAATTTAAATCCATTTTTCTTACTATGATTTCATAGTACTTAGAAAGAATAAATACTATTCATATTTAGCAGTCAGGGAAAAGCACCTCAGTGGCCCCCACTTCTGGAAGAGCTTGCAATTCCTAGTAGACTTAATCAAGAAGTGCAGTAGTGCAGCATCTCTGTCTGCCTGTGATATACCAAGCCCCATAAGGTCAGTGAGACAGTAGAGAAAAAGTTGAGGGATTCCAATAGGGGGATTCCCAAAGGTGACTTAGGAGTCCATAAAGACAATTTGAAATTGGACTGCAGAATCACATTACTATGTTTCTGTTTTGTTTCTGTTTAGAAACTCTACGATGCATTTATGATATTTGCTGGTAATTATTCTTGACAGTAATTCAATACTGAAAAGAATGAAAGCTAGAAAACACTGTTCCTTACAATATCTCATCCATTTTGATAGGGACCTATGCTGATATCAGAGTTACAGCTTCTGATCAGAAATGAGTTCCAGTAATAGAAGTGACCAACACATTTTCATGGAATGAGTTGCACAGAAGAGTACCTAGTAATAAGCAGCTAAGAGTGACAAGGAATGAAAATGAAAAATTGAAAAATCACAATCATTCCTTCATCAGTCTTATCCCTTCAAACATATGCATCAGGACATCTGCTGCTCTTTAATCTCTCTTAAAAGCAGTTACATATGACTGTGAGGAAAAAAATTCTCCCGACCTACCAGTGGCACAAATGCAAGCAAAGCTGATACATTAGTTTGATGTTTATGAGGTCTTTCTTTGTTTAAAACAAAGTAAAAACATCATTTTCTTAAGTGTTCGATATAAATCAGAGGACAGAAACCCAACACAACCAAAAAATTTGACCTTAAAGGTTCAGTGGGACTAAAATAACTGCCATGCAAACCCTCAACCTCTGCTCCCTGCTGCTCAGACTGGGATCCCTGAGGTGCTTTGCCACTGAGGCACTATATCTTACCACCAGGATCCACATCCTGCAAGTGCATTATCTCCATAAGATTGTATAGCTTGCTGCTTCTACTAATTAATTATAAAAATTACAATCAAAAAAAGCCTACTGCTCAATAAAGGGTGCATACAAAAATGCACTGAACTGGAAATGATACCACAGAGCCCTGCAGCAGAACGATCTCGAATATCTAATTAGCTATTGCTGAATTTATTTTAACTCAAAGGTTTCCTTTTCAACTCATATGCAGAGGTTTTCATGAAAGAACAACAAAAATGGTTTATTAATCAAAAAAAAAATTAATTTGTGGGATGTCTACAACAGACATAGAATTCAAGCATCTGCACTATAACCTATGTTATCTGCATGGCATAGAAGAGGCTCAACCACTGTTTCTTGCCTTACTAGAAGCCTTACAAATACATCAGAGACAGTTCTGCTGCTGTCCCATCATCAGCCCAGAAAGGTTATCTAAATCCCATCTTCTTCCCAAAGATGCAAATAAAGACTACAGAACAGTAGAACAAAGACTTGGTTCATAGACACCTCTGACAGTCAAAAGGAACATAACCCTGTACTTTTCACAGGGGAAGTATTCTGTTGCTCAAACATCTGTTTGTGAAATCTCTAAAATGTAATAGGCCACTTGTACATATATTGTCAGTTTAGAGGAAAACATAATATGGAATAATTTCCATCTGCAGAAAAAACATCAGATTTCCACATTTATTCTAAATGACCTAAAACAAGTTCACAAATACAGTTATACCACTGTGTGCAGGAATCTTCTCACCAGTAACAGTAGAATACAGTATATTCAACCATTTGAATACATTAAACTGACACCAATTTAGCTCATAAAATACCAAGGGGCAGAAAAAGATGCACCAAAAGCATCACCCCTTTTGCTGGAAGTTTTATGTGACCATGTGAATCTTTGAAACTTATTTTTAAAGTGATCCTAAAGATCATTCATTATGCTCTTTACTAGAAATGTAATTGCAGTATCACCCAGGAGTTAAAAAAAATGTTACTGGAAACAATGCAACATTGTACTTATTGACATATTTACAAAAAAAAAATAGAAAAGGCAAGTGCTCAAATTACAAAATAAATACAGCTCTAAGCCATCTGGGATCCTTCCTACAATGTTGTTCCCACCTTACCCCAGCAGGTGCCATTCCTGCTTTTAATGAAGTCAAATTAAGATCTTCCAGAGAACTTCAATGCCTCAAGATGAGACGCTGCTTCTCAGTTGAGACTTCCTTAAAGCAAATCAAAAGGGTAAACGTCTATCACATCTTCACCTTTTTTGTATGTACTGCGTTTTGAGCATGCAAATAGAAATTCTCTGCATTTCCCATCCCTTCAAGTTCCAGATACGCAAGTCACGAAACGATTGAATCTACAGTCTTTGTTTGATCCTAAACCTATTGAGATGAAAGGCTTTGAAACAGGACCCTTAATGTTTGGAATGGATTTCAAAGAAGCCTCTAATTAAATTTATTTCTTTTTGTATTTTTATTTTTCATGATGGAGTTAAGCTGTAATGGGACAAAGATTTGAAAAACTCTGGTGAGGACCACATTGATATACAGAAGGGCTTGAGGAATCTTTTCAGGTTTATTATCTATTATCTGCTAGTATTCCCTTCACCTTTAAGTTGCATCCACCAAAGGAAGATTTTAGCCAGAGGGTTACAGCTGCTCAGGATATCCTCTGTGTTCAGATCCCATTTAATTGTATATTAACAACAATTCCCTGGAGAACACCTTTCATAGATGACGAACATGTTTCACAAACAAACTTTCTCAAGAGAGTTGTGAGATTTGAAAGCCCTCACAGAGAGCAATGATTTGTGTAACTTCATATTCTGTGTGAACACCATTGCTCTGTTTGAACTCTCAAATGGTGGGGGAAATGGAGCCCACCATTGGGGGAGGAATTCTAATTCTAAAAATACATTATTAGGTAGAATGAGCACTCATGTTGGATTGAAAGATAGCACACTTGTTGGCTGGGTGCTAAATATCCCAGTTCTTCAGAGGGACCAAAATATCCCTCTGCTCTGCCCCCCCAACCATTTTCTGCTTATTCCCTTTTAGTCTCCAATCCTGTAGTCTCTCTACATGTACAAAATCAAGTGAGGACACAAAGCCTGAAAATAGGCATTAACTGAAGATAAGCAGATGTTGCAGTCACGGGTGTCTGTCAGATGTTAACTGTTTAGTAACCAGAGGAGAGGACACTGAAGGGGGAAGTCTCTAACAGAGACAGAAGGTAAAGCACAGGAGACAGAACTGAGGGCATAATCGAGACACAAGCAACCTCCTCCTGCCATGTTCATGCACTGTTTACTCACTATCATCTTGATCCATTTATAGATAGACAAAAAATATTATCTATAGCTAAACACATGGTGAGGGATCTGGGGGAAAGGACTGTCTCTAAATCGGTTCAAGTGCACAGCATCAGCATCCTGAACCCCAGCAGTTTTCAAACATACTCCCATGATTAATCAGATTATGACAGAAACTTAAAAATCTTTTTAATAATGCCTATCAACACAATATTAAGAGGAAAAAAGTGTTCAAAACAAATATCATAACGTACATATGTATATGTTTTGACAAACTTTTCTTCTAGATTAAGTCTTTGTGCTTTACACTTACACCACAGTCTGCAACACACAGTCATTTATGACTGGAAATTAGGTAAATTTGATCAAATTAGAAGTTTTGATGAATTAGATGCAGAATAAAATAAAAAACCCAACCAAACAGGAGAGGAATTATGTCCACAGCAGTCTGGGCAAGTATTCATTACAGCCAAGCAGCTTCACAAATTTCCAGCTCTCACTGCAATCAGGAAGCTATAAATAAATACTTCTTCCCATTTCATTTTTGTAAGATCTTTCTTCCATCAAGTAATATTCTAGAAAAGCTGGATATTCCAAAGGTGCCATTTCTGACCTAGTGCATTTCTTCCTTTCTTTACACTATTTTCAAAGAAACGCAGATGCAAATACTACAAACTGACTTGGAAAACAAAACAGACTTGGAAACTTTAAAGGATCTTCTGATGCAGCCAACTGTGTAAAAGGCAATAGTGTTTCTCTCAGATCTATGTTTATCTTGTTTTAATGAAGTGGATAGCACCTCCTTTTAACACATTGCTTTCTATCTATATATTTTTATTCAACTAGGAGTATCTGGAATCAGTCGAAAATTCATTAACACTGACATTTAGACAACACAAAGCCATTTCAATTCAATTAAACAAACATAGTGTGTTAACCTTCAGCAAAAGAAGTAGCCGTTCGTTTTTATAGGCTTCCGTAAACAGATTTCTGGGCTTCAAAGCCAAGATCAATAAAGCTTCTGCAAACAATAATAGTCTCACACAGACTCCATCGACAGCTGCTCAGAAAATATAGGCTGATTCTAAACATCTTAGTGACTGGGTGCTTTCTCAGTCTTTTCCTCTTGCTCTCTAACATCAGAGTGCAAATGCCAAGACCTTAGTGCATTCCTTCAGAGCAGACACTAAAAGGAGCTGCTCCCTTCTTTAGCAAGAAAGTCTTCCCATTGGGAGAAAACTTTGGGAAAACAGTGAATCTATGTGTTGCACAACTACCTAAATGCTGTTGAGACACATATTGTGCTATTTCCATAAAGCAAGTGAGAGACAGATTAAGTCTTAAGCCTTCCTCTTTTTCCTTTAGATCAGTGCTATTAGCTTAACGCTCAAGGCAAACTTTCCCTCACCCACAGAAAAGGCACAATTCAGGGACCAGCTCTGTCCACAGTGTCTTGCTTTCCCTCCTAGAGTCTTACAATGCAAAGTAACAGAGAATAATTCAGAACAGCAGCTTCTGCGTTCTTTAGTCCTGCTAAAACTGCCAGTGCAAAGGCCAGCCCTATGTTCTTACCTACTCCAGTAAACATTTTACTTCTTCCTACTTATGTACCCAGAATATTTTTGACTGCCTGTTTAAGGGGGTATGCCTGCATGCAGGGATTTGCTTGGGTTTAATTGTTGGTTGGCTGTATTTTTTTTTTGGAGGAGGTGTGTTGTTTGGTTGGGTATTTTTAAACAGCCCTTTGGAGCAGAGATGGTATCTTCTTTAGTAATGCCATATTTGAGCCCACTGATAACTGATAGCCAGCAAATACAGTAGCAGTGCTATGCTTTGTCAAGCGCAGTTATTATCACAATAGTCAACAGAAGGCACTTAAATAACTGGCTGATCAGGAAACACAAAATGCAAAGAAGTGGATGGCAAATCATATCTTTGCTCTTCTAGGTACATTAGGACTCTTGCAGACACAACACCTCTGAAACTAATATTTAACAATGAGATGCACTAGCTATCCACAGTTACATAACCACATATGGCCAGCATTAGACTAATGCCTTTACTGTAGCATAAGATTAGATCCTTATATTGTTTTTCCTTCTTTCTCAGCAAACTCCCTGTGAAGTAAGGAGAAGGCATAAATACAGAATGAGGACAGAAATTTGGAGACTTCCTCCTATCTTTCATATGTCAGTGAAGGATTGAGGTGAGAACTCAAAATGTACTCTGTGATAGCTCAGAGGTCAGGTCTCACTCAGATCAGTGGATTAGGCTGCTTGAGAACTACTGAAAAGTCTTATCTCTGAATAGAAGATTAAGGCTTAATTTTGTGTGGTCAATATGAAGTTTTTGGAGGGCTTATGTAACTCCACAATGGTTGGTTCAGCTATTGCATCAAAAAAAAAGTGCACATCTTTCCTTCAGAATACTTCCCTACAACACTAGAGAGTTACATAATATGAAAAGGACGCTACCACATGTGTTTCTGTCAGACATTATACACCAACAAGGCCCATTACATACATTCTATTCTTTCAGAGCTTAGGACCTCATACATTGTCTGATGTGATGAGATAAAGTATGAATTCATCACAAACATCAGAGATATCAAAGGAACTTAGGATGTGTAGTCCATCTTCATAACAGACAACAAGCATTCCCACAGATGGCCAGGAATCAAGTTGATGGTATAGCTATAATTTTAGGCTACCCCAACTAAGTTTCAAAGTCACTCTATTTTCATAGTCACTCATTTCATTTGGATTCCTTTGGATCAGAAGGATTGGACCTTCTGGGGGTATTTAGTAAGAATGCACATGACACCATACTGGCAAATAAGTAGTGTTCTAATCCATGTGTAGATTAGATGCACAGATGCACATTCTTGATGCACAGATGACATTCTGCTGAATACCTACAATGTGCAGATGAGGTGGTTCTGGTGCTTGCTGGATGCCTCTGGTTTTTCTTTACTGTATTTCTTCACTAGAGCACCAACAAATTAATTTGCTATTTACGAACATCTCATCCAGAGGAATCCTCAGCAACACAGCACTTACTGAAGCAATAAAACAAAATCCAAGCAATAAACCTGGTGGGGTATATCCCCATTTAGGTTGATTCCCAAATCACCTTGACAGATGCTAAGGGAATCTACTTCATGGGCTACAGCAAGGCAATTAATTTAGGTCTTCTAGGTAGAAGCCTGTACAGTGTATAACAACAATTTTTCCTTCCTTTCACTACTGCAAACTAGTGCCAGATTTACAAGATGACATTTCCAGTGAAGTTTATAAGGAATACAAAGTACTCCAGACATCAGCACTGGCATTTTTGGGAAGTGAATGCTGCTCTGCCCAGTTGGCAGAATTATTTCAGCTTTCAAGGGCATTCAATAACATTAGTTACATTAATTTTGAAAGTAATTGTCTTTCTCCTACTAAACACCATTTGTATCACTGCATAAGAGGTTGCAATGTATTGTGGTAGATTTGCTTGGTTCTGTCCACTCCTGCTCTTACCCCTCAATTTATGAATGAAATCTACTTTTTGCTATGAGTGCCTCTTCGGAGGCAAACAAAGTGAACACAAAGAAATTCAGCAAAAGAAGAACTGTGAAGAGGCATCACTGGTGGGACTTAAGGGAATGAAAAGGAAACAGATCCTAACAGAGGGTTACACAAAACATCAGAGCCCTACGGCAGAGGGCTCTCGCTGCTGAATTCAGTTTACCTGCAGAAACGAATTGTCTAGTCATGTGGAAAGAAACTAATAAGCTTACTTCTTCCAAAGGCAGCAGTTCATCACACCTCCAACTTCAGAGGTTACAGGTTTAGTCAAATGAAGTCAGGTGACAGGTACCTCATTTTTATCACACCTGGCCTAAATGAGGAAACCTGTTGGCAGGAAAGGGCATCCTTTATACATCTTTGCATAAAGATACAGACTGACCATTCACTTGAGAGCTCATGTAGCTATTATTTTACTCATCCTGCATTGTAAAAACACCACAATTTGATCCTTGAACTCATGTGGATAATATAGACAATGTTCCTGTATTAGCATCTTCACACACATACTGTGCCCAACATGAACAGCTGAATGAAACTTATACTTCAGAAACAAATCAAGTAAAACTCATCTTCCCTCTCATCACATAAAATTATGTCAAAGATGAGACTAATCCTCATGAATCACACAATCCACTTCCTTGAGGCATTCAGCTTCTTGAGTCATCCTTCAAGCTTATCAGCAATTTCACCAAAATACCAGCAAAAAAAACCCCTCACGACTGCAGACATGTATGTGGGTGTGATGAGTTGGCCCTGGCAGGAAAGCAGGAACCCACCAAAGCCACTGTGTCACTCCCCTCCTCAGCTGGACAGGAACAGAAAATATACGGAAAGGCTTGCGAGTTAAGGACAGGGAGAGATCACTTGACATTACTGTCTTGGGCAAAACGAACAGACTGAAGTTGCAGAAATTAATTTATTACTAATTAAATCACAGTAAGATAATGATAAATAAAATTAAATCTTAAAAATACCCCCATCCCCCCCAAATTCTTGCCAGGCTCAACTGCACCCCATCTTTCTTCTACCTTCTCCTCACAAGCAGTGAAGAGGAGTGGGTTAATTTGTCATACATTGTCTCTGCCACTATTTCCTCACACTCTTCGCCTCATTCTGTGTGGGGTCCCTCCCATGGAAGACAAAACCTCCACAAACTTCTTGCACAGTCCCTTCCCATGGGCTACAGCTGTTCACAAGCCAGTGTAACACGGGACCCTTCCATGGGGTACAGTCTGGTTTAGTGTGGTTCCTTTAAAATGTCAGAAGTCCTGCCAGCAAATCTGCTCCAGTATGGGCCCCTCTTCAAGGGGACCCCAGGTCCTGCCAGGACCCTTCTCCAGCACAGGCTTCCCACAGAGGCACAGTCTTTCAGGCACACACACACGCCTGGTTCCACAACATGTTCCTCCATCTCCATGGACTGCAGGTGGATTTCTGCTCCACTTGGACTTCCATGGGCTGGTTTCAAATGTGACAGTAGAATAACAATAAACCTAGATGTCCTGGTTTCAACTGAGACAGAACTAATTCTTTCTCCTAGCAGCCAGAACTGTGTTTTGGATTTGCTATGAGAATAATGTTGATAACACAAAGATGCTTTTAGTTGCTCAGTTGTGCTCACACTGTGTCCAGGACTTTTGGGTTTCCCAGTTTCTGTCAGTGAGCAAGTGCAAGAAACCAGGAGGGAGCAGCTGACTAGAACTGACCAAAGGGATGTCCCATATCAGAGAACATCACATTTAGTCTATAAACTGGAAAGAATTTGGTTGGGCATCAGTCAGTCAGTGGTGAGCAATGGTATTGTGCATTACTTTTCTTTCTTGAGTTTTAGTCATCTTTAAACTTCTGTTGTCTTCCTTTTCATCATTATTATTATAGTTACTATTATGTTTAACTTAATTTCAATACATAAACTGTTCTTAAGTCAGCCCATGGGTTTTACTTTTTTTCCCCCACAATTCTCCTCCCCATCTGCTCAGGATGGCAGGGACTGAGACAGTGGCTGCATTGCACTCAGTTGCTGACTGAGGTTAAACCACAACACACATAAATAACAATTGCATCATCAATTTTCAGAGGGAAAGCGTTTCTATTCCTCCCCTCATGGAACGCTGCTGTATTAAACCCTACAGCTCTGATCTGACTGTACTGGAAATATTAGCATCGTTTAGGGGTAGTAAAATGAGTTTACTAAACAGAAACGGCATTATTTGCTTTGGGGACAGCAAAAGGAACATACAAGGGCCCCCTTTTAAATACCTGCTGTCACTTGGCCTATGCTCCATCTAAACCTAATACACAGAGTTAACATCCTGATAAACAGTTTATGCTAAATTAGGATCTAACAGAGAAGGCTAGACAAAATTTCCCACATTTTGTCAGAAAATACTATCCCCATGGCTTCCACAGGGCTTTCTTCTTACCATCCCATGCACTTTGCTAAAGAAAAGATTAGATTTTCATTGTTTATCACATGCTATAAAAGACATTAAAAATGCTATAATTTAACCATGCTGTTAGCAGCTGTTCCCCTTCCCCATTGGCATTCACATCACCAACATTTAATGGGTATAGTTAACGATGCTTCTGCTCAAAAAAAAGTGTCCAAGACAGCAAGGATGATAATCAGAAAGTGTTTAAGTTTTCAGCACAGAAATCAAAATCTGAAAATCCAATCCCCTTTTCTATCTTTCCTTTCAAAAGCACACATGCAAGATACTGATGGCAAAATAAAAATGGCACCACACTTCATGATGAATCACTTTCTCCTCTTTCAACTACTCTGTTGCAATTTTCATGAGTAGGAAGTAAAAGTACAGCAAACAGATGATGAAGTAAAGTTCTTCCTAGTAGTATGGTACAGCCCCAGGACATCACAATTCCATGCTTTCTCACAAGACAAACATCAAAGGCAAGCAAATGCACTTGTCCAAATGGTACTATTGAGAGCAGATTTGTGCTGGCTGCAGCAATAGTCACCAGGGCCAGTAAAATACACCAAGTTTGGAAAAGGCGTGTTCTCAGAAGGAAATATAGTGTAGAAAGAGTGATAGACTGTAACAAAAATACACAAAAAAAAAGAAAAACATAAAGAATTGAGGCCGGTGGAAGTGAAGGGTGAAGAGCAGAGTTGAGAGGAAGCAACCAGATCTATAGTTAATTATTTTTACATATAAGAGAGAGATAAATTATAAGTTTTAGAACACATGAAGATACATATATTACTGTAACAGACCAAGAAAATGTTCTTTTCAACAGCACCACCTGTCCTTTCCAAAGAAGAAAATGCCTTGATCTGACTTCACCAAATCCTAAAAGAACCAGAAAGAGCTCTAGTTGTAAAAGTTCTACCTAAAAAATGAAGAAAAGCCATGGCCAAAGCACTCAGCCACAGGACTTTGGCATGCTTTAATGCCCCCTGGAAAAAAATCAACCAAAATAAAAAAGCCAAACACTCCACAAAACCCACCAACTATTAGGTGGGCAAAGTCACTGCGGTGGGTTTGATGACTCACTGAGAGGCTGTGCTATCTTTTACAATCTCTGCTCATGCTGAATATGCTTTCTTGAACTGCTGCCTGACTGTGAAGCAGACAGCATGGGCTGGAGGTCATTCATTTAATTGTCTTGCCAGCTGGATCTTCTTTAGGACAAATCCCAAGGGCTCTCTCCCTAAAGCTCTCACTAAAAGCAATGGATCAGACTTTTGAGCACCAACAGTGACTATAGCCAATATAAAAAAAACACTCAGAAAGTCAGACTTGAGGAAAAAAGATTAAGAAAATTAGAATTCAGTTATTCCAGCTGCTTGCTTCATCCATCCCTTATCAACCTGCTTGTAGATTAATCAATACATAGATAGCAAATTATTTCATACACACAGCGACCTTGCAAAATATTCCAATGACAAATTCAACCAGGCACAACAAAAAGACTGTTTGCTACAGAGGCTGAAATTAATATTGAAGTCACAACAGAGCATTCTGCATTAATGCTGAGTACAACAGCTGAGTATATCCGCATTATATCCACTTTCCACACTCTTTGTGAGGAGATGAGGTGAGGGTTTACATTTCTGCCCCCTGTTCTTTTCTCCATTGTGCTGACACATTTACTTGGAGTGAACCAAACCAAAAACTGTTTTCTTGAATTATTTTTCTGGATCACTGAACTGGTTCCTCTCACAAACTCGCACAGTAGAGTCAACACCATCCAGGCAACAGCAATAGCAGTAGAAATGTTTAACTTGACATCACTGCCAAGAGATCAAAAATGCCCAACAGTAAGGTAGACAGTATCAAATACTAATTCATTAATCATTCATTACTCTACTATTTTCAAACAACACACAAAAACCACCCCAAAAATGTGACCTACCATGCACTAACCTCAGTGACCAACTGCTCTGAGATCACAAGCAATCAGAAAAGGATTAAAAAACCTCTGCATGTCCTCTCTTCCCTGCCTTTTTATCATTAATAAATTAAAAATATAAAAATATTGAGATTATTATTCTGTATAGACTTGCTTCTATACTTCCCACTTACTGTTCTATGTACCTCTCAAGTACTGAAGAGTAAACTAGAAGATGGTTTCATCCGGAGTGTTTTCCTCTTTAATGATTGTATCATTCTAAAAATACGCTAGAGAAGCATTGACCAATCAGATACCTTGAGCATCAACCAGCAATAAAGTACTTGAGTTCAACTGGTGACACTTGCTTTCCCACATTCCTCTGCAGCTGTCCTTTAGCCCGCTTGAACCTTGCTAGCACAATGTTTCTTTTCTTTCCCACCCCTCAAGTGGTGTGTCTGAGAGGACGGTACTCCCGACACAGATGCCAGAGCAGCATCTGTACCATTCTCTGCACAAACTGTTTCATCTCACTGAAAGGTAATGGAACCAAGTAGCCTCTTACTCAGTGCACAAGATTTGCTCTAGTGATTACACCCCATGGTATTTCAGGCTGGGTGCACACAGTATTTTTAAACTACAGCTGAGCTTTCACTTAAGAAAAATCTGCCATTAGAGAAGCACACAGGGACAGAAAGTTTAGTTTTGCTTTACTGGCAGAAACCACAGGTAGAAAAATCCACATGGTTACAACAGTCTATGTGCCATAATTCCCAGCAGTCACAAGCTGAAATTGCTAAAACAACGATCATCAGCACTTCAGACTTCATTAGGGAATGCAGTTCTGTTTCTGCAGCTGGCAAGAGGAACACATCTCAAGTATGAAATTATATTGTGTGTGCCTGGGCAATGTTTTGGCTGCAGGGGTGGCTTCTGTGAGAAGATGCCAGTAGCTTCATAAGAGTTGAGTCTGGTTTGGCCATCAAAACAGTTGGTGAGTGGTCTCTCCCTGTCCTTATCTCAACCTAGAAACCCTTGGTTGCAGCTTTTTTCCCCATCTAGCTGTGGAGAGGGAGTGAGAGTAGAGCGGCAGGCCAAGGAAGGAAAGAACAACCAGCCCTCATCTTCCCACTGATTCCTTGTATCTGCCCAGGAATGATCCTCTACCTGCAAAGCCTCTCCTTCCAGAAGGGGAGTAGGCAGGAAGGCCTTGGCTGCAACACACTGGGAGTGAACAGCCTGTTAAATTTCTTTGCCATGAGCCACCATCACCATTTTGTCACTTCCATCATTAAAGGTGTTCAGTTTGCCTGCGCCAAGCCTTTCACAGCCTTCTGCTAAGGGAAACATTGTGCACAAAGATGTAAAGAAAACAAAAAGAAGCGAGAAATGAGAGACTCACTGCAGTTGAGGATTCAAAGCTGATGAAGCAGAGGGTTTTAGGTTATTTTTAAACATTGATGCAGTACTGTAATGTGCTAAAACCTTAAAAGCCAGCATCATAAGACACACTGCCTTGGATTCTGTAATAAAGCACTTGCAGCACACCAGTCCATGTGTCAATAATTGAGCTTCAGGGTTTTTTCCTTCTTTTTCATTTTTTTCCTTAAATAGTATGCTGATATTCAAACAAGAATATTAATTACTTCATTGAATAGAAGTGTCCTAGGGCTTTTTATCTCCTGCTCAGTGTATTATGATGTACTACATGGATTAGACTGCACCAGCTGCTAATTTTTTTAAACAGTGTTCACTCAAACCTTCTGTATGTGTGCTATTATGCAGGAATTGTCAGGTCAATTAGGACTAGTGCAGCCAAAGCTTAAAAAGTGGTCATTTCATTACTGTAGGGATAAAGCTGAATAAAGTACATGAGAGATGCAATAATGTTAAGAAAAAAGAAAATTCTTCTAATGGCTCGACAGACATTACTTCATGGTCAGAAAAAAAGTTGTAACTAGTTCACAGCCCCAGTATGGATTCCTAGAGTATGGATTCCTAGATGACCTTGAATCAGTTCTCACAATTCTCACCAGGCATATTATGGGATCTGAGATCCTCAGCTAAGAGGTACTAGAACCATGCAAAATTAGGGCCTATTTCAGAAACACCGGCCCTCCCTTCTGTTTTTTTTTTTAAATGCAGGTGACACAGTCAGTGACTTCAGTAAGATACTAAAACTTGCTTAGCACAGCCCTTCTACACTCACTTTTACCTCCCTCTCCTTAGGCTCCTTATTTAACCCTCTCAAATACACACAAAGTGTCCCATAGGTGGTAAATTTCAAGAGGCAAAGACATCCCAGAGATTTAGGATTTAGCAGTGAATGGATATTTATTAAGTACATGGAGCAGACACAGAGCAGCATTGGTTAGTTAGGTTTCACACTTCCCTGCCCCTCCTCCAGAGTTACTTTAAAGACAATAAACTTTATAATGAAGTATTGATAACATCTTCCCATTTAGGCTAACAGGCTTATCACGCACTCCACCACTGAATATGCTGTTTTAATTAGCAAGATGGATCTCAGAGCTGATATGTTCTGTTGTGCCATAATTTCTGCCTTTACAGTAATTTTCTCCTGTTTTTCACAGTATAATGTGCTATAAATCCTACTTAGGCTGCCTCACTGGCCTGTTGCTGCTCAGAGTCAATCTTTCAGGCCCTCTGTTTCCATGACAACTTCCTGCCATCCTCCCATTTGCAGGATTATCCCCCTGCCCCCTGGGGAGACTGTTTCCAGTCTGGATGTTGGATGCTCATGGGCTCCTAAATCTGGAGCTCCACTCACCCTCCTCTCTGCCTCCAGCAGATTTGGTTTGCCCAGCCTTGCCATGCTGGCTGTGCCTGGGGTGCACCCAGGGAACTGGGCAACCAGTCCTCTCTTTATCCCTCTGGAACGGGGGTGCCTGGAAGAATAACACAGACTTGGCTGCTTTAATTCCCAAACAAGTCATAAAAAAATTAAATAAACCCTGTCCTCTCACTCCAGCGTTTTGGTTTTTTTTTTTTTTCCCTTTTTCTCTATATCCCCTGCTTCCACATTCAGTCTCCATGCACACATTTCAGACTATAAGCACATACCCTCACTGCTTCTTAATTTTCAGCTTTTGTCATCTTATCTCTCTCATATTCTTCTTTTCCCCTATTTTATCTTGCCTTCTGTTCCTTTTTTCCCCCTCTATAATATTTCCTCATATACTACAATGCTTTCTAAAGACAGCTGTGATGATCCAGAAACCATTACAAGGTCATCCATCAACTGCTCCTGCTCCCCCAGGTCATACACCACATTCCACTAATACTTAATTAAATTTCAGTCTTTGAAAAGAAAAGCAGGATTTTTTCCCCCTCCCTTATGTGTCTCCTTGTTTACTTTTTCTTCAGTCTCATTTTGAGTTGTGAAACATTTATAAGTCTGGAGCAAGTATCAATTCCTCCATGCTGTTTCAAGGAAGAAAAAAAACCCAACTAGGATTGTCTGTTCTCTAGAGCTAAAGGAGAGGCAGAACGGCTGCACATGAGATGGCAACTTTTCTGAAGTCACTGTATAAAGACCGCAATTAGGAGCCTCCAAACATGCAGGCAGTGGGGAAACAGTATTTCTCAGATTTCCCTCTGCATGACCTATTGATTCTCCAACCTTATTTCTGTTTTTATAGATGCAGTTCTCTATAAAAAAAGGGTACATGACTGTTAACAGAAGAAATACTTTAGGGATATATACACCACCTAACCTTAGGCATCTAATAAAACTCAAAGCTCACAGGTTTACAATTTATGAACAGACAGCATCATATACATCAAGCTCCTCTGAACTTTGGCCTTGGCACCAAGCTGGAAGCCCAGGTCAGGTGCCTCAGGTAGGTTGGGTGAAGAAGGAACCTCCTTGCAGAAGATTCTTCCATAAGCTTATCATTTCCACAGACATAACCCACATCTGCAACAGGGCAAGTCTCCAGCTGGATTTCAGTAAGGTATGACAGACTTGGGCACGACAGTACTTCATCATACCCATGGCACAGCTAAAAAGCAAAATGACTTCTGCATGGAGAGATGGGATCATCCCCATCCTTTACTCTTCAGAATAATGACAAAGGAAGCTCTCCAAGATATGAACAGAATCCACGGGGTTTAGTAATTTGAGAGCACACATTATGGTATCAGATTGCTGATAAAATGAAATATCTCATATCTTAACTGTAGCCACAGTTTATTAGCAGCTACAGAAAATGCTGGAAATTCTTCATAATTCAGTAGCATTTCTACAGTCTACATTTCCACTATAGTCCAAATTTCCAAAATGCAATCCGGGCTTTGATACACCTGCTGCCCTTTCAGCTCTAGACCTAGCCCTTAACACGAACCTTTTCAGAGAAGCAGAAAGTGCAGCAAAAGAATTTGGATCGAGAAAAAATAAACTTTCCCTAGGGAAGCCTCACTTAAGAGTGTTTTGGTTTTTCTTCCCCTCCATTCATGCTGTCATCAGTTTATATTCAATAGATCTCATAATTAATGTAAATGAGACAATCCAGATATATTTAATTTAATAAGTGGGATTCTTTTACTCACCTTGAGTAATACGGATTGCAATTCTACCTTTTAGAATTTGGTTTTTACACAAACTGAGAAGTCTGATTTTAAGACTAATGAAAGATTATACACAAAAGAGGCGAGCAAATATTAGAAAAAACAGAATTAATTTTCATTAAGAAAACTTACACAGAAGTAAGGATATTTTTCTGGACTGCAATTTCTGGATTTTTTTTTTTTTTTTTTTTTTTTTTTTTTTTTGCTTACATTAAGGACAATTTCTTGTTCTTGTGAGCCGGGACCATCTTCCATCTTGCACATGAGAACTTCAGTAGCTAAATGAAGCAATACTTAGCCTGTACATATTCCATACTCCCTACAAGATCATATTAAGTGCCTCAGATCCCACACTTTATACAGATTGGCAAGTGTACTATGTTTATCAAAGTTATCATAGGAATTTCAGCACCTTCATGGCGGTTTTCTCTGAACTGGATAAAGTGCTGAGCTAAAGCCTAGTTTAAATTGTTCTTTTTTCCTCAATCTGTTTCTTTAGAGCTAGACTTTGGACTCCCTTGACCCAAGCACCACATTTGTTCCAATTCATACAACAGATCAAACTGTTGAGAGGTTTGATTTGAATTGACACTGCTGTAATACTTATGTAATTATTAACAATTGTTTTTAAATGGTACATATGAGGAAGAGGCATTCCATGTCAGATCTTCACTCCATCTACTCTAAGTTCCACTCCTGATGGTTGTCAGTACCAGATACTTCACAGTATCTCCTTTAACCTTCTGGTTAACTCCTACTAATAGCCTCATTCCACTTCTGAGCTAGAGTCTAATATAAAATGCCCTTCATCTTAAAGCAAACAGAAATGGTTCAGATGAGTCTCAAGATTCCACATCTCAAGCCACTGACCCACTTGAGCATTAAACATTTAGTAATTTCTCTGGACAACACCCATGAATTCATCTGAGCACACAGCCACAGATATGTTTTCAGGGAGTTCATCAGCATCTCTGCTGTTCTAAAAAGGACTTCCCACCCACACTGTAGAAGGGCTATCCTGCTTCTAGCAGGACTAGAGAAATTCCAGAAAGCTAAGCTCACAAGGACCATGAAAGCAAAGCTTTTAGTTCATTTCCCTCAAAAGGTTTATTATTCCTGCACCAAGAAGCAGGGTTTTGCCATATGTAAATATGCACACACACATATATTTTCCAAACTCTGCTTTGAGAATAAATTTGATATCCCAAATGATATGCCCAAACACCTTATAAATCAGTGACATGTTTCCATAGTGACATTACACTGCACTGACAATGGCTTTGTCCATGAGGGCAAATGACTAAATCATGTCAGCCCCCAAGCTTGATGAGCCCAAGACAGTCACAACAGCCAAGATTATCAGCTGATAAACTGGGAACAGTTCTCAGAAACTGGAACAGTGTTCCTTACAACTCACAGTAAATTATTTCAAGGCCTTTCTCTTGTATAAAGTAAGTGGCCGTTCTTTTTCACTAATGAATTGTCTTGTTTTGTAAGAAAAACAATAATAAAACATGAGGTTAATATTTTCCAGAAGCATCAGCTAACTTGAATTTTGGCTGCTGTGTTCCCACTCTCCCTTCCACTGTGCAGCTCTCCAGACCTCACACTGTTTGCACCACAAGGTAGATGGACCAGCTGAGTTCTGATTCATCTGAGACCAGAAAATTTGCTTATTTGGAGGGATTCTATTCACTTTTGGTCAGTTAAGGTCACATGGATAACAACTCTTCACCTGAATTCCAATGGCAGCGTCTGCTTAAGGTTAGAACATGAGAGCAGCAGTTTTCCCTCAAGGCTGGCTTATGCTGTCACACAACATCCTGATGCCTTCACCAACACAAGTGCAGAGCCTGGCTCATTTTTTGAACTCGAGAAGGGCACAGAAATACTACATTCTTATTAAACCATTTTAGTTGAATCGATTATTTTTGTGCACCTCACAAAACAAAACAAAAAAAAGATGCTCCCCTGTAGCTGTATCAGTGATTGGTTAAGAAAAACTCTCTTTAATTGTGTAGTAGAGGTTGTACAATGATTTTAGAACTTTCAAGCATATTGGAAATAAAGTTTACAGTGCACCATAGACATGCATTTCTCCCACTGTTCAAAGCAAATAAAAAAAAAAAACCCAAAACAAAACAAAAAAACCCAACCAAGCAACCAACCAAAAAAAAAATAAAACAATTTCACACCAAAATAAAATTTAAAAAAACATAACCAAAAGTCACAACTCACAACTTGCTCAGAACCTTTCATAGGTTTCAAACTCCTGAAAACACAGTTTGATCAAATCTTTGTTCAGGACAACCCATCAGTGATAAACTGACTCCAGTACCACACAATTCCAGCTCCCTAATACATACAAACTGCAAACAGTCAAGATTGTGATTATGCGAAAATTGCTCTAATACTCCTCTGACAGCACTCCAGCTGAGAAGTCTCCCTAAGCAATGAACAGCTGTTGTGTAGTATTTACATTTACTTCTTATCTTGGAGAGTGCTCTCAGTACAAGCTCTCCAGTATAACCTGCAAAAGGATGACATACTTTGGATGACTACCTGAGTTCCAAACAAAACCCCAAAACAAACAAACAATCATGAGCTGTACTGTGAAACACTATACTTTTTAAAAATTGGAGGGCCAAATAAAGAACCTTTAAAACTTTCCTTGTGGACTCAACCATGCAAATTTCAGTCCAGATTTTCAGAGAAGTTTTGCTACACAAAAAACTTCTCTGCACTTTGCACTTTTGCTGAACCTTGCAATAAGAGACCAGACAATGCCCAGAGACTGGACACCTCTCCATGAACATTTGAAGGGAGCTGTGCATGTGTGGAATAAGAATGAGGGAAGTTGATGGCCTCTTGAGCAAGAATTACCCCTATGTTATGGATAAACAACAGGATCCTGAGTCTTATTTTATATGTTCAATATCTGTTATCAACAACTTGAATACATCAGTATTTAAACAAGGAGTTGGATTTTTCAGACAACAGTTTGTTGTCCTACATAGAAATGTATCAGATATTGAAATACTGTGTGTTTTGAAAACAAGATTATCCTCATCAAAACAAACAGGAAATTCAAGGGAAAAAAACCAGAAGGAAATATTGCACTTATCTAATCTGTGACATTAACCTCGGAAACTACTTCAGCTAAACTTGTTCCAAGAGTTGAGTAATACCCCTGAGAAAGTACACATTTCTAGTAATAGCAGCAGCTCAAAGATACTGTCTGGAAGGAAATTAAGAAAACTATCTCAGTTTTCCTACCACAGCATTACCCAGTCTGGGGTGTAGAAACAACATTTCCTCCTGATACTGTTATTTCTCACATGCTGTATTTAGCATTATCTAGGGATACAGGTATGATACCAGTTAGCTGGAAGTCTATTTTGTTTGATAACAAAGCTTATGCTCTCCAGACTGTATAAAAATTGGGTAATGAGCTTGCAAGCTCTGTTCCACTGCATTTTTATGGGAGGATCTTGGTCTCCTGGTACACACAAGAGCAAGGAGATGCAGTTTCTCCATATGTAACTGCACTTGGTGCCACTGGGCCACATGATGGGGATGTGCTGCTGGGACCATATGTTGAAATTCAAAACAGACACTTCAAAGCACAGACATGCCAAGGCACCCAAGGTCACAATCACAGTACTTCAAAACAAAATGTTAAAGTCTCTGGCAGACCAGGATTTAAAAGAAAAAAATAAATTAAAGCCTGCTATAAACCTTTCCATGACAGATTCCACTGGTTCATCACAGTTATTCATTACCAGGTAAATAACAATTGATTTCAATGTCCCTGCACACATCCTGACTCAATAAACCATTTTTCAGCTGATGAGCTACAGCAGTCCCCGAGATAAATATCACCCAACTTTAAAACTACATTAGAACACATCCATGTCACCATGACTACTGCAGGTTTTGTTTGGTGACAAAGGTCAGTGAATGTCAGGAACTGCTTTGCTTACGTAGCTGAGCGTGTATATATATTAGGTTTTCTAGATTTTAGTATCCACAATAATACTTAAGACAAACATTAACCAGTTAAGAAATAAGAAGTGGGATCTACTAAAGAAAATCTGATTCAGGCCAGAGTTTTCTTGTGTGGTGCACACACCCCTTGCTTCAAGTGTAACATACCTTTTCTGTTCAGTTTTCACCCTAAAATGCCTTATATGTCTCAGAAGACACAGAACTCTTGATGTCTTCCACATCCACCCACACCTGACAGGACATCCCTTCTAGTCAGAAACAATTCTTTCTACCCCTGCCAAGAAATAGTAGAAAAGAAAAAAGGAACTAAATTCCCCCTTCCATCCCCTAAAATTAAAATGCCATGTCTTGCTCTTTCTGCAGTATTATCAGGCATCTTCTTACATGCCTATTTAACCCTCTCTTTCCACAGATGCCACTTGAATCCCAAGGTTCACACAGCTCATCTCAGCATCTTGGACCCAGTTTTCCAGTCCTGCACACATTCTTAGGGTACCTTACAACCCAGCTTCCACAGCATTTTCAGTTTTTTTAAAACCTCTTTTCTTTCTTATTCTGTCCATCAGCAGTAGCCATCCATACTTATCCCTGTACACTCCAATTCCACACTCTAGCCCTCTTGAGCTTGAGAGCACTGATTGCATCAAATTGGGCATAGTTACATTTAGTGGCTCAGTATCCAGCAAGGACAGGCTCCAGCCATTTGAAATCTTCATTTAAGCTCCCTGCTGAGCTTGCAGGCTTACTGAGACAAGGATGCACTGAATCTTAGATGGACACTGCACTGCCAGTGATTGACTTGTCCGTGCCTTGCACCCAGAGAGCACTTCAGGTGCACAATCCGTGATCATCTTGCACCCTTCTGTGTGATGTGACATGCCAAGACCAGACAGAGGGGGGGGATGGTCCCCCTCCACATGCAATACACACAGAGGTAAAGAGCCTGCATAAGCTGTTTATGACCTAAGAACTGATTTGTGCATGGAAGCACTACCAATTAAAGAAATCTTTATTACCCTGGAGGAGGGAACACCTTTCACATTCTGCATTATTTTTCCTGGACCAAGGAGCATCAGGTCAGGCACAGCAATAGTCTGGCCCAGTGCTTCCCAATGGACAGCTTGCTTTGCTTGTGCTGCATCACGGAGGCTGCAGCAAACTACCTTTGCTTTCCTACTTCTTCTCAAACACTGGCCTAAGGTAATTGCAACACATCTAGACAGGGACATGTGGAATGATATGCTGGGTATGTTTTTGAAGTACTTTTCAAACCAGCAAATAAAAAAAAAAGTGTGGCATTTATTCAAATGTAAACAGGACATGCTGTCTTTCAACAAGCAGTTAGAGTACAGATCATCCTTGTGTAAATTGTTCAATCACATTGGCAGCAAGTGTGGAAGCACTTCCAGACAATGGAACACAAGTTTATACCCTCTACTTAGCATAAGAAAAGATAGTTCTTTCACCCACAGAAATATTTGGTTCTTAGAGTAGTTTGTCTCTGAGTAGAAGAGCACTGTGCAAAAAGAGGACAAGGACCATTATGCTCTGTTAGTCATACGAGCACAGAGGTAAGGGGGACAAAAGGGGGGAGAGCTTGCACCAGACTGGGGCATGGAACAAAAAAAGCAGCAGCAACAAAGCTTGGAAAATGAGAAAGCTTGGCTCAACATACGGGGAATGTAACTGCTTGCAAAAATTTGAAGTGTGCAAAAACAAAAAGTATCTTAAATAACTCTTAAGTAGAAGAAAAGGATGAAATTAAGCAAAGGAAATTGCAGTTTGAATGCCAAAAAAGTATTTCTTTTGAAGGATTTAATTCTGTGAGTTATACATGATGAAAGACATTAAAGACTACATGCTGGCAATATATTGATTAGAAGCAATGCTGAAATGGCCACTCTGAGTTTGCTGTGCCTTGCCTCCCACCTCTCTTGTTTTTAAGAAGTTTGGCACACTTTTTTTCTTTCTTCACCTTCAGCATCAGACAGATGCCAGAATAGCATTTGATATTAAGCAAAAGCCTCACACTGGTACCTTTGGAAATGAGCTCCAATGCCCTAATTAGTCCAACACATCCTTGGCAATGTCTAAAACCCTCATATAGTCACAGCAGTGAGAATCATGCAATCATGAAATCTAAGCAGGAAAACAGATGGTCTTAAATAAAAACTTTGTGTGTAATTCATTTTACAACATGGTGCAAGGTCTCCAATCTGATAAAGAAGTGGGAAGGAGCAACTCTGAAGGGATCTTTAGCTTTGAATTCCTGTGTTTAATTTGGTTTATGAATTAAAATGAAAACACAAAGATTCAAATTCAAATGAGCCCACGAACACATAAGTGTATGCCACAGAACTGGGATGCCATTTAATAAAAGTGGGATAGCTCTCAGAGGACAGCAATGCAGTGATTTTCATTAGTGCATTTCATTCTCAGGAAGATGCAAGCAGTGGCACTTATGAGAAGGGAGCACCATGGACCTCTGTAGGAGTGGGCCACATGGAAAAGCTGGACACCTCAACAGTTAGGGTGCTTGAGGCCACAGCTGAAGCAAACTCCTATAGTTTCTCTAAGAAGCCCATGTTGCAACTGTCAAAAAACATTTCAAATTCTAGATCCACTGAGCAAAAGCACACCAGGACTCTAAGGGATGCTCTGTGTTGACACCTGAGGTTTTCAGCAGAGCCAAGAACATGGAGCCACGTAGGTGCAGAGGGTTGCCTCAAGGTGAGGCACATCCAGCAACAGCAGAGGGGTTACAGGGGAAGGAAAACGTCACAGAGAGCTCACAGACATTATCTAAAAATTATCTACCCCATGATAAAGCTTCCAAATGAATTTCATCAGCACATCATTACTAAACTCCATTGATTTGGAAAAGAAAACAATTAATGCCAAAGCAAACATCTGTGACATCTTCTAATATGATACTGCAAACCACAGGAGTGTAACTTAATAGCCAAGCATTTTGAAATACTCTAAGTTTTACTGGAGCATTGAGGAGAAGTCTTTAAGATGTGAGCAAAAGTCATCCAGCACACAGACCAGTGCTATTACATGCACCTGTGCTCTGACAGGAGTTGTAACAATAACATGAGCAAACACAAATAAACTTCAAAGTCTCAGGAGGATACCTGCTACCAAGTGATACATTCAGTGGATGAGAGAACTAGAATCTGCACACCAAATGCAAAAGAGACTGACAGTTAATTGCATTTGTTCACTCTCAGCCTGTGTAAGAGTTTGTCTCCTCAATAAAACACAACTTCCCCTCAGCTTTACCCTCTCCAGCTTGAGCAGCTCTCCTTCCCCAGTCACAGTGAGGCACCTTAGCTGTGCCATTACACCTGAAACTGATGGACTCAGTCAGCCAGTAACCAGTTCTGTTAGGCACTGACAGCACTCGAGCTGTGGGAGCATCCAAGAAAGGCTCTGAACAAGTGCAGTGCTGCTCTGTCAGCAGGCACAGAGCTGTGCATTGCCTTCTTTCAGGCATCCACTGCCCATTTCTCTCCTTTTAAAAAACCTGGGAAGCCACCAAAGGTATGTCCAACTTCATCACCTAGTTTCATAACCTGGATGGATACTCTTCAAAGGCTATAATGAAACCTAGGGAGCTCCAAAATCAGCATGGTGGTGATGCCTATGGGAAAGCTGACTTGGCAAGGCAGATCCATTTAAATCCAATTCTCATTTTGTGGCATACCTGCAGGGTATTTTTAGGACTCTGAAAACACTACCGCAACACCAAAGAATACAAAATAACCAAAACTAGTCTTTCACCTGTGGGGTTTGCTGAGTTGGGAGGAAGGGGGAATAGGCTTGCAAAATGCACCACTTAAGTCTGGTAACCAAAACCTAAAAGTAAAGTACTCTTCCCAAAGTATTCTTCCCTTTAACTTCTTTTGCAAGGAAGGAAAATAAATAAAAGACTCAGGGACAAACATTAAATATGTTTGCCTTACACATTTTCTTCTTACTCTTGTGAGTCATTCCTCTTCAAAATAAAAAGAAAAAGAAATTCAGGGGAGCATGCCACAAGGCAGAGAGAAGTCTGCCATTGAGATAACATATGAAAGTCTGTCTTCATAGTTCATCATCCTAAAGTTCTGGGTGGCTTTGAGCCTTTGCATGAAACTGTTATTGCCTCTGAGGAGGAAGAAGGAATCAGTGGCAGGGAAGAAAAATTCTATGCAGCTCTGTGCATTACTTTTATTGCTGTTCAAGAAGAGAAATACCAGAACCAGGCTTCTGGCTGTTGTACCACAATCCACTGCAAACAGAGATATAAAGTCAGAAAAACAGGATTACAGAATTTCTGGGCCATCCTTTACTGCCCAGCACAACAGCCCACAAGACTCAGGTAACAACCAGGGAGCCCCTGCCACAAGAGGTGGGAAACTGCCTTAGCAGTTTCTTCAATCACTAAAAAAGGACTGCAACCTCACACCAGAAGAAACACAATTGGATATTGCATGTCACCAGGTATATTTTGTTGAGGCAGGTTTTTTCATGTGCTTTTTTCCTACCTTCAAACAAACATATTGTCAGCAGGGGAAGTCAGATCATTACACAGCAGAAATTAACTTCAAAGCAAGATGGTCAAACTCAGCCCCAGGCCAGGCTACATGCAAGCCTATGGAATCCAGTGGACAGTTTACACTTTCACTTAATGGTCCCTGAAAGTTTCAAGAAATATCAATAATCATGAAGTATCAATTTAGATCACCTCTAGATTCAGTATTCAGGCTGACAAAACTCGCCTCAAATGTGAGCCCATCCCTACCACATTATAAATCAATTCACAATAATAAAATCTCATTTGTGAGGGGAGAGAATCACGGCCGGGGGTCTCCAGCCAAGGAGAGCCCCTTTTTTTCATATCCTTCTGCAGCAGCTTGTAAGGCTGCTTGTAAAGACAGCAGCACTAAAGAGTCAGAGTGGAGAAACTGGAGCTAGAGATTTGAGCAAGTGATGGGAATGCTTTCAAAAGGAGTGAATTTGCAGCAGAGTAATTACACATTCAGTGCTGAATCAACTGCTGTCACCCTAACATCCAGCTACTCCACAGTCCTCTGGGGCCAGGAAACATCTCTCACTACTACTAAAATTCCACCATCTTTCCACAATCTAGACAAGGAGTAACTTCTATGCAGTCCTTGTTTTCAGGATTAGATTATCACTAAACTACTACCCATTGTCCTTTATGAGCACACAGATAAAAAGTCAACAATTCACTTGAATTATTTTTCAGTAGAAAGGTTCATAATGAAAACTATCAAGTAGTTCCTAGAGTTGTCAGTTCACCAATCTAGACAATATTTACAAGTGTTCAGGAGATGCTTGACCACATTAGTCTGTGGTCTGCCTTCAGACAGATTCCTGCAGCTTTCAAGAATGCATTACTGCTATGATTCATCACGGGATCCTGCTTATTTTATCACTGTCTTTATGTGGGACTTTTTCTGGTTACAAATTATATATGAATGTCCTTAGTTCTTCTCTGAATACTATTAATCTCTGCCCATTTAGTAATGCCTAAGTGTTCACAAGTGGATACAAATCTGAATACCAAGCAGTTTAAAAAAAACCGTGGAAGTGCTTTATTCTTGCAGTCAGAGCACACTGCTTCTTGAAAGATGTTTTAAGTTCCTTCTTGCACAAATGTGATACTCAACCACATCATCAGTAACCTTAAAACAAGGCTAGGGTACCTTTTCTTGTTCAGTGCTCATTTCAAATGTGGTCCTTTTGGAATGCCAAGAAGCAAGTAGAAACTCATAGTTTTTGTGGGATTTTCACACTATTACCATAGGAAGAGTCTATATTTTGTAGTTAACCTATCAGGTGGAAGTTTTATCTCTACATTAGGGGTTAGAAAAACTGTAGGTACACCAGGAAAGGATTATATATTTCAGTCAAGCTGTATACAATAGGTGATCTCAGAAGACAAGTGACACAAAACTCATCCACAGTCTCCAATTAAAATATATAGATACATACACCAGTTAGACATAGGAATCTCAACTCTGGACAGATTGCTCCTTCTACACTGACCACAGATTACATAATCTGGGATATTTCACCACAAATTTGAATCCAAGCTAAAGAAAGCTTTTTTCCATCTTCTCAGGCGGTCAAGAGACTGATAGTGTGAGCCAGAGCAGGCTTTAAATACCTTTTCCAAAAAATAAAATTAAAAAAAAAATCCAAAGTAATTTCACGAAGCAACTTTAAAGGGAACCAGTAAAATATTGACTTGATTTCTACCCTACTCCTCCCTTAGAACAAAACAACTACTGACTCCATCAGCACAGAAGTATGCTCTTGACCTGATCCTGGGCAGTGAGTACTAATACAGCACTGTGTAAAATACCCAATAAAGTATGGGATCTTAATCTAAATTCTGTAAAAATTTTGTCATACTTTTCCTAAGAGTCCTCATTTTCTTCATTGTCAATTTTTGACCACAGGACACAGCACCTTCTGGTTTTTTTAAAGGTAAAAAAAGCCCTACGGTTGTTTCATTTCTGAAACATTTCTACAGAGCTGTCATTTGAAGATAAACTACACCTGCATATTCCAAGTTCAAAAACCTTTGCTTAGAATTCACCAAATGGGTATTTAAACACTGTACAATATCTGTTCCTTTTTTAAAATAGTGTGAAGCTCACAGCTTTTTATGGTAGGGAGACAAAGACACCAGAGCACCAAAGCAGATGGGTCCAGCTGCAGCTATGGGTTTTATTTTGCCAGAGAGACCCCTACACTGAAAGTAAGTTTTTCAAGTGTGCGTCCTAGTGACAGCATAACAAAAATAACTTGGAGCCAAACATATAATTATGTGCATTTATTTCAACCTTCCATTACTGGAGATAACAAGATGAATAGTGCAATGTGAACTTTAACAATCCTGTAATTACAGCCACTGAACCGTATGTTATTGGAAGAATTCTGCAAAACCCAGATGCAAAAGAATCAATGAGGTATGTAAATAGAAGTGAAACAGTAAAATAATCAAGAGATAAAGAAGGAATATACAGCACTAAATAGCTTCTCAGCATCTCTTGCTACCATTTTTAGTGAATACTTTCATTTTTTCTTTCAGGTTATCACTTTTTCCACTACCATATATTGTTCAGATGTTATTCTGAAAAGCGGTCAGGCTGAAAATACTCTGATAGCTGCTGTAAACAGTTGAATATAACCAGAATTCTAGAAATACTGTGATATCTTCAGTTTACACAGATGAGAAAGGTTAGACTGGTTCTAATCTACCAGGATTAGAACCAGTCTTACAAGGACCCAGGAACTTCAGGCTGGCCCCATGAGATGTAGCGCTCTCCTGAATTCCAGCAGACAAGTTCAGGAGTTATCCTACCCCTGGGGTAGGCTGGCTTTCAGAGCCAAACTACAGACACCAAAAGCAGACTATTGTCCACAGGCAAACTGAAGTTCCTGTTAATACACAGCACAGCCAACTAAAAATAGCAAGATTAACTCATTTTCTTTATGATGGGTAAGGATCAGGAAGAAAGGACAAGTTGTCCTCCTCTTTTCCCCAGAAGAGCTATTTTGTGACATACAGATATCTGTATTTCAAGCAGTCTGAAGCTATTTTAGTCTACAGAAGAAGAAACATGCAACCTGGATTTTAACAATCCTAATGCATCTTAGCCTCTTCTGAATGGCCTCTACTCCATTTAACCTATTATTTGACTTCTAATTTTGACAGCACAGAGTCAAGGGACCTCTTTAACCCCGAGTGTCTCTCCCTTCTCCACAAACACATCAAGTAAGGAAAGCAACAGACTATTCTAACATCTCACAGTATACCAAGAACCCTGGACCTTGTCCTGGAATTCAAAACACAGCCATTAATCAAGTTACCACAAATCAGCAAAGAAAATGGTATCTTGGGGTGTGATATGAAAGACTGGAAATATATTATAGCCTTTCTACTCCACGAAGCAAGTATGCAATACCATCCTTACTGGGTATTTGGAAGAATAGGAAAAATTTTACACTAGCTTAGACACTAGCCAGTACCTGCAACCAGCATTAACTCTAGAACCCACTTTGGAGGTCAGGCCTCACAGCTTGCAGTGCCCACCATGCTGCTTCTCAACACCTTAATGCACCTACAGTGCTCTGCTTGTAACAGCTCATAGTATCACAATACTACAAGATTCATTTTATTATTCTTGCCTTCCTAATGGTACATCTGGCCAGGTTTAGCTTAACAGTCCTTTTATCATTCATAGGCCTTTTTGACAGGACCATCCTTAGCTAAGCTCTAGGTTCACTATTATAGCCCAAAGATGAGACTGGGCAGCCCAACCTCTGATCTTCCAGAGCTCACAAGCTGCTATGCTACTTGTCACAACCATAATTTCTCTTCTTCTAAAAGACAAATCCCCAGTCCCTCCTCTTACTGAATTTCCTGCCCTAAATAACTAAGCATTCTTACCACTCACCAATATCTCAATCTTCATAATCCATACCTTCTACCTGATAAACAGGCTCACACTTTTCCCATCCTCTAAAGCTGCCCTCTCCTAGGGCACATAGATGTAATTGACCACAATTCCCAGCCGGAGGAAATGATGAAGCCTCCTTAACACTTGATGGGCTGCAGCTGAGATCTTTATCTCACAAGTAATGAACAACTTCAAGGCATTTTTTGGGTAGGGCTAGAGAATTTATACAAATCAAGTGTATTAAAAGTTATGTATGGTGCATTTGACATCATTATTGGCTGGTGGGTTTTACCGGGATCTATCACTCATTTTCTAGCAGGCAGTCACACAGCTACACACACAGCAAAAGATCATCACAGTGTGCCAGTGAGATTCTTTCAAAGTGAGCAGAGAACAGCACAGAGGACTTGCCATTTGTTTTGGGTCTTGGAATTATTTAAGGAAATATTTCATTCTACATGTTTTAAGTGCTTTTTAATAACTAGAAGTATGTCCCTGTTTGTCAGGTTTCAAAAATTTTGTTGGTATTAAAAATACAGAACCATCAGCTAGATATAAGCCCAGGAGATATTTATCAAAACAAAATTCCAATGAAAAATATAATCATTTTTATTTGCCCTCCTTCTGTATTTCCCGCTGGTCAATTATGCATCGTGTATTAATTCAGCAGCATCTAATGAAAACATTCTCCTGTGCTTTCACCTAAGAATGTCCTGCTTATAGGTGAAAGACCACTAATTGCTGAGTAATCTTGACTCCACAAGAGTTGACAGTCTAAACCTCTTGCACCTCCCATTAATAGGTTTGAACACATCTGTTTGATTAGAAACACAATTAATGCAGGTAGAACAGAACCCCAAACCTGAGTAAATAAATGGGAAAGAACATAGGGAGCCCAGCTGTACCCCCTCTTCCCAGGTAGTTTGAAGTATACAAGGTTACACTCTGAGTGCAGACAGATAGCAGACTTTGAGCTCCTTCAGACGTTTTTCCCCTGATCAAGTGAAACTGAAGTATAAATGGAAATTCTCTGTGTACAACTAAAAGATCAGAAATATAACTTCATTGCAGGAGTCTGACTCTAGAATGTTATTTATAAATAGCAAACAATTCACAGACTGCTTCTGCCTTCAATCCTGCAGCAGATGAAGTATTGGTTACCTCTTCTATATACTTTCATATATACTTTTCCTAGAGATGGTACCATTACTGGTATTTTCTCTCCCCATACACTGGAGGGAAACTGATTTTCACCAACATCCAACATCCCTTTGATATTTAGAGACTAAAAGCAAATGTATTAATTGAAGAGCATGGGAAGAAGGCTCTCCCTGTATGGCCTTTCCTAATCTTCCTCTCACCTGCTTGAGCATGCAAATTTTATTTCCCCAGGAACAAAATTAAGTCAAAAGCAAAAATAATGTCCCAGACCACTTCAGGCAGGGTTGACAAGCATCCCTCTTCCTCACATCCCCATGTTATTTTATATGGAGGTAGCATCAAAAGTCCCATCTAGTGGAGACTCACTTCCAACCATGCAATTTCTTCAGCAATATAGTAGGATACAAACAATTCTGGAGCTTAGACTGAGAAATGTGAACTTAAGATTAAATGACCCCAAAGGATATATCTAAGCCAACATAGTAAACTTAGATGAAGAAGATGAAGACAGATCAACCATGATGCACATTAAGCTAAGGTATTTCTAGAGGATTTCTCTGTCCTGTTATGAAAGTCCAAAGAGAATTTTGAACTGTTCAAAAATCTAAGATGGTATCAAAAAACTATCCATGCTTCCCAACATCTTTTATGCTTTTCTTTTGATGACAATAGCAGCAGGCCCCTTGTATAAGTTATACTTTGTTAATAATTCTAGTAGCAAGTAAGATTGAATATTTTATTTGTCCTGACCAGTAGGGAAACAACAGACACACAAACTACTGCATAGCCAGGTACTTCCAAGCTAATTAACACCTTTTTTGGTTGGACTAAGCTAAGACAAGTAGCAAAGCACATATGCAAAACATGCAAGGAAGGAAAAGGGAAGAAAACACACCTACGCATGGAGGGAGAAGAGAAAAAGATTAGATAAGGGTGGGGGGAATAGTACAGCAAGCATTTTAGAAATCTCTGCTAAAATCACTGCTTAGTTGGCTGGGTGAGAGGAGGTTAAGATAAAGGCAAACCCTGTCTCTGAGCTCCCATTTACCTCAGCAGATAAACAACTTTGGATTAAAGGCAGAAAAAAAGCTGAGATGTCAGCATACTTCAAAAGCAGAACATTTTACTCAGTACACTTTCCATTAGCTGGATTGCTTCTAGCTCTCTCTCTCTCTCTCATATATTCCTCACTGATTTAGCTTACAATAGTGTGAATGACAAAGTTGAAGTTACTGATAAAAGCCTCATGGAATCAGTCTAATCCATGCAGCATAGACATGCTGTTCCCTAACTATACCAAACGTTACTGTTGGGTAATTTTCTGCACAAAAACAGAAAAATGAAAAAGACATGCTTAGTATTTTTTCTCCTTCACCCTCCAAACATATTTTTATTATCTGTCCTTATGTGGCAGGACAGATTATTAAAATTATTTACCAAACTTAATTTTGGGTGGTGTGGGTACCAGAAAGGAAAAATCCCATGAATTAAATTTGATGTCTACAAAGCAAATGTGAGGCCAGATTTCTCTTTGGTATTAAAAAAGCTATTAAAGTGGGTAAACTAAATAGGCCTGGAACATCAAATAATCTAAACACAATTTCTAAGTTTATGAAGTCTGAGAGCTGTTCATCTCTTCTGATTTTTGAACCCTCCTTTTTTCCATATATCTTTTTTTGTTCTGTCACCTTATCAGGAACAAACAGTGGGGAGATGTGATAATAGTCTTCAAGTACCTGAGGCTGCTGCAAAGAAGGAAATAACCCGTTCTCCTCATCCAGGGTGGATAAAGCAAGAAATAACAAACTTCAGCTGCAGCAAAAGAGATCCAAGTCAGATATATGAAAAGGTTTTCCATACTTAAAATATTGGAGCCGTCGCTCAGACTGCCTAGGGACACTGTTGAGTATCTGTCACTGAAAGCCTCTACAAATAACTGAGATCACCATCCATCCAGAAAGACATATGTATAATTTGTCTTGCCTTGATGCAGACAGATGAAATGATTTCTTAAAGCTTCTTCTTATTCTGAGCTCCTGTGATCTCATAAGGTAAAAAAGGTCTGGATTTGGTCTGGTAGGTACTTTTAAGACAGGTCACCTGACAAATTAGCCGTGGAAAGATTTCTGAGAGTTCTCACCCCTCTAAATCAACAATTAGCCAATATCTCAACTGGGCTATGTTCTATCAAAAGTGTCAGCAACTTAGTAAAAAGGGAATTCTGATTACTTTAGTCAACTAAGGTTGTTTTCTCAATCCCAACTCTAAGCTGAAGCCTCAACAATGTTTAGACTGTTTGCGATTTATTGCCTTAGTAAATCCTTAGATCCCAATTAATAACAGTGAGTGTTTCAGGAGGTATATTGGAGAGAGATCTTAATCTAAAGGGTGCTTTGGAGTGGCCAGGAAATAGAGAGTTGATCAGTAGTACATGCTGAGGGTACATGCCCAGCTCCAGCAAAGGCAAGTAGCTCAACAACATCACAGTGAAGGGAAAATAAGGCAGACACACATCCACTGTGCAGAAATCAGATGGAGAGAGAGACAGGGCTCCATTTGCTTGTCCAGTTTTGTATCAGTGGCCAGACTTGAGTTTTAAAGTCATATAAAGCATAACCACATAACTACATTTTGCATGCAATAACTTCAGAAAATCCTAACCAAAGTTGAGTAAGACAAAACAACATAACTCAAAGTTTTTATGAACAAAACACTGGTTTGTTTGTTTGGAAGCTATGCATTTGTACTGCTTTAAGAACACTTCACTTACATCTTGAACATCTTCTGAAGCAGGAAAAGGAGGAGATTCTCATCTCATTGTGACCTTTCCCACCTCCCTAGGTACACTCTCCTCATTTCTGTAAGAAACCCAGCCTGATAAAGAAAAAATCCAATAGAATTTTCCTCTTCAGGTTTGGAAGGCAGTCATTCTAAACAACACAGAAGCAAAATACCCCATCACAAGCAGATCAAAGGAAACATATATAATAATTCTGCAGAAAAATCTCTAAAAATCAGCTGGAAAAATGTTTTAGAGTCCAGTATAGTCCTTTCTTCATTTATTGTCACAGAACACAACCTAATTTTGCATAGTTGGATATGAATAAAGTATTCTAGAGATTATATATCATTTACCTTCACCCAAGTTCCAGCTAAAAGACATCTGCCAAGAGAGGAAACAGACTTTCCTATGGTCCTTAGCCACCCTGAGGAAACCCAAGTGTAGCTGCTAATCTGAACATTACTGAGCACTTTGGCTCTAATATCACAGTTGTGACTGCAGGACTAAAGCTGCTCTATTCAGCTGTCCTGCTGCTAAACATATAAAAAAGTATTGGGCACCCCAAGTCCACAGGAAAGCTAAGCATCATATGAAAACCAAAATAAAAGCAGTCATTGGGTAGGAGTTTTCTTGTGCTTAAATCAGTGCCATGAAAGATTATCTCCACTGCTTCCATGGGAGTTACACAGAAGAAAAATCTGTATGAGAAGGAAATTGGAAGCAGTCCTGCACCAGAGGACTTCAGCAGCTGGACTGTTATCAGAGAGAGTGGGGCTCACTCAGTGTCTCACTGGGCTTTCCAGAAACCTCAGACAATATTAAAAAGGCTGCAAGCTGCTACTTCAGGATAGGGTCACTGGCAGGAACCATTAACTCCAAAAGTACTCAGTATCAAGAAGGAGCAGGGAGGGGAAAGACCAGAATAAACAACACAAATATACAGTGTTTCCACACTCACATTTACACAAATGGCACATGAAAGAAGGAAATAATCACTGAAGAGAATGAACGTCTGAAGTCAGATGAGAGAAGAGCACCCAACAAAACCTCAGAGACTGGAGCAAATGTAAGGAGCCAAGTGGAGACATTAGAGAAAAGAAAGGCAGAAATCTGATATCACTTTTATTTACAGAAGATGACGTACTATTAAGATTCTTTCAAATGTTTTTTCCCTAAGCAGTGATGAAGTAGCAGCATACAGATATTTTATTTCTAGCAACAAAGATGTTTTGGTGCCTAGGAGTGGACAAGCATGTTACTGGTATCCAATATTGGTTGTGTCTTTACTGGTTCATTTATCAAGCTGCAGACCTATGCATGTCTCACTAGAAATCACTCTGGGTATATGCAATACCTGATTCTTATTTATACTAAGGCTGCATTACTCATTCAGTGTAAAGGATCCTTATTCTGTGTTGCCTATATACATCTTATACACCACCATCCCTTTGTGAAAAGGCCTTGGAATAAATGAGAATCACATCTGTAGGTTACAAGTAATTATTGCACTTTATCTTTTTACTGTACATATTATTTCATTTCATTACTACCCTGTTTTCTCGTGATGCCTATTGACAGTGACTGCGGTGAGAACATTACATGAATTTTATTTTCACCCTGGACTCATCAGAAGGCTGTTCCACTGACAACATAAGGGAAAATCAAGTCTATCCAGAGCAACCTCCCCTCCACAAGTTTACAGAACATAACCATGAGATGTGTCCATATAAGGCGCCCATATATAGTCATGATGGGTATAATAGACAAATCCAGATGTATGTACTATACACAGGACAGGAATAAAACAATTAAGTAGAATTAGATGAATAAATTTTCAGGCTCTGCATATAAAATCTACCACTTAGAATACAAACTGTACAGCTATTTGCATTTACTTTAGTGTGTTCTCAAGGAAGTACTAATCACTGCCTCAAATCCCCACATTTCACCAGAAAACACCATAAATTACTCTTTTTTTAGACCATATTTAAGGGGAACACATCTTTCAATATACTGCAATTATACCAGTTCTGGATCTGAAATCTACAGTTCCAGAATTTACTCCGTGGCTGCACTGATAATAATATAGTGCAGGCTTTAGCAGACTTAATACCATTTTCAGGACACAGTGACACCACATACTGACATAAAACTGTCACGCAAGATGCAACTCCACACTTTCTCACCTACATTTTTCCCATTTCTAGGAAACCCACACACAATTTCACTCTGCAATGTATGTTCTCAAATTTAACTTTTTAAACTGTCTAAAGTATGGGGAATATTTTTGCCTGGGTGGTCCACAATTATTATTATTATTACTATTATGGAGAAAAAGATATCAAAAAATAAGAGAGGAAAAAGGAGGGGAAAAAAGCATGTATGAGAAGAAAAGAGACAATGTGTAAGATGGTGTGAGAAGAGTGAAAAATAGAGAGGAAAGAAGAAAATATGTCAAAGCAAGTCTGCAATAAAAAAAAAAGTTAAGAAGGGGCGGGAAGGAAAAAACATAACACATGTTTAATACAAGATGATATATAAGACAAAATATATGATTCTCATTATAATCCCCCATTCTGGCAATTCATTACAATACAGCACCTCTAGTATCCATTATACTTTTCAATCTCCTAAGAATAGATGTTAAGAAGATAGATGCTGAAGTATGGTATCAACATTTCCCTACAGCCACAGACCTCATTGTCAGCACAGATAAACATGTGCCAGGATACCTTTCTTTTCAGAATATGGACATCAAACAGTTTAAAATCATGTTACATTGAAAAGATCATTCTTGTTGCAGCTCCCTCAGAGCAATCAGAAGAGCAGCACAAACATATGCTGAAATAAAAACCCTGTTGCCTCCTGATAGACATTAATTATGTACTGGGAATCGGCATTAAGGGAATAATTTCTCCTTACTGACCTATGCCTGCTAAGATGCTGAGCTATAAATTTAAGTACAAGCACTCTGGCCCAATCTTATCCTGGGAATAGATAGAATTGTGCAAATTTTGGTTACTAAGATTTCTGAAAATTATATCTAATGAGAAGTGCCTTGTTGTTTGCTCCTAAAAGAATAAAAACCTGCTGTTGACAGCAAGAGATCTAATCTCTCGCCAACATTTCCACACTGAAGGAAGCACAGTTAATTACAGAGTTTTATTTGTTTATGAAAAATTGTAGGAAAACAATAAAAGGAAAAGTAAGAATCATTAGTGAAAAATCTTCCTGATAGTGAGCTCTATCTGGCTGTGAAATTGTCTCTCAGAGGAAAAGAGTCCATTGGTCATTTTAAACTGGAATAGACAAAAATCCAATTGAAAGTAACAAAATTCAACACAATTCACTCAGAGTTTCAGAAATTCCTCATTAAGTCTTCTAAAGAGCTACATCCTTAGATGTTAGGGTTCTACCAATGGTCTTAAAACCCCTAGGGAAGGACTGCAATTCTGAATTCACGAGAAACAATTCACAGGACTATTCCCTATTGGAATAACATGTTAATTCATCATTCATACCACATGTACTCCTACCACACTTGATCTGGCTTATTAAGTTTCTCACTTCTAATTTACACACAAACATTCATGCAGCCTTTCATTTTTATATTTCAGGTTCATTATCTGAAATACCATTTTTTGAGTTATACCAGTCAAGAGTTATGAAATTGGAATCAATGTCAGAAATATCACTATATTTTTCTGTAAATGACAACTTTGATTTGCTAGTGAATTCCATGCTTTGTAGTTAACAGTCATAAGAATTACCTTATTTCTTGTCTTATATTTTTATGAAATTGTTATAGTTCTTCATTAGTACCTTGATTCTTTTTCTTTGATGTTTAATCTAAATAGTCATAGAAAGCAGGATGTCTTTGTTATCAGCTATCAGGGAACTGTTTTTTCCCTGGGGAAAGTCCCATTATTTCCATGAACTGTGCTTTCACCTACTGCATAACACTAGCTGACAAATTTCAAAGAAATCTGGTAAGTTTATTTACTACAAGGCATAAGGGGCAGATGTAGAACAAAATTCAGATGCTGAACTGTAAATTAGAACCTGTTAAGTAGGTTCAAATTCCTTACCAGTTAAATCTTACTAAATTAAATTTATTCCCATTCTAAGCAGGAATATACTTCATCCTAAATACCACATTACTGGACATGTTAACGAAAGCAGAGCAACAGATACAGACTGACTGATGTCATGGAAAGGATTTCTTCAAGTATTACTCCCTATGAAGTGAATAATTTCTTTCTTCTATACTCCCAAACATCAAGGGACTGCTCATAGAAAGGGTGTCTCAAAGCCTGTACTGCTTCTTGCTACAATTTCCTACTCATTCTTCCTACTCATTCTTGTGCCTTCAAATATACATGATAATGTTAGTGGTGGGAAAAGTGTATGAATTATTATTGGCTACATGAGCATTCATTTTGCATGAAGACTTTCTGCTTTATAATCCAATCTTTTCACAACTCAAAATCCCATTGCCCTCTTATTGTCTTCCATACTGCCTTGGAGAAATGGCAGACCCCATCATCTTATTCCAGTTCTTTGTCCCATCTTTTAAATATTTCATGCTCGTCTGGTTATGAAAACCAGAAGACAGTCATCACAGCATGGTGTGTCTAGCACACACTAGAGACTAGATGCTGGAATCTTTCATGAGTTATGATTTAAAATTTAAGAATGATGGATGGTTGGCATATCAGACACAAGTACCCTTTTTGACCTGACCCTTGAGAGATACTTTCCTGCTTTCATTAGTTGTAGAATCACACTTTATGCTGTTATTTCAATTATAAATAATTAGTGTTTAATCAATGTTGTCATAAACAGCCAAGCAAATACCACAGACTCTACTGAAGTTCACTGGATGATAGGTTTTAATGGCTCATAATCAC
Organism: Calcarius lapponicus; assembly: GCA_039654755.1. Taxonomy (NCBI): domain Eukaryota; kingdom Metazoa; phylum Chordata; class Aves; order Passeriformes; family Fringillidae; genus Calcarius; species Calcarius lapponicus. The sequence goes on along the minus strand of CM077468.1, from coordinate 42,432,550 downwards.
AATAAAATATTCTCCCCTTATGTGTTGTGAATAACAGCAGTATTTTCTCATGATGCTTATTTGTCACATATGAACTCTCTGTAAGCCATTTACTGTTTGTTATAAATGAGAGTAGATAAAATTCAATAGACAAACACGTGAAAGCTCTGAAGAGACGTGAGCATTTTCTGCTCTGCAGTCAGTCAGATGTTCTTGCACAGAAACATATGCATGCTCATCTCTCCTTACACCTGAAACAGAGATATGTACAAAATCTTACTGATTGTAATTAGGAGATTAGATAGTCTATGTGACTCCTATACAGGTGAAGAAACTCTTTATCTGATGAAATAGGTGTGTACACTGCTCTCTTGATAGTCAGCCCTTTTAGGCTCTGCAAGAATAACAACCCTTCTGGTTTTCCTGAAGGTGACTTCCATCCACAGGAAGAATGCCAAGATACTTAATTTCTATATACTCCAATATAGTTTAGAATAAAAAAGTGCATGCAACAGAATAGCTGTTCCAGTGTCACATATGGCCAAATACTCTGTAAATAATGCAGGCACTTAGCATTTTGACTTAGGGAAATAGATCAAAATATTACAGGAATTGCTTCACCCCATTCTACCATGGAGACTAATGTTATTATAAAAGGGCTATTTCTAAAACCTGTGTACATATTTAACTTTAGTTAGCAAGTCAAGGCACTTCATTAAATGCACACTAGAATTTTATGGCATCCTTGCACTTGTTTTCTTTTTCTTTTCAGTCTCCTCCATCTCCTCCAGTCTCAAATATGTAGCAGTGATTTATTATTTTGTATGGGGACTTAGAGAAATGCCATTTAATTTCTCTGTATCTTTATATTTTTCTAGGATGACTTATGGTTGAGAGCATATTTTCACATGAAAGCCCAAGTACTGTCATCTCATTAGGAAAAGAGAAGGGCTCAGCACACACAAGGAAGGGGAGAAGATTCAAATCCCAGGCCATTCATTTCTTCTGTAAAAATAATTTCCATAATGCTACATGCATTAGTAAAAAAGAAAACACTGATATTTCCAAACACCCAGCAATTATTGAAAATCTTGACGGCTTTCGAACTTTTGGACCATCAAAATTCTCTCCAAAATTTGCCCTGAAGCAGGACACCTTAGAAGAAGGGAAATAGAGAATAGAGCTGGTGAAGCTCTAGGAAATTCTGTTTTTCCTTTCACCCAGGGAATAGCCTGCAGTCACGGTCTGACAGGGGAGAAAACCTACCAAGCTCCAGTTCCACCTCTGCTATGACAAAGACTAACTCCTCTGAATTCCAAAGGTTCTGACTAAGGGCAAGATGATGCAGAAAACCTCTTTTAAAGCTGCATGGTGGATGGAGCCTGCAGAGGTATCTGCCAGGATGGGTTGTGGTTTGTGGACATCCATGTGTGAGTGGGGTCTCCTTCAGTGCCTATCAGGTGTGGCCAGAGGGGCACTCCAGGTGCACCTTTGAGCAACAGAAGGCAACCACCAGTGCTTGAAATTGGCTGCCTTCTTCTGGTAAGCAGTAAATGGAACTGAATATATTTCAAACACACATACTAGTGCTCTCTGCAGAGAAAACAATCCTAGCAGAAATCATATCCACCTCAGAAGGATGCAACAGAGCAGAAGAAGGTAAGAAAATGGCAAAATGGGGAAGGTTTATGTGCAAATATAAATTAAACTAAGATTATTCAACTTGGTAGACAGGATTAGGAAGATTTACAAGACCATGAAAGAGACAGAGAAGATAAATAGGGAATAATCACTTACTATTTCACAATAAAGAAGAGAAATCAGATTAGCAAGCCAAAGCTTTTTGAAAAATAAAAGGAAATACTTTTTTTACATGATTCATAATTAAAGTTGTAATCACAAGTATAAATGGACCGAAAACATCATTAGAACAATTCATAGAAGAAGATTTCACTGATTATTTAAATACATGAGATGTAAATAAAATCTCTGACCTTGGAAGACTTTTTGGGACATGGGAATGTATTTCAGAAAAGGGATAACTTTATTTTTGCACTGGTTTTATACTTTTTCTTCTTACTATAATATTTTAATTTTTATTTTAACATCTGACCATGACTGGATATGAACAGGAACATCCAGCTGTGCATTAAAGCCACTTAACAAAGATTTCCCTTCAGTTCATGTAGAAAACAAACATATCCTTCCATTCTATCATTACACTACTGTGGACTTTCAAGACAGCATCATGTGGTACACTCCTTGGTGTAAAGCAAAACCTGAAACACTTAGAGAAACAGAGTTTTGCAAAGTATATTTTAAAATACAGCAACAATCCCATCATGTCAGTGCTAGACCACATCAGAATTCTGACTTTGTTCTGCCTTTTTGGACAGACAGCTTCACTCATTGTAGTTTTAAGAGTTAAGAGTAAAGGACTACAGCGTGTCATTGTATAAGTGAATGTATTTTTCATGCAAGGCCCTGGCTATAATGCTGACAGCATATTATGAATATAAAAGCAAAGTCATCTTCATAAAAAAGCTAAGAAGAAAATAGATTTGTGGCACAAAGCAGAAATACCCTAGTTGTGGTCTGTAGAGCACAAAGGGTAGATAAGACATTTTTGGCTGTCTGGGAAGAACAGTTTCATCATAAAGCTCTCCCTCTGTCTCCTTTTTTCCAGTGACAGAACTGCATTTAAAAGGAAGATACAAATGTACAAATTCCTAATCTCACATTTCCCTGCAAGCCATTGATATTGCTGTTGTCAGGATGTTGTGGGTTGAGAATCAGTGAAGAGATGTCCCAAAAAGATAATGTATCTTTAAAATGTTTTGGAATCCCTGTAATAAATAATGCATATAACAGCATGAGAAATAATATGACTAAAACCTAAATGGCACAGTTCAGGACTTATCAACTCAGCTGGATTAAAAGTTAAACCTTTAGACCTGAATAACTCAAACTGAGCTCCAGATCTGAACATAACTTCATATGTACAATTCAAACAAGATAATTAATTTTTAACATAAGCATTTTTGCTTCAGCGGGAAAAAGACTATCTAGTACAAGGCATGTCCATCCCAAGATAAATCTCCTAAAGGAAATGACTTATGTGATCTTCTAAGTGCCCTCACTATAATTACACTTTTTGAACTCTGCTGCTATGCAACTCTTACATCCAGTATTGCTTGAGGACACCAAGATAAATAGTGAGCAGCTGTGATGGGTTGATGTTGGCCAAATGCCAGTGCACCCATGAAAATCATTTATTCATTTATGCTTTAGCATAAACAAACAAGTTGCATGTTAATAAAGGCATAGATAGCTATTCCACAAAATAATTGCTGTACATTTCATAAAGCAGCCACCACCCTTCATCCCAACCACTTAATGTGACGAATTCAGGTATGTAAGGCAAACCAAAGCCTTTCAGTTGCATTACCTTGCCTAAAAGCCCAAGTTAAGAATCCAACTTTGGGCCAAAACACCACAGTTGTTAGTACAAAACAGGCATAATGGAGTTACTTTCAAAGATATACTGATAGTTAACGAGCAGTAGATTAAAAAAAAAATCCAAATTTAATTGTGTGGTTTTTCATTAGTGTCATTCACTCATCCAATATGCAGCTATCAGAGGCTGCTGAGTGCAGTGGAGTCTGGCAGGGGCTTGTGTGATCAGGACCTAGCTCTGCATAATGACCACACTGATAATGTCTCAGGTTGGCAGCTGAGGCACACAGCTCAGACATACCAGCACCCTTTTTCTCTGTTCCACAGTCAGTGCAGCTGCTTGCCTCTAAGAGTGCCTTACCAGCATGGCCAGCTGATTTTTCCAGGTGGAGATGAAGTATGTTTATAATACCCTTCAAAATATTCAGCTGCAGGAACTGTAGAGAATTGCAAAGGGTTTTATTAAATGCAAGGAGAACAAAGAACTCACAATCTCTTACAGCATATTAAAAAAGTGGTTCCATGCATAAGCAAATAAATAATGATGCGTTCACATAAATATAATGGATTTCTCTTCTCCATCTATGGCTCTTTCCCTCCTGCAATTATTTCTGAGTGAAGTGAAATTGTAAATAGCTTTACCCACTAAATGATCTTGAGAAAATTATTTCTGAAGTGCCACAGTGCAGCTTGGGGGCTTTTCCCAATCATTCAGTGCTCAGATGATTAGCTTGAAGCAAATTTTTGCAACTATGCTCACCAGGGCAAAAACACATTGTGAGGAATGATGAAAGCAGAACCTAAGTCACATTTGATTTTCAGCAGAAAAAGGTTTTGAAACAGGACTGGAAAGATGCTGAAGGCCACAACAGAAGTGCTTGCAAGAGCTGGGGTTGTGAACTGGAACAGTGAAAGCTGTAGTTATCCATACTGAACTAGCTAATCTACAAACTTCAGTTCAGGAGAGAGATGCCAGGCTTGGACTGCAAGAGAGCCAAGGAGAGCAGCGAGCACTGCATGTGAGAAATGAAGCACACTGGAAATACTGCCAAGAAAAGCCAGGTTGGGGCAGCACGGACGAGCAAACAGCCCTGGCAGAGCTGTACAGTGCCCCTGCATGGGGCCTGGCTCCAGCCAGCAATGCTCAACCTTTCCACTCAAAACAGACAAGCACAAATCCATCCCTTTTACAGTTTCTTCACAGTCTCAAGGCCCTTTATCTCTCCAACTAAGGGATCGAGAAAATAAGTAATTATCTATCTGGTTTGAATTAGTTCCTTCTAGAAAATGGTAGAGAAGAGCCTTTGAAACACCTGTGTAAAACACTTCTGTGACTAAACTAATCTTCCACACCATTACCAAGATTCTTCTATGGAAAGGCAGGCATGAAACTGTTCTGATTGAAGAAATGTACTGCCTTGGTCAGAAGGTGATTCTTTTACCCAGTAGGTTTCAAGAAAATCTACCAATTCCCTCCAGTTTCTGTGAGAAGCTTACACCTTAAGAGAACTCAGCAGCCACAAAAAATCTCCTTAGTTTGAATCTTGATTGTTTTTATAACAAAGGAAATAATTTGCATAATATATCACTTTGAAAAACAGTTCATCAGCACTGATGTCTCAACATCATCAATACACTAGAAGATTGAAAGATAGTCAGGAGACTTATTCATCATAAATACACACAACTTGGGTTCCATCAGGCTCTACATCAGCTGAGAAGACAGAGTGAACATCCAAGGAAGGGGCAGAGAATAAGAAAGAGTTTACTCCTGTTTCTCATCATGCCCAAAGTTATTCAGCTTCACTCTGTTAACAGGAAAGGATGTCAGGATGGCAACCCAAGGTGCTGGTAGGAAATGGTTGGTGCCCATCTGCTCACTATTTTTCTTCACCAAACACATGCACTGTTGTCATGCTACAGCATGGCTCCATTCTCTGATATATCCAATGCACACAAATAGGTTGTTTAGGAGGTTCTATAGCTGAGTTAAATCACTGCCAATCAAAAACAGCTGCTCATCAGAAACAAATGTTGCCAATGCAAGAGAGGTGTTGGTCGTGTTCCTTTAACTGGATGTGGTCACAAGGCAATATCTCCTCACCAAACACAACCCACACTACGCATCTCTGCTTAAAGATTTTTAGTTGGAAGTGAGGTCTGCCCTAGCAGAGTTGGTGTGGCAGTCTTTCACATGGATATTGGCTGGTTCTCACCCAAGAAACCAGTAGGAGTCAGTTCTAGGGGGCATCCAATTCTGCAAGTTCTCTGTGACTGAAGAAAGATACACAATTAGGCATAGCCCTAGATATATCATGATTGGAAGCAATAAATGTAAGAAAACCATATGTAATCTTCTTCATCTCCTATATTCATAGAAGAATTAGCAACCCATAAGACTGACTAGGACAGACTGAATGTTTCTGTCAGAAACAGATAGAATAAGTGCCTGCATTAAAATGGATTTTTAAATGTATGTTGGCCTGAGGGAAACAGCTTTGCTCAAATCTTTGTAAACAGCTATTCACTCTCTCCCTGCCTTTTGAAGCAGATGTTCATTGAACTGTGAGAGGGAAAAATACCTAAGTCCAGGATGTGTTAAAGATCTGCAGCCTCATCAAAACGTTCAGGTACATCTTTTGTCACCATGATGGGTACAGCTCATCTCTGCTTACAGTAAATTAAACTGATCCCAGCAGCTGAGACCACACTGTGTCAAAAAACTAGGTGTGCAGCAGAGCAGAAGATACAATTGGAATAACCATCATCAACAACATTTTGTCAGCTAAGAAATGACTCCTCTGATCTCCATCCTCATTGCTAATTTATTACAAAGCATCATCTATTAAAGAATATCATTAGATGCCTTCTTGGCTTTGATATTTCATACTTGAAACCAAAGTTTAATTTTTGATCCATGAATGTGTAGTGAGGGACAAAGCCAGCACAGAGCTATGAGGGAATATCTCATCTGCTACAGTACCCTCTCCTGTAAATGAGAAATGAGTAAATGGCATGGACTGACTGTAGGAAAACAATTCAATCACTTTTAGCTGGCCTCTAATTAGCCCAAAAACTTAACAGTAAGTACACAACTATCTCTGCATTAAACCAACACATTCCCAGAAATAAATGGGATAAAGATGCTTCAGGACACTAAAGCCATCTCCCTAAAAATCTCCTGGCAAGAAGAAAAAGACATGGAACTCTGCTTCTTTTGATATTTTTGCGTAAATGATCAGTCACCCTCTCTATTAAAATTGTACCTGTTTTTCCTTTTGAATATATTTAGATTCAGCTCCGAGTTACTGTTTTTCATTGTATAGTCCTCTGCAGATTAAAGATCCATTAGTGCTTGGTATTTTCTTCCTGTAAACATACTTTTATACTGACAACAGGTCACCTCCATTTTCCTTTCCTAAGATGTCTTCTAAAAATGATGGAGTGCTGTTGCAGATAATACATCTGGGGACAGTTTCAGGTAGTTATTTTATTCTGTACCTATTTTTTTTCTCTGATATTTCAGATGTTCCAAAAGTTGTGTATGCAGGCTTCACATGGGAACTAGTTAGGAATTTGATGAAAGTGTGGAACTACAGATCTGCAGAGCTGCACTGTACTTTAAAAATAGATAAGGGTTTTCCCTTCTTTGTCAGATCCCAGATTAGAAAGTATTTTTTTTTCTAGGTTCAACAGAATACTGCATTTTTTTGCTGTATCTTCATTCTTGGTGGAAATTTTCAATAGTTGCAATAGTTTACCCTAGAAGTGGCTGCACGTGCCTGTGGCTTGAAAAGTACATCTGGAACACTGAAACTTATTAGAGATTACTGGAGCTTTTTTCAGGAAAAGGAAAGTAGTATCAAATGTATTAACTTTTAATACAGAGTCAATGTCTGTTAGAAAAAGCACTGAAGTTCTGCTTTATTTTTGACCTTGAGATTACAGTTTGTGTGTTTTACAGTCACTGTGGCAATCTGAAAGCACACATGCTTTGCATTTAACCATGCCAACAATGATGAATCTGGCTATCAGAGAGAATACTTAAAGCTGTCAGTTTGAATTAAGGCTATATTTATCCTTTAAAATGCTGCTGATAATAATGATTTCTCCCAAGAGTCAATAACTCCCTGAAAAAGATTAAAAAAGAAAAGCACAGGGAACAACAAGTCAGATTCATATTTTTCACACAGTATCTTTCACTCTACCTTCTCTGCTCAGGTGAATTCAGGAGCTCTATAGCTATAAACCTATGACTTGAAAACATATGGAACAAAAAAGTAGTCCCAGGGCATCCCAGTAGTCCCAGGGCAATGTCAGTGAGTCCTAAACAAACAATATTTCAAGATCTCTAAGGAGAGGCTTAAAGTTAGGCAAAGGCTTGTGCATTGTGTTTAGTGAAGAAGAAAGATCTCTTAGATACCATTGCCATTTTCAGAGTAAATCTTTCTTCTTCAAATCACCCTGAACTTTTTCTAATCCAGAATGGTTGGCTGAAGTAATTCCATGACCTCCCTTCTTCCCCTTCCCAAAGTGTTTCAGATAAAAAGACATTTTCCATTTTGATTCTTCTCACAGAAGAAAAAGGAGTGGAGAAACACAAGGGTAGTTGCACAGGTGTTCTTGCTTCATATATAAAAGAATAATTTGGTTTAAAATGTTTTCAGCATTAAGAACCAGCAATTTAGCAAGAACTGAAAAAATTTCAGTACTTCGGAAAAAACTATTTGTTTTAGAATGTGTGGGTGGTGTGGAGATGTCACAACTAGTGTGATTTCCAGTACAACTTGATCAAATTGCAGTGACATCAGTACTGGTACAGAGTGCTAGACTGTCACCCCTAGAATATAAAGTCCACAGAGTAGATACAACTTGAGTTATAAAGGAGATATTCCTATTGATTCCTGCAAATGTGTTACACTGGGAGAGGCATTTTCCAGAAAGCAAACTGAGTTTCCTTCAGTATTTCAGCTGAAGATGTCAAAGATGTCAGAAAACCATCAATGTGCTCCTTAAAGAGGGCTCCTTGTATACAGCCAAATGAAATTCCTCCAAATGAAAACAGTCAGCCAAAATCTCACAAAGTACATAACTCTCCATCACTATGGAAGTGGACTGGCATCCACCTTCCTTCTTCTGCAAATTCTAGTCATCTTTTCTTGTGCTGTAACTATCAGCAGAACCTGCTGAACACATATTCTGTGGGCAAATAATGAATTGAAAGGATAATAATTATCTCCATGTGGCAACCTAAGGCTCATATATACTTCAGGTTGCCAGATTGAAAATTACATCTATTAAGCCAGACAAATTACTTGTGTAAGAGGTAACCCAGAAAGGAATATACTTCTTCTAGTTTTGTACCAACCTGTGATAATTTAGATGATAATAAGTGATGATTTGCCACATTAAATGATTGCAATAACGCCATAAATTTTTATCCTATCAATTGGTCCCTCTCAATTAAAGAAAGAACAGAATTAACCATTGCAAGCCAAGGCTTCCTAGATCTTCTCTTGCTATCATTGAACTGATAAGAGGGGTCATGAGGTCTGAAATCTACCCAGACCTGTTACCACTGTTGCACCAACTGATAATAGTCTGTATGGTCTCATTCCAGCCTGCACACTGCAAACATATCTCACTAATACTATAACCTTGGTTTATTTCCATATGCTGGGTAATTGCCATGCACTAAGTGATAAATTAAAAAGATTAACCAAAGTACTAACTACAATAAAGCAGCTAATTTAAGAATTTCAGCTCTATATTATCTTCTCTTTATTGAAATGGAACTTAAAAATCCTCCCTCTGCTTCAGCTAATGATAAAATGCTAGATAAAGATAGGTTTCTGTATTCTCTGTTGGTTGACAAATAACAGTTTATCCTCTAATTATGCAGCTCAAATAGCATTTTCCTTGACTGCAATTCCACACTTGCATATGGATCTTAGCCTGCCTAAGTGGAAGACTGCCCCCTCAGCAGTAGTTTTCAGTCTCCTGCAGGTTAGAGGACAGAGAAGCTGTCAGCATGTCAACAAAGGCATTTCCAGAAAAAATTCCTGGTGTGATGTGGAAATAGCAAAGACGAAGAACAGATCATCAAGGCCCCACCAATACTCTGGAGCTTACAGAGCTTTTGCCATTATCTGTAAGGCTTTCAATTCACACTGAAAAGCTGTAGTTAAACAATAATAAAAACTCCTTCAGATAACCAACAACTCATTGAATCTTCGGGGAGGATGTCTGCCCTCTCTGCATCACTCCCTGAATAAACAATATGTGCTGATGGTCAGGAAGACAGGAAGAGATTCAGGCTATTTTGGTCCTGGGTATGAAACCCAAATCCTGCACTACCAGTCACCTGCCTGGGCTCTTTTGGACCCCAGCATGTCTCTGACTGTAAGCTGTGAAGTCCCCCATTACTATTCTGAACATTGGAAAGACAGAAAGTGTGTGAAACTGCCAGATGTATGCTCAAAAGGGGGCTTTAGAATGAGGCTGTGCAGTTACATCTCTTTGAAATCCAAAACAGGATTTACAAAGTGCTATCTTGATAAACATTTCTCCCTGGTACCATTCAAAAAATGATAAAATCGTGGAATCATTAAGGTTGGAAAAGACATGACTGCCCCCAGTACTGAGCCCCCTAGGTAAGGGGAACCCCCCTAGGGACTGGCTGCAAACTGGATGTGGCACCATTTTCCACTCTCTGGACCTGGCCATCCAGACAGTTTTTAACCCAGTGAAAAGTGCTCCTGCCCAAGCTGTGGGCTGCCAGCTTCCCCAGGAGAATGCTGTGGGAGACAGTGTCAAAGGCTTTACTGAAGTCTAGGTAGACTACATCCATGGCCTTTCCTTCATCCACTAGTCAGGTCACCTGGTCATAAAAGGAAATCGTTTCATAAGCTGAAGATTAAGAGAAATCCTCTCCTTGTGGGTTGGCACGTCCTGGGAGTACTGGGAAAAGTTATATGTTCATTGCAACCTTTAGCATCACACCATAGTTTTCCCTCTTTGTATTACAAAAGCAACACAGGACTTTTTGCCTGAATTGCATTTATCCTGCCAAACGCAGAGCATGCCTATACAAAGGACATAACTATGTCTTACCCCTCTCTGTGCTCAAAGCCATCTTAAAATGAATCAGTTCAAATCTTCAGCTACATTTCTAGAGTGCTATGCCCAGGTTAACGTGTCCTGCCACTCAACAGGTCCCATTATCTGGGTCACAATGCCAGGCTATCACAACTCTACAAATTTTGGACTTGATCTTACTCATGTCTGAATAACTTCATAGTCACGCAGTGTTCTCATATCTATTTCCATCTTTCCACTCTATCCACTTCAGCTCTGTTTGAAAAAATGTTCTCAAGCTTTATCTTAAAAACAAGTTTTCTGACTCTCTTCACCTGCCTGCCTCTCTTTGGAAACTGCCCAAAAACCTCACCACTGTAACGGTTAAGAATTTTTCTGTCATCTCCAAATTCCACTTATCCATCACAAATTTATACTGTTACCTTTTTTGGTAAAATCTGCCTTTCTGAACTTCAAAAACATTGCTCTCCTTTGTGCTTAACTGGCTGATGCAGTTACAGCAAATAATCACCTCCACTCTTAGCATTTGCTCTACAGGGCTGAATAAATCAAACTGGTTTACAATAATTTTCTGGGGAGAACTTTTCATTCCTCAACAACCTAGAAACACTTTACCTGTTCCGGAAGACATTTATCTTTCTTGAACAGAAGTGACTAAAACCAGACACACTTTCTAAAAGAATCTTCACCAGTTTGGTACAGAACAGCACTAATGCTTCCTCATTTCTGCTGGATGTATGACAGGTCTGCTGATATATCCTGGGATATAACTTGACATTTCCATCACCTTTTCATGTTTTTTTCAAAGCCCTTTGTTTCACAAAACTGCACTTTAAATCTCAGAGGAGTATGTTCATGCACAACATTTCTGATCCCTTTTAATTCCAAGCAAAGACAATCTTCATCAGAAAAAGTTCAGATCTATGTCTAGGCACAAATTCCTTGGAATCTGACTACGTTCAAAAGTTAGTTTTAATTGGATCTATGTTTTCTTTGTAGTAAGCTATAAAAAAATGTTCCTACTAGAGTTCTGACATTTTCAGTTTGGGAGTAATTTATATTGATGCAAAAATGCAAAGCAATTGAATAGTACAACTACACCAGATGTTTTCCAAACCAGTATCTAAACCCAGTTCTTTTTCAGAAATAGTCAGTTGAGAGAAGCAGAATGTTCTCCCTGGACTGGTTTACCCACTCCATTCATCCCTCTGATGTTCTGAGTAAACCAAATACAAGAGCATTTTCTTCCCTGAATCCCTTTCATGCTTTTTGCAATCCTGCTACAATGCAAAAGATCCTGTAAAAGCAGAGTGGTTTGTCAGCCAGATCTGACACTGGCCTTGGCCTCTCTTCTCTCAAGTGGCTCTTGAAATTCAACAAGAAGATGACTCAAGTGCTGCTGGAAGGAGGGAGGGTACAGTGATGCCATTCACACCACACTCCATACAATTTCTGAAGATCTCACAGCAACACATCACACTTAATAATCTCTTCACCACCAGCTTTAACCAGCTCCTCTCTGGATCGTGACTAAGTTCAATTTTTACTAAAGAGACCCTGTCAGGTATTTTGTATTAGCTTGCATGGGGTTTTTTCCCCTCTGGATGTCTTAAGTTATTTCTTCTGCTGTGGAAATAGTTTGATTTTGAGCCAGGTTTTCAGTCAAGCTAAGTCTGTGAAGCTCTGCAGAAGTCAGTTCATACCACTTGATGAGCTTTCCTTCATCACACAGATGTGGGTTTTTTATCCCAATTGTTTCCTTAAGACAGAAAACAAACTCTTCATACTGTCTGTCTTTGTATTTCAGGTCAAATCCAGGACACCAGTAGCAAACTATGTAAGTGAATTTAAATACTGAATTGGCTTCAGTTCGGAAAACTAAACAAAAAATGTATGTACTAAAAATGTACAGGGCCTGGTTACAAATAAGCTAAAATCTCAGTGAAAAAAAAATAGCCAAGATTTAAAAATCAGTTTGCAAAATTGGCAGCATTTAAACCTTTTTTTCCCCAAACAGAAGAGGGAAAGCGATAGGGAATGAAAGGTCTGCTTTGTGAGATGAAGATGGGCAGAGTGATGTAAATGTGGACACAGAGTAACCTGTTGATCAGTAACTTAGGAAGCTGACCACTATTTTCAGTTCCACCAATGACATGCTTCATAACTCTCAATAAATTCCTCTATTTCTTGTGCCTCAATTTACCTACATACGAGGCAACAATAATGATTCAGACATCACACAGCAGTTTGAAAAGCAGAAAACACAACCTAAATGTTAGGTATTGCTATCAAACTTTTTTCGTGTAAACACAGGACTGTCCTTAACAAAAGTCCCTGTAACAAAATTGCACTGAACTGTTAGAGATCATGTTTTCACAGAATCCCTTTTAATTTAGGTCGTCCCCAAGTCTCCTTTTAGCTCTGCCCTATTTTGCAGAAGTATTTTCCATATTGATTTGTCTTTGCTTAGGTAGGTTGTTTTTTATTTTTTTTTAAATGAGAGATTTTCCAAGTGTTCTGTACATAAATGGCCTTTGAAGCAATCCAATATAATTTCAGCAATATTAATTCAATTCGCTTGCTATCCTTGAAACAATTTTTGACTTTGCAGAAACCAGCCTTTGCATCTAATGTAGCAAGTATTGTAAATTGCCCTTAAGTGCTTAAAAATTCTCTTCAGGCTGTATCTGGCATCCATTTGCCACATAAATGCAGTGAATATAAGGCTTTTATCAACAACATCTAACATATCTGAAAGCCATAGAGTAACTGTCAAATGGCAACAAATTTTGTTTGAATCTAACCTAAGTAAGATTTGAAATACAAGGGAGTGTTGCAGCCAGTTAACAGCCTAGGAAGCAAGATATTACTTCAGAAGTATGGCAAGGCATATCTCCAATATGGGGAGTGTATTTGCATATATATACCAATATATACCACACCTGGATGAGGAGTCTCTATTTCTTACCAAATTAGTTTACAGCACATTGCAATCCCATCGTATTAAAGCTACACCAGAGCTCTATGGTGCAATGAAGCTGAACACACATGTATTGGTATTTTGTGTGTGTGTGTGTGTGTGTGTGTGTGTGTGTGTGCAGGCCTGAAGTCTGAACCCCCAAGTGATTAAACAGGGAAAACTTCTAAGTAAGAAGAACAAAGTCAGATTAATGCTACTGCTTTCTACCTCTAAACACAGGTGCCATTATATTAGTTTTCCAGATGTAAAGGTATGGTACTTAATTTTAAGCACTTACAACTAAAGTAAATAATTAATTTAAAATCTGATTTTCATCACACAAGAATTGTAGCTTCCACTGAAGACAGCTATGGTCAAAAGCATTCAGGCTTAGATCAGGTATAATAATAACAATAATAATAATAATAATAATAATAATAATAATAATAATAATAATAATAATGGTATTGAAGTACATAAGTCTTATTGGATCTCTTAGTTTTTCATTTTCCTCAGTTTGCACATAAATACCTAAATAGGCGCTAACACTACTGCATGTGTGAAATGAATGGAGAGGCATGTTCCATTCCTCACCTTCAAACTTCATTCTCTTTCTATCCTGCCACAGCTTCAATAGTCCCTACAACAGTTGAAAAGTACTTTTGAAAGCCTCCTAGCTCTTTTTTAAGGGTCTGCCAAGATCTCTGTATATGGTTCTCATTGTTACTACATTTTAGGACTCACTAACTTTCTTGAAAGAAAGCCAGAAGTGAATTTGATCTCCACCTTTTTGAAGCAAAATAATTTTGAGATATGAGGTATTAAAATGTTCAGCTCTTAGAGGATTACTTTTTGTAAAAAGGCACTGAAAATCCTTTGAAAGAAAAAGATCTTTTCCTTCACCTTAAATTTTACATGGCAAGATCTTGGTTTGTGGGTAGGCAGAGCAGGAGGTAAGGCTGTCTGGTTCATTTAATGAATTGCATATACTCACATCAGAAACCTGTACAGAAGCAGAATTAACCAGGAATAGTTCTTTAGAAAAACCCCTTGAAACTAAGCAATTATTTGAAAAATTGGCCCAAACTCTCTTGCATTTATGCCAGTTTAAATGTGATGGAAATTCACTAGCTTTTGTAGCACTGCTTTCAGATCACAGCCATAGCAAGAAAAGAACTAAACCCAATCTTCTTATTCCCAGCTCATAAGTAACATGAATTCAGCCTGAGGTTTACGAAATCACTTCCGTGCCACATATCCCTCCATTCTTCCTCTGCCTCATTTGCTGAACAAATGAAAAAAATCACTTTCCGTGAAAAAGCAGCAGTAATGGAATTATAGCTGTGAAGGTAACCTTAGCCCATTCCAACTCCAGTCCACAGCAAAGTGCTAACTGCTGTCCCAGAGAGCTGCACTCTGGAGTGGCCCAGCAGCAATCTCATTGACTTTAGCTTCCTGCAGGAGTAGGACACCATTCCCTCTCATCTGGACCTCCCCTGCATAGTCTGGGGCTGCTTTTGTCCCCTTTCAATTGGATATTAAGCCAAGGAGATTTGTCATATAATAATTACATAAGGTCACATTTTTTTAGATTTATTATTAATCTATTGGGGGGGCTGTTAAAAAAAAAAAAAAGGAAGATAAAAAAAACTAAAAAGGAAATAAAATTCTCCCTCAATGGTCCCCTGTAATTTTCACAGCTATACACTGTATGGCATAAGGTTGCCCCTCACAGGCTACAAGGATGAAGCTTGAAGAAGAGTAATGAGAATAAGGAATCAAGAGGCATGGCTCAGTCAGGATTTCTGGTTTCTGTTGCCAGTTCCAAAAGAATGCACTGACTAGTACAACACATGTTGCTCCTGTGCTGCTGGTAAAAGGGACAAGAAGATCTCCCTCCTTTCTCAGGGCATGTCAAGAGGATCAGGTAGCCACAGAGCTGCAGCCAAGAGACTGCACTGCATTTCCTTCATCCTCTCTCCCTTCAGCTTCCATGTGCACTGAAGCACAAACATGCCTAGCTCTAAACACTATTCTTTCATTAAAACAGAGGAGATGCAGGTAAGGATCCCCTATACATTCTTCTTACACAGGGCTTAGCACAGTTGAATGGCTCTGAGAACCTTTCCTCATCTCTGTAAGGTTGTAGTCAGAAGGTTGAGCTAGGCACAGCAGAGAGAATGCAAACACATATTACAGTCAAAGAGAGGGTCAGGTTCAAGTCAAATCCAGCTCTCGATTTCAAACTCACATTAGAGTCTGGAGAGACTGCTTTTCAGAACTGAGAACCTGCTTTTAGGGGGGATGTATAAGAGTAATGGTATCAGAAGCAATAAGCTGAGGTGACTGCTATTTTCTCAGGACCTAGAGAAATAAGAACAAAACAGAAATGAAAGATAGGGAGGAAGAGAGGACAATGTAGGTAGTAAACACTTACCTACTTCAAAATAACCAAAAAAGCATGATAGTAGGGAAAATGCTACAAATTGATGCTACAGTGTCAGCAAGAAAGGGCTGCTGCAGAAGGAGATCAGCAAACAGACATTCTTAAGGCCCAGGGATTTTGAATTTTAGAGGGATTAAGCTGACACATGATACTGGTGCAGGAGTAGAGCATTATGTCCAGTTCACTCTAAACATGTATGTCTTAATACTGCTTTAATTGTCTCGATACTATTTATGACATAAGCTCCGTAAGAAAGGCATCTAATATGCACAGCACACATATGGTCCCTTACTAAACACAAAATAGGACAGGCATTCCCCTCTAAGAGCAGCCTGCTTTACAGATCCAGCACAGCACAATACCACACGGTCACTCCCATGCCATTCGTTCCTGCAGTCACTATCAAACAGTAACGCACATTGCAAATGAGAACAGGCTAAAGGGCTAAATGTTTCTCACTGCTTTCAGGAAATTATTAGTGTATTATGTACCCAGCTTCCTTGCTTGAACTGTCTCTGTCTATCTTTGGGAGCCCAACAAAAAACCAAATGATACCCTAAGGATGTTTAACTTCCTCTACGTACTGCCTCTTTTTGCTAAGCCAGCCAAATGTGAGGTTGGCCTGCTTTCAGTATGTGACAGACCAAATTCAGATATAACTGGCCAAGTTCAAGCAAGGTATATGCCATGCTCTCCAAAGAAGATGATTAAAACTTAAGGAAATGTAAGTCGAGTCATCTTAAATCAAGGAAATGGGGCAATGCTGTAAAAGTAAAAGGGGAAAAATTATTTTGAGCATGTCTTGGAAAAAGTCTGGGACACATTCATAATGGCACGATATTCCTCAAGGGTGTTTTCTTAAAGGATATGCAGACTGGCGCTAGCCACAAAGCAGCAGGCTGAGAAGGATTGTGGGAGGGAGCAAGAGAAATTTGGGACAAGA
This sequence comes from Calcarius lapponicus, assembly GCA_039654755.1. NCBI lineage: Eukaryota > Metazoa > Chordata > Aves > Passeriformes > Fringillidae > Calcarius > Calcarius lapponicus. The sequence continues at coordinate 42,415,669 of CM077468.1, read as the reverse complement.
GAGGGTGGTCTAAAGCAGTCATGTGCTAGGAGGCTGAAAATAAATCAGCTCACAAAACTCACATAGGCTGTTATGCAACAGTGCGTGAGATGCCCAAGTATCCTCAGATCTGGTCATCAGCATCAGCAGCAAAGGCAGAAAAGAACCTTTTAGCATCCAATGTGTCAACTGTTGTACAACTGCTTTCTGCTTGTTATCTTAGGAGGAGAATGTAAATGTGATAATGTTTTATTTATTTATGGATGTATTTATTTTAAATTGTATAAAGGCAACCTATTTATAAAAGAACAAAGTGCAATTTCAGTACCCTTAAATGTAATTAATTAATTTCCTTGAGCTGATATAAACGTGGCCAAGACACTCGTGGGACTTTTCACTCCACTGTTCTCCCCACAAAATGTCTCATCAGTAAAAGTGAAAATGTCTTTGGCCTCATAAAGGCTTCACCAGAAAAGTCCATCCATACCCTTAGCCTGTTTCTTTCCCTGACATATCTTCATTTCGTATAGTATGTCAGGTTCCTGTCTCTTCAGCTGTTGCTCATATTTCAGAAAGCTGCTGGGACTGAGACAGAAACACAGGAAATTACTTCACCTGAGTTTAGACCCGAAACTGGCAAAAAAGGTACAAGAAGAGGCCAAATAGTGTTTCACTGCTGGGCTGCAGGCCTTTTGTTGGTCTAGGGCAGGAGCAAACAAAAGTGAATCCTGTTTGCTGGTGGTTCAGGACCCTTCTGGCATGAATTTGGTGGATTTGGATCTGATTTTTTAGAGACAGTATCAGCTCAGGAAAACCAACACATACTGTTATCCTAGAAGCACCTTATAAGCAAGGAGTCTTTGGGGAATACCTCAACAACAAATACTGCTGGAGGAATGACTGCGTAACAGAGATTCCCTTCCTGGCCATATACATGGGCTCTCCACTGTATACATACGGTGAAAATAACAAGACAAGCTGGCAGACAGGCTGTCACTTTATCATTGTAGCCATGGTCAATCAATTGAATTCAACAATTCAGCACTTTCCTCAAGTATACCGACACACTATATATCCAAACTAATACAGCCATATTAAAATTCCTCTGAAGGCTCTAGCTAAAGGGCTAGTTTCCCTTGAAATGAAATCAAAGATGTGATGAGAAAATGTACAGTTTTTTTATTACCAATTATGAGGGTATTCATGCAGCACAGCTTAAATATTATCTTCTAAAACTGATAAAAGGGCAATGTAAGGGGGAGTTCTTCAGAGAGCAGGAGACGAGACAATTAAAGCTCTTAATTACAAGGCAATACCCAAGAACTTAAAGATCATACCCAGACTAAACTCTGTCCTTTATATCAATATTCATCCCCCTAATATACATCTCTTAAAAAAAGTCTACACATTATAATTTTCTATCATATTTTTAAAGAATTTTAAGAACATTTCATGCACCAGTTAGTTCAAAGATACTATGATACATTAAAAGTTCAAAGCTGCAGCTTCTCTCTTTCCTTTTATACCTCATTTTAAGAAGGAACAGTTGCATGCAATTTAATATTCCTCTTCACCAAGAGCTTGTACTTGTTGCTCTTACCCCAAGACTGTTGTAGAAGCTCTTTAACACAGAGAAGAAACAACAGTGTATACTGTACTCGTGGTGAAACAGACCAATCACATGTTTGAAAGAATATGGGAAATTCCAGACAAAGAGTCCTTTGTGCACAGAGGAGCACAGGTGAATAACCTGCAGCTGCTCCCAGTTAGCCACCATCACATATCTAGACAGCACCACAGCGGGTACACTACTGTTGCGAGGGAAAACATGAGCAGGTGGCGCACTACTACCTCTAATTCATCATCTTAACCAGTGACATATAAAAAGCAGTGAAACACAAAGTGCTATTAGACCTGAAAAGTTGCCATAATTGCAATAGCATTGCTAACTAACCATTCAGCCCCATGTTCTGAGTAATCAGGGCAATGGTTTATGACCAGCGCTTGGTGGCATTAGCAAAATGGAGCAGGAGATTGAGCGTGACGGGTGGGTTGGTAAAGAGAGGGAGGAAGAGAAGATGTAATTTACAGCTCTAGGGAATCACCTGTTAAAAAAACATGTGTCCTTTACTGAAAAGGAAGACGTTCCCATACTCTATGGATAAGGAACAGGGATTCAAGACAATGGCAAGGTGACAGTCTTTTACAAGAATATTTTTGACTTTTCTTTTCCCCCCACATACGGATTATGTGATTTTGCTCTGACAAGTCAGCAGGAGAAAGGAAAGTCTAGCAGTCAGGATTTTGCAAGATAAATTCTGTATGCTTAAATGATTTGAGAAAAATGTTACCTTACTTCCTCTTAGTATGAAAAGGCTGATGTAAGTCACCTACACTGCAGCTCTAGACACAGTAGGAGGGGACTGGGGAAGTTCACGTAATGCAAAGAAAAACACCACAGAGGGAGGAGAAGCTCTTGCTTCTTGCCCTCCAGTGTAAGGCTTCAACAGTGAAGATTCTGCAGAAGATGAAAAAGATAGCTATGCATGACTTATTTTTTCATGGCAATTAAGAAATCTACCCTGAACTTTAGCAGAACTCAAGGTAACTTTCTTGTTTTAATTCTTACCTGAAGTCCAATAGCAGAGTCCAAAACACAGAATTCCTTTTTTTTAAATTCTTTCAGTGGGGGTAGCAGAGGAGATTTTTGAGGGAAAGTTTCCAGCAGTGATGGCTTTCCCATACTGCAGAAAACTGAAATGTGCAGACTATTACATATCTACATTTGTCTAGTTTAAGGTTCCAGCCACACAATCATGTCGCGCTTTCACTTTTAAAAAATTAAAAGCTCTCTTAATAAATTGCTGATTACCACTGTAGGTAGCTGTAGATTTTTACTGCCATCCCTCCATTCTACAGAATCACAGAATTATTGAGGTTGGAAAAGACCTTTAAGACCACCCAGTCTGAATGTAACTTAACACTGCCAAGTCCACCCCTAAACCACGTCCCTGAATACCACATCTACACATTTTTCAGTATCTTCAGGGATGATGATTCTATCACTTCCCTGTGCAATGCTTGACCCTTTCTATGAAGAAACTTCTCCCAATATTTAATCTAAACCTCCCCCCCATCACAACTCAAGGCCATTTCCTCTTGTCCTATCACTTGTTTACTTGAGAGACTGACACCCACCTCACTACAACCCCATCTTTCAAGTAGTTGTAGGGAAAAACAAGGTCTCCCCTGTCTCTTATCTCTCACTGACAAATTTTTCAATTGTTTTACCAATTATTATATTTAGGAACTATCTCTCCTCTAAGGTAATAGCAGCTGTATGAATAGGAAATGTATTTCATTCACAATCACACCAAGACTAAATATATCTGTTCCTACTCAAGACTGTCCTTTAACATAATCAGAGAGATTTAGTCCTTTGGCCACCACATAACCCTGAGAACTCATTTTCTGAATAAAAGCCGTGATCCTGAAATCTTTAGCAAAAATCAGTACTTCCTAAGGTCCTTTATAAGGATGACTTACATTGTTTTAAAACTGATAAATTTCAAAACAGACACTTTAAAATGCATCTTGTTCAGCTGCCCTCAATTTGCAATACAATTCAGTCTATCAGTGACATTTCATCTCTGAGTGTTTGGACTACCCTCTGTTTGAGCCATTCAGTGCCAGGCGCTTTGTGAAGAGGATTCACAAGATACCATTTTCCTATACATATGTTTTTCCTCTCCAAACAGCTGTTTAAGGCACAACTGTACATTCTTATTCATTCAGAGGATCTTGCAACACAGGTGGCAGTGGCATTGTGAAGAATAGAAAATAAGCCAACTCTCTCAGATCAGGCAGAAAGAAAGGGTCACGGTGGGAGACTAGGTCAGCAGAAAGAAGGTGGCATACATGAGTGAAGCAGGAATGGCCCTCCTCCACATTTCAGATCACCCATCTGTGGGGCTGGGTGCCTCTCTATATCTGAAAGAAAAAGCTCTGAGACTGACATTGCTGCTTCAGGGTGTGAATTAAGGGTATGTGGCAAGGGGATGTTAATGGTGAGAAATACACACAACCCATCATGCCAGGAGAAACAACAGGACTGCATAACCTGTATTTCCATGATAGGAATTTGTTTTTTCATGGAGAAAAATTTAAATTGACTGTCTCTTCAACCTTTGTTTTTTTGGTAACAAAGTCAGCAGGTTCTGATAAGGGAAAGCAGAGGCTTTTTTTCTGCTTAAGAAAATATCCTTTTCTAATGGGAAGTAGAAGATTCTATAGCCTCATCCCACCTGCCATACAGCAGTGCATGCCACATAACAGCAAGCCTGGGGACACTGGCAAAGGGAATAACATTTCCTCTGAACCCTTGATGGTGGATAAAGAAAAGGGCATTCGGTCTTCCCCTGTTCTCTTTGAGCTGTCACAGAGATGTGCTGCACCCATAAAACAAGGCAGGGGCTGCTGAGGAATTCAGAGCTCCAAGGGAGCTTGTTTAGCTTTTTTCCATCCTCCAGGAGTCAGAGGCCTATAAGAAGTACTGTGGTAAGCACAACAGCAAGACCAGAGAGGGGAAAAAAAGTGTGTTTCTGGATTTATAGCCATTTGTTCTGAGCCAACTGACAGAATCCTAAGTGGGAGGGTGAGGAGCACAGGGTGCAAAATTAGCCTGCATTTAAATAAGAGACATGTGGGTTTGGAAGCCCTCCCTCCTCTGTTTAAACAGCCCAGTGCTGCCGTGAACAAAGCCTAAGAAGATTATGTTCTGTGAGGATAATCTCAGCTCTCTAGTGCTGTCTTGGCTTCAGAAACACAGCATTCCAGTTTTCTCCCAGGGTCATTTCTACCATTTCCCTTCAGCTCCTATATGCTTTTCCAGCTACTCTCTGATTTCTGGAGTGAACTTTTTTAATGTTATAATTATCAAGGCTCCTTGGATTTTCCTGCCATTCAGGCTTGAGAGAGACAAATTACTCTCCTGAAGGTAACAGGATTAGGTGTCAAGGAGCTTTCTCAGCAATCCAGGTACCCCTTTGGAAAGCAGAGGAGCAGCATTCCCCATGTGCATGAGGACCCAGCAGCCCAGAGCACCTCATTGTCCACCCAAACACATTATCCCACCGGAGTATTAAATAATACAAAAAATATTCCAGCAGCTCAAATATTGAGCAAGTGGTAATGATGCTGTCACTTTGGCAGAACATGCAAATATTGGTGCAGATGGATAGCGTTTGTGAAGGAAATGAGCAAGAGGAGAGAGGACCCCTTTGATCTGCCCTGTGCAGTTCCCATTGCAGCTGAGGGCACACAGCTCTCTGCCAGTCAGGGATAGCTGTTCCTATCCTGGCACCCCTTTTTCCACTTACTTGCAGACTCTCTTGCCTTTCCGACTGCAAGAGCGCAGAATGGCTTGCCTGGCAGGCACTGTGCTCCACTTTAAACATGCTGAAGCCTGAAGAGTGGCATGTCTTTATGCTAGGTTTGAATTCACTCCTTGCCTGCCAGAAGACTGAAGAACATGCTGTGTAGGTTTTTCACCTGCTTTAAAAAGGTAAAATAGGTAAATGAGTGTCAGAGATATTTTACACATCTGAATATGCTGTGCATAATATTCCTTGGTTGCAAATACTGTTCCTCATTTTGGGATACATGTTGCCTCATTTACATCTTCTAGTTGTATACGGAACAGAAGCATAACTACCAAGAGAACTAATAAACATGCAGGAAGAATAACTGGGAAAAAAAGCAACACAAGGACCAAGAGACAAAACACTATTAAGAGTTGCAGCCTTTTCCTAAGGTAGGGTCTGGGCTACCTGGAAGCTCATTGCACAGGACAGGCACAAATCTCTAGAATTCTCTGTGCCAAGACCAAAGGATCAACCTTGTTCAACACCTGGATGTCATAAACCCAGCCTGAGAATGCACCTTCTTCCTCTGGTCCAATGAAGGTTAGTCTGCATTGTACTTGGTCTTACCATACTACCTTAGTCTTTCATTTGGGCTATGGACACAGAACTCTGGCACTGACATGAAAGCAACAGAACAAATAACCAATATCACATAAATAACAAAAGTAATTGTAATTGTTCTTTGTGGTACTAAGTCCTGCAGTGTTGACACCAAACAAATTCCTTTGACTTCTATGGATTTTTGGCCTGATTATGGATTATCTGAATCAGCCTGTATACCACAGGCTACAAAGGAAGTAGAGCATCAGAGGAAGAAAACAAACACGAGTTGCTCTCAAGTTCACCCTCAGGCTTAAGAAAGATTGAAACCAGCCAGTACATTGTCTCATTCCATCACAGTTTCACTGATCTGGAGATGCTGCATCAATATTTGCCAGAGTCTTTCATATCAGAGCTCTGGATGGGACATCCCAATTCCCAGTAAACCCAAATAAATGCCCAAATTAATTTAAGAAACAAATTCTGAAATAAACACACTTATTCTAATGCAATTTCTTTTCCAGTGACATGTTGCAAAGCCCAGCAGGAGCACACCTGCTGCATGAAAACCTCAAGGGCATTTTATGAGATTTCCCTCAAACCCAGTAAAAGTGGCCAAGAAATTATCTTGGTGTTACAAAGTATCATGTCTTAAAACACATTAGAAAGCTCTGAAGGATGCAATACAGTGTCTGTAGTCAAGAACGTTCAATCCAAAGTATTTCCATCAAGGTATGCACACAGTGCAACTGATTGCAGCCCTCCTGAGGTGCCAGGTAGTAACTACACATGGCATAAAGTAGTGGATTAAATATCACATGGGATTAAAAAAATAAAGGATCAAATATCAACATGCTTCTGAAATGCTGTAAGGACATTCAGTGTCCTTTCAGATCACATAGTTGCTCTGGGTGTAAAGACACAGACACAGTAAGCCCTTCAAGGTCCATCTCCTGCTGGAAATCCAACACACAGGCAAGGAGCCAGCTAAACCGCTTCTGTCTATAAACATCCTGAGGCTTCCTGGTGTACATGCTCCTAGTGGCTGAATGCCTCTGCCACAGAGCAGCTCTCCAGTGCAAGCCTTTCATTTTCTTCCTGCAGCAATCCAGCTCGAAAGTCTCATGTCAGGCTTTAGAAAAGGGATCAACAAGGTGAAGTCTGACATCACTTGGTGCTATTTGACATGAGCACATGCATAGGTGTATGTAATTGTCCCTGCTGAGAATCCTGATCCCCCAGGCCCCAGCGCCACACCAGCAAAGGAAGAAAAACACCCCAGCTAAGCAAGGAGAGAAGTACTAAAATGACAGCCACTTTGCATTTTTAATGAGGATTGTCTCCTAAATGTCTCTGTACCTCCACAAAGCCCTCAGCACTGCCTCAAAACCCATCTTGTTTCTCTCAAATGATTAGGAATTTTTATTCTTGCTTGCTTCCCCTTCTCCCTGCCTTTTCCTGTGTCCTTGGTGTTAGTGTGTCCTGAGAGCAGCAGCTCTGTGAGGCTCTCCTGTCTTGCCCAAACACAGCACCTCCTTGTGCCGTCAGCCACCCACAGCTGCTGCTTCTCCTGCACCACTCACACTGGGCAGTCAGGAAAGTCTTTCCTCCTGCCCCAGCCCAAGAGGAAGGAGCATGCACAAGGCTTTGGGGAGCTTCCACACTGCCCAGTCCATGTCTGTACCCTACGACTGTCCCAAATCCAAAGTAGGGCAAGAACTCCATTTATATCAACCCTCCCACGTAACACCCTAGTTTTCATGAATGGAAAACCTGGAAACATGAGAGGGTGTGGAGGTGCCACATGATCTTGTCCTAGTAAAAGATTCAGATGACTGGGAGCCCAATAATTCATGGTGCAATACAGTATACATGCAAAGTAAATTTAGCTACAGCCTGACATTCTTGCTTTCCTGCTTGTAAACAGAGATAATTGTGCTTTCCTAATTAGTGCATGAGTGTTGATAATAAACAGCAAAATTCTTGAGGCACATCTTAGCATAAGAACAAAACTCACAGAAGCTAAAACCATCTACAGAGGCCACAGGAAAGCTTTGCTTAGCTTACAGAAGATGTGTTCAGAGTAGGCTGACTGCTTCCCAAATGGAACAAAACCATCTTAAAGCCATAAAACCTCCAGAGTACTCCAACACTACCAGACAAACATCCCCCTTCCTCTCACAAGCTCTTCTGACCTCTGTCTTTCCCTCTACTAGTCATCCTAATACATCTTAACAGCTGTATACTTTAAATATACTTGTACACATTACTAATGCCAGTTCTACAAGGCTATAATTTCACTGTTTCCTCAAGGCATGCACAGCTCATCCTCTGTCTTTCCTCCCAAAATCCAAGGTTTAGATGACTGTCTATGGCTGTACAGAGTGAAAGCCCTGGGTATGCATCAAATAATTCAGAAGTAGAAAAAGCATCAGGAACTAAAACTGACTGAGCTTTTAGTCCCTGAGCTCAGCCCTTTTGTTTTCCAAGCATTTGACAGACCAGTAACTCACTCTTCACTCCAATCACATGGAAACTTGAAGGTTCCTAAGACAAATTTTTCATTCAAATAAAACTATCCCAGGGGTCACAACAAAGAAATGTGCACTTGTTCTTCAAGTGAGACAACATGGTAATTGTATTTCTGTTCCCTTTGTAAAGGATTGCTAACGTTGTAGCAAATGATGGCTTCTAACCTGGGCAGCACTGAAGCCTCTCAGCAAAGCTTTAGCGAGCAAGTGTAAGCCTTTTGGCAGGTTTATTCACTGATAAGAAATTCCTTTCATTATTTACTACAAATAAAGATATACCTCCATGAAAGTCTTCTACTGCTCATGACGCTCACTTTGATAGCTGAACAAACAGCTGGAGACATTTGCCTGTTCCACACTAATGTGCAAGAAGGGTTCTCTTCTGAGACTGCTTAATTTTCAGAAGAATATTGTGTTTTCCTATGGAATTAGATGGATTTTGTATCAGATTTTGCTTTCTACCTTTAAACTCCTCTAAGGGAGTTAAAAGAGCTTGCAGCACACTTGGCTCATCCAGCAAAACGAGGCACCACCGGGAGACTCCTGCCTGACCTCTACAGGCATCAGATAATGACTTGAGCTATGTGATTTGAATATCCCTCTGTTAGAGCCTGAATATGCCTCTGATGCACATTCCCCTGTAAGGGCAGGGAGTGAACTAGGACTGTAAACAGCATTTCAGACCCTCTCAACTTTAGTTCTACATTAGATTAGGAAGGACCTTGTAGAGACCCTATATATGCCTTCTCTCTGCCCAGGCACGCTCTTCTCTTACAACAGCATGAGCCTGCCATCATTTTCAAAGCCCCCAAAAGGTTTGCCACTGAGCTTTGAGAGAGAGGTGCGACTTACTGCATCCCTCCTCCTGCTTTAAGATGGCTGCACACAATCCAGGGTCTTATAATAGCAACTTGTTACTATTTTGAGTGAATGTGTGAGCTGGGTTCTGCTGCCCTGTGGCAATAGATGGTATAAAGCTGTAGGTCTTGTTCACAGCACAAAATGATACTTCTTTTAACATCTCTGCCCTGTGTTACTGGCTGGCCTTTTAGTGTCACATTATTGAAGACTCTGAGAACTCAATGCTGATCATTTGCTTCCTGATTCTTCACAGTCCTTTCACTAACAGTGAAGTAGCCTTTACCACCTCAGAGGTAGACAATCCTTTTCAGCATCTCCTGAACTTACCACCTTCAACAGTCAGTGCATATTTTCTCCCCAGATTGTGCCAAGGCTAAGAAAACCCAAAGCAGAATTTTGTGCTCTGATTATGTCCAAGCCAGAAATTGTAAGTGCAGAATTTGCTAGGGGAAATCACTGCAAAATAAACAGATGAATAAGATACTCTGCATATTGCAAGCCTATAAAAAGCTGGGCTGGAACAGAGTGGGCAGGAACTTAAGGGCTGGGTGCCAATCAGGATAGCTGAGGGGTCTGTTAATTTATCCTCCAAAGATTGCCTTCTCCCTTAGGTTGTAACTAATAACACAAACTCCTATCTAATGCTACTAATGCTATTATGCTGGAAAGCCCAAACCCGAGGAGGGAAAAGGCAGTGTCTGGCAGCAGATGCCAGAAATCAGCCAAGATCAGAAGCAGAGCATTTCTTCTGGCTATATATATGAGATAAATGTGGACTTCATTTCCATCCATATCCCCCATACTCTGCTCCCCTGAACCCTCCCGGTGCCTCCTTTTCCAAAACTCTGCTCTGTTCATGTCAAAATGATAATTGTTAATTTATTCTGCTTTTCTGGTTGCTGTGCTAACCCACAGCTTGTGCTGCTTGGTGTCTAAGCAGCTTGTCCTTGGGGATATGGTTAAACCTGCCTTTGATCAGCATTTAATCCTTCAAGGTGCTCCAGGGGCTGCATTTTAGTTTCTATGTGAAAGCAATGAGAAAAGGCAGAAAGGAAGGAACAGGACTTTCACTCTTATTCTCCCTTCCAACCCTCCCTATCTCCAAAGAAATGTCTCCAATGGACTGGGGTGGTTGCTTCAGTAGGAGAAGGAGCTGCTCCAGGGGCTTGATCCAGAACTGATGGCTGTGAGAAGCAGGAGCTCTGAACTTCAGGAGCCTGATCTGTCCATCTTCACGGGTAATCCAGAAATCTGCGCAAATTTGCTTCTCAGCTAAATATAAGCTGCTTGTTAGTGAGAGAAGCTTATTCTCCCCTACCTTCTTTCAAGCTTTCATCGGGGAGAACAAGTAGAGGTAGCATTTTAAACAGATGGGAGCTAAGGGAATCTTTCAAAGTAAATAAATAAAAAGCAACTTGCAGTTCCTACACACAGCTAAATATGAATGTCTAGATAAAGCCTAACTGAGGGGCACAGCCATCCGCAGGAATGCAGAAGCTGCAGTAGGAAAACAAGGGGTGGAGCTGAGGAAGAATTTGAGAAAGCAAGACTAGACTGGATGAAGAAAGGCAGCTGATGCCAAACATCCCAGAGAAAGCTACTTAGAAAAGGATTCAGTTAATGCTCTGGCACAGCATCTCTACGAAAACTCCACACCTAAAATCACTGAAAACTAAGTGGTGTGATGTCCACATCAATGTCTTGCCATGGCACAGGACTTTCCCCAGTGGGGAAAATGTACCATCCATTCAAAGAGTTTACAAGCACTTGGCCCTTGTGAATCAAAGAGCAGCATACTGTCCACTTGCCCCCGACATTTCTGGCTTTACACTCACACTGTAGAGGCCACAGAATGGTACCTCTCAACTTCTCTGTACATGGAGCTTAATCATTGCAATGCTATGGCCCCAACTTTTCTGTTGTTGGCTAGATCACGTCAGCCAAGCTCTTGGTGTCACAGAAATGAGATACAATACAATAAATGTCTAGCTAAGGTACTTCCAGAGTACTGATCAATGTAGTTGTCTAGGAAATGCATCATCAGGATATTAAAGTTGGTTACCATTCCCCAAGTGCTCTGGCAGGTTACTCAATTTGAGATTAAAGGAATAAATCAAAAAATGGTTGGAACTGTAACAGTAGAATGCTACCACTGTGACCACCTATATATGGCCTGGTTTAGCAAACCTGGGATACACTGTCACTCCTGGATTCTACTTGTTCTGCAACAGAACTGTTTTGCGCACCTGATGAGATGCTTCTTTTCTCCAGGCCTCAGCAATCTCATGATATTTAGTTTCCTTATGAAACTCAATTTCCAATGAAATGGAATTAATGATATTGTCCTATTTCGGTAGGATAGTTTTAGCTGGCTCTAGACATGTAAACAGCTGTGAAATTGCAAGTAATAATTTATCTCATTTGCACTTGCTTACAGCGACACTATTGTAACTCTTTGTATGCTCCCATATTTCTGCTCTGTAACTGGAGATAGGAATTAGAATTTTAACCTGCCACTCATCACATCAGAAAATGTGAGTCACTCACCTGCAGTATTTAGGAAAAAATTCAAATAACTACATGTGATTTTGAAGTACCAAATAAACTTCACTGCTTGACTTGAATTTCACAAATCTTCATGCCATGACACCACACTAAAGGATTGCCCGCTGAATGTGCAGCAAACAAATGAAAATCCCTTAGCAGTTATATACATGACTTGTTCAAATATCACACAGGAGAAACATTTTTCATCTGGTATGGAAAATAAATTAGACACCTGCCAGTCCCAATTAGGCATATATTAAATTCTATGAAATAGCCCTTTTTATCACACTTCAAACATGTGGAAAATACTGATCATACAGGGTTAAACTGGTCTTCAGAAGACTTTAAGCAGATTCCAGGGGTGACTATATAGACAGGAGCTCCCTGACATCCTATGCTCTCTGCTCCATGGCTCTCAGCTGCCTCAGGGCAGGAGAGGACCAGCCCCTTCCTTCCCTCTTCTCTGCTCCAAGCCCTGAAACCTTACAAGAATTCTTGGTTTCTTATATCATGCTGTACTCTGCAGCCCTAAAGAAAACATCACATTGGCTTTGCTGCAGAAAAAATCACTGCTACCCTTGGTGTGCTAGCAGAAAATAATTGAGAGGCACTTGAAATAAAGAGTTAAATCTTTTATAAAAACATGTCCCAATCTCTCTTAACTGTGCTTCAGCTATTGTTACCCATTTTTTTCCTTCTCAGGCTTTTTCAATATAGAAAAAAAATAATGTGTAAAAAAAATAAAGCCAGCTAGCACAGCAGGAGCTACATGCTGATTAGAAAAATTTTGCTTTTTTGGGGTGCAGGTTTGGGGGCAGGAGCAAATGAAGCAAATAAATGGTATTAATCTTTTAAACCCGAGAGTTTTAGCTACTGCATTAAAAATTTGGCAGTGGTATCTTCTAATCCCAAAGCCCAAGTACAGAGTATTATCCAGCAGACTGCATTCCCACACTTGACACCTCCCTAAAAGCTTTCTGTCATGTGTGCCAGTTTTATCGGCTACCTGGAGGACTAAAAGAGAATTCACTCACTAATTCCCAACCTCAGAGCAATCTTGTTCTGTTCCTTGAATGGCAGGGTGAATAGGGCACTATCTTTAGAAAGCCTTTGCTTATTCAGTTACACCACCTTGCTTTGCTACCAGCCCTGAGTCCAAACCATATTAGTGAGTAGAAGCAGCAAAAGCATTCACTGGTGGTCTAATTCTGCTCTCCCTGCCTTGCCCTGAGGTGTGACTGCCTCTGATGTGGACCATGAAAGCTGATGAGCAGCTCTCAAAGGCATGATCAAACACAGCAGGTCAAGACATGAGCAAAAAGTCAATATCCAAGTAAGCCTGCAGGAAGAATGTTAGGAGTCAGAGTAAAAAAAACATAATTGGGACGTAGCCAGAAATGAGGATTAGCACTAGACAACATCAGTGACAATGAATGATGAGGACTCCCAGTTGCATGTCTTATACCAAAAATATCTCCACAAGTAACAACCTGCCCCTAGAAGAGTGATCTTAGTGCTAAAATGCTGGAAGTGCCATTGCAGATGAAATCTAGGTCCACACAGTGCAGTATGTGCCTGTGGCAGTAGCCAGTGTCACACCCTGTGGTGAAATGACAGCAAACCTTGCTTTAAGAGGAAATTGATGTAGTTTAGTAGAACAAATGGCGCAGCTGGAATAAACAGGCAATATATCAGACACAAAATATTCTTCATGTCAAAAAACTAGTCTGTTACAGACCAGTTTTATCAATGGTTTACCAACCTTGCTTCATTTACACACTAACACCACTGCAGCCACTACAACACAATTAACTACAGTCTGCTCTAGTACATTTTGGGAATATGTACTTCTGTACCTCCTAAGTCTCATCTTCATTTCTGGGCATAAGCCTTGAAACAGCACATTTCTTACTCAGAGTGAAAGACCCCTCGTGCTACCTCGTCAATGGCCACTGTGAGGCACAATCTCCTCAAAACCATGCTGAACCAACTTCCTGGTCCTCCTCCAGAGAGATAAGGAAACACCACCCAGTTAAAAATAGATGTTGACAGGTTTTGTATAATTAATATTGATGCTTAACAACTCCAGATCTCCTGCTCCTTTGTGAGTTCTTCCATAAGTGCAATATGGGGTCTGCAAGGAACATGATAACTGTCCTTTGATCCTGTCCTCTTTAGAGTTATAAAATAAGACTACATATTAGAATTTGGGTCAAGGGACAAACTGCTTGGAGTTTTGGTGTAGCACAATATACTGAATGCATTATTTTTCCAAGTCACAGCTTCCCTTCTGGATTGTGACAAGGAAAGACTGACACACCGGATAAACCAGGGAAGAAATTACATCATATGCAATCTGTTACTTTCTCTCTTTCTCTTTTTTTAAGACACCTGAAGCAGATAAAAAGCAGAGAGGGGGGGGATCAGATCCCCACTGGGTATAAGCTGGCATAGCTCTGCTACAGTCACTGAGTAGAATGAGTCAATATATTGATACCTACTGAGAAGTTATCCTGTGTACCTTAAATATTAACACCAGAGTCAACATGAAGGAAAATGGAAAGGGGCTTTCACCTCGTCTGTTCACCTTTTCAGCCTAATGAATGTATAAGTTCCCTAATGAGCACACACACACTTGCTAAAATAAGCCTGGCTGAGTCAGAGAGGCACTGTGGGACCCATCTGCCCCTGCTGAGCAACCTCCTCCGCCCATCCACCCACCTTCTGCCCCAGAATACACCTTGCTCTGCTGCCACACTTCTGTGTGGGGCACAAAGTTCCCTGTGCAAGCAGAAGAAATAAAAATAATAGCCTAGGCAGGCTTCCAAAAGTCAATTATCTATCTGCTTTTTTTTAATTCACAAGATAATTGGTCCACATTCTGCTATTACTGTTATCAATGCAAACCTGGGAGATTGCAGTTAAAGACAGCAGGAAAGACCTAGGATGAGAACCAAGTACTCTCCTGCTGTATCTGAACTTAAAGCATAATTTGGCAGTATATAGTATGCATTCTTGCTTCTTTTTGTGCACATTGGACTAGTTCATGAACACATTATTTAACCTGGGGAAACATCAGAACTTTCCTTCATAAATTATTTCAATCCAGAGGATTGCTCAAACAGAAATGTCCAAAACTTGGATTTAGAGGAAACCACAGCTGAGAGGTTGTTAGATGATGAGAAAAGTCTTATGGTATTTAAACATAGCCCAGAAGCAGTGCTGGATATATGTGTGAAGGTACCTTATACTTTTTGTACAGCTCTCTTACTCTCTCTTAACTGAAGGAGCCAGTTAAAGAGATGATTTACATGCTCTGAAAGGCTGGGATTTGCAGTCTGGAATGGGGAATGAATAACAGCAGCAGCAGCAGTGTCCTTTTTGGATCCCAGCACAAACTATACACCATAGGCAGGACCTATGCATTGCCCCCCACAGCAGACTGAAGCTTTCCAAATTAGGTCCATTAGACTCAGGACTTCTCTCCTACATCTCTCCAGCACTAGCAGACTGGAGAACCTTTGAGAATTCTCAGCTGTGTCATGTGGCAAAAAAATAATCCAGTTTTGGTCTCCCCTGAAAACCTCTGGCGGAGATGTAGTTATTTCTAAAATAAAAGCTGATGGTGGTCAACAGCCTTTGGGGATTTCTGCTGGATTGGGAAAGTTTAATACCAGGCATGCTGGGCAAAGGACTAAAATACTTCCATATCACATGTCAGGAATAAACACAAGGTGATTCAACTCAATCAACTCAATGCCTTCTTGTTCCTGTCACACCTGTAAATGCTACTGACTGTCATCCAGGGATATGCTTCTCTAGGACAAGCAATTTTCCTGTGCAAGGGAAGTTCATCACCATTAGATATGAAGGACTATCCTATCCCTTCTCATCTCCAGTCTCTGATTCCTTTGGCAGTGTTCTCATGCTGATTTTCTTAGATAATACAGTTGCTTTAATGTTTTAAAACTAAAGACTTCTTAAATTGAAAAGTGGTGGTTTAAAAACTACAGTATTTTACTTTTCAACATTTTTAATCTTTACAGCATTTTAAATGCTAATTCTATTATCAAAAATGTTATTGGAACTGTTACCAAAATTTTTATAGCTGTAGTAAACCCCCTTAGAATATAAAACCCAAATCTATTTTAAACCCTGTGAACAGAAAAAGCATCAAAACCTCTATATGGAAAGGGTAAGATGAGAAACATTATTCAGCCCAGCTCTTTAGTAAGTCACACAGTTAACTCATTCCTTGCAGCACTCTCTCTCTCTCCTCTCTTCTCCACACTGAAATGTAAGAAATACAAGCACTGAAATGAGGGTGGCATTTATTTCTTTTTAACACAACACAAAATGAATTTTCCACAGTCTACCATCCTACCTACAAATGTACCAAGCAGAGTTTCTAGGGAGCTAGCTGATCACTTGCCCACAGTTTCACGTAAGAAGTATGAACTACACAGGTTAAGGACACTCTGAATAAACTGTTTTACTGGGGCATGCTTTGCAATAAGAACACACAGAATGCTAAGTGGTCATGACCACATGCATACATGCACATGCCAGTGGCTGGGTCTCCAGAGCTATTTAGGCTGTTAGAAGAAAGATCAGTGAATAGGAATTAGGGATCCTACTTGCCTTTTTGCCTGTAAAATGCCAGTGCTAGTGAACAGCTGCATGTGAAATCAACAACAAAAATGGGAAGGGAGAAAAGAAAACTCTTTTTCTGAGACATAAATTATGATCTCTTTTAAAAGTAATGGCACAAAGATCTCCCTCTTGTTCAAATACTCACTGGGAGCATAGCCTTACAGAGTTCACTGTAACAACTAAAAGGGTTGTCACATTAAATGGAGCCAATGATGGCTAAGTCTCAATCCCCAGTTAATCATTTGCTCTCACCAGCATGGAAGGCTGAGCATCCCAAATCTCCAGGACAGTTGTGCTAATGAAATAAGCAAAAAAAGTCAAGTGAGATGTTATCTGAGCCTGCCTGATGAGATTGCAGTTTGCAGACAACCCTGGCTTATCTTAGATGATGAACTATCATGGATAAACAGAATGCATCAAGTCTGTTTCCCCAAGACCTTGACTTGCTGGTGGTAGGGGAATATGAATAACATCAAGACAGCTCAATATAGATTAAGTGGGGAACTGGATAAGATCACGGTGTTAACAAATATGCCCTTTAAAAATATCACCAAATACCTAGTCTGATAACCACACACTGCAAAGCTTTATGCGTCTGGTATACATTACTTTAGGGCAGGTAAATTAAGGTTAAAATCAAGGACTCTAAATGTAGTATGTAGTTGCAAACACACATAAGGTTCTCTAAGTGTGTCCTTACAATAGTACACAATTTTAATGCAATTAAAAGCTACTATTCATCTGAAAATTCCTTACAAAGCTGTGTCACTATCACAATTCTGACACATAAGAGGAAACTGCAGTATTGGCAAGGGTTATAAAACCAGAACATGCAAGACGCAGAAAAAGGTTCTTGGACCCTGCTCTCCTCTGGATTCACAAACACTATGTATCAGTGATGTTAGCCAGAAACAGTTTGGTAAGAAAGCCATAGAAATCTTGCAAAATGAAGACTGAATGTTGTCCCACACACCTGTGAGCTCATCAAAATTATATATTCTGTTTGATAACTGCCTATGAGAAACAAATTTGAAAACATCTAGTTTAGGCAGGTAAATCGATAATGAGTAGAGACATGCAAGGAGTATTCATTTATGCAAATGTGACTGCATTATAGGTGTCTGAACAAGCTATTGTAATGCACTGCATTAATGTACCAGATTGTTTATCCTAAACAACGTATTGTCTAAACAGTGACTTGTTTGGGCTTCAAATTTATTTAGCTTTAAACACCCAAAAAATCTGGGTACCTAGTTGTGATGGTGGGATTGAGGCACAGTTCAGGCTTGCTCCACCAGCAGGTTACAGATCAAAATTTCTTGGTGCAGAAATAGCATAGAAGTTCACTGGGAAATCTTTTTGTAAGAGAATCAATGACACTTTAACAAGCCCACAACTACAACTGGCTTTGGAAAAACCTACAGCACTGGGTTATTACACAGTGGCAGTTAAAATAATGCCATGACCTTATAACGGATACATGACATTGCTCCATGTCTTGGAATGCTTTTTCTTCGAATTTCACTGGCAGCAATTTCAATTTAAGAATTCCTCTTCAATTAAAATCCCAGCTAAAGAGTCATAATACAAGAAGCATTCTGTTTTAAGCCTAAAACTGAGCAAAGAAGCATGGTTTAGAATACTCACTTCCACAGCCCTAGCCACCTACAGCTAAAGTCCAGAAATTTTACTCATTCCCCCTGCTGTTCAAGCCACAGTGTATCAAGTACAATGGAAATAACAGCAACTATTTTGGGAGCCTTCTAAATGGATTAATACTCATGTAACCCAGGCTTTCAGAATGGTTCTAATGGCATAGATGTGAGTTTTTGTTTGCATTTGTGTACAATCATTTTATGACTAGCATTGGTTGAGAATTTTCCACTGAAGGGTAATTCATCAGAAGTAAACTATTTTTAGGGATTGCTCTGTATTCAGTTCTAAACAAGTTTAGGCATTTAACAATAAGGTTTCAAGTTCCATTGAAAACACGTTTTTTGTTTGGAAAGCTTAATAAATAAATTCTTCAAAAAATTTAAAAATGTGATGTTTCCATACCCATGATGATTAATAGTTATAAATGAGCAAGATTTGCCTTTAGTAGACCAGCCAGTATAGAAGGAAAAAAAATCAAAAGGAACATAAACCCTATTCAGATCTAAAAATATAGCAACAGCTTTCAAAACAACATTTAGGTTTATACCAATAGCTCTAAATTTAACACTGTAATCTAATAAATTAATCAATTTGAGGCAAGAATTACCTGTAGTTCCATAGGGAGTGGTACTAGAAATGGCAATAGGCTCTCTCCCTCAGAGGGAGAACTAATCGAACAGAGGGAGAACTAATTATTGCCTATAGGATATGAAGAGTTCACAGGCAGCAGGACATAAGAAGAATTACAACATGCAATAAATTATTATTGCTATCCGCAGCCCTTTTAGCAGTAACAAATTTTCGTTTTTAAGATCTTTCTTTGAAACTGTTTTGAAGGAGGCCCTCGAGGATTGGGGCTAATAGGTTAGAGTGGCTATTTGTGAAAAATGTTCTCCCCCTGTTAACTGGATGTTTCTATTTACTGAGTAATGCAATGGTATATGGCAGGTTTCTGTTTTCCCCAGCTTTGGTTCCATGAGGACTTCTGCAAGCACTGGATGACTTTGCAACATTGATTAATACATTGGACCACACATGTGTTAAATCCAGGGCTCTGGACTGTTTACAGTGAGTGACATTTTACTACGGCAAGTACAGAAACCAGGCAGTCTGTGCTTGGTTTCATTAAATGAATTTTGTTTCTGGGGATGAATTTGGTAAGATTGTTGCAGAAGTAGTCTGAGAGTACAGGCATTGTAAGGAAGGAATGAGTTTTGGGAAAACATCTTTTAATGATACTGAAGATTAATGATAGAAGATTAAATTTCTTGTAGAAGTTTAATGATTTTCTGTTTAAATTCCTGCAAATGGTGCTAAGCCATAAGCAGATGGATACAATATGTGTGTGTGTGTGTGTGTGTGTGCACAGAAAAGAGGTTGTATTACCATTATTTTGCATCAGATTCTTGGATGTTTCACAAAAAGATATGACCAATCTCTCTCAAGCAGTAACTGTTTAAAGAAGTTACTTGGACTGATCTCTGGATTCCTTGGAATAGCCAGTTCAACATTTTTAGCTTTTGGGGGTTTTGTCTCTATGGAAAAATATAAAAAAATCTTGAGTAAAATAGATGAGACAGCTCTTTATTCTCTGTACCCTACTCTACTCACATCATATGTTACAACAACAAATGGAAGTCCTGTCTGTCCAGGTCATAATTTCTCTTTTCTGGAACCCTTTTTCTGTGGCTGAGCCTGCCAACTGCTAGACAAATACAAGAGATCAATAAAGATTTTCATTTGAAGTTGGCACAATGTACAGCTGAGGCTGAAACTGGGATACTCAGGTCAGAGCTACTACTTTAGCTAGGCAGGTACAGACTAGGACAGCAAGGGAGCTACCGTGACCTGCTGAGAGCCAGCTGAGAGCCCAGGGCCAGCACAACAGACTCTTCTTGATGCCAAATGTCTTCTGGTTTCTAATGGTGAAATTAAAATCAGACTGGTTATGCCTCTCAAGATTAGGAAATATTTTAACTCCCCATTACCACCTGGGAGTTTAGAATATGCAAGGGTCAAGCTCTGATTTTGTCTAGAGTGACAGCAGAAGGCAGGGCTAAACCATGACCCATACCCACAAGCTGATGTTTCCAGACTCCTTGCTCAGACTACTCTGCTTCTCTCCCTGTGGGATACTCATGTGAAAGCTGTTCTCTGGGAGATTTATACTAGGTTAGATGAAAACACTGAATATAAAGGACTTATTTCTATGCACCACGGACTGTAACTGAAACACTGTGAGTACATGGCAGCTGCTGTTTTACACTGGACACAACAGGCTTAATGTCACAGTTTGGAGGCAGAAGAGAAAACATTTCTGGCAGCATTTAACGTGGCTGAGGTTATTATTACTAGACACAAATGCAAACAAAACCAGCTTTTCTGCAATACAATGTGTAGTTGTGTCTCTCACACACACATCCTACTTCTAGTCCTCAGAAATCGATGATGTAGGTTGCTGTTAGGAAGAAAAAAAGGTACAATACTGTAATTCGTGTGTAGCAAGCCAAATATTTCAGGAAGACATGGACAAGCACTGTACCAACAATCTACCCACAAACCATAATTTTTTTAAGGAAAAAAAGTAAGCATTTTAGACATATTAGACTAAAATTACACGGATGGATTAATCATGATGGTCAATGCTTTCCTGGTAATGTCAAACTAATTATACAGGGGCCTCCCTTCCCTGTGTATGTGTTTCAGCAAAGAAATCCTAGACAGGAACACAACCATGCCACCATGCAAGAGCAATGTGAAAAGTGCACCAGATCAGATGCCACCAGTACCAGGTTGTACTGTCAGCTTTGACTTTGTGCACAGCCACATTCAGATAACCTAAATTCTATAAACCTCCAAAGCCTGTTAGGTGCCTCCAATCAAGCGCCTGATAACCTGGACTGAAGTGACAGAAAGCAGTAAACCCTGGGATTTCAGCAGAACTCAGGCTGTTTAAATGCTGCAACAGTTTCTGACTCAGCAAACTGCTTTGCCTCTCCATGTCCCATTTTCTCATCTTAGAATAAGAAATACAAAAATTGGTTGCTTGCCCTCTATCAGTGCTGTGATGGTCTAAGAAGCTGCATAAAATGCTTTGAGATGGCAATTTAAAAATAGCTAAGGAAAAAGTTAGCAAAAGAAAAAGACTTACTAATACAGAACAGCATATGAAATATTATAACCATGACAAAACTACAGTGAGTCCCCTTCTCAGTTCTTTACAGCATAAGGTGATCAACATTTGTGAGGTCAAGGAAAACAAAATACAACCCTCCCTTGGGATATACAATTAAACATATCAAAGAGGTTATTTGCGTCCATCTGTAGCATCTGGCACTGGCCACAGTCGAGAGACAGAATACGAGACCAGATGGACCAGTGTATACAGAAATTCTTATGATCTTCTGTGATTAATTTCTTCCTTCAGGTTGGATATGGCTCTTCAAATTGTGTATCAACATCTACCCAAAACTGGTGCTGACATATCATTGATTGTATTGTGAGTTTATCTGCAGCTCAGCGTTCTGGGACAGTTTAGTCCCTTGCTTACCTCAACTCTAAAGCAGAATTTCTTTATCAGTGAATTTCTACATTCACTCACACATTTTCCAAGCCTTGTCCTCAGAGATTTCTGACAGAGTCCATGACTCAACTGTAATTTGAACCAAAAATCCTTTCTAGTTCCTGATTCTTTGCTACTGTAAGACTGTAGCCTACAGACTATGAGACTCCAAATTATTTTCTAATAGTACACTCTTGTCCATGAACTTATACAGCCTAGGTTTGCATGGCAGGATCCTAAAACTTGCCCACAAATTCTTTTGGAATGATTGCACTGTTTTCCTGTGATCTATGCAAAGACATGCAAAGCAAGGGTGAAGTAAAACAGCAAAGATAACAGAAATCTCTTTTACAAGACTCGGCCATTGCATTTTCTTTTGTTGAAGGACCATGTAGATAAGAATAATCAATTATTTTTAGTCCTTTTTTATTTATAAATAATTTATTTTACAAATAATTAGAAATCATTAGCACTGCAGTATAAAATGATGACATTGCAATACTATAATAAATCAGGGACTTTGTTGCCATATTTTAAGCTTCTTGACTAACTAGGACCTCTGTAAACATGGTCAAGTTCAGCTACACAAAGGCCAGGGATTGAATCACGCTCTCTAGCAGGTGCCCTTGAATCCAGGAATCCAAATAGGTTATAGAAAATGGTTGATGTAGAATGGTTGCTCAGGCAGTGAAACGGGATAAAAAGAAAGAGGTCCTGCAGGTATGAATACTTTGTCTCTACATAGTATTTAGAGGGAAATACTCTCCACACAGCCCCTAGCCCTTTCCTGAACTTGAACTCAGCTCTCTTATGGACATGAACTAAGCATCACCCCAAACCTCAGCAGAAATCTAAAAACCAGACACTGCTTCTGAAGAGAAGCAAGTTTCCCCAAGGAGAAATCCTGCACATATCCCTATGTACACATGGAGGGGTGCCCTGGCAAAAATGCCCACTATTCAAGCACTGCATTTGAACAAACTGCTCCTCTTAGAGCCTTGTGTAACAGAGGAGCACAGACAGGGCAAGCGCACACCCAGAGGCACCATCATTGCTGACTGCCACACAGCCCTGCCCTCACCTGGGCCTGTCCTAGTGACCTTCTTAGCAACACAAATAAAGCACTGCACAGCTCTCCTCTTGTCAAGCAGCAGCAGAATGCACCCTTTCTCCCTCCACAAAAAAAAAAAAAAAATGCCTTAAATCTCTAGACTGACAGGCATTAAGTTAAATTTATTAATGTCTTGTTCTAGATATTGATATTAAGACTTCCAAAAAAAGAGGAAAAAAAAGAAAGCCAAACAGGTGATTCAACCATCACAGTAAACTGGACTTCTGAAACATACAGAATACTCTGAAGTCTAGACTCAAGGTCAAAAAAGTGTGGGGCTAAAAGAACACTGTACATTGAACACCAGCAGCTCAGGGCTCTGCTGGACAAGACGCATATCCCACAGTCTTCTTCAGAGCACCTGAAACTCCAGCTCAGATGAAAAGCCAACAGGGCAGCCCCTTTGCTGAGCTCTGATACTGCTCCTTCCTGTCCTGTTTATTTGGTGTATTTTTTCCTCTAGCTTCAAATTGCCTGTCTCTTTTCTTGAGTATTACTTGGGTCTTTAATGGCTCTTCTAATGCTTCCCTCCTTTACTTCTGATTAAAGAGAAAGAAAGAATGGGAATGAATTTACACTTCAGCTTAATTTCCATCTTCCTCCTCTTTTCTCCTTCCCCTCCTCTGTCCCTTGATTGCTGAAATAACCTCAATAATTTTGTTCACGATTTTTGGTAAAATGAATTGATTGAACAGTTTCAGACAAAATCTAACTTTTGACAGAAGCAGAAGACAGCCAACAAGGACAATGAAAGTAGAGGCTGGGGTGTACAGTCGGCTTTTGGGTCACTGGTCTAAAAAATCCCTTCAGATTTCTAAAACCACTGAAGAGAAATGCAAGTCCACAATGCTCCTTGAAGCAGTAAATGAAACCATCACCAGCAGTAGGAGCTGCTCTCACAAAGAAAGGACTGGAACAAAACACTACATCTAACCACACAGCCCTGGCATTTCCCATGTTTCTGACAATGTATTCTTAGGATGAGAATCAGTATTTCTTTGCAGAACTTCCTAAAAAGGCACCCATCCTTCTCAGGACTTCTTCTAAAGAGAGTACCAGCAGCCCTGCCACTGTGATGTTCCTTAAATTCCAAGGACCAAATATGCTGGCTGAAGTTTGAAGATACCTTTCCAGAATGTTGGGGAAAATAAAGTAACAACACAGTTTTCCTTTCATACGTGTTCTGTCAGGCTCTAACAAGATTTTAAAAAATCATCTGGTTTTTGCACTGCAGCACAGAGAAACTGAATCACCTGGCAATGTATGATTCACCATCCAGTATATCAAGGTAAGCCAGGAGCAGAGCTAGGGAACATGTTCGGAGGTTCTTATCTTCAGTTCTGTTCCATGCTGTTGCTGAGGAAAAAACCTCTTCAGCACTGCTCATTAACAACTGGAATATGGCTTCAATGACATCAATGAACAAATTTCTCATCAAGGAATGCACAAAAGGCTCAGGTTTCAACTGTTTTTCAAACAGTTATCAAGTATTAATTAGACCAGTAGGGGAGGCTGCTCATTTTGCCAGTGTATATTTCCTAATGACTGGGCCAGGAAAAGTAGCCAAGTATATGGCTTGTTAAGTAGAAATTACCCTGTCTGAAATAACAATTACCTGAATTGAAATAAGCTTTGATACACACCACTGGCAGAATTTGCCACCCTGCCATCTGAGCAGAATTTGCCACGTTGATATTTGGTTACAAGATATATTCTTTTGATGTGAAGCAAATGCACATCAATTCTGAAAGACAGGCACCCACATCACCTTATTCTGTTCCAGCCTACTGCAATCCTGACATGTTCATGGTCCTGGTGTCAGAAAAATAAGTTACAAGGTAAATGGATGTTTGTAGGACACAGACACTTTTTGTCTCCAGATTCTCCATGAAAAAAAAAAGTTTGAAAATAAATTAGTAAGAATTCTCTGCTCTGTTTCTCTTCTTCAAGCCTCTATAAGGTGCTGAATACATTTCTCAAGGAAAATTAATTTCTTTGTCTTTTCCTTGCCTCTAATGAACTGCCTCTGAATGCATGAGGGGACAGGAAAGAGAGCAGGCTCCATGGTGAGATAATAAAAAGTGAAAAGGCATTCAAAGCCATCAGTATCTTCCAAACTTACACTGACAGAAATATGCTGGACTGTAGACAGGGGAGCAAGATCAGGGAAACTTAGAATAGCCTTGGCATTCACTACTATGCTACAAAGAAAAAATTACATTGGGGGAGCAGAGGTCACGCTACAGAGAGGTTACACAAGCACATGTGACTAGATGTAGGCCACGTAAACTGAGGATCACTCTAGGCCCTATCCAGGCCACCAGCATTCCTAAACACTGTACTCAGTGAACATCAGTGAATGACAAACTCTCCTGTGAAACCACAGATCATCATTATCAGCAGCATAATCAAAATATGAGAAAAGCTGAGATGAGCTACCATTAGACAAGTAAATCAAGAAAAAATAAAGGAAAGAGAAAAAATGTCACGTTTCAACCCACTGTTTCCACTTTCATTTCACCAGATACTAAAAGATCAACAGTCCTTGTAAGTAAGAAGACGTGCCTATAGGACTGCAAGCTCCAAGAGTCTTTGGAGTGAAACTGTGCCACATGATCACCATAACTCAGGAAATTGCAAAAGATTAAGGTTTTAATGCAATAAACACAGGAATTCTTATGTGTTAAATCAGACAGGGCAAATCTTTCCAGAGTAGAAGCCAAGAAGAGACATTAGGAGAACCCATTTTCTATGTGTAGTCCAGTCAATGTAACACCCAAATAAAGTTAATCAGGTCCTTTTATTCTCCTTTTCTTTTTTCTATTTTTTTTTTAATTCTCCTACTCAGAAACACTTGAATTTCTTCAACAATTTCAGGTCTATTGTACCTTTATATGTTCTCTCCCTTAACCACCCTGTATTTGTCTTCCCAACGCTACTCATGGAATTTCCATACTCTGCTGCTTTGTCCTCATGCTCATGGTTGAAATCCTTATCAGAAGAGGAGGATTTTTGTGCACTGAAACATTGGTAACTGAGACAGCAAACACACAGAACCAGCTGGACAGAAATATTTCCAGATGTTACCCCTGTAAAGTCTCCACTGGCTGGAGTTATTAAGCAAACCAGCTGGAGCAGGAGCAGCAGGCTTCTGTAACTGCAAGATTCAGCCATGACAGGAAGCCATGAAAACCATCACTGGGCAGTGTAGCAGATGAGCAAGGAAATAAAACGTTCACCAACCATGTCCAGAAAGTCAGTTCTTGTCATGCAGTGCGACATTAAAGATTGAACTTTTGAAAAAAAAATCCAAACTTCACCTCCCCGCCCCTTCCAATAATTTGATCTTCTTAATTTAGAGTAACAATCTTCCAATAATTTGATCTGATTAATGCAGATTAATAATCTCCCAGTAATTTGACCTGATTAATTTATTCTAAATTCAAAATCAAGTTCCAAAGATAGCATAGAAACTGATTCCCTCTGAAGTTATTAAATAGAGCCTGGACTGCTGACTAAATTGATGGTACTCTCTTCCTGAGCCCTCTGGAAAACAAAGTCTTCCCTCACTCTTTACCACGTGGTATTCACGGAATAAGTGAAGGATCTTTTTTTAGCAATATTTTTATGTCTTTCTGATTCATTCACCCTGTTCCTTGATCTTCTGCAGACACAAGACCCTCTGTAGATTGTAAAATACTTCCCCCTCTTCTGTCTTCCATCATCAAGAATGCAAAACGATGAAAGATGCAAAACTAAGAGATGATAAAGTAAACTTCAGCACTGGATCAATTTAGTAATGTCCTTTATCAGCCCCACTATTCATGCTTTGCAGCCACTATAGCTCACACTAACTTCATTTTCATCTTAATACACCATACAGAAAAGCAGCCTAAATATACATCCCCAGATATAAAGCGTATAATCTGTAAACTACAGGAACAGCCAGATCATTTCCATTAGTTTCTTATGTAGCAAAAACCACAATTTACACCCAAAGCATATAATTATATTCAAATTCTAAAAGACAGTTTCGGAAGTACTTTAAATTCATAGTTTGGGGGAAAGTCACTCAGGGATATAAGAAGTTGTTTTAATGTGCAGAAACAACACACACACACAGAATGCAAGAGAAGTAACACACAAGAGTGGTGAGAGAGGCATGGTGAATCACAGGTCCCTTGTTCCAGCAGCTCCCTGGAGTTTGGCATAGCCAGCACTCTGCTAAAATGCTCTCCTGCTCTTTCACAAACACCAGTGCTGGGATTTGGCACTAGAGCCTGTCCAGGCTTTAAAGCCATAAGGGATAAGACTACTAGGATCTATGTTCAGAATTTGAAGATGTCTTGCTTGTCCTTCAAGAAGAGATACAAGCAGACTGCTCTTTTAAGGTTCTCTGACATCTAAAGCCCAAGAGGACTACTGGTGTTTCATTCATTTCTATGGATCCCTACAAGGGGATCACACAGATGCATCAGAACTGCTCACCCCACCTAGGTGAAAAAAATGGGTCTCTCTTAATTTCACAGATGAGGAAAACAAGTCAGAAAGTAATGTCTTGTCAAGGTCATACAGCAAATCAGATCCATCAGTCAACTGCATGTCGTCTGGTGTACAGGCATTACACAGGAGACATGAAAACGTTTTTTTTTTTTTTTTTTGCTAGTACAAATGGCCTTCCATAGTTATCAAAGACCACCAGGACAGCAAGGGCAAAAACAAACAAGAAAACCAACCAACCAAAAAACCAAAACAAGACAGCCAATCAGCACAGGACTGTCATCCTGTGCAACTACACAGAGAGCTGGTCGTGTTAAGGACAGCGTATAGAAAATAAAAAAAACAGAAGAATGGTCATCCTTTGCACTTCCCAGACAAAACTTCAAAACTTCTACTCCTTGCACTAAGAAGCTCCAGCTCTTTATTCGGTTACCTTCTGTATGGCAAACCAGGGAACTTCCCCATCAACAGATGGACACTATTATGTTTCTGTCAGTATTGCTACATTACATGACCTAGGTGTGTTTTCCTCCTTCTAGTGAGATGTGTAAGGAATTTGGAGCTCCCAACAGCACAGTATATAATAATCCAGTCACTGTCATAATTATGTTCAAGCATATATTTTCATGTCATGGCAAAAGAAGAGAAAGAAAAAGAAAACAAGAAAAACTAACCAGTATTATTAAGAAAAAAATATTTAAAATGTAGAAATATTATAAAAGGTAACCTTCTCATTCTGCAGTATTGTGGCTACATAGCTGATGTCACATAACCATATGTTCTTTACAACATCAATACCTATACAAAGCATACAGCAGGATCCTTCATCTGTCTTTGAAATGTAGTCACCTCTGCAGCAGAACATGGCAGTTCCCTGACAAGTCAGGGTTGTATTATCCAAAAGCAGAAACAATAAAGAAAAGAAACCTCTCTCCAGTCTAAATTGCAAAGGAAATACAAGAAGGAAGAAAGCCCTGATCTAATTCTGACTAGGACTAGCATTGTCTCTTTTGCAAAATGTGCTATGAGATACTGAGCAAGCACAACATAGCTTTTAGAGGAGGCTTTTCACACATCTTAAGAAACTATATCTTCAGCAGAATAGGTCTGAGCAACATTTCAAAGAGCACAGAGACATATATTAAATAAGACTAACAGGGTTCAACAATCATAAGATCATTGGGATCTCCTAAGAACAAGTACCAGGTGAACAGACTTTAACATCAGTTTTGGAGATCAATGCAAACTATTCCAAGTTGAGAACAGTTAATACAGTGCACAGAATGAGAAATCAAAGCACCTGATCAGAAATTGTTTCATAGAAAAGCATGCAAAGGGTAAGTCAAATAGCAAACTCATTTTGAGGAAACAGCCTTTGTACATACCAGATTTTTTTCCATATTCAACTACTGAAAATTGTGCTTTCTCAGAAGAGCTACAGAGTCAGCACAGGGAGGGAAAAGCCCAGCTATGATCACTTAAAAGTCTAAGTGAGTCAGTTTGGATGCTTTGATTTCTGGATAGCCAGCTTGAGATAATTTAAGGAGACTTCCTTTAAAAATAATTAATCATTGTTAACATCTCTGCAGAAGGGAATGTAAACATTCAGGCATACACCAGCAGTAGTCTTTGCCAAAAATTAGGCTTCACTGTTGATAGGAGAATAAAAGCAAGCCACAGAAAGTAGATAGACTACTAGCTTTTCACCTTTGCAGAACTTAATTGCAACCTTAATTTCAGCTCTGAGTGAAGTTAATTTTGCTGGATCGCTGACTGCTTTGAACAGAGCAATTTTTTCCATTTTGTTAAAGCTACCAATCTTTGCTCAAAGTAATCTCCTGGTGAAGGAGGAATGGGAAAGGTCCTGCTTTGTACTGGGGAATGGGCAGTGGCAAGGATGAGGAATCTGTTTCCTCTCATAAGGAAAAGGCAGGATTGCAAGAACATAGAATCTTGAGATGAGGAGTAGGTCACACTGGAGGAGCAGCAAGGACATATGTATTTTAAAAAGGGTGCACTCCTAGAGCTGTGTGTGGCAATCTTTGACACTGCTTTGCAGAATACCTGCCTATCTTATGGAAACACTCTCTTGATTTGTCCAAGCATTCACTCACATTTCCTAATTTTAAAAAAGATATAAGAGAAAGAAATGCTTCATATAAATAACAATGTCTAAGAATTGATTCAGGCCTGAGAGTTATACCCACAAGATCTGGTGATTGCTCACTACCAGTCCTCACAACAGACCTACACTCTCTCCTAAGACTAGTGCAACAGCCCAGGCTAGCCTAGGCTCCACAAAGTGAAAATGAAGAGAAACTATCCTGTGCCCAGCACTGCTCCCACAGCTGCAGAGCAGTCCCTGCAGTCAGGGGCAACCAAGGCATCACACATCACCTCTGAGCACCCCTGCTCCACAGCCATTAAGGACAGCCAGAGAACAAACAGCCGGAGGGAAAAAAAGGGAAAGTAAATTAATTAATTCATCACTAAGACCAAACACACACAAAATCCCTTCATTTTATCTGTCAACCAGAGGCACACATTATTCATCAGCTGAGGACACTAGGATTGGAAAGAGGGGCTGTGAAGTCACTGCTGCAGGCTCCAGTACAGCAGCTGACCCAGCACGGCGCTAAACAGCCCAGGGGAGACAGGATTCAGAACATGTGGACTTTCAATAAACACTGCCCCAACTTTGTTCCTCCCTCTGTTTCACAAGTCCCTAGTGAAACAAAAAGGAATCAAGAGTTTCCCTTCCTATAATTCAGGGATAAAGATTCTGCTAGTTTTGGAAGGTCCTCACATGGAAAAAAGGTTTGTTCTAACTCGCTGAAGTCCCCTGCCTGGCCAGGCTCACTCCTCTGCTGAGAAGGAGGCAAACCTGTTAGAAAGACTTTCTCCTTGAGAAGATGTGCTGTGCCAGGTTTTGCATTTGCAGGTTGCAGTCCAACTGCCATAAAGCACCAGCTGGGTGATTTCAGAATTAACTCTTGTAACACCAGCACAGCAGCGACTGCCAGATCTGGGTCTGGTCCTGCTCAAGGTAAGCCACAAGAAGGTACTCCACTGATTTTAAAGGAGCACTAAGACACAGACTCCAAACAAGTGCTCACTGCTCATGAGACATTTATTTTTCCTCTGTGCTAGATATTAATTTGCTTCCTCAAACAGATTGAAATCCACTGGGATGTAGGAGGAAAAAAGGAAAATACATTTAAATACAAGACTGAGTCCCAGTGATCAGCACTGTGGGGCTGGAAGATAACATAGCAGGGTGGCCATGATCCTCATCTGATTCTTTCCAAAACCAGTATTAATGTATCCACCAAGCAAGGCAGCAATCAGAATGAAGTTCTTATTTCTCTATAAAAATACAAATAACCAGAATCCCAGGAAACACAGGGAGTGCACAGCTTCCTTGGAATCTGACTCCTCAATGCTGTTACAGATCCAAGTTCCAAGGGCCTCTGTTGTGCAACAATGAAAGAACACACAAAATAAATCATGCATGTTTCCAAGACCAGCTGTCTTTGTGGTCTCTTCTTCCTCTCTCTCTCTTTTTCAATCTGCCCACCTCATTCACCCCCTTATTCATGGCCAAAGGAGGTTTTTATGATAGCTTTGCTACAAGGCATGATGAGCAAGGAAAAAAAACAAAAAAAACCAAAAAAAATCCCACAAAAAACACCAAACAACTCACACTGAGTTATGCATCATCCTGAGCTCCCTGAGTTCTCTATTTCCCTTGATTCCTTTCTGCAATGGGGACACCAAAAAAATGCCTGTTTCTCACCAAAGTTGATAACTTCTTTTGATCCTGACTCTTAAATGAGGCTTTGCTTGACTTTCAGGGCAGATGGAAAAGCCATCAAGGAAAAAAGAGCTATCATTCCTTGACCAGGAAACACACTGTAGACTCTCACACAGACTACTGCCTGTCTTTAACAGCAAAGCCAAACACTATCACATTTTTGATATCCTTCTCTCTTTTCTTCACAAGTGACCTACAAGCCAGACTTTGCTATCCCCTTTCATCACAGAACTAAGCTACAGAAGCTGAGGTGTTGAAAACCTTTTGGGGCAGTGACTGGCTGATCCCTCATATTTCTTGCTTTAGCACAACAGGGACTCTCTCACATGGTCCTCAAGCACTGCTACAAATAACAGGGCTCCTGCTGCTAGTGATTAATAACCCATAACTGAGTTTCACATGGGTGGTGCTTAACAGATGGTCTCAATGTCTGGCATGGCATTGATTCCCCTCCCATGTGGGGTCTGAATGTTTCTCTTGCATTTTAGGATGGATGTGAACTTTGGAGCAGAAGTGGGAGCTTGATAGGCTGAAAGGATAGTGCCACTTGCGTCTGCAGAAACGGCTGAACACCTCCCACTCAACCTACAGCACCCAGTGCCACTTCAGTCCTGAGCCCTGGCCTCTGCAGCACGGCGCTGTTCTGCAGTGCCCTGGGCTCCCCTTCCCGCACTGCCAGAGCATCACGACCTACCTTGCAGAGCTCCCTCTCACCCTCTTCCAATGCCCTCCAGCAGCTCTGCCAGGGCACCTCCTGCTAGCACAGCCCTGCTCCGCTGGTGCTCAGCTGTGACCTGCAGCATCTGCCTCCTGGCTGTGTTCCTGAGCCCTTTCCCTCTCCAGTGCTCCGCGCCTCAGACCTGCAATACCGAGCCTCTTCTACGGCTCTGCCAACGTACCTAGAGATCTCACTGGAGGTCCATTCATTGCTGTGCCATTTGAACCCTTCAGACCGCTCTGCTGGTCATCTGAATGCTTTTCTGGAGTGCTCGAGTGCTCCAGGTTTCAATATCCTGGTAACCCTGACACAGCCCTGCCAGCACATCCTCATAGTCTCTGCTGCAGCCATGTCATGCGGCACCAACTGTGCCAGGGCTCTTCCTTCCTTCCTTCCCTTCCCTCTCCTTCAAAGGGTTCCTATGCCTCATTTCTGATACTGGCACTTCTTCTTCTGGCCCTGCACAAATGTGAATCTCTAGGTGAACACTCCTATGATGGAAGGCCAGACCTGACCCTGACCTGCAGCCCTGGAGGGAAAGGGCCAGGCCTTGGCCTGCCTGCCTCTCCCAGCTGATATGACTGAAAACAGAAGCTAGGGACAAGGACAGCAGACAGAAGGTGGAGATGAGGAAAAGCCCCCATGTCAGACAGGCCAACTCCTATCAGGGTGGGAAGACTTGAGAGAGCTGGTTAAGAGGCTGTGTAGGTCCAGCTACCGAGCATTGCTCAGCATTTCAGGGGCACGATGCTGGCCCTCTCACTCTCTCTTGGCATCTCTCAGACACTCTCTTCCCCTCCCCCCTTGCTGCCAGAGTGAAAACCTACTCCCTATTGTTTCCTGCCCCAGGGCTCCCCAGGAAGACACTACCAGATACCAAGCAGGAAGCCAGGAGCAGGAATGAGACCTCGCCTTTTCCTTTGTACGCCCCTTTCTCTCCTCACCCAGGGACGCTGCGAGCGCGCAGGCAGGGGAGGAGCGGCGGCAATTGCCCAAGCTCCCGGCCGGGAAACCAGGGTGGCCGGCAGGGAAGCTGCGCTGCTGCAATGACCGTGTCAGCCGCTACAAGGCAGGGAGTTAGTGCTTCCCCGTCGCAGGATCCCAGCGGGACGGGAGCGGATGCCCTTCCGCCGTCCCGAGCTGTTCGGCGCTGCCACAGAGCGACCCGAGCCCGTCCCGGCCCCCACCCTCCGTCCTGCTGGGCCACAGCGGCCCGGGAAGGTGCCTCGCGAAGGGGGCGTCCTCAGCCCTAGGCTCGGCTCGGGGGCAGAGGAGGAGTGGAGGGTTAATGGGGAGGGGGCAGAAATATGAGGGGTAAGGAGGACCCCCCTCCCCCGGAGACACAGCCATCGTCCCTGCTCCCCCTCTGCTGCTCCAACTGCTCTGCAAAAAGGTTAGAAAGAAACAAGAGTGGGAACCCACCGTGTCCTCCTCGGAGGGAGACAGGGGAGCGGTAGATAGAGATAGGCACAGAGTGGTGCTTGCTGCCGTGGAAGTGATGCTCATAGTGAGCCTGAGAAACAGACGAGGAAGAGGAGGCAGAAGAAGCCACGTTAGAGGAACTCCACACAGAGCTGACGATACATCCCCAAAAGAGGGAGCACATCCACAGGGTCCAGGCGGGGCGGCGTCCCGGGCAAATGCTGGGGTCTATTCTCAGGTGCATGGTCAAGGCACAAGACACCTACAGACGGGCAGTCTGAATTCCAGCCAGGGAGAGAGAATAACGTTCATGATGCCAGGGGACCCATGCTAGCAGAAAGGAGAGTCGCTTCCGAGGCTCTAGGGGTGTGCGTGTGTGCTCAAGAAGAAAAGAGACAGTGTGTGTGCGAGAGAGCGAGTGCTAGCGGGGAAGGGGAGGGATGGGGAAGGTTGGTAACCACACAGAGACGAATAAGACGCGCCGTTTCCCAGGGCTGGATCTACTGTGGCAGGAACCCCGCGGCCGTACCGAGCCTCCAGGAGTGCGCAGGAAAGCCGCACATGTCCGCACGAGGGTCCTGTTCAGGTTCCTCCAGGATCACGGGGTCCTTGAGGACTTTTCCCTGCCTGCGATTCCTGTCTCTCACTTTGCTGAGAGGGACTATTAAAAACGAAAAAGAAGAAATAAGCCAGGGACCCCAGGTAAATTTTTGATTTTTTTTTTTTAATCCCAATTCCGGGGGGTTTCTCTTGCTTCTCCACTAGCAAGTGTTGCAATGCAGAACTGCTAGGACACGCACACGCGCGCACACACACACACACACATAGCGATCTAGATTGTCATCCTCCTTCCACCGAATCCAGGCGACCGAGGGCTCAAGCCGATTAACCCTGCGCAGCGGTCGAGCGCATCGCCAGGTCCTCCCGGGCGGCTTGGAGCGGCGGGGCGGGCGGCGCGGTCCGGGCGCGGAGCGAGCGGAGCCGGGGCTGGCTGCGGGCGGGCGGCCGGCGCCAAGTGCGGGCAACTCGGCGGCGCAGGTGAAGCGCAGCCGGGGCGGCCGGGGAAGCGGCTCCGCCAATGGGCGACCCGCATGCAAATGTCCCGGCGCCGGCGAGCCAATGGGAGCGGCGGCAGCGCTGCGCAGAGGGACCGGCTGGCTCCGGGGAGAGGCGGGGCCGGGGCGCGGCACCGCCCCCGCCATTCATGCGCTCGTGCGGTCCCGCGCGCCCCCGGCCCCCGGGAACACCCGGCTCCGGAGCCGCCGCACGGGAACCGGAGCCCGGCACCCCCCGGAGCCCGGCACCCGGCGCTGTCCCGAGCGGCCCCGGG
Source organism: Calcarius lapponicus (assembly GCA_039654755.1). NCBI lineage: Eukaryota > Metazoa > Chordata > Aves > Passeriformes > Fringillidae > Calcarius > Calcarius lapponicus. The sequence goes on along the minus strand of CM077468.1, from coordinate 42,381,022 downwards.
CAAACGCGCCCACCCCGTCCGGGCGGGGACGGGACCTCCTGCCGAGCCGCCGACCCGCTGCGCCCCGGGGGCAGCCGGCGCGGGGAGCCCTCGGCCGCGGCGCGGGAATGGATGCGCTGAAGTGCCAGCGTCCCGCCCCGCCGCCCTGTCCCAGGGCTCGTCCTGCGGCCGCACCTGCTCAGGAGCAAAGGAAGAACCAGGAACGATCGCGCTCTTTAAAACTCCCTGCAGCTCTTACAGATTTTTTAAATTTTTTTTTTCTTTTAATGCCCCTGCGACAATAGATGTAGTCCAAGCAGGACTATCTGCACTTAATCCTCGGAGAGTGAGGAGTGCAGCCGGAGTTTGCAGCCCATAAATTAATAAACAAATGCAGTAGCTTTATCTAGTCATTTACTGCCTATCAATTTGCATGGCAAAAATCCCCAGCCACAGTGGGGAAGGCAAGCACCAGGAGTGAAGTGATTTACACATGATCACTCAGGGAGTCAATAAGGAGCTTTAGAAAAGGAACCAGCCAGCCCCAGGACTCACCTTGCACTGCACTGCCTCCTTCCCTCCTTTCATTTATTCATACAAACGAATAAATTGTTTATGACTGTAAGTTTTTTGTTTTCCCCTCAAGAGCTGTGTTTGTAGGTGTGCACGCATGCGCCTCTGAAAGCTGCTGTTTGACTGAGTATTCCCTAACGCTGAGGTGCACTGTTTTCAGTCATTGATCTCAATTTGCTACAACGTGCCAGTAACTTGTAATGATCAGCCTGAGTTGCACACCTAATACTATTAGTTGAGCCTGATATGCTTGTAATTTATTTTCTAGTAACTTATAGTATAAGTGATCTAAATCAGGGGTTAAAGCATCTAGAAATGCTTTGCTGTTTTGCTGGGTTTAATCAGTGATTGTGAAAAGCAAGAATATTATCTTCACATTTATCTCACATCTGCCACCTAAGAATCTCAGAGTGCTTTAAAATCTTTTATTAATGAAGCCATTCAGCAGCTTTAGGTATTGCTTTGCCATTCTGTAGATAAGGAAACAAAGGCTCAGTCATGTTGAGCCAGTGAGTGACTGATAGACATGGGAACTGAACAGACACCGAGATTGTCCCTCCCAAGCAGTACATGCTGTTATAATAAACTATTTGACTGATTTGGTGGCCATTGGCTAGCCTTAAAGCGTGAATATCAGCTTTCCTGACAATGGGACACGCAGGTGGAGACAGGACTGAGTACCCTGCAGTGCAGGTGCCTCCTGGATGGCAAGTTTGCAGTGACATACAGAGGGCACAGAGCAGTTTTATCTGTGCAAGACAATTTTTCCTGGCCTTGAGTTTTGTTGAGGAAACTGAGGTTGCTGCCATACATGTGGTGGGATACCACATATGTATATATGTACTTGGGGAAAGGGGGGAATGTAACCTTGAAGGGCTGCTGACCCGTGAGTCAGCACCCTTGAATCCCTCATCACAGAAGTCCTAATTTTCACACAGTCCACAGACAAAGTACTCTGGAAAATGTATTGTGTAGTTAAGCTGTAGGGAGCCTGATTTAGGGGAAGAGGGGAAGGATGGGTATTAAATACACATCACTGTGTAGCTGATTTGTAAAATATAGGAAATCTGAATGAGTTTCAGACCCAGACAATTATAAGCAATGCAACAAAGTTGTGCCTCCCATCATTTTACTTTCTGTTTTCTCTGGCTACAGCATTACAAAAAGGACAGAATGTGTCACAAATTACAGAATCAATCGAAGGGGCTACAGGTGCTACAGGTTTAAACATTGAGGACTCAATGCTGCTTTTCCAGGAGGCAGAGGTGGAAAATTCATTACTTTGTGTGGAAAACAGATATGTTTTAGAAAGTGCAATTCTAGAGATAAGAGCAGGGGAACTGCATGGATACACTCCTTGCCCCTGTCCTGCAGCTATTTGCCCTGTTACTGAAAGAGAAGAAAACACAAGAGGTTGTTTCTTTGACTAAACTGTGGCAGCATCCTTTAGCTTTTAATTCCCCTTTAACAGTCCAACAGGCCACATCCTCTTCTCCACACTCAATCCCCTGTTCATGCTGGCCACCTACCTCCTACCTGTGGGAGGCAGAGCCCTCAGTGGCCAATAAATTACCAAGCTCAAAAACAAATCACTGATCCTTTTCCTCATTCAGTCTGCCACCAATCCTTCCCCCCACACAGAGGTACCAGCTGGTGCTGGTAGGACATAAAGAGGTGAGCATCACTTCAGACTGCCTGGCCCGAGACAGAAAATGCCTGGACAGTCCATGTACAGGAAAAATAGAGTGGCTGTGTATTGGCCCTCTGATGGGGATTTGCTCTACATTCTGCTTACCAGCCTTCCTTTGCTGAAAACCAGTGGTTAAACTGCCTTAGGCAAAAATGAGAAGGGCCAAGAAAACCAAATTCTAGGAGTACACCATAAAAATAAATAATGAAAAAAGGGAAAACCTGTGAAGCTAGCTATAAATACATCAGAGGATTCTGGTGACACCATAAAGTACTGGAACTTCACTCTGCCTTGCTTTATGAGATGTCAGTGGATGTATTTAGTGCCCCGTAGTTCACAGGTGACTCATTTATTTAGCAGCACCACTGCAGGAAAAGGGCAGATTTCAATTGCAGTCTTCCTCTTGGGTGGCAAGGGGAAGTTTATAGTCAGAAGTGACGTTTCAACATTATTCCCATTAGATTTACTTCAGAAGAGGCTGGCTTTGTTATATTCATGTTAGTTTATTTGATCTGGGTAAACATAGAGTCTTTCTAAATATTCTTGTGTCTTCAGAACCAAGATGGAATCTCTTAAAGGATAATGGTTTCCATGATATGTTGTGCCCTACAAATATGAGAAAAGTCTTTTTCCTACACAGCTGTTTCTTTTACTAAAAGAGCAGGGGGCCACTATAATCTACAGAAAAGAGAAATAATAATGCATTTGTTTCTGAGTTTTAGAATCCCAGAAAGAGACCCAGTCATCTTCAAGTGTTTGTACTCCACCTTATTTAAAGGAGCAAGTACAACTTTCTCTGTTTCCTATTAAATCTTAGCTGTTAATTACTTTGCTGCACTCAGAACTGAAAAAATCAGTGCTGCTGTAAAGTCACAGATCTTTTAAACTGGATCCAATGGGGAAAGTCGATTAGCATTTATCAGGGCAGGGTGCCTGCCAGAGAGAGGACAGCTTTGCCTCCACCAGTATAAGCTAACAAGGTACAGTGTTAGTCAGTGCTTTGGTATATAATAAGGTTAAGAGAATAAGGTCAGCTAGAACAGCCTGTCACCCAGAAGCTTTTGCCAGACTGAACTGCTTCTCTCAAGGTTCAAAACAGTTCCATTATTTTTTTAATGTACTTTTCCAAAAACAAGAAGGGTGAAAATATGTCATACATACGATGTTAAAATAGAGTTTTAAATAAACTAAACTAAAATAAACCAGAGGGGATTGCATGCTGTAGAGAGCTTAGGACTGGCATATAGACACCTTTGTCTTTAGCAAGCTACTTCAAATTCTGCTGACAACAGCAACGACCAAAAATCTGGTAAATTCCTCAGCACTGCTGGCAGAATTAACTGCTCTGAGACTAGTCCCTGGTGCCCCACTGTCCTTGTCATCACTGTCTCTCTGCAGGCAGCCTCAAGAGGCAGGACCCAGCAGCACCAAAAAATTATCAGTGTTTGCTCATCCAGAGCGAAAGGGGAGGGTTGCTCCAGGACAGGGCTGAAAAGTACGCACACAGCTGCTGTTATGCAGTACTTTTTTGTGTGTGCAGTACTTTTTTTGCATATAACCAAGTTGCTGCAGTCTCTGTAGTTCTCAGTTTTCTTCTGTATCTAGGAAAAAAAAAAAGAAAAAAAAAAAGAAAAAGGAGCAACCTTTTCTCAGGGCTTCTGTGCTTTCCTTTAAAAACCAGTAAGTCGAGTTACCCACAAAAGTTGAAGCATATGCCTTACATGTTACCAGTAACAAAGGTCAGGTATTCTCTTTTCTGCTCAGCTCCAAGGGACCACAGATTGCCAAAAGCAACTAATACAGAAGCATTAGAGCCTAGTTTTGTTCTCATTTGTGTCAGGGTGAATAAACTCAACACAGCCAGTAGATTGACATCAGTGAAGGGAAATCTGACCCTTGGTGTTCATTTGTGAGAAGAAAATGCAAGTTGATTACAACCAGGTAGTCTGGGCTAGCAGTAAGTTAGCCAAAAGCAATGGTAACCACTGAGACACAAATTCAGTTCTATCAAACATCCAATTTAAGGGCCAAAAATCTCATAAAGTTCAGACTTTTGACACACCTAGAGTCCTACGTTGGTCGAAATAAGCAAGAACGAGTGCATGGGCACACAAATACAGCAACATGTCTCTTTTTGATAAGCATTAATCAACTATAATTGGGAAAGAGGCAATGTCAGGATTTGCTAATGCAAACTGACAATAACATGTTAAAATTGCCTGTTTGCTGGATAGTGTGCAAAGGATGATCCACTGTACTCAGCAATATGCAAACTAACACAAGCTGAGAGTCCCTTCCCTGGAGAGATTACAGACTTGCTGGAAAGACATGAGCCAACATATGTCAGAGCAGCTTTATGAGCAAACAGTACCTTTTCTTGGCCAAAGTCTGCTAGTCTGCAAACCTATGAGAATGGAAGGCACTGGCAATAGTGCCTTGACACAGGAGTGTCTGGCCCATGCTTGCAGCCCAGAGCATGGCAGTTCTTCACTCCCGCATCCCTGGGAATACTCCTTCACAGAATGTGCTGCAGAGATACCCCCAACCACCCGCACAAAGCACCAGCAAGCATCCTCTCTCCAAAAGCTGCCTCAAAAATGAGGACAAAATCCTTCCCACACCTCAGACCTCCAGCAGATCAGCCATTATGAATGGGATTTGTGTTAAATAAAGGATGCTCAAGTTTAGTTTATTTCAATCACCATAAGTAGGTTCTGTCATTCAGGTACCAACCCTCTCCCCTTCGGTCTCACCAACACTTTAGTCCCTGCCTCTGGGGTACTTTATCAAAGTGGGCTAGGCAGGCTCTAGTCTGCCCTCCAGCCATGTGCTGACAGGCAGACTCTCATCTCACAAGAGACAGCTCATCTTCTGTGGCTGCAAAGCTTTTTCCTCCAGGAAGGTTGGAACTGCATCTATCTCTTACTCTCAGTAAAAGCTGGGCTCAATGGCAGCTGCTCAAAGCTTGTCAGGCAGAGAAACAGAACCAGCTTGGACTTCCCGTTCCCTTTCAGCAATGTGACTTTTTATCAAAAGTTTGTTCAGGCTCAGAAAGATTCTAGAAACTAAAAGACTAGCTGAGTTTCAAAAAATCAGAGTTGCCCGCTGCTTGACCTTAGATAATTACTGAATCACCAATGAAGAAAAAGAACCCAACAGTTCAATTTTCTGATGTTTCTTTCACAAAATTCTCACTTCTACTACCTAGGTTTCACTAAGTGTATCAGTATAAAATGGTAGTGGCCTGTAGAACTAGTTTCCATCATTCATAACAGCCCCTTCTTACATATCTGTGATTAGCCTGATTTTATGTTGAGCAAAATTCATCTCTAGCCTAACTCCTAGCAACTGATTCTATGAATGCATGTGGCTACTATGTTTATGGAAACAAAAAGATAGGTGTACCTTCTTATGTTTGGAATCAGTGTTGGCAAGTCTAAGGTGAAGGGGAACAGCTTGTTTCCAGCTTAGTGTGAGCCCTGCCTGGGATAACACACTGCTGATCCCTTGCCTTCAGTGACTCACAGCAGCAGGAGGTTAGATGCACCAGCACATCACAGATGTTGATGTAATTTTGTTTGTATCTATTCTGCAGATCTAGATCTGGAAGGTCTGCAAGCTGTGCCTTACACACCAGGGCAAATATGAGCACTGCAGAACTAACATCTATGTCACAAATTCTTCGTGTGGAACACTTAGCTGGGAAATTATTTTTAAGAGTTCTGAGTTCTAAAATTTAAATAGCACCTGAAATACTGAAGTAGAAAGACATAGAGAATAGATGGAGCTAAAATACCTGCTGAGATAAATAGGGGCCTATTTTAATTTTATCCATGAAAGCAGAAAGAAGACTTATTTTTTCTTTTGCACTCAAAGAAATCTTGTCTGACACAGAAAGGAAAAGCTGGGAAAACTGTTGCTCCTTTAAACTGACTTCTGTACTAATGAAAAGCGAGTTCTATAATATACACTCTGCACAGGCTCCCCTCTGCTTCTCTCTTCCATCTATCATTTTTGCCTGGGCTTTGCCTGTAATCACCTGTTCAACTCACAGCAATAACTTCCAGGTGACTGCTGTTTGCTGTGGTCTTCCAGTCACCAAAAAAAAAAAAAAATAAAATAAAAAGCAAAGAAAGATATAGGGGGAAAACCTTTGAATGCTATGAGTGTCTCACCACCTGACAAAGAGCAAACTGATTCCAGCAGCCAAGCCTCCTTGCGTGGGAGCTGCTGGTAGGTGTAATTTCCTAAGATGTATACCTTGTCAGAGTGCAGGAGATGAAAAGAAAAAGAAGGTCAGAGCAGCCAAAGCTAAAAATCTGAAGGACAAAAGAAGACGCTGTGGGGAACAACTCTTCTGCCTTTAACCCTGAAAGAGCCCGTTCTGCATGGCCTGTGTCAAATTACTTACTGGCGAGGGTGTAACAAACAAGAAGCTGTTAGATGGCCTTCTCCATGCCCAAAGGGGACAGCTGTTTTTACAGCTGTGGTACCTGTGCTACACGACCTGCACACGGTAGTACAAGTATACAGTCAATTGCTCTCACCCACAGTGGAAATGAACTTTTCCCCTCCAGGTAACCAGGCTCATAACAGACCAGACAGACAGGTACCTGAAGAGGCTATATTGTCCCTGTCTCCACCAATGCAGTATAAACTTTGCCTCCAACACCCTTGCTGATGTCCAAAGTGTAATGAAGAAGAATCAGTTCCCTGAAAGCAATATATACCAGCAACTTTATGAATTTTTTTTCCCTCCTTCTCACAAATTTGCCATAGCCAAAGAAGTCACACGTGACACATATGAATTAAAAACGCATTATTCAGAATATAATTAATCTTACCTTTCCTTCTGCCCAGGATACTAAAATATTGTAACTAACAGCAGTATATAATATATTGCAACACTCTGATAGTATATATAAAGCATCTCACTAAGTATGTGAGCAACATGACCACCAAACAGGCAAACAAGACATAGTTATTTGCTCATAGGAGGCATCCAGGCAACAAAAAGTTGAAACAAAGGACAAGATAAGCATAAGGCATGCAAACAGACAGGCATCCTGCTAACACACAAGAAGCATGTCTGGGGAAAAAAGAACAGGAGAAGCAGCACTGTTGGCAGTTGAAGATCCCATTTTTGGGAGATCAAAATAGCATTAAAGAATGTAAAGGGTAATTGGATATGGAAGATGACAAGCCAGCATCACTTCCAACTTCCCTCATCCTTCTCTACTTCTCACTTCTTCTGCAGCTAACGCAACCAAGAACTGTAGCTGTCAGTGCTAAGTGTAGAGAACCAGCTCTGTGGCACTGTATAGTCACAGTTAATTTAGGACATAAATGTTAAAGAATAACAGTTCTGTAGTTTTGTATACAAAGCAATAATTAATGATAATATTTGAGAATTAACCATTGGCATAAAGTGGGTTGCTACTCAATGAGTTCAGTAAAGTTTTGGTTTAAAGTTCAAAACTGGCCTGATTTACTAGTGTTCTATATGTTCCCTTCCTAGCAATCTGTAATTCCCCAACACAGAGATATGCACACATTTTCACTTGCAATATTGAGGTGTTATTTCTTCTCTATCATACAAGAAAGATTATTTCCTTCCTCTTTACAGATACTATTTACATATTTGAAGACTTCTGCTATGTCCCTCTTCCCTAGACTAGGACATTTGCTCTATTGTCCCTTAGAAATCTATGGGGCTTAGACTCTGCCCATAATTGCTGGTTTCCTAGAGACTTTCTCAAAGTATCCACATTTTTCTTGAAGTGCAATGTCCCAAACTGGATACAGTCCTTCAGATAAAGTCTTATGAGCTCTGCATACATAAGAATAATTATTTATCTTATTGATGATAGTCCTTTTTACATTCCCTATAAGGTGTTTGCCCCTCTTGAACAGAAGGAGAGCTCATATTAGCACCCTGCTAGCTACTCCCAGTTATATGTTTTACAGTGGAATTATATATTTTGTAGTGGAAAATACCACTAATCCCTGGCCCACAGGCTCCTAGGCCTTTTGCACTAAGATTTTTAAAAGCTTTTGCAACTTTCAGAAAGTGCAGCTTCGGTCACTGCAGTAATATGCTGAGATGAGTAGTTACACAGCATCAACTACCTGTTCCCTGCTGATATATGTAATACTTCCAAGGACAGGCCCTGGCTTCAAGGCATGCAATGCACCCACACAAACAAATCAAAGAGATAGAAGCAGGATATACTCTGGGTCCATTTGCAGCAACTGATCAGGGACCTTACTGGGGTACTTGGTCTCCAGCAGAGAGGCTCAACAAAAGCACAATAGTGAGAATAAGGAGCACAAACTGCTTTAATAACATCTCTCTCCTTGTGAAGCACCTCCCTCTCCTGTCATTCCCCAGGGTCTCAAGCTCCACCTACACAAGCTTCCCCAGAACTGCAGGTCTCCTGAGGCCCCAGCAGTTTCCTTGACTTGTCATACCCTCCAACTCACATGTAATTCAAAGAATATTGGTACTATTCACATGGATGCAAAAAGCCAACTTCCTCAAACTGAACACTTCCCTTTGCCCAGCTCCATAGTCTTTGAGCAAAATGGGAGGGAAAGCGCCCCACAGCAACAAAATCCCACTGGAGCTGCAAACACTACCAGAGCGAGTACAGTTACCAGGAGTGCAAGGACTTGAAGGACCAGGCAGCCATGAAAACTGGGACATGGAAACAAAGGGAAGGAGTAGCAAACTCCATCAATTATAGTCTGCATACAACAGATTCGGCATGAACTGCTACCAACATGGATATACTATCTATTGGATAGAGCAAACAAAAAATCCAGCGGCTCATTGTAAAGGGCCAAGGAAAAAAATAAAACCAGCAATGCAGGGGTTGCACTTACATGCATACAAACACATGTGCATGCACAGGGGCACACACATTTCTGCTCTGCTCTCTCCTCTGTAGCCTCTTTATCTCCTCCCCAGCCCATCAGCCCAGGACAGCTACAGAAGAAACAAAAAAAAAAAAAAAGAGAAAATAGCAAAATGCCTGGCATAACCTGGAGAGGGAAGTCACTTGAAGAACCACACTTCTTTATTTCTTCCATCTGAGTTTTGAATTGGTCATAAAAAAGCCATCTGCACCCTGGACCAATATATCTCTTAAGTAACCCCTTAAGTTATAATTAGGTCTGCATAGTTTTAATTAGATGCCACGTTTCACCCCCCCTTGCCTTTTTATTAGTCACCTAAAGTGAGCACTCAGGATGGCAACACACATTCTGCCACTGACTCGTCCAGGGTACTGGCAGAAGTATGGTGGGTATATGAGGGTGAAAGAAATGTGAGTGGTCTTCAGGATGACTAACTGTGAATCATTTTGATGGTGTCTTTATCTCTGCATTCTGATCTCCTCCTGCACAGAAATCTGAAGGTAGCTATTTTGTGACAGCCCAAGCTACCAAAAAAAAACCCCAAAGAGACTGAAAGCACTATGTGATCAACAGAACCAGCAGATATACAGGTGCTCTGTATAACACATTTTCTTGCACTGAGACACTACTTACCCACTACCAGCCCCTATACTAGGTGTTATCACCAGAAATGTAGCAGCAGACAGATAAAACAAGGGCATCTGATATGCTTGGCTACCTGAAAAAATGTTCTACAAGCAGGAGAACTGCAGAAAGAACTGATTAGGAAATGAGGCTTTATGACTCCCCTTTGTTGTGCTGTGTGTGCCCTCCCCTATTCACCAGAATGTCACCACATGACCTTTGGTTCCCCCTGCATTCTCTCACACTCCCTCCTCTGATGTGCTCTGGTTTTTGTCCTGTTTCCTTACCCCACTGTAACAACTTTCATTTCTTTTCCTTCTCATGTCTTGCTTTGGCTGAGGAAGAGGTTTTCAGTGTGGATGCAGGTTCAGAGTTGCAAGCCTGCCAGCTGGTGGGCCAGTCCTTACACCTCAGCAGGGATGAGGAGCAGGTTTTGGAGGAATTCAGTATCTCTGGGGCTTTAATGCTCCTGTCAAATGTGGTGGCTGCTGGCCAGGCAACCAAAGGGGTGATGGTCAAACAGAATGATTGTAGAAGCATGATTTCCCCATAAGAACAGAATGAAATAACACTGCATTTCCACACTTGTACAGAATGGTCCAGAAGAAATCCTTCAAAGGTGAATAATTCTATTCCCCTTTGATCAAGCATTATTCTCCACTAGAAATGGGAGATTTCATCTGGCACTGGCAGCAAGACCTAGACCAGCTAGACCCCAAAGATAGGATGCTGCTCTTCCTCACTGCAAACATTGCTTCTGTATCAGAGCCAACACTGAACAAAGCTTGCACTGGAAAGAGAAATCAATTATCTAATGAAGTTAGAGGAGAGAAGAAAATACTACACAAGCGTAAATTTCCAAACCAGTAGAACAGCACATTTCCAACTTCTGTCAGGTAAATGGGTGGCCTCTGAGGGAAGCCCCAAGCTGTCTAATTATTCGTGGGTTCCTTGAAACCCTTTGACCCATCCCCAGAAAGAATGCTGAGCTGAAAACACTTTTAACAAAATTTTCATCTAAGGAATAAAGCTATAAAAAACTTCAGACTTCAGCTTTCAACAAAGGATGATCTAATAATTTGTGTTTGGTTCGTTGTTTGTTTTTGGTTTTTTGGGTTTTTTTTTTTCCCAGCAAGCTGTATTGCAGCAAATCACTCTCATTATTGGGTTTTCTCAGGCCACTTGTTACAGGCTGAAAATAATACATATCCAGATGTTTAGACAGAGTTTATCATAGCTTAGGTTACATAAATCATGGTAATATAGGGTTAAAATCACACTAGACAAAGCACTGAGACAACCAGGCAAAAATACCACTCCATCCAAATGGGACAGCTGGCATTTAGCAGGTATTTTTACCACCATCCATCTTCATTTTTCTCCTTATCTCCCATATTTGTAATGGCCCATCCCACCCTGCACAGTAACACACACAGGCTCACCCACTCACTCCCATTTCTTCTCTTGCCAAGAAAAGCATCCTGGTGGGATTCAATCATTTGTTGTCCACAGAACTTCTGGTGTGTGTCTCTAAATAGCTGACATCTGGAGGAGCTATACCTTCCTTGGCACAATCAGATGCTGCTAAAGAACATGACAAAATGCCTCATTCTTAAAATATCTTCTCTCTTCCCCCTACTTCTTTCCAACGAGGTTTGGTTTTTTTTTTTTTTTCCAAGAGGGATTCACAGTCCACTTCATATAGTGACTAGCTTTCCCAGCTGTTGTTCCCAGGGACATAAAGAAACCAATGTAAAAGTATACACTGATAACAATTCATTATTTTTGCCCTCACATCTGTAACATACTCATTGCTTTAGGAAGAATGCATCACTCTAGAATGCTGCTGCTGAGCCAGGGATACAAGGAGAGCATTGGATTCTTTAATTACAAAACTCCACTTTCCTCTTTATTATTCAGAAAATTTTTCTATCAACTAAAACAGAGGTTTCACAAACTACAGAATTTTCTATCTATACAAATATGTTTCACTTAATGATTCTTTCTGGCTCAGAAACAAATAGGGAGTCTACCAGAATATGATCCTGATCTTGATATGATTAAAAGACTGAAAGAAATGCAGAAGGGTGAAAATGATAAATGGATTTCCAGCTTGCCTCAATTTTGAATGTTTGATTTTGCAGCAAAAATCCCAAATTACTCAGAGCAGGGCTGTTGTTGGCTTTTTAAACGTTCTCTCTCACACACATGCCAATCTATTCATGTTCATGTGTAATCTTTACTTCAGTGGAGTATGCTTTCATTCAAAAAATACAGCTAGCACATACATGCCTCAGGTCACCCAGGCAAAAGGAATGCTAACAGCCATCAAAGTGATTAAATTGCTGTTGCTAGAACAAACACACCCCAAGCCCTTTCCCTTTTGGTCTATTCAAGGTACCCTGTCATTCTTCTCCAGCCCCTTCCAAACTGCTCTTGTTAGCAGGTTGAGAGAATTAAGTTGACTCACTAATATTAACAGGTCTCTCTAATTCAATAGCAGCTTGTTCAGAGAATGCCACCTGCCTTCTCTTTAAGCAAAAGATACTGAAACACAGCCAACACTTTACCCAGCTGTTTCAAAAGCTAAAATTAGACACACCTGTTTTAACAGTTGTTTCAGCAGCTGGACATTGGGATTTGGATCATTCAGATTTACTCACAGCTTTTTCCCCTTAGAGCCAATAGTGCAATTTTAGTGTTTCATCCCGTGTTTAGAGAAATTTATGCTGCAGGGGATGGTGTGAATGAATCAAAAGAGGTCAGAGTGTTTCTCTTCCACATTGCTGGATTTTGCTACAACCCAAGAAAAACTGCCTATTCAGTTCCTGCCTTCAGATTCCAATGGGATCAAGATATTCTGGTCTTGACCTAATAGTACACAAGAACAATATCTTGAACCATCTATAAACCAAAATAGTGATAAGCTGGCAAGTTTGTGAGATTTGTACTGTCTTTTTGCTGCAATGAGTTGGCAATGCTCATAGCTAAAGCCAGCAAGTGAATCCTGCCAATTTTTCCATGCAAAACCCACTTCCCCAGCATCTAAAGTACAACTGTCCCACCAGTTGTCTTCACATTCAAAGTGATCCCCCACTGCAGAAACCTATGTCATGCTGGAAACAAAACCACTGAGATGTTATGAAAGAACTGACTGCAAAATGAAAGACAAATTAAATTAAATCTTACTGAAATTACACTTTAAACACTTGATAGAGCATTTCCAAGCTTCTGTATCTGACCAAGTTGCTTGAGAATCCAAAAACCTTGCCCTAAAAGGAAGGTTCAATTCCCTAAAATTGTGGTATTTCACAATCTAGTTTTGTTTTACTTTTTCCCTGAGGCAAAATCAATTTATACAGTGCTATCCAGACCCATTTATTCCCAAACTAGAGTCAAGCCCTCTGGTGTTGACTGTGGGACCAACTGGTAAACACGATCAGGGAGATAATCTATGTTACAAAGAAGCGTGCAAAACCAGGAATTCCATGAATTTGTGTTATAGCTAAGAAAAAGACACAGAAGACTGTCAAGACGGTTCCTGAAGTTACAGTTGGCCCTGTAGTCTTAGTGTTCCCATATAATCAGAAGCCATAAATAAATTTGTAAACACGAGCGTACTGAATTATAGAAAATTAAACATCTCACAGAGTCTATACTCATTATGTACTCCGCTGGAATGGGCACCTGAGCGTTTTCGAAGAAAATACACTTATGATATGAACCCAGAGAGGTAGCATGCACACCTGTGGAGATTATTTATAATGCAGATTAGCGTATGCAAGCATACAACCATGGCCATACATCTCTGTAGCCAAGGGAGCAGGGCCCTCAGAGCACACTGCACATTATCAGCTTCCCATCAGAACACACTGCAAATTTTCTAAGAGAAAGGGGCAAGGGTAGGGAGACTACTTGGCTGTCAAATCCAATAATAAATGCTTGTCAGGAGTGTTTTTGAGTAAAAGTGCTTGGAGAAGTGGGGCCACCATGATCAAACTGTCCAAGTTGAACTCAAGAGCAGGGAAGGCAGGAGAGACAGTGACACAAAGACTTTTTCCTCTTTCTGGGAAATAATGAACAAATCCTTCAGGGTAATTACTCTGTTACACCTGCTAGCCCTGCTCTCAAGTCCATATGAGACAAAAGATACTCCTATCTTCTCTCAGATTAAATGTGCCTTGTAAAAAGTGATCAGAGATTGGCACGATAATTATCCTTCCTCATTAGAAAGCAAGCCCTGAACCTGACTGAATATGACTCCTCTGTCAAGGCCCTTTGTGGGCTCTAATAGAACCCAGCCAACATCAACAGGCACAACACTTCATGTGAACAAAACAAAGCAACATATCAAGTAATCTTGTCTTTTTAGTTGCTTTTTCTCTTCCAAGCCTGATAAGTGAGGTGGGAAGGTGCCAAATTCTTTTTTAACTAGTATAAATGAGCCTAAATGTCACAGAAGAGCCTTGTGAAGTGAAAAGCTTTCTAAATGTTTTTCTCTCCCACATCTAAAATAGATTGCTCTTTTTTGTTTTTCTTTTCAATTAAAAAAGGCACACTCTCTCAGACCACTGCCTTTCACCACTCCAAGGGTCAGCCAGCTGCAGGGACCCAGAGAGCATTCAGTGTTCTTCTGGAGCAGCATATACCGATAGTGCAAGGGCACACCTTTGCATATACAAGCCAGAAAGAAGGGTAAACACATGGGTAAATACAAAGTTAAAAACTCTTCTGACAGGAGCATGAGCAAACCTAAAAGGCCTTTCTGTGACAGAACATACATGCTCCCTCCTTTTTTTAATGCATTTGGAGCATATTTTTGTTGCTTTGGTTCTTTTCTGTTAGCATGAATGTGAGCAGTGACTAACCCCCAAGAACTCTGACCCCAGTGACTGCAGCACCACCATGGAAAGGGCAGTGCTGAGGCAAAACACTTCTTCTGGAAAAGACAGGGCAGACAGGACAATCTCATTTGAAAGGGATGAGTGGGAACAGCTCAAGCACCCACAGTGGTGCACACCTAGCACTCACATCTGGTGCATGACTGGTAGATACAGCACACTGAGAAGGATGGGTGGTCAGTGGTCAGTCATTATGGGAGCTTTGTGACAGCAGATGAGGGCAGACAGCACTGGCCAGTGCACAAACTGGAGCATTAGGAAGAACTGCAGAGAACTGTGTTTAGTGGCCTTAATGAATCAGCTACTTCCCTTTTAGTACAACCAACCATGGCCACTTTATCATCCCAAAGGTCACTCCTACCTCCTCAGTCTGGCTCATTTCTCGATGTTCTCTCCATTAAAAAGCTCTGATTGCATTTCTGGTCTTACCAGAATAATGTCAGGAGAAGCATCCCCTTTGGTTCTGCAGCCAAATATAAGGCTCAAAGAAATGATCACATCCTGTTCAACAAACCATGCTGCAAAATGATGCTACTTTGCAGCACTAGGAGCAGAACTCTGTTAATGCATTGCAGTATCCCGCACCACTGTCAACTGAGATGTGTGGTGCCAAAATGCAATGGCATTTAAAAAGAAAACTTATTCTTCAATTACAAGATTACAAGTACATCACAAAAACACAGAAAACACATATAACTTACAGGAATGCTATAACTTAACACATAAGAGCGGAGTCAGACACCAAAGGTAACCTTGGATACTCTGCAAAGGATCTCTCTGTGAGCTACTCAGGCATGGGACTCCACTGCAACCTACCCCATTCTCAGCCTCCTTCCAACACCCAAATCAAGAGACACCTTCTACACTGAAAAAATGAAGTCTCACAAAATTAATTTTACTATTTCACCATCTGCCACAGTCTGCTCTTTCCCAAGAAGGAATGTGGGCCTTTCCATTCCAGGCAGAATCCAGAAGCTCAGACTAGTAAAACTACCATCCTCTGAAATCTAAATCTCAGAGCTGGCTCCTCAGGTGCAACAAGAGGGATTTTAAACATTTGTTTTTGTTTTAATATTATACTGTTCCTTTTATTTGCCTTTTCTTTTTGTATGTGGATAAAGGGAGAGGGAAACTGGGGAGTGGGGGGCTATTTTCATGCTTTCATCTGTAGTAAATAAAAAATTTTCTTTCATAAAAATTAAATGAGCAGATTCAATGACACTATGCCTGCAGGAGCTCAGATTCTAAGATACACATCAGCCACCAGTGGCCTCAAATTAAATTATGCACTAGCAATAAAAAGCATCTCACATTTTAAAAACAACAGAACTCTTGATCAGTGAACATTTCAAAATCTCAGCTCTGCAGAGGCATACACAGGTGTTTGCTAGGCAGATGTGACAGAGCATTACTACACTGGAGTAGTGGTTAATTGCTGTGATCATTTAAATATGCATTTATTTGCCTTTGGATTGAGAAAATGAAAATCTAAAGTGGAGTTGTTTTGTGGCCCCAGTGCTAGTAACTAGCTTCCTCACCTAGATAAAACTTGGGTAGGCAACGTTGCTCTTCCTTGCCTTGTCTGAGATTTCCTAAAATTAATAATCTTCAGAGAAATCTGACTTATTTCATTGGTCTCCCTTCTCCTGTGACCACTTGCCTCTTTGCCCTTCTGTCTTCCTTCCTCTTCTCCCTGTTTCACAGGCTGCACTGGGACTAGGAGCAAGAGGAGCACATGCATAACCCCATTTCTTTACCTTGCTGCTTACAGCATTTCTCAATTTCAGGAAAGTTCCTTTTTATTATTGCTAGCTGGCACCTTATTTGCATAAGGATAAACTATGAAGCAGTGTTACCTCTCTTCTTCTGCAATACTAGAGTCTCCTGATGAGTTTGAGTAGTTTTAAACAGGGTTATGCTTTCTCTTGTGCCCTCTTGCAAGCTTGGTGCTCTGCCAAGCAGCTGCAGAATGGCTGCATTGAGTGCTGAATATTCCCTGTGCAGCAGGATAACAGGAGCTCCGAGGGGGAAGGCTCATCCAAGCTCCCACAGCTAAAGCCTGGCAAAAAGAATGAGCATTCCTGCTGCCTTGAAAATGATGGATGTGCCCAGAGGCTGTGCACAGCTTACAGCCATGTATGATGCCCCACACTGCTGCCTGAAGCCCTGCACATGCTGTAAATGGCCACGCAGAGAAGCACGCTCAACAGCACAGACCTGAATGCCACCAAGATCAAACAGTAATGTAAAAGGTAAAGTAACCCCACTGCCGAGGGTCAGCCTTGCAAGGTTTGTTTTTATGTAGATATTCATGTATAGTTTAATGGCTGGCACATTGAAGGGGATAGCAGGAGATAAGCTGGCTTGTTCCTTTTGGATAGGATTAAAAGCTTTTACACTGGTTCAGTGCTTCTTGAGAAAAATAACTGTTTCTCCCACAAACCTCAAAAGGCAGGAGGTTGCAGTCTAGCTGGAAATGGTGACAACAGGCCTTTTGGCACTTCTAAAAGGAGCTGTGAAAAAAATATGATTTTCTCATCTTCTCAGAATTAACCAGATCAAATATGCCTGACCTTCTGAAGAGCAGGAAATGTTGGGGCACTCCTCTGTCAATGCTTAAACCTGAGAGAAAAGTTGAGGTCATATCCAGCTGGTCTGACTAAAATACAAAAAACTTACAAGTAGCTTAACCTCAGCAGTTCCCTTGCAAAAGCAGCTACAAGACCCCCTGGCCAGTGTGATCCCAGCAGCCCACACAGAATTCGCCTCCCTGATGGCCTCAAAGCAAGGGGTACGGGTACACATTTACAGTAAGTCACATACTAAGTACAATTTGCAGCCTGCTAGCAATGAGAAGGTTTACTGCTAAGAAAGATATGGGATTGGCACTTTTTTTTTGTCAATTGTGCCAGACATTTAGGTAAAATTCTACTTGTCCTGGAAAAATGGCCAGACAGGATTATGCAATACCACTGACATCTCATTTTCTGTTTGTTAATTCAGCTTATTAACAAATTTCGTCACAGTTACAAACACTGGCATAAACAAATATTTTCTTATATTCAGCCAAGTTTTCAAAAATTTTGTAAATCTCTCATCATTTACAGGAAAATAGGGTCTGGGAGTTAATAATTTATGTCAGACTTATGTAGAATACCCAGGTATGTAGCAGGAGAGGAGACTCCATTCTCCTGCTCCAAAGCTGCTGCCTCCTAGACTGCAGAAGACCTGATCTCCCCATTGCAAGTGGTGTACAAAAATACCAGCACACTGAGCAGCTCTGGGCCTATTCAGCACAGCAGCAGAGCACTTGATTTTAGTCTACATTGAATGCATAACCCTGAAAATACACAAAAATCCTGTTCCAAAATCCACAGCTATACAAAGAAATTGTCTACTACATAGGAATATTTTATATTTGTAAAATGTATGGTATCAAACTATTCCAAAGATATTTACTGCCAGAGTGTACATAGAAAGGAAGCATTGATTACTCCAACTCAAAGGAGAGCCAAGCTGAGGCAGTGAGGGGCAAAACACATCACTGGTGGGGGCTGGGGTGTCTCTGTGTGTTTTTACACATCTCTAATGACATGATCACATGCTACTGTTTTTTGACATGACCTTTCCTTCACTCCTTGCACAAGAAGAATGATGCCTGTTGAAGGTGTCATTACTTGATCCTACATTTTTTCTTCATTGCTCCATTTGTGGCCCTTTTGTACATTACTAATCCTGCCCTGAAGAGTAATTTATTTCCACATGGGCTTTTCTGCAGTGCCACTCAGCAAAGCACTGGACTGTTTTGCAAAAACTAATTACTTTGGACAACATCTTTCTCAGGTGATAAGCTCATTTTCCAAATGCTGAACTCAGGAATAGGGAAATTGAATCAAAATGTCCACCAGTATTGAATGCGCAGTCTCAGATTGCAAATTCTGTATACACAGTGAGCTTAGAACCTTATGCAACCTTACACATTCAAAGCATTGCTGGTGCTGAGTTCTTTGCTGCTTTTAAGGGCTCAATTCTGTTTCCATCCAAGCTCTAGATCTCAAGTAAGGGACTGGAACACAAGAAATGCATAATTCAGAGGTGACCTGAAGAAAAAATTAACTTAGCAACTTCCCCAGCACCATACTGTGACTCTGGAGTAGAAAGAGGGATAGAAGAATGAGATCTCTCCTGATCAGTGCTTTGCTAAAGAGGTATCCCTCCCTTGTAGGAATCTTTTTCTTCATTTGCTACACAGTCAGGTTCAGAAAAATCAAAGGGACATCCTATGTACAAGGCCATCAATTTGAGAACAGATCCCAAGTGCCAGAAGCTCCTTTTTCTTCTGTGCACAGCATGGGTGAAAGGCACATAGGGGAAATAATGAGTAAATATGTTACCAAACATTGTAGCACAAGACCATAACCAAAGGATCACAAGGTCTTTTTACACTAATTTTTAACTCCTTGACTTCGGATTGTCCCCAGTCCTTTCAGATTTGTTAAATGGGAAACAGCTTATATAAATATTTATATAGAGATAGATAGGTTTGAAAATACAAATATACAAATATATATATATATATATATATATATATATATGTACATAAAAACATATAACCTTCCCTAAAACTTATTTAAAGTTTCAGTGAGTTCCTTTTGATTTGAAGAGATGCTACCATATCCATCGGCATTTCTGTTTTACATTTTTTATTGAACAAATCTAGAACTGAAAACTAGATTTCCTTCAAATTCCCCTACCTGCATAATGCAAGGAAATGAAAATGTCTGTCAGCAAAAGTAATGTGTTTAATACCACGCCAGCCCTAAACATCAGTAGAGATTTCTGTGTACTGCAGATAATTCTATCACCAAGCCATATTGCTCTGTGATGTGCTTTTATCTTTGCTGTAGGATAATATCAATATTTCAAGCACGAGCAAAAGAATGTTTTATGAGATTGATGTGGGAAAATACGGTGACAGGTACATAAAAAAGGGCAAAGAAAAATGCCAGGTACTCATCATAAATGCCTTCCATTCCCACCAGAATTTGTCTAGTTTATCCAACTTTAATCAACAAGTAGAGGTCCACTGGGGCACCAGTGACTTGGATTACATTTTCAGTGCCAAAGAAGAACAGCAAGCAAAAGAAAGAATAAAGAAGGTAACAGGATAGGGAGACTGTCACCTACATCCTAGAAGTTTAGACCTTTAGAGGCCAAAATCATATACTGTTAAACTTTTAAATTAAATAAAAAGAAATTATTTTTAAAGAAGAAAATAGAAGGGAAAAAAAAGTATTGAGCCATCTGCTGTACTGTACACACGCCTGATAAAGGCCAGATGACACAGGGCAAAAATACTCAGGGAATAAACCCATGATGCCCTGAGCATGCAGCTCTTTGGGCACTGCTGGAGCCTGAGCATGGAAGTGCCCAAACAAGAAGTTAACCCTGTATGGCTCTGGTTGGGTGAATTATTCACCTCCTGCCTACTTCTGAAAGGTAGACAAGGTAGGTTTGCTGAAGAAAACCTCTCAGTTACAGACGCAATTATACCAAGAAAGACAGTGTTTTTCCCCAGTACAGCTAATTAGTTACCTGTGCCCCACACTGGCACAAGATCTAAGCTTGTTTATATAAACTTTGCAAGTAACCCTTCTGGCAAATCCACCAACACAGATCATTTGTCATATTGTCCTTTTTTTTCCTCTGGGGCTTGCAGTTCCTCCCAGTTTGACAACAAGAACTGATGACTAGTATTTAACCCCTTTCCACATTGACACTGCAGCTGTTCAGCCAGGCTGATTTGTTACTGTTGTTTGGTGTTAGGTACCTCAATATTCATTTGTTGAACTGAGAACCCTTACAGGAAGCTGAGTTTCAGGAAAAGAGCAATTGGCATCTTCTGCAATCAGTTTTAAAACTGTTCCAAGTCATTAAAATTGAGGTAATCAAAATTATTATTCTGTCAATCTTGTCTGACTTAATTGGAAGCAAAAGGAAATCTCACTGCCTAATCTCTTCTAAAGTATCCTCCAACTCTACTGTCCAACTCCATATTCTCCTGGGGACAATCAGATACTTTTTAGCCCATCTGAAACAGTGCTCGTTTCAAACCCAATTTCATGAAATGCCTAAAAAATTCTTAGAAAAAATAACTCTCATAATAAGTACTGAACCTTTTATGATATTACATTATTACCACACAGTAAATTTGTCTGTCTCCCCAAATCCCTTACCAACTTCTTTTAAATACATAAATAAAAAGGGCGAGTTTCAGTGGATATTATTTCACAATATGTGGGTTTGAGATATTTTAATAAGAAGGGCACTTTCAGGCTAAGAGGTATGAGTTGTACACCAAAGAGAATGGTTTAATACACTGCTTAATGCTGACATCAAAAATGATAACAACATGATGGCTTTTACATATTTTAACATTTCTTTAGTGCTGGAAAAAGTAGTAGTGAGAACTATATTTTTATATTACAGAAATGTCAGAAGTGACACAGAATCACAGTTCCAACAGCATTGCCTCTCCCTGACCAAAGAAATATTACCTAACAGAGAGATCCAGGGATTTCCTCTGAGAGTGACTCTTAAGGAGAATGCCTCTGCCATATACCCCACCAGTTCATGTGAAATAATGAACACCTGCCATGTCCTCACATCCTCTTGCTTCTATATATAGTGTGTTTTTTCAAAAGCTTTGACACAGAGTCAAGGTATGATATGTTGATAACAGCATTTGAAACAGGAGCAAGATGGACAGGATACTCCTATCTACCAGGGAACAACCCATGACCAGGAATCCCCTGCTGGGCAGAGGGTCATGCAAGAGACAATGATTTTGGAGAGGCCATCACAGCAGCAATCACTGTAAGCTCTCTGTGCAAGGACCTATGGAGACATCTGAAACATAGATAGATATGCCTGTAACAGCACTATAGCAGTAGTAACATGGATGAAAATAACTCTTTTAGGAGAAGGAAAAGGCTCCTTCCTCAGCTATAGCCTTTCCCTAGCGGAACCTTGCCAGGAAAAAAACCCTGAACTGTATAGCCTATGATCATACAGAAATACTGTTGGGGGTGCATCCTACCATTTCTTAAAACGAGGTAGTGGAGGCCAGTAACTTAAAGACAGCAGCCTCCTTCAACTGGCAGCAGCCCACAGCAAGCCACCCAAGCCTTGGTGCCTTTCCCTTTCCCAGAAGGTAGAAGGGGAGAAGTGGTATTTTCAGGAAGCAATCCTGGATTTCCCTTTAGGTAGTCACCTCTGCATGAGTCCATAACTGCAACATTAGCAAGATTCTGACTCTTATAGTCCTCATAAAGGATGGGAAGATTGCCAGGTCCTATATGGGAATTTTCAGGAATGAATATGGGACTTAACTGCTGAGGCATTGATTATAAAAGGGGAGGCAGAGGAAGCCATATTGCTCTGGCTTTATTTAGTCTAAAACATAAGTCTTGTTTTGGTGTTCCCCAAGGCCCACCAGGCTTGTGATATAGGATGCAGTATACTCACACAGCACACATCCATTGAATGTATTCCTATGGACTCAGATTGACCAAGTGGCTCTGTCTCAGAGATACTGTTGCAGAAGGAGAGCTTTTAAACTGCTAAAATGCCATGTAAAAGTAAATGGTCTTTTAGTGTTCTGTAGCAGGGCTGTTCTGAATTGTGCAAGCTTTAGCAAAAAGTATTAACTTGTACATAAATGTTTTCTCCTGCTTTTTTATTCTTCCAATGAACAGGAAGTCCCTAGGGTCCTGTTAACTGAGAACAGTAAAGACTACTTGCACTTGTCCACAGAAACAGGTTTTACATCTAACAATAAAGTATTCTGGCTTTATAATGTGTATTTGCTTTTAGCTCCATACCCCTTAAGAGGAATGCTGGCAATTTGCACATTCAGTGGGGGTAAATGGGGAACATCTGAAGCCACCCTGTGCCCGCTTTCTGAAGGACAGGGCCTTTTCTTATTCCATGGAACACCATTACCTTCTCGAGGAGTCAGCACCTCCAAATAGTCAGGCAACATCTTCCAAGGGAGGAAGATGGATTTATCAAGTGTGTAGGACAACTTCCATATTTCTCTCAGGTTTTCTGTCACACCAGTTTCCCTTGTCCTACCAATCAAGACTTCTGTTTCCCATGGCAATATTAAGAAATCTGTGCTAAGATAGAACAGGAGAGAATAAATGATAGAAATTTCCAAGAGGGAGTATATGCCTGATATAGGTTGTCTTGAAGACCAAACACATAGCTCATATGTAGCTAGTGACCTAAAAGGTGTGTATTTCCCTTCCCTTTTGCTAGGGAGCATGTTTTCTACACAGGAGAAGTTAAAAAATGCAGGTTTTGCCTGGCTCGAGTTGAAGGTTGGAGCCTTCTGCTTTTCACAGCTTTATCTCTATTCATAGGTGTAGGAGTCCTGACTGTTTTCATATTGAGATATGTTTGTTGAAAAGGTCAGGAAAGTCTAGCCCAAGGTAATGTTAAACCTTAGCATTGCCATGAAGAAAAAATGTTCTTGGTTCTAGGCACTGGGGGTTTATAAAAGTATTAGTTCTTAATGCTGAAGTACACACATGTGAAGGGGCTGAAGTACACAGGAATGAAGAGAAGTACACAGGTAAACAATCCAAGTTTCTGAGCTGCTCTATCCTCCCCTCACCTCACTCTCCACATACCTCAGCCCTTCCCCCAGGGCTCCTGTCAATTCTTAGACCCAGCTTCTCTCAAAACTGACCAGCATTTACTTAAATGTGTGTACAAGCACATCTATTTTATTTACTTCAATGTAAGTATCTTCATGGGCTTTACAGAAAGAAAACTGTTTTTCCTCCCAACTAGGAAAACATAGCACATTCAGTTAGTCTTTACCTAAATAAGAAATAGCTGGAATATTGGTATAAACTAGGCTTAACTCAGTGTCTAAAGACACTACACTATTTAAAACTGCTTCAGGAAATTAAGATCTTAAGCTTATAAATACAGTTAGTTTCTCATAGCTCAGATAGGCTTTCCTCTTCAACTTGTTTGCAGCTTTCCAAAGTTAAAAAACCTAATAAAATTATTTCCTGGCTGGGTGCTATGAGCAGTGCATCAAAACTACAAATTCTAAAGAGTTAAGCCTGGTAGTTTTGGTTCTTCTGGGGTTCTTAAAAAAAAAAAAAAAAAAAAAAAACCAAACCCAATTTGATTTTGGACTTAAAATTGCATGTGTATAATTAGGAATCGCACTTGTGGATTCTCTTTGAGTGCTGACCCAGCTGAGCGCTGCTCCTCAGCTCTGCGCTGCTGCTCTGCCATTATGTCACAACTGATCTCAAACTCTTCCATCTGTGAGTTATTCATTGCCTCTCCTCATGTTCGTCTGCTGGCTATTTATAAATTAAACTCCACTATCACAGCAGTCACTAGTTTCCCTTAAAGAGGATCTAAATTTACAGAATAAAATGCTGAAGTTGCACAAACACTTGCTACACAGGGAAAAAAAAAATTCCCATCTTAGAAACAGCAGTTACTGTGAAATATTTGAAGTATTTCCACTTGAGCCTATTCTAAGTATCGCCATTTGATGCAGCCATTTTGGATTTTAAGGCACAAGGGCACCAATCAGCTTACTGAGAATCATTTGCACATATGCTGATAAAGTCCTGGCTTGCAACAGACTGAAAAAGCAATCACCACTAGGCAGTTCAGCTTCCTGCAGCTTCAGAGAGCCTGTGCATAAATGACTGGAGGCTGAAAATCCCTAGGTATCTTATAGCCATACTCTGTCAGAAATAAGCCCTGGGGACCAGATCCTCAGGTCTGTATTCCCATTGCCTTTGGGAAATCCTTCTAATTTATACCAGCAGAGGAATCAGCCTTTATATGTGTAGTCTCCATAATTCTCTTCTACGACACCTCAAATAAAATGAGAATGATAAAAGCTGAAAGGGTATGAGAGCGTGAAAAGGAAGCAAGTCCCTGCCCTATCTTATACCAGTAAAAACAAGAAAAAGGCAGAGCTTGGAACAGTGGCTTCAGATCCACCCTGACACACAGAGAGCAAAACCTGACCAAGGTGATGTCCAGAATTAGGAGCCCAACTCTTGATGCATTTTCTTATCTCTGCTATGCTTTCTTCCTGACCTTGGGTAAGTTGATTAACCTTTCTCTTCTAAGTTTCTCTAAAAGTGGTATGACTCTGCACCTCCCATAGAGGTTGTGGTGCTTAATTGGCCAGTATCTCTCAAACACTTGAAGTGCTTTGGATGAAATACGTTGTGCAAGAGAAATAATTGAAGTCAATGGAGCTGTGACAACTGACACGAGCTGGTGGAACCCTGGTGTTTAATAGGATCAGAAGGAGGCTTAGTTAAAATGACAGGAAGCCGAAGAGGCATTTGGTGGTAATAAGATCATAAATGAGTCAAAGAGGTTACTGTTTGCTGTAGTAATACTCAGAATTTTTCATCTTCCAGGCATTTTATCAGCATCCATTAATTTTCAGGCCTCCCCGCAAACAGATCTGTAATATGTCTCCCATTACACACATACAAAAATCAGGCAGATGAGTGATGTGACTTATCCACGGAACAAGATGTAAGAAATCAAATTTGAGGCCCTGGTTCCCAAGCCTATTCTCAGAGCTCCCTTTCTGCCTCTCTTTTGTTGTCTATATATTTCCTTATCAGTTTCAATTATGAAAGCCCATCTCTTGCTCCTTTTTCTGCAAGCATCCTTGCCTAATTCCCTGTTAGATACTGCTCAGATCTAACTCAGATCTGCTCTTCCATAAACTTCTCAAAGCTTTCTGACAGAAAGCAAAGCTGGGGGGAATGCTGCCGGGCTGAGCAGTTCTCCTTGTCTTAAGCCCCTCTTCCCAAGTGCCAAGATGTAACAGTTTTTGCCCTTCCAAGTATTTTTCCTGGTTCCCTACCAGTTTCCCACAGCACCTGGCTGCTGCACTGCAACCTCTCTTCTCAGAAGCAGTTCTTATCAGAATATGCTGGGACAAGGTCTGTCGCTTCACGCTGCCTACTGCTCATTGCTGGAAAAAATCGTGACCTGATTAAGCCCCTAGGGAAAATTATTGTCATTACTTCAGCTCTTGAAGATGTCTGCCATTAGAGGATGCAAGGCTGAGGTTATG
The DNA here is from genome assembly GCA_039654755.1 of Calcarius lapponicus. Taxonomy (NCBI): domain Eukaryota; kingdom Metazoa; phylum Chordata; class Aves; order Passeriformes; family Fringillidae; genus Calcarius; species Calcarius lapponicus. Next base: position 42,355,188 of record CM077468.1, on the reverse strand, counting down.
TAAGTGTGCCAGACAAATCCAGATGTTCCAAGGAGTCCAACCACAGCTGCTCTGCTCCTAACCCCCCTCTGGAATGGGTGCCAGGCCAAGATTTTGGGTACTCAGTCTAACTAATAGCCTCCAGGCACATCTCCACAGACTAGTTTCTGTGTAGAGGAAATACATGGGCTTGAATCAGTCCCCTACTTGAAAATGCAATAGTATTAGTGTGCTGGGATGCTTCTGTACTGAAGTGTCCCAGCAGATGGAAATGTAACATGAAATGGAGCAAATTATTCAACTGTTATAATGTAATAAATTTATAAATATGCAACAAACCCAGACAATATTGTTTACTCTAAAAAAATAGTTGTTGCTTACAACAACTATTCCACAGCAATACTGGGGGTAATTACTCTTGTATGCTAGAGGTTTCTTTAATTTTTTTTAAGTTATTTGCCCTAGATTTACACTTATAGATTTACACTCATAGTTCAGAAAGAAGAAGTTTGGCTACATTATCTCTACTTAACCAAAACCTAAACTATAACAAAGGAGAAAATATAAAATATTACCCAATCAAACCTCAGCACTTGTGATAACACCATGATGAGCCACATTTGCACACATTATTTTCTGGCTAGCTACAAAAGAAGCTGGTTTTTTTCACCCTTAAAAAAAAACAAAATACCTACCAACCAACCAACCAACCAAATAAACAAAACCCCAAACAAACAAACTAAAAAGAGCATTTTAATTGCCATAAAAGTGCAAATTTTGAAAATGAAATTATGAAATTTGAAGGACAGAGGAAGCAAACTGAGTACATAACTGGATAACAATTTGGTTTGGGTTTTATTTTTTAGGTAAAGGTAAAGAAGGATACATATTTGCCCTTGTTGACACTTGAGTGCTTTGATGGTGACATAACACCTCTTGTGCATCTCTGTTTTATACACTGGAGACAGCACATCAGACACAAAAACTGTAAAGGTAAACTGTAAATTCTTCCAATCCAGATGAAGGGGCAGTTAGGCTCATAAAAAAATTCTATGAAAAAAAATTACTCTTCCTGTCCTATTTTGTGCTCTTTGCTTACTAAGATGTAGATTTTGAGACTTTTGATTGAGATGTTAGGGTCGTAATATACTGAGTATCTTTTGTTACAACACAAGTGAACTTGCAAAAAATTTTAACTCAAAGTCAGCAGAAAGGATTCAGCTGCACTGACTCCCTGTATAATATACAGGTTATAATCCCTGTATAACCTTAGTGAAATCTCTTGTTTTATATTCCTCCAGCAGGAGCTATTACAGTCAATTCATTAATGGGTAAAAATGTGATTTAAGACGATCAGACAGAAAATCTTAAAGAAAAACCATTGTCATCATAGATTTACATTAAATTATCTTAATAAAGTGAATGTTGTGCTATCTTTAGTTACAAATTTAAAAATAAAAGGTAGGCATGTACAGTCACAGTATCTGATAACTAACGCAGCAGGGAGATCTGTGACAAATAGATCCACAACTGCTAAAACTTCTGAGGTTTTCTGCAAAAGTACAGGTGAAAGCAATGACATCTTCCATTTAGAGGCTTGCTCAAAGCACATCTCCTAATACTGTTTGTCTGGAAAAAAAAAAAACCAGAAGAGAGAGAAGGTAGCAATTACCAGTGGGGAAAACATAAGAGATGACTGCTGTGTGTGTGCCAGGCATTGGGGAAAATTACTACTTTGTCTTTAGCAGAGAGATGACATTATCCCTGCAGCCAAACAGAACCTACGCTGTATAAATGCAATGTCCAAATATATTCAACAAGAAGAGGAGAGAAATCCAGCTGGATTAGAAACAGAGCCATTCATGAACTAATTGGGACAAAGAAGTTTTGCTGACAGTCTAGGCTGCATACAGCAGTCGTTTAAAAGAGGCGGCAGCACCATTCCCATTTTGGGAGCTGTAGCAGGTTAGTGATGGGAATTACCCAGGATAACAGTGGGAAGGCAGAGTGGTCACAAGCACAGGGGACATAGTCTCAGCTGGCACTCAGCTTTTTGGATGCATTTAAGTGAAGGATACCCTTGTACTGCCAAATGGAGAGACATTACTTTCCTGTTTGGAAAAAACATTCCAGGATTTGATTTTTTTTCTTGATAGCATTGATCTGGAATGATCTACAATGATCCAGTGGGTATATACCAAATAAAATGATGGCTCACTGGATATGTGAGCTTTTCATATTTGTGTCTGCTTTTCTCTATGTGGCTGCTGGCTTGGAGGGAAAGACTTGGACAGAAAAGAAAAAGAAAAAAAAGAAGGCAGCACAAGAGCTCAGGGGAAATGGGGCAAAACTGTAATGAGAAAAAGGAATAAATAAATGGAAGTGGTACGTAAGCAGCACTTAAGTCTGTGTGAGGTTAACACCAAATGCTTACCCTAAGCTAAATAAATGCTGTCTGGGGACTGTGATTAGAGATTAGAGCAGGCAGCTCAGGGGAGCCAGCAGCTTCTCAAAGCTGGAGCCAGGGGAAAGCTTGGGGAGCTCAGCAGTGTGGTGAGCATTTTTGAGCATTAGCTCCATCTGACCAAAGGGAACACGATGTTCACAATAAGGGTGAAAGCACTCCCCTACCACATCGATCTAATGCAGTGCCATCATGCTGCCAGCCTGTGCAGAGATGTCATGTCATTCTGTCACATTAACATCACAGAGTTTCAGAGCAGCTGGAGATGTCACATGCCCTGTCCAAAGTGACCAAGACATGAAGCCAACAGCTTGAAATGCCTCCTTCCCAGGTTAGGGTCCTTGCTCAAGACAAATGAGCAGGCAGTCAAATGTAGATCAAAATCCTCGTTTGAATAATCTGCCTTTTGTAATACTTCTCCTTTTTTCAGAAGCAGGTATTGGATTAAACTGCTCAGGCGCAGCCCTCAGTCAGAGGTAGCAGCCAAATTATCACTTTACTTCTTCTGATTCATATTACATTCTACCTGCAGGTATGTAATCAGGCTTTTATTCACCTAACTGCTTTATCCTCTAACAAGCAATTCATCTGAAGAGTTTTTTACTGCAGGATTTCCACTGTAAGGTTCTTTTTTTTCTGTTGGAGAAGGAACTCACTGCTTCAGTGCAACACTTTTGCTCATTAAAAATAATTTCTCAGTGAGTTTGGTCGTAGCAGCTCTTCAGTCATATTAGAGACCCTGTTGCAGCATTATTGCTGGAGAACATGCTAAAGACCAGCAGGGAAAATGAAAGGGAGAGGAGAAAACAAGAGGATGGAAGGACAAGGCAGATTGCTGCAAATTATAAGCAAGCGCAGACCTGCTGCTGCCCACTGAGGTACTGATTTGTCGAGCCCTGGGAAATGTGCTTGACCATAAAGTCAGACTGAACCCTCATCAGAATTTCTCACCTGCTTACAAATACAGTTCTTTATGTATTTTCTCTCTTGCCTCACTCTCTTCTTGGCTCCCTTCCCTCTTGCATCATCCTTGCTTTCTTCCTTTACTACCATAACTTCTGTGCTCACCAGGGATGCTTTGAAGCTTGCTTTTGCAACATAGCCTCATTCCAATCTTTAGGGAAATTTGGTACAGAGAGAGCCTGTAGTTTGTATCAGCAAATTTGGTAGCACAAGCACATTGCCCCAGAGAGATGGCACGTTCAGCTGGCAGTGAGCTCACTTGAGCTCCTTTGCTTGTGGAGCAGACAAGTCCCTCCTCGGGAAGCCTTGTGTGTTTGTGTGTGTGGTGAGGGGCAGGCCTGCAGCAGCCTGTTCTGCTCTGCTGTTACAGGACGTAACAAAACCTGACAACTTTCACTGAAGCTCCCTGTTTTCAACTAAATAAGAGAACTGGCACAATCCGGAGGTGGAGAAAGATTATTTCAAGATGCAAAGCATGTTGATCTCCCTTCTTCTGACTTAAGCACAGGCACCAGTCAGTGACTATTTCTAATATACCACGTAAATAATGAATCACATTATTCAGAGAAGTATCAGCTCAGACAAATACAGAAAGAAGCAAGGTACTACTTTTTATTCTGTGGGACAATTTCACCTCCAAAGGAAGTTAAAAGCCTTCCTGAGGCTCTTCATCAGTTGAATACAGCTTTGTTTTAATAAAATCAAAGCAGAGTCCCTTAGCATAAAAGTGCTAATCACTTCAGGGAATTCATGATTCTACAATAACATCTACTTTTCTTTAAGTAGCAGAAAAAGGAGGAACTGGATAATCTGTCCTGGGCACAGGAAAAATATTGTGATTGGTCACTGTCTAGCCTAAGGGAACATACTAGAAGATCAAATAAAAAACTGCAGTATTTGTTTAGAGAGGGAATACTGCTCTAACACAAAAAGAACTCATATGCCAGAAACCTCCCTGCCTGAGGTGAAACAAGAGACACACAGCTCCTGGGACTATCCTGCAGCAGAACAACCAGTGCCGCAGAAAGAATTAACTAGAAGGAATTAACTTTTAGACCTTTTTCATCTTTCATCTTATTGAAAAGAGCTGGTCACTGTGGCTGTGTAATCTCCTAGGAAGACAAGGCAGTATAAATTTGGGCCTCCAGGCTTGAGTGGCTCATGTCAGTGTTCACTAGTGTCTCCTTTGTACCTCTACTGTGTCTCAGGAGTACTTTGATTCACTTCTAACTTTGATTCTGGCATTGGTAGGTGAGAAATGGCCCTCCCACTTGCTTTTAAACCCTGGGGAAATTCTGCACTCTGTTTTATTTCTAGTATCTGTTCAACTGGTGTAATTGGGTTGTTTCAGGATGGATGAAGCTAGAACTGAGAGATGGGTATCCATGAGTTACTGAAAGGAGAAAAATGTAAACAAAATCAAAGACTTGAAGTTAAAACTTAGACACTGCCCTCTCTTCCAAAACCTCATCTGTAACATGTCAGCAAAACAGATGGTACAGGAATATAAAAGACTCTCCTGCCTCCTCAGACTGGTCCAACAGTGATGATGATAATGCCAAGAGAGCATCTTTCACCAGGAAGGGGAAGAAGTAGTTTTTCCATTCAAAAAAAGACAGAATTAAAGCAAACAGAATGTGAAATGAGGAAGCCAGCATCAAACAATAGACATGATGAACTTATAAACAGATTTTCTAGCTGTCAAGCCAGTATCCTCTCCCAGAAAGTATGCTTTATAAAGCACTTTAAAAAAAAATCTGTAGACTGCTACATAGAAAAGAAAACCCCACAGGACTAGAGAAAAATGTCAGTGAGGATGAACTGGAACCTCCTTTTTTCTAAACAATTAATGGGACTAGTGTCAGCCCTTGTATATGGAAGAATATATGAATACCTGAAGAGAAACAAGCATGAATTGTCAGAACTCATACAAGAAAAAGCCCCATGAGCATCTGTCACTCTGACCTGTCCTTTACTAAGTGTAATATGTGGCTTCTAGTGAGACTTGCCAAAAACAAACAAATCACCAGCCCATTGGGTAACCATTGTACACTGGCCAAAGTTCAAGCTGTCTGATTTAAAATTCAAATGGGTGCCTCAGCATCACAATCATGCTGGCCAGGACTCACCCATGATCACTTAGGCCTTTACATATGAGAGAGTCAGCCAGATTTTCTTCCAGGTCAATAGGGCTATTTCCAAGGCTGTGTCTTTTAGATGTCCATTTTAGAAAAAGAGGAGAGAGATACCAACTTCAACACTGAGCCTCAGAATGGAAATGCAAATTTTAATGTCTATCAGATCTTTGATGAACCAACTCTCAATCAAATAGATGAGAACTGAGGGTTGAGATAGATATACATAAAATTCAAGTAGTATGAGCTAAAATTAAAGGTTACGGGAAGTCCTCTCTAGTGTCAAATGGGAATCTTGCGTGCCACAAAGATCAGCAATGGTAACATACTCCATCAGATGTTCCCCTGTATTGCTTCAAACTGCCAGGAGAAAATGGGTACAGACTCCACGCTATGCTCCACCAGCATGTTTGCTACAACATTAAGCATACACATGAGGTAATGCAATAAGTAAACATAGAGACTAGTTATTACATTAAATTCCATCACTGAAAATCAAGACTAATTCCAACAAGAGATCATTAGAACTCCAGCATCCAGATTTCAGCCTATGTACACTTTAAGCCAGTATTGACTCTGAGTGCAGGGACTTAGTTTGGTAAAACCAGCTCTTCTTCAGGAATTCAATGAAGATAAGGCTGTTAGCTGTGACTAATCAGAACACTCTCTTGGGAAAAAGGAGAGTTTAATTACTTTGGTGCTCTGCTCAGTAACTTTTCTAGACATACCACACAGTGAAAGATACGTGACAATGTGGGTGCCAGAGTTTATATCATCACGAGCTTGGGACAGCCATGTTAGTTATGAATTTGATTCCTGTCTCCTTCTTTTCTGAGGCGCATTAGCTGCTATGGAAACTGTATCATTAGAATGGGCACGGCTTTCTGACACCCTGATGAACCCTGTGTTGATGCTAAGTGATGTATCTTTTACGCAGAGCTAGGTCTAACCCCAGCATATTAACTAATCCAGATCCATAACACACAATCTGAAATACATTTCTATACAAAGGAGGTAATTGACAAAAGTTTTGCAGTTTTTTCCTACTCTTATTCATTCCTGACTGGTGGTGGACTTCTCAAATCCTATAATGCCATGAAAACAGCAAACTGCTCAACACACAGCTACAATGATTGGCAATGTGACACTTAGTTAAAGAAGCCTGAGAAAATCTTCCATGCTCCAGAAAGACTAGAATCCCTCTGATGAAGTACAACCACAATGTAATGAATTTAATTTTTTATGCTTCTTTCAATTTTCCTTTTGAAAGGATGCTGCAAGAGGTGCTACTTAATTGGATCAAGAGATGTATGGAGAAGCCAGACTTTTACATCCCCCTGTTAAATGGTGCTTACTAAAAGACTAAGATACAAACACAATGAAACCCTGTCTTCAGAAGGAAAAAAAAAACAAACAAAAAAACCAAAAAAACCCCAACAAATAAAACAACAACAACAACAAAAAAAAAAAAAAAAAAAAAAAAAAAACAACAAAAAAAAAACCAACACAGTTCTCTTTAGTTAAGAGCCTTATGAATTCCATAATCTGAATGAAAATTTTTCAGGGGAACAATGGAACAAGAACTTTTCTGCTCAATCAAATCGATGGCTCATCTGTTCTTGTGTCTAAATGTGACAACTGCCAAATTTTCTGAGCAAGATGTAACCAATTCCCTGTCTGCTGCTGCAATTCATTTCCATGCTACTGCACTATAATATGCATTGTTATATTCCTCCCAATGCCATTCTGTGATCTCAGATAGAAGGATCAATTTGGAAAAGCTTCAAATGCTGCAAAATATTTACCAGATTTTAGAACACCTGGAAAGCTATGAAATAATAATAAAACCAACAATTATAGTATATAGTGATTTTCCAACAGTGTGCTTGTGATTTATTTCACTTCCCCAGTCTTCTGTAACTACAGCATAAATGATGAAATATCACAAGAAAAGCAACTGTTGGGATTCTCTCATGCAAGCCCAGAAGTGTAGGAAATACCTTTGCTTTACCAACCAATCCTACACCATTGTGAAGACTCAAAAGACTTTGAAAATCTCAGTGAAGCTTCTAAAACAAGAAGTTTGAAAAATTCAAATTATCACATTGGTCATAGCACTCAACCTCCAACATGTCATTTTTGGTCTTCATTTCAAGAAGCAGCAAATGCCCTCAGTATCTCATTGAAGATGAATGCCTCAGTTTACCAATTAATTCTGAACAGCAACCTCCTGTGACCAAAGACTTCTTTCCCCCCGAAACAGCATAGTCAAATTACATATTAGTAATTAACCCACAGTAAATTAGACTTGATTGATCAAAGTCTACTGCTCTGCAGAAATAAAATTAACTGGAAACCATCATGTAGCTATTAACTTTTAACAAAAAACAGTAAGAGAAGTCTGACTGTGAAATAGCACCTGAGCTGTATATTGCAGTGTAGAAACAAGACCAGGACTAGGGCTCCCCCTGCAATAAATAGTTGCAATGTTCCATGTTTGGAAAAATGAAGACAACTAACCACAACACAATAGGCATGTGCATGCTTTCATTTTTATTTCTTAGCTAGAAAATTTCCAATGCTGCCTTTGAAATTGCTAGCAAGTTATCTTCTTTGACAAGGCTGGTCTTTCTACTCTTTGATGTTAAGCAGAACTGAAAAGGAGTCTCTGGTGGAGTCTTACATGTCTTGAGCCTTGCTAAACTGAACAGGGGAACTTCACAGCTCTCCCCTGAACAGTATTCAAGGCCAATGGCTGAGTACTAAGAATTAAAATCCCCAAAAGATTGAAAAAAGGTTTGAGGCACAGCATGCCTGTGCATCTTTGACAGATGGTTACTACGGCTCTGTGATCACACAAACAATTCTCAGTCAGATCAGCAGATACTTTGTTTACCTTGGACTTTTACAACTAGGAGGAGGCAAGGATACATTCTTCAGGAGACTGCTGAGCTAATTACAGTTTCAACCTTTCAGTTTGTAGGCACTCAAAATTTTTGGGCCTTTCTTGTAGATCTCTATATAGCAGCTTTAAAACAAATTACAATAATCTTGCTTTACTTAGTTACTTTTTATATAACTTAGATGCCGTCCACTTAGATCTATTAGTCAAAATCTAAAGGCATGCCAGTAGCTATTTTCCATACCTTAGTAATGAATCCATCAACTTACAATAAAAAGTCAGTTTATCAATAGTTTTTCCTAGTAGAGATTACTGCTTTGAAGATACTTCCATGGTCTGTTACCTTTAATCTCCTATTTCAGGGCAAAGTGCCACCACACTGTAGTGTTTGCATTGCACTCAGTGGGCTTAAGACAACCTTGTGCTGCCTGGGTGCTGCAGGTTGGCCTTTCAAGATGGATAATCCTGAGCAACCCTGAAGCAACCCTGCAGCAAACCCAGGATGAGTGAATCTATTTCTGCCTCCGTCTCTCAGTATCCTGTGGCTGTGTGGCACTCACAGGGTTGGAAAGAAAGTCTACAGAGATAATGGCTGCAATTTGCAAGGGCTTCTCTTTGTTTCACTGTCTGAGCTTGCTTGCTGAGGCGGCACTAATTGCAGAACAAGGCTTCAGCTCAAGGGGCCTCACAAGCAGAGCTGCTTGCTCCTGAAGCTTAATTCCCTGATTCGTGACCTTGGAACAGCAGGGACAGGGGAGAAGAGGGAACACACACCCGACAGTTGTTGCAGTGAGGATGGCAGAGTGGCCTGAGGGCTCGAGACATAGATCCTGTTCTCAGCTCTATTTTCTACTGGATGTCAGCTGTGGACATTGCACAAAATCTCTCCTTGGACTTAAGTTTGTCTCATACTGGTGATGATCAAGTGCTTTGAGATATTTGGAAGACAGAAAATGCAAAAACATTTTGGAGTCTCTCATTATTAAATATAGGACTAGACAAACACCTCTGAATTTTGTTATGATTCAGGTAGATAAATATAGAGCTGGTTGCACTGAGTTCCTCCTGTGCTTTCCTTCTGAGAATATTATAGCAAGTGACACATAATGTGGAATGAGAAATAAAAAGGGAAAAGGGATAAAAAGAATAATTTAAACTTGTATTAAAAGCTGTTCAAAGAGGTAGATTTTTTTCATTGTGTTAGCGCATTTGCATTTGAGAACTGACTTGTTTTACAGGAAAAACAATATGATCTTACTGTAAAATAATAGCAATAAGCCCCCCTAATTATAAAGTCCACTGAACTGTCCTATAGCCAAATCCCTGAGCAGCTTCCTCCTATGTGGCATCTGAAGAACCTTTTTTTCTCTTCAATGATCTAGAATTCTGTGTACCAGTGTAAAAGTAATTTAAACCATGCCAAATTGTCATAGGTAACTAAAGATAGGGATGGTAGCACAAGCCACTTCTAGGATACAAACTGAACAGGGAAACCACATCACAAAAGTTTAAAGAGAACAGTGCTAATGGGAGAGATGAGTGGGAGCAACTCTCCACAGTGAGAGGCATTGTCTCTGCAAAAGGGCAAATGAAGGACACTTTGAGCCTTCCAGCTCCACAAACCCAGAACTAAGGAGCCAATGGAAGGGCTTCCTTCCTGGCACAGACTATGCCCAGGGCAGCTCCAGCACTGCTATGCCAGCACAACCAAGAGATCCCATGTGCAAGACAGGGCAGAAAAAGGCACTATCTCCAGATGAGGATTGTCCAGGGTAGAAGGAAGACTCTATCTCCAAATAAAACTAGGTCAAACTTCCACATGCTGTTCTTTTGGTTTGGTCCTCTCCAGCCTCATCTATGCTCTCTGCTTATGACACCTGGGAAAATCAGTAATTACTGATGGCACATGCCCCTAACTTGATGAATTCTATGTCCAGCACCTCAGTATTGACAGAAGTGTCTGTCTTCTAAAGAGAAAGGAGGAGATAAATGACCTCCCTATGCATTTGATGAAAAAAAGCCAACAAAGGAAAAGCAAAAGTCATGCAGTACATACAGTTTGTCCTCTAGGCAATTAGTAAGGTCAGTGTCAACAAGCAAAACATAAGAAAGGCTGATTTTTGAAGATTGAAGCTGAATCCCAAAATGTCATTGTGCACCTTTTGGGAGGAAGTTCTATTACTTTTCTCACTAACAGCTTCAACTTCCCCCACCAAGACGGATGGGAGAACTATATTCACCTCATAGTAAGCAGAAGTCAAATTTCAAAACAGTTTTACATCAATAGAGGTATCAATAGAGGCAATAGAGGTGGGGAGAGGTGAAGATGCTGAGGTGAGAGGCACTATGTGCAAATAACATGGAAATAATGCCCAGTCTTGCTTCTCTTTCAGATTTGCTATAAACCTTATAGAGATTAAAGTAATAGCAATGGAACTCCAAAGAAAATAGACTAGAAAAAGCAACATACCAGTACTAAACATGTTGTACACAATGGCCAGACTATGACCAAGGGGCCAGAAAGACAGATGGACTTTTGATTTTTATTCCTGAACTTGCCACATCTTTGCCAGTTCATATTCAGCCAGCAATTTTCAGGTCTTCTGTACCTCTTTCATAGTTTATAAAAGGGAAAAAATTACTTCAAATTCTTCGTACAAGAAGTGCTGTACATGACCAGGGTGTTAAAATTACTATTAATTCATATAACCCAAATAAACAAATCTGAAGTTCTTAAAAATAAGGAGTGTAGGATTGGGCTATGATGCTGGAAATGTCCATAAGATATTTCTAAGGATATTAATTTATTAATCACTTTTCTCCTATACAGCATTGACACAGATTAATAATCTTCATGGAAAAGAGAGAGTCTTGGCAGTAAACTTCAAGAGCACCTAGTATAAGAGCCCAAATTGCAAGTGTTCCTGAAGTAACAGTTTGTTCATCGTGCCCCACTGGCATCTCCTGATATCATCTCACAATTTTTTTTTACTGTATCTCACTTTATAGACAGAATCCTTGTAAATCCAAACAGAAGCACATTTAGAGCAGTTAGTACATCCAAATTTAATTACCTCCCTTCCCTCTTATTTACAAAGACACACGTATTTTTATCTTTGAGTGTTTCTATTCTACAAATTCGACCAAGAAAAATCTGCACCCTGACAATGCAGCATTGGCATCTCCTGCTGAAGGAAACCAGTTCCTCCCTGACATCTTCAGTGACTACCAAATGGTTTTTCCTATCATCTTCCAATGTTTACATTTTATAGGAATATGTAATAATAATAATACATTACACAATAACATATATGCAATAAATAATAGCACATAATAATGTAGCATATAACAATATATAATCATGTTACATGAGAAATAAAAGCCATACTACTAACTTGTACTGTGGCATAAGAATCAATTGAAGATGTAACATTATTGCAGAATTTGCATTCCATGTTTAGTATTCAGATGACCAATACTGACGGATGTTAAAGAAAATTTCAGTACCATAGCTGCTTCATCTAGATAGCTAGAAAAGCACATTAGACTCCTGTATCCTCTCATAAAAACCACCAACAGTTATACTGATTTGGGCTTAGCAAACACCTAGGACTCTTTTGGCCGCACTGACTGCATGCTCAAAGCTGTTTATGTCAAACACATTGATCACCTTCTGTTCAACTCAGATACTGTCTCCATCATTAGAGCTCCCAAGCAGTTAAAGTGAAATGTTACTTTCCTCTTTTCTTGCAGTTCTCTATTTAATGTCAGGATTTTTTGAGATACTTGCTCAACTACAAATTGAGTGTTCATTACAGTCTCAGTTTAAGCAAGGTTAGTGTGCTGTGGCCACAGCAGCTCACCTTGGTTGGAACTATCACCTTAATCTGTGTTGTCCTTCTCTGTTGATCATCTCTGCTTGTCATCTCTCAACTTGATTTTAGAATAGCATTTCTTTAGGAAAGCAACCACATCTATCTGCAACATGTTTTAGTCATTGACTAGCATAAGGCAGCCGTGATATGAATAGAGAAAAAGTTGTCAAAAATTGAGAGAAGCAGAGAGCTCCACTGGCCATAGCAGTGAGCTTTAAAACCCTAAGTTTTAAGTCCAGCTTGATGCATGCCACAGAGGATTCCATTTCTCAGCAATGAAGTTCACATTGCAGTGTGAAGAATTTTGGAGCAAACACTGTTGGCAGTGGTCCACCTAGAAGGTACCAGTCACTTCATTATATAAGGACCAAAGATAAAATTAGATTGAGAACAATGTGTAGCATCTTCTAGAGCACAATGACTCACATTCACACAAGGCTGTCAAGCTGGAAAACAGCCATGGAGAGTGTAAAAACAAGGCTGCAGTAAAAAGTACATCTCCAGATTCTTTTGCTGAAAATATAGAGAAAACTAAAGAGCTAGGGGCATATTAGTGATCTGCAACTTACTGCTGTAGGCCACAGAAACTCATGAGCCATAGCAGATAAGTAATAATAGCTCCTTCCCTAAACATTGCAAATCAGCAAACAGAGGGAATTCATGGGGAAAATTATGACAAAAGAAAGACTTAATATCCCTAAGAGGAGTTTCAGGAGAAACTACTCAGAAGGTGAAACCCTTTCCTGTAATGACATGTCAGCTCACACAGAGACTCCAAGCTGTCTTATTCATACATTCCAGTTTAGCAGAGACTGGAAAATGTAGGATTCTGTACAATTCTACCATTCAGAAACTGTGTATCATTCTCACTGTGGTACACACAGAATGAGATGAGTAGATCTGTCTGGCTGCAAACATCTGTTCTCCTCCATCTTTTCAGCTTCTAATGAAGGAAGCAACATTGCTGATCCTCCCTTCAGTGCATTCTCTACCTGTATAACCTGCACAGCCTGGCTCATCAACTCACACAACCAAGGAAAGACAGACTATTTTTTGTTTCCAGTCTGGTTTTATCCACCTGAGTCCATACAACTCATGTTTTATAATTCATCAGAAAATGGTCCTTAAAAAAATTGCTGGGTCCTGACTGCTGTCCATGCCTACAGCAAATGCTGTCAGGAGGCACTTCCCAGGCACTGTCAACACCTCTCAGTGAATATGTTCAGAAGCTGTCTCCCAACAACTGTGAAGAGCTCTCAAATTATGTGGTCTGATGCTAGCACCAAGCTGCTGTCACCTCACAACACATCTGGACAAAGCTGCTTCCTGAACGACCTGATGCCATCCAGGTAACTTGTCTGTACTGCTGGTGACATGAAGAAAGTCACAATGCAATTTGGCTTCCACAACAGCTAAACATGATCTCTGCAACCTCATCTCACAACCAGCAAGCCATTACTCTGTACTGTGGCCTTGATAACAGGGAATCCCTGCAACACATGGGAGTTACAGCACTGTGTACCAGTGAACAAGAAATATCCAGCAGTTTTATACAAGTAAGCAAGTGAAAATGCCACCACTGAAACAAGGTGGATCTCACTGCCATGAGGTTTTACCTCTGGCATATTCAGGTGAAAATTCCATTCTTAAGATGTCGCTTCTCCCTTGCTGTACCCTCTTTTCTATGGTTCGCTGTAAGCAACACTTCTCAATCTTTGATTGCAAATAATCATCTCATCCCTAATTAGTCACAAATTAGTCAAATTGTACACATTTAGTTTGTTCATTTAAATTCACATGCAACTGTTTGGCTCTCTTAGGAGATGTACAAGGCAAAGAATGCTTTTAGTGAAAGAAGAAAATGACAGATTGTCCCTCAATGTGTCTGTGTATATATATACACACACACATACACTGTATGTTCTGGCACATGGTAGGGTGTATTTACTGTATGAGGCCATATGTTTGAAGAACTAGAACAGAGGAAAAAAGCCATTTTCTGAACGTTATATGTCTAGTTTACATATTGTCAAATATATTCTAAATATATGAGAAACACAGTTCATGAGATTCATAATTGGTAAAGAACAGACAGTCACATATAAAGATCAGTGAGTGTTCAGGAGTCACATTTACAAAGAAAGAAGGTGGAGCACTTCTAATCTGTATGAAGACTTATCACTGCTCCTGTCTTTTCAGCTTAATAAAAAACTCTCATAAAAATTTGAGCATGTCAAATGTAGCAGAAGCAATATCATAATCCTTACATCATGTGTGGATTTACTGGAGTACATTTCCACTTCCAGCGGTGGAATCACTGAGTGCTCTAATCATGTAATACAAATATGTCTATAGAATTCTTGATGCTTTTGTGCAAGTGTAAATATGTTCAATGGATGAAAACATTGAGAGTTAAAAGGCTTTTTCTATCCAAAAGAAAACAGCATAACAAGAAGAATTAGCTGAGTGCTGGAAAATAAAGCAAGATAAATTATGATAAATAAGCACTCAATAAATTCCAATGAATTTGAATATGTAGATTATGCTTGTAATCAGAAGAGATTCAAATTTTTGGAGTGAATTACCTACATCAATGCTTTCTTACCGTTTGTTACTTGTTGTTTTGAGGCTTCTTTTATTCCTTTCTTATGTCATTATAGATTAGAAATAGCCACATTTTGTGACACTTCCTTTTCACTGAATTTTTAACTGAAAGAGAAGAGTCCAGTTCTTCGACAGCAACAGCCAAAGGCTGTGACCACAATTATTTGTATCCATTTATCTGTGCCAAGTCTTGCCTTGTGAACTCATCATTAAAACCAAGACTTGGGAAAGTGGTACCTCTGGGGAAACATTAGACAGGAACTGAATCCCCTCTTTAGGATCTTTAGGTGTATAGAGAATTAGACATATTGTTTTTAACATACGCAGCACCTTGTTTGAACCTCCTAATGTACTGAATTACATAGCACCATTGTGAAACCAACAGTTCTCTGATTTTACAAAGTTATTCTCTTAATTTGAAAGCTGTGAATAATTCAGGTTATTAGAGAACAATTAAATTCATTTTAGTCTAGCAAACTATCATAGAATCACAGAGTATGGTAAGTTGGGAGGAACCCACAAGGATCACTGAGTCAAACTCGCAGCCCTGCACAGCACCATCCCCAAGAAGCCCACCATGTGCCTGAGATCATTGTCCAAATGCTTCTGGAACTCTGTCAGGCTTCATGCTGTGACCACTTCCCTGGGGAGCCTCTTCCAGTGCCCAGCCACTCTCTGGGCAAAAAAACTCCTCCTAACATTCAACCTAAACCTCCCCTGACACAGCTCCAGGTCATTCTCTCAGGTCCTGCCACAGGTTACCCCAGAGGAGAGATCGGAGTCTGGCCCTCCACTTCCCGTCATGAGGAAGCTGTAACTGCAATGAGGTCTCCACTCGGGCTCTTCTTCTTCAGGCTGAACAGTGACCTCAGCCACTCCTCCTATGGCTTCCCCTAAATGTCCTTCACCATCTTTGTGGCCCTTCTTTGGATACTTCCCAATAGCTTAATGTCTTTTTTATATTGTGGTGCCCAAAACTGCCCCCAGCACTGGAGGTGAGGCTGCCCCAGTGCAGAGCAGAGCAGGACAATCCCCTCCCTTGCCTGGCGGGTGATCCTGTGCCTGATGCACCCCAGGAGAGGGCTGGCCCTCCTGGCTGCCTTGCTGTGATATCAACAAAGGACTTTATTGTACACCAAATCACAACATTCTCTTCAAAAATGTGCCAACACCACAGGTGCTTTAATAAGTGAACCTGAACCCAAGGATCTTCATGAACAGATTAGCTCTGCTTCTTTAACTGAAACCCATTCCTACATCATGATAGCACTAGGAATCAATTATACTATGTACTTCAGTATACTTCAATTAACTGTTGCCTACAAAGTATCTCTGTAGTTTTGGCAGGCCTCATTTCCCATTCCATAGCCACAGAACCTTTTTGAAACCTAAAATCTCTTCCCATTTCAGTGCCTCAGTTGCACTTCCATTCAAATATAAGGATGATGACGTCAGTATCTACCTCAGAGGGATTATGAGCATTAATTGTCAGATGACTTGAAATTATCTGTACTATGATATGTGGGTAGAAACTATGAATTATTATCAGATGTTATTATTATAGTGACAATTTCCTACATTTTAAAATCTCACATTTTTGTGTGAAAGAAATAAGAAAGAGAAACACCTCTTGGTTTCTACATCAGGACTTAGATTTTGATTTGATTTTAACCTTCAAGATTCTTTTAACTTTGCTGTGCAGAGAAAGAAGATTGAAAGCAGGGCATCTGAAATTCAGAGAGATTCTCTTGTCTTCCTTCTTAATAGTTTCTTTAGGCCTGCACTATTATCCATCAGTACAGCATTCTGCCCCACTGGTTAGAAAAATGCTGAGAAAATACAGTCTCCAGCTGGCAAAGGCAGGACTTGATACATAATGGGGAACAAGCAGCAACAATGACAGGACAAAAAGGACTTTGACAGAGAAAGATTGATGGTGGCAAATGGAGAAGTGTCACAAAGCGAACCTCAGGCTTGCCAAACTCCAAAGCCACATTTTTCATCTGTGGCACTTTTTCCCTGGTGGAGGTTGCTTGTCAATGGGACTAGTTCAAGTGTTCAGCAGGTGAGGAGATGTGGAGGTGAAGAAGTAAAGACATCATTCTTCATTACTCACTTCAGAAAGGGGGAAATGAAAATAAGGAAGAGTCAACCACAGTACAGTCTTGATTAATTACCAGGCTTGTCAGTGGCAGTGAAAGCCAGAGGACAGTGAATCTTATTGCTATATACACACAGAGCAAATACAAGTTCCCTGAGAACCATCAGTTCAATGAGGCAGGCACTCGTGTCTGGGTCCTGAAGTCCTGCAGGCTGAAAACACAGACTTGCACAAGCATCAAGCTCCTACTCACTCCACATTGCTGCTCTGGCCCTCAGAGAGTTTTGCCTGGCAAATCTCATGGTCTGGCTGTAGCTTTGGCCTTACAGTAAGCAAAATGTTGCACATGTAGTTACTAATATGCACATTGCATCTACAGACTGTGAGAAAATTCTGTTGTGTAAAACTAGAATGGTTGCAGAGAATTTAAATAATTCCAAAGTGCAAACCACATGAAATTGTGATTTTAAATTATTTTCTGATATCTATCCTACAAGTAGGATAGATAAAGACTTCATTTGGAAAATTGTTATTGCTAAAGAGGCCAATACCTGATCTTTCCTTATATGTTACTTAAAATAATTTAGAGTGTAATTATGGGTCTCAGACCATGTACACTTAGTATTCAAGAAAAAATTTCTGGGTTTTCCTTCCCTGATTTCCAACTTGGCAAACTCAACCTCTGACCTAAAGTCTACACTTGCAGCTCATATAACATCTGAAATAAAGAATGGACTTTTGGACTTCACAGTCAATCCTATAAAAACTTGTAAGACTTGAAAGATGATACATCTCTTTTCTCTGAAAGTTCTGCTGACTTTCATAAAAGTGAAAAATACTTTAAATGCATCTTAATTTCTACATCCTGCAATTCTAACTCTGCAGTCACAAAGGATTAAAAATTGTGCCTATTATTATTTGAGCAAATAGGCCTGAAATCATATTCCAACAGGTTTCAATCACTGTGGCACCTACTGAAAACCACTTGTCCCACGCTCATTAATAGTAAAATTGCTTTCAGCAGTGGTTGAGTGGGGATTAGAGCCACTGATGACAATTACAGTTAAAATACAGGTCACTTTCCCAGTACACACTAACCATGAGCCTCTGCAGTAGCCAGAATAAAGACTCTGACACTAAGGACCTGTATTGTGAACAATTTTTTTACACAGTCCCTGAAAGAAGGAAGATTTCCTTAGCTTAAAGACAAGTATTCAGAGGTCTTAATAGCTGTAGGGGGTCTAAAAAGCATATCTATCAATGTGGCCTTTCTCAATCTCCTCACACCCTCTCATCTCCACCTGAGTTAGGCATGAGGACATCCAAAAAGTGAATTCTGCATACATCCAGCACAGCAAAGTTGGCAGCACTTCTGGGTACACATGAGAGCGAGTAGAAGACCCCCTGGTAAAATTTCACTAGAAAATGCAGGTACAGTGTCACAGGCAGCCATGCTGCCTAAGCAGAGTTTTCAGTATCTTTTAAGCCGTACTTCTACCACCAAAGTGCTTTTGTGGATACCAACCACAACCTTTTGCCACACAGACTTTCACCACTCTGTTAGCATAATATTTCACAACCTTCAATGTATGTATCCTCCCAAAATGTGAAGGACAGAACTGAGAAGGACATAACTGATGTCACATTACACTATGACCTGAAAATAAAGTGGTGGATGGAGGAACATCTTTCAGAAAGCCATGAACCAGCTGCATCCAAGCTGCACTAGAGTCAGAAGCATCACATCTGGAGAGCACTGTGTCTGCTAAGAGGCAGAGACCAACAGCTGTACACAGACAACACAACACTGCTAGGAGGAGAACAGCACATATCTCTGCGTGGATCTGTTCCACACATAACAGAGACACGACTCGTGGAGCTGGGCCAAGGCACCCTGCACCGTGCTCAGCTGTGCAGCACAGAAAGGCCAGTCACTGCTCAAGGTCACATTATTCATCCACAAGAAGTATGGAAAATGTGCAAAACCTAAACTCCTAAAAATGGCATCGCTTTTATCTCCCTGCTTCCCCCTGCCCTGATTATCATGTTAAAAATGGTCCCATCTCTTCAAAACATAAACACTGTCACCCTCAAAGCATGCATGCTTTCTCAGGAAAAATGAGTCACTTTCTAAGTAAAGGCAAACTTTTTTCAGAATGTTTTAAATGCCTTCATGCAAACATGAAATACCTGTTTTAGCAGTGTTTCTCACTAAGCAGGTGGTTCAAATCCCAGAGAAGAAAAACTGTATAGATTCCTGCCTTTTTAAAAAAAAGTTTAATTTCACCAGGTTCTAAGTTGCAGCTCAAGGGGCAGAAAATATGTACTACTACTAGGGCCTGTTTTTCCCTGACATACTTTATTCATTGATTCCACATAATGAAGGCCAACTTAAAAGACTGTCCTATTTTGCATCCATTTCTCATGTTCACTGGCTCTCAGCATCCTTCACTGCAGCTGGTGCCTCAGTTAAGCTCCACAGATCTGCCCCCCGCCATCAAATCCATTCTGAAAGCACTCAAATCTGCTCTCAAGCAAAGAAAAATAAATGTACCTGCAAATGCCTGAGTAGCCCTCCCCTTCACCCCTCCTTGCAGGTATCCATAATTTTTTCTTCCCAGGTAAGCCTCCAAGTTATAGCCACTATCCTTCTTCCGGGCCTGACAATGAAGCCTGACAACACTTTCCCTCAATCATCTGAAGCTGTCAGTCATTATGATTGACACACCGACTCACAGCTTGAACATATTACACCCACAGGAATCCCACTGCTGTCTAGGCTACACAGTGATAGTTTCTGACCAAGCGTTCTAAACCAGGGCTGGACAAAGGGGCTGAGGCAGAAAAATACAACAGATGTGCCACCAGCAGGTTGGTGCTCTCCTATACCCTATGTCCATCTCACAGCTCCAGAGCAATAACAGGAATGAGATTTAGATCACAAGACTGCTGAGGCAGAAACTGTACATTTTATTATGTGCAAATTCAACACATTGTATGACACATCTTTATCTTTGTGCTTGAACTAGTAGAGAATTTCCATCAATGGACAGGAGTTATGACACAGCTGAGAGATTCTGATTCAATCGGTTAGAGGAAGATATATCCAAATGCACAGTTTATCAGACAAGGGAAAACCTTCCTACCGTTTCCCCCAATGCTCAAACCAAATGTTTCAAATGTTAGAAAACACTTACAGTTCTTCCCTATGATACTTCCATCTTTGCACCTGATAATGCAGACACAATTCAAAGGGGGAAGTGAAAATTGCCTAAGAAACCAAAAACACTATGTTGTTTCAATTGCCCAAAAATGAAACGGAAATACTAGATAAGGTACAAGAAAGACCTTCCACTTCAAAAATAAACTATGATTGCAGAGATCATAGTGTCTGACAGGAGAAAGTAAAGAAATTCTGCAGAAATTATATGGCGAACTTATTCTTAATCCTGGGGTTTAAACAGGATGATGTCTCCACACCATGCTGCCCTATGCCTCTTCCATGCTGAGCAGGTATGAACTCTCAGTGCTCTCTGCACTGGGTTGACAAACTCCAGGGAACACAGGCTGAAAGAGAAATGAATCCCCTACATTCATGAAAGTAACATCAAAGTATTGTCATTTAATGTGTGCTCAGATGTTTATTCCCACTCTGCTTAGGCTGGTAAAAGTATGGATCAGATGCTTAATGTTTTCAACAGCCACCTAACACTAGAATCGATACTGCCAAACACCATGGCTTGTCCCTCATTAATACCCTTACATCAGTACTGTCTCTGATTTAACGTACTTGTAATGGCTTTGAACATTTGATCCATACACTTCACTTGCCTAAACAGAAAGCAACAAACATCTCTTGACACACTGCACGACGTGTGCATGGGCTATGAAACCAAAGAAGCAGAGTGAACACTGGGGCAGTGGCTGCAGACAGTCATGCTCATCACTGTTCTTTAATTAACAGACAAAATTTCACCATTCCAGCAGATAAGTAGTAGTGACAGGAAAGGCAGAAAGCAGAGAATGAGAAAGAGAACAAGGAGAAGGCCAACTTTCATGTTACTGCTCATGTTTAAGGAGTAGTTTGGAGTGCTAAAAAAACCACAAGGAGCAAAAAGGTTCTGATTTTTCATCTTTGGCAACTGTGCTATGAGGGCTTGAACTTGTCTTTTTTAGGGCTTGTGTAAAATTCCCTCCACTTTTTTCCTAATGCTGTATCACACAGTATGGAAGTATTTTTGCTGGACATCACATGGTGGTACCAGCTGAATATGCAGCTACACAAGATGCTCTGGGGCCTCATGTGATAGGCTGATGGTGAGACTATGTAAGACAGGCACCTGTGGGTGGATGGATTGTCCCACAGTATAAACACTAAAAAGGATCCACAGAAAAAAACATGCTCCTCAGATTCATCCCCCTTTAGAAATTCTCAGTGGCTGTTGGCTGTACCCTCTATGTGTGCATGTGCATATATTAATAGCTGTATAGGCACTCACACACAGGCATATAATCTCTACTCAACAATTTCCAGAAACTAATTACAGCCTTGACAGGGTGGGTCTTGCATCCTGATAAATTGCATAGCCACAACCCATATATATCCCACAAAAATGTATCCCCAGATTACTATGCTTGTGGTCACAGCTCAGTGAAAAGCACTCTCCTCTAAAGGATGACAAACAGCATCCTCACACTTTTTAGACTTTTGCTCTCATGACTGCATCCTAGCAGCTTATCATGTGTTTCCACACCTGGGGTCTCCAAGGAAATTCTTTAGCACCTAGTGACTGCCAGAATTTAGATTTCACTGTGATAGAGACCAGCTCTGCATTTCCACAGGGGCTCTGCTCTCTGTCTCTAATAATCTGCACAGGCATTGCTCTATGGAACAAATCAGAAGGGCAGATGACAATGCATTGCTCTCCCTGCAGCTTGGCCTACCCATCACTTTCCCTTAGCTCAATAATTTTGTTCTGGCCTTATTGTGGCTGCCTTCCATATAAATACATCTTTCACCTTCTACCTTTGCTTCAGGTGCTATTTAGACAACATAATATTTCCTTCCCTGTGGAATATGGGGGATGGGAGGGTGGCAGACCCTTGCCTCTAGGAAAGTGGTACATCACACTCAGAAATCACACAGGGATTTGTTCTTAGTATCATCTGTAACTCAGTTCATTCTTCTGTTCAGTCGTTGATTCTGTCAGCCTCATTTGTTTCCCCTGCACAGATGTGTACCTCTCCCTCAAATAAAGAAGAATACAAGACAGAAATGGTAAGAGGAAGAGGAGGAAGGCAGGGCATGTTTGTGCCTTCCATAACAGCATGAGGATGGTGTGCTGGGAACAGAGTAGGGCTAGTGCTATCCTCCAGTAATCACAGCTCAGGGAGAAAAGCTTGCACTGCAAGGCGTGAAACATCTTTGGAATGTGATTTTCACTTGATAACCAGATTTTCTTTTATATTCTCTTCCTTTCCCCTGTTTCTATTGCCAACCTGTAGCACGTGGGAGTGTTTTCCTTCTATTAAAGGGGAGTTTATCTCCCATTCTTGCAATAAAATAAAACACCTAAACAAACACACGAAAAAAACATCACTGAGAAGAACTCTCTTAAAATCCATCTAGAATAGCTCAAGAAAGCAGCTAACACAAATTGGATCAAGTAGGAGACAGAGGACCTCTGGTATCTCTCAGAATTCTTGTGGATTTCCTGTGTGGTCACCTTTGGTAGCAAAAGTCCTGGGGAGAGTCTGCAGCTTGCTGGTCTCCAGAATTTAGAAAGGAAAACTTTAAATACCCTTATTTCTTACTTGTGTAACATCCCTCATTCATTTTAATGGATGAAAGCCTGTAGTACTGTGGCAAAAAGGGGTATTCAAAGAGTCAGTACTGTGGAAAAGTGTGGAAAACCTTAGAATACAAGGCAGCAGTCCATTACTATGCTCTACTAATGGTTGCTCAGCCACTATCTCACCAAAGGGTGGGAAGGAAGAGAAAATCCTGCTGCTGTTCAAACAAACAGCAAACATAGCCTTGTACCTGGGGACTGGGCTAGCAGTTAGGAGACGTGGTCTTATTCCCCAGCCATGCCTCTCCTCTCCAGCAGACTGACCATCACACTAATACTCTGAAGTTCACTTTCTACATCTATATAATGGGCATGTATTGGCTTTCTTCCCCAAAACACAAACATCCACAGAAAACTGCCACATAAGTGCTAATTATTGTTAAAAATATGATTCTGTCCTAACTCCTTCAGACACACAAGCAGCAGCTTGGAAAATGAACAGTGCAATCTCAGTAACGATGATCATCCCAACACTGCACTGGTATGTTTAGCTCTGTATAAATCAGGCCTGGCAGCTTGATGAGTTGCAAGGAAGGCGATATTACGTCTCCAGAGGAATGGACAAGTGCTGACAGCTCACCAAGGCTTCCTCTGCACAGACACTAAGCAGCTTTCTGCAAATGCTCAAGCTCCCGTGAGAGGAAAGAACGGTACAAAGAGAGGGAAAGGAAAACATTTTGTAAACTTTTTTCTCCATTTTTTTTTAACTTCTGCTGCTGTTCTATCTTCCTCCCCAGATCCTTTTTATTACAAATTAAATAATTGCTGGGCTGTAGCTCAAAACACTGAAGATTTCACATCTTGTTTGGTCTAATTATATCAGTCGGCCTGACAAAATGGTTTCATCAATGGAATTGCCTTGCAAGAGCTCCAGCTAATCAATTCTTTGACACTTAATTAAGAACTCTGCTGGTCTGGAAGGATTCAGGGAAATTGTTGGGAGGAGGGTGGGGGAATGTTGGGCAACAAAGTATCTGTAGAGTGCAGGTAGTTAAAACTCCTGGCACAAATGGACCGCTAATTCCTTCACTGTCCCTACTTTAATATTACCTCACAATTTATCCGTCTCTCTAACCACTTGCTTCAGTTGGGTTTTTTAATTACTTTAATCTTAGCCCTGCCACCATTAATGGCTTCAAAACACCTCTAGGGCCTTAGATTTACTTTCAGACAGATGTTTCCAAAGCAGGCAGCAGCAGACAGGCTCTAAGCACAACGCTTCCAGCTGAAAGCGCACCGGACCTCAAACACCGACCAGCCTGAGCTCGGCAGCACGTGGGGGAGAGATCTGTGCAGGGGAGACACACGGCCATGGGGAGAGGAGCCCAGAGCAGGGGCATTCCCCTGAGCCAGCACCAGCCTTGCAGGCTGCAGGGCAGTGGCTTTCTTCTGGAAAAAACTCTGCCAGGCAATCTGGGTATCACCCAGCAGTGCAAGCTGTCATCCAGGTCTGCAGCAAAAAGACAGTTGTTCTTCTTTTGAATGATCAGTGCGCTAAACTCAAATCTTATATTGGTTTTCCTGATTGTACAGGCTTTCATCTGGCTAAGGGAGAACAGATAATGACCATACTGCCATCAAGTTAGAAAAGAACAAACAGAGTATCTGATCTAGGATAACTATTTCCATTCACTGCAGGGTTAACCCACTAATATTTTTCTTAATCGCTTAACACCAGCAATGTGAGTTTAACCTGAACAAGTAAATTGTATTATTTAGTGGCAGTGTGTTTTTATTTGGCCCAGATCAGAAATTAAAAAGTGTGAGCTACTCAAAAACTGTACCATTTAAGAAAGAAAAGTGGCCTTTATAAATAACATCAAATTAGAAAAAAACAAAATAAATAAGCAAAAAAAAAACCAAACCCACAGAACAAAACAGCAAAAATTGTTAGAAAATTCTGGGTAAAATCTGCTTAGTTTAACAGTGTTTAAAGAAAACACATGGCAAATGCGCCCAATGCCATTTCACAGGCTAAAGCCACATCAGGAAGCACATACTAAGCCCTAGCTTGCTTCTCTTCTCATGGAATACACAAGGTTAGCAATACCAAAGGTAAAAAAGAGATGGGATACTCGTAGCTTGACCATCCATTAGCCAGATTTGCATTAAAATGCTTGGCTACACTGCAGATTCAGAGCCTCAGCTTCAATTTCAGCAGTGGCAAAGACTGACGATTAAGAGTTAGAAGGCCAAATGCTTTACTGCAAAGAAAGTAGCCAGAGACAGGTTCCTTCCCAACATTAACACATTCAGAACTATTACACAGAACTAAGTGGGCACTTACAATGTTTCATTCTAAACTCCATACATTTTGGAGTGTAGCTCAGAAGACTCTCAATGAAAGACAAGCCTTAAAAAGTTTCTCTATTTTCTGAAATTTAGGATTCAAATTCAAAAATTCTGTTTTAGGTTCATCCAAAAATGAGATACATGGCAGAAAAGGAATTAACCCAAAATATAACAAGAAATGACGAAGTTTGTTTTGCACACATTTGCTTACATCTGAAAGACATTAGCCAGTAACCGTAAAATCCTCCATTTGTTGTGTCCATTCCTAGCTTGAAAATCCAAAAGATTCCAAACAGAACCAAAAGAGCTTGAAAAAAAAAAAAATCAACTTTTATGTGTAACGTGTCTAACTTTTAGCAATACTAGATGGCAAGACTGGCACACATGGGAGATTCCCCGAATCTATTGTCCCAAACAGGAAAGAAAGTGGTAACAGTGACAAATTCAACATATGGACTTGAATTCTGGCCATCTTGAAAGCCAGATACCCTGTGAAGAACCAAAACTGGAGGCAAGCAAACAGACATCTTTAGCTCTCACCTTCCAAGGAGGTTCACCTCATCCCAACAGCATCAACAAAAGAGTGACTAATTCTCTTTCTCCATTCTGTCATTGTCTTTCTCCCAGTTTTAATACTGCAACTGAGAAAAGATTTCCTTTTGCACCTCCTGCCATAAGGATATACTTTTCTGTATTCCTTTCTCTCACTACTCTTAAGCTCTTAAATTTTTTTTTGTTTTCCCCAAGAAATTCATCACCTTACACCTCTTCAATAAATTTTCACCTCTCTGAAAGCAAGAGTTACTGTACTTTTATTTCCATTGATGGAGGTGTGTCAATTTACACAGTGGAAAACTCTGCTTACACTACACAATAAGCTTGATAAAAATTATCTAAGTAATAATGGGAGAGTTCTTTTATTCACTGCTAAAACAAATCCGAGTTTGTAGCTTGCAGGAAACAGTGAATTTTGTAAGAACTAGCTGACTATCTG
The DNA here is from genome assembly GCA_039654755.1 of Calcarius lapponicus. Taxonomy (NCBI): domain Eukaryota; kingdom Metazoa; phylum Chordata; class Aves; order Passeriformes; family Fringillidae; genus Calcarius; species Calcarius lapponicus. Next base: position 42,329,027 of record CM077468.1, on the reverse strand, counting down.
GATTAGCCGTGACAAAAAAAAGAACACAGCAGAACAAATGGAAGATGAGGCTAGTAAAAAATGAAATTTGGGAATTAATTAGGAACAGAACAAGAAAGATTGAAAAACTACCTTTATAAAGCTCTGTATTCATTCCAGTCCTTCAGTGTTGACTGTCAGGAAGTTAATATTTTGCTGTAAGAAATGTGCAAATCTTTCATATTTGCAATTTTTTTTTTTTTTTTTGGTGGTGGGTAAAAAATTAAGGGAAAAGGAGAAAAGGTCCATTTGCTTCTTCACAGAGAATATGATTTCAAATTTCAATTAAAATGAAACGAGCGGCACGATTATCGCTATGGAGCAGGCGCTCGGCAGCGCAATGGGCGCCTTTCACTGCCATGGCAACCGCCCTCATTGTCACGGCTACCTTGGCACTACGTGTAATTGTCCATGTGTGAGCCTGCCTGATAATACACAATCAATACCCCATAAGCAGCAAACATCATTTTCTGTCTGAGAGAAAGAAAAAAAAAAGGGGGGGAATGCTTGCAAAGGAGACAGAAAGCAGCAAAAAGAAACAGGTAAGTGAGAAAAACAGAGTAGGAGAGAAGAAGGGAGACCTAGCTCCAAAATACCATTAACAATGAAACATGCAGCTTTTTTTTTATAAAGCAAATAGCTGGAAAAATCCCACCAGCACACATGAGCACCTGCTAAGTCCTTCTAATAATATATTAACTAATTGTTTATGCCAACATCATTAAACTATTATCCAAACACCACATCAACCAACAGAATGCTTTTTGTATGTAATCAACAGTAATTTTGGTAATGCCAAGTTCTCTGGAAAGAGCCAGCACTTACAGTCCAAAGCAGGAAGTTGATTTTTGTATATGGATCATTAGGTTTTTTGACTAGCTGAGTATAAGAACAAAACAAAACACCCCAGGGAACAAACAGATCTTGTAGGGGAGCTTAGTCCTCAAATACATAGCAGAAAGTGAACTGTGACATCAGAGTGGAGACAGGTGCAGGAGGATAAATGGAGAAATAAAAAGTCCGCTTAGTATTAACACTAATACTTTGGTCACCTCATGTTCTTCTTTAAACACTGTGTCCTTTTACCAAATATTTGCATGCTGTGCAGCGCAATTGGGTCCCATTACCAGTAAAGGAAAATGGAAAATAAGAAAGGATACACAGAAGAGTATAAAGAGAAAAGTGGAGGGAAAGAAATTAAAAGAACAGTGCAGGAAAAAAAGGGAGGAAAGTGAAGGAAAAAGCTTGACTCTATTTCTTATAAGTGAGGGGTCCTAAAGATCAACAGTGCAGGCATGTTTACTTCAGTATGAGCTACCTGCATGTTACACCTGTATATACAAGCAAGATAGAGCCTACAAGACTGGTACCACTAGAAATGTGGCCATGCAGCACCAGCCATTCTTCTCCAGAGGACTGGCCAACAGCAATACTAGAGAGAATTCAGGTTGAAGTGGGTAACATAGTTATGAGATGGCATGAACTCACTGTCTTTAGATTTAAGGCATTTTATTCCCTCAAAATTCTCTAGGGATAAGTATCATCAAACTCTGTACTCACCTGAAAAAGTGAGGCGATAGTAAGGGGACTGAACTCCTCTAGATAGGAAAACAGGGATCGCAAAAATTCCTTAATGGGATGCCAGGAAAAGCCACAGACTCCCACAGTCATGGGGAGATAAGCTGCATCTCACACCCCTGCACACCTCTGGGTGTTATCAGGGGGTGTTAGTGAGGCTGAAGATAGCTAAGAAAAATGTCTTCAGAATGGTACAGAAAAGAAGTGCTCCATGTCTTCAAACAGCCTTCTAGATATTTTTTATTTTCTTTGAAGATTTACGTTTTCCTATGAGAAACTGTTGTTATGCAGGTATACATGAACAACTTTTGAGTTTCATAGCACAGGGCAAGGGAAGCTGATGGTACAACATAACAGAGATAAGCTTAGATAAGCTTATATTAATACTGAATGCACAGTGAGAACGTCTTCCCATTTTAATCCTTTTGAGATAGTCATCTGTAATAAATTAGACAATCAGAGACAGAGAAGAAATTCTTCGCTGGCTTGGACAAGCATGGGCAGATGTGAATCACCCTATTTTGTGGTCTACCATTTCTTAAATATCAGTGTTCTGTCTACTGAATCTGGGCATGTACCTTTGCTTTAGATTGGTGTATTTTCGAAAGCATGTTTCTCTGAGATATCACATGTGGTAATATTAATTTATAAAAGCACATCATGCATTCAAGCATCCAATATAGAAGTGAAAATGTCTTTCTGAATGAGTCCATTTAGACAAAGTTCCCTGTTCCCATATGTAACTACACAATGCAGTTGATGTTTAAAGTTCAGTTTTCCAAAATAAATAATTCTATTATAATTACACAGCATTATTTTAGTTACAATATCAATCACCCCTTGCACGAAGGAGAAGTGCATCATACTCATTTGCCAAGTCCAGGAAGAATCCTGCATTAGTAGGATAGCAATATGCTTTGCATTCCCTTATTACCAATCAAGGCAAGTCCCACAAAACAGATCAAGAGATAGGTACCTGAAGCAGCTTTAGCTCTCCCCATTTTGATCCAAATCTGAGATAAAGCTAATGAAGCATACGGGTCTCACCACACCTTAACTAAAGACCAGCACAGTCTCATATCACATAGCCCTGAACCTTTTATATGCCTTCAAACTCCCTGACTCTTCAACACGATACCACCTTCCTAAAACTCACACTCCCTCCAGAAAGATCAACTGTAACTTGCACCTTTATTTGTCAAATTCACACTGCATAACAGATAGGATAATTGGGCCCCAGTCGACTAACTTTTATGGAACAAACCTGATAACAACAGATTGATTGACAGCCCCAGCTGTAGAACACAAACACAAAGTCTTTTAGATTATAATGTTCTAAATGTTAATGCTGGAGTTGAAAAGCAAAATTAAACAATAATAAAGGACATACCTGTAACAAACGCAATGTCAGAAATTTCCCTGGGGCTTGAGTTAGGTCTGATAGCATTGTTCTAAAATAAAACTTGAAGACACTACAAAGTTCTAGTTTTAGTAACACTCCCCTAGGCTTCCCAGGGATGCCTTATTATTTCCCAGTATCTGAAGAACTACTTTCCAGACACTCACTTAGGAAGCTTTCATTTTCTTTTCTCTTTATGGACTTGTATTTCATCTTACTTTCTACCTCTGCTCCCGACTAGTCCCACTCAATCACATACACTCTGAAAATGAATATAAACCCCTAGAAGACAAAACCAGTAATCTGTTAAGTTTTGGCTCTTTGTCAAATTATCTGATCTATTCTGACTTTTAAGTTCTGTTTGAGACAATATGTCAGGAGAAGCAATCAAAACCATTTTTGTTTACTGTGCTCTTTTTAGTAAAAGCAACCTTTTATCCATTTTCTAAAGACAAGTTATTAATGATGTCTAATTTGTGCTATAATTAGAAGGAAGAAAGAAGTAACACAGCCACTCTTTTCCTCCCAAAGCAATGTTAATAATATCCATTGAATGTATTTTACATAAACTTGGAATACCTAAGTAATTAAATCATGTGATCTTGCAGCTAGCAAGGCTTGTAGATACAGAGGCCTCCTAGCTCACTGCAAGATAAATGCCTGCCATACTGGAAAACATCCTTAGCTCTGAGAAAAACATATGTGTCACTTCTGGTACTTTTATCAAGACATGCTGAAGAATTCAAAACTCCCTCTATCCTTATTTTCAAGTATTAGAAGAAAATGTGAAAAGAAAATCTGCAAATATGGCCATTCTCCATACCTCAAAACAAGCATTGCTTATAAGCACTGGGAATAGGAGTGATGTGCATACTCAGGACAGAGGGATGCTACAGCCTGAGAGAATGGAGAGCAATGGGAACAGCAGTCTGACTAAAATACTAAAGCCCTTCCTGTAAACCACTCCCACTTCCTGAGTTTGAATGAGATCCAGTCCCTAGTCACTACATTTACAGCTGCTTATTTGTGATACTTAAGGTAAGTCATGGAGCAGCCATGTGATGGAAAGTTAAGTTCCTTGTAGCTCAGGGACCATATTTTGCCACTAATATTCACAGTTAATAGTAAAGCTCCAGAAAACCTGATATGCCAACAAATCTTTAAAACCTTTTTCTGTTAAGCAGCCTACCTCTTCCAATGAGATCTAACAGGCAACCTAAGCTGGCATAAACAAAATCTGCTTGAAAAGGAACTTGGGCCAGTGGGTGAATATGTCTGGCCTCCTTGTGCCTCATAACCCTTCTGTCCTTCCAGCTCCAGGTGACTCTGGCATCAAATGGAGACAGTGATTTAAGTCAATGCTACAATTCAAACTGCTCGTAGACAGACAATTCAAACTGCTCGTAGACAGGGCTACAAGCAATCGCGGCGTCTGTTTGACAAAACTGCCTGATGGTGGGGAAGGCAATCTCACAGAAAACAGTGTGCTTCCATAAATGTCTATGAGCTTTTCAAGGGCACGTCATGCAAAAGGGGAGAGATAGAAGAAGGGGAAGGAAACAATTCCAGGTTGTGCAATTAGGAAGAAAAAGACACAAAGGAACACACAGGAGAAATGTCAGGATGCATTTCTATTTGGCAACAAAGTCCCTGGAACAACCTCCACAGAGTGATGGTGGAATTTATGTTGCTATAGTCATTTATAATTAAACTGGATGTATCACTAGTGATTGTGACATAAAGAACAAACTTGTAGCAAATGCCAAGGGAAGGACTAGATGGCACAGGTGTTTGCCATTTCTTGTGTCTAAGGCATCTTTCACTTCATTCATAAGTGCTTTCTAGTCTTTCTGTATGAGTCTTTTAATCCCATTATCCTGGCAAAATTCCAACTAAGTAATTAGTTTCTGTCTACCTTAAATTTCTTTTGGTGGCTTTGATTTGTTATAGCATTATCACATCTTCTCTTAAGTGAAGTATAATATTTTGCTGCCATGTTCCACTCCAGAAGTAGTTTTTAATACACACAGAAGGAGAATGTGGTGGCTGTTTAAAAAAGCTCAGCAAACATGAAAATGTAACACAGCAAATGGAGGAGGAGATCGCAGCCAATACAAATCTGCTGCAGAAACTAAGCGGAAAATAGCTCCTCAAATTGGAACTAGACCAGAACCCTGCATTTAACATATCTGCAGTTGTGAAAACTGACAGAAGATCTTTACAAACACCAACACTCACGAAATAGGCACTATCCCCAAAGACCAGTGGAATCAGAACCCCTTCAAGGGGCAGAAGACCATCTACCGAGCCATCCCTAGGGATTCCTGCAAAAACTGCTTCTTTGGGGTGTTTTGGCAATCTTGTCTTTAAGCCCTAACTAATGCTATTTGAAGCCTTGTGACATCAGAACATGAGGCTGTGAGCCTACATGAAGTCAACTAATTTCATTTGTAGACCACTCTCCTGTCCTGTGTTTTTAGCATATATCTCAGTCTTAAAATATATGAAAAAGTAAAGACCCCACAGACCACACTTAAAAGAAAAAAACAAACATCAAAATAAGATGCTAGGTTCTTTTCCTCTACGCTTATTTATTCTGTTAAAACTTGGCAATTTAAGTTCCTAGTTGGGTTGATTTCTTCCATTTCTTAGAAATGCACCCACACTAAAAATTACACAACACTGCTTACTTTTAAACTGTAAATGTTCACGAAAAACACATATCAGAAAAAAATATTTTCTTCCCTTTGCTCTTCCCAATGAAATAAGTTGCATGTATACTACATGCAAAAGTAAACCCTTGGAAACTGCATGCTAGGATCTCAGGAGACATGGAAGAAGAACTAGAGATGACAGTATTTTCTGACAGTCATTACAATTACTGCTCATTTTTTGAAGAGGAGCATCAATATAAAAGAAATATGAATGCATTTTTTTTAGAACTGCAAAAAATAAATAAACAATTGCATTAGTTTAATCCATTCTCACGTCTTGAGAGGTTATTTATTTTCTCTGAGGGCTGATAAAAGTTCCTGATGACATGCTTTCTAATTTTAAAATTGCTCTCACTTCACAGTTCTGAAAAAGCGGATGTCAGGGAGTGAGTGGGTGGGTCTGTTTTAAGTGTGATTCACACATTAGATTCTCTTATCAGCTCATCCATATTCAGAAGTGCTATGCATGGGCTGTGGGGTTCAGGAGGAATCCAGAGGACCAGAAAGGAAAAGGGTCGTTTGGAAAGAACTAATTAACCAGGGGAAATAAAATAGAGAAATTGTTACATTATCTTTGCTTCATGTGTCAGGCATATAAAAGACGCCATATTTATGCCTCAACAGAGTATGTCACACCTGCAGAGAGCCTTTCCCTGTCCTGAGCTCTGGTTCTTCCCACCATCTTGTGACTCTCAATACGCAGAAGTAAATCCAAGGCAGCCATGATCTCCCCACACAAAGGAGACATGTTTTCAGAGATGCCTGGGACTGGAACCCAAGATCCAAAGCCAAGGCTGATTCACAGTGTAGTATTTGTGTAAGGCTTGTGTTTAGAGCATCCTGAAATAACACACTGCCCTTGTGTCATCTCTTCTGTACACACTTTTAAACACTACCTGCTCCTACTGTGGGTCTGATCAGGATAGGTCTTCACCAAAGCCAATAATTCCCAGGAGAAGAAAAGGCCATTCTTGAGATGAGATACAACCAGGTAATGATGCCAGCTATCTAGGTGAAACTCTGCTGTCAGTTTCTTGGCCTGTTTCTCAGACCATCAGGCTGGCTAGCAGAAACCTTTCCTCAAAGTCCTTTGCTAGAGAGAAGTGCTTTGTCTCTTCCCCCTCCAACTGCAAGAGGTTTGGTGGTATTGAAGATGGTGTTACGGAGTAACAAGATAGCAAGCCTGTGCCATTGTGTTGGTGGAAAAACAAAATTCAGCCATGACAGCTATACCAGAAGATTCTGTATGATGGCTGCTGTGCTGGACCCAGACATGCCCTGAGGCACAACCTGGTTCTCTCACTGCCTTCATGATTATCATAGCCCATGATGAACAGCCTCATCACAAAGTCTCTGCAAATCCTGCTCTAGCCTAAGCAGATGAAAAAGGTTCTGTTGACTGCAGTGCACATACCTTGGTCCTCAGGAGCTGGCAAGCACAGATGAGCTGGGGGAGGTAGGAAGAAGGTTGGGTGGCAGGGAGGGAATGTGTGTGGTACAGACACACACAACACTGTAATTAAGGGTAATTTCAGAAGCATTTACCTGTGTTTCAGTGTCTGACAACTTTTCACTTGTGAATGCTGCAAACGCCTCAGCTCTATAGACTGATCTTGTTTTTATGTTGCTGGAATGGGAGGAGCAGAAAAATGAGAATGTCGTTTTCTGAATTAATTACCTCCTCTGATTTGAGCAGCACACACTGAAATGCAGTTTAACTCTTGCTCAGGATCTATTTGCCTACACTAAAAGAGAACTGAAATGGAGCCATGCCTTGTGTTTACAAATACAGAGCTATTATAGAGGCTCTCCTACCTGCAGAAGATAATAAAGGATGAATGCTGCCATATAGAAAACTCAGTGTTTTTGAAGAACTACACTTCATAAAGACACCTTACTTCACCTTAACTTCACCTAATATGACATCTAGCTAGCAAAATCATTACCATAAATTGTTGTTCAGTCACCACCCTAAAAGCCACTGCTTAATTTCCATTTCCTTTTGCTGAAAATCTGAAGTTCCCCATCCCTTAAGAAGTACTATAATGGGATTGAAAACCAAGCTGTAACTCACCCAATTTATGTCCCTAATTCTACAAGTGGGTCAGTTTTGGGTACATTACATCCTACATTTGGGTACATTATATTCCTATTTGCCTGCTCCCTAAGGCAGTAGCAACATCTTTCATCTTTGTCAAGTGTTCTGAAAGCAGGGACTCATAGATGTCCAAATAGCAAAAACTTTGGAGATGTCCAGAGTTAAAAAGTTGTAAGGAAAATTGCATTTTAAGTCCAGCATCCAGTACTTGCCTCACTTTTTTATTTACTTATTTTTAAAATTAGCTTAACAATTGGGCTCCAGGTCCTGACCCACAATGTCACTCTCTGTCATGTCAATGTATGTCACACATCAGACTATGACTATATTGGACATGATAGTTTTTGTCATGAAAAAAATACTCCATCCTGACTTGGTGGTGGTGATGGGGTAAGAGAAAGGAAATATAAGGTGCATATTATTTTTTCTCATTTAAATCAAAATCACAGTTTATTTTATCCATAATTTTTCCCTAAATACATAAAATATTTCCAGAGTTTATAGCACAGAATGACTAAAAGCATCAGGTCGAACTGCACAAACTGCACCCAAGTGATACATGCCATATTCTCAACCTCTTCTGTCCTGATGTTCAGCTCCCCAGATAGTTCAGACCTAGGCACTGCAATAACATTGTCACCCTTTTTAGGACTCATTCCTGTCCTTTTGTTACCTGTAGCAATTATTCCAGAAGGTAATCCAATCAGCTCCACCAATGAACCTCTGCTGAACCTCCTGTTGTTCTAGTATTTCAAGACTTGTAAAGGCCCCCTCTGGGGCTGGAATCTATAGCAGAGGAGTCTGAGATCACCAGATTCTTTTACTCCATATGACTGCAAATTTGACCCTATACCTATACATACATCTGAAAAACTTGAAACTTATCTATCTTTGCTGTTTTAATACAGTCTTTTTCCACTGATTCCACTGTGCAAAATAAGTATTTTCTGAGTAGGCCAGTGTATGGCCACTACAACATAAGAACATAATATCTGCTTCCTGCCAGTGTGATATGCAAATCTTGTTCACGTGTTTATGGTATTTTCCTTTATTTCTCTTTTAAATGTGATTTTCCAATCTTCCAGTTTTTTTCCAGAGCAGCAGGGAGCAGTATGTAGCTGAACTAAATTTCCTGCAGCTCACAAATCTGAACAAGCCTTGGAGTAATGATCACTGATAATGCATCCGGGTAGAACTAACAACAATTATGACCTCCATTTCAGTATTCAAAGCAGCAAAATCTTTCTGAAACAGAACTAATCCGTCACTGACAGCAGAAGGCACGACAATCAGCTGAGGAAACACTGAACAGAATCTGGTGAACTGTGTGGTAGCAGCAATTAACTCTGGGCTGTCATGTACCCACCTCTGAGAAACAGTATGATGGTGTCCCTTGCTGGTATCAGACTGAGTGGACAATTCTTCAGCATTACACTTACATCAGCACCACTGAGCAGGTGGCTCCCCCTCACTCACTGCTCAGTGCTCTCTATCCCTCCAGGACACCTGGGTGCTCACACTCCCAGAGCATTGAGTCAATCCCAACCCAGCCAGCAGCAAAGAGGCATGACAGTGGTCAAAGCAGCATACAAAGAAAGATGATGCTGGTTAGTGCCCAACACTGAATTGCAAGGGAGGAGTTTACTGTAAATAGAAGACTAAATTAGGGATGGGCTCTTCCCTATTGAAACAAATCAAGAAATTACATAAATTTTTGACACAACTTGAGCTGATATATGCAACAGGAGAAAAAATAGGAAGGGAAATATCATTTGTACTTTGCATTCACTTCCATGGATTGATTTGACCACTGTTGGTGGACAAAATATCATAGCAGCTGCTACTTCTTCACTGACAGTTCTTAACAATTGAAAAAAATCTTCCTGTCATTAATCCTTCCAGTCAGAACAAACCTTATCCTGCAGCGCATACTTTTATCTTAATGCAACTCAGTTGCTGCAAAGATAGGGACTGAATTCACTGTGAACATGGACAGGCTTTTTGAGGAGTTTCTGTCACAGACTGGAAACATAACTGACCCTAATAAAACAAATGAAAACAAAACTATTTGATAAAAGTGTCAGATCATTGGGTCTGGGAATGACATCATCAGCCACACCTGTCCTAAGCCCAACACAGATCCACAGATCTGTCCTAGGCAGACAAAGGTACTCAGTGTAATGAAGATGAGAGGAGCAGAATTCCTACTGTGTTTGCAGGACCTTGAAGCCCCCTTCAGAATGTGATTCAGGATGAGTGCCTGACGTTGGTGCTCCAAAACTCTCTGACATCTCATTTTTCTCCAGAGCCTATGCAGTACCTTACAGCTTAGTTACTCAGAATCAGATCACATGAATAACTTCCAAAATGCTTATGGATCAATCACAAGTCCAACTGTCTCTCTGAGGAAGACCGATAGTAACAAACAGTAAATTCTGTTTAGTCATCTCTGATTGGCAATTAATCATCAGTCTCCATGCCAGCACTTCCCTCCTGCATACTCTTCTCCCATCATAGAGGTATGTCCATATAACAGCCCCATAAATCTACCAAGTGCCTCTTTTCTGGAAAAGGGTCCCTATCTCCAGAAGGCTGACTGTGGCCTACTCATCCCTCCAGCCTTACAGAGTGCCCTAACAAAGCAGCCCTTGGAGAACAGGTATCCTAGGTGAAACCCCAGGGATACAGAAACAGAGAATGCAGAGGCAGCAGCTGCCAAGATGGATGGATGTCTCTGACACCGCAGTGAGCATCACAGCCTCTTGCTGCTCTCGATTTGGAACTGAAAAGACCATTTGTAAATCATTTTTAATTGTCATGTTAAAGGGCAGAGAGTGCAGCAATCACAGAGCTGGTGGTGTTGGAGGCCTGACACCACCATCAGGCACGGATCAGCAGACAGCATAATAGGAGAAAAAGCTGCAGGGTTACACAAGCAGGCACAGGCAGGCAAGTGGGAATGTGAGATAGGAGGGTGAGTGGATGCCCTCTCATTGCTCTCTTCTGGGGAGCAACTCGTGGGAACACAACCTCTTACATCATGCATTAACTGGGTCCATTGAAAAGACACAAAACTCAAAATCTGTGGGGGATTTTTCACAGTGAAATGACCAGTTACTTGTAATTTTTCTCTTTTTAAGTGCTGGGTAGTGGCTTCTCCAGTTCCGAGTAGTTCATCCCTATCTTGACTAGAAATTATCATGAGAGGTTGCTGCTGATGTTCAGCAGTCTCTGACAAGCTATTCAACTTATTGGTATTGTGCCTTTAACAGTCTCTTAAGTGAAATGGTTCCTAGAAAATCTCACCAAGCCAGGCATCTTCTTTCCAGAAGATATGGTTCTCTAGAAAAAGATACTCAGAATAAGAAAGGGTCAGTCACTCTGGAAGTATCTTTTCAGTAAGTCCTGTACTAACTGGAGAAAAAACTTTTTAGTTGATCTAGAAGCATGGGTTCAGTTGTTTCTCATTAACTTGTCTGCCTCAGGGTGTCTTGAAACACTAAACACAGGTTTGGATCCTGTTAGTAAGAAGTAATATCACATAGTAATGTGTGTTCATTGACCGTCACATGCTTCTCACAGCTGCTATTTGCTATTAAAAACTCTACAGCACTTTAAACCAAAGTGCTTTTAGTTGAGTTTCAGAGGACAAAACCCCTCAAATTCCTTGCTCACCTCTCTGGTTGGTCAACTACTGAGGAGCATAGAAAAGCAAGGGCTGAAATCAAGGATCTACCCTGCCTTCACCACAAAGTAGCCAGACTACTGTACTAAGAAGTCCTGGGTGCATTCTCTCAGTAGGTACAATCATTATGCAAAACAGCAGGCAGCAGGAGAGAGGCACAGAAAAGGGTTCTGCTTCACTGAGGATTCTTATTACTGCTTAAATACAGAAGATTGGATTTTCTTTCATTATTACTCCCCAGGAGACCAGAGGCCTTGCAGATCTAGGATGTTTTGTAATCTGACATAAGGGACACCTGTTCATCTGCAGCACATGGATTCACTTAGCAAACACATTCTGATTGTACTGAGAGCAACACAAAAGCTGTGCTTGCAGTTTGAGGGTGGAAGGTAGCAATGGCTAACTGCTGCCCTTCAGACTCCAAGAAACTGCTTTGATTGCTGTTATCCTATTTATAGTTTCAAAGAGTCATCCTTGCAATTAGAAGTAAGAAGTTGAGAACAGTCATAGCCATGCCTACCTCTTCTATAGCACCACTCCTATGGTCATTTTTCTGCCAGCCAGAAATTAGCACTATGAAAAATGAATCTCATTATAAATAAATACAGAAAATAAATACTAACTTTAACTTTATATTATGAAACCAGCAGACATATGCTCCAAAACTTGGTTCATTATATTTAAGAACAAGTCTAATGCAATACCAATCAGGAGAGAATCAGGCTTATCTTTTCTGATATTCTTGCTGAAGCTTTCTCAGCTGTAGGGAACAGAGATGATGCACAGTAACAAACACAGCCAGTTTCCTATGCAAGATTTCAGTGGCCTGCTGAAAGGAGTTCTTCTATATGTCAGGGGAACCCTTCTAGAAGCTTTGAACACAGCTTTTCTTACTCTCTGTTAGGTCTGTGATTGCTGTTGTGCTCTCTTATCTAAGCAATCAGCTAAGTGGCAAGAAATGTAGTGTTGATTTGGTTGAAAAAGTTTTGGCTGTAGTCTTCATTGCTGTAGTTTTCATCTGAGCCCCAAATTATTTGTTTTAAGGCTTCAAAAACATTGTTCGGAGTATGGTTCCTTTCATGGTGCTAAGTATTTCCTAACCCTCTATACTGGGTGAACTGAGATAGAATGAAATAATTAGGTTGCATTCAGCAGAATTGTTAAGAAAATCTGCTCCAGTGGTAGAACTGAAAGGACCCACAGAAAAATAAGGTAAGGATAAGCAAGCTGTGAGAAGTGTGGGTTGACCCCCCAGTTTTGTAGAATATTGATACTGATGTGTACAAGTGACAAATTAAGTGTTAGCTTTGTGAATTACTTCACTTTCAACCACATTAGCAGGAATATCTAATTATTTTTAAGCTCAAAGTAGAACCCAAGGATAACACTACCCACTCTGACAATATACTAAAACAAGAATACTAGGGAATCTTACATAAATATGCAGAGAACCTTTTCCCTTACTGTCAGTCCCAGTTGTAAGAATCAAGTAAACATACAATTCTGACAGATAAACATTGGTAAACATATCTCAAGCAGTTTAACACATTAGTGTACACACCTGTCTATCCCACTACTTTACTAGAGAGGTCCACCTTCAAAAGTCAATAAACAAAACAGGAGTTTTTCCATGCCTAACTTGCTCTAGGTTACAGTCCTAACCAGTACCTTAGCACAAACCTTCTTCTCTGATTGATTCACCTGAGCTGTTAGATTGTAAAATCAGTTGTGAAAATTCAGACACCCTCCTCATTTTGTTACTCCTTTGACAAAAGTGATAACTACATTTGCACTGAAATGGAGTCCACAACTGAGAAATGCAATGCTAAACACACCTATTTCTGCCCCAGTCTACCCACAGATGTCCTGGGATCATCCAGGCTATCCCATTTTTGACATTTTATTCAATTCAAGGTCTTACAGCAAAACTGTGGTCTGCAAACACATTCATCAAGCCACTGACCAATTCAATCGATTTGTCTGTCTTCCATCCTTTCTGAACCACAATTCTTTTGACATGAGCTGCCTGTAGAGCCATTAATAATCTCTTTCCATCCAACCAGTTCCCTCTGGAATTGCTGAAGAGCCTTCCTTCTACTGGCGCTGTCCTTCCAGAGAAGCGCCATTTCACCAAGGAGCACGGTATAAAAGCCATGTGAATGGTTTTGCTTTCACACACTTTGCTTTCAATTCTGTGATTGGTGCTCTAAAGTGAAGATAAGTACATAGAATAAAATGCAAAAGAGATAAGCACAAAACAATCCTCCAAAAGGAGTAACTACACAGGACAGAAAACAAAGAGAGGCTCAAGATGCTCTTCAAGTCACACTTCTTAAAACAACTTAGAAAATCTATTTCTTGACTACCTTGATTTTATGTAGGAAACTGGGGGTTGGAGGTAGTTAATTTATGCTTTGGGGGAAAACAGAATGTTACCCCTCCCATCTGCAGTTTTCTTCAGTTCATTAAATGAAAGAAATTGATTTGGCGAAGGTAATTTTGTAATTAAAAAGCTTATCATGGCTTTCTCTAATGAGCTGAGCAAACAGACAGTAATTCAGTGACAATATTTACACAGAGCACACTGGGGGACGTTTGTTTATAAAATTAAATAATAGAAGGAAATGGGAGGAAGAGAGAAGGAAAAGAAAGGAAGGAGATGAGGTCAATTCTAGATCCAGGTTCAACCCAGGGCACTGGTCCTCTGATGACTTGCTCCTGTTCCCATTGCATCACAGCAGCAAAAAGAAGAAAAGGCTGTAAGTGACCTAAGCTAGTCTCTTGTGTAAGTGGGCTTTTCACAGACTGAATTTACTATGCTCTCATCTCCAGCTGGGACCATAGCCAGCTCTCTATTCAGGATTTCAGGGAACAGCTTTATACTCATTCAAGACTAAGAATTATCTTTCCAGGATACATTTCCTCCCTCTAGGGTGCCAGAGGCTTCATGCATACTGACTGAGGGCACAGTATGGAAGGGAAGAAAAACTCTTGAGAACTGTAGGTAAACTTGACTTCAAAAAGCTCTTCTGTTACATTTGGAATGAAACTCAGAACTCAACTAGTCCTTTTTTACCTTCAGAAAGCAAGAAAACACGACAAAGATCCTGCCTGAAGCAAAGCTTTGTGCATTCCAGGATGAAAAACAGAGAGAGAGGAAATCCAGCAGTTCCCTGGAGATTTTTCCCCTCTTCGTCTGCTCTGCTATGCAGAGGTACACCATTCCCACCCTAGGGGAAAGCTTCCTAGTACACAAAGGAGGAAGTATCTTCTCTGCCCCTGTTTCCCTCAGCCTTCAAAGTTTGTTCTCCAATCATCTCTCCCCGCTCTGTGTAACTATGGATGAAACCTCTGGCAGTTTAAGAGTGGAGGGAAGTGAGCTCAGGAAAAATCATTCTCAGTTTTCTGAGTTTCTCACACTTAAAAAGCTGTTCCCTCTGTTCTTGAAAAGAGACCTGGCTCAGATACTGTAGCAATTGACAAGTGCAATTCAAGGGAAAAAGATGAGTTCCAAAAAAGAGTGAGCAGAAGATCAGTTAGACGTGAGGCAGCAGAGAGACAGGAAAATGCTGCTAAGAAAAAGGTTAATAGTGGGAGCAAACTCACATAGCTTAAAAGACCAGAGAGAGAGAACAAAATGGGAACTTCAGTGGACAGAGTAAAAGAACCTCTGGATCAAAAAAATTGTCACGTTTCAACTCAGAAATAGCTGCCTTCTGATGCCTAGCATATGCTTTCAAACCCTTCTTTACAGCTATAATATAAAGCTCAAAATTCATATTAACAAAGAAGAAAATAGTTTAGGAAATTTGGCTCACAAATTTCCAGATGAATTTCCTTCCAAAGGATGGGGTAGATTCATCCCTTTGCATCATCAGAGGTGAGCATATCACTGCGCCTTGAGGATATATGAGGGGGGACATAACAATGAGACCTCTTTCTTTCTTTAATATATACTCCCTGATAGGACAACCCACCTTCACTCTGAACTGAGTCCAACAGGAACCACTACTACAGCAAATGTTCCAGCACCTCCTGAGACTCTGACACCAAAAGGCATTTTTAGATTTAAAAAAAGAACAAATGAGGTTCTGTCTGCTAAGTCCAGGTCCACACCTACACTTTTCTGAACAGCTTCTCAAAAATTAACACCAACCCAATTTACTAAGTTAATAACTGATTTCTGTGGTGTAAAAAGGTATCTGCAACTTACATAGAGTTGCATGGACCTCAGTCAAACTGCTCACTTACTAATCATACCGTATGCTTCCTTACAGTAAAAAAGGAAGTTCTCCATCTCTGCTTTCCTCAGAGGTATCCTGTATATATACTATTTTTCTCCAATACTGGATACTGCATAAGAGCATTCTGAGACCACAAGGCAGGCTCTGAAGTTCTGCAGGAACTGAACTCCTTGCTGCAGGAGCTGGACAGAGCCTACTCGTAAGTCTGAGAGCCCACTCATGATAGTGGCTTGGAACAGAGGATAAAGTCTCTAAAATGAATTGGAGAGACACAGGGCAAAACAAGACAGATAAAATCGCAACCAAACTGAGCATCTGTAATAATCCTTAATCCATTCACCTAGATAGGAGACTCCTGTGACTTCTCCAATACCACACCCTGCTGGCTGTCTCTGAATAATCTCTGACAAGAGGGCACAATTGCACAATCATTAATACCAGACTTCCACGGATTCTAACAGTACAAATTTGATACATATCAGGCATAAAAGCACAGATTCACCTCTCTAAAATTAGCCAAAGAATATGATAGAACATTTAAGGCTATTGTCATGTCAGTTGGGGTTGAAAGCACCTGACCCAGTATATAATCAGAGGTGCAAAACCAGACAGTCCAAGATCCAAGTCTCTAAGTACACACCAAAATCCTTTGAAAAAAATCTGAGAAAGCAGAAAAAGTTTATTGGTGCCACGTGGCCCAGCTTTTCTGTTTTTATCTGAGATGTCCTAAAGCTGTGCCATTGAAATATTGTCATTATGCACGGCAGGGAGAATCTCTTTCAGCACACAGGCACAGAGGCAGAACCTAAGATAAGACCAGAAGTGCCCTGCTTGCCATGACTCACAGTCAAATGTGTCTAGGAATTGCTGATAATTAAGACTTATGAATCCCAGTACCCCACACTCAATCCTGCAAGCTAACAAGCACCCCATGAGTTAAAGGAATTTGATATACTCACAACAGTTACTAATTGGTTACCAATGAACTGAATGATTGGTTTCCAATATTTCTCCCAAATCCCCTTTTCAGCTATATTTTCCAGCATAAAAACTATTTTCCTGTTCTTCATCCTTTGTCTTTTCTCATCCTTATAACTCTTCCCTTAAGTGCCTTTGAATCCAGGAGCAATCCCTTCAGGAGAGCAGAGTTAGCCAGTGATGATTTGCTAGCAAGAAAACAGACAAGAGCCCAAGAAGCTGCCTAGGTCAGACCTCGGGGTAGAACTGTGCCACTTCATTAGCTGCAACAGTAACATGAAAATCCCAGTGGCTCTGCAGTAATAAATATGTAATAAATACTACCTTTATATATAACAGAAAAACCCTGCAAGTTACACTGCTGGGGAATAATTCTGCTTTGTGCTTAAGCAAACTGACTAAACGGAATATAGCAAGACTTTTCCATCTCTTAGTTCTGTAACCTAATATTCTCAGCAAAACAGCAAATACATTTCTTATTTCTGTTTTTTTTTTTTTTTTTTTTTTTTTGATTGGTAAGTTGGTTTGCTTTCTGTTGTGTTTTGGTTTGGAGTTTTTTGTAATGATAAACTTGTAATTTATTTGTTTGTTGGGGAGTGGGTGTAGCTGCTCCCAGAGGACAGAAGCAGAGGTGCTTGAGCAGACAGCGCTGCTCATGAGCTTAGACTGTGAAGACAGAGCAGAGAGTCTCCTACAGCTCAGGTAGAGACAGCCATTGGCTTTTTGAAGAATAGGACCAGACCTGTGTCCAGTGCCATTATGCTACATTGTAGGGACTCTTTTTTGATAGGATAGTAACTGTTGGGAACTCAGCCCAGATTTCCTTTAACCTGAAAGAAATTATATCTGAGGCAACACTACACAGAGAAAATTAATAGATAATGACTTAAACATCTGAGGGCCAGCTGAAGAGAAGGAAAGTAGAAGAGCTACTGAGAAGAGCAGAACTGAAAAATGATCCACACATCTCCCACCTTACTGGCAACCCAGGGTGGGCTTTTTTCCTTTCCTTTTCTCTTTTTTTTTTTTTTTTTTTAACCGTGGGAAGTGAAGTTGTCGTGATGAGAAGAGAATGAGGTGGCTGTGAGGTTTCTCCAAGGAGTACTTAACTACTTTCTGGGTATTTTAGTGCCTGCACACATGAAACACTTGAGTATTAGCTTACCACTCTTTCTCCAGTTAAAAGCATAAAATTGCAGATACCAAGTGTTTTCCTCCCCTCATTCTCTTTAAAATTCCTGAAAGCTAAAGCAGTTTTGTCATGACTCACATTATAAAAAGAACAAGCGATGTGACTGCTCCCACTTATCATGCACATGTACAAAACAAATATTCTCTGTCCGCTCTACCTTGACTTGCTGCTGCCTGCAGTCCTATCATCACTGCCATCTGTTTAAGCATTAATGCCAAGCACTGCTCCATGAAGCAATTTCTTCTTTTTTTTCTTCTGTTTTCTCCCCCCTCGAGGTTGGAAATCTCCCCCTGCTCCATTATTCTTCTATCACTCCCATTAAATTAACTAGAATTTGTATAGGACAATGGGAAGAAGAATTAGGCTACAACATGAGTAAAATCCTAGATGGTGACAGAAAATACCCATTCTCAGATCACAGAGACTGGACACAAATCACAGTACCAAAGAGAATTTGAAAACACTCTTTATGATTTTATCCACAAGCACTTATTTCCCAGAATATATTGTTATTCTTACTAGAGTTATTCATGAGCATAATTCATTCAGTGACATGATCTGATCACTGTTATACCTTTTGATTCAGCAAATTTGTTAACGATGGAAACGTGATTAAGTTTCTAAATTAAAAACACACTGAGAAAACTGGTGAGGCTTTACATTAACCTCATAAGTCTTCTCAATGAAGAGATTAGTTGGGTTTTCTCCATAATCAAAGTAATGTCAGTATCTGGAATAGAGGCCTTTCTTTTGAAAAATTATGCCACCTCAGCCCCTTTCAGCTCTCAGCTCACAATGTTACCGCTGCTGCAGTTACAAAGACATCCAAAGTACGATAGGAACTTTTGTGAAGTCACATGAAAAGTTAGGCTTTAATTGTCACTTGAGCACACCTTTCAAAAGTTGCAACAAAGAATATAATTTAACCATGTAGAACACGTGTCATGTTTGGGACAAATAACGGATTAAATTTCCAATTTCAATAAAACAGATTAAAAAGCTTTACAAGATAGGAAATAGCTCTTCATTAAACCCTCACAAAGTACAGAATTTTTGCAACTTTCTCTTAACTTCTGCTCCTTTTAGACTATGAACATTGCCATTTACATATATATGGAGCTGAAATTATGAAGCACTAGACCATATTTTGGTGACAAGTTTTTTGAGTTACACTAGTTCATCTCTGATAAGGATGACCCTCCAATCTTCTGAGTCCTTGCAAACAAATTCAGATTCAAACTTTGGATCTGTTCCCATTTTCAATGTAAAAGCAAAAAGAAAACACTGCCAAGGGCTTGTGCACATTTGTACATTTATTATAACCAAATTTCAAACCTCAGCCTTTTCAGTCGGAGGGATGGGTGAATGGTTAAAAACCTGCAGCACCATTTCATAGCTCGACCCTTTTCTTGTAATAGACACCCAGATGGAGCCAGAGGGTTCCTTACTACTACAAATTTGTGATGCACACTGCTCTGACTCATGACCAACTCATTCTTATGACCAACAAAGGTTGCACAGTCTCTGCAGAAGGCAGAATTCCTAACTCACTTTCACAAAGCCTTTTATCATCGACACTGTATATAAATCACTGAGTAATAATAATGATTATGGTTAATTTTTAATTCACTGGAAATAAAATCCATACAATTTTGGCCCTTGTTTATTCCTCGTGGACTGAACCATATTTCTGTGAATGGATTTGTTATTCCGAAACATCCACCAAATAGTTCATTTGAGCACATTTCCGCCTCCAGAACACTTGTGAGCTGCTCACTTCAATTATCTGCTATTCACAGTGTGTGAGTGGCAGCACACTACTGTTTCCAGTTCCTGACTACAGGGAAAAAAAGTTTTCAAATGGGGGAGTGATAAGCAGCAAATGCTACATCATTTTTCATAAATAGCTTTCAGAGATAGATGACTTCATGGCTACATGCTCACGTTGAAGTCTATAAAACCTACAAGACAAAGAAATGTTTTTACAAACATCCTCAGGAAAGGAAGAATCTGACCCACATACAGCTATAATCATATTCAGTACTTAATTTCTAAAATTATTTACAAGTTACCTTTTGTATTAAGCAGAAATTAGATATCCATGAGTGAGAGTTTTTTTTTAAAACTCCTGGGCAGTGACACTATACTGAAGAATTCAATGGTGTTTTTCAAATGGAAAGAAGAGACATATCAGAGGGAACTCAGTAATTTTTAAACAGATTCTGCACCTTCTCTACTGACAATCATCACAACTTCCTTTTCCCATTTTGTGTGCTGTATAGATATGTGAGCAATGTAATCTTCCACCCAAAGTTGTGATGCTAAAAACCCACCCACATTTTTCCACTACCTGATAACTAATCACTGCAAAGTTCTCTGATTACTGTGTGAAGCATAATAACAGCCACAAAGGGAGATGACTGAAAATTTATTGGCATCAATCTCAATAGCTAAAAGATGGTTATGCTATTTCTGTGCCAGAAGAAGGAGAGATGCTATACTATATAATTTAGTGGCTGGATTACAGCATTCCTCTGCCATGGTTGAGATGTGGCACGTGATGGTTGCACAATGACATTTGGGTGGCTGATTGATGGAGAGCTTTTGCAACACTGAGTTTGACAGGGTGTGGCTGTGCCATGACTTTGCTATGGGTGACTTAATTTTTTTTTAAGGTGAGGAATATACAAGAAGCTGCTTGAGTTGACAGAAGTCAAAAATGAGATATAATAAGTACCACTCTAGCCATCTATAGCAACAACATCTGTTCCTTCTGAGTCCTCTTTTCATTTTAATTTTGAACTGTCAGTAAAAAAGACAAAATACCCAATGCTGTAACTGTCAGAAGAAATCAGCCAAAAATCAAAAAAATGAAAGGCAACAAACTTCCTACGTTTTTTTAGCCTAGTTACCCTAACCCCCTTGGCTCTTCCAAATCCTCCTTCTTGTTTGCCAATACAGTGCTCGCCCCCTCTTTATTTTCAGAAGTATTTTTTTACAGTTAAGGGCTGACTGTATGCTGCAGGGATGACGGGGACTTGGACTGGATGCTCACTTCACGGGGAATGTGCTGGGTGCTTACCCAGGAATGACAGGGCATCACTGCTGCTGCTGCACGCAGCGCACCCTGGTGAATAATCGAGGCAGCTTTTACAGAGACGCCAGAAATGCCCATCACAGCTTGTCTCTGAGTCAGTTGACATTTTTATTTTATATATAAAGCAAATTAGGGTGGAAGACAGACAGAGAGCAAGAGATGAGGCTGTGTGCCAACCTCTTCAGATCTCATTTAGTCTGTGTTACAGAGTGCTTAGTCTTTACAATCCAGCATGCTAATAAGGGACATATATCCCTTCTCTGAGAAATTAATAAATCTTGAGACAGCTTAAAGGAAAGACAACAAAAAAATTTACAGCCTTTAGTGTAGACATCTGTGCCTCTGTATGTGTAAAAGGATTAGAGAGGGAGGGGAAGGATTTGCAACATTGCTGAGGAGAGAGGTGTGGGGAGTGTCAGATATTTCCACAGGCTAAGAGCCTTTCCAACATCTATTAAAAAAAAAAAATATATATATATATAAAACAGCTGTTTTATATATATATAAATTTATATATATTTATATATATATTTTATATATATATATAAAACAGCTCCCTTTATAGGAACTCTGCCACAGTGCCTTGAAAGCTCTGCTGTCCTTGTCATAGTCCCCTACCACCCTCCCATTGTGCTTATTTCAGCTTGAGGGTACTCCCAAACCTCAGAGAGACACATCACCTCACTGGGAAGTGAGTGACAAGAAGTGTAGGCCATCTACTTGACAACTTGGTGAAGATACAAACTAAACTCCCTTTCAGATTTCATCTTTTTGAAGTAACTGGAGTTTCATTAGTGCTTGAAAAGCCTGACAAGAAAAAAAAAAACAGAAATTTCACAGGTGGGAGAACTGAAGCACAACACATCAACAGCAGAGTCTGGAAAAGAGCTTGGAAAAATCAGCCATCACCTTCTGCCTATTCCTTGACATTTTTGCAGTATTTCCACTTATCTCTGGGTCAGTTTGCTATCTATATCAGAGTCACTTTCCACACAACCTTATAGTGAAGCTAAAGCCAAAGCCTACTTTTCTACCAGAATGTTTCAGGAAGCAGACAGGTAGGTCCTGCTAAAGAGCGAGAGCACCATGCACAGCCAGTGGGAGTGAGGATCCTGCGAGATACTTTGGAACAACCTGAGTTTCACATCTTTTACGGATCCTGCTTGAGGTATGCTCTGTTAGAATGAATCTAATTTTTTTTAGAGAAAAGGACTGTTTCTCACTAATCAACCTGCGCCAGACCCAAGTTGTATCAACACAATAGCTACATGAAGCCTAACATGCAATTTAGTACATGATTACCTACTGCCAGTGAATCCTCAATCTTTACAGTCCAGCCAGTGCTGAAAAATGTTCAAAATACCACTTACTGTATTTAGTGGAAGAGGAAGGGAACTGGAGGAAGGAAGTGAGAGAAGGAAATAGCACTATACTGAAGAGGAAAAAAAATAAGGTAAAAAAAATTGGAAGAAAAAGTGGGAGAAAAGGGAGATGAGACTTAACAAGAAGAAGAAGTTGAGACAGGAAGGCAGAAATGGATAAAGGGTGACTGCAAAAGGATAAACGTTTTTAAAAGCTGAAAAATAAATTACCTGTTTTTTTCTTCTCAAGTGGACTTCTTGTGCAACATGGCTGCAGCAAGATTCACTTGCTATCCTCCCCTCTCCCCGCTAAAACCAGCCCAAGATTTCTCAGCTGAACTGCCAAAACTGAAATTTTACAGCCAAAATAAAGTAGATTGGGAGTGCTGTCAGCATAGGAGCTTGAGCACACCACTCTTGTCCCTTCCCATTTTATGTGGGCATTGGGGTGACAATAGCAGCAGTAATCCCTGGATAAAGGATAGGTGTCTATGAAAACCACTCCTCACAGGCTTTGGAGCTGCAGCCAAAGCCAGGCTGCTCTGCCACCACAAAGCATTCAGTGGTAGAAACCTGCAGTACAGGGAGTGCAAGGCACCCCAGGATCCAATTCCTCTCCTTCTAGTACAGACAAAGGTGTCAGTTACCACACTGAGCAAGCCACCACTAAGAAGCACCTCTTCCCTTGAACTGTCCTGGCTGCTCCTACCACCAGTGCTTGGTGCTGGACACTGGGACTGTGCACCACCGTTTGGTCTCTGTCTTCTGTCTGCCTCTTTTTGCCTCACAGCTTCATTTCCCTAATGGCCAAAATATTTCCATTTGTATTTTCCCCCATTTACCCTTTCTACTGTGCTTTACTTGTGTCCTTCATTTGCAATTAAAACTGTCTATTACTGGACTATCTAAAAATATTACTTTTATTATAATTATTCTATGTGCCTTCTTCTACAGTGTCAATATTCTGAAAAGCAAATTGATTTCACTCATACAGAACATGAATTCCCTGTTCTAGCTCTATGCAAGATGCAGTAAGAATTTTCCCTTTATTTTTGGAATCTCAGCATTTCTAATCACAGGATTGCATGCATCAGATGAAAAAATCCCAAACCAGATGAAACGAAACCACTGAAAAAAATTGCATGTAATAAAGGACAATAATATTAATCATTATCATTATTCAAAGTATGGCTAAGTTCTGATTTTCTCCTACCCAGATCATATATCTTCAAGAAAATATTTGCTCTGTTGAGTTGCATGTTTCCACTTTTATAGACTCTGAGATGAAGGAACATGAGTTAAAGAGATGTACTGATAGTTCACATGATTATTTTTCTCTTTGTTACCTTATCAATTTCAGAATGTCTTTCCATTAATGACTTAAGTGGTTAAATAACCTTTGAGCTATTTACTTTACACTGAATTAAAATACAGACATTTGATTTTTTTTTGTATTTTCTTTTGTTAAGCTAATGAGTTAAGCATATCCCAGAAGCACAATGCTGCATCAGTGTCACTGACTGCAAAGCTGAGGCTGTGGCTGAATTTTGGCAGCTTGTTAAGTGAGAATACTGGGCAGAGACACTGACTGTCTCTCTCCTATCAGTTGTTTTGCTTATATGTTTGGGTAAAAGAAGTTTTTTAGATGGGAAGATGCTGAAAGTTTTCTAAATTTTTTCAGCAGTAAATGTTTCTTTTTAGTTTAATTTGGTGGTTATAAAATGCTCCTGTTTCATTTATATGCCTATTTGGGGGTCTGTGCAATATTCAGGTTCATTATCTTGTTTTATCAAGCATGTAATAAATAAGTTCAACTAATTTGAAACTTTCCATTTGTTCATGTTGCTTATTTTTGTATCTGTACTAATCACAGTTTTTTTCTAGCTCTCCTTTTTTCCTGTTTGCTGTACTCTTATTACTATTTTCTTATATTTGACTGGAAGTTCCTCACAGTCATGTTGACATATACATTAATACAACACAGACTGCACTGGGACATTGGGACCTGATACTTAGAGGAATTTGAGAGTGATCAAAACCAGCCCTGATAAACAAGAAGTAAAGGTAAGTTTATCTCTCATCTGCTAATTCATGATTATGGCATTGAGAGAAAAAAATACAAAATCGTTTTCTGGGCAATTTATTATAGCTATCTATATCTGTGGTAATGTCTGAAATACCCAATAGCTGCCCTTACAGGAGAGCACAAGTGCAAGAAAGCCATCTACATTGGGACAAAGAAGAAAAACGAAAAATCCAGACCTAACTATTCCATGTTCTGCTTCTTTACTTGATCTCTAGCTCATTCAGCCCTCAATCTACTGTAAAGAGCTTTTGAATTTCAACCGTGGATGTTTTTTTGCAATTGTTCCAAAGATATCTCAAGTAGGTACATTCAAGAGCACAGGAAGACAACACCAAATCCAGTTCACAAGGACCAAATAAAATAACCAAATTTGCTCCCCAAAATAAATAGGAGACAAGGATATGGATGATGTTCAAAACCTACAGAGATTATGCAGAAGAGTCCTGTCACAAGTACACATATATCTATATCTTTCCTATTGCAATTTCATACTTGAAGCATGTCATTCAGTCTCTGTCTGCTCAAAAGAGATTCAGGGCTCAAGGTTACAGGTGAAATCACTTGCCTTCCACTGCAAACTTCTGTTTACAACGAACCCTCCCAGTTCATCCCCCTGAATTATGTCCAGGAAGCAAAAAGTACAAACTCCATAAGTTTCTATCTGTGCTTTTTTCCCCCTCCAGTTGAAGCTCATCATCATTTGAAAGCGCCAAGGCAGTCTGAACGGTTCACCATAGTGACCATCTTGCAAGGCTATCAGAGTGGAAACCTCACTGAGAAGCAGCAGCATCAAGTCAAGCACAATATTCCAGAGAGAGCTCCCCTTAGCCACATTACAGTAACTGGATCTTCTCATGACCTTCAAGATGCCACTTCAGTTCCCTCCAAAGAGACTTAAGCAGCCTCTCTGCCATTAAGATGTTCCTTCATTTGTCAACAGAAAGCTGCTCAATTGCTAGCCTGAGCAAATTTACATAGAAATTACCAGTGATACTCTGCAAACAGAGAATGACAGCAGAGACACCCAGCAGAAGCAGTCCAGGATACACAGCCTACACAGTCACTACTCAGACAAAGACATAGAGGAAAATGTTATCAGGAAAATTCACTGGACTTGCAGAACTATTAATATATGGGCATTCAGCAGTGTGAGGTCTACTGGGGCTCTGAGTTCATCCAAAACCTTTCCACAGAACGAAGACGATGTTGTCAGCATTTCCTTCCTACCTGACAAGTATTTCCAAGTTGCCAGGCAGCTGAATGTTATGTGAAGCCTGCAGATTGAGAGGGCATCTTGATAAAGGATGCCTGGCTTTTCAGCCTAGCGCTAACTTTATCCTCCTGTCCCTGACAGACAAGTCTTGCTGCCACCCTCAAAGTTCCTCCTTGAAGAGAGCAGTCTCTCCTTGTCACACTCCTCAGGCCCTGCATCTAGTCTCAGTCTTCCCAGAGCCCTTTCCCCACACCTAGAGACAGCATCCAGGCAAACCAGGAGCTTGATTGGTTGAAAACTGTCATTTTTTCTCCCTTTTTTTCTCCTTTCTAGGGTTCTTGACCTGATCACAATAGACTTTTATGTGAAAAATTGCAGAGCTGTGAAGTCTGCACTTAATCCCTTTGTCAAGCACTACTTGTGGTAGTATCTAACTTCCAAAGCCTTGTATGAGTGCACAGGCAATCAGAGATAAAATACAAATCTGACATGGTTGCTTCTTGACTGGGAGCATGACTGAAAGAATGCTATAGGTTCTCAATGGCAGCATTTCCCCATAACTGCCCTTCAACAGAGCAATTTTTCTACAGCAATCAACAGCCTCAGCACAAGGTCTAACCCTATAAAAATTAAAATACAACCCAGAAACTTAGAAATAATTATGGTTGAGAAACACTAACAGTACTGGGCCCTATCTGCCAAAACAGGGACACTCCAGGAGTCAAACAAAGTAGTGAGCACTAAAGCATACCAAGAGACAAGTCTACATTTCCTTAGACACTACTGCAGCAGAGACTGGTGGATCAGTTAAGGGCAAATAAAGAGGAATCAAACAGCAAAAAACTGTCTTCCTTTGTGTAGTGATGTATATTAATGGAGGTACATTTATGTGAGTGCACACACAAGAGAAAAAAAAGGTGGGGATTCAGCAGGGCATGGGGTATCTGATCCTTACTATGTGCTCTTGACATCAAATGACTGCACAGAGTAGAAGAAAAATCCTATTTCAAATAAAGATCAAAGCCATCATAGGGGAATAAGTAGCTTCCACTTCTTAAAGCAAACAGGCAGGTAATATTTATTCCACAGTAGAGACAAAACTCTGCCTTCTGTCAAGGAGAAAGGAATAAATTGTTTTCTCATAATGGTGTTTTCTTTTCAATCAATTTCCCTTCAAGCTTGATTTAAGAGGATGCCATGCCAGAACCTCAGGCGAACAGAAGAAACTGAAGATACTCCCCCAAGAAAGGTGAAAAGAATGAGGCAGTCAAACTCAAAGTTCCATCCAAAAAGCAGTGTTGTACATGAGTTCAGTCATGCACTCCTCTCCCTCCTCCTGCTCCTCTTCAAATAAAAGATGTGCAGCAACAATGCAACAAAGGGCCAGCAACAATGAGGAAGAAAGAGTTCAGAGCATTAGGAGTGACAGCAATGGAGTTAAGCTGGAGTGCATGTTGCTTTAGTTAGGGATAGAAGCACTAGGGAAACTCTTACAGGTCATTTTGCTACATAGACAGGGATATGTGTATACATTATCAATTTTTAATTTTTTTTATTAATGAGACATTTGTAGATATTATCTTATTATTAATATGCATGCATATAAGAAAGAAGAACAAGCACATCTGGTAAAACCCCTGGCTTCTAAGAAAAGCTGGAAGGGGACAGAATGAAGAATGAGATTGTTCCCAAGGCATTGCAGGCACTTAGGTACTTGCAGAGCTAGGTCATCAGGGAACACTTTAGCTTTAAAAATACTGCCTTGTTAAAAATTGTGCATATTTTCTGGGGTTACAAACTGCCTTTGAGTTGGAGAAATCACAGTAGTTTCTATTACAGAAAGACATTGATATTGTAGAAACTTCTCCATCTATTTCTTTTAAATGCAAATTGTAGAAAGACTGTTTCCAGGAGGACAGGAATTTAAAAAGAAAATTCTTAGCACTTTTTAATCTTGGAAAAATGTTGAAGATTTGACCCACAGATAGTATAGACACTCAGGACAGTTCCAGTAGTATCAAAACCCAAACACATAGTCTCAAAATTTCAACTAAGCTTTTAACAGACACAAATCTGAAAGACAGAGGACCCCTTATTCTTCCTCTCAAAAGCTTTCTCACAGGATGCAATTCCCATTTATATAAATCATCTCTTCAACAATCATGGAATTCTTACTGTAAGGTTTTAGTGAGAGGATGTTGATTTAAAAGACACAACTCCATCCCATTTTCTTTCTGACAGACCTTTTATTTGAATGGATGCTTCCTCAAGACGGGGCCACTTTGCATGTTTGAGTACAATGAATTCCTCATGGCAGTACAGTAAATAAACAGCTAGCAAATGATTTGGGTGTTCACTGGACTCTGCAAGCAAGATTCTTAACAACAGCAATGTTAGTTAAGCAAAAGCTAATGAACACTTACTACAAATGACATTCCATTTTCCTGGCCCTAATTCTCTCATTACTTCTCTGCAGGCATAACAGGCATGTACTGGTTTTAGCATTACTGACAACAAAATTCAGAAGCACAAAGGATGCCACATCCAATGATGACAACCCCAGAATGGCAGCTGTCAATGAAGTTAGGGAAGGGGCTGCTGGGGAGGACTGAGTTAACAGCCAGCCCTGCCCAGCTAGGACCAGCAATGAGAACTCCCTCCTGCTGCTGAGTACTGACCCATGCACACATCTATCTGCACATGCACCTGCACAAGGAGAGCCTTAGAGGAATCTTTGAAAGATTAAGATTTTCTCCACAAATGTAGGCCAACATTTTCAAAAATAGATGTCCAAAGTTAGGCATTCCAAAATCCATATTTAAGCATCTACAGAATTGTCCTCATTCTCAGAAGTGCTGAAATTGCCAAGAGCTGTAAAATGCTCAAATTTTGAAAACCAGGCCACATCTTTAGGTGCTTGAAAACAGATTTAAGAGCCTAAGTTTAGGCATCTGTATTCCTGACTGTAAACTTCTATTACCCAGGAAGACCTGCTATAATTCATTACACATTCATGACATTCTCAAAAATGTACAAAACTAATTGTCCTAAATTTTCAGTTGCAGCTGAAAAGTGCGCTGCCCAAATCAGAGCAGGATCACAAAGGTAGCCACTGCCCTTCTTCACCTATTTTCTGATAGTATTTATGGCAGTAAATTACAGCAATTGTCAAAGCACCTGGTGAACAACAGTGGCAGCTGACCTAGTCCATATTGCCTTTATCTACCCTAAGTCTCCAGCAGAAGAAAGGATGAAATTGATATAAGGTTGCACAAATCAAATGAAAAAGAGTGCTGGTTTTGGCTGGGATAGTTAATTTTCTTCATAGTAGCTGATATGGGGCTATGTTTTGCATTTATTCTGAACACAGTATTGATAATACAGGGATGTTTTAGCTGTTTTAGACATAGCTAGAACACAGCCAAGGCCTTTTCAGCTCCTCACACTGCCCCATCAGGCTGAAGGTACACAGGAAGCTGGGAAGGCACACAGCCAGGGCAGCTTACCCCAACTGACCAAAGAAATATTCCAGACCAGATGGCACCTGCCTGACCATGGAAGGTGGTAAATTAATTCCCTGTTCTGCGTTGCTTGTGTGTGGCTGTTTCTGTATTTAAATCTGCATCATACCAATGGAATAGGCTCCATACTTATCAATGTCAATCACATTTATTAAACATGCGAATAGGGTATATTTGTTTACCTAAATGTTGCCAAGCAGAATTCAGTCGCATCATTTGAAATTGATGTCAGATCCTTCAGCTTAAGGAAATTAAAATGAAATACACACAACTGTGTGGTATGCTGGTGCCTCAGCAAGCAAATAGAGTTCCCCTGTGCTACATGTGGTAAAAAGAAAATAACAGCATAGTTAATATTTAAAGGAAAAAACACACTACAGAAAATTTCATCAGTGAAATAGCCAGTATAGAGAAGATTTTATTTTAATGCTTTGATACAACAACTCTGCCTCCTCTGAACCCAAAATCATGATATTAACCCTGTGAAATATACTCTAACAAAACTCTTAGTATGAATCAGGGTCTTCATGTACCTCTCTTCTCCATTTTCAGCAGCATTTTAAAATATTTGCTGCATCCTGTAGCTTCAGTGATTAGACAGCAGCAAAGACCACAAATTCTAGAAACTGCCAGCACCTGTGCCCAACTAACTGTACTGTCCCACACAGCTGGCAAGTACTTGATGAATGGGCATACTAGAACCACACAAAATTATCCTGAATGTAAGTCATCATATGTGGCAACATCTTACTAAAACTTCAGTGAAAGCAATCATACTTGTGTAACTTCTTTTATCAAAACAATTCCCTATTTGTCTACCACATTTACATTTTTAATATATTCTTGCAAAGGGTCAAATTCTCAGTTGTCCTCAAATGTGGTATTCCACTTATATTAGAGCTGTTATTGTCTTGAACAAGTGAGAACCTGATCACAAATTGCTTCACTTAACAATAAGTTATGACCACTTCTGGGACAGTTACAATCACCATTCAATGGCACACAAACAACATTACCTAAGAGTTTATAGCTGGAAATAAAGTAAAGTACCTTCTTCCAAAGATACAGAAAGAGGAAATTAACATAGGAAGTTAATCCAAAGTGGCCAATGCTTTTAAATATACTGTTTCACATGATGTCCCAAAGAAAAATACATCTACTAGGTCACCCACAACCACGAGCACAGTTTAGCTTAACCTCATACAGAGCAACCACGTGTGACTCCTAACAGGAGCCACTGTCACTCCCTCTGCCCCACCAGCCTCCTCTTGTGAGGCCACATCCCTTTGTGAGCTACCCACATAAGCCCTTCCTGTTTTAATAGGACTATCTCTGCTGTAGCATATGCCTACATGCTTCTTGAATCCAACGCACAGAGGGACTTGCTTACTCAGCTCTAACTTCTTCCCAGAGGCTCAAAAGCTGCTCAGAGGCTAAGCCTATTTGTTCAAGCATAGAACCAGTTATATTGGCTTCTAGACCACTCTGTTTACTCATCAACCTGACCCAATGCAGGGCAATTCCAAATGCACGTTTGTCAGCAAAAGGCCCTCCAAACCTCTCCTTAGCTCATGTGAGCCAAAAATGCTCCAGTGCAAAGGTGGCACCTCTGAGGTTTTGTAGCAAAAATTCCTTTTGATTTGCTACATAGCCCAATGACACATGAACTACAAATAAATTCCAAAGGTATAATAAATGAGAAATGGTCTCTTAAACTATTTTTTGACCAGAAACTTCCCTTTTCACTTGTGTTGCTACAATTTTCTTTTCTGCAATGACTTAGGAAAAAAGAGGTTATGGGAAAAACTGCAGGAAAATACTTGAATGAGTTGAAAATGGTGTTTAACACACACAAAAAAGGGCAAGGCAGGGCATTTCTTAAAGAGATAACAACGGAAGAGTGGAAAACCAAAAAAATTATGATCCTGAAGTCTGATAAGAGTTAAACAGGAATCACATGAAGCAGAAATGGAAGGAAGAAAAGAATTTTATGGTGCCTTGGATGACAAGCAATATAGTTTTAGTATGAAATGTAAAAAAAAGCTGTCAGTTCAGAAAGAAACGTGAAACAAGCAAGATGAGCACTAATAGAGAAATGGCTGCAGATTGCTATCTCAACAGCCACTAGAATGAACTACACGCAAGAAAATCCAAAGTAAGAAAGTGACAACAGTCAGTGCAAGATATTAACAGAATTATGAACAAAGCTTCTAGCTGGAAGACTGAGTTTAGTCAGGAAAGTGACACCTTTTGCTGGCTGTGCCAGATCAAGAATTGGATGAATGACAGTTGGCCAGCCACCTGCTCCCTGTGAGCTGGAGCTCAGACCTAGTAGTGGGCCAAAGGAAGGAAAGCATGCTCAGCTACAAATTTTAGTGTATGGCTTTGGTCACTGATAGAGGAGTTGCTCACTGTGTCTCACAGTGTAGGAAGAAACAGCTGCATCTGAATCTTGGTTTCTCTGCATGGCACAACTTCCCAGAATGCCACCATTCACACAGCAATGCCAGATCCAGGTTTTTCCCAGCAATTATTTGTCTTTGAAACCCTAAGCTCAGTTTTGCAGACTTCCACACAGGAGAACACCAGTGAAAGTTGCATAGAAATGTTTCTGCAAGAAATGACTCAATGGCAGAAGTGGTAGGAGTAATGGAATCACAGGAAAACATTAGGGCAAAAGGCTCAGATTTTTCTGCCATTCACATTTCATCTTTATATTTTAAGAAAAATACACGTTAAAAGCCTTCCATATTAGCCAGTGTATCTGCTGATCCCTAAGGACCACACCATCAACTTCGAACCTTGAGTTTATGAAGCTCATTTTTCCCCTTGATTAGCTCTTATTGTCCTCTATGTGCTGCTGCAAGCATCTCTGCTGTTCTTAGAGAGATGGTGGCTTGCAGCCTCCTTGGTCCCTGTGGAGATGTGCTCTTCACCACAACCCTATTACTCTGACACTGCCTTTCCTATTGTACCCTCAAAGGGCCAACTCCCTCTTCAAAGAGGCAGACAGCCACATTTACAAGAGATACATGTCATGTGCTCTATTGTTGAGTAATTGCATCATTAATTAAAAAAAAATAATACAGAGGGACCCTTTGTTGTCTCATGTCAATGCTAGCAAATGCACAGGCTACCGTTAGCAGACCAAAGCCAGTGAATACTGAAAAGAAGTGGTTTGAAATTTTGGTAAAGCTTTGCATTGAATATGGTTTGCTAATATCCAGCATTCAATTCTGCCTTATGGCCTGTGCCACTGTAAATGTTTGGTTCCTGAGGAGAAGAGAAGCATGCACACTCAGCAGTATTAGCAAGAATGTGCTTCAGAGTTTTTGGAAACATTTCCTTTAGTGTAAGAATGCTTTTGATAGGTCATTACTGAGTATCTGGCCTAAATATTTATTAATCTCTTACTTGATAGTTTGTTTATATTCTCTAAGTATTGCATTTTGTATTTCTTACAGGTTTTCCAAATAATTTTTATCAGTGAGAGATTGCTCATTAGTTATATATATTGTTCCATATAACACTTGTATTACACTAAAGATTTCCAATGTACTTGAGATTCCACAACACCATACAGCAGTGAGTTCCAGAGGCTCATTATGTACATGAAAACAGAGTATTTCCTTAGATTTCAAATACTCAGCTTCTTTGGGAATCACCTGCGAATATGCACTGTTAACATTATATTCCAATCTTGCGTTAGCTAACAGTCTCGCTGTACTTAATACAGATACGTACTCAATTAAAACCCACACATCTTAAGGACTCTGCTTACAAAAAATAATAGTAAATCCACCAGCACTCAAGAAAAGCCTAGAACACACCATAGAATAAAGCCAGTGCTGCGATTTCAGTATTTAATGATAGAGAACTGTGTTCAATAACAAAGTGTGTTCACTTTAGATTAACATCACTTAAGTTATTGAAAACACACTGTGATCTGTAGCTTACATTTTTCTGGAGGAAGTAGAGAGTATTAAAAACTTTCATTCACTAATTTAATCCCAATTTGAAGGACTCAAGCTAAAAACTGGAGATGGGCTTTCTTAGCTTGTTGGGTTTCTCAGCTTTCTAATTATAGCCCTTAATATCCCTTACTCTATAAAACATGCACCAGACTAAAGAACCAGAGGAACTGGCAGACTGAGGCAGACTGAAAATATCTTAATTCTTCTGACCTTTATCACAATTTTCTTTCTCCAACAGAATACACAACTGACCTTTTCCACCTACTGACAGGACAACCTATGGCAGATTTCCATTATTGAAAGCTCTCTGCAAATTCACTGCAGTCATTACTGGTAACCCAGCACAGCTCTGCAAGGATATTACAATACACAACTCTCTCAAACTTTAACTGTTGGTTGTTTCCTGTTCCAGAAAGTCACAGTGGCCATGCTTGCATACCTGCTAGCTTTCCAGATGTGCACAGAGGCAAGATACCTGCAAGACAGCCAAACATTACAGCTGTTCCCAGCAGAAACACGGCTGAAGTGTTGCCAGATGCACCAAACATTCATCTAGGTCACAAACTTCACTGGGCTGAGGGATGTCTCAGTCATTAGGCTGCCTGCCTAGCATACAGAAGATCTCTCTCTGACTTAGGAGGTGACATTGAGAAAGTCACTAAACCTCTATGAATCTGCTCTTTGTCTGTAAAAAGAGGGTGGACTGCATCTCCTCTTCAGTGTTATGAAACTCTTGAAGACAGTGAATCATTTACCACTACTCTGGTAACAAGGTCCAGATGGAGAAATTTGCAGAATATTTTAGTTCAAGTTTATAATTCAATTACAGAAAGACAACAAAACATTGTGGGGTATGGTATACAGGTTTTATTGGTACAAGCTGGATATGTGATTATTCATACCTAGAAAAGCCAAGTGATTCATCAAGTTTGCATCAACTGACTAGCAACAAAGACTTTGTACCCAGCTGTACCATCCTGGTCTCTGCAAAGTTTTATTAAAAAACCCAAATGTTTGTGATACTTTTTATATATTTTCACATCTTTTTAATTGAAACTATTTTTACATTGCTCCAGCTGTAAAGCCAGACTCTTTTAGTAACCATGTGTTCAACTACAAGGATCACTGTCGCAGAGAAAACTTTATATTTCCATTCCCAAAAAAACTGTATTCTTATGCTTTCTTTCTTTGTTTAAACTAGATTCAGTGCAGACATATAGAGCCAGGAGTATTTTGAGTGGTTATCACACATCTTGACAGAGAGCACCACAAAGTGAGAAGCTTTTCTGTAACTATAGGTCCCTCTCTGGTCAGCAAAGACAAAGCTGCTGGGGTTTGCAAAGGAGTCAAAGGCAATAAGAGTTCAAAAAAATTAATCTATAAATCAATGCAGCAGTTGCATTGAAAGTATGGGAGTGATATTTGCCTTTCTCATTCAGACTTGGGCTGGGATTTAAAATCCCAGGGGTTTCCATCTTGCATCTTACTGTGGTTTTACAGGGAAATGAGCACTGAGAGAGAAACATGAATGCTCAGACAGGAAGGCCAAGAAAAGGATAGGAGAAGAGTTTGTGCAAAACCACTACAATGAACACAGGAACCAAGCCTCCTGACATGCATGACCACTCATGATCACGTTTTGGAAACAGAAGTGGAATTAAATGGGAATTGAAGAGGCCTGTGATGCATCCTACCAGTAGAGAACTTCTTGAGGACACATCACAGAGACAGATAGAGAAGTCCTGAGTGCAGCACTCAAAAACTATTACAAACAGCAGAAAATACTAAATCAAATATATGTAATCTTAGTGGTCCGACTATATTTACTCCTCAGGTAAATGTACTCTAGGTTACATAAAATTCCACTGCAGACAATATTCTTTGCTTTGCTGTATTTTGCCACTAACCAGTCATAATATTTTGTGCCATTATGACAGAGAAAAAACTGTTCATAAAGCTTTGCAAGGGCTTTCCACAAAGAAAAAATATACTCCGAGAAATAGCATTCCAGGAAAGTGTGTTTTCGGATTTTAAGGCAACTAGAACTAGTGCATGGTTCATGTACTTTTCATTTAGAATTCTACTGACACTACTCAACAGTTCATTCTACGTTGAAAGGAATTTACAATACAGGTATCATTTAAAAATATCCCATGCTTCAGACAGAATGCCTCAGACTGGGAATAAGCAGTGACTTACAATCAAAATCTAAGAACAGGACAAAAGTACTATATAAAAATTACTACGTAGATCTTTTAAATAAATATATAGTTATATGTTGCACATAGAAGGAGAAGAGATATTGAATGAAAATTAATGCAGGTATAATCCAGAAAGGAGCACATATTTTAAATCTTACACAAAAATCTGACTTCCCTGTAGAATTCCAACCCGGTTTCTTTTGTTTTGTAACACAAAAAAGCTTGGGTAAATATGTAAAGAACTGATTATTAATTATTACTTAGCTAGTAGGTTTGGCTCTGACATTTCCTTCTTCGTTTTCATTCAGACTGCTTACCAAATACTACAAAGCTCCTTTTGACAATGCTAAGCAGGAATAGACATGAAGAAAATTTGTGACTATCTCAGACTGATTTAGGAAGACAGTTTCAAATTTGAATATTAAAATGCTGGGCCAATGCTAACTAAGAAAAGAAATAAAATTTGCAAATATGAGATGCA
Source organism: Calcarius lapponicus (assembly GCA_039654755.1). NCBI lineage: Eukaryota > Metazoa > Chordata > Aves > Passeriformes > Fringillidae > Calcarius > Calcarius lapponicus. Next base: position 42,293,187 of record CM077468.1, on the reverse strand, counting down.
TAGGAAAGATGGAAGACCAATTCAAAATGATAAAAATCAAATTAAAAGCATAAAAATATAGATTGAAGAAATTTAGACTGGAAATCTTCCAGAAAGTGAAAAAATGCCACAGAATTATTATTTATCCTTTACAATGTTTTCCACAGAATCTCAAAACTGGATCACAAATATAAAGTAATAGTTTCATTTCTCAGAGGATAAAATCTCATCACTAAGGACACATAATTAAAACTCAGAAGAATGGAAAAAGCAATTGAAAACAAAGTTGTAGGGGCTTCACTGGTGCCAAGAGTAGCATAAAATAGGTTTTCTATTTCTGAGGAGAGTGATTGTAGCAAAAGTAAAAGACTTGCAGCTGTAGGAAAAAGGATACTGCATGAGAGAGTCTTGGATTTGTAAAGACAATGTGATTATAGAGGGAGGATTCTCCAGTGGTAAAACACATGCACAGGACACAGCAGAACATCTCTTACATGCACATCAAAACATTGCAGCTGAATGCAGAGACAAGGTGACTTTGCTGAGCAAAGGCCACAGTTTCAGACACATATCTTTTGCTTATCTTTTACAGCCATCTGAATATACCACCAAAATCTGATGCACCATGGACTTCAAGAAACTTCTGCTCTGGGATCTTTTGTTCATTTAGCCACTTTTCACATCTGAACTCCTCCCTCTTCAACAACCCAAAGGTGAGATGCTCCCTCAGCCTGTTTCTGTCTGCTGCTGTCTGAGTACTTTGGACTCATTTTGCATCACAGAAAGAATGTACTTTTCAGTATCTGCCATTGAGAGCAATTCTCCTTTCCCACTCATCCTTCCTCAGCAGGCTAGCACATAACTCATGCTAACACCCCCACTGAAGGTGAGAGAGATGACCAGTTTGAGCATCCTATGCTTTTTTCCTAATCTGTAACTGATAACCCCCTGTGTGACTCAACTGTTTATCCCTGAGAGAAGGCTAAAAATAAAGCAAAGCTGCAATGGTGAGAAGCTGGATAAATAAACGTTTAATTTGTTTGGTTTGGGGATTCTGGAATATTTAGTTATGACTGACAGAGGTTTGCAAGCATCATCTACTTCCTCAACACCTTGGGACTGCATTGAAGTTGTGCTCCTAAACTAACCAAATATAAAATAATGATCTTTCCTTGGTTTTGCAGCATATGCAAACCTTAGTTTTCATAAAACTGTAAAGACTTCATACAGATCCTCAGAAACCAGGTATTTCAGGAAACATCAAGCTGATATTTCCCACACTGATCCAGGGGAAGAGAGCATGTACTGGCTGGAAAGCCATAACTATGGCTTTATCTTTACCTTCCCTGGCCTCCAGGGAAAGGTCAGGGAAGAAGCAAGCTAATTTTTCTTTCTTCTACATCTTTACAAGGGTTTGTTTGCATGTGCATGTGGGGGAAAAAATATGAAGGAAGGGACCTGAGAATTGGAATTTTCAGCAGCACGTCACCAAATACTTAGCTTCTCTACCATTATCAAGAGCAGTACTTCATTTCTCCTTTCCTGAAAGATTTGCTTGGTAGGATTTGCCATACACAGGCCTTCATTTGCCATATTGTGGCACAGGAAATCTGGGGTTGTCTCTCTGAGGGGCTAGTTAGGGATTTCTTCCATTCCAGTATCTCTATTTAATGTCTGAAAATACAGACACCAAAGCTTCTAACTGGACTCATCCTTGCTCTGTATTTCCATCCAACAGAGAAAAATGCCCTAGAAAAATTGCTACTAGAGCAGGCTAACATTAAAAACAGAGTTTGCTTTTCTTCTTCTAAATGAGTTAGTTAGAAACCAGTCAGCTGTTTGTTGAACATTCTGAACCAAAGCCAAGCACAGATCTCTCCCTTGACTTACATTTGCTTGGAGAGTGCAAACAATAAGCAAGCTGGGGCTTAATGAGCCTGTATGTGAGGTCAGTCTAGCAGAACAAGAGAGGATGGTCATTTTTTGAGCTATCACAGCTTGAAACAGAAACTAGAGGGGGGATAACAAGAGCAACAATAAACTAAGGACCTGCAGAGATACCTCACAGAAAGGATTTCATGGAGAGCAAATCCCTCATGGTTTCTTTACTCCAGCTGATGGTAAGATACTATTTCCCAAGCACTGGCACTGAGCAGCTAACCCAGATCAGCCTGTATCAGCCTTTGGCACAGTGCAGAGGCACATCTGGACTGGGAAGGAAAGACTGAGCCTCTTGTACAGGAATGTATATTTTCTTCTAGAGATATTTATTTCAGATAAAATGTGTACTATCCAACATGCAAAAGGAACATGATTCCAAAAAAACACCCCAACATCTCTAATCCTTTAACTATTTCCGAGCAACACATAATAGAACTTTTTGCCAATACCCAATTGTGTTAAAAGCACAGACTTTCACCATCAGAGCCAAAATGAACATCCAAAGCTTGTCTCAAAAACATGGAAGATAAACAATTCTAGACATAAAAACACTCCACTCCACCAACTCTGTGGAGCTGGACAATACATGCTAGAGGAAATACAGAGCCATGGTAGCATCTTCAACCAGTCTCTTTTTCCCAGTTTATGCCACAGACCCCGTTCTAGGGCACATCTCATAATCTCTCTTCTACACAATTTAACAGCCTCCTTTGATTTGCCTGGCTTCCACACCTCTAAAGAGCAAGAGGAATGCCAACTCATTAACCCAAGAGGTGCTCAGTTATAAAGGTGACAGTCTGATAGAAAATTCTAAAGGCAGACAGGATTAATGTCATGGAGATATCTCTGGGCCACCCAGAGAAGGAATTTTCAATTATTGCAAAGCAAGGTAATGAGCTTTTCAAAAATTTACCTTGGTAGAACACTCCCCAAACTGCAAAACAATGATCAGAGAAACTGAACATCAGACAACTAAATGGTTAAAATCCTGCTTGTGATTTGCTGCAGATGCTTTCACTGGGAATGTTTGAGCATAATAGTTCTGCGTAGGAAGAAAAGAACTGTATTTTAGTCATCTGCATATATTTTAGTTTTGGTTGAGTTTTTGGTTTTTTGTTGGCTTGGGTTTGGGTTTTTTTTTAAAGGTACACTTAATGATTATTCAGGAGTGGACTATTACAACGCTTAAAAATAATATTCTTACAGATTTGAATCAGCTCCAGTGTCTCTCCACATGTGTGTGGGTAGGAGATGAGCACCATGGCCAGTAGGCAGGGACTTTTTTTGTACTGATGGGGGTGTATATTAAATCTTTAAAAGTTACTCTGATTAACTCACATCAAGTCAGCATAATTTTCTTTACTGCTTAAGCATTCCAGCTGCCAAGATTCCTAAAACAGAGTGAGCTGTGCTCCTGAACATGATTAGGGTCATGCCTTTTTTTTCAACCAGACTGAGACCCACCAACTCACAACTTGGCTGGGACTTTTCTCCAATCTCATTCTCAGAGCAATATCCAGTAAGGTAATTTCATAGTAAGACTCCAAGTCTCCCTTTCTCAGCAGCTCGCTCCTTTTAGACTATTGATAGAATTCAAATTAAGTAATTTCAGTTCCCTCAGGTACCTTAAAAATACTCTGGCTTTTGACGTAAGGACCAAGAAAAAGCCTTCATACAAGGTTTTTCCATTAGCAAATGCCCAGGGAGCAGGAGAGGTGGAAAGATTTTGCTTCCCAATTAGTTTTATCTAGGATGTTAAAGGAAAGTCTTCCTTTCCTATTCTATCATCCATCCCAATAATGTCTAACTAGGAAAGCAGCACCAAGTTTTACAGAGCAGCTGTAGCTTCTCCCTAACAATGATCCTTTTCTGTCTGTAGCTTTCACGTCACTGCTTTGCTTATGCTTTTAACTCTTCTTGGTTCGCATCCATTTTAAATGAAATAACCTGATTAGATTCCTTTTGTCAGAAAACTGAGGTCACATAAATCATAGCAAGAGTTTTTTGGACACAGGGAGAATGAAAATAGGTTGGATACCTTTAAATTTTCCATTCTCCTACAAAGAGCCAGATTATCCATTCATATACTAGTCTTTAATACAAGCATGCAACACTTCATTGTATGTTCCATTCACCCTCAAAAATGCATATGCAATCTAACTGAAACTACTACAAATGAAAATAATATTCAAACTGTTCCAGCCAAAACAATAATGTCTTGAACAATCTAAAAAAGGCTACATAGTGTTTCAAAAGAAAGCCTTTTACATTTTCATATAAAAATGTAACTCTCAATTTAAAATGTCTAAATTTTTAAGTCAGTAGAAATAGTAACTAAGCACTTGTCCTAGTCACATACAGAAATATATTGAAGTATATTTTAATTATAGAGGAAAAAAAGTGTGCTTGACTTTTTCCAACACTCCTTTCTATTTCAATCAGCAAATTATAAAAACAGCCTTTGCATTTCTGTTCTACATACAATTACAAAAGCTACCTTTGACTTTGCTCTTCAGTTTTCTACTAATGTATAAAATCATTATAGCTACACCTGTTCTGCTAAACTGTACTACCTTCAACACTTGAAAATTCAGCCTGCAAAAGCATTTTGCTTCCTAATCTCTTGAAGAGGCTATTGGTTACACCATCCAACTTATTGCAAAATATAGAGAGGCAGGGTAAATTTCTGGTGGTCATGCAGAAGGTTTAAAAAAAGCATGGCTTCAGACATGCTTTCTGACATATATCCTGCCTCTTTTTATTATGCTGATGAGTCACATATAAAGGTTTGTACTGCTGAGACTGCTAAGGTTTACACAGAACCTATTCCATCAGCAGAGTTCTGATCTCTCTTAAACTGTGTTGCTATTGGGCTTTGGTCCTTAGCCCCATGTAGATCAGGATACCCACATAACCAGTTCATTCAACATAGCAATACACTTGCAGCTACTATGGAAAAGTTGCATTTGTTCTACTCAAGCAAAATTAACACACTGAACTGTCACTCTGGTTTTAGTAAGTAAATGAATAGGAACTACGCAGAAAGAGATCCATGCATTCATTTGGTCATAGAAATACAGGCTTAAGTAACCTTGCTCTGCAGAGGTGAGAGGCTTCTAGACACTGAGATAATCCAGCTCGGTAGCTTCTGTCAATTTAATTATTTTTTACTGAGGCTGGCACTCATGAAACCATCTCTGATTGACAGCCCTGGAGATGATGTCCTGTGTTATCTATGGAACAGACACAGTGCAAGCAGCAGCAATGTTTTTAGGTCTCATTTATTTTCATTTCAGTCTTAAATGTGTCCTTCAATTTTTAATTGATGATAGTACATCTCTTCCCCACTAGCACCCTTTTTTATTTTTCTGCAAAAGACACTTATTTCCTTCAGCCATATAGATTTTACTTCTAAAGTGATTAATTCTCCCTAAATACAGACCATATTCATAAATACTCTTATTACCATGATTGCCAAAAAGTCTACAGGTTACTTAATCAGTGACTTAACTTTTAAATGTTGAAACTAATTTTCATTTACATTAAATACAAACATCTGAGTAGTTACATTTTAATAAGGTTTTGTTGTATGAAGAAGGAGATCACTAACTCAAACTGACGTTACAGAAATGCTATGAGGAATGGAAAATAAGAAAAGGGAAAGGAAAATGAGGAACAAATAATTTTAAGATATTGGCTGTCATGTGCTGTTTCACCTGTATATATACCACTAACTACATGGAGCAATGTAACCACTTTGAGGCAAGAGAATAGCACAAAAACATCGTAACAGCAGCAGAAAATTTACAACCAACATCTGCAGGAGGCAAAAGAGCAGGAAGAAGGAAAGGATAATGTAGTGAGAAGGCAATTACAAATCTCCTTAAACCTGAGCCTCAAGAAAGATACAAATATAGAGGCTGGTGTGCTCACAGCCTGGCTCATGAAGCAATAGTTGCCAAGATTCAACCATTGACATGAAAATGCAGGGAGATTCTGCTGTAGGCAGCAAGGAGGGAATCAGATCCTAACATAAGGTAAAAGGTAATATCCTAATCTCCAATCTTGATCTAAACGATGAGGTTTAGTACCCTTTCCAACTTCCCTGTCCCTGTTAATAGGAATATCCAAAGTTATAGTGATTATCAACATAAATGTCATCTCTGCATCTGGCTAAACTCCTGGCTTTAATGAAACCCTTTGGCAAATCACGTGTTCTAGTACCTAGGTTCAGCTTGTTACCATACCACAAACTTCTTTTTCAAAAAAAAAAAAAAGGTTTTTAAAAGGAATTTAAGCACATTACACATCCTTACAAATCTGTTAGATCCTGTTCTTATAATGAGGATAACTGCACTTTGCTGTATCTTACTTATCTTTACAACATCTCCAAATTACAGACAGTAAAAGCATTTACTACTTGAGTCATGATTAGGCAGGTGTGTAAGGGACAATGTACTTAGTGATGAAATTAGGTAAACTGTCACATAATGGCTAGTCACCAGCTCCTTCAGCTTGGAAGAATTATTTTCTAAAGACCATTCTCTTGCTCTTTGTTAAGTTTTAAGTAAGTGAAACATAAAGACTGCTCAAGATTGCTCTCCAGGGGCAATCACTTCCCCTGGCCCTGCTGGCCACACTATTGCTAATACAGGCCAGGATGGCAGTGGCCTTCTTGGACACCTGGGCACACACTGGCTCATGTTCAGATGGTTGTCAACCAGAACCCTCAGGTCCTCTCTATGGTCTCAGATCATTTTCTGCCAGGAAGCTTTCCAGCCACACTGCCCCCAGCCTGTAGCACTGCCTGGAGTGGTTGTGACCCAAGTACAGGACCTGGCACTTGGCCTAGCTGAACCTCATACCACTGGCCTTGGCCGATTTGTCCAGCCTGTCCAGATACCTCTGCAGAGCCTTCCTGCTCTCAAGCAGATCAATATTCCAGGCCAGCTTGGTGCTGTCTGCAAACTGACCGAGGGTGCGCTCAATCCCCTCATGCCTATCATTGACAGAGATATTGCACACAACTGACTCCAATACTGAGCCCTGTGGAATACCACTTGTGACTGGCCATCAGCTGGGCTTAACCCCATTCAACATCACCCTTATGGCTTGGCCATCAAGCTAATTTTTTACCCCGCAAAGAATGTGCCTGCCAAAGCCATGAGCAGCCAGTTTCTTCGGAAGAAAGAGGAGAATTTCACAGGAGAACGCTGTGGGAGACAGAGTCAAATGTTTTACTAAGGTCTGCATAGACAACACCGACAGCCTTTCCCTCATCCATTAGTGGGTCACCCTGTCATAGATGGAGATCAGCTGGTCAAGCAGGACCTGTCTTTCATAAACTTTGCTGGCTGGGCCTGATCCCCTGCTTGTCCTCTGTGTGCCACATGATGGCACTCAAGATGATCTGTTCCATGACCTACCCTGGCACCAAGGTCAGGCTGACAGGCCAGTAATTTCTTGGATTCTCCTTCCAGCCCTTCTTGTAGATGGATATCACACTGGATAACCTCCAGTCTTCTGAGACTTTCCTGCTCAACCAGAACTGCTCATAAATGATTAAGAGTGGCTTTTCAAGCTCTTCTGTGAAAGAATCCCTCAGTATTCCTGGGTAGATTCCATATGGCCCCATAGACTTGTGTGCATTAAAGTGGAGCAGCAGGTTACTCTTTTCCCTTGAATTATGGGGCTGCATTCTGCTTCTCATTTCTGTCTTCCTGCTCAGGGGCTCTGAGGATAGCTGGCCCAGCCATAAAAGACTGAAGCAAAGAAGGCATTCAGTGTCTCAGTCTTTTCCACATCCTTTGTGGAAATGTTTCCACCCACATGCAAAAAAGGATGGAGATTCTTTATGCTTTCCTTGATAACAGCAAATCTTTCACCCTACTGTCTTGTCAAAAGAAGAAAGGCATCATCACTATGGGAACATAACTATGACAAAGAATCCCTGAACTGCTTATTGAGCTTTGCCTTGGACAAAACCTACAACAGACATGTCAAGGAGACCTGCCAGGGACAGAACATGTACATAGCCCCTCCATAGTGAGCTCCTTTCCTAATGTTTTAGCCCACTCCTCACCTTGTTTGCTAAAGCCCTTACCACATCAGAATTGGAAGACTTATTCCCTACCACGGCTGCTTTGACACAGACTTTTCCACAAAACCTTGAAGTCATTTTTGTACTTTAGAAAACCTATATTATGAATGATAGAAAAAAGGCATGAATTTTGTATCAGGTGTCAGCAAGACACCTATGACTTAAACACAAACAAGGTCCAGTGAGGCCCTGTTGAGCAGTCATAGGAAGACCATAGGCTGGAGGTAAGGAAGGAAAGAAATGAGTCAGGATAGCAAATTGTTCTCTTTCAGAATTTCTTTGCTTGGTATCTTTGACAAAGCAGTTTCAAATCCCAGTAATAGACAGAAAAATCTGAGATTAACATTCATTCTCAATTCTACATCTCAAAACAGGGACAGAGAATGCCCTCATTTAAGATTCAAATTTAGCTCCCTCCTACTTGGACCTTTGTGCCATCTTGTGCACTTCTTATGAAAAAATATTTACATGGGAATTGTCAACTCAACAAGCAAAGGGAGAGGAAATTTTTATGTCAAAGGAACAAATCCTGCTGCAAGTTGGCTTTCTCTTTTCCTTCTTAGCAAATCATTCTGTGGCATGAGTCAGATAATATGGAGTGGGAGTATCACACTCCAGCAGGCTGTGGTAGAGCAGGTGGAGCTGTGGAGACAGCTTGGACATATTCAGCATGTGTATTTTCTCTGGAGAAACAAGTGCTACAAAGCTGATCTTGCAAAGGTATCTTGCTGGCTAAACTCGTACTTTAAAAGCACTGGAAATCCTCTGCTTGCATAAATTAATGTTTTTCTTCTGTAATTTTTTTCCAAGATGAGGCAAAAAGTCACAGATTTGTCTCACAGACTATTTGGGAAACTAATTCTGAGAGCAGATGACAGCTGCAATTATCAATGCATAATACTTTTGCTATTGTCTGGACACAGAGCAGACTCAACAGTGTAGAAGGCACATTCCACAAGGGGGACTCATGTAGTGAAGCTGGATTATTTTCCCTGGCCCCTAATCACTGACTTTTTTCTGATTCTTCTGCTGTTACATTCCAGGTTAAAGTAGCATTGTGGTACATGCAAGCAAATTGTCATGTTAACTCTAGTCAAAGGTTTTTACAAGGCTCTGTATTCCTCCAAATATCAAGAAGCTTTTTAACAGTGCTGAAAGTCCCTGGATTTAACCGTCAGTTTTATTCCATTTCCAGGATTATAGATAGCCTGGGTCTGTTTGCCCTATCAGTAAAATTGGAATGAATAAGCAATAATGACAGAGATCCCAGAGAAGACACATTAGAGTAAATGAAAACATCCAATATTTTAAAAACCCAATATTTTAACTGCTCCTGCCTTTTCCCCTTCTTCCTCCCTACTAAAATCATCCACTCTTATCTTTGAGGACAATGGGACTTCTATTTTGGGTGAAGATCAAGAAAAGAGAAAGCAAAGGTCCATGGTAAGGAGGCCAGCCCTTGCATTAATGTAGCCCCTCAGTGGCCCAGCAAATAATTTAAATCAACAACGTGAACAAGATACAGTAAATCCAAATTTGAATACTGAGAACTTAAGGTTAGCTGTTCTTTGGAATATTATTTAGCTGAACAAACAGTAGCCCCAGGTGTTCTCCAACAAGCCCAGCAAGCTCCCTAAAGGTTTGTTAGCTGACTGCTTGCCTGAGGGCCACTGGATCTACCACAGTCTTGCTGTAGCTTCTTCCTGTACTGAAGAAACCCTTCCTGAGTGCCTCAAATCTGGCACCAGGCTAGTCAGTGAGTATGTCAGGAAAATGCTGTGGAGACCCCAGTGAGACACTACTTACTGTGCCTAGCCTGGGATGCCAGACTTTTGACATCTCAGATCACATCTCATTTTTAATGTGTGTTAGGAGCTTTTCATCAAGGTGGAGGGAAGTGTCCTCTCTCCTTCCATGGCAGACAGCTCAGGCTGGGCACAACTGCAGTACCAAGGGATAAGGCAAGATCCTCAAGGGGAAAAGTGGTGATGAAATTGGCATGATTGCTAGTGGCTGCTTGTAGGAGACTGAGCCAGTAATTTGAGAAAACAAGCTTGTTAGAGGAAAACAGGAATGACACCAATCTGCTGTAATGAGCAGGCAGTAGAACAGTGCCTTCATGTCAACCTCCATTCTGGGTTTGAGCCACACACTGCAAAGGTTGTGGCCTTGCTGGGTGTAAATTAACGCAGCCTAATGATTTCTCCTCTCTTTTTAGTCCCCCAAGCTAGTATCAGTTTACAGTGAGAACAAAAGACAAAAGCAATGCAGCAGAACTGAGGGCTAGGAGATTTCCATCAACTATCCAATACAGACTTTAATTTGTTAGGGTGAAGGAAATGAAAGAGTGGATGCTTTAACCAAATGTTTTGGTCCTGAGGTTAAACAGTTACACACCTGGGGCAAGGAGCTTCCAGCTTCCTCCAGACTGTGGGCATTTTTAAAAATAATCATAACACTCCAGATTACCATGCAGCTATGAGAACTTTGTCCAGGAAGTAAATTCTTCAGATGATGAAATATTCCTTTTACAGATGGGAACACGGTTGCACAGAAGGATTAAATGACTTGCCCCAGTATTATAAAGTAAATCAGTGATAAAATAGAGAAAATAATCAGATGTCCTGATGCCCACTTCTGTATATAAATCACTAAACCATAATTTCCTCTGCAAGATCATCATTTCCTCCTTTCATATGCTATCTTGCTGCCAAGAGAAAGATTATTCTACATGCTGCATGGACTAACATTTTTCCAAGTCTAATTCAAAACCTGTCAAGCCATGGAGTCGCTCTTCTATTCCCCTGGGAAATGATTCCAGAGCTTGACAGGGCAAGGACATATCTCCATGACAGGAAGTTTTCCATAATATTTACCCTTAAATTTTTCTATTCTCCACTTGTAGTCATCTAAATATCTTGTCTTTTTCTATAGTATTTATGATCATCAAATACTAGCAGAGTTGTATTTCCCCTTCTCTCTCCCAGATATTACTTAAGCAAGATTAACTAACTCTTCCAGTAATACCTCTAAAAGCAATTCCTTTAATTCCCAAAAGTTTTAATTTCTTTCCCTAAACTTTCTCCACTTGTCCAATATTAGACACTTATTTCAGTGTTTCCACGGTGTGTTCTTTGACCTTGACCAGTACTTCTTTTCTCCCTGCTGATGGGATAGACTGCAGCAGTACACAGGAAATTGTGAAAACTGGAATCTAGAGCAGGAACTCAGAGAAGTCACAAGACCCCTACGGTTGAGGGATTACTGGAAAGCTCCTGGAGCAATCTTTGTTTTCATCCATTGGAACTGGAAAGAGTGCCAGATCCTACATTAACATTGGGCTAATTTACCCAAAGGTGAGAGGTAGAACTTACTGCTTCCTTCCTGCTCTTTTTACCATTTTAGCCCACAGAAATCAGAAGAAACAGACATTAAATTCCATCATTAAATAATAAAAATGAGATTGTTTGTTTCTGCTTGGCTAAATCAGCAAAAGGCAAACTCCCATACCTGAAACCCCTGCGGTTTCTACTGTGGTCAGAATGAAGCCTCACAAAAATGACCATCTCAGCAGAAATATACACCCTGGGCTGCCACATTAACATAAATTACAGCAGCCAGAAATTATTGCTGCCTCTAATCTCCAAAGACTCAGGAGCTGAGCTGCGTTCAGCAGAATGACCTGTCCTCCATGATGCATTAGTGTTTGCACTCTCTCTCTCATGCACACACAAAGCCTGTCCTTTTGAAGCACAGAGATTTATGCTTTCTGAAATAAAAAACCCTATACTTTAACTGCTCCTGCCTGGTCCCCCTCCTCCTGCCTGATAAAATCATCAACTCTTAGCTTTTTGAAGACAGTGGGACTTCTATTTTGGGTGAAAATCAAGAAACTAAGAACAACCCAATGCTTCAATTAGCATCTTGTTACCGCCTCCCAAGAAGAAACAGTTACTTCCTTTCATCTTGTATTTCTAAACTGAAAGTGATGTGAAATAGTTAACAAGAAGTTACAAAGAACCTATGTGCAATCATGCTTGTACAAAGTCACATAAAAAAACCAACCTGCTGATCTTCCATTTTTTGAATTTATGCCGTTCAGTCCTTTCACCCATCCCCTATATCCCATGTCTTCTCTAATTTGTCTTTACCACTCCTTAAAACATTACAATTATGCCTGTGAACAAGTCTGTCTCAAACTAAACTAGGAGAAACTAATGTGCACAAGTTCTTATTTCTACTAAAGACAGGCTAAGTTTAACTTAATAACTGGCTTTCTGTTTGCTTTTTAAGTGCTTTTAGTTGCTTTTAAAAAACTGATGATAACCAGGTTTAAACAAAGTGAGTAGTCTGGTTCAACTCCTAAGGCTGATAGGAAGCAGCATCTTAAATTTAACCAGTCACAACTGATGGCAGAGGAGACCAAAGACTGAAGGTTTACTGTTGAAGACAGAACAATAAAGGTCTGCCTAAAACAATAATAATAAGCAGAGGGTGAATCACAGTAGAAATGGTAGGTTTAATTGCCACCCAGGTATTTGAAAAGTAGACACAACAGAGAGTTGAAACAAGCTTCCACTTCAGACAAAAGGATAGTATCATGCTGTTTGAGATCTTGAGCAATTAGAATTATAAAATAACCCAACCAACAGCAAAACACAACACACCATAGCTATGCAACTCCTTCAAAAGTCATGTGAGAGCAGACACATTCTCCAGGCAGAGAGAGTGACAGAAGTTTAGGTCTGGCTGAACTCATGTGTGGTGTGGGTGAGGGATGTGACATGTGAGGAAGGATACGTACAGAGAGAACTGGTGCTCTGAGTAGACAGGACCATCTATGCTTCATATCCTATTTTGTTTGAGAATGACGGATTTTATATAGTTCTTTAAAATAACGAAAATACATCAAAGTTTTCTGACTCTGTGAAAATCATTTCCTTTTCATAAATGGAATAAACTACTACCCAAAAAAAACTAGACCAACTGTTGTAGTGAAAAGAAGCACAGTTTTTAATAGGAAGGTGGCGGCAATAAATAACCTGGGATCTATTACTACAATAAGAGCACAGTGCTGACAATGGCTGAGGGTTACTACTCTGAAATTGCCCTACATAAAATGACAGATTAAATCAGATCTAGCTCTATACATAATACAACTCTTCCACACATTCAAATGTTATGTTTTAAAAGCCAGGCAACAGCAAACACAACTCTCCACATTGCCACCATGTGACCTGAAGACTCCACACCACCCTTCACTCTCTAGGACTGAACAGCTGTCATAAACATAGAAAGCATGTTAATACTAAGGATCACTGCTATTACAAATCTAGCAAATAAAATAACTGGAGTAAATCAGTTATTAATAATCATACTTAAGAAATTTTATTTAGGATTAGATGTTAGCAAAGTGCTACAACAGCGTGTTAATGGCTATTTGATGCAGGCAACCCACACTGCAGAGCCAGGAGAAGCCCCAAAGCTTGCTTCCAGGGAAAGCTTTGCATCTACTCTAAAAGGCCTTTTTAAAGACCAGCAGCAATACCAGATTAAATCTGCAACAGAATGGATGACTTTCAACTCTAAATCAGTGTTGAAAGTCTCCCACTCTTCTATTTCAAACTCATCACATGGTTCCACCAAAATAATCAGCTGTGAAAGTGAATTATGCCTATATTTAAAGTTCATACTGTTAGGCTGTGGAGCTGCATCCCCTTGAAACAAACAGACATAGTCCTAACATCCCTCAAAGGCACTGCTTATAGGTTGTCTACAGCCTCATCCATCTGCTTGAAGAATATTTAAAAGGATACATATCTATGAGACACACTCTATTAAAACATTGCCAGCAAATCCTTGAGGCAGCACCTAGTTCTCCTCTCATTTATACCTCTCCTTTCATGGCAAGAGACAGCACTTTCAACAGTCAGGCCGATCGGGTTATGTCAGAAACATAACCACAGTCCTTGTGTCATCTGTGTCACAGATATCTCTTTTTTCTTCCTCTACTTTCTCAGATCTAAGTCCCTAAGTCTAGAAAGGTTGTCTACTTCTTTTATGCCTCAACTGAGAAATCAATAAATGCTTTCAGCCTTTCCAACTTTATGTTTTTATTTGACAAGAGTATACAACAACAACGATCTATGTGACACGGTTACAGCAGAATATTCTTAGGTGTACTATTACCTTTCTGCAATTGAACAGGGTACAATAAAAGAGATTTAAGCTAAGTGTTACCCTGCCTTTGCAATGAAGATTGTGCAAACAGTTAATTAAAGTAACTTACCTCACACAATATAGTCTGATACAGCATCCAAATCTTTCACAGGTTAAATTTTAAGGTGACACACTCACTCTGTGGTAAAAGATCATCCAACTCAGGGTGTTGGCCTGGAATAGCTATTTAATTACCATTATTCAAGTCCATGTTCCCTATTTCAGCAAGCATACGCTATAGTCCCTCTTGTCCTTCCTCCTAACCCGTTATGGGCTCACTGGACTTTGCACAGACCTGCAGTGCCATGCTACAAAAGTGTTAAGGAGAATGGACATATAGGATTCCTGCTAAGTTTTGGCATGCTTTGCCCAAGATTACACCATAGGGATGAATTAAGGATCATGATATGATTCTTAAAACTTACACGACAAACATAAAGTACTCCTAGATATTAAGGAGAGATCAGGGGCCCCTACCTTGTCACGTGTACATTGAACTTGACAAAAATATTTTTCTTAAATGAGCTCTTAATTTTACTCATTTCCCTCCACTTAAAAAAAAATAGAAAATGAAACAAAATATAAATGATTGCCAAAAGCTCAAATAAGTAAACAAACAACAGAGATCATACAAACTCATCACAAAAGAAACAACTTGAGTTTCTTGTGAGAAATATTCCAAGAAGCAAGGCTAAGCTAATCAAGTGATGCCAAATGCAGGAAGGCTGGGATGGCCAAGGCACCTTCCTGCCCTGATAATTATATATTTGGGCTGCATTGCCATAATTCTGGCTTATGGCAGTCTCTTCCCTCTAAAAAAGACAAAAAGAAAAAGAAAAAAAAAAAAAAAAACAAAAAAAAAACACAAACAAACAAAAAAAAAAAAAACCCATGGAAAAGAAAAATCAAAGTCAGCTATGGCTCGACAGGTCTGCAGTAAAGCCCAGCCATGTAGAAAATAGAGTAGCAGCTGCACTACAGGATCAAAAAACAGAGTGAGCAAACTCCATCATCAGGCAATCAGGCAAAATTATCTTACTGGATTAAAAAAAAAAAGAAAAAAAGAAAAAGATAAAATAAATACACCCACCCTCACTCTCCAAATGTCTCAAGGGATTTGGGTTTCTGATGCAAGATTTCTGCATATTATCCAATACCTGCCTTACAGGCTTATTTTTTTCAAATATTTGGTTCTCATCAGACTTTAGCATTTCAGAAGGAAGAAGCAAAAAGCATGCACAAGGCAAGGAAGTCTAACATGTGAGGGACATGACTGTCCTTCACAGTCATATTCCAAGGCTCTTGGAGGAGCGACCCTGCCAGGCAAGGGAGGAGGGTTGCTCCCACACCCTGTCAGGGCATGACAACAACATGGCAAGCTCAGGTAAGGTAAGTGTATCATAGCATCCGTAGACAGCATCCAAATCATCTCACAGAAACAGGCTTAAACCATATCTCCATGAACAACTATATTCTTAGAGAGTTTGGAAAGTTTAATATTGCTAATACACATATCTACATGCGAATCCAGAGACAAATTTTAGATATTAAACTCTCACCTCAAGTTCTTCTCTCAGTATATAAAAGAGCTCTCCCCCTGAAAAAGCTCAGCCAGCCTTTATCCCATAAGATAAAGGACATGAGGCAGAGAACTCAGAAATACTTCTGGCTAATGAATTTTGAGGCTCTAGTATACACATGCTGCCCAGAGATACAAGTATCTTCCTTTCCCTGAACCTACTGGAGCCAAATCCCTGCTTGGGGATTGGTATTCTATTCCCTAAAACAGCCCTACTTAAATCCTGAGGAGGAGTGTCCTTGTATTATGCTTGTACAATTTCTGATGGTGTTCTCAGGTGACAGCAATAAATTGCAATTCCTGAAATACAACCAGACATCATTCTCCATCAGATGTCACCAAATCACATCATCGTTTCCTAATTTCCCCTGTCCAGCTCTCACACCATGTCCTGATCACTTTTTTCTGCTTATTTGAATGCAGGAATCCCTGGCTGCAAAGACTGAGGCATCTAAAAAGGTCATCCCCAGGTGTTTATGGGACATGTCTATAACTTCATGGCTGGAATGAATGTTATGTAGCACTCAAGTACACTCTTTATTCATGCATATTTATATTTATGACTTGTTAAAAAAAATCCTCAATGCCTCAGGCAAGTGTTTACAGGACAGAAATTCCAGGAAATCATGTTAACTAAGGTGTCAGTGCATGGTTAGTATATACATCTTCTAAGTGGTTATCATACAACAAAGGAAAGTGAACTCCAGCAAAGAGCTCTGGAATTCTGATGTTCTTTCAATGCCCTGGTCTTCAGCAAAAGGTTTTTTACTTATCTCCATCTCCTTCACATCTTTAGCCTTTTGGGATTGTCAGTCCTCTGCATGTACAGAAGAAGCGAAAAACCACAGAAAAACCACAGAAAAACCAACCATAAAGAGCAGAGGGGAAAAGGTGGGTGTCTTTATAACAGAAAAGTACTGAGGTACCCTTTGATATAACCCTGCACTGCAGAGAAATCAACTTACCCACAGCAACAGCAGCCAAGGGCAGGGAGCACACCCTTCTATTGAATTGGCTACCATTTGTGAGATGATCACAGCATAAAGGAGCACAGATAAATCCTGTAGCTGCAGTAAAAGTAGGTACCCAAGCTTGAAACAAAACAAACCTCATAAAAGAAACAACCTAAGGAATTTTCATTTAATCCCCCCAAGTCTTTTACATTTAAGGCATTTCTGTCACTTTAACAATTCTTACTGCAATATGCTGAAAGTGCATTAGGATTACAAAGAAAAGGATATATAAAAAGATAAATAAACTCGTGAAGAACTATGCTGATACACCACTGAAACACTAAAACACCAAACTGGACTCAAAAAGATAGCTTTGGTTTTTATAAGCACCTCCAGGGAAGCTGAAAGCACCACTGGACACTGCCCTGTTTCAGTGATGCCTAGAGGGAAGGAGCAGCACCCTTTGGCACTGCACAGTCCTTCCCTACCCAGCACCCAGCTGAACAGGGCAGGAGGCTTCTGCACCAACACACTCACGTGCTAACAAACCTCTGGAAGCACTGACAGCCAGTCTCCACAGGGCCTGCAGGAAGCCAGAACTGCCCTTCCGTGGCCTCTCCTTCGTACTCCAGCGCACTTAACCTGAAGCAAAAGCCCATGCTAGCTGCAGATCAGCAAGCTGCAGACTCACCCAAGCCACAGGTAGAGGGATAAATAATGGAAGTCAACATGTTTGAGAGCAACTGGGAAGTGCAAAAGTTTCACACAAAGCAAAGACAAACGGCAACATGATAAAAAAAGTAGCTGAGATGAATGCAAGTGTCACTCATCTGCAAGAGGTGACAGCCCAAAAACAACTGACAACTGGGCACACTTGGGAGTGTAACAGGTCCTCTAAGGATATGGTGACATGCAAGTGATGATCTGCCTCTGGGAAAGCACTTTTCTTAATTCCTAAATTGTGTGAAATGGGCATGGGTACATAATGTGGGGACATTTTAGAGATGTGCCCTAATGAAAAGACTTATTTTGCGTTTAGAACAACTACAAGCCAAGGGCAGTCTGTACTGCTTCAAGATGAGCTGCAATGCAAGTCCCCAACTGACCTTCAAAATGGTGCCATGAGGAACTGTCCTCAACAGGAAGATCTTACTACTATTCCTTCCAATTTCACAGCCACAGCTAAGACACAACTCCAACAAAACTCAGTCCTTAGATCACCTTGTGAGACCTCACAAAATCCAGCTTGTGGATGCACAGAAGTTCTTGAAAGAATGAATGGTAGGTACACAGGACCAAGTTTGAAGAGAAACAGAAATAGAAAAGAGCACAATGCATTGACTTATTTTCTCAAATTCTGAAACTTTGCATAATTTCAGAGATGGTCTGGGCTATGTTGGAGCCCCGCTGACACAGTATTTTTCAATAGAAATCTCTCACTAATATACTCAACAATCTGACTACCACTGGCATAAAAGAAAACATGCACGTGTGGCAACAGTGTACAAGCACATCTCTGGAAGGTCAAAATAATACTTCAGTCTGTGTTGAAGCACTTACTGCATGTCTTGTCAGGAACAACAAGGGTGTTTGCCTAAAAGAGTTTCTAGAAGAAAATACAGCATAGGCATTTAAAAAGGTGCTTAGTTCACATTAAAATATAATACTATAGACAGAAACGTTAACCTACTGTAGTTCTTCTCCAGCAATGGGATGAAGAGAGATTTCAAGGTCATCACTCATCATCATTACAGCTTCACAAAAACAGTACTAGCAAGAGCTGTAGATAAGAATTATGTTTTTACCACTGTATCATCTAATTCCTGTAGTTTTCATAGGCATACCGTGTGATTTGGTTATTTTTGCAGCCTTTTTGCATTTGCAGATGTTCTAGCAAATGGTATTTATTAGAGGAATATTCCAGTCTTGAAGAGATGTACATTTCAAGCATATTTCCCAGATAATGCAAATTTGGATGGGCTCAATGAAATGGAGAAAAGGTGAAAAAGAGGCCAGATTCACCAAGAAATATTTGCTAAAGAAGTTCCTGAAGAGCATGATTTAACCAAAACTTCTCAGTTTGTGTAGACCAAGAAAGACAAGTAAATATGCAAATGTATTATTTGTTTTGAACCACTTTTAAACTTCAATATTAGTTTAAGATCTTGGTATCTAGCTTGAAAATAATCATGTAGAATATCTGTATACAGCCCTCTCACATCTATATTTTTTAATAATTTTGTAATATATGGTCAGAATTTAGATGTCTCTAAAACACCACAACACAAATGAAGTATTTGACCCTATGAAGTACTACAAACATTAGCCTTTACTTTCACACCTACAGCAGGCTGACCTGATAATCAGAACTAGCCCTGCAGTCCAGGAATTCTGACCATTTTGACTACTATCTCATGCCATCTCTCAGCCTTCATCACAGTAGCCACACACCCAACTTCATAGTTTTTACTTCTAAATATTCTCCCAAATTCTTCTCCACACAGCATCACAAGAAAAGTCAATCTAACACTGAAGGAAATATAACAAAACCATCTATGCTGGAGATAGCTGCATGCAATTTCCAGTTACTCCCTGATAGCTTGGCATCTCTTCATAGTGTCATTTAATGTTATCAGATAATAACTAGTTATTTCTCAGACAAAGAGGTGGAATCTAATCCTCTTCCACTTGGGTTTGCAAGACTTTTCTTATGAGTTATCTTCTGAAAATTATCTTGAGATTTTCTTCTTCAATGCAACAGGCTAAAAGATATCAGGAAAGTTCAGAGTTAACCAGGGCACTTGACAATTTCATCACAAGATGTTCACATGGAGAGTTGGTGAGATATGCTGAATAATATTACTTATGCTGCAAACATCAGCCTGAAAGGGACACATTTCTTTGGAGTAGGCAATCTGGAACTAGCTGGAAATGCAGTAAAACAGAACAACTAATGGATATCAACCCAAGCTGCACACCCACCAAGGGAAGAAATTACCATGTTAGTCAATACTAATTTTTAGCTCCAAAATTTATACATGGGAAAAGAAAACAGAGTAACTCAGAAGTCCTTGACTTAAGTTCTTTCACTGCTCTGTCACCAGATATGGTTTTATGCAACAACCAAAACACACTGGCAAGCTGCAGCTTCTGATATAAAAAATGTTCACATCTCTCTCCCCAAACACATCATAAAAAGCTTCCCATCACAGGCACTTCAGCAGACTGTTTATAAAATGTTTATTTCTTTCATTTGTAAAAAATGAAAGAAATTATCTCTTCTTCATTCTAAGGGCACTAGGCCAGGGCAGCACAAAAAGGGAAACTGACATGGCTGTTGATTCACAAAAGATTTGTTTTAGGAATTATTCTAGGGTATTCCTTACCAGATGTCCTAGTCCAATTCCTTTCCCAACATCCTCCATTAAAAAAGATAAGATAAATACAAAACAATTGGAGAAACATCTGAGGATTTATCATATTCTGTAAACATCTTTGCAGCATGGTGCTTGTATTTATCTTCTTTTCATCCACCCTGATGTGAGCTGCTTTTGTAGTTCTCCACAGACTTTTTGCTAATATCTTGGGGAAAACAAAACCACTTTAGAAGTTATTTTGGAATGTGCAGATATAATGCAGGAACACCATTCTCAAGCTTTATATTTGTTTCAGAGGCAAAACAGAAAGTACATTAAGGCTGGTCTGCATAAAATTTCTCATGAAACCAGATTTTGGTGTGAGGTAGAAAAAAGACTCTCTTTGAACTCCGTATTGCTTGCATTTGCATTTTGAAACTGAAATTTCCCCTTGAAACTCCCAATATGTTTCTGTTACCTTCAGGGAACAATAAGGGAGCCCTCCTGTGGATAATGCATCAAATTTAAATTCCCATGACCGACAAGGAGACTATGTAACCTAGGGGATAAAATGGCTCTATTTTAGAGCAAAGAGAGTGAGGTGGTAATCCACTGGAGGCTGTAGTTTAATTTAAATGGCTATTAACTTTGTTCCATTGGGGCAGTTATAGCTTAATTCATACTACTTTTCTGAAGAAAAAGAAATCATATAAAATAAAACATCCAGGCTACAAAAGATATTTTAACAAGACAAAAAAAAAGTGTGATGGCTTTTTATATGAATTATGAATGTAAAAATATAATTATTTATGTTTCCAGCTCTTGGAAGGAACCTCATTCATGAGGTTTAACTTTAGGGACAATAGTCACATGAGGGCATCAATATTGTTTATATTAGTATAGTTAGGTATTTGCTGGACTCTGCGTTCCTTAGTACATCACTTCTTCCATTACACAAAGCGTGGCAAAAAATAGAATACACTCTTCCTCCTTTCTGAAACAGAAAGATACTCAGAAAGAGAGAACACCAAAACCAAGTTAACTCTATTGCCTGCCTTCAGTTCTTGTGTTCAACTCATCCATTTTGTTGGCTTTAAACAGTAGCTCTCCTCTTACAAGGAGCCAAGACACATTTACCATCACAACACACTGTTGTTTGTTGTCTGCCACTGGCTTATCCTTTTTTTAGAAAAACAAATGAAAAAAAGTATTTGGCCGTGCTGGAATTTCAGCACCAAAAAAAAAAAAAAAAAAATCTGTGGTAACCACTTCCAGAAAAATGCAAATGTCCTTAAAAGTTTTGCATAATCTTACATTATGAACTATAGGTGTTGACTTCCATCACATCTAATAGGGCTTACAATTGCTCAGCACCCTTACAGGATGGAGATTCTGCTCTGAAGATCATAATTGCCGAGTTCCCACAGTCCTCAGACTTTTTCTTAACTATCCTACAAGCTCAATTCCCTCAGCTCATTTCACTTTTGAAGTGGTTGCATGCAAAATGCCAATCACAGTAAAATCCTAGAGCTGTAGGGACTCCTACTATAGAGGACACCACTGCAGGAATTGTACAGGCAGGTCAATTCACCAGCAGGGAAGAAAAAAGCGGCGCTGGAAGTTAACAGAGCACAACAATTTTTTTACAATTACTTTGGCAAGGAGCTGAAGAATATTCAATGCAATTGAAACTGCAGGGAAAACTTAATAATCGCTTGTAGTCCAATTTGCTCACAACATTGAAACTAATGCTCTAGCTAAACTTACTACACAGGTATTTTGGACTGCAAGTAATCAAGGCTTGACTTCTGCCTTCTGTCGAAGGAATTTTATCACAGATTTTTATGAAAGTAGAGATAAAATTCAACAATCTTTGCTATCACAAGTCCTCTCTATAAACAAAGAACATTCAACCTAACAATATTTTCTTGCTTTGATCTGCTCTCTGAAAAACTGCACCTATTAGAATATTTCTCTATCCCAGATGACAAGCCAGTAAGAAATAAGACATGAAAATATGCCTTACTTCTTTCTTAGTCTGCCATCACACAAGGCCTGGTTTCCCCATTCACAGACATGAGCAGGAAGATTCCCATTTCGCTGAACTAAATCAAAATCAAATCCATGATACAAGACAGAGACAAAATATTTGCAAATTCAAACACAAGTAGCAATCTTAGAATTTGGTATGTACAGAGTAAGACAGTAATGTTATAGATTCAATACCTCCATACCAGTGTAAGCACAGCAATTTTGAAAAATGGTCCATCAAAAGAACACTATCATGCATATGGCAAGAAAGAGGGAAATGGACTTAATATTTCAGATTAGTAGTAACCCCTATGCATGAGAAGAAATATCTTCTGTGAAAAGATGTCTGAAATCCTAATGTACAGTGGTACGTTCAATATTCCCTTTTCTAAAATCCACAAGGAAGTTTAATTTAAACTGCACAGAAGGATGCTTGAAGAAAGAAAGAAAAAACAACAACAAAACAAAACAAAAAAAAACCCACAAAACCAAAACACACAACTACTTGAAGACATGTAAAAAGAGAGCAAACCCTAAAGAAAACCAAACACCAAGATACCAGTGAAGAAAGGAAACATCTTCACTTCGGGATAGAAGCACTACTAAAATATTAGGAAAGCCAAGCAGTGAGAAGCAAAATAACCACACTCAATATCTGGATCCAGAAAATAAACGTGGGTATCTCACAATGACTGGTCTCTCCAGATTTTCACACAATTACCCAGTTTTATCATGAGGCAAAGGTTACAAAAATCTCCACTGCTTCTAGCAGTTTTAGGGAAGAAGTCACCATATAAAAGAATTTCTAAAACTTTAGGAGTTCTTTCAATATTAAAAAGAAAAAAATTCAAGTCACAGGATAACATTCAAAGCCAGCCACATTGCAGCAACCTTGACTCATCAGATTCTCACCTAACACAGCATGAGACAGGAGAAAAGATGGAGGTAAAAAGGCATGACACCAAACCAGTTTCAAAGATCTTTGTGACCAGAGGCAGATTTCAGTGAGTACTTTTATAATACCTTCAGCCCCTGCCTTTTACGGGAGTATGAGCCAGGGTCACCACAGTCCTGGAGATGAGATACTAATACACAGGCTAAGAAGGAGAGGAAAAACAACATAAAAAGAAGATTCATGACAGAATCTGGAATCTTTGCAGCGTTTAATACATCTCCTTAGAGATCTTAATTGCACATCAATCTTCTTCAGCTGGAGAGTGAGAGGTGAACGTGCAATTCTTTAGCTTGGCACAGAGGGCAAACTGGAGTTAGAAGAAAAGGAGAAAAGAAGGGCGTGCTCAATCGAAACTGGATTTTCTCTCTTCTTACCACAAGAGGACAAGAAGCTTTTCCTTAGTGCTTGCCAATACAGGAAAATTACTTTGGAACAAATAAGAATGTGGCTTAACAGCATTCTGGCTGTAATTCCCTTATTCTATACCTAGAGTTCTTTTGGCAGTTAAGCTCAATCCATTTCTAACCCACACAAAGGCATGTTCAGTGCAGGGTACCCACGCAAGGAATTAGTAGAGAATAAGCATGCTAAAGTAAAAAGACATAAGCACAAAGTTCTTCATCAACCTTCATTGCCAATGTCACCCTTGTGACACTCCTGCTGCCAAGGCAGGAAAAAGAATTAGGTAGGAATTGTTGCTCTCTTCTCCTATAAATGAAAGACAAGATTTACCCCCTACTGGTATCAGAGCAAGCCACATCCAAGCTATCTAGCCATATTCAGACTGGCTTATGCAAGATAAAATAAGAAGAGAGTAATGTCCAATATATGCTATGTTTAGATGAACTGGACACAATCCTCTTTAATGCCTTTAAGCTGTGTGTGATCTATGTGGCTCTAGACAGAACTTTAATATTTCTTACTGTAAGTCTTGGTTTTGGCTGGGATAGAATTAATTTTCTTCCTAGTGTCTGGTATAGTCCTCTGTTTTGGATTTAGTATAAGAATATTGTTAATAACACATTGAAGGTTTTAGTATTTATGCTATGTCAAGGACTTTTCAGCTTCTCATGCCCTGCCAGGGAGAAGGCTGGAGAGGCAGAAATAGTTAGGAAGAGACACAACCAGAATAGCTGACTCCAAAATGATATTCCATAGCATATGGTGTCATGCTCCTCATATAAACCAGGGGAAAGCTGGTCAGGGCCCTCTGCTCAGGAGCTGGCTGGGCACTGGCTGGGGAGTGATAAGCATTGTGTATCACTTGCTTTGAGTATTCAAATGCTTTAGTTATTATAATAGTATTATATTTCTTTTGTGTCCCATTTAATTGTCTTTGCCTCAACCCATAAGTTCTCACTTTTATCTTCCTCTCTGTCCCAGTGGTGGGGCAGGGAGCAAGTAAGCAGCTGAGTGGTGCTCAGTTTCCATCTGGGCTTTACCCATGACACTCTATGAACAACTCATCTGGTTTAACAATAGCAAGAAAAACAATTGTTACAGTCCAGACTTATCAGATCTAGATTGGGGATTTAAGTAATCAACAGACACTTGATTAGTAACTATGACCTTGTCTGTATTTTATCCCATAAATTTAAGATTAGTAAAGTCACTAGAGTTGAGATGACTATCTCAAACTCCAATTCTCAAACTCTCCTGTTCTTCCAGTTCCTAAAGGTACACCAACAAAGGAATGCCCTGTAATACAACTCCCATTCATACCAACAATAATTTGTTCTAAGGGCAGCTTAGAGTCAAGCAGAAAATTAAAAAGACACTAAGAAGCATTCCCAGTTTCTAATTCAGAAGAGTCACATTTTAAACTATGTTCCTTAAAACACCGTTGACTCAGGCCCCACTTTAGGTTTGGGAATACCTAAAATTTCTTCACAAATCTAAATGAAGAGTGTCAGGATTAGAATTATGGAATGTCCCCAGAGGAGCATGCAGCAACACACACCTTCAGACCTCTTTAAGCCATCTTCCCCTAGGTTACTCATGAGACTATCAGAACATGTTAGAAAAATGTAGGTTAGATTTCCCTATTATTTTAATTTAAGATATGCATGAAGCAAGAGATAATGGTATCAACCCATTGCACTTTCTTTTTATGATCTGCTCTTTCTTGCTCTTACATTTAATGTTTGAATAGTAAAGAATAGAGAAGTCTCTCCTACTTCTAAAACTAATGATATTTGAATTCTCTTTTTCTATAAAGGGTATTATAGAATCTATACCTTCTTGAGGTGAAACATAGGCCACATTAATTTTTAAAACCAAACCCACACTTTGAATCTAAGCAGCACATTTCATATTTCAGGTCTGGCATCTCAACCATAACGTAAAACTTGCAGTAGCAAAAGATGAAAAGGAGAAAGCATGCTTGTCTGCCCTGGAACTCTGCTGCCCTTAGGCATGAGCCAGAAATAATCCCAGAGGCAGAATGCAAATGAAATGTCTCGTCAGCGTGCAGGCCTTAATGCATTTTACCTTAAACATTTACATTAACAGATGGTCCCCTGCAGTCCCATAAACTCACTCCTGAGTTCATTTCCATCTCACTCCAGGCCCCATTTGTCACTGGTCAGACAGAAGAATGTTGCAAGGGAGTTGAGCCAGAACAGAGGAATTGGACAAACTGTATTAAATGATTGGTGTCACCTACAGACAAGCATTTGACCTCAGTTACAAAGGGAGAAAAAATTGTATGTAAGAGGAAAATGAATTAATATGGTGATGATCAGATGACCTAGAACTACCGGGATTTAAAAGAAAAAACCTTCAAAAAAACCCAAAACAAAAAACAAAACAAAACCCCCAAAAAACCAGAACCCCAAAAAACAAAACCAACAAAACCCACAAAAAATTCCCCCTCAAAAAAACCAAAAACTACCACCACCAAAAATCAAACATGAAAACCACACAACTCTTTTTCTTGTGGAGGAGGCAAAAGGTACTTTTTAAAGTGGAGATGTAGCTGTCTACTGTGACAGTGGACTAGGTTGGCTCATGTATTTAAGGAAAAGTGACTGACATCAGGAGTGGCCTAAGACAGCCAGACTGCTCAGCCCTCACTTGTGGGAGGCATAAAACTCTCCAATCAGCCCAGTGCTCTTGTGCAAGACTGGCTTTTGCTGAGTCTCTAAATTATCAGCTCTGTCACAGAAAGGGATATTGGTTTAACCAGGGGAAGAATAGAATTAAGCCCTGCCATGGTAGGTTGAAAGATACCAGCTCTTGAGCCACAGCTCATCTGTGGCTTGGGTTTGTATTAGCAAGGAAATAAATTTTAATTTGCTTGTTTTATTTTTAACTTGGCCAAAAGACAAAAAGAAATTTTTAGAACAGAGATACCTGCCAAAACAAAACTCTCAAGCGCAAGAAGAAAAACCACAAATCAGTCTAGCTGAACTCTATGAGGGATAAGAACACAAATGGATAAAAACTGGTGACAAGGTGCTACTTCTTTATTCAGGATCTGAAGAATATGAGCAACAGAGTTTGATCTATATTCTCACCAGAGCCTTACACAGATGCCATAGGTGCTCAGACTGTCCCAGATGTATAATACACTGAGTTATCTCAGAACATTTCTCTGAAGCACAAAAACATCAACTCTATTTTTCAAACTGAACTACATCAGAGATAAAGAAAATTGTCACTCCACAAAGAATACCCCTAGTCAAAAAGAAAAATTAACTGAATCACTCAAATCTCCACTTAATGTCATAATCATTCAACTCTGCCCAGACCATGCAACTGTTCTTTCTCCCTTCCCTGTGCAAGCAGGAAACAGGTACTGGGATGAGCGAGCACTATGGCCTAAGCTGTTTTGCTGTGATGGTAAGAAAAAGCACTGCCAATCCATTGTTTTCATCTGAGAAAGTATGCCATTGTTTATTAAATTAAAAGCTTACTTTACTTCTCTAGATTGCTTCAGAGGATAAATATGCTACACTTCACATTGCATCCATGGATTTTATACTGTAAATTAGAATACAAGACTTATATTTGAGAATTAATGACAGTGTTCTACAGTAAAGATCAATCTTCATAATAAAATCCCATTGTGTCTGATTACTAAAATATATTGTTTTCTTTAAATCAGAGGAAAGCTTGCCTACTCCTACAGTCTATATCAAGTCTTTCAGCCTAAGTCAAAATGTAAGACAGTTGTGAGAAATACTGTTTTCCATTGACCAGCAATATTCACACAGGTTCTTTAGCTGCAGTTCACTACTGCCCAATGACTTCACAGATCATGCACCAGAGTAACCAGGTACTTTGGAACAGGATTTTGCTGAGGAAAATTTAAGAACATATTCATAAAGATGTGATTTTTCTTTAACATCTCACACTTCAGAAGACATTCAGGAATTTGTCATGCTTCCTCTATTTTAGAGGCTCATTAGAAGCCAAGCTTTATGAAACAGAGAAACAGAAAAACTGCATTCTCCAAAGGTCCCATACTTGCATTCACGACACTCACACATTCTTTTCTCTCTCTAGAGTTCAACGCATCTGCCCTCAAGGGAATCTCTACCCCTAAAGTTAGTCAGCAGTATTCATGATAATGATAAAATTAGAAATTGTGGATTATCTGCCCAGCTGAAAACCCTGCTGGTACCTGGCTATGAAAGCAAGTCACAGCAGAAAGGGTATAGGAGAGCTGCTGGGCACTGCCCTCAGGGCAAATGCCTCTGGCTCTCTCCTTGTAAATTTAGGCCAGTTCCAAGGATAATTAAGGGACTGTGTCAGGAGGGGAAGAACAGCCTTGTAGAGATGGCCAGCTATATAAGAGCCACCTATATCTTTAAATTGTTGTAAACTAGTTAGAAATATCAGTTCACTTGAACAAAAACTGGTCATGACCTGTATTTTAAGCATTTTCAAGTTCAAGTAATCAGTTAATAATTAGGGCTCTTTGTCAGAAGTCTCTCTTATTTATGCCATGTCTGGGGCTGAAATACATTTTATTTCACCTTTTGGCCTGTTCATAATGAGGAAACAGGAAATGTAGCAGTGAGATTGGTACTTCAAAGATGTGATAACAAAACAAGTCTGGATGACAATAAGAGGGAAAACCATACCATTTTGGAAGTCAGTGGCCAAAAAAATCACACTGCAACAATATTCTCCTCCAACAGTTAAAATGCAAGCCTGACTGTTGCTGCATGCCTTCTACATTAAACTCAGTGAACACTTAGGGGGCTACAGTGAGAGGGAATTTTAGATGTCACCTTGTCCCAAAGGCAGCTCTCAGAACTTCTGTAATCTCAAGGCCAGCACAGTCACTGTGAAATTCAGCCAGCCTGCTTGCAGGAACAACCTCTGCTTTTAAGTCAGGTTACCCTTTTCCTCCTTGCTGCTCCTTGTACTCTCAAACCAGCTGGGGAAAAAACACACCCCTCATGGCTGCAATAGTCTAGTTTCTATCTGCTACTATAATTACATTTTGGTCTTCTGATTTAAAAAATCTGAGTAATTCCTAAAAGTTTCTGCAAACTACATTCCCTAAATACACATGCTGATCATCTTCAAGCATCCAGACATTTCCAATAATTACCTGCTAGGATACCACAGTGCTCATCCACTTATTGAGGTCTGGACTGGAGGATTTTTACAGATAATCACAGCATGTGCTGCAGTGCCCAGAGTAATGGCAACCACACATGCATAGGGTATTTATACATCTCTCGAAAACACCCATTCAACAGTGCTTTAAACAGCATTTGTGTATATCCTGAGTACAGGTGAGTTCTACAAGAGCAGCAATCCTCATAGCTCTTCTTGGGGGAAAAGGTTTCATATCAACGAACAGGTAAGCTGTCTCCATTGGCTGTTGCTGGATTTCATAATGGTGACTACAGCACATTGCCCATAGAATCCTTCCCTGAGCCATCCAGCACAAGAAATTCAAGTCCAAGAACAAAACAAATGTTTGAGCACAGGTCTAATACTTGCAGAACATTTGTGCATACCCTGCTCTCATTTTTATGTCACTTTGACTCAATTGTAAAGGAAAGAAATCTCCACTCAGTGCTACTGGATGAGATCATGATAGCAAGTATTTCATTTCCACCAAGGCAAAATTTTACTCATTAATCTTTTCTGTTCTTTCAGTGAGTGGTGATTTAAGCAAGCTGTATTTATAGCACTGATTCTGCGAAGGGAGAGAGTGCCCAGTGAGAAAGGACCGCAAGTGATGGATCCCAAGGGAGCTAAAACACAGATGTCATAAAAATGCATTTCAGAAATTGTACACAAAGGCACAGCTGTGCAGTGGGAAGCAAAACAGGTGGCACTGGCATCAGGGGCTGGCAGAGCATGGAAATAAACACACTGCCTCGTGTTACAGTACAACATTGCCACAAGATACCATCAAAAAGGACCCTTAAAAAAGGCCTCTTAAAAAAGACCTCTTTCTCCACTGCCTCTGGAGAAGTTGCTGAGGTTAAGCAGCCCCTTCAAACAAAGCATCCCTAGAGCAGAGTGCATTTGTCCTCAATCTGTGAATTTACACAAACTACCAAAGACTTGTGAAGCCAGCTGGAGTTAAGAGCCCCTCAGCAATGTACTAAATCAGTTCCACACTCAGCCCGGAGTCCTCTACTTAGAAGCAGCTGTTTTTGTACTGCTTTTGTTCAGCTTTGCACCCTGAGGTTGAACAGGCCAGTTATCCCTCTCACTCAGTGTCAGGTCAAGAGACAGAAACTGAAGCAGCACAGGACCCAGGAGTCATCCCATTGCCATTTGCAGGTCTGCCCACCAGACCAGGCTGCTTCATTTCCCTCTAATCTGCTGGTTTGTAGACAAATTCTGTCTGCACAACAGATTTTGAAGAGTTAACCAGCTCGCTCCTCAGTGGTTAGAGCAGATTTAAGGGCAATGTAATCCCAGCAAGATGTGAGGTTGTGCAATTTACTGCTCTAAATCAACTGCCTGGATTCAGATTTGGAAGCTTGGAGCAGCTCCCTCTGAGGCAGTGGGGAGCTCACACAGTTCACTGACATCTAACACCTTGCAATGTTTTAAAAGTGTGTTCTGAAAAGCAACACCAATAAAAATGCCAGTGTAGAGCTCTGTTTTTGTTCTGTGATGCCAGATCAAATCTTCTGAACAGACACTCAAAAATCTAATGTAGCCATCCCCATCACACTGTCTCTTATGTCGCCACCCACAACATTCCTGCTTTAGAAACATGGCTGCCACTACTGGTGCAATCATGATAAACATACTGGAGGGCCCACTATGTCCCTTGCTTTTCAAAGGTTCTAAATCTAATCTTTTTAAGGAGGATATAAGCATCACCCAAATAGCTAGCTTGGGACCAGGTTTGTGTCATCTGGGCTTGTTTTCACATGTGAATTTTATTCTTTCTAATTACAAAAACAAAAATAAATTTTAAAAAGAGTAATAGCAAACACTTATACCCCACTGTTCATCTGTAGAAAGAAGATATTTGTATGCCCAG
Source organism: Calcarius lapponicus (assembly GCA_039654755.1). NCBI lineage: Eukaryota > Metazoa > Chordata > Aves > Passeriformes > Fringillidae > Calcarius > Calcarius lapponicus. Next base: position 42,262,600 of record CM077468.1, on the reverse strand, counting down.
CTGCTTCACAAAATCACTGAAAAAGATGTCAAGTTGATCATCATTGAGACACCAATAAAATGCAAAGTTAACTTAAGAACATTAAAGCAGCTTCTTAAAAATGGAAAGTGTATGGAATTGCTTTCAATATCAGGTATTTCAAACCATTCAGTCTTTCCTCTGATAATTGTTTCTATTAGTATTGTTTAAAGGAACATGACAAGATTTATTATGATAAAAATTTGCTCAATGCTATTACTCTTCCAAATATTTCGATGAAGAGAATCTTCTTCCACAATGTTTCTAATGACTCGGAGGTATCCAAGTAGTACAAGGTGCAGCTCAAAAAGATTAGAGGCACCAAAGTTCAAGACACAACACTTACAGAGAAAATATTACCATAGCTGGTTGAAACAAATCAAATTTTAAGAGAGCTCAGGAAAACTGTAGAGCTCACCACAGAAACAGCTTTAAAAAACAAAAAAGCTTCTCCTTTCCCATGGGTCAACTCCAGTGAGCATCTCTAACTGGAACTTGGCCTGCCTCACTGCTGGAATCTTGCCAGCCCAGCTTCACTGTGATCCCTCCTTTGACCCCCATACAGACACTGCAAGGTTTTGGTTCTCAGACATCAGGCAAGTGAAACCACCAAAGAATTTTTAAAAATTACTAATAATTGACTCTATTGAAATTTTCCTTTAACAGCTTAAATATGGGGAAAATACAAAATCCAGCTTGATGCCAGGGAGCCTTGCACTCCAACCATCCAAAGACCATGAATGCTGGAAAGATAACCTTGCAAAGAAAGCATGGGTTTAGGACAGTACCACAGTACTGAGCTCAGTTTTCCAACAGATGCTATGAAATACCAGAAAAAGATATTCAACCACTTTGGTACAAAACTAATGATTTTATTTATCTAGAAAGATAATTATGGGTATATGAAAAGTCATTGAGCACACAAATGCCTTTAGCATTAATGGGAAGCTAAATAGCTCATTGTGACTGCAAGGGTAAGAAGACAAATGAATCAAGCTTCTTACCTCAGTGCATAAATTCAAATTCCTCATATGAAAACCCTGCCCCTGTATTTTCAGGAGAAAGTATGGACAAATAAATAATACTGGATAATAGCTAATTCTTCTCAGCCTACTGTGGTTTTGGCTCAGCCCTGCTACAAATGGTTTTCACTCATTTAGCTAACTTGGCCACACCCCCATCTGCATCCAAAGATGCCTGGTTCTACTAATTTTTACATCTCACTGCATCTTACTGCAGCCATCAGATTGAGCCCTGGCTATTGATTAATCCTTAGCAAAAACTGCTACAGCCCTGTTTACCCATAGGCAAATACTATCAGATTCCCCAATTACTTTTTCTTTTCTTTTTTCCATTGTTTTTTTACTTTCCTTTCTTGTTTCCTTTTTTAACTCATTATTTAATTAATTAAATGCCTGGCAGGGCCAAGGCCCTCCCCACAACCTCCCTTTTGAGTAACATGGCAGAGCACCAAACCAGCCCTTTGTAAATCTAATTGAAACAAACGCTATTGACCCAGACACATGTGCAAGTAAATCTGGTTGGACTTCAATCAGAGAGCATGTGTTTGACAGCAAATAATACTTAAATGCTACAGCAAGAAAAATTAAAGGACTAAAACACATACCAGCAAATCTAGCAAATGAGATTCAGAGCAGAAAAGGAGAAGTGCAGAGTTGTTTGTTATTATAAGAATCTAGCACTACGGAGATTTGTTGTCCTCCAAGAATGCCTGGGCACAGGAAATGATCTACACTGCTGTGAAAAGGGCAACAACCAGAGACAGGGGCTAAGGGGGATGTTAACTACATTGCAGGAGACCTGAAAATGTCACCTTGTCTTTTGATTAGGGGTTTTTCAGTCTTAAGCTGAAAATGAAAAAAGCACAGTTTGTAACTGCTGCTCCAAGAAATTATCTTCAGAAAGGCCACAGCAATGCTTCAAGTCAGTGTAACGCAGCTACCAGCCCTGTCCTCACCCAGATAATAATCTGCCATATATTACTGAAACAAATACGAATTCCAGCAGAAACAACTGCAGCAGACAGCTGAATCCCCTGTTCTATAACCTCACACAGCACAAGAAACAAGGAGATCCTGAGCAGGAAGATAAAGGGTTCCTCATGCGAGGAAAACCACAACATGAAAGAACCATTGCTTGCTACAGTTCAACAGAAATAAAAACATCATGTCCTGGAACAACACAGAGGGCAGAAAAGCATATGAATGTTCTTAGGGGGAAAAACAACCCAAAAACCCCCACAGAACATCATCTTCATTCCCACCACAAAGGGGCTAAGACAGCTCATCATTTTTATTTAACTATGCTCATTTGGGTGTGATACTTATCAAAATAATTATTGCAACACAAACCCTAATTTATACACAATTCTGTATGTTGGCACAGTAATCATGGCAAAGACCAGGATCTCTGACTCTCTTCTAAAACTACTGTGCTCTGCATTTGAAGCCTTCTTCACACCTTTTCCTCTTTATCCACTTTATATCATGGTGAAATGTCATAGCTCATAATAAATAGATTGATTAGAAGTGGAAAATAGTTTCCAACACTTTTCTCTTGAGACTAGGAAAATAACCTTCCCCCTCAAGGTTTAAATGAACTTCATGAATGGACAAGCAAGCCTTGTAGGCTGGCATGTCCCAAGGAACATTACAGACATAAATCCTCTAATCAAGCCCTCCTAGTAATGTGTGTGTTCTCTGCTGCTATCAGCTGGGTTCCCACTGAACAAGGCAGGAGGTCTCACAGATCAGTGGGCAAGTTGTGCCTCTGATGTGTTTGACTGTCACATTCATAAACACAACAAGCTATGCCAGCAGCAATAGCAAGGCAGCATGGTGAGGGATTCAATACAGCTCACAAGCTGCAGAGCACAACATCCATCAGTGCAAACAAACTCCGTCCACAGCTCCTCAAGCTGGTTTTCACAGCAGGGGCAGACAGCTGCCAGTGCTGCCCAGTGTCCTGCTTTTTCTCACTCCTCAGACCCCGAATCCCCAACATAGGTGCTATTCTTCTGTGACTTACTGGAACTCTGTGGCTACAGCCTAACAAACATTGACCACTCAGGGCACTTTCAGACGCATCTCAGAGAGATGACCCACCTCTCTCTTAAGGGGAATTGAGTGCCAAGCCTTTCTCTGAAAAGGGACAACCATATAAGCTATACTAAATGTCTCAGACAATTACATATCAGGTCCAAGTAAGTATCCTGGTACCTGAACCCAGCAAAGACAATTGTCTATCAGGCCATGACCTCCCTCCACATACCATCTCCTCCTAGCATACAAGTGCATATGAAGATAAGTGCTTTTTAAAAATAAAGTAGTAAAAAACATTTACTGTGATTCTTCAACACCAAACAATTTTAAAAATGTGTGTTTAGGAATATTTCTCTCTCCTCTCCCTGAAATGCTATTACTGAGATGAAATTGGAGTATTTAACTGCACATTCAACTACGAAAGAGAGAGCAAGGAAAGGATTCTATATTCAAATTTTAAAATAGAAACTCAGGAAAGAAAAATCTTATTATATAACCCACAGTTTGAAAGGGTAAAAGATTGCTCAGGCCAAGAAATCTCCAAAAATTTCATCCATCCCTGGAGATGAGACTCTAAGTTTCATGCTTGGTAAAGAATTACACCACCAGTCCATGGTACCCTTGGCTTAGTGTGTGTCCTGATCAGAGCTGATGGGAAGCAGGCTGCTACCTACTGCATTGCTCCAGCTCTTGGACTCTCCAGACATCAGCAAAGATGAGAACCCAAAGGATGGCAGCTGGGGACTAAGCTATGAAGGGAAAGAAAGCAAAACAAAAAGAAAAAAAATAATTGGAAAGAGAAAACTACGTTGGGCACCTTGACAGATATTGACAAGAATAGAAACAATAAAAAGTCCCCGCTGTGAAAAACTCGTCAAGTAGGGGATGATGCATACCATGCAGATCTCATGCAGTGTCCTCCCTCAAAGATGTCACAGTTCTCATCAGCTTTGCTACTGTAATATTCCTCCAGGAGAGGAGAGCTTAGCTGACACCCTGCCAGTCGTCCCAATGACTGCTGACAGCCTCAGGGAACATAGGGATGGGAAACTGATGCCTGCACTCAAAGGCTGCTGTCAAACCCAGATAATAACTCATGCTGCAAGGCAGCATTGCCTAAGCATGTGGAAATACCTACAGGATCCATACATACACACACACATTTACATATCCTTGGCTGTATCCACAGTGATGAGAGGGATGCAGAATTGAGTCTGCACAATTCCAGCAAGCCTGGGGTGGTGTTGTGAGGCACAATGTGAGCTTATTCACATGACAGCTGCACTAATTCCTTTGATCTGCAGTGACTGGGTTGCCTCATTGCTATGTTATATAATAATATAAATTAAGATCAGCTACAGTAAACAATAATATAGCATGAAATACAGTCAGTGTTTGTTCAGTGGACATTACCAGGACAGACCCAGAAATAGCAAAGCACCTGGAGAGAGAAAACACTGCCCTGAGGTTTTGACATGAATTTACTGAGCAGGACCTAGTGGATGCTCCTCGCCCCTCATCCTCAGAGTCGGAGTATCTTGCCTCAGTTTTGGACACATTGCAGAGCAGCAAATTCGGAGTCTATGCCATTCTTCCCTCACCTCAAAGCTGTAAAATACCAGTAATCCTTGGAAATTTGACTCTAGTCAAAGAATTAGTTTCCCACTTGAGTGAGCCCAAATGGGCACTTGACTACCTGCCACACCTTGCCTGCAGCTAAATCCTAAAGATGCAGCAAAAACATTACCCTGTATTCCCAGTGCCTATTTGACTAACAGCAGTAAGAAAACTCGAAGGAAAATGCAATATGAATTAAATTAGTTCATGTTCTATACATATAACCCTTCAAAAGTTTGCTGGAATGGGTATCACTTGTTTTAATTCTTGGCAATGTCACATTACTAAAGATGCTTCTTTAATGCATGTCACCGGCAAAGATGAGGGCTGCTAACTTTGAGGCGTGCAGTTAGATGACACTGCAATATTAAAAGTATTCCTAAATTTTTAATTTAATTCCACCTTTTTTTTTTAAGAAATAGAAAAAGGATTAAAGACCTAAACCCTCCATGATCCAATCCAAACATAAATTTTTTATACGGGAATCCACAGGAATTCATGTGTTTTGTCACTGTCCAGGGCACTGTGGAAGCTGACAACCAAATTACCAATTTATGGGCTACACAGCCTTAATCCACCTAAGCACAGAGCACAGATCTAATTAAATATACATCACTTGGGCTGTCATTTGGTCAGATAGTAGTTTACCAAAACTGCTCACCTCCCCAGTAAAACATAAAGCAATACGTAAGTTTAAAAAAGGTGACAACAGTCAACATCATTTGATGGAGGGTTTTCCTCCTACTCTCTTTCTTTATTGCACTATCTGGGTTACCCAGGACTCAAAACCTACAAGAATAATATAATTCATTTTATTCCCTACCCAAAGCAAACAAACAAACAAAAAAAAACAAACAAACAAAAACAAAAAAAAAACAACAACAAAAAAAATCAGCCCATGAGTCCCTGAGGCCCTACAATTTACAGGCAAGCAGCTCTGATTCAGTCCAGAGTGAAAGAGATCAACAAGAAAAGCAACCAGAACCATCACTAAAAGTTAAGTGTTTTCAGCTTGCCACAGCACTGATTAAAGAGGAAAGTGTTTCTCAAAGAGTGTGTGGAGCAGTCACCTTTCCCAGCACTGACTTTGTGCCATTTCTCAGATCATGACAAGGAATTCTCTAAAACAGAAAAAAATCAGACCTCTCCTTATCAGGTTGCCTAAGTTAAACAGCATTTTTTTATCAAAAGTCAGCCACATACCAACGGAAATCTTACTAGAGAGAATGATATCAGAAATTTCCCATTAATGCTGCTGTGGGCTGGATGATGGATATGAGGTGCTTGCTATGGCTCAGTAAAGCCTTGTCAGTCAACACCATCACATGGGTCTGCCCAGACTTTTAGTTCCTGCTGCAGTAGAAGACAAATCTGAGAAACATGCTGAGCTGCTGTCACAGCCAAATATCACTGGCTTTTAGAGCAGCACCTTTTAAAAGATGACCTGCTGGCCACACTTCTTTTGATGCAGCCCAAAATACAGTTGGCTTTCTGGGCTTTGAGCATGCATTACTGAGTCAAGTTGAGTTTTTTATCCACCAACATACCAAAATCCTTTTCCTCAAGGCTGTTCTCAGTCAGTCCATTTTTGACCCAGCCTGTATTTCTGTTTGAGATTGCCCCAACCCAGGCACAGGCCTTGCACTAGGTCTTGCTGGATACCACAAGGTTTGCACAGGTCCACCTCTCCACACTGTCAAGTCCCTCTGGATGGCATCCTTCCCCTCCTACATGTCAACTGCACTGCTTAACTTAGTGTTGTGGAAAAACTTGCTGAAGGGGCAGTCAATCCCATTGTCCATGGCACCAACAAAGATGCTAAAATAGCCCAGTCCCAATAATGACCCCTGTGGAGCATCACTTATCACTGGTCTCCACTTGGACTTGGAGCCATTGAGCACAACTCTTTGAGTGCTACCTTTCAGGCAATTCCTTATCCACCAAGTGTTCCACCCATCAAATCCATGTCTCTCCAGTTTAGAAGCAAGGGTGTCACTTGGAACAGTGTCAAGTGCTTTGCACTAGTCCATGTAGATTACATTATTGGTTCCTCCTTTATCCACCAACACTCTAACCCTGGTCATACAAAGCCATTCCCAAAAAGGAATGTGACAATGCAGGCTAAATCACAGCCAGGACTGGAAGTGAAAGACTGTAAAGCAGCTGTAAGGGGAGTGTTAAACAAACAGAGACTTTGCTGCTTAGCCAGGATACTGATGCTAACACTAGTGGCCTAAAAAATCACCAAGAATATACAGCTCCATTCTAAGGAAAAGCATACCAGAACTTTATGGATGGGGGCTGTCCTCTCCTCCCAAGCAACTAGCAAAAGGACATGGCCTCAAGGAAATGGCCTCAAGTTGCACCAGGTTCAGGTTGGAAATCTGAAGGAATTTCTTCACAGAAAGGGTGTTCAGGCATTGGAATAGGCTGCCCAGAGAGATAGTGGAGATATCATCCCTGTAAGTGTTCAAGATGTGGCATTTAGCATTATGGTTTAGTTGACATGGTATTGTTTGACCAAAGGTTGGACTCACTGACTTTAGAGGTCTTTTCCAGCCTTAATGATTCTAAGATTACCCACAGGTGCACAGGATTCAACGAAGCCTATGCCCATGGTGCCTTTGACAGCAGGCACCCTTCCCTTCAACTCTGAGGAGACTCACCTTCACTTTACTCTCCACCTCAAAAATAATACAAAGTGTAGACAGGATCACAGCCATTACCAAAAAGTTGATTCCTCTCCACAAAGCATACTCAGTATTATTCAGAGCTCTCTAACCAAAGAGCTGACCCTGCCCAACCCTGCACAGAGGGGATCTTTGACTGCATGATCTAGCTATGCCACTAGAAAGAGGTATTACTGTCAGATCCATTTACCTTTGCTAGCTCCTGGCAGCACTGGTAGGCTGTCAAGAAAAGAAATGAGCTAATGTTCACCAGCAGACCCTTGCCCGCTTCTGCTCTCTGGACATGACAAGCCCTGTCATTTCTCATATGTGAAAAATCGGAGTAATAATGCCTCTCCCCTCCAGGATGATATAATGGTGTCTGCACAAATAGAGAAGAGCAGCAGAAACTCTGGCATTCAGTACAGTGTACAGTATATAGATACCAAGAAAAACAATAAAATATCAGACGAAAACATTTTTTTTAAATGCCGTTTTTGATCGGAAGAAGATTTCATACATGGGGAATTGGCTCACACTGCTATTGAAGAAAAATCCATTGAAGCTGGTTCTTCATTGTTGGTCCTTTCAACAGCTCTGCCTGTACAAGTCAGAGCTGCCACATTTGGCACCTCCTTGTTTTCTCCAACTGTGAACCTGGTTGAGGCATCTGGAGCTCACACTGCCTGTAATGCAAACCTTCCTCTACTGTTAGAGTTGCACATGCTACAGGCAAAGACTGCTACTGCCACTCTGTGCTGACACTGGCACTGATCATTTCAACCAGCTGAGGAAAGGAGAAAGCAACGTGAAAGGCTGAGACTGCAGAGGTCAACTCTTCCTTCCCCTTTGTCAACAAGGTTTTTCCATGTGAAAAGCAAGTACCAAATTTATGCCTTCTTATGGTTCAAATTCTCTCAGAGACCCTTATCCATACAAACTCTCATCTTGACCAGTTAAGAGTATTGATGAATACCATCTCTTAGGAAGTTCATCAATAGCATCACACAAATAATATGAAGGGCATTGAGAAACAGTAAAGAGAAGCCCATCAGCAGCAGCCTTAAGAAGATGCAGAGAGTGTTTAGCCAAAATTATCTTAAGTGCTTATGGACTACTTCTTGTCACTGCTGGTTACAGAGAATCTTATTCCTTGATGAGTCACTTTGTACACTCCAGTGCACAGGTCATTTCAAACAGACCCCAAAAGAGATATTGTGATGTACTGAATAAATTGTGCAAAATCTCTGAATGGCTCTGACACATACAAGAAAATAATTGCACTAAGGGAGCTTTAGCTGCCCCAGAAATGTGTAAACATATGTACACGTATAGATACTTGCAGGAAAAAAATAATAAGTTAAAACACTAGGCATATAATAATTTAGCAAACAACATGATGCAGCAAGTCTGTTGCATAACTCAAAGCATGAAGGAAATTTTTTTTCTCACCATGTACCAAAACATGCAAAGACACAGCCCATAAAAGTTCACCTGTGCTGTCACCTCTTCCTCTGCTACACATTGTATACAAATGATCGCCCTCAAGTGTGCAATTTAATTCTGCTCATTTCAGAATTAGCACAGTTGCTATTACAGCAAGGCCATTTTCTCTGCAAGAATTCATAAAACTTGAGGTCCAGAAGATTATCTGGGTTCTCAAACTGGCAACTGCACTTACACACAGAGAAAAAAGGAGAGAAACAGCTTTAAAAAACAGGAAAAAATTTAGGATAGAAGGATTGATGAACAGACAGTGGTCATCAGACAGACATCAGCAAAAAAGAGAGGAAGAGAGAAAAAGGAAGGAGAGAGGCAAAAGAAAGAAAAAAAGTGCATTTTTATTACAATATTACAAGCCCTCTGATTGCTCTAATTACACCTAAAGGAAAACAAAAATTTGCCTGCTAGTAGCAAGTGAATGAATAATTAAATGGAAAGGAAGGAAGGCAGCAATGCTGCAAAAAGCCCAAACAATCTTAGGCTATGGGCAGGTTCACTGCAAAGCAGGAAAGCATTTAGTTCCTGGTCTGTGGTGATATTTTTTTTTTTTCCATTTTCCTCTCTTCCCGTATGTCAACTGAGCTTTTCTTCTCTTCCTCCCTCACCATTCTTGGCCTGTGGTAAGCCACCTCATCTTGTGATGCTTATACTTCTTACTGTGACTTACCACTTCAAGAGTAAGCTGTCTGATTCTACAGACTGTTTGGGTGAGAGTAACTCCTAGGAAAATCCAAGAGAACACACAGGAAATGGATGCTTTTTTTTTCGCAGTGGTCCCTAACGTGTACAATAAAATCTGAGGCTTCAGTAGACACTGAAAACATACTTAGACTCTTTATATGTAATAGTGCCCCCTTTCACAGCTCTTCTAAACAAAAGGAGTTTGCGCCCCAATGCCTCCAATCTTTTAAATTATTTTTACATTTTACAAATTTACAAGGAGATACCATAATGAATTGAAGCAAAATGATGCTGCTCTTTTTGTTTGCTCCCTAAACTGCCCTTTAATTTTGACAAAGTAACCCTCAGGAGTTTTTCCTTAGCATTGAAAGTGAAACAGAAGTGTTGGGCTTTAGAATTTACTGTAAAATACAAACCCACCTAACTAACCAATCACATAGGAAAGAGCAGAAAAGGGTTTGATCTTGTACGGTAGCATACACAGTGGACAGATGGAATGGAACATCTCTGGATTGAAAATAAATTAAACTAACGGTGATCAAATAAATATGTCAGATAAAGCTTTTATGTTCAGTATAATCAAAACCCAAACATTTCTGGAAATATTAGTAGAATTTTATAAAGTAACTAGAGGGGATAAGGGGTGGGTAAAAATGCTACTAATGACTACAGAGAGAACCTCAGATGATGAAGTATTAATTGTCATTTCATCTATTTTGCTGATACCTCAATAAAAGAAAGAGAATAATCAATTTCAACAGGAAGATACTAATAGGACCCAGCAAAGGTGGTATCTTTTCATCCTGAAGCAATGTCTTTGCTGGTCCTTAGGAATGGAATCATTTGCTTGCTATGAATCAAGGAATTTAAAAAGAAATCTTGACTTAATTTTCTGGCATTCTAGAACAATGCTGATATCAATCGCTTTATGTCTGTGGAGGGCTAAGTGCTAAATAAAGCTACTTCCAAATTATGGATATTTACCAAAATAAACAAACATATTTATTATACAGTAGGCAAGGAGGAGAAAAAGAACAAGAAGAAGGAAAATAAAGATTTTGAAGGAGAGGTCCTTACATCTATTTATTTATCTAATACCTGGAAGTAAAAGCTTTTTGGAGTGCAGAAATCCAATTGCTACATGCACCATGATGGATTAGCTCTGGTAAGATGAAATAAATAGCCATTCATCTTACTGCTCACATCAGCACTGGGTACAGAATGTACGCATGTACAGAACTGAAATGAAAAGCCTACAAACAACCCTAACCTGGGGATGAACAGACATTTGCAATGTTCAGGTTGTCTGTTGCCTGCAGAGAACTCTAACATGCACTACAAACATTTGCAAAACAGCTTTGGTACCAGAGCTAATTCTGAATGCCCTTTTGGAGTCTCAAACCAGCCATATTTGAATTAGCCATTTTGTAGTTCTCCTCTCTCTGTGGACAGTCACACTGAGAAAAGCATGTACATAGTCATCCATCCTGAAAGTGCTTGAGGGCTTTCTCTCCCCTCAAAGCATCTCAGGAGGTTTGCCCTTCAAAGACCTTTTGTCTACTGCTGTAATACAGCTTCCACACTACCACCCCCAAATGCTGTGGCAGCATTTTGTTCTCACTTTTAAAGTCTCTTCTAAATATGAAGATTGAAATAAACATCTTGAAACAGCAAGTTAACATATCTAGGGCTCCTCTTACATACATTTTATAATGCCTTAATAGTTTTACCGATCAGAGGTACATTGCCCTAAGGAAAAACAGAATTTCTGCATTTAAGGCAAGATAATTAAGAGCAAAAAAAACTAGTTTTGCTGGAATCTGAACTTACAGGTTCAGGATACTTTCCATTTTGATGCTGAGAGCCCTGAGTAATGATCCTCAGTCCAGTACACCATTTTCCTCTTCACTTGGAAAAGAAAAGGCTTAAGAAAGCTCTGATGTTTAGCATCCTATTTCAGGGCCTTTAGAAAAACTTTGAGGACATCATCATCATCATTAGTATTAAAGTAGATGCACAAAAATAGGGATTCAGTTGAACAGAAAGTTGAGAGCATGGACATTGAGCAACTCAAGCATGGCAACACATTTTCTCTGTGGAACGGCCAGAAGTGACTTGCTATTCACCAAGCCAGATACTCACTCTCACTTACTGACTCCTGAGGCATGCAGCAAACACCCCATTCCTACTTTCTTCCCCAACAGATGTAATTAAACACCTTCACGACAAAATTGTTTTGTTATTTGATTGCTTTGGTTTTGTTTTTTGTTTTTTTTTTTTTTTTTTTGTTTTCTTTTCCCAAAGCACCTTGCCCTCTGTCTCACACTGCTTTTTATTGCTTAGGTGAAAGAAACTTAATGACTTTTCAGCAGTATAGTAATTACAGTCCTGGTGGAGTCTGTAGAGGCAGGAGGTCACTAACACCTGAGCAAATCTGATTCCAAACAGCCTATCTACACCTGAAACAGAGAAGAGCTGTAGTTGCCTCAGGGTATTCATTCTGCACTGTCTTGCATGAGTGGAAGCGTATGTTTCTCTTCCTCACGAGTGTTAGTTTGTCAGAAATTTCTCTTTCCTAAATCTCCTGGTCAACAGCACCAATGGTACAGCAGCATTTAGTCCATCTTCTTCTTCTCTGCCCTGCGAGAGGAGGAACAAAAGGAGCCCAGATAATAAGGTCAGGGTCTGAGGAAAGACTGAAGGACTTCAGGGAGAAAACCATCCTTCCTCTAATGCTACAGAAGTGTTCCAAAGCCATATTAGGAAGCAGTAAAAGAGACCCTCTGAAGTGCAGAGCAGTCTGAGAAAGGAGAGAGCTCTACCCACAAAGAAAATTGGAAATGAGAAGCAGCAACAGAGGAGGTTCTACACAAGCTGTGTGCTTGAACAGAAAGAAGTCTGTTTTCTATCTTTCAGCTCCAGACCCTGAAAAAGAGGATGGCATTGTAGAGCCACCTTCAGCAGCACATACACACCATGACTCCAGTCTCCATCAATAAAAAAAACCAACTCAAAGTGATGAAATACTGAATGTTTCCTAATGCACAGTATCCTCACATCCTTCTGTTATCCCACCTCTTCTGAAGAGACACTTCTTAATCAGAGTAGCATGCATAGTTATTTTTGAGTAAGATACAGATGATTGCTCATATGTGAACCTCCACTTAGGAGAGACAGTTCCTGATAAGCTTTATTAATATTATTTTAATCCACAGATAAAAAGTTAGTTGTTCAGAGGGTTTTGGTGATCATCAGCTTCAGTTCACATGTCCACATAGCATTAATTCTATTAGTGCATTTCATCACTGAAAGAGAGCTCCCATTGAATAAACTTCATTAACTGTTCCACAGATGTTTAACAAACGGAACAAGCTTCCTCACACTCGCAATCCTAAGGATCTGTGTACAAAAAGCTCCAAGCAGATTAATTTCTAAAACTCACCAGCCTCACAATTGAGCATGTGCCTAGCTGTTGCATCCTTGTTAAATGCTCTGATTACATGAGCTTTTGCTGAACGGTAGCTTTGGGCTCCTCCCAGGAGCCAGAATCTGATGAACAAACATTCATGAAGCTCCTGGGAAGGAAATAATTCTAAATACCAAATTACCATAATCCAGACTTCATGAGACTGTTCTTGGCCTTTCCCTTTGGCTCAGATGTCCTCTTCAAAGGGAGACATCTAAAGAGAATCCAGTGGTTGCTCAGTCCTTCATGTAACAATAAACCTGTCATTCACCTAGTAGCTTTCAATGATTGTCCAGCATTTTCTGAAACTCATGCAGCTTTGTTGTGCACCATCACACACTTGTCTCATTTCAACACAGAGGTGGATAAATTGCCTGAGTGCAGATCATCAATTGCTTCAGGCCCTCTCCCAGTAACTGTGCTGGACAAATGAGAGCTATTATTAGCATAGACAGCAGCAGGGTCCAGCAGAAGGACTGGACAGCACTGGTTAGCAAATATCTAGCACTTGTGACTATCAGGGTCCTCCCTCTCCCACACTGTAACACCACATCTGTTGTAACACAGGAGCAGCATATCAAGCCATCCTGTTGCCACCAAAAAATTCAGTGTGATGGCCAAAGAACTCACAGATTTTGCTGGGACCTAAAGCACACCCAGGAGCAACAGTAAAGACACACAGAGCTGCCTCATTAAAAAGAGGGATGATCTGAGAAATATCAATGTGCCAGACAGCTGCTAGCAAGCACAAATTGAAGGGTGGCTGGTTTGTGCCAGCTGTCTCCAAAGCAGCTGCTTAGGGTAGGACACAACTTTCTGATGAGGGCACCTGGGAGTAGAAAACATGGCCCAACAGCCCAAGGAGTTAATGCTTTCTGCAGAAATATCTCCAAGCATGCAGTTTAGTCTACTGAGCAAAAACAATAATCCATAAGAGAAATAGAGAACTCTTCAGATCCAAAAGACATGAGGAGGCTACAGTAAGTTCTTGCTGTTGACATCATTTTTCTGCCAGAAGTTCCATAAAACAAACTGCTCAGAAAAGTTGTGTATGTTCCATCACATTGCTTTTCTTTAGAATGGATTTCCAACTCATGAAGCAAAGCCTGTTTTTAAGATGTGGAACACTTAATTAGCACCACATAACCCTATGAGCTGTCAGGGGCTATCATATTCCTTTCCTATACAAAGCACTTGACTGAGAGTTTTATAAAAGCATTACCCCCATGCAAATTAAATATCAGATTACTGATCCAATATTCAGGGGAGCTGGAAAGGTATATTGTTCCGGAGACAGAGATGGAACACCAAAATCCAAACTATAAGGAGAAAAGAATCCCTCCAACAAGAACATGCAGAACTTTTATTGTCCTTTTTCATCCAATGGCTCCCAACAAAGTGATGAGGAAAGAAAAGAGATGAAATTTTATGTGATGGATAGCAGAAAGAAAAATAAAGACAGGAAGTAAAGTGGTATTCTTAGGTCATGTAAAGAGTAAATGGGGGTGCTAATAATAGGCAATACCAAATTGTGTCTCAGGCTCTGAACAGATCATGCTGCCTTGCTTTGACCTAAATGCTGGAATAATTTTTTTTTTTTTTCACATCAAACCAAAATCAGAATATGGGTCCTTTTTGGTTTTTTGGTTGGTTTTTTTTTTGTTTGTTTGTTTGTTTTTTTTATCATGGCAGTTGACAAGACTTCAATCATTGCTTTTACAAAAAAAGTGACTGCTCAGTGATATGAGGCAAGCCAGAGTGGCTGCATTTGAAGTCCACAGTTCATTCATATTCTGTGACAGATGAGGAATATATAGTTATAATTTGTGACAAACCCTGACAGAGTTTATCATTTTTAAAGGAACAAGTACTCTCTTACCCAAACAAATGGAGACCATATATTTCACTCAAAACTGTGTAACTTGAACACAGTACTTTTGGCCAGCTCTGTAACAAAGAACTGAGAATAACAAGAGAAGGTGCTGGCCGCTGAAGCAATGATTCTTCATTTCTGATTACTCCCTAGAATGCATCATCTCAAAAGCAGACCCACAGACTTCCAGGTGCCTCCAGGCTCTGAGAAGCATTGAGAAGATGGCATTTCAACTCTGAAACACATCCAAGCAAGACTTGACAAAAAAAGCACGGGGAAAGGGAAGTAAAATTCAGGCACAATCAGACTTCCAAGTTTCCAGGTTAATCTACATACACATTAGTCATATGCTAGGTCTCTGTGTGCCAGGACAAAATGAAACTAGTATCTAAGTAAAGTGACAAAAACAGAGACAACATAACCCTAGTGTGTCTAATGAAAATTCAACAGAAAGGTGTGGAGAAGACGCTGCTCCGTAAAACTACCAGTGAAATCCTTTCTCTGCATATAGAGCTTTAAAGTTCTATAAACTTCAAGTGGGTGCAACTTGCCTTCAAATTTGAGGCAGCCTCATTCAAAGGACACATTGCATGACTTCCAAATACAACCTGACTTTTATTCTCCCTCATTGTCATTACCTCTTACTCTTAAATGGAGGTTGAAGGAAGCAGCTGCCTTATACTGCCTAAAAAGTTAAAAACTGGCTTTTGGCAAACCCAACATTTTCCACATTACCCATACAGATCATCAAATATTCCATCTTCTGTGTGCCTTTGGTGGGAAAACAAAATCCTCATACAATTTGCTTGGTTTGACTTTTTCAGATTTTACTCCTTGAAGCCACATAAAGTAAATAGTATAGAAGCAAAAAGAGGAATGTCATAGCTAGGATTCAGAGTTGCTTATGCTATAAAACTGGTAGCCTCACATTTTCTGTGGTGCTAGGCAGCAACAGGAAGGACAACCAGTGGGGAAGACAATCAAACCTGTACTGCTGCAAAGTTCCTCTGGACCTGCAATGAATGCAATGAAGCTTTTAGCCTCTCTATGGCTTCCCCATTCTCACTTGGAAACAAGATTCCAAATTCATCCCCAACCACACAGTGCAGAGGGTGGCTAATACTTTTAACAACCCATTTCTCCAGGTCACAGCAGTGTCTTTGAATTGCAGCCCTGACATTTGGCATATCAATTGATTCCAGTATCTAGCATTACCTGCAAACTTAAAGAGAAGGATTATTCCATCCTGTCACCTCACTTATTAGTGAATGCATTAAGCAATACCAGCTCCAACACTGACCCCTCAGGAACACCACTTCCCTATGCCAAAACATAGGAATTTTGTTTCACCTTCCTGAAAAAACAGCTCTTCATGCGGAAAATATGGGGGTGGGAACTAGATGATGTATAAGGTCCATTCCAACCCAAGCTGTTCAAAGAGCCACCAGTACTGCAATGAAGAAATAAAAAACTGATTGGCTGACAAATTAGAACTCATCACATCTTGGCAGGGGAAGAAACCGCACAGGTCAGATCCACTTCGCAAATTTATTAGTTATAAGACACCAATGTCTTGTGTCTGGCCACCATTCCTAAAAAAACTAACAAAGATTTTTCCAAAGAAGCACTGAGGAAATCTAGACTCTGACATGAACCATTATTTACAGTGTTAATAAAAAGGCCCTACATTATTTATTCCAAGATCTGCAGCAGAAGTACTACTTTCTCAACCAACATGAATAGTTTTTGCTTGAAGTGAACACTTGCCCCCATAATATCCTTATTCTGAATACATCCTTTGCATTATTTCTACATTTTTCAAAGGATATTATAGTTGGAAACATCACAAATCAAGTGTCCCTGTGAGGCAGATTTGTGCTGTTGCAATTGATAAAGTGCAGCAACTTCTAGGGTTGAAAACAATACTTAATTACAGTATTCACATACAACAAAACCCTGATATTACATTACAGGGTCCATCCAATCCAGAGGCTTATTAAAAACTCTGATATTTGTATTTAATTAAAGTAGTTTATAGTCAGACAATGAATCTTCCCACTAACTAATTTTGAATAAGTAAGGAAAACCACTAGTTGCAGGACCATCTGGTCAGCTACTGCCCTGTGGATCCTTCATACTAGGAAAGAAATGGGAAAATTTCATCTAGCAGAAATCTTCAAGTTACAGTTCAGAGGTCTGAAATGAATATGCAGTATCTGTAAAAGAAAAGAGAGCATATATGATCTGACTCCTGTACTTGGGACAGTGATAGAGCTAGACTGTAAAATGGAGTCTCATAGCCAAGTCTTAGTTCAGAATACTCTGTGTCAGTACAGTATATGCTGGACCAGCAATTTTGCCAATTTGTGATGCATTTCTTGTATATTTACTGTTCACATATAGCAAGTGCTGTGGCTTAATTTTGTTATGTTTCTGCTCTGAAAGAATTTGAAGCAATAAAACATAATTGACTGACATTCTGTATCCATGCCACAACACTGTGCCACAGAGCCATGCCACCTGTCACCACTGCTGGCTGCAGGAGACTGAGCCCTCCACTAATATTTCCCCTGATTATCCACAGCTCACTGGTCAAAGCCCTCTGCATTTTCAGTTCCTTTAGGGATAATCTCCTCTATAATTGTACTGATGGGAAATGACAGATTAGAAGGGAGACCAAATGATTTTCAGTCTGAGCTCTAGCAGGTTCTTGCTGGATTGTTCTCAAATCTGCATGCTCTAGGCTTTCCCAGCAGTGTCCCACAAGCCATCTCAACATTCACACTGCAGAAGTGTCTGTAATTCAAGGCTGCTGAGGAATCAAATCAGAAAAGAACAGTGATGCCTATCCTGTCACTCATTTACAGGAACAAGTAGATAGGAAAGCTATGTGAAAGAAAAGGCTGAGGCAACAGATCTGTCTCAAAAGTTGAAAATTATTTGTCAGCTATCAATGCTTTCTAAAACTATGCCCTTGCTTAAAACATTGGATGCAGCAACAAAGAAATATGACTAGAAAAAAACATGTGTGATCTGTACCTTGGTGAAAAGACAGATGGGCCAATACGTGGCACCAGGACTTAGCAAAGTGCCATCTTCTGTACCCCACCTCAGCTTCCCTAACCACAATTATGAGTTAGAACAGTTAGCAATTTTCCATCAGCATTAGGAATCTATACATACATAGAAGAAAGCTCCTCAAATTGCAGTTGGAGAAGAACCATACACAGCTTTAGTGCTGGTGCCTTGCACAGTGCTGACTTGACACCCACCTGGAGCCCAGGGACAGCTGTAGCCCACAACTCTCTGCTATTAAGGGCTGTACAGAAATGTTCCCTCAACCCAGAAGGTAGTGACATGAGCTAGCACAGAACAGCTTACTTTCTTTAAAGCCCTAAAGTGATCAAAAGATCTGATGGGCACCACAAGCATTTAAAAGGAGTGAGAGCCTTTGGGATCAGCTGGGTGCCAGCCGCTCTGTAGGCACAGCTTGCAGAGCCAGCAGGCTGCCCTTCTGCACAGCCTCCATTCCCAGCCCCTCTCTGCCAGACGTCTCACAGCTGGGGGGAAACGCTGGCTCAGACTCACAGGGGACACAATGGCAGCACTTAAAAGAAAACAAGGTATTCTGTTTCAGAAAAATGTAATTAAACAATCCTCATGCCAGCCACTTTTCCTCAAGCTCTGCATCCATTGTACAAATAAAAAACAAGAAAGAAAAAATCCACCACAGATTCTTAGCACCATATTAAGTTTTATGTCCATTAAATTTTACCTGCAGAAAATAAAACAATTTGTTTTCTGTCTTTTCATAATGCATTTTTATGCCTCTAGGTGTCTGCCTGTTTAGACTCTTGGGGCTGTAAAAAGTATTCTGTACACCATTACCTGAATAAACACCCTATAAATTACACCTGATATTTATCAGCCTCATGGCAATTCCACTACATTAGAAATAGTACAAGACTGTATTTAGATTGATAAGATATGGGTAAAAGATTAGCATACAGAGATGTCTAAAAAAATCCATGTCTGCTATTCTAGATGAAATACATACACATGTTACTTTAATTAACTTTCCCCGCATTTGGAATTCCACCAGGATACAAAGATAGCTGGATCACTAAATGCAATAATATTTTCAGCCCAGCCTGATATTTCACCAGAACCATTCAAATCAATTTATCCAACAGAGACATTTGTCCCTGGCCTGTCACTATGGCCTGCACTGAGCCTCCTGCACTTCTTTATCTTCTGGCAGGGCCATCATAAGCAAGTGACACAGAGGGCGATATATGGGCACTCAAATAAGTTATAAATCCTGCATCCCTTCATCAGCCATCAGCCTAAGTGAATTTACTCCAGTCAGCATTGGCAAAGACTCTCTCTACTCTCAGGAACAAGTCAGCTCTAAGATGACATGTTCTTCAAGGAAAAAGCTCCTCATTTCTTCTGGTAAAAGGAGGCATTGCAATGGGAAGGAATAGCAAAAGACTGCATCCCTGACAGGTAGTGATATGCCTAAGTATCAGCAAGTCTCTTCCATGTATTCAGATGCTTCTCATATGTTTAGAAATCCAAACTATGAATCTGGCACATAAAAATTCAATTCAGTTATTCCACTGACCAATCTTTGTTTTAAGACACTACCCTTAAAGTAATAGTAATGACAAACCAAAATGCTAAAAAAGCCCAACCCAAAATACCCACTGAGACCCAAAAGAGTGGGCAGTAACCTGCACTTCAGGATAAAGATAAAGAAAACTGAGTCATTTTAAAAACTCAGAGGAGCAGTGAAAGATACTCTCCTTCTTCATAACAGCATCCTAGGGCTTCTTACAAGGTCTTTTTGAACACCTTTGAGAATGTCACAGGTGTCCATTTCCCTGTCACATAGCTAAAAGGATGGTAATTGAAGCCATTTACTCACTAATGCAAGAATCCTTCACTGACAGGGTACAGAGGTTGCCAGATGGTCCAGACCAGTAGAGACATCTTTGCACAAAGCACCTGAAATGTCAAGATCCAAAGATTCCCTCCCTACTGTAACTGAAGGCCTCAGCACTGCACTTGTTTATTTGATTAGCAGATATCACATCTGCAAAGCTCCTTGGTCTTCACTGCTTCCCTCTCCCTTTTCAGTGGTATGGAGAGCAGCTCTACAGCACCACTCTGCACTCAGGGGGCCACGTCTAAGGCACTTTGTCATGGTGGGTCAGTCCCTGGATGCACATGGCTACATAGCTACAACCTCTGTCTACAGAGAGAAATTTAGAACAGAGACAGTTGATACCAGTGAAGTCAGAGCCTTAGCCTTTTCCTTAGCAGAGAATATATGCTGGTCAGCTAAGAACTAGTCTGATTGCATGTAAACACAGATTTGATATTATGAGTATCCTGTTACCCACTTTTTTGTGATTTCTAAGTCACAAATTATCCAAAAAAATCTTTATCAGCTACTATAAAGAAAATATTCAAACACTTTCCCAACAAAACCAAAATTAAGGCATATTGCTCAACAGTGTATTAAAAGTTACAGCAATAAGGTGAGAGAATTAGATAAACAATTGATCAATTCTGAAAGATCTGGTACATGTTTTCTTAGCCTGGCATACTGAGGAAAGCAGAGATATGGGTGCCTTCCACCTACCAGCATTTCCTTTCTTTTAGGCACACAAGACTTTGTAGCAGTTATAGGGGGATGCTTTAGGTTTGAGACACAGCCAATCTGTTCCAGCCTGGACACACAGGCTATAAACTTTACCAATGATTTCCTCATCAACAGCCTCACAAAAAAAGTTTTCCAGAGGTTTTTCACATACATACAAATTTAGTTCAAAGCACAAAACATCAGCATAAAAAAAAATAATAAGCATCGCAGTTCAGATAAAGGTGAAGTTTTAGGCATTTAAGGCCTAATTTCAGTTTGGAGAAAAGTTTAGGGCAATGTTTATGATCTAAGACCCTTTCTTGTAACAAGTTCAACTACAGAGCTTTCAAACAGAAATCATTCAGCCCACCCTGCCCTGGCATCTGCCCTCCTCCTCTGCACCCACTCTCAGAAGTGCACATGCAGGCACACTCAGACTCCCATCCCAGCCATTTCACACCATCATAAAAGCAGCAGCCTCTCCTTTCCCGTGCATACATCTCATTACCCATCCTTTGTACACATCTTGAGTAATGCAATTTAGTTCAATGTCACCAAGAGAAAGACATTCCTCTGGGACTGTCATTACCATAAACCACAATCTGCTGCCAGTTTATATGTCCTTATCCACCCCTTGTTTTAGCTTTATAAAGCATAACCAAGTGTTTTGCACTCCAGTGCTGTCACTTAGATTCAGAAATCTTTTCCTCTTCACCCCAAAATCATGCTTTGCATTTTGTTCCCCTATACATCCCTTAACTTTTCAATCCCAGCAGCACAGCACAGTTCTGTTGCCCTATCAGTGCCCATCTGCCCATCCCACATTGACTGTCACCTTACAGAACTACCTCCCTGGCATCTTACAAGTCAATTGACCTCTCAAGACCACATGAAGCTCTAGCCAGCAACCTCGGAGGGCCTTGTGCCACTGTCAGGTGAAGCAGGACAATCAAGACAGGTCATCAGCGTAATCATAGCTGTCCTGTATGAATAAGCCATCTCAAAGTGTGATCCTACAGCAGCTCAACAGCTGAAGAGAGTTAAAGTTGTGCAGGAGATTTTAACAACTCTACAGCAGAGATTCTTTTACTACTTGCCCGTGTAGTCCTCTGCCACCAGCAGAGGTTAAGGTGTCACAACAGATTACAGAAAGAAGCTTGAGTCTTGAGGGGAGAACTCTGGAAGTGACCAATAATTATATTTTGTTAAACAAAAGGCATTTAAAAAACAAAAACAACCAAACCAAAAAAACTCCAAACTACTAGAAGGAGGTACAGAAGGTTTCAGCAGTAGATTTAATAAGAAGACAGACTCAAATCAAGTGTATCCAAATCAGAACATGATCTGTGTGATAGTAGCTAAATACCTGGATGATGAGTATTGCTAGTATATGACTCTACCCTGTGTCTATTAGGGATAAAAGTCTTATTTTCCATAAGAAACTTGAAAAAAGTATTTGGAAAAGAAGAGCAGACGTCCCTTGTCAAAGGAAACATTTCTGGACTTAAAACTAGAAATACATGAGACTTCAAAATCCTAAAAAGTGGAGTTTTATCTACATAGTGATTGAAGCTGGTCAGAAAAGCTAGGAGAATAATTTTAGGGAACACAAGGAAGTTTTTGCCTTATGCAAATATTGAAAAACTTTTTTAGTTTATGAGAGATAGTTAAATCTCTGTTAGCTAATATATTTATTGCTTTTATTGCTTCATTAGTTTTAATAAGGTCTCTTGCTCCCTAAGATTTTTAACCCAAACTAATTTTATGGAGATTTTACCAAAAATTAGACAACCTCTGAAGAGAGGTGCTGAAATATGGAGTCAAGAAACTACTTCTGTTGCTCAGTTAGAGAGCAAGCATATATTCCAAGCAAACTCTGTTCCCTGCAGGATGCTTTACATGAACTCAAGTGGTCCAGGTGGTGCTGGTAACACACTGAATTGTTCACTGATCAGCAAGCACTGGAGATGCATCACCCATTACTGTATCCATCTTCTGAATCTTCTGATGTTTGTGTACATTTCTATCATATGCTGCTCACACCAGTTCACTGGACTTCTGGGTGGAAAAGCTTTAAAACACGTCTTAGTTATACAATAGCATGTCTCCTTAACCCTTCAGAACTCTGGCAAAAAAGGAGGGCATATGCAATTATAGCATGACCAAATACATTTTGCCTCCTTGGACTCTTCTGCTTTTAGCACAGTGTGGAATTTTCCTTCATCTGGTTTTTTTTAAATGCTCTGAGTGACAGTGTTATATGCTGTTGAAAATCCATCAAAGTCTATCTCAAAGGTGTGGAGCATTATCTTGGTATGCAGCTAATACAAAAAGGACTTTGCAATGAAAGGTGCTACAGGAGCACAGGTGCCAGGGATCCCATGTTACTGAAAGATTCATGGAGTCTTTACAACACTTTAGTGCTTGTATTTTATGCCTCTGAAAAAGAATACATCTGCTCCTTTTTTGCTAAGTTCTAGTGCCCATGTCTTGTAAATGATAATGAGAGTTCCAGAGGGAGGAAGAGTCAGGCCCCAGAGTGCATGCAGTGACCCCAAACTTCAGCAAGGCAAGGGGACTTGGGAATGTCATTCCTTTAGCAGAAAACTGCAGTGAGAAAGACAACAGAGAGAACAATAGCCTGGTGTGCCAGAGCAGAACCCAACTGCTGATTACTAACTCCCCTTGCACAGGAAGGCCAAAAATGTCACATGGCTCCAATAGTAAGATTTAAATCCTCCAAGAACAACAAAATAACACAAAAAAGACCGCTAAAGGGGAAAAGCCGGTGCTATAACTGCAGCTGAAAAGCATCATTCTTTGTACCAAGAGATGCTATGACAATAGCATTAAAAATAAATCACTCTGACTTTTTTTGTTCACCAGTGGCATTTGTCTGCCACTGCTTTTAATTCAAATTGGGCTGAAAAACAAGACTCATCCATTTTGAATCCCGGATCTCATGTAACAGTAAGGGGAAAGCCACACAGTTATTAACAGCCAAGCAGTAAAGAAAAAGGAACTTGATAAAGGTGGTAGATTGCAGGCAAAAAGAGATCATTTTGCTGCTTTGGGATTTCAGCAAGGCTGTGGGAAAGCTTATATATTAATAAAACATGATTATTGACATTCACTAAGACTTATTGTTAGGTCTTTCCCTTTTTCTTGTATACTTGTACACTTGTACTTATTTATCACAGTCTATAAAAACCGATCATGAAGTGTAAAAATGTTAGAATTACTTTATAAAGGGTTATACATCTATACAGTGTAATTCTGCAAACAGCTTCCCAATATCTCAAAAGCATTATATATAAGAAATGGCATCCTGTTCTTTAGATTGAGGTCATACTGCCATTTTTGGCATTAGACAACACCATAAAGGCCTTCAGATCTCTCATATTCTGTAGCATTCACATTCTTTTTCCTGTTCTGTGGAATAGGTTATTCAAAAAAAATTTTTTCTCCTAGGCAGGAACATTTCTACACTCCAGAAACAATAATCTTATCACTTGATGTGAGCCCCAGTTGGGCAGACTAGAGAGAAATAAATAATCAAAGAAATCAAGCAGCATGCCCACTCATTTAGCCCCTCTTCTCCTTCAATAGTCCAATGCTTCTTGCTTTCTTTACTTGTTCAGGATTTTAAAGACTTGGGAATCATTTACAGCCATGCCACATGTTGCTTACTTTTACACATCACCCCCAAATACTACTCATTTATACCAAGAAGCAGTAGACTGGCTAGTAGGTACTTCCTAACCAATCTTCCTTTTCATTAGCGTCCACATTATCTGTTCAACACATGAGGGTTCTTTAAGAGACTTCCCATATTTTAAATAAAGTGGCTCATAAGTGACCTTATTCTGTTTCTGTGAAATGGTATAGGGCACCTTAGCTTATCTCCTAGCTTTTTTCCTTTTTCTGTCTCTCCCCAGTAATTAAAAAAAAATCAAAATCTTTCTGTGCTGCTGAGAAGAACTGGCTCATATTGCAAACCTGTTTCCATGCAATAAATTCAGCATTAGAGCAAACTTCTGAGGTACCCTCCATATGTCAGGTTTCTTCTTTGTATGCTCTTTCAGAAAACAGACAAGAGCCCCTAATCTGCTGTATCTGTTCTGCCTTGGCTTGCTACCAAACTTGCCAAGAAAAGTGATAATCACTTGATCCATTTTAGAGAAGCACAGTAAAACAGATTCTAAAGAAAAGGGAAGTAGCTACTTGTTCTACAGAAAATAAAATTAAACCCTGGACTTCACCAGGATGCCAAAAGAGCACACACTCTGGCACTATATCCACCTTGGAGTCCTCCAACCCCTTGAGCTGTTGTAGGTGTTTATTCTTCCTTCTACTTCTTTTTCCCTTTTTCCTTAAGACATGCCCTCAGCTTCCAAAAGAGAGAGACTGAATAATCTCTTAGTAGCTGACAGAAACAAGATCTTCCCACAGGCAATCATTCAGCCAGAATATCATTTATTCTCTGCTTTTCCCCACCTATCATAATGCAGTTTCAAAACCCTGAATGGCCTGGCAGTCCTTTATGCTCTTCCTCACCACATACCTGAAAGAAATGTAACTGCTATCAGCTCCATTTTACAAATATGAGCTACAAATGTGGGTTTAATCAACTAACTGAATGCACAAACCTATTTACAAAAATGTTCATGAGCAACAGACAGTAACAAACTTAACAGATATCTATTTTAGGAAGAGATGATTCAGGCCCTGAAGGATTCTGTTGTTCTTCATTGCCCATAAGGAGAGTTTGACTAGTTCCAATATCCCTATGGGGCGGGTGTCTGTGTAAGGTAAGAGTGGGTCTACAGTGTGACTGAATGTGCCAAGGTTCACCAAGGTTTGCTTACCAAGAAACAACTCTGCCAGACCAGCCAGGCACCACAAAGCACCTCTGAAAAGGATACCAGGAGTGTTCTTCAGCTGCCTGAGTCAGTGCTGGGAGAAAAGGACATAGCCCAATGCTTACAAACAAGCCTTCCTTTAGTCTTGTGCCAGCACTGCACACAGACACTGCCACCATTATTTATTTCTATTTACCTTGCATCAAAGAAGGTAAAACTTGCAAGGAAAACCAGTAGCATAATTGAGGTAAGAGTCACACTTCCCCATAATACCCAGTTAAAAAAAGACCAGAACATTCAAAAATCCAGGACTGGGCTTTCTGAACACAAATAAATGCCAATGCATGTACAATACTGGTCAAGGAAAAATAACTAAAACAGATGCAGAGGAAGGCTATCAGGGGACAGACAAGCCTGACTGGGAAAAAGAATATTAAAAAATCTTGGCTTGTTCAGACCATCTAAATAAATGTTGAGAGGAGATACATTTACTATGCACAAACACCCAGGGGTAGAAATAGCTGAGGAGTGGAAATGACTATTTAACTAAGGACAATACTGGTACAAGAACAGATGGTTATAAACTGCCAAAGAATAAATTTAGACTGAAAATTAGACAAAGGTTTCTAATCAGCAGAGCAATGAAGCTTTTTAAAAGCCTTTACAGGGAACAGGGGCAAAAAGCTGCTCTAAATGAGGGATAAAGCTTCGTGCATTTCTGAAAGGTATTATGAAATATGATTCCCTACCAAAGCACAGTACTGGAGGTAAGGACTCCTGAGGTTCCTTGCAGCCTCCTGCTTCTCTGCATTTCCCACTAAAATCCACTCACAGCAGCACCAGAATATCAGAAATACAGTTCTGAAATACCTTGACCTCCCAGAACAACTACATGAAGAATCATTTTGGCTGGACCCTGCTGAAGGGTAAAACAAGATAGCTTCTAAGGGAGGGACCTCAGGAGCAGCCAAACCCATGAAGAAAGCCTGAGCTGAGCTTTTACATTACCTTATTATGAAAGCCACAGACAGAGGGCAAGCACAGACAGAACATGTCATCTCCTTTAAAGCTTGTAAAACAAAACTCAGAAAATTCCAGGGGCTCATGGGTACAGAAAAAAACTTCTCAACACATTGCTCCATGCCAAACTACCCTCCTGGTGACCATCAGTTATTGAAAGATGCAGTTTTGTTGTCTTTATCAAAAGACCAATTTTTATTTATTTATTTATTTTTATTAAGGTTTCCCATAAAATACAAGGAAGGAGCATTGTGTTTTTTACTTTCTATGAGCAGGACACGGTCAAGTCTTTTGCAGACCCATACACAATGGTAAATATTTGATCTCTTCAACACGTGCATGTGCCAAAACTGATAAAGCATAGGAGGAAAGAAGCTTCCTGAGAAATCCTACAGAATTATAGGGTTTAACCTGTTTGCTTCATTCCTTAGTTATGTCTACATCACGTTTATACCACATACAACATGCATCATTATTTTAGGATCAAAAAACCCCAAAAAAACTCTCAAAAATGGGAATTTGCCACAAAGACTGTATCTCATCCAGCAACTGCCTCTTGACAGCTATTTCTATAGTCTATATTCTCAGGGCAGTTGAAGATATCCTAAACATTTCAGGCAAAAGTGCTTGGAAAGCCCTAGACTCTGAGGAGATATTCTCTGGCATACTGAGAAAAGAGCCCAGAAATAGGCCATGGATAAGTTATCTGGCCAACACTGTTCCTGGTAAAATGAGGAAGCACATGAGGTGTGTTTTGAGAACACAAACTTCACTGCATCTTCAGAAAATCTTCAGCTGACTGATATAAGAAAGTATGTCCTTTTCAGTTGCAAGCTCCATCCCCTTGGGCAAATTACAAGAGCTCCAAAATTTATACAAATAACCCTGAACTGACTGTTCCATACAGAGCCCATAACCATTACCACTTTACATCTCCTTCCACAGACCAGGACCACGTTCACTGTAACTGAATCCTCTGATGATGGGAGGTTTTCAACTGCATGCCTGATTAAATGCTGCCTTCCAGAATTCTTGGATAACAGGAATTAAATTTTAATGCCCTTAATCTAGTTGACACTTTTTCATAAGCTCTTCCTCCTCTCCTTCTCCTGTGTTATAAATGACCAATTACCTAATCTAAGGTAATGCAGGCTTTGGTGGAGCCTAATGAAGATGCGGTGGGTGAGATCCTGCTTGCAGCACAGTCCCATTAGGAAAGGTTAATCACCTCCTGTCCTACAATCCCACATTTTAGCTCCAAACAGCGAGGAGGCAGAGAAAGAGGCATCCATCACATTAACCAAATAGTACAGCAAATGCCTGGCACTTGATCAGCAGTAAGGTGCTCTCCTGATGGGAAGAGGAAGACTGCAAAATGAAGACCAACAGTGACTCTACAAGGCTGCTCAGGGACAGAGATCCCCATGTAAGAAATAAGAAAGGGAAACACTCCCAGATAACAGCTGAGATTTGTGCTTTAGAATAGAGGCCTACATCTTCCTTCCCTGAGAAGCAAGCGCATCACTCTGTATGTGATGTTGTCCTTTCAAGGAATCAAAAACCTTGTCTCAATAAAATGCGCATAAGCAGCTGAAGGAAACAAGAGAGGAACAGTCCCAACCTACGTAGAATGAAACAAACCTTCAGCATTATTTTATAATTCCAAAGTCTCAGGAACAGCCTAGACAATGGAGTAGTGATAGCTCCTTCTCTACATTCAGACTATCCATTGCTGTTCAATGTTGATCAACAAAAAATCATTTATCTCCAGTGAAGTTAGAAGGTACGTGAAAATAGAGCCAAAGGGTTTGTTTGTTGCATCAACAAGGCCTAACCCTGAGTGGCTACACTTGCTTCTGTAGATATCTAGAACTAACCTTCGTGACACCAATTCATTCCATTACTGAGTCCTTACTCAGAGAAAGAACAATTTCTTTTGTGAAGTGAGGCAAAGGGATGGTTGGTAGGAGGTTAGGAGACATTTGTAAAATTTTTGCATTCTGACTGATTGCACAATAATGTTGCGTAATTACTACAAATTATAAAAAAAAATTAGTTCTGTTCTTAGTTTGTTTTTTTTTCTTTTGTTGTGGTTGGTTGGTTGTTTTTTTAACTCTGAAGGTTTTTTCTAGAATTGTCTTCTTTCATTACTACTGTCCATGACCATTAGATTTCCCTCACATAAACAGCGAAAAACCTTCCTCCTCATCCAGAGATACTCCCAGAAAAATGAGAAATACTTCAGTTGTGAGACAGAGATATTGCCTCTTTACTGTCTATATATATATATATATATATCTCCATGGCTCCAGGTCACCTTCCTTTGCTGGACCTATTCAGCAATTAAGGTCTTTTAGTATCCTTGCCCAGATTACACAAATATTCTCCCTTTCATCATATGAGATATCTTACAAACCCAATTTATGCAATCAAGAATAGGTCCCATTATGTCAAAGCTGAAATAGGATCCCCTGAAACTGGTAACATGTATGGCAGAAGATAGTAAACAATTTTTTTAGCTGTGTTTAGTCATGATCAAATTTAGGCTCTTTATAGTTCTAGAGCAACCTGTCATCAGTGAGTGCTCCATTTAGTTTGCAAAGTAGGAGGATGTTTCCATGCAGTCTAAACTTAACCTTACTTAAACAATTTTTGCTTCTCTCTACTCTTGATCAATAAATATTCAAGTGAAACATTTTATGTTAATTTCTTCTGAAGCAGAAAGGCAGATAATAGTAGCAAAAGAATCCTCTGCTTGGAATCCGAACAGTGAAGAAAACATTCAGATGGTGATCCTCCACAGCTGCCTACTTGAACTGCCACCAACTCTGATAGCTAAGGGACAAATTGTGAAAAAATACAAAAGGAAACCCATACAGACAGCTGAAGTGGCAGGCAGAGGTTTAAAATTTGATCTGAGTGATCGTTTTGCAAATCTGCAGTGTATGTAAGACTAACATTAGGCACAGGAGAATAAGAAACCTAATTTAGGAGTATGAAATTGCTTTTTGAAAGGATTTTGAAAAAAGCTTAGAAATTAGCTTTTCAAAAGCTCCTGTCCCAAAATTGCTTTCAAATTATTTTCTAAATACTTAACCCTTATTTTACTAGAATAAACTTAATTTTTTCTTCTTTTTCTTAAGGCTTATTAATGTGTGTCTTTAGATGAACTAGCCAACACTGAGCATGCTTGTTTTAAGAACAAGGGATAAACTTGCATTTTATGCCCAGCTAAGTTGAAATAAATATTTTCAGGTTCTCAAGCTGTGTCTACACAGCCATACTTATCAGGCAACGTGCAGAGATTCAAAAGGACCTACTATCATACCTGTTTATGATAGAAACCAGTGTAGTTCAATGAACATATGAATGGATACGGCAAAGACACTAACTCATGGATTGCAGGAGTCCAGGTGAAGATGTCATGTCCACAACACCCCATGGGCACTAACAAAGAAAAAATTTGCTCCATACCAACTGCAGGGAAAAAGCTCTACATCTTCCACATAGAATGATTGCAGTTAAACAAAGACCAGCACTAACATCACACTAAGAGACAGAACCCAGGTGCCCCTCAGACAGTTCCAGCAGTCTCTGCCTTAGGTGGTTTCACAGATCAAAAGGGAGAAGACAGATTTACTGCCCAGGCCAGAAGGTCCCAGGCATAGGAGGAGTGTGGGCTTCTCTGTGCCCTGCTTCTTCAAGCAGACAGCCATTTGCCTTAAGATTTTTCCTTTTCCTTGGTGTGTGAAACAGAAGGTAACTCTCATGTGGATTCAGACTTATCCATAAGTGTCTTTGGATATTGCTGCAGCTGGTCACTGCGCCTGCTAGTTTGTATTGTACTGGTGAGTACGTGAAATAATAGGATTTCTGCTACCAAGGACTTTCTATTACAATTAGGAAAATTAGGAAGAGATACTTCCATTATCAGGTTTACAAGTTTTACAGGTTTCTGAGAACATCTGATCTCAACTTTTGTTTTCTGAGAGAACTAGCACTACCAAAACATCCAGTCAAAAGCTGTAATTGGCAAATGCTAGAGATCTTGAACAGTGGCTCCATCAAAATTTCCTGTTGTATTTCCAATTTAAAAAATTACAGCTTTCAGCATTTATTCAATAGTGTTCACCTACCTGGAAAATATAAAAATCTTAATCAGCTTTTGACCTCGCTTCTCTGACCACAAGCATTAATTAGAGCCAAAAGCAAGAGAACTGTTCTGATGTTGAAGCTTTTCCTCAAGAACTTTTCAAGATCTTCCAGTTCTCCAAAACATCCACAAAGTAAGTTATGTAGTGGTCATCACAGCAGAACAGCTGTTATTTTCTCAGAGACTGAGCCATATCTGAACCAGAGGAAGATACATAACTGATCCCAAACTAGCTCATCTTCCCACTGCCTTTAGAAGAGGAAGCTCTCTTTGACATCAAACAGTCTCACTACCTTCTGTAGCTAGCAGTTCCCAGATTGAAAAGATATACAAGACAGGAGCAACAAATGCCAAAGGAAACTTGGAGTCATTAAAAACAAAACAAAGAAATTAACAAAAAAACACAAGCAAACAAGGAGCAAGCATGCTTCCTAGTTTAAAAATTCTCTCTCTGGAGAGTTCAACCCCTTCTGCTCTGGTGTGTCCTCCTGCTGTTTTACTGCAAGCTCTGTCGATTCACAGCTGCTGCTCTGCACAAGTCCTGGGTTGCCTTCAGAAAAAAACACATGGGAAAGTTGGAGAACAATTTCTCCCACTCAAACAGCAAATCCCAAGTCAGAAAGAAGACACCAACAGAGAAGTCAGAAATCTGCGTTATAACAGCAATGACAAGGTGAGTCAGGGCAAAAACTGTAGTCATCAAACTAAAGAGAGGAGCATCAGCTATTTCCCACAGGTCCTGCTTTGAACTAGTCTACCTCACCCATGCCCATGCATTCTCATCCAAAATGCTCTCAAGTGACTGGTGCATTGTGATCCAGTCTGGTCTCCAAGGCTCAGTATAATCTGAGTAGTAGTGAACACGAATCACTTAACTGGAACAGCAAGAAGAGTTATTTGCTAACATGCATGCTTTTGAGAAAGGCAAAACAAGTAACATATTGTATGCAGAAAACACCTTTGGAGTGTTATTCATAAAGTCTTGATCATATTTCTCAATCTCCTAAACCTTGAGGCCATAGCTACGACACCAAGGTAAGATAACCCCAGAGAAGTATCTGAGGAGGACTCAAAGACAAAAACCTATCAGTGAAGCCTAACTTTTATTGTTTGGTAAATTTTCATGGTAGCAGAGACAGGACACTGATTGAGAAGTGATGAGAAACACAACTTCTGAAGTTAAAAACCTCTCTGGTGTATATCTGATGATACACAGAAGCACATCTGAAGTTGTATTTGGGAATTAAAATTTGAATGAGAAATCAGAGATGAGCTTTGAGCATTGGAACATTTACTAGCATCTTAAAAAACTTGCTAGAGGTATCCAGATAAGAAGATTTTCTTGCCCTGGAGAACATGCATGACATGGAATTTCCATGCCACAGCTCTTGGGGATTAACAGCTGATGGCAAAAACTGCTGCTTATATCCAAAACCTGTCCTGAGGTAAGGGAGTAAGAAACAATCCTTACGCAATGATGTCATCAATTAGGTCCTAAGGTTCCCAAGATAAGTGAAAAGTAGCAACTGTGAAAATGTTAAGATGCGCATCAGGAGTCCTGCTGAAATGCATTTAGGTATTTGAAATGGAAAACTGTTTCTGACTTGCCCCAGAACTGCAGTTGCTCCACATTAATCGGGACTAGTCACAAGGAGTTAAAAAGTGGGGAGGGTCTCAGCCTCATTTAGGCATGTAAAAATTTTGTATTTCTTCTCTACTAATCACCTCCACACCACTTATGGGGATTTGAGACTAGATATTATAAATCAGGAATTGGCTCTCAGTCAGCATAAAAGCAGGAAAGTGCAGGTTCAAGCTTTTGAAAACTGCTAAGAACAAAAGTGGGAGGATAAGTGAGGTCAGACTGTACTTTACAGAAGCATGAGGAAATGAGAGGCAGAGCTGTGAAGACACTGTGCACACAAAGATATGAGTGATAATCAGGAAGCTAAAATGGCAGACTCCAGGGACACACAATGGATGGAGGAGCCTTTCACCCCAAATATCTGCTTCTGTAAAGAAAGAATCTATTCTACAGAACAAGGGGAAGGTCTCTATCCATAACTTCAAAAATAACTAGAAAGTTTTTTCATTTACTTTTCACACTGACACAAAACTTGCTTCAGTAACCCAAGAAAGGCTAACACCCTGGTAAGTTTGTCAAAGGTGACTTTTACCCTCAAGAAGTCTCTTTCCACCTTGGGGCAGAACATCAGTGAACTTCAGCCATTTTAAAGACAAGGTTCCAAAGTTTCCTCCCTGCAAAGACAGTACCCTCAGCAGTACCCTACTCCAAATCTAACTGAAAACAGGAGAAATAAAACACAAAATAACTCCTGAAACCATAAATAGGAATGCATATGGTAGGAGAATGAGAACAGCAGAACTGCTAGTTATTTTAAGTGACAAGATCACATAATTTAAGTTTCCAGGGCTGAAACCCTGGAACATTTTGCACAAGACTTTAATAAATAAATAAATGTGGAACTAGGCAGACCCCTGTAACAGACATTTTCCTGACTCAGCAAGCTATCCACAAGGAGCGGCCACACACTGAGGTTTTTCTTTTTAATATGTCTGCCCTGAAACTATGGCATCTGGAAGCAGCCTCCAGAAGGTTTCCTAAACCCTCAAGTCATGGCAAAGCTGCAGGACTCAATAAATATCAAGGAAGACATAATCTGTAGAGGACTATACAAAGCCTTAGGTGATTTTGGAAAACCTCTTTTTGAGATTTATTTGGAGAGGCGAAAAAGACAGCTGGAAGATAGAGATTATTTCTAACTTCATTTCAAGTTTTCATAATCCAAATATCCACCAACAACCTGGGAAAACTCAAGCAAAGGATTCCTGGGGTCTGTGGGTACACAGCACCATCTCGTGGAGTAAATGAAACAAGTATAAAAACCAAGGAATGATTCCAGCACTTGAGAGGTCTGCAGCTTGGCTTTTTGACAGGCTGCTCTTCTAGAAGGTTAACAAATCTCTCTATCGAATTTGTGCTTTATAAAAAAAGTTCACTGCAGATCTATAAAGAACAAATGAACAACAAACAACTCCCTATTTTTATCTCTCAAACTCATCACCGTTAACATAAACACTGCAGGCCTCTTCATAAATAGAGTGTGGGCAGACAACCATCTGTACTGAATTTTATTTGCCAGCAGGCCTAGCACAGCTGTGAGCGCCCTTTTCTTACAAGTCTGAATCTTGTGTACTTAAGGTAGGCAAAGAAAACAAGTCCACAAATACTAAATTTGCCAGGAATAACGTCCTATACCTCTCTCTATTTAGTACTGGAAAAGAAAAAAGCCCTTTTCCATTTAGAAAAAGAAGGAAACTCAGAGAAGCAGCTATTCCACCCTTTCCAGTATTTGCTCCCAAATATGGAGGTATGCTTACAGAGTGTCTGAGAAGGAACAGTTTAAGTTACCCAACAGGTTCACATCTTAGTGGTAATAAATAAGGATTTCCAGGCACTACTTTGAAAGCATGAAGACTTGATTCGTTTTTACCTTATGACAGGTAGAAAGTCATCTGTGCCACAGAAAGCATTTAAGTGTCCTGACTTCTAAAGGAGCTAGGCAAATACAGGGCTCTCTGTGCAGAAGGGATGTAGTTGGTCTTATTTTCAGCTCCCATCTCAATTATTGTGTTATACCCAGCTCCACTTCAGCAAATACTTCAAAATTTATTCTTAATCCATCTTGTTCTCCAGGATGAAAGTTGTTTAAAACCAGAAAGCACTATGTATATTGTCTATACATTTCAAATAGCTCCCATAATTATTTTATTACAGGTCTCTCAAATGTGATATTTGGGCTAAGTATGTTCTCTGGTATGCCTAATTTAAGTTTAAATGACTTGAACTATCAATATTCCATGCATATGAACCACCAGTAGCAATTCCACAGCCAAGCGGAGATCTTCATGAGGATGCCTCCCTTAAGACAAAATTCAAATTTATGTTTCAAGTATCCATCAGAAGCATCTCTATTTCAGCATGAAGGAGTAAGGGATTTAAGCCTCTAACCTCTTGCAAATAGGACAAATGCCACTGGTAACAAATGCAAAAAATGGAGACAAAAAAGAGAATAGGCTGGTGGTTTAGGTTTTGGGGTTGTTTGTTTTGGTTGTTTGGGGTTTTTTTCTGACAGTACAAACACTTAACTCCTATGATTTGTGTTAAACAACATGAAGCATAGATAATTCTGACTGATCTCAGTTTCCAGCATTCAAGTAACTATAACAAGATAAATTCTCAGGATAATCTCCATGCTGCAGCACTATATGCTTCAGCGTCATGTGGCACGTAGGATTAACAGGATGCCCTGCCTAGCTCAATGTACTACACAAATGTGCACAACTCAGCAATAGTTCACTCAGGTATTTCAGATATCTACGCATGGCAACTCATGTATCAAATGCATATTCTGCAGAGCTGACACTACCGTTACAAGACATCAAAATCACGCCCTATTGGGTAACTTTACATGTTTCTGTCAAATGTTATGCCCATTGAACTCCAGATAGATATTGGTATCTCTGCCTCTCACACACACGTACAGCCACTCAAACAGATTTTTCTCTTGTCTCATATCACACAGCAGGAGTTCCTGCAACTATTTGCTGGCAGTCAGATTCACAGTCACTGCTTCTGGGAACTTGGGCTCATTCTGACAGAGCCAGGTCTGCTCAGCTCATTCTGCACTGGTAACACAACCAATCCAGTGTTACAAGAGCAAAACACGAAAATGAGCCTGCTGATGTCAGCAATAGTGCTGCCTTCTGTAACATGCAGTTGGCTTGGATCCATAATGTAAACTCTGGTGCACAGGCACTTTTTGTGACAGTCTGCATATCCAAGTGAAAGACACCTGATGGCTGAAGTCTTCAGTATGAAAAAGAAATACCAATATTAGCCCTCTCTTCAGCATTTTGTGGTGTTGAGCTATGAAACTATCTGTGACGGATGAACTGTTAAAGACACAGATGCTTCTGTGGGACCTATAAATTGTATGATGGATGGCTTGTGATATTGCTATCTATCTTCATCATTTGCCTGAGATCAGAGGGCAGAAATGTAACAGACAGAAGGTCATTTAGTACAATCTGAAAAAGAAAAAAAAAAAGAAAGACAATAAATATGACAGATGGTTATGGGAAGCCAGCAAACCTGACACCAGTTTTGCTGTGGTCAAGCACTGCAAATAGGTTTCAGACCAGAGACAAGAGGAAGAATAGAGCCCCAACCACACTTCCTTCAAAATAAATGTTGGAGTCTCTCTGGAAGAAAAATATGCTTTTATTTGGCAGTTATATTATTAAAGTCAGAGTCTAGTCAAGACATTCTGGTCTAGAGGTCAGTTATGTTATCTGAGACAGTTACTCAATAGACATGAGCACAACTACTCTCACATTAAGGCTAGAGATACCTGAACAAAAGCTGCAAAGACCAAACTCTGCTTTCATAGGGATGGAGTCATTTTCACATATCTTTCCCCATCCTACTCAAGACCACGCTCTCAAGCAGTGCTGGCAATATACAGAAAGGCACATCCTAGACTAGGGAGGCCACCACAAGCCCATGCTGCTCATCTCCAACACAGAGGTCATGAGGAGCCTCAGGAAGTCACAGCCAGTAGCTTATTAAATAATAAACCTAGGCACAGGAGGATGAACTAACTTAGGTCAATGCTTTTAAAGCAAGATTAGTTGTCTTCTCTCTCAGGATTTTAGGCATTTTCTGCTAACTTTCACAATGAATTCATCCTTATGACGCCATCAATAAATCCTGAGCTTTGTTTTGAAAATAATGAAACCAACCACCCAAGCTATTTCAAGACTTTCCCTGAAATATGTAAAGTTTTTCTTGCATTAAGTGTGCAGTTTTCATCAATTATACTACTGCCCATGAAAAATTTTTACCAGCTCTGCACCCAAGACTTTGAAATGAACTAACATTCACAGATTAGAAAGCTTTTTCATCTGCAGACAGCTGTTAGCTAACTGGAGTTTCAGTTAACACTTACATCCCAAAAGAATTCAAGTTATATGATTATTCTTAGGGTTTCTTACTAAAAAGCCTAATTCCTCCCACAATCAGGGAAGTTATTTTGCATCCCAAAATCTCTAAGGACAGCAAAAGGCAACTGAAGTCCCAGACTCCTCTCCCAGCATTTGCCAAGGCCTCAGATGTCAGCACACAATGAAACACCTCCACAAAGATAAATTAAATCCACCAAAATGTGCTCCCCTGCGCAAAGCTTGTTTCACAGGTACCCAAGCAGCCAATTTCAATCTGCCCCTCAGGGATCATTATTAAGATAACTGTAATTAAGGTTTTTCATCTAATCCCCAATGTTCTACAGCTGAGATTATATACCAGCTCCTGGGTAACAAGATTGCAACATAATAAAGCTGTGTCCCTATTGCAGCTAAACTCCACTGGAGATCAATAGTAGCCTTCTGTCAATGACAGGAAATAATTAGTACATTAGGCAGCTCAGATAGTGAACAAAGAATCTCCTTCAGGACCTCTGACTCCTCCTGCCTTTGTTTTTCTGTTAACAATTTCCATTGTAAAACAACAAATAAACATAAAAGACATGTCTCTTGATCCCTACTGACCCCTGCTTACTCCCTTAGGTAGCCTCTGACTTGCAGGCTCAAAAATCAGAAGGAAGAAAAAAAGTTTAAAAATTCCAGTACTGCCTCTGTCTGCATGTTGGCATTCTCTCAGCTACCCACACTGTAAATATTTTATGACATAGATTTGCCCACCTAATGACTGTAATCTTAAAGGTAGCTTTTAGTCTAAGGTATATAAAAACAATATATGTGAATCTTAAAAACAAAACAATTAGGCATATTTGATATGGGGACTGAGAATCCCATAACAGATTTTGATCCGCAACTATTGGCATAAATGAGAAGTTACCTCACTGAATTAAAATAATTACTTTGTATTTATAAACGTTACTGCAAACGAAGTCTAGTCTGTAAAATAGAAAATATTTACTTCAATCCTCATCTATTTGTTCTCACCCATAATGTAGGCTCCTCTTTGTAAACTGTTCTATATGTACACAGCCTGAGAAACAAGCAACATTCATCCTGAGGACCCTAGAGGAATAAGGAGGCAATATAGTGTGTGCTATGGCAAACCCCTCTATGCTGTCTGGGAAAGCAGCAAGCGAACCCCATCTCATTAACACCATTACACCCCACTTATCACTCATCAGATTCAGATCTGGCTTAAAAGCACATATATATATAACTCAGCTGAGTGCTGCAAAGATGGGAGAGCACACAAAGCCCAGGTGGGACAAAAAACAGATTGAGGATTATTGCAAGTCAGAGTTTCCATCCAGACAGTAAACCCAACACGGAAATCATTTTCATAATCCACAGAGCAACTTACAACAGACTCACAGGGGATTGGAGGGAATGATCAAAGCCAGCTGGGTGTTCACCTGGACTAGTGACTGGGTATACTGCTGCAGATCAATTGCAACAGCTGAAAGACCAAACAGATTTTTCAAGAGATTTTTTTCCCTTCTCTGCACAAGAACAGGTACTATCTGCATACCATATGGCACTCAAAATACCTCATGCTGATGAAACCATAGTAGGTGTGAGATTATCAAAAGTATTTGAACAATACAATTGAGGACAGAAGTTTCATAGCATTGTGTGGGAAAAAAAATCCATTTAATATAAAAGTCCTCAAGCACAGGGTGATTTTTGCCTATAAAATCCAACTCTACATACATTTTTCATTATCTTCCAAATTCAGTTCTGTACTATTTTCTGTGAAGAAGCTATGATAAGAAAAGAATCTTTAAAGAGTAAAATTGATGGTTTAAGACTTTTTGTATTTTTCTGAGTTTTTACATTTACTGCTTCTCAAAACAAATATGAACATGTGCGGGATACAACAAAGAAAATGCTAAATTTAAAATTAATCAAATCATTGTTGCACTTGACAATTTAGAACACTTAGTTTATTATCTTACATTCAGTCAGAAGATGTGCTTACAGATCATCATCGACAAATGGAGCTTGGGGTGACAGAACAGAGACTGTTATTCTGCTGTACAACATTTCTGTTTCTGCTGCCAACTTATATCACTGTCATATCAGTGATTACACCCTGGGTGTGCCATTACTGAAGGAACAGCTTCTGAGGCCAAATTTCTCATGGGGCAAAATACATAAGACACAGTACGATTTGGTCAGCTACTTTTAAGATGAAAAGTGAAAATTATTGTCATGACTACCAAAGAGCGCCAAGTTAAAGAAAAATACTGTCAAAGGGAGCAGAGATCACAAGGAACAAAATTATGGCAAGAGCCTTCTGTGACACACTTATGAAAATGGCATAGCTGCTGCACAGCACCAGGAAGGGAATTAACTGCTTGAACTGTTCAAAGGCTGATAACAGAGGCTGTAATCACTCCCACCTGCAAAAAGTCTCTCTCCTTCCATGCTATTGAAGTTTGTAGCACGGCTGGACCATAGCTTATGTGCTGACAGCAGCCAGGTGTGCACAGATATCAATGACTGATTACAGCTCTCATTCTAAATGCTCCTTCTGCCAAGCTGTTGAAGCAATCGTAATTAAATTACTCACTAGAGACCTAGCTGCATTTTGGGGATCACAAAAGGATAAAGCTGGCTAGCTTTCACTATTAAAAAAAGGAAACACTTTAATGTCAGGGCACCTTGAGAAGCTGAAAGGTGCAGAAACAGCAATTTCAAAAAGCACCTGTCACTCAAATTCCCTTTCTCCCCAAAAAACAGGGACAGACAAATTTCTCCCTCTAATGTTGACAGCACTGTCCATTCCAGATGATTCCCAAAGGGAACATGGGGCAAACAAGTTCTTGATCTGATGTTTAGCAGCTGGGAGGGAAAATGCCTTTCAGTACACTGAAAAGAATGAACATTCTTAAATCACTGAAAAGCCAAGGCCATTATGTAGTGGGCTATTACTAAGCATCAGAAAAGTGCATGGCACTTTAATAAGAAGCAGCACCAGTTCCTGGCCCTAAAGATGTTACCTTTCTTGGACCTGCAGGGCAAATTAAAGTAAACAGTGCTAAGAAGGATGAAAGAAGGGTTCAGAACTCAAATCCCATTGGTACAATTTACACCATATACTAAAGTACAGAGCTGCATTTCCCTTCTTTTTTATCCCTGTCCTCAGAGGACATGGTCATTCACTCTCAGAAGATACCAAAGGCTTAAGTTGGGAGCTGAAAATGAGCCATCAGCCAGAAAACACTAGTTATAATAAAGGAAAGACCACTAAGTAAGCAAGAACAAAGCATGAGAAGAGAACTAAGAAGTAGGCAGAGTGTCTGACCTGTTGTAATGAAGTATGATTCACTCAAGATAAATCAAAGGTGACTCTTGCTTCATGTAGGATGGATGCCTCTGCAGCATCAAAGGCAAATCCCCAAGCATGCTGATATTTAAACAGCTGACTGGTTTAGCCATGCATGACTAATGAAGTCTATGCAGATTTATTTTCTACACACTAGCAACCTCTTGCTCTCTGACTCAAGTAAGTGAGTAAGCTGGGCACATTAGAAACAAATGGGTGATAATTAAACATGATCAATGAAGAGTGTTTCTGTAAGTAAATCAAGCTGAGTTTCTGGCATTGACATTAAAGGAGGTCATGAATTCTGGACAAAAACTGGCTCAGATAGTGAAAAACAGAAAATACTGAGACAGAGGGAATAGGGCTCATCTCCCAACTGGGGCTCTGAATCCTGCAATGGAGAGCACAAGCTGTAACTGCTCAGTGACTCACAAAGTAATTTTGGTGCAAATGGCTCATGAGCACATCAGAATAAAGCCATCCTCATAAAGGAAGGGTTACTTATTTAGCCATTTGCCCTGCTAGTGGTCTCTTCTAATGACTATTCTGCTATGCTATTTAAGCAGGTGTGAGGGAAAACAGTTCTGCCACTGCAACCTAGTTTACAGACTATGCTCCAGAAGCATCAATACACTTTCAAACACATTCAATTACTTTGTAGGGTGCAAAAAAGAAGGGCATTAATAAAGAGGGATGGGCCCGCTCTGACAACCATGTAATTCACACATGTAGAGCTAAGGCCAGCTTCAATCTTCCTTAATCAATCAAAATTCTCAGTGCTTTACTCTAAAGCATTGGTCTTAGACATTTTTTGCTAATTTTGATATCCTTCCTTTTATGTCAAGTAAAAAAACTATTTTGGCTAGTAAGCCTCACTCACTATCATTACATAACTGAAATTATCAAAAGCTCTCTTGTGATGGCGCTAAATTAATGAACAATGGAACAAAGTCACCATAACTCTCTTTCCCTCTAATCCTTCTCTCCGCCAAACGTGATTCACATAAAGACAGTAAAAGCATATAGGTTATGCGTCACATGCAAAAGGATTGTGGAAAAAAATATAACATTGCACAAAAAAACCCAACAGCCTTGTATACTACTTCTCTTCCAGACAAAAACAAGCATCACTCAGCCAAGCAACCTCATTGGAAGGTTACTTATCAACAGGATCCTTGAAAAGCGTGGAGACTGGAGGCATATGAAGATACCAACACAAGAACAAAAAGCTTGGGCTGCCTTTTCTCTTTACTGATCAAATGGAAAAGTTGTTTTTAAACCAGGTGTTTTAAACTGGGCTATTACAACCCAAATTTTATAAATAAATGAATAAATAACCCCTCTAAAAAGACAATCACTAGTCAGCAGATGGATTTAACTGTTTCAACAACAACATCAAACCTGTTTGAAAAGGTGATTTATACTCTGCTTGCACAAGTCATTGCTGCAAATCATTGATTTTTCACAGGCAAACACCTCCACTAATACATACTTGTGTCACCCTGGCAATTGCTCTTGGAAAGCTTGACCCTCAGTGTCACTCATGTGCACGAAGCACTGAGTAAAAAGCAGCATTTTCTATGATCTAGTTTGACATGGATATACCATTTGCATTTGCTAGATTGCATAAGAGGCAGCATTGGCATTCTCTGCCATGCAGAAAATGTTATTGTTTCATCAGATAGACAAGAATGTGAATTAATCAAAGAATCTGTAAAGCTGTTCATAGACAAGAATTAAAATACAGGTCACTTCTCAGGTAGGTTGGAATGCTCAGCTACTACATTTTCATCACATTTCATGGTTAACATTAGCAGGATGGAGCTCACCCCAGATGCAAGACACTTCACTAACATCATGGGTTAACTTTACTTCTGCTACCTTACATGCCTAAAGTTGTACATTTGAACAGTCTAAGCAAAAGCTTGGCATGCCAAGTAGGCATTATATTTCTAATATTAACTGCAGTACACTAACACTA
This sequence comes from Calcarius lapponicus, assembly GCA_039654755.1. Lineage (NCBI taxonomy): Eukaryota > Metazoa > Chordata > Aves > Passeriformes > Fringillidae > Calcarius > Calcarius lapponicus. Next base: position 42,220,654 of record CM077468.1, on the reverse strand, counting down.
ACTTCCTACGTCTTAGAGTAGTATGTAGCTTCTTAAAATAGGTTGAAAGCCCACACTGAATGTGATGCTGAAATGATTAAAACATCTATAAAGATTGAAGACTATGGAACAACTTCAAAAATTTGAGAATATATTTTAAATGACATGGAAAATAGAAGCAGTACATCCTGAATAGCATTATTGCTTCTATTTCTACCTTTGATTTCAGGTGCTAGTACTGGCCAGTGTGAAGGGCAAACCTTTAAATTCACTTTTGTATAATAGACCTTCTCAAACAACTTGAGGAGAGGGGGTGTCTGTGGGTTATTCCTGTGTTTGGTTTTTTTAAACATCAGTACAGTTGTACAAGTCAGAATGAAGCATATTAAAACTGAATTTATGCCCCCATAGCTCTCATTAATTTCTTATTCTGAAGCATCTTGGTTACTACAAAGTAAAGAACATCTAAAACAGAGCTACAGACAAACAGCTAAAATTCAAGGCAATATCATCATTTCCATTAGGAATTTAAATCCTAGTCTTGTTAAGCAATACTGGTGAATGGATAAACATATCTACAGGTTTACAAAATGCATCTCTGTCACCTCTGAAGGGTGAAGGGGAATTACAGGTGCTTCCTCTTCATCCTTCAGAAACAGCAGTTCCAAATCAGTCAGATCTGAATTAGGAAGCTTAATGGCCTAGTCCTGGGACAAAAATTAAAGAAGAAAAACATATTGGTGCACCAAGCTTTACTCAGCACTGATAAGACTGAATATCTTTGCAACGTTTGCTCTAGCAAATAATTAAAAAACCCAAACATAAATCACACCTACCAATAGTTAATTAGAGATAATCTAGGAGATCAACAAGAATAATTGAAGAGAACACCATACTTGAAGAGAACTTGAAGAGAACACCATTTATCTATCTCAAAGGCACAGATATATTCTTCATCAAACACACAAAAATGCAAATTTCCAGTGTGGACACTTGACTTGCTTAACATAAATAAAAGGCAAAATATGTACAGTAAGTCAGGCTTCTGCTATAATTTTCATTGGGTAAAACTTGACCTGTTCCATTTACTTCAAAACTCCATATTTACACCTGTGGGAGACAATTTTGACCAATTGTTCATAAGGTAGAAACAGCCATCTACTAAATTAATAGAATGGACTGCTGTGGCCAAATAAAAGTTCTACCGAAGAACCTGATGCATTTCTGAATAAAAGGCCTCAGGTTACACAGAAGGTATCTCCCCCTGCCATTACTTGCACTAAAATCCAGTCTAGAGAATTTGCTTCAATTTATAAACATCTGTACTTTGATTAGCAACCCCATCTAAAAGGTAGGAAGGACCAGGACTTTAGCTTTCTGAACTACACACCCACAATGTATCCTTACTGTATCGCAAATTCAGGAGTAAAAGTCTGTTTCCAATGTCACGATACATGACTAAGACAAAATCAAACAAACAAAACCCACAAAAAAATGTCATACGCACTTTTTGAAGGTCCAGAATGAAGTCTTGCCATGTTCCAGAAGGAGTCCACACGACTTACCTTTCCAGATCACTTTGAAACCCACATCCTTCTGCCTGCATTTGCAAATTACCAGCCAGGCCTGATAACTGGAGGCTGGCTCCTACACTGCCCACAACTCCCCCACTCATTTCAAGCTCCTTTCTCAGCATTATTTCCAGCTGCCAGCTCTAAAATTCAGAAAGAAATCCCCAATTACAGACGCAGGAACTTGATTCTTCCTGATGCTTCTGGGCCTGCTCTAAGCCATTGGCAACAGCTTAACAAGGGCACAGCAATGTTCTGGAGTTGTGAAGCCAAACACATTAGAAACAAACCTCACAGTATCAATAACCTAAGAGATTTCCTGGATATGTATTTAAATGCAACCCAACAGAATTCAAAGTAGTGTTTCTTTCACACATTTGTGTGCCACCCTTAGCAAGTCTAAACTGATTGACTGAACGAGTAGTTTGAGAGTGGGAAAGTGGGTGTCCAATTGATAAAAGCAAACTAAAATAAAAATGCAGAAAATTGGCACCAGATCTTGTGACTCCAATATGAAATGTTTCTTCTGGACCCAAAGGAAGCATTCTGAATTCCAAAGCAATCCAAAACCAGACATAGCATTACAGTCTATGAATCTGTGTCAGTAGTATCTTGTTTATACAGCCCCTGTCAAAGTATGAATGCTGATAGGCCTTTCCAATAGCTGTTTGAGAGAAATATGCTGGAAGAAATGGGAGACCAACACAGACAACGCTACATATTATGAATGACTCAGAAAAGCAGGCATTTTGGCCTTCAGCAGAGACGGATTGTCACCATATGCTACACAGCCTGTCATATGTGCCATCAACTCAGTCATGTCTCAGACTTTTAGGGGAAGGGTTGCAGATATGACATCCAATATTGCATGGACCTTGTTGGTACCACTAATTAAGTCTACCACAAATACCTTAACGAAAAGCAGTTTTTTCTGTGTTTAAAATTTATACAGTCAGTGAACCAAATTATTGAAGCCTACTGTTACACTTACTACAGCACTCATGATGTATTCCTTTGTTCCCTGCCTTGAAGCAAGTGAGGGAGAAGGAGGCAGTCACCTCAAATAAGAGAAGCAGGCAGACAGTAGAGCTGAAGTGATCTGCTCCCTCCAGGCAGGAGCAAAGGCCAAACCATGATGAGCAGAGGGAATGTCAAAAAAGCTGATTATCTGCCCCCTAAAGGCAGACTTAAGGGGTTTGTTGAATTATTTTATCAGAGACCCTAGTAGTACTTAACATTGAATGTTTTGAGATTAAGCAAATTAAACATTAACATTGAATGTTTTGAGATTAAGCAAATCAATACACCAAAAAGCACAATGGTTCTGATGTGTATTTAACTGATTGCTGGTTTTAAGTGAACATTCTCAGAAACATTAGTCAGCATTTCAGCATACAGCTAGTATTTCAGTAGAAGACTAGAACACTATTATCTAGAACATTACTTATTTTACATGCATTCCATGCCTTTACCAAGGTTTGAATGACAATCTCAAAGCATAATTCAGTACACAAAACCTAGACATTTTTTACCTATGAAAATAGTCTATGCAATATTTGCAAAGTCATTCCTGGATTCTCTAAACCAGGGATTCCATTAACATCAATTACCAACACTAGACTGGTAAAGTTAGCATTCAAAAAGAAGAGGGGGGAAAAAAATCAAAAAACAGCCAAACAGAACCCATACATGCTGAATTGCATTTTTTCATTTTAAGGAGAAAAAAAGATAACCTGCTGTAGGCTTTAAAGAAATTTCCAGGAAAAAAAGGTTGGATTTGACACTGGGAAAGTTGTATTGCAATTGAAAGAGCAATGAATCATATGTTTTCTGTACTCTCATGTATTAGAACTCACAGGTCACTAATGCACTGAAAAGTCTACTTACGATCATTGCACTGGCTCCCAGAATATGAAGTCATGGAGCAGTCACAGGTGAAGCCTTCCCATTGCTGATTACAGATGCCCTGATTTGCACAGGAATCTTCCTGGCAGGTAGTGCTCGGTCCTGGAGAAAGGATGACAAGAAAAGAGTGAAATAAACCTGAGAGAACCACTTGGGTCAGGACCACAATATCTTCAATTAATCACTACCATGACCATCAGGATCCTCATGCAGAAGAGAGAAAGCACTAACCAAACACTCTTCCATTGCTGGATGTGCAAGAAACTCAGGTAAAAGGAGCACAAAGACAGTGTACACCTCACAGCAAAACACCAAACTGTAACACAGAGCAAGGAAGAGGGAACAGCAACATATTCCCTCTTAGGCAGGCCCAACTCATACGTTCCAAACTTGCTCAAAGAATTTTACAGTAAAATAGGGGGTGATGCCAACAAACATGGTCAGGTTGCTGTGCTTCCCTAGAAGTTTGATCCCCTTATAGAAATGAAAACTAATTAATAGGTCCCTGAACAATGCCTCATCATACCCAAAGGACACCGCGAATGTAGATTCAAACTGAAGTTGGTGGAAGCAGAGAAGGAAGCAGCCACCACTAACATAACAGCCTTTCACTGTTCTGTGATTTGAAGCTAACAGTTGCTATCCTACTCAGGTAAGCCTTGCAAAGACAAAATCCAAGAAATAGGCAAAAAAGTAATCTTCAGATCGGAGAGACAGAATTACAGCTACTGTGTCATCCACAAGGAGGTAGCTGGATTCTGAATCATCTGAGAGCAGGCATGAAGCTGCAAGTCATAGATCACAAGAATATGAGTTTACAAGTTACCTCCTGGGCAAGTATTTTATATTCAGCCTTCTAGACAAAGGTATGTCACTCCTGCTGTGCAGGATTTTAAATAAAATGTGCATATACATTTGACATACCTACTATGCTATATCCTGTATGTGTTGGAAAAGAAGAAATGAAAGAAATAAAGCAGATAATACAGGATCAACTGGCTAGGCCGCCTGAGATAGTTCATTAGCCACTTTTGGTCTAGGAGAGTACCATACAGACAAAGAAATAACTGTTTAACACATCCCAGCATCTTTCTTCAGTCTTTGCTAGCAACAGCAACTCCACAAGACTCAGTCCTTTCCTTATTTCTTCATCACATCAACATTACCATCTGTATTTTATAGATTAGATAGGACAGACCAAAGCAGAGACAGCATTTTTAAATATTTTAACATAAAATGAAATCCTTCAACCTCCATCACACACCATCCACAGTGATTTCACTAAATCCCACCATTATTCAGCATCTTTGATACTGAGATGGCACACGAGGGCACTTCTGTATTTACAAGCCCTCATAGAATCCACATCTAACTGCAAGTCCCATGTCAGGCCATGATCCTCCCAACAATTCAAAGACCAAGCCAGGAATGGACTCTTAAAGCTTTGGTGCAGAGTTTCTGCTCTCCCCACCAGACCACCTTTCCTCACTGAAAGAAAAGAATGGATGGATTTCAGTAGTTTTTCAGCTATCTGCATTTCTTTACATCTCTCCTGCAATGAGAATGAACATGTGACTTGGTAAGCAGAGTTTGACTGAACGTTAACAAAAACCTGAGCTTCTTCCAGAATTTATTACACTGTTATAAAAAACCAACCAAACAAACAAATCCCAAAACCTCTAGGTAGAAGCATAAGTGCAGTTAATAGAAGATGACAACAAAATCCCTAAAGGAAAGTTCACCTATTGAAAAGAAGTGACAGCAGCAGCCACAGCACGAAAACCCCTTGTTGCCATGCTGAAAGAAAGTTGAGCAGCATTTTTCAACACTTTTTTCCTCCCCTCCACCTCTTCTTCCCACCCACCTGACTCTCATTTGCAGCCATATGAATCCCAGTGGTCTCAGTGGCACAGTGTGAAATTAACAGATCACTTCTAGATTAGAACAGAGCTGACAGACTTTCCAGTGTGGGCGGGCAGGCACATGCATGTACAGGCCTCCCTCCTGCCTTCACTCTTATAAAAATCATGGATATAAATATATATACCTGTGCATCAGGCTGTGGTCTGATACTTGCTGCAGACTTACTCTGGCCAAGCAAAAGAAGGGATAACATTTAACAATCTGAAATAGATTATTAGTTGTCATTTTGCCCAAAATGTCTAAATTATCTGAGGATAAGGAATGAGGAACAGATACCTCTCCTGCACATTACCACCCTACTATCTAACCTCAGTCATGAATGCCAATACTCCTAGAGGTATAAACAAGCAAGCTATCTATGCCTATATTTTAAAAATTAAACCAGAAAGCAGCTGCGACTCTATGCAAACTTGCTACAGCCTCAACTATAAACACCATTACAAAGAAGCAGAGCAGAACACCATTTTCAACAATGGTTCTCCACTTTTCCTACATTTTTCTGAGAATGCTTTAATCACTAACTGGACTTGACAATGTCTAGATGCTGCAAGAGAAAGGACTCCATTCAAGGAATAAGACTGCATGAGGCCCAGTACCTTGGCTTGAAGTCTTCATATGATAGAGCCCAGAGAGCCAAAGTACTTGAATTCATGGCCTGTATTATGGTATCTGAATTGTATTTAACAGAAATCAACTGTGAAGATGGGAACAGCACTTTCAGCAGCCAGAGGGGAAACAAAAAAGGAAAAAGAAAGAACCCACAATGATAAGGAATTATGAAAGCCTGACAATACCACAAGGAAGCTTGAAGCCTGATCTGCCATCTTTACAGTCAGTCATGACAGCACAGCATAGATGCTGGGTACTGGCCTCACTTCTTAGTACTATGGGCCATTTGAATCATAAAAGGATCATTGTCTCAGAGAGTTCATCTACTCCTGCTGCTAACAGTCATTGCCTGATGTCATAATCCTCTGTGGCAACAGAATTTTCTTCAGAGCAACTAATAGGGATGTCACAGGGAATTAGGATTTTGGATTAGGGAGCAAAGTGACAGAAGCACAGGAAGGATTATAAAACATGAAGATTGTGCTACCACGCACATGCCCTTTAGTGCTAACGAACAAGGAAAGAAGATGACAAACAACTTATATATAAAGCAGTAGAATTGTTTCTAAATTACCAGTGCCATCAGGACTCAGGTCTATTTTTAATCTCATTCCTCTGGCAACACTAAGAGCAGACAAAGTATTTAAAAGCAAAGTTTCAGAATTAGTCCTCACATAATAATCTGAGATACCTCTGATTTTACTATTTGTAGCTGAGCTTGGTGCATTGCCTTCTTCGTGCCACACGCACAGTGGAAAGAGGAGTAAGTGGGCAGTAGATATCAAGTAGAAGTGGAAAAGTCCCCAGAAAAGCAACGCCACTAGCAGAAGCATGACTTGCTGTGTCTCTTCCTGCCCAGGCTAAGCCTACCAACAGAGGCATCTCCTTTGGAACTTGAAATAGCAAACTAGGATTCTTCAACAATATCTTTTTTATCTTTATGTCTGTGTCTCTAATTTTTACTGGAACAGCTCAGTATCCAAGGACTTGCAGGATCTGAGATTTGTTGGGTCTCCCTCCCTAGGAAGGAGACCAGTACTACACTTTTCTTCAGCTACCTATCCAGACGTATTGTTTGTTTACTAATAAGTATTTGAAGAAAATCACCCTTGAAGAGTATAATAGCCTGATCTTGTATCTGTACTCTGCTTAGACAAATTGCTTTTTCTACCCCCCCTTCCTACAATATCAGTTGTATGGTATCTTTCTCTTTGCCCTGAAATTAAAAAAAAAAATTAATTCTACTGCTGCATGTTGCTAAAACTTCCATGTTTCACTGGCAAGAAAAGTCATTCCTTCTGTATCTTTTGAAAGCTCTTTGCAGGAAAAGGAACTTGAGAAATAAAAGACAGCATTGTGTTTATTGTTGTTTCAAGTTACATGTGGAATCAGTTTATACAGCAGCTGCAGGATTATAACACAACTGCTTCATGCTTTGATCACAACTAGCAATAAATATTAAGATCAGCAAACCATTATTGGTCTTGTACATAATACCTGCCTCCACACATCAAAAATTCACTCTTTTTGAAGGGATTCAACCATTTGTGTTAACGTTATTGTCTCAATAAGATGAAGATCAGCAACAGGGGAAGTTCAATAACAATATGGCTCCATTTTCGTTCTTCATCTCCCTAAATGCTCTCATCTCTTTCCCTTGTGCCTTCAGAAATGTTACGAAGCAATAGGAAAGTAATATACACAAGGCATCTTTACAGCCTTTGCAGAATAAGGTGCTTTTTTAGTCCTATAGTTCCTAAATTACAAATGTCATGCAGCACTGAAATATATCTACTGTAAAGTCAGATATTACAATCAATTTACACCTTTGATAAATCTACACTCTACTTCTGTCAGCATTCCTCTTTCATAACCAGAGAGCATCAGCCTTTTTTAACTCACTCTGCAGTAGCAGTTCAGCTCAGAAAGGCATCAGGTCTTGCAAACCATATGCACCAGGTAGAAAATAAACCTGTTCCAGGACTCACTCCTCCTTGCAGGTTAAGTAGGAAACAAAGTTATGCCCAATAGTTTTTCAGTGTTAGAATAATTTGGAAAACAAGATTTTTTCCTGTCTAAAAAGTGAGAAAAATTAAGGGTGAATCTCATGGAACCATCAGTTTCTGGGATGGACCATACCATGTATACTGTTACTGCCAAATACATATTGGTGGTATGTCAGCATTTACTTTGCACAAAGGCAGGAAACTAAATTACAGTTAGGGTTCAGTGCGTGATTCAGAAAGTTAGATCCTGTATTTTGAGTCACAGATAGCAGAAAGCAGGAATATCACAGACTAATATAGCAAACCAAAACCAAAAACCAGATTTTCAACGATTGCAAGGCCAGCTCTTCAAGCTCTCAGTTTCATACTTTGTTAAGAACTCATCATCCCTTTCATCACCTAAATAAGGTTAGGCATCTGTCAGGTTCCATATTTAAAGTTACTCATTGTCAGAAATAACTCAAAAGCCAGCATTCTTCTGTCCTCTGAGAAATGTAGCCGTTTTTTTCAGTGCCTCAACAGAGCCTGAATGCTTCATCCACCTGATATAAGTCATGCTGCTGAGTCCTTTTGTTCCAAATAAGTGGCTGGTCTGAAAACTTCAGGAACTGGGACTAGTTAAAATAACAAACATGCACAAATATGCTTTCTCCTACAGAAAGCACATCTATCTCAAGGTTACAGAAGAAGGGAATCTACAAGCAATGGCAAATCACAGAAACGGATCTGCAAAGTGCTGGGATTTCCTTCCCCTCAAAGAAAGCTGGCATATACCTGCCACCCTCTCCCTTGCCACTCTTCCACTTTCCATTTCTAGGTAACCTAAAAGGTCGTGAGCAACGTGCTTATACACATGCTGGTGAGGAAAGAACCAAAAAAGGCCAAAAGAATAAAAATCCCAACCAGAGAATAAGAAATCAACTGCATAAAAGGGAGTATGCCTGCACACAGAATGCAACAATGGACAGGGAGATACAAATGAAGCAGAGGAAGTAAACAGCATTTAGACATTCAGACACAGAAACTAAAAGCATAAAGGAAAATTGAAAGGGCTGTACATGAACAAGAAAAAAAAAAAGAGTACATTGGAAAAACATTCTTCCTCACTGCAAATCACAGCAATATAAAAGAATCACAGAATAGTCTGATTTGGAAGGGACCCAGGAGGATCATCAAGTCCAGCCCCTGAGTATGAGGCATCATGGCCTATCCTGAAATAGCCAAACCTATTTAGCAAAGGTTGGTTTCCTGGAAAGCCAATAATCCATTTTATGCACTCAAGCCAAATGCTTCCCCTTAGGCTTCAATGTAATCAGATGTCTCTATCTGAAGGGCAAATACTCCTACAGGGTTAAGGCCTCTGTAAAAAAAATGAAGATGAGATGGAATAATCTTCACAGGTGTAATATGCCTTTGGTTCTGAGGACTCTGGAAAAATCAAAACCATAGGTATCTTTCTTCCAGAACTTCCCATGGATGATGCACCCACTTCAATAAACATCAGGAATCAAGCTCGGGAATTCCTGAGCATGCATTCTGAATTCTGATGGACATATAACTGACTACAGAGAACAGTGGCTGTGGCAAGAGAGACACAATACTTGCTGACGTCTAATGTAAGTCTTAAAATCATTGCCACAATTTCAGTGGATAGCAGAAGACATATTAATCCTAAAGTTATTTAAACTCCAGTGTACTTCCAGGATGCTTTTTTCTTATCACATTGGTCTCAGTCCTCATATATTTTCTATTTTTTCAAATCTCATCTTTTACCCCTTTTATTTGCATAAACTTCAGAAATCCCCTAGTCAGCACCTCTCTATATCACTCACCTCTGTAAGACAGAGTACTTAAAATTTTACAGTTGGGAACAGCCCAGAGATGCCAACAAAACATAGTTGCAGTCAGATGCTCTACATATATAAGGCAAAATACATCACATGAACTTCTGTCTACCTCAAGGCTGTCAAATATTTCAGATTCAATGTCTCACATAGATTCCATTGCCAAAATTATCTCAGACTGTCAGAATCATTACCTGTTGGGTAAGAGGGTATCTCTTAATATGCTCCTGTCAGCAACTGCTATAGCAATAAACTGTTAAAACATCCCTATTCGTCCAAATTTATTTTTATCCTTTTCTACTGAGCCACAGAACACCAAACTCTACTTTAAAAACACAGATGATATCCTGAAGGAAAGGTAATGGCTACCTGCCTATACCTGGAATACAGAACAAGAATATTTTAATTTGAAATGGCATGTATTACATTAGATGACATCAGCAATATCACCATGTCTTCACAGTAAACACAGTGAAGAAAAAAGAAGTTTATGAATCATGTGATTAAAGCTACAAAACCTTAATTCCAGAGATATGTAAAATCTCAGGAAGTCTCTATCTCAGAGAGTGAAACAGGAACATTCTATGTTTTGTCTCACAACAGAACCTTAGACATTAAGTGGCTTAGACATAAAATTTCAAGGTGACTAAGATGATCCCATAGCAGATGCTATCTGTGGCTTCAGGACTGCTAAACAGAGACACATTGTTCAATTCCTCTAACTTCCCCTTATACCTAAAACCATTATCTCCTTTCCCACTAAAAAGGAGGAGCAATTTTCTTAACTTTCATGGCATTCCAGAATAAATTAATTTATACTCTATATTGCAGTCTTTACAGATGAATTTGGAAGTACATTTTCATTCTCATATTTAAAAGGATTCACTTTCAACACCATGGAAAACATCTTTCTGTTTATACTAGTATCAAAAATCTATTAATCTCTAATAGGCACATTTCCTTATTTACATCCCAGGAAAAACGTCTACAGGGTCTGTGAGAATACCTGGTTTCCTTCTTATTCTCACAAATGCTACTCAAATAACTCCTTGCCCTGGTGGCACAGCTCCTTGACAAGGACACACCTGCAGGGGAGATGACTCAGCCCCAGTTTCTTGGACAGGCATTCTGTACCACCAGGGCCTGCAGACCTGCCAGAAGGCAGAAGGTCTCTTTGGGGGGAAGCCTGTGACATCAGGTGTGGCAACAGCCACTGGGGAAGGAGCTTTGTGGCACAAAACCAGTGCAATGTTGGCAGCACTGACTGCTGAGACAGGGACAAGGGACCTCCTCATCCTCCTCTGTGTTAACAGCTGCTCCCATGTGCTCCGCTCTGGTTCTGCTACTGTGCTGACCTTCCAAAAAGGAACTCTTCCTACCCTGACTATGGCTTGTAAAAAGCCATTCTAAATATTGAGGGAGCTTGTAGTTTAGAGATTTTTTGTTTGGTGGGTTTTTTTTGTTTGTTTTAATTTAAAATTGAAATTCCAGAAAGTTATTTATGTGGGGATTTTTTTCAAAATCTACATTAAAAAAAACCAAAACAAAAAAACTCAACAGTTTTTACCTCCTGATCTCCCTCCTTAAGATCAGTACTAAAGAAACTAAGTCAATTTTCTGTTTTTAAAGCTCTGAGGGCCTTCTACATCTTGATGCACAGCAGGTATTTGCCTGATCATTAGGCTTTCCAGGAAATCAGCTGGTGCTTTTATGGCTATTCAGAGATTGATACAGTCAAATCCTCCAGGTCAACAGAAGCAGCTCCATTGTTTGCCATGTTCTTCTTCAACCCAGAATCCCCCTCCACATATGCTGGGGTTTGCCTGTCTTAGAGGTGTGACTGCACGCAGTAGAAGGCACTAAATGTTACATTAAAGCATCTTTCATTGAAACAAGTAATGGAGAAGAACAACCTTCACTACCTTGCAGGTCAGCTTTGGTCAACTCAACTTTGTTAGCCAAAAAAAAAAAAAAAAAAAGCAAAGACAATAAACAACAGGTTAGTATAAAAGCAGAAAAACCAGGGTAACATCACTTTGAATAAATAAACAAAAGAAACTGGTATAACTATCACAGCCAACATGTATAATCAAAACACACAGAAATTACAATATAAGCAACAGAGGTAGAGTGACTACATTAATGCAACCAACAGATAACAAAATCAAATAGAAAGAGAAGAAATGCATTTCATTCATGCACACACAAAATCACAAAAATTATACATAATGCAAAGAGAAGAAAAAACATCACATTCTTTAACCCATCTCTCAGCATTTACAATTTTAGAGAGATTTTGTCTTGTTGGAGAAATACATAGAATCCATTTAAGTTTAAAAAATCTATTTGACTTCCAGTACCTCCATCAAGCATGCATTTAGTTTATTTGGCTTTTGGTCCAAAGTGGATTTATTGCCAGAAAACCATAGAGCCTGCTAATTCTGTAAGACAAAAATTTCTGTTTATCCAAAGAAGTGAACTCAACACTGAGTATAAGCAACAGCAGCACCTTGCCCCCTCACAAGCTGTCACCTGCTCATAGATTTCAACACATTCTTAAAAAAACCTTACATCAACAGGCAAGCAGATAGCTCAGGCTTTAGACCCATATAGTCTTCATCAGTCATCAGAGCAATCAAAAAAAAAAAAACAAAAAACCAAAGAGTACCAGTTCAATATTTCACCTAGGTTAGAATGATCTTGTTATCTGTGGTCAAATCATAGTCCATGTGGAAAAAAAATCATAGGTCTACTAAGTCTGCCTGTCTAAAGATCCAAATACACTTTGTGAAGACTGAAGAGCATTAAAAGCTAAACAATACTTGCACTGATACTCTTCCATGTAGGCACAGGGTTTCTGTTATCTTTTTCTTTATTTTGTTTGGGCTTTTTATTTTGTTTTTGTTTATTTTGTTTGGATGGTTTGTTTGGTTTTTTTTTAATTGAGTCAGTTACAAGGAAGCCATATAGATTTTTGGTGTGTTCTATGTTGATTCTAAGTTTTCTCTTTCAGAATGGAAAAAGTTGAGGACAAAGATGGGAGCACAGGCAGCAGCTCCTGAATCCCCTGCCTCTGAAGGTTAAATATTTCTATTACACAGCACAGTAAGAATAACAAAACACCAAATCATCAACTTAATTGCTCAAAAGATGGTTATTTAGGAAGTGCATACTTACTCTCTTAACCTGCTCTTAAAAAGTTCTAATAACACAGCTGATACTGAAGAAAGATTGGTAGCTCTCCTTTCCCCATTGTCTTCTTTTACATTTACAACCCAATAAATTAGAACTGACACATGCAGATGCCATTTCCTGTGCTTCCTAAGAATTTTAACATTTTAAATCTTTGCTGTTTCACAGCCTATGAATGACTCAAGATAGCAATTATCCTCCCTTTTGAGATAGTCAGAATCTTCTCTCCACTTTTGAAACTGCTTTACTACATAAAGCTATAAAATCCCATTTTCCTTAAACAAAATTCAAAAGAAAGGGGGAAGGAGTAGAAAGAAAAGGATGCACTTCCCCATGCATCATTTTCAACACTTATTCTAACAAAGTAATTTCTCTATAACAAACAAGTACTTTTCCTACTTCCCTGCACCTCACTTTCTTTGTAGCTGAGAGAAAAGCTCATATTTGTTCCATAAATCCAGCAACATGTGAATAGAATAAAAAAGCAAGGAAAAGGAAAGACGTCAAACCATCATGGAGCAAATTAATGCTCCACTCTTCAATGGACAACCTTTGATTCCAGTGAAAAAGTGAAGGATGACCAGATTTGAATTTTCTCTACTGAGCAGATGAAGGGTGAAATCCTTTTTGACATTATCCTGCTGTGAGATTTTAAGCATGAGATTAGATTTGCTGTTTTCCACATACTGCTTAGTATGCAAAATGTGTTTCTGATTATCCAGCCTGTATGTGTCATTCATGCTTTTCATGCACCAGTGAATTCCAAAGGTTAACTATACTATTTCATGGAAAGTAGCAAAAGATTATTATTTTACTGTGGGATCTGGAAAGAAGATTAAATTAGGACCAAAAAAAAGTCCCAAAACATCTGGAATAGTGTCAGCCAGTTTAATAATAATCAGTCTCCTTTGTGAGAAGCTGTTAGTGGAACAGGTGAGGTAGAAGCAACATCTCTAATGCACATAGAAAACTACCTTACAGAAGAAATAAAATGTTCTTTAGCCACTGCTGTTAGGGTTTTTTGGCTGGGCACAGGATGGGGTAAAAATATTTAGAACATGCAGCTGAATTTCAGATAGCTCTAGTGCCCATGGCAGGCAATATAGGGATGTCCAATTAAAATAAAGGAAAACATGTGAGAACACATGGCAATTTAATAAAGAGATGAAAAAAAGCCTTAAAGGCAGAAAGTACGCATCAATATTGAGGGCATCCTCTTCTAACTACACAAAAGATTGGACATCTGATTGACTTTCTCACGGACCAGTGAGAAAAAAAAAAAAAACAAACCACTGAATCACTCAATCTAGATTTTTGTGGATGGAATAAATTGATCTATTTATCTAGTAGTAAGACCAGGAATGAGAAGTTCAGCAAGAAGAATTAATTTTAAAAGTAAAGAAGTGAGAAAAAGCTGAGCTGAAGTTTAAATTGTTTACTTTAAAGAAGGGAAATGAGGTCACCTGGTACAACTTCTTCTATCTACCAACTCTTCATATTTACCATAGTGCAGACATCTCTCTCAAACTGTGTATGTTTGATGTAGAATAGTTTATATTGCTCAAACTCAGGAGTAAAAAGTTTCCAACCACCCTTCATAGGCTGTTGAGATACAGACTGGAGACAACTATGTCCTGATAGAAGACTTTTCTTCAGTTTCTAATGCTTTGCTTGTGTCCAAGAGCCTTCACCCACATTTTCAAAGTGGTTTACAAGACACAGATGAATTTCATACTTTTATCACAAATACAACACCTGGAAGATGAATTTTATAGGGGGGGGAAAGCAAGGCCAAAAGTAGGTGACAGATTTGCCTTCAAGCTTCCACTAGAAGAGGCCATCCCATTTGAAGACCTTTCTGAGAATTCATATTGACTCTTCAGCGTGTTTAATACCCTGATGCAACGCTGACACTGGGACCATTTAAGTCTTAAACACTTCCCTACTTTTGGCAGCTTTTCTCAGCCCTCTCACCAATGCCTTTTTGAGGTGGTGGTAAGGGGATGGGCCCTCTTGTTAGGTCAGAGATAATGGTGAAAGCTGCAGTGAGCACAAGAGATCAAGAAACTGAAAAATGAACAAGTATATTGGTATCATGTCATTCTCACCAAGATTTTTTCTCCTCAGAGCTGTGTGCAGCACACCTGAACATACCCTAGGCAGCAAGATGGTTTCTAGCTTTGCAATTTCCCTTCCAGGGAAACCCAAGCTGCCACTACAGATCGGACCAGACTGTCAAGATCTGCGAAGAGCTGCCTGAAAAATGAGGAATGTAGCAATTGCAAAAGACCAATGAAAATAAACCAAACCACCATGTTAAAAAAAAAAAAGAAAAAGAAAAAGTGTGTGATATGAAGCTTTAACTTCATAAACTCATTTGACACTTCACACTCTTGGGTTCTCTTCTTCCAGATAATCCCCCTCAAAACCCTTTGCCAAAAGCAATGGTACTACAGGATGCATTGAAACACAAAACATGTCAGTGTGGTAGCTATCATCTTGTCAAACACACAGGTGATTGAACAGTAGACTTCAAAAGCTGCAACCGAAGGCTTCTACAGCACACATGGAAGCTGCATGATGCAAAAGGGAGCTGATATGTCACCCAACAAAAACTATGAATAGGTTATTTAGTTGTGCTAGCCTAAACAAATCCTACCATATATAATTTAAAGAAATTATAGCGATAGAACCAGCAGGCCATCAGAGGTAAAGTAATTCTTGCTTTAAGTCTTGAAGTGACTTTTTTTAGCACTAGTATACACTGTTAAATATCAGCCAATTTCAGTCTCAAGGATGCCTGCATCTCAAGAGTGACTCGTATATATGACTAAGAATGTTTTGGTAGGTTCCAAAGAAAAATATGTCCTATAAATACAAATTATTGAAAGTGCTTCCTGTTGAAGTAGAAGCCTTACTCATCACTGGAACACAGATAATTCTGTGGTGTGTGCTTTGGTGCACAGGGAGGCTGAATTATGCTTAAGCACATGACAGGAACAACGTGGTCAAGGAAGTAGTGACTGGTAGCCAACACAGCAGACTGGTACTGAGTGTTTCTAGACATAATGGTGATTGTCATTTAACCCAGACAGCAAAACCTTGGACTTCTGGATGGTAGGTATCCCAAGTGCTTTGGGAATTGAAGCCATATGCATTGTACTGAGTCAGTGATGCTGAAGTCAATATTCTTTTAACTACAGGAACAGCAAATTATTTAAAGAGGCTTCAAGAAATCACAGTTTACTTGCTGCAAAAAGTAACTCATCCCACTTAGTTCTAAACTGGCTGGAAAAGAGAGACAACTGAAAAGAAATGTTTCCCAGGCAGAAGAGGCAATGCCTCCAGGGCTTTCTCTGGAGGTCCACCTCATCAAAAATTAACTCCTCTTTCAGTCCAATCTTTACCATTCATCTCCTTTTACCTTCCATTTCACCTGTCTCTATTTGTTCTTCCAAATACTTACTTCTGTGGATCCCAAGAAAGGGTGCTCTGAAGCACAAATTAAATAAATACTCAGATCATCTTCCAAAGGCTACCGCAATGCTAATAAACCACTCTGAGAAAACTACTAGTAAGCAGTAGTCCATCTCCTAGTACCATCCCTTCCCACTAGTAAAGGTACCAACTCACAGGGGAGAGAGCACAGAGCTGCTAAGCCACTCACAGAAACTGCATCCATAAGCTGCATTTGGTAGACAAAAGAGTAATAAAGGATATTGCCATGGAAGCAAACTAAAGAAATGGACAGTAAGGTAAACAAGTAGATGCGCAGAGTGCAACAATGAAGTGTGATATGAGTGCTGGAGAGGAAAACCTCTCAGAAATCAGTCATACCTTCACACCCACGCTCAATCTGCCCACTGCGGTGCAGAGCATCGTTGATGAGGTCAGGCAGACGCCCATTCAGGTCTACAGATGCCAGGCAGCCCTGAAATCCATCACGAGAGGCCACAAGCTTCGGGAGGTTGCTATACATGCCTTGAGCCAGGCCAGCAATGTAGAGATCACCTAGAACAGAGAGGGGTAAACATACAAGGAGGAGGTTACACACCTTCTAGAGTCACTTTTCTTGCCACCAAACGTGAATAAAGCAAAGTGAACACATGTTCAGAAAAAGTTAAAAACAAAGCAACATATTGTGCAAGAAGTCATATTTGATTCCTTTACTACAAAAAAACCAAAACAAACCCAAAAACTAAACAAACAACCAAAATAAAAACAAAATCAAATAAAGAACCCATCACAAAATCCCCCAAATAACCCCAGTTCTCATTGCTACCTAACTAGGAAAAACTGAAAAATGACAATTTCTGAAAAAGCAAAATATGACAAACTATTTGTCTACAAGAAGTCGTCAAACAAAAAAGAGATAAATTAATTTGAAAGCCAAAATGTGCAAAGTCCAGATTTACTGTTTTGCAATGCATGGTTACTCCAAGCTTTCTCCTGTCCACTAGTTCAGCCCTGCAAGAACAAAAGGGGGAATCTGTCAATCTTGTAGAGTTTACCTTTAAGATCCAGATTTTTGGCACCGTTGATAACCTGAGTGACCACCTTGGTGTCCACTTTTAAGCTGTGTGTGTTACTGTTATCTCTGGTAATGACAACATTGTGCCACTGGTTGTCATTCAGAGGACGATCACTGTTGCCTTTGATAACATTAGGTCCATTTCCAAGATCAAACACATAGTGTATATACCTGCAAATAGAGCAAGAACTGGTTAATATTCTGGAAGAACTCCAGCATTACTGAACCTTATTCCAGACAGAGCTGGTAACTTTTAAAAGCCATCTCTGGGTTAGAAAGTTTTAATAGGCCAAAATATTAGCCGCTGCTTTGAAAGAATATAGTTGTTTCCTTTCCACCAAAGTGTAAAGATTAGTATTTTGATATGACAACATTTCAAGTAATCAGATTCTAACCATAAAACATTCCTCTTTTTCACAAATTTCCCTCAGATTCACAAAAACACTGTCTGT
The DNA here is from genome assembly GCA_039654755.1 of Calcarius lapponicus. Lineage (NCBI taxonomy): Eukaryota > Metazoa > Chordata > Aves > Passeriformes > Fringillidae > Calcarius > Calcarius lapponicus. Next base: position 42,202,642 of record CM077468.1, on the reverse strand, counting down.
GCATATATTTTTTTTTAATTGTTAATATTGATAAATATACTGGGGAGTAACACTTGACATGCCTATTTGGGGCATATATTCCCTAGGTTAATTCTGAGTTTTGAATAACTCCCATAAGAAGTTAATTAGGAAACGCAATTGAAAAATTGTACTAAAATTCTCATGAGATCCTAGACTTATTCAAACAGCTGAAAAACAATTAGCAAAGCTTTTGGCAAAAATAGACACCCTAACAAATACTGAAGTCATGGGAGTGTTACCCTGAATTATTTATATAGTTCAAACATAGAAATCCACCTGAGGATGGAAGAGAAGTATTCTACTCAGAAGAGAAAAAAAAAAAAAGACAACAAAATTCTACTCTCAACAGAGCACCAGGAGATCGTGACTGTTGCTTTTTTTATTACTCAATGTCCCACTTACAGAAGTATGTGCAAAGCCAAAAACAAAACCAGATTGAACTGAAATAAACAGGACTAGTAAACTGTGGAAAACATGTCTACCATGACTAAATCATCAGAGATCAAAATTTGTTCAGCTAACAAGGAATTTTTTTATGAGCTGTAGGTCTTCTGAAAAGAATACAGCAGCTCAAAAGCAAGCTGAGTTTGCTTTTCATCAAGCATCACCAGCAGAAGTACAAATTCAGCAGCCCATGTGCTTTTTCTTTTTCCTTCACTGGAGATGGCAGAAAAGCAGGTATTACAATGGAAAAAAAAAAGGGGGAGGGAGTGGGGAAGAAGAGACATACAGAGCCCTCAGCACATCTCCTCCTCTGTGCTAATCTGCAAGGTAGAAAGGACAAAATATTAGTCTGACTATGTCCCAATGACTTAAAATACTAATGCTGCACACTGTAAAAATGTCCCTCCCACAGCCATAGGAGGAAGTCAGTGATAAAATCAGGACTCTTAAGCCTCAGTGGTTTTGTTTAAACATTTCGTCTTACAGCTCAGCAAACAGACAAAACATGAGTACCAGGTGAACTTCTCATCATGTAAGGTTTAAATGCTTACGCCTGTAAGTAATTTATCTATAAATAAGCTGGTAGAAAACAACAGAAAGCCACTTACCCCTTGACTAGTTCAACTGCGATAAAGTCATTGCCATCGCCGCTGTTAAAGAGGATGAAACCATCAGCTGAGGTGGTCTTGAACTGAAAGAAGAGGTGCATGGATGTATAAGCCTGCAAGGTGGCCAAGCTCAAGTAGCTGCTCTTAGTCTTGAACGTGACAGGGTCAGCTATAATGTTGCGGAGGCCAAAGCGTGCCTTCAGCTCGCAGTAGTCGATGTCGCCGTTCTTGCACAGGTCGATGTAGAGCATCCCGTTGAACATGAGGCTCTGCAGGTGCCCGATGAAGCTGGAGGGGATGACAGAGATGTAGCGCTTCTCTGTCATGATCCCTGTCTCGATGTTGTGGAACTCCAAGCGGGTGTGATCACCAACCATTGTGCCTGAAGGACAGAAACAAGGAGGAATACTGGGGATCAGCAATAAGTTATATAGAGCCCCCCAAACTCCAGTTTCCAGACTGATAGCAGAACTAAATCCTATCCAGTCACTGTTCAGTAGCTTGCATAAGAAAGGATGTGCAGAATCTTGGTGAAGAGGCTTGGTGGAGATGTGTGTCTAGCAGTTGCCAAAACCTGGCAGAAAAGACAGGCCCCTAAGGGGCCATGGGCAGCAAGCTCTGTCCTTTTCCCTGTGCTTCACAGACTTTGTCTGTGGAGAGGACCAGGCATCTCCCTTAAAGCTGACAGCGACCTATTTGATGCAGCAGACCATCTGCCAAACTACTCAAACACTTCTGAAACAACTTTTCCAAGTGCATCTCCTGAAAACACTTGTTAAACATAGATTAATATAAATAGAGCAGTGAGAGAAGTGAGAACAGTCATAAAATTGCTGATATTTATTCCTTTGTTCTCTCCTTGTGCCTAATGTTATTCCTCTTTTAAGAGCACGGCAGGAGGGAAGCACACAAAAATGCAACAGGTAAAAAGCCCTCCATCTATTTAAATCAACCTACCACTTGGGCTATTTACTACATCATGACAAGATTTTAACCTCTCAAAATATCCAAGCTATTCAGTATGCCAAATACTACTGTCAGACTCCTCATACAGCATATTTAAATGTTTCACTAAGTGTGCTAGACACCAGTGCTGACACAGAACCCATACAGACAGATGAAATACAGCAGTATGCTATAAAGACAAGTTGGGCAACATCCGATTGAAAACCCTTTCAGCCAATCTTCTTTTAGCCCTCCATAGCCCTTCATTAAGGAGTTTTCACTATTTGGTCACATGTGCAAGGTGTTTTTCTACATGGGCCTTGGTCCACTTAGTAAACAGGAATGAATGAAATATTAAGAATTTAATTGTTTTCCTATCATTCATTTTCAACCACTATTCAAATTTTTCTACATACATGCCATTACGTTTTTCTCTCATGAAATTTTCTGCAGTTCTCACTGGGTTTATGGAGCATGGTGTTGGCTGTGGGGTGGCTGCAGGGCAGCCTTAGTGAGGAGAGGCTGGGGCTATCCCATGCCTGAAATGGCCAGTTCCAAGTGACTCCAACCTGCCCACCACAGCTGAGCCCCTTGGACAAGATGGTGGTACCTGGGAGAAAACGTGTAAGAAAGGACATAATGCTACCCACAAGAAACAAAGGGGAAAAAAATCAACTCAAATCCCTATGAACATCAAGGATTGAAAAGAGGGAGGAGGCATTCCAGGTGCCAGAGTGGAAATTCTCCAGCATCCACAACGATCACAGTGGTGCAGAAACTACACAGCAACTCATGAAGAACTCCTGTGCTAGAGCAGGCGGATATTTCCTGAAGGAACTACAGGCCCTGGAGAACCTATACTGGAGAAGGTTTTCCTGAAAGCTTATGGAGACCACCCATGCTGCAGCACTTCATGAAGGACTACATTCCATGGCCAGGACCCACACTGGAGCAGGACAGAAGTGTGAGAAGGAAGGAGAATAAGAGAGGAGCTGTTACAGGCTTAGCACAGCCACCATTCCCCAACCCCCTTCTCTGCCTAGTGGGGGCTGGTGGGAGAGGCAGGGAGGAAAAAATCCAGCAAAAGAGGGTGGCAGACACTCTTCTACTTTCGTGTCTTTGTTCCTCACCATTCAACTCTATTTTTAATTGGCAGTAAATTAAATTAATTTTCTCCAAGTCAAGTGTGTTTTGTCCATGATTATAATCAGTGCACAGTCCCGTCTTTTAGAAAGCTTTCCAAAGAAAACAACCACACTACCTGTTGGTCCCTCTCATAACATCTTAACATGCTGTTCAATTTCACCAGGTTTAAAATCCAGAGGGAACAAAAATATTTAAATTCACACTAGTTTTGTGAAATCCGACAACTGGATAAAAACCAGAATAAGTATTTCCAGCGTGCTATAGACAGACAAAATTTAGCAACAGTATCTGACTAGACTGCATCTGCTGGTCAGCAAGCATATCTACACAACTCTCAACCAGTCACTGCAAGAGATATTTGTCAGTCATTGGGGTTATACCTAGGAATCATACCAATCACCATAGCTGAACCCAGAAAAAACTCCGCCAATTCCCTTGGGTTATATCAACTGGGGCTTAAAAGCTTTCTCATATTCTGTGCTGTCTCCTGAAGTCTGCTAGCATTTCTCACCATAAGAGCTTCCAGGCATTAAAAGACAAAAAAAAAAAAAAAAAACCAAAAAAAAAAACCCAACAAAAAACCATTAGTCCTTTCAAGACTTTTTCTACGAGTTGTGACTTTTTTTTTTCTGTTGGAGATAGAACAAAACCTGAACACACTTATAAAGACATGTGGATGATACATACTGGCTTGTAGTGTATAGTCAGATTTTATGAACTGATGTCATTTTCTTGCTTAGACATTCTGGAAACTCTGAAATATTTCTAACTCACCTCTCACAATCATGTACAAATTGCAGGTTTTCAGTTTATACTTTCTCCAAATGTGAACAAGTTTTATTCAAAGACAGCAAGCAAGCACAGTTGTTATTACATTTTTTTTTTCAGCTATCTACTTCAAATATGAAGAAAAATATTATATAAACCAATTCACCTTTTCCACTTATTCCAAATTTTACCAGTGGATCTAAATATCTATACAATTATACAAAGACCATGGAAAACTTCAGTCCAAGTAGATACAGCTGATCAAACTCAGAAGCAGCTGAAGGCAGTCAAAAATTTCTGACTATTTAAAAATTCAAGTGTCAGCACCAATGCAAATGTTTTTAAATTGTGAAACAGTTCTTTACCAGAAACAATATTATTTTAGTATGAAAAATTGAAGTTTCCAGAAATTGAAGCAGTACACAGGGAAATTTGTTTAGACAGCTTTCTCACTTCCACTACTGTGATCCTTAGAGTTTCAGTGTTATAAAATTTATGATTTTTCCAAACGAGAAGTCTGTTTTCTTAAAATTATAAAAGTCTCTTTAAAAAAAAAATCCTGCTTCTTTACTTCAAAAAATTAGAACAATAAAATTAAGATATGTCAGTTCTCAAAAGCAAGAAAACTCCTCCTTTTTTCTTTTACACTTAAAAAAAAAATACAAGGCAATTGTGGTCTGAGTAGGAGAAAAAAGCCAAGACTGGGGAATCCGGAGTACTCTGGAACAGGGAGCCCAAACATAGGGGACATTAAAAATGGAGTGAGGGAGTTTGGAGGAGGTGAGCCCAGAATCTTACAAAAGGTGAAAAATGAGAAAACTGGGGCTGGCTTAATAAAAAAAATAGTGCTAGAAGCAGTACTGTAGAAATCCAGGAGTAGTTCAGTGAAAAGCTCAAAGGACATGGCAATACAAGATCAGAATCAGGACAGAGATGTAATTTCCTAGGAAATCATGGAGTGCAATCCAGTATTTTCTGATCTCATTAGCTATCAGCCCCACCCGCAGAGTTCACCTCCAGTTCCCCACTGTGCTCTGTAGAGTACTGTACCTACTACAGCAATCAGAAGCTCTCTAGTTCAAGCGGTAGCAGACAGAAAAAATTCCAGCCTCCACTGTGGTATTTGGGTGCTAGGAAGATATCACAGAGAGGAATATATCTGCTATATTTGTGTCTCATTTACCACTGATGTTCTGACATCTGTTCTGAGGTCAGGAGGAATGTGGGACAAAGGTTTTGTGAACCTTTGCATTAAACAGTAAAATGCTGTCCAGAATTGGATTCTGTCTCTGCCTTACATGTTCTAAAGGAAACCAAGTCAGACACTTCATTACAAATTTCTCATAGGTGGTCATTAATTGTCTACATCTAATTCCCCAAGGGGCAGGGTTCAACTAATTTACAGGATGTAATTTACAGACATGCTGAATCTTTCTGATGAAAATGACTAAAAGAACACGGCAAATTTGTACCAAATACATCCAACTATAATCTGGTTGTTCCCAAGGCTGTAAAATGGGAAAAAGATGCCCACTCACTTAACGTAACATAGACATGGGAAGAAATCCAGTTACGTTTCTTAGTTCTGTATAAACATATTGATGAGTAGCCTACAACACACACACACACAAAATAAAAAACCTAAAAAAAATATTTTTAAAAACAATCTAAATTTAGAGCAAAATTCAGCTGGTGTGCATTGTTCCAAACAAGCAATAAGAAGACAGAAATCAAATAGGCTGTTTATTTTTACTGAGGGCCTAATTTAGATTTCTGATCTATGCCTAAGACAGCAAGAATCCTGTGGAAAAATCTATGTGACCACACCACTGAAAACTGTTATCATCTGCCCAAGGAAGTGGGATGCAGATTGCACAAAAAATCTTAACTCTGGCTTTTCTGACTTCTGACTTTGCCATGATGGCATTCTTTTAACAGATATTTTTAGCTGTAATGCATCTTTAATTATGTAATTCATATACATGTACATATGCGTATCCTATTTTAGCACAGGATTGTATCATTATTATTTATAAACTCAGCTTCGTGAAAAAGACTTCAAGAACAGATGGCTTTGGGGGATCGATTCAGTAATGCAGAGAGTGCCACCCCGTGGTGCTTCCTAAAAAAGCATATCCAGAAGAATTGTTCTCAAATTTAGAAGTAATCAGGATGAAATGTTTCTTTTAAGTTCCCTCCTAAATAAAATTCATTTTTCCTATAAGCTAATTTTGACCAACTCACTACCAAGGCTGAATTTCAACGAGAAGAGGGAATGATTTTTCTTGCATGTTTCTTGTTCTCCTTGCAAAATCACAGCCTATATAGGACAGTACGTATTTACTTCAGAGAGAAAACTTATTTCAAACCATTTTCCTGTAAGCCAACTTCTTTGAGCATATTTCAGATTTCTGATTCCTGGCTTTCCAAATTATCTAAATTACCCTAATATTTAAAATAATTCACATTCATACAGAACAAAAATACTTTTTTCAGAGATAGGTTATAGTGTTCTGGCACTATGTGTGGCAGCCATTACTCCTAGTTGCACTCTGAGTAGAAGCTGCTCAGAAAAGAGGATTTCAGCTTTTTGGCAGACCAGCATGGTTGTAAAATAACAATTATACCTGCATCAGTTTTGCATCCAGGATTCCCAGGTTTTGTTTTCGTTTGGGGTTTTTTGTTTGCTTTGTTTTTGTTGTTTGTTGTTGTGTTTTTATTGTCATCAGCCTCCAGACTGCTGATGTTTTTCTCAAAAGCCCAGTTCCTAAAGTTATATACAAATATGAGAATTTTAGACCTTCAAAAGAAAAGGAAGATAGGTTTCTGGCTCTTGCAGTCATGGGGAAATGGACCTGAAAAGTATAATCTCTGAAATTCTGCAATTAAAAAACGATCAATCTGGAGTACTTTGATCATTTCAATGCAAATCTCAACCTGGGACACACTAACTTTCCTGAATGATCTTTTCTTTCCTCCTTTCAACTATATTTCTCTGCAAGAAGAAGTAGGAGCTCAAAAAGCTGTCTGAAGATGCAGAAAACTAATTTTTTTAAAAAATTAAGAAAAAAAAAAAAAAGACTGACACACTTTGTTGAGTCAGGATCCTCCCTAACCTCTAAACCAAAGCTGAGAACAAACTGCTTTGCTTGGTTTTTCTTCTGGATGGCTCTGAACCATGCACACAAGAACTTGGGAAACTTAAAAAAAATAAAGAAAATAACCTATAATGCCCAAACTACAAAAAATAAAATAAAATTTTAAAAAATGGAAGAAAAACCAAAAATGAGCAGCAGAGACATAAATCTGTGCTCTGTAACGCATGTACTTCATGCAGGTTTATCATCAAGGAAAAGTTTGTGCAGAGGAACGGTCCAGAGAGCCTCAGCCTTGATTCCACAGCACTGGAAACCATCACACATGCAACTCAGGAATGGAGTGTGCTCAGTCTACCTGGACCAAGAGAAAGTTCTGCTGAACCCTCTACAGTCTGAGATAAGTACAAGCTTATCTGTCCCCTGAACCCGTAATTTTTAGGTAATTACACTTGTCACAGAAGTTTCTGGTTCTGGCTAAGAAGTCTCTCAGACCTCAACATTCATTTTCAACATTGTAACACTAAATAATACATGAGTGCTAACAGGAAGGGGTGGGGGGAGAGATACACAGAAGAACAGGGAGAAGGAGCATAATGAAAAAGACGAGGAACAGAGACACAAAGACAGTGATCAAAAAACATTGATACATCACACTTACCCTCAGCAACATCATCATCCACCATCAGCTTGAGGCTCTTTCCTCGCCGCACCACCCGGACAGTGTGCCACTCATTGTCATTGAGTTTCTGCCCAGCATAAAGAGTTTCAGGTCCCTTGCCTGGGAAGGGTGATAGGTGCAGCAGTTAAAGCCAGACCCACAATTGCTTTAGTACTTTCTCAATGGGAAAAGTCATGAAAATCAACTTGGTGTGATACAGACCAGTAGAGTGTACAGGTATCTGACAGCCTTGAATCAACCCTCATACCTACACCTTCCCAGCTCAGGGAATCACAAACCCTTCCACTCAGTCAGGTGCCTCCCTCCACAGAGCCCTAAAGTCTCATGCATTTAAAATGGGTAGAAATCTCTCTTGTGCTGTGGTACTATTTTCCAAACATCACACTGCACAGCACACCACAGTAATAGGAAAACAAATTGATGACTGAAATGTCTCAAAGGGGATCCATTACAGTAGCATTTTGCTCTCCTAAGAATCTGGATTTACAACATCCCCAAGGTACTTGGGATTCTTTTCAAAGTTAAACACACTGGTCTTTCAACACTTCAGTATCAAACACCAGGTTGGTTTCAGTCTCAAAAAAAAAAAACCCCAGAAAAGCAATAAAAAAACACCTCACAGAACTTCATACCCCACCTTTATAAATACTTAAAATAAAAATAGAATCTCAAAGAAAACCATTCACCAACCTTGCTGATTGCTTTAAGGTTCTTTGGCAAAGCAGCCTAGATTTGAGGTGCTTACTTGACCCCTTGGGTTACAGTCAACAGAGAAAGAGGAGCCACATCTTCTCCAAAAGGTTAAACCATAGTTGCCCTTGCAAACAATGCTCCTGGGAAAACAGCACTAGTGCTACCCATATTTGTCTAGTTTTGCTCACCCATCACAGTTGACAGGCAATTACTTAAAAAATTAATTGTTCAGATTACAGGACCGGAACATCTCACTCATGTCAAATGGTAAGTGAAATTGAATAATGGTGTGTGCTAAATTAAAAGCATCTATACTCATTTCAGTACAGTATTAAAGTGGGGGGTTTTGATCCAGGTATACCAGAAAATGTAAAATTAGCACAGCCAAACTTGTTGCACACCGGTCTGGACCCACTGCCCAAAGTGGAAAAAGGGAAACCCGAGGGTAAAAAACCACCAATGACACATATTGAACACATTAACAGAGGTGGGGTAGGGACAATGAGGCACTGCTACAGCTGGTAAAACTCATGTCAGATAGTCCACAGCCCCAGGATGCACAATGCCTAATGGGCAGCATTACTGTAATTTCTTCTCACTAGAGAAGGAACATGGGCAAAGAAGGTGGTGTCTCATTCAACTAAGATTCTATCAGTAGTACAGGAATTCTTCAGAAGGACACCAAAGCAAAATAAATATTCCATTAGTCTTTTTGAAAAAAATCATGCAGTTCATGCTAATATAGAAGGAGATTAATACCTTTTTAAAATAAAGACCATTTCCAGCCAATTTTACCATAAACGAAGATGAAAAGAATGTTTTTCTAGTGACCTGAGAGATAAGTGTCATTCTTGGATTAAAAGGATGGGGAGTCACATATTAAATTACAGAGAATATCTCCTTAGCAGGAGAAACCCATAACTTCTGCTTTCCCTCATCCATGTGCCAAAGTCACATACCACACATGGAAATCCAGCTGAACAAGGCAGCTAGATCATGGTCAGAAAGTTTAAGTTTTTGGCACCAGACAAGCAAAACTCTAAGAATCCAAGAAAGTTATGCTAGATTTATATCAGTAAGTATATTTCATCCTAAAGCAGAATTGACAAATTTATATCTCTGTCTGGATAGACAGTGAAATTATTGTCTACATCAAAATATACAGTATATAGTTTTACAGTTACTGTAGTTACATAATTACTATAGTTCTGCACAGCCACTTCCCAGGTAGGAAGATGAGGGAGGTCACCTGGAACTGTGTGTTTATATAATGCCATCTGAAAGCAGGGGAAAGGGGGGAGAGGTGGCAAATGCTTTCTAAAAAGCCAATTTTTTTCCACATATCCATTAGAACTCTGGAGGGCTCAGCCAAGATAAACAGTCAGGCATGCTGGAGTCTGCTCATTGACAATGCAGTGCTTTCTATGCAAGAGCTCTGTGTTCAGCATGGTTGAGTAACTCAATTGCTGTCCTTCTAGTCCCCATTTTCAACCCTAGCCTGACAAAACAGGGATCAGCTAAAACAGTCTAGGGTTTGGCCTGTCTTGATGGCCACTGTAACACTTTCAAAACAAAACTGGGACACCAACAAAAGTTATATGAATATATTCTTAGAAAATGTAGCTTAACCAATGAATAGAAAGTTGCAGCATTTCCACATTTTCCAAATGAATAGGGTTGTCTACGTAGAAGCAATTGGTTAATAGCTTGGGCTAAAAATTTGAAAATTAAGCACTGCAGGTATGAATTACTTTATTATTTAAGTCCATGTCTTCATCAGCCAATTTTATATTTGATCCATAGAAACCAAAAGAAGTTTTAATACTTTTGTTCACTTACCACCCTCCCTTTTGCAAAAATGGGCATTGGCTTCTTTTAGTAGGGTTACCCAAATAACACTACATACAAAGATTCAATACTGGAGCATGCTTAAGAGCATTCAGATAAGTTTTTCCAACCAAACATATCTGATCTTAAAAGAAAACACTAAAAAATGTTATTTTACTTTATTCAAACTGGTTTATTTTCAAATGTTTTCAAGACATTTATGCAGCGAAGGGCTGACCTGAAAAACAGCAAAATTGTGTCACCATTTTTCAATTGAGAGTGTGCAAATAAATTGCTGCTCTTTGTATAAGTTCCCATTGAATTCTAAGTAGGTCCAAGAACTGTGTATGCAAGGACTTTCACAACTGGATACCAAAATTAATTTCATTGAGCATGATTACTACATGTGCCATTACTATACAGACATTTATGTGTGATCAATTCCAACAGCTGCTTATGCTGGGGAGAATAGAAAGGAAATAGACCACGTGTTCCTGCACCATAACACTGTCCCTAAGAACAAATTCCTGCCAGGCATTTCTGTAGTCTTATATTTTACAGGTTTATGGTTTTTTCCTCCTTTCAAGCTATCTGCACCTGCATCATCCTTCAAAAATGATAACAGACATATGAGGAAGGAAAACAGAAGATCAAATGGACAGAGAAAGAAATCTAGAGATTTGTATGTTCCCTTTGTATAACATTCTTTTATGATAAAAGACAAGAAAAGGCAAACAAGGAACTCTTGCAGCAATGAATGGCTCACCTGGAAACACTGTCTATTTCTAATACTTTGGGCCACTGGGCATTAGGTTATTTCAACAATCTATTTATTTTTATGCATGAAAAGAGTAAAGGACAACATAACAGTAAACAGAACAAGAAAGTTTTTACTGCTGCAATAACATAATAGTTAAGCTGACAGACCCTCACTCCTGTTGGTATCTCTGATCATCTTGGTCATTCCATCCCCTTTCCTAATCCTGTCCGAGGAACTGTGTATCATATGGAATTGATCACCACATTTCATTTTTCAGTCCAAACGAGGCAAGCTAGTGAACATTCCCTTTATGCTTTGCAGTGGCAAATGCTACTTAATCAGAAGCAAAAATATCTGTCTCTCAGCCATCCCCAAATTGTGGACTTCAGCTGCAGTTGAGGCTTCTTGAGCAAATATTACTTGATTCAGTCACAGTGACTCCTCCTCATTCTCCCATGAATCCTCCAACATCTAATCTAACTTTTAGTCATATTGTTCATACAAAATAAAAAACAACTAGTATATGCTTTCAAATATGGAAGAACTCTATCCAATCTGCCCAGAGTGTCCCAAACATTATCTCTGTATCAAAGGTGCACTGCTGCTAATTAATAGCTTGGCTCAAATAATCTATATAAAAGCGCCAAGAATACACATGCCAAATATAAAGATTTAAAAAGCAGATCATGACTTCTAAAAAGGCTGTGTTGTTTTCCATGTGCTCCCCAAGAACTCACTTGGTTCAGAACAAACAACTGGCCAGAGGCATGCAGTTCTGACAATACCTCAGAAAATGTACTGCTTATTCACCCTCAGTGGCTAGGAGTACATGGAAATTTCCTCTGTGAGATAAAGGAGAAAGAGGGTTAATCCCCTCTGCAGTTTCTCACAGGTGGATCAAAGTGTGCTTTTACTTTGGTGCAGGCTGTCATCATCTGATCCATTTATAAGACTGAAATGCCTTGCATGAAACCAGGCTATCTTTATCATTGCATATCCTATCCGACACTACAGAAGTGGAACATTGACGTCTACAGAACACCACAAGAGCTGAACAGAAGGGACATTGCCATATTGTTGAGAATGGACAAGGTGCTTCCCTCAGTACATTACAATGGTAAATAATATAAATAATTCTACAGTGATACTAATCTTTTCAAAGGAGACCCTTGGTAACAATAAGGTTTTCTCTGCTTTTAATTTTTCACTAAAATCCTTAGCTACCACCTCAGACTTTTTCAGTGGAAAAATGAGTCTTTGTGTCTCATACAGGGCAACATCCTGTCAGAATGCCATCAGCATTCCAAGGAAAGGAGGGGCTGGGAAGGGGAAGTTTCTTTGCCCTCCATCCCCTTTTTCCATTTGTGATGGAGGAAGGGAATTGGTTGTTTTTACTTCCACCTTTAAATAATGACCCAAGAAGTTGTGGTTTGCTGTATAAAATGTGTGCACAGAGATTTGTGAAACATGACAAAAAGGAAGAAATGGGTGCAAGGACAAAGATGCTGGCAAATTTTCACACACCTTTGTGGCTTCCTGATGTGCATTACATTCTTACAAAGCACAGGTCAAATATCAAAACACAAGAATGGCTCAAAAGCAGAGCTGGCAGCTGCTCTGAAAATTTTCAGTAACTCTCAATCTTGGTAAAAAACAAACCAGTAGTGTAAATTTTGTTGTTTCTTTCAGGCAGCACTAGTATGGACAAAGTGTTTTAGGACAGTCTTTTCTTTGACCAGGATTTGCTGTTCAACACCAGGAGCATTGTTAAGTGTTAGCTAAGAAACAAGTGGCAACCCCAGACTGTACCTTGCAGACATTTATCTAGGTAACCCAGTCAAATCAACATACACACGCACTTGTTTTGCTCATATACAGGCTTTAGAATTCCTCTTTTCAAGAAAATGTTGGCTGCCAACAAGGAAGAAGCAGTTGCACTCCCCCTACAGTTACTCAGTGTCTTCACTGGGGACCTTACCTGCAGCAGTCTTTCCATTTCCTCAAGGAGCAGGATCATGTCCATGTTCTACCCCACAAGTTTAAACAAAACATAGCATGCACTAAAGAAACAACCTTCCTGTGAGGCATGCTAAAAACTTTCATGTTTACAGCTTTACACAGTGGCTTTACTGTGAAAAGTCAATAAAGATGAGATGATTTATATCAGCCTACCCAGAAGCAAAATTTAATTATTGACACCCATTCAGTAGTAAAAAGCATATACACAAAGTCCTTTAAACACCCACAGAGTCAATTAGCCTCCCAAGTGCAAGTGAGAATTCCCTGAAACACCCAGACTAATCAAGTGAAGAGAATTAGCTCAGCAACTAGCTGAAAACTAGCAAGACCACCCAACTAGATCTTTCATCACATACCCCCATCTCAATATAAACAAGAAAAAATTAAGCTAGGTTTGATTATTTTGTATACAATCTATTTTAATTTTTAACCCCTTATTAAAAAATAAAAAAAGCCAACCAGAACCAATCCCAACAAAGCACAACATAGTTCCTTGCTTCTGCCATAAATATATATATATCACCATACTGAATAACTGTGATTTTCACTGCAAAAACCCTGGCCAATAGCTGTAATAAGGTTCAGCACAGATTCAGGCAGCATTCAACACAGCTGCAGCTTTTTCATAAGGCTCTGAAACAAAACTTAGAGCAGAAATTAGGTTGTATGTCTTTCAGGTGACATGAATATAACTTGTGATTAAGAACAGGGAGATAATTTGATTGCATATATCGTACAGGTCACACATGGCACAACTGTTTTTATGTGGAGGTTTTTCCATCAAAGTTAGTAGGTTATGCCCCTTGTTCACTTGAATGTCACTGCTACTGAATTTTAATGCCTTAGACACTACATTGTGTATCAAATGCAAAATAATTTTTTAACAGAAAAATGTTCATCTTAATAGAAACTTGATCCCCTCAAAAGGGTTTAAATAGAAATTTTAATGAAAGGAAATTTCATCTCATCCAAAAATAATTTGATTCTGACTTAGAAAACATCCAAAATATTTCAACTTCAAGCTAAATGAAAAAAATCCCACTGATTAAAAAAAAATTAAGCATTATTATCTATTCAAGATAATCTTAATTTTTAATGGTACTCATTTTTATTGAGTGAGTTTTTTCCACTTTTAATGAAAGAGATTTTATTTTATATTCACAATCAGGGAGGAGGTCAAAAAAGGACATGGAAGTATGTAAAATAACCTCAAGTATTCATGCTTTTAAAATTAAGAATTACAAGAGTTTAATTAAATTAACTTCAAAGTGATTTCAGTCACACTGACTCTATGTTTGTTTTCAGATAAGGCTGTCATACGAACCACTTCACATCTGCCTAACGCCTTAAACTGCTGTCCTTAACAGATCAGGGCAACAAAAGCTTCAGTGTTGCTATACCAAGGAATATAGAAGCTGCTATATTGTCACTCATCTAGAACTTGCCTAAGGAATTATTTGTACACATTAAATTTTCACAGAGCAAAGCTCAAGACTACTCCTGGTGTAAGTGGGGCAGCCAGGCAACCACAGGAGCAGCATCCACCGCAGGGAGCACCACTAGAGGGAAGCCACATTCACTGAAGCTGCTGCTCACACAGAGTTACGTGAGTACAAAGGAGTTACAGAACTCTATGCTGCTTTCTTGAGTTTCACCCGCTGATATATTTTGCTTTGAAGATGACTCCACCCCAGCAATTAATAAAATAACTCTAGAACTTCAACCCAGTTTCACCTCCATAATAGCAACTACCCACTGACTTCAGGTATATTTGTTTAATGGGTGTAATTTGCCACCCAAGAAATGAGTATATGCAGAACTTCATGAAGTTTTACCATAAGAGAGAGTTTTAAAGTAACCATTATAGCAACAATAATGCATAGACTTTAGCACTTCACAACAGTAAGAAAGAGGAGAAGACATTATATTTAAAGGAAGCTTTACATTTTATTAGCTTTCCAGTGATGCAGTAAAATCAAAGCAAGATGCAGGAGTGAAAAAGCTAGAGATTTAATTCTTCTCTTTATTCCTGTGTAGATACAATAATAGAGATACCAAACCCAAACAGTTTCACACTAATCCCACTGATGTACCTCACCTGAAGCACGATAGACTATACTGCCAACAGTAAGACCACTAAAGTTTCTCTTCCTGTTTAATTTCGAATTTCTCCATAAACGCTACAAAACAAATGGATTAATCCTGATGATAGTGAGAAAAAGATACTGGTGATGAGGCTGAGACAACTGGAGTGAGCCATATTCATTTTACAGACACACATATAGCAGCAATGAATTAATTTGTCTGTTAACTGCCTGGATGAGATTCAAACCACTTAGAGGGGAAAAAATTATGAATCAGATGTACGATTATTTAAACCAAGAATCGATCCCTCTTCCTCACACCCCTTCTCAAAGGTCTTTGCTTTAGCTATGTTACTAAGTAACAGGAAGGAGCAGGCCGGAAAAGCTCCGATCATCCCATTTAGTAAGTGTTTCCATGCTCTTATTACCTCTATTACTCCATTTGAAAGGAATATTTGAATTTTGGAATGATCTGATTCCTAATGTAGAGGGGAGGTTTTGTGCCTTTTAAAAGTATTATAGTAGCAACTTCTCATCTAAATCTGCAAAGCAAGATCAGAAAGATGGAGAAATCACACAGTACATGGCAATACAGCACCTTATGGTAATTGCACATGTGTCTTTCAGAAAAGGATCTGAGACCATTTCCTAACAACAGGGTAGCATATTTGTTCCCCTCTTTCAGAGCACAGAAAATAATACCAAAGAAAGGGTCTCCTCTTCCCAAAGGCACATGTGGCAGTTGAACAGAGCTGAGTCAGAGAAACAAAAAGCTCCTTGAAGCTACAGTCCCAAATATTGCATTAAAGGTTCTTTTGCTCTTTTTTTAATTATCTTTAGAACATACTGCATAGTCCTCACCAACAGCATAGCATTAGAACAGAAGACAGTCCTGGTACCAACACTTCTTTAACCAGATATGAAGGGCAAAGAACAACATCATCTCATGTTCAAAGAACCGAAACACTTCTCTCAATTAAAGTACTTTTCCCTGTGGCACTTGGGTGCCTGAGGTGTTAAAAATGCACACAGAGTTACACCTTCACTGCACCTAGGAGTATGACATGAACTAGCTTCAGCTTCCCTCTAAGAGCATAACAGCATCACAGAAATTATGTCTAACAGATTACAGAGCCAGCAGGATTCCAGTCTTCTGCAGGGGGTACAAAACACTGCATATGCCCTTTAGCTCTCTTTTTACTACCTCCACATTCTGAAGGGTGTCACTCTTTTTTATGATCTTTGGAGTTTTTTTAACTTGCCTATTAACCAGTATGTAAAAGCCTAGTGGGAACTCCAGGTGTATTGATCGGGGGAACATCAAAGTGCATAGAAATCATACTATTAATAAGTACAAACAATAACCAAAATTTGCAAGTGAAGATCCTTTGTATTCAGATATTACAGATAAGGCAAGCTATGTGTGCATAACTGGTAATGCACATTGGTCCTCCCTGCCTGAAGTGAGAAACTACTGAGAGAAGGATGGTAAGTGGAACCTGGACCTAATATGGGAGAGTCTTCATTTCAGTTAAGGAGCTATTGAGGAAGGATCAAATGCTTCTGGAAAGCTGAGGGATCAGGAGTGAAGTGTTTAATGCTAAAGGCATTTAAAAGCTTACCCACCTCAAAGAGTGGCTTTCACAGGGAACAGAATCAAGACCTCAGCTGCTGTTACTTTTTGAAGAGTCTTTGAGTATTCTCTCATTTCTTAAATAGGAATGGTTAGCACAAGATAGCAACCATATAGCAACACAGATGACACTATTGTGACTGAAATTTTTCCTGATATTTAATAACTACAACATTGGAATGCTTTTTACCTATTTAGATAACCCACATTTCCAGGTTACATAGCAGAAAACAAGTGCAATCCAATAAAAACATTTCATGGGGAAGTTCTACTGAATCTACCTACACAAGGAGTAGAGACATAGAAGAGTCTCTCCAAATGCCCCTTTATCCTTTCTCTTCTTGAGCTGCAAGTTAAAAACTTCCTTTTGGTTGCCATCCTCTAAGCTTTTGATTTTTTTCTCAGTATTTGTAGAATTCTTTATTTATGCAATCTCAAATTTTAGGAAGCAGAATGTGGACAGAGTTGTGTTGCCAGCAAAAGCCTGGACTCTCTTGTCTAGTTGCAAATAATTGGTTTAATGATACTTACCTTTCTATTTCCAAAAACCTTTTAGCAGTAGTCATAATGCATTCTCCCAAAAGAACTGGGACCCCGCTAGCATAAACCCACCTCAGTGATAGCAACAAGATCAGTATTCACTGGTGAAAATCTTCCTCAGGTGCTTTACAGACACCACCAATCTCCAGTCTCCTGATTGCACTGACTGCTTCCTTTCTACCTAAACTGAGAAACCAAGATGAGAAAGACAAGTGGTATGTAGACCTATAGGCAAGAGCCTCCTTATTTAGCTTAAGGAGCTATCAAGGAAGGATCACAGGCTTCTGGAAAGCTGAGGGATCAGATGTGCAGACTGAAGGATAGTTAAGGATTTACAGATAAAGATGACATCTGAGGCAAATATCGAGAACTCCTTTGAAATTCAGATTTTAAAAGTCACAGCTTTCATGTCAGCTAAGGAGCATGTAAAGGAAAAATATGCCCTGGGAGAAGATGAGGGAATTATAAAGTTAAGCACATAACTTTAAACATATCCATATCTGTGTGTCCTCAGTGCTCCCAACAGCAAACAGTGTAAGATCCAAACCGATACCATCCCTCTTCTCAACAGGATGCCATACCTCTTGAGTCGCTCCATTTCATATATATAGCTTCACAAAAATCCTCTATGCTTCATATAACATCTATATGTAATCCTAATATTGTTAAAATTAGATAAGAGTACACCAGGTAATTAATTGTAAGGAGTCATCCTAAAGCAGCAACAGACTAGGAGAAAAAGAAAAGAGAAATAAAGCAGATCTCTTCCCACAGGAAGTAGACTTACTCCTGGAAAGGTACCACCAGCATTTGGGATCTTCTTTAGGCGCCCAAGACAGAGAAAAGTTAATGATCACTTTTAAAAGGCTGGAACTCTGCCAGCAACATCAGTGTACAAACCACGAGCTGAACACAAGGAAGCAAAGTGGTGACTTTATAGACCCTGAGCTCAGCTGATGTCTATGCATCTTCATCAGCCATCTTGGTTACAATCAAGGTTTATCAGTCCTTGCGCATCACACTTAAAATAGCATGAAAATTTTTTAAAGAAATTAAAAAAAATATCTAGCTGTATTGGGATTACATATTAGTTCAAGCTCTTTCAAAGAAAATTTAAGCAATAAGGTTTCATGACTATCAAGTAATAGTATAAATGCTGACCTCTGGCTAAGTTGTAAAAACTGCAGAATTTGATTAATGGCATAAGCTGGTCGCAAACATCTCTCTGTAACATCTAACTCTTTCCATTTCCCATGGAAAGCTTAGTGATGAGTATGGTTGGTTTTCCATTGCAAGTTTGAAAAGACATCCTTTTCCTCTGAGAAAAGGTTAATTTGTGTGCTGGCTTTTCAAAGACTCAAAAAGACCCCAAACCCACAAAACCTCAACACAACTTTTTTCTCCCTCTCCAGCTGCCTGTTAAAAAAGGAGTTAGCAATTTTTACAAGGACGGGTAGATTTTACACCTCTCTCCCAATATATTACTCCCCACAATGTCTCTATTTCTAGCTGGTGAACAGCTGGTGTTCTGCAATGCTCATCAAACCAATATTTCTCTACTTTCTATTGTTCACAGGAGCACTTTGAAAATGAATCTGTGCATGTTTAGAAAGCATTCAGATTCTATGCTGAACAAATGGTGCAAAACTACCAGCATTTATACAGTCCGTACCGTCAGCAAACATAATTTTAATACTATCACAGCAGCAGAACATTTACAGATTCTCTTTCAAGTGTGGATCTTCACATTCTACTGTCAGTGCAAGATAAACAACACAGTAAGTAGAAGAGACCACCAAGTCCCATGGGTCAATCAGCTGAGGAAACTTGATTCCCAGGACAGCACCAGACTTCTAATACAAACTATGAAACAAATGACTGGCACAACTGTACAGCACATGATTTTTAAGCTCTTTATAGTTCCCACAATTTCAAGGGGAATAAGCACTCCTCTCAAGAAGAGTTTTGGTTGAGTGGAGGCATTGGGTTTTTTGCTTTGTTTTAAGATGCAAAAGGATAAGGCATTTCAGGATGATATATTAAGAATCACTGCAGAATCAGTCAGGAGAAGCAAATGCCATCATTTAGCTCATCACACCCTCAAGAACATTGATGATGTAGTGAAGTAAGGGTTTGATGGAATATTCAAAGCAATAGCCAAGCCTGGAGAATGAGGATTAGACCTCAGAAGACTCCTGTTTCTAAATCTTTAAAATACATCTTCAGAAGTCAGGTTTTCATTAAAATAAATATTTTTATCTGCAAGTGTCACATTAGCCTGATGTCACTAAGGTCTTCTAAAACAATGCACTGGGTAACACTCTAGGACCACAGGTCAAGTTTGGCATTGTTTATTTTTTTTCATTTAGTTTGTTTGTTCTGCTTTTTTTTTATTTGTTTAGCCTGTATTTCTACTGGATGCTTTAGATTACTGGTTGTAAACTAGTCCCTCCTACTGGTTTGTGAGATTTTATCACGTGTAGAATTTCCATCCAAAGAAATAGAAGGCTTGTTGGAAACCTGAATTGCTTGAGTGACAAGCAATTATCCCCAGTCACCAGCTTGGGTTTATCACTCAATAGTTAAACAACCCCACCTCTGGGCTGAACTCCTGCTAGGAAGAGGCCTCAGGGTTCCCTTCACTTCCTCTTTCATTTACTCTTTTTTTTAAGGAAGAGATGGAAACTAGTTCGGACCTTTTTTCATTGCAAAGAGTAATTAACAGTATCTCCAACTGACAGCAGTCCAGTTCTAACAAATGCATGTGCACAAATTCAATGGCAGCTTGATTTTCAGAGGCGCTGAAAGGAAGCTATAAAGCACATCAGTCTGGAAAATCAGATGAACTGGTATCTAAGTTCAAAATCTCAATAAATGGTAGAGCAATTTATAGGAAGGGATTTATTTATAGATGTGTCATATCTCATTCACTCCCAAGTCCAGTTTTAAAAGTTGCTAAACATTTGCTTAATGCAAAGTATGCTTAACAGCAAATTGGTAGCTGAAGTTTTACCTAGAAACCAAGCCATTTGTACAAGCCTGCAGGCAACTGGGTCACATTCAATATCCTTTAGCGTCACTGCTGCAATTTCACACAGGTACAGAGTAAAAAAACGTGTCAGGTACTACCGAGATGAGTTGGAATTAAGGAACTTCTAATTTCTCATTCCACATCACTAGTATCACAAAGCAAAATAGCTTCTAGTTTTATGCCAATGCTGCCTTTAATGAGGTGTCAAATAGAGACACATGGTTTCATGCAAAGAACAATTAAAAGACTATTTCTACCAGATCACCAATCTAGGAAGACCATCTGGATCAGCAAATTTACTCTTTTATATTTATAGTCAAATATAAGCAATAGCCAAATAATCAAAAATTATACAAAGAACGTCTGCTCTCTCACCAGCACAAAGAAATATCCCTTCAACATTTAAATAAATGCAATGGAAAAATGCACCTTTTCCGTGAATTTTCTCTTCTGTAAGCCACATCTGATTATCTGCTGAAAAATGCTCACTGCTAGAACAGAAATAGCACCTATGTCAGACTATGCCATTAAGGTGAATATTAATACTATGTACAAACACATGTTTGCAGAATAACTGGACCATGGAAATGCTGCCACACCAGAGATCAAATCTGACATTCAGGAAATAAAATAATAGGAGGCATTTTTGATTCACTGAACAAATTGGCAACATCAGCAGAAGAAAGAGAAAATCATTTCATGTCAATCAGAAAACGTCCTTGGGTTTTGGACCAAAAATTGCCCTGCGAAAGCAACCCAAATAATGTTCTGCATGGAGATTTTTTAAAATTCAAATTGGGCTGAAGTACTCACACTATGCCTTCTTTGCTCTGGTATTCAATGGTGAGGTCAGGCCTCCAAAGTTTCTGACATATATAAATAAATTAATGGGACAAGAAAGGCTGCATCCAAACGTACTGAGGGAGCCAGCCATGAAAGACCTTCAATCACCTTTGAAAGGCTGCAGTCACAGAAGGAGGTCTCAAAGTGACAAATATATTTTTAAAAGCTGGCCTTGTTTTATGCAGGGAGTTGGACCACAGACCTCCAGAGACCACTTTCCAACCTAAGTTTTTCTATGAAAACATTTTATTCTATTGGCAACCAGATGTTTTTGGTTTCACTGACAGGGAATATAAATAATTTTTGAATAAGTTAAACATTGAGACATTGTGAAAAATGAAAAGTCAAAATATTTTTATGTTAAATGTCATAATATTTTTATGTTTCCCATTTCTTTTTCATAAATACTTGCCAAGTTCAAACTAAATTGACAAATAGATGCAGTCAACGTAAATCTGCACATTTCAGCTAATAAACTGTTCAAATGAAAACACTTAATCTAGTTGTACTTGGCAGCAATACTAGTCCTGGAAAAAACAAAATATTTGTGAGAAAAAACTCTATTCAGAAAAAAATGCATATAAAATTAATAACCTCAGGCAAAGTCTATAGACTAATGTCCCTATTTACATATATTTATTAATATAAAGCACTGACCCACATAGAAAAAACTATTAGCATCAGACATGAAAACAACTGACCCCAAGTCTGTATTTAAAAACTCAGGTCTGTGAACTCAAGCTGACCAGCACCTCTGCTGTACCACGAGCAGCAAGGCTCTGAACACACTAATGGCAGCTGCCTTTTACATCAAAGTTATTCTTTTGGACTGCACTCTTAAGATGGTACAGATGTTTACAGTATGATCACTTACAGAATGATCCCTAAGGAAACAGGCAGATTTTGCATATAATTATCAGTTGGGAGAGTTTGCCCTTATCAAATTGATTTTAAGTCTTTTTATCTTCATAGCGAGAGATTTGTCAAAAATGCTTCCTAAGCTCCTCCTTGCAAAGCAACACGGAGGAGGAAATCAAGTCTGCCCTGAACAGGCAACCATTCTAAGTCAACCCCATTTTCTCTGGGTGCCTCTCATCACAGCAGTGATTCACTTCAAGCCCTCCTCTGTCACAGTCACTAGCCATGAACAGAGCAATCCCCAGGGCCTCGCAGCAGGAGGAAGCCTGGACACCTCCACTTCTCCATATGCTCCCAGAGAGAGGGAAATGGGCTGTATCCCTCGTGCACCTGATCTGACAGCTTTCCTCTGAAAAACTAAAAACAAAAGAAAAAAAAAAACAAAAAGAAACCTAAAAAAAAAAAAAAAAAAAAAAGGCTTGCAGACACATTTCTCCTGCAGCCCTCTCACCCTGAACAAACACTGGGAATGAGTCTTAATGTCAGACTGCAAGATTGCGCAGAGAAATGCCTGAATCTCCTTACCAAGGTTTTGTTTGTGGCAGTTTTCCATTTTCTTCCTGACAGTGTGAACCCCTTCATTAACATAAAATGATTTATGCAAATAACCACAGCTAGCATAGGAGGCATTTATTTTGTTATGCCCAGAATTTACATGCATTAAAAGAAAGATAATTCTTTCTGTCTGGCTGCAAAATTGCCGCTAATATTACATAAACACTTCTCTGGCTTTAGGCCAGAGCCCCTGCTATGCATGCATCATATATTCAGTTAACATCCAGTTTCAGAAGAGCACGGTCTACAGCTAAACTAATTCTTGGAATAGGACTGGTATCACCTTTTGTCACTGGCCTTTGTGGTGAAACTCTATCATGAGGGCAGCAGTCTGGCTTTCAAAGCAAAGGTTTCTGCTAGCCACCACTCTGAAGCAAAGGAAGCCTGTGCATGTGTGTGGGAAGGCATGATGGGGAGATGCAAAGCAAAAAAAGTTTATTTTCCCAATGTGCTGATCCTGAAAATTTCACTTTCATCCCCTCCTTCTCTGGTGTTTGCATACCTTCTGTCCATATCGGCAACACACTGGATATGCCACAGAACCACAACAGGCCAGAAAGTCTTGCCTTGCAGCCTCTCATTCAGAAATTACAGAGAGCAGACTGAAACAGTAAAACCCCTCAACAAATGGCAATACAGATTGGCAAGGCTCAGAGAGGCTTTAATTTCATTATGAACCTTAAAAATATTTGAAATATTTGGGCACGATATCTGCATTTAGAACAACTTAGATATCTGTGAAACTTAACCATAGATAGTCTTACAATGGAAAAACAGGTCAAGAATTTCTTGCAAAGAAATACAGACAGTAACTAGGACAAAGGAATATCTTGAAAATATATGGTCTGCTTTCACTAACACTTTCATGTGGAATGACACTGAGCCAATCTTATACAGAATATGAATCAGCTCAATATTAGCCACTTAAACACCTTAAACTGCTTTCAAGCTACCACCTAAGTATACCAATGCTAAGAAATTAACCACCACCAATTATATTCCATGTTAAAAACTATCAGAATCTGTCAATTACCTTGTAATTTCAAATTATTTTACCATTTTCTTTCTACTTTCTCCACTCACCTATCCTGTCAAAAGAATTAAATGCATCAAATAGTAAGAGGGAAAAGATGCATTTCTAAAGGCTCAGAGGGAAAAACCTCAACATTACAAATAGACTGCAAGAGCCCTTGGGAACATTCAAGACGTATTCAAACTTGCAAAACTGAACAAACACCCAGAGTTATTTCCAGCTGACACCTTACACTATCCTGTCACAACAAATATATACCAGATATAGGAAGAAATCACCTCAAAGAGCTTTACACTTAAATAGCCACAGACTAAATGAGAGCAATTTCTCTTTTTCTTACAGAAGCATTACAGAACTGAGAAATAGAAGAGTCTGAAGTCCTCACACTCATACTTCTCTGGATATAACACATTAACAGTTTTTTCCTACATTACAGCAATATTTAGAGACATCTTGCAAAATATTATGCCTCTCTGTAATGGGTGTTTATCAAAAGTAAATGGCTGTTTATCAGACTAAGCACAAGTAGCTTATTTTTCAAGTGCCATCAGTGTTATTTTTCTCCACAGATAATGGCTGGTAACCTCAAGGTATGTTAAGGCAACATTATTGCTATCATAGCAAAGAAATAACTCATAAACATGTTGGGAGTTTCCAGCACATTCTTCAGAGTTGACTGATCTGAATTATCTCTTTCTTGACTTCTCCTCTAATCCCTGACAGTTGTTGTGGAAAACAAGGAGAATTCTGGTTCAAAAATTATTTCTCTCATTGACTCCGTGTCACTTTCCTTTCTATGTATCTGTCTCATTACCTGCAAGATTCCTGAGGAATCACAAGTTTTACCATGCTAAGAAAGCCTGACTAGGAAAGCAACTACTTGCAGTGGTGTAAACATAGTGCAGACATGCAACTCTGGAGAGGCCATGTAGATCTGCAAGAGCCAGTTTGTCCTCAGCTTATGTATTGCTGGAACTAAATTAACCCCATCTACATATCTTTGTGATCCAGGAGTACCAATCTTGTCAGGAAATCACTCAAATTAGGTAGGAAACACAAGAAAGTTTAAATGAAAGTAATTTCTAGAACAGACTACTCTACAAGCAACACAAGCGAGCTGGTGCTAAATAGTACTCAAGCCATCTGATGTTCCCTAGATTGCTGTGCTTATTAAGCCTTCTTCATCTACTTACTAGAACTGTCATCAACCACCCAGCCTTACATTAGCCTCTATAGATAATGGGAGATCTCCCTGACAAAAATAAAAGTAGTGTCTGTTCAGCGGTAAACACAGCCCAAACATCTTGTATTCATAAGCAGTTCAAAAATTCATAAGGAAAGAGAAGTACAATATCAACTTGTATTAGAACTTTCCAATCAACTAGAAAATTATCTGAAAAATAAAAACCCTTCTGCTACCCCACCCAATGCCTCTCTTCTTTGCCCAGAGAAAGTCTGCTTGCAGAATAAGTTATGAAAGATGAATCTGCTAGTCAAAAGAACTCAGAAATCAGTGATACAACAAGGAGAAAAAATGAAACCCCAATTGCCAGAAGATCCTGTGTCCACAGATCCCTTGCATTCAAGCCCAGAAGTGGAATCTCAGACACCTCCATTGTCATCAGCTGCCACAGTGTCCTAAGGGAAGAGATAGAGTCTTACAGAGCCAGGATCTAACAATTGCAGAAGTTTGAGGATTGCACTTTGGAATACACTTTGAAAGTAAAGGGAGGTAGGTAACACTATGAAGTTCAGAGGCAATTCTGCAACTGGAAGGAGCCACTGGTATGAGTTACAGCTGAAACGACCCAGAGCAAATAGAAAGGCTTCAACATTTTCACTACACATAGGTGATTTATATGCACTACATGGGCAGCCAGGAGGAATTCAGAAGTTAAAAGCTTGTAACATATAGAAGAATAATTTTGTAAAGAATAAGTTTGTAACAGCCAAATCTATCTATTAAGAAGGTGTCTTTTCTTCAAGCATCCTCCCCAGCTTGTTAAAATTCAAGCAAACCTCCTTTGCTTAGCATCTGATTGTATCAGGCTCCAGGAATGAAAGCTGCTTCTACCAACACCAACACAAAATGAAAATTTTTGTAAAACCTGGAGAGTTCTGTCAAGACTTGTATGCTAAACTGATGTAACTGTGATGCTTTGCATAACAATTCTGAAATTCATTCAATCATAGCAAGTAGGTCTGGTAAGACTGACACTTATGATCAGGCATTATTGTCCACAGTTCACATTAACTAAAAACACTTAGTAGTGTATTTAGGGATTTCATAAAATCACTGATAAAGAAAAATGCTTGCAATTTAGACAAGTCAAGTAGTCATTCCATGACTGACTACAAGCAGATGAAGACTTGCAAAGAGAAAATGACTGAAACTATCTACTTTGACCGAAATTCACAACAATTCACTTTCAACATCTACAATAAATATAGCACAAATAGTAGAAAATGTAGTATTTTTAACTCATTTATGGTTTGAATAACCATGCCAACAAGCTCCTGATTTCCAGATCTACAAATGCCTGAAACACTTACCTTCACTGAAAAAGATAACCGAAGACCCTTTGATTATTTTTTTGTTCTGGTTTTGGGTTTTTTGTGGTGTTTTTTGGTTTTGTTTGTTTGTTTCAGGCATTTTTCTTCTGATGTCTTCACTGTCATATCATACCTTTTCACACTTTTGGCATATCACACTTTTTGTCCTAACAATGTTGCATAACTTTAGAAGAGCAAGGCTTGCCCTGGTATGTTTAATCCCAACAAAGATAAGAGCAGTATTGTGTGCTATTGCCAAAGACTTTCTCACAGAACAGCCGAAGCACAAAATTTTCAGTTGGTTCTAGAACTGTGACTGTCAACCCTGTTTCAAGATACGCTTCTTGACAGCTCCCAGCATCCTTTCATCATTTTTATGTGATGTTTACATCCAGTCCTCTAAATTTAATCTCTTGTATTACCATTATGTTCTACTTTGATTAGATTTTTCTCTAATAGTAATAGCAAAGTACTTACATAACTGTGGTATAAATGTGATGAATTCCTTATGAGAAAGCAAAACTGCACAATTTTACTGGAGCTGCAAGGCATGTTCTCTCAGCTGCTTATCTCCAATTCCACAGGTACTCATCCAAATGCTGTGGAGGATTCTGCTTGCAAGGCTCTGCCACTTCTCACAAAGCTGAGTGCGTGTAGCACTTGATCTCACACCATAGCAACCAACAGTAATGTTGTCGAGAGAGAGAACTTTGGTACCTCTCTTTAAGGTGTTGAATAGTCTTTTGATGACATAAGGGTGGAAATCACAAGTTGGTGAGTTTTTTAGTGATATTCAAAACTTTCTTGGATAAGGCTCTGCACCTTCACATAATTAAACCTACTTCACATAACACCCCAGATGAATGGCTCAGGATATCCTTTTAGAGTTAAATCATTCAAAATTCTCTTCTCTTGTCTCCCAGAACCATAGAATGGTTTGGTTTGAAGGGGACTTGAAAATCATCTAGTTCCAACCTCCCTGGCATGGGCAGGGACACCTTCCACAAGACTAGGTTGCTCAGAGCTCTGCTCAAACTGGCCTTGAACACTTCCTTGACCACAGCTTTCCTGGTCAACCTATTCCACTGTCTTACTACACTCACAGTAAAGAATTTCTTCTTAATATCCAATCTAAACCTATTGTGTTTCAGCTTAAAGCCATTCTTCTTTGTCCTATCAGTATGTGCCCTTGTAAAAAGTCCCTCCCCATGCCCAGGCTCCCTCAGGCACTGGAAGGCCACAATTAGATCACCCCTAAAAGCCTTCTCTTCTTTAGAGTGAACAGACCCAATTCTCTCAGCCTTTTCTCACAAGAGAGGTGTTCCAGCCCTGTAACCATCTTCATGACCCTCCTCTGAACTTGTTCCCAACAAGTGCATGGGGGTCTAAGAGCTGGACACAGAACTCTACTAAAACTGGGGTATCCACAGAGCAGAACAGAGTGGCCCTGCTGGCAACACTGCTTTGGATGCAGCCCAGTTTGGCTTTCTGGGCTGTGAGCACACATTGCTGGATCATGTCCAGCCTCTCACTCACCAGCACCTCTAAGTCCTTGGTAGGGCTGATCTTGATCTGTTCATCCTCAAACTCTGTTGATATTGGGGTTTGCCCTAAGCCAGGTACAGCACCATGCATGTAGAACTACTTGGCCTAGCTAGCACACAACTCCCTGCCACCCAAGGCCTGCACACTAAAATGTTTTTTTAAAACAATAATCTGTATGACTAATGAGAAGCTGGAAATCAGGAGAGACACAATAAGTTAGCAGATGGACAGATAAAAGATGAGATGAAACATTGAAACAGAAAGTGGTGTAGAATGACATACTAAACTAGAACAAAGGAGAACATGCCCCCAGCAGGAAAAATCACTGTAAGAAACAATAAAGATAGGCTTTGAGGTACAAAAGAGATACAGAATAGGTGACAGGAAAAAAGACTACATAATTTGAAAAGACCCTAGGGAATAAAGCAACTGAAAGACTGCTAAAAATAATTGTTTGCTAGATACATGGTCCAAACATGATATTTGAAGAGGGAAAAAAAAAAAAAAGACAAACACAAAGAGGTAGAAAAGTGCTTTTTTAAAGCACAAAGCTGAGGAAGAAAAACAAACTGCAGGCCTTCATGCTGAAAATAGCATTTACAAGTAACCTCCAGCTCTTCTTCTACAGAAAATATTTCAGAGTGCTAAACAACAAAGGAGAGTATGGCAAGCAGCATCCTGGGCATCTCAAGGCAGGTCTACACAGCACAGCTCAATCAGAGCAGATGGAAATACTGCCCTCGCACTCACATAACACATCTAAGTACAGCCAACTCACTGTAACCTTCTCACATGAACAGGAGTGGCCAAAGAACAACTAAATATTCAAAATGTGCACTATCACAAACATGTATATTTTATTGGAATAAGGAATGAAAGAGAAGGTTGTACAGAGAAGACTAGCATGTCGTTATAATCCTGTATTAATTGCTGCAGTTAACAATACTTGCAAGGATTTAAATACTTGGAAATTTATATGAAAATTGCAGACAGATCAACTTGTTTTCCTAGGTACACACTTGAGAAAACTCAACAGAAGTAAAGCAACTACAGTTTTTGCAAGGGTAGTAATTTCTTTTTACCCCTTTCACAAAAGTGTTAGATGAAAAATATATTTAAATCACCTATAACTCCTGTTCTTTTTCCACAAACTACCCAGTCATGAATCCATCTTCAACCCTTGCAGAACATAAGTCATTTTACTGAACTCTCCTGAAACACAATAGGCCTCTTCACAGCAGGCTAAGCAAAAATACTGTATTGGAGTTGGAATCAAGCTCCAATTTCAGTGAAGTTGCAATCAGGCTTAATTGGCCTCCATATCTCTCTCATAAACATGATGAAATGACACAGCAACCACAGTCACTGTGGTACAATGCCACAGAGAACCACGCAGGAAATACCTTGCCCAGAACTCACCTGTCCTGTTAGTGATGTTCATTGCAGATTCTATGGCTTCTCTAACAAAAATGTAGATGCTTTCTTGGGCCACAAAGATCTATGCAGTAAAAATAATCAGGGGAAAAACAGCAACGATTTTTTCCCACTATTAAATAGTCCACTATTGGCTATATTTTATATTTGTCACATGGAAACCATCTTGAATGAACTTCAGAATGTGGGTGGTCTCACCATGGCACAGATAACTTATGAAGAACAGACAGTATGCTTGCTTAATTTACTTCACTAAGAAACCAATGAGAGGCTTCCTTTAGAGTACTGAGTTATTATATATGGAGGTAGAACAACAACAACATAAATTGGATTGCACTTTAGGAGACAAAAATAAATAAGAAGTCACTCTGTGGGACCACTAGAAAATTAACATAAAACCAACAATATCAACATTGAAATTAAGTTTTGGACTGCTACCATATTATTGAAGAGGAGTCACAATAGAATGGTGTTTGAAATTTAACAAATAAGCTGATTTTAATTCCAAACACTCTTCAACATCCAAACTTTCAAGTCAGGCAAACACCTTGGGAATGCCATGAAGCTGACTGAGTGACAAGTTCCTTTGTATCTTGCATTTTGAGATGCTAAGTAGGGACTATTTAGGATTTTGTGCAAAGCTCATCTGGTCTTCTCTTTAATATCGATTTTTCCAAACACCTGTTCAACATCAGCTCTCCTAGGTCTTGCAGTTTATCACCTAGGTGGCACAGAACTGCATCCAGAATGGACTACAGTACTGTACTAGAGAAGCTAAAATGCCCAAGAAAAGTAGAAAAAGGAGTCATCACTTCTCCACACTGCAACAGAAAATTTTCCCATGGAGCTCCAAATCCAAAAGGACAACCACACTACAATGGAAGCTAAAATTGAGGGGGTTTTGACATTGACATGACAGGATCCCTTTCAGGACTTGAAGGCAAGTGCCTCACTTTCCAAAGAAAATTACTGTCAGAAAGAGACACCTCAAAGAGAGACCCTAGTGATGAAGAAAAAAATGAAAAAAGCATTGTGCAAAGGAAGTTGCTTCATGTTCACATCTTTGGACTCAGGAGCCTTTCACAGCAGGTGCTTCATTACATGCACTGCCTCAAAAGTCAATAGGATTGAAGAGCCTGAAGCAATAGAAATCTCTGGGCTTTACACAACTCTCCATGCAACTCTCACGTTCACTCTTCAGCACTTTGTCCTGAAAATCTCATTTACCTGTCAGCTTCCCTATCCATGGAATTCTCATGAGACATCTCTGATAAAAAGCAACACATTCAACTGCATGCTGAGAAAGTATCCAGTCCGTAGGAGCACTGAATGCATCCCAAGCTTCATCATCAGATGTAAGACTGCCCTCCATGGTACCTAGTAACACTACCTGGTACCATTGTATACTTTTTGGAGGAAAAGTGGCTGGTTTAAGCTAAATTGGTGGTATAATAAAAAACAAAATAAAACCAACAAACAGCAACCACAACACAAAAAATCCCTCCCCAATAGATTTACCACCACTCATAGGAAATAGGGGGTTTGATACATTAGTCTCTGCTTCTACAACACTTATTCCACACAATGGATGGAAACACTTTGGGGCCTTCTGAATAAAATGTGAGGAAATTGAGAGGTTCTGAAAAACCCTCATAGCCTTAGAAACAGAGAAGCAAGCAAAGAACAGTGCGATAATAACAATACAGACTATCAGAAAGAGACAGTTTATAACATAACTGCTAGTTTGGGCCTGGTTTGATCAATTCAAAGGATTGCCTGCAAGCTGAAAAACAGATGAAAATATAATTGAGACATTTTGGGACACTGAAGAGCTCTTTCTAAAGGCCTTTGAAACACAGTCAGTGAATAAAATGTAACTATTACACTTAAGTATAAGAAATGTAACAGCCTCAAGTCATGACTCTAAGTTGTAACAGTTTTGAGAAAATAAGCACAGCAGAATGTATCTGTCAACTTCCTGAGAGAACGAGAATGAAATCAAGAACTGGAAAGCAATTACAAATAGAAGCAAACAGTGATAAAGTACCACAGCTTTCCTACACATGAAGAAATGAGAGTCCCAAGAAAAAACCTCTACAAAGGAGGATAACCAGGGTCACTTATAGTTTTCCTTTTCAAAATAGAAGTTACTACGTAAATAACTATATTATAAGGTGAGGAAGTTAAACTTCCTCCATATAAGGTGGAGGAAGTTAAACTATCCTATACTTGAATTGTGTTTTTTTTCCTTTGTTTTTCTTTGTGGGTTGTTTTTTTTTTTTTTCCTTAAATTTCTGGCAGCAAAGCCAGAAATTCCTTTTGCAGGTTACCATCATAAAACATCAGAAGACCTTTAGATGATTGTATAAATACTTGTAGTGTGCTGTGTCAGAGAAGTGACAAGGAAGTTTCAAAATCCTTAGCAGTTTGGGTTTTTTTGTTTTGTTTTGGTTTTTTTTTTTTGTATAATCTATTAAATGTAAATCTAACTGTCTTTGTTACACAACTCAATGAATTAAAAAACAAAAAAAAAAACCAAAAAAAAAAATAGAAGTCAGCGCTTTCAAAGTCAAAAGCCCAATCTATGTTGGGATAAAATGTAAGGGAAGCCCTTTAAAGCCCTTTAGGTGTTATATACTTCCTTCCCAGAGGAATAAAGTCTTTCTTCCTATCAATCTTAATGTTCGTTTGGTAATAACACACTGACAATTTAATAGAAAGATTTAAGGGATTTCTGTGTGCATTTACACACAATCTCACCAACCCTTGGATGGTCATTCTTTGAACAGTCTACTCCAACATTTATTCAGTGTATATAAACTGTTCAAGGAGAAAGAAAACAGCAGGGGCATGCCAAGACTGGTTTAGCTTGGGAAGGCAGAATGGCAGAATACAAATAAATCTTTGAAGAATGTGGGCTACTTGCACATGGTGCTTCCCTGTGTGAATAGGCAATAAAACCTTCTTTGCTTACTTGTAAATTAGCTTAGTTCTAAGGCAACTCCCCAGTTCATCACTGAAACTGCAATACTGGAGAGACTATTCACAAATATAGTATATGGAATATACCAAGTTAATTAGCATTACTGTCTCTTTGATTAACTTTCTGCTGTTCATAGAGTTGCAACAATACTACAAATAGTAGCAATGATAGATTGTAGTATTATCAAAATTATTATTGAGCTTCTTAAGGACCCCAAAGGAGTTAACATCAACTTGAATACCATGATTGAAAGGAGGTAAGATTATTAATTGATTTTAGTTAAATTTCAAAACAGAAACAGTAGAATTTTTTTAATAAAAAGACTGCATATTGACTGCATGTTTAACAGTTACTGTCTTTGGGCTGCTCTGTAAATAATGAAAGAAAAGCAAAGCCCACAGCCTATATCATCCTTCGACAGCTACATAATGTGGACCAGAGATGCTAATTCCTTTCACCATCTCACTAAGGCACAACTAGCTAAGTCCTATCACCACAAATCCACATCACAACTTCTGATTACACTCTAAAATACACTTTTCTTTTTTGTCACAGCATTTGGAAATCTAAACCAAGATAAGTTGTAGGCTTCCTTTATCAAACAGGTTTCTTCAGTAAGATACCAGCAGGCACCTCAGGGCTGAGAAACTTGCATTGGAGTATGCTCACACACATGGGTATGGAGTGTCCAGCCTAGAGTGCCTGACTGCCTGCCTTCAGCTCAGCTACTGAATGCCACTCAATATCCCACATAATCTAGGATTATCCAAGGCATCATGATATCCACCCACAGTATCCATGACATCTGATACTGTCAAACAATAACATTACATGATTTTTCTTTTGAAAGAAAAATTACCCTGCTGTAGTGCTACTTTGACAGCTCACACTGATGTTTGATATGCTGGGTAGAAATACTGGAAACACAGTATTTCCCATGGGAAGTTTTCAAATGTCAGCTCACACAAGCAATGTGCCTAAGGTTGAATATTTCATTTAGAATATGTTTAAATGTTGATTTGAGCAAACTGAACTATAGCAGAAAACAGCAACGTGCAATTTCTATCAATAAATTAGCATGAATGACTTTCAAACCAAACCAGTCAGAATTTTTGCCATTTGTTCCACCTTTTGTTTAGAAAACTATGCGATTAGAGGGAGAAGTTGTAGCCAATTACCACAAATATTTACCACTCTATGACTCTGCTTTAAAAAGATCAACACAGAATCACTTCTCCACTTAACTCCTGTCTGCCAGTGCAACATATAATGACAGAAAAAAGGAAAAGAAACCTCTTTCCATTGACAGCTAACGATTTTCCTTACTCAGAGTATAAAGCAGATGAAGTGTCCTAATATCTTGACAGTCTAACTGAACTGTTACAAAAATGTCAAATTGGTCACTACCCATTTGTAACTGAAAGGTTTTGTAACCCCTTTCTTAATGAAAATTAGCTTTCACACAAGTTACTGGTTTAAATTTGGACTTTAACAAGGAAAATCTTCCTACTTCTTGATAGAGAACAAGCTAACACACTTTTGAAACCTCACATCATTCTTTTTGATCAGAATGATAACTTGTGTTATCACTAAATTCTAGACTTCTTGAGTCATCCCACTATCTTTCTTCCTATTTATAAATGCAATTTTCAGCTACACTTGACCATCTCCCCTCTGAGTTAACACCACCTCTACAAAGTGGAACTCAGTTGAACTCCCACGTCCCACTTCGGTGCCCTGTGCTTTTCCCCAGCTAGCCTATGCTAAATTCTGAGGTAGGATTGCAGGTTTCACTGACTGGTTTCCAGCAGTAGGGTCTGTGAACAGAAGAAGTCAGACATCACACACAAAAGCAACACAGCTCACAAGCGTTGCTTGCAGAGGGAATCACCAGAAAGAAAAAGAAAAGGAAAAAGATAAAAACCTGATGAACAAACAGGAGGTATAGTATCAGTGGTTATTTTCAACAGCAGTCCAACATGAGAACGTTAAGCAGCATTTTTAATGAGCTTATGACTGACAGAAAAGGGAACTGTCCCAGACTAGCTTCCATGCATTGCAGGGAAATATTTTATGCCATTACTTCTCTAGCATTGCACAGTGGCATTACTTAAATGTAAAGACATTCTTTTCCTCAGTCTATATGGGAAGTATTGATGGATGACCCTTACTTTCAGATCAAACTTAAGTTCAGTGTTTGCCTATATGCAAGTACGCCACAATCTTCAAAATGGGAATATAATCTATTTTGCATAATATTACCCACCACTATCACTAAACATCATGTAATTCCATATCAGGTGAAAGAATGCCAGTTACTTGGGAATAATGACCTATGGATGACCAAAACAAAAAAATCTACCTTTTACAAGATATTGTCATCATATGTCTGCAGGTAACTAAATGAGGATAATGTGCAAAGATCTAAAGATCTTTTGGTAAATAAAGCAACCACTCAGATGGGTCACATCACAAGAGAACAGTCAGTCACACTGCAGAATACATCTTTCTTGTCATTTACAGTTGATTTCCTCTGTGACATCCTTAATATACCTACAGATAGCACTTCTGATGTGTAAATCACAAAAAGCACTTTGCCTGAACAGCCCACAGGCAACATTTTATCCGACACTCTGTGCATAACTTAACACCATACCTAGGATCTCAACTCTGTTGGAGGCTCCTCACTCCCTTCAAACAGTATATTCTACATAAAAGTGCAGCAAGCCGTGTGTACTTGTACACACATATACACACACATCTACTTTTTCTATTCTTACTGCAATTTCAACAGGTGTTCAACTGTACTTCAGTTGTTCTGGGGGTGGAACCTTATATCTATGTAGAGATTTTCTGTGGGCTAGTACCTACTGCAAATACTGATAAAATAAAACTTCAGCAGAGTAGTCATCATAAAATCTAGAAGCAAGTTTTGAAGCTGTTTAAACATTCATTTCCAAAATACATTATCTCACCATAGATGGATCAGATTGTTCACACTAGCATTTTTGCTACTCAGAATACTTCCCTGCTGAGAGATTCATACACATCTATTTTAAAGATCACTTTGTAAGTAATATCAGTTTTTAGCAACTTCTGAGAGTTAAAAACTGATATTACTTACAAAGTGATCTTTTTTACACCATCTCCTTAAGATTCCAGAAGGTTTGCTAATAGCTTCTAGAAGCTGCTGATGCCTCAGGAACATGATAAAAGGACCTAGAAGACATCAACATCTGGTGTATTAACTGTTTTATTGTTTCACTTGCCAATAGAGAACTTCTAGAAAAATAAACATGATGAATACCCACTGGGCAAGGTGCCATATATGAGGCTCACATGCATGGAGGAACATGAGTGTTATTTCCACATGTGCATTTCATGCTCACTTCACCTGGGTGCAACATTTTCACTAGAATGAATTATGTACACACTCATTTGTCAGTTATGAAAAGTCCTGCAGAAAGCTAGCAGAGACTTCATCTTGCCTTTTCCCTCCCCATCTTCAGCACTGAAATTACACTGAGTGGTTGCACAATCTGCTTCTTCCCAACAACCAGCCATATACAGAGCACTTTAGAAGAATACAGAAAATCAAAATATGACCAAACAACCTAATATAATAATATGGCAGACACACAAAAAACAAGCACTGTTGTGAGACTCAAGCTTTATTACCATCAATATCAACTGATTTCAGTAGTTACCAGTGGAAATTGTTTCCTAATTGACCATCTGTGCAATTGCTCTCTCCTTTACTCCAATGCTACCAAGATGCATTTCATCACATCAGACAGTAGCTCTTCATCAGTATTTCATAACCTCCTGCTCTCACTCTTCAATTTTCTTCAGGAGTACTTTATAAAAGCTCTGTTCTAAGTACTGATGACAGCTTTCTAAATCCCCAAACTACCCAAATACAGTTACTCCTTCCAATCCCCTAAGCAGTCTACAGAGAACAGGTAAATTCAATCAAGTAGCGGAATATCACCAACAATGGGAGCAACAGCACTAGAGACAACAAAATTGTCTCATCAGCATTTGTATCCCATTGGAGGAGGCCCAGTGGATGAAACACCAGCAGCAGGTTTCATTACTTTGAACAAGTCATCACCTTCACACTATTCATCAAATGAAGTAAAACACTGAAATAAATAAATAAATTAAAAAACAACTAACCAAAAGTACTCAAAATAATGAAAAAAAGTAAAACTTTGATAGGTGAGGAGAAAGAGAAACAAACAAATGCTTCACCTGATCCAAGCTATCCAGTGCAAGTAAAAAACTCATCACAGCACAATGTGTACCAGCACAAACTCAATTTTCCCTTTTCCTCTACAAATCTGCAAGCTGCTTACATTTTCATATAGATAACAAAATGTCTTTCCTATGTACCAATATCACTTAATGCATCTACCATAAAAATGTGTCTTTAGCTAGCTCAGCATTTGAAAAGTCTGCACAGGCCTCCTTTCCAAGGTTCAA
This sequence comes from Calcarius lapponicus, assembly GCA_039654755.1. Taxonomy (NCBI): domain Eukaryota; kingdom Metazoa; phylum Chordata; class Aves; order Passeriformes; family Fringillidae; genus Calcarius; species Calcarius lapponicus. The sequence goes on along the minus strand of CM077468.1, from coordinate 42,165,997 downwards.
GTTGTTTATCCAAAAACTACACTTACTTTCCTTTGTTTAATCCAACCTAAGCATTTTCTTTCCATTTGCCTATGCAGACATTGCAAAAAAGGGCACATATTCCCAAAAAGTGGTGAACATTAAAAGAGAAAAAAAAAAGTAGCCCCAACCCTTTATTGGGCCATTTGTCTAACAAGTACTTCAATTATTACATTCAAAAGTCAGTTGGAACCTGTTCCCATTAGGCTTCATAATTGAAGTCTTCTTTAAGTGGTCATGAAACCCATATACACGGGCAATTACTTTTATCCTCTTCAGCCTTCCAAAGCAAACATTTATTGTTATAATATGTCTATTCATCCTCATATAAAAATGAAACTTGCAGGAGCTAGGACAGTACTTGCCATCCAGTCCTTTTGTCTGCTTTTCATAACCTGCATACATGGTTTCCTTCAGACTATTCAGACTCTGTACAATGTGGACAATCTCTGATTTCTGCCAATAACTCCAGTTTACCATTATGCCAAGACTTGTTGCCTCTGCTTTTACTCTCAAAGCACTTATCTATTCATACATTTAGAAAGCAAAATTAAGTTAATGAGGCACTGGAACCTTGAAAAAAACCAAAAACAAACAAACAAAACCAAAATAGTCCAAGCCACATCAATATTAAATTGAGATCAATCTGCATTACTAAAATGCCTTTCAGACTGTTCTTTCAGGTAGGAGGAAAACTAAACACTGTGTTAAAAAACATCTACAAAACAAAAATGCATAGATAATGAAATCATTACCTCCACTTTCCATACCTAAACTCTCATTTTCTTCCTCTCCCACTGCTCAACCATTTTCACCACACCTATAAAAAGCAGCAAATACACAATGCCCAGCCATTTTAGTGTATTTTTAAAGAATTTAGATGCATTAGTGGCTTATTGCTCTCAGCATTTCTTTTGGTTTTCTCACCATAGTCTATATGCATCCAAGCTCTGATCTTAGCAAACTGCAAATGTGAAATATCTCCACATAAGAAAAAGTGTTTCTGTCTCTTTCCCAAGCCTCATTTCATCTGTCAGAGGGTGCACTGTGGGAGGAAGAAGGTGGCCCTGACACACCTTTAATTTCTAAAGGATATATTCCACAGCTTTTCTTTTCCAAATTCCAAAAGTGGCTTAATAAGGAACTTTGAAATAAACAAACCTTAATTAGAGACTGATTAAGTACATTAACATAACAAAAAAGCTAATAGCCTTAAAACTACACAAGAGTAAATTTAGATAAGATCAAAAGAAATAGCTTCTTAAAACTCAAAATAATTTCAAAGAGAAAGCCCTAATTTAAAAAGTTGTGAAAGGACAAAACCAGGACTACTAAAAGCAAGATTAAATAATAATTCCAGGGAAGCAGCACCACAAAAAGTCTGCAGCAGTTCCAGCACAAGTTTGACCCCTACCAACCACAACCCCTCAGATGCACAGACAAGGAGTGACAGCACTAGGAAGGAGCATTAGTTTGTTCCTTAGTACCCATTTTTGTGGAACACCTTTTCACAAAAACATTTAGGCCAGGAGGGACCTCTTGAGCTCATCTAGTCTAGTAGCTGTGCCTCAATCAAGGTGACCCACACCAGGTTGCTCAGGAGGATGTCCAGTCAGGTTTTTGATATCTCTAAATGCAAAGACTCCACAAGCTCTCTGCTTCCATTCTTTAAACAACCTCTCAGTGAGGAAAAAAAAAATGTTTTTCATCTGGTGTTCCCATGGAAATTTTCTATTTTTTAAATTTCTGGGCACTGCTGAGAAAAGCTTTGCTTCCTTAGTCCCCCGTAAGTCCTGACTTTCTTGAGCTCTTCTTCCTTCCCCTGCTACTTCCTCAAATCCTGAGATCACTTAGAAGGTGTCTGCTAATCTGTGCAAGCCTCCTGCTTGGTTTTGCTCCATTTCCTACTTGTTGGGACAGACCTTGCTTGGAAGGACACCTTAGCATCTCCATCAGCTCTCCTACAGCCCTCTTTTCAGGGCTGTATCCCACAGGATTCTTCTAGGCAAATCATGAAGTGGGTGAAGTGTGCTTTACTCAAGTTTAGGGATGTGTCCTGCTTTTTCTTCTACTCCCTTCACTTAGGATCCTGAACTGCACCACTTCATGGTCAGTGCAGCCAAGTCTGCCTTCAACCTTCAAACTGTGGCTACTTCTGCTTTGTTTGCAAGTACCAAGTCCAGCAGAGGACACTTCCTCGTTGCCTCCCTGATCATCTGTATCAAGAAATTGTCATGAACACACTCAAGAAATCTCTTTGAGCCATACAGTTGTCCTCCCAAAAATATACAGTGGTTAATGTTCCCTAAGAACCAGGGCCTGTGAATGAAATTCTTCTTCCAGTTGTTTGAAGGTAGTCTAAGCTCTTTTTCAATCACAGACACCTACTCCAAACCACCCACGTCTTCACTCCCAAACTCCTGACTGAGTCCTGGCTGGGCTCAAAGCAGCACCCCATGCATACAGCTGCTCTCACATCAAGGGCAACTCTCTCTCTCCTTGCCTTCCCAGCCTGTCCTTCTTGAAATGCTGTCTCTCCTTTCATCATCATCATCATCCCTTCATGTAAGCCATCCCACCACACCTCCACAATCCTGGTGAGGTCACAGCCCTGTTACTGCTCAAGGACTTGTAACCCCTCGTTTATTTTGCTCTCAAATAAATATGCTGCATAACAGAAGCTCTCCACACCTCCCCAAGAAGCTGTAAGACACTTGGATGCACAACCTCCATTGATGGTCCCATAGGACATCAATAAGCATGTTAACAGTCTATGATTTCAGCAGAATTGCACAAGAAATATTTCCTTTCACAAGCTACTGGCTCAGTCAGAAACATACCAAAAAAGAAAAGTAGCAGCATGTAATATGAATGGTTGTTAGTACCTATAAATAGAGGAATCTGACAAATTGAAAAGCAGAAAAAAGAGGCAATAAGACAAGATGATGAAATGAAGAAAGTTGAGACCTAAAGCTTAGCAAAAAAAGTGATAACATAAAATATACTCCACAGTCAAACATAAGTATGTGTGAGGGAAAACAGTTAAAATATTTGGTTTTTGCAAAAGATGTGACAAGATGTTAAGATAGTTTAGGGAAGCCTTCTTCCTCTTCTAACAGACAAAGAAGAATTGTACAGATTTAGCTGGGTGTTTGTACATGTTCTCTGTTAAAGTGAGTTAGTAAAACACAGAATGTGAGAGGACTTTCTGCTGCCCTTCTGCAAGAGCACACCTCTGTTTTTACCTCCAAGGAATATTGTAGAAATTGCATTAAAGGACAACATTAAAATTGTCAACTTGAACAGGATAGCTGGATTCTTCTCTTATAGCAGATGGTGTATGTGTTTATAATAAATAAACTCTCTTTGTCACACAATTGTAATAAAAGTGAAATAAAAGAGAAAGAGGAAAAATTGTGTTTGATTGATACGTTCTAAAGAATTATTTAACTGTATCCTCCTCTACTGTCTGATCTTTGATGTCAGTTCCCTGCAGAATGCCTAGGGAATGGCTGTTACACTGCATGATGGGCTGTACATTTCTTACAGCACAAAGTTCAGTTTTCCTCATCAAAAGTTTTCCCCTCTCACTCTTGAGGCTATGTTGAGACTGCAATTTGTGCTCTGATCATCACATCATGACCATTGCCACAGGTGCTGGTAATACTGAGCAGAAGGCTGCTTGCCACAAACCAAAACTCTGCATAGTGCCTGCCTTGCATCTTAGGACCATTCTGGAGCCAACACTAAGTCCCTGCTGCAGTAGAAATAGCCCACTACCATGTCTATCCATATTGGTATGCCAGCAATATCCAAACTAACCTGAATTGAGCTAGTCTAAATCCAGCTTGGGAACCTCAGGGAATGTATATCCACAGGGGCTGGGAGGGTCTTGGCCAGTCAGATGCTCCTGAGCTTTGCTACCCCTACTATTCTCATAGCAACTGCTTCAAGGAGAGCACCCTGCCAATGTAGCTAAACAGCTTCTTCAACTGATCTGCAAGGCACTTTCTAAGCAGTCTGTGTGCTTCCCCAGATGGTCTTCGAGGGGGTGAGGTACAGAAAGGTATCATGCCACAGCTGAGGCTCCACAGCTTTTCTCTGTGTCTAAAGGTTCAGCATTGTGGAGCCCCCGCTCCTTACTGGGGAAAGGAGAAGGACTCTTGCTAGCTTAGTTCCTAACATAACCAATGTGCAGGAACATCTTTGAAAGCCAACCTGGTGTTCTGTGTTCCTGCTAAGAGGCACAGTGGAGTCAGCCCACATTACTCTCACATAATAAGCTTCCCTTCTGTGGGAGCAGCAGCCAGCACAGACCTCACATTTCTGCTCTGCAAGTACAGGTTTCAGTTAATGAACTAAAAGATATGCTCTATTAATTATGAATAATGTACAGCAAGAACTCACAGTAGAGCTGCCCAAGAGAGTGTGCACATGAAAGCACTAGACCTCTCTGATATTTACACACTGTAGTGCTTGCAGCCTTGCAACAGTAAAACCCCTCAATGGCTACTATGAAAGGGCACTTTCAGTTTCTGCTGAAGATCATTACAACAGTAATAAAACAGTACAGCAAACTAGAGAGAAAAGCTCCAAGGGATTCCGAACTCTCAAGAAATGATCAGTATTAATTTTTATATAGATGATATACACTTACATATGAAGCCGAATTAAGACTCAATATAATTTTTATCTCTTAAGCAATTTTTAGGCATATACAATATCTAAATGTATATATATCTATCTAAATATCTGTACATATATATATATATACACACATACATATATACATACACATACACACATATATATAGCCTTCATAGAACCACTTCACTTTTTCCTACACTTTTCACCTGTGAGCGCCCTGGCAGTGCCCATTACGTGTGTTTTAGAGCCCCAGGAAGTGGCAAACAGCCGATGCCCAGCGGGACGGACAGACAGGCGGTGCATCCATCGTGCTCAGCGCTCCCGGCAGCAGCGCTAAGCCCGGGCGCTGTGTCACTAGATGGAGCTCACCGCCCACCAAAGCTGCACACGGCACAGGATCCTAAGTGGGAGCTGGAGAATCGTTGTAAATCAACCAAATTTATATTCAGGCAACCTATTTAGTTGGTTTGCTTTCTTGTGTCATTTTTCTAAATGGTTCCGTGAATTCTTAACAATAAATCCCAGCAGATTGACAGGACACAGGGAGAAGTAAAGGAGGCACAAGGTAAGACTACTCTCTGCACATTCTAGTTTATGCATATAAACCCACAGTTACTGATCCTCATGCAAAGGAACTCAAGCTTGAGCTGAAACTACAAAATTTTCATGTCCTACAAAAATTAAACCTCAGTAGGCCAATTCAAACAAATTTACAAACTCCCATCAATTTCACTGCCAACCAAATATCAATAACCTTTGAGGATTAAGACCTAATGATCTGCCTGAATTTTATAGCTTTGCTTGTCTTGCAAGAAGATCCAGGTTTACAGCCCTTTACCTAAATCAAAAAGAATTTTTCATAATATCAACGATGATAAATGGCTCCAGAAAAAAATTGTATCTACTCTTAAAAGACCAGGATGCAGTGTAGTAAGACTTTTGAGAACCAGAGCTTCACCTCCTCTCAGTATGTCCTTTATTAGCGGATGCTGGAGAAAAACACACAGCTGAACAAGGGTCTTTCTGCTATTGTGGACTGCAAAGAAACAGAATCATCAAGAGTAGAGAGATTTCTAAAATAAGATGACTTCGCTTAACAAGTTTATGCTGTCAGAGAGGTTTGCAAACAGCATTCTTTGGTTTATGGACAGCTTTGCAAATGCTTATGTGGCCTCACTTGCAGTTTGCACATGTCTTCTCTAGTGACTTAAAGTGGAAAAGACACGCAGTGCAAGAAGGCAGCAATGTCTTTATTCCCCATGCATCACTTTCATAGCAAAACATTCCCCAAACTGCGAAACATATAATCAATAGTGCTTGAAACAGGTGACTCTTCTCAAAACCTGAAAGATTTTCTGACAGAAAATTTCAGACAGAACTGGCTTTAAGCAGTTCAGGGAAGAAAGGTGAACAACACTCAAAAAACCTTCAATAGTGGACCCCTCTCTTGATCTGCTTTGTCTGCTCACAGCACCCTGTGCCTAAGAACAGCCAAAACAGAGTCCCAGTGTGTCAGGACCCAGGATATCCCTCTGGCTGTCCCGAGCAGACAAAACCCCTGCCAGGGGCCTCAGAGACCCTGGCACAGAGCCCAAAATGCCTGTGGTTTTGATTATGACCCATGGAGCAAGTTACCAACCTTGTATGAAGATCAGCAGGCCACAACAGTTTAAGCAGAATATTTGTGAAGTTATCACGGGGTGGAAAAGTACGTTTTAGGGTTTTTTGGTATGGGGGTTCAGGAGGTGAGATGGAGGGAACTGGGAGTGTCCAGCCTTTCTCCTTCTTCTTGGCCTCCATCTTCTGCTGCAATGTTGGCTCTCACAGACTGGTTTAGAGTAGAAGCTCACTGTCTAGCATAGGTGATGGGTATTGGAAAGTAATTGTAAACATTGTCTATGTAGTTTTTAGTATAAAGACATAACACCGCCCCGGGGGCAGGCAGGATGTCTCGGACTGTCTTGCTGAGCTGCCCTCGGCAGGGCAGGAGAAAATTTTTTACAGATAAGATAAAATAAACAACCTTGAGACCAAGACATGAAGAGCTCTGACTCCTTCTTCAAGCGCTGGGCTGGGAAAAGAGACTTTCGAACTTTTCTCGGGGTCACTCTGACCAGCTAGAGATCCCGACACCAGTGCAGGTATAAAGGAAAGTAGTATTAGTATATCAGCAGTAATACTAGCAGTAAGCAATCACAGAGGAGACTGACCATCAAGAGAGGAATCTCTGGATGTGAGAAGTATCTTTCAAGACCCGAGGATGGAAAGACTGAAATAAAAACTAAATGAGTGCAAGTCGCATATGTCCCCTATGTATATTCTAATCTATGAAAAGAAAATTATAAACTAATCCTAGATGTACTTTTATCCAGATGAATTTTCTATTAAAGAACTGCAGTTAAGCTCTTTGCCTTGATGCTATCTTGCAGTAATGAGTTTCACTGCTTAGTTACAAAACATGTCAAAAGTATTTTATTTTATCAATTACAGTTAAATCTGCTGCCTTTCAGTTCTAGTTCCATGATTTAGGATCTTCTGTTACTTCAAGAAAGAAAGAGCAATCCAAGCATCTTATCACCATTTATGACTGAGTAGCTCTGTCATTGTCTGCCACTCACACCATATCTAGCTGATATATTCTTGATTTCTCCTAGGAGTACAACCTGGTTGCTAACCATTTATCACTTGCTTGTGAAAAGAAAAAAAAAAAAGAGAAAAAAATTTCAGTCTCAGAAAAGATTTTCCTTTTGCAGTTAAATTTTACTTTACTAGGTATATATATTTAGAAGCACAGAATACTAAAGATGAAAAAGAGGAAGGCTTGTACCACCAAACAGAAGGAAATGCCTCACTGGGAAGTGTACACACAGTGAGTAACACACTATAATCAAATCTTAAGTACAGTGAGAGTCTATATCTTACAGGGAACTTGCAGCTAAAAAACAAACAAGCTCTAATCCACTTAATCCACTTCTCTCTATTTTCAACCGTGGCTGTTGCCAGAGGCAATGGCATAGCTATAAGGAAGAACAAGAGTGAGATACTGTTCTCTGCAACACATTTCTTCCCAAATTTTGTGTTGTTAAGAGGTTGACTATGAAATTGAGCCATAAAGCTCTCCTCAAACCTCCATGACAAACAGCAAGATAGAATCCAATCATCTATACAGAAAACTGAGAACTTATTGAGGTTTTGAAAGCATCAATCTGAATGATTATAACAGTTTATCAATTGTTTGAAAAGTATTTTCTTGTAGTAATTTTGCATTTTCTATCCTTCCATTTCTAACAGGATTTTTAAAGTGTTTTATTAGTTTCATAAAACTACATTTCCTCTGTCATTTATAATTTTAAGTATTTTGGTCCTTCCTTAGTTTCTGCTAAAAAAATAGAAATTTAAAATTTGAAAAACTATTTCTCACATCTTATCTTCACACAGTTCCACAACACAAAAGTTATTTGTTTACCTAGAAGGGCAATCTTGAATTTCTCAGGAACTGAGAACCAAGTATTTGTAGAAGCAAATAAGTTCACATAGCTATAAAATTAGAGAATCCTTTGCACAATAAGTAAGCATTCCAAGCAGCTGGATGCAATTAACTAGAACAAAGTTAGTTTGCAGCTAACTAGAGCAAAGAAACTAGTACTAAAGATTTAAGACAGAATATTATGCTTTTAAATGCCTTGCATTTCTCAAACTCTGCAAGTTTTGGAATCAAAGTCTGAAATGCTGCATATATTTAACTAGATGGAGTCTTGAAGAAGATTTTTCCCTGTTTTTTCTCCTCTCATGTTTAAACTGAAACCTGGAAAGCTTTTCCAAAGAACAATTTTGATTACTCCAGCCCCAATGGATATTTTTTCCCTTCTATTTCCTTATCCTCCAGGGAAATAAAGGGCAGAGAATAAAGAGCCTTTCTTGGACTTTATTTCAACTCAAAAAAAGAGAAAACTAATAGAAGACCCTAGAGTGCTTTGAAATGGAGGGGAAAAGAAAAATAAACATTGAAGTGAGGCGGTAAAAAACCCTTAAATTCCTGTTGGCAACTATGCAGCATCAACACATGCAGGAAATAGGGCATTTGAAATTTAAGTAATATTTTAACATTACTGCTTTTCAGTCTATTGTTCAGTTTTTTTTCTCCCATAACCTGTCTCATTCTATGTCAGAGGCACATGAAGAGACATATTCCTGCTGTAAATCACAAGATAATTTCTGACTGAGTTCTCCATTCTCAGCCTGCATTCAGGGTTGCATGTGACAGCTTGCCCCCCAGACATCAGCTTCTCCAGCAGCTGAGTGCAGGGAGGACTTGCTGACCAGCTCATCCCCCAGCACGTTACTCCTCTTCCAGAAAAGGGTCCATTTAGATGAGAAGCTCACTACAAACTCAATTACTTGAAACAAAAGCCACAGATCTAGGTAAAAGCTTTATTTCTATCAAAATTAACAACTATATTAACCATGAACAGATATCACTAGACATTAAATGAATTCCAAAATATTTATACTCCACTGGTTAAGTACACAAATTGTTTCACATATTACTAAACTGCACTTAACTCCTAAGCAAAGCATAAAGCAACACTAGAGCATGGCATAGCAAGTAAGGACTGTCATGGATAAGGGTAGCTGAAACAGAAAAAACTGAAAATTTGGAAATAAGCGATACCATTTAACATTCCCATCCTTGGCAAATGCCTGTTGAACAGAACCAGGTTTGCCTTCTCAAGCTACACATTTTGCTATTGAATCAGAGGACAGTCAGATGGTGTATCACCATACAACATATCAAATCATACTAAAAACATCATTAAAGCTATGAGGTGCTATTACTACCTAGATTTCTGAAGAATCCTCGTCAATCACATGCTCTGCTCACCAGCAGCTATAGCCCTACTATTTATTTGTCTCTTGTCTGCCCTAGTCTTGCCAGGCTTATAAAATTTTACTTAGTGCAGCATACTGAGCACATAAGTCTGCACCACCTAAAACACACGAGCATCATCCCAGACACCTACTCAGCACTGGCAAATATGACAAGGAAAGCTGTGCTTTCCTGGAGTGACAACTACAGGCCAGGCTAGCTACCAAAGGAGATTAAAAATGACACTGTATACCACCCTAGGGTCAGTTGAATCCCATCCCTATTCAGCCATCCCAACCCAACAGTTTGGAGGGGCTGGAGGCAGCCTGCACTCCTCCTTGGCTCCCCCAGCCAGCAGCTCTCCTCCCAGTAAAGCCCTGGTGAGAAATATTGCTGCTGAACTAGTGAGAACTGGGCTTTGGGAAAGCATCTCATGGTGGGGGATGGTCCAAGGAGACCACTGATGTTGACTGTTGCTTTTGAGAGGGGGAACCCTAGGAGAGATGAACGGGGTCCTCCTATCCATACTTCAGTTGGGGAAAGAATTACCCCAAGAACAGGCTTCCAGCACATGAGATCACTGGTGCCCAAGAGGTCTGGCCACAGGCTGAAAGATAACATTTTTCATCTAGACCAGAACTCCAGACCCTCCTGATGAAATTTAACTTGATGATAGCACAATGGATTTTAGCACTGGTAGGATGAAATACAAACAACCCATGCCTCCACAGCTGGATAGAAAGCAGTCAGCAGCAGCATCACCAGCAGCTTGCAGCAGCAGCCCTGTAACTTACAAGAAATGCAAATTTTTAATAATCTCTGCCATGCTCCCAGACTACCCAGTCTGACAAGATCACACCTACAGTAGGAAGAGCTGTAAATACTTTAATGGGTAAAAATATGCAGGTTTCCATTCTGAATAACTGGCTTGGAAGGAATCACAGTGAATTTCAATATCCCTACACCTACACATTTGCAATAAGAAAAATACTTACAAAACCACACGCAAGACTTGTTGATCCCATCCAATCCACACCTTTACTATCCTAGTGGAACACAGAGTACTTCTACAGAATTTCCTATATTTATTTATTAAGAGTTGATTTCTTTTGATTTTTTTGATGTAAATTCCTTTAGCCAGTCAAAATGCAAATTAAAGCTTAGTTTTTATCACCACCAGTCTGAAAACAAGCACAAACTTATTGCATTTCAGTCCTTGCACTTTCAACTTCCCCATCTCTTTTCTGAAGTCTAATCTGAAGATATGAGATCTCTACTCCATAGGAGAGTTCACTTCTCCATAACAAGTATTAAGATGCAATAAATTCTCCTGCCTGCCACAGAGATTCTTCATCCAGTTTTTCAAGAACAGTATTTTGTTGACAATTACTTACAAAAGAGTTCACCTTGAGTTCAGGGATCACTTCATGCATGGATACCATAAAAAGCTACATCAGTGATAATGAGACTGGTAGACAGGGCCCTGCCTAAACAGGTAAATATTAACCATACTGAGTGGCCAAGGATGGACTTTACACTATCATTCTTTTCCCAAAAAAGAGCTGAGCTATGAGAAACAAAGTTTGCAAGTCTTATACACATCTCAAGAGAAGTAATTTTCAAGTCTCTGGGATCCTCTGGGAGCCAGAACAAGGACATGGCTCTAACAACATCCAAACTATGAAAGGCAAGACATAAATTGGAGCCTATTTCCTCATCTTACAGAACATGTGTTCACAGGCTAAAGTCCAGATAACTGCAGTAGGTTATTTACTGATGTCCCAGCGACTGAAATCTCCATGTACTACATGGCCACTGCTAAGTTTTACTGGTTTGTACAAATATTAATTTAGCTGTATTGTTTTGCTGTTATTCTCACTTCAAATTAATGAACAGCTCCAGGGATTTCTGGTTTTGTTACTAACAATTAAAAAGATAAAACATAAAAATATATTAATAAATAAGAACAAGGAATTCTTTTTTTCTGCCAAAGGAAATTTAAACCAAACAAGAGGCAACAAAAGAGTGCACAGGGGAGTCTCCTCTTATATCTGGAAGAAAATCATTGTCAAAACACCAAAACACTGTCTAAAGAAAAGAATATGGCATGCCTACTAAAATCATAGACAATACCAATGCAGTCATATATGAGAAGATAAGTGTTCCAGATAGATGTACACCTCCCAAAGCTATGCAGTGTACAGACTGTCAATGTATCACCAACCAAGCAGACACAAAACCACTTCAAAAATCACAAGCAATGTCTGTATAACCCCATAACGTAGCTACATCAACAGGGCAAGTGACTTGGTTCTGTACAACTTCTGCATATCTCCCCCACACTCCATTTCATGGCAAAATATCCCTTCAACCAAAGTCTTCCCTCCATTTCTGCAGGTTTTTCACACACACTTTGACTCAGAGGTAAAAGTTGTTCCACGTAAAAGAAACATTTCTGAAGAGAAGCCTGTGAAACTCCAAGGCTGGCATAGGGGGAAAAGCCAAGTTGCCTACCTGGAAGTAAATATTCTAATTGGTTTTTTTTGGTAAGGCTTCAGAGAACGGCAGAGGCTTTCACTGTGTGACCATGAGGTAATGGTGAACTGCTATTTTGCTCAAATTACAATTTTTAAAAATGGTCTTATGGATTAGGCAGTGGACTGAGAAACAAATATGGCCCAGGTTCTTTCCAAACTCTTCCCGAGCTTCCCTTTAATCCTCTATCTGTTCATCCTTAATCTATTAACTGAGACAATACTGTCTCTCTCTCTCATGAAATACAGATATATTAAATGTATCATAAATGTGTCAACAATAGCTGTGTCAGAAACAAATGGCACAATACATGGAACTGAAGCAGGAGATGGTCCTCACCATTCAGGCATCAACCTGAGTGCTGCAGATGGCCTCTGCACGTTTTAGATGGCTGAGCAGATCCTGGCTGGGGTTTTTTTGGTAATAGAAATTAATCATTCTAGATCGTATATGCAATGACAGTGATCAATTCAGTTGAAAACTCTTCACTTCTAGTCCCTGATTAACTATCAATGAATGGAGATCGATAATTTTTTGAACATACAGAAAATGGCTTAAAAACAGGATTCACCGAGATCTTTCAAGGCTTTCATTCACTTCTAAGTATTGTCAAGTCCACAAACTATAAAGAATGCATCTTCTTTGCTTTTAGATGTTAGGAATGAGAATGGGGGGCAGAGGAAGAATTCACCTTACCTTTTTCAGAAGCGCCATCTGATGATACTTTTCAAAAGCATTTTATACAAAGTTTTCACCATGGAATATTACTGAACACATACTTACTTTTGGTGCATGTGTCCAATCCTCCATCACCTACCACAGATATGCTTCAGGCATAAAAAAGCACCAGGAACAGGACTTCTAACCAAAGCAGGGAAAGTACCACAAAGATCCTTTAACAGGAATAGACAGGAACCAGCATAAAGTGAGATTTAATTGGGAGGCCATGCCCACAGATACCCATAGCAAAACATCTTTTTCTTCAAGGACACATTCTTTCTCATAATAAATTTCCAGTGTCTCCAAGCATGACTTACCAAAACCTCAGATGTTGGGAGCCTTTCTGCTTTTATATTTTTCTTTTCTTTAAAGAAGTGAAAACAAAAGAAATCCAAGCTACATAGACAAGCAGGACAATTTAATTCACAGCAGCACAAGCTATATCACTAAGTCAAAGGAATGTTCTAAACACCTGTTTATGAGCAAAACCAGTCATAAAAACAGCTGTTAGCAGCAAACAGAAGCTAACAACAACAATTTCCCATCCTTTTCCAGACACATAATGACATTTAAATCACATAGCATCACAGAAGAATTGCAAAGAGCTGATGGTAATTGACGTAATTACTTGTACGCATTTCTCCACTACATAGTGTTGTGCTGTAAACCCAAGCATGTTAAAAGTAAACAGAGCTTTTGAAATCCTAAAACAAGAATACAACATTCCCTGCTGGATCCTTTTAACTTGTAGGTGTAAAGAAAACAACTACTTCAAAGTTTTAGACTTCAAAATGCATAATTTAAACCTCAGGCAGACACCAAAAAAATTAAAACTTCACCAGTTCCTTTTGGTTAAATGGGTTCAGATCAGAGCGGAGATGATACACAAACAGGTAATGAATGTTTATGTGATTAAAGATGAAGACAAAAAGAAACCACTAGGGAAAATATGCATAGTTGTATTTTTCTTCTTTCTTTCAAAAGAACCAAATCTTTCACCTGCAGATCTTTGACGGATCAGAGCAGGGGAAAAACACATCAGTGAATGTGAATCACAGAGAACTCTCCTTCCTTGAGTATGCATTAGCATCAGCAAAACCATAAGGGAAGCAATGAATTACAACACACTGAAGGTTTCCTCTCAGAGGGGACTGCTGTTTAGGAAGGCTCAAAAAAAAAAAAAAGCCCTAAATGACAACAAATTTTACTAATAAATATTTGAATCCTATGTATCAGCCACATCCATGGACTTTGAACTGGTGTTACAGGTTGGGGAGAGGAAAGTAGCTCTGCAGTCTAACGTGTCTCTAGCCATATACAGATCTGTGGGGAAACTGTGACACCACGTGGAAAAAAAAGTCTCTTATAAATACAGTTAAAGCATCCAATAAAGAACATCGGGGGGAAAAGCCACCCATCTCCCATATAAATAATAAATGCATCACTCTGGATAATGAAACTCAACAGGTTAAATGATGAGCCCAGGTGGAGGACTGATATCAATAGAATATCCTATAATAAGCATGGAAGAATGTAGAGAGGAGACAGCATCTTCCATACTCAAGGAAAGAAGGTTCCAAAGCTATCAGCTCTTCCATAGATAGAAACTTTCAAACAAGCATTTCTCAAAAGATTTCTTTTTCACCCTCCATTTGAAAACATTTTTGGATTCAAAATAAAATAAGTGGCAGTAGGAAAAAGCCTACTGGCCCAGAGTAATAAAAAAATCTCTAAGAAAAACCCCAATCCTATCACTCCCAAGACATTTTACTTGGGCACAGCTTTTACCAATACTCCAAACAAGGCAGAAGGATGCTGTGGCTGTATCCAGAACCACGACTGTTGACATATGGTAGGTGTCTCATAAGTACTTTTTAAAGATTAAAACAACTGGGTATTTTATTTCTCTACATGGCTCAACCTGAGTTGTATCTTAGTAGCTTTCAGTAATTAATCCTTCATTCTTGTTCTCTGTGTTAGCAATTTATTGGGACAGCACACAGCCTGAGATAACTTTCATATATCAGATGGCATGTCAACAGATAATCAAATAGTGTGTTCTCCGTTCATTTGTAAAACAGCCCTTCTATTAAGCACAAACAGAGGAAGCCCAAGTGATGTTGAAGCTACACTAGTTGGGCACTGATTTTTGCCCCACAGGCTCAGTACCTGGTGTTTAGAAAGAAGGGAACAAGGCCACACGTCTCTAAAAACCTTTGCAGGTTCTGGTCTGATGTTACCTGCATATAGCTATTGAAATAACACAAAGAAAAACATGGAAAGCTATAAGGAGTGGAGTGTAACAAATCAAGGATAGGGAACGGGGGATCTACAAAATTTACATGATTAAACACTTCATTTAAACTGCACCTTAACTTAGCTGCTATAGTGCTTCTGGATCAATTGCAAGATAAGCTAATTAGAACTGACAAAATAATGGGTGCTTAAATAAAGCATGTCTTCCTCCAAAATAAGTCAGAAAAGCACATTTTCTTCTGCAGAAGGATCGTAACAATCTCTATTTCCCCAGATTAAAAAACGCTTGTCTTCCAAGATGACCTCATGACACATCTCCCAGACAATTTTAAAGTACTTTTAACTCCACAGGCTAAGGATAGCTCATTTTTCCTACTTACTACTCAGCCTACGCTATACTTCAGTCCTTTTCTAATATAATGTAACTTAGTCAAAATTAAATTTATCTATCCAGCACAGGAGCAGGTAAATCCTTTGGCTGTTAAATCCCAGTCAACAACCAAGTACCACAAGCTGCTTGCTCACTCCTATCCTCACTTTATGGGAGGAGAAGAGAGTCAGAAAAAGGTAAAGTGCATGAGTGGAGGTAAGCGCAGCTTAATAATTGAGCAAAGTAAAATATTATGATAAAAGGGAAAAGATAGGGAGGACCAAAACCCCCAAAACCCCAATAACACTGTGGTTCACAACCCTAACCCACTGCTCACCACCCACTGACTGATGCCCAGCCAGGCCCCCCAGAGGCATCTGGCCTCTCACAGCCAAATCTCCCCAATTTAAATACTGAGTGTGATGATCCATGGTCTGGAACATTCCTTTGGGCAGTTCAGGTCAGCTGTCCTGAACGTGTCTTGGCTTCTTGTGCACTGCCTCGCTGGCAGAGACCAGGAAACTGAGAAGTCCTTGGCAGTAACAACAGTAACAACTAAACCCCATACAGCAAAAACTAAAAACCATCAGCATGTTACTGACACCATCCTCTTACCATATCCAAAACACAGCTCTGTACCAGTTACCAGGAAGAAAACTGACACTTTTTCCCAGCAAAGATCAGGAGAATATCAAAAGTCAAACCAACATTTCCACCTGCCTCTGTCTTAACTTCTCATGAGAGCAATTCATACTAATGAAATAACCTGATCTCCATGCATTACAGTCTTGGTTATCAAGTGCATATTTGCAGTAGAAGCTCTGTTTATTTTAATGCAGAGTCAGTTTGCCTACGCATTGAACCTGCTGTTTAAGAATATTAGGCAGAGATACAGCATTTCCCAAAAAAATCCAATGTTCTACAGCCAGGAAAAATAAGAAAAAGATGGATTAACTTTCTAATGCTTTGTCAAGCTTTTCATAATTTGGTTTCAAGGGGTCTTCCTGATGTTCAGCACTGTCTATCACCTTATTGCGTCACTGAAATCCACAGCCTTGGCAATTCTCAAGGCTCAGCATGGAAGTCTTAGAACTGTGACATTCTAACTCAAAGATCAATTTTTACCATTTTTAAATCAAATTGTTTGTTCCTAGCAGTTTACAAGCAGAGTAAAATAAAACTGAGAAGCTATGGCTCATACATACATACTCTGTTAACAGCAAATCTGTAAATTAGAACTACATAGAAATGTAAGAACAAGACAGTAAAACTAACTCCTACATTTTTCCCAACAGCCCCCCCCCCCAAAAAAAAAAAAAACAAACCAAAAGCAAAACAAAAAAAAAAAACCACAACATTTTGAGGGTTTTTTTAAAGCTTTAAAAAATGTTTTGGGTAGTGAGGCAAATAGTTTATGGGCAGCAACTTCAACCACCAGAAGAGCTTCCATACGTTGAGCATTACAATCGACACTGACATAAGAAATGGGCAAAGACACAAGAAGCAGCACTATACAGGGTCCCTAAAATTACAGCATACTACTGTCGAAAAGCAAATTACCAATGCTGACTGCTATCTAATATAAAAGCAGTATAATTTTAAAAAACCCAACACAGAAAGTGAATCTACCCTGCATAAGCATGCTGCCATCTTCTGTTATTAGAGGTTTGATGGGCCACAGACAAAACCATAAAAACACAACCAACAGCATCTACAGGCTCTCTTGTGTGTAAATTCAGGAAATCCTAATTCAAAATTTCTAGGCTACATATACTTAGATGTTCATAATTTTAAACTTTTCCTAGAATTTTGTGATATGAATGAAACAGGCAATCAGAAAAAGTAGTAAGGCAGTAAGTAAAACTACAACAGATAAAGGCAGCCTGTTCTTACACTAGTAGTTATGGCTGAATACACACACAAAGCCAAGATGTACTCCATTCTTGCTTTTTTCTCATAAGCCATCCAAAACATCATAAAGACAATAATCTCAAATCCCCTGCCTTTTTTCACTTCGTTGTTACAAAGTTTTCCTGCTGAGTAAGTAACTCTCTTAAAGTTCCCATTTTAAGACCAGCTTCAGACCAGATATTGACTATCAAAGCAGTACTCCTTGCTTTCTGCATGACAAACACAACCTGACTAAATCCCTAAGCCTATAGAAGCAGTTGATCTCTTTTTCAGCAAGATCAGTGCAGGATACCTCTCTATGCTGTTAAGAACCCATGTTAGTGTTTATACACCTTCACACAAACAACCAAAAATCCAGTGTCCAGCAGTGGAGCGTCCCTCATGGATACAGGACAGGATGACCCTTTGCATCATTTGTCTTTTCAGTAAGATTTATTGCTGTAAAAGTAATCAATACACAGAGACATACAGGAGTATTTGTAACAGAATGCACCAATCACGTGTTACTGAAACACTTCAGGGAGGACTGCATAAAAGAAAAATCAAAGTGCTTTGAAAAGAACTATCTCCTCCCTGCCACCGTGAAATCTCACATCAGTAGCATTCATCTCAGCTTTAAAATTATAAATATGTTTAGAAGCAAAGATTAGTTTCAGTAATTTCCACTCTCAGTTATTTACTAACACTGAAAACATCAATAAAAATTTGTAACTTTATAAAACCTTCTCTTAGAAAAATTAAAAAAACACTAAAAAAAGGTAACTGTCTTCATTTTATGACATGGGAAACTGAAAAGTGTTAAGGTGCATGTAAATCATAAAATACTACCTGAGCTAAACTGAACTCAGCTGCTTTGTTTCCTGACTTTTTCCCCAACCATCAATGTGTATTCCTCTGAGAGTGTAATTCTGAGGTCTCCCAAAATGACACTGCTTTTCAGAAATAGAGAAGAGCTATCCAAAACTTCATTTTTCCGCAGAAACAAGGACAGTGTTTAAGTATCTAGGAAATAGGTTTAGGAAACAACAAGTAATACTTGTGGACTGTTTACTAACAATGAGAATTGTCAGCCACATGAATGCTCAGAAGAATACATAACATAATGAGAAAGCTGTGCCCAGTCTGTGAAAGCCATTCAGAAGATCATGCACATCAGTCTGCTGAGCTAAATCAACAGCTCTGCATTGGGACACACTTTGATGGAAAGGGAATAAGCAGGAACAAAGAAAAAAAAATACCAAACTACCAAGTATAAGAAACTATCTCTTGGTGAAAACTGAAACCAAAGCCAAAGTGACTTCCAGCTACAGGAAGATGCATCCAGTTGGATTACAATGAAGAATGGGACAAAAGGACAGACATTACATCTCAGAAAAGTGCCAACTAAGATTAATTTTATTAATTAAAATAAAAAGGAGGACAGATAAGAGGACCTTCTTGCCACACTACAGTAAAAGAGTAAAAGCTGACACGTGTTCTGCAGCACACAGGCAGTGGGTGGTGGCAAGCAAAGATAGTATCTGTTTAATTGTGTTAGCACTGTCCAGCAGTGGAGTTCTTTTCACACTTTGAAGTGCCAAGTAGTGATTAGCAAGTGTTAGAAATATAAAGACCAAAGGCTGAATAGGAACACTGCAAAACAACATTGAGAATTACCGAGCACAAATCACTATGACCAAGAAGTTCCAAGTGCCAAAAGAAGTTGCACTACATAATAATTAAGCAGCTTTGGAGGAGACTGGCGGGAAGGACAAAAATTGAAAACAACTAAAGCATAGATGAAAAGGCCAATTACCTGGCTTCACTTAAATGCTCAAATCGAGACATACCCCTTCAAGACTGTTCCCCAATCACACCTGCTGAAGTCAATACCTTAAAAAATGCTCATTCTCACTAGTACTAGTTGTGTTCAAAAGGAAACAGACTTCAAGCATTTACAGTATCAGCTAGATGACCCAGTAAAGGTATTACAGGATAGCAATGAAAAAGCGCTGAAAGTGAACATTACAAAAAACTAAAAATGGGACTGTAATGAACACCTGTTTATAAAAGGAAAGTTAAAAGTTTTTACCCTCTAATGGTTTTTATTCCCCAGAAATGCAAACTCAACACCTGTAAGACACTCAGTAAACAATTTTGGCTAAACTATACATTTGGTAGGAAGGTGCAGCAGGACATCAAGACTTCAATTTCCAATAAAGAAAAACTGCCTTTAAGTACCAAATTTATTGCAAACAATGCAATAAGGTTGGGGAGAAAAAGGACTTACATGAGCCCATCCTACTCCTCAGTTGTCCACCTGATTGGCTTTTGGGATGTTTTGGTTATTAATTATCTTGCTCGAGTTGAAAATGATTGCTTCCTCTCTATCAGACCTGGACCAGCTGTTTATTCCTTCAGCCTAGCACATCTATTGGCTTCATTTTCATCTCATATGGTTATTCAGACATTAGTTGCCTGCTGGAAAAGTACATTTTTACATAAAAGCTCTCATCTAGTGTCTGTTCAGTTTTGCACTGTCTGTCACACCAGAACATTGTAGCTGCATCCTCAATCTATACCAGAAAGGTATCATCCAATTTTTGTGAGAAGTTTCTGGTATCAATAGGAAAATAAATGGCTAATCAGGCAGAGGCTTGAAGAGGTAGTGCTGTACCCCAGAGAACACTAAGATTGAGGACCACTAGTACTTATAAACAGCTGACTTAGATTGCCTCTTGGAGGAGGGGTACCTCAAATGAAATGAAGGAGGAAAGTGTGCTATCTGCAAAACCACAAGATGTCACCACAAAGAATTGTTCAGTTACTAATTATCAGGGTGCTGACAGCAGAAAACTCCCATCTGGTTTAGATAAACTCCAACAAAAGAAAGCTTTGTCCAAAAGCTCTGACAAAAAAAAAATCGGAAATTTTAAAAACGTTAAGCATGAAATAAAGCTAGTAGAGTGTTGACAACATTGTAGAGAAAGGATAAGGTAGGCCTAATAGTCAAAGCAATAAAATACATCAAAAAACATCCATCATTCCAATCTTTATTTTAGACAAGTTGTGCTCTAAAAATAAAATCCAACATGCTTCACCTTTAGCCAAATGTCCTGAGGAAAAACTATTTTAACTTTTGTGTCTGCTAACTCAGTTTGGTAGTAGGCACATGGCAATGATGGATTCTTTCTCCATAGCCTCAGAAGGGGGGCAAGACATGAAAGTATCACGAGAGTCTCACTCTTCTGTAAACACTCCTGCAGTTCAAGACAGAAAGCAGCCCAGCAGTATGGAAAACTCCTGTCCCTCCTGAACACATCCAAACTGCCCTAAGAGTAAGCACAATACAAACACACAAGCCTGTCAATCCTGCACTTTCAGCAAGAACTCCCTTATTTTAAACAATCTCAATTAAAGAAAATTCAAATTAATTTAGTTCTGTACTGTGCCTTTTTGACCTCATTCAGGCCTTAGACATCATAGTAGCCCACAGCAAAATGCAATGGTGGCAGCAGTACTGGTCAGTAAGTGTTGGACCCTGGTGCCTTCAATACTGAAGAAGTGCCAGTTCTACAAAGGGTCAGGCACTGGAGAGGATGGACCACAGAGGCTCCAAAATGGAAGTGAGGGCTTACAGAGGCACCAGAGCAGCAAACAGACATAGGTTTCCCTCTTCAACAAACAAAACTGTCTTTCCTGTGCAATGTAGTTTTTGGCACAGGTGGGACTAGATTTTGATTTGCAGATATAAACTTTCAACTCGGTGAAAGGCTTGTTTCTGCTATGTATAATGTACAGAGAAATATAATGATTGTACAGATTATACACCTGCTAAAAGTCAAAACACTATGCTTTTTTTCCCAGCATTTATGGAAACTGTCTACCCGGGACCTTCTGGACCTGGGGAATACAGAAAGGTACTACCTAAAACTAACAGTTGTTTTCTACACCTGATAAAACGTGGGTGAAATTTCAGAGAAAAAACCAGCAGCACTTAGAGCGGCTGATGAGTTCCATGGCAGAATCTTTAGAGCCCTCTCTGCCTCATCAAAATTATCTTGAATATTACAGGGTGACACTTAAAGCACTTCCTGACAAGAAGATTCGCTTCTTGCAAGACATGAGCGGTGTTTAAACACCAGAAGGGCACACCACTCATAACCCAGGATTCACTTATTCATTCACTATTACTCAAACATCGCAAATTATAGTTTAATACCATCATCAAAAAGAATTACAACCTTTCCTTCTGTCAGCAAACCCTGAACCCTGACAGAAAATGTCTGATTTCCAGGTGCTTACCATTACAGCTACACCACTGAAGTGATAAGAAAGTCAAAAGTGACTGAATCCAGAGACTTAGGTTGACCTGCCCTTTCATATCTAAATGCAAGCTTCTTTTTAGCAAACCCATAACAGCACTCACATCTATGCTGCTAAACTGCAATTAGAGCTGGCAAGTATCTTGTTCAGAGAGAGCAGCAAGCAGCAGGTGTCCCACCAAGTGATGCCATGTTCCTACCTTCCCTTCAAATAGACTTTGCTACAGAAGCTCCTGGCATTGCTGGGCAGGGGCAGACCAGGAGAAAAGTTCTCACACAGTTTTCTGTAGCTTCAGGGAGGCTATACATACAGCCATACCAGCAAAGAGACCACAATTCCTAGTTCCATATGTGTCCTGACAGTATGCCTTCACAGCCTTTATTATTAATTAAGGTCCTGTAACTTCAGGGAGGTAAATACCACTCATTCATTTACATACAAAATCATCAACTTTGAACAAGGCCAGTTCCAGGAGAGCTAGAAAGGGATTAATACATTTTTCTGGGCAGAATGAGTACTATGATCATATGCACTGACCTCCTGCACAACACAGGCCACAGCACTTCAGCCAGTAATTTCAACACTCAGACCATAACTTCAGTTTGAACTAGAGCTTATCTTATGCAAGACATTCAGCCCTGATTTAGAGACTCCAGGTGATGGAAAATCTTCCATCCAACTAAAAAAATTGTTCCAGTGATTAATTACCCACACTTAGAGATGGGTTCCTTATTTTAAGTCTCAATTTGCCTAGCTTTCAGTCATCAATCCTCATCACACATTTTCTGCTCCAAAAAGATTAAGGAGCAGGCTACAATCAGAGATCTCTTCCCTGAACAAGTATCTGTAGGCTGTCTTCAATTCCCCTCTTAACCTTCACTTCTATAAACTCTGCAGAGTTTCCTCGCCTCTCTACTCAAGTTATGACACTTCTAAAGTACACATCCTTAGGAAGTAAGATATCATATCATTTTTATAGCCTCCTTCTCAACACTTCCAAGTTTACTCGGAAATGCTACTTTTGATGCAAAGGACAAAACCTTAAATCTTTACTTTGTTAATGGTTGCCAATGTCACATCCAAGGCAATTCCAATGCATGAATATTCCTCTACTTGTACAGCCCAGTTTTCCCAGCTAAGAATTAGAGGGAGCATATGCTTAACTGGCTAAAAAGTTTCCCAGCTCCATTTTCAGAGTTACTGCTTCCAAAGCAAGAAATGTTCTTTGTTACTAGAAGCAGGAATTTGCCACAGGCTGTATTAAGAAATAAATTACCCAAATGAGCCCACTTCACCAGCTATTCAAAAAAAAATCTATGCTGATTGATTTTCCCACACCAGTATTTGTCTCTTCATTACCTTTCTGGTAATTTTAACAGCTGTGTCCTTTATCTGCTCATAACATTACACCCATTACCTCTTCCATGCTCTTGATCAAATAAAGTGGTGCATGTGTGGCACACATCATCCACGGTGCCATCTTTCCCCTTCCTCAAGGGTGTCACTGCCACAGCTATTAACTGACACTGCCCTTTATTTTCCATTGTCTAGCCTTCATTAGAAATCAGAACTGATATTTTACAGATCAATTGTTTCACCTTTAAAAAATATTTTTGGAATAAACATTCAGGTCTCAGAGGCTTAAGACCCAAGAATACAGTACACATTACACATACAGGATACTCTATGATCACTGCCACTGAACTATTCTGAGATAACAACTGGCACTTTTCCAAATACAGAATAATAAGGTATTTGCTGATTACTATTCCTTTCTCTGCACTACCAGTGATCATGTTAGATATTCATCACTCATACTCCATAATGGAATATTTTTTAAATTAAATAAATCTTTAATAATTTAAACTTATTCACCATAGCCAAGTTTATGGTGAAGTATTTTTTTATTGTGATTGATTTTGCTGTGCTTTAGGTAGTACCTTTTTTTTTCGTTTTAAACAAATCCACATGTAATTCCTAGTTTTCTTTTTCAATTGCTTGCACTCAGTCTCCCAATTTCTATTTCCTTCCCCTCAACCCAAAAAAGACCATGCTCTGTAACTCTATCACAGCACATTTAAGGAGCATACAGAAGGCCACAAGGACTTTCATACATTTCACTATGCAAAATCAGTCTCAAATAACATTG
The DNA here is from genome assembly GCA_039654755.1 of Calcarius lapponicus. Taxonomy (NCBI): domain Eukaryota; kingdom Metazoa; phylum Chordata; class Aves; order Passeriformes; family Fringillidae; genus Calcarius; species Calcarius lapponicus. The sequence goes on along the minus strand of CM077468.1, from coordinate 42,142,219 downwards.
TACTTCATCACCCTTGTATGTCCCAGCCACATAAAGTAAAGGAAAATGCAAATCATTTTTACAAATATGTTCCTTCAATATAATAAGAAAGGACCATACATAGGCCAGATATGTTTGGTTCAGAACTCAATACTGACAAATCCAACATTACCTTTTATCTAGTTTTGTCCAGAGAGAAATCCTTCAGCTTCCAAGTCAGAAAGAGACCCAGGGAAACTGGTGGCCCAAATGCTGCACAGCTAGCTACCAATGCACATACAAAATATTCCTCTGCAGGAAGATTTTCCTCAAATGCTACCAAGTTTCAACTACCTCATGCCTATGGATTAAAAACCTTAATAACATTATCAGAAAAACCTCCAAAACAAAAATAGCTGGGATACAGGTCCAGTTAACAACAGATCACCAGTCTCAATACAACAAATCAGAAACTGCAAGGTATTCCCATTAAATACTCAAGAGAGCTACAGAAAGTAGATTCCAGATCCAAGCTATCATGTTTTCCATTAGGCTGCTCTAGGCACAGTACCTGCAGAAAAGAAAGAACCCTTTCTCCCTGATGGTAAGGGCCCAATAAAGCTCTACAGGAAGAACTCCCAGAACAGAATCTAATTATTGAGCCCATTATTTGCAGTAAATAACAAAACACTAAACAAGAACAGCAGTTTACCATCAGGAAAAGGTGAGGGTAAGTACAGTTACCTTTGCCAGCAAACAGATTCACACTGGAGTTCCGATTTAACACATGTTTTTAAACTCAAGGAGACTTTCTGAAACCAGGTTATCTTATTTCCTTCAGGACAAGGCTTTAAAGCTAAGAGAAAGTAATTCTGAAGTGTGATGGCCTGTGATATACCACAGTTTAGGCCACAGTGCCATAATGATTCCTGCTGCCTTTACAATTTATGAAGGTGGGTTCACAGCCACAAATGCTGTTTACACACCGAAGAGGGGGGCACTCCCCCACAGGGATGGATGAAATCAGTGTTTCATTTTCTGTCCCTTTTAGAAAGCTGAACTGATCCAGTAATATTGACCTTTTATATTTAGCAATATTTTACAATGTTCACAGCTTACAAATTTTATTCTGTTAGTTTTCTTCCCTCTCTATGTTAAATATTGCTTTACCTGCTTTTTGGTCACCTTCTCATTCCTTTTCCCTCCTTGTCTTCCTGCATTCATCCCCTTTGTGTTCAACTACCTTTCTCACTATCAAGAACCATTTCCTTAGATTCTTCTCATCCCCATATACACAAGCTATTTAGATGGGAACAGCAGAGGAAGGAAAAAAGCATTTCTTCAGAAACACTGTGAGTCAGCAGGGCTGGTAAAAAGAGATTACTTCCACCGATAACATGCCATAGGAGTCTCTCAGGCTACTGTCTGTCCTAATGAAATGAGTAACACATGGAAAGGAAGGAGGAAGAGGCAGTTTAGACTTCATGCTCTCAGGTAGGGCTGTCTCTTCTAAAGCAGCCCTCTGAAATATGCCATTTCAGGTGTCATACAAAGAAAAATAGTGCTTCATCTGTGTGCCTCAAGTAAATCAGAAAGCTTCATGTGTGCTGGGACAGTTCCAGTGGTACCAATCTGCACCCTGAAGCATAGGGAATGCAGAGCTCTGAGCACAAGCCCAGCTGTGCAGCCCTCCCACACCAATGTGGAGAAAAACCTCTCTGCTAGTAGAAGTTATATAAATGAGAGAGCAGATAGCAATGAAACATTCGGCCAGGAAAGCAGGAGGGACCTGGAGAGCCTTAAACTGACTGGGAATTTTTTATAAGTTCAATTGAGAGGGCTGGAAGAGTAAATTCCGTTATATTCAGGATAAGCAACCACAAATGAGTCTCAGAAGTCCAGCACTGGAGCTTAATGAAAGTAAGTAGCCTTAGACTACTGCTAATAATAGCAAACACCAGGTTTCACCCATCTAGCATCCTAGGTTATTAAATGTTTCTTAAAAGTTGCATCACAGGAAAGATTAGCACAGGCCAAAGCTCTGAATACAAGAAGGCTTTAAAGCCCCACTTGCACTCTCTGTTTTGTCACTCCTCTTGGAAACCCCTTCTGTCCCCGGCATGTGCTTTAAGCCTGTCCCTATCTTTCTGTTAACACACAATGGACAGCAAAATTTCCAGCAGAAGGCAAAATAGGGAAAATTTTAACTAAGGCAGGTGATTTCTCCTGTCCAAACCAGACCTCATCAGCACACCCCCCTCACAGACTTACTTTTACTATAGTTTAAATTCTGCAGGGGGAAAAAAAAAAAAGAAGGGGGAAAGAACAGTGCACAGGAGAAAAAACCTACAAATACCCAGCAAAGCCAAGTCCACAGACCCTGTGTGTCTCCTCCAGCCCCACTGACCTGCAGCTGTACAGAGCCTGTCTGCCCACATCTCTCGCTCCTGGAGAGGAGAGCAGAGCTCAGGAGGAGGCAGCCTCAGGGCAGCAGCCTCAGCTCTGCCCAGCTGCAGCGCCCAGCACCTCCCCAGCTGCCTCAAATGGCCCCACAGCAGCTGAGCTCCAGCACTTCAGAGGCTGCACCTGCTGCCCCACTCCACCTGTTAATTATCAGGAGAGACGACTTTTCAAATGTAGTATTTCCTTGGGCTTTTAATAGCAGAGATACAATGAGCAAAACAGACCTGGAGGAAAAGGCCTCGGTCTGAAAGGCAGTAGCAATGGCTCCTGCTAGACAGTGGTGAGGTATCACTGCTGTCAAAGACAGAATATCACAATGCAGAGACTGGTAGAAGCTCCCACAAGACACATAGCCAGTCACCTTCGAAGAAAATCCAGCCCCTGGATGGCTGGGGACAGAAGAAGGGTGCCATGCCATGAGGGGAAGGCCTTGCCTGGGCAGTCACAGGACTTCAATCTCACTTTCCCAGCTGTTTGGGTCACACCTTTGGGAAAGGAAATGCCTACACAGCTTCTGTCCCTATCACTATTGAGTGAGACTACTCTCTGCATGGTCTGGCCATGTAAAAATGGTACCAGGTTCCATCTGTCCCACCCTGATGTCAAGACATATCCCCATTCACTCAAAAGAGCATACCAGCACTGGTTTCCAACTCTCTCAGGGGATTCCAACTAGATTCAGGACTCATTACTTTCCTCATACCTTGGCAATATCTTAGGTGCAAACCAACTCCCACATTCCTGCAGCAGGCCCCAAGTTTTATGAAGAACCTCAGGGAGGGCTGCAGCTCCCACCAGTCTCTGTCTGCTGAGGATGCACATGGTATGGGACAGGCTGGTCTGAGCTGAAGGCTGCACAGCTTTTTGCAAACTCCAGTTAAAAAAAAAAAAAAGATGGCACTGAGATGGTCTATCAAAAGGCAGTGTCTGATGTCAAGTGACTGATGTATCAAACCCCCAAAGTGGTACAATTCAGGGCACTGCCATTCCAGTAATACTACCAGAGGATCCAAATAATGCCAAATAGGAAGAGCCTGACTTTGAGCACTGGCAATGGGGTTTGGTGATTATTGGTTTAGAAAAAAGGTACATACACAGGATTTTATTAACTTGGACTTAATTTATGGCTTTACTACATATATTTCATGTATAATTGGCAAATGCTCCTTATGATTTTAAGAGACTTGTAAATCCTTAGTGTAGATACAAATTTTAAGACAAATGTACTGAATGGTGATGGATCCAGATAAAAAATATTTCAACACAGATGTTTCATAGATCAAAGGGCATTTAAACACAGAAATCAGTCCTGAATCATATGGGAGGTGAGGATCAATTGTAATGGCATCTTCAGGACTCAAAATACATGATGTAAGGCAAATGATCATGCCTAAAGATGTACTGGAAAAGCTGAACTCCTGAAAACAGATTTTCATAGACAATTCAATGTCTATGTGTTTTGCAGAAGATAGGTGACTCTGTGGAGTACTTAAATTTGTTACTCATGACCTGTGTGTACTAATGTGGATTCTATTACTTCTGTGGTCATTGTCCCAGCACTTCATAGGGCACCTCACTTTCTCCAGTGGGGAGCTTGTACCATACTGACTGCTGTTTCCATGATTTTCAAATCAAACTAACAACAATTCTCCAACTTAGCATTTAAGACTACCATAAGCATTACATCTGAATTTGAGGTTTGCTATTAGTCACATATTCCCATCAGGGTGACAGTTAACAATTCAATTACCAAACCTGCAAGGCCTCTTTCTAGCAATACTTTTCATAAAATGCCACTAGCAGTGATTCACATCCTTCCTAGTCCTTCTCAGTTTGTGACTAACACTGAAATACTGAAGTACAGGCTTACAAGCAAAATTGTCTGCTCAATTTGTATGCCCCTCTAAAGCAGGGACATAGTCAAGTCTGCAGTGGGAGGCAGCAGACTGTCCTCTGTGATGGTGTTCACAGGGGATCTTGGATGAGGGAAGAGATGAGCATCTGACTCCATGTTTCAGAAGGCTTGATTTATTATTTTATTATATATATATATTACATTAAAACTATACTAAAATAATAGAAGAAAAGGTTTCATCAGAAGGCTAGCTAAGCTAAGAATAGAAAGGAATGATAAAGATTTGTGGCTCAGGCTCTGTGTCCAAGCCAGCTGGGCTGTGATTGGCCATTAATTACAAACAACCACATGAGACCAATCACAGATCCACCTGTTGCATTGCACAGCAGCAGATAACCATTGTTTACATTTTGTTCCTGAGGCCTCTCAGCTTCTCAGGAGGAAAAATCCAAAGGAAAGGACTTGTCATGAAAAGATGTCTGCGACAGTCCTCAGTGCTTCTTCAGACAAGCCTAGGTTATCAAAACTGGTATTTAGTTTCTGACATATATAGCTTTAGGAGTACTGAACACAGAAAATCTCCTGACAAAGATGGGATCTGGAAAACCAACCCCACATTTTGGAAAATGTTGATTCCCTGTCAGATCCCCTCTCTAGGTGGAATATTGTTGCATTTTAATTTATTCAACATCCTCTAGGTGCTGTAAATGAAAGATTAAATGGCTGTAATTTAAATATTCAGTGTCAGTATAAAACAAACAGCCAGATTCCTTCTGAGAATAAATATTTCTTAGCAGGAGTAGTTCAGGCTGTAGATTATTTTTTCCATGTTACTATAAAGGGGAAGATGCTAGAAGATATCACAGTTCAGTGTTTAGCAAGCAACAGAGTGCCAAGAGTTGTCATCAGATGAGCTATTATAATGAGTGAAGAAAGAAATGCTAGATCTGTCAAGTGGGAAGGGGATGCTTGTGGGCTTTTGCTCTGCAGAAGGTAGACAATTGGTTCCATTTAGCACTACCTGCTCTGAAACTTTCTGTCCAAAAAACCTTTGAGAATTCTTGGCTCAGAAAAAATATCAACACAAAATCAATTAGCAGCGAAATTGTACTTTCCCAACTGGACCCCTTTTGGATCAAAATTTATCAAATTCATAGGATCAATCTCTCATGACTCAAATATCAGGAATTTGAGAGCAGGATCAAATGTAGTATAGATGTAGTATTTTTGAGGGAACTAATTCTCTTTGTGGGAGGCTGGAGAGAAGAGCTTTTGCATGACAGGATACTTCTACATTGTTTCTTCTTGCCTTTTTAAATCCATTTGTCAAAAGTTAAATACCAGTTTCAAAAATCCGAGCCTATCTAAAAAAACATCAAGGACATTCTTCTGTCTTACACGTCAGATTTTACTTTAGAAGGTCATAAAGATTGAGCAGACAATTGTGCTCATAAGGTCTGTCCTTCCCACAATTAAAATCCTCCAGAACAGTCCAGTAACAAAAAATAGTGGCCAGAATCACAACCCATCAGGCACAGTTTTGATGGTGTTACTGGTCCAGGGTAAACCTGCTTGAAAAGTGGAAGGGTAGAGCATAGAGAGAGTGGAATTTCTGAACACACAGGGTTCAGCTGGCAGTCTGAGCTCAGGTGTGAGTGCTGGCCCTCTGCAGGGGTGTGGCAGCCCTATGGCCAGTGAAGGAATAACATTGGAAAGAACAGAAAAATTAAATGGACTCTGAAGTCCCTTCTGTTAAGCAAACAAAGTCATTGCTTGTTAGTACTAAAGAAGAAAATCTCATTTGAAGTGACTGAAAGCAAAGGCTTAGGGAAAGGGCACTGGACACCAGCAGTCATAGTGCTGCTGATGACAGGGTATGGAGGACAGCAATGATCCTGGATAACTCAGCTGGTGGAGTCACATTTTCCCTTACTTTTACTGGAAATCCAAATCCCTTGTCTTGACATGTGACTTGATGTACCTCCTGTACCTGCATTTAGTTGCCTGCATCAGCACCCCAACTTTTGTCTCAAGCTGCCCAACAGCTGTAGAAATTAGACTTCACTGACACTGTCTAATTTACATCTTTCCCTCATGAAAAAGCAGCTGAAGCCATGGAAGATGCAGGGTGCCATGGAGAAAGAAAAATTCAGTAATCAATGCTAGGCACAGATTTTTAAACCTGGTGCTTATTTTTAACTAAGAAAAAAAAATACTTGCTCCTGTTGAAAATCTCTCTGTCTTAGCACTCACATTTTTGGCAGTGGTTTTGGTGAAAGTAGAAACACAATCTTAGACCTGCCTTGAAAAGACAGGACATGCAAGCTCAGCTAGCTTGTTCTAGCTATTTACAAAGCAGTTAAAATGGCTTTCTTCTGTACCCTTGGCATGAACAAATCAATAAAAACATAAAAAGATTAGACAGAGTGAAAGAAAAAATGACTAACTGGCAAGACAAATAGATTCTGTAAAGACACAAAACCATGCAGACCCATTAAGGCCCATAGGCCAATTGATAGATGCACTCAGTAAACATACGCTGTGCAAGAGTGTTCAGCAATTGCAGCTGAGAAATTCTAAAGACAGAGGCTCTCCCAGAAGTCAGGAGGTAAAGAAAAATGGCTCCAATCTATAACAACAAATTACATGCACACACACGCTGTGGTTTTGAGCATGATTTCCTCTTTTATATTCCAAAGCTTGGACATTGCTTGGTATGTTCAGATCCAAGCAGCAGCTGTCAGAGCTCTGGTATTGTTTGGTGTTATTTATAGAAGGGCAGAGAACAATTATTCTCAAGGTACATGAGGGCTCCAAAACAAACAGGTTAAGACCAAGCTGAAAGAATTTGGGAGCCAATTTGCCACATTATATATTATACACCCAGATCAGAAGTGCAAGTTCTCATTCTCTCTCTGCTCTGACTTGAGAATAGTTGTACACTTCAAAAAAATAAAATTAATATTCTATTCTCATTAACAGATGACCCTCCCTTCTCATATATTTCTCATTATTTCCCACAGTAAAAAAATGACTGCACTCTACTTTTAGACATCTAAAATCGACCTTGTCAAAACTACGTCTTTCATTATTTTTGGATCTTTCACCTTCACTTGTTATTCAAAACCGGCCTCTTTTCAATCTCTTTCTGTCCCCTCACACATAATTTAATCTCTTCCGATAAAAACTATTCTTCCTCTGCATTTCTTCCATGCCTTTTTTACCTAGCTAACATTCCACATTTTTTCAAACCTCATCCAAGAACTTATTTCATTCCTTTATATGGAATGCACATTACAATTCTTTTCCTGAAAATACTTGTCTTTGTGCTCAAATTCAAAAAAAATATTGCCTTCTTATGTCAGTAAGAAACAGAATCATATTCCAATCACATGTGTGTCACTAGGCCTTGTATGTACATGCATCTCTCTCTCTGTGTAAGTTTATGTGAAATGCCAGGACACACAGTTAAAAACAGAACAATTCTGATCATATGTATAGACCTGATAATCACACAAACACTCCTATACAACATGCAGATGCCTATGACATAATTCATAATTAGAAAAAATATTTCAGTAACAATCCACTCTGGTTTCATCTCAAATTCCAAAACAAGAATCTTATCAAAGCTATTCATCTCGGATTCCAAAACAAGAATCTCATCAAAGCGGCAGGAGGTCAGCAGTGTTTCGCTGACCTCCTGCCACTTACCAAGGTAAAGGAGCCACACAGGAGCCACATCTCTAGACATTTCCATGAGTGCAAAGAGAAAGCCATGCCAGGCACAGCTTCAGTCACAGCTGTAATGACATTTCTCAATGCACGGGCCAAAGGGAAACCACACTCACATAAAACTCATCACAACATTAACAGGATAAGCAGATCATATTGTCATGGCACAGAGTCAGCATCACCTCTTTGCTTTTATCTAAAAAATTAATCATTCCTTAGCACACAAGCAAATTTTAACTTTAGTATTTCTTCCTACAGCAACAAAGAGACTGCCATGTAAGGTAGCTATCTAGTTCTGGTGTATAGTAATGAAAGAAGCAAAACATCCTATATGGAGAGTATCATAAAGCAGGTAACCTGTTACCCAGTCTGCAGATATTGCAGCCATCCAGAGAGAGATATGCAATTATATGCAAGCCAGTATAATTTCTTAATGTCAAGCTCATCATTCTGGCCTAATTGTTCTGTCTTTTTTATGGAAATTACAACTGGATCTGAAGTACAGTGCATAAATACCAAGCCTATAAACCCTTCCATACTAACCACATTTACAGCAGTCCAGTTATTGCTGATGCAGGAGACTGAGCATTTGTTTCACTGTTGTTTAAGGATCAGATTCATCATTTCACACTGTTTCTGAAGATGAAGGCATTGGTGTTAAGAAACAGTTATTTCCCTGAATGTGATTTTCTCAACAAATACACAAAAATCAAAGCACAGAAGAGAGACAACTGCTAATAACACTTTCAAATTTCATTGTAAGATTTGATCATGTATGGATAGATCATTGCACACACTTATTTTTGTAAATATTTCCATATCTTCCTGCTCATTTAAGTTCATTTTCTTTATTGCAGTTTAATCTGGATTTTAATTCCCATTTTAATTCCCATTAAAATGTGGCATTTTTCATTGAATTGATGGTATATCTATCTAAATAACTACATCTAAAATTGCACATATGCCATGGATTTGATTTCTTTGATTTCTGTCAGGAAAGTAAAAGAGAAAAATTTGCTTGCTGTGATTCCACCAAAATTAACCAGGCGGACAATCTGGCCTTTAATATTTTGAAAAACATTGCATCTTACTGCCACTCATTACTGTAAAGTCAATAAACAGAAATTCACAATTCTTCAAAAGGCACTAAATATGTTTCCACAATACCTTTGTACTAACGATATCAAAGCCATTACAGACATTCATGACTTCAGTTCCTAAAGCCTTCTGGCAAGAAGGTCACCATTATTATCTGCACACCACTGAAAAGGTGAAATTCTGGTAAATAAATTACTTGCCCAGAGTCTTGATACTGCAGAGTTATGTAGAGATGATGGTGATTATTATTATTATTACTATTACTTTTATTATCTGGGGACTCTGAGGTGATGTTGATTTAAGAAGCCTCTATCAGGCAATGTTCCTGACAATCACCAGGACGTGCAGGTGGCTCCAAATTGTGCACTGGAGGAGGCTGAGTTAGTTTCCAGCTTCAATCCATTCTCTGGAAGATCTTAGTCCTCTTCACTGACTAAAGAGAGACTAGTGTCAACAAACTAAATACTGCTTAATTTAATCATTAGTCTAAATATGAATGCCCATACACTCCCTCTATGCCTTTTATCCTTGAATACATTTGGACAATAAAATCGTCAGAGCAGATTCTGTCTCTAAGCCATCCTGTAAAAATATATGGCTATCCATACATAGATAATATTCTTATCAGCAAGAACTGAAAGTAGGTTTTTCTTCATACTTGAAGCACTTCATATCAAAACAGAAGTAGTACTATCCTGTGCTGTGAGGGCACCAATAGGATGTTTTTATCAAAGCAAGGACAGACCACTTGTCTACTATGTCAACATACTGGTATCCTCTGGTATTAGGTAGCAATCAGGTTATGGATGTAAATTAGTTCACCTACCAAAAGTGTCTTATCCTTTTCAAATACAAGTATTCTGGTCTCTCTTGCCTGTGAACACACAAGAGCTGGCCACAGCAGAAGGCTGTGGAAGTGAGGTAGGAATGGGGATGCTAGCCACTGTGGAAATCCTAGAAGCTATAGATAGAATTCTCAGTACACAAAGAAAGTAAGTTTGAAGTTTGGACCAACCAAACAGGAAGAGAACTGGGGCAGTGGACGGGTGATTGAAGGGATTTAGAAACATCTGTCTCTTTAGATCAACAGTTCCACAGCACAATGAACCATTATGGCCTGTTCACTAATAGTATTCTTGTAAACTAACAGTAAGCGGAACAATGTACAACACCTGATCTTCCATTGTGAGATTTTCTACACTCAATAAGAACTGACCCAAACTCCCCTACAGTCTCTGATGTTTAGAAATTAGCGTTTGAGTTTGTTTCACCTCTGTGTTTGCAGCCAGAGAAATTGTATGCCAGTGATTTTGGTAGTACTTCAGATAATTTTCTTCACAAAGTGCTGATTTTAAAATGTGGTTTCAATGCTCTGGGGAAATTTCTTCCTAGATTTTCCTCTGTCCTTGCAAAATCTGTACAGGATTTACACTGGATCTACTACAGTTTCAGAAGACTGACTACTTAGAAGCAAAAGGTCCCAAACTATTGTCACATGAGACTGAATGTGAGGTTTATTCCAGTAGTAATGCAGTTAACAGTGTTCATGTTTCATGGGTAGCATTTTACCCCTAACTGATCAGTTTCAGATATACATGTAGTTAGCAGCTAAGCACTTTACTTTCAATGAGTATGCAGCCTGCAGGTTTCCAAAAAGTGCACTGGCAATAAATTCAGTCCCATCTCCTTCTTGCAAAAGTAAAAGTTGGATCCCTCCATATACTATATCCCTCCATACAGTAAGGAAACGAGTAAGAATGCATAATCTTTCTTTTTGCTTGTATTTCCCGCTCTACTAAAACTTGTAGTGTAGCACCAGTGTTGAATGGCTGCAATGAAGTTTTCCATCACTGTCAGAAGAGCTTGAAGAATGGTACCATATTAGGGCAGGTTTGAAAGCCCATAATATCACTGCTACTGCTGCTGCTCATTTTGTCCTTCACTAATTCCACGGTGACAGTAATTCCACCATTACTGCAGCCTCATAAGTATTAAATCATCAGCGTCAGTATAATAGTCTAAAGATAAAAAAAATGCTTAAGAACTCTTCAGAATTTTAGGCTCAAATCTTAACTCACTATGAAACAGAATCAAATATTCTTTCAGTAGTGTGATCAAAAAAGAGATGCCAAAATAAAGCAATGCTTTTGCCCATTTTCAGCTGAAGTTACTGCTCCTCTACAAAAAAAAAGAAAAAGGATAAGGGAAGTAAGTGGGTTAAAATATTTTACTACACATTTCTGCTTTATTTTATCAGAACTGCAGTTCTACAGGTATCTCTGTTTTTCTGTATTCCCAAAACTCTCAGGAAAATGATGTTTCTGTTACATTTCTGGTCCAGCCAGAAAAAGCAAAAACAGAAATCTTGCATGAAAACCTGTTCACATTTACCCATGGAGTCTCAACATAATACAGGTCCCCAAAGGTAAATACATTAAACCACACAGTTTTGCATTCAAAGCTGAGTGACTGAGACACTCAGTCTTCTCAGATCTAAATCATTCAGATCACGGTGTTTGAATTAGGCAACAACTCTCCCATCATGAACACAGGCCTGTACCAAGAACTTGGATTTACTTAATTTCCTTCACAACAGGAAAAAATATACAGAACCTCTCATTTGCCATCACTTCAGTTCTGAAAATTTCCCCATAGTATTTGGGAGTAGATCTCTTAAGGCCTTAAGGTCTGATTCTTCACAAATGCTGAAATCCTGTGAAATTTGACAGCAGTTGACTACATTCAGTACCTCTGCAAAATAGAGCTAAAGTAGAAAAACATCTTAATAACCTCCTAATGGACTACTGAAAACCATAGTTTCAGCAATCAGAATGACAGAAAGCTGGCTCTTTTCCCCTTACAGTACAGAAATAATTGACATTTGAAAACTATAAAAAGTGATGCAAGGAAGAGGAATAGATTCGTATTTTAACTCAATTTGAGCGAATTGGACAAAAAGGCTTTGCTTAGAAGGGCAAAGCAGAAAAGTACCTCTCAAAATAAGGAAGAAATATTTTTTATGATGCATCAAAGTTTACCTGAAACAGGAAAGTATCTTTTACTTTTCATTTTTCTATTACCCATAGTGAGGGAGGTGGCTGGCTCTCATTCACAGTAACATTTTCCCACACTACACCTTCCACGTTCACACTTTGCAATTTGAAAGGAAACATTCTCCAGCCCTTTGTCTCCCTAAACAAATTTCAGAGTCCAAGTTCTTTGTCCTGTTTTTCAATAGCTCCCTTGCCATAGTCATTCTTTGTGTAATGGTGAAACACACTTATTTTTCAAGTTTATCTTGGCTCAGCTCAAAAAGCATCAGACTGAATTTATGGTAAAGAAAAGCACAAGATCCTGTAGAAATTTCAAGTCAGGGGGTTTTGTTATGAAATGAACATTAGATCCAGTTTCAATATTAGCTTAAAATGGACTTCAAGTTTAATTACTCCTACTCAGAATTCTCAGAAAGGTTCCAGCTGCTTCAGCTGAGGATTTGGCTTTAAAGCAACATCATGTCTTCCATGTTTGGAAGCTACCCTGGGTTTCTACAGCCTAATCAAGGAAACTCCTTTCTCAATTCATGCCTAGTTAGGAATAACTGAATATCAGCTATGACAATATGACTGAGTTTAATAAATATTTTCTGTACCTTCTTAGCCTAGCTGCCCCACATCCACGCTTGGCTGTTCCTATTATGAAGGATTATCCACATTTCTGTATGAATTATTATAAAACACTTCAGCTCCATAAGTATTCTATGAAATTTCCAATCTCAGGAGGTGTTAAACATTTCTATAGGTATTCCCACTGATATATTTTATTAAGGATGTTCTGTACATACTTATCCATGCATACTTTTCTTATTGCATCCAGCCTGATGTTAGATATCACTAGCTTTCCTGAACTCAACTTTTGGAATCAGATACAGATGGCAGAAACAAATGTTTTAAATGCAGTACAGTATCCACAGGATGTGAATGTGATCTCTAGGAAAGAATACTGAAGTTAGGATAACCTGATTTGGTGCAGCTGTCAGAGACACAGAACAGTAGTTTCTGCTATGGCCTGGCAGTCCCTTCAGTCTCCATTTTTGGATTTATAATGTTTAAGGCACAAAGCTTCAGCTGCATGGCATCAGTTGTTTTCATCTGAGGCAAAAAGAAGTAATTCCAAGGAAGCAGAGCATGCAGTTGTTTGCTGTGCTGATCAGCACTGGCCTATGGTACAGTCCATGTTTTGCCAGAGTTACTTGCTTCCTATAAAGTACAAAAGGTATGGTAGCCCAGTGCTACTGTCAAGCATCTGTTTGCATTCAAGTCTCACACAGCTCTGCCAGTGAACAGAATCTTCATCTTTTCTGCTTTCTACAAAGCACTGTGAACATACCTTCAACCCTTTCACAGGTAGAAAACAATAACATAGCAAACACAAAATGATCCCATCACTTTGGAGATGCATTTAAGTTTCTCAGCACATGAACTGAGAGGAGACTACAAAATCTCCAGCTGCACCACGAGATGGTGCTCAGCCCCCTCTCTAAGACACACATGGAATACAGCAGAGTCAGGAAAGTTTGCTTGAAGTGGGTACTGGCATTCCCAGCATAAGCACACACAGACATGATTCTTTCTATACAGCCCTGCTGGATACAGCATTCCCTGAAAAATACTGTTGCGCTGCAGAAAAAAGAAAAAGATGGAGAGAGAGAGAGAGGGAAAAAGGCTCTGCATTTTAAATGTTTTTTTTTATTTTAAATGTTTCTCTGTTGCATTTTATTATGCTTGAAATAAGTCAAAATGTGAGTAGTGAGTGAAATATTATAAACCTTTATTACAAGAAGTGGTCGATTTTATTGGTGCTGCTTTCAGTGGCAATGATAATTTAGGAAGCAAGTTTACTTTAATCTAAAATTATCCTAAGCAGAAAAATATCATAATTTAATAAATTGCTAGTAACAATCTTTCATTCTTTCTAATACAAGAAAGCACAGAACTTAGTGAGGCTAGTTTCTGTCCATAAAAAAAAAAAAAAGAAGTGATATTATCCACAGTTTTGGCATCACTATTCTGGCAGTTCTTGGACTATGATCTGTATTTTCCTGGGAGAATGCAATTTGGTGGCAGAATAGGCTACAGTAAAAATGTGACTGGGGTATATGCAATTAAGGTTACAGCATATAAGTAACTACTACTGTATGGTTTGGCCAGCTGGGCACTGACCTCTAAAAATCTCTGTAGTCCTCTACAAATATGCTTCTACCATCTTACATTAAAGTTGAGTTGCCACATGATCTTTGATGCAATCTTTCACAGCAGAACTGGCTACATGTTAGCAGCAATGAATATTTAATCAGTAAAAGCCCTTATATAAACTCCTGGCTTCATTCACCATCTTACTAAGCAGATGCTCCTTACTAGCCTGCAAGGGAAAAACCTCTCACATATCTATAGCTCTTACCAGGGGCTTCTTTGCATTTAAACATTTTTATATAATGTCTGTCTTCAAAAAGGAATTATGAAATTCCAGCAACAATTGCACCAAGCAGTTTTTTGTCTTGCACTGAATGTGCAAATCCACTTTGTTCAAATTAGAACTTGTACCATTACAAAATCTACACATGTCAACTGCAATGTAGGGAATCTGTTCAATATCTGGAACTCCCATTTGAATAAATGCAAATGGACTTGGGTTTGGGACCGTGAAATATCAAACCTATGACATCTTTCCCCAACTCAGGTAAGAAAGGCTTGTGGTTTTGCTTGCAGCAGAACAATCTGGCAAATTCTGTCCCTCCTCTTGAAGCTAAAAACTGAACTCTAAAAACTCAGGAGGAGAACCAGGCCAGATGGAAGACTGCAACTTTAAGTTAAGTGCTTTGTTTAACAGCTTGGTAAAGTAGCAACAGCTTGAAACCTGAAAGATGCTTTTATAAGTCAAAAGCAACACCAGTTACATATCTTCATTTCCCTACCAGTTCAAAACAGTGGGCTGAATAATTTCAAATAAGATTCCCCTACAAGAAAAAGGGGTACAGAAAACAAACTAATCCAAATTATGTCAGCATGCTAGCAGTTCATTAATATACAATTAAATCCTTATCTGAACCTACTCTTTCATTAACAGGTAATTAGCATAATAACTTCTCTATTTTGTTTTAAGCTTTCTGGTAATTCTGTACTCAAATTTCATGAGCAAAAAAAAAAAAATAAAACATCCTTAGATGATTAAAATTCTACCTGGTGATTTGATTTCCAGTTCATAGTCAGACCTGGACACTGGGAAATCCACCAGAAGGAAGTTATTTTTCCATCATTTGTGAGCTCACATGACTGTTTAATACAGCAATCACTGAAGTGACACAAATCAAAAAGAAATTTTACTGGGAAAATTACTTGAGAACTTCTCTCAGGCTTTCTAACTTTTCACATTCAGAATGAAAATGCTCAGCATATTGCATTTTCCACTAGGTAGAAAATGATTTATGATGATAGAATGAATCTTCACCACTGATCAGATACATCTGTGGCATCTTGGTCAGGTTTCTTCTGCCATCAAGGCTTCCCAAATATTGTACCCCCTTTGCACAAAAGAAGCAAGAAGGCAACTGCTGTCTTCTTGGCCCTGAAATCTCAAAAATTACCTTTTTTTGAAAGGAACAGATGATAAGACATTAAAAAACATTACTGCTGAAAGTTTTGCTAAGAGCATGTTTCCAGACATGCAGCAGCAATGCAAGCTTGCCATATGCATCATACACCAGTGTGCACCATCTTGACCAAGCAAGACCCTCTATGGGAGAAAAAGGGTTCTTGTTCTCCACAACTCATTTTGTCCCTGCACTAACTGTGAACATTTCTAAGCTGCTTCTTCCAGAGGCAGAGCACAAATCTGCAGCTCACCTCTCCCAGCTCACTTCTTAGCAACCAATATTTAGGCACAGAAGCATCAATGCTTATTTTTTAAGTGAACTTCTTACTCCTGTGCACAATTGCAATTCTCTGCTCCCAGAGAGAAATTTTCTTGGAGCAGTGCCCCTTGCCAGACAAACCAGCCTATATATATAGGCAATGTGATGGATCACAGTGGCAGGACAGTAGCAGTCACTGCTGAAAGAGGTGGGATGGGTGAGGATTGTTAAACCTGGAAAAAACCTCTCAGCTGTGGAAAGGCAATTGTTCTCTATTATCAACCCCCTCACCATTCATGGAAAGAGAAGCCAATACTAAAGTCATAAAGCAGTCACTTTTTGATTTTAAGATAATCAACAGCCTGACATCTTAATCCTGGAAATAACATCTTTCATACTCCTACACAGCTCCCTAGTGCTACCTCTCACACACCAAGTTTGCTCAAACTTAGTGCCTTGTGTAGAAAAAGAAAATAAGTGAAAAGGAAAAAGAAATTACCAAATACTTTATAGCTGGATACCATAAATGACATTGTTTCAGCCTACCTTTAGCCATCTATCTCACCGTATGGCAGCAAAAATAGTGCCTTTTTAAGTTCTATATCAAAATTTTCACAAGCTTTCAAGGGTATGTTCTCTTCCTGAGTGTACTGGCTCTGGCTGAGAGGGAGTTAATTTTCTTCAGAGCAACACTCATGGTGCCATGTTTTGGATTTGAAAGCAAAATGGTGTTGATAATACACAGGCAGGCAGAGATCGAGAGAGCAGCTGTGCGCTTCTTAACCACCTACAGGGGTTAAACCAAAACATTGAGGAAAGTGCAAGTGATGACAGCTGATCTGAAAAGAACACAAATCAATTTATACAAGGAAAGTGGCCAAAATAACAAATTGAGGTGCTTACACATTTTTCTATCAAAGCCTTTTTTTTTTTTTTTTTCCCCAGGCATCCTGGCTGAGATCCTTCAAATATTGCAATAGCAAAGGAAAAAAGGAAATAAGACTGTTTTCCCCATGAGAAAGAAAGCTGATAATATAACAGCTAGTGAATAAGAGAAAAATGTTGCTGACGACAATTAATTAGTTCAATGTACCATTAAACAAAACCTAGCATCACAAGCTTTCTTCCTCAGTTACTCCAAGCTTCACCAACAGTATCTTTCTCCTCTAAAAATAAAAAAAACAATTTTTTTTTAAAAACCTACCTCAAACTTTTCATATTTCATGATCTTTGTTATAGCATCCAGGATCCCAATACTTAATTAGCGTTTCTAACATTAAGTAAGGGTATCTATTTTAGTGACTGACAGGATGATTAATATAATTTGCTTTGACCTTTAAAACAGATCTCTTTTTTAGTTATAATCCCACAGAAGGGGTGAGAGGCTAAAGGAACTGAAAATCATATATATATATATATATATATATATATATATATATATATATATATACAACAAACACAATCTTTTCAAAAGTCAAAAGGAATCAAGAAAAGCTGCTGGGGTAGGAATGACAGCCAGTAAACCAGAAGAGCTGTCTTCCAAAAGTGGGTCATTGATTCCTTACAGATAACTGCTGAGTTTTCAAGGTTAGTTTTCTTTCTTGTTAGGTCTCACCACAGCAATTTAGGTAAAAACAATGCAGAACACATTCTGTCCAGCTCTGCTTTCATCATTGCCATCCCTCCATACTGATGACCTGTCTCACCTTGCATACTGGAACTGAAAACTCAGAAGTGAGACTTCCAAAGGGACAGTATTAGCTGGAAGACGAAGGCTGAGTGCTGTTAACTAACAGCTGGGCCTAGCTGAATTCTAGCAAACACAGGCTTGTGTTTGTAGCCTACATCTGTGGCCGCTAATGAAATATTCTGGGATTCAGGGACCTTGTGATACAGCAAACTGCAGTTTAGGATTGCTCAAATCAATTATGCCACAGCAAAACCTTAATCTTCATGGCGCTGTCTGGATGAGAAGGATTAAAGACACTGTGAAAAGCCTGTGATCATTAAACCCAATATTCTGCCACCAATAATGGCAATCACTATTACCTCTTGAGCAGTCACTCCTTATCCAATACCTACTGATCCTTAAAGCTCACTGATTTGGCCTTAAATTTACAGAACAGGTGGCATCCACCATAGCAAGCAGCACTTGTGCTGATTGATTTTTGTCTTTTTCTTTATAACTATTTAAAGCCTCATTAGAGATGCTCTCTCTGGCTTGTTCGCAAACAAAATTAATAATATATAAAATACTTGCTTCCTCCTAGATCCTGAGGCATGAGTTTTCAGTTTTATGCCAATGTTCTTGGAATTAAAAAAAAAAAAAAGTGGATGTTCTGGCAACTAATTACACAATGTAATCTACATAGAAGACATATTGTCTAGACATCCTTGAAGTGGAGCAGTTGCTCACATGTTCTTTATGTTTCCTCTCACCCAGATGGAAGATGTCCATGTGGAACCCAGCCTAAAAAGGGACTTATCCTCTCCACTGCAACTGATAATTGCATGGATTCTGCTGTTATCTTTGTAAAACAAGCTCAGAAGCACTACTTCACTTTGTAGAGGTACCAAACAACCTCCAAGTTGGAAAACGTGTCCTGGTTTGGGTTAATTTTCTGAAGCAGCCATGAGGGTGGGGAGCATGGAGCTGTGTGGGCATGGCCAGGGTCCTAGTATCATTCAATACCATTTCATGTCATTGCCAGAGCAGGGAAAGGGACCCTCCTTCTCCCTCTTTTGGGAAGAAAGAGAATTCTTTTCTGGTCATGGGGAACGCATGGTGTGTGGAGGGTCTGCCTGCCATTGTTTTCATTGTCCCAGGCTTGGTGGGCATTTTGCATGTAAATCACCCTTCCTTTGTACATTTGTCGTTATTGGTAGTGCTGCTGTTCATTTTCTTATCTCATGGATGATTCCAATAAATGGTTCTTAACTTATCTCTGCTTTTTGTCTCCCACTGAAGGGGATGGGGGTGTGCAGCCCATGGTTTTCTTCTCAGTGGGAGTACTAAATTGAAGAATACCATTCCTAAACTATGACATTAAGTCAAGAGGGTATTTTTGCCACTGGAGACTTGGAATGGGCTTGAATCAAGAAAGTCTGAGACAAAAGAGGTCACTTTGTAATAACTGCCACAGGGAAGAGGAATTTGTTGCATTATGAAATAAAGCTCATCTCTACATCCATAGAGGAGCTCAGAGAGACAGCAACAGGAGGGGGAGCACAAATAATATCTTTGTGGGTTATATTCAGGGCCATCAGCCCACCAGAGACCCATATGCACAAGCCCAGAGGAACATGGAGCACAGCAGCAGGTGGGAGCACAAATCATGGACTCCTGAGCAAAGAAAACCTTTCCAGGTCTGTCCCAGGGCTGTTCTGGCAGAGCCATAGGTTCCAGTGCCCCACTCATCACTACATGACAGGTGGACCAACTCTTGATATCACCTTTTGGATTAAGGGGACTGCTGCACAGCATGGGACATATGCAATGCTGGGGAAAAGCAGTTTGGGGTCAGACAGACTTCCTATGGGATGTTTAGGGGAGAAACCAAAGGCACAAAAAGGGAGAAGTTTAGGTGATTTTGGGAAAAGCAAAAGTGGGAAAATAAATATGGGTGTAAGGGTATAAAAAGGGCTGGGCATGTAAATAGTTGCTGATCAGTATTTTTATCTGATCAAAACAGCCTGTCCTGTCTTCTTATCAAATTCCTTTCTATGTCTTTCCTGGGTGAGAGCCTTTTATTCTCTGTGCATGAGGGTGTATGGGGCTATGAGTGCTGCAACTGGAGTCAGACCATGGGGCCAACAGGCCCAGATGCTCATGGTGCCAGAGACTGGAAAGGATGCGGGTCTGCGAGCAAGCGTGTGAGCTCTAGCAATGGGCCTGCCAAGAACACATCTTCAGCTGGCCACCAACAGAACCTGGCAGCAAACAGTGGCAGTAGCCTCACTTCACCTGGGCTGTTGGATCTAGCAGGTTCTCCTCTAACAGAATTCTTATCTTGCTGCCTGACAAATATCTGGGAGGACTGCTTTTGATCCCCTGAAAGAAGAAGTCTTCCAAAGACAGGCTTGCTCCCTTCTTTTCTCCTGCACTGTGGTGCAGCAGCCCAAAGCCAGACCAGCATCCCAAGTGTGAGATGCTCAAAGGTGAAATCATTCTCTGAGCTGTGTAGATGCTACAGACAGACACCAGCTTTGCTTTCACCACTACAATGTGACATACTATCAACTTGACACTTTTCAGGCTGCATAAGTATTCATTTCTTCCTGATTATGTTTAAATGGAGCTAGGAGACACTACTGTCACAAATATGATGTGAATGTTTAATCATACAGCTTCACTTTCAAAAGAATGTTTTCTTGTTAGAGTACTAATAAGATTTTATTAAAATGACAGCAATATAACTAGGAATTGGGTAACTGCACTTGCTTTTACAATATTTTGATTAGAGTTAGCACAGCTTCCTATTTACTTACAATGATACAGAAAAAAGAGAACTTTTAACTTCTCCCAGAAAGTTACACACCACAGATTCATATTTTATGTTGTTACAGTGGCACTTAATAAAATGAATCATTAACACTGCACTGAACAAGTCACTAAATACAGTAAGCATGACAACTGAAACAGGAGAACCAAACACACTCTTGCTGTCATTATTGTCAAAAATTATTGCATTTCAAACAACATGTTAAATGTGAGATCTCACAGAGACACAGAATCAACTGTGTAGTAGTGATTAGACTGATTTTTTTATCCCCTTCTATTTATGCTTTTAGCAGCAGGTAAGAGAAGAAGATATGGAATTTTTGAGGCATCAAAAGTGACATGAAAATAGATGATGGCTTGTCTGGCAAGCTTTAGTGAAAAGAAAAGGCCTTATTATGAAATAACAAGCAATAAGACAGAAGTGTTCACTGTCCCAAGGAGCTACTTTTGGCAGATCTCTCATTGTATTAGTGTCAAAGTATGTGACTGAATAATGACACACCACATAAAAGGCTTGTGAGGAGAGAGAACTAGACCAAGAGTAGTATCCAAAAAAGAATACACCTCAAAAATCTAACAAATCCACAGCACACACAGCTCTGCCCTCCACACTTAATACTGAGTAGAATGCTGAAAACTCTCCACATCTAATCTGATATGAAGTGGGGTCACTGGATATAGAATAAGGAAATTAAGGAATAGATATCTTTGAAACAATGACGGAAAATCAGAGCACCAGACACAACACAAACTATAAAATTATCACAACTTCAACTTTCTTCAAAGTGAACAATGCATTTCAATCAACAGTTTACCGGAGAGAGACCATTTTCCTAGTAAATCCTTTATTTTAAATAAATAAAATACATGTAGCCAAAAATCCAAGAGACTTGTATTATATACCTATTCTCCCCATGAACCCAACCAACAAAATTTTGCTATCCATTATGTCTGCATTACCTTGAGGAAACATTCAATGCAGTATATTCACACAGTTTATTTGGAGATCGTGGTCCTGCTTTTGGTTGTGCTGATTTCACACTCAAAGGAAAAGAGAGTTACTATACAGCTCCATATGTGTGAGCAAAAGCATTGTTGGATCTTCTAAATGTGCAGAAACAGAAAATCTTAGTTTAGGTATCTTCAAGAGTGAAAGGAAAAGGTGAGATGAGTATTAAAATAAGTACAGAGACAGGAAAAAACTGAAATACTATTATGAAACACA
Organism: Calcarius lapponicus; assembly: GCA_039654755.1. Classification (NCBI taxonomy): domain Eukaryota; kingdom Metazoa; phylum Chordata; class Aves; order Passeriformes; family Fringillidae; genus Calcarius; species Calcarius lapponicus. The sequence goes on along the minus strand of CM077468.1, from coordinate 42,120,477 downwards.
GAGAGAAGGTAAGATGAAACTATGGAAAACAATATTTTGCACCAGATATAAAATAGCCCAAAGATACATAAGAGAAAAAGCCCTCAATCTTTTCAATGATAATTAAGAGCAAGTATAAATGCTTACCTGGGACAATATGCAAGACTCCTCTCAAACAGCATGAGATTGAATGCTTGAAATAGCGGGCTCTTAAGCTACATGTTCCATCAAACCCAAAAAGTACAGCTCTGTTTACCTTTAAAACCATGCACTGGGTCCCTTCTATTCAGTTACCAGTGGCGACTGCTTGACCTGAAACTCTTCAACTGCTGGGAAGCCCATTTGTCAAGTTACTTGAAAACACTTCTGCTCATTTCAACAGACCCTGGCAGACATACCTGTGTGTGGATAACTCCCTCTGCACAAGTAAATGTCAGTGTGCCTGCAGGAATGCTTACAGTGATATTTGGTCTGCTTCTGCCTAACCATATTTTATTCATTCAAGGGTACAGTTTTCACCAATCCCCAGCAGGTTCCCTTCTAGGAAACAGGACAGATGACCTGAGTTATTGCAACAGGCAGCAAAAAAAACAACGTATTGGAGGGACTAAGAGTAAAGACGATTGTTTTCAGCAAAGCATCATAAAAAATAAATTAGGAAGATCCGATGTGTTTTAAATAAAGAAATAAATCTAAACCTTCAGGGGAAGACTGTATTTAAAAATGCAACAGGCTCAACTATTAAAAATGCATGGTAGCAAAATGATTCACGATGTTTTGATGCTTATGGGGAAACTAACAAACACACAGAATTCTAACTGTCTTTCCACTGCTTTCATTATATGATTCTCTTTTTCCTCTCTTTTTTCCTTGTTTTTTTTTTATTTTTCTTCTAATTAGTGCTAGCTTTTTATTTGCATAAAAACCAGACGATTGCTACTTGCTACTAAAGCTGACTTCCCACCTGAAGATAGTCTTCCGTAGCTAAACTTTAACAGGCAGCTGTCATCAAAAGTTGATGTTGACAACGTCAGATTGTTGTCCAGTACCAGAGGAAATGCATCCTCAAATAACAAACATAGAGAAGAACTATGGGCAAGTGTTTTGATGGAGTTACAGATGGCTAAGCAGCAAGAGCATATGAACTCTTATGAAGTAAAAGATCCTGTTTTTATGTAAATGTCCGCACCATCGCTGTGTAAAATCTGGCAATCTCAGCTACCACATTCAAGACGCTTTTTCCTATTGCATGTTCTATCTTAAAATTTAGCATGAAAACTTCGAAGAGCAAAAGGAATTCAACAAGACCTTTCAAGATTTGAGTCATATACTGACTAATCCCACTTGTAGCAGTTTAATCCCATACAATAACTAAGCACCATGCAGCTGTTTGTTTACACCCCTCCTCCCATCAGGAGGATGAGGAGAAATACCAGAAAATGGTAAAACATGTGGGCTGAGATAAGAATTTAATAGTTGAAATAAAGTAAATTATCATGAATAAGCTTCTATGGCATATCAGGGCTTCTCCCCAGCTACAGGCTCCCAGGGACCACTTCCCAAGTCCAAACAACTAATCGCTCACACTTTTGTGCAAAGCAGGGTCTTAATCAGCTGGCATTTGCCCTTCATAAATGCTTCTACATGAAATCTAACACAGAGGGCATTCAGGAAGCTGGTAACAAGTTATGATAAGTCTCAAAGCACACTTGAGAGCTAAACAGCTCCAGTGTTTGAGGAGTGCTTTTTACTTTGAGGCCTACATCAAGTTTGATCAGCTCTTTGAAGTAGAACAGAAAAGATTTGGCTTGCTCAGTCAGTCTAGAACTGGATATGATCTTTCACTATTATTTTTCATAGAGATTTTATAATCCTTCCTCCCTACTTCTATACACTGAAAGGAATTTTAGGTGACCCAGAGGTTCAGATGGAATTTCTTACAGAAACCTAAGTATTGCAAATGCCATATATATACAAGTGTATATATATATATATATATAAAGTATATATAAGATACTCTAAATGTGAAATCTAAGTTTTCTTTACTCTATACCCAAATAAAAAAAAAAAAACTTTGAATAAATATCCTGTTAAGTTGTCACCAGTCTGTAATAAAGCAAGAGTTTGAATCTTGTTTTCTTTGTTTTTAAATATGCCTGCCTTTTTGTAGTGGAGAAGTGCATACAGTACCTGTTGTTATTCTTACGTAGTTCCTTAAAGTTTTCACAAAGACAATAGGTTACCAGTGAAATTAATATCAGCTCATCAGGTTCCTGAGGCACTCTTCTGCAAAGCTATGAAATAACAGTTCATCTCCTCCTTGGAGAAACCTAATACAAAATTTTCCACATACAATCACCTTAAAGTCTTCCCTCCTCCCTCTCCAGCTTCATATCCCACCCAAACCCTTCAATTTCAAAAGGTTTTTTTAAAGAAAAGAAAAAAAAAGAAAAAAGAAAAAGAAAAACAGCTTATAAAAGAGCAAAGAAAATAAAGTTATTTTAATATATATAGAAAGAGAACAAAATGAAACTTGAGGGAAAACTTACTGGCGTTACAGTTTATCCTGATACAGTCTAGATGGGGAAAAATAAATGAAAGATGAAATTGCATCCTTCAAGGTAACAGCTGCAGACATCCAAAAACAATCAGTCCACCCTTCCGGGGACAGACACACGCAAAGAGATGTGGCCATTTTATACTTATACACAGTCTGTACAAGTTCAGGAGTGGGTGTATATGTACAGTATATTCTATGTAAATATCTGTTACATAAATATATATATATACATATATATATACATATATGTATAGAGAAATATACTAATATACATACATAGCCACATATTGCTATAGAAAGTTCTTTTCTTTTTATAGAAACCTACAAATCTAAGACAATCTTCCACTCCAGACCATGACTTGATATGAATTACAATTTAAAAAGTTATAATTAAGGCATTAAAATCTCCCTCAAGACACAAGTCATACTCAGGTGTCATTTTGCTTTTTAGAGACCTTTAGCAATTTCTCTAAGAAGCTTGAAGCTCAAAGTGAACCTTTACACTTGGTTTCTTTTAAATTAATTTGCATTGTGATTGCATAAATACACCATCTGTCAACAGAGAATACCTGTAAAATCAGCCTGTGAGATTTTCTGGTGCAATATTTAACCCTTTCCAGCTCTCCCAAAGACAGACCCTCTTCTAATTCCCCCAAAGCCAGCCCAAAACACTTTTTAATATGTGCACAGACACATTTGACGCTGTCCGCTCAGGTGAGGAAAGGGTTAACATACTGCCCAGTTGTGTCCTATCATAAAATGGCCACTTGCAAACAGCTAACCGCACGAACGCCCAGCCCAGATTTCAGCTACTTCTGGAGGTTGGGAATACTTTTTGTTGGGCTTGGCAGGGAGAATGGGGAAGTCTTTCAAAGGTCCCCAGCCCTGCCAGCTCCTCAGAGCCCAAGCTCATCTTGCTGCCTGAACGCCAAGGCTGAATGGGATGTTCATAACGTTCAGGGAGAAGATGAAACGGGCCGTGAAGTGGCAGATCTGGGAACCTTTGCTGCCCTGCTTCATTCAGAGGTCACAGGCAAGGGAGGGAAAAAGAGAGGTACAAGCAGAGAAAAATAGAGTTACGCTTGTGGAATCTAATAAATGGTAACGGAAGGGTCTCCACAAAGAAAGCAAGTTGAGGTAGGACAGCCTGAGCTAGAGGGCTTCTGAGCATTGCTTCTCTCTTTTAACACAATAATGCTCAGCATATCTCAGGATGTGATCCATAAGAGGATCTTTCATTTATAAATGCCTATTTACAGCCTTGTGAACATCCACTGCTGTGGTGTCTAACATGGGAGAGAGCTTTCATATTAGTGCTATTACATATCTTGGGCTAGCTGGCCTTCTCGCAGGAAATCATGGCCATGAGTAATAGCACCATGCAGTGGACATGTTGTCTGCACAACTAGAGCTTTGATTACCAGGAATGGTTGTATTTATTACAGAGATATGGCCCAGAAAGGGAGATTATATAGAATAGCAGAGAAATATAATGCAGTTTGCTTCTTAACTGGACCAATTTTATGTTTGCTCAGAGAGACGTAGGAAAATTATTTCAGCAGCTAAACTCAGATCTTAAAAAATGAAGGAGGGGAAAGAACAAGAGTCTATAAATAATAAATAAAGAGTTGTAATGAGCAGGGACATACCAATCATGAGTAACATAGCCAGAGAGAGTCTGTTTTCAAGCAGAACTTCTCCTGAGAAAATCTGGGTTTGGTTTTGTGCGATTAGGTTTGTCATGTGTCGTCAACCGCAACAGAAAAGTGGGAGCAAACAGCCCTGGAGCAACTGCTACGATCACCATACAGTGGTGGCCATATCCCTTACAGGAGTTGGGTGGGGTAAAGGGAGCTCTGAAGTACATGCAGGGCAACTTCCCTCTCTGACCTGATGGAGAGCGACAGCAAGAGAGACACCCGAGTCTCACCCCAGGCAGGTGAGGTCAAGGGAGTTGCTGTAGCTGGAACATGGGAATTTCTTACAGACTAAAGAGCAAATGTGCTGGAAAGGGAAACATACGTGGCTGGTCCTCAGCAACATTCATCAAAGAGACTAAAATCACTCTTGAGCTATTGATGTCTGCAGAGTTTTGGTTTGGTTTTTTTTCAGTGATACCAAAAAAACTATTTGTCCTAGGGCTTGCCCTCAGGCTGAAACACTATTCCAGATGAAGGGATAGATGTTTCAAACTGAAAACCAGTGTAGCCCTTATCTTGGCTGCAAGATTCCTATTTCAACGATGACAGTCCAGGCCACTGAGAGGGCTGCCCTGAGAAGTGCCCTGATATGGCAGTACTACATCTCCAGACTGTGAGCACAAAGTCTGCAATGCCATGCAATTGAGAGCCAGACAGAAACACCCAGGTGCACTCCAAAGGAAGCAGCTCCCCATGCAGGTTTCATCTAACTGGGTCAGTGTGGATCCTGCAGGGCAGCTAAGAGCAGGTATCTGCTTGCACTGTTACCCCAGCACCACCATATCATCCACACTACCATCAAAGAACGTGCAGGGTTTTTTTGTTGCCTTAATTTTGAGCCTCGCCCAAAACAGTCCAAAAATTTTCCAACTATTAACACATGAAGTTGTTCTCTCCCTCTTAAATGAGTTTTTGAAAAGGAAGAAAACCCTTATGTTCCTCTAAACTAGTAAAACAGTACAAATCCAAAGCAGAGATTTTTCCTGGCAGTGAGGGTGCAGGTGTAGTTTGGTCTTTGTGCTCAGAACAGCAGCATCTGGCTAATTCAGGAATAATTTTAAAAACCCCTTGGGATTCCTCCTGCACAGAAGCAGGGCAATAAGACTTCTGGTAATCGTCATCTGGGGCACTCAGCCCTGTTATCAGTATTTACCTCTGAGATAAGTTTTGGAGATGAGTATGCCGGAACAGCTGTAAACCCAGTCACCTGCCAGTTCAGCAATTGGATGAGGAATGTGGTGGGTAGTAGGGAAGTGAAAATAGAGTCTGTTACTGCATGGGGAGCAGGATTATCTGGGAAGACCTCCTGCAGTTATTTCTTTTCATTAATTGTCTAATGTACACCAGAAGTTTCTTCCTTAGGGCTCAGATGAAAGGTTTTCCAGAGCATATCCCCTGGAAAATGGGCCAAAGACAGTCTCCTTTAAAAAGGTTAAATAACTCAACTGCAGTTGCTAACACAAGGGATCCATTGTTTGAATTGAGGTATCTTTAGCAGCAAACAGAGATCTGCAATTTAGGCCTGTGTTTCTTACCATTTTTATCTTTTTGTCTGAAAATAGTAATATTTATTTGATGCTGCTAAGGCTTCAGGCTGTTTAATCCTTGAATAAAGAAAGAAAACTACCTTTACTGTTGAGGACAAAATGGTTTTTCCTTTGGATGAGCAGCCAGCCATATGTGGTTGTGTATGAAGAGTACTTTAGGGCAAGAATAGAACAAAAAAGGTAATTAGGACAACTTTTTCTAAGCTTACTCTGAGTTATTTCCTATGGGAAAATCAGATGAAGTCCTATGCACACTTACCCTACATTATGTTGAGGCTCCTTGCCTATCTCCTACTTGCACTATTTTTATGTAGAAATGACAAAAGAATCTTTCCCTTTTGGATGGGCAAATGTGGCTCTGACACCCTTAAGGATTTATCTTAGGAAAAGATAGGTGAGAGAGATTATTACACCTCCTTAAATGAGAGGAGGCAGGAAATACTTATCCTAGTCACCAGTGACCTGAAGATATGCCAGGCCAGGAAGAAAAAAAACCTGAAACAGTCTTTAATGAAAGTCAGTATAACATTATAACCCTGCCACTTTTAAATGGGAGGAAAAATGTGAACGTGGATCTCCCTATCAGACCAGCCATTTCTTTCCCTTTCTGCACATCATCTCAACATCAAAAATTATTCCCAAGAATGTTCCAAGCTATGATTTGCCTAATATCTCTCTTTTTCTCTCCTTCCACTCCAGACCCATTTCTTCAAAATCCTTCTCAACAGAAATACGTATCACATTTGGATTTCTATTCCTCACACAACAAAAACTCAAACTACTGAGTCAACTCATGTTGACTACTGTCAACATGCAAATTTTCAGTGCCTCAGGCAACCCCCCCACTGGAAAGGTCTGAAGAAACTTCCTTGCCCCCTTCCTTAGAGAATTATTCATTGCTGCTCTTCCTTTCCCTCCCACGCTCCAGAGCCAGCCCCCAGCTGCCCACGCCCACCCCTGACCACTGCATGTCTCTCCCCTGGCTGGTTGGGACCCTGGCTTGAGGGGTGGGAGGGATATGCCAGCCCCTGCAGGCTGCTCCGTACGCTCTGTTCTCAGGGCTGTTTGCCGTGCGGGCCGCAGGCTTCAGGCCTTTGAAGGGTCGAATACCATCTTTTGATTTACCATGGCTGATGGGTATGGGAAAGCTTTACAACTGAAACACACAGAAGAGTCAACCAAAAAGACGACCAAAAAAAAAAAAAAAAGAAAAAAAAAAGAAAAAAAAAAAAAGAAAAAACATAGGGAAGACCTTAATAAAGACACAAATGATAATAAGTAATCAAATGGAATAGATCACAGAAGAGAAGAAAGAGACAGCTCTTAGTAGTAGCATTAAATGACATAAGAAAAGCACAATTAAATAATGCACCCCTCAAAACAGTCCTTTTTCACACACATCTATCATGGGTTAGATGCTCAGGGGATACTGACATATAGCTAGTCAACACCAAGCACACTCAGATCTTCAGAGGTGGTGTTGATGACTGTTTCTCTCTGGTAAGAAGATTTTGGCAAGGTCAGGTAAAGATTTAGTTCTTGTATGTGACATTTGGGCTACGAGCAGTCTCCATACAGAGTTATTGTGACTTAGAGTAAACAACTGGAAATGAATGGTTCGGGTAAGGTGATTCTTCCTCAAATTCTGTTCTTTAACAGCAAGGTAACTGCTGTTTTGGTAGAAGGAATGTCTTGTTTCAAGGACATTTTCTGACAGTTTTATAAATCTGAATAAAGGAGAGGTGAAGTTCAATCTGGGTTCCAAAAACTCTAAACTATCCCTCTGCTGAGTTAGACAGAGGAGAGTGCTGACAGGTTTCCATTGATCCAGCCAATAGTCACTTCAGGGAAGATTCAACCTCACAAAAAATTTACAGCAGAAAAGCTGGCAAAATGCGGCATACACATTACTTTGGTCCCTGCTACTACACAGAATCAGCCTTCAGTTTACACAGGGGTTTGTTTAAAGATTTTGTCCCTGCATTAGGCTGTCAACAACACATCTCTTCCCAACATGTGTGGACCATCTGTCAAATCTTTAGCCACATATTTTAGGAGCCAGACAGAGTTGAACAGTCCACCTCTAGGCTAAGTGGTGGCATAAAAAATCCCAGTGAGTGCCAAAAGTGACCAATGCCAATCGGGCTTACAATGTTGACAGGCCCTGAGGGAAAATGCTTTCTGCCACCATGATATAATGAAAACTGGAAAGAAAAAAGTAAGCTTTAAAAAACAAATATATTCAGGGTGATATAAATATCCCCTCCTCATATCCACTTGGAGTCTAAGTCTAGGAGGTCCCAAACACCCAAAAAGAGCAATACCTCTAATTCTCATTCATTTTTAAGAAGATATAACAGAATCAAACAAGTGGTATCTTTCTCAGAAGAAAAAGTGACAGTTTTTTATGATGTCTGGCAATTTTCATGCTGTAGTACTTCTCATGTGGGAATATCAAAGCTCATAAAAGCAGCCCTTACTAAAAACTAGCACATCCCTCACAGGGTGCAAAGAATTCTCCTTCCAACAAGTGGAGGAACTAGGGCTTGGAAAGTAAAAGAACTGGCTCTGGGCTACAGGAGGATATTGTAGAGTTGGCCAGATACTCAGTTGCCCCATCACTTCCCCAACAGAAGCATGCCCATACCAATCTTTGAGTGATTAATTTTATTTTCTGAGAAAAAAATAGCTAGCCATAATTTTAAAGAAATCAAACTGGGGAAATATGATTTTTTTTTCTTGATTATTAGCAACTAATTAGATCAGAAGAAAATGCAAACACATATAGATACACAAACACTGGGGTTTTGTGGAAGTTTCTCATAGCACATTTAAGGAGGCTCAACAGCAGCTCTTCTGAGCTGCTCTCCAGAGAAACCCTGCAAATCTATGAAATTTTCCTTCACTTAGAGTTAATATAGGCAGAAATGGTTATCATCAGAGTGCTGTTTCTCTTTATTTGAGGAGCTACTGACACAGCTGAGGTTCATCTATGCCATCTGTCCTATAGGCCAGTCTGGATAGCACAGCAAGTACTCTTAAGCAGCTACAGACTCAATAGTGCTTTATGCTTCTTCAGTCAGGCTAAGCAGAGTAAATATGCAAATATATGTTTTTGGGGTTTTTTTTGGTTGGTTTTTAGCTTTTATTTACTAGAAGGCAAGAGATTCTATAGACTTTTAGATGGACACTTTTCTTTTAAGAAATATGAACTTGTTTGATGCATCTTCTTCACTTTCTTATGCAAAAAGTAAATAATATGGTTTGGGTCACAATTTCAAAGCCAAAAGAAAAACCACTAGATGCAAATTGAAAAAAACAAGCTAGTTCCAGAAGACAACATATTGTACAAAAAAAGCTGCTACATGGTTTGCTCCTGGTAGCCACAGCAGGGCTCTGAATATGGTGACACTATTAGCTAAAAAAATGTGAAACTTGTTCTAGTGGGCCTTAGAACCTTAAAAGCTGACAGAAGTTTTCACAGACCATACACAAACATTCATATAAAATAACCTACACATTAAGAGATATAAGATTATGCACTATTATGTTAGTTTTGCCTCTTTGAGTCAGACGTCTTTTTGTTTATATTCCTAAATTCACATGAAGCAACAAGCTACTCAAAGAAAGGTTCAATTCATGTATTTACATTCTTTAAAAATCTGTCATTCTGTAGCATACATAAAGACTGGCAAGAAAACTAATTGAGGCTAATCTAATAGTACATTCATTCCCAATTGTTTTTGTATTGTTGTTATTGTTGGACTTGTTTCTAATTGTCTTTTTAAATTATTTTCTGGGAAAGTGTAAGTCTAAGGAGACAGAACACAGCCCTTTGGGATGGGGGGATACACTTTTATTATTGTTAATTTCTTTTTTATAAAGACACAACAAAAAGACCAGCCTTTTTTATTAGATATATAAAATATGGCAAGCTGTATCAAATGCTGCCAAATTATGCAAAGGGCAGGGGGTTCACAGGACTTCTGCCTGCCACCGTATCAATTTTGCTTCCTTTCAATGTTTGCCTTTGACTGTTTTGAGTGATGCTGGATGAATGAGGGATGTAACTGATCAAAAGATGGACCAAGTAGCATGTTTTACACAGAGCTCACCAGTCCCAGACCAAGAAAGGAAACTTAAAAACTTAAAGACTTAAAAAACCAACATTGTCCATAACGAAGAACTGACAGCAAATCTTCATGCAGCAATGCAGAAGAGAATTTCTCTCCGCAAGAGAATATAATTATAAAAGTTTCAGCAGTTATTTTAGAAATCGATCCAATCCAATCAAACCAACAGAAAATAAATGAAATAATTTTTTAAAAAACACTAATCACAAGCCCAAATTAATAGTGAGGAGGGCAATGGGAGGTGTTTATACGATACCTAAATTGACCATGAGTTTGACCCGGCCTCCATCCAGCTCCAGGCGCAGAGTGTCAGCAGAGTCCCGGGACGTGGTCGCCATCAACAGCCCATAGGCACGCTGGGACATGAAACGGAAGGACACATCCTCTGCTTCTGTGTGCATGACCATTGGCATGATGATCTTCATGTACATGCTGCCATCATAGCTCAAGATAGAGGCCTCTGCAAGGAATCAGCAAACAATTGCAAAAAATGAGAAGTTACACCTCTGAAGAGACCTCACATCTACCATAGAGCACTGTGTTTACAGAATCCACAGCACTTGCCACAGAAGGGTAACTGGGAAAAAATGCAACATTTAACTGCACGCAGAAACCCTGCCAGGCAAATATGAGCAGCAAAGAAAGATATGGTGTTCACTGCAACTGCTGACAGCAATACCCATGGACACATAATTCCCAAGGTCAAGCATGTTAGGACAGAGCCCCTTTGTGATTATAAGCTAGCAAAGCCTTTGTTTTTCACATGTCCTTCAGTGCACTGAAGTCCAGCCTTCCCAGGACTAGCAGTAATGACTAGAGTGACTAGAGTTCTAATTTCTGGTACTCTTGCTGTTGCTTATTTAGAGAGGAATTTCATTTCATTGATATCATCTTAAAGACAACCAACTGTATAAGTGAATTTCCTAATAGGTCTTTTCTAAATGAGATTTGTTCCATTTTTTGATTTTATATTTTTCCACTACTTAATAACGACCAGTGTTGGCAGAGTTCTGGTGACACAACCAATGCAAATGAAGAAAGGAACAAACCAAACTCCATTGCAAGTGCCATTCAAATGCAGGAAAAGTTACAAGATAGAGGCACAATGAAAGCCAGTAGGAGGGGAAAGGAGTGAAGAAAGAAGTTATATTTTTCTATCATCTCTGAAGATGTCAAAGAAAATTGGAATTTCAGCTGAGGAAAAGAGTTAAATTTAGCATTCTCTATTTGTTCAGGGTCTTGCCTGCAGAAAGTGATATTCTCCTCTAAGGGCTAGAATTCAAGTCTTGTGTTAGAACTGCAGCAAGCACTACAGCATGGCAATCATTGTTTCTTCACGGAATATGCTCAAAAGCACTTTTATCTGCAAACTTTACTAATCTACATAAATACATTAATACATGAATCAAAGCATTTCTATTCCCCACAGCCAACCCCTATCAAAGGCAGAGCTGTAGACATTGCTCCATATAGGGCTTCTATCATAAAATTACATATCTAAATCCCAGAGTTAAAAAAAAAAATAGACTGGTTCAGCTTCCTAGAAACATAGATGGATTGCTCTAAAGCTCTCATACCAGTATCTCATCCAGTTCAGTTCAGCTGGAGTTTTCTCAAATAATTGACTGGGATGCTCTCCAGGCGCCACCATCCCACCACCCAGCCCATCTAATTTAACCAACTGCAAAACATGTATTTGGAATGCAGATGTTCTCCTTATGTTTTCTTTAGTCCCATTTTTCCCAGCCAATGAGAGCAGAACTTCCATCAGGAAACAGCAATCTTGGCAGAGCCGAACCTTACATCCTCTCAATGTCTAAATTTCAGATGCTACAGTAGGGTAAATGGGTGGGAAACTGAGGAACAGACAAACGTCCATGCCATAAAATACCCACGGCAAGCTCCAAAATGGCCAGTAACAGAACTGCTAATGCAATGCAATAAATATACAAATGAGGTGATAAATAAATATATAAATATTAAGCTGATAAAGTGACAGAGAAGATATGTATATGGTTCCAAAACATTTGGTGGGGATCACTAAGTTGTGCTGGCGCACCAACCCACCACACTAAGCTGGTATGCAGCACATCTGCAGTCACAGGACACACAGACATCTTAAGAAAACTTTTCTGGGTGCACCACTAAGATGAACAACATCCCTACTCATCAGTTTTCTTAGCTGCACTCGTCATACACTGTCATGGGCTGTACACAGAAAGCTTTCTACACACATCACCCAGTCAGCCACTACATTACACACATCTCTGGTACCAGCTGCCAGTGCTCCCCTGGGGTCCCACATCTTCATTTGGCCAAGAAAGAGAGAAGGAAAGAAGGCTTTTTTTCCAAGGTGGAAGAATACTTTCTTCTTTTCAAAGTGCAATTCTCTTCCCCCTCACGTTCTGCACCTCTCACTTGCCACCCACAGCTGCAAGCTGGAACTAAATGTACTGTATATTATACATACACTCAAAGGCAATGCCTATGTACACACAAACCTTTCTTGCTCTCTTTCCTCTCTCTCTGCAGATTGTATTAGAAAATGCAGTCAGGCATGAAATGGCTCTTTTGACGCCTTCAGCTCAGATGTGCCTTGCATGAAACAGTTGCTGGCCCTGGCACATGAATAGCTGGGAGAAGGGGGCTGGAGGATATTGGGACTATGAGTGGGAGTAGCTGACACAAGTGTCCCAACTCTGCTGCTTCTATCTCCACAGTGCCATGCATTAGGTGCTTTGAAAAGATGAGTTTTCTGCAGTGACTAGAGCAAACCAAAAGCATGGTAATAATGAGTCTCTTCCCTTCAGTAAGAATTTGCATCCTTCAGCTTTACTGATCCCATTTCCAGACAATTACTGTCCTTAGACTAGAAATCCCAACCCTTACTATTATACTTAGGTAAGGAGGACCTGAAGAATATGCAAAATTGCTGAAGATGACATAAAAGTCTAGACAGTGTTTCCACTGACATCCCACAGTAGCCTAAATCAGGTATTACTGTCCCTTCTCCAGCCAGTCTGCTACAAACACAATGTGATGAAATCTCATAACAATTAAGCAGATAAAATTAAATATCTTGAAACAGTTGAAACAGGTTCCACACAACCCCAGGAGACCATGTTCTGTTCTTGTGTGTGCCCTATGCACTTGATGTATTCCAAAAAAAATGACAACATTTCATTCTCACTTTGCAAGCCTTCACAGCCTGGAGTATCTAAGAGCATTTCAGCACATGTTGCAAGCAGAACATTCCCTCCAGCTATGAAAATACCCCTTCAGAGGAGGGTATTGCCTAGTAGCAGTCTTACAAGTAAAACCTATTTCCTTTTCCTGACAGTCCTCAAAGCTTGAGAAAAGCATGTTACAGCTGAGCAAAACATACAGCAAATCTGCTCAGGGTTGAATGTAACCTGGCAACAAGTGCATGACCTCAGCCTCCCAGACACCTGTGCTGGCAACTTCTGCCTGAATACAGGCATCCATTCAAGTGTCCTTAGCCACCTGCAGCAATGGGACTGTAATGCTTTGTTCAGCACCATAAATACAGGCAGCAGCACAGTTATCCCAGTTTAAAATACATGCACATTTCTGCCACCCTTCTACTTTTAGGGTAGCTATTATATTGGATGCATAGGAGCAATATGTGAAATCATGTTTGAGACCCCCACAGATTTTGTACAGACAAAAACATTGAGTGGCATTTATTTGTGATCCCAGTGCCAGAAGCTCCACTGCCATTAGCTTGGAGATGGGAAGAGGAAGAAACCAGGTGCTGGTTCAAAACTGCTCTGACATAATGCCAGAAATCTGTGAAAATCAGTATGTTATTAGGAGCAATTAGCTTCCCAGTCTTGTGCTCTCAGACCCTGCCAGTTTTAATTTTACACTTAGCATCCAAAGGAGCAATTCATTGCTGCATCCACACAAGGTTCTGCATAAACCTCCTAGGGAGATGGAACAGGCATATTCTTAGCATACAGACAGAAAATTATTCAAGACCTCTTCATGCTTTTTCTCCTGCTTTCAAACCACTCTTCTGCATTAATCTCCATTCCTCGCCCCCTTTTCTTTCTCCTCCCTTTAGTTTTTCTGTAGTCTCCTGTTCTTCCCTGTGGTCTTTTCCCTATGCCTCCCAGACTACAATACAGTGTAGTTTTTAACTGAAATTTTCAGAAAGGTTACAGTGCAAAAAGAATCAAAAATATCCACACTTCATGAAAGTTGAAGTCCCCAGTGACAGGAGTTCAGGGCACAGGACATTTTCCCCAGCTACATTTCCAAGACCAAAACACTTAGGCCAAAGATTTCCACATTCTTGTGAATTCAAATAGCCTTAAAGTGCCTAAGCTTTGTATTCACAAACCAAACACTCTCCTGCAGGCATTGATTGCACAGCTCACCTCCTGCCCTCACATATCCACTAGCAGACACATGGCACCAAATAAAAAATAGATTTTCTTAAAACCAAAATTACACTTTAAAACAAAACAAAAACTTTTTTTTTTTTTTTTTTTTTTTTTTTTAAGGAGCAATAAATCCTCTTTCCTGTCCAAGTAGATTCCATACAGATGAGTTTCAACAAAAGAAGCCTGACAAGTTATTTGGGAAGCCCGAATGTAATTGCTCAGACTGAATCTGATGACAATCCAAGAGAAAATGCTCCTGTTTTGGTGGAAACGATATGATGGGAACTTTAAGTGCTCACAAGTGGTTAGGACTTTGCATATCATCCAGCAGGATGGGTGCCAGAAGCTGTGGAGTTCCCTGAGCCAGGGCAGCCTTGCTGCCCAGGAAGGTGAGAGGGACAGATGGGGGCCAAGAGCCAGGAAACCTCATGGTGATGGGGCAGGTCCATGCTCAGGCCAGGAAGTCAATCTGCTGGCCAGGGTTCAGGGCGATTGCCAGGCAGGGCCACAGTGCCAGGGCTGAACCAGGGCCTTGCTTGGCACACCCAGGGCCAGCACTCTGTGGGACCTGGGGACTGCTCCTGTCAGAGCATCCTGGCCCTGTCACAGCACACCCAGGGCCAGCACTCTGTGGGTCCTGGGGACTGTTCCTGTCACAGCATCCCTGGGTGGGGGGGCCAAGGGGGTTGCCATGGGGTGCTGGACCAGGAGCAGGGTGGGGGAGCCCCAGTGGCCAGGCAGGGCTGGGGGTGCCTGGTGGTACTGTGCTCTGGGACTGCTTCTCACTGAGCCATAAGAAAAGACTGTGTTTTCTAAATGTGCTATGACACCTTCTGCAGTAAACTGAATTTTCCCTGGATGATTCCCACCTCATTGTCATCAGACTTCATCTTAAACTCAGCCCACCAAACAGGAAAGCAATTTGAAGAGATGCAAATGTAATTCACTAGCACTGAGAGGGACAATAACAGAAAGCACAAAACCATCTTTAAAAACCTGCCTAAACTGAAGCATTACATTAGAAATAAGAATGGGATTTACTAGTCTAGCAAAATGAATGCAACTAACAAATATCACTAATAAGACACTGATAGGGTTTTACTGTGCTAGTAAGAACAAAGCTATTCTGCTTTAGAGATTTCAAACTGACAAGATGTCAGCAGTATTATTATGAGCTGCCATCCGATGGGAACTCATGAAGATAAAACAGTCAAAATCTTGGACACATAGAGCTACAGAAAAGTAAAGAAATCAAACTGGTTTTGCTGGTACTTAATCTCTCTGAAAGACCAAAGTATTTTTCAACATCAGTCCAAGTTTTTCTTTGCTTCCAATTAAGATGACACCTTCCTTCTCCACTCCCAAGTGGTATATGGCTGCTTTACAAAAGGATCTTCGTACCCTGAAACTCAGTATATCATTATTCCAGCTCCCTCACTCTATTTTAGGCTAAGTAAACTCCTTTCTACTCAGCTTCTCCTAGCTTTTATTTTCTAAAACCTGCCACTCCTGCTTCTCATCCCTGGTTTCTTTCTACTGTATATACTATTTTCTTAAATTCAAGTTTTCCAATTTGAATAGCATATGTCAGTTAAGACCAAACAAGCACTTAGAGTAATTACATAAGACATCCTTATCACTGCACTGTGCACAAAATAGTTCCAAATGAACAGCAAATGGGAGACATAATAGAGCAAGCTCCAAGGCATTCATCACATTTTCAGGGATGCAAGAAGACTGGTGGAGCAGTAGTAATAATTGTCACTTATAAGGTCCCTGCTATAGACAAAAATTGCTCATAGATGTTTACATAGGCCAGATGACATCCAGATTAATATTCTTCACCAAACACATTTTTTTCAAACCCTTGCAAATTTTACTTCATAACATTAATTAAACATTTAATTTCTGGGCCTGAAAATTCCTGAAGAAACCTGAAGTGCAAACCACATCTATTTATCTAGAAAGTCAGAAGAAAATAAATACTCTATTCACCAACTTTCTTTCCATACCACTGTCTCCCCCTGTTCCAGTACCTTCTACCCCTCTGAAGTCTTCCCAAACACATAACCAAAGCCTGCAGATAATATTATTGACTAAGTATCTACAAAATTGAAAACATAAAAAAATTAGATTAAGAAGGCAAGTAAAGAGCCCTAAGCACACAGTGCATGTACTATAATGTCCTTCAGACAAAAAAAAACCAGCATCTTAATTCATACAGTTAGGACTTCAAAATTACCTTGGTTATGAACAAAAGTAATTCTGATTTTTCTTTTTAGAACAGCATCAATTTTCTTTTTTGAGTCCAAAATTAACACCCCACTCTTCTGCTTTAATATTATCCCAAAATCCTGTAAAGCTGTCCTGAGAATTTTCATCTTAAAGTGGACTAAATCCCAAGGAACAAGTTAAAACTGTGAGGCTTCTACTATTGTAAGGTACAATCCCACAACATTTTTGCCTGTCTACAACAAAATCTTCAAATGGAAACTTTCCAAATTTTAAACTGACCTAGGGAAGACATATTAGGGACATGGCTCCCAAGCCTCTCTCCATTAATAAACCTCTCTAACATTTGTCATCTGGATTCCAGATTTGCTTAACTTCAGTATTTAATCAACTCTCCAACTCCCCAGGTTAACCTCTGTCTACCCTACAAAGTGGTATGTACCAGTTTCCATCAGCTCCAGGCTTGGTATGCTCTCCCTATGCTCCTGTGTGTGTCACCACACCCAAAAGAGTATGAGTTAATCAAGGTGTGTTGTCAGGTGGGGAGTTACCAAAAAAATAAATTCCTGAACTCCACAATGAAAGACAAATAAACTTTCCTTCTCCTTTCTGTGGGCTGCAATCATGAAGAACTGGCCTAGGGAGGAGCTGTAAAAGCACTGAGTACCACAGTGGAAATATTTGCAGACAGAGGAAACTGTAGCTTGTAAATGTTATTGCTAGCCCGGGGAGGGGAGGAGTGAGGTTATATTGCCATACTGAAGCTTGGCAGAGACTCAGGAGAACCAAGAAGGAGCACATGTGCTTTTCAAATCTACTCCAAATGTCACTCTAACATTTACAGAGCTGTGTACAACTATTTGGGAAGAAATCTCTGGCAAGACGGCTGATGGTAAAAGAAAAATTGCTCCTCAATGTAAAGGAGCATAATGGGGAAACATGATACTAAAATGAGAGTTTGAGAGTTTGCATTCAATGGGTGGCACTTTAGAAAGTGACACAACTTCTGTTTAGTTCAAACACCTTTGAGTCCTCTTCATATCAAGCTACATGAAGCATTTGATCACTACCTACTGAATAATGTGCACTGAGGAAGGGAGATGACAGCAAAAATGTTTGGTTTACGTCAGCATAAAGTGATAAAAAGAGCTAGCAGACAATCTGTAGCAAGGGAAAATCAAGAAAATTATAAGAAAAAAATTACACAATGAGGGTTGCCACACACTGCAACAGAAACCTACAGAAACCCCAATATTCAAGTTAGTCTCACTTGAAGCAGGTGGTGGGGACAACAACTTCCAGAGATCTCTTTCAACCATGATTATTCAGTGCCAGAATGCCCTGATTTCACTGGATATTGCACCTTTTCACAAACATCGCCTTACACCTGCAAACTGCTACTGATTTGAGATGGAACAGGGTTCCAGAGTCACTATCCCTGGAAGAGGCATCTGGATGGGGCACCTGGGAATGTGGTTTAGAGGTGATTATGGTGCTGCTGGGTTGACAGCTGGACTAGATGATCTTGAAGGTCTCCTTTAGCCTTGATGATTCTTTTATTCTGTGATCATCAGTCTATCATTTTTGAAAAGCAAGGCTGTAATGTAAACTACATTCATAAGCTTTTTAAAATCCACAAACAACCTCTTCTCAGTTCTGTTTTTCCAATATGGCAAAGAAAAACTATTATTGCCCCTGGCTGTTGGTTTAAGGAAGGTTCACAGCATTAGACAACCCTTAATTTCATCTCCTTCCTTTTCCTCATCTGACAGCCCCAAATCCCTAAACTTTGTAAATTCCTGGAAGTACTTCAACAGAACAGGAAGCAAATGGAAAAGAGTGGTCTAATAAATGTAGGTCAAACTTGTCCATATCATACTGGTTTTGAAAAAGTAAAAATTCTTTGATCCAATCAGTGATTTAGGAAGGGCCAGAAGTGAGACACTGATGTGCTGAAAATAAGTAAGCAGAGGAACTAGGTAACTATTTATTAAACTCATATAAGGCAGGCAGCTTCATGGAAACAAGAATGTCACCACCCTTGCAAAGGATGAAAAACAGGTTATCTTTGAAGGGAAGACCAATACAACAGAGCAGGTAGCAATTAGGAGGGTAACAACAGTAATACATGCTGTGGAAAAATACAGGATAATATGTAATTTGGAGTTTCAGGCTACAACTTCCAAGCTTAAAATAAAAGATAAACTAAACTGAGTTTATAATTCTGGGATCTGGAGGAAGGTTCCTTCAGAGCCTTTTCTTCTCCTATCACAGATCTGCTGTCTTCGCTAAAAACATTCTCAAAACCACTAATCTGAGAGTGGTTCCCATCTGAGAGCAACACTCCCACAGAGCACAGACAGTGCTGAAATGGTGACACTGATTTCCAGGCATCCCACAGACCCTGTCCATTCCTAATGAAGTCATCAGCAGAGATGCAACAGCCAGATCCGTTCACCCAGCTAATTGCAACCACTGTTCAATTATTGGAACCATGACAAAAGAGAAGCAGAAACTAGTTGCTGGCATGGAATGGCAGTTGATAGTGCCCGGATCATGAAGGCTGAAGCTAGATGTGCATGTTCATGCCTGTAAAATTCACTAGCAGATAAAAGGAATTTAGTTCTACTTTCAAGTAACAGACACTGCCTTTTGAAAGCAGGGTTGTATCCCAGACCAAATTCCACTTTACAACTTCAGTACCTGTAGATAAATGTTTTTCAAATAAAAGGAATTTCAGTTAAAAAAGGAAGAAAAAAAGAATTGGTATGGATATGTAAGATGTTTATGTACTAATGATGACCCAAATTACACAGAATTTCAGTGTTTGGACAACTACAGGAATGTCCATGAACTGTCCTTCTCTGACTCCAAACATGACCAAGTGCAGTTTCTGTCTTACAAAACCAGTATCTTTTGGTAAGGACCCAGTTAGAAATTCACAGTCCTTAACACTGGTTATAATTATCACACAATTATTAAACTCCTACAAGCCTATCTCAAATGCCAAATGCTATAGTGAGGATCTACAGTGCAGGACTGAGTACTGGTCCCACTGCATAAACTGGCATTCAATGAATGCATTTTCAAATAACAGTAGCCAGTACAACCCTTTAGTTCAAAACTCAAAGATTTGGGTTCATGGCGAAGAGAGTTGCATTAACCTTTTTCTTCTTCTCTGAGCTCCAAGAGCCTCCAGTCATCTTGGTGGAAAATTTAAATGATAAGTCCTGCTTCATGTTGAAGCTGTGAAGATTTAGTCAGCATGGGCAACTGGTAGGATTCTCCAGTCAAAAGAACTGTAGATGTATAAATTATGACAAGATATGATCCTAAAACTTTCACATTCACCATTGCGCAGCCCATTTTATTCTCCTTGAAATTCAGGGTGGCAGTCAGAATGCAGTGAAAAGTGTCATACTCCAAAAGCACCAGCCTGATGCCACAGTCAGGCACAACTGGATTTTCTTCAGCTGCTTCTATCATGGACTTACTGCTGAGGCCTGAGACTATTCCTATTCAAAACAAGACCAAGCAAATCTTGAAATCGCCAGGTATTTTAGACTGAAAATGTCATTTATGTACAGAAGATTTTCAGATCACCTGCTGTGGTGGATATGACTTTTTCTGAAATGCCTGGATCTCTCCTGCTCTTAAGTGAAATTGGAAAGCTGTCACATTCTCACCCCATATCGAGACACTTGCATCCATTACAGATAAGATGTAAGAATGCATGGTTCTCTTAATACTAGACATAATGAAAAACTCTAACTTAGGAGAGCTTTAATGGTGAACAACTGGCTATTTATCCTGTCTAAAGCACTTCTGTCCACTCTTATACAGTCCAGAGGGACATTTACTCTCTGGATTGCTAGCAGTAGATTAAACATCGCCTATTAGGGAATAGGGTCCCCTCAGACCCGTAAACTGCCTCAAATGTAAAATTCAGTATCTGCTTATCAGTGACTGCAGCTCCTGATTGCCATCACTTTCCATACACCTTCACTCAATGCTAGGCAGCACCCCTGCAGAATGAACTTCCTGGGAAGGAACTCTGCCATGAGTGGGCAGGTAATAAAAAGCTTCACTTCACTGTGGTCTTCCCAGGTTCTCTAGGTTTTTGAACAATGTTTATGAGATTGAGAGCCTGAAATACTCACAGAGCAATAGCAAGTATTAATTTGTCCCCCACCCACATCACTGTTAGTCCTGGTACTGTTCAGAAAAGCATAAAGGATGGTACAGTTCACATCTGTCACAAGGGTGGAGTAATAAATGGAAACATGAACCATTTTTTCCTAAAGACCAGAGTTCAGAAATTTGTTAGACAGAGAAAAATAGCAATTTTGTAATCTCAAACTAAGACCAGGTTTTCCACATCCAAAAATCACTGTTTAGAATGACCTGCAGGGCTGCCAGTGCTCTGAGGAAGTCTGGGACAAAGGGAGCAATAAAGCTACCCATCACGAGTATGACATATTTGCTAATCTGGGTAGCAGACAGAAAGTGCAGTCTTTAAGAATGGATCCTGATTCCTAATAAAAACTTAGGTGGTTGATAAAAACATCAACAGCCACAGTCTTAACACTCTGTACAGTGGAAAAACAGTTTGCTTTCACCTAAAATGTCTCCCAGGCCCCTAAGTGCAGAAGAGATGGAACTAGGAGACTAAATTGCAAAACCCATCCCATTTAGATAACTGGGATCACATGTAAGGTCAGGGCAGTTAATCACTCCCTATTTGCTGAAAATTACCCATAAAGGATATTAGATGCACAATACTTTTACAGTAATTAGCTCTTGTTGAGATGAATATGAAATAGGTACCTAGTAGGAGTTACCTAGGTAACAAAAAGAAGGAAAATAATCAGAACAAAGACGGAAGACAAGGTAAATTTGGGGGATGGCCAGTTCAGATATGTTTGGAGGACTGGAGAATGCTTTCTCATGTATTATTTGGCCAAATCTCCAAAGTGTATCAGAGGAAGTGAGATTATTAGAACAGAGTCCAACACAATTTAACAAAGCATGGTATAAGCAGATGGGAGCGTGGCTATCAGATTAACTTTGCATAAAAGCTGTGGCAAATCCATCATGAGCTTTTCCAGGCTCTGAGAAAGCCTGACCAGAACTGGCTATACCAGCAAATTGTGTTTACTTCAAGGATGAAAATTTTCTCTTCCCTCATTATACAAGGACAAAAAAGTGGTGGGGGAGAGAGTCTGACATTTCCTACTCTCAAATGGTATTTCTCTATAGAGATAAAAGCCATTAATCATTACTAATTAAAATTGGGGGAAAAGAAAAAAAGAAGTAGTTACATCTGAAGGCATTCTTTCTGTTTTTCCACTTCTTGTTGTTAGCTCCTTCCCTTGGGCTGTCTGCAATCTGCACCCCTACTGTTTCTGCACCCACTGGACGGGGTTGAGAAAGCTGGGCTGCAACCCTGCAAATGCAGCCTTCAGCTGCAGGGAGAAGAGTCTGGCTGCTGCCCAGGCAAGCAGGAGGAGTTAGAACAGCCACACAGATGTGCTCCTCACATCTGCCCACATTTAGAGGAGTCACACAGTCCAGTCCAGGAGATAACAAGCACTCCAAGTTCCACAAGGACAGAGAGGGAGCCAACAGCTGTTACCTGTGGCTGAAGCATGATAGTGGAACCTCCTGTGAAACTGGTATAAAGCCTTGGTGTCCCAGATGGCCTCCAATTGGAAAAATATTTGGGACACCATCCAGAAACCTTCCCACATAAAGCCAATATAAGGAAACAGAAGAACTCTGAGTCTCGAAGTTTCTACATTCTTAAGGATCCTATACAGTTTCAGAAATTATTTAGACAAAAATTATTTCATAACAACAGGCTCTGTTTGAGCCTGATTGTAACAGCTGCCTATGGGGACACCTTTGGTTTAAAATTGAGCGCATTGCAGAAAATAATCTAAACCCAACTATCTGTATGTACTTCACCTGTCAGATTTCCCCCTCCTACTGCTCATCGCATCAGAATACGGTATTTCTTTTTTTCATATCTTTCATATTTTTCTTTCTCCTGTTACTGCCAGTACAAAGAACATGAAAAACAGCAAGTGACCTGCACCAGGAAATAAACAAAGCACATCAGAAAATTACTTCCTATAAACTGAAATAAAATTTAATTATATTTTTCAAACCTGTTTTTCTTTCAATTTCCATCCAGCATTAGAACAAAACAATCAGAATATGCACAGTGCTTCCAAATACACAATACCATAATCTTCAATGACAGTTAAGGGCTGACTCATTCTTAACAGCAATTTTATCAAGTCAGAACAAGATTCTGCAGAATATCAGAGCAACAAGGGTTGTATGGAGCCGCATTGCACTCTTTCCCCTGGGGAACACAGTTACACCCACAGCACTTGCCCTTACACAGCACATCGCTTCTTTACACTGCATAAACATCCTCCCATCCTGGCCAGACTGAATACCACAAAGGAAGGAATACAGCAGAAAAATACATAACCAGAGGAAGACAGGCCAAGACCACACTCTTCCAAGCAAAGTCAAGCACTGAGCAACCAGAACTCAGGAGACATTTGGAAAATACTCTCAAGACACATAGGGTGACTTTTGGGGGTATCCTTAACAGGGCTAGGTGTTAGACTCGGTGATCCTTGTGGGTCCCTTACAGCTCAGAATATTCTATGATTCTGTGAACTAGGGTGTTAAAATTGCCATCTAATGGTGAAACTGTAACTTTGAAGTAGGCAGAGTAGACAGCATACAAGGAAGTAAATCCTGCTTTGACCTGCAGCTCTTGGATTCGGATTGACAATCACCTTTTTCAGCAACATTTAATTATATGCTGCTTCCTCCAGCACTAGCTGCTGGTGAAGCAAAAGTGTATGTTTTAAGTGACAAAATACATTTTCATCAGGGATGTGATTACTGACTCAAACTGCCAGATTTGATTTCCAGTTTTGTGCCACACATAAGAGACTGCACAACAAAAAATATAATAATGCCAAAGTTCAGGCTTGGATCTTTTCAGGACTGATAATGTCATCTTAATTTCTGATGAAAAACCTACCAACATTGAACACATGCAGAAATGCTGAATTAAACCATCTAAATTACTCCAGTGATATAGATTTACTGGACATTTCAGTGATTCCAGAACCAAATCACTCTCAGACATCTATTATTTACTTCATGATCTGGTGGTACAGGTTCCAAATTGCTTTCCTGGTGACTCAGGTATGGGCAGAGTTTTTGGCCTTGCTATGCACCTAAACCAAAGGAAGCTAGTTCAGACAAATCACTATTTACCTTTCCACTTTGCTTAAACTATAATTAATAGTACCTCTTTATTATGCTTCCACAGATCCCCTAATAATTGTAGAATCATAGAATGGTTTTAAAGTTCGTCTAGTTCCAACCCCTTACCATGGGGAGGGACACCTTCCACTAGATCAGGTTGCTCAGAGCCCCGTCCAACCTGGCCTAATAGCTAAAGCAGAAGGACACAAATTAGGACGCCTGAGATCTATTCAACAAGTCACTTTGTGATTTTCCTTACATGATCTGAAAGTAGGAAGGAATGTCATTTACCTCTCTTCAACAACACCTTTTAGATTCTCACTTAAGCAATCACTACAAAGTAAGCCAAATAAATTAAAAGGATGTCACCAAGGGAAAAATAGAACCTAATGAACCCCTGTATTGAAGGTACTATATGTCAGGGACAGACACATTTGGAATCCACTTCTGACAGGTTACTGACATCTAATTCCATACTATCACCAAAGACACCTCAATTTGCTCCCCCTTTTAATGTGCAAGTGAGGGCCAGTGAGACTGTCAGACTCATGATGAAAGACAAGTTCCTAGGATACATACAGAAAAAATGGTTCCTTCAGAAAACTCTCCCCAAGTCATTCAGGAGTTTAGAATCACAGAGCTTAATACATGAGCCATCATTCCCCATATCACTGGAGAAAAGGGATGTTAAGCTCTTCACGCACAAAAGCAGGCATGTGGCCTTTTTAGCAGAAAGAGAGACATTCCTATTTTCAATATAAAGCAAATCACAGGCTCTTACACTTGGGCTTAATCATGATCCTGGAAGTTCAGTACAACATCTATAGTGAACATCATGCTCTGCTTTCTCCTAAGGGCTCCTGGAGGGCTGCAAGGGTACAGGGGAAGCCCAGAAGGACGGAAAGCTGTGTGTATTAAGGAGTTAATACAATTCAGTATGCATTTCAAGTCTGTTTGAAGACAAACACAATGTCAAGCTTTTCCCCAGAGGGGTTGCTAGCAGGAACTTAGCAAATCAAGCGAGCCACCAGTTGCTGGGTGAGCAGAGCAGGTGATGGGGATGCAGAAGCCGTGGGTCCCAGGGACTGGTGCACTTGCTCAGACACTGAGGGCACAGTGAGGGGCAGATGTCAGGGCTGCCTGAGGCCATTAGATGGTGAAGGAGGCTGCAATTGTCTCCTCACCTGTGCCACTGGTGCTGAGAAGTACTTGTCATGTGGTTTTTTTTCAAGGGACAGCAATGTGGCTCCTCCCTGGGGTCCAAGAGAAAGCAGAGACACACAGCAAATCCCAGCCAGTTTTCTGGGTAGTGTCACTGCCACCAGCTCTCACTGTCACTTGCTGGACAAGGTCCCAGGTTTTCACTCCCATCTGCACAAGTTCTGGATCAGCAAGGGCTATTTCAAAAGAGGCTTTTCCTAATTTACACCTGGAAAGGATAAGACACAGCTCTATACCATAATACAACCACAAATAGCTATTTTCTAAAATTAGCAGCTGACATTCTCTGATCAAAGAGGGAAAAGAGTAGGTCTCCTCATAGGATGGTTCTCCTTTCCTCAATTCCTGTTATTTGAAGTCCTCCACATGATTTCAAAGCATTAAGATGCACTCAGGAACGTCTTTTGAACTGGCCTACTTTCACAGCAGAAACTGAGACAGAAATAGAAGACAGCTCATCCACTGTCACCCTGCAAAGCCAGGACGGTGCAGGGACACAACCCACTGTCCACCACAGCTGGGCTGCTGCTCTCCCTTTTCTGGATGATCCAAGAGCCACCTGTACATTTCATCAGACAAACCCTGAAAAATTCTCAGAATATCAAACAAGTCAAAATCATGAAGAGGTCAATAATTCCTCTGAAAACTGGAAAATAATCCACAAGCCTAAAAATAATCTAAATCGGTAACGGAAAGGGGACTGATCTTGACATCACTTGAAACATAGATGGTAAGAGTCTATAGATACAGCACCTGTTTTTCTATCAAATTTTGCAGATAGAGAGAGACTCAAAAGGGGAAGAATTGAGGCACAAGACAGTTTTTTAAGATTTCAATTGGCCTTTTTTTTGGACTAGAATTTACTTACTGCAGAGTTAAGCATCTCTCATAGTTACAGATTCTCTATTTATATCTGCTAACTGTGCAAATTTCCTGGTTCTCTGATTCCAGACCAGCTGCTGGGCACAGCTGTGCTCCAACAAAGGCACCAAAACCAGCAGGATTGCTGTGGGACTGTCATACTTCCCTAATTTCATCTGCATCTGGAAGAGGAAATCACAGTGCTTTTCTCACCCACTCCTGACACAGCTCAACAGAACACCACCCATGTAATTTTAAAAAAACCCTCATTGACAGATTGCCAGTGTGAGAAGTTCCCGAGCTTCCACAGCTTTCAAACGCTGCACTAAAACTTTCTGCACAATGTACAAGGTTGCTAACACAAAGAATACAGGAATCTCGGGAATCTCAGCGAACAGTCACCTGCAAACCAAGAGACAGGGCAGAGGACATGTGAGCAATCTGACATGTGGAGAGAAGAAGGCATAGAACTGCAAGCAATATAGAATCTGGCATCAAAGAAACCTCTGTTTACTGGGAAGAATGGGATGCAAAAGCAATGCAAGTAGGCCGAGCACACAAGGCCTCACAACACACTGCAGGCTATGACCACATAGAGCTATGTGGCATCTCAATCCTGAAGTGGGTTTTTAGAATGCAAATTTCCTATTTCTGCGGGCATCAAACTCAAGGATGCAGCAAGAGCAAGCAGCACACCTGCACCCAGCAGAGGGGACTGGCACATCCTCCTCATGGCAGGCACCACTGGCTGCCTGAAGCCTGTCCCTGCTTCCCCCACCCCCTGGCTGCCCTGGGCACCATCCTGACTTAATGGCTGCTTCACACCTGAGCACCTTACTTACAGATTTGGAATTTATTCTAAGAGCTGATGGGCCCCTAAGCACTACAAGGGGCAACACTGGAGTTTGTCAGGATTTACTGCTTTCATTCATCAAAACCTAATTGATTTGCCAAAGATCAAACAAAGTCTGTGACAGAGCAGGACTAAATGCAAGTCAACTTAATAGTGGACTATGTTTTTGTTGGTGTTTTGGGGTTTATGCAGATGAATAATATTTTGGATGACAGCTTGTCAGTCAGAAAAGTCTCTGTCTTTCACCTGCCACAAAGATGAACAGATAGCAGCATAGTAACATGCTTCTGCTTATGCACTGGTTGGAAAGAATGAACCTTACAGTAGGCTCTCCTCACCAGCAAACTGGAAACAACATTCCATGCTTCTCTTTCTCACACGAGTCTGTGAATACCTCTTCTGAGATTTGAGCTTGGGATCTGAAGGTTTTTGGCAAGAGCTTTTCCCTACAGCGCATTTGACAAAACCTTCCTTAGCAAGTCTTTTCTCATCTGATACTGTAACACATACCACATAAATTGTTTCTAGTTTTCCCAAACATGGAGTTTGTTCCACAATTCTTTGAGACCTAGCAAGGAAGCTGAAGTATCAAAATGTTGTTATTTTTACACCATTAACTATTGTACCCTTCCTAATCCAGTATGAGTTGTTAAACAATTAATTACATTAAGAATCAAACAAAACTTACTTTGGTAATCAGTGTCTTGCATATTGTATAAATTTATTTGTGTACTCAATAATTAGGAAAACATATCCAGTCATTAACAGGATTTAGAAAGGAAAACGGGTCTTTTGAAGTTGGAAGACATTTCCAGGTTTTGATTCTGGGCATACATTTCCCAGATTGATTCAAGCTGGAAGCAGAAGAGCTGGCTAGATCATGGAGCTCCTCCCCTTCCTGTCCTCTTACTGAGCATATTTCACACAAGTGGAGAGCAGCCTGGCTGTGCTCTGCCATTTTAGCCATCCTAGTTTCCAATGCCTAACAGATGGGATTTCCACCCTTTTCTACGATTCCTGCTACAGCAAAATAAAGCAAAAAAAACCACACAAAAAAAAAAAAAACACAACAAAAAACAAAACAACAACAACAAAAGAAAACACACAAAAAACAACCCCAAACAAACAAAAAAACCCAGCTCATTGTTGTGATAGTATGATATTCACCATTTTCCTTTCTTAATTTAACCCAATATTCCTGTCCTGTGAACTTCCTTAAACAAATCCCCTTCCTTGTGAAGGCAGTCCTCCCTTCAGAGCTGATTCGCCATCCTCTCCTCAGGTTACCATTTACCAATCAATATGTACCGAACTCTTCCAATCTTTCTCCATAATTCCTCCCTTCAGCCTCCTGATTATATTTCAACTTATTTTGCCAATTTCCTTCACATTGTTGGATTTTACTCTAAGCTGCCTAACAGTGCTTTCTTTACACCTTTTATACTTTTATTTCTTGAATATACATTTCTACTTGTGTGATGAGGAATAGTTCTAACTAGCACAGGTGTAGCTGAGTACCCAATGGCACTTCATTAGTACACAATTTAAGTGGTGAGGAGTTGATATTCAGGCTTTATTATCTTGGCAAAGGTCAATGGGTAAAACTATTTAAGGCTCCTTTCTTGTGTGCTCTGTAAATCTCATATCACTATCGAGTTAAATACATCCAGCCAATCACTGACACACTATACAAAATTTCATCATTTGTTTTGTGCCTTATAAAGGGCAATGAATAATTTTATCTTTTCATTGCCAAAGGAACAAGAAAGTTTTTTCCCCTTGAGTGGCTCAAGTACTACAGCATTTCATCTATAAAAGGTTGCTTGTGTATCTCAAAAAAATACAGCATTGTGTCTCAACAACCACACAAGGATTGCAATAGCACTGCAGGTGTAGAAAAGTAGAGAAGACAGAAATTTACTGCTATTTCAAAAGAAAATAGCTGACCTTTACAGATTTTTAATACACATTGCTGGTGTAGGCAATGTTCTTTTGGGGAGATGAACTCAAATTATTTACACACAACACCAAGACTGGCCCCCATTTCTGTACTGATGAAGAATAAAATACTCTGTGTCAAGTAGTAATAACAGAAAAATTAGTTAGATAACACAAAAATAAGTACCATTCATTAGGTTAGGTCTTTAACTGTTCTCATGGCAGTATGTCCATTAAGATTAAGAAAAACTATGAAACAGAAAATCAAATATTAGCAAAAAGTACAGATTTTGCTGGTCTTCAGCTTTTCTCATCCTAGAATCTGAAGCTCTTAGTGATTCATGAATTTTTCCACATTGCAACCCTTTTATGATTTTGGAAAGTCCTAAGTATCTGGCTTTTTAGGGAGGTTTTTTGTTGTTGTTGTTTGTTTTGGGGTTTTTTTGGGGTTTGTTTGTTTGTTTGTTTTGTAGCTGGGGAACATAAGGCACAGAAAAATGAACTTGCCTATATTTATATAAGCCAGAAATAGAATTCTAAGGCATGTCTACATTGCATACTTTTGTGAAGCACCAAATTAGTGAAGTCCTATCTATGTCAAGGCCTGTTTTGTGAGAAGCCCCGATCAGACTTGCTCTCCAGCCTGGCAGAGATGCTGAACTGATGCGACACAACTCCCCATTCATCTGCAGGTACTGCCACTGTAGCAGGCAGCAGATGGTCCTGCAAAGCAAACAGGACTACACACAATGTAGCACAGGATGCTCTGTGCCCAATACACTGCAACAACGCTTCTGAACAGCATCTGCAGGGCAGCTTGGCAAAGATTTCTCAGTAACAGCATTTGTTGTGCTTTTACCCTGGTCCACAGGAAATCAGGTTTTTAGCTCTCACTGTCAGATAACATTTTCTTAATCTTTACTTGTTCCTTAAGTTAAGGCTTATACAACTTCAATTTGTCTTATTAGCACATCTACTAACTTCTTCCATGTTTTAGTCAGTTGGAGACCCCTGGATTCTGATCAGACACACAGGGAGTGATACCTGAGTGAGCAATGCTGGGTAAGAGAGAGGCTGACCCACGGGCAGCTGTATGGTAATCAGCTTTTCATTACTGCATGCTGAAAGGCCAAAGTGATTCATGAGTGCTCTTCTGAGTGGGAAAAAAGGAGAGGAAGAGAAGATGAAGGAACGCTGGTTCTGATATGAATTATCTCTATCCTATCACAATATACGTTTATCTCTAGAAACTGCTAACCAAATATCCCAGGACTATATTATCATGTCTGCAGAGATCTGCAAGTATTATTTTAGAGACATCAGATAGCTTTTTCAAGGTGGAAAGAGTAGCTTAGTGCCCTAAGTGTCTAGCGACTAAATTAGGCAATATCTTAGATCCAGACACTTAAATCCCAGTAAATGAAATTTTCTCAGAGTCAGGGTCTGTGGCTAATTACATTTGTAATCTTGAATCTTACTGTAGGTGCCTTAATAGTTCTATATCACAGTTTCCCAAAATATAAAATTATTATGATATCAATCTCTGTGTATGGGAAAAAGTGAAACTTGTTTGTATAGGATTATCAATCTGCATCCTTATTAATAGTTTAATGTGGATTCATTTAGCATATTCTGATCGTCCAAAGACAGGTAGGGATGTCCACAACTTCCTGGCTTTCTCCCAGCTATAACTTTGTCTGCTCATTTTAAGTTTGAAGGGTCCCCCACGACTTATCTGTATGCAGAGGTACAAAAATTCACCCAAGCCTCAGTCTCTGGCTTGTACAGAGAGAGGTAATACTGTGATTTGGCAGGCCCCACAACACTATGGCAGAGAACAACCGAAAGTCCATTGCCAACCCATGTTTCAAATGGGTTACAGTAAACTGCTGGA
The DNA here is from genome assembly GCA_039654755.1 of Calcarius lapponicus. Taxonomy (NCBI): domain Eukaryota; kingdom Metazoa; phylum Chordata; class Aves; order Passeriformes; family Fringillidae; genus Calcarius; species Calcarius lapponicus. The sequence continues at coordinate 42,089,851 of CM077468.1, read as the reverse complement.
ACAGACAACATCTAATTTCCAAACACAAACAGCCTAATGCCAGGACCCCCACTTCTGGCTGTATCTGAGTGTTCTTCCTTCCTGCCCTGAAGCTCCCCTAGGCAGCCTTCCCCAGGAAACTGCTCAAGTGTTTAATCCAGAAGCAATGCTGAAGCAGAAAAAAGCACAGTTACCTGGAGGCACCCAAACAGATGCTGAACTACAGTTCCTGACATGCACAATCTCTTCAGTGCCTAACAGGACACTGCCTTCCAAGGGATTGACATGGGAAAACAAAGTTATGGGTGCCACCCAGTTAAACAGGATTTTATTGACCAACACTTTGATGGAGCACACGGATCAAGCATCTCTCCATAATCTGAGTGAAAGGTGTCTAGGAAAACCAACTCACAGCTGTGTCAAAGTTGCTTCTCCTTGAAGATTTACTGACTGAGCCTTGGCTAGTGGCACAGACTAGGGTAGGAACTGTAAGCAACACACACATAGACACACAAAGAAAGGTAAGTGATCTGCATTTTGATTTTTACAGCTTCTAGAAAAAACAACAGTGCAAAAGAGAATAGATGGGCTCAGCAAAATGTCACCAGCCAGAAGGAAAAGACAAAAGAAATCACAGCAGCGTAAATCAGTCAGGGAGAAATGGCTAAATGAGGATACTGATTGCTAATCTACATCCTGTCACTCTGACTTTATAAACAGGTGAGCTCAAGAGGCCATGTGTGCAAAAGCAGCCCCATAAAAGCACTGTTTTTCCCAATCTCATCTGTATTCACAGTGGGCCAGGTTTTCACTTTATGGCTGCAATGTTCCTGTTTCTTCTGCAGGTCCATTAGCACTGTGCACATTACACAGTCAATACCAATTCCAGCCTACACTTTTCTCCCTTTTGTATTTGGACACAAGTCCTTCTGTCAGCTGGATTCATTACTCTTCGACATGGCCATTTGTAGTCTCCCTTTATATTTTGATTATTTTTTAAAGCAGCCCAAGTGCTTTGACTTAAATACAAAAATTAAAAGATAAAGTGAAAACAGTGAGGCATTTAAAAATGTCATGATAAATAATTTCTGTTTCTCTTTACTTTAATCCTTTTTATTTTCCATAATTACTTTACCCAAAAAACTTTCAGACTGTAAAATGACCCCCCACCTCTCCCCCCCCAAAAAATATCAGCCTTTTGTTCAACAAAGCTCTATTCATTTCTTTTCTTGTCCCCTTTTCCCATATCCCAAGAAATCTTTCAGGACACTCTTAGTTCTTCTGCACCAGACAGGAATGTGAAATTTGATCCAACTGGAAGGTGGCAGAAGGAATCTGACAGGCTTAGGGGAACGGCATACAAGAATTTGAACAAGATACAGAACCATTGTATCACCTCAATAAAAGGGAGGGCAACAGCCTGAAACAGGAGTCAATCTCCACCCTGCTGAATTCTGGACCATCTCCACCTCCTTCACCAAGGAGGCCAAAGGCAGTTCCTTCACACCACAGTGGTGCTTGCAGCACCAGACTGGGACCAGTGAAAAGTCAACTGCCAACTATTACCTGTGCCTTACTTTATTTATACCCTCAGATGACCAATCCCATGTTTAACATGAAGAAAAGATGGAATTATTAAAGACACAACTTTGAGGCATGCACCTTGGATGCAGTGCTAAATCATACTCCAGTAACACTTGACAGGGAAGGAAAAGGTTAAAATTCATCATTGGTCAGTCCTCCAAGAGGACAAAACAATCAAATGCAAATGTAGAATAAAGGAAATTTGCACAAATTGGGCATGAGAGCTGACCAGCAGAAATGGGGTAGCAGTGATTTGTGGGGCTTGCATCAAAAAATCAGATTGCAACAGAAGAGAACTTCACTGAAGACATGGTAATAAAAAGGTGGAAACCTGGACATTTCTGTGACTGGGTGCTGAAATGTTAGGCTTCCACCTGTAGGAACCAGAACCAGTACAGTAAGATTTGTGCAGACTCTAGATATTTTGAAATTCCTTAGTATGCCAAAAACCTTTTCTTTGATCTATATTTTTTCCTCTCTGGTCACAAAGATTCAACAGAGAGATTAAAAAAAATTACAGGACTATAAAATATTTGAGACTATTTCTGTATTCTTCCCACTCTTTAGCAAACACATGCTTTTTGCCAGTCACTTGCTCAGGGGGAGATCTTGTCCTCATGTGGGAGATTATACACACAGCATAAACTCCATTTTGTCTGTTTAGTTCCAGCCCTGCTCTGCTCCCCAGGCTGGGTGCACTAAGCTGCCTCATGGCTCTCTGTCTTCAGCAGTTTCACACACAAAGGAAAGGAAATCAGAGCTATAGAAGAAGAGCTCCCTCCTTTTCCCCTTCTACTTTGTAGCTCTACCAAAGACCAGGCAAGTCAGAAAGACTGACCTATTTCCTAATCTCTAATGCAAATACTTCTCCAAGAGATGACTAAGGTATATAAAGGAGAGGTACTGTATATACTTCTCAATTCTAAGTACAAGCCTAGGGCTCCAAGAGCTGTCAATCTAACATGCCTTTCAACTGAGGGGCTGAATTGTTGTTTTTCATTTTACTGATTTAATGAAAGGTAGTGGATTAAAAAAAAATCACTGTTTAAAATACCATATTTTTCTTTCTCAGCAGTTTGAAATAGGGGCCTGTGGGTATTGGGGCAGTCAGACTGAACTAATTCCACATGACTCTGTTTGAATCCTAAACTCTGGTCCTTTGATACAACTTCCAACAGTAATCTCCTTTAACCTTCCCTGTCCTTTTACTCCCTTCAGCAGTACCACAACATGAAGAATTACAATTGCTCCTTGTTCAGAAATGGAAAAATGCTGTTGCTCACAAGAACACGAGATTAATGGATTAATGTGGTAGGTAACCCAAGAGTCCAGGCTGACCAGAAGAGGACCTAACCTTAACAGGCAGAACTCCAGATGTCAAAAGCTATAGGACATAAAAAATGGAAGCATCATGAGACAAACAGCACTTA